>CM060909.1:371523564-376523564 GCA_030737875.1 Allium sativum | reverse complement strand
ATGAAACGCCTCTTTTACTCTCAGGAAGCACCCAAAAAAAAAAAAATCGAACCCAGAAATCTCGCCCCCTTTTCCTTTTTTTATTTGAAGTGGTTTTCTTTGATTGGAATTTGCAGGCGTTCGAACTCGGTTATGGGTGTTTGGGTTCAGATTTCTGTGGGTTTTGGTTGAATTGGCTTTTTGGGATGCTGCGACTTTCGTTCGAATTGACTTGTATTGTGTTTTCGGTGAAGATTGTTGATTTTAGACTAGGGAAATTGCGATGGAGATATTGGCGTTTTGGTGATGGACTCGACTAGGGTTTCGAGTACCTTTTGTGCTACTTCGTTCCGATGAGGAGGTGATGTGGTTTTGCTGTGTGAATGAGGAAGGTGGCTTGAGTTGTGGATGTAGAGCGATGCAGTTGTGGTTTGGTGGTGGTAAAGTTTAACAGTATAGAAGGGTGGAAGGGATGGAATTTGGTATGATATGTGAAATGACCCAAACTCGCCCTCACGGGAAAGCCCTGATTGAGTTGAGAACACGACAAATCAGAACACAAACGACATAACATTTCATTACTTATTACAACAATTTACATCAAAGTACAAGAATATAGCAGAGTACGAATAAATATTACACGTTGAAGAATATCAGAGATTTAAAATTACAATGCAGCGGAAAATAATACATAACACAACTGAA
Organism: Allium sativum; assembly: GCA_030737875.1. NCBI lineage: Eukaryota > Viridiplantae > Streptophyta > Magnoliopsida > Asparagales > Amaryllidaceae > Allium > Allium sativum. The sequence continues at coordinate 376,522,880 of CM060909.1, read as the reverse complement.
AGGAATACACGTATACAGAGCTTTCCGAGTAAAGTTCCTGCTGTAAATCCAGGATCCTACGAATATAATATCTGCAAAACCGAAACTACTAGTTGCCCCTGTGGAAAATAGGGGTACCCAGAGTTTAGTTTAAAACAATAAACTCCAGGTCAGTCATGGGACTGGTATGAGAACTAAAACAGTTATTTAAAACTTTACTTTAAAATTTGGTAAATCAAGGGACCACGCCGTATAACACGGAACGGGTTCCCTCCCAAGAATACCAGTGCATATAACAAATATTGCAATGCTTTTTGGAAAAATGAAGCTATTATAAGACTTAGGTCCCATCACACAATGCAATACAAGCCAGAGGATAGAGTTTTTCCTTATAATAGCCAAACATGCTTGGGACATTTAAAACAAATTATTTTGGTACTATTATAAGTGTAAAGTGTATAAAACAACTTCAAATATAAATGTATCAATCATAGACGGCATAGTGCCCCATCCCACTATGTCGCTATACTAGGCTCTACAATTAAAACCGAAATGTCACGTATTGGAAATTGGATTCCATCTATGAACCAAGGCAATGGATCGTCCTTCCGATTCGAGAGAATCTAGCTTACCATGTCTTAGGATACAGCTGCAACTGCACCTGGAGCGTCAGGGCCGGTCCACACTTAGTGGATTAATAATCCCTGAACAATGTGTTTCCCCGCCCTATGGGGCATAATGGTCATTATGTCGACCATATCATCCATCGGCCCCGTAGTGACCGGTATAACCAAGGCGCCTCGCTATCCATCAAATAATATGCAATATCCACATGAGTAAAATGTCTGGGCTCCATACCATGACACCACTCCTACCTAGAAAGAAACGCATGTCATCCCTGATGTCCTCTCCCGTTTCTAGATCACACCGGGGTGTGAGGCTCGTGAATTAACGCTATACATAAAGTTATGCTACTTAAAGCCATGCTTTGATCATCAACCACAAGACTCTGCTTTCCAACAAAAGCCTTGATCATTTGCATCTCAGCATGCCATACTGACAATCACGCCATGCGACTGATGTCTATCGATAAATAACCTCTAAGCTCGTACATCTTAGAGAAGGGTGTTAAGCAAGAGAATAAATTCTCCGCCACCAAACAGATATATATTTAATAGAGATCAATCAACACAGAATAAAATTCAATGTTAGATACACATCCATTTACTAGTTCGTTCTGGGTCTGAACGAAACCGGAGGCACTTATTCCTCGTCCCATATGTCCAATACAGGAGAGAGGTCCTTACATATCCGGTCGATCTCCAAGTACGTCTGGACGATCACCACTTATTACCTTGTCTTGGGTGTGCCGCCCAATCAAGACATCGGTAATCATCCAAACGATGTGAAGACCTCCGGTCTTCAACCACCATCTTCATCGTCGACTTATCGTCGAATCAATTATTCAGAATGGGTACAAACCCAGCCTTTCCGAATAATTCACGTATTTTATAAACAAGTGCTATAAAAACACAATATATGCCTCATTCCAATTCAGAATATTCTTTTATTCAATTTTCATATCCCTTGGGAAAGGTTCTCGTTAATTTTATCAAATATAAATTCTTTTAAATTTATACTTTAATCTTCCTTTGGATAAAATTCTAAACCAAATTAAGGTTTATCCAACTAGTCGGGATTAACGGGCCATACCGAAGTAATCATTTCTTTTATTATCCCAATCCTAACCTTTTCTTCCTATGGAGCAAAACTGGTCATACTCCATATCTAACACCACGGTGTTACTGGTAAATTTAATTACCATTTCACGTTGAAATCTAATTAAAGATTTAATTATCACTTGGAGTAAAACTGGTGATACTCCACTCTCGATCATTTCCCAAATTTGATAATTTAAATTATCACAATCACCTTTCAATCTACTTAAAGATTCATTAAAACTCCATTTAGTTTTAATCTTCCCAAAAATCAATATTAATGATTATTTAACTTTGGGAAATCAAACATGCCACACTGACAATCTACATTGTAACATTGATTTCTGCCGATATATTACCACTAAGCTCGTACGTCTCAGAGAAGGGTGTTAAGCAAGAGAATAAATTCTCCGCCACCAAATAGATACATATTTAGCCGAGATCACCAATACAGTTCGAAATACGATGTTAGACATGTAATCCTGTCTTTAACTGGGTTAAAGAACTAATGTCATTTAAAACACAGTCCAGGACAAACCCAAAATCACATTCCATTAATTATGGAATCTTCACAGAAAACAGATCAATATATAATCGATATCAATGTCCGTATCCGACTAATAATATAAATGGAATAACGACAAATCCTTTTAAATTCCATATATATTAACAGTCTTCCTCCATAGACGCTCACTTCGATTATTGCCAAATCGAATTCCATTCAATCCCAATTTATTTTATTAAATTGGAAAACTTTACTTTGGAAAATCCCATTAAATCTTAGAATAAAGATTTATAAATTCCAAATCTTAACTTCACTGTTAATCGGGTTAAAGAACAAAAGTTATTTAAAACACCATTCACGATAAACCAAAAAATCCATTTCTTACTTCAATTCCAATTAAATATTAATTAATTGGTAAACTTCTCTAAATCTAAATTAAAAGATTTATTCTTTTCTCAACTGGGTTTAAGAACAGTGTTAGTAAAGACACAGTTCTCAACAAACCCAAAATCCCATTTGATGTTAAATACAAGGGTCTGAATAGAAGTTACATCGGCTTATTTTCAATATCAAATTCTGAAATCAACAAATATCGTATTTGAAATAACGATATATATATATTTGTATATGTATATATATATCTTCCAAATTTCCATAACGATATCCGTATAATCACGGAATCCAATATTGAAATATTCCGAAGATTATTTCCATTCCATATCCATTCCAATTTGTTCATTAGAGATTTCTGATTATATTAAAACCATTCACAAATCCAATTTATTTTATTCAAAAATTATTGGATTTCAAATCTAGTTAATAACTAGTTCATTTTGATACAAATATATTTTTATCTTTACAAAAGTGGAATTTTTCAGTCCAATTCTTTACAAATCATTTATTATGATTTTACACAAATTATTAATATTTATAATAACTTTACTAAGCCCCTGTCAGTCGATTTCCATCAACGGTCATCGAACTGCACTTACAACGACGTTTTTCAAATTTGATTTAGACATAATTCCAAATCCAACTGTTAGATTTCTAATCTCTTATATTCGTTGGAAAGCTCTTTCGATACGAACCCAACGGTTCTGGTTTTAGGAGAATCCGACGGTCGGATCTCTCGTAATGTCAATTCGAAGTCAATGGTCGAAATTCGCAAACGGTCGTGGTGCAGCGCGTTCTAATCAGGTCATTAAATATATATATTATATATATTTCATCGATTTCCATTTAAAACGTATTTTATAAATCGTTTATAAATTCGTTTTTAAAAACGATTCCAACTTCATTTTCAATTTTAAATCAAAATTGAATACTCCTTATCATTATAATATTTAAATGATAATATTTTCAAAATATCAAAATTTGAAATATTTTCCTTTCGATATTCCATTTAAAAACGAATAAAATCGATATAAATATCGTTCACTTTAAAGTGGCGCAAATCTAAACAACACAACTTTATATATTTCAATATTTCTGTGTCTGTCCCAAATCGGATGTAACGACCTAAGGATTTTCGGCCCCGAAAATCGACATAAATACATTTACCATATCTCATGTCGACCTTCCATGCACTGAAAACACAGAAACATTATTAGAAAGAAATTAGTGGGTGAGATAAGAAAGAAAGAAATATTAGAATAGAAGAAGAAGAACCAACACGGAGTCTCACATCGAAGCGGAACAAAATATAATACAGAAACAAATCTTTATTGAGAGCTTTAAATAAAACTTACAATCAGAGTACATCATCATCTCTGGACAGTTACAGTAACTGGTCCTCATATACTACACACAGCGGAATAAATACTAGATATAATATGCCTGGTCACCTCCAACACATCTTCTGGAATTCGCAGCATCTGAACCTGGACCTGTACAACCCGGTTTAACCCGAGCATTTACAAAACACCGGGTCGGTCTGGGGAACCGGAGTGAGGAAAACACACTAAGTTTAAAGGTATCACACAACTTGATTTTGAAGTTAAAATCCTTTCGAAAGAAAAAGATAATCGTAAGACCAAATCCACACATAAATACGGACGGTTTTTACCTTACGATAACCCAAAACATTTTTGAAATCAATATCTTTTTTGATATTATAATAGTGTCTAAATACAAGTAAATAGCAATCTAGTGGAACACTTGCATCTCACGCTCCACATATATAGTATACAATCAAAACCGTGGGCGCTTATTGGAGATTGGATTCCGACTATGCACCTGCCGATAGTGTATCTCTAGAGGGGAATACACCGAGTTCAACAAGAACGTCTTGCAACCTAGCCCACACATGACCGACCACTCATTTCGCTTGAGTGTATCGAATATATATCACCAACGGTTGGGCTCAAATCACCGTTTCCCGAAAGGGACGACATCGAAAATAGATTAAAGAAGGAAATGAATATTCTCTAGATATGTGATTATACACCCTAATGAGAGCAACCCACATAGCAATGCTGCCTACCCGATTTTTTTCATTTTCCGGTTGATGAGGCTTGAGGTTTAAATTAACTTTTGGAACATCTGATCACCATTCACTTTGAATATCACATCGTCAGATCCGCCAGATATCACTAATTGACGTCCACAAAAATACTCTAGTTGTTAAGCTAAGAGAATGTGCACTTATCCACCATCAACTATGATACGTTTGAAGAAATCAATGTGCGCGTTCCCTTTGGAAATACTCTATTAGACATCCGTCCATACAAGTCATCCAGGAACAGGATGAACCGAAGGTACTCTCCTACTGCATCCAATATAGGAATCACCCCATGGATCACTAGCGAGAAGTCCTTGCAATCCGTAGATTCCAACCACGACAGAACCACAGTACATCTTTGGCTGCAGACCAGAAATTATTAGCAGTTCTTCCGTTGATGAAAATCTATGGTCTTCAATGCTCCATCTTGATCATCTTCTGATATCTTCACGTATTTGTTGGTTGGAATGGTTTTCGAATATGAATTCGATCCTGGTCTTTCCGTACCAACAATCGTATTGGACAGATTTGATAGTCGGTGATTTAATTATCAAAATAAACAATGATTCAATCATGAAAATCCAATGAGTTCATCGGTTCAGTATTCAGCATCAATTGGCCCTTTAATTAAAACAAATGTAAAGTTAAAACTCTTAAATAATTTGATATTATGAATATAGTTTTTTGCTACTTATTTAACATGAGATTTTTCTTTAAACAAATTCACTTTTATATATCCAGTTTCCTATTTTCACTTTCAAAACATTAGTCACATTATTGTCTAGTATTGGTTAATCAATTCAACTTATTATCCATAAACAACATTATGAAATACCTTTTTTCCAATACTTGAAAAAAAAACTCAATGCTTATTCTGATAGAATAAAACTCAACTTTACATTTCCTTTCTAACTCGAACATATCGTTATATTTTCACGCAATCCCTTTTTATTTTCCTTTTTACCTTGGAATCATCCTTATAAATATTATTCTCCAAATTTTCACCAACGATGCATTATTATTTCTTAAATGGAAATAATAAATTATTTCTAACCTCTTTTCCCATTTACAACTAATATCATCCTCATATCATCCTAACGTCGTTCAAGTTGGGGTATTTTAATTACCTTTCAGACCTTGGTCAACAACGTTCATATTTGAAGATAAATAAAAATTGAAATCCCAAAAACCAATATTTTATTCTAATATAAATTCAAATTCCATTTAACTATTCTATTCAAAATACGGTTTCATACAACCTCCTTATCCTTTGGAAAATCTCTTTCTCGAATATACCATCCTTTCCTAATCCAATACTTAAGTGACACCACTATTAACTCCGCCTCTTTAACCAAACTCATTTATAATTCAGATTTATTTACAAAATCCTATGACTCACTTCTTTCACCAAATTCACCTTACTTATTCCTTTTTGAATCCATTCAACCATTCCTACTTTGGATCTCTTATTTTAATCCCCCCTTCTTACTTAATCCCATTTTTAAGTAACGTTAATTTGATATAACACCTCATCACTTTTATAAACCTTGTTTAAATAAATTCTGGTTTAATCTAAACCTTTTCTGCTCTCAATTCCCTTTTACTTAATTCGAATATTTAAGTCATATTTATTTAAGCTATCGCTTAAATTTCCCTCTTATAACTTCGTTGTAAAGCTCAGGTTTAAAATAAAATCCGTTTATAACCTCCTTTTATCATTCCCCTAGATTTCATTTCAATTTCGATTACCTTTAAATGAATTTCAATTAAAAAGTAATTTTCTAAATTATTATTAGTTAAAATAATAATTTATTTTAATCATTAACAATCATAAAGTAGTTAAATAAAATAAATATTAAATTCATTTTTAAAATCTTATTAAAATAAAAAATATATTCGTTAAACTATTTTATTCAAAACACACCAATTTAATAATCAATCCCAATTAAAAAGGGTCGATTAGTCAATGTAACACCCCGTGTCTATTAATGTCACTCACAAAGGGAATGCATCAATGTCCATGGAGCGTTATTGTTGTATAGAACAGATAAATTACAAGAATAAATAAATAAAACAACACAGCGGAAGATAAAACTTATTTCATAGCATCATAACTCAAAACAAGCTTACATAAGTAGTTTCCAAAACCATTACAACAGGATCAATAGTCTTTTCCAAAAACTTCAAAGTGCATAAAGAAGCAAAAAAATAAATCATAAATGCATAAATCCCCACTGAGCATAAGCAAAGCAATAAAGATGAGAGAGTCCAAAGCGATACATCTACTCTTTTCAAGCAACTGAAAGAAATCGGCACTAAGCTATAGTATTCCCTCCTTGCAAACCTGGGGGGGAGGAAAGGAAAGAGGTGGAAACAAACGGGTCAGACATAAAGTCTGGCGAGTCCAGTAATTTTAACAAATAATAGGTAAGGTAAATGATCAAGACATAAATAGGCATCATGATATGGCTGTAACTTAGATAAGGTAGATAAAAAGGATGGACAAGATGATTTCGTTCCTAAGTACTAAGACAATCCTACACCTTGGCTAAGCAAACAACCCTCTAAGTACTAACCTCGAAGATCGAAGTCAACATCAGACTAGCACCCAAAGGACTATCCAACTCAACCAACATGTATTTCGTTGCACCGCACTTTTGCTAAGTTACGCCACATTACTTAATTACTCCGCACATCTACTAGTCTCTTTTTACTAGAGGTTGATCCCTTCCCACTAACTGTACTCACATGACAAACTTGGTTGTTACTTATACCTAGCTGCTATCGTAGGTGTCGGCTTGCTCCTACCACCGCTAAGGTACCCTTAATCTACCCATTCGATCGGCTCCCTAAACCCCGTAGGCACCCGTGCTAGCCCCACGGTGGGGTGTATCACTCCCCAAAGTGGCAACCCCGATACCAACATGAAATGCATGGCCATACCTACACGATGCAACAACGTCTTACCTACCAGCTCGGACCCATGCACGCACATGAACCCGTTGGACTTGCGTTGCGACCGCTATTCACGTTTTGACCTCTTACATTCAAGCCCAGTAAGCGTGCCCCAACCCCGACCTAGTACCGGGCTCAATTAGATACTCAAACGGGTTACTGGTTGAAACGGGTCCCCATCCGACACAAGCCTCCCACCTATGCTTGGTCCCCACTAGGTTTTTCTCCCATTTAACCATTTTAATTTAAATGTCCATGTCTTACACGTGCTACGGTTAAGTCCATACTTACATGTCATAATTTACATGTCCTATCTTATTCCGGTTAAGTCCATATTTACATGTCATAATTTACATGTCACCCTACTTAACCCTCTAACCATACCCATGTCTTATTATGGTTAGTATTCTTTAATTCATTCCTTATGATGAACGGTGCATGACCTCTCACATTAGACCGAACACTTTGTGGCCGCTGGATTTGCCGGGCGGTTCCGAGCATTCTTACGCCACAAACCGGGTCTAACCTCGTGTCATTAACCGTTACGCCTACAGTTCATTCCTTTGACCTCTCACATTAGACCTCCAATTGTGACCGCTGGATTTGCCGGGCGGTTCCGGGCAGTCTTACGTCACAATTGCGCCTAACCTCGTGTCAAAGGTTCATTAACATCGTATTTCACCCATACCCAATTTTCATGTCATATATATCCAATTAAACATATAATCATGTCTATAATATTTCCTATTCCAAATTGTCACTAATTACACATTAATTAGCCTCAATTACAAATTTACAATTTTAGGCAATTTCATCAATTCCATGTAATTCATACCCAAATATGCCAATTTCACATATTATCCAATTATCCAAAATGTCCAATAATATCCAAATTTCCCATATTTCCAATATTCCACATCGTTCCCACGTATTCGCATTCGTGCGTATTTTTAATATAGACCCGAAGGTAGCCTAGATCCACAAATAAAAGGAATAGGGGTAAGAAGAGAGAATCAATTCATAGAAAATTGGAATAAAACATCATCATGAAATAAAGAGGCATATAGACTGGCATAGAGGCATAATAAAAGATTCAACATGAATAAACTAATAAAAGGTATGAACTTTACATAGAAACATAGGCATACGATGACATGAATCAAAAAGGTGAAGACTTGGTGAGATTTTCATTACAAACATATATATGAATTCGTTTTACAACTTTTTTATGTTACTTTAATCCCATTAGATTTGTGAAAATAACTGTACTCACCTTTCGTGGCTTAAGAAAAGGATTAATGAATTGAAATTGGTGTAGAAACGTTGAATTGACGTTGATTAATCTTCTTTAATTGTTATTGAAGCTCTAAACTTTGATTTGAATTGTGTATGAACACTTGAGATTTAATTTAGAGGCGACGGCTAGGGTTTAAGAGAGAGCTTGACAGCATAATGGTGTCATAGATAATATTTTATGAATTAGGGTTAGGTCTTAAGGTGTATATATAGATGTCTAGGATCGATTAGAGCTCTTAGATTAACCCAGAAATCATCAGGACCACTCAGATGCAACATCAGCACTCAGCGCGAATCGGGCCACGGGTTGACAGCCAAACACCCTGGATCGACCCCTAGTCCACCCAGCGAGGCTCGGATCGACTCCAAAAATGGTGCGGTTCGGCTATTCCCCCTCCCGATTTGCTGTTTTGAACTTTTTTGAATATTTATTTATTTAATTTTTATATATATCTATATATATATATATATATTTCTCTCATATGCATACAAACTTCAAGGCTTAATAACATCTTCATAAGGTATCCGTTTCGTGCAAACCAAATGTCTATCTTGACCCAAAATTTTGAGACGAACATAATAGTGCAACCCATTTCACTTAATTCTTCTTCTAAAAATTAAGTATACTTTAATTTGTAAATTTTAATGTTATAAAATTACGGGGTGTTACATTCTCCCCTCCTTAAAGGATTTCGTCCCCGAAATCTCCAAGTTAAGAAGAATGTATCCTACTATCCAATCATCCATCTACTCAACCATCATCCACAAGCATCCATTGTCCTTAAAAGATTTCTAATTCTTTTCATGTACATATGCATAGTGTGTGTATATCTCTGTATACTAATGCAAAATTAGGTGGTCCACTGATTCAGTCGACGTCCTTAATGCAAATAATGATAGTGCCATGTATCCATCATGTATGCAAAGAACCCTATACATATCATTACTACATGTGTGCACAACCATTCATTTAAATGCAACATCCATATGATACACACATTCAATGTACATTCATTTTACTAAATACATCCATTTATATGCAATATGAAAGTGACTGAGCCGATCTAGTGCCTAAAGTGTGTGTATACGCATCCACGAGCAACTGCTAGCAAACACTTGCATCAACATGCATCCACCATACATAACATGTCTCAAACACATGTTTCAACCATAGGACTACCCTATCTAAAGGTCAAAGATACTAGCGAGAGGACATGCTAAAGATAGAACAAGTACAAGCTAAGCGATAAAGGAGAAATTAAAAGACATACCCTCGAAAAGAAAAGGGTACAATGAACGCATCTTCTCTTCCGTCTCCCAAGTAGCGTCGCTTTCATCATCTCCCCATTGCACTTTGACTAGCTTGACCTCTCGGTTCCTCAACTTCTTAATCTCCTACCCAAGAATGCATGTAGGAGCTCGTCGAATCGTCACATCGGGCTCTATTTCCACATCTCTAAGCAAGCTCGGCTCTACCACTTCCGCGGTATCATGCAAGCACTTCCTCAAATGTGATACATGGAATACGTCGTGTACACCACTAAGTCTCTCGGGCAACTCCACTCTATACGCCATCTGTCCAATCCTCTCCTTAATAGGAAACGGCCCTATGAACCTTGGTGCTAACTTCCCAACGGACCCAAAGCGAACAACATTCTGTAATGGAGACACCTTGATAAAGACCATGTCCCCAATATCAAACTCAAGATCTGTCCTCCTCTTGTCCGCATACGATTTCTGCCTATCTTGTGCCATCTTCATCCTCCTTCAAATCAAATCAATCTTTTCTGAAATCTCTTTAATCATATCGGGCCCAAGCAAGATCTTATCCGTAGATTCCCACCAACATGTAGGTGAACGACACGGCCTTCCATAAAGGGCCTCGAAAGATGACATGCTAATGCTAGACTGAAAACTATTATTATACGCGGACTCCACCAAAGGAAGATGCTCCTCCCATGTACCTCAGAAGTCTAAAACACATAGCCTCAAAAGGTCCTCTAGAATACGATTCACCCTCTCGGTCTGGCCGTCCGTCTGAGGATGATATGCGGTGCTCAAATATAACTGAGTCCCTACCGCCTCTTGCAAGCTCTTCCAAAACTCGCTAGTAAAAATAGGATCGCGATCACTCACTATGCTAGAAGGAACACCGTGCAAACGAACTATCTCTCGAATGTATACGGAGGCTAACCATGGAGCAATCCTCTTACTCTTCACGGGAATGAAATGGGCGCTCTTAGTAAGTCTGTCTACCACAACCCAAATCCCCGTATTACCCTTCCTTGATCTTGGTAACCCATCAACAAAGTCAATCGAGACACTCTCCCACTTCCATTGTGGGACCTCCAATGGGTGAAGCAACCCACCGGGCTTCTTTTGCTCTGCTTTTACTTGTTGGCACACCAAGCATCTAGCGACAAACTCGGCCACATCCCTCTTCATACCGGCCCAAAAGTAAACTCATCTCATGTCCATGTACATCTTGTCCCCGCCGGGATGAATGGTCATCTTCGAACGATGTGCATCATCAAGAATGGTCTTCCTCAAGTTCTCGTCTCGTGGTACACAAAGTCTACCGTCCCTACGTAACCAACCCTTATCATCTAGGGTATACCTACTAAGATGGCTCGATGACTCCCCACTTATGAGCTTCTCTACTAACTTAACCAACTGTGGGTCATCTCGCTGTGCCTCACCAATCTGTCCCAAAAGCGTAGGTCCGACCTCTAAGGATGCTAGCAAACCGGGTACAAAGTCAATGGAAGGTCTAAAGTCAAACGTAGAGATGAACTCTAAGCTTCGCCGCTCAACAAAAAACGGACTCAAGGAAAACCTTTTCCTACTTAAGGCGTCTACCACCACGTTACCCTTGCCAGGGGTATATGCTATCTCGAAATCGTAGGACGCTAAGAATTCCATCCACCTTTGCTGCCTTAAGTTCAAGTCCTTCTGAGAGAACAAGTATTTTAGCGATTTGTGGTCTGTGAACAATTCGAATTTCTCGCCAAGAAGATAATGGCGCCAAGACTTAAGCGCGAAAACAATAGCGGCCAACTCTAGGTCATGTGTAGGGTAATTCCTCTCATGCACTCTCAACTGCCTTCCTCCATAGGCTATTACCCTCCCCTCTTGCATTAAGACCGCGCCTAGTCCTGTCCCACAAGCATGGGTATAAACGGTAAATGGATTACTCCAATCTGGTAACACTAAGACTGGGGTTGTGGTCAAAGCTCTCTTTAAACGTTGGAACGCATCATCACAATCTACGTCCCACGTGAAAACTAGGTTCTTCTTCGTCAAGCGTGTCAATAGGGCTGATATCTTTGCGAAGTCCTTGATAAACTTCCTATAGTAGCCTACCAAACCCAAGAAACTCCTCACCTCGGTAGCATTTTTAGGGACCTTCTTGTCTTGGATGGCCACCACCTTCGCGGGATCTACAGCTATCCCTTCTTTGGAAACTACGTGCCCTAAGTATCGCACTTCCTTCCTCCAAAAGTGACAATTAGAAAATTTAGCTTTAAGGTTATGCGCTCGAAGGGTCTCCAACACTTCCCTAAGATGTAGGGCATGCTCTTCCTCGCTCTTAGAAAAGATCAAGATGTCATCCACAAAGACCACCACGAATTTATTAAGGTACTCCCTAAACACCCTACTCATCAAGTCAACAAAGTATGCGGGGGCGTTTGTCAAACCAAAGGGCATCACAAGCCACTCATAGAAACCGTCCGGAGTCCTAAAGGCAGTCTTGTCTATGCTATCCTCTGCCACTCTCAATTGATGGAAACCAGTGGCTAAGTCGAACTGCGAAAACACTGAGGTGCCAACTAACTGATCGAAGAGATCGTCAATCCTCGGCAGTGGGTGCCTATTGTTCTTAGTAAGCTTATTAAGTTCTCTATAGTCCACACAAAGTCTAAGGGACCCATCCGCCTTCGTTGCAAATACTATTGGAGCACCCCACTCCGATATACTACGTCTTATGAACCCCTTCTCAAGCAACTCCTCTACTTGCTTATTGAGTTCCCTTCTCTCACGAGGAGCCATGTGGCGTACTAGCAGAGATACGGGTTTTGCATTGTCTACAAGATAAATACGAAAGTCTATCTCATGTTTTGGGGGTAGACCCCTCACCTCATCGAAGACATCAACATATTCACGGACTATACGAACAGAATGTAAATCATCATTGGATGCGTCAAGTGACTCAAGATAACTAAGCATCACCGATCCTCTAGGGTCACAAGAAATATCAAGGGTCTTTCCACTACGAGTCAACAATTTTACTACCCTTCGTTCACAATCTAGGATGGCACCATGTCTGGCTAGCTAATCCATCCCTAGAATCAACCCATAGCCCATGAAACCAAGCACAAAAGCATTACATTCAAAACCAACGCCTAAGATAGACAATCTCAAATCCCTACAAACCATGGATAAATGAGCCGACCCACCAATAGGATTTGAGACTACAATGAGATCTACAACGAGACTAGTATTTAAGTGCAGTGTTTCAACTAATGATGTAGAGATAAACGAATGTGATGCGCCAGAATCGAATAAAGTACAGACAGGATGATCAAACAAGAAAATCAAACTTTCGACAGAAATTTTTCTACCTCCTTCCTGTCCCGGAGCCGTAAGAGCGTGAACCTACCCTCCCGAAGTAGAACCTGCCCTAAGCCCTTGCTTCTTAGGACAGTCCTTGACAGCATGACCTGGATCACCACAATGATAACAAGCGAACTTCTTCTTCTTCCTACAGTCTTTCTTCAAATGGCCAGGTATCCCACAGTTGTGACACTTCCTCTTCTCTTTACCACCATTCTTTTGTTGTTGGGCTTTCTTTGGATCCTCCTTCTTATCTTGCGGCCTAAAAGTACTTACACCCTTCTCTTCTTCATGCATGTATGCCATATAAACAAGCTTTTCATACATAGCCCCCATTGGAATGTGGGACATAGCCAAACTGTGAAGCGGTTCATTTAGGCCCTTTGCAAACCTCAAGGCCTTCTTGTGAGGCATATTCACCAACTCTAGTCCAAATCTCGCCAACTTATTAAATTCGATCACATACTCCTTCACGGTCAAGTTTTTCTGCTTCAATGTCAAGAACCTCTCCATGTACATACTCCCCTCAGCTTGAGAAAGGAATTTCAACTCAAACCTTCCCCTAAAATCTGCCCACGTCTCTACAACACGCTCTCCATTAGTAACCTCCCACCAAAACGAAGCTTCGTCCTTTATCAACCAAGCAGCCAATTGGACCTTCTTACAATCGTCCAAATCGAAAATGCCAAACAGATCCTCCACTTCTTTCAACCAATTTCTAGCTTCAACGAACGTTTCAGACCCATTAAAAGGTTTTCCACCCATCGAACAAAAGTCTTTACATATCTTGGAGAAAGCATCTCCACGCAGAGGAATGACTGGAGCTGGGGGAGGAGGAGGAGGAACGTCGGCCGGACCTGCGGCAGCGGCCCTAGCCTCGAGATATTGACGAAACCAACCGGGTACATGAACACCCTCTGGTATCTCAGATGCTCCAGACATGCTGAAAAGAAAAAGAAAGAGTTTCAAAACAAGGGAAGCAAAAGAGAGATGTATGGCTTGCAGGGATTATGCTTTTTAAAGTAAACTTTCCTTGAAAATAGCTTCTTTAAAACAACTTTTTGAAAATACTTTCTAGGAAAATAATACCTTTGAAAACACTTTTCAAAACTTTTTATCTGTTCTTGTAACCATAGCTCTGATACCACGTGTAACACACCATGTCTATTAATGTCACTAACAAAGGGAATGCATCAATGTCCATGGAGCGTTATTGTTGTATAGAACAGATAAATTACAAGAATAGTTAAATAAAACAACACAGCGGGAGATAAAACCTAGTTCATAGCATCATAACTCAAAACAAGCTTACATAAGTAGTTTCCAAAACCATTACAACAGGATCAATAGTCTTTTCCAAAAACTTCAAAGTACATAAAGAAGCAAAAAAATAAATAAATCATAAATGCATAAATCCCCATTGAGCATAAGCAAAGCCATAAAGATGAGAGAGTCCAAAGCGATACATCTACTCTTTTCAAGCAACTGAAAGAAATCGGCACTAAGCTGTAGTATTCCCTCCTTGCTAACCTGAGGGGGGGGGGAAGGAAAGAAAAGAGGTGGAAACAAACGGGTCAGACATAAAGTCTGGCGAGTCCAGTAATTTTAACAAATAATAGGTAAGGTAAATGATCAAGACATAAATAGGCATCATGATATGGCTGTAACTTAGATAAGGTAGATAAAAAGGATGGACAAGATGATTTCGTTCCTAAGTACTAAGACAATCCTACACCTTGGCTAAGCGAACAACCCTCCAAGTACTAACCCCGAAGACCGAAGTCAACATCAGACTAGCACCCAAAGGACTATCCAACTCAACCAACATGTATTTCGTTGCACCGCACTTTTGCTAAGTTACACCACATTACTTAATTACACCGCACATCTACTAGTCTCTTTTTACTAGAGGTTGATCCCTTCCCACTAACTGTACTCACATGACAAACTTGGTAGTTACTTGTACCTAGCTGCTATCGTAGGTGCCGGCTTGCTCCTACCACCGCTAAGGTACCCTTAATCTACCCATTCGATCAGCTCCCTAAACCCCGTAGGCACCCGTGCTGGCCCTACAGTGGGGTGTATCACTCCCCAAAGTGGCAACCCCGATACCAACATGAAATGCATGGCCATACCTACACGATGCAACAACGTCTTACCTACCAGCCCGGACCCATGCACACACATGAACCCGTTGGACTTGCGTTGCGACCGCTATTCATGTTTTGACCTCTTACATTCAAGCCCAGTAAGCGTGCCCCAACCCCGGCCTAGTACTGGGCCCTACTAGATACTCAAACGGGTTACTGGTTGAAACGGGTCCCCATCTGACACAAGCCTCCCACCTATGCTTGGTCCCCACTAGGTTTTTCTCCCACTTAACCATTTTAATTTAAATGTCCATGTCTTACACATGCTACGGTTAAGTCCATACTTACATGTCCTATCTTATTCCGGTTAAGTCCATATTTACATGTCACCCCACTTAACCCTCTAACCATACCCATGTCTTATTATGGTTAGTATTCTTTTATTCATTCCTTATGACGAACGGTGCATGACCTCTCACATTAGACCAAACACTTTGTGGCCCTTGGATTTGCCGGGCGGTTCCGGGCAGTCTTACGCCACAAACCGGGTCTAACCTCGTGTCATTAACCGTTGCGCCTACAATTCATTCCTTTGACCTCTCACATTAGACGTCCAATTGTGACCGCTGGATTTGCCGGGCGATTCCGGGCAGTCTTACGTCACAATTGCGCCTAACCTCGTGTCAAAGGTTCATTAACATCGTATTTCACCCATACCCAATTTTCATGTCATATATATCCAATTAAACATATAATCATGTCTATAATATTGCCTATTCCAAATTGTCACTAATTACACATTAATTAGCCTCAATTACAAATTTACAATTTTAGGCAATTTCATCAATTCCATGTAATTCATACCCAAATATGCCAATTTCACATATTATCCAATTATCCAAAATATCCAATAATATCCAATTTTCCAAATTTCCCATATTCCCAATATTCCACATCGTTCCCACGTATTCGTATTCGCGCGTATTTTTAATATAGGCTCGAAGGTAGCTTAGATCCACAAATAAAAGGAATAGGGGTAAGAAGAGAGAATCAATTCATAGAAAATTGGAATAAAACATCATCATGAAATAAAGAGGCATATAGACTGGCATAGAGGCATAATAAAAGATTCAACATGAATAAACTGATAAAAGGTATGAACTTTACATAGAAACATAGGCATATGATGACATGAATAAAAAAGGTGAAGACTTGGTGAGATTTTCATTACAAACATATATATGAATCCTTTTTACAACTTTTTCATGTTACTTTAATCCCATTAGATTTGTGAAAATAACTGTACTCACCTTTCGTGGCTTAAGAAAAGGATTAATGAATTGAAATTGGTGCAGAAACGTTGAATTGACGTTGATTAATCTTCTTTAATTGTTGTTGAAGCTCTAAACTTTGATTTGTGTATGAACACTTGAGATTTAATTTAGAGGCGGCAGCTAGGGTTTAAGAGAGAGCTTGACAGCATAATGGTGTCATAGATAATATTTAATGAATTAGGGTTAGGTCTTAAGGTGTATATATAGATGTCTAGGATCGATTAGAGCTCTTAGATTAACCCAGAAATCATCAGGACCACTCAGATGCAACATCCGCCCTCAGCGCGAATCGGGCCATGGGTTGACAGCCAAACACCCTGGATCGACCCCTAGTCGACCTGGCGGGGCTCGGGTCGACTCCAAAAATGGTGCGGTTCGGCTATTCCCCCTCCCGATTTGCTGTTTTGAACTTTTTTGAATATTTATTTAATTTATATATATATATCTATATATATATTTCTCTCATATGCATACAAACTACAAGGCTTAATAACATCTTCATAAGGTATCCGTTTCGTGCAAACCAAATTCTATCTTGACCCAAAATTTTGAGACGAACATAATAGCGCAACCCATTTCACTTAATTCTTCTTCTAAAAATTAAGTATACTTTAATTTGTGAATTTTAATGTTATAAAATTACGGGGTGTTATAGTCAACTTCAAAACACAGTTATCTCATTAATCGATTCCAATTCGTTCTCCCTTTAAATTAATTAATTTAAATAATCCCATTTATTTATTTCTTAATAAAACAATACCAAAATTTAACCGTTAGATTAATTTCTAATCACTTGTTTATAAATTTGATTAACACTAGAAATTTCCTTATAAAATTAATTAATGATTAATTATAAGTTTAAATAATAAATAATAAATATTTATTTCCTTTTTACAAACATATTTTCAATATAATTTAATTCAAAATCTATATCCAGTTATAAAATATTTATGAAACAATTGATTTCATAGGCCATATACTGCCGCCAAATACCCAAACAATACCGGCAATTGGTTTAAACTAAGTAGATGTTGAATTTTCAGTCAATAATCAACAATCAAATCAATCACCCCATCAGATCAGTTCATATATGATAATATGAAAATAAATAATATAATTGAGGAATCCCGTTGGATTCCTCCAACCTGTTCTTCCCTATATACAAATCAGTTATCTCAAATCAGAACATTCAATTCCATTTAAATGATAATAAATAATGACCATTTAACATCAACCAAAAACAATTCAATCAGTTCATACAATTCAAACCATTAAACACGTTTATTTTATAAATGTGACCAACAAGGTAAGTTACCTCTATCGGATCTAATCGTTAATATAACGATTTGGTATTTCACTGAAATTAAATGACGGTTTAATTTCATCGGTTAAATCAACAAATAAATATATAACTAGCAACAGTCAACCATCAGCAAGCAGAGCACACAAAATAAAAACCCAATTTATATAAAATATAAATGGGGACAACTGAGTGAGTTTAACTCATCTTGAATCATGCGTTGATAAAACTGTTTGATTTAGTCAAATTAAATAGCATTTAATTTGACTAAAATTTATAACTGCTTCCATCACTGACCAACCCAGATCCACGTTGAGCCGCTTGTCGATGCGGTTTCGATGCTTCCTGTTTCATCAAATTCTGATCACGCATGCATTCGGTATTAATATTTCCAGTTTATACTAATATTTAAATGAAATAAACTCTAATTTAATTAATCATGGACCTTACCTTAATTTTGTTCAGCCCATCACGATCTAAACAAGCCCGCATCCATTCCTTCCTATATCAAACTATCGGATCCCCTCCTCCACACAAATCATCCGCCGCCTCAAAAATTTCTCATGCCGAAAATCAGATCCTCTTTCCCTCCTTCGTTCTTCATGAAAATCGAAGGTAACTGCACCGCACCCCCTATGAAAACACGTTATGTCTTCCCTTCACCCTTCGTCTTTAATTGACAGGCCAAACCCTAAACGACCTCTTCAGCAACCACCATCGCTTCGCGATCAAACCCCAAACCCCAAAAATAAACGAGTCTCTTCCTATACCCAGTACAAACAACCCAATCGAGACCTCCGTTTCACAGATCTTTCCCCAAACCCTAGTCTTAAGTTCCGAACAACTTCGTTAGGAAATCGGGCAAAAATATATAGAAATGAGGTGTGTGGATCTACGACTTCAGACAAGACTTTTAATTTATTCTTGATTACTGTATTTTTTTTTTTTGATTTTTCTAAGTGCTTTCGAATGGGTTTACATACTGCTGTATTGTTCATGAGGTTCTGAAATGGGTGAATCCTTCAGTGCGAACCAGAATATATATAGTGTGGTAGATTTTAGATAAGAACAAGGTCCATCAGTCATTATCTAGATAGGTTCAGCTACTATTTTCATAGGCCATTTGTTTTCTCCTTTTTCTTCCCAGATTTGATTTCACTGGTGATGGAATGGTTGATGTTGCGTGATGGTTAGCAGTGGATTTTTGTAGTAACCCGTAACTTCCCCGGTAAGGAAAGCCCGAATTGCTTTGAGGACAAGACACATCGGAACACAAACAGAAGAACATTTCGTTGTTTATTACAACAATTCCATCAGAATACAAGAATATACAGAGTACGAATAAATATTACACATTTGACAATTATCATAGATCTAAATTACATTTAAATACATAGCAGCAGAAAAATAATACAACACACCACTGAAAGAAATACATGGATACAGAGCTTTCCGAGTATCATTCCAGCTGTAAACCAGGATCCTGTGAATATAAATCTGCAAAACCCAACTACTAGCTGCCCGTGTCGAAAATAAGGGCACCCAGAGTTTAGGTTTAAACAATAAACTCCAGGTCAGTCATGTGACTGGTGTGAGAACTAAAACAGTTATTTATCTTTATTTTTAAAGTTACGTAAATCCAGGGACCACGCCGTATAACACAAAACGGGTTTCCTCTCAAGAATACCAGTGCATAAAACAAACATCGCAATGCTAAATAAAGAAAAATGAAGCTATTATAAGACCCAGGTCCCATCACACAATGCAACGCAAGCCGAAGGATAAGGTTTTACCTTATAATAGCCAAAGAATGCTTGATACATTTAAAAATAGATTATTTTGATATTACTGTAAGTGTATAGTGTCAAAAAAAATTCAATCATAAGTATCAATCATAGGCGGCATAGCTACCATCTACTATGTCTCCATACTAGGCTTTACAAATAAAACCGCAAAGGTCGTATTGGAAATTGGATTTCCGTCATGAGTCGAGGCAAGGGGAAAGCTCCTCTCCGTTCGAGACACTCTAGCAAATGTCTCAGGACCACACACAGCGATCCTTGGATCTTCAGGGCCGGTCCACTCTAAGTGCAAAAGTGGATTAGTTATACCTGAACACACGTTTCCCGGTCCTATAGGACCTATATATAATGGTATGTACGTCGGCTCACATAGTGCCAGTTATCGACCATATATTCGAGGCGCCTCGCATTCCAACAACCACACAGGTAAAAAGTATATAAATGTCAGGGCTGGTAGGTCATTGACATCACCCATAGCTAGAAAGAAACGTCGTGCTCTCCCTGCAGTCACTATCCCATTTTTGACTCATACCGAGGTGTGAGGTTCGCGAATTAACGCTATACACAAAGCTATGCCACATAGACCGTGCTTTGATCATCAACCACAAGACTTTGCTTTTCAATAGAAGCCTTGATCATCTGCCACTTAGGCATGCCACACAGGCAATTCACTCCATGCGACTGATGTCCATTGATATACAACCTCAGAGCTCGTACGTCTTAGAGAAGGGCGTTAAGCAAGAGAATAAATTCTCCGCCACTAAACAGAGGTATATTTAATAGAGATCAATCAACACAGAATAAAATCCAATGTTAGACACACAGTCCATTTACAAGTTCATTCCGGGTCCGAACGAAACCGGAGGCACTTTCCTCGCATATCCATCGATCTCCAAGTACGTCTGGACGATCACCAACTGATTCCCTCATCTTGGGTGTACAGCCCAATCAAGATCATCAGTAATCACCCAAACGATGTGAAGACTTCCAGTCTTCAACCACCGTCTTCATCTTCGACATATCGTCGAATCAGTTATTCAGAATGGGTATAAACCCGGCCTTTCCGAATAACCCGCGTATATAATAAACAAATGTTACACAAACACTACATACGCCTCATTCCAATTCATAATATTCTTTTATTCAAATATTCACATTCTTAGGGAAAGGTTGCCATTAATTTTATCAAAGATAAATTCTTCTAAATTTATTCTTTAATCTTCCTTTGGATATCATTTCAAACCATGTTAAGGTTTTCCAAACTAGTCGGGATTAGCGAACCACACCGAAGTAATTATTTATTTTATTTCCCAATCCCAACCTATTCATCCCATGGGGCAAAACTGGTAATACTCCATATCTAACACCACGGTGTTATCGGTAAATATATTACCATTTCATGTTCAAATCTAATTAAAGATTTTTTTTTTGAAACAGAAAAAATAAGGCCCAAAGCCCAAATACACAGCCCAACACCCACATCACTGATAAAGGTAAAACCCTAGCCGCCACACAACACACTAACCCTAACGAGCTCCAGACAACACTCAAATGGCGAGCTCGATAGGAAAAACATCCTCTTCGTCTTCAAGGAGGATTCCAAATAATATCTTCGTTGATTTCCCTTCTCTTCTCTCTATATTCAGGCTTGCGCTTTACTTCCCAATCTTTCGGATGAAAGATTTGATCTTGCATGTGAAGATTCTGTAGCTCGATGGAGGTAGTTGGGTTCTTTTCTTTCATATCTGAACTTCTCATGCACTCGAAGCTTCTCTTCAGACTTAATGAGCCACTGTTGCCCTCCAAAGGGCTAGCGCTGCTGCTATCTCCCTCAGACCAAACATTAAGGTGATAGATCTGGTTATTCAACTGGCTCTTATAATGATTATTTCCTATTTTGTGCAAAAGACATAACTTTTCTTCTAATTGCTTCTTGTCCATGGATTTGCGACTGTCTGGATCATTGCTGGAGTGTCTACACTCTGTAACAGGTAAAACAAAAGCCTTACTGTTTGATTTATGTAAGAAATCACGCACTAAAGTATCAGTATAGTGTCTACTTCCCTCAGAAAGTTGTGATTTGCAATTGTAGTTAGTAGATACCCCAGGAAGGACGTCAGATGTAGCCAAATCACCTATAGGTCTATCAGAAGAAGTGCTAGCAGGAAGATTGTCTCTGTTCCCTACAATAGGTAAATGCAAAGCATTATTATTCCAATTATTAGATGCAGAGAAACTAACATTACTAAAGGCATGTGATCTCCCTTTGCAGTGCTGGATGCTATTAGCAAGCCTGGGATGATTTTCATCATTGTGAGCATCAGAGCACCTATTAGAGGGAAATTTCTTGCCATAAATAAAAAATCTTCCACTTGCTTATCTCCATCTGCATAACTAATATGAGATGCTAGATTATGTAGATTATCCATTCTAAGCCTGCTAGCTTTTTTCATAACAATATTACTATCATGGAGAATAGTATTCCATATTTGATAACAAGTAATCTCTTTATTAGTATGCAACCTTTGATTTCTCTCCCTCCAAATATAATAAATAGAAGCAGTAAGAAAAACACAAGCTCTATTAAATTTGGTGGATTTGGGTTTAAAGGATTTCAAAATATACTCCATACTATCCCTAATATTCAAAGCAGTAGATATTTGATTGAACCCTAAAGTACATTTGGCATTATTCCAAATGTACTTAGAGTAATCACAATCAAAAAACAAATGACTGGAGCTTTCAACCTCTTTTTTACAAAGGAAACAAGTATTTTCAAAGTCCTTATTCCAGATGCAACAATTTTCTCTAGTTGGGAGTTTATTTAACAGAGCAAAATAAGCACAATGTGCCATTTTAGGACAATTTGATTTATTCTAAATAATTTTATACCAATCAACCTCCACCTCCTTACCCTGTAAAAACTCCCAAACTTTTTTAAAAGAGAAATTATCTTTAGCACATAACCTCCATTTCCAATGGTCCTTATAACAACTCTGATCAATTTGAATATCCAGAATAGCATTTTTAAAAATATGAGCAGCAGGGTTACTATGAAAGCTCCAACAATTATTATTAATGATATTCTGTTCTTTTTCATTAACCCCCCTAATATATAAAGATTGTTCCAACCAAGGAGATTAATGAGAGAATTACCACTAATCCAGGGGTCAAACCATAAACTGGTTTGGCTACCATCTTTAATTTTTCTAATTAAAAGATTTTTGCCAATATCCCTGCAGTCCAAAATGTTTTTCCAAACACTGGAGTGGTGAATCTCTTTTCTGGCTAGCCAAAAGTTTTTATTTTTTAAATATTTTGCACTCATCCATCTAGCCAAATGAGATTTACCATCCAAGAATTTCCAAAACAATTTAAACTTGCAAACATCAGCAATATCTTTAATATTTCTAATCCCTAATCCACCAAATTTTTTAGCTTACACACCTTATCCCGGCAACCTTATGATGCTTGCCTCTCCAAATAAAATTGGAATAGATTTTTTCTATTTTATGAGTGACACTAGCAGGGATGCTATGAGATTACACCCAATACATGATCATAGCAGTGATGACAGTGTGAGTAAGCTCTACCCTACCAGCTAGGGAGAGCAATTTACTAGACCACCCATCAAGCCTGCTCTGTATCATATCAATAAGCTTAGTACAGTCTTTATCATTAATCTGATTAATGCTTAGAGGAAGGCCAAGGTACTTAACATGGAGCTTTCCTTCCTTAAAATTCATAAGGTGTAAAATTTCCTCTTTAAATAAAACACCTTTGCTAAAATAGATTTTACTTTTATTAGGGTTAACAGCTAACCCAGCATATTTTTCCATATTATCTAATATATTAAAAACAACAATAGCACTCTGCATATCAGCTTTTAAAAGCAGGAGCATATCATCTGCATATAATAAGTGAGTAATATGAGGCTTAGCCCTATTAATAGGCTTAATGTTCCCTTTAAACACTTCTATTTCCATTTGAAATGAAAAATATTCCATAACAATAGAGAATAGGTAGGGTGATGGAGGATCACCCTGCCTTATTCCCCTGTTGCTATGAATAAAGCCTTTAGGGGAACCATTAATCATAACAGAGTAAGTAACATTATCAATACACTCCCTGATCAAAGCACAAAAATTCTCATCAAACCCCAATTTCTGCATGATGTGTATGATAAAATTTCTATTAATTTTATCAAAGGCTTTGTGAAGGTCAATTTTTATGCACATAAGAATACTATTCTTCATATTGAAATTCCTAATTAACTCATGAGCTAATAGGGTATTTTCAGAAATTAATCTATCAGGAATAAATGCACTCTGGTTTTCATAAATAATGAACTTAAGAAAGCATTTTAGCCTATTACAAAGCAAAGAGGAAATAATCTTGTAAATAAAATTGCATCAGGCTATAGGTCTATACTCATCCAGCCCAGAAGGATTTTCAACTTTGGGAATTAATGTAAGAAATGTGTGGTTTGTATTCTTCAGAATCTTACCAGAATTGAAAAATTCTGTGACTGAATTACACAAAACAGATTTCAATTCTTCCCAATGGGTTTTATAAAATTTAGCTCCAAAACCATCTGGGCCAGGACTTTTATCATTGTCAGCTTTAAAAATAATATTTTTGATTTCTTCATGTCTAACAGGAGCTAAAAGAATATCAGAGCTATTGCTGTTAATAATAAACTTAAAGTCAATATCAGGAAAACTATTAGAATAGCAGGAGGTGTTATATAAAGAACTAAAATAATTAATAGCCTCTTCTTCTATGGATGAGGCTTCATTAATTATTTTGCCTTTATTATTAATCAGTTTACCAATGTTATTCCTGTTTTTCCTGTTGGACATCCTAGTGTAGAAAAATTTACTAGCTTCATCTCCAGCTGTTAACCAGTTCACCTTGGCTTTCTGCTTTAAATTAACAGAACTAATGTGAAGAGCATTAATCAAATTGGCTTGAGCATTAAAAAAAATTCTCAGCCAACTCCTTGTCTGAGCTATTACTATCAAGATCATTTTGCAATCTTTCACAATCATCCCTTATAGAATTGATGTCATTTCTATTTCTGATACTATTCCAACTTTTAATACTAGATTTAACCAACTGCAAGGTTTTGTTGAATTTGTATTGAGCAGTGCCATAAATATTATTGTTGAAACATTTAGAAACAACACCTTCGTAATCTTTTTCATAGATCCAGCCATTCACAAATCTGAAAGGAAAACTGCCAGCTATCCTATTACTCATGGAAAAAGTTACATGAATAACTGTGTGATCACTAGTATTTTGAGGTAGAGTGTAGCAATTAACATTAGGAAAGAGGTTAATGAACTCTTGGTTGTAAAGAACCCTATCTAACTTGCAATGAATACTTTTAAATTCTCCTGATTTCCAGGTGTATTTATTGCCAAGAATATGTGGTTCAATTAAACCAGTTTTCATTAAAAAGTTGTCGGTTTTCTCCAATTTAGAAAAAGGAATAGGATGACCACCCCTTTTTTCAGAATTATGAAAGACAGTGTTAAAATCACTAATTAACATCCAAGGGCTACTAATAGTATGACTAATCTGCTCAATACAATTCCATAAAAAAATTCTTTCACTTTCAAAGTTAGAAGCATAAATAAAGGTGATTTTGATGATCATACCACCTTTGTTTTTATAAGTGCAGTGAATATACTGTTGATCAATAAAAAAAACTGATGAGATCCCAAATGATAGGATTATGTAACACCATAATCCTACCATTTCCTCCCATCAGATTATTATTGATAATACTCCAATTTGAAAGACCTTTAACTTGCAAATCATTGATTCTTTCATCACTTAACTTATGCTCAAGTAAACCTATGATACTAGGTTTATGCAAATTCAAAAAGTTGGCAAGGTCAAGTTGCCTTTCAGGGGAATTTAGACCCCTGACATTCCATGCAATAATATCCATAAAAAAAAATAAAGAAAAATATAATAGAGATAAAGGATATAAGTCTATAGTGGACCACTGAGCTTCCTGTTGTCCACTTTCACCTCCTTCTGTTTACCATTCTTTTTAAAGCTGGTATTATCAGAAGTTTTTAGTTGCTTTTCCCACTTTGTATTCTTGTTTATGTATTTTTGCATGAACTCATGATCTGTAGCGTCCTCTGTGGCTTCTACCGCTGTAATATCAGAAAGACTTTTAGTCCTGCACTTCTTTTTTTTTTTTAATTGGTGATGCAGGTTTCGATGGCTTGGGAGCAACCACCGTGTTGACAGCTTTCTGGATGCTTTCCTCAGTGACAGAAGAGAGCTTAATGGGTGCTAGACCAGGAGCTAGTAGACTTGAGTCCGTGAAAATAGGATCTGCAGCTAATAAATCACTGCAATCGATTTCTTTACCTTTCAATTTGATTTTTCCTGTATTTGTAAATAAACTTGGGTTCTACTTTGGGGGGGGAGGACTCAATGACCATTGAATTTTTTAGCCCCTCTGCAATGTTTTGATTTCTGCTAAAATCTGAGGGCTATTCCATTTGATCTGAGGGAGTATTTTCAATACCAACCTCAGTTTCATTTGGACCCTTGTTAGACTGCAAGTTTTGCATTGAACTTGTAGTCTTTGTGTTTTGCTGCGAAGGGTTAAATTCTGAAAAATATTGAGGCTTAGTCAAATGTTGAGATGAGGGCGGATCCGTATTGCCCACTTCAGTAACATTAGTTTCAGCTGAATCAATATTCATAGCGTCTGAAGCGTGGGTCACCAGTGTGCATGCAGGGATGGAAGTAGATTGAGGACAAACGTATGAATTAGTACCAGATTTGATGTGTTCAGAATTAGATTCAAGATTAGAAGGTTTTTCAGAACCCAATCTTGAATCTTGATTGTGAATACAATTATCATAAGAATGCCCAAAACATTTACATGTTTTGCACCTATCTGGAATTAGTTCGTATGTGATCGACTGAGAGATATGTTCTCCATCATGCATGTACACCGATGCCTCGTTGGGTAGATCAGCATCCGCTCTAATCTCAACAAGGATTCGGGCGTAACTCAAACGGGTTTCTTTGGCAGTCTGCTCATCCATTTTCAGAGGAGTGCCAACTAAGCTTGCTATTGCGCTGAACACCTCCTTGTCCCATAATCTAAGGTTTAGCTCAGGGAGACGTATCCATATAGGCATTGTACTAAGCAAATCTCGATCCAAGATTAGTTTCTTGGTCCATCTTTTCAATATTATAAGTTTTCCATTGATGAAATATGGCCCCCCTTGGAGGAGCTTCTCACAGTCTTCACTGTTAGTAAACCTTAATATGAAAAAGCCATTTTCACGAGTGAAAATTTCGAACGAAACGGAAGGATTCCACGTTCGGACTACAAAAGCCCTAAAGTGGTGATATGGTGGGAGTTTGCCAAATACATAGGCAACAACAGACAGCCTCCACTTTCTTTCTGTTCTAATACATGCCTCCTCAGAAACAACAACGATCTTCTCATCAATACCCTCCACAGGAGGAATAAAATCTAAATCAAATTTGGAGTCTTGGCCCCCAGTCTTCACCATTTCCGCCCAAGAAAATGTCTTTAGGTCTTTAGCTAAGGCGTTGTTATTATGCTGCCGCGGATCTTGACCATTACTATTACTATTTCTTGGCTGATTTATATTTCTTGATTGAAATCTTTCACCATTAGAAGGCGGGAATGGTTTATTCCTCGATTTGGTTGGATATTCACTTGATTTACCCGCACCTTGCAGAATATGCGCACTCGATTTACTTGCCCCCTGTCCATAATGGGCAGATACATTGGGTTTAGAGAAAGATTTAGAATTCTTTCGTTTCACAACCCTTGTAAATCCGTCCTCATCTACCAAGAAATCCGGAGAAGATTGAGGAAGACTAGAAGAGGGATTGGTGGAGAGGGGTGGAGGTGGAGGGGGGGAGGAGAAGAAGAATCCCCCTTTCGATTGGGGTTATTGTCGAAAATAGGATTGAGGAAGGACTTAGCAGCCATGGCTGCAGAGATTTCAAGCTTTAGGAATTGAGCTAGGATTTAACTAATCTAATTAAAGATTTAACTATCGCTTTGGAGCAAAACTGGTGATACTCAATTCTCGATCATTTCAATCTAATTGTAGATTCATTAAAACTCCACTTAGTTTTAATCTTCCCACCAATCAATATCCTGTCTTTAACTGGGTTAAAGAACCAATGTCATTTAAAACACGGTTCACGATAAACCCAAAAATCAATTCAATTTCAATTTCAACTAAATATAATTTAATTGGTACACTTCATTAAATCTAAATAGAAAGATTTAATCTTTTTCTCAACTGGGCTTAAGAACAGTGTTAATGAAGACACCATTCACGACAAACCCAAATCACATTTGATATTAAATACAAGGCTCCGAATAGAAAATATATCGGCTTATATTCAATATCAAATTCTACGACCAACAAATATTGTATTGGAAATAACGATATTAATATATCTTTCAAATTTCCATAACAATATCTATATAATCACGAAATCCAACATCGAAATATTCCAAAGACAATTTTGATTCAAATCCATTTCCACTTTATATATTGGAAATTCTGGTTATTTTCAAAACCATTTCAAATCCACTTTATTTATTTTAAAAATAAATGGGGTTATAATTCTAGTTCAAAACTAGTTCATTTCGATAAAAATCTATTTTTATCTTTTCAAATTTGGAATTTTTCATCCCAGTTCTTTCCAATTCATATATTATGATTTTACACAAATTATTAATATTTTTAATAATTTTATTAAGGCCCGTACAGTCGGTTTTCAATAACGGCCATCGAACTGCACTTATAGCCACCTTTTCCAAATTTGATTTGGACCTAATTCCAAATCCAACCATTAGATCTCAGATTTCTAATATTCATTGGAAAGCTATTTTCGATACGAACCCAATGGTTCCGGTTTCAGGAGAATCCGATGGTTGGATCTCCCGCAACGTCAATTCGAAGTCAATGATCGAAATTCGCGAACTGCCGCGGCACGGCGCGTTCTATTCAGGCCATTTAATATATAATATATATATTATATATATTTCGTCGATTTCAATTCAAAACGTATTTTATAAATCGTTTTAAATTCGTTTTCGAAACAATTTCAACTTCATATTCAATTTCAAATCAAAATTGAATATTTCATATCATTACTATATAAATGATAATATTTTCAAAACGTTATATTTTGAAATCACTTCCTTTTCTATATTCATTATAAAAACGAGTATAATCGATATAAATATCGTTCGCGTCGAAATGGCGCATCTCTAATCAACACGACTTTATATATTTCAATAACTTCGTTATTCTATTCAACAAATGAATATTTATTCTATTCAACACGTGAATCTATATTTCTTTCAACACATGAATATTCTCAACACATGAGTATCGTCAACACATGACTATTTTTGTTATTTAATATATTTTATAAAATTGTGGTAAAGATGTAAATTTTATTGTTTAAAATATTTTACTCAACACATGAATATTTTCAACACATGAATATATATTTTATTCAACACATGAATATATATTTTATTCTATTCAACACATGAATATATATTATTCTATTCAACACATGAATATATATTCTTTATTTTCCCAATTAGAATGAGGCCCAATCAATTACCATATAATATTAATTATATGGATTCCATACAACACATGTATATAATAGCAACGATAAATAATCAACCATCATCCAAAGTGCACCACACAGCTACATAAGCATTAAATATAACTAATTAACGCTCATACAGTCTGTCAATCAAACGATCGACATACCACTAAACAATTGGGATTAGTGTACGTAAAATATCATCCCAACACCCGTGTGGGGTTTCAATCCACAAACACTGAATATTATTTGTGCAGTTGGGCGACATGTAAAATTTATCGTCCCAATCAATATCCTTCAAATAGGTATACATAAACAAACCGTCTGGTTTGTAAATGTATATTTATTTATTCACATTCACGTTAAAAAATTATATTTTTAACGATAATTAATTTATTTCAACACATGAATGTTTTATTATTCATTTCACATCAACATCACAAACAAACTTCGCAACACATCAAACAAGCATACAAGTTGAAACGACCCGCAAATCCGTGCTATCTGAGTTGAGTAATAACACTACACGTCCAACCCAAATAACACAGAAATACGAACCATTATTAGAAAGAAGTTAGAGGGTGAGAATTAGAAAGATAGAAATATTAGAATAGAAGAAAACGAAGATTACAACTCACAGCGGAACGAATAAAATATATTATATGACATAACTTTTTGAAATACAAATCAGTAACTTTATATACATACCATCATCCGAGCACAACAGTCATTTCTGGAACAGTTATAAACACCTGTTTCCAGATACAAACAAGGTCCACAGCGGAATATATGATAGTCTATATCTAACTGGTGAAGCCTCCTGCTTCCAGCTCTTCCAAGGGAATCTGAAAAAAATCCTAACTACTTGACTGCCCGTACAAATTTGGGCACCCAAGAGTTTAGGGAAAACAAACAAAATAAACTCTGGGTCAGTCATGGGACTGGTATGAGTAAACTCCAACCACTTGTTTAACTTTCAAAACCCTTTTCGAAAGAAAAGGTAATAGTAAGACCAGCCCACACATAAACACGGACGGTTTTTACCTTACTATAACCCAAAACACTTTGATACAAAAATCCAGTGATATTATAATAATGTCTACATCAAGTAAATAACCAAATAGTAGAACGCTTGCATCTCACGCTCCACATATATAGTGTATAATCAAAAACCGCATGGCGCTTATTGGAGATTGGATTTCCAACATGACAAGGTATGGAACCACCTTCCGATGATGTATCTCTAGAGGCGAATACACCTGGGTTCAACAAGAACGTCTTGCAACCCGGCCCACACATGACCGACCACTCATTTCGCTTGAGTGTATCGAATGTATATCACCAACGGTTGGACTCAAACCACCGTTCCCGAATGGGCAGAATCGATAGATTTAGAAACAAAAGGAATTTCTCTAGATAGGTGATTATACACCCTAATGGGTGCGACCCACATAGCCATGCTGCCTGCCCGATTTTTGTCCTTTCCCGGTTGTTGAGGCCTGAGGCTACGCATACTTACCATTTATTGATAGCCCAATCACTTTGAATGCCACATTGTCAGATCCGTTAATCACTAGTTGAGTTTGCACAAATATTCTGGATATTATGCTAAGGGATAAATCCGTTGCAACCATATATATTCATACAGACCAACCCATTTGATCATTGGAAATACTCTGTCAGACATTCGTCCATTTACGTTCGTTCGGGGATTGAACGAAACCGAAGGCATTATTTCTATTTCTAGAAAAGCCCTTGCACTTTACTCCGTCTTCAATATATCCAGCATACTTGGTTCGCAACGCTTATGCCGATACGGAGTGGTTCTTAGGATAATAATCCAACCGGTCTCTCCATATTGACAACGATGGTCAAAAACTTCGATAGTCTGTGACTTAACTATCGAATAAAAATAAGTGTTCATCCAACATATCAAACAAATCACTGGGCTCTTTAATTAATATTTCATTAATTAAATCTCTTCTCCCTTTCCTCTATCGATATTTGTTATCCAAATATTTCAATAACCATATTGGCCCTTTTCGCTATTTTTGATTTCGTTTCCTTATCGAATTCTATATATATATCGATATATAGATTTCTAATTTTCAAATTTCTTAAAAATATTCTAACTCCTTAAATTCCCGGAAAAATTCGCCATAACCTCCCCTGTATCGGGAGCATCGGGAAATTTCAAATAGCTTCCCGGTATCTTCCTCAATCAAAAGAAAAAGGAAAAGCCAAGCGGCTTGCCGATACGGCGCATAAAACCCATATATGAATTAAACATGTACCTTTTTGTCGGGCATTACATTTATAAACTTCATATACCTCATCCCATACCTGTCTAACACCTGTTCACCTGTTTCCAATTCAATTCAATACCATCTAATCGTTTGAATTCAGTTTCGCCCATTTATTCTTTAAATCGGCCATTTTGCCTATTTCACTTCTTTGTTGAACATAACATGTTTAAACAAAATGTTTAACTTGCTCACCACCAAATTGAATTTCAATTCTAGTTTCCCTTTTTAATTTCGAATATAAATTTTCAAATCGAATTTACTTATTCGAACCCCAATATCCCTTCGAAAACTCATTAACTAATTTCTATTCAATTTAGTTAATTCTATTCAAAAATCTGATTTCTGTTTCAAAAATCAATTCATTACTCCACCTGAGTTCACATATATTTTATAACTCAAATCTGAAATTTTCTAATTAGAAATTCGGATTTTATTCGCTTAAAATCCCTTTATAAAATGAAATAAACCGTTATGGTTTTTAAATAGTTCTGGCGCTGTTTTTCTGAAAATTTGATTTTGATATAACTCAAAATCTATACGACGGAATTCATATTTTTCTCTTTCATTAGAAAACTATTATCAAACCGGTCCTGACGTTTCTTGTTTCAAAGAATTCCGACTTCAATCGAGTTCTATATATTCGATTGAAGTTCGAATCGCTATTTTACGAACTGCAGCGCTGCGGCAAACTTCGTTTATATAAATTCAACTCTATTCTGATATAAAATATATATCAAACCATTTTTCCCAACTCAACACATATTTCTGATCTTCTATTTCATTTATATTTGAAATCTATATTCAAATTCCAATTCGATTATAATTCAAATTCTATATCCAAATTCTATTTCAACTATTTGAATCCAAATTCCATTTTTAATCTATTTGAACTTCAAATATTTAAACTCATTTTTACTTTGAACTTCAAGTACCACATTTTACTTCCTTTGAATTCAAATACCATGTTTCAAATCTCTTTGAATTCCTCTTATTCAAATTCTTTCTATTTAAACTCCATTTGAGTTTTGTTTGAATTCTTATATTCAACACCATTTGAATTCTATTTAAATTCTTATATTTAAATCCTCTTTATTAAAACCCATTATTTAAATCCCATTTGAATTTTCCTTATTTCAAATCCATTTGAACTTCTTTGAATTCAAATTCCATTTCAAAACTATTTGGATTTCCTATTTTGAAATCCTATTTCAATCCTACTTTGAAATCCTAATTTCAAAGTTTATTTCAAATTCTATTTTGAAATTCAATATTCAAATCTCTATTTGAATTTCTTTATTCCAATTCCTTTGAATTCAAATTCTATTTTTCATTCTGATTTCGTCTATTCAAATTCTATTTGAACTTCTATTTGAATTTCTAATATTCAATCTCCTTTTTCTTTTATTTAAAATTCAAATATTTAAACTCCTTTTCTAATTCTACTATTCAAATGTTATACTCAAATTTCATTTGAGTTATATATTTAAAAATTTCATTTCATATCCTATTTTGAAATTTCATTTCAAAATTCCAATTTCACACTTGTATTTCTATTTCTGAATTATCAAATGATAATTCTTTTCACTTCATTTATACTTCGTTATAAAAGAATTATTTATAAACTTCGTTTAAAAAGATACTACTTGTTTTATTTTTCAAAAAAAACTAGTTTATATTTTATTTCCATTAAAAATTCAAATTCTATTTAAAAATAGAATTTTTCCTTTTAAAATCTCAAATATCCTTCCACGATATTTTAAATAAATTAACACTTAGCCCAGTGATATTTAAAACAATCAAATCACCCAATTTTCAATCATTTTATTTTTAACACATCATATATGAATATATGAAATCAGCAAACAACAAACAGATAATATATTTTTGAGGAATCCTGTTGGATTCCTCCAACCTGTTTCCCTGCATCCACAGACGTTAGCACATAAATAATACCCATTCTGCTTCGTGGCAGAATATCGCGGTATAGAAGGTCATCCACTAATCATAGCGTGGGGCGTATAGGGTAATCATCCGCTATGAAACTGCGGGCATCCGCTAATGAGACTGCGGGAATCCAACCAATCAATCAACCCAATATATATATATATATATATATCCTAAATAACTAATATATATAAACAACCAGAAAACAACACAAGCAGCAAACAATTATTTTTAATGAATAAAAATAATTATAAATAAAGGGTGAGTGAGATTTACTCACCAGGATTCTCATTCGCCGAATATCCAATTAAAATTTCCATGTCTCGACTACGCATCTACTTCGTCTCAAATGAATTTATCACCTATAATTTATTTAATTTATTTTAATGAATGTTCGATTATTAACTTAAATTATCTAAAATAAATAACTTTCTATGAATTTTAATTAAATAAAAATGTATACCTTATCAATTCTGCATACCACCCGACTAATCGATGAACAACGTCTCGAACAACTCCTGGATACTTCAATCATCTCCACAAACTACCATCAGACCATTACGGCATTTCATCAACCATCTTACAGACAACTTCCTTCCCACTAACAGCCTTCTTCTCTGTAGCGCATTCGAACAGCAATCGAACCCCCTGTCCAACCATCATGGCCAACCCCAAAACTAGAGACCGAACTCCCTCCAAAAATCGAACTCCTCCTTTTCCTTATCACATCAGAAACTTCCCACTATCGAACCTCCATCTCCAAACAACATCGCGAACTCCCCAAATACCACCGATTTGAACTCGAGAACCCCCAAATCCCAGTCGAACTGTTTTGAGTTCGAACAATCGTACCTTCCTAACTTCGACACCCATCTTCCTTAATGAATCGCAACGACCCATATGGTTTGAAAGAAAGAAGCTGAACCCCGAAAACCCCTGCGAGCTGTCGTCGCGATGTCGATCTTCGTAGACTCGCGATTTCCATTTGCGATTCAATTTTTTTTTATTTTTTTTCTTTTTTTCGTTGAGGGAAGAACCCACAAGTTTGGTTTTAACGGGGCAAAGGAACGAAAGGAATGAGGGCGATGGCTTGGGTTTTATAGGAGAGAAAGGAACAGAATCGTACTGCCATTAATTTTGATGTCTCCTGGATATCGAAGAGAAGAGACAATATTTTTAGCTCAAGAAAAACTATGTCTGCGAAATGAAAGTTTAGGATGGTACTAGTATGGATTTAGGTCGGCCCATATACAGTTTTAGGGTGGCTATTGATTTGATTTTATTTTAATTAAAAACCGAAATATCTCACAGACCCTTATTTAAAAATCATGAACTGCTATTTAGTCGGAACGACCGACGTTTTCAAGATTATACGATATTTTTAACTTAACAGAATTGGTTTAAAATGGAATACACTATTAAATTAAATTAAACCGTTTTAAAATGTAAATCGATTTCTGAACAAACAAATTCAGTGAGAATAGATTATTATTATCGTTTTAAGTCAATATAGAATTTATGTTAGTCGACTCGATTGTTCTGATTTAGTTTTACACTTCGAATTCAATTGTTACTATTTCGATAATTAAATATATTTGATATTAAATCGTATATCGATTATTAAATCGATAAATCCAAATAAAAATTCATTTATATTATATATTCAATATTTTAAACCATACTAAATATTTAAAATAAACTGTTCAAAAATCTGGGTCGTTACACAAGTCGTCCATGGTTTGCGGACGACGGGTGTCGGGTGCTGCTAAGCACCGTCTGCATCCTAGTATATATTTAACTAGAAAACAAGATTTAAAGTGAGAAGTTCTCACCGAGAGCTAAACCAAACACCACGACTCTTCATATGTAGGAAATCTTCGTCGTGCTCGCCTTTCGTCACTTTCGTTGCCCGTATTCACTACATATATAAAAATCACATTTTTATATTGTTGCTATGTATATAAAAATTACATTTTTATAATCACTCTATATGGATAAAAATCACATTTTTATACCGCTACTATATAGATAAAAATTCTATTTTTATACCGCTACTATATAGATAAAAATTCTATTTTTACACTGGTGTTCATATAATAAGGATCAAATCTTTACTATCTATATAATATAAAAATCGTATTTTTATCTTCTCTATCTCATAAAAATCATATCTTTAATCTCTACATATAATAAAAATCATATTTTTATTATCTCTATAATATAAAAATCACATTTATATTAACACTTTCCTTACATTAAAAAATTAGATTTTTATCCTAACTAAAAATCATGAAAACTTACAAAAAAATTTTCCTCGAAGAAAATCCTAGATCGCCTTCACCCTTTTCTGATTTCCAGGTGAAGGCCGAGCATCCTGATTCTCGCGCGACTGGGGGGGAGCTCTGTGGCTTGAGGTGGGGACACATTGGTCTGACCAGCGGGAAAAGGAGAGTTTTTGGGGGCTTGGCGTCGGAATTAGATTAGGGGGGATGTGGCAGGTGTGGTCAGGCGCAGGAGGTGTGGGCGGCGAGGCTAGGGAGATCAGGTGGTGCTACATCGTCGGGTTTGGGTGAGGTAGGAGGAGCGCGTGTTTAGAGGAAGGGGGAGAGAACGAGGGGGAAGAGGGGAAGACGCGGCAGGAGGAGGACGGGAGAAGAAGAAGGTGGAGGCGGCGCTGCCACCGCTGGGGGTGGGGGGCGATCGATTTAGGGTTTTTTTCTTTTTTTTAATTTCATTTCGGGTAAGAACTGAAGAGAGAGAAGAGGGAAGGGGGGGGCAAGGTATACATAATTTAATTTTAATTTTTAATTCCCCAAAAAGTAACTTTTTATTTTGAACTCAGAATCGAACCCACCGACTGTCGTCCCTAGCATATTACCCCCATTTCGAACACAATGGGATATGTATCGTATGCTGATTCGACCGTTTCGATTAGTTTCCGTCAAAATCAAAATATAAAGCTATATATTGATTTTGAACGTACATTTCAATTTACCGGGGCCACACATAACCTCTAAAAATTCCCGAAAAATATTTTCTAGCTTCCTATCGACGATACGGTCCTAACAAAATTAGTTTCGTCAAATTCTGAGACCGTTTGAAAAATGGTCATTTTCCAGTCGATTAAAATCAACTAAAACTGGTCAAACGCGTTTTCCTTTGCCACACTCACATATTGATACGAATTTTGGAATCTAGCAATAACTAGACATCATGGATCCAACAAAAGTGGTTTCGTCGAATACCGAGGTCGTTTGCAAAATTTCCATTTTTAAGGGCCAGAATTCCATAGCGACTATTCTGAATTTTCAATTGGACATAACTTTTTATCCCCGCTATGAAATTTTGATTTTTCGGATTCGTTGGAAAGATATTCTCAATTAGATTCTAATATTTTTGGTTTCGCTAAAATTCGGTTTATTTTGAATCCTGTATATTCATTTGAACTTTGAAATCGAATTTTCAAACTACCGCGCCATTTTCAATTCCTTTTATAATTAAAATAAAATATTATATTCTAACGACGATCTATATAAATATATACGTATAATTCTATTCAAAATAAATTTCTCGTCGTTATTATTCAAAATAAATCATTTTAAATATCAAAATTACCAAAATAAAAATTTTAAATTGGCTCAGAATTTCCGGGTTATTACAATCTCCCCCACTTAAAACATTTCGTCCCCGAAAAGGAACGAAGCTGAAAGTTGTTTAACTAGTCAACTCAACTTCCATTATTTTCTTTACGGCTTAAGTTCTTCAACTTTTCAGTTTCTAAGAACTTTTCAAATTTTTCAAAAATTTGGCTAACACCCTTAATTTTCGAAAAATTTCGCCATAACCTCCTCTGCACCGGGGACTTCGGGATATTTCAAATAGCCTCCCATGGCCCTCATCAATCCAAAAAGAAAAAGAAACAGCCAAGTGGCTAGCCAATCGGCTCATAAAATCATCCAAACCCAATAAATTTGTAAACATGTACCTATTTGTCGGGCAAACAATTTTATTCTTCTGCTCTAGCCTCCTTGCTATGACCTGTTCGATGTAAGTACATGTACATGCATGCAAATGCGATAAATTTTCAATACAATCCACTATTTGGTTCAATTTGGCTAAAGGTTCAACATATAATTAATCAAACAATTATCAAACAACACAACCATCAATCAATTAGTGAATTATCATTTCAAATTCATAATTTTGATATATACACAGAAAATCATGTTTTGGTGCCAAACCACAACTATAAACCTATCTAGTTTTGGTTCTCACACCAGTCTAATGGAAATATATAGATATCACACCTTCGATACTCGAAAATAAATACTGATAACGCTACAGCATTATCAGAATCATTCCCGGGCAACTAGAGTGTGATTCTATATCTATCCAGTATATTAAAACCTCGAATATACGTTCATGATGCGTATATGCAAAATCTTCATATACTAGATTGTCCA
The DNA here is from genome assembly GCA_030737875.1 of Allium sativum. Lineage (NCBI taxonomy): Eukaryota > Viridiplantae > Streptophyta > Magnoliopsida > Asparagales > Amaryllidaceae > Allium > Allium sativum. The sequence goes on along the minus strand of CM060909.1, from coordinate 376,484,414 downwards.
ACTCAGTACAAATAAAATATTCAAATACGAATAATTTAATTTAATTTTTCAAAACAAAATTGTTTTCATTTGAAAAATATACTCTTCACACTCGTTCTAGGATACTACTGATCCCATCTCTAACGAGTTATTCTTATTGGACATTACTAATCCAATCTCTGATGAATTCTTTCGTTTGGTTCTAATGTGTCTTGTTCTCGAGCTCTGTAAACCAAAGCTCTGATACCAAATGTAGTAACCCGTAACTTCCCCGGTAAGGAAAGCCCGAATTGCTTTGAGGACAAGACACATCGGAACACAAACAGAAGAACATTTCATTGTTTATTACAATAATTCCATCAAAATACAAGAATATATAGAATACGAATAAATATTACACATTTGAAAAATATCAGAGATTTAAATTACATTTAAATACATAGCAGCAGAAAAATATTACAACACACCACTGAAAGAAATACACAGATACAGAGCTTTCCGAGTATCATTCCAGTTGTAAACCAGGATCCTGTGAATATAAATCTGCAAAACCCAACTACTAGCTGCCCGTGTCGAAAATAAGGGCACCCAGAGTTTAGGTTAAAATAATAAACTCCAGGTCAGTCATGTGACTGGTGTGAGAACTAAAACAATTATGCATCTTTATTTTTAAAGTTAGGTAAATCAAGGTACCACGCCGTATAACACGGAACAGGTTTCCTCCCAAGAATACCAGTGCATAAAACAAACAACGCAATGCTAAATAAAGAAAAATGAATCTATTATAAGACCCAGGTCCCATCACACAATGCAGCGCAAGCCGGAGGATAGGGTTTTACCTTATAATAGCCAAAGAATGCTTGATATGTTTAAAAACAGATTATTTTGATATTACTATAAGTGTATAGTGTCAAAACAATTTCAATCATAAGTATCAATCATAGGCGGCATAGCTACCATCTACTATGTCGCCATACTAGGCTCTACAAATAAAACCGCAAAGGTCGTATTGGAAATTGGATTTCCGTCATGAGTCGAGGCAAGGGGCAAGCTTCTCTCCGTTCGAGACACTCTAGCAAATGTCTCAGGACCACACACAGCGATCCTTGGATCTTCAGGGCCGGTCCACTCTAAGTGCAAAAGTGGATTAGTTATACCTGAACACACGTTTCCCGGTCCTATAGGACCTATATATAATGGCCTGTACGTCGGCTCACATAGTGCCAGTTATCGACCATATATTCGAGGCGCCTCGCATTCCAACAACCACACAGGTAAAAAGTATATAAATGTCAGGGCTGGTAGGTCACTAACATCACCCATAGTTAGAAAGAAACGTCGTGCTCTCCCTGCAGTCACTATCCCGTTTTTGACTCATACCGAGGTGTGAGGCTCGCGAATTAACGCTATACACAAAGCTGCGCCACACAGGCCGTGCTTTGATCATCAACCACAAGAATTTTCTTTTCAACAGTAGCCTTGATCATCTGCCACTTAGGCATGCCACACAGGCAATTCACTCCATGCGAATGATGTCCATCGATATACAACCTCTGAGCTCGTACGTCTCAGAGAAGGGCGTTGAGCAAGAGAATAAATTCTCCGCCGCCAAACAGAGGTATATTTAATAGAGATCAATCAACACAGAATAAAATCCAATGTCAGACACACAGTCCATTTACAAGTTCGTTCTGGGTCTAAACGAAACCGGAGGCACTTTCCTTGCATATCCATCGATCTCCAAGTACGTCTGGACGATCTCCAAATGATTCCCTCATCTTGGGTGTACAGCCCAATCAAGATCATCAGTAATCACTCAAACGATGTGAAGACTTCCGGTCTTCAACCACCGTCTTCATCTTCGACATATCGTCGAATCGGTTATTCAGAATGGGTATAAACCCGGCCTTTCCGAATAACCCGCGTATATAATAAACAAATGTTACACAAACACAACATACGCCTCATTCCAATTCAGAATATTCTTTTATTCATATATTCACATTCTTAGGGAAAGGTTCCCATTAATTTTATCAAAGATAAATTCTTCTAAATTTATTCTTTAATCTTCCTTTGGATATCATTTCAAACCATGTTAAGGTTTTCCAAACTAGTCGGGACTAGCGAACCACACCGAAGTAATTATTTATTTTATTTCACAATCCCAACCTATTCATCCCATGGAGCAAAACTGGTAATACTCCATATCTAACATCACGGTGTAATCGGTAAATATATTACCATTTCACGTTCAAATCTAATTAAAGATTTAACTATCGCTCTGGAGCAAAACTGGTGATACTCAGTTCTCAATCATTTCAATCTAATTAAAGATTCATTAAAACTCCACTTAGTCTTAATCTTCCCACCAATCAATATCCTGTCTTTAACTGGGTTAAAGAACCAATGTCATTTAAAACACGGTTCACGATAAAACCAAAAATCAATTCAAATTCAATTTCAATTAAATATTATTTAATTGGTACGCTTCATTAAATCTAAATAGAAAGATTTAATCTTTTTCTCAACTGGGCTTAAGAACAGTGTTAATGAAGATACCATTCACGACAAACCCAAATCACATTTGATATTAAATACAAGGCTCTGAATAGAAAATATATTGGCTTATATTCAATATCAAATTCTACGACCAACAAATATTGTACTGGAAATAACGATATTAATATATCTTTCAAATTTCCATAATAATATCTGTATAATCACGAAATCCAACATCGAAATATTCCAAAGACAATTTCGATTCAAATCCATTTCCACTTTATATATTGGAAATTCTGGTTATTTTCAAAACCATTTCAAATCCACTTTATTTATTTTAAAAATAAATGGGGTTATAATTCTAGTTCAAAACTAGTTCATTTCGATAAAAATCTATTTTTATCTTTTCAAATTTGGAATTTTTCATCCCAATTCTTTCCAATTCATATATTATGATTTTACACAAATTATTAATATTTTTAATAATTTTATCAAGGCCCGTACAGTCGGTTTTCAATAACGGCCACCGAACTGCACTTACAACGACCTTTTCCAAATTTGATTTGGACATAATTCTAAATCCAACTGTTAGATCTTAGATTACTAATATTCATTGGAAAGCTCTTTTCGATACGAACCCAATGGTTCCGGTTTCAGGAGAATCTGACGGTTGGATCTCCCGCAACGTCAATTCGAAGTCAATGGTCGAAATTCGCCAACTGCCGCGGCGCGGCGCGTTCTATTCAGGCCATTTAATATATATAATATATATATTATATATATTTCGTCGATTTCAATTCAAAACGTATTTTATAAATCGTTTTAAATTCGTTTTCGAAACAATTTCAACTTCATATTCAATTTCAAATCAAAATGGAATATTTCATATCATTACTATATAAATGATAATATTTTCAAAATGTTATATTTTGAAATCACTTCCTTTTCTATATTCATTATAAAAACGAATATAATCGATATAAATATCGTTCGCGTTGAAATGGCGCATCTCTAATCAACACGACTTTATATATTTCAATAACTTCGTTATTCTATTCAACAAATGAATATTTATTCTATTCAACACATGAATCTATATTTCTTTCAACACATGAATATTCTCAACACATGAGTATCGTCAACACATGACTATTTTTGTTATTTAATATATTTTATAAAATTATGGTATAGATGTAAATTTTATTGTTTAAAATATTTTACTCAACACATGAATATTTTCAACACATGAATATATATTTTATTCAACACATGAATATATATTTTATTCTATTCAACACATGAATATATATTATTCTATTCAACACATGAATATATATTCTTTATTTTCCCAATTAGAATGAGGCCCAATCAATTACCATATAATATTAATTATATGGATTCCATACAACACATGTATATAATAGCAACGATAAATAATCAACCATCATCCAAAGTGCACCACACAGCTACATAAGCATAAAATATAACTAATTAACGCTCATACAGTCTGTCAATCAAACGATCGACATACCACTAAACAATTGGGATTAGTGTACGTCAAATATCATCACAACACCCGTGTGGGGTTTCAATCTACAAACACTGAATATTATTTGTGCAGTTGGACGACGTGTAAAATTTATCGTCCCAATCAATATCCTTCAAATAGGTATACATAAACAAACCGTCCGGTTTGTAAATGAATATTTATTTATTCACATTCACGTTACAAAATATATTTTTAACGACAATTAATTTATTTCAACACATGAATGTTTTATTATTCATTTCACATCAACATCACAAATAAACTTCACAACACATCAAACAAGCATACAAGTCGTCCATGGTCTGTGGACGACGGGTGTCGGGTGTTGCAAAGCACCATCTGCATCCTAGTATATATTTAACTAGAAAACAAGATTTAAAGTGAGAAGTTCTCACCGAGAGCTAAACCAAACACCACGACTCTTCATATGTAGGAAATTTTCGTCGTGCTCGCTTTTCGTCACTTTCGTTGCCCGTATTCACTACATATATAAAAATCACATTTTTATATTGTTGTTAAGTGTATAAAAATTACATTTTTATAATCACTCTATATGGATAAAAATCAAATTTTTATACCGCTACTATATAGATAAAAATTCTATTTTTATACCGCTACTATATAGATAAAAATTCTATTTTTATAACGCTACTATATATATAAAAATTCTATTTTTATACCGCTACTATATAGATAAAAATTCTATTTTTATACTGGTGTGTTCATATAATAAAGATCAAATCTTTACTATCTATATAATATAAAAATCGTATTTTTATCTTCTCTATCTCATAAAAATCATATCTTTAATCTCTACATATAATAAAAATCTTATTTTTATTATCTCTATAATATAAAAATCACATTTTTATTAACGCTTTCCTTACATAAAAAAAATTAGATTTTTATTCTAACTAAAAATCATGAAAACTTACAAAAAAAAATTCCTCGAAGAAAATCCTAGATCGCCTTCACCCTTTTCTGATTTCCAGGTGAAGGCCAAGCATCCTGATTCTCGCGTGACTGGGGGGTGCTCTGTGGCTTGAGGCGGGGCCACATTGGTCTGACCAGCGGGAAAAGGAGAGTTTTTGGGGGCTTGGCGTCGGAATTAGATCGATGTATGGGGGGTGTGGCGGGTGCGGTCAGGCGCAGGAGGTATGGGCGGCGAGGGTAGGGAGGTCGGGTGCTGCTACATCGTCGGGTTTGGGTGAGGTAGGAGGAGCGCGTGTTTAGAGGAAGGGGGAGAGAACGAGGGGGAAGAGGGGAAGACGCGGCAGGAGGAGGAGGGGAGAAGAAGAAGGTGGAGGCGGCGCTGGCACCGCTAGGGGGGGCGCGATCGATTTAGGGTTTTTTTCTTTTTTTTTATTTCATTTCGGGTAAGAACTGAAGAGAGAGAAGAGGGAAGGGGGGCAAGGTATATATAATTTAATTTTAATTTTTAATTTTTAATTCCCCAAAAAGTAACTTTTTATTTTGAACTCAGAATCGAACCCACCGACTGTCGTCCCTAACGTATTACCCCCATTCCGAACATAATGGGATATGTATCGTAGGCTGATTCGACCGTTTCGATCAGTTTCCGTCAAAATCAAAATATAAATCTATATATTAATTTTGAACGCACATTTCAATTTACCGGGGCCACACATGACCTCTAAAAATTCCCGAAAAATATTTTCTAGCTTCGTATCGACGATACGGTCCTAACAAAACTAGTTTCGTCAAATTCTGAGACCGTTTGAAAAATGGCCATTTTCCAGTCGATTAAAATCAACTGAAACTGGTCAAACGCGTTTTCCTTTTCCATGCTCACATATTGATTCGAAAAATTACGAATCTTGGAATCTAGCAATAACTAGACATCACGGATCCAACAAAAGTGGTTTCGTCGAAAACCGAGGTCGTTTGCAAAATTTCCATTTTTAAGGGCCAGAATTCCATAGCGACTATTCTGAATTTTCAACTGGACATAACTTTTTATCCCTGCTATGAAATTTTGATTTTTCGGATTCGTTGGAAATATATTCTCAATTAGATTGTAATATTTTTGGTATCGCTAAAATCCGGTTTATTTTGAATCCTGTACATTCATTTAAACTTTGAAATCGAATTTTCAAACTACCGCGCCATTTTCAATTCCTTTTATAATTAAAATAAAATATTATATTCTAACGACGATCTATATAAATATATACGTCTAATTCTATTCAAAATAAATTTCTCATCGTTATTATTTAAAATAAATCATTTTAAATATCAAAATTCATCAAAATTGCCAAAATAAAAATTTTAAATTGGCTCAGAATTTCCGGTTTATTACAATTTTAATGAATTTTGTGTTGCATTTCAGTACAGTGGGATTGCTTGAATCTGATTGATCTAGTGTTGGTGTATAGCTTAGGTGATTGAGGCCATGAATTGTCTATTAAATCAAAGATTTGAACTGTATTGTTAGATTTGGTGTTCAGATTTTTAATGTATAGCAATAGTGAGTTTTGTACATGGAATTCCCTGTATATATATATATATATGTATATATATATATATATGAATATATATATATATGTTAATTCATTGCCTGTAGATTGGATGCAATACATACATATATTTGATTGTTTAACCGGTGTCCATGTACCTAAACTTGTTTTCGTTTTGTTGTTTATTGTCTGTTTTGATTCGATATATGAATGTATCCATTTCTTCAGCTATGCCTTGTACTGTTTCTTGAAAGAACCATTCATGTTGACATTAAATTTTAAAATGAACGGTTCTGTTCATTGTTAGCTTAGTTGTGCATTGTTAAGCTATTTATGTAGCTGTGTCTATATATATAGTTGTTCGATTGATGTATATTAAAATATATATAAATCTATCCATTTTTCTTAGCTGTTCTTGTCCTCTCTTTTGCTGTTCATATCTGTTTCATTGGCTGATTCGCCGTGTACCCATATAGCTGTTTAGCTATATATATTTATGTATATATTTTAACTGTTCATCTGTTGTATTACTGTTTCTTGAATGATCAAGGCATGCTGTACATGAATTTTTTAAAAAGAAAAATGTTTTTTGCTCCTTGGATTTTTCTTTCATCCAGACCAATTGTAACAACCCGAAAATCTGGGCCAGTTTAAAATTTTTATTTTGGCAATTTTAGCGAATTTTGATTATTTAAAATGAATTATTTTTAAATAATAACGACGAGAAATTTATTTTGAATAGAATTCAAACGAATATATTTATATAGATCGTCGTTAGAATATAAATAATTATATATAATTATAAATAGAATTGAAAATGGCGCGGTAGTTCGATGATTCGATTTTAAACTTCAATTGAACGTACCGGGTGCAAAACAATCCGGATTTTAGTGAAACCAAAAACATTAGGATCTAATTGGGAATATCTTTCCAACGAATCCGACAAATCGAAATTTCATAGCGGGGATCAAAGGATATGTCCAGTTGAAAATTCTGAATAGTCGCTATGGAATTCAAGCCCTTAAAAATAGCCATTTTGCAAACGACCTCGGATTTCGACGAAACCACTTTTGTTGGATCCGTGATGTAAAGTTATTGCTAGGTTTCAAATTTCATAATTTTCCGAATCAATATGTGAGCGTGGCAAAAGAAAACGCGTTTGACCAGTTTCAGTTGATTTTAATCGACTGGAAAATGACCGTTTTTCAAACGGTCTCAGAATTTGACGAAACTAGTTTTATTGGGACCGTATCGTCAAAACATAGCCAGATTTATTTTTCTGAAATTTTTCGAACCAGTTTGTGGCCCTGGCAAATTGAAATGTACGTTCAGATCGAATATTGAATGTTATATATTTTAACTTGAAAGAAGCTGACTCAAACAATCGAATGGGCCTACGAAACGTATCCCATTGTGTTCGGAATGGGGGTATTTAGCTAGGGCGACAGTCTTTGGGTCTTGTTTGGAGTTTGAATCAATTAACAAGTTATTTTGAAAAATAAATAAAATATTAATATATAAGGCCAAACCCTAGGTTAATTGGTCAAATTCCTTTTCCGTGGTCAACCACTCCCTTAGCAGCCGCGTTTTGACGATATCAAGGGCTACAACTTTCAGAAAATCCATCCCAAAAATCTCCTAATCTAAGCAGTGTTTTTCAAAACCTCTAAAGCCAAGATCGAAGAGCTTCTTGAGCTCTACAAATCTAACGGTTGAGATCTGAATTGGGGGTCTGAATCTCTCGAATTTGATGCAATAATGGGCCGCCGTCGCCTTAGTTTTCCCAGCGCTAGGAGGGGCCGAGTCCGGCGCCGCCGCGGTCGGAGGTGGTGCTCGTGTGGGGCGATGTTAGGGAGTGTGCAGATGTGGGTCACGGTCAACGGTGGTGCGGCAAATTGGAGCCCTAGGGTTTGAATGTGACGCGGTCTCCAGTTTTGGGGAGGACGACAGTGAAAGGTAGTTTTTTTTTTATTTATTTATCTACAATAGAACTGTTTTAAAATAAATATGGGTTTGTTTTTAGAGAGAAAAAAAAACATTGTTTTCAAAATTTACATTGCTTTTAAAATAAGAAAATTAGCATGGATTTATAGTAATATAAATAACATGGAAAATTTTTGTTTTAACAATGTTGTTTGAAAAATATAAAATATACTTTGCTTTTGAAAATATACATCGCCTTGTTTTGAAAATATATACCGCATTGTTTTTAGAATAGAGATAGCTGAATAAAAATATGATTTTTATATATTGAATAGCAAAGTAAAAATATGATTTTTATATATTGAATAGCAAAGTAAAAATTCGATTTTTATATATTGAATAGCAAAGTAAAAATTCGATTTTTATATATTGAATAGCAAAGTAAAAATTCGATTTTTATATATTGAATAGCAAAGTAAAAATTCGATTTTTATATATTGAATAGCAAAGTAAAAATTCGATTTTTATATATTGAATAGCAAAGTAAAAATTCGATTTTTATATATTGAATAGCAAAGTAAAAATTCGATTTTTATATATTGAATAGCGAAGTAAAAATTCGATTTTTATATATGTAGTGGCTACAGCAACGAAGGTGACAAAAAGGCGAAACGACGAAGACTTCTGCAAATGAAGTGCCGTGGAGCTAGGATAGCTATATGTGAGAATTTCTCACCTTTCAATTTCATTTCTATTTATATATATATATATATATATATATATATATATATATATATATATTAGGATGCAGACGGTGCTTAGTAGCACCTGACACAATCGTCCACAGACCATGGACTTGTTTGTTTGGTTGCATAGATTAGTTAGATGATTTGATTTGAAATTGAATTGTTTGGTGAAATGAAATTGATCTGATTGATGTGTGAATGGCGTGGGCCTTCACTAGACCGGGGATAAGGCTAGGCCTCGTCCCGTTTCTAGTATCGTGCCGTTATGCCGCCGAAATTTTCTAAAATAAGTTAGATAAATAAAAATATCATTTTATTTAAAGAATGAACTGAATAGAAATTCATAAGATAAAATAAAATGTTTTGTCATTAAAAATATAACTTTTAACGTGAATGTGAATAAATAAATATTCATTCACAAACCAGACGGTTTGTTTATGTACACTTATTTGAAGGACATTGATTGGGTCGATAAATTTTACACATCGCCCAACTGCACAATAAAATATGTGTTTGATTGTTTGAAACCCCACACGGGTGTTAGGATGAAATTTGAAGTTCACTCATCCTGATTGATTAAATATGTCGATCGATCGATTGACAGGCTGTTATAAGCGTTAGATATCTATATTTGATGCTTATACAGTGTAGTGCACTTTGGTTGATGGTTGATTATTTTTCAATGCTATTATATACATGTGTTGTATGAAATCCATATAATTAACTTTATATGGTAATTGATTGGGCCTCATTCTAATTTGAAAAATAAAGATCAATATAAAATAAAGGTTCATGTGTTGACAGTACTCATCCATTGAGATTGGTCATGTGTTGAACGAAATATTTTAGTAATAAAATTTACATCTTTATCAATATAAAATAAAGGTTCATGTGTTGACAGTACTCATCCATTGAGATTGGTCATGTGTTGAACGAAATATTTTAGTAATAAAATTTACATCTTTATCAATATAAAATAAAGGTTCATGTGTTGACAGTACTCATCCATTGAGATTGGTCATGTGTTGAACGAAATATTTTAGTAATAAAATTTACATCTTTATCAATATAAAATAAAGGTTCATGTGTTGACAGTACTCATCCATTGAGATTGGTCATGTGTTGAAAGAAATATTTTGATAATAACAACTATTTTGAAAAAGAAATATTTGAAATAGAATATTTGAAAATAGAAATTTATGAAGCCGTGTTGATTAGATTGACGCCATTTTGACGTGAACGATATTTATATCGATTTTATTCATTTCGAAATGAAATGAATTGAAAACGATTTCGAAATGAAATGAATTGAAAACGATTTCGAAATGAAATGAATTGAAAACGATTTCGAAATAAATTGAATTGAAAACGATTTCGAAATGAATTGAATTGAAATTGAATTGAATTCAAATTGAATTGAAATTTGAATTGAATAGAAACGAATTTATAAAGAAGAATTCAATTTTGCTTTGGATTGAAATGGAAGTTGAAATTGTTTTTGAAACGAATTTAAAACTATTTATATAATTCGTTTTAAATAGAAATCGACGAAATATATATTATATATATATAATATAATGGCCTGAATAGAACGCGCCGCGCCGCGGCAGTTCGTGAATTTCGACCATTTATTTCAAACGGACATTACGGGAGATCCGACCGTCGGATTCTCCTAAAACCGGAACCGTTGGGTTCGTATCGAAAAGAGCTTTCTAACGAATATTAGAAATTTGAAATCTAACGGTTGGATTTGGAGTTACGTCCAAATCAAATTTGAAAAAGGTCGCTGTAAGTGCAGTTCGATGGCCATTGATGGAAATCGACTGTACGGGCCTTGATAAAATTATTAAAAACAGTAATAATTTGTGTAAAATCATAAGAAATGATTTGTGAAGATTCGGGATGAAAAACTCCATATTTGAAAAGATAAAAATAGATTTTTATCGAAATGAACTAGTTTTGAACTAGAAATATAATTCTATTTATTTTTAAATAAATAAATTGAATTTGAAAAGGGTTTTAAAAATAACCAGAATTTCCAATGATTGCATTGGAGTGGATTTGAATCGAAATTGTCTTCGGAATATTTCGATGTTGGAATTCGTGATTATACAGATGTTGTTATAGAAATTTGAAAGATATATATTTATATCGTTATTTCCAATACGACATTTGTTAATCGTAGAATTTGATATTGAATATAAGCCGATATATTTTCTATTCAGAGCCTTATATTGAATATCAAATGTGATTTGGGTTTGTCGTGAATGGTGTCTTCACTAACGCTGTTCTTGAACCCAGTTGAGAAAAGATTAAATCTTTTTATTTAGATTTAATGAAGTGTACCAATTAAATGATATTTAATTGGAATTGAATTGGTATTGATTTTTGGGTTTATCGTGAACAGTGTTTTAAATAACACTTGTTCTTTAACCCGATAATTAATGGAATGTGATTTTGGGTTTATCGTGAACCGTGTTTTAAATGACACTGATTCTTTAACCCAGTTAACGATTAAAACTAATTGGAGTTTTAATGAATCTTTAATTAGATTGAAATAATCGAGAATGGAGTATCACCAGTTTTGCTCCAGGCGATAGTTAAATCTTTAACTAGATTTGAACGTGAAATGGTAATTGAATTTACCGATAACACCGTGGTGTTAGATATGAAGTATTACCAGTTTTACTTCATGGGATAAATAGGTTGGGATTGGGGAATTAAAACAAATGATTACTTCGGTAAGTTTCGTTAATCCCGACTAGTTGAATCGAAGTTCAAAAGATGATAAAAGAATAAATTCAGGAAATTTATCTTGGATAAAATTAATGGGAACTTTTCCCTATGAATGTGAAAATTAGAAACTAACTGTCGGTTAGCTAAGCAGAATGGTTTTCTGAATATTGATCTGATGTTGGTTTCGGCCTTCGGGGTTAATATTTGGGGAATTATTCTCTTGATTAATTTACGGTTAGTGACTGATGAATTGGAATGAGGCGTATGTTGTGTTTGTGTAACACTTATTTAAAATATACGCGAGTTATTCGGAAAGACCGGGTTTATCCCATTCTGAATAACTGATACGACGATAAGTCGAAGATGAAGACGATGGTCGAAGACCGGAGGTCTTCACGTCGTTTGGGTGATTACTGATGATCTTGATTGGGCTGTACACCCAAGAAGATGGAAACAGTTGGTGATCGTCCAGACGTACTTGGAGATCGATGGATATGCGGGGTACTAGGTGCCTCCGGTTTCGTTCAGCCCCAGAACGGACTTGTAAATGGACTGTGTGTCTGACATTGGATTTTAGTCCGTGTGATTGATCTCTATTAAATATATGTATCTGTTTGGCGGCGGAGAATTTATTCTCTTGCTTAACGCCCTTCTCTGAGACGTACAAGCTCAGGGGTTATATATTGATGGATATCAATCGCATGGAGTGAATTGCCTGTGTGGCATGCCTAAGTGGCAATTGATCGAGGCTTCTGTTGAAAAGCAAAGTCTTGTGGTGATGATCAAATCACGGCCTTGTGTGGCGTAGCTTTGTGTAACGTTTACTTCGCGAGTTTCACACCCGGTATGAACCAAAAACGGGAGACGGACCTCAGGGAGGGCCTACGTTTCCTCCTAGCTAAAAGTGGCGTCAGTGGTTTTACACGCCCTGACGAGTTTGACTTATGTGGTTGTTGCTGTTGTGAGGCGCCTCGGATTGATCGGTCGTTCTCGAACCGATGGAGTCATTTAGTTGGCTCGCTTTCGCCCCAAAGGGCGGCGAAACGTAGTGCTCAGGCATTTTAATCCACTCCGTGTGGACCGGCCCTGACGATCCAAGGGTCGATGCGTTCTGATCCTGAGACTCGGGCTAGGCAGTCTCGAATCGGTGAGGATCTTGCCCCTAGCCTCGGTTCATACCATAAATGATAACCCAACTTCCAATACGACGTCTTGCGGTTTTGATTGTAAACTTATATATGGCGACATAGTGTTATGGGGCATTCATGCCGCCTATGATTGATACTTATGATTTGAAGTTGTTTTATACACTATGCACTTATAGTAGTATCAAATGATTTGTTTTAACCGTATCAAGCATTCTTTGGCTGTTATAAGGGAAAACCCTATCCTCGGCTGCGTTGCATTGTGTGATGGGACCTGGGTCTTATAACAGCTTCATTTTTCTTTATTTAGCATTGCGCTGTTTGTTTTATGCACTGGTATTCTTGGGAGGAAACCCGTTCCGTGTTATACGGCGTGGTCCCTTGATTTACCTAATGATTTAAAATAAAGATTAATAACTGTTTTAGTTCTCACACCAGTCACATGACTGACCTGGAGTTTATTGTTTTAACCTAAACTCTGGGTGCCCTTATTTTGACACGGGCAGCTAGTAGTTTCGGTTTTGCAGATTTATATTCACAGGATCCTGGTTTACAGCTGGAACGATATCCGGAAAGCTTTGTATCCGTATATCTCCTTCTAGTTGTGTATTGTATTATTTTCCGCTGCGATGTATTTAAATGTAATTTAAATCTCTGATATTTCTGTGTAATATTCGTCTGTACTCTGTATATTCTTGTATTCTGATGCATTGTGGTAATATACAATGAAACGTTCTTTTGTATGCGTTCTGTTGTGGCTTGTTCTCGAACTATCCGACGCTTTCCTTTACGGGGAAGTTACGGGTTTTCACACCAATACATATTTTGTTTCTCTTTGTTTTAGGATCAGCCAATTTCCAGTTTCCACATACATTATACATTTCAGTTTTCGATATGTTTGGTTCCACCTTTTCATACTGTATATATGTTCGAATTTTTATCATGTTGTATAAGTTCCAGTTTTTATATGCATTCCAGTTCTTTCTTATGTTTTCAGCATTCATGTTCATGTAACGTTTATTTGTTTTTGTTGGATAACTACAGTATGTATTCGTATTCTATTCGTTATACCGAACCATGTGAAATGCTGATGGGTATATATACATATACACATTAAATTCGAACAACCAAATTAACAAAAATAAATCATTGTACTTGCTAAAACAACAATTTCAATTTTATTCAATATATAATTCAAAACTTCAACATTAAAAATTTTGGTTTTAAATAAATATTCTATTTACATAAAATCGTTTAATATAAATAAATCGTTATAATTTAAAAACGATTCCATAACGACTATTTGAATATTTGAATTGGACGTAATTGGCAATCTATAAACTAAAATCTCGATTTTTCTCTTTCACATGAAAATTATCATCAACAAGATTCCAACATTTCTTATTTTAAAAAAATCCGACTTATATCGAATCTTGTATATCCAATTGAAGTTCAAATCTCCATATTACAAACTGCCGCGCCATTTCAAGCTCGATTAAAATATTTGACTGCCAAAAATATTTTAAAATAATAAATTAAATAAAATATTTGACTGCCAAAAATACGGGTCGTTACATCGGACATCAAAATCATATTTTTATCCTTTACAGAATATTATTTTAGAATATTCGTTATTTTAAAATATTTGTTATTTTAAAATATTCTTTATTTTCAAAATTGGAATCAGTTACAGTCAATTACCATATAATGTTATTTATATGGATTTCATACACACATGTGCACAATAATAATTATAAACAGTCAACCATCATCCAGAGTGCATTACATAACTGCATAAGCATTAAATATAAATAATTAACGCTTACAACAGTCTGTCAACCCATCGATTGACATACAACTAAACAATTGGGATTAACGTACATTAAATATCATCCCAATACCTGTGTGGGGTTTCAACCATCAAATAATAATTATTATTTGTGCACTTGGGCGATGTGTAAAAATTATCGTCCCAATCGATATCCCAAAAATAGGCGAGCATAAACAAGTCATCCGACTTATAAATGGATGTGTAAACTTATATTTTTTACTATCCAATAAATATATATAGAATTTTATAACTTTTCTTATAAAATTCTATACAATGCCTAAATAATTTTATTCATCGCAGTTATAAACTAAAAATATTATTAGCTAGCTATTAATTTTTCTAACACATTTTTAGAAAATTTCGGCAGCATAACGGCGCGATATTAAAACCGGAATAAGGTCTAGCCTTATCCCTCGCCTAATACTGGCTCGCGCCATACACAAACCAATTCCAATCAATTCACAATTTATCCACAACCAATTTTACAATCATAATCAAATCACGTAGAACATCCAAATAAATAAATACTCAACTACCCCAAATGCCATTTACGGCGCCATAAGTGGCTATTCGCGGAGTATAAATCCGTATGTCGGTAATATCCATACATCGCTTTCAATTATGTGTTTGTGCGAATTCGAGTGTTGAACTCCATATAATTCAAATCACATAATGTGGGTTGTACAATAAATAGTGTCGAGGGGCTTCTAAGCCCCGTCTGGATCCTAGAATATTTTTAATTGTAAATTAAATTGAGTGAGAAGGAGTTCTCACCGTTGGTTTCCACTCCGTCATTCTTTATTTGAACGGTTTGGATTTGGATTTGTTACAGCGCGTTGTGTCCTTAATGTGCTTCCAACGAGATCTGTTTCACGCGATTTATATTAAAAATCATATTTTTAACAACGCTATATATATATATATATATATATATTAAAAATCACATTTTTATATTGCTACTGTATATATAAAAATCATATTTTTATATTTCTAAAAATATTTCCGTGCCATACACTAGTTAAAAACCATATTTTTAACTTGCTAAAAATATTTTCTTCCTACGATAAAAATAATATTTTTACATCACTAAAAATCATACTTTTATATTACTAAAAATTATATTTTTATATCACTAAAAATCAAATTTTTATAATGTCATTCAAATAATAAAAATCATATTTTTATCATGCCATTATATATATAAAATTCAAATTTTTATCTTCATGTAATCTATATAAAAATCAAATGTTTATCCTTATGTAATCTATATAAAAATTACATTTTTACATAATGCTAATATATTAAAAAAAACTGATTTTAAAATAATGTTATTTCATTTAAAAATCATATTTTTAGTTACAAAAATAAATAAAAATAGAAATAAAACCCACTGGCGAAAATGGGTGGCACGGGGCGGCGGGGCCGATCGTGGGTGATGGCAGGGGTGGCGGCGGCAGACTTGGGGTGGACTGGAGATGGCGGATTGGTGGTTTTGGGCGGCGGCTTTAATTAGAGGAGGAGAGAGGGGAGAGAGGAGGGGGGAGGGTGTGGCCGGAGGTGGCTATGGCGGCGACGGTGTGGCCTGAGGAGGGGGGCGGTAGGTCAGAAAAGGGGGCGATGGGATTGCAAAAGGGGGGGCACGGTTTCTCAATTTTGACCGTGGAGAGAATAGTGAGGGTTTGACCTCCCCTTTGACCGCTATATATAATTTTTTTTTAAAAATCCAAAAAGTTAAATTTTCATTTTAACTCCTAATCAAACCCACCAACTGTCGTCCCTAACTAATTACCCATATTCCAGACATAATGAGATATGTCCCGTAAGCCAATTCAACTGTTTCGATCAGTTTTTCTTTAAATTAAAATATAAATCAATATATATTGAATTTAAACATACATTTTAATTTACTCGGGCCGCATACTGACTTCAAAAATTCCAGAAAAATAAATCTAGCTATGATTTGACGATAAGGTCCTAACAAAACTAATTTCATCGAATTTGGAGACCGTTTGGAAAATGGTTAATTTCCAGTCGATTAAATTCAAACTAAATTGACCAAACGCGGTTTAAATTCACCATGCTCACATACTAATTACAAAAATTGGAATCTAGCAATAATTTGACATTCCGGATCCAACAAAAGTGGTTTCGTCGAAAACGAAGGCCGATTGCAAAATGGCTATTTTTAAGGGGTACATATTATATTAAATGAAAATTAGGCTCAAATCCTTAGAATGAATCCTAATTAAGCTCACATCCTCCCTATAAAAAAGTTTAAATTACATCCTTCTTTTTAAACTAACCTCCTATTTGTGACTAATTTGCCCCTTTTCGATATTTCAGCTGAACGTTAGGATCTAAATACCGATTAGGGCCTTATTTTTTGCAGAAACAAAATTTTATAATCCATGGTGGCGGCGGCTCCAGAACCAAAACCTAAATCGTGAGCCCCTATTTGCAGCAACCAGCGACCGCCGCTCCAGCACCATCGATCATCCCCCCTTCAGTCGACGCCACTCCAGCACCAGGATCCGCCGCCAAAGGAAATCGCGATCATCCCCCCTTCCAGCAACCAGCTATCCGCTCCAGCACCATCGATTGCGATTCACAAATCAACGTCAGTGATCCATGGAAAAGAAGAAGGAGGAAATCGTGATCTGTAGATCAACAACAGTGATTCAAAATCGGAAATTGACCCCAACGGCAGGCGATCCAAATCACGTTCTTCAGAGTCAGAACTTGAAAGGCAGGCCGCACTTCTTCCATAAACTGTAGCTGCCATTTTTGTGGATGTAAGTTTTTAATTTTAGCCATGTTCTTAGGCTCTCTTAGCTTTTGATTTTTGCTGAATTTTTTATTTTTAATTTGAGCTATATATTTTGGTTTGAAAATGGGAAGGACAACATTCATTACTTTCGTTGTAGGATGTAGGAAAATACAAACATAAAAACATTCAAAATCGCGATCTGTAAGATGTAGGAAAATATCTTTGATTTTTGCTGAACTTCTGATAAAAAGTTGCGGACAAATATGCATATATTCTTAATATATGCATATATGTATGCAATTTTTTATCAAACAAACAGAAAAACATATTATTTTACAAATATATTCATATTTCTATGCATATATCTGGAATACTTGCATATAAATATTCAGAAATTATAGTTATTTTGCTGAATTGTACGCATGTATTTATATTATTCTGAAGCAGTTTTTGTAATTTAGGTTACTGCACATTAAGCTTATTAATGTTGATTTTCTTTTTTTGATAACAGTGTTCCGGCGGATATTGGTGTACTGGTGTTGTTGAAGCTTGGTTGTCCATCTTTTTCCAAATGATTGAACACATTTGTTGTTTCTACAGAGACTACTACATGTGGTTTGCGCAATAAGCTGGGTCTTAACAAAATTACTTGTTCTTCAAAAGATCATCATCTCTGCTTTGTAAATGTTATGAATTTTTTGATGTAGTGCATGTAAATGTGGTCTGTACTTATTTTTTGATGTTGTACATGTAAATGTTATGAAAATTTTCATGTAAGTATGCACATATTTCTGTTATTTGCATATATATGTATGCATCTTTTTATAATTATATGTATTTACTTTTTTGTCATTTCTTTTGTTTCAGCAATTATGCAGTACAGTTCTGTATATGTATGCAATTATTTCACTTAGTTGCATATATGTATGCAATTTTACGTAATATTTGTATCTAATTGTCTAGTTTTTCGTAAAAATCAAAAATCTTAATAAAAAAATTGTGGTCCCTACATTCAAGTAATTATTTATTTCTGTATAATATTAATTTACGCACGTCTACTTCATTGTTGCGCAAAACTAATAATTTTTTTCTGCATAATATTAATATATGTATGCAATTATTCCACTTAGTTGCATAAATGTATGCAATTTTACGTAATATATGTATCTAATTGTCTAGTTTTTCTTAAAAATCAAAAAAATTAATAAAAAATTCGTTGTTGGAGTGTTTGACGGTTTTCTAGAATTGTAGGATTAGGTTTATGAGCGAGATAATAGGAGCGATAGACTGAGTAAATGAGGACAAACAGTTGTTGGATAGTTTTTTAGGTTTGTAAGGGTAGATTTGGAATTTTTTTAGCGGAAATTCAAAAATAGGGATGTATTCTATATTATTTTTATCACCGGGTTTTTTTTATATTTTGAAACTTAATAGGGACCTGTAAAAAACGCACCCTTATATTAAAATATATATAAATTCCATAGCGACTATTCTGAATTTTAAACTGGACATAACTTTTAATTCTCGTTATGAAATCTCAATTTTTCACATTCTTTAGAAAGATATGATTCAACAGATTCAAATATTTCTGGTTTGACTGAAATCCGATTTATTTCAAATCCTGTACATTCATTTGAAATTTGAAATCGAATTTTCAAACTCCTGCGCCATTTCAGGCTCGTTTTATTATTAAAATAAATTTATTCGTTCTAATTTTGATTTAAATAAATTTTTAGTCTTTATTATTTAAAATAAATCATTTTAAATATTCAAAATCCATTAAAATAGCTAAAATAAAATTTTAAACTGGTTCTGAAAACCCGGATTGTTACATTATCCCCCACTTAAAATCTTTTCGTCCTCGAAAAGGAACGGAGCTGAAAGTTGTTTAACCAACCAGATCAACTTCAATTTTTCAACTTTTCAGTTTTTAAGAATTTTCCAATTCTTCAAAATTTTGGCTAACACCCTAAATTTTTGAAAAATTTCGCCAGACCTTTAAAACCGCAACTTGCCTCACAGGGCCCTCACCAATCCAGAAGAAAAAGAAAAAGCCAAGCGGCTAGCCAATCTGCTCATAAAATCATCAAAACCCAATAAAATAGTAAATATGTACCTATTTGTCGGGCATACAATTTTATTCCTCTTCTTAGGTTCCCTGCTATGACTTGTTCACACATATATATGTACATGTATGCAATTATGATCAATTTTCAATTCAGTTCAATATTTTCCTCAAGTTGGCTAAATTTACCTTTCATTTCTCTTATTGGTTTTATAGTTCCAGTATATTTTTATTAATCGAACTAATAATCAAACAACACAACCAACAATCAGTTAGTTGGTTAACGTTTCAAATTCACAATTTTTATGTACTCAAAAATCATTTTTTTGATGCCAATTCACAACAATATACTATATTTTGGTTCTCACACCAGTCGATTGGAAATATATAGGTATCCCACATTCGAAACTCGAACATAAACTATAATGATGAGATCTCAATCATCAGAATCATCTCCGGGCGACTATAGTGTGATTCTATATCTATCCAATATATTTGAGACTTTGAATATACATTTATGACGTGTATATGCAAAATCTTCGTATACTCGATTGTCCAAAATAAAATAAAATAATATACTCAAATACGTATAATTAGATTAGATTTTCAAAGCTAAATTTGTTTCCATTTTTATTTTGAAAACAACACTCTTCACACTCGTTCTAGGATACTACTGATCCTATCTCTAACGAGTCATTCTTATTGGATATTACTAGTCTAATCTCTGATGAATTCTTTCGTTTGGTTCTAATATGTCTTGTTCTCGAGCTCTGATACCACAATGAAACGACCCAAACTCGCCCTTACGGGAAAGCCCAGATTGAGTTGAGAACATGACAAATCAGAACACAAACGATAGAACATTTCATTGCTTATTACAACAATTAACATCAGAGTACAAGAATATAGCAGAGTATGAATAAATATTACACATTGGATAATATCAGAGATTAAAAATTACAATGCAGCAGAAAATAATACATAACACAACTGAAAGGAATACACGGATACAGAGCTTTTCGAGTATAGTTCCAGTTGTAAATCCAGGATCCTGCAAATATAATATCTGCAAAACCGAAACTACTAGTTGCCCGTGTGGAAAATAGGGGCACCCAGAGTTTAGGTTAAAACAATAAACTCCAGGTCATTCATGGGACTGGTGTGAGAACTAAAATAGTTATAACTTTACTTTAAAATTTGGTAAATCAAGAGACCACGCCGTATAACACAGAACGAGTTTCCTCCCAAGAATACCAATGCATATAACAAACAACGTTTTGAAAAAATGAAGCTATTATAAGACTCAGGTACCATCACATAATGCAACGCAAGCCGGAGGATAGAGTTTTTCCTTATAATAGCCAAACATGTTGGGTACGTTTAAAACAAATCATTTTGATACTATTATAAGTGTAAAGTGTATAATACAACTTCAAATGTTAATGTATCAATCATAGACGGCATAGTGCCCCATCCCACTATATCGCCATACTAGGCTCTACAATTAAAACCGAAATGTCACGTATTGGAAATTGGATTCCATCTATGAACCAAGGCAAGGGATCGTCCTTCTGATTCGAGACAATCTAGCCTACCATGTCTCAGGATACAACCACAACTGCACCTAAAGCATCTGGGCCGGTCCACACTAAGTGGATTAATAATCCCTGAACAATTCGTTTCCCCGCCGTGTGGGGCGTAATGGTCAGCATGTTGACCATATCATCCATCGACCCTGTAGTGACCGGTATAACCGAGGCGCCTCGCTATCCATCAAATAATATGCAATATCCACATGAGTAAAATGTCTGGGCTCTATACCATGAAACCACTCCTAGCTAGAAAGAAACGCATGTCCTCCCTGATGTCATCTCCCATTTCTGGTTCACACCGGGGTGTGAGGCTCGCGAATTAACGCTAAACACAAAGCTATGCTATTTAAAGCCGTGCTTTGATCATCAACCACAAGACTCTACTTTTCAACAAAAGCCTTGATCATTTGTATCTCAGCATGCCACACTCACAATTCACGCCATGCGACTGATGTCTATCGATATATAACCTCTAAGCTCGTACGTATTAGAGAAGGGTGTTAAGCAAGAGAATAAATTCTCCACCACCAAACAGATATATATTTAATCGAGATCAATCAACACAGAATAAAATTCAATGTCAGACACACATCCATTTACTAGTTCTTTATGGGTCTGAACGAACCCGGAGGTACCTTATTCCTCGTCCCATATGTCCAATACATGAGAGAGGTCCTCGCATATCTGGTCGATTTCCAAGTACGTTTGGACGATCACCACTTATTACCTTGTCTCGGGCGTACATCCCAATCAAGACATAAGTAATCATCCAAATGATGTGAAGAACTACGGTCTTCAAACACCGTCTTCATTGTCGACTTATCATCGAATCAATTATTCAGAATGGGTATAAACTCGGCCTTTTCGAATAATTCACGTATTTTATAAACAAGTGCTATAAAACACAACATACGCCTCATTCCAATTCAAAATATTCTTTTATTCAAATATTCATATCCTTTGGGAAAGGTTCCCATTAATTTTATCAAATATAAATTCTTTTAAATTTGTACTTTAATCTTCCTTTGGATATCAATTCTAAACCAAATTAAGGTTTATCCAACTAGTCGGGATTAACGAGCCATACCGAAGTAATCATTTCTTTTATTATCCCAATCCCAACCTATTCATCCCATGAAGCAAAACTAGTCATACTCCATATCTAACACCACGGTATTATCGATAAATTTAATTACCATTTCACGTTCAAATCTAATTAAATATTTAATTATCGCTTGGAGCAAAACTGGTGATACTCCATTTTCGATCATTTCCCAAATTTGGTAATTTAAATTATCACATTCACCTTTCAATCTAATTAAAGATTCATTAAAACTCCACTTATTTTTAATCTTCCCAAAAATCAATATTAATGATTATTTAACTTTAGGAAATCAAACATGCCACACCGACAATCTACACTGTACCATTGATTTCTACCAATATATAACCTCTAAGCTCGTACGTCTCAGAAAATGGTGTTAAGCAAGAGAATAAATTCTCCACGACCAAATAAATATATATTTAGCTGAGATCACCAATACAGTTCAAAATACAATGTTAACCATGTAATCCTATCTGTAACTGGGTTAAAGAACTAATGTCATTTAAAACACAGTTCACGATAAACCCAAAATCACATTCCATTAATTATGGAATCTTCACAGAAAACAGATCAATATATAATCGATATCAATGTCCGTATCTGACTAATAATATAAATGGAATAACGATAAAGCCTTTTAAATTCCATATATATTAACATTCTTCCTCCACAGACGCTCACTTCGATTATTACCAAATTGAATTCCATTCAATCCCAATTTATTTATTAAATTGGAAAACTTTACTTTGGAAAATCCCATTAAATATTAGAATAAAGATTTATAAATTCCAAATCTTAACTTCACTATTTATCGCGTTAAAGAACAAGTGTTATTTAAAACACCGTTCACGATAAACCCAAAAATCCAATTCTTACTTCAATTCCAATTAAATATTAATTAATTTGTACACTTCTCTAAATCTAAATTAAAAGATTTATTATTTTCTCAACTGGGTTTAAGAACAGTGTTAGTAAAGACATCGTTCATGACAAACCCAAAATCCCATTTGATATTAAATACAAGGCTCTGAATAGAAATTATTTCGGCATATATTCAATATCAAATTCTGAAACCAACAAATATCGTATTGGAAATAACGATATATATATATATCTTCCAAATTTCCATAGCGATATCCGTATAATCACGGAATCCAATATTGAAAAATTCCGAAGATTATTTCCATTCCATATCCATTCCAATTTGTTCGTTGGAAATTTCTTGTTATGTTAAAACCATTCACAAATCCAATTTATTTTATTTAAACGTTATTGGATTTCAAATCTAGTTAATAACTAGTTCATTGTGATAAATAAATATATATTTATCTTTTCAAACGTGGAATTTTTCATCCCAATTCTTTCCAAATCACTTATTATGATTTTACACAAATGATTAATATTTTTAATAATTTTACTAAGCCCCTTGAAGTCGATTTCCATAAACAGTCATCGAACTGCACTTACAACGACCTTTTCCAAATTTGATTTGGACATAATTCCAAATCCAACCGTTAGATTTCAAATCTCTTATATTCATTGGAAAACTCTTTCGATACAAACCCATCGATTCTAGTTTTAGGAGAATCCGATGGTCGGATCTCCCGTAACGTCAATTCGAAGTCAATGGTCGGAATTCGCGAACGGTCACGGCGCGGCGCGTTCTATCCAGGCCATTAAATATATAACATATATACATATATATATATATATTATATTTCGTCGATTTCCATTTAAAACGTATTTTATAAATCGTTTATAAATTCATTTTTAAAAACGATTCCAACTTCATTTTCAATTTTAAATCAAAATTGAATACTCCTTATCATTATAATATTTAAATGATAATATTTTCAAAATATCATATTTTGAAGTATTTTCCTTTTCGATATTCCTTATAAAAACGAATAAAATCAATATAAATATCGTTCGCGTTAAAGTGGTTCAAATCTAAATAGCACGGCTTTATATATTTCAATATTTCCGTGTCCATCCCAAATCGGACATCAAAATCATATTTTTATCCTTTACAGAATATTATTTTAGAATATTCGTTATTTTAAAATATTCGTTATTTTCCGAATTGGAATCAGACACAGTCAATTACCATATAATGTTGTTTATATGGATTTCATGCACACATGTACACAACAATAATTATAAACAGTCAACCATCATTCAGAGTGCATTACATAACTGCATAAGCATTAAATATAAATAATTAACGCTTACAACAGTTTGTCAAACCATCGATTGACATACAACTAAACAATTGGAATTAGTGTACGTCAAATGTCATCCCAATACCCGTGTGGGGTTTCAACCATCAAATTATTATTATTATTATTGCACTTGGGAGATGTGTAAAATTTATCGTCCCAATCGATATCACAAAAATAGGTGAGCATAAACAAGTCGTCCGACTTGTAAATGGATGTGTAAACTTATTTTTTTACTATCCAATAAATATATATAGAATTTTATAACTTTGCTTATAAAATTCTATACATCACCTAAATAATTTTATACATCATAGTTATAAACTAAAAATAATATTTGTAGCTAGCTATTAATTTTTCTAACACATTTTTAGAAAATTTTGGCAGCATAACGACGCGATATTAAAACCGGAATAAGGTCTAGCCTTATCCCTCGCCTAATACTAGCTCGCGCCATACACAAACCAATTCCAATCAATTCACAATTTATCCACAACCAACTTTACAATCATAATCAAATCACGCAGAACATCCAAATAAATAAATACTCAAATACCCCAAATGTCATTTACGGTGCCATAAGTGGCTATTCGCGGAGTATGAAATCCGTGTGTCGGTAATATCCATACATCGCTTTCTATTATGTGATTGTGCGAATTCGAGTGTTGAACTCCATATAATTCAAATCACATAATATGGTTTGTACAATAAATAGTGCCGGGGGCTTCTAAGCCCCGTCTGCATCCTAGTATATTTTTAATTGTAAAATAAATAGAGTGAGAAGGAATTCTCACCTTTGGTTTTCACTCCGTCATTCTTTATTTGAACGGTTTGGATTTGGATTTGTTACAACGCGTTGTGTCCTTCAATGTGTTTCCAACGAGATCTGTTTCATGCGATTTATATTAAAAACCATATTTTTAATACGCTATATATATTAAAAATCACATTTTTATATTTCTACTATATATATAAAAATCATATTTTTATATTTCTAAAAATATTTCCATGCCTTCACTCGTTAAAAATCATATTTTTAACTTGCCAAAAATATTTTCTTCCTACGATAAAAATCATATTTTTACATCACTGAAAATAAAACTTTTATAACACTAAAAATTATATTTTTATATCACTAAATTTTTTATTTTTATATCACTAAAAATCATATTTTTATATTGCCATTCAAATAATAAAAATCATATTTTTATCTTGCCATTATATATATAAAAATCAATTTTTTATCTTCTTGTAATCTATATAAAAATCAAAATTTTTCCTCATGTAATCTATATAAAAATTACATTTTTACAAAATGCTAATATATAAAAAAATTGATTTTAAAACAATTTTATTTCATTTAAAAATCATATTTTTAGTTATATAAATAAATAAAAATAGAAATAAAATTCACCGGCGGAAATGGGTGGCACGGGGCGGCGGCAACGGTCGTGGGTGATTGCAGGGGTGGCGGCGGCGGACCTGGGGTGGATTGGGGGTTTTGGGCGACAGATTTAATTAGAGAAGGAGGAGAGAGGGGAGAGAGGAGGGAGGAGAGGGTGGCCGGAGGTGGCCATAGCGGCGGCGGTACTGCTTGAGGAGGGGGGCGGCGAGTCAGAAAAGGGGGCGACGGGATTGCAAAAGGGGGAGGCGCGGTTTCTCAATTTTGACCGCGGAGAGAATAGTGAGGGTTAGACATCCCCTTTGACCGCTATATATATATATAATATATATATATATATATATATATATATTTAAATCCAAAAAGTTAATTTTTCATTTTAATTCCTAATCGGACCCACCAACTGTCGTCCCTAACTAATTACCCCCATTCTGGACATAATGGGATATGTCCCGTAAGACAATTCGACTGTTTCGATCAGTTTTTCTTTAAATTAAAATATAAATCAATATATATTGAATTTAAACATACATTTTAATTTACTGGGGCCACATACTAACTCCAAAAATTCCAGAAAAATAAATCTAGCTATGATTTGACGATACGGTCCTAACAAAACTAATTTCGTCGAATTTGGAGACCGTTTGGAAAATAGTCAATTTTCGGTCGATTAAATTCAAACCAAATTGACCAAACGCGGTTTAAATTCACCACGCTCACATATTAATTCCAAAAATTATGAAAATTTGAATCTAGCAATAATTTGACATTCCAGATCAAATAAAAGTGGTTTCGTCGAAAATGGAGGTCGTTTGCAACATGGCTATTTTTAAGGGCTATATATTATATTAAAATATATGTAAATTCCATAGCGACTATTCTGAATTTTAAACTAGACATAACTTTTAATTCTCGTTCTGAAATCTCAATTTTTCACATTCGTTAGAAAGATAAGATTCAACAGATTCAAATATTTCTGGTTTTACTGAAATCTGATTTATTTTGAATCATGTACATTCATTTAAAATTTGAAATCGAATTTTCACACTACCGCGCCATTTCAGGCTCGTTTTATTATTCAAATAAATTTATTCATTCTAACTTCGATTTAAATAAATTCTTAGTCTTTATTATTTAAAGTAAATCATTTTAAATATTCAAAATCCATAAAAATTGCTAAAATATATTTTTTTAATTGGTTCTGAAAATACGGGTTGTTACAATGTGTTTGACGTGAAGATGTGTTCGAGGGTGAAGATGATTTTGTGGAAGAGGGGAACTGAAGGATTATCGGGAGATGTTGACTGTGTATGACTTGTGACATAGAACCGTGTGAATCCTTGTAATGAAGAAGTTGATGGTCAATATTGGGTTGAGAGCGGATTGTTGATGGTCGGGGTGGTGAAGATGGTGACTGCATTGAACGTATTTGCAGATAAATAGGGAAGAAGAAATTGCAAAATAAAAAAATCTTTTTTTTTTGTAAACTTATAGACGAAATTATGTAAATGCTGAGAAGGGAATTGAAAAAGTGAGAAGAAATCAAATTTCAAGGTAGAAAATAAAATTACAAGGCAGAATAGGGGAAGATTTCAGAAGAGATTACTTTTTTTGGAAAACTTGTAAAAGAAGAAAAGATTGGAAAGGGATGAGAAAAAAGGAAAGAAATAAAAAAGAATTGGCAAATTGGTTTTGTAAGGAATAGAAAGAAAAAAAATTAGAAAGGAATCTTTGTAAAAAAGGATTTTTTTTTGTTTATTGTTGTAAAAGAATGAAAACTAGTGTATTGACAATTGGAAAGAAGTAAAAGGAAAGAAGGAATAGATGGAAAGAAATTAAAGGAAAATTGGCAATTTTTTTTGAAAGTAGAAGAGGGAAAAAATGTAAAAGGAAAGAAATTGAAAGGGGGAAGGAAAAAAATCAAGAAAATCTAGCAAGTTTTTTTTTCTTGTTTAGAAGATTATAGTATCAATGAACTAATCAAGAATTTTTCTTCAATATATACAAGAAAACAAAAAGAAAAAAAATAAAAGAAAAGAAAAACTAAAACGAATCAGAAATTAAATAAATAATAAAATTTAATCGTTACCTCACCGACAACGGCGCCAAAAACTTGGTCGACGCTATCTAGGAATTAGAAAAGCGCAAATTATGTAATAATAACTGCAAGTGCACAGGTTTGTAGTATGCAGGTCGAGCACAGGGAGGAAATTTAAATCAATTTATTTATATAATTTCTTGGGCGAGCTACACGAAATTTGGAGGTTGGGTTGAAAACAATAAAAATTGAAACTGAAAAGCAATAAAACTATTATTGAATTGAGTACAGATCTGAATCTAATCAAATCTATATTCAATCCAATATGACATAGGAAAGAAAATAAAAAAGAAGAAATTAAAATTGCAGAAATAAAATGACAAAAAGAGAATAAAATTAGGATTATTGTTGAATCTAATCAGACGGTCAATCACTAATGAAAATTAAATGAAAAAGACAACTAGTACTTTACCAAATCTAATTGTGTAGACAACACTAATCGCTAAGAAAATAAAAATGCAGTAAAAGAGAAAAGAAGAAAACTAAACTAGATTAATGGTAGAAGAATTACAGAAGAAAAGTGACAAAAATTTACAAGGGGTATACATGTGTATTTATAGATGTGTTGCAAACCCTAATCATCTAAATGGGTCTCATCATCAAAAATTATGCTACGATCCTCCTCTTATCCTTGTTTACCATGTGTCCATTGATTGGCAAAAGATTTCTTAAGATCTTTTCTACCAATCTCCTTCCAAGGTGACCAATTTGAATGCAACTAGCCTCTAATGACAGCTTGTTATGTAATTCTTCACGTATATGGCATCTATTTTTCACTTTTAAGGTTGAATGAGGTTTGGACAACACATTTATAAAAATAACAAAATAATACCCAAGTAATATTTATTCATACACAAAAGATAAAATATAAGAGCTTAAAATAAACACATTTTCATGTCAATCAATATCCTTATAGACATAAGAGAACCGTAGTTTCTTTCCTGAAATATGCACATATAAATATATATTATATATTGTTATAATATCTATCTTTAAACAACTTATAACTTAAAGGGGACAGCTATTGGAACACAAAATTAGACACAAACCTGGAGACACATAGCCTCAACCGTTGGATCTTTTTGTCTTTATGTGGAGAGGTGTAATTCATGGGGTGATCCAATGGTGGAGATTAGTTGTGTCACCAATTGTGTCTAAATTTTGTGTTCCAATAGAATTTCCCTAACTTAAAATATAAAAAAAATATAATAGTTGTTTGTTATCTTAATTAATAAATTTACCAAATCCTCGCAGTGATGCTGGATTGACTTGGAACCACAGCGATGTATGACAGGGTTCTTGCTTTTGTTTGTTGAGTTCCTCTCTAACTCCATCTCAAATTTAAACTGGAAATAATGTTTTACAGTTCTAATTTATGTATTAAATGCACAAAACAATTTAAACTAAATGTGGTAAATTTACCTGAAACTCCTCATTGCCTACCAGTTGACCCTATCATCTCACACCGCAGCGCCCATTCAATATGGTTTCTTCCCCTCTTTTTTTATGTCAACAACATTTCCCTATAAATTTTTTTATGATTTTGTTGTTCCGTGATAATGTACAAGGGTAAGATCAGCTTCTTGAAAGTCCATTGCACTCTGTATGTTTGAGAAAAATAAAAGTTATACATTTTTATAAATAGTATAAATATAAAACAATGAACTACCACCAAGTTACGAGCTCGTTTTAAATTTAATTATAAATTACACGTTCAAATGTCATTTAATAAGTAAATTTGTTATTATAACTCGATTAAATTTCTTATATTATCCAATTCACACAATATTGCAAATTCAATTTATTTTCGACTATTTCGGAATTTAATTTTATTATTCCACTATTTACATTAATTAAATAACCATTTTTTTTAAATCATTTAAATTGACAAATCAATATTCAAATAATTATAAATTAATTATTCAACTGTTAAAAATCCGAGACTTTACAATGACAATCCAATAATTTAGAATAATAAAGGATTTACTTATATAGAATTCATTACTTGAGTAGTTTCCTCTTTCGTAATCATTGTCGGGGCCATCTCTAGAGCAAGATGTATCGCCGACTTCCATTTTTGTCTTTTAGGGAACTTTCTAGTAATATGGCCTCTTAACTTACAATCGAAGCAAACCATCAAATCGAACTTCAAAGTAGGGGAGTGTGTTTCTTCTTCTTAACCTTAGGACAACGACTAAGAAAACGTCCCTTTTTCGGCATTTAAAACATATAATCTCAAAGCGAGCACCTATATCTTGCAGTTTCCCTCTCTTTCTCTTCCCTCTACACATAGTTGCATAATGTCCATTTTGTGGCACCAGTAACAGATGACATTTTCATAGGGGTTAGGTCCCTGCTTTTCCCTAATTAAACATTTCATGCACTACGCCATAAACAGCCTAATGCAACGCCAAAAAAATGTTGACACAGGCCCAAAAAATGTTGGCATAGGTCTTTGGCAACAATTTTAGGGTGATGCAATTTTCACTGTTGCTACAGACCTCAAAGGCAACATTTTGACTATCTACGACAACATAAAAAATATTGTTATAGTAGAACCTTATTTAGGTCTCTAGCAACATCCTTAGGTGTCTCTAGCAACATCCAAAAATGTTGCTATAGATATTAATTTTTTGAATTTGTTTGGGTCAGCTACTTGCATAATACCACATACAATAGTATGATAGCTACTTGCATAATACCACATAATAGTACTAAAGCTACATGCATAATATCACATACACCACTTGCATAAAACACAATTCGTAGATTCATTTCAAAACATACAACAATACACATCACAATTCATCATGAACAACTCTAAAAAGACGAAACATAACAAATATATGAAAATCTGCTATTTCACTTGGATAGTACTTCACTGCACTACATTGTCATAAGTATACACAAAACAATCCCAATCATGATCCAGGACATAGCTAAAGCTCTTGCAAAGAATTTTTCACCTTTCTCGTGCTTTCCACATTTAACGCGCATTAAGGCCAACTCTACCTTCATATCAGCCACAAATTCATCAGCTTTTGCCCTCTTTTGCTTTTGCTTTTGCTTTTGCTTCAGCGGCTTGTCTTCAAGTGTCTTCCTTTCCATGAGCAATTGCGATATAGTATTTTCTTTTTCCATCAATTGAACAGTAATATCTTCCATTTCAGCATTGCTATTGATTTCATACACTTCGTCATGCCACATAAAATACCCACAATCGCCATTCTGCATATATGTTAAATTCTTGACTAAAACATCACTGAAAAATACGATAATTGACAAAACAACCAAAAATACCTAATTTATACTTACATGCCACATGGAGCAACCAAAAAACTTCTTCCCCGCATTCGACCTACCTTCACAGTCCTCATCTTCGTTGGGATTTTGTGGTGGCAATGCTTACTTCCCGTCGCTGTTGTTGAAGTTGAAGTAAAAATTGATTGAGTGATCATTGAACTCGAAGATGGACAGATCAACTACATATATATACGCATACATGTGAATATGAATATATGCATGTATACTTGTGTGTGTGAATTAATTTTTTAACAACTACACATGTTCAAGAAAATGGACAGATCAATTATACAAGCTCTCGAACAACAAACAGGGTAATGGACAAACAACATATTGTATTTATCAGTATTAACTGGGTGATTTTGGATAGCCCATTTGAAACTATTGCTGCTGAGACTAAGGGTCATTTGATACTATTGCTGCTGAGACTATGGGTCATGGAAATGTGCAAACAGTGATTGAATTGACTGGTTACCAAACAGTAGAAGATAAAATAGAGCACAAAGTCATGAATGAAAAGGAAATGGTATTACCTGAACCACCTGATGTATTGCTAAAGCAAAACTTCAACCATATTGCATGACATGGAAGTCACAATGTCAACCAAGATGAGAATACACAAAGTATAGGACATGTCGAAAAGTAAAATGGTGAAGTTTGAAATGAAGCCAAGGAGCTGCTTGTTGATGTTATCCTCCTTACAGGTATACTCAAAGAAGACTTAGCACACAAAGACAATAGTGAATATAAATGTGCATTATAACAAACGAAACTGAAGCCCCAAATCCTTACAACAACATCGAACTGATACCAATCCTTACAACAACATTTTAAGGATTGTCACTGTTAGTACCAGCAAACCCACAAACAAAATCAAAGCCCCAAATCTAACTATTTAAATCCAACAAATAAATTCTTAACCTATGCAGAATGATCAAAAGCCACGGTAATAACAAATCCAGCAGGAATTTGAAAGTTGAATACGTTGAATAATTCAATTTCTCTAATGCCTTGACCCTGATTTTATTTTCGAAACAATGATTGAATTACTAGAAACCTATGTCAAATTTCGCTAAGGACCGATTGGGGATGTGTGCCCCCCAGATCGAAGATTAAGGATTGAAGATTTTGAAATTTTGGGGGTTAACGAAATGAAAATTAGGGATTGAAGATTTTGAAATTTTGGGGGTTAACGAAATGAAAATTAGGGATTGAAGCTTTTGAAATTTTGGGGGTTAGAACAAAAATGAGTGTATGAAAATAAATCCGGGAAATTGAAATAAGTGAGATGTGGATTGATGGCGTAAATCAAAAAAGTAAAGAATGTAAGTAAATTCATAATTAAGACCAGTCATCATCATTACTATTACAAAGCTCATAAAAGTACATAACATAATACATAGCTGGTAATAGTACATAACATCAGTCTTCATCATCTTCTGATCTAGTCTCAGTCTCATACACTATATCTTTTCTTCAGTACTTACAAATACATGTACTAATACATTCGCTTCGTCATTCAAGGACCCTACATCAATGTCATCAACTATTGATATTTCAGTATTTGGCTCAAGATCCGCTTGGTACACTGCTTCGTTTGGAATATTATTTCCATGAAATGTAAATATTGCCTTTGTTTTAAAAACATCCCACCAATCTGCTTTATCTTTTATTAAAGACGAATACAAAGCAAAATAGACTTGTAATGCTTGTTTAGCTAAAACAAAAGGATCATACTTATAGTAACGCGATGTATTCTTTATTTCAATTAGCTTATAATTTTTGTGCATGTTAACTCCAGAACCAGGAACATTGCTAAACCAGTTGCATTTCAATAGAAAAATTTTCTCTGTGGGCTGTACATAATATGTAAACTCTAAAACTTGCGTTAACACAAAAAAAAAATCTTTTATATGCTCCTCTAGATCGTCACTACCTTTGACAGATACACCATTGTTATATGTTAATTTTTCAGCTCCATAGTCATTGGTGTTGAATTTAAATCCATTGACGAAGTATATTGGGTAAGTTTTGGCATTTCTTTTTGGACTGATAGCAATATGTCGTAATCCTTCGTTAACAACACAGTTTTTGGGATCATGAACATATTCTGAAAACCATCCAGCAAATTCTTTACTGAGATCACCAGATGGATGTTGTGATTCGTGTATGCTTTAAATATGTGTTATATTCCTTTTTTATTAAAATTAATAAATGTGTCTATATGTATATATAATTGAATTGTACATGAATTTAGTATTACCTGAAAAGTGGTGCAACTTCCACATAATATAACAGAACATATGTGTCTACCACATTGTAGTCTTTATCGCTTAACCATATTTCCACACATTTTCCAGCAGGTCTTCCATGTTGTCTAAAAATAGATAACATTGTTTGAAAAGACTCCTACTCAACGTCTTCTTCATTACAGGGAACAGTTACAAAAGACAAGTTCATATCTTCACTAAGTAATGAGAGAGAAAAAATGAATCTTCTTCTTCAAGGTACGATTT
Source organism: Allium sativum (assembly GCA_030737875.1). Lineage (NCBI taxonomy): Eukaryota > Viridiplantae > Streptophyta > Magnoliopsida > Asparagales > Amaryllidaceae > Allium > Allium sativum. The sequence goes on along the minus strand of CM060909.1, from coordinate 376,450,462 downwards.
GCAAATCAAACCTTCTACTCGAGCTTTTTGCCTAATTTTTCCTTCAAATGATTCAAGTACTTATAATAAGATTATTTTAATTTATATGTTGGTACAATAATCTAAGTTGTAATCTATCAAGATTATTGAGTATATACAAAATTACCTCTCAAATGGATACATCCATCCATATTGCACTAGACCTCGAAGGAGTGCTTTGGATGGAAGATGAATAGATGCTCCATTACATTAAAAATACCCGGTGGAAATATTTTCTCGAGTTTGCAGAATAGTACAGGATCTTCTAATTCAAGCTTACGTAGACGATCTACCTTTAATGTCGTCGAACAAAGTTGTTTATAAAACATACTTAATTCTGTGATAGCACTCCATATATTTGTGGGTAATAGTTCCTTGAAAATCACAGGTAAAAAGTATTTCATCATGATATGGCAATCATGGCTTTTCATCCCACTCAATTTACTATTTTTAAAGTCCACACATCTACGGAGGTTAGAAGAAGTACCATCAGGACATCGTAATCCTTTCACCCACTTTAGCACGAGTTTTACTTGCCTGTTGTCTAGCTCATAACGTGCTTTGGGGTTTTTATTCTCGTCCTTGATTTTCTGCTTTATATTCAAAACTGTATTAAAATCGTTATCTAAAACGTTTTTTTATTGTGCATGAGGTCTATATTATGCCAAAATTGTAGATTTTTCCAGTAAGCTAACTCCCAAAATATAGTTTGTTTGCACCAATTATGAATGTCTGAGTTACCTAGAATTTCAACCTGCTTTCCAGTTTTATGTATCTTTGGGTAGTCTCTTACAATTTCATATATATCATCACTTTTCCAACCTTTAGGCGGTAGCATAGTCTCTACTCTATTAGATTTAAAGCTATTTTTATCTGTAACAGCCCGCACCTCCGTTCACGCAAGATATTGTCCCCAACTTAGCCATCGTATAGGTGTGGGGTTTTGTTCCTCAAAAGGCCTCGGCGTTAGTAAGAGATGGGCTCTACAATATGAGTAACCACTTCACATAGGCTTTCACGATGTGGGACTTATGGGTGTTACATTCTCCCCTCCTACAGAGCCCAACGTCCCCGTTGGCTCACAAACACCTCACCCAGGCGTTGTGGCCCACACAGGAGCCACAATTCCGGCTGGGTATCGGCTCTGATACCACTGTAATAGCCCGCACCTCCATTTACGCAAGATATTGTCCCCAACATAGCCACTGTATAGGTGTAGGGTTTTGTTCCTCAAAAGGCCTCGGCGTTAGTAAGAGATGGACTCTACTATATAAGTACCCACTTCACACAGGCTTCCACGATGTGGGACATAGGGGTGTTACATTATCCGTTCTAAATTTATGATTAGTATGTAGAAAGTATCGATGACAGTCAAACCAAGAATTTTTTTCCGTACTTCAATGAAATGCTCGTGTCTCCTCCATACAACGAGGACAAGCTAGACGTCCAGATGTGCTCCAACCTAAAAGCATGCCATACACGGGAAAATCACTAATAGTCCATAATACAGAAGCAAACATACGAAAATTCCTTTCTCTCAAAATGTCGTATGTTTTGACTTCTTCATGCCACAGTGTTTTCAACTCTTCAATCATCGATTGTAGATAAACATCAATTGCGTGTGTCGGATCATCGGCACCGGGGACGACAACCGTTAGAAACATATATGGATTTTTCATACACATCCATGGAGGTAAGTTATAAGGAGTAACAATGATAGGCCATGATGAATGTTTACTACCAAACTGATAAAATGGAGAAAATCCATCCGTACATAAACCGAGCCAACATTACGGCTCTCTGCAGCAAAATCACGATAAGTCCTACCAAAGTGTTTCCACGCTTCACCATTAGACGGATGTATCAAAATTCCTTCTTCTGTTGTTCTCACTCTATGCCATCGCATATGACACGCTATAGCAGAAGATGCATATAGCCATTGAGGTTTGGGAGTTATGGGCAGATAATGCATTCTTTTATATGGAACTTCTTTTCCTTTCTTTTTCCTTGGTTTATATCTATCTTCGTTGCAAAATTAGCATTTTCTAAGATGAGCGTCTTCTTTCCAATACAACATGCAACCTTTAACACATGTATCTATCTTCTGATACGGTAGTCCAAAAGCAGACATAAGTTTTTTCACTTTATAATTACTATCACTCACACATTCAATTATTCGGCGGCTTATGTCGTTTTGCAGTTTGTACAACTGTTGTAAATGCAGCTTCTATCATATTGAATTTTGATTTCATAGTGATGAAATCGGTGGTTATAAATAACTCGATTCCACTTGTACACCCATCCCATAACGGTCACTTAGCAGAATTCAATAAATCATAAAAAAAGATCGCTTTCGCCATTGGTTCTTCAACAATTTCATTCTTGTCGTCGCCTTGATCAATGGTAGAAAACATTGATCGTGCTGCATCTTGCACCATATTTTTATCGGATTCGTTGTTGTATTATCGCTCATTATTGTACTATCATCCTCTACCACTACATGGTTAGACGTAGGCTGAACAAGTTCTCCATGACGATCCCATATGTAATAATTCGGCATAAAACCAAATTTATACAGATGCTCTTCTACCACATCTGGCTATCAATGCTTCAGATGTCTACACTTACTGCACGGACAACGAATGTCAACGTTACTCCGATTATTAGATTTAGCGAATCAATTAAATTTTTGGACACCGTTACAAAAATGTTCCTTTATCGACCCTTTCTTACCGGTTCGAGGTTGATACATCCAACTGCGATCACGAAAATAATCGAACATTTTCCTAATTTGCAACAAGTATGTTAGAAAATTCGATCATACAATTTATATTAATTGAAATCTTGTAAATTTCATTTATAACTACTTAATTTTTTGGTTTTTTTGTTTATTACTTTTTAATTTGACGGTCGGTCTACCTACTTCCCATTACAAATATATTAACGTAAGAATATTTTATAAATCATTTCAGGTTAAATGGTTCAACAAAATTTCGGCGGCACTTCCCTTTGGTCCCTGTATCGTACACAAATGCGTGTACACAGGGAACAAAAAGGAAGTGCCATCGAAATTTTGTTGACCATTTAAACTGAAATGATTTATAAAATATGCTTACGTTATTATATTTGCAACTTGTACAGTACTAAGACAAATCCAACGAATATTGTATCGGATGAATATAGATTTCCGTTTTATGTAAAAACGAATATCCATATAACGATCATATACAACACTTATCGGACGGTGCCAAATTTATCTAAGGGGTTCACTAAGTAGTCAAAAAAACTTTCAACATAAGTTAAAAAAAAACACTTCAAACGAAAACAGCGTGCTTTTTGCGCTTTGAGCATTTTTGCGCTTTTTTGGCGCTTCACTAATGTAACACCCCGAATTTCAGTTAATGCTAAAATTCACTAATTGCAGAATAAATAATCTCAAATATGAGAATTGGGGGAAACGGGCTGCGTCATTTTGATCGTCTCGGAAAAATACGCAGAATAGAGTCCGAAATTTTGTAAATCGGAGTCCGTATGGCCCAGTTAAGGCCCAATGAAGTTTGCAGAAAATTAAAAGTTCAAAACAAATTTAAGATTCAGGTTTAAAATTCAAAATTGGGGCCATTGGGCGCTGGAGGGAAAAACTCCCGCCTGGCTACCCGTGTCGACAGCCCTGTCGACAGGGCAGTCGACTGGGTAGGACCAGGTCGACAGCCCTGTCGACTTGGGTGTCGACAGGGGGTGCTCGACCAGTTAAACCTGGTGCATCATTTTAGGGTTTGGCTGTGTTTTGGGCTAATCTCTAGAAACTTCCTAAATCTGACGGACCTAATTTAGCCTAGGGTTAATCCTATGGTCTAAAACACACCCTAATCCTATAAATACACCCTAATGCAAGCCTAATCCATACTAAAAATAGAAATGATGCCATCATGCCGCCAAAATCAAACTTAAGAGGAGCCTCCACTAATTTATGAAGGAAGTTGCAAGCTAATCAACCTCTAATCATCACCATCTTCAAATATAGCAACTAATTGTACTTCATAGGTTTGCTAATCTTGGTTTTGGTGAGTTTCTATCACTTTAATAACCAATTGCTAAATTAAGTAGATGAGATATGATGAGATCATGCGGTTTTGTATGCGGATTAGTGGGTTTTAAGTCATATGATATGATGTTAGTTTGCTAATCTATGTTTAATGTTAACCCTATGTTTATGCAAGTTAAATATGTGGGTTTATGCAAGTTAAGTATGTGGGATTATGCAAGTTAAATATGTGGGTTTATGCAAGTTAAGTATGCGGATTTATGCAAGTTAAGTGGTGGGTTTTATGCATGCTAAGTATTTGATTTTATGCATGCTAAGTATTTGATTTTATGCATGCTAAGTGTTTGGTTTTATGCATGCTAAGTACATGATTTTATGCATGCTAAGTATTTGATTTTATGCATGCTAAGTATTTGATTTTATGCATGCTAAGTGTTTGGTTTTATGCATGCTAAGTACATGATTTTATGCATGCTAAGTATTTGATTTTATGCATGCTAAGTGTTTGGGTTTATGCATGCTAAGTACTTGATTTCATGCATGCTAAGTGGTTGGTTTTATGCATACCTTATGACATGCAAGTTTAACCTTTTTAAATAAGATGCATGCATATGCAAGATGATACCTTTGTATGCTATGCATACATATGCATGTTTACCCTATTTTATGATGCAAGTCACATATGCAAGTTCACCCTTTTTGTAGCCTATGAACACTATGCAAGTTACCTTTATATGACATATGTGTACACATGCAAGTTGGGTTATTTAATGGTGCTAGTTGGATTTAATATCATGATGCAAGTTGACACCTTTTAAACCCATGTAAAAGCCAACGTTGTGCTAAGATTGAACCCGTTACATTTATAGTGAATCTTCCCATTTATATGACATGTTATGAAAACGGATTACGTGGGAAACGATGGGGTTAATATACATGTTAATAGAAATGTGTATAACATAAATTGAATGGACATAATTGGGAATTTACCTATTAAGTTAGGTCTACCCATATTATGGAGTTGGGAATTTACCTATTAAGTTAGGTCTACCCATACTATGGAATTGGGAATTTACCTATTGAGTTAGGTCTACCCATATTCTTAAAATTGTGTAATTAATTAGGGATAATTAATATAAATTATGGGGGTGATTAATTAGGTATAATTAATCGACTAAGACACGAGGTTGGACCCTTTTGTAGCATAAGACTGCCCGGAACCGCCCGGCAAATCCAGCGGCTACAAATGGTTGGCCCAATGTGAGAGGTCTTAGGCATAAACTAAATACGTGACAAGTGTAAAGACACGAGGTTAGACCCTGTTATGGTGTAAGGCTGCCCGGAACCGACCGGCAAATCCAGCTGCCATAAAAGACGGTCTAATGTGAGAGGTCTTTACAAGGGTTACGTTCTTAATTAATTAAGAAACACTTAACCATATTAGCATGTAGAGGGACATGAGGGGTTAAGTGGGTGCCTTGGGTGGCATGTGGAAATCTAGTGGTTGCCTTGGGTGGCAATAGAAAATACGATTAGAATACTTAACCAAGTGGAAACATGTAATTAAACATGATTAAAGGGTTAAGTGGGATGCACTAGAAAAAGGGACAAGCTTAGGTGGGTAGCTTGTGGGGGGCCATTTCAACCAGTAACCCATATGTATCTTATTGGGCTCGACCCATGTCGAGGACGGGACACGCGTACTGGGCTTGACTATAAGAGGCCAAAACGGGTTAGCGGTGGCAACGCAAGTCCAACGGGTTTCATATGCGTGTGTGGACCCGGGCTGGTAGGTAAGACGTTGTTGCATCGTGTAGATATAAGCCGTGCACCGTTAATTATATCGGGTTGCCACTTTGGGGAGTGATACACCCCACTGTGGGGCCGGCACGGGTATCTGCGGTAGGGAGCCGATCACTTGGGAGTAGTGGGTACACCTAGTGGAGATAGGGGCAGACGGCACCTATGTAGTCAGCTAGGGGTACACGAAACTACTGGGTAAATTTTCTAAGTCCTTGGGAGGGATCAACCTTTAAGTAGGAATGACTGGTGTGGTGCAGTGTAGAAATTATCCTTGGGTGGGTAAATGCGTCTTTACGGTTATCTTAGTTTATCCTAAGTCTACCAAGCTACTTAGTGTAGCCATTCATCCCCAGACATTACCGTATATCAAGTTTATGTCTTCTCTGGTTACTTTAATGATTGTATTGTTAAAGTTATAGGACTCGCTCAGACTTATGTCTGACCCCGTTGTTTTTTTATCTTTTTCCCAACCCTCAGGTTCTCAGAGTGGGCCCAGTACGAGTGGGCTTTGATCAGGCTGCTTTTATTACTCTCTTGGAGCTTGGACCCTAGATGTAGAGCTCAGCTTACCCTTTTCTTTTATGGCTATCAGTTCATGTATTGGGATTATTTATTTTTATTTAGCAAGAATGGATATTTGTACTTAACTCTTATTATGGTTTTGTGATGTAACCAGACATGTTTTACTTTCCGCTGCATTGAAATGTTGTTTTAAATTTTCAAGTATTACTTATATCTGTCTTGCTGTAATTTCTCTGTTCTATATTCACTAAAATACTCCGCCGATGTTATGGCATTCCCTTAGAGAGTGACCGTAGCGGGTGTGGGGTGTTACACGTGGTATCAGAGCAAAGGTTACCGGAACAGATAAAATTTTTAGAAAATTATTTTTCTAAAAACATTTTTGGAAAAGATATTTTCAAAAACATGTCTTTAAAGAGAAAAGTTTTTGAAAGAAAAGCATAATCCCCAATAGCCATATCTTTATCTTTCGAATTCTCCGTTTTGAATCTTTCCTTTTTCGTTTCAGCATGGCTGAGGATCTTAACTTTCCGGAGGGTGTGACGGTACCAGTATGGTATAGGAGATTGATGGAGGCTAGGGCCACCACTGCGGGTCCAGCAAATGTTCCTCCACCAACCGTAGCACCCGATCTTCCTCCTCCCCCTCCTCCTCGCACAGATACTTTTGCTAAGACTTGCAAGGAATTTAAAGCTATGGGAGGGAAACCTTTTCAAGGATCTGAAACTTTTGTAGAGGCTAGAGACTGGCTTAAGGAGGTGGAAGAGTTGATAGATATCTTTGAGATGGAAGAAGGAAAGAAAGTCAAGTTAGCTGCTTGGTTAATGAAGGGAGAGGCCTCATTCTGGTGGGAGGTCACTAATGGAGGACGCCCCGTTGACTCTTGGGCGGATTTTAGGCAAAGATTTGTGGCAAAGTTTCTCTCAAGGGCGGAGGAAAACTTGTATATGGAAAGATTCTTGACTCTAAAGCAAGGGAATCTCTCAGTGAAGGAATATGTCAACAAGTTTAATCAATTGGCAAGGTTTGGCCTAGACATGGTGAATACACCAGAGAAGAAGGCTTTGAGGTTCGTGAAAGGCTTGAATGAACCGATGCATGGTTTGGCTATGACTCATATCCCTATGGGGGCCACCTTTGAGAAGCTAGTTGACATGGCACTCATGCATGAAGAAGAGAAGGGTCCCAATGCTAATAAGGCACCCGAGAAGAAGGGAGATCAAAAGAGACCTCAGCAACAACAGCAAAACAAAGGTGGGAAAGGCAACGGTGGCAAGGGCAAGAAGAAGAAGTGTTTCAATTGTGGGACACCTGGCCACCTAAGCAAGGATTGTCGCAAGAAGAAGAAGACTGGCTGCTTCCACTGTGGCGAAGCAGGGCATCTAGTGAAAGACTGTCCTAAGAAAGGGCAAAGGACGGGGTCTACCTCAGGAGGACAGGTGCAAGCTCTTATGGCACCGGGTCAGGCTAGGGGCAAGTACAGGCTCTCGCGGTTCCACCGATTCAGGAAAGAGGTAGAACTATTTCCGTTGAAAGTCTGGTTTTTCTATTTGATCATCCTGTCCGTACATTGTTTGATTCTGGCGCATCGCATTCGTTTATCTCATCATCATTTGTTGAGTCACTGCACTTAGACACCAGTCTAGTAGATGATCCCTTGGTTGTTTCAAACCCAATTGGGGGCTCCACTTATTTGTCCATGATATGTTTGGGTTTGAAGATTTCTATACTTAGCATTGAGTTTAGATGTGATGCTTTTGTGTTGGGCTTCACGGGCTATGGGTTGATTTTGGGCATGGACTGGTTATCCAGTAATGGTGCTGTTCTTGATTGCGAAAGGAGAGTTGTTAGGCTCATGACCCGCTTGGGTAACACTCTCGAGATCTCTTGTAATCCCATGGATTCTGTTATGCTAAGTTATCTTGAATCGCTTGACGCTTCGGTCGAGAATTTGCAATCTGTTAGAGTGGTCCGGGAATACTCGGATGTGTTTGAGGAGGTGAAGGGCTTACCTCCGAAGCGGGAGATTGACTTCCGAATATATCTGGTAGATAATGCTAAACCTGTATCTTTACCAGTGCGCCACATGGCTCCTCGTGAGAGGAGGGAACTCCATAAGCAAGTAGGGGAGTTGCTTGAGAAGGGGTTCATAAGACGAAGTATATCGGAGTGGGGTGCTCCAGTGGTATTTGCTACGAAGGCGGATGGGTCCCTCAGACTTTGTGTAGACTATAGAGAACTCAACAAGCTCACAAAGAAGAATAGACACCCATTGCCGAGGATTGATGATCTTTTCGATCAGTTGGTTGGCGCTTCAGTATTTTCTCAGTTGGACTTAGCCACGGGGTTTCATCAGTTGAGAGTGGCTGAGGATAGCATAGACAAGACTGCCTTTAGGACTCCGGATGGTTTCTATGAGTGGCTGGTGATGCCATTTGGGTTGACGAACGCCCCTGCATACTTTGTTGATTTGATGAGTAGGGTGTTCAGGGAGTTCCTTAATAAATTCGTGGTGGTCTTTGTGGATGATATCTTAGTATTTTCTAAGAGTGAAGAAGAGCATGCCCTACATCTTGGGGAGGTGTTGAAGACTCTTCGAGCACATAGCCTTAAGGCTAAATTCTCTAAATGTCACTTCTGGAGGAAGGAAGTGCGGTTCTTGGGGCACGTGGTCTCCAAGGAAGGGATAGCTGTGGATCCCGCGAAGGTAGTATCAATTCAAGATTGGAAGGTTCCTAGAAATGCTACCGAAGTAAGAAGTTTCTTGGGGTTGGCGGGTTACTATAGGAAGTTTATTAAAGACTTCGCAAAGATATCAGCCCCTTTAACCCGCCTTACGAAGAAGAATCTTGTTTTCACATGGGACGTAGATTGTGATGATGTGTTCCAACGGTTAAAGAGAGCTTTAACCACCGCTCCGGTTTTAGTGTTGCCAGATGGGAGCAAGCCATTTGTTGTCTATACCGATGCTTGTGGGACAGGGCTGGGCGCAGTCTTAATGCAAGAGGGAAGGGTGATAGCCTATGGTGGAAGGCAGTTGAGGGAACATGAGAAAAATTACCCTACCCATGATTTAGAGTTGGCCGCGATTGTTTTTGCGCTTAAGATTTGGCGCCATTATCTTCTTGGTGAGAGATTCGAATTGTTCACTGACCACAAATCATTGAAGTACTTGTTTTCTCAGAAGGATTTGAATTTGAGACAGCAAAGGTGGATGGAGTTCTTAGCATCCTATGATTTCGAGATAGCGTATACCCCTGGCAAGGGTAACGTGGTGGCGGACGCCTTAAGCAGAAAAAGGTTGTCCCTGAGTCCATTGTTCGTGGAACGACGAAGCTTGGAATTTATCTCGATGTTTGATTTCAGACCTTCCATTGACTATATACCCGGTTTGCTAGCATCCTTGGAGGTCAGGCCTACTCTTTTGGGGCGGATTGGAGAAGCACAGAGGGACGACCCACAGTTGGTTGAGATGGTGGAGAAGCTCATAAGGGGGGAGTCGTCCAGCCATTTGAGTAGGTACACCCTAGACGATAGGGGGTGCTTGCTTAGAGACGGTAGACTTTGTGTACCGCAAGACGAGGGTTTGAGGAAGGCTATTCTTGATGATGCACACCGTTCTAGGATGACCATTCATCCCGGTGGGGACAAGATGTACCAAGATATGAAGCGGGTTTTCTTCTGGGCCGGTATGAAGAAAGATGTGGCCGAGTATGTCGCTCGATGCTTGGTGTGCCAACAGGTGAAAGCGGAGCAAAAGAAACCAGGTGGGTTGCTTCACCCATTGGAAGTTCCGCAATGGAAGTGGGATAGCGTCTCGATGGATTTTATTGACGGGTTACCCAGATCGAGAAAGGGTAATACGGGAATTTGGGTTGTGGTAGACAGACTTACTAAAAGCGCCCATTTCATACCTGTGAAGAGCAAGAGGACTGCTCCATGGCTAGCTTCAGTATATCTTCGAGAGATAGTTCGATTGCATGGGGTACCCTCTAGCATAGTGAGTGATCGAGATCCTATCTTCACTAGCGAGTTCTGGAAAAGTTTGCAAGAAGCAGTGGGGACTCAATTGTGTCTGAGTACCGCATATCATCCTCAGACGGACGGCCAGACTGAGAGGGTGAATCGTGTCCTAGAAGACCTTTTGAGGCTTTGTATCTTAGATTTTGGAGGTACATGGGAAGAGCATCTTCCATTGGTGGAGTTCGCATATAATAACAGCTTTCAGTCCAGTATTGGTATGGCTCCTTTCGAAGCTCTTTATGGAAGGCCTTGTCGATCACCAACATGTTGGTGGGAATCTACGGATAAGATCTTGCTTGGGCCTGATATGGTTAGGGAGACTTCTGAGAAGATTGACTTGATTCGAAGGAGGATGAAAGCAGCGCAGGATAGGCAAAAATCCTATGCGGACAAGAGGAGGACGGACCTTGAGTTTGAGGTTGGGGACGTGGTCTTTGTCAAAGTATCTCCGTTACGAAATGTGGTTCGCTTTGGATCTGTTGGGAAGTTAGCACCAAGGTTCGTAGGGCCGTTTCCTATTAAGGAAAGGATTGGACGGATGGCATATAGAGTGGAGTTGCCCGACAGACTTAGTGGGGTACATGATGTATTTCATGTGTCACATTTGAGGAAGTGCCTACATGAGACTGCAGAGGTGGTAGAGCCAAGCTTTCTTAGAGAAGTGGAAGTGGAGTGTGATGCGACTATTCGACGAGCTCCTACTCGCATCCTGGGGTCAGAGACTAGGAAGTTGAGAAACAAAGAGGTTCAACTAGTCAAAGTGCAATGGGGAGAAGATGAGAGCAACGCAACTTGGGAGACGGAAGCGAAGATGCGTTCATTGTACCCATTTCTTTTTGAGGGTATGTCTTTTTTAATTTCTCCTCTATCGCTGTCTAGTACTTATCTTATCTCTAGTATGTCCTCTCGTTAGTACTTTTTGACCTTTATATAGGGTAAACCTATGGTTGAAACATGTGTTTGAGACATGTTATGGTTGATGGATGCAAGTGGATGCAAGTGTTTGCTAGTGGTTGCTCGTGGATGCATATACACACACTCTAGGCACTAGATCGGCTCAGTCACTTCATATTGCATATAATTGTGTGTAGATAGCTATATTTATGGATGTATAATGGTTGTGTTATCACATGGATGATGCATTTTGGTGAATGATTGTGCACTCATGTAGATGTTGTATGTGTCGATAGGGTTCTCTCGCATACATAATGGATGCATGGCACTATCATGGTTTGCATATGTTCATACATTATATAGGGAACATATACACACACTTTTTGCATATGCTCATACATCATTAGAAATTGTTTTAAGGACAATGGATGCCCGTGTTTGATGGATTGAGTAGATGGTTGTTTGGATGGTAGGATATGCATTCTCCTTAGCTTAGAGATTTCGGGGACGAAATCCTTTAAGGAGGGGAGAATGTAACACCCCGAATTTCAGTTAATGCTAAAATTCACTAATTGCAGAATAAATAATCTCAAATATGAGAATTGGGGGAAACGGGCTGCGTCATTTTGATCGTCTCGGAAAAATACGCAGAATAGAGTCCGAAATTTTGTAAATCGGAGTCCGTATGGCCCAGTTAAGGCCCAATGAAGTTTGCAGAAAATTAAAAGTTCAAAACAAATTTAAGATTCAGGTTTAAAATTCAAAATTGGGGCCATTGGGCGCTGGAGGGAAAAACTCCCGCCTGGCTACCCGTGTCGACAGCCCTGTCGACAGGGCAGTCGACTGGGTAGGACCAGGTCGACAGCCCTGTCGACTTGGGTGTCGACAGGGGGTGCTCGACCAGTTAAACCTGGTGCATCATTTTAGGGTTTGGCTGTGTTTTGGGCTAATCTCTTTAAACTTCCTAAATCTGACGGACCTAATTTAGCCTAGGGTTAATCCTATGGTCTAAAACACACCCTAATCCTATAAATACACCCTAATGCAAGCCTAATCCATACTAAAAATAGAAATGATGCCATCATGCCGCCAAAATCAAACTTAAGAGGAGCCTCCACTAATTTATGAAGGAAGTTGCAAGCTAATCAACCTCTAATCATCACCATCTTCAAATATAGCAACTAATTGTACTTCATAGGTTTGCTAATCTTGGTTTTGGTGAGTTTCTATCACTTTAATAACCAATTGCTAAATTAAGTAGATGAGATATGATGAGATCATGCGGTTTTGTATGCGGATTAGTGGGTTTTAAGTCATATGATATGATGTTAGTTTGCTAATCTATGTTTAATGTTAACCCTATATTTATGCAAGTTAAATATGTGGGTTTATGCAAGTTAAGTATGTGGGATTATGCAAGTTAAATATGTGGGTTTATGCAAGTTAAGTATGCGGATTTATGCAAGTTAAGTGGTGGGTTTTATGCATGCTAAGTATTTGATTTTATGCATGCTAAGTATTTGATTTTATGCATGCTAAGTGTTTGGTTTTATGCATGCTAAGTACATGATTTTATGCATGCTAAGTATTTGATTTTATGCATGCTAAGTATTTGATTTTATGCATGCTAAGTGTTTGGTTTTATGCATGCTAAGTACATGATTTTATGCATGCTAAGTATTTGATTTTATGCATGCTAAGTGTTTGGGTTTATGCATGCTAAGTACTTGATTTCATGCATGCTAAGTGGTTGGTTTTATGCATACCTTATGACATGCAAGTTTAACCTTTTTAAATAAGATGCATGCATATGCAAGATGATACCTTTGTATGCTATGCATACATATGCATGTTTACCCTATTTTATGATGCAAGTCACATATGCAAGTTCACCCTTTTTGTAGCCTATGAACACTATGCAAGTTACCTTTATATGACATATGTGTACACATGCAAGTTGGGTTATTTAATGGTGCTAGTTGGATTTAATATCATGATGCAAGTTGACACCTTTTAAACCCATGTAAAAGCCAACGTTGTGCTAAGATTGAACCCGTTACATTTATAGTGAATCTTCCCATTTATATGACATGTTATGAAAACGGATTACGTGGGAAACGATGGGGTTAATATACATGTTAATAGAAATGTGTATAACATAAATTGAATGGACATAATTGGGAATTTACCTATTAAGTTAGGTCTACCCATATTATGGAGTTGGGAATTTACCTATTAAGTTAGGTCTACCCATACTATGGAATTGGGAATTTACCTATTGAGTTAGGTCTACCCATATTCTTAAAATTGTGTAATTAATTAGGGATAATTAATATAAATTATGGGGGTGATTAATTAGGTATAATTAATCGACTAAGACACGAGGTTGGAGCCTTTTGTAGCATAAGACTGCCCGGAACCGCCCGGCAAATCCAGCAGCTACAAATGGTTGGCCCAATGTGAGAGGTCTTAGGCATAAACTAAATACGTGACAAGTGTAAAGACACGAGGTTAGACCCTGTTATGGTGTAAGGCTGCCCGGAACCGACCGGCAAATCCAGCTGCCATAAAAGACGGTCTAATGTGAGAGGTCTTTACAAGGGTTACGTTCTTAATTAATTAAGAAACACTTAACCATATTAGCATGTAGAGGGACATGAGGGGTTAAGTGGGTGCCTTGGGTGGCATGTGGAAATCTAGTGGTTGCCTTGGGTGGCAATAGAAAATACGATTAGAATACTTAACCAAGTGGAAACATGTAATTAAACATGATTAAAGGGTTAAGTGGGATGCACTAGAAAAAGGGACAAGCTTAGGTGGGTAGCTTGTGGGGGCCCATTTCAACCAGTAACCCATATGTATCTTATTGGGCTCGACCCATGTCGAGGACGGGACACGCGTACTGGGCTTGACTATAAGAGGCCAAAACGGGTTAGCGGTGGCAACGCAAGTCCAACGGGTTTCATATGCGTGTGTGGACCCGGGCTGGTAGGTAAGACGTTGTTGCATCGTGTAGATATAAGCCGTGCACCGTTAATTATATCGGGTTGCCACTTTGGGGAGTGATACACCCCACTGTGGGGCCGGCACGGGTATCTACGGTAGGGAGCCGATCACTTGGGAGTAGTGGGTACACCTAGTGGAGATAGGGGCAGACGGCACCTATGTAGTCAGCTAGGGATACACGAAACTACTGGGTAAATTTTCTAAGTCCTTGGGAGGGATCAACCTTTAAGTAGGAATGACTGGTGTGGTGCAGTGTAGAAATTATCCTTGGGTGGGTAAATGCGTCTTTACGGTTATCTTAGTTTATCCTAAGTCTACCAAGCTACTTGGTGTAGCCATTCATCCCCAGACATTACCGTATATCAAGTTTATGTCTTCTCTGGTTACTTTAATGATTGTATTGTTAAAGTTATAGGACTCGCTCAGACTTATGTCTGACCCCGTTGTTTTTTTATCTTTTTCCCAACCCTCAGGTTCTCAGAGTGGGCCCAGTACGAGTGGGCTTTGATCAGGCTGCTTTTATTACTCTCTTGGAGCTTGGACCCTAGATGTAGAGCTCAGCTTACCCTTTTCTTTTATGGCTATCAGTTCATGTATTGGGATTATGTATTTTTATTTAGCAAGAATGGATATTTGTACTTAACTCTTATTATGGTTTTGTGATGTAACCAGACATGTTTTACTTTCCGCTGCATTGAAATGTTGTTTTAAATTTTCAAGTATTACTTATATCTGTCTTGCTGTAATTTCTCTGTTCTATATTCACTAGAATACTCCGCCGATGTTATGGCATTCCCTTAGAGAGTGACCGTAGCGGGTGTGGGGTGTTACAACTAACAGGTGCACCTTAAACTTCAACAAAGCCTCTTAGTTGCGCCTTGCTCCTTTTTACGTCTTTTTGCGCCTAGGCACGCGCCTTCCTACATAGCGTCTACATAATAATTTTTCAAACTGTCAATTTGTAAACTAACATGACAATAAAAATTATGAAGTATAAATTAGTTTTACTTAGTTTTAGATAATTTTAGTTTAATGTATAAATTATGAAATTAAGAACCATTTTGAATTAACATTTTGAATTAAAATTTGTTTACCACATATTATAGCAACAAAACAATTTATTTTTTAAATTGCAAATGCATTTTTTAATTTGTTTGGACTGACCATTCTTACATCCGATGGTGACATAACAATGCATGCACACGAGGGACATCATTACACCGTTTCAATAATGATCAATTTATTACCATTAAACAATTACGTTTATTCCATTTATTCTCAAATCATCCTACAACACAATCAAACTAGAACACAATCATCTAAGACCAATTGCATACGTGATAGTCATCGTTTTCAACCTCCTAAGTCAATTACATATGTGATAACCATTGTTCCAACCTCCTAATCAATTACATTTATTCCCAAACCAACCTAAAACAAAATCAACATCATATTCATCTCACAAGACAACCAATTTCATATCCATAAACAACCGATTTACAAACCCATATAAACATGAAAATTAACCCTAATTAAACATAAAATAGGGTTAGACGACATACCAGAACAAATGAGGAAGCTTGGAAGTGAGATTTGAGGGGTGAAATCGCAGTAGCGTCGGGGAGTGGGGGGAGGAGGGCAACGGGGTAGGGTTTTATTTATTTATTTTGATGCTGAAGGGTTTGGGGAAGAAGGCTCGCAGGTTTCGGTTGGTATTAGGAAATTATGCGACGGCTTGCGACGTCCGCTTTTTTAGCGGTCGCAAGCCTTTGCCCAACCTCGTCACAATTTAGGCTGCATCTTGTAGTGTTAAAGTCTAAGTTAAACGTCGAAGCCATGTAACGAAAAGGAATTTCGCTCGATCCGAATCAGTCGCTAAACCGATCAAGACTGTTCGAAACGCCTGATTGTTTTGAGAACACGACAAAATAGAACGCAGACAGAAGAACATTTCATTGTATCTTACAACAATTCATCAGAATACAAGAATAACAGAGTATTAACCAATAAAATACATTCGATAAATATCAGAGATTACAATACATTACATAGCAGCGGAAAATAATACAATACACAACTAGAAGTAATACGCGGATACAAAGCTTTTCGAGTATCGTTCCAGCTGTAAATCATGATCCTGTGAATATAAATCTGCAAAACCAAAACTACTAGCTGCCCGTGTCAAAATAAGGGCACCCAGAGTTTAGGTTAAAACAATAAACTCCAGGTCAGTAATGGGACTGGTGTGAGAACTAAAACAGTTATTAATCTTTATTTTAAAGTTAGGTAAATCAAGGGACCACACCGTATAACACGGAACGGGTTTCCTCCCAAGAATACCAGTGCATAAACAACAACGCAATGCTAAATAAAGAACAATGAAGCTATTATAAGACCCAGGTCCCATCACACAATGCAACGCAAGCCGGAGGATAGGGTTTTTACCTTATAATATCCAAAGAATGCTTGATACGTTTAAAACAGATTATTTTGATAGTACTATAAGTGTATAGTGTCAAAAACAACTTCAAATCATAAGTATCAATCATAGACGGCATAAGCGCCCCATCCCACTATGTCGCCATACTAGGCTCTACAAATAAAACCGCAAAACACGTATTGGAAGCTGGATTTCCATCTGTGAACCGAGGCAAAAGATAGTCCTCAACCGATTCGAGACGCTCTAGCCCGTGTCTCAGGAACAGAATGCATCGTCCCTTGGAGCGACAGGGCCGGTCCACCGATGTGGATTAGACGAAATCCTGAACACTGCGTTTCCCCGCCCTTTGGGGGCGTAGGTGAGCCAACTAAACGACTCCATCGGTTCGAGAACGACCGATATATCCGAGGCGCCTCCAATTCCAACAACCACGTGAGTCAAACTCGTCAGCCAGTTCAAGCACTGACGCCACTCCTAGCTAGAAGAAAACGCATGTCCTCCCTGAGGTCCGTCTCCCGTTTTTGGTTCACACCGGGGTGTGAGGCTCGCGAATCAACGCTACACAAAGCTATGCCACACAGGTGGTGCTTTGATCATCACCACAAGACTTTGCTTTTCAACAGAAGCCTTGATCAACTGCCACTTAGGCATGCCACACAGGCAATTCAACCCATGCGTTTGATATCCATCAATATATAACCCCTGAGCTCGTACGTCTCAGAGAAGGGCGTTAAGCAAGAGAATAAATTCTCCGCCGCCAATCAGATATATATTTAATAGAAATCAGTCACACAGACTAAAATCCAATGTCAGACACACAGTCCATTTACAAGTTCGTTCTGGGTCTGAACGAAACCGGAGGCACCTAGTACCCCGCATATCCATCGATCTCCAAGTACGTATGGACGACCACTAACTGATTCTCTCCTCTTGGGTGTATAGCCCAATCAAGAACATCAGTAATTATCCCAACAACGTGAAGACCTCCGGTCTTCAACCACCGTTTTCATCTTCGACACCACGTCCAATCAGTTATTCAGAATGGGATAAACCCGGTCTTTCTGAATAACCCGCGTATATAATAAACGAGTGTTACACAAACCCAACATACGCCTCATTCCAATTCAGAATATTCTTTTATTCAAATATTCTTACACTTTGGGAAAGGTTCCCATTAATTTTATCAAAGATAAATTCTTTAAATTTATTCTTTAATCTTCTTTGAATATCAATTCAAACTAGTTGGGATTAGCGAACCACACCGAAGTAATTATTTATTTTATTTCCCAATCCCAACCTATTTATCCCATGAAGTAAAACTAGTAATACTTCATATCTAACACCACGGTGTTATCGGTAAATTCAATTACCATTTCACGTTCAAATCTAATTAAAGATTTAACTATCACTGGAGCAAAACTGGTGATACTCCATTCTCGATCTTTTCAATCTAATTAAAGATTCATTAAAACTCCACTTAGTTTTAATCTTTAACTGGGTTAAATAATCAGTGTCATTTAAAACACGGTTCACGATAAACCCAAAATCACATTCCATTAATTATCAGGTTAAAGAACAAGTGTTATTTAGAACACGGTTCACGATAAACCCAAAATTCAATACCAATTCAATTCCAATTAAATATTATTTAATTGGTACACTTCATTAAATCTAAATAAAAAGATTTAATCTTTTTCTCAATTGGGTTCAAGAACAGTGTTAATAAAGACACCATTCACGACAAACCCAAATCACATTTGATATTAAATACAAGGCTCTGAATAGAAAATACATCGGCTAATATTCAATATCAAATTCTACGACCAACAAATATCGTATTGGAAATAACGATATAAATATATCTTTCAAATTTCCATAACATCTGCATAATCACGAAATCCAACATCGAAATATTCCAAAGACAATTTCGATTCAAATCCATTACAATTCAATTATTGGAAATTCTGGTTACTTTTAAAACCCTTTTCAAATTCAATTTATTTATTTAAAAATAAATAAAATTATAATTCTAGTTCAAAACTAGTTCATTTCGATAAAAATCTATTTTTATCTTTTCAAATATGGAGTTTTTCATCCCAATCCTTCAGAAATCAATTCTTATAATTTTACATAAATTATTATTATTTTTAATAATTTTATCAAGGCCCGTATAGTCGATTTCCATCAACGGCCATCGAACTGCACTTACAACGACCTTTTCTAAATCAGATTTGGACATAATTCCAAATCCAACCGTTAGATTTCAAATTTCTAATATTCGTTAGAAAGCTCTTTTCGATACGAACCCAACGGTTTCGGTTTTAGGAGAATCCAACGGTCGGATCTCCCGCAATGTCCATTCGAAGTCAATGGTCGAAATTCGCGAACTGCCGCGGCGCGACGCGTTCTATTCAGGCCATTATATTATATATATAATATATATAATATATATTTCGTCGATTTCCTTTTAAAATGTATTTTATAAATCGTTTTAAATTCGTTTTCAAAACGGTTTCAACTTCCCTTTCAAATTCTAATCAAAATTGAATTTTTCAATATAAATTCGTTTTAGTTTCATTTCAAAGCGATTTCAATTCAATTTCAATTCAATTCGAATTTCAATTCATTTCACTTTAATTCGAATTTCAATTCATTTCAATTTAATTCGAATTTCGAAATCACTTTCAATATTCATTGAAAAATGAATAAAGTCGATATAAATATCGTTCATGTCAAAATGGCGTCAATCTAATCAACACGGCTTCATATATTTCTATTTTCAAATATTCGATTTCAAATATTTCTTTTTCAAATATTTCTATTCAAATATTTCTTTTTCAAAACTGGAATGAGGCCCAATCAATTACCATAGATTTTACTTCTATGGATTCACATACAACGCATGTATACATCGACAATGACAAATAATCAACCATCATTCAAAGTGCATTCTACACTGTATAAGCATCAAATATAAACATTTAACGCTTATAACAGTCTGTCAATCAATCGATCGACATACAGCTAATTATTGGGATTAGTGTATGTCATATATCATCCCAATACCCGTGTGGGGTTTCAAACAATCAAACACAGATTTTATTTGTGCAGTTGGGCGATGTGTAAAATTTATCGTCCCAATCAATATCAGTCAAATTAGTGTATATAAACAAATCTCCGATTTGTTTATAAATATTTATTTTATATACACGTTAAAAATTCTATTTTCAACTATAAAATATTTTATTTCATTTCACATCACACCACACAATCAACTACACATCAAAATCAAACAAACAAGCATACAAGCCGTCCATGGTCTGTGGACGACGGGTGTCGGGTGCTACTAAACACCATCTGCATCCTAGTATATATTTTAACTAGAAAATTAAATTAAAAGTGAGAAGTTCTCACTGAGGGTTCCACTCCGCCGTGTTTTGCTCTGAACTGCTGAACCGTCTGGATCGGTTTGAAATTTTGATGCAGTTCTTTTCACGCTGTTCATAAATAAAAATTATATTTTTATCACTTCATTTCAATAAATAAAAATTCTATTTTTATTTCTACTTCATATATTTTTACAACGCTTATTCTATATAAAAATTATATTTTTATATTTCTACTTCTTATATAAAGATCGAATTTTTATTTCAGCGCTATAAAAATCACATTTTTATTTCAACACATATATAATAAAAATCATATCTTTATACTTTCTATAATATAAAAATTATATTTTTATTCTTCCTATAATATAAAAATCATATTTTTATTCTTCTTGATTATATCAAAATTATATTTTTATTCTTCTATAATATAAAAAACATATTTTTATTACACTACATTAATAAAAAAAAAATTTAATACATATTTTTATCTTACTACAAATATAAAAATCATCTCTTTTTCCCTAATCAACAATCATTTCTTTTTGTCTCTAAAGATAATATCTTTACGTCAAAGAAATCATAGAACTTCTTATCGAAGAAAAATCGTATTTTCAAAATTTAGAAAATCCTATTTTCATATTGCTAAAAATCTTATAACTACTAAATAAAATAAAAATAAAAGTAAAGATCAGAAATTTACATTCATTCGATCTCCAAAACCCCAAATCAAAGCCTTAGAAAGCTCAGCGAGTCTGGAATCGGAGGGGGCTGGTTTTTGTGGTCCGTGCGACTGGTGGCTCTCGCGTTGGAGTTGACGTCGACTTCAGGCGAAGGATCGAAGGAGGGGGGGCGATCTGAGGCAAGGGGGAGGATTGGGGATGAGGGGATGCGCATCGAGTTTCAGGGCGTCTAGGGTTTGGAGCATCGAACAAAGGGAAGAGGAGGAAGAAACGAGAGCGGAGAGAGGGCGGAGTGGCCGGAGGGGGTGTGGCTCTTCTGGCGGCAACGGATGTGGGGAGGGCAATTTCCTCCTTCGTGCGTTTTTTTTCTTTGGTTCGAATCTGAACGGGAGAGGGAGGAAAGAGAAATGGAGAGGGTTGACCAAACATAGAGATATATATATTTAATTATTTTTAATTTTCAAAAAGCAACTTTTTATTTCGAACTCGAAACGGGACCCACCGCCTGTCGTCCATAGCTAATTACCCCCATTCCGAACACAATGGGATATGTATCGTAAGCTGATTCGACTGTTTCGATCAGTTTTCGTTAAAATCATAATATAACTCTATATATTGAATTTGAACGTGCATTCCAATTTACCAGGGTCACATACTAACTCGAAAAATCCCAGAAAAATATTTTCTAGCTTCGTATCGACGATACGGTCCTAATAAAACTAGTTTCGTCAAATTCTGAGACCGTTTGAAAAATGGCCAATTTCCAGTCGATTAAAATCAACTGAAACTGGTCAAACGCGTTTTCCTTTGCCACGCTCACATATTGATTCGAAAAATTATGAAAATTGGAATCTAGCCATAACTCGACATCACGGATCCAACAAAAGTGGTTTCGTCGAAATCCGAGGTCAGCTGCACAATTTCCATTTTTAAGGGCCAGAATTCCATAGCGACTATTCTGAAAATTCATTTGGACATATCTTTTGATTCCCGCTATGAAATTTCAATTTTTCGGATTCATTGGAAAGATATTCTCAATTAGATTCTATTATTTTTGGTTTCGCTAAATTCCGGTTTATTTTGAATCATGTACATCCATTTGAAGTTTGAAACCGAATTATCGAACTACCGCGCCATTTTCAATTCCTTTTATAATTTAAAATAAATATTTATATCCTAACGACGAGCTATATAAATATATACATTCGAATCCCATTCAAAATAAATTTTCCATTGTTATTATTTAAAATTTCGATTTTAAATATTCCAAATTCATTAAAATTGCCAAAAAAAAAAATTTAAACTGGTTCAGATTTTCGGGTTGTTACAATCTCCCCCACTTAAAACTTTTCGTCCTCGAAAAGGAACGAAGCCGAAAGTTGTTTTACAATTCAACTCAACTTTTACTATTTTCATTACGGCTTAAGTTCTTCAACTTTTCAGTTTCTAAGAACTTTTCAAATTTTTCAAAAATTTGGCTAACACCCTAATTTTTCGAAAAATTTCGCCATAACCTCCCCTGCACCGGGGACTTCGGGATATTTCATATAGCCTCCCATGGCCTTCTTCATTCCAAAAGAAAAAGAAAAAGCCAATCGGCTCACAAAATCACCCCAAACTCAAGAAATAAAATAAACATGTACCTATTTGTCGGGCAAACAATTTTATTCCTCTTCTCTAGCCTCCTTGCTATGACCTGCTCAATAGATATACATGTACATGCATGTAATTTTCAAATAATTTCAATACAGTTCAATATTTGGTTCAATTTGGCCTAAATATATAGTTCATTCACATAATGGTTCAAATTTAATTGATCAAACAATAACCAAACAACACAACCAGCAATCAATTAGTTGATTATCATTTCAAACTCATAATTTTGATATATAGTCAAAAAATCACATTTTTGGTGCCAAATCACAACAACAGGCCCTATATAATTTTGGTTCTCACACCAGTCAATAGGAAATATATAGATATCACACCTTCAAAACTCGAATACCAATTCTGATGATG
Source organism: Allium sativum (assembly GCA_030737875.1). Lineage (NCBI taxonomy): Eukaryota > Viridiplantae > Streptophyta > Magnoliopsida > Asparagales > Amaryllidaceae > Allium > Allium sativum. Next base: position 376,427,623 of record CM060909.1, on the reverse strand, counting down.
TCTAGACTATCATCAAAGTCATCTTCGGGCGACTAGAGTGTGATTCTATATCTATCCAGTATATTAAAACTTCAAATACACGCGGATCAGACGTATACGCAAAATCTTTATATACTGGATTGTCCAAATCAATATAAAATAAATAATCAAATACGAATAATTGATTTAAATTTTCAAAACAAAATTTGTTTCATTTTTAAAAATATACTCTTCACACTCGTTCTAGGATACTACTGATCCCATCTCTAACGAGTCATTCCCATTGGATATTACTAATCCAACTTCTGATGAATTCTTTCGTATGGTTCTAATGTGTCTTGTTCTCTGAGCTTTGTAAACCAAAGCTCCGATACCAACTGTAACGAAAAGGAATTTCGCTCGATCCGAATCAGTCGCTAAACCGATCAAGACCGTTCGAAACGCCTGATTGTTTTGAGAACACGACAAAATAGAACGCAGACGGAAGAACATTTCATTGTATCTTACAACAATTCATCAGAATACAAGAATAACAGAGTATTAACCAATAAAATACATTCGATAAATATCAGAGATTACAATACATTACATAGCAGCGGAAAATAATACAATACACAACTAGAAGTAATACGCGAATACAAAGCTTTCCGAGTATCGTTCCAGCTGTAAATCAGGATCCTGTGAATATAAATCTGCAAAACCAAAACTACTAGCTGCCCGTGTCAAAATAAGGGCACCCAGAGTTTAGGTTAAAACAATAAACTCCAGGTCAGTCATGGGACTGGTGTGAGAACTAAACCAGTTATTAATCTTTATTTTAAAGTTAGGTAAATCAAGGGACCACGCCGTATAACACGGAACGGGTTTCCTCCCAAGAATACCAGTGCATAAACAACAGCGCAAAGCAAAATAAAGAACAATGAAGCTATTATAAGACCCATGTCCCATCACACAATGCAACGCAAGCCGGACGATAGGGTTTTTACCTGATAATATCCAAAGAATGCTTGATACGTTTAAAACAGATTATTTTGATAGTACTATAAGTGTATAGTGTCAAAAACAACTTCAAATCATAAGTATCAATCATAGACGGCATAAGCGCCCCATCCCACTATGTCGCCATACTAGGCTCTACAAATAAAACCGCAAAAACACGTATTGGAAGCTGGATTTCCATCTGTGAACCGAGGCAAAAGATAGTCCACAACCGATTCGAGACGCTCTAGCCCGTGTCTCAGGAACAGAACGCATCGTCCCTTGGAGTGACGGGGCCGGTCCACCGATGTGGATTAGACGAAATCCTGAACACTGCGTTTCCCAGACCTTTGGGGCGTAGGTGAGCCAACTAAATGACTCCATCGGTTCGAGAACGACCGATATATCCGAGACGCCTCCAATTCCAACAACCACATGAGTCAAACTCGTCAGCCAGTTCAAGCACTGACGCCACTCCTAGCTAGAAGAAAACGCATGTCCTCCCTGAGGTCCGTTTCCCGTTTTTTGGTTCACAACGAGTTGTGAGGCTCGCGAATCAACGCTACACAAAGCTATGCCACACAGGAGGTGCTTTGATCATCACCTAAAGACTTTGCTTTTCAACAGAAGCCTTGATCAACAGCCACTTAGGCATGCCACACAGGCAATTCAACCCATGCGTTTGATATCCATCAATATATAACCCCTGAGCTCGTACGTCTCAGAGAAGGGCGTTAAGCAAGAGAATAAATTCTCCGCCGCCAATCAGATATATATTTAATAGAAATCAATCACACAGACTAAAATCCAATGTCAGACACACAGTCCATTTACAAGTTCGTTCTGGGTCTGAACGAAACCGGAGGCACCTAGTACCCCGCATATCCATCGATCTCCAAGTACGTATGGACGACCACTAACTGATTCTCTCCTCTTGGGTGTACAACCCAATCAAGAACATCAGTAATTATCCAAACAACGTGAAGACCTCCGGTCTTCAACCACCGTCTTCATCTTCGACACCACGTCGAATGAGTTATTCAGAATGGGATAAACCCGGTCTTTCTGAATAACCCGCGTATATAATAAACGAGTGTTACACAAACCCAACATACGCCTCATTCCAATTCAGAATATTCTTTTAATCAAATATTCTTACACTTTGGGAAAGGTTCCCATTAATTTTATCAAAGATAAATTCTTTAAATTTATTCTTTAATCTTCTTTGAATATCAATTCAAACTAGTCGGGATTAGCGAACCACACCGAAGTAATTATTTATTTCATTTCCCAATCCCAACCTATTTATCCCATGAAGTAAAACTGGTAATACTTCATATCTAACACCACGGTGTTATCGGTAAATTCAATTACCATTTCACGTTCAAATCTAATAAAAGATTTAACTATCGCTTGGAGCAAAACTGGTGATACTCCATTCTCGATCTTTTCAATCTAATTAAAGATTCATTAAAACTCCACTTAGTTTTAATCTTTAACTGGGTTAAAGAATCAGTGTCATTTAAAACACGGTTCACGATAAACCCAAAATCACATTCCATTAATTATCAGGTTAAAGAACAAGTGTTATTTAGAACACGGTTCACGATAAACCCAAAAATCAATACCAATTCAATTCCAATTAAATATTATTTAATTGGTACACTTCATTAAATCTAAATAAAAAGATTTAATCTTTTTATCAACTGGGTACAAGAACAGTGTTAATAAAGACACCATTCACGACAAACCCAAATCACATTTGATATTAAATACAAGGCTCTGAATAGAAAATTTATCGGCTTATATTCAATATCAAATTCTACGACCAACAAATATCGTATTGGAAATAACGATATAAATATATCTTTCAAATTTCCATAACATATGTATAATCACAAAATCCAACATCGAAATATTCCAAAGACAATTTCGATTCAAATCCATTCCAATTCAACTATTCGAAATTCTGGTTACTTTTAAAACCCTTTTCAAATTCAATTTATTTATTTAAAAATAAATAAAATTATAATTCTAGTTCAAAACTAGTTCATTTCGATAAAAATCTATTTTTATCTTTTCAAATATGGAGATTTTCATCCCAATCCTTCACAAATCATTTCTTATGATTTTACATAAATTATTAATATTTTTAATAATTTTATCAAGGCCCGTACAGTCGATTTCCATCAACGGCCATCGAACTGCACATACAACGACCTTTTCCCAATTTGATTTGGACATAATTCCAAATCCAACCATTAGATTTCAAATTTCTAATATTCGTTAGAAAGCTCTTTTCGATACGAACCCAACGGTTCCGGTTTTAGGAGAATCCAACGGTCGGATCTCCCGCAATGTCCATTCGAAGTCAATGGTCGAAATTCGCGAACTGCCGCGGCGTGGCGCGTTCTATTCAGGCCATTATATTATATATATAATATATATTTCATAGATTTCCTTTTAAAACGTATTTTATAAATCGTTTTAAATTCGTTTTCAAAACGGTTTCAACTTCCCTTTCAAATTCTAATCAAAATTGAATTTTTCAATATAAATTCGTTTTAATTTCATTTCAGGTTTATTTCAATTCAATTTCAATTTAATTCGAATTTCAATTCATTTCACTTTAATTCGAATTTCAATTCATTTCAATTTAATTCGAATTTCGAAATCACTTTCAATATTCATTGAAAAATGAATAAAGTCGATATAAATATCGTTCATGTCAAAATGGCGTCAATCTAATCAACACGGCTTCATATATTTCTATTTTCAAATATTCGATTTCAAATATTTCTTTTTCAAATATTTCTATTCAAATATTTCTTTTTCAAAACTGGAATGAGGCCCAATCAATTACCATAGATTTTACTTCTATGGATTCACATACAACGCATGTATACATCGACAATGACAAATAATCAACCATCATTCAAAGTGCATTCTACACTGTATAAGCATCAAATATAAACATTTAACGCTTATAACAGTCTGTCAATCAATCGATCGACATACAGCTAATTATTGGGATTAGTGTATGTCATATATCATCCCAATACCCGTGTGGGGTTTCAAACAATCAAACACAGATTTTATTTGTGCAGTTGGGCGATGTGTAAAATTTATCGTCCCAATCAATATCAGTCAAATTAGTGTATATAAACAAATCTCCGATTTGTTTATAAATATTTATTTTATATACACGTTAAAAATTCTATTTTCAACTATAAAATATTTTATTTCATTTCACATCACACCACACAATCAACTACACATCAAAATCAAACAAACAAGCATACAAGCCATCCATGGTCTGTGGACGACGGGTGTCGGGTGCTACTAAACACCATCTGCATCCTAGTATATATTTTAACTAGAAAATTAAATTAAAAGTGAGAAGTTCTCACTGAGGGTTCCACTCCGCCGTGTTTTGCTTCTGAACTGCTGAACCGTCTGGATCGGTTTGAAATTTTGATGTAGTTCTTTTAACGTTGTTCATAAATAAAAATTATATTTTTATCACTTCATTTCAATAAATAAAAATTCTATTTTTATTTCTACTTCATATATTTTTACAACGCTTATTCTATATAAAAATTATATTTTTATATTTCTACTTCTTATATAAAGATCGAATTTTTATTTCAGCGCTATAAAAATCACATTTTTATTTCAACACATATATAATAAAAATCATATCTTTATACTTTCTATAATATAAAAATTATATTTTTATTCTTCCTATAATATAAAAATCATATTTTTATTCTTCTTGATTATATCAAAATTATATTTTTATTCTTCTATAATATAAAAATCATATTTTTATTACACTACATTAATAAAAATCATATTTTTATTACATATTTTTATCTTACTACAAATATAAAAATCATCTCTTTTTCCCTAATCAAAAATCATTTCTTTTTGTCTCTAAAGATAATATCTTTATGTCAAAGAAATCATAGAACTTCTTATCCAAGAAAAATCGTATTTTCAAAATTTAGAAAATCCTATTTTCATATTGCTAAAAATCTTATAACTACTAAATAAAATAAAAATAAAAGTAAAGATCAGAAATTTACATTCATTCGATCTCCAGAACCCCAAATCGAAGCCTTAGAAAGCTCAGCGAGTCTGGAATCGGAGGGGGCTGGTTTTTGTGGTCCGTGCGACTGGTGGCTCTCGCGTTGGAGTTGACGTCGACTTCAGGCGAAGGATCAAAGGGGGGGCGATATGAGGCAAGGGGGCAGATTGGGGATGAGGGGTTGCGCATCGGGTTTCAGGGCGTCTAGGGTTTGGAGCATCGAACAAAGGGAAGAGGAGGAAGAAACGAGAGCGGAGAGAGGACGGAGTGGCCAGAGGGGGGTGCGGCTCTTCTGGCGGCGACGGATGTGGGGGGGAATTTCCTCCTTCGTGCATTTTTTTTCTTTGGTTCGAATCTGAACGGGAGAGGGAGGAAAGAGAAATGGAGAGGGTTGACCAAACATAGAGATATATATATTTAATTATTTTTAATTTTCAAAAAGCAACTTTTTATTTCGAACTCGAAACGGGACCCACCGCCTGTCGTCCATAGCTAATTACCCCCATTCCGAACACAATGGGATATGTATCATAAGCTGATTCGACTGTTTCGATCAGTTTTCGTCAAAATCAAAATATAACTCTATATATTGAATTTGAACGTGCATTCCAATTTACCAGGATCACATACTAACTCGAAAAATCCCAGAAAAATATTTTCTAGCTTCGTATCGACGATACGGTCCTAATAAAACTAGTTTCGTCAAATTCCGAGACCGTTTGAAAAATGGCCAATTTCCAGTCGATTAAAATCAACTGAAACTGGTCAAATGCGTTTTCCTTTGCCACGCTCACATATTGATTCGAAAAATTATGAAAATTGGAATCTATCCATAACTCGACATCACGGATCCAACAAAAGCGGTTTCGTCGAAATCCGAGGTCGTCTGCACAATTTCCATTTTTAAGGGCCAGAATTCCATAGCGACTATTCTGAAAATTCATTTGGACATATCTTTTGATTCCCGCTATGAAATTTCAATTTTTCGGATTCGTTGGAAAGATGTTCTCAATTAGATTCTATTATTTTTGGTTTCGCTAAATTCCGGTTTATTTTGAATCATGTACATCCATTTGAAGTTTGAAATCGAATTATCGAACTACCGCGCCATTTTCAATTCCTTTTATAGTTTAAAATAAATATGTATATCCTAACGACGAGCTATATAAATATATACATTCGAATCCCATTCAAAATAAATTTTCCATTGTTATTATTTAAAATTTCGATTTTAAATATTCCAAATTCATTAAAATTGCCAAAATAAAAATTTTAAACTGGCTCAGATTTTCAGGTTGTTACAAGCCATCTCTACATCGTTTATGGTTGTTATTTCACGACCATCAAGTACAATTTCAACACTCGTAATTATTCTTTTTACAAAATTATACTTAAATTAAACGGAACATGTATAATTTATTTTTCTCAAAATAGTATTTTAATTTCATTAAAATGTTAATTTGATTTAACATGAAACGTAAACTACAATTAGTAAAAAAATTATTTATAAAAATCGTAGCTTCTGATTTACATTAAGAAGCATAAAATTTTATTTTTAAATAATTTCACTTAAAATTTAACAAAATTTAACATTTAAAAACTGGTTGAAATCACATTTCGTTACATTCCGTATTGCAGATGGGACTTAACACAATCAATACTTTACAAGTCCATCCACTCGCTTTACGATAATGGACTTACACCATATACTCTAATGCTAACTCTCTGGTCGTGACTTAAAGCGATCAATCTCAATTGTCACATTCAATCGGATTTATCAAAATTTAAATATGCAAATCAATGCAAAAAAGCATAAATCCTAATTATACATTCCAAACGTTCGACCCAAAGTGTGTCTAGATCATGTATGCCTGTAATCGATTTGAGGCTATTATTATCCTAACTAATCGTATCGAACAACTAACTTAAAACATGTCTACAGATAGATCTAGGTCGCATGCACATGTAAGCAATCTGAGGTTATTATTATGTCAATTATTCAAAGCAAGAAAATGCAAAGAGAGGGAATCGAACCTGGCCCTTGTGACGACTCGTAGACCCTCGTCCTTTGAATCGACTATGAACCACACAAGCCCAGTTCAAAAAGTAAGCATCCACGAAAAGTCCTGCGATAAACCGAATTTCTGATCTTTGATAGTCGATACTTAACACATCCATGGTGTTCATGTACCGCAAAATCAAATCTCGCAAATTCAGTCCATCAATGTTTTATTAGAGCAAACACAACAAAACAGAACAAATATAATATTCATTATAACTTTACAACAGAAAACATTTGAAATACCAGAGTAAACATATCATGGATAGTTATAAACACTATCCTCACATAATACAACCATGACATCCAAGTATAGATAGTAGAATATGCTCTGCCTTCTAACGAAGATCACCAGCTCTTCTGTAATCGTCTGGGCACTCCTCTAATCCTGTCTAAACCATAAATACACTTGGATCTAACCCGAGTGTCAAATACTCGAGTCAGGCTTGGTTTAACTAGCTTGAGAACTAGATAACAAGTCATACATATCTCAAATGATCATCAAAAGGGTTTCAAAACTTCATGCATGTTTTTTTGAAAATGAAGCTACCATTAGACCTGCATTCCATCACACAATGCAAACACACACCGTTAGGAGTGAAATTTACCTTATGATAACTAAATATGCTTGATACGCAAGAATCATTTAATATTATCATTAATGTCTATCTTTGAAAGTCTTTCCAAAATAAATGTATAAATCCTAGCAGACGCAGTGTAACGATCTGCTCTTCTGACCGCCCAAGTCAGTAAATAAACCAACTCAAACTGTTTAAAATGACAGATGTTATGGCTTACATGGTTTAAAAGAAGAATTAGACATGGAATCACATAATACAATTACATGAAGCGGAATAAATTTTATACAAATATCAGAGTTTACATAAATTTTACATAGCAGAAAAATAATGTTGGCTTCCTGTTCAATTTCATCAGACTTATAAAGTAGTTGTCCATTTGGTTGAATCAATGCTCTAAGGTGATTAAAATATTTTCTATTGGTCATTCGAGAATAGAAAAACCTAGAATTAGTAACCCATTGTTGAAGCCATGAGACCTTAGCTTGTTATTTGAGCCCATGAAATAGTGTGTGTTGAAAATACTGAAATTGTTGTTTTACTTGTAGCTTGTTGTCATAGAGGCATTCGCCTTCTGGTGACTGATCCACTGCCTTTTTAAGAGAAAGCATCTGGTCTTCTGCCTCTTGTAGGTAAGAAACATTTATAGCTCTTAGTTTGTCCCAAATTTTTAACTCCCTCTTGCACGACTGCAGTTTGTGTAAAAATTAGTAGCTAGGAAAACATCATGATGTTGACTGCAAACCCTTTTGAACACATTCTCAATATCCATCTAATTAATTTCAGTCATTTTTGCATTGAAAAGGGTTGCCTTTGGAACGTTGAGTGGGTATGATATCCAATAGAATGGAGTTATGATCACTGGAAAGTTGATTGAGATATAAAGCTTTCATACTCATAAATTGGTTTAGGCGGGAGTAATTTACTAAAATTTTGACAATATGAGGAGCAACACCCCTTCTCCTCTAAGTGAAATGAAAACCAAAAGGTTTTATTTCAACTAAGCCAGTTTGCATCAAGAAATTTTGAAATTCTCTAAGTTGTTGATAAGGAACATGAAACCCTCCTTTTTTCATGTGGAGATAATGCATTATTGAAGTCTCCCATTGTAACAACCCGAAAATCTGGGCCAGTTTAAAATTTTTATTTTGGCCATTTTAGCGAATTTTGATTATTTAAAATGAATTATTTTAAATAATATCGACGTGAAATTCATTTTGAATATATAATTCGACGTATATATTATACGCGTCGTCGTTAGAATATAAATAATTATATATAATTATAAATAGAATTGAAAATGGCGCGGTAGTTCGATAATTCGATTTCAAACTTCAATTGAATGCACCGGGTGCAAAACAATCCGGATTTTAGTGAAACCAAAAATAATGGAATCTAATAGTGAATATCTTTCCAACGAATCCGAAAGATCAAAATTTCGTAGCGAGAATCAAAAGATATGTCCAGTTGAAAATTCTGAATAGTCGCTATGGAATTCAGGCCCTTAAAAATGGACATTTTGCAAATGACCTCGGATTTCGACGAAACCAGTTTTGTTGGGTCCGTGATGTTAAGTTATTGCTAGATTCCAAATTTCATAATTTTTCGAATCAATATGTGAGCGTGGCAAAGGAAAACGCGTTTGACCAGTTTCAGTTGATTTTAATCGACTGGAAATTGGCCATTTTTCTAACTGTCTCAGAATTCGACGAAACTAGTTTTGTTAGGACCGTATCGTCAATACGAAGCTAGAAAATATTTTTCTAGAATTTTTAGAGTTCGTATGTGGCCCCGGTAATTTGAAATGTACGTTTAAAATTCAATATAGTGATTTAAATGTAAATTTGACGGAAACTTAGCGTAACAGCCGAATTGGCCTACGAAACATATCCCATTATGTTCGGAATGGGGGTATTTAGCTAGGGGCGGCATTCGTTGGGGTTCGTTTGGAGTTCAAACCGTTAAACAAGTGATGTTGGAATTTAATGAAATAAATATTAAAAATATTAAATATAAATAATTTAGGGCCAATCAGAATTCACAAAATTAAAACCCTAATTCTCCGCCCCCGTTCAAGCCGATTTACGGCGGAATCAGCTCGAATTTTCGAGCCCTAAAATCTCCCGATCCAAACTGAATTAATCCAACTCCTCAATCAAAAATCCTAGCCCCCTCCAAGATCCCGAGATCCATATAATCATCGGAATTTTTCGTGAAGAAAGCTGCTCGAATTTTGAGCTTGAAGGCGTGAGTTTAGGGGCGGGTTTCTGGGTTCATCGGAGCATCGAGTTTGCTGGGAGGAAGGGCGGTTGCAGAGGGAAGGGAGGCGGTCGTCAGGAGGTCGGCCGATCTGGGTCCAACGTGGGGGATGGACGGCGGCAAGCGGGTTCAAATTTCGGCGGTGGGTTTTGAACGCCTGGAGCGTTTTACAGAGAAAGGTGACTCCTTTTTTTTTCTTTTTTACACATTTTAAACTATATTAGTTATTATTTTAAAGATTAGTTTTAAAAACAGAATAATATAGTTTTAAAAATAAAATAGATTTGATTTGAAAAATATAGTAGATTTGAAAATAAAAATAAAATGCTTTGGTTTGAAAAAAATATATAAAATAGAAGTGGTTTTAAAAATAGAAGTTAGAAATGATTTTTAAAAAAAAAAAATATAGAAAAAAAAAGAAATACGAATAGATTTGATTTTTAGGAATAGAAAAATGTAAATGGTTTGAAATAGAAAAATATACTTTGTTTAGAAAATAAATATAAAAAAAGCATTGTGTTTAAAAATAAAATTTCGCTTTGTCTACAAATAAAATAGCTTTGTTATTGAAAAGAAATTTGCTTTGTTTTTGAAAAATAAAATAGAATAGACTCTAAAAATAAAAGTAGGATGCTTAGAAAAATAGATTTTAGAAAAATAAAAGAAATCTGATTTTATATATATATATATATATATAAAGCGAGTTAAAAATGGGATTTTTATATATTGAACTTCGAGTCAAAAATGGAATTGAAATGGAAAAGGCGCGATTTTTACATATTGAACTTTGAAATAAAAATTCGATTTTTATATATTGAACTTTGAAGTAAAAATATGATTCTTATATATGGAACTTCGAAATAAAAATATGATTTTTATATATAGAACTTCGAACTGAAAATTCGATTTTTATATATTGAATAGCGAACTAAAAATATGATTTTTCTATATTGAACCTCAAAGTAAAAATTCGATTTTTATATATTGAATAGCGAACTAAAAATATGATTTTTCTATATTGAACCTCAAAGTAAAAATTCGATTTTTATATATTGAATAGCGATGTAAAAATTCGATTTTTACATATGTAGTGGCTACGGGCAACGAAGATGACGAAGATGGGATAGCGATGAAGATTTCTATCAATGAAGTGCCGTGGAGCTAGGATAGCTATATGTGAGAATTTCTCACCTTTCAATTTATTTTTCTAGTTATATATATATATACTAGGATGCAGACGGTGCTTAGTAGCACCCGACACAATCGTCCACAGACCATGGACTTGTTTGTTTGGTTGCATAGATTAGTTGAATTATTTGTTTGAATTGAATTGTTTGGTGAGATGAAATTGATTTGATTGATGTGTGAATGGCGTGGGCCTTCACTAGACCGGGGATAAGGCTAGGCCTTGTCCCGTTTCTAGTATCGTGCCGTTATGCCGCCGAAATTTTCTAAAATAAGTTAGAAAAATAAAAATAGCATTTTATTTAACGAATGAACTGAATAGAAATTCATATGTTAAAATAAAATGTGTTATCGTTAAAAATATAATTTTTAACGTGAATGTGAATAAATAAATATTCATTTACAAACCAGACGGTTTGTTTATGTACACCTATTTGAATGACGTTGATTGGGTCGATAAATTTTACACATCGCCTAACTGCACAAATAAAATATGTGTTTGATTGTTTGAAACCCCACACGGGTGTTAGGATGAAATTTGAAGTTCACTCATCCTGATTGATTAAATATGTCGATCGATTGATTGACAAGCTGCTATAAGCGTTAAATGTCTATATTTGATGCTTATACAGTGTAGTGCACTTTGGTTGATGGTTGATTATTTTTCAAGGCTATTATACATGTGTTGTATGAAAATCCATATAATTAACTTTATATGGTAATTGATTGGGCCTCATTCCAGTTTTAAAATAGAAATATCTGAAAAAGAAATATTTGAAATAGAATATTTGAAAATAGAACTTTATGAAGCCGTGTTGATTAGATTGACGCCATTTTGACGTGAACGATATTTATATCGATTTTATCGAATTCGAATTGAATTGAAAACGATTTCGAAATGAATTGAATTGAAAACGAATTCGAAATGAATTGAATTGAAAACGATTTCGAAATGAATTGAATTGAAAACGATTTCGAAATGAATTGAATTGAAAACGATTTCGAAATGAATTGAATTGAAAACGATTTCGAAATGAATTGAATTGAAAACGAATTCGAAATGAATTGAATTGAAAACGAATTCGAAATGAATTGAATTGAAAACGATTTCGAAATGAATTGAATTGAAAACGATTTCGAAATGAATTGAATTGAAAACGAATTCGAAATGAATTGAATTGAAAACGATTTCGAAATGAATTGAATTGAAAACGATTTCGAAATGAATTGAATTGAAAACGATTTCGAAATGAATTGAATTGAAAACGATTTCGAAATGAATTGAATTGAAAAACGAATTCGAAATGAATTGAATTGAAAACGATTTCGAAATGAATTGAATTGAAAACGATTTCGAAATGAATTGAATTGAATATGAATTCAAATTGAATTGAAATTTGAATTGAACAGAAATGAATTTTGAAACGAATTTATAAAGAAGAATTCAATTTTGCTTTGAATTGAAATGGAAGTTGAAATAGATTTTGAAATGAATTTAAAACTGTTTATATAATTCGTTTTTAAATAGGAATCGACGAAATATATATTATTCAGGCCATTATATATAATATAATGGCCTGAATAGAACGCGCCGCGCCGCGGCAGTTCGCGAATTTCGACCATTTATTTCAAACGGACATTACGGGAGATCCGACCGTCGGATTCTCCTAAAACCGGAACCGTTGGGTTCGTATCGAAAAGAGCTTTCTAACGAATATTAGAAATTTGAAATCTAACGGTTGGATTTGGAATTATGTCCAAATCAAATTCGAAAAAGGTCGCTGTAAGTGCAGTTCGATGACCGTTGTTGGAAATCGGCTGTACGGGCCTTGATAAAATTATTAAAAATGGTAATAATTTGTGTAAAATCATAAGAAATGATTTGTGAAGATTTGGGATGAAAAACTCCATATTTGAAAAGATAAAAATAGATTTTTATCGAAATGAACTAGTTTGAACTAGAATTATAATTCTATTTATTTTTAAATAAATAAATTGAATTTGAAATGGTTTTGAAAATAACCAAAATTTCCAATGATTGCATTGGAGTGGATTTGAATCGAAATTGTCTTCGGAATATTTCGATGTTGGAATTCGTGGTATTACAGGTGTTGTTATGGAAATTTGAAAGATATATATTTGTATCGTTATTTCCAATACGACATTTGTTAGTCGTAGAATTCGATATTGAATATAAGCCGATATATTTTCTATTCAGAGCCTTGTATTGAATATCGAATGTGATTTGGGTTTGTCGTGAATGGTGTCTTCACTAACACTGTTCTTGAACCCAGTTGAGAAAAGATTAAATCTTTTTATTTAGATTTAATGAAGTGTACCAATTAAATGATATTTAATTGGAATTGAATGGATATTGATTTTTGGGTTTATCGTGAACAGTGTTTTAAATAACACTTGTTCTTTAACCCGATAATTAATGAATGTGATTTGGGTTTGTCGTGAATGGTGTCTTCACTAACACTGTTCTTGAACCCAGCTGAGAAAAGATTAAATCTTTTGATTTAGATTTAATGAAGTGTACCAATTAAATAATATTTAATTGGAATTGAATGGATATTGATTTTTGGGTTTATAGTGAACAGTGTTTTAAATAACACTTGTTCTTTAACCCGATAATTAATGAATGTGATTTGGGTTTGTCGTGAATGGTGTCTTCACTAACACTGTTCTTGAACCCAGCTGAGAAAAGATTAAATCTTTTGATTTAGATTTAATGAAGTGTACCAATTAAATAATATTTAATTGGAATTGAATGGATATTGATTTTTGGGTTTATAGTGAACAGTGTTTTAAATAACACTTGTTCTTTAACCCGATAATTAATGGGATGTGACTTTGGGTTTATCGTGAACCGTGTTTTAAATGACACTGATTCTTTAACCCAGTCACAGATTAAAACTAAGTGGAGTTTTAATGAATCTTTAATTAGATTGAAAAGATCGAGAATGGAGTATCACCAGTTTTGCTCCAGGCGATAGTTAAATCTTTAATTAGATTTGAATGTGAAATTTAGAAACTAACTGGCGGTTAGCCAAGCAGAATGGTTTTCTGGATATTGATCTGATGTTGGTTTCGGCCTTCAGGGTTAATATTTGGGGAATTATTCTCTTGATTAATTTACGGTTAGTGACTAATGAATTGGAATGAGGCGTATGTTGTGTTTGTGTAACACTTATTTAAAATATACGCGAGTTATTCGGAAAGACCGGGTTTATCCCATTCTGAGTAACTGATACGACGATAAGTCGAAGATGAAGACGATGGTCGAAGACCGGAGGTCTTCACGTCGTTTGGGTAATTACTGATGATCTTGATTGGGCTGTACACCCAAGAAGATGGAAACAGTTAGTGATCGTCCAGACGTACTTGGAGATCGATGGATATGCGGGGTACTAGGTGCCTCCGGTTTCGTTCAGACCCAGAACGGACTTGAAAATGGACTGTGTGTCTGACATCGGATTTCATTCTGTGTGACTGATATCGGTTGCATAGGATGGTTTGCCTGTGTGGCATGCTAAGATGCAAATGATCAAGGCTTCTGTTGAAAAGCAAAGTCTTGTGGTGATGATCAAAGCACGGCCTTTGTGGCGTAGCTTTGTGTAACGTTTACCTCGCGTGTTTCACACCCGGTATGAACCAAAAACGGGAGACGGACCTCAGGGAGGACTTGCGTTTCTTTCTAGCTAGAAGTAGCGTCAGTGGTTTTACACTCCCTGACGAGTTTGACTTATGTGGTTGTTGCTGTTGCGAGGCGCCTCGGTTATATCGGTTTCGGCCGATGCATTCTGGTCGGTTGACGGACCAGACTTACACCCCATAGGGTGGGAAAACGTAGTGTTCAGGAATTTTAATCCACATCGGTGGACCGGCCCTGTCGCTCCAAGGCTTGACTGAGTACTTGCCTAGACATGGGCTAGATTGTCTGAAATCGGTTGAGGACTATCTTTTGCCTCGGTTCATAGACGGAAATCCAATTTCCAAATACGTGACTTTGCGGTTTTATTTGTAAACCTATATATGGCGACATAGTGGCATGGGACGCTCATGTCGCCTATGATTGGTACTTATGATTTGAAGTGGTTTTATACACTATGCACTTATAATAGTATCAAACAATTTGTTTTAAACGTATCAAGCATTCTTTGGCTGTTATAAGGGAAAACCCTATCCTCGACTGCGTTGCATTGTGTGATGGGACCTGGGTCTTATAACAGCTTCATTTTTCTTTATTTAGCATTGCGCTGTTTGTTTTATGCACTGGTATTCTTGGGAGGAAACCCGTTCCGTGTTATACGGCGTGGTCCCTTGATTTACCTAATGATTTAAAATAAAGAATTATAACTGTTTTAGTTCTCACACCAGTCACATGACTGACCTGGAGTTTATTGTTTTAACCTAAACTCTGGGTGCCCTTATTTTGACACGGGCAGCTAGTAGTTTTGGTTTTGCAGATTTTTATTCACAGGATCCTGGTTTACAGCTGGAACGATATCCGGAAAGCTTTGTATCCGTATATCTCATTCTAGTTGTGTATTGTATTATTTTCCGCTGCTATGTATTTAAATGTAATTTAAATCTCTGTTATTTCTGTGTAATATTCTTTTATACTCTGTATATTCTTGTAATCTGATGCATTGTTGTAATATACAATGAAATGTTCTTCTGTATGCGTTCTGTTGTGGTTTGTTCTCGAACTATCCGACGCTTTCCTTAACGGGGAAGTTGCGGGTCTTCACAGTTGGTATCAGAGCTTTGGTTTACAAAGCAGAGAACAAGACACATTAGAACCATACGAAAGAATTCATCAGATAATTGGATTAGTAATATCCAATGGGATGACTCGTTAGAGATAAGATCAGTAGTATCCTAGAACGAGTGTGAAGAGTATATTTTTGAAAATGAAAACAAATTTTTGTTTTGAAAATTTAAATCAATTATTCGTATTTGATTATTTAGTTTATATTGATGTGGACAATCCAGTATATAAAGATTTTGCGTATACGTCTGATCCGCGTGTATTCAAGGTTTTAATATATTGGATAGATATAGCATCACACTCTAGTCGCCCGAAGATGATATTGATGATAGCGATCGCATCATCAACATTTATGTTCGAGTTTCGAAGGTGTGATTTTCTATATATTTCCATTAGGCTGGTGTGAGAACCAAAACTTATATATGGCTAGAATTCATTGTTGTGATTTGGCATCAAAAATCTGGTTTTCGACTATGTATCAAAGTTATGAATTTGAAACCCTAATTCACTAATTGATTGATGTTTGTGTTGGCTGTTTAATTGTTTGCTAATTTTGAACCATTATGCCTAATTTAATCGAATATTGAATTGTATTGAAAATTGGTTGCATTTGCTTGCATATACATATACTTATATTGAACAGGTCATAGCAAGGAGGCTAGAGCAGAGAATAAAATTTGTTTGCCCGACAAATAGGTACATGTTTACTACATAATTTCCTGTTTTGTTTGGGTGATGATGATTTTGTGAGCCTATTGGCTAGCCGTTTGGCTTTTTCTTTTTCTTTTTGAGATCTGAAGGACCGGGGAAGCTATTTGAAATTCCCCGATGCTCCCGGTGCAGGGGAGGTTATGGCGAAATTTTTCAAAAATTTAGGGTGTTAGCCAAATTTTTGAAATTTTGAAAATTCGCAGAAACTAAAGAGTTGGAGAATGGAAGCCTGATCGATCGTAGAGCTGAATAATCAAACCACTTTCGACTTTGTTCCTTTTCGGGGACGAAAAGTTTTAAGTGGGGGAGATTGTAACAACCCGAAAATCTGGGCCAGTTTAAAATTTTTATTTTGGCCATTTTAGCGAATTTTGATTATTTAAAATGAATTATTTTAAATAATATCGACGTGAAATTCATTTTGAATATATAATTCGACGTATATATTATACGCGTCGTCGTTAGAATATAAATAATTATATATAATTATAAATAGAATTGAAAATGGCGCGGTAGTTCGATAATTCGATTTCAAACTTCAATTGAATGCACCGGGTGCAAAACAATCCGGATTTTAGTGAAACCAAAAATAATGGAATCTAATAGTGAATATCTTTCCAACGAATCCGAAAGATCAAAATTTCGTAGCGAGAATCAAAAGATATGTCCAGTTGAAAATTCTGAATAGTCGCTATGGAATTCAGGCCCTTAAAAATGGACATTTTGCAAATGACCTCGGATTTCGACGAAACCAGTTTTGTTGGGTCCGTGATGTTAAGTTATTGCTAGATTCCAAATTTCATAATTTTTCGAATCAATATGTGAGCGTGGCAAAGGAAAACGCGTTTGACCAGTTTCAGTTGATTTTAATCGACTGGAAATTGGCCATTTTTCTAACTGTCTCAGAATTCGACGAAACTAGTTTTGTTAGGACCGTATCGTCAATACGAAGCTAGAAAATATTTTTCTAGAATTTTTAGAGTTCGTATGTGGCCCCGGTAATTTGAAATGTACGTTTAAAATTCAATATAGTGATTTAAATGTAAATTTGACGGAAACTTAGCGTAACAGCCGAATTGGCCTACGAAACATATCCCATTGTGTTCGGAATGGGGGTATTTAGCTAGGGGCGGCATTCGTTGGGGTTCGTTTGGAGTTCAAACCGTTAAACAAGTGATGTTGGAATTTAATGAAATAAATATTAAAAATATTAAATATAAATAATTTAGGGCCAATCAGAATTCACAAAATTAAAACCCTAATTCTCCGCCCCCGTTCAAGCCGATTTACGGCGGAATCAGCTCGAATTTTCGAGCCCTAAAATCTCCCGATCCAAACTGAATTAATCCAACTCCTCAATCAAAAATCCTAGCCCCCTCCAAGATCCCGAGATCCATATAATCATCGGAATTTTTCGTGAAGAAAGCTGCTCGAATTTTGAGCTTGAAGGCGTGAGTTTAGGGGCGGGTTTCTGGGTTCATCGGAGCATCGAGTTTGCTGGGAGGAAGGGCGGTTGCAGAGGGAAGGGAGGCGGTCGTCAGGAGGTCGGCCGATCTGGGTCCAACGTGGGGGATGGACGGCGGCAAGCGGGTTCAAATTTCGGCGGTGGGTTTTGAACGCCTGGAGCGTTTTACAGAGAAAGGTGACTCCTTTTTTTTTTCTTTTTTACACATTTTAAACTATATTAGTTATTATTTTAAAGATTAGTTTTAAAAACAGAATAATATAGTTTTAAAAATAAAATAGATTTGATTTGAAAAATATAGTAGATTTGAAAATAAAAATAAAATGCTTTGGTTTGAAAAAAATATATAAAATAGAAGTGGTTTTAAAAATAGAAGTTAGAAATGATTTTTAAAAAAAAAAAATATAGAAAAAAAAAGAAATACGAATAGATTTGATTTTTAGGAATAGAAAAATGTAAATGGTTTGAAATAGAAAAATATACTTTGTTTAGAAAATAAATATAAAAAAAGCATTGTGTTTAAAAATAAAATTTCGCTTTGTCTACAAATAAAATAGCTTTGTTATTGAAAAGAAATTTGCTTTGTTTTTGAAAAATAAAATAGAATAGACTCTAAAAATAAAAGTAGGATGCTTAGAAAAATAGATTTTAGAAAAATAAAAGAAATCTGATTTTATATATATATATATATATATATATATATAAAGCGAGTTAAAAATGGGATTTTTATATATTGAACTTCGAGTCAAAAATGGAATTGAAATGGAAAAGGCGCGATTTTTACATATTGAACTTTGAAATAAAAATTCGATTTTTATATATTGAACTTTGAAGTAAAAATATGATTCTTATATATGGAACTTCGAAATAAAAATATGATTTTTATATATAGAACTTCGAACTGAAAATTCGATTTTTATATATTGAATAGCGAACTAAAAATATGATTTTTCTATATTGAACCTCAAAGTAAAAATTCGATTTTTATATATTGAATAGCGAACTAAAAATATGATTTTTCTATATTGAACCTCAAAGTAAAAATTCGATTTTTATATATTGAATAGCGATGTAAAAATTCGATTTTTACATATGTAGTGGCTACGGGCAACGAAGATGACGAAGATGGGATAGCGATGAAGATTTCTATCAATGAAGTGCCGTGGAGCTAGGATAGCTATATGTGAGAATTTCTCACCTTTCAATTTATTTTTCTAGTTATATATATATATACTAGGATGCAGACGGTGCTTAGTAGCACCCGACACAATCGTCCACAGACCATGGACTTGTTTGTTTGGTTGCATAGATTAGTTGAATTATTTGTTTGAATTGAATTGTTTGGTGAGATGAAATTGATTTGATTGATGTGTGAATGGCGTGGGCCTTCACTAGACCGGGGATAAGGCTAGGCCTTGTCCCGTTTCTAGTATCGTGCCGTTATGCCGCCGAAATTTTCTAAAATAAGTTAGAAAAATAAAAATAGCATTTTATTTAACGAATGAACTGAATAGAAATTCATATGTTAAAATAAAATGTGTTATCGTTAAAAATATAATTTTTAACGTGAATGTGAATAAATAAATATTCATTTACAAACCAGACGGTTTGTTTATGTACACCTATTTGAATGACGTTGATTGGGTCGATAAATTTTACACATCGCCTAACTGCACAAATAAAATATGTGTTTGATTGTTTGAAACCCCACACGGGTGTTAGGATGAAATTTGAAGTTCACTCATCCTGATTGATTAAATATGTCGATCGATTGATTGACAAGCTGCTATAAGCGTTAAATGTCTATATTTGATGCTTATACAGTGTAGTGCACTTTGGTTGATGGTTGATTATTTTTCAAGGCTATTATACATGTGTTGTATGAAAATCCATATAATTAACTTTATATGGTAATTGATTGGGCCTCATTCCAGTTTTAAAATAGAAATATCTGAAAAAGAAATATTTGAAATAGAATATTTGAAAATAGAACTTTATGAAGCCGTGTTGATTAGATTGACGCCATTTTGACGTGAACGATATTTATATCGATTTTATCGAATTCGAATTGAATTGAAAACGATTTCGAAATGAATTGAATTGAAAACGAATTCGAAATGAATTGAATTGAAAACGATTTCGAAATGAATTGAATTGAAAACGATTTCGAAATGAATTGAATTGAAAACGATTTCGAAATGAATTGAATTGAAAACGATTTCGAAATGAATTGAATTGAAAACGAATTCGAAATGAATTGAATTGAAAACGAATTCGAAATGAATTGAATTGAAAACGATTTCGAAATGAATTGAATTGAAAACGATTTCGAAATGAATTGAATTGAAAACGAATTTGAAATGAATTGAATTGAAAACGATTTCGAAATGAATTGAATTGAAAACGATTTCGAAATGAATTGAATTGAAAACGATTTCGAAATGAATTGAATTGAAAACGATTTCGAAATGAATTGAATTGAAAAACGAATTCGAAATGAATTGAATTGAAAACGATTTCGAAATGAATTGAATTGAAAACGATTTCGAAATGAATTGAATTGAATATGAATTCAAATTGAATTGAAATTTGAATTGAACAGAAATGAATTTTGAAACGAATTTATAAAGAAGAATTCAATTTTGCTTTGAATTGAAATGGAAGTTGAAATAGATTTTGAAATGAATTTAAAACTGTTTATATAATTCGTTTTTAAATAGGAATCGACGAAATATATATTATTCAGGCCATTATATATAATATAATGGCCTGAATAGAACGCGCCGCGCCGCGGCAGTTCGCGAATTTCGACCATTTATTTCAAACGGACATTACGGGAGATCCGACCGTCGGATTCTCCTAAAACCGGAACCGTTGGGTTCGTATCGAAAAGAGCTTTCTAACGAATATTAGAAATTTGAAATCTAACGGTTGGATTTGGAATTATGTCCAAATCAAATTCGAAAAAGGTCGCTGTAAGTGCAGTTCGATGACCGTTGTTGGAAATCGGCTGTACGGGCCTTGATAAAATTATTAAAAATGGTAATAATTTGTGTAAAATCATAAGAAATGATTTGTGAAGATTTGGGATGAAAAACTCCATATTTGAAAAGATAAAAATAGATTTTTATCGAAATGAACTAGTTTGAACTAGAATTATAATTCTATTTATTTTTAAATAAATAAATTGAATTTGAAATAGTTTTGAAAATAACCAAAATTTCCAATGATTGCATTGGAGTGGATTTGAATCGAAATTGTCTTCGGAATATTTCGATGTTGGAATTCGTGGTATTACAGGTGTTGTTATGGAAATTTGAAAGATATATATTTGTATCGTTATTTCCAATACGACATTTGTTAGTCGTAGAATTCGATATTGAATATAAGCCGATATATTTTCTATTCAGAGCCTTGTATTGAATATCGAATGTGATTTGGGTTTGTCGTGAATGGTGTCTTCACTAACACTGTTCTTGAACCCAGTTGAGAAAAGATTAAATCTTTTTATTTAGATTTAATGAAGTGTACCAATTAAATGATATTTAATTGGAATTGAATGGATATTGATTTTTGGGTTTATCGTGAACAGTGTTTTAAATAACACTTGTTCTTTAACCCGATAATTAATGAATGTGATTTGGGTTTGTCGTGAATGGTGTCTTCACTAACACTGTTCTTGAACCCAGCTGAGAAAAGATTAAATCTTTTGATTTAGATTTAATGAAGTGTACCAATTAAATAATATTTAATTGGAATTGAATGGATATTGATTTTTGGGTTTATAGTGAACAGTGTTTTAAATAACACTTGTTCTTTAACCCGATAATTAATGAATGTGATTTGGGTTTGTCGTGAATGGTGTCTTCACTAACACTGTTCTTGAACCCAGCTGAGAAAAGATTAAATCTTTTGATTTAGATTTAATGAAGTGTACCAATTAAATAATATTTAATTGGAATTGAATGGATATTGATTTTTGGGTTTATAGTGAACAGTGTTTTAAATAACACTTGTTCTTTAACCCGATAATTAATGGGATGTGACTTTGGGTTTATCGTGAACCGTGTTTTAAATGACACTGATTCTTTAACCCAGTCACAGATTAAAACTAAGTGGAGTTTTAATGAATCTTTAATTAGATTGAAAAGATCGAGAATGGAGTATCACCAGTTTTGCTCCAGGCGATAGTTAAATCTTTAATTAGATTTGAATGTGAAATTTAGAAACTAACTGGTGGTTAGCCAAGCAGAATGGTTTTCTGGATATTGATCTGATGTTGGTTTCGGCCTTCGGGGTTAATATTTGGGGAATTATTCTCTTGATTAATTTACGGTTAGTGACTAATGAATTGGAATGAGGCGTATGTTGTGTTTGTGTAACACTTATTTAAAATATACGCGAGTTATTCGGAAAGACCGGGTTTATCCCATTCTGAGTAACTGATACGACGATAAGTCGAAGATGAAGACGATGGTCGAAGACCGGAGGTCTTCACGTCGTTTGGGTAATTACTGATGATCTTGATTGGGCTGTACACCCAAGAAGATGGAAACAGTTAGTGATCGTCCAGACGTACTTGGAGATCGATGGATATGCGGGGTACTAGGTGCCTCCGGTTTCGTTCAGACCCAGAACGGACTTGAAAATGGACTGTGTGTCTGACATCGGATTTCATTCTGTGTGACTGATATCGGTTGCATAGGATGGTTTGCCTGTGTGGCATGCTAAGATGCAAATGATCAAGGCTTCTGTTGAAAAGCAAAGTCTTGTGGTGATGATCAAAGCACGGCCTTTGTGGCGTAGCTTTGTGTAACGTTTACCTCGCGTGTTTCACACCCGGTATGAACCAAAAACGGGAGACGGACCTCAGGGAGGACTTGCGTTTCTTTCTAGCTAGAAGTAGCGTCAGTGGTTTTACACTCCCTGACGAGTTTGACTTATGTGGTTGTTGCTGTTGCGAGGCGCCTCGGTTATATCGGTTTCGGCCGATGCATTCTGGTCGGCTGACGGACCAGACTTACACCCCATAGGGTGGGGAAACGTAGTGTTCAGGAATTTTAATCCACATCGGTGGACCGGCCCTGTCGCTCCAAGGCTTGACTGAGTACTTGCCTAGACATGGGCTAGATTGTCTGAAATCGGTTGAGGACTATCTTTTGCCTCGGTTCATAGACGGAAATCCAATTTCCAAATACGTGACTTTGCGGTTTTATTTGTAAACCTATATATGGCGACATAGTGGCATGGGACGCTCATGTCGCCTATGATTGGTACTTATGATTTGAAGTGGTTTTATACACTATGCACTTATAATAGTATCAAACAATTTGTTTTAAACGTATCAAGCATTCTTTGGCTGTTATAAGGGAAAACCCTATCCTCGACTGCGTTGCATTGTGTGATGGGACCTGGGTCTTATAACAGCTTCATTTTTCTTTATTTAGCATTGCGCTGTTTGTTTTATGCACTGGTATTCTTGGGAGGAAACCCGTTCCGTGTTATACGGCGTGGTCCCTTGATTTACCTAATGATTTAAAATAAAGAATTATAACTGTTTTAGTTCTCACACCAGTCACATGACTGACCTGGAGTTTATTGTTTTAACCTAAACTCTGGGTGCCCTTATTTTGACACGGGCAGCTAGTAGTTTTGGTTTTGCAGATTTTTATTCACAGGATCCTGGTTTACAGCTGGAACGATATCCGGAAAGCTTTGTATCCGTATATCTCATTCTAGTTGTGTATTGTATTATTTTCCGCTGCTATGTATTTAAATGTAATTTAAATCTCTGTTATTTCTGTGTAATATTCTTTTATACTCTGTATATTCTTGTAATCTGATGCATTGTTGTAATATACAATGAAATGTTCTTCTGTATGCGTTCTGTTGTGGTTTGTTCTCGAACTATCCGACGCTTTCCTTAACGGGGAAGTTGCGGGTCTTCACACCCATCAATATCCAAGTGTTAGAAATCACATTTGATTCATGAGCCATAATTTGCCACAATTGTTAACTATCAAAGAAAAACATACTTGTATATACCGCTGTGAAAGTCAAAGTAAACCCACTTTTGTTAGTAGCAGTAACTGTCATATGATGAAACAAGGAAGCTACAACATCAACATTCCAGATACTCATATCCTAAAGCAATAATATACGACTAGTAGAATGTGAAGAATTGTTAGTAAAATAGTTCCGAAATTCAGGTAGCATAGAAGAAAATAGTGCTTAATTAGTTTTAGACAATTTAGTTTCAACCAAACCAACAATAGTCGGTTTCAATTGTTGCAGGAGTTTGAGTACATCTCTCATTCGAGTAGATGTATCCATACCCCCGACGTTCCACATCAAGATCATCACTTACTTGAGGAAGAGATCCTTAAGTTTCTTTTAGCAGGAGCAGATGTTGTAATTGTTTTTTTACCTCGCATATAATTCACATTATCATCAACATAAGCAGAGGAATCAATAGTATCTACTAGTAACAACCTATATTTTAACAAACAATAATTAATTGAAAAATTAATTAATTAAACAATAAGTTGAAAAATTATGGGAATTTGGCAATGGGGATTGCGCCATTGTGTCCGTTACGATTTTCTTGTTTGTGTGCATATTTGATTTGCGTAGAACAAACTTTAAACGAAGGAGATATGGCGAATCGAAATTCAAACCAAAAATTAAAAAAAAAATGTGTTGCTTGGGGCGACCCAGTTCATTGCCAGGTTGACCCAGGCGTGCCAAACATGAAATGCAACGAACAAAGGGGATTAATTAGGGGCTTTTAGGGCTGACATGTTTTGATCTTATTAGCTGAGGTGGATGATCCGGATTGACCCAAGGACATTGTCGGTTCAGATTAAAAACCTAAATCTAACGACTGAAGGTCTTTTGCTCTACCTATAAATAACCCCCAACCCCTCCCAATTTTCTCACAATACATCTCATCCCCGCCCAGGCTAGTTTTCTTTTGGAGACCAGCCACTTTAATTTTAAATTTTAGGCTAGTCTTTTTTTTTTTGAAGATAGGCCACCTTAATCTAAATTTTAGGGGTTCAGATTAACTTAAAATATTTTCTATTTTATTTTCTTCTGGGGAGAGGTTTTGCAGGATCCACAAAAGAAAGCTTATTGGTTAGTTTTTATGATTATTAAGATTTTTTATTAAAGTTTAGGGTAAATAGGAATAATAGTAGTTATAGTTTTGTTTACGGTTCTTTTACTTACAGTTTATGTTCATTCTTGTTTTTTGTTATTTCTTTCTGTATTTTTTTGTCTTTTTTTATTGTTTCTATTTAATTATCATTCAGATTACTGTAAATTAAATTCTCAGTTTTCTTTCCTCTATTCTTTATCAGATTTTTTTTCCAGTTTATTGTGATTATGTCCAGATATGCTTAAAAGGCATACATATACGACTGATTTAGGCATAGATTGATACGCTAATTACATATAACCGATTATTATCCTTTATTATGTGCATGTTTGGTAAATTAGAGTAAATTGGAATAATTGAATAATTTGGGACAATTGGACATATGTTGTAAATATGTAAAGGGAATGTTGAACTGATAATATACATACTTGATTAAGCTTGTAAAATGATTATGGTACAGGTTGTGATAGAAAAATGAACGATAACCTATATTTGCACAAAAATGATAATGGGGAAATCATAATAAATGAACATGATTTATTTGCAAATATGAATTTGACAGGGAATGGTTGAAAGGACATTTAGACTTTAATATGAACATATTGGCTTAAAAGATGTTAAGTTACGAGCCTAAAATTCTATGATGGCCTTGTGGTTAGGTGTTAGGCTATAATATGAACATGTTGACTTACAAGGTATTAAGTTACAAACCTAAATACGATAATTTGGAAATCATAATAAACAAACATGGTTGAAAGGATAGTTAGTCTTTAATATGGACATGTTAACTTAAAAAGGTGTTAAGTTATGATCCTAAAATTTTATGATTGCCTTGTGATTAGGTGTTAGGCTTTAGTATGAACATATTTATTTACAAGGGGTTAAATTACGAGCCTAAAATTCTATGGTTAAACTATAGAGGGTCAAATCAGTGGGGATTTGAACTGCGTATTATTTGTTGGGGATCCATACCATATAGCATACCTTTTTATCACATACGGTCTCATATAGGAGGCGAGGGCATGCACCATGTTGTGGGTGGTAGTAAGATACTCCAAATTGAGGTAGGTACGGGAACGTTCCGACGGGTCAATGTGCGTGCATTGAGCCGACGACGGAAAATAAGACACTATGATGTGACTAACGCTATGTCTTTTGCTGATGGATTGGGCCTTATATGCCCAAGGCCATAGCAGGCATAGGTTATGACTCTATCATTTCGATAGCCGATTGATGGGTAGTATTAGGAAGATTTTCTTATTTATATTATGTTATGAATTAGCAGAAGTGCAAACAATCAAAAGTTGAATGAGAATAGTTATCCTATATGTTTACTTTAGGTGTACACAAACATTTACCCTATCTACCGCTAGAACTACTGTTTATTTGTTTCCCTTTTTTGCGTATCGATCATGCTAGTAATCATAATAGCTCACCAGACTTTATGTCTGACCCATTTTCCTTCCTTCTTTCCTTTTTACCCTCTTAGGCTCGCAGGGAGGAAGTGCATAGTTCGGATTATTCAGCTGATTTTACTTTGGAAGATTTTCTTTGAAGCAGATGTATTGCTTTTTGCTATTTATTTTCCACAGTTTGGTTGTACCTATTGACTACTTGAGGGATATTATTTTTGTACTTCGATGCTATTTTATGACTAAGATTTTATCTTCATGAGACATGGTATTTTGTGACAGTTGGTTTTTCTGAAATAAATGATTTTGTCACTTATGTAAATTGTGTTCTTCTTCATTTGTGTTTAAATTATTTATGTCTTGTGAATCTTAGTTTCTGTGATGTGTTTATGTCTTTATACCTATAATGATTCACATTTCTTAACAGGATCCTACTTTCGGTAACGTTAAGGGGTGTGGGGTGTTTCACTACTTGTACAGGATTTTCATTGATAACTTCAGCTATATGGTGTAAGACATTATGAATTATTTCGGATGGCAGATTGGAATTTAGGAAATTAAGATCATCTCTCTTGTCTGAATTTGCATTATCCTATCCAGTATCATGAACTGTGTGATCAGAGGCAAATGCTACAGTTGAGTTAGCAACTTATGATTTTGGAACCCAGTGAGGGTCATTTTGAACTTCATGCGTATTATAATTATGTCCAAACAGTTTGCATTGAGTACACTTGGTTGGAACATACTCATACTCAACTGTGTGTCTATTTTTTTCCATTATAAAGGAAGGAAGGAAATTTTAGTTTTGAATTCGGTCTGCATATTAATTGAAATTTGTACCCATGCATACTTTGTAAATTTCTTCTCCACTGTATTGACATCTATCATATTAGGTCTGGATATGAAACTGGTTATCATCTGAATAAGTCATCCAGTCTAATCCAGATTATGACTTGTGAATTATGAAGCTTGTTGAAATCATACCCTCAGTACCATGCTTCAATCTAAGGAGACGTCCAAAATAAGAGTATGTTAAGCCTTCCAGAATTTTAGAGGAGTCTTCAGCCTTTTCAAATTGAACAACAAAGTTGTATTGTGGTGAAATATGGATATGGAAGTTACTTAATGGTTTCCAGACTTGGTCGATATACTCCTTCAACTTTACGACAAAGAGTCAAAAGTCTACAGGCATCAAAGCGATAGTGTTCTTCCAAGTGAATTCTGATTTGTTGATTTTTTTTTCTGGAATGAATACATATTCTGAAGCAGTTGGAATATATTCTAGAGAGTGGTGTTAGTAGTAGTTGGTGGCACTAAATGAACAATGTTGGCGTATGAGGGTGGTAGGCGAGGCTGAGGGTTGGTGGTTAAAGGTGGTTGCAATGGATTTTCAAGTGAAGGTGGTAGAGAGTTACATGGGTTGATGGGAGAACGTAAAGAAGAGGGGCGAGCAATTTCGGCCATAAACATAAATATCTTTTGCTGTTATGTCCACCACATTTGTACTATTTATATATACATTTTCTTAATATTTGGTACAGTTTATTAACTATTAATATAAAAGTACGGAGTAAAGCCAAACGAAATACAAGCGATATTGGAAATCAAATACATGAAACAATAATGTACAGACTAGAATATAATAACTAAAACTAAAACTAGAATTAGATCGTGCTCCAAACTTGTCCAGATTTTGTGCATAGTGGTCCACGATCCAATATCCCCCAAAAACATCGTGCATCATGCATGCAAGTAGCTGCTTCATCTCATTGAGCAACTAGCCTTACTCAACTTCATGGTGATTGCCGAACATTCAACTTTTAATACTTTGCCACCAATGTTGACTATACACACACACATTAAACTGATTCCTTGTGTTTTGAATTTGGGCCCGTAGATTATAACCCTAAGATTTCTTCCTTAATTAAAGCCTTGTTTTTCTCTAAATCTATAAAAAAAAAGACCCTATCCTACTCCATTTTATTTCTTGTCAGATGTTTTCTTCTCATATCTAACATCCCCTTCTTTAATGGAGATTAACCCAAATTTATATTTTCTAAATTTTTGTTTTAATCTCCATTAATTTCATCTTTCTCGGGCTTTTCTTCAATATGAGATTTCGTTTATTCACTTTTTCCCCATTCTCTTTCCTCCTTCCTTTATTCACTTTTCTTCTTCAAGACAATCAAAACCTAATGAATTTTTTCTAGAATATATGCGAACTGAATAAGGAAGATATTGTATGTTCATCGCTTTTCCAAATTTTGAGATTAACCATATCAAAATTCAATTTTTTTATACATCCCATTTTCTATCCTAAATTTCTGATTTTGAAAATACCTTCTTTTCTACAATCCATAACTTCTTCAATACTGATATAAATATAATGTTTCTTTATTAAAAATCAAAGAGAATTTGATAAGGAAGAATTATCTTTCAGAACACTTTTTCAAATTAGTGATGTACCCTTGCTAAAATAAGTGATAAATCGATCTATATTTCTAATCTAATTTTTATCATAAAGGCGCTGAATCGAAAGTTTTTTTATAATTCATAATATCTTATGTAATAAAGTCTGAAATCTAAATTGATTGGAAGAAATGCTAATTGGGTGAAATGCTAATTGAATGAATTTGTCATATTTAGTCAATTAAATCGAACTTATATTGAATCAAATTAAATTAAGTTGAATTCCATATTGAATAGAATCTATTTTAATGTGTATGACATGCACCTAGATTATAAATATTTAAGATAGTTTGAGAAAATATTTTTGATTCATATTGTTTTTTATTTCAATTATCTATTCATGTTCTGATGTGTAGTTAGGAAAATTTTAACTATTTTTTAATTATTTCAAGTTGTCGGTTTATGACAGTTTATATGTAATATAATAGCCCTGATTTTTATATTAGAGTTATATTTTGATTTACAAATGAATATTATTAGCATTGTTGGTTTCACATAATATGACTGTGTAGTCTAATAGAATTGTTATGTCAGTGATGCTTGCAATATTGAAATGTTTAATTTAATTAGTGGCCTTAAGTCATGAAATTTCATAATAACTGTTGTGTTGTCCTTATTTGATATTTTTCATAAATGTTGATATTTACCTTTGAAATTTTTGCATGTTATAAAAACTAAAATTTTATATATTAAAAAAAATTGTTTTTTGATGTTTGTTTAACATTTATTTATAAATTTTTACGTCATATATAAATAAATATGTATATTTTATAAAAAACAATGCACTTCAATATTTATAGATAATAAATGGTTTCTTAAAATTTTGCTTTTATCTTTTTGTAAAATGAGTGACTTTGTATATTAACACTTTTTGGAATTTCTAAGTTGTTTTAATATAAAACTCATTGGACAAAACGATAGCTATTATGATTTTTTTCGAATTCTTGTGTGATGGAAAACCCAATAACATTTCATAAGTGAGTGTATTCATTCCTAATTGATTTAGATTTACTTACATAAGAATATGCAATCCTGATTTTGTGTGCACTATTTTTTATGCTTAAGTCAGCTTGGGTTGTTTCAGTTTATTTGAAGACAGTTGTTATTGGAGATGAAGATGTTGATTGGAGATCATACTACTATTATTATTCTGCTATAGTATTTGGTATATTTCATAATTGAGTAATTTTGATACTATAAAATGAAAACAAATGTATATTGTAAATAGCTTTGTGAGCAACTTATGCGATTATTATATTTTATTCTTTTGTAGTGCGGTTTTCTATATGTTGGTACCCTTATCCCCATTTATTCTTATAATATTAAACCTAATTGCCAATTTATCTTTTGAATAATTTGGATCAGATACATGGTTTATTATTGACTTGAATCGTTCTAAATGGCAGATCGTTACTGCTGGTATTTGAGACACCAAATCGAGTTAGAGTAAAACTCATTAAAGATGTGTTGACGGCAAAAAATGTCGTAAACACCAAAGATTCCCAATTACTAGGAATTATAAATATGGTCACATACTCGCATAGACAAGAACATAAAATAGAACATAAGTAGTAAATAACACAAGAATTTATAGTGGTTCGTCCTTAGTGAGGGCCTACGTCCACTTTGAAGAGTTGTTGGAATTTTATTGATCACTTGAAAGATTACAAGGTTGAGACCCTCTCATTACATTTGTTGACTACGATACATGAAGTTACAATAGTCATATTTGCAAGAAATAGTAAAATGGACAATTTTGCCCTTCTTCTTCCTTAAAGAGGAGATGTCATTAATGAAGCTCTATGGAGGTCTCAAAGCTCAAGAATCTCTCTCTTTTGAAGTGTGAGGCCATGGGGTACTATAGGAAGTGGTTAGGTAGGAGTAGGTAGAAATGGGGACCATCTACAGAAATTCGCGCCTCCAGCCTTTGGCCTCGGAAAATTCGCACCTGGGTCGAGATGCGAAATTACGATCCTGCAGGGTGCGAAATTTCGCACCTGCGAGGTACGAAATTTTGCACCCGGCTAGGTGCGAGATGTGCTTAGTGAGGGTCGTTAGTCATGGCTCGTTGGCTCTTCCGGGGCGTTGACATGATAACGTGATGGTGACGTGGTGAGGTCCTCGTTGGCGTGATCCCTCTTCATCCTTCCTCCTGCGCTCCCCGAGTTTCGCCCTTGGCCCTGACTTCATGCGATGAGTTGAGTCGAGCATGTCTTTGAGTACTTTTGGGAACTAGACCAAAAGACCGGTTAACATTTACCCCCTAAAGTACGTCTTGTCTTGAAATGATGTGCTTTGAATTGGTTTGAGGGGATAGTTGGGTTGCGGATTTATGCTGCAAGTTATATGAAAAAAACATGTTAGTTAGCGGACTCTCTCGCCATGGAACTACGAGTGAGCCGTTGTGGGTTTGGTGTCGCGCTCGCGTTGCTAAGTATTCGTATTGTGCCACTGTCGCGCGTTTGCAATGATTGGTACTTGCGGAATATACGCGTGTGCGAGCATGAGGCATGATGGTCGAGAGGATTTTTTTAAGGCACGAAATTTCAAACCGTATAGGTTCGAATTTTCGAACCTTGGTGGCTCGAGATTTCGAGTCGCGAGGCTCGAAATTTCGAACCCTAGAGGTTCGAAATTTCGGGCTCGTTGGTTCGAAATTTCGAGCCTGGGCTCGGAATACGAAGGGACTTTTTCCTTTTTATTATAAATAGGCCCCTCTCCCCTCATTTTTCTTTCTTCTTCTATTTTCTCCTTTGGCTGCCACTATTCTGAAGACTTCGTTACTCGACTTTTTTCAACCAAATTATTAGGTAATGGACTTGGTCGCACGAAGGAAGGAAGGATGGAGGTCAAAGTACGATGGTCAGAGGAGGCTCGAGATTTCGAGCCTGGCTGGAGAGGTTTGAAAATTCGAACCTGATGGGGCTCAAATTTTCGAACCCTGTAGGATTCGAAATTCCGAGCCCTGGGCTCGAATTTCTGATCTCCCAAGCTCAAGATTTCTCAAACGCTAGGGCACGAGATTTCGAACCCTAGGTTTCGAAATTCCGAACCCTGAGAGCTCGAAAGTTCGAACCTGAGGGGTTCGAATTTTCGAGCCACCGTGGTTCGGATTTACGATCCCCGAGTGGTTCGAAAATTCGAGCCACCTAGGCTCGAATTTTCGAACCTAAGTGGTTCGCATCTTCGAACCCTAAGGGGTTCGAATTTTTGAGCGACCTAGGTTCAAATTTTCGAACTTAAATGGTTCGAATCTTCGATCCTTGGGACGGGTTTGATTGTGTTGCCTCGGCTGGGTGTCGATCTTTTCCCGCTTCGAGCTTCGATTTCATGACCGCCTATCCTTGGACTTATATATTGCCTGTTTGACTGTATGAACGTGCCAAGGCATACATTGATAACTGTTCGGACCGAGACTCGCATCTTTCACATAGGATAGAGCATATGTTTGGACTGTGACCAAACTATTAGGATCTTTAAAGTTTCTATGTACATTCTGATTTTTTAATGATACCGCACACACTTGTTAATTTTCACCATCGCGAGGGGTACAGGCTACTTCACTATGATGTCTAATACTGGTGTATTAAAGTATAGCGAGCCATGCAAACAAGATCCAGGACCAGGAAACTTCTGGAAGCCAAGGCTTCCTCGCGATCGTCTCATACATTTGACTCTACGGACAACGACAGCTCAGGCGGCAGTGAGCTTGAGACTACTGAAGAATCGGTTCCTTCCCAATCGGGCAACTTGCCCGAAGTGTTTGGGCATCTCGCCTGAAGTGTCTGAACACGGGAAGCAGATCAAGAGAATAAATTTTCCCGTCTTACATGCGAAAATGGAAAACATGGACATCATTGGTGGTGGTGAGCCACCTGGCCCAGTAGCTCTGGACATGCTGCCTGACGCAGTTATTTTACACAATCCACCGGAATCGGTGCCGTCGCGCTTGGATGCCACGACAGTTAGAAAATTGGCATTGCGGTTTAGCATCCCGGAGGGAGATGCTCATGCCTTTAGAATGAATGGAAGGGCCCATGCACTGCCGGAGGGTTTCACTGCTTTGAATCGACATACTTGCTTTGCGGGGTGCGTGCCCCCTGCCAATAACTTTATTCAGGAAATGTTATTCTACTTCCTCCTCGCACCTTCACAGCTGCACCCGAATGCTTACTCTTCACTCTTGGGTACTTGCGTTCTTTATCGATAATTTCTACATCGGGATCCTACCGGAGAGGATGTTCGGTATCTCTTTCATTTTAGGCAATCAATTGGTGGATCGTCCTCCCAATGGTTCTTAGAAGCATCCCCCGCTACTAGATTTTTTCCGTCTGTGATCAAGCACGATTGGTTCTTCGTTCGCTGCCCTTCTGGGTTTGCGAGGAGGTGGATACAAGGAAGTGAGTACCTTCGATCTCATCTTATAACGTTGTTGGGTTCCGCATCTCATTGTTTTCTGATTGTGGTGGGAAATCTCGAGGCGCCTACTGGTGACGAGTATCGGCAACGTCTCCATGCCCTCCAAGCCATCCCTGAAGACTCTCGCAAGACGGATACTGTGGTAGATCAGGACCGCCTTCGGCGTGTTGGGTTGCTTCCAGCCAGCAGGGCCATTATTAGGTCTGTCGTGGCGAGTGGTGTATTAACAGAGAAAGTGACGGAAGGCCCTGCCGCTTCTGTTTTGAAGAGGAAGATAGCTCCTACTGGGCTCAGACCAAAAAAGGCCGTTAAGTTCCAAGAAGATGTTGGCAGTAGCAAGGCTGGTGGTGCGCAGGCTATCGCTCAAGATGAGGGGCTTTCTGACTCTTCTGTCCTGCCCCCGATGGGAGGGACGGGGGAAGAAACGTTGGCTAGTCCTCACTCTCCTGTGGCTTCTCTAGAAGCTGCCACCTCCCTCGAAAAAGTGGATCAGTTTGCTGGTCTGGGTACAGTTCCTATGGACTTGTCTCTTGGCCGAGCGCAGCTAGTATGGAGGATCTAGCTCGTGCCGCGGAGGGGCTAATTCCCTTGATTGGGGAACAACCTGGTCTGTTGAGAGAGCACTTAGGGCATACACTTATGCACACCAGATTGCATAGAAGAGTGCTTGTGCGTGCTGCTCGACTGATTCTGCTTCATTTCTTTGACAGGTGACATGGCCAGAGGAAGTGGAGGATGAGGTCGTGGAGACCGCCATCGCCCCGAGAGTGCTTTTATCAGCTCCTTTAGGAGGGGGCCAGCTTATATGGCAATGTTCTGCCCCCACGGGGTCGCGGCAGTGGGAGTCATCACCAGGATAGGGCTCAATCTTCCACGACTCCTCCCCGTTCTCCTTCGATTCGGGTGCCCTGAGGAGATTCACGGCTTGATCTAGGAGGGTCGAGTCATACGTCATCAACAGCTCCATCCATCACTGCCCCCCATCTTTCGTTCAGACTACGAAGGAGAAAGGGCCATCGCTCGTCCAGCTGAGGTCGGATAAGGCAACTGTCGTAGAAACGCAAGATTTGACGGAATCTGGAGTTCGGGAGCTAACCATTGAGGAGAAGATGACATTTGTGAAACACCACTTCCATCGGTTATACCTTGACGAGTTATGGTTTGTCCCTGAGCTTCGTCCTGCTCCCGATAGGGAATCCGGAGAGGTATGGGAGCATGTAAAGGCCGCGTATCATCAGGCCGATGTGCTTACCAAGTACTTCCATCACCTGTCGGATCTGATTAGGAAGAAGAATCAAGAATTCGCTAGTCGGCAATCGATTATTAACGCCGGGCAGACTTCCATTGCTAATTTGGATGCGGAAATAGGTAGGTTTTCTTATTCGTTCTAAGAATTATTTGTGTCTTATATTTCTACATTGCTAACTTGTGGGGAACGCTATTTTCAGCTGAAAGGAAGCATCAGTATGAGGCGCTTAAGAGGGAGATCGACCATTCTTGCTCTGTTCTGAAGGAAACCATAGCTGACTTAACCACTCAGAATACTGCCTTAAAGAAGGAAAAGGCCAAGGCAGACAAGGTTTGCGTCGAATTGAGAAGAGATAATACACAAGTGCTGCAACTTCAGGAGGACAACAAAACTTTGAGCGAGGAGAATGCCTGCCTAACGAGGGAGCTTGAGGCGGCAAAGAAAGCGAAGGAGGATGCAGAAGCCAGTAACCGGGATGTGTTAGGTACCATCGAGGGATTGAAAGCCGAACATCTGAGAGAGGTGGAGCGCTTAAGGGGAGAGCTAGTGGATGAGGAATTCCAGGCACAATCGTCCGTGGAGGAAGATATTAAGAGCATGCTTGTTAAGGTTCTGAAATTCCGCAGACTTTCCTGGATGGATGACTATTCCCGCGAACTGGCTCGAACCTTAGATAGGCTGGTTCCGTATGAAGCATTCTTGCGCTAGGCGGATGTTGGGTCCTTGAACGAGCGACAGCTTATGATTGACCTCTTGACCGAAGAGGAGCGCGAGAAGCTGGAGGAAGGTAGAAGGTTATTGCTGGAGGACGCAGAGAGGGAAAGGCTGGAGAGGCTTACTATTGAAAAAGGGAAGTTTGCCATGACTGAGAGTGTCGCGGTAGCGGAGACTTTTGTTGAGGGAAGCTCCTATCGGACGCCAGTCCCTGGATTGGTTATAGCGAGTGATCCGATAGGTTTGACTCGGATTTCAACCGAGCATGATATGGAGCCAAGAGGGACTGAATGTACATTGCATGTTGCACCGAGTGCCCCTTCTGCTCTCCCTATGCCATCCTTGACCGGAGGTAAATTCCCTTTACAATGCATCCCAGAGGATGATGTGGTTACCGAATTTGCAGACTAAAAGATTGTGTTTTCATTGTGCAGTCCCTTCTGGATTGACTACGGCATTGGACCCCGCCCCCGCGATTCCCGAAGTGACTGAGTCTGAGCCAGAACTTGAGGGGAATCAGTTTGGAGAGAGCGGAGATCATCTTGATACCCTATCAGGGATAAGGGTAACTCCCAGCCACTACGAAAGCCTTGTTGATGAAGGAGAGGAGGTAGATGGCGGAGTGCGACTGCCCGAGGTCCGGTGGAGGTCGATGTGTCCTCGATGTCCGCCATGGTTAATGCGCAGAAAGCTAAGATGGTGGCTAAAAGCGAGGAGGTGGAGGAAAAGTGGAGGGATGATGAAGCTACCAGGCAGGAGATCATAGCCAAGACCAGGGAGGATGTTGTAAAGAGGGCTGTCGCGACTATTTCTTAGAGGAAGGTCGACGATGAAGCGGTGAAGAAAAGGGCGGCGGACGAGGCTCAGAAGAAGCAAGAGGATGAGGAGGCTCAATGAAGGGCCATTGAAACTCACGGGAAAACCAGGGCCGGTAATCCAGATCATAAGTCCCAAAAGCTAATCGAGCGGTTAGCTGCTAAAGAAGCCAAGGAGAAAGCTAGACGGGAAGGGAAAACGACCCCGGAGGAGAGCGTTGCGGTGATAGGTCTTGCTGCCGGAGTTGCCCCCAGGCCTTTGTCGCATGTTTCCCCTGTTGATGTCACTGAGATTTCTAGCGGCAACGGGGCGGACGAGAGGCGTCTTTCATCTTCTCATGTGTCGACCACCTCCCAAAGGAGCCGAAGTGGAAAAGGCGGGTCTGGCAAGAAAAGGCCCAGCTCCAAGGATGAACTGTCGAGTGCCGAATCTCCAAAGAATAAACACAAAGACAAAAAGAAGAAGCATGGTTAGCGTTAGTTGCTTAAGTGTAAGTTTAGTGCTCATTTTGGTAGTGTAGGCCGATGGTTTACGCGAGTTCGGCCCTCGCTTTTGGTTTTTCAAGACATGGTGTGGTTCTCATGTACACCCCGTCATTAGAAAGAAAGATATTAGCTATGTAGTTGGTTGTAATGTGTGTGTGTGTGTTGTAATGAAATATGAATTAGTAATGATCTCATTTTATGATAAATGTTCGGATGTTCTTCCCATATTTTCGGGCGTCCCGTACTTGCATAGGCCTACTTATCGTTACACTTAACAAAAAAACGATTGTGAGTGTTATGCCCTGGATCGACGGTTCCAGGGAGGAGTGATAGTGCGCAGGCTTCTAGTAAATTTCCCTCAGCTCAGGAAACCCGTAGTTTGCTAAGCCAGGCTAAGTGCCCTGCTGTATTTGGGTTGCCGGGGGTTGATCCCAAGTGTAGCGAAGGCGTATGATGTCGCGTTGTGGGTCTGTCCGGTGTAGGCTCTCCCGTCGTTCATCGAGTTGAGGTGAGCCTGTAGGCGTCGTTGTTCGCCTGGGAAGAGAAGCCCGGATCATCAGCACGTAGGGTCCGATCATGGCCGTGGGCTACCCCTTAGCCTTGAGAGCTTCGGGGAAGTAACGATTTAAGGGTCGGTCTCGGTGCTGCGCCAAGATTTGACCATCACTCGTAGTTCATGGGGAGTTTGTATCACCATGTCTGGCTGTTGGGTGGACCCAAGTCGGGTGGGACTTGGGCGAACGTTTATCCTCGGCCTCGGCCTTGGGCCGAGGTTCGAATTAGCTGTTATTTATACTCGGTCGCGCCGCGGACCGGCTACTCGAGTAGGGTTGCCGACTCCCGTGCTCTGGGTGCCTATCATTGCCAATGTGTTAGGCCGCGAGGTTGGCTCATGGCTCAGACGGCGGTGTCGGCCCTCATACTAAGGGCTGGTATGGCGGTCGGCTATTTACAAAAGCTAGCTGTCAGGATTAATCAAACATGTCACGTGAGGAGTAAACACAGAGTAAAGAGATAGAAAGTTGAACATCATTTCCACTAATAACTTTTGGCATGAACAACCTTTACAATGCCTTGAATTGCTACAAAACATCACTGGAAAGCGTAAACAACCATGTTCTAAATTATGTGAAGTAGCGGCAAAGATGTTCACTGTTCCAAGCCCTTGGTAGTTCAGCTCCGTCTACGGTCGCAAGCTTGAAAGTTCTATCACTGAGCCTTCATAGCATAGAGTACGTGCCCTCCCAACGAGGAGCAAGGCCTGTTGGCCGAGGGAAGACCCATTTTAGGACAAGGTCGCCGATGTTGAGGTCCTTGCGGCGGACTCGAGAGTTAAAGAACCGGGCGACTCGTTGTCGTTGGGCAACGACTCGGTGATCGGCTTCGTTCCTTTTTTCTTCGAGCAGGTCGAGCGATCCCAAAAGTAAATCTTGATTCGTCTTTAGATCAAAATAGGTGACTCGGTGAGATTGAAGCTCGAGCTCGATGGGGATGACGGCTTCAGACCCGTAGGCGAGGGCGAAGGGAGTGTGCCTGGTTGTTGTCTTGTGGGTTGTTC
Organism: Allium sativum; assembly: GCA_030737875.1. Lineage (NCBI taxonomy): Eukaryota > Viridiplantae > Streptophyta > Magnoliopsida > Asparagales > Amaryllidaceae > Allium > Allium sativum. Next base: position 376,389,261 of record CM060909.1, on the reverse strand, counting down.
GGTAGGCCCATAGGGTTAAAGGAAGTTCGTCTGACCATATGCCCCAAGCCTTCTTGAGGCGCTTCTTGATGATGGACTTGATAACTTTGTTGACCGCCTCGACTTGCTCGTTAGCCTGGGGGTGTGCTACGGCCGAGAACCTTTTTTCAATGTCGTGCCACTAACAAAAGGATTTGAACTCTGCGCTCTCGAACTGAGTGCCATTGTCTGAAATGATGGCCTGAGGGACCCCGTATCAGGTGATGATGTTGCGTACCACGAAGTTTATCATTTTCTTGATAGTGATTGTGGCGAGGGCTTCGTCCTCTGCCCATTTGGTAAAATAATCAATAGTGACGACAGTGTATCGTGCCCCGCCTCTAGCCATGGGAAGAGTCCCAACGATGCCGATTCCCTACGTGGCGAACGACCATGGGCTGGTCATTTGCGTCAGTTTTGTTGGCGGGGCTATCAGGATTTTTGAGAAGCGTTGGCACTTGTCGCACTTGCGAGTATAATCGGTGGCATCCTGGTCGAGTGAGGGCCAGTAGTAGCCATGTCGGAGTATCTTCCTGGCCAGGGTTTGCCCCCTAGTGTGGTCACCGCATTCTCCTTCATTTATGCTGACTAGAATCTTGATGGCGTCATCATGGGCCACACATCTAAGTAAGGGGACAGAGAATCCTCTTCGATAGAGTATCCCATCCATAAGGAGATAACAGGTTGACTGGCGGGTGAGCGCTCGCCTTTCTTTGTGGCTTTCCGGGAGGATCCCCTGCTGCAAGTAGCTTTTGATCGGCGTCATCCACAATTCCGGCTCGGGTTCGGCGCTCATGGCCGTGATGGTTTGTGTTGGCTTGGTACGGGGGAAATGAGCACCTCGACGGGGGCGGACCCCAACAGCTGCGGATCTTCGGAACTTGCTAATCTAGCCAATGAGTCGGCCCTTTCATTTTGCTCTCGCGGAATGTGAGTGATAATGAAGTGGTCAAAGTGAGTGAGTAGTTCTTGTATTTGAGTAAGGTATAGAGCAAGTCGTTCCCCTTAGTTTGGAATTCTTCCTTCACCTAGCGCACGATGAGCTGTGAATCGGAGAAAATCTGAATAATATTTAGATCGAGTTCGATTACGATCCTTAGTCCGGCTATCAGCGCCTCATATTCTGCATCATTGTTGGTGGCGGGGAAATTTAGCTTTAGTGCGTAGTGTATCAGCGTCCCTCGAGAGTGATGAGTACGATGCCGACTCCCGAACACTAGTTGTTGGAGGACCGGTCCACAAATAATTTCCATTTACTATCGGGGGCCTCAGCGTTCTCTGTAGAAGTCTCTTTGGGAGCCGCGAATTCTACTATAAAGTCGGCGAGGGCTTGTCCGAGGATGGCTCGACGGGGAATGAATGTTATCTCGAACTGACTTAGTTCCATACTCCACTTTAGCAGTCAACCGGATGCCTCGGGTCGTTGTAGAACCGGACGAAGCGGCCGGTCGGTGAAGACCTTTATGGGATGAGCCTGGAAATATGGCCAAAGCGTCCGGTAGAAGACCAGTAAGTAGAACGCCAGCTTTTCGATCTTTGGGTAGTTCTTTTCTACCCCTGTCAATCGTTTGCTTATGTAGTAGACAGGTCGTTGGATGCGGTCTTCAAGCCGTATTAACGTCGAGCTGATTGCCTATGCAGAAACAGCCAAGTAAATATATAAGTCCTCATGGTCTACAGGCTTTGACAAGATGGGTGGTCGCTCTAAGTGATCCAGGAGTTCCTTGAATGCGGAAACGCACTCAGGGGTCCACTTGAAGTTGCGTTCCCCTTTTCGAAGTAAATCGAAGAAAGGAATGCACTTGTGGGTGGCCTTTGAGATGAATCGACTTAAAGCGGCGACCTTTCCATTTAAACTTTGAACATCCTTGATATTTTCAGGGATTTGGATTTCCCGAATGGCTTGGATTTTCTCGGGATTGGCTTCGATGCCCCGGGCGTTGACGATGAAACCCAGAAACTTTCCTGAAGCGATGCCAAAGGAACATTTCAGAGGATTGAGTTTCATGTCGTATCGACGGAGGACGTCGAACATTTCGAAGAGGTCGTGGACGTGGTTGTTAGACACTTTTGATTTAACTAGCATGTCATCCACGTACACCTCCATGGATTTCCCGATTTGATTTTTAAAGAGTCGATTAACCATCCGTTGATATGTGGCACCGACATTCTTGAGGTCGAAGGGCATGACGCGATAGCAGTAAAGACCAAGGTCAGTTATGAAGGAGGTATGCTCCTGGTCGCGGAGATTCATCGGGATCTGGTTGTAACCGGAGTAGGCATCCATGAAGGATAGCAATTGGTATCCGGCGGTTGAGTCAACTAGGCGATCGATCTTTGGGAGCGGGAAGCTGTCCTTAGGACATGCTTTGTTTCAATCAGAGAAGTCGATACACATCCGCCATTTACCATTGGCCTTTTTGACCAGAACTGGATCGGAGACCCACTCAGGGTAGTCGGCCTCTCGGATGAAGTTGTTGTTTAGCAGGCGATCTACCTCTTCTTCGAGTGCCTTGGATCTGTCGGGTCCCAGGAAGCGGCGCTTTTGTTTGACTGGAGGTATCGTAGGGTCTTTGCATAAAGAATGGCAGGCGATTGCTGGGTCTATGCCTTTCATGTCGGAATGAGTCCATGCAAATACGTCCAGATTAGTCTTTAAGAAATCCGCAAGATCGTCTTTGACCGCAGGGTGAAGGTGTGACCTTATCTTTAATACTCGCAACGGATCATCGAGATTGACAGGAACATATACTGTGGGCTCGACCGGAGTAGGTCTCTCGCACTCGGGCTCTTCGTCTTTCCTTGGATCGAGGTCATCAGAAAGACGGGAGTAGCGGCTGAGCCAAGGCCCAGACGCCGCTGATTGCTATGCGGAGGTGGTCTTGGCGCAAAAGGCTGCGGGCGCTGCTTTACCCTTATCCTTATTGCGCACGTTCTTCCATTCTATTGTATAACACTCTCTAGCATTGACTTGGTCGCCTCTGACTGTTCCGATCCCATTCCCTGTTGGAAACTTCATTAGGAGGGACCATGGCGATAGGCAGACGCGAAATTCTGTGAGGAAAGGACATCCAAGGAAGACGTTATACGGTGAGATGATGTCGATAACCACGAAGGTGAGGATTCGGACTCGGCTCTGATTCCCCATACCGAGTTCGACGGGTAGGTCGATGACTCCTACCGGACAGCTGGATGCCCTATTAAAGCCGTAGATCGTGGAATGGCATGGTTTGAGATCTCTTGCCTCTAACTTCATCTGGTCATAGGCGGCTTTGAAAATGATGTTGACCGAGCTTCCCGAATCGACCAATATTTTCCGAACAGTTGCAGCGCCAATTTGGGCCGTGATAACCAAAGGATCGGTGGTCGGGATTTCAATTCCTGTGGACTCCCTTCCATTGAAGATAATGTCGTTCCGCATGGTTTTCCGGAGCTTGGTCGGGCCAGACTCGTCAGGAGCAGAGCAAGCCTTGTAGTTTGCATGTTTAATGGACCCCACATATTCCTCCATCTTTCGGAAGCTGTCATGCGTGGGGCCAGGCCCGCCGCATACAGTGTTGATCACGATTCCTCGCCTCGCGTTAGATGGTCCTGGGGCTGTCTTGGCGGCCGTCTGAGGAGTTGGCGCTGGAGGTCTTAGATTAGTTTAGGGGGAAAGGGCTCTTGGACGTATTGTTCAAGCCGCTTTTCGCGGATGAGCTTCTCAATTGCATCCCTAAGCTAGCGACATTCATTCGCGTTATGTCCATACATATCATGATATCGGCAGTAACTCCCCGAGTTCTTCTCGGAATCAGTTGACTCCCTGATACGGGGTTTCTTGTACGGCAAAGTGTTACAGGTTTCTAAGTAGATAGTTTTCGGATCTTCATTCAGCGTATGTCTCGTAAGCTTGGTAAGGGTCGAGCTTCCTTGGCTCTGTCTGGACCTGATTGTTGCCCCGGCCAGCTTGCCCCCCAGTGTTTGGTCTTTTTCTAGGGAGTCCTTCCCCCGTGTTCGGATTGGAGGGTCCTCCCGCTTCTCGCCTCCTAGGACGATTATTAGCGGTGTCCGTTCGAGGGATATTGGGGCGGCTGGTCTCGGAGATGCGGTTCCGTCTTGCTTCTTCTTGGCATAAGAACTGCCCCGCTTTCTCATAGAAAGCATCGAGGCTCTTCGGTTGCTTTCGGTCGATCCATGCCCCAAATTCAGAAGTAGGAAGGACACCTTTAGCTAGCTGAAAGAGTATGGTGCGCGGATCCGGATCCTCGACCTCGGCGAGGGCGATGTTGAACCTGGAAAGGTAGCTTTTGAGCGACTCTGTGGGCTCTTGGTATAAGTTGGAAAGGGTGATGGCATTCTTCGGAGTCGGGATATGCATCCTGAATTGCTTAACTAACTGTGTCGCTAATTGGCCGAAGTTGTTGATGGAATTAAGCTGAAGGCGAGAGAACCATAATAGAGCGGTTCCTGATAGGAAGACTGGAAAGCATTTGCACTTGACTGGATCGTCGCCTCTGCTCGAGTCCATTTGCCATTCATAATGGTTTAGGAAAGCACAAGGATCAATGGTGCCGTCGTAGAGCGGCATATGCGGCATGTTGAAGCGTCGCGACCATTCAGCTTCATTAACTCTTCGAGTGAAAGGGTTGCGCCTAATGTGCGCTTCCCATGAATCATGAACATTCCCTAGCATCTCCCTCATGAACTTTCAGACCATGTCGGGAAGGTAGGTTGGATGGGGGTCCTCCATCGGGACCCATGGGTTGTGGCGAGGTTCCGGAGTTCTGGCGCGAGGGCGTCTTCTAGGGTGATGTCCGGATCGTCTTCTTCCATGTCCTCGACATCTATAACGGGATCCTGGTGTGCATGATGATGTGGAGCAGGGTCACGCGGATCTGTTTCCGGAAAGGCACGGGGTGCCAAAAAATTAGGTTCATTGTCTCGACGGGCGGCCGTTGAGTCTTGTCGAGGAGGAGGTTGGTTAGTAGGAGCGGGTCCTTCATTGATGACTAAGCGAGAATGGTCCCGATATTGGGCACCATCGCTATAGATAACCGTGGTCCGGTCGCCGTTGTCGTTGGCATACCCATTGCCATTGTCGTTGTCGAGTGCGTTTGTTCGGACGGCGACGTTGTTGATGAGACTAAACCTCCTTCTTTGGTGCGGGCCCCTCGACTCGGAAGAGGAAATTTCCGATGTTGCTGGTCGGGGTCGAGCATTGTTCCGAGCTAATTGCAGTCGAGCGACGATGCGCTGACTTTCTTGAAGTTGCCGCATAAGGTCGATGTTATTCCTTAGCGCTTGGTTAAGCTCGACAGTTGTATTTTCATATTTTTCATTAAGCGTGCGGATTTGCGCTTGGGTTACGGGCGCTTCGGGGTCCGCAATTGGAGGTTCACTTTCATTAGTGGCCGGGATGTCCGCCGGTTGAGGTTGCTGAGATGTACCGGCCTCGGCTACGACTGAAGAGCCGATCATTGCGTTCTTTGACCTTTTTACCATCGTAAGCGGACTAGACGGCAGGTTAAGCAAGGAACCTTAAGCTCGGCGAAGTCGAGATGGTAATGTGCGAGAAAGACGCAATATCCGAGTTTTCTCAGTGAAAGCACCAAATGTTAACGGCAAAAAATGTCGTAAACACTGAAGATTCCCAATTACTAGGAATTATAAATATGGTCGCATAGACAGGAACATAAAATAGAAAATAAGCATTAAATAACACATGAGATTTATAGTGGTTCGGCCTCAGTGAGGGCCTACGTCCACTTTGAAGAGTTGTTGGAATTTTATTGATCACTTGAAAGATTACAAGGTTGAGACCCTCTCATTACATTTGTTGACTACGATACATGAAGTTACAATAGTCATATTTGCAAGAAATAGTAAAATGGACAATTTTGCCCTTCTTCTTCTTCAAAGAGGAGATGCCATTAATGAAGCTCTATAGAGGTCTCAAAGCTTAAGAATCTCTCTCTTTTGAAGTGTGAGGCCATGGGGTATTTATAGAAAGTGATTAGGTAGGGGTTAGGTAGGAGTAGGTAGAAATGGGGACCATCTACAGAAAATTCGCGCCTCCAGCCTTCGGCCTCGGAAAATTCGCACCTGGGTCGAGGTGCGAAATTTCGCGCTTGCTAGGTACGAAATTTCACACCTGTCAGGTGCGAAATTTCGCACCTGCAGGGTGCGAAATTTCGCACCTGGCTAGGTACGAGATGTGCTTAGTGACGGTCGTTGGTCGAGGCTCCTTGGCTCTTCCGGGGCGTTGACATGATAACGTGATGGTGACGTGGCGAGGTCCTCGTTGGTGTGATCCCTCTTCAGCCTTCCTCCTGCGCTCCCCGAGTTTCGCCCTTGGTCCTGACTTCATGCGATGAGTTGGGTCGAGCATGTCTTTGAGTACTTTTGGGAACCGGACCAAAAGGCCGGTTAACAAGATGGATTAAGAATTGTCTAAGAACGAGTTGAGTATATTATATATATGTATATATATAAGAGCATACTTGTAATTTTTTTAATTCTAAAAGTTAAAACAAGCTTAAAATGATTTATATATATACGTATTTGTCTAAATTTCAACTTATATATTTCGTATGCAATTAATTAATTGAATTTGAAATGTATTAAACTGAACTGAATGTTTAATATTTTTATATTGAATTAAATTGAATATTATCATCGTTTTTGGATAACTAAATTCAAGTGGAAACCTTTGATTTGGATTGAATACCAACTATGTATTAAGATAAATTTAACTAGGAAAATTATGAAATTATTGGAGTTAAAATAAAATTTAAGGGAAATAATATTTATATTAATTGCTATGATAGATGATGTTATGTTGATTTCATTGTTAATCGATTGTGATATATCCCTATCAGCACATTGAAGATTATTGAATGGTTATATTACATATACACCATAGCTCGGATTGAAACCGAATTATTAAAGTGGGTTGAAATGATTTATACTCATGTAACTGAAATTTTGTTAAAAAGGTCCTCTTGGTCTTATGTCTGAAAATAAAATAATGAACACCAAATCTGTTTAAATGAAATGGTTTTATTAATTAAATTTGAACTTATAAACCTTAAATTATAAAAAGATTCTAATTTGAAGATGATCCATATTTTGTTTAAATTGAATTATTTTGATAGTTTACAATTTTGGAATTTGAATAAAAAGATTTCAAATTCGAATATGGTTTAAAATACAATTTAATTTAAACTTGTTTTAAATTAAATTCAAAACTTAAACCTGTTTAAAATGCAGTTTAAAGTTTAATGAGTTTTGAATTAAATTTCAAATTAAAGTTGTTCTAAATTTAATTTGCCTTGATTTATTCAGAATTTGAATTTACCTAAAAGAAATTAATCTAAAGTTCAAATTTTCTTTATCATGAAATCTGAAGTTTGATTTATTTAAATCAAAATCAAAATTTTAAATGGTTTTAAATCAAAATTCTGAATTTAAATTTAGTTAAATTGGAATTTGAATTTCACTTTGAATTAAAACCGAAGCTAATTTGTTTAAATTGAAATTGAATTTTAAAGGTATTTAAATTGATGCTTTAAACTTGAAAATATTTTAAGTTAAATTTATATAATTAAAAGATGATATTTGAAATAGAATTATGATATGCTTCTTGAAGTTTATTGAATATCTCTAAAGCTATTGCATCTTTATTTGTTTGACAGAATTTGGTTATGTAAGGCTTCATTTAAGTAGGGAACTGAAGTATTTTTTGAAAATTATTAATTTTTTGAGACCTTGATCTAGAAAAATATTGAATTTGAAATTTTTAATTCTTGTATAATTTTTTAACATAAAGTGATTTTGAAGACTATTAACTTTGAAAGTATTTGATTTTTATATACACACACATGTGACAAAAACACAATGAAATTATTGAAACATGTATAGTGTCAACAATATGTTAAATGCGTAAAAGGCACAATAATTTTAGAAACAATTGATTTGTTTGAAGTAATCGAAGTGTTTAAACACTTTAAATACCCTGAAAGTATACATACTGGTTAAGTCATACTAAATGATGAAAGCATGCAAGTTCCTGAATAATTCAAATAACTGTACTAATTATAAAAAAAAATACAAAGAATAACGGGCGTAGATCACAACATTCTTTTTGGTATTGTTGTAACAAAATCTTGATATAATTTATCATGAGTAGTTTACCTTCTTATTTTACGTATTATTGTAATGGAACTCTTAATATCCATCAAAAATATAGTTGTAACAAGCAAAACTGGTATAAAACACCAAATTAAAAGCACATATAGTTTTTTTTCATAAGAGTATCATATGAAGTGCATGAAAGACAAATAATATTTTGAAGAAGCAAGCTTGAAAAATTAATTGTATTAAAGGAAATCTTGTACAAATGATGAACATTTAAAGAAGGGAAAATAGAATTATTATCTTTTGATTTTAATTTTCTTAATGGTTTTCTAAACCATATGGATCAAAAGTGTTTATGACTAATTTGAATTATCAAGACATGTACTCAAACTTAAAGGAAAATGTAAAATTAAAGGAAGTATGCATAAGTATATTATAATGTACTCTTTTCATATGGTTTTTTTAGTAAGCTTTACCTGATGTGGCAAATTATTGAATTATGTTGTACTATATTGTACTCTTTTTCCTTTTCTAAGGTTTTCACTACACAACTTCTCTTAATAAGATTTTAACGAGACATTACATTGACTCAAAAGTATCAAACTTCAGTTGACGTAGAAAATTATCGAAACATTTCTTATTGTATTTTAGTTGTTTTCTTAACTAAATTTTTTCTTAGTAACGGTTTTAAGTACGAATTATCCTAGCCTAGAAGTATCAAATTTCTTTTCATGAAATAAAATATTAAAATATATCATTGTATTGTTTGTCCTCCATCACAAATTTTCCCAGTGGGTTTTTCTTAGGAAGGTTTAATGAGACATTATATTGATCTCAAAGTATTAACTTCTTTAGAAGAAATATCATTTTGATATGATATTTGTAATATTATAAGTTACTTTTTTTCCTCGATCAAGATGTTTCTCATCGGAATTTTCTAAGAGAGGTTTTTTATGAAGCAATGTATAATATCCATGTCAACTAAATAGCTATATCTAAGCAAGATAATAAACAATGAGGAGGAATGAAGCAATCATCGTATACGTTTCAAAATAACAACCTCAAGTTAATTAATGGAAACGCATACTGAAGGAGTTGTAATATATATGTAAATTATAAAAATTGAATATGATTTTATGATTTTATTTAGTTCCATATGTAAGTTAAACCCTAAATTCTGAAGCTTATATATTAAAAGCCTATGCAATGAAAATGTTTGTACCAATCATTTGCAATGAATAAAATTTCTTCCTTTTCCTTCTTTAATGACTTACTATTTTCTCATAGTCCATAAAAGTGCTATAAATGTTGCCTTTACTACGAGATAACTAGTAATATTAGTATCTCTCTCCCTTCCTTTTTATTTCTACTTCTCCTCTAAATCACAGTGCATCAAGCACAAATTTTTCCATTTCCTTAAATCAATACATTGAACCGAAGCACTACATAGATCTAGCGTTGGGAAATTCCCCCATGATCTTCCAAATTCCAACTAAAAGGCAAACTAAATTATACTGAGAAAACAAACTGCCGGAGAGCCTGAAAATGTTATGTTTCATGCAACTATTGTTAAATGGAAATGGTATTATGCACATTAAAAAAGAAAAGAAAAAAGGAACAAAAAAGGAAATGATACATTTTTCGTTTAGTAAAAAGCATAAGTGTATCTGTAACCAATTTAGTACAAAACAAAAGGAAAAGAAAACCATGATAAATTTTAACAAAAACATGGTTGATCACTTGAGAAAGCTAATTATTATGAGAATAAAACATAAATTAGAAAATTGCATATTTATGCTTCAACCAGTATTCTTCATTCTTCGGCAGCACTAGCAGCACTTAGATCCACACTAAGGTCAACAGCCTGCATATACGAAGAAGAATATAATTGATACTTATCTTAGTTATATTTAAGAAAGAGAAGCATTCAACGACACCCCTAAATTGTAGCACTCCAAAAACACCTGATTTCAACCATTCACTTATATTTAAATATGTTAATGGATGGAGAGATAGTTAATAGAAGGAAAAAAAAAACATATTTAAATAAAAACGAGCGGCGGAAATTAGAGGGTTTTTGGATGTTGCACTGTTTAGAGTGCTATTAAACGTGCCTCTTTTAAATAAAGATTGGTAAAAGAAATAATTATCATATATCAAAAAAAAAAAAAAAAAAAAAAAAAAAAAATCTCAAAGTGCAAGTAGCTGAAGTTGCTGAATAATATCAACGGATATTTGCCTGGTTAAATCACAATACTCATTAAGACAACCTACTAGTAAAATCTTATGTCCTTGATACATACATGTACACATGTAATTTGGGCTTGAAACTTACCTTCCCGGTAATTTTGGTATACATAGCAAGCACGTCGACAACAGTAGACTCAAAATGTGTTGTTGCGTCATAACTCTGCAAACAAAAGAGAGCAGTCAGATTGATGACTGAAAATCACAGTTGCACAAAATAAAGATAAGAGTAAGAGATGCATACAGTTGATATGAAACAATTATCCGAGGCATGATCATTAATTGGTTCAAATCTATCATATGTGTCAAAGAAAATCTCGTCAACAGGACCCAGCAGATCAATTCCAGGCTTAAGCTCTGTCTCAGGTTGGTCAGTTTCTGCTTCAGTTGACACGAATGCGATAAACTTCCCTTTTGGTGCAACATTGTGTGTGTATGAGCAACAAAATAGGTACCTGCTCATGATATCATACAGAGATTATTCTCCTATGAATTTTGTCCGCAACACACACATACATCCATGCATGCATGTAAACACACATATATACTGTATAGGCTATATCCATTTCAAAATTTATAGTATGTTCACAAAGTCAAGGAAATAATAATTGCTGAATTAAACATTCAATTCAAATATTAATTTTGAAAATATTAAGATTATCCAAACAAGCTGAATTTTTTATGAAGATTATTGCAAGTATATACCAGAAACACAAACATATCCCCAAAGTTTGGTTTCGCATTTAAACTGTCTAGATTGAAAATACAAGTCAGAGATGCTTATGTGTGTATATCTAGCTACAACCCAGGTTCATATGATTTAGGGGTGCACAAAAATTGATTATATAACAGACTGTGTTCAATCCTAAAAGAACTGTATCACAACCAATTCAATTTAACATCGGATCGGATTAAGCTCAAATTTTAGAAATCCATTTCTGACGAATTGGTTAGTTGATCCTTATGGTTAAAACTAACAGTTTTAACCAATTCAAGTTATTCTAAATCATCAAAAATGAGATGTCTGCGGTTAATTTTAAAATTGGCAATTTTGTTAGATTATCATGCAAACTTACTATCAAAGATCAATATTAATTGAGCCAACAAAACTATTTAATAGATTGATAAACTTATCTTTTGCATATTCATTCTTTCCCTTCATAAAAACAAACCTAAGAAAGAATATACACAACCAAAAATTAGGTATAAGTTACCCAAATTGTTATTATTATTCTTATAATTGCTACAATGCTACTCCTTATATTACATTTGAATAAATATTACTCTTAGAAAAGTGCTATGGTGCTCCTCGACTTTTTGATCAAATTCACTTACAACAATTTTCTTTAATATGAATTGCAATTCTTGGCTAAATGTTTGGAACTTTGGATTTGATTTATTCGATAATAACTTTACAAGATCAATTTACCCATATTTTCATCCGTATAATTTGAATGATTTATGTGTTCGTTTATCATTTACTTCTTGTGTTAGTTATTTTATTTCAATTTTTTTATCAATTTTTTTTATTAGCCTCGGCCTATACGAAATTCCAGTTACCCCACTTGGTGTACCCAATCTCTCTAAAATAATGAACTCCTAACGAGACTCAATTTCATGAGTGAGACCAGTGTTTTTATAACTCGATCCAACAACGGTTGAACCGTGAAAACCGCCAGGCATGATCCATGAAGGTCCGGAAGCCAATCCTGATGTGGCCAAAACGGGTATTCAGCGCTTTGCGGAAACATATATCAGGATCTTATTTACCCAAATCACAAAGAAATAACCTTGATTGAAAACAAAACCGATCAAAACAAAATAACACAAGATATTTCACTCAACCACGTTCTTTATTTATTCATCAAAAAGTTTGTTTACACTTAATGAAACAAAGCCAAAATAAACAAAGCACAAATTGAATCAATAACCAAATTAGGAAAGAGAAAGAATATATAGATGACTAATATTATTGGAAAGAATAACCATGAAGAACGACGACAAACCCTTGACCTAAATATTATCTTAAGATTAAGATCTTCTAATTCATATTCAATTCAGTGCATATTCGACTGCATCTCGTTTTAATCTGAAAGCAACTTATATAAGAGAGTACAACACCTAGGCTAATACCAAATTGCACCTTTGAAATATCACAATATATGTTGGAGAAGCACCCGATCAAACAGATATATCTGACTAAGACGTCTGGTAGAAAATGAAATCGTATCCGACATCAGAAAACAATTTTATTTTTCACATCAAAATTATTCTAAGCTTTGCGATGATCGGCTCTGATATCAACTTGTGTGCCCAAAACGAATATTCAGCGCTTTGTGGAAACGTATACCAAAATCTTATTCATTCAAATCACAAAGAGATGAATTTGACTGAAGACAAGACGGATCAAAACATAATAACACAAGATATTCCACTCAACCACCCTCTTTATTGATTTACCCACAAAGCCAAAATAAACAAATCTCAAATTAAATCAATAACCAAATTGAGAAAAAAAAATATCTAGATGATTAATATTGTTGGAGAGGGAGAACCATGAAGAACGATGACAAACCCTTAACCTAGAGATTATTTGAAAATTAGATCTTCTAATTCCTAATCAATTTGATGCATATAAGGTTACATCTTGTTTCAATTGTGAAAGCAGCTTATATAGAAGAGTAGAAGACATAGGCAAATATCTACTCGTTCAAAATATCACAAATATATTATGAAAAACACTCGGTCAAAAAGATATATTTGGCTCAAACATCTGGTAAAAAAGACCAGACGTCTGAGCCGAGTCTCTGGAATTTCCAAAGACATCGCTCAGACATCTGGTAAACTCCACCAAATGTCTGAGCCGAAGCACTTCATAAAATCCTGACTTCGTATCTTCCTCCTCCGAGCTCCAATTTACGAACCATCTTCTCCACCATGAAGCTACTTCCAAAACTAACACGCGTAGCTGGCCTCAATGAGCATGTGATTTAATATCACAACAATCCAATCTCTTTCATTCATCAACCCTGATCAAACCCTTTAGCCATGGGTTAAACTGCATGTTTAAACTTTTCAAACTGTTCAAATTTCGCATCTCCACTTCAGCAGCCCAATTGATATTTTTCATTCTTTCTTCAGCCTCCGAAAACATTTATTCATAAATTATCTATGGCCGCTGCTGTAAAGTACCCCCATCGAACAACCTTCACAACAAGCACTTCCGCAAACACCGCTTGCTATGTAGTTAAGGCGCAAAAAAGCCCAAGGCTTGCGCCTTGGGCTTTTTTGCGCCTTTTTGTGCTTTTTGTGCGCCTTAGTTGCGCTCATTTTTTTCCTGTTGTCACTGTAAAAAATGCACTTACAACTACAACTTAATATATAGTTTTGACAATAAATAATAGCTAAGTTTGCAATTTTAATGATAAAACTTCATAAGTTCATGTCACAAACTAAAATAAGTAGTCGAAAAACCATTCAACCTAAATTTACAACAATAAAATACTTAAAATGAAAAAAGTGCGTTTTTTGCGCTTTGGGTTTTTTTGCGCTTTTGGGCTTTTTGCGCTTTTTTTGCGCTTCACTAGCAGGTGCGCCTTAAACTCAAAAAAAGCCCCCTAGTTGCGCCTTACGCTGTTTTGCGCCTAGCGCGCGCCTTGACTACATAGGCCACAACTATGCAATTAAAGTGCTTAGTGATTTTATAGCGATGGAAGGACAAAAAGATGCAGCGGGGATAAAGCAAGCAATTAGCGGGATATAGCGAAAACACAGAAATGTTCATTATATGTAAAAATTAACTAATTATCATTCTCACAGTATATGTGTAGAAGATACTAATATTATTAAATCTTATATAACAAAGTCAAAGAATATCATGGTTACGCATACTAGGTTTGATGGCCATAATAGATTTCTATCATATATTAGGCATTCATACCTTAAAATTAGTTCTTTACACTAATTTTATTGATTTTTTTAAGAGAACTAGTCAAATCAAGCTCTGTATGTTATTATTGCTAAAGCGTAAGTTAAAATGTCTTGATTTAGCAGAAGCAGTAGAAAATAGCGGATCTATTGCTCATCAGTGCTAAACTGAAATAGTGCAGCGACCAAAAGGCACTATGGACTATAGCGGGAATTCTATGCGGCTTTAACTGCACAGCTCCACACACCATCTTCTTCCTTGCGCACAATAAAAACCATCCTACCACCATCAACTTTAAAAAAAATGTAATAATTGAATACCTATCAGGTAAGCAATCCTTTCTTTGATCCAGCATCATATATATATGTATATATATATATATATATATATATATATATGTATGTATGTATGTATGTATATATATATATATATATATATATATATATATATATATATTTAAACTGTCCTGAGATTCATCGGTTAGGAATTATTCTAGCTTTTAACCTAAGCCTGAATCGCTGTATCAGTTTTATCCATTGGACCTGACACTTATATTAATGTTAATGCCCATTGTTAATGGATATAGTGATTCTAATATTTAGATTACCTTACAATTATGGTTAATGTCACTGTAATTGCTCATTAGATGTTACAAAATGCAGACTGATATTGCTAATTCATATTAACGCTCATTGTAACTGTTGCAAGCAATAGTGATATTAATATTTGTAAACACTAAACAGATATGATAATAATTTTTGATCTGATATAATCATGTATATCATGGTTATGTAATGTTGTGGCTTACTTTTGTTACTCTAATGTAACCTTTATGTAATGTAACTGTTATGTCATTATCAGCTATGTAAACCTTTTTTGTGGTTGGGGGGGTAATTATAGTTTTCTTGGGTAGGGGCAAGTGCCCACCTTACCCACTATGTAATTATGTCCCTGGTCATTATGACATCTGTTGTTCTATAATATTGTGACCTATTAGCACCCATGTGCAAGTGATATTATGAAAACATTGTCCTTCGTATGAGATTGTGGACTACGAGTTTAGCGATTTATGTGAATAATTGTAGTTTTGTATGATCCTAAGATATTATGTACTGTGATCTGCGATCTGTGATATGTGAATTATTAATATTGTATGTTTTGCACTTAAGGTTTATGCTATTTCAAGTGGTATTTGAAATGAATAATCTTTTGACAAGAATGTATACACGTTTCTAACGGTTAGACCAGCGGACTTTCGAAGTCTTGAACCTAGAGTCGCTAAGGCTTGACTCACTTGACTCATGATCCGGTCTTTAAAACATTGTATGAGACCTTTAATATATTCCATGTCGATATACAAGCGTAATCTTATCGCAATAAAAGTATATTAGAGAAAAGACTTATTTGGTAAACTAACGAGCAAATTAACATGTTATCAACAAGCTTACATGTCAGACTTCCGCTTTAATTGCTTTTGAGGTAATATGATTTGCACAGAATGAGAATCATCTGTGTTAGGAATAGGATGGCTCATAATAGCAATTGCCCTTGCAACCTTCCCCACCTTCTTTACCTGCATATTATAAAAAGTATATGATAAATATAAATAGATTAACAATAAATAAATAATTTTATTAAGGCACCATCTACTATGATCACAAATGCAATTATGCGATGCAGATTGAGATGCAAATGTCACCCTCTGCTCTATGAATACTTATCTAAATATGTTTATTTGACTTTGAATTATGCATTAGTTAAGCAGCAGAAAACAGACTTTCATATGCTGCAATTGCTAAATACGGTTAGCATTATGACTATATGAAGTCTAAAAATGGCAAGTCAACAAATATATTGAATCTTTTACCTTGTCTGGTAAATAAGATGGATCGCATACAACTTGCTTGCATTTAGCGGTTTCTCCTTCAGATGTCACACCACAAGCTTTTCCTTCATCGTCAAATACCACCTATTTAATTTAGTTAATCCCATTTAAGTTTTGATCTTAAAAGCATATGACATGCAAGTAATTCAAATAATTAGTTGAGCATTTAGGTGTTAAAATAGATACCTTGCAATCAGGCTTAGCCAGCATGTAAGTACCACCATAAACAGCACTAAGGCGGGCAAATGCCTATATTAATAGTAAATAATTGAATATGGCAATGGAATTTATTTACATAAAATGAGAATAATGATATAAACCTGCGGCAGCTCTGCTAATCCATACAAAGGATAGATATAGGGTGATCCACCTGCAAATCTTGCCAGAGATTCTGCATAAAGCTAAACACCAAAAGAAGCAAATTGATGAGTAGAGGAAATAGGAATTTAGTCTTAGAAGTGTAAATCGAAAGATCAATTATAAATTTTATCTGATTTTCTGTTAGACTACACCTAATGAATGGACGCAACATCAAACTCATGATCAAACTAATAACATTAATTGATAAGACTACACCTACTGATTTTCTGTTAAACTACACCTACTGAATGGTTGCAAGATCAAACTCATGATCGGCATAGGTAACATTTTCTTTTGTCTTAGATGACCATATATTGCAATTTTCCTTAGTTTAGATGATTATATATTGCAATTTGATTACTTGCATGGATATAATATTTACCAGAAAGGAACAGGATATAAGCTTTCCTATCAATCAGCAAAAAGAGTCACTCTTAATTTTTAAAATATACATGTTTATAAGTGAAGTGCTTGAATGGAAATAGAAGCACGTGGACATATTATACAGAATGTGAGGTATGAATCAACTTTCAGGTCAAATCATGTTTTTTTTTTTTTTTTTTTTTCTTGCATTATCATTGAAGTTATACTTGAGCAAAAAATATAAGAGCATTACTTTCATTCTCTTTACAGTATCAAGAGCTGGCTCGTTTAGATATTGGTCATCTCTATGGAGTGCCAAAGCATGACCTATGAAGTCCATTGTGTTATCATCCAAGCCATATTTTCTGGCAAAAAGTATCAGAACACAATAAATTTATAAAATAAGAAAATTAGTAAATTTTAACACGGCACAATCATACCCAATAAGTTCTTTTGTGGTCATTTTTGTGAGGTCATATCCACCATGAGTTTTTGGATCATTTTCATTGTAATCTTGAACGTAAACAAAGAACTTTTTAGCTCTGCGCTTCTCAAGCAAACCCATTAATGGAGATTTAAGCGCCTCCATGTCAGTAGCAGGAACTTTGTGAATCTGCTTTGAAGATTGAAGTGAGAAATGAAATTTACATAAATAGAAAGTACCAACTATTTTTTCAGAAAACAATACCTTTCCCTTACTGAAGACATAACTTCCATCTACAGCTTTGAAGGAGAGATATTTTGTTACATCTGTGTGGATGAGGACACGAACCAACGTACCATTTGCCATCATAAACTAGAAAACAGTGACTTTTTATGGGTTTTGATTTAAAGGAGATACAAATATATAACCATTTGTTGCGTTAAACTTCTTCTTCAACTTCTACTATCAGTCTAAATACTGCTTAAATAATTTAACCAGAGGACACATGATAACTTTCAGTAAGCATCAGAAACAACAGAGTGAAATCAGTATTTAAAATAGAGAAAATGTACTGATGCCAAACTCAAAGAAAAGCAAAAACGATTAGTAACATGAAGAAGTACAATGCAATATACCCAGGGCGTAAGATGGTACCTTTGGAATCATATCAACATTGTACTCTTTGCTTGGACCTAAACTTGATGGAGGTGGATCATCTCCTCTAAATCTCTTCCACAGCTGCAGTGAGGAAAAGAAATTGTATGCAACTAATTATAAGTAAAGGATCTTTATTACTAAACTTCTTACTATGTCTAAATAACTTAGTTGTTTTATATGTCACGTACTACCAATAGACCTATCAATGGATACTTTCGAATCGGATAGTGTCATACCGCATTCGCATCTTAAATCATTTTTTGGATATCTGCATCCACAGATACAGACAGATATCAGATAGTTATCCACCCACCGACAGTCGATAAATCAAGAAACATGATTATAAAATTTTGGTTCAACATAAATATTTCTCGATCCTATTGATTATAAAAGTATGCCCAACAATATGACAATAATAAATAGCTTTGAACAATTAATATGACTTAAATACATATAAACTATGAACTTAGTGTAATAATATATACATATCTTTCTTTATACTAAAATAAACATGAAATAAACTATGATTCTTACAATGACTGGACGGATAGCTTTCGGATGCAGATGTCTTTATATCCACGTCCTTATCTCTCTTTTTTTCGGATAGTGAATATTTATCCGGTTTTTGAATACGAATGTAGATGAATTTTAGATTTTTTGGGTATCCATTGATAGCCTTATCTGATAGTTCTATTTTAATTCAGATTACTGACCTGGATGAGATTGAGTGAGGTTGATTCTCCTCCGTAATAATCATTTTTGTCCATATGTAACACCTGTTGCATATCTAATTTTAGCCAAATGCCATATCACATTCAAGTAAAATTTACATCTAAATCCAAATCATTAAAAGAAATAAACCGAAAAAAACAAAAAATCTCCTCTGTCGAAAAGAAGTCGACACAGAAATGAATTACATGCAGAAAACTAAAATAATTAGTTATTAATGCAGAGTCAAAATTTTAAGTTCAAATCATACTGAATTATTATAGCAGGAGATATAATCAAGTATAATAAATGCTTAATAAATCCAAAGAAAAAATCAGATGACGAGGGAAATAAAATCAGTACAGGTAATCCAAACAGCTTAAGCTGATGCACATTACCATGGTAGCTTCAAAATAATTAATGCATATTTTATTAGTTTCAAGAGAAACATTAAATATGCACTAGCCATCAGGTGCTAAGATAACTCTACGAAGTACAGTGGCCATATATAGAGGAAATTCTATTGGGAAACAAACTCTAGATGCAACTAGCGACATAATGAATCTCAACCATTATATCGCTTCCTGATTTCTACCTTTCATATAAAGACAAGGAAACAGAAAAGTGGTGCAAATAAGCAAACAAAATCATGATGTGTACACACACACACACACACATGGATAAGGATCCGCTACACCACACTTTCCCTGAATTCTAACCACAATTTACCCTATAAGTAATATTATTTTCTCTTCCTTTCCACTACACCGTTATTCTTTTTAATTCATCACGAGAGAGAAAGTAATATATTTAAAGGGGGATATGTGGCTGAAATTCAAGCGGAACACCGGTGTAGCCAATCCTTTCCCTTTGTTATATCCGAGAATTTGTAGATGTTCAATTCACGTATATATTATCATTTATCCAAAATTTGAGTTTGTTCCCACATTCGTAGAATAATATATTTGATATTTAACTTTAACCATTCGAAGAAATGTTTGAACGGTGAATAATTGAGCTAAGATTTTGAAAATGTTACGAATGTCCGAATGAACTCAAATTTTGGATAGATGATAATATATATGTCGATTGAATATCTACAAATTCTCGTTGGATTTGGATTGGTGTAACTCACGGTAAGGTAGATGTGCTGCAAAACAGTAATGCCCCAGAACGCTCCTCATATTATATATATACATATATATATATATATATATATATATATATATATATATATATATATATATATATATACACACACACACACGGAAAGTCTATTTGGACACAAGATTTAGACATAATTGGTGACACGATGAATTTACACCGTCGGATCACCCCATGAATTTCACTACTCCATATAAAGACAAAACGATATAACGGTTAAAACTGTGTGTCCATTAATTTGTGTTTAATTTTGTGTCTAAATAGCATATATATATATATATATATATATATATATATATATATATATATATATATATATTATAGTGCGGTTTTATGCTTCAGAGTACCGCCGAACGGTTTTTTTTTTTTTTGCCGTGTTCGGTGGTCTTCCACCGACCGACTGTTCGGACGACGGTACCATGGTACCTCGTAGCACAAAGCGTGGTGCCCTTAGCACCGCACCATATATACACACACTCTCTCTATTGTAAAGTGGTACTCTATGCATTGAAAATTTACTAACTCAAGGTTTGAAAAATATTTTCAGATTTCATCCATTGGTTTCAATCATTATAATCTGAAAACATGGTTATTCTGATATGATATTCCGCACCGATGAAGAGAATTGTTGTATTATAAAAGTTGGTCTGTAACAGATAAAAAAAGGTAAAATGGAGTTGATATTGGAAGAAATGAATTATATTATCTTTTAGTTCGTCATCTTAACCATGTACAAAACAAAGATACTAAAATAAAAATGAAGGGTACTCTAATCAGTGAATGAATAAACTGTTCGTTCAAGCATTTATACTTGTCTTCTGTTTATACTGAAATTTTGTCATTCACATTTGAAAAGGAAGGGGAAAAAGAAAAAGGAAAGAACCCTAAATCCGCCATTTTGACAATGGTTACAGCTTTCATCCAGGTATTTAAATTGTATTTGAAAGGATGCATGTATATTGTTATTCCAGTGCATTGATATACAATCAATCCCCAAAAAAATAAAAATAAAAACCTAACTTATTACTCACGAAAATTCGACAGTCAAATAAATCCAGTTATCGACGCAAACTATCATCATCTAAGCAAATGACATGTAGATCAAATGATCGCGAAACAAATAATAAGCTGCGACACGTTTTCAATGCTCAGATTCAGACAAAATCTGAGCAGCAAAATTCATTTTATACTGAATATCGATAGAAAACGGTAACAAAACAAATGAGTCGCGTAAAATTATAATAAAATGTAAGACATTAATTGACCTTGAGGCGATCAACGGAGAGAAGACCGCTCAGAATGCATTCTTTTAGACCAGTTCCCAGAACAATGACATCATATTCTTCATCCATGGCCGGCTAGACAGGGAAGAAACAACAGACGCGATGGAGAGTGAGATTTGATCTCTGTTATACGATTGAGACTATGTACGTTCTTATGATTTGGTCGAGAAAAGTATGTTATTGACACGTGCCTGTGCAGTACAATTCTATAAAGCAGTCGAACCATTTTTATTTTTTTTTGGGTCTGTTTAGCGTAAGAGTATTCCAGCGGACTGAAAATTTAAATTGATGCGTTTACCATTTTAATGGAGATATTTAAAAACATTTAATCAAAGTATTTTAATTTATGATTTTTAATTTGATCGATTTATAGTTAATTAATTAATCATGTATTTTATTGTGATATAAACGTTTAATAATTAGAAATGAAACACACCAAAATAAATTCAGTATTTCATTAAATCATAATAATACATATTTCAAACTGTAGCTAATCAAACAAACTAGAAAACTAAACCAAACATGCTAAACTAAATCAAACAAACTAGATGTTAACCCAGTTTACCCGATCAGAAGGCTACAAAATTAAAAGTCAAGATAGAGTCAGATTCATTTGAAACTTAACCGAAATGCTCAAAACACAGCCAAGATGGAACTCAAAATTTTGACCACAAGATAAACTAAGGAGATAGAGGCACACCATGTATTTTTTTTAGTACCTTTTATTTGATTGAAAAAGTAACTTACATATAGTTTTGTCTTCTCTCTCTCCTACTTCCCTTATGCATATCTTTATTAATAATTCTCTTGAAAACATACATTTTTGGTCCGACCGTGAAGTACCAAAATTACCCTCTTTCTATTCAAATTTTAAATGCGTAATCAACGTGCTCATTAATAATTCTATTAACATTATTTTTTACGTTTGTTTCTATACTCATTTTAATTAAATCTTCTGTCATTTTTAACATACAATTTATTTCAATTTCAAACGTGTACTATATCTTAGGCTTGCGTGTAGGTTTGAGAACAAATCAAATGTGTTTGGGGTCAAAATACCTTTTCTTCTAGATATTTCCAATGCATCAGTATAAATACGCATGTCCCTTATCAATTGTTACTTCATTTTGTTTTATCATTCACTAAAAGCTTATTCGGTTGCTTCATTCTGAGGCAATATGGTGTGAGATATGTTTTTCTTTTTCTTTTATAATATGATTTCTAAATGATACAATTTGTTACACACTTACATAATTAACACTGACTTTACCATTGTTATATTTAATACATGCATATGCATTAGTCACTCGCAAGTCACAACATTATAGAACTCGCAAGCCAACATCACTATTAGGCGCGATGGAGTTAGAAGACACAGAAAGTTCTTCAATGGCTACACGGGATGGCTTGGCCCAGATGCAAGCCCACCAATGTGTAATTACAACAAAAATATAGAACGTTGAAGGAAAGATGATCTATATTTCATATCGTTCTCGGGGAAGGAAAAAAAATCTTCTGTCAGGCTGTCAGCCAGTAATATCTATATTTAAAAAATATCCATTTTTTTACTAACAAACATTCAACTTTTAATAACACCAAAAAGTATTTAAGAAAACATAGGTACCAACCTTCTGTAAATTAACTTAAATGTTAATGTTCCGTTTTAACTTAAATATGAGAAATGAACTGAATAATGGTGATGTGTGCAGGTTTTTAAAGGCTAATGATATTCTGAAGAGAGTATATGGAAGTGTTGTGCTTGGTAAATGGAGAAAGTGAGAAACTATATCGGGATGGTAAATGGAGAAAGAGAGTATACAAAAAGCGCGTGTCATCATCACGCGCAGAGCGTGTACCGTTACCCCGTCACCACGCGCGAAGCGCGTGCCGTGACGTTCATTGTAAATAGTGTTTATGGAGCATCATTTCAAGTGTTTCTACTTCGGTTACATTCTACAAATACTTTCATTAAGTACTGACACACGTAAAGGAAGACCAATTAATTACATGTTATAAGGTACTAATTTGTTTTTAACACGTTAGAGGGCATTAGTTTACTATCTTTTTGTTGCATATCATAGTAATAATAATAATATTTTTTATTTCTTTCCTAAGTGAAAACCCTAGTTCACTACTAGAAAAGTAGGGCACAACATTGGTGCTTTGACAAACCACCGATGTTAAAGGAATTTTTAACATCGATATTTCTTTATCGATGTTAAAAGTTTTCACAGACTTCACTTGTTAAAATAACCATTTTTTTAACTATGTTTTAAAAAAATTGAAAATAACTCGTATAGTTAGTCCCCCCTTAATTAACCAAAAACATTTCACTCACTTAACCAAAATTTACATTCCCTCACTTAACCAAATATTATTTCCCCCATTTTCTCCATTCTCTTTCGACCCTACTCTCTGTCGAGCTCTGTCGAACTCTCGAACTCTGTCTCTCTCCTGTTTATCACTCACTAAATCGTCATCTCACACACACAAACCTTCATCGTATTTCACCCTCACAAAATTACAAACCCAGTTTTCGATTAGGCCAAACCCAGCTTCAAATTGGTTTTATTGGTGCTAATTAGTCAAAACTTAGCTTCAAATGGTTCGGTTTGATGCTTCTTAGGTAAACCCGGCTTCAATTAGTAAGTATATTTCAAATTTGTTTTTAAATTTTATTTTTGTTCTTAACTTTTACTTTCTTCAACATATATGGAGGTTGCTAGAGCTTGCTAAAGCTGGTGAGTTAGTAAGAAACCCTCTATGTTCAAAACCCTAATTTTATTTACTTGTAATTGGTTTGCATGTTATCTGAAGATAATTGGAGTAGCTGACTGGGAGCTTGATTATGGGATTTCATGTGAAGTAGCTCAAGGTTAGTACTTTACTTAGGGTTGTTATGATAATGGTTACCGTTACCATTTGACAAATACCGTTACCGTACCGTTTTTACTGGTAAGCCAAAAATGATTACCGTTATCGATCGATTGGTATACCGAAGACTGGTATACTGATAATTTGGTAACCATTACAATGGTTATGGTAGATTACTGTTTGTCCATCAAAGTTTGTATCTTGAAATATTTTTTTACATAATGCAACTTATTATACTATATGTAGTGTTAGTTAATAAATAAAAAAAAATATAAATAAAATAAGTGTACTTGAATTATTTCATCCAATTACTGAACTAAATTAATCATTTATTTGGTTTTAAATGCATGTAATGAAGCATATCAGATGATTATACATATGATTTAAATTGGCTGGTAAAATTACCATTATCGCTAGTATTGTAGAAATATTGCCGATAATTTACCGTTGAAAATGGTAAATTTATCATTACCATACCGTTTTAACTAGTATACTGATTTCAATAAAAATGGTTACCGATCATTTGGTAATGGTAAATGTACTGTTACCATAACAGCCTTAACTTTACTTATAAGTTTGACCTGTATATGAGTGTTTGAATGTGTATATTTTTTGTATTGTGTGTTTTTAATTACTTTATTTGTTTAATTCACTATGTATGTTAAAGGCTTGTCCATAATAATGTATGTGTAACGTCTATGTGCCTAATCTGCCTAATATGTTCCTATGTGACTATATAATGTGTATTTTCTCTATTGAGTTTTGTTTTCCTTGTTTTTTTTGTTATCTTAAGGTAATTGGAGTATCCGTCTAATTTGTTCTTAATTTTTGGTTTATGTATGATCTGATTCGTGATAGTACTTTGACTTGATTGGGTTTACCTCCCTAGATTGCAAAAGAGGCTGGTTGTGCATGTGTCTTTTTTATTGCGCATGCTTTGATTTTTTGTTCTTTAATTTAATAACGATAGGCTTGTAATCATCCGAGTTTGAGTAGACAAATTCGATAAGCAAAATGTCTCATCGAAGGCTTTTTGAGTGTAAATCTTGTTTCTTTTGGGATCAAGCTTAGCTACAAGTGCAGAAAATCCGAAAGGCTTATTTGTCTTCTATGTGATTGGCTTGCATGTATATTATGCTTTTTTTTTGGTTTGTTGTGTGTATTTTGTAATTCGTTTATGTATACTTTGTAATTGGTTTGCTATGCTAATTTGTTAATTCCTTTTCCGCTAGATTTTTCTGGTTATGCTTCTCTTTTTGTTTCTTAGTGTTCAACAGATGAAACTTGATGGTGGATCACACTTCTTTTTTTGATTTTCTTGATAGTTTTTTTTGTGCTCGGCGATACTTATTTATCGATGTTTAAGATTTCTTTTGAATCAAGTTGTAATAAAATTCTGCCATTTAGATTAAAAATACTATAACAATAAATTGACTTAAAAAAGAAATGCACATATCCACTTGTAGTAACAAAAGAGAACCTATGTTGAAAACTAACTATGCCATGTATGAAAAGTTTCGGTTAAATTAAAATGCAAAATTATTGTTATAATTTGATTGCAGGTAGCTTAAGCGATATAGTTTCTGGTTTTTATCTAATTCTAATTTGTTATTTCAACTTAAGATATCCTATGAACTATATTCTAAAGTAATCTTTTGGTACTCACATGAAATTCAAATCCTTGTACTTATTTTTTTCTGCGATTTGATTTTCAAGAGCCGCTTGGTTTGAGTTTCGGATTTTGGTTAATTTTGTTTTAGTTGTTGACTTTGTAGGTTAGTCTGCTCCACAACAATTTTAATGTTTAAATTAAATTTATACTTTTTTATGTACAATCTGCTTGTTTATGTCATTTTATGTTTAAAATGACAATCAGGTAAATTGCTCTTCGTCATACGAACATATGGATAAGTCATGAATTTCGAAAGATAGGGTTTTTTTTTTTTAGAATACGAAATTGGAGTGGAAAAGTTCTTAGTTAATGTAGAATAAAATTCTAGTAATCAGAAGAAAATTCCTTGCTCATGTGCACATTGTGATAACTTTAGAAAATTCTCTATCAAAATAATCAGGGGTCATTTATATGAAATTGGATTTAGTTTGGGGTATATTGATTGGATTTGGCATGGAGATGATCGTTCTAAGTGTTAAAATTGGACCATTTAAATCTATGTCAATTATGGAGAAGATTTTAATTGATTCTTGTAATCAACTAATTATGGGCAACAAATTGAAAAGATATGGGAGAGATTAATGGATTTGATAAATCAATCAAATTGTGGCAACAAATTTTGATAGAATTAGAAGTTATATTAATTGATTTAAATCAATCAAATAATTGTATAGGTGAAAATAAATTAAAAATGTGCCAAATTTATGGTGGAATAAGTCAGGAAATATTTCTTCCTTTTCCATGAAGCACTCTTTATCCTTCACCCTATATATATGTAGGCATTGGCTCATATTTTCTAGACACACAAGTAGAAAGCTCTCTCTAATATTGTCTTCAATAAGATCCATATTTTCTCTATCTATTATAGGGTGAGAAAGTTGTATTGAGTTTTGTCTTTCTTCTCATATTGTACCTCCTCCTCTTGAAGCGAAGTAATAAAAAGTTGTCGGGTCCGAGGACGTAGGCATAGCCGAACTCCGTTATATTGGTGTGTTCTTTCCCTTTTCTATTTCTGTTTTTCTCTATAATTTGAGGCATTTCTTATTCTTCATCATCTTTGTTGGATTGGCATTGTTGAGATTGTCGACAGGCTAGATCATTAGGTGTTCTGCTTCCACTGGCCAAATCACTGTTTTTGCACAACTGATTGGTATTAGAGCTTGTTGTTCTGTTCAAAGACTATTTCAGCTATGTCTAATTCCACAAAAAATAATGGTGGTAGAAGCGCTAAAAATTATGGAGTCGCTAGATTTGATGGTAAGGGCGATTTTGGCACATGGAAGATGAAGATGGAAGTGGGTGTTGAAGAGAGAGAACATTTAAGGTTGTCTCAGATCCAGAGAAATTGAGGAATTTAGCACCTGAAGAGATAGAAGAATTGGAAGATGATGCTCTTGCTACCATCCAACTTAGCCATTCCGATGAAGTACTTAGAGAGTTCTCTTATGTGAAAATTGCTAAGGAACTATGGGATGCTCTTAAGAGAAAATTCTATGACAAGTCTCTCACTAACCACATCATCCTGCAACAACAACTTTATTCATTCAAGATGAAGCCTAGAACCGATGTATTTGCTCACATGGATGCCCTTAACACGCTTGTCATGAATCTTCGAGCAATTGATGTAAAGATTGAGGATGAAGTGCAAGTTGTTCTTCTATTATGTTCTTTATCTGTAGAGTATAATACTTTTGTTAACCCTATGATCTATGGACGTTCATCTATTTGCTTGGAGGATGTGAAGAAAAATTTACATAACGATATGTTGAGGGGAAATTTAGCAAGCATGAGCATGGAGAATGATTCTGAAGGCCTTATTACATAAAGGGGAAGAAGTAAAAGTAGACCCAAATATGGTGGAGATAGAGCTAAGTCCATATCTCAGTCAAGGGGAGCTCGGAAGGGAGTTTGTCATTATTGCAGAAAACCTGGACATTATATTACAAGTTTTCCCAAGTTGGAGAATAAAAACAAAGTTGTTCCTCAAAAGGCTTCAGCTTTTACTGCGGAGACATCATATTCAGAAAGCGATCCTGGCATTTTTATAGTTTCTGCCTCTTCTATCAAGAATACTATATGGATTATTGACTCAGGAGCATCCTATTACATGACACTGGATAGGAACTCTTTTTCCACTTATCGTCAGTTTGATGGAGGAGAGGTTCTCATGGGAAATAATGCTTCTTGTCGGATGTTTGGTATTGGAACAGTAAAAATCAGGATGTTTGATGGTGTTGTTCGTACTTTATGTGATGTCAGGCATGTGCCTGATTTAAGGCGTAGTTTGATCTCCATTGGATCATTGTGAAATTTTGGTTTAAAGTGTGTAATAGAAAAAGATTCATTAAAAATTACAAATGGCTCATTGATAGTAATGAAAGGGGTAAAAGCTGAAAATCTATATTTGCTAAAGGATACAACTGTTGTTGCGGAGTCTAATTCAGTTATTGATTCTGTTGATTCTGATTCTACCAGGTTGTGGCATTTTCGTATGGGTCACATTGGAGAGCATAGTTTAGAAGTATTGAGAAAGCGAGGCTTGATTGACGGTGTTCATCATTCAAAACTTGACTTTTGTGAAGGATGTGTACTTGGGAAGCAGACAAAGGTTTCTTGTGGCAATGCAGAGCATAAGTCTAAAGATGTTTTAGACTGTTGTTTGGAGCCCCGGACCATGTCTATCGTTTGGAAGAGCCATGTATTTTGTTTCATTTGTTGATGATTTTTCTAGAAAAGAATGGATTACTTTATGTAGTCCAAAATGAAACTTTTGATAGGTTTCAAAGTTGGAAATCTCTTGTTGAGAAGCAATCTGGAAAGAAAGTGAAGGTTCTTCGTTCAGATAATGGTGGTGAATTCACTTCTCAAAAATTCATCAAATTTTGTGAGTCTGAGGGAATCAAAAGATACTACACCACGCTAGGAGACCTTCAGTCAAATGGGGTTGCAGAGAGAATGAATAGGACTTTGTTGGAAAGAACTCGTTACTTACGACTGACTACATGATTAAATAAGAAATTTTGGGCAGAAGTGTTATCTACGGAGGTTTTCCTTATCAATCGCACACCTTCTACCACCATAGATATGAAGATTCCTGATGAAGTATGGAAGTGAGAGCCTGTATCATATTCCTTTCTCAGAATGTTTGGCTGTCCAGCTTATGTGCAAGAGAGTAAAGGGAATTCGGATCCAAGATCGCGCAAGTTTTTTTTTTTTTTTTTTTTGGCTATAAGAAAGGAATTAAGGGTTATAGGTTGTGGTGTCCTACTACCCAGAAGATTGTTACTAGAAGGCATGTTACATTTGATAAGAAGGCTATTTTGAAGGTGGAGCCTTCTTTTTCAAGTAATGATGAAGTTGAGAGGACAAATTCAGAATACCAAGCACAAGGTAGATCATCAGACATCCATACGAGTAAAGATGGTGATTCCGATGACACCGTGGTTGATAGGGAAAGGACAGAAGATCAGTCTCAAGGTGGAGCTCAAATTCAAACTTGACCAACCAGAGAGAAGAAAAGACCTACATAGCTTGATGATTTTGTGGGATTAAGCATTGGAGATATTGACTTTGATGACATAGCAGATTATGCATTTAGCATATTTCATGATGAGCCTAGTGACTATAAAAATGCCATTAATTCCGATGATAGCTCCAGTTGGTAGTTAGCAATGGAGGAGAGATCGAGTCTTTTCACAAAAATCACACTTGGGATTTAGTGACACTTCCTTCTGGAAAGAGAGAAATTGGATGTAAATGGATCTATAAGGTGAAGGACGACATCAATGGTGACTTAAGGTACAAGGCAGGATTAGTAGCGATGGGTTATGGTCAAAAGAAAGTTGTGGAGTTCCATGATATTTTCTCTCGAGTTGTTAGACACACTTTCATTTGCATTCTTTTGGCACTGGTTGCTCACTTCAACATGGAGTTGGAACAATTAGATGTCAAGACAACATTCTTGCATGGTGGCCTTGAGAAGGACATTTACCTATAATGACCAGAGGGGTTCATTGATAGTACCAGGCCTAGTCATGTTTGTAAACTTGACAAATCTCTTTATGGTTTAAAATAGTCCCCTAGAAAGTGGTATAAGAAATTTGATAAGTTTATGATCTCACAAGGTTACTCTAGAAGCTTCAAGGAACAATGTGTCTATTTTAAGAAATGTAATAATGAAATCATTTATTTGTTTCTTTATGTTGATGGTATGTTGATAACTTCTAAGAGCATGACTAGAATTTCAGAATTGAAGATGGAACTCAGTAAGGAGTTTGAGATGAAAGATTTGGGAAACACACAGAGAATTTTGGGGATGGAGATTCAAAGGGATAGAAAACAAAGAGTTTTAAGGCTCGCTCAAACTCGATATATCGAGAAAGTCCTATCTCGATTCAGTATGGAGAATGCTAAACCAATGGCTACTCCATTAGGCTCTCAATTTAAGCTATACAAAGATATGTGTCCCTCATCGGATGAAGACAAAAGGGATATATGTAATATTCCTTACTCTAGTGCGGTTGGAAACCTTATGTATGTTATGGTATGCACAACGCATGATTTAGCTCATGCAGTTGGTGTTGTTAACAGATACATGTCTAACCCAGGGAAGACTCATTGGCAAGCAATAAAGTGGATTCTAAGATATTTGAGAGGAACATCTGATAATGGCTTGTTGTTTGGAGGTAGTGGCATAACTTTATGGGGTTATTGTGATTCAGATTAAGCTGGGGATAGAGATGGTGGGAAATCAATCTCGGGCTATGTTTTTACAAATGGCATAGACCTGATTTCTTGGAGATCCAAGCTATAGTCCATTGTAGCTTTATCAACTACAGAGGCGGAGCTCATTTCTATTGTGGAAGCGACTAAGGAAGGATTGTATTTGTTGCAGCTTTTGGATGATTGATTAATGATGCAGAAGACCGTGGAGTTGTTTTCAGATAGTCAAAGCACCATTCATCTTGTGCAAAACCAAGCCTACAGCTCATGAAAAAAGCACATTGATGAGGAGTATCTTTCTCATGCTTGAAGAAGAGAGAAATAAATTAAAGTTGTCAAAGATTCACACAAATGACAATCCAGCTGATATGCTAATCAAGTCGGTTCCAAAGGACAAGTTTGAGCATTGCTCAAACTTGATCGGTGTGGTGCGAACTACTTAGCGCCATGGGGTGCTAACCCAACAACTAATTATGTTAATTGATGAATATATTTAAATCCAGGTGGAGTGTTAAAAATTGGACGATTTAAATCTACGCCAATTATGGAGAAGATTTTAATTGATTCTTGTAATCAATTAATTATGGGCAACAAATTGAAAAGATATAGGAGAGATTATTGAATTTGATAAATCAATCAAATCTTGTTATATGTGGCAACAAATTTGGATAGAATGAGAAATTATATTATTTGATTTAAATCAATCAAATAATAGTATAGGTGGAAATAAAATAAAAATGTGCCAGATTTGTAGTGGAACAAATCAGGAAATATTTCTTCCTTATCCGTGAAATACTCTTCATCCTCCCCTTATATATACGCAGGCATTGGCTCATATTTTCTAAACACACAAGAAGAAAGTTCTTTCCATATATTATCTTCAATAAGATCCCTATTTGTTGTATTTATTATAGGGTGAGAAAATTGTAATGAGTTGTGTATTTCTTCTCATACTGTATCTCTTCCTCTTGAAGTGAAGTAATAAAAAGTTGTTGGATCCGAGGACCTAGGCATAACCGAATCTCGTTATATTGTTGTTTTCTTTCCCTTTTCCATTTTTGTTTTTTTCTCTATAATTTGAGGTGTTTGTTTTTCCTCATCATCTTTGTTAGACTGGCATTGTTGACATTGTCGACAGGCTAGATCATTGGGTGTTCTGCTTCCACTGCCCAAACCACTGTTTTTGCAAAACACTAAGAATATTAGGTCATATATTGGTACTACATGTCCATCATCTGAAACCGTTAGCGTTTTGAAGCAACATTTAATTCAGGGGGTTATGATGATGATGATTCGTATGACTTCAAGAGGTTCATCGCCGATGATGAACAACCTTTTTATGAGGATAGTGAGTGCACTAAGTTAGAGCCAATGTTAAAGTTGTGTAATTGGAAAGCCAGGTTTGGTATTAGCGATGGCTCATTCACTGAACTTATCTCTTCTGTTGGCTCTTTCCTTCCTAAGGATCATGTGTTGTCGGCTAACGCATATCATGCTCATAAAACTCTACTGATTTAGGCCTTGAGTACGTAAATGGAGAAAGTCCACGAAGCACTTGGCGCTCACTTAGCATGGCCTTGGGACTTGATAATCTTCCCGACTGTGGAGAAGGTTGTACTTATACAAACAAAGAGAAAAGAGTTGCCTCAGTCAAAAAAAAAGAATTGAGTTTTTGCTAAGACTATAGACCTGTTCACCAAATAGAGCCAAATAAGAACGTGGCTAGCTATTTCAGGATGTTGATAAACATGCAAAAACATTTATGCTTGTTTCTGGGTCCTCAATACTAATTCCTTGTGAAGCCGAAGTCTTTGGAGTTGAGAAGATGGTATACATGTTGCTTGAGAATCTAATCGCCTTGTTAGAATTTGACATGAATGACAAGCTGCAATATCTGCATATATGGCGTAAGTGTATTTTTAATTTTAATTTCTTGTCATTCTGGACATATAGATATGTTGATTAGCTATTTCATATTTATACGTAGGTACTTGCATACTTTGGTTTGTAAGATTAACGATTTAGAGTTGTTTGCCTTTGTCGATCCTAGAGCGACATTTACCCTCAAGAATGAATTTGAAACTTAAGATGTTAATCGGTTGAGGGAGGGTAATTCCGATCGTCTATTCTTAATGCCACACAATCAAAAGTGTTGATGCAATATATATTATGATTTTTAGGCAAAAAAATTGCAGCCTCTGAATTTTGTATATTTTCTAATAAAAACTGTCTGCATTGGAGTTTAGTCATAATATGGAATGGTGATATTTATATTCTCAATCCTTTTTCTCATCAGGCACATTTTTCTGCATTAGAAAAAGCATTATCAAGGTAATATATTTGTACTATAAGAATGTGATTCATTTAGGGTATCGTTTTTTATTACGGAACATATGACTTATGTGTTATGGACATTGTTACTTTCTCTTATGTAGCACAGTCAAATCTTTCAGCGCTCAAATCGTAAGAAAAAACAGTGTTTCTTAAATTAAGAACCTTGCAGTAAGTATTTTGCACTTTAGTTCATTTGTCCTACTTACTAGTCTAGCTTCTATTTGGTGTTGATTGAAACAACTCACCTTATTATTATTTTCTCTTATTATTATTTGAATAGCGGTCTCCTAAACAACCAGGTGGCAATGAATGCGGCTACGTTGTGATACGATGTATGAAAGAAATCATTTTGGACAATGAAATGTCTTTGACTACCAAGGCAGCCTATTTTATATTTTGATTGAGAAATAGTAAGATATTTGGATGAATATATATAGTATTGTGCTAATTTTTGTGTTACACTTTTTAGTGGGCGACCAAGACAAGGATATCCTACATGATGCAAGGGCTTAATGATGTGCGCCACGAGGCTTTCGAATTCATACAAGACATAATGTAATTTTTTTTATCATCTTATGAATTCATCCATGGAAATATATAATGTGACTGTTAAGGTTGATTCTGGCTTGAGAGGCAGGGAAGTAATGTACTTTATTTACGTGGATTTATGTCTGGGTTGTTTAGAATTTTCTAAATGTTGGAGTTAGATGGATTATTGTATGATGTTTTTGGATTGGTATGGTTGAAAATAGATTAGTGTTGGATGTTTATAGATTGGAATGGTTAAAAAGAGTAATACAACTATGTTATTTTGGTGTTTCTTGGAATATTGTAGCTGGATGATCTGATTGGATTATCTTTCGATTTTTGGGTTTAAATACAAACGAAAGGTATATAATTTTCGCTATTTGATAACATTTTCAATTTTTATGTGATGTTATTTTCAGTTGTTTGCATCATATAGTTATTGTAAACTGATGTGTATAATTGCTTGCTCTAAGGAACTGATGTCCACTACTACATGTTTACATTGCTTGCTTTACAAAACCGATGTACATAGTAAGAAGTAACATCGGTCCCTTCAAAGAGATTGATGTAATTAACATGTTTAATGAACCGATTTAAATTTAATTTTTAAACATCAGGTTTGCTTTTCGTTGATGTTAACTAGCTTAAAAGACATCATATTTACAAAAAATAAAGATGTAAATGTTTATTTCTACTATATGTGTTATATGTTTAAGTGGTTCTAAACCTCTTAATATAGCAACGTTCAAATCATAGTAATACAATATTATTTTAAACTGTAGTGAAAAACATCGGATATCCTAATAAAAGCGTTGCATAAAGCCATCATTGACATCAACCAAAGACCAATGTGAAAGATCACGACCTTTCTCTACACTCGCAAAGACATCGGTCGTAAAACACTCAGACATTGACCAGAAACTGATGTTGTAGCTTATTTTTCTAGTACTGAATTATTATGCATAAACTATATTTTAATGCTTTAATGAGTTCATTATTTATATATAAATTGATTTTTTATGTAGTTATTTAAGATAATTTAGATAAAATTGTTTTTATAATTGTATTTTGATGGAGAAGAAAGAAAGAGTAAAGGAGTGGTGTTGAATCATACGATGTAGAAATGTAAGACCGAGGGTGCGTTTGCATGTAACGAAAGCGAGATATTTAAGAAGAGTATTAAATGGAGTAGGAAGTGAAACGGGATATGCATTTACGTCTTTAAACGGAGAATTTAAGCAGAGTTAATATAAAGTGACTTTTGATTTTATTGATTTATGGTTAATTAATTAATTATTTTATTATGTAATTATTAGAACAGTTTTTGATCAAATAAGCCTACCTTCCTAGATACTATAATCGCAAATCAGAATCAACAAACAGAGCCACATATCCAATTACAAAAACAATACCCATTTATGACTTTACTATAATTTTAATTCCAACCTTTTACTTATATGGACTATTTTTAATTACAACTGAAAATTCACAAGGTGATATTCTCAAACATGTATTTTTTTATTTCTTAACCAAATTAGTTTTTACTTTTTTTTTTCATTTGAAATTTCTTAATTTATTTTTGTCAAGAACCTAGAAAATATAGTTCAAATAATCAAAGAATTTGAGAACTTACTCAAGAAATTTGAGCGCAAGAATTTGATATGGAAATGAATTAATAAATTTCAAATGAAAATAAGTAAAAGCTAATTTGGTTAAGAAATAAAAATATACGTGCTTGAGAATATCACCTTATGTGAATTTTTAGTTGTAATTAAAAATTAGTCTATATAAGTGAAAGGTTTGAATTAAAATAATAGTAGAAAAAATAGTAGAGAAGACATGGTTTTATAGTGCTTTGGAAAACTCTGCCCTACGTCCACTAGTAGTAAAAAAATTCATATTATTTTGGCAAAGCCGACTAGTTTTTAAATTTACCGCAAACACATTTTATTATAACAAATAATATAAAATACAAAAGTACAAGTGACTGTGGTTGACAGTCAGCTAAATTCGATTTTTAAGGTGGACCGTCCACCACTTACGGAGTTTATAGTGTTCCGTCCACTCTACCTGATCGGGCTTAAGGCACTGGAGCTAGCTAATAAACTAGACTATAATATAATGCTCCACGCAGGGAGGATATGACTTGATACATTCCATACTACACTAGGTAGTTAATTACATTTTCTTAATCAATTACATGGTCAAGTTAAATGTCCGCTGATGATCCAAACAAACTGAACACAGGAAAAACTCTAATGAACAGTATCATTGCAAAAAATAGATAAGATCTCCAAAAACCAAAGGAAGGAACCAAACACCCAAACAGTAATAACATCAGCCAGAAAAACAGATCTGACAAGGTCGATCTACCGACAAGGCGAAACAGAGTAAACATTCAATACCTTTACAGTCAAAATGTGCCATCACTGACCTAGGTCGAAAAGCGAAAACAGATCGAACTGGAAGAGAGTTGCTTCTCATAATGAACCCCCCGCCAGTGACAAAATCCTATCCAAGGCCAAGACTACCAGTTGAAGAACAAGAAACACTTGTAGTTACCTGAAGTAGCCTAAGGACATAGAATCAAAGGTTCTCGGAATCGCTTAGAGGAAGAAAATTGCTAGGTAAATGAGGTTAAGGAATTGGGGTATTTTGGAGGTCAGATCTGATTTCAGGTCAAAGCTTGGATCCGTTGAGGGAAACTGGGGAACTCAGGAGACTACACGAAGAGTGAAAGCATGGATGGGATAAATTAAGACGAGGGAGAAGATTGAAGAAAAGCAGAGGAGAATGGTTGCGAGAAGAGAGAGAGAGAATGGAAGAGAAGAAAGAAATCCATGTCGCCACCTACACAGTTTCCTGAGCTCGAAAGCTTTTTGTTCTACTTTTTTTATATTACATTTTCATATTATTGATTACAACTATTATAGTTTATTTGATGCAATGTCATCAGAACCGAACCGTGCATCGAACCGCGACTGTCCAAGATCCGAGGTTTTGAAGGTTGGACCAGTTGAACCATTAGAGCCGTGTTTAAAAATACTTTGGTTTTGGTTTGAGGCAATGTTCTGTTTTAGCAAACTTTTCTAAATAAACACAGCAGCATATGCATTTTAAATGCATTCTTTTGTCCCACATTCCAAACTCTAGGCTAATATCTTAGCCCCCACGCCTATATAATAATGTCATCACACAATTCTTTACTTGCAGCTTTTGGGCTTGCGCATGGGCTGAAAATAGGCCTGGGATTTGGGATTTAACTTGAACTTTTTAAATGCTTTTCGGTTGAACCAACGGTTTAAGAGTGGTCCTGGAGCGGTTTTGGCGGTTCTTATGCGGTTTGTGCATGAGCACGATCCAACTTCATTCCGGACTGGGTTGGGCTTTGGTCTGCGGTTTTCACGGTTGGACCGGCGGTCTGGCCAGGTCATGATAACACTGATTTGATGTAAGAATGTAGTGAGACTATGTTATTGTCTCTAAGGAATGGGAGAGATTCCGCGTGGAGAAGTAAAGAGAGGAAGGCCGGTGCCAGAAGTAGGCCTGGATCACCATCATCTTTAAGAAACTAGTAGTCATCCCTCAAAAGGGGTCGTGTTGACGAATAGGATTTTGTTCACACTTTTTTTTAAGTGTGAACAAAACACTTTCCTCCTATTGGAGGAATTTGGTGGGTCACATATGGACCTTCCCTGAATTCCTCCAATAGGGTCCGAGTATTTTGTTCAAACTTAAAAAAAAAAGTGTGAACAAAATCGGACTCTCGTGTTGACCCCTTGGTGTTGCATCCGTTTTAGATGTGACCTCGAGGGTGGGCCCCACTTCGATGCCCTTTGGTTCTCGTGCATTTGATCGCATGATTTTCCTTTAGTTTTTGAGTTGTTGGCATAGTTTCAATGTATTTTTTATGTTTGAAACTCTATATACGATAGTAGTATTGATCACTGGCATTCCCTGAATCTTGTTTAACACTTTCCCTCTAAAATATATCTTGCCATGGAGGCTGTATTTTATATAAGTCCAGTGTTTGCAATCCCTTCAGATTGTTAATGAGTTCCATGACTGTTACGAGTCGTTATTGAAGTCCATAATCTTAATAGATGAGGTGCAAATACTAAACATCAAACCAATGAGGACCCTTATCGAGCATAGATCATACTCAATGACCATTGTCTTCCCATGTTAAGCGCCACTCACTCTTAGTGATCCTAGCCCCGATGGGCTCTTATTAAGCATTGTTGCAGTCAACGATTTGACTCCTCTTATGCGATGCGTAATCCACAGTTGGCGATTCTAGCCTCGTTGGGCTCTTACCAAGCACTATTGTACTTTACTATCAGTAGCCTCACCGGGCTCTTTTCTAGCGCTATTTGCACTCGATGATCCTAATAGAGGTGTCCCGTGCTCGGAATATACTAACCTTTTCCAAGCATTACCCATCCCTAGTGATCAAGATCGAGCCATTTCCTATGAGGAATAATCCGACCCTTGCCAAGCGCAGCGACATTTGAAGATCCTAGCCTTATTGGGCTCTTGACGAGCACAACATACCCAACGATCCTGATCAGTGAATCCGCATATGAACTTATTTGATCCTTGCCAGGCGTTATTCCACCCCTAACGATCCTGATTGAACCATCCCATGCGAGGAATGACCCGACCCTTGCCAAGCACGGTGACTGTGACGACCCAAACTTCCCCGTAAAGGAAAGGCTGGATTGCTTTGAGAACAACACGCATCAGAACACAGATTGAAGAACATTTTATTGCTGATTCCAACATTTACATCAGAGTACAAGAATATAACTGAGTATGAATTTATTACACAATAGAAATACAATGATATCAGAGATTTAAATTACATTTAAATAGCAGCGGAAAATAATACAAATATACAACCGAAAGGAATACACGGATACAGAGCTTTCCGAATACCGCTTCAGCTGTAAACCAGGATCCTGTAAATATATCTGCAAAAGCTACTCGACTGCCCGTGTGGAAAATATGGGCACCCGAGTTTGCCAGTGAAACAAACTACAGGTCAGTCATGGGACTGGTATGAGAAATCTTAACTAGACTTATCTAATAATAAGGCGAATCACAGGACCACGCCGCTAACGCGGAACGGGTTTACTCCATTGGATTGCCAGTGCATAAAATAAAGTAAATTGTTAAATAACGCAATGCTTTTTAGAAAAATGAAACCATTATAAGACCCAAGTCCCATCACACAATGCAACGCAAACCGGAGGATAGAGTTTTACCTTATAATGGTCAAAAGATGCTTGATACGATAAAACGGATTTAATATTGGTGTGTATATATATGGGTATATATATATTTCAAAAAACAATTTCAATCATAATGTATCAATCATAGACGGCATGGGTACCATATATCATGTCGCCATACTAGTTCTACAATCACAACCGCAAGGTCGTATTGGAAATTGGATTTTCCATCATGAGTCGAGGCTAGGGGCAAGCTCCTCTCCGATTCGAGACACTCTAGCAAATGCCTCAGGATCCCCCGTAGTGAACCCTTGGAGCGGTAGGGCCGGTCCCCGCCTATCGGCAGTGGATTGGTTATGCCTGAACACACGTTTCCCGGTTCCTTTGAACCTATAATATGACCACTATCGGCCTATAAAAATCCGAGGCGCCTCAAAATCCATCATCCACATAAGTAAAATGTCAGGCCGTGTTAAAGCACTGACACTACCACTAGCTAGAAAGAAACGTGTGCACTCCCTACGGTCCATATCCCGTTTTTGACTCATACCGGGGTGTGAGGCTCGCGAAGTCACGATATACACAAAGCTATGCCGTAATAGGCTATGCTTTGATCATCCCACAAGGTCCTGCTTTTCAACAAAAGCCTTGATCAATTGCATCTTGGCGTGCCACACTGACAATTCACGCCATGCGATCAATCACTATTAACATATACCAGGGTGTTAAGTAGAGAATAAATCCTCCACCACCAAACAGACATACATTAACAGAAATCGATTTAATTCACATGGAACGAAATCCAATGTCAGACATGCATCCATTTACTAGCTTATGCTCTGGGTCTGAGCGAAAACCAAATCCGAACAATCAACAATAGTCCGGACAGCCACCACTGAAGCCCCTTCAAGGTAGCTACTCCCATCAAGGGTCTCTGTAGCAACACATCCATCCGATGTGAAGATCGTCGGTCTTCAACCACCGTCTTCATCTTCGACTCTTCATCGTCGTAGTAATTATTCGGAATGGGTTAAACCCGGTCTTCCCGAATAACTCACGTATTTTTATAATTAAAAATCAAATACTATAAAAACACATCCAACGCCACATTCCAATTCAGAATTATTCTTCTAATGAATTATTCATATTATCTTATCAAAGGTAAGTTCTTTACATTTATTCTTAAGTCTTTCTTTTAAAGATTTATTAAAACCCTAATTTGGTTTTAAATATCAAAAAACATTATTCAATGATTATTCAAATTTAAGAAATTAATCTTATTCTTAACTGGGTTAAAGAACTAATGTCATTTAAAACATAGTTCACGGTAAACCCAAAATCATCTTCCATAAAATATGGAATCTCCACAGAAATCAAATCAAAATATAATCGTTATAAATTTCTGTATCCGACCAATAATATAAATGGAATAACGGCAAAGCCTCTGAAATTCCATATGTAGTATCGGTTTTCTTTTACAGAAGCTTATCTCGGTTATTATTAATTTGAATTCCATTCAACTCCAATTTGATATATTAAATTGGAAAACTTGACTTTTGGAAAATTACCATTTAAATCTTAATAAAAGATTTATAAATTCCAAATCATATTTTCATTGTCAGCTGGGTTAAAGAACACATGTCACTTAAAAACACGGTTCACAATAAACCCAACTCACATTTCTTATTTCAATTACTAAATATAATTGAAAACTTTAATAATCTAAATTAAAAGATTATTCTTTTTATAAGGGGTTTAAGAACAGTGTTATTTAAGACACTATTCACGACAAACCCAAAATCCACTTTATTAAATTCAATTTCAATTAAATATTAAATAATTGGAAAACTTCATTAAATCTGAATTTAATGGTTTATTCTAGTACATTTCAATAAAAATATATTTTTCTAAAATATATTCTTCTCTAAAATATATTTTCTAAAATATTCTTTTCTAGAATATTCTTTATTGGAATGTGACTCAATCAACATCCATATATTGCATGTAATCGATGAGAAATAACTATCAAGCAACTAAATAACAACCAAAGTGGATTCTACACTAAATACTGGGATTGGTGTAGATCAAATATCATTCCAACACCCGTGTGGGGTTTCATCCAACAAACAAATAATAAATTAATTGTGCACTTGGGCGATGTGTAAAAATTATCGACCCAATCACATAAACAAGTCGGATGACTTGTAAATGGAAGTGTAATATTCGATTTGAATATTCTAACATTATCTGTAATACGTTTAACAATTCAACATCGCAGATAACAATTCAACATCGCAGACATATATTTCACACATATGAATGACATGGTTTTTAATTCTTCTTACAATAAAATGTAAATTCTGTTACTAACATTTTTGTAGCAAAATGTTATTTTATTTTCATACGACATTTCATGACAAAAATGTATCGAAATTTCAATGTGACATTTTATGCATGTTTTATTTGCAACAAGGAATGCAAATAAAAATGTGACTTTTCAATTCTGGTTTTATTTGCAATAAGGAATGCAAATAAAAATATAACCATTCATTGTAATAAACATTTTCTAAAAAAAATATCCTTTTTATTCTAATTTACATTTTCTAACAAAAATGTATATTCTGCTTCGCTAACATGTTTTAACATAAAAATGAATATTCTGCTTCGGTAACATGTTTTAACATAAAAATGAATATTTTCTTCGCTAACATGTTTTAACATAAAAATGAATATTCTGCTTCACTAACATGTTTTAACATAAAAATGAATATTCTGCTTCGGTAACATGTTTTAACATAAAAATGTACTTTCCTATTCCTTGTGTAATCCTTTTTCAACGACCAAAAGTATAAATGTATATTTTGGTGAAATCCTTTTAAGTGCATAAAAGTGAATATTTTGGTGTAACTCTTTCAAATGACCAAAAATGTTATATTTTGGTTTAACTCTTTCAAATGACCAAAAATGTTATATTTTGGTTTAACTTTTTTTTTAAAGTAAACAAGACTATATATTTTGATCGACTCCTTTTTAATGTAAACAATTGTTCATCTTTGTTTAATCTTCTTTTTTTAAATACACAAAAATATGTATTTTTGTATAATTCTTATTAGATGACAAAAATGTGATTTCTGCTTCATTCTTTTAATGTATAAAAATATACATTTCTAACTTCTTCTTTTTAATGCATAAAAATATACATTTCCCCATTCATTCTTTTAAATGTATACAAGTATACATTTTCTAATTCATTCCTTTGAATGGATAAAAATATAATGTCCATTTTTAATCTCAATAACATGTTTATTATAAAAATGAATATATTTTTTCACTAATCATGTTTTGACCAAAAAAAAATGTTATTTTCTCATTAATCATTCTTTTAACAAAAAGATTATTTTTGTTCGCTAATCAAATTTTGGCAAAAATGTTTATTCTTGTTCGCTAATCAAAATGTTCTTTTATTACTAAGGTTCATTTTATAACTAAATGTGCTTTTAACCAAATGTACCTTTTCTAACATAAACGGTGTTTATATTCTGTGTTGGCAATTCTAACATAAACGGTGTTTTATTCTAATTAAACAATTCTAATTAAACGGTGTTTTAATGCTAAATGAACATTATTAACAAAAGTGATGTTTTAATTCTAAAGTAACATTTCTAGTCAAGTGTGTATTTTTAATCATATATGACATTTCTAACAAAATGTACATTTATATTTCTAATGTACATTTCTAACAAAATGTATATTTATATTTCTAATGAGAAAATGACACTAAAATTGTACTACTAGCAATTTATATTTTTGTTCACATCTAATAGGTAAATAAAAGTGTACTTTTTCAATTCATATTTTTATTTCACATTTATATGTAAATAAAAAGGTGCTTTTTAATTCTATATGAACATTTCTAATAAAATGTACTTTTTATTCTATGTGAACGTTTCTAAATAAAATTGAACTTTTTATTCTATGTGAACATTTCTAAATAAAATGAACTTTTTATTCTATGTGAACATTTCTAAATAAAATGAACTTTTATTCTATGTGAACATTTCTCAATAAAATGAGCTTTTTATTCTATGTGAACATTTCTAAATAAAATGAACTTTTATTCTATGTGAACATTTCTCAATAAAATGAGCTTTTTATTCTATGTGAACATTTCTAAATAAAATGAACTTTTATTCTCAATAAAATGAGTTTTTATTCTATGTATTCTAATGACAAATTGACATATTTCTATTTCAACTAATTTAATGAATAAAAATGTTACTTCTGTCTAACCATCACCTAG
This sequence comes from Allium sativum, assembly GCA_030737875.1. NCBI lineage: Eukaryota > Viridiplantae > Streptophyta > Magnoliopsida > Asparagales > Amaryllidaceae > Allium > Allium sativum. The sequence goes on along the minus strand of CM060909.1, from coordinate 376,346,442 downwards.
TTAACCAAAATTGTTAATTTTGTTTAACCGTCATCTAATTAACAAAAATGTTAATTTTCCTCTATTGCAACATTTTTATATATACCATAAAGATATGGTTTTAACACTTTCTATTTAACCAAATGAACTTTCTAATTTAACAAAATCAATATTTTGTTTTTCACTATCTCCTAAGTATGTAAATGACATATTTGCTAACAAAACAGTGTTTTTATTCTAACATCACATTTGCTAACAAGACGGTGTTTTTAGTCAAGTTTGACAACTCTAACATAAATGATAATTTTATTTTAGTTTGACAACTCTAACAAAATAATGATTTTATTCTAATTAGACAACTCTAACATAAATGATAATTTTATTTTAGTTACCTTATCTTGACAAAAATTAACAAATTTGTTTTAACAAACTTGTTTTTGACAAACATGACAAATTATTGTCTCAACAATTTTATTCAACAAACATGGTATTTTGGTTTCAACCAAAATAATTCGTTCAATCGACAGATCAACTTAACAACATTCATCAACCCAAACAAAATCATGAATAACATCACATAGAATTTAACAGCGGACAAAACCATAATTAATAAACTTTAATTATATAAATAAAAGAATAGATTTTCTCACCTTATTTTGATTTAGTCTCAAATTCCAACGTGTTCCGTTTCTGTTCTGGTCTTTTCCATTGCGAAGCTCTCATTCTTGTGATTCCAACGCAAGTTGTTTTCATGCGATTCTGTTTTCGTTTGAGAAAGTTACATGGTTTTATACATTTAATAATTACATAGTTAATAAAATAATCAAATATTAATCACCCTTTTATTCACCGTTAACTATCGTCTTCCTCTTTAATAATTTCCTGGAATAGCCGAACCAACTCTCGCAACCCTTGTTCACCATGACGCCACCCTATGAAGCTAAGAATCTACCACTCCAGTGATCGAGAATAGATCACAACCGTACGAGATGAAAGACCTAGCCTTGCTTTCTGATTTTGGTTTTATAACCTTCGAATAATTTGGCATGGATTGAGGGATATTATGATGGAAAATCGCGACAATATCAGCCATGAATAGGCTCGGTGGCGACTGTGTTATGTTTGGGGAGATACATTTTTTGGAATTTCCCATTGGATGTTTATATATATATTTTAATATTGTTTAATTTCTTAGTTTCATTTCCTCTAATGTTCTGTTCGTATATAGTAGATTACAAAGGAATTTAATTAGCTGGCTAAGCGTGATGGGACCACACTTATCTTTCTTTATTCAAGTTTCAAAGGTAAATAATAAAGAGAGCGAGAATAAATGGGAAGGAAAGAAATAATAGAAGATATATATATACATACATACATACATACATACACATATATATATATAAGTGGTTTGCTTGTGAAGGAAAAACAATAACAATGGAAAACAAAAAGGGGAAAAGATAAATGAATGCATGGTTAAGTAACATAAGGAATGAAACATAGTGAGAAAAATAGAATGAAGGAAAGAATTTAATGAAATGAAGGGTAATAAATTAATTTATGAAAGATAACTAAGAAGAATGTGTCAATTTGGAAGGAGATGCATGGTGCAATATTAATGACACAATAAAGAGAGAAGGGCACTGAAATAAATGTAGCTATTCATATTTCAAAGTAAATAAATTTCGAAGGTTTAAACATGTAAATTTTTTACGTTAATTATATACATATCTACATATTATGACATGTTTATCTAACACAATGACATGTTGTCATAATTTATTTAGAATCTACCTATTATTTTAAATCACATATTCAATGCTTATGCAAGAATAAATATACATACATGGAGTTGATTTTTTTATTTTATTTAAGGAGAGATAATAAAAGGAGAAAAAAAAACAAGGAAAAAAAAGAATGTAAGTTTAGGAAATAGGAATATATGAGTGAAAATAGAATGATAGAAATGAATTAATAGAATAGAGGATAATAAATTAATAGATAAAGGAAAGAAATGAATGCGTAATTAATGGAGAGTGGTGAGAAAAGAAGCAGTGAATTTGATGAAATTAGAAAAGGAAAAGGAAGCTAAATAAGCTTGCATGAAATGTGAATAAGCAAAGAAATCATGTGTTGATTTATTATTAATTATCATAAAACTCCTATATTAAAGTTTTTAATAAAACAATTGATCAGCTACTGTTTTCTTTTAATATCAATTGCTTGAGGTTAATTATTACAAATACACATACAATTTGATACTAATTTCAATTATAATAAATCAGTATTTATCTAGTTACAAATAATTGTTTAATAGAGATAAATTTGAAATCATTTATAAATGGCATCATAATGTAATTTAAAAAGTTTTTTTTTCATCGCTATTATTTAAAATAAATTATTTTAAATATTAAAATCCATTCAAATTTCTAAAATAAAAAAATTTAATTTGGCCCTAAAATTCCGGGTTGTTACAGTGACACTTGACAATCCCGATCGATTTATCCCGTACCAGAACAACCTGACCCTTGCCAAGCATTATTCACACTTGACGATCCTAAATAGACGGCCTTGCCAATTTCTTGACAAAACTTCCTAACCCTTACTATGCGTAAGCCATATAATGAACCATTAGGCTGTTTAAAGTTGAGATTCAGCGGAGGTTTCATGTTCGATGAGCATAAACAATACCTACCAAATAATTTTATTCAAGTACGAAAACATGGGGTTTATTACATCTAAAATCTTTGGTTTATCGCTATCTTAGAGCTTTGCCTCTCGATCACATCGGTGTCTATATAAGTGTAAGTAGCTTAGCTATTTTTATCATAAACCGATTAAAATTAAAAAAAATAAGAAAGACAATTCATCTCCAGTTAGAAGCATGCTTAGGGACTAAGTCCTGATCTCGTACATAAATGATGATCGCACATGTGGAGTTGGGTTCACTCCTATTCTGCGTGGATGATTGCTCTAGCTCAATCATGGCACCTCCATTTAGGACATATTGAAGTGGTTTCTCTTTCCTGATCATCTTTTTGATCTTGTCTTTCAAATGTTTATATATTCATTAGTATCGTATCCACTAATGTCGTAGAATGAGCAATGTTTCCCGGAAGTCCTCTCCCGCTTTGAGGACTGCTCCCTCGATGGCCTTTGATATGGAAGGAGATCCCTAGTATTTACATATATTCTTTCTAAACGGTTTTCAAATTTTCATAAGAAGAGAATCTCGGGCCTCTGCTCATCCTTTTCGGTTGGTCATAATCATCATTGGCCTTCCATTTCCCTTTGCTTTTTTTAGAATTGGATCATCCTCCATCCTTTATAATGTTTCCTTCTAGGAATTCACGATCTGCCCTAGCATCTTCTTGCCACAAAAATCTATCAACTTATGATAGGATTTGCCAAAATCCCTCGGGGGATCCCTTTCTACTAATATTTTGAAATTGGTGTTAACTAATACACTGGAGACTGTTGCCATCAGAACCATTGATGGATCTGGTCGATCCACCGACGTCACCGTCGCATTGAACCTCTCTAAGAACTTTCATAGAGTTTCTCCTATCCTCTGTTTGACCTTAGTCAAGGTCATCATATTTTTAGGTCGAGCTATGTGGACTCAAAAATACCCTATGAATCTTTCCATGAATTCTGCCCAACTTCCGATCGATCCATTTTCCAGTTTTTCGAACCACATAGCAACTAAATCAAAAGGAAAGAGTGGAAAGTATTTATCTATCACGTCTTCTGATGCCCCAAGCACTTCCATATGTATCACATATCACATAATATGAATAGTCGAATCCTTCCTTCAATCATAAACTTTTAACACTGGTAATTTGAAGTTCATTGGGTTTATTGAATCCCTTATGTTCGAAATGAACAAATTCTGATGCACACTATCCACATGTATATTATTTATCCTGTCTCTCATAGCTAGTTAGCTAACATTAGCAAAATCACCATTATTGTTTAGCCATGAACTCCAATTAGAATTTTGAATTTCTGAAATTTGAGCATCCATATCGGCTATACGTTTGCCTGCGTCTTCATCGTTCCTTCCGTGGAGCCCCCTAAGACTTGGGTGGGGTACCAACCCCTCTATGGCATTCAAGTTTGACCCGATCTTCTTGTTAGGAGTTTGACCTTCATTCAATCGTGTAATGACCTGTATTTTTAATGACCATATATTTAAATATTCATTTAAATATTGATCGTTGATTGTTTGAGTGACGATTCCAAAAGGTGACTTTTCACAAACGATCGAATCAAGACTAGTTCCATTGAGTCCAGATTATTTGTTAGGTGGAGAAAAAGTGTATGGATCGCTATATTTCGAGACCGAATAATTTGAGAGTCAAATCCATCTCGAAAAATGCGTAAAATTATCATTTTAGAGAGCAGTCTTGGATTTCGACGAAACATGTGCCATCGAAACCATATTGTTCTAGTCATGCACACTACCAAGTTTTGTGGCGAACAGACTTGTCAATTGATCGCGTGAAAATAAAACACTTGATGATTTTTTTTTTGAAATTAAAACGAGACAAACAAATAAATATTAATTAGATCCCCCTATGCTACAATAATCTTCCCAAACCCGATTTATACTTTCTCCTTGATAACCTATTTATTGTTTCATTGTTTCCATGGTCGTCCTCTTTATTAACTTCAAAAATAGAGATCTCCACATCCACTAACTTAAAAATCTCGATCTTATGCTCGTTGAAATCACGTCGGAGAGATTTATCTCCCTGTATCCATTTTCTCAGATGAGGTCACGATTGGGTTTGGGGCATGAAAACTAGGGTTATGCTTTGCAGTGACCCTTGTTGATGAAGGGAGATGGTCACAATTGTCTTTGGGTTGGAGAGGAGCATCTTCGCCCAAGTTTTTAGTAAACATGGTTATCTATGTTGATTGCATCCTTTTGGCTTTGGCACTTCCTATAGTGTGAAGGCTAGGGATGCATTTTGTTTAGGAGTCAAGCAACTTTATTTTTGGTGTAGACAAGTTAGGCTTTGGAGGAGCAACGTGTCGGTGTGATTCGATCTTAGTTTTGTGGAGTATTTCCTCGTATCACCCGTTTTAGTACATGCATGATATTATTATTTTTTGAACTTGACGGTTGTGAAGAGGGGTACTACACAGCCGATTCGTAAATATTGTGAAGGCCAGGGACATGCATGATATTGGGTTTTGTTGTGCACATATCACGGCTTGGAAATTGTGGGATTGGAAAAGAAGGATGATAGGGGTAAGTTTGTAATTAAATGTTTATTTTGTTTAAGTTGTGTTGATTTCAAGTCGTATACCTTGCTTTGATCATATCTTTCTCATACAATGTCAAATTTGAAAGTTGTTTCTTGCACTGGACTCGTATTAACGAGCTCTACATTAAGGAGCACGTTTGCATTGATTTGATTGGGGTGAGTGATATTATATGTCACTTTACTATAGTTGTTCGTATAGTATAAAATTTGTGTTTTTAACTTAAATGAATTTTAAACAGGATTTCTAAAGTTATAAAATCTAGCTAATAATTTTGTAAACGGATTAAAAAGTGTTTTAAAGATATGTTAAGATTAAATATCATTTTATCGCATTTGTACACTATTTGTCGATATTGCCACATTTACGACATTTTGATACGTATCCCAGTTTGACTGCTTTAGATATATTTTATTTATCCTCTTGATGATACCATGGATGTTTGTGTGCTTTTTCAGACATTTATAAGACTACTGATTGCATGGTTACTTGTTTGCATAGTTTGGTTGTGTACACCATTATTGTCGATCTAATATTAGGATAGATTCATGAAGAAGCTTCGGGATGTGCATATCGACATGGAGGCAATATATAGACTTGACGATGAGTATGATTTCGAGATGAACGTCGAACGCTTTCACTGGAAGAGTATTTAACCAATTTCAGTTAAATATTGGGTCTGAGTGGTCGTTAGCGAGTACGGCTGAGTGATCAGTATCGATTAATATTGATGTTGGTCATTTTGACCAACTTTGACATAAACAAGATTTCGAGGAGCTGGACTAGATGGTCCGTTCATGGTGGATGTGACGTGGTGGTTCTCCAACTGGATATATTGTTTTACGAGGTAGGGTCGGTGCTTTGTCAGTGAGTACATATGGATAGCGTAATCCATGGATTGTAGTGGTGAGATCATCATAGAGAGATGGTGGTTGTGACTCTTTGATTTTGAGGCTCGAATGTGTTCGAGATGGATCAACGGGATGAGTCGATAGTATGCGGTTCACAGATTGGCGAGACTGTAGGATAAATTGATGGATGAGTCAATGTTATGCAGTACATAGTGATACGAGACTGTGGGATAGATCGATTGATAGATCGATGTTATGCAGTTCATGGTGACGCAAGGTTAGGGGATATTTCAGTGTTATGAAGTTCGTGGTGAGGCGAGGTTGCAGGATAGATTAGTGTTATGTAGTTCGTACTGGAATAAGGTTGAAGGGATCATGGATCAAAGTGATGTATACTTCGTGGTGGAGCGAAACTCAAAACAGAGGTATTGTGGGGGAGACCCATTAGGATTGGTAGGATCGTGCCTGGGCGGTGAGCCTAGGCCAGCAGGGCACGTGTCGGCGAGACACGGAGGTCGACTATAAATACATTGGTTGTGGGCGTATTCCACCTGAGATGGAGTGGAGAGCTTAGATGATTTTGGAGTGTCGATGAGTCATTGATAGCTCAGAGTCTTCTAATGAACTCAAAGCAGGGGTATACATATAGCGGATTTACTCATGTGACCATTTGAGGTGGTCTAGTACCTTAGATGGTGAGCCTAGGCCGACGAGGCACGCGTGTTAGACATAGAGTTCCACTAGAATCGGGGTCTTATCAGCCCTTGTTGGATGGTATTGCCAGTCATAACGTGTTATCAACGTAGGCACGTATTTAAGAGGTGATGGATATGACTTGTCTGATCGATGTTATGTTTATTACTGGTTGCTTTTATCTTATTTTTTCAGTAGACTATCACCTCTAGGATTCTGGAGACAGGATTGGAAGGAGGGCCGGAGCGGGCTATGGAGATTCTTCTGTCCTAGTACAGTTTCGTCCTTTGTTTTTCTGAGCAGCATATACTATCATGATTATATGTGCTGACTCTGTGTATGTTGGGACATGACAGATATTTTAACACCCCACACTTTTCTGCACCCAAATTTCGACAAAATTCAAAACTTGAACACATCCAAGCATGGAGCGTGTATATCTGGTACATGCAGTAAATGAGCATAAGCATAATCAGAGTACGATAAAAGAAAACTCATAATGGAAACATATTAGGATAATTAGTATTAACTTAAGTAACTACCTTTTTCGAAGTAAGTCACTTTGCCAACACCAAGCATGAGAGAGAACGAGAATTGAAATCCAAACTTAAACATCTGTGAGAACCCGACCTTCTCTAGGAAACCTGGGAGGTTGTAATGAGGAGGGGGGTTAGAACAACACGTTCTGGTGACTAAGAAATGCACAACACATATTATAATACACAGATGTATCCTGTTTGGTTCAACCCAAGATGTATGCCTAACAAGGTTAGTTATTCTAGATTAACCTTGCAAATGTTTACGCATGACTCAATTACTCTTTCCAAAGTGGTATTCTAAGATATAATACTGAGATAAAACATTTACGTATATCTTTAAGAAGCTCCCTTTTTTAATATAATTTAATTGATTATTTGACCAAGAAGTGAACCCCGAACTGTGGAGTCTTCACGTACATATATACATTTCCATCCACTTTCCTTTTATAATTTTCCACCTCACTATCAATGATAGATAGGGTGGATTCTGCCAATCCCTTAAGACTTTAGGCGGACTCATTGGTTGGCGGACTTATTTGTGACTTAATACCTCGTGATAACTTATTCCATATTTTTATGAACTAGAGAGAACTAGCTACGGGCCCTTCTAGTTAAGGCTTCTGTTATTCACGCACATACCCTTACCCCGTATAAGGTGAGAGATGGTATTTTATCGTTCACTATACCTCTAGCTGACCTTATTAGATAACCCCCTTAGCCACTAACTACTTCCCATGGGGTTGGTATCCATATCTGATGTTTTTAGTTTCTAGGTTTGGGTAGGCAATACTCACACATGCCGTTTAAGACCCCTATGCTGAAGGACCTATCCCCAGGTGGACTCTCCGACCCCAGCCACTTAAGATTCAGGAAGTGGACTATACACGAAGGTTGTTAGGTTCTTCCCCCATTAGCCCTTAATATCTTTCCTATTTGGATAAAGTGGGCCATGTTATTACGCCCTTTCTATTTAGTCTCTCTCCACACGATTTATTATCGTCACGGGTTCTTATGGTTAATAATGTTTTTCCATTATTAACCTGTTAAGTCCAACTCTATTTTTAATTATAAGTTCTATATTCATTAATATAAATATGGAAGGTTATATCCCCTTTTTCCTTGGGATATTTATTTGATTTCTTCCCTAATCTGGACTTAGTATTTAAATGGAAATCTATATCCATTATCCCCTTATGACATCCATTTTTTTATTGCTCTTTATGACCATAATGGTCATATTTTCCTAAGGAAGCTATTTATCAGTCCCAAGGTATCTATTTGTTGTACCCCAGCATACAATTACTATTCTTAATCTTTTCTTTATTTATTTATTGGTTGACTATTATATATATATTTATGTACCAGACCTCTCACATTAAGTTGACAACTTGTGGATGCTAGATTTGCTGGTTGGTTCCGAGCAGACTTCTACCATAATTTAAATTTAACCTCATCCCTTAATACATTTATATTTATGCATTAGACCCCACACATTAAGCTGACCACCTGTGGTTGCTGGATTTGCCGGTCGGTTCCGGCAGGCTTATACCACAAGTTGAGATTAACCTCGTGTCTAAATGCGATTATAATTCAAATTCCCTAATTTGGGGTTTACAACATTTATCCTAATTAAATTATGAATTGTAACCATTTCCCTATCATTTCAATTTCTCCAATCAATATTGGCTACAATTGTTATTTATTGATTTGCAGTCCTATTTATAGCAATTAATTATATTGATTGCTACAATTGGTCACCACAATTATATATATTGAATATGGGTTGCATTTACATATAATTCCATAATTGAACCTTATCCAAACATTCAACATTCCATACAATGTATATTTTACTGTTTTATGATTTGGACGGATAATATGTATATATTTATTAATATGTTTTCGTGCGTTCAACGTAGTTATTATTTTTATTATTATAACTTAAATTATTTGGTTTAATCAATAACCAAACATTTCTTTTTGCATTCAATCTTGCCAAAAGGTTCAAGTCTTATAAAAAGACTTTTAGCCTTAATCATTGTAAATTGTTCCTAATTAATGGAATTGGCATATTTTAAAATCATAAGAAATATATGTAATTTGGAACAATTGATGCAAATTATGAACAAATATGTATAGTTATATTTATACGTATATTTGCACCACTTTTCCCTTTTTGATCTTTTCATCATACCTCTTGTGAATTCAGAATAACGTCTTTTTATTCAAACAGGAGGAAAATGGCATATTTATAACAATTAAGAAAAAACCCAACAATATTGAATACAAATAGGCATATTTCTATTAAATATTACAATCACACTATTTACCAATTTCACATTTTAACCAAAATTTCATTAGTCAACACTGAACTAGAGATCTGGAATGTAACTACATCTAAAAGGTTAATGGGACTGATTTCAAGATCTACAGTGTTGTGCAATGTCCACAATACATTTTACAATATAATTGCAATATATTTCGTAACACAACTGTAGGAATATGTGTAAACAAGTTTAGCAATCCCACAATTGATATTAAGCATAACCACAAGTTACAATTCACAAGTTTTAACCATACTTATAATCAGATCCGACGTTGTCAATAAATTCACAATACTTAAATAAGCAGATCTAATAGGGGATAGGCATACTGTAATAACCCAGAAAATCAGAACCAATTTAAAATTTTTATTTTGGCTATTTCATTGAATTTTGAATAATTTATTCTAAATAACAACGATTTAAAATTTATATAAATCAAAGTTAGAACGAATATATTTATTTTATTTTTAAAAGGAATTAGAAATAGCACGGTAGTTTGAAAATTTGAATTTGAACTTTGACTGAATGTACAGGACTCAAAATAAAACAAATTTTAGTGAAACCAAAAATATCTAAATCTGTTTAAAAATATCTTTCCAACGAATCCCAAAAATCGAAATTTCATAGCCAGAATAAAAAGTTATGGCCAGTTGAATATTTAGAATAGTCGCTATGGAATATAGTATAATTTTTTGCCCGTATAAATGGCCATTATACAAACGACCTCCATTTTCGACGAAACCATTTTTGTCGGATCCGGAATGTCAAATTATTGCTAAGTTTAATTTTCCGTATTTTTTGGAATTAATTTGTGAGCGTGTAAATTAAACTGTGATTCGATAATTTCTGTTGAATTTAATCGACCGTTAAAAAGGGCATTTTTCAAACGGTCTCCAAATTCGACGAAATTAGTTTTATTAGGACCGTATCGTCAAAACATAGCTAGATTTATTTTTCGGGAATTTTCGGAGTCCGTATGTGGCCCCTGTGAATTTAAATGTACGATCGAATTTAATAAATAAATGATTTGAATTTTAAATTAAAGAAAACAGGCCAAAAACAATCGTTTGGGCTGATGGGACCTAGCCCATTGGTTCCAGAACGGGGGCAATTGGGTAAGGACGACTTTTGTAGGACTGAAATTGGTACTATTGATAATTAATGGATTTATCTGCAAAAATTTGAAATTTAATAATAAAATATTATAAATACACCGTATAATACGAAACCCTAATACCCTAATACGACACAGTCACCATCTCTAATTTCCATGGCCGTGAACGCTCAATCCTTCCACCATTAATTTCCTTCGATCCACACATTGAAATCATCCACTCCTTTTGACTTTATCGAAGAGAACTTTACCCCCTTTCCATCCATACGGACAACCCTCACCATCATCGAGTAACCGCCAAGTTTTCACGCCCTAAACCCCACGCGTTGGATCCGCCACCGCAGCCCCAGGGGCTGATCGAGTTGATCAGCGCGGGTCCCCATTGGGCGCCTCCTGCTCCTTTTCGACGCTGTAGTGTTGGATCGTCGAGATACTGGGAGGTTGGACCGAAAACTGGTGACCTAGAATTGAACGAGAAGGAAAAACTTGCGGCCTTGGTTCTGAGTTAAAGAAGAAGGGTAAAAACATGTTTTAATATTTTATTAATTTAATTTAAAAATTATTGTCAACCTAAATTAAATCATAACTCGCTCATACTGAATCAGAATTGAACGATTTCCGAAGCGTTGCGATCGTGAGCCCGAGATATGCGTTTCTAGACTGAATAGAACGGATTCAGAGCAGATCAAAATTTGGACCAAATTTCAGATCTGTATCATTCAGAATTAAACCAACTGTGAGAAATCTGTTTATTTCTTCTTTTTAAATAATTAGAAATAATTCTGATTTTATTATCACCAATCTATAGTTAATTCCTATTTATTATGATGCATGATTTGATCTGTGATGGATGTAGTATGTAGATCTGTTTATTTGGTGATATTGTGTTGTGATGAAAAAGTTAAAAACATATAAATCATTTTGTTGTAATAAATTGAGTGAAACAAAAATATATAATTTTTTTTAGCTAAAATGATCAAATTAGAATCATTGGACAAAATTCATCATTTTGTTAGTTAAAATAGTGGAACCAAGAATTATCCTTTTTGCTTTTATTAGAATAGTTGGATTAAAATAATTATCACTTTGTTGTTCAGAATAATTAGGCAAAATTTGTCATTTTTGTCAAATTAAAACCATTGGACAAAAATCATCATTTTTGTCAAAATTAGAATAGTTGCATCGGAATTGCCATTTTTGTTTAAATTAAATTGCCCAAAACAAAAATGAACATTTTTGTTTAAATCAAATTGTTATAAAAAAATATGAAACATCAATTTTTGTTTGTTTGTTGAATTAGAATTTTCAACCAATAGGAAACACCAATTTTTGTCAATTGTTGAATTAGAATTTCCAACAAATATGAAACATCAATTTTTGTCTATTTGTTGAATTGGAATTTTCAACAAATAGGAAATACCAAATTTTGCCAATTATTGATTAGAATTTTCATAAAAAAATGAAACATCAATTTTTGTCTATTTGTTGAATTAGAATTTTCAACAAATAGGAAATATCATTTTTTGTCTATTTAATGAATTAGAATTTTCAACAAATAGGAAACATCATTTTTTGTCAATTTGTTGAATTAGAAATTTCAACAAAATATGAAACATCATTTTTTGTCATTTTGTCGAACTAGAGTTTTCAACAAAAATAAAATATACAGTATGGTCATTTTTGTTGAACTAGAGTTTTCAGCAAAAATAAAATATACAGTTTTATCATTTTGTTGAACTAGAGTTTTCAACAAAATGAGATATCAAATTTTATCATTTTGTTGAACAAGAATTGTCACCAAAAAAGTGAAATATCAACTTTTGTACACTATGTTGAATTAAAATAGGAATTAAGAACATGTTCATGTTTTAAATAAAATATGATTATATTAGAAATTCACGTTTTTAATGTCTAGAATAAAATATAGAAAAAGGTTCATGTTTTAAAAATAAAAACATGTTTACATTAAAAATTTACTTTTTAATGAAATGTTAGAAATTAGACAAATATTCATGTTTTAAAAAAAAACATGTTTATAAGAAAAATTCATTTTAATGTAATATTAGAAATTAGAAGAATGTACATGTTTTGAAATAAAACATGTTAATATTAAAATTTCACATTTTGATGTAATGTAAGCAAATAGGAAAATGTTCATTTTTAAAACAAAAGCATGTTAACATTAAAAATATCATTTTTATAAAAGAATGATTCATATGAAAATTGTTCATAGTTGAATAAAAGTGTTGAAACATTAAAATCATATTTTTAATGTAAAGTTTGATTCATGGGAATTACTCATAGTTGAATAAAAATGTTGCAACATTAAAAATTCCATTTTCAATATAAAGTGATTCAGTAGAAAACATATGTTCGAGAATATTTGTATGTTAAATCATTATTTTTTTAAATATGCTAGAAAGGAGGAAAATGAAAACATCGCTTTCATACATTTTGTTTAAAACAGAATTGTTAACAAATTGAAACATCAAAGCATGCATATATTAGAATTTATATGCATAGTTAAAATTACATTTTTATTTACAATGCATATATTAGAATTTATATGCATAGTTAAAATTACACTTTTATTTACAATGCATACCATAGAATTTATATGCATAGTTAAAGTAACATTTTTATTTACAATTCGTATATTAGAATCTATATGCAAAGTTAAAATATCATTGTATTGACCATACATACATTAGAATCTGTTTGAATTATTTTTATTGTAAAAACATTCACTGAAAACTTTATACAAATAAAATATTCCCTTTTTATTTGTTAAAGTTAAAAATAGAAATACAAATAAAATTTAGCCTTTTTTATTTGTCATTGGTTCAATTGTCATGTACATGACATATATTTTGTTTGACATTGTGAATATGTGGATATGATATGCCAATAAAAACATTCTTTTATTTGGCACGCTAAACACGATAGTGGAATCGTCGAATGGTTTATATTTATATATAATTATATATATATATAAATTAAAATTAATATCGAGCGCGGTAGTTCGCATTTCGGAGTCGTAACTTTAAACGATTATACCGAAAGATCCGACCATCGAATTTTCCCAAAACTAGAACCGTTAGGACCGCTTTGGGAAGATCTTTTCAACGATTTAAATTTTGTTAAAATCCAACGGTTAGATTTCGAGATAAGCGTAAATCAAATTTTGATAAAACAACACTAGGGCCGCCTATTGACCCGAAGCGCCGTTAAATTAATTTAGCTATTTCTATATATATATATATATATAGCGATAAATCGTTATTAAATAATATTAACGATATGAAATGGTTTTCAACTATATATATGCGAGAATCATTAGACAAGACCGAGTTCAATCTCATTTCAAATGATTATACGACGATTTAAATCGAAGATATTGAAGACGGCGATCTGAAGACGGACGATCTTCACATCGAATGGATAACTACTGATGCCTGACATTGGTTAGCTCCCAGTAAAGGGTTAAAGTGGTAGTTGTTTGGACGTACTTGTTGATTGTTCGGATAAGCGAGCACCTCTCTTCCGTATTGGACATACGGGACAAGGAATAAGCTGTCTCCGGTTTCGTTCAGACCCAGAACGGACTTGTAAATGGATGTGTGTCCGACATCTATGTAAATTGATTTCTATTTAATATATATCTGTTGGTGGCGGAGAATTTATTCTCTTGCTTAACACCCTTCTCTGAGACGCATGAGCTTAGAGGTTATATATTGGTAGTTATCGATCACATGGCGTGAATTGTCAATGTGACATGCCAAGATGCAAATGATCAAGGCTTTTGTTGAAAAGCAGAGCCTTGTGGATAATGATCAAAACATAGCCTATTTTGGCATTGCTTTGTGTATAACGTTACCTCGCGAGCCTCACACCCCGGTAAAAGTCAGAAACGGGACAAGGGAACGCAGGGAGTGCACACGTGTCTTTCTAGCTAGAAGTGGTATCAGGGTTTTGCAAGCCCTGACATTTTACTTATGCGGTTGATGGAATGAGACGCGTTGGATTTATTGGTCGATAGTGACCAAATTATAGGTTCAATAGGACTGGGAAGCGTGTGTTCAGGAATTGCCAATCCACTAAAGTATTTGTGGACCGACCCTGCAGGATCCAAGGGTTCGCCAGCGTCCGAATCCCGGGACATTCCTAGAGTGTCTCGAATCGGTAAGGAGATCGTCCCTAGCCTTGACTCATGACGGAAACCCAATTTCCAATACGACATTTCGGTTTTGATTGTAAACCTACATATGGCGACATAGTAGGATGGGGTACTATGCCGTCTAGGATTGATACATTTACTTTGAAGTATTTTAAAACTGATTAAACACTAATAATAATATTAAAAATATTATTTTCTACATATCAAGCATGTTTGATCATTATAAGGTAAAACTCTATCCTCCGGTTTGCGTTGCATTGTGTGATGGGACTTGAGTCTTATAATGATTTCATTTTTCTAAAAAGCATTGCGTTGTTTTTGAATACAAATTTATTAAACTTATGCACCGGAAATCCAATGAAGTAAACCCGTTCCGCGTTAGCGGCGTGGTCCTATGGTTAGCCTATTGTTAGTTAAGAAAGATTTCTCATACTAGTCCCATGACTGACTCGTAGTTTGTTTCACTTTGCAAACTCGAGTGCCCTCTTCACACGGGCAGCTAAGTGACAGGTTTAGGTATGGATACATTCTAGATTGGAGCTTGCTTAAGGAAAGAAGTTGAAGAACATTTTTCTTTTTATATTTTTATTGCCTTTGAGACATTTAGACATTATTGATCTATGATGTGTTTGGTGGAGTTGAGACTTATTTCTTTTACTGAGACTTCTATTTGCTAAGTGTATCCTGTAAATGTGTACTCTGATGTCTTTGATGTTGTGATGTGATGACATTTCTATTTCCGCTGCAATGATTTATCTGAGATCTACTATTGTTATAATTATGTTATGCTCCAATGATTATCTTTGCTTTTGTACTACGGAAGTTTGGGGTTGTCACACACACAAACATAGATCTAATTCAAACGAAATGGATAAGTTATTATAATTGTATTCATAAATTTCCCACTTGCCTTATAGCCTCCAAATCCAAAGTTTGAACTCTTTAGGCCTACAATTCCCAAATTCTTATAATTCTTCAATTTATCTGGAAAGACGAAAATTCCAGATTTGTAGAGATTTAAGAAAACAGGGAGAGGGGGAGAATCTGATTCGGAGTGTCAATTTGCATTCTTTTCCATTAAATTTGCTAATTCTCTCAATTTCATATGAATTGGATTTGATTTATATGAATATATTTTTATTTTAGAAATTAGGTTTGAAAAAGGAGGAAAATGGAAGAGCTCCCATGCCACTGCAGATTTATGTGGAAAAGAATGGGGCCTTACCCCTTTATTTATAGGGGTGGAAATGGCCTAGGACCATTGGTTAGTTTTAAGTTATATCTGTACATTCGTTATATAAATATTATAACCTAACCTTACATAAACTTAGCCGTCATTGGGCAAACTGACGCCCAGTAGGTCAAGCGTGGTATTCGACCGCCTGGGCCTCAGATGCCCAGGTTGGCTTGGTCAAACAAGGTAATATATAGTTATAAATTCTGATTTATTTATTTTCCATCCATTTTCGTATTTCGCCCGTAACTTTTCATATGGACTCTGTTCGCAAAACTCCAAACATGAAAGCTGACGAGAATTCCGAGACGAACGCATCAGTTAAAGTTTCACAGTCAAATTCCATTGTTTGCAGAAATTCCTTATTTTTGAAATTCTAATAATAAATTTGTATTGCCAAAAATTCCAGGTTATTACAAACTTTTCATACCTATGTTCCTTATGCTATACGACTTGTGTAATATTTTTAAAGTTGGTTATCGCTCACACTAGACTATTGTCTGACTCAAGATTTTCTCTTATTACCTTGGCTGATCATCGACGATGATGATGAGTAGGCTAGGTTGTAGGTATTATTATTGCTTGGAGCTACGGAGGTGGATTTGCAGGAGTCGACACCTTTTCATATTATTCTTGTATTATTGTTGTTATTCCACTATATTACAATGGAATCTTGACAAATGTTATTTATTATTTAAGGCAGTTTATTAGTGAGTTTATTTATCTCTTATATAAACTTTATTGTTATGCTTAACTCTATGAGCTTGTACTCTAATTATGTGGTTTATATAGTTCTCCTTGTCTCGTCTATTATATATGTAATTAGTATATATTATCTGACGCAATGCGAGTTATTCGATAGATTCATTGATTATGTTTTGTATTTTGTCAACTTCTCTTCTCTTATTTTCTCTTTCCTTCTATTATGTTTCCTTACTTTTCTATTATTTCTTTCTCCTAGCACTGCTCTACATTGATGGTGCAGGGTGGTCGTTACCTGTTACACATATCACAGGTTAGGTTGTGTAGTTTAACCTAAGCTGTATCGGAATCGTGAGTTAGTGTATACGAGAGAGTACATATTCGTGGTATATTTTAGTTTCCAAACTATATGTTAGTAGTATATATAGTGTGGGTTGTTCTATGCAAGGGTACCATAGTGTGATTTCCTTCATTAGCGATGGATCATTCTTTTATTAGTAACGATCTAGCAAACGAGAAATATCACCATTTATTCCGCCTTTGGAGTTGGAAGTTGTACAGGATCAAGATTATTGGCTTCGATATACGAAATGTGTTCTCAGTGGTGATGAGAGACATTGTTGTCGTGTCCCAATTCCTGAGATTGGTTTTGTTACTCAAGTGCAGACATTCTCAAAGTAGGATAGAGTTCAATTTTTAACCGTAAAACTCGGCAGAGGCAAAACCGAGTTTTGTAGTAATGAAATTCAACCAAAACCACACTATTTTAGTATTGAACTTACATTTTAGCTAGAATGAGTGAGAATACTCACCTTAGATTCCGATTCAGCGATTTTTAGCAAGAAATTAGAAGAAGATAACAACTTTTAGCCTTTAGAAGCCTTGAAAACACCTGAAAATCAGCTTGTTGTAACATACAACATAAGAGATAAGAACAACCAGCAATAATCTTTATTTCCGATGGAATAACTCTTGAATCTTCTAGATATTACCTATAGAGATGTTTATCTAATAACCACTTTCATTTTTGATTAAGTCTGCTAAGATTAGGAGAGGAATTTGAGTTTTGCTTTCACTGTTAATTTGAAAAGGAGATAACTTCTCTTTTGTTTTACTGAAAAGAATCGGGCGTGTATAAAGTTGTCCAGATCTTTCTTTGTTGGGTAATTAAGTGTTTAATGTAATTATAGGCGGAATTAGATCAAGAACACTATATTAGACTTAATTATAGTAATTTAACACACCTTAGCCCTCTTTTTACACTACTTTTGCATGTTTTAACACAACCAAATATTTACAAACACAAGGCATTGCTATTTCAATACTTTTGTAAATGTTTTCAAACATATTTGTACATATTGAAATATTTCAATCCTTCTAAACAACTTTTTTAAAATTACAAAATAAAATTCACATTTTTACAAAAACAACGTTTTACACCTCAATTTGTCAAAACTTATTATTTTTACGTTTCATAACTTTATAAAATTTTACAAAAACATATTAAAACATTTCTAACTCTTCTTAACGCTATTGTATTCATGTTTCACGCAAAATTTATATTTTACAATTAGTTGTACACTTTTACATCTTTTATTGACAAAGCTGGCATTTTAAGTTCAAATTTGTATAAATTATAACCTCTTGTTATACTAAACATCAAATATTATTCAAAATATTTTAACATATTTAAATATTGATTTTTTTCCACTTACAACTAAAACAAGATTAGAAATATCAATTTACTGTAAAAATTCATCATTTCACTCAACTTTAGATTTAATGTAACAAATATGTGTGTGTGTGTGTATAGTGGAAAATAGGCATAAGGACAAACTTTGGGAAAAAAATTAGTCTGAAGGACGTCAAGTTTTATTTTTAGGCTGGAGGACAAACTTTGAAAAAAATTAGGCTGAAGGACAATGGTAAATATAATAAGCATTTTCTGCAGTGTAAAACTGAATAATGCTAGTTAAAACTAGCATTTTCGTGTAGTGTAAAAAACTGAATATAATGCTAATTACATTTAGCATTTTCCTTCAGCTTAATTTTGGTTCAAATTTTGTCCTTCAGACTAAAAATAAAACTTGGTGTCCTTCAGCCTAACTTTTCGGCAAAGTTTGTCCTTTTCTCTAATTACGTCATATATATATATATATATATATATATATATCTTAAACACGTATAATTTCATATTATAAAGCTAAAAAAACTTTATGTTAAGATTATTTATTTTTATTACACAATTATATAGTGAAATAAACCCTTTCATTGGTTTATTTAAGTTAACCCAACTTAACATTTTTTAATTATCCAAATTTTCACCAAGTTGATTCCGTACTCATTAAATTATCAAAACAATCAATTTAATTATTAATTACCCAAACTTGTAATTATTTCTGTTGATTATTTAATTAATATTAGATTGTGTTGCGTCTTAACGTAATTTAATCACAATCCAGTTTATTTTCAACTTATAACTCTCAAAATTCTTGATTTTCGCATTTTAAGGATTTTTATGGGTTAAACTCCCCAAATCAAGTTCAGTTTTAATTAAAAACCATTTAACTATATCATAGATAATCACATGAAGTCAGGGTTGCTACACTGAAACACCCCATCTCCGTTAGGGTCACTTTCAAAGGGAATGCCCTAATTTTGGTGGAGGTTTATAAGTATAAGTCACAGATACACAAGATAGATATAAAGACACATATTTTTGAACAGCGGAAAACAACAGTAACTTTTATTTCATCAAAATACGTGTTTCACAAACCATGCCATAATTGTCTTACAATACTTCCAAAAGCATAACATTTTCAATACTGTCTTGATTTCATAACTTAAACAAGCATAAAAACAAAAGTAAACTGCATAAGTCCCCATAGTTGCAATCCAAAGCCATAGTCCAAAGCGAAAGAGATCCAAGCAATACATTCTTTCTCTTCAAGCTGGATGTGAAAACTGGTCAAGCTGCGGTATTCCCTCCCTGTGGACCTGGGGGGGGGGGGGACGAAAGAAAAGAAGACGAAAGAACAGTAGAGTCAGACATAAAGCCTGAGTAAGTCAAGGGCTATTCAGTCTATGAATAAAGAATTGGGCATGATAAGTATAAAACTGGAAATGGGAAAGCACTAAGAACTAGGTTAAGTTGTCTAGAGTCGAATGTACTATCTTACCCCATATTAATCTCTGTACCCATATAAACTAGTTCCCAACAGGCACCCCATAATCAGGGTGAAGTGATCCATTTCTGATGATCGACTCCTATGCACATAGTTACATGTGTCTTACGGCCCCCGTTGTTGTAGTTACCTATGCTGGTCCCACCATGGGGTGTATCAAGTCCCATGGTGGCAGCCCGACACAATTCTAGAATGCACAGGTACACTACTGGTGCCCAGTGCCTTATTTTTCTACGCCGGAGTGTGTGCACGTCCGCACCCCGTTAGAACCTACACTGCTGCACCACCGCCGTCGATTTGACCTCTTACAGTCAGCCCAGTAATCGTGCCCCACCCTGCCTAGTTCAGGGTATCCTGATACACCTTGTAGGGTTACTGCTGAAAAGGGCCCCCCGCTACTAGGTTTTCTATTTCTAGCCAACATGCTAAGTTGGTTAAGTATTTTGTAAACCTAACCCCCAATCAGTCTGTTTAGTTTAGCATGTTCCATTTTGATTAAGTATTAATTCAATTTACTTAATCCTATCAATCCTGACCCAGTCTTAATTGTCTTATTAAAGCCTCGACCTCTCACATTAGACAAGTATTGTTGTGGCTGTCTGTTGCCGGTTGGGTCCGGGCAGTCTTACGCCACAACTCAGTCTAACCTCGGGTCTTTATTGGGCTCTGTGTTTAACCACCCGCATTGGATAGGTATTGTTGTGACTACTGGACAACCAGGCGGTTCTGGGCAGGTTTACATCACAACTCAATCCAACCTCGGGTTAAACACATCGTATTTTCTAAATTTACATATTTTGTCTCTTTTCTTTTTATATGTAAATATTTGCGGCCCATTATTCAAATTCATCTTTATTGGGTAAAATTAATTTACACCACTTAAATTGTTTTTCAAGGTCGTTGGCATGCGTCAAACATGCCAACACATATGTTTTATATTTTAACCCAAACGTCATTACCCCCGTTTTATACGTTCGCTACAATATAACATATGTTGGGTTTAACATTTAAACCCAACTTAGCCACATGAAAAAGGGGAGGCTTAGAACATGGTGTTTATATATTCTAAGTAACATAAAAAGGGGAGTGTGAACGCATGAACTTGCAACATAGCGAACTAATTAACATAAATTTGGTACTTGTGAACTTGCATTGTAATAGCATATAATCATGGCATAAACATACCTAAACATGAAATCATGGTTTTTGATCTATTCATATAATCATGGCATAAACATACCTAAACATGAAATCATGGTTTTTAATCTATTCATGCAAATTTGCAATTGGAATGTAAATCTAACTTAATTATGTGTCAAATATATTATCATATGATTTTGATAACAACATAGGCCTAAAACATGTTTTTCAATTAGGCATAACACCAAACATAGTTTAGTCATGTTCATAGAGTCAACACAAGTTCACAAAGATGCTTACTTTTGTCTCTAATACAAAAGTATGGTTTTACACTTGAATCATGATGCCAATTCCAACATAAATTCACATAAGTCATAATACCCAAATGGATCCAACTACACTAAAAGTGATTATAATATATATTATGTCGGCATAATAGTGAATCATATACTTGCGTGAATCTCAAATAAACTACCACAAACATATAGTCATTTCTTTCAACATGAATCATATACTTGCAGTTATCCAATAGGTGTTGTAATAAACTACCACAAACATGTAGTTGTTAACTTTCAACATGAATCACATACTTGCAAATATCCAATCGTTATACCACAACATCCCAAATCGCTTAGAATCATAGCAACATACAAATATGAATTATTATCACCACAAATCAAGTACAATTCTATTTCTCATTTTACACAAATCAAAACACAATTATTTATTCACATCGGAATAGCACTCTACTTACAACGTATGACGAATCTTCAATTCAGGAATCTGAATTTGGAGATGCTATCCTTTGCTGTAGGCGTTGATTTGATTTAATTGACGTTGCTTTAAGCTTTAGAATTGTCTCCTAATCGTCTCTCAATTTTGACGGCTACTTCTAGTCTTTCCTCAGCAGCATGAAGGTCTCATTCTAATTTTTATTTGTATGAATTAGGTGGAGTCTTAGGTCCTTTTTATAGAATTTGTGAATTGATTAGGACCGTCGATGGAGCTTGGATCAATATCAGCCGTTTGTTTGAAGGAGAGACCAATCAGGAGCTGACACCTAGCCCTAGTGACAAGGCAAGGCTCAGAAATTCGACCAAACACAGACTAGGCCAGCCAGGGGGCTGGGTTCGACCTGGCTCAGGGGCCAGGTCTAAACACCAGTCGTCACCGTGTCGACTTGGCAGTCGATACGGGTGCCCCAGGTCGACTACCCAGTCGACCTGGGTAGCCCCAGGTCGACTACCCAGTCGACCTGGGTAGCCCCAGGTCGACTACCCAGTCGACCTGGGTGCCTTGGGCAAGAAAATTCCCGCCCTGGCCAATCCGGCCCGATTTTGAATTTTGAATTGGTTTTTCTGAACTGTTTTGAATTTTAAACTGAATTCTGAAACTTCCGGAGGCCATATCTTCTTCATACGGAGTCCGTTTTACGCAAACTCGGACTCTATCCCAAGCAGAATTCCGAGACGAATGCAATGGCGTATCCCGTTTCCCTTAATTCTTTGACTTGAAATTAGTTATACTTTAACTTGTGAATTTCACTGTTATAGAATACACGGGGTGTTACATTCTCCCCCACTTAAAAAGGATTTCGTCCCCGAAATCTTCAAGTTTAGGAAGAATGTATATCCTAACATCCAAACGTCCATCTACTCATCCATCAAACACGAGCATCCATTGTCCTTAAAAGACTTCTAATGCTTCATGATCATATGCGAAGTGTGTGTACATGTACTTATCTAATGCAAAATCAGGCGGCCTACTGATTCAGTTGACCTCCTTAATGCAAATTATGTAAGTGTCATGAATCCATTATGTATGCAAATTTTCCTATTCATGATTCTACATGAGTGCACAATCATTCATATATAAATGCAACATCCACATGACAACACATTAAATTCCAACCATATACAATTGCAAACATATATATGCATATGCAATATGAGGTGACTGAGCCGATCTAAAACCTAGATTGTGTGTGTATATGCAACCACGAGCAACCACTAGCAATCACTTGCAACCACTTGCAACCATCATCCATAACATGTTTCAATTACATGTTTTCATCCAAAGGGTTTCTACCTAAAAGATAAGGCCGAGGAGATATACCTAAAAAGATAGATAAAAGCGCAACTTAAGGAAAAAGAAAGATCAAAGATGTACCCTCGAAAAGAAAAGGGTAGGCTGCGCGTATTCTAACTTCAGTTTCCCAAGTTGCGTCTTCCTTGGCGTCGCTCCACTGAACTTTGACGAGCTTGACTTCGCGGTTGCGTAGCTTTTTCACTTTCGTTCCTAATATGCGGGTTGGAACTTTCCTCATGGTTGCTTCGCGTTCCACTTCAGCTTCTTCTAGGATATTTGGCTCTACCACTTCAGCAGATTCATGTAGACATTTTCGGAGGTGCGAAACATGGAAAACGTTGTGAACTCCGGCCAGCTTTTCGGGTAGCTCTAATCTATAGGCCATTTTACCAACTTTCTCGATGATAGGAAATGGCCCTATGAACCTTCGTGCTAGCTTTCCCATGGTTCCAAAATGAACAACGTTCCTTAGCGGAGATACCTTAAGAAAAACTCTGTCCCCAACCTCAAATTCAAGGTCGGTCCTCCTCTTGTCGGCGTAGGATTTTTGTCTGTCTTGGGCTATCTTCATCCTTCTTCGTATTAAGTCTACTTTCTCTAAAGTCTCTCGGATCATATCTGGTCCAAGTATGAGCTTATCGGTAGACTCCCACCAACAAGTGGGTGATCGGCACGGTCTTCCATATAAAGCTTCGAAGGGTGCCATTCCGATGGTGGCTTGGTAGCTGTTGTTGTAGCCAAATTCCACCAAAGGAAGATGGTCTTCCCACGTCCCTCCGAAGTCAAGGACGCACAGTCTTAAAAGGTCCTCTAAAACTCTGTTCACTCTTTCCGTCTGGCCGTCGGTTTGGGGGTGATAGGCTGTACTCAAGCATAACTGTGTGCCTACCGCTTCTTGCAGACTCCGCCAAAACTCACTCGTGAAGATAGGGTCTCGGTCACTAACAATGCTGGAGGGTATCCCATGGAGTCGGACAATTTCTTTGAGATAAAGAGATGCAAGGGATGAGGCAGTTCTTTTGCTCTTGACAGGTAAAAAGTGGGCGCTTTTAGTAAGCCTATCCACTATTACCCAAATGCTAGTGTTGCCTCTTCTAGACCTAGGCAGCCCATCAATAAAGTCCATTGAGATGCTATCCCACTTCCACTGCGGGACCTCTAGAGGATGGAGCAGACCGCCAGGTTTCTTCTGCTCCGCCTTAACCTGTTGGCAGGTCATACACTTAGAAACGAAATCTGCCACGTCCTTCTTCATGCCGTTCCAAAAGAAAGTTCTTTTTATGTCCTTGTACATTTTATCTCCGCCTGGATGTATCGTCATCTTGGAGTGATGTGCTTCCTCGAGAACCTTCTTTACTAAATCCCTTGTCTATGGGACACATAGTCTTCCGTCCCGCCTTAGCCAACCTTTATCGTCGATGTAGTATCTATTGAGGTGACTTGAAGTCTCACCCCTAATTAACCTATCAATCGTCTCCATGAGTTGAGGGTATTCGCGTTGTGCTGTCCCTATTGAGTCCACTAAAGTCGGGCGTATTTCGAGAGATGCTAGTAAGCCTGGTACAAAATCGGAGGAGGGCCTAAAGTCAAAGCTGGCTATAAACTCTAGGCTTTGCCTTTCAACAAACATCGGGCTTAGGGTCAGTTTCTTTCGGCTCAACGCGTCTGCCACTACGTTGCCTTTGCCCGGAGTGTAGGAGATCTCGAAATCGTACGAGGCAAGAAACTCCATCCACCTTTGTTGCCTTAGGTTAAGATTTTTCTGCGAGAAAAGATATTTCAACGATTTATGGTCAGTGTAAAGTTCGAACTTCTCACCTAGGAGATAATGTCGCCAAGACTTGAGTGCAAAGACGATGGCAACCAACTCAAGATCGTGGGTCGGGTAGTTCTTTTCATGCACTTTCAACTACCTTCCACCATAAGCTACTACCCTTCCTTCTTGCATTAAGACAACGCCTAGCCCTGTCCCACATGCATCTGTATAAACTGTGAACATCTTGCTTCCATCTGGCAACGTCAAAACTGGGGCTGTTGTAAGAGCCCTTTTCAGTCGTTGGAAAGCAAACTCGCAATCCAAGTCCCAATTGAACACTAGATTTTTCTTTGTCAGCCTCGTGAGCGGAGATGATATTTTTGCAAAGTCTCTGATGAATTTCCGATAGAAGCCTGCTAGCCCGAGAAAGCTTCGGACTTCTGTTGCGTTCTTTGGTGTCTTCCAATCCTGTACCGCTACTACTTTAGCAGGGTCCACAGCTAACCCTTCTTTGGATACTATATGCCCAAGAAACCTCACTTCCTCTCTCCAAAAGTGACATTTGGAGAATTTGGCTTTTAGCTGATGGACTCGCAGAGTTTCCATGATTGCCCTTAAGTGCTGAGCATGTTCTTCTTCACTCTTTGAGAAGATCAAGATATCGTCTACGAAGACCACTACGAACTTGTTGAGGAATTCTCTGAACACCCTACTCATTAGGTCCACGAAGTAAGCGGGTGCGTTTGTCAAGCCAAAAGGCATGACAAGCCATTCAAAGAAGCCGTCTGGGGTTCTGAATGCTGTCTTATCGATGCTATCCTCAACCACCCTTAGCTGATGAAATCCGGTCGCTAAATCGAGTTGGGAGAAAACAGACGCTCCTACAAGCTGATCAAACAAATCGTCAATTCTGGGGAGAGGGTGCCTATTCTTTTTCGTTAGCTTGTTGAGCTCCCTATAGTCAACACACAGACGGAGTGAACCATCCGCCTTTGTGGCGAACACCACTGGAGTGCCCCATTCTGAAATGCTCCTTCTAATGAACCCCTTCTCTAGAAGCTCTTTAATCTGTTTACTGAGCTCCTTCCTTTCCCGTGGAGCCATGTGTCTAACGGGCAACACAACGGGCTTTGCATTATCTACAAGATATATGCGGAAGTCTATCTCCCGCTTCGGAGGCAAGCCCTTCATCTCTTCGAAGACATCCGGATATTCCCGGACCACTCTAACCGATTGCAAACTTTCAACAGAGGCATCTAGCGATTCAAGATAACTAAGCATAACCGCATACGAGGGATTACAAGTAATTTCCAGAGTGTTACCGAGTTGGGTCAGAAGCCTAACCACCCTTTTCTCACAATCCAGGATGGCACCATTACTGGATAACCAATCCATGCCCAAAATCAAACCATATCCCGAGAAGCCCAAAAAAGGCACTACATCTAAATTCTACGCTTAGAATAGAAATTTTCAATCCTACACAGATAATAGACAAATGAGCTGGGCCCCCAATTGGGTTTGAAACAATTAAGGGGTCCTCTACCATACTAGTTTCTAGGTGCAGAGATTCTACTAAAGCAGACGAGATAAAGGAGTGTGATGCGCCAGAATCAAATAAAGTGCGAACCGGGTGATCATAAAGATAAACTACACTTTCTACAAAAGTATTTATACCTCGTTGTTGCAGAGGTGGCAATTCTAGCACATGAACCTGCGCCCCTGAGGTGGATCCAGCTCTCTGCCCCTGCCCTCGTTTCTTTGGGCAATCCTTAGCCATGTGGCCTGTCTCACCGCAAGAAAAGCACCCATCATTCATCTTGGCCTTCTTTTTCCGGCAATCTTTCACTAAGTGCCCCACTTTGCCACAGAAATTACACTTCCTCTTCTCTTTGTTGTCTTTCCCGCCCTTCTTAAAGTCTGTCTTCTTAGGCTGTAAACCCTCTTTCTTCCCTTGAGAGCTTTCTGCCTTTGTCTCCTTCTTGCCCTTATCCTCTTCGTTCAACAATGCCATATGTACCAATCTTTCATACGTAGCTCCCATGGGTATATGGGTCATGGCCAAACTGTGTAATGGCTCATTCAACCCTTTGACAAAACGGAGAGCCTTCTTGTGCGGAGTGTTGACTAGGTCCAGTCCGAACCTAGCCAGCTGATCGAACTGATTAACATACTCTTTGACTGTCATATTCCCTTGCTTAAGAAATAAGAATTTTTCCAACCGAAGACTCCTTTCAGCTTCTGAGAGAAATTTAGCCTCAAACCTTGCCCTAAAGTCCTCCCATGTTTCCACTGGTCTTTCTGCATTGGTGACTTCCCACCAGTAGGAAGCCTCGCCTTTAAGTAGCCATACTGCCAGTTGTACTTTCTGCCTATCTTCTACCTCAAAGATGATGAATAGGTCCTCGGTTTCCTTCAGCCAATTCCTGGCTGCCACGAAGGACTCGGTTCCATGAAAGTCCTTTCCTCCCATAGCTTTAAAATCTTTACATATCTTAGCAAAAGTATTACCCCGGAAGAGGTGCTGCTGCAGCTGGATGATTTCCCGCAGCTGGGGGAGGAGGAACGGTAGGACCTGGCTGAGTGGCCCTCGCTTCTAAGAATCGTCTGAACCAACCAGGTATTGGTATACCCTCTGGCTAGTTAAGTTCTTCGGACATGCTGAAACAAAAAGGGTAGATTCAAAACGAAGGATAAAAGATAGTACCTATGGCTTTGGGGGACTTTGCCTTTTTAAAATAAAATAACATTTTATCTTTAAAAATGCTTCTTTAAAATTTTCTTTTTGGAAATAAATTTTCAAAACTTTTTATCTTATCTGGTAAACCTATGCTCTGATACCAAGTGAAACACCCCACCTCCGTTAGGGCTACTCTCAAAGGAAATGCCCTAATTTTGGTAGAGGTTTATAAGTATAAGTCACAGATACACAAGACAGATATAAAGACACATATTTTTGAACAGCAGAAAACAACAGCAACTTTTATTTCATCAAAATACGTGTTTCACAAACCATGCCATAATTGCCTTACAATACTTCCAAAAGCATTACATTTTCAATACTGTCTTGATTTCATAACTTAAAGAAGCATAAAAACAAAAGTAAACTGCATAAGTCCCCATAGTTGCAATCCAAAGCCATAGTCCAAAGCGAAAGAGATCCAAGCAATACATTCTTTCTCTTCAAGCTGGATGTGAAAACTGGTCAAGCTGCGGTATTCCCTCCCTGTGGACCTGGGGGGGGGGGGGGGGGAATGAAAGAAAAGAAGACGAAAGAACAGTAGAGTCAGACATAAAGCCTGAGTAAGTCTAGGACTTTTCAGTCTATGGATATAGAATTGGGCATGATAAGTATAAAACTGGAAATGGGAAAGCACTATAAACTAGGTTAAGTTGTCTAGAGTCGAATGTACTATCTTACCCCATATTAATCTCTGTACCCATATAAACTAGTTCCCAACAGGCACCCCATAATCAGGGTGAAGTGATCCATTTCTGATGATCGGCTCCTATTCGCATAGTTACATGTGTCTTACGGCCCCCGTTGTTGTAGTTACCTATGTTGGTCCCACCATGGGGTGTATCAAGTCCCATGGTGGCGGCCCGACACAATTCTAGAATGCACAGGTACACTACTGGTGCCCAGTGCCTTATTTTTCTATGCCGAAGTGTGTGCACGCCCGCACCCCGTTAGAACCTACACTGCTGCATCACCGCCGTCGATTTGACCTCTTACAGTCAGCCCAGTAATCGTGCCCCACCCTGCCTAGTTCAGGGTATCCTGATACACCTTGTAGGGTTACTGCTGAAAAGGGTCCCCCGCTACTAGGTTTTCTATTTCTAGCCAACATGCTAAGTTGGTTTAGTGTTTTGTAAACCTAACCCCCAATCAGTTTGTTTAGTTTAGCATGTTCCATTTTGATTAAGTATTAATTCAATTTACTTAATCCTATCAATCCCGACTCAGCCTTAATTGTCTTATTAAAGCCTCGACCTCTCACATTAGACATGTATTATTGTGGCTGCCTGTTGCCGGTTGGGTCCGGGCAGTCTTACGCCACAACTCAGTCTAACCTAAGGTCTTTATTGGGCTCCGTGTTTAACCACCCACATTGGATAGGTATTGTTGTGACTACTGGACAGCCGGGCGGTTCCGGGCAGGTTTACATCACAACTCAATCCAACCTCGGGTTAAACACATCGTATTTTCTAAATTTACATATTTTGTCTCTTTTCTTTTTATATGTAAATATTTGCGGCCCATTATTCAAATTCATCTTTATTGGGTAAAATTAATTTACACCACTTAAATTGTTTTTCAAGGTCGTTGGCATGCGTCAAACATGCCAACACATATGTTTTATATTTTAACCCAAACGTCATTACCCCCGTTTTATACGTTCGCTACAATATAACATATGTTGGGTTTAACATTTAAACCCAACTTAGCCACATGAAAATGGGGAGGCTTAGAACATGGTGTTTATATATCCTAAGTAACATAAAATGGGGAGTGTGAACGCATGAACTTGCAACATAGCGAACTAATTAACATAAATTTGGTACTTGTGAACTTGCATTGTAATAGCATATAATCATGGCATAAACATACCTAAACATGAAATTATGGTTTTTGATCTATTCATATAATCATGGCATAAACATACCTAAACATGAAATCATGGTTTTTAATCTATTCATGCAAACTTGCAATTGGAATGTAAATCTAACTTAATTATGTGTCACATATATTATCATATGATTTTGATAACAACATAGGCCTAAAACATGTTTTTCAATTAGGCATAACACCAAACATAGTTTAGTCATGTTCATAGAGTCAACACAAGTTCACAAAGATGCTTACTTTTGTCTCTAATACAAAAGTATGGTTTTACACTTGAATCATGATGCCAATTCCAACAAAAAATCACATAAGTCATAATACCCAAATGGATCCAACTACACTAAAAGTGATTATAATATATATTATGTCGGCATAATAGTGAATCATATACTTGCATGAATCTCAAATAAACTACCACAAACATATAGTCATTTCTTTCAACATGAATCATATACTTGCAGTTATCCAATAGGTGTTGTAATAAACTACCACAAACATGTAGTTGTTAACTTTCAACATGAATCACATACTTGCAAATATCCAATCGTTATACCACAACATCCCAAATCGCTTAGAATCATAGCAACATACAGATATGAATTATTATCACCACAAATCAAGTACAATTCTATTTCTCATTTTACACAAATCAAAACACAATTATTTATTCACATCGGAATAGCACTCTACTTACAACGTATGACGAATCTTCAATTCAGGAATCTGAAATTCTGAATTTGGAGATGCTATCCTTTGCTGTAGGCGTTGATTTGATTTAATTTGACGTTGCTTTAAGCTTTAGAATTGTCTCCTAACCGTCTCTCAATTTTGACGGCTACTTCTAGTCTTTCCTCAGCAGCATGACGGTCTCATTCTAATTTTTATTTGTATGAATTAGGTGGAGTCTTAGGTCCTTTTTATAGAATTTGTGAATTGATTAGGACCGTCGATGGAGCTTGGATCAATATCAGCCGTTTGTTTGAAGGAGAGACCAATCAGGAGCTGACACCTAGCCCTAGTGACAAGGCAAGGCTCAGAAATTCGGCCAAACACAGACTAGGCCAGCCAGGGGGCTGGGTTCGACCTGGCTCAGGGGCCAGGTCGACACGCCAGTCGACACCATGTCGACTTGGCAGTCGACACGAGTGACCCAGGTTGACTACCCAGTCGACCTGGGTAGCCCCAGGTCGACTACCCAGTCGACCAAGGTGCCTTGGGCGGGAAAATTCCCGCCCTGGCCAATCCGGCCCGATTTTGAATTTTGAATTGGTTTTTCTGAGCTGTTTTGAATTTTAAACTGAATTCTGAAACTTCCGGAGGCCATATCTTCTTCATACGGAGTCCGTTTTACGCAAACTCGGATTCTATCCCAAGCAAAATTCCGAGACGAACGCAATGGCGTATCCCGTTTCCCTTAATTCTTTGATTTGAAATTAGTTATACTTTAATTTGTGAATTTCACTGTTATAGAATACACGGGGTGTTACATACACCGAAACTAATAAACAAGCATTTGTTTGTGGTTAACTTGCTACATACATAACATAATAGTGTGACTATCATATGTGATGTGCTAGATAGTTATTTTATAGACTACTAATTATCTAACAGTTTAAAATCACACCTCTATGGTGTCCAAAGCTATGAACAAATGATGCAAGTAACCCATAGGTAACTCGTGCACAACCCATAAGTCATATATCGTTTTCTCTGGAGTAGGAACGATGTGCATTGGATAAGCTAACTCCTCTGTTTGCACTCGAACGTTACGTCTTGTAATTTTGGTTACACGTGGTGACATCTTAATGCTTTTACTATTGAAAAAAAACTTGAAAACTTTAAGGCGAAAACGAGGGTAACGAGATAGGGCGCATAATATATACGCATCCTACTTCCATGCTTATTGAATAAATGCCCTTTTATAGGCTGCTTATTAAATAAGCGCCCTTTGCCCAGGTGCTTATTTAATATGCATCTATCTATGAGCGCTTATTGTTGATTTACTAAACGTCATTTTATAAAGCGCTTATTAAATAAGCATCCTACTGTTCGTTGCGGCTTTGAATATTCAGCATTGAATATTCATTGTTGGAGTTAATCTAAATGATTACTAAACTGTGCTTTGCTTTAATACATTGCTATCTTGCCAAACACTTCATAAGATTCTACTTTCATTGCAGCAATAAGAAAGGCTTGTAAATAAATGATAATGTTAACTACTATATACAAATGAAAATTAATGATAATCAAGGAAAACTCGAGGTATTAAGTTTTTCCTGAATGCTATCAAGCCTCAAAGCTTCAGAACCAAAAGAGTAAATAACCTCTAAGTGTCATGGAAAAAATAATTAATACTTGAAAGTTGAATCAACATCATTCTCCATAGAATCAACCAACCACTTTAACATCTTCCGAAGTTGGTGAACCAATGACATATTCACATATTTAGTTGTATGATAATTTATGGGTATTGACTGGTCCATGAACGCCTCCATTTTTTTTCTTTATTGATGAGCTACAATTTTAGAAATGAATTAAAGAAAGATGTAATTAGTTTAAAGGAAAAACTATAAATTAATTTTAAAATTTAGGATGTAGCTTTTTAATTTTAGGGAGAAGGACAATAACGCGATTTTCCCAATTTTATAATCTCGACCAATTCTTCCATCTTCATGCAACTCTACCACCGACCGTCGTCTGAAGCCGCCAACGTCCAAGCTGCTGCCACAGAAGTCGACGTTGTCGAAGTCATGGTCGTCCAAGCCTCTCTTTTACCGATGTTCAGATACAAACGATTTTTTCCATTATCAACCTATATGTTAATGCTAATTCGCCGCCATCCAAGCCGCCACCGTCCAAGTCATCGCTAACGCTATATACAGGTCCAAATGATACTTCCATTATCAACACGTACGCTAGCACTACTTTTTCAAATTCAACAAAGCATAACTTGAAACAAGGCAGACTATTTAACATAATAAATGATAGACTAGTATAGCATTTACACTTTCAAGAATATAACATCACTGCATGCATATGTAAAATGATAGATGAATATAGTATAGGTATATTTCAATCGAGAAAGGATGAGAAAAATATGAAAAAATGATAATTGAATATTGCGTAAGAAATTTAAAGATAACTAGCATAAAATATGATATATATAATGATAACTGTATATAGCATATTTTTTTAATGTAACATTTTAATAGCAAAGTCCATTAGCATACTTCAATTTTACATAAGTATTTTTAATTGAACTAATATGAATAGAATATTCAAAATGATATAGATTTTTACAAAAATAATAGCTGAATATATCATTCAATTTTTTAATGTAACATTTAATTACAAAGTCCGTTAGCATACATAAGGTATACAAAATGGTTGGTTAAAATAGCATTTGAGTTATGACGTCTATATCATGCTTAAAATATGAAAATTGATAGTTTAATGTAGCATTTTAGTTATAAAATATAATATCATGATTGCAGTATGCATAACGATATTCACTGTAGTATTTTAATTACGAAGTACAATAACATATTTTAGGTATCCAAAAAGATTGTTTAACATAGCATTTGAGCTACAAAGTCCACTATCATATTTAAAATATGCAAAACGATAGTTTTTTTTGTAAGGCTGACCGTTTTTATAGTGTTCCGTGACACTTTTATTAATTTTTTTGGAAATACATGATAGGACAGGTGATATACATAGTACATATCAGCTGAATCATCCACACATGGTAGACATGATTACTTTCACAATGTCAGAATTTCATGTTCACATTACATTTTAGCTTGCCTTTTCTTTTATCTCCTAAAACTACATCGCCTAATGCCAGACAGCTAGCCATTCTCCTATAGATTTCTTAGCATTTCCTTCTTCATGCTCCGAGTGACAGGGGTTTTAGGTCCTGCTTTTTCATTGGAGCTGGTCATCACTTGACCAGTGTTGATGTCTGGAGGTCCCTCCATATAAGCAGCAGGGTGTGCAATATGCACATATGGTTGGCCGCTTTGTCTTTGACAGTTGGTGACTTCGCATCTTCTTCTTTCCACTTGCAATAGTTTTCTGTAATACTGCTGACACATAATCAAGCCGCGCAATATGCAGTTGATCGAAAACAATTCCAGAACAGAAAGTGTTAAAGTCTACAATCTTCTTCTCTGTTGCAAGAAACTCAGGTGTAGTAACTTCCCATTGAGCGAGCTCAACTTGGAGGGTGCTCGAGATAGCCAAAATATCGACGTTGATTGTTCGCATGTGAGCCGATCTCACAATTTCTATTTGACTCATCTCAGCCTTGTCTTCTTGTATCAACTTTTCATTGTTAGTTGTAGAAACTTGACCGCTTGTTTTCTGAAGAGCTGTGACATTGCAATTCGTATCAACAACTTTTGAGTTATGTTTCCCTCTAATAGTATCATCAGCTATATGTCCACCAGTGTTCTCTCTTTTTTCCGCCTCGTCAGGAGTAGCAACAAGCACTTCAGGTTGACAATTTGTTCCTCCTTTTTCAATTACTTTCGGATTTCCAAAGGTATTCATTAGAACTTCATCAACTAGAGCCATCTGCCTTGTAATGTGTTTCCTTCAAATTATTATTTTCCTACTAATGTTTTCCTGTGTGTTTACATCTTTGCACTGTATGTTAATGCCATTCACATTAACTTTGCTCACATCTCCATCAGAGTTAATGTTTTTACCATTATTTTCCTTTCGAACATTATCAATCTCCCCATCTTCCGGTTCATAGTTAATTTTATATGAATTTCCTACTACTTCACAAACTGGCAGCAGCAAGAAGCAGTTAGTAGTACCAATAGCATCCGCAACAGGCAGAGACGCATTGACCAAGACTTTCTTACCTTTATCTTTACCACTAACAACAAATCTAACCGGATTCTTCTTCTTAACAACTCTTCTCTAGGAGTTGTCATTGGTTGTTGCTGCAAAGCGTGTGCGCTGAAGCACTCTGCTCGATCTATCATTCCTATCCGCCACTGGAACATTGTTTCTGCTCACATTTGCACTATCTTTTTCCTTTTATTGCTTCATTGTATTATCATGACTACCTGCAGCTTTTCCAGATTCCACACCTTCCTTTTCAATCTGAATTTGACATTTTTCAGTCGAGTGCCCAAAGACTTTGTAATGATTGCATAATTCTGGTTTCCATATGTAAAAGACATTCACTAGTTGAATGGAACCATCAAGAAAACGATATTTTGATATAGCATTTTAGTTATGAAGTCCATTATCATGCTTGAGTTGTGTATACAAAATGATAGTTAAAATATTTGAATATACAAAATGTGCAAAATTATAAGTAAGCATATCATTTTAATCTCAAAATGCACCAACATGATTGAAATATGGAAAATGATAGTTTAAAATAGCATTTGAGTTATGAAGTCAACTACTCTGTTTAAAATATGAAAATAGTTATGAAGTTCGATATTGTGATTACAATATGCAAAATGATAAGTAGATATAGCATTTAAATCACAAAATGCATCAGCATATTTGAGGTACTCAAAATGATAGCCAAAATAACATATATTGGTTAACCCAATCGGATACATGTGGAAGCCAATCTATACTCAAGATATTTTGGTTAACCGAGCAAAGTACAAAATGTGAAAGACATCTGAATTCCAAACCTAATCGAATACATATGAAAACCAATCTATACCCAAAACATATTATTTAAATGAACAAACTACATAATGCAAAAGACATTCGGATGCCAACCTTAATTAAGTATCTATGGGACATAAAAGACATTCGGATTCCAAAACTAATCGGATACCTATGGAACGTAAAAGTCATCTAAATTCCAAACCTAATCGGGTATATATGAAAATAAATATATACATGAGATATATTGTTTAATCAAAAAATCTAAAGGTGAAAAAGACGTCTAGAAGACAAACCTAATCAGGTACCTATGGTAAGTGAAAGAGATCCAGATGCCAAACCTAATCGAATACCAATAATACGTAAAAGTTATCCGACTTACCGTACATATGGATACTGATCTATACCCAAAATATATTGTTTAACCGGGCTAACCATTGGATGCAAATGACAACCGAATTTCAAACCTAATCAGTTACCCATGAAGATAAAAAAACGACCGGATTCCAAACCTAATCGAGTAATCATGAATGTAAAAGACGACCAGATTCCAAACCTAATCGGGTATATATGGAAATCGATCTATACAAAAAATATGTTATTTAACCGAGCAAACCATGAAATTCAAAAGCCATCCAGTTCCCAACCTAATCGTGTACCAATAGATGTAAAAGACGACCGAATTCCAAACCTAATCGGGTACTTGCGAATGTAAAAGACGGTCAGACTTTAGACCAAATTGGGTACATATGAAAACTGATCTTTATCCAAGATATATTGCTTAGCCGAGAAAACCACGAAATGCAAAAGTCATCTGGATTCCACACCTAGGTGGGTGCCTATGGATGTAAAAGGCGACCGACTTCCAAACCTAATCGGGTACCTATAGATGTAAAAGATGATCGGATTCTAAACGTAATTGGGTACATATAGATATAAAAGACGATCGGATTTCAAACCTAATCGGGTACCTAACTGAGCAAATCGTAGAATGCAAAAGACATCCGGATTCCAGACCTAATCGGGTACCTATGACTGTAGTAGACGATCGAATTCAAATCCTTATCGGGTACATATGGGATGTAAAAGTCAGTCGAAATCCAAACCTAATCGGATACCTTTAGAAACCAATCTATACCAAAGGTATATTGTTTAGCTGAATAAACCAAAAAATGTAAAAGTCGGTTGGATTCGAATCCTAATCGAGTAATTATGGGATGTAAAGGACGTCCTAATTCAAAACCTAATCAGGTACCAATGGGATGCAAAAGACATCCAGAATCCAAACCTAATCGGGTACCTTTGGAAACTAATCTATACCAAAGGTATATTTTTTAACCGAACAAACTGAAAAATGCAAAAGGCGTTTGGATTCAAAACCTAATCGGGTACTTATGGGATGTAAAAGATGATCGGATTAAAAACCTAATTAGGTACCTATGGGATGTAAAAGACGTCCAGATTCAAAACCTGATCGAGTAAGTATGAGATGTAAAATATGGTCAGAATCCAAACATAATCAGGTACCTTTAGAAACTATTCTATACCAAAGATATATTATTTAACTGAAAAAACTAATTTTTTTTATAAAAGACAGTCGGATTCAAAACCTTATCAGGGTTTATAGGATGTAAAAGAGATTCAGGTTCGAAGTCTAATCGGGTACCTAAGAAATGTAAAAGACATCCGGAATCCAAACCTAATCTGGTACGTTTGGAAAGTAGTCCATACAAAAGGTATATTGTTTAACTAAACAAACTAAAAAATGCAAAAGACGTTCGGATTCAAAACCTAATTGGGTACTTATGAGATGTAAAAGACTTCCAGTTTCAAAACCTAATCAGGTACCTATATGATGTAAAGGACGGTTTGGATTCAAAACCTAATCGGGTAGCTATGTGATGTAAAATACATCCAGAATCCAAACCTAATCGGGTACATATAGGACGTAAATGACACCCCGAATCCAAACTTAATCGGGTACCTATGGGAAGTAGAAGACATCT
This sequence comes from Allium sativum, assembly GCA_030737875.1. NCBI lineage: Eukaryota > Viridiplantae > Streptophyta > Magnoliopsida > Asparagales > Amaryllidaceae > Allium > Allium sativum. The sequence goes on along the minus strand of CM060909.1, from coordinate 376,309,113 downwards.
AAATTTAAATACTAATTAGGTACCTGTGGGATGTAAAAGACATTTGGATTCCAAACTTAATCGAGTACCTATAAAAATCCATTTGTACACATGATATATTGTTTAAGTAAACAAAATGGAAGTTCAATGATAGTTTTATGTAGCAACTTAACTATTATTTTTGCGCTAGAATTACTTGTGATGTGTAATGATATCATTAAAATGATAATTTCATATAGCTTTTTAGTAATGATATCATTTGTAGTAGCATGTTTATGCCATGTGTAATGATAGTTTCATATGACATATTATTTGTGCAATTTCCTAGAATATTAATAACATTAAAAGTGATAGCTTAATATAGCATTTTTTATAAAGTCTACTAGCATGTCTACTGTATTTGAAATGATAGTCTTTTATTATAATTTAATGTATCATTATAGCTACAAATTTGAATGGTATTTAAATGATATTACAAATAATAGTTTGGAGTTACATTTAATTATGAAGTAAATTACTTTTTACCAGAATTATAAATTTTTTGTCAATTGTAAAAATGATGTAATACAACTTTAAATGAAACTGTATGTTATTTTATGTTACTGTCAGTTATATTCAAATGATTTTTTCATATATCATATATCATATTGTATCATATACCATATACCATATATCAAGTATCATATATCAGATATAAAATGTCATATATAAAGTATCATATGTCGTACATAAAATTATGCAAGAAAATGCTAGTTTTATATATCATTATTATTGACAAAAACAAAAAAAAGTCCTAAAAAACTCACAGCAGCAACATTTTCTATTCTCATAATCACAAATCACAACGAGAATGGAAAAATCGATCGATTTGACAGAAGTCGCACAACATGAGATTGATCAAATTTGCGATGAACTCAATTTTCATCTAATAGAAAACACATAATCTGAGATTGATGACGCATGATTTGAAATTTAAGATCAATTTTTTTGGTCAGCTCGATTTAAGATCGAGATTGAAGAAGAAGACGCACGATTTGATTTAATATTAAAAATATTCTTCCGTCGAAGTTAAAATATGCGCGTCTTCTTGTGTAAAAATCATAACCGCGTCTTTCAGACCAAATGGCAAGGTATATTTTTCCTCCAGCTAATTTTCCTGTTAAAGAAATAAGAAGATAAACCAATTCATAACATATGGCCAGACTGACTGAAAAAAAGGGAATACTAAATGCCTTGTGTGACCGTCATATTCAATAATTAACTCTATTAACTAGAAAAAAATGAAATTGAAATGATAGTCAAAATTTACAAGGAAGACCGTTAGGGCATATAGACAACATTTAATTATAATAAAAAAATCTTTTGTTGGTACGTGTCACCAATTATATATATACACACATTTTCTTTAAAATATCTTATGTTATAGGGCTAACTGCGAATTCAATTTATGCACACACTCTAATACAATGCGAGCATCACATAATATTTCAGACCGAGTCTTTTTGAGCTAAAGACCAGGTCCATGCCCGAAGATCAGGTGGCATAGTTCAATGAACTAACTATAGTTGATAATCAATAATGCACATTCAGATTTTGTGGTGACATTATATCTAAAAGGGGAAGAAATTAGATTTAGGCATTTTCACAATTGGCGAGGCTAGACAAAGTAACCTGGAAATGAATTGAAGATGACATGGTCGTGAATCGAATCAAAGATTTGAAGAATGAAACTTGGGAGTCTAAACAAGTTGAGGGTAAACTATAAATCAAGAGAAAAAGGAGCTACGCATGTGCGCGTGATATAAAAAGAGGCAGTCGGAAGAATCCAAAAAAAAAGGTTAAAATTAATGTACTGAATTTACAGTGCTAGTAGTGGAGAACTGAAAGAGAGTTCTACATATAACATATAAACCATAACATACTTTCTATTTTGTCAACAACATAAACAATCAGCTCACAATATTCATTACATAGTTCACATAATCCAACTACATATAAGGTAGGAATATAGAAAACATGAAATTACCGTAACATCCACTTGGATCAAAGCTTTAAAACTTATACATAATAAGTGCACTATAAGAAAACAAAAACAAAACCCTATATGAACCGTGGGCCATTTTTTTTACAATACTTAGGATAAAATAAGAATGGGAACATGATAATCAATTAAGAAATAGGAATTTCTGAGTATTGTGATAACCTTACCAAAATAGTTCCATTAAGGCAAAGATTTTCATGTTAATAAACAAAAAAGGCTTGGACATGGTATTGCGCAATCTAACGGTAGTTGATAAATCAAATAAGTTGGATATCTTCTGAAAATAATAGAAAATAATTTCAAAAACCCAAAATAGCGGTGACAATTTAATGTAAATAATGAGAAAACGAATACACACATTGACTTACATGTTATAAGGATATCATGTCCTGTTAAACAAAATATTTACATAGAAGATGTTGAAAAAGCTTAAAATATCCATTTCAAATTTAAATTAAACCATGAGAACTACATAATCCCTTAGAATCCTTATAGCATAAGAAATTTACCAAAACTATAGACCACACTAACATATTTTAAATAATACAGTGTTTACCCGCTTCTTGACCAAAACAAATTAAATTGAATGCGCAGGGCTCATACAGATTAAATTTGACTTGTAATTTTGGGAGAACCCTTCGAAGACATAAAAGATGTTAATCAAAATATTTGAAGTCATGTGGAGTTGATCTTATGGATTAGAACTAATCCATTCCCCCAGGATCAGATCTGATCCATTTAAGTTGAGCTCTACCACTCCATAAGTTAGGTCCCATACATCGTGTAGAAGGCATCCCCAAATTTCATGTCGATCATATAAATATTGAGTGAGTTATAGATGGATCATCATTGAATTTTGCTAGTTTCACGAACAAAATTTGATCCATAAGGAGTGATTCCAATGGCTTGAAACTTATGTGGGTGGTCCTCTTAACTATCAATATTTCATATGTGAAGTTTCCATTCATTCGGTTAATAATTGAAGGAGTTATTGATGGATCTTCCACTTTAAATTTGAACAAATCAAAAATTGTCTAAGTAGATAGATAAACATCTATCAATCCCTTATAGATAGGTACATCTCCATAAACATTGGATGAGATCCATCAAGGGTTATTCCATCATGATCTCCAACCCTCCATTAGCATCTCCATCAAATTTGTTTGAAATTCAATGGCTCTAGCTTAGGATGCTCGATGGATTGCACCATTTAAAGACATTTCAATGTGGGTCGACTCCCAAGTATGTACAAACGAAGTCCAAATCTTGCAAAACATGGTAGATGGCATCATGAGGACATATGAAGGCAAAAAGAATGGAAAAGGGTTGAGTATGCGCTAATTTAATAGATAGTTACCGATCCATAGGCTATGGATAGGTACCGATCCATCAAACAAAATCCAAATTCTAGGAAACTTAGAAAAGGGTATCATAAGGACACATATGTCGACATATGCGTTTATACATGTCAAATACAACCGTATAATTTCCAGAATTGTTTGAATTTGAAAACCGCTCTAACCAACTCATGTCTATTCAATTCAAATGAATTTCAGAGTCTACTTATACCATTTCTTCCAAAAACTTCTCCATTTATTCCTCTTATATTTCCTTTCACTGTGTTTTAATAAATTCATAACTATGGCTACTCAAATCCATAATTTAAGTGAGAATCTTAGAGAAATCCTTAATTCCTTCAAGAATATTCTCTCTATCATTCTTCATAATCAACGTCACTTATAATTAAGTCAAATATAGATGACCAAACAACAAGAGAAACATTTTGATGCAATTCAATGAATGATCGCTTCTCCTTCAAAAGATGAAGACAACAACATCACTGAAGCACCCTTACCAAAGAAAATGAAGACTGGGATGCTATAAAGGCTGATCCAATCTTCAATGGAGATGGTTGGATTGAAGTTCCTCGAAATGTATGAACTTGTTTTTATTTGCGTGGTTTTTTTGAATTATTTCAGAATTTAAACTTGTAAATAAACAAATTTAAGTGTGGTGTGGTTTGGTTTGATTGAATGTATTAATATATATTGGATATATATATATTGAATTATTATTGATGTGATTTGTATGTCTTAAATTGTAGTCTATAGTTTATATTCATTCAAGTTATAATAGTTAGAATTTTATAGTTATTTAGTTTAGTTGTTAGAATTATGCCTTAGGTTTAGGGAGAGTATTGTAGCGTAGTCAAAATTATAATATTTTTTATGACAAAGGGGGAGATTATAAAATAGGGCTTAGATTAAGGAGGAGATAGTAGAGTTAGTATTTTCAGGAGGAGTTAATAGAGTAAGGGGGAGTAACTGAAGAATCAAGTTATCAGGTATGAGTATTTTATAAACCAAGGTTGTTATCATCAAAAAGGAGGAGATTGTTAGAGACCGAAACGTTGATAATGAAAGTTTTGATGACAACAATCTGGTTTCAACTTTGTTTCAATTATTATTGTTATAAAATATATACTAACAATATTTTCTAGAATATATATATATATATTTATGTATATATAGGAAATCTATGCATGTATTTATTATTGAAGACTATACAGTTCAGAGAATTAAGATTTCGAAGTAGATGAGTTTAAGTTTCAAGACTCATGAGTATCAAGAAATCAAGAATTCAAGAGTTTAAGAATTATAGAGTAAATGTGTCTAGATATATTGTTAAAACTCTGGTTAGCACTAAATTCTCATTTCAAACTCAATTTTGATTTCAAATTCTCTTTTAAACGATTTCAAAATTACTTACTTATTTTCAAATCTTGTTTTCAAATGATTTCAAAACTACTTGCTTATTTATAAATATCACTTCTTTATTTTTAAGAAACTCCTAAATTTATTTTTAATTCCTATTTTCAAATTTATACTTAATAGATTTTAACTTAAGTTTTACTTACAAATTTATTTCTAGTTTTATTATAGTTACTTATGTTTTCAATTTCCTTGTTTTAATGTATTCGTAGTTTTATATTTATACTTTTATATCATTTTATATTTAGTTTCTTAATTATTTTTATTTCATCTTTATATGTGGTTTTTTAAAATATTTTACTTTGAATAGAACATTATAAAGGAATATAGTTTGTTTTAACTCTGGATTCACCATAATTTGTTTAAACTTTATTTACTTTGTTTTAAAATCCATTTTTTAGTTTTACACTAGCATATGTCGACATTCTTGTTTATGTATATCGACATGCTAGTCGCTAGGCTGTTTTTAAAATTTGAAAAGAAGTGTCTTTTGAATTCAAACATTTTCGGAAAGGTTGTGTCTGTTGGAAAACTATAAATACCTTCCAGAATTCAATTTTTTTAATTAACTTTCATCTTCTACTTCCTCTCCAAACATTCCACCATTAATATTCTTAAATTCTCAACTTTCTACAATTATACTCTACCGATTTAAATAGAAGTCATATCATTCTTCTTCTCTTTTGATTCTAAATCAAAATCTCTCTGATCAAGTGCTACTCAAGAGTTATAGGATTTTTGTAATTAAAGATCTAAGATCAAGTCCTATCGAATCAACACTACAAAAACTGATAAGAGAAGGGTGTGGTCATGTCCCGTATAAAGTGACTAGGTGCGATTGTGTCCAGGAAATCGATTGGGTGAAAAGTTGTGGCCCGTAAATCAACTAAGTCTTATTGTACTTGGAATCAGTAGGGGTGTTCCCTTGTAGCCCTAAAATCAAGGATTGCAATTGGATATTGTTGAATAAAAATCCGCATCAACCCAGCGTTGTGTAGGACCGGATGTAAGGGAGTCCAGAACCAATATAAAATCCTGATGTGTACTTTCCTTTTACTGTTATTGCTTTTATTTTCTTTATTCTGTGATTGATTTTGTGTCTATTAATATCTGTGATATGCATACTGTTTTGTTTACACCAAAAAGATTTCAAGAAATTAATAAATTCCATAAAACACTATTCACCCCCCTCTAGTGTTTAGATTGCCTTACGATCTTTAATCTGCAACTCCAACGGAAATAAGGTCAATTTCGAGTACAAGGCAATTACAGTAAACAAAGAGACAGAGTAATGGCCAAAAGTCCTTGTTAGACCAAAAAATGGTTCTAACACCCAACAAGCTAGAATTTGCAGAGAATTATAATTGGTAATGAAACAAAAAGCAGCAAACACACACGATTTATAGTGTTTCGGCGTTAACGAGCCTACGTCCGCTTTATATGATTCTGATTGACTAATTAATCACAAGTACAATCTTGATACTCACTCAACCTCACAATTACGATGAAGAATATCTCAACATTTATCAAATTAAACTCAGCAGAATGAAATTCAATCTGAATAAAACAAAGGAAATAAAATAATGGTAGAAGTCAAGTCTCTCAAGTACTAAAAAGCCCCCTAAAAATGACAAATCCTGGGCTATTTATATGGAAAATCTGTTGGTGGGTCTGGGATGACGTGGCACTCATCCAGGAAATCTCGCAGTGGTTCGTGTGTGAGTGGAGAGGTAGTTACTGAGCTGGTTCGTGACACGTGGCAATGGATCCATGCTTTTCGGGTAGTGGAGACCGTAGGGTGGACCGTGTGTTCACTCCCTCTTCAGGTGATGGGTTGAGTCGTTCCTCCATGGCCCGAGCCAATGCTATGGATTTTTCGTTGAGCTTGTTCCCTCTCCCACGAGCTGGTGGTCATGATTCGGGGATCCCGATCCGATCACTTAGCCTCGAGCACTTTAATCCTAAACTTTTAAGTATATGGGTTATTTTCCAATTCGATCGCGAGCACTTAGACTTTGTGTGTCTTGATAACAAAGCAAGCCAACATTTTGCCCCTTCGAAGTATTTTTTATGGGATATGGAACATGCTTCGAAATAGTAATCTATCCATTCTTGAACTGGTGAATGCTAATAGTCGTGTCTATCTGTATGGTCGCGTCATTTCATGAAATCGTATTCTGATTTCAGGGACAAATATAAATACATGATCAATTTTCCAATCATCCTTGCCATACTTGATGATTTCAAGCTTCATATCGAATTGCAAATGGTTCCTCAGGTAAATCTTTAACTTTTATCAAGTTAGATTGAAGGAATTCGAATTGCTAGATACGTGTTCTTGTTGGTTTTTGTCCATGTACGCGCACATACATTCCCACTATTTTCTTTTGGCTCTTTTTATCTTTTTACTGGGTTAGGTCGAAAGATTTTGAGCCGCTATCGTGCATGAATGGTAGGAGCTGATTCAAACTTCAACATATTTATTTTGTATCGGATCGGATCACATCCATGAATATTGCTAAAGGCCAAATCCCAATTGTTTTGCACTTCGATCGTTGGGCTTTTGGTTCGAACTGAATGGATAGGTCATAGGGAAAATGAATGGTCCATCCTCCATCATATATAAAGCTTCCTTACTTTACTTTCTCATTCACTTTTTTACTATAGCTGCTTTACTATTTCACTCCACCGAAACCCTAGTTATGAAATCTCCAAAACTCTTCCAGATCCGAAATCCAATTACCTAGGTAACTTGTAAATTGCGATCTTCTCCGCTTTGATTAACGTCTTTACTCCGAATTGCAAATTAATTATGTGCGTTTTTCGCCCTAAACCTTCGTTAGTGGCTTCGCTGCTATCGCCTCTTACGACGTCGTTGGTGACTTCAGTCACACACAAGCGACAGTCGTAGGGCCGAGTGTTTTTAGATTCGTGGGTGAATTTGTAAAGGGGAAGATAGTGGTTTGTAGGACAAGGAGACGGAGATGGAGTGCCCACAACCGTTCTCATGTTTGAGGCTTGGTCGTGGTACATGAGTTCATTCCTACACTCGAGCTTCGATTGTGGAATGCTAGGAAAAGGCTTAGAAGGAGGGTGTGTTTCAGTGGAGTGGATCGAGTAGACGGCGGGAGGCTTTAGTGGGTCGGGTCAGGCTTCAGTGACCCGATCCCCATTCGTGGTCAGGTCAGAGTACACGAAGCCATCAAAAGATGTGATCCCCTCAAACTAGACGATCCATCCCGTGTATGCGAGTCTGGCTTTACTTGCGAGTGGAGCATGGAGTGTGAGCCGATCTTGAATACGCGAGCCGACCCAATTTTATAACTTGGGCATTAGTTGTGAACCTGTATTTGAACGTGTTCTACTCTTCGATCGTGAGCCATTGATCATAGGCGACCTGGTCCTGATATATATGCAATACACTTCTTATGCATGCCGATCTAACATATAAACCGAATTGACCTCGAACCAGACACAAATTCACTAAACATGTTAGCATATATTTCGGCTAAAAATCAACTGCAGCTTAAATAAACTGATGGAAAGTTAGGATAGAGCCTCTAAGCTGATCTTTCTGGACCGAGCAAGCACATATCTGAAAATCATATGTTAACTAACTGCATGCTTATCTATTCATTTCATGTTAGATACTTTCAGTACTGCACACACTAGCACTTACACACACGTGGTCACGAGCAACTATACTCTAATCTTTAATGCTTGTACATCTGTACAACAAACATGTCTAGTAGACGCTCGACCAGATTATCTGAGAAAAGTACAGCTCCTGAATCTTCCAGTTATTATAGTCCTAACGTACTCCCTTAGATTCAGATTTTTGAAACTCAGGTTCAGAATTCGAAGTAAACATACATGAAGAGGCAACATCGCCTGGGAGTGAAGTAAAACTGGACGAAGAAGAGGAGGGAGGGATCGGAGATTATCAAGTTCCTGATGAGTCTGAAAGCGCAACCATCTTAGAGAACCCCAATGACTCAGTGGCTTCAACACTCGATGAAGCAAAGCTCAGGAGAGTATGTTTAAGGCATTGAATCCCGTGGGATGACGTTAAAGTGGTAGAAAGTAAGGACAGACCTCGTGCTCCTCCAAACAAGTATATGGTTATTTGTAAGGTGATGTGTTAAGTTGGTGCCACACCTCCATTCCCACCATTCGTCGTTGAATTTCTGAGACGATTGCATATAGCTTCGATGAAACTTCATCCCAATGCTTACGCCTATCTGTACACGTTATATGTTGCATGTATGGAAATCCTGTGTATGGAGCTAACCTTTGAAGATTTGAACTTCTTTTATCACTTCAAACACCGTTCGAAGGGAACTCCGTCCTTTGTCTTCTACGAATCTATTCCAAACAATAAAATCATGAAAGAAGGGTACAGTAATGTAGGAGATGAGAAACCTGAATGGTTTTACATTAAGCATTAAGAGGGATGCGCAAGAAGATGGTTACAATCCAGTAAGCTTTAGATTTCCCAACATCTATTCTAATCACATTGACAAGTGCATTAACCAATTCTCATCTTTTGGCAGTTCCCAATCCTAAAAAGGAGGAAGGTGAGCTATACGAAGACCGATTGGTCCATCTACAAAGCGGCAGGCCGGATTTTAGTGTCAGGAAGTGTTTGGTGGAAGAAATTTTGCACAGACACAATTTACTTGAAATAAGGAGGGGTCTAGGCCAGGGAGGCAAGCCTTACAAATATTTGCCTCCAGTCGAGGGACAAGTTGTAATTTGACCAAGAAAAGGGATAAAGGGACAACGGTAGAAGAAAATCCCATCACACTCCCAAGAAGTCCTTCCCCATTATCAGTTTAAGATGACGAAGCTCTGAATTTCCTGCTAGAGATAAACAACAAGACGACAATCGAAAGATACCTCTGTTATTGAACGCCAGCCTTCTCCAAGGACTCCATCTCCTGCTAGGTCTCCTATTCGTGGATCTTCTCCCATAAATCCCATATTCGGGGGTTTATCAAAACTTCCTCTGCCTGACCAAAACTATACTTCCAAGGATATCGATACTGGGTCATTTTTCCTTTCTTCTGGGAAGAAACTACTCCTGTGAAAGATGGGGAGACTATTCAGGCAAGCCTAACTCCGGGCTCTGGTCTGTCAGGGGGATCAGGGGGATCACTTAAGATATATGCATGATACTTGCATTGCATGTCACAACACTTGTGTACTATATTAACCCTGATTTCTAATGTTTATTTATGCAAATTCGATGGAAAAATGCCGCATTGCCACTACCCCCTTTGAGATGTTTGTTCGAGTATGCCCAGATTCAATTTAGACATAGAGTATGATCGAGGTGATAGCCGTAGGAGAAACAACAGGAGACACCATGATTCAGACCGTCCTTATTCTTCATGTTCTCGTTCTCCTGACAAGTCAGACCCCGATAAGCATAAGAGCCATCAGGACCGTCGTGAAGGTGATAAGCTGCCACCTAAGGCTCCAACTCACCTAATGGAATAACATCCTCACAAAAGACCGCAGCCAAATGCTCTGACCCACAAGATAAGATTGAGGATTTGGAAAAAGAATAAGTGAAAGGAAAAAAAACTCTCGTTCCCACCGATCGACGAAAGATCGAAATATCTATAGAGAAACCTGTGATACTTGACTCTGAGAATGAAGCTAAATTGAAAATTCGGTAGAAGCAATTTCTAGATCATCATTTCGGGAATATGCTTTTCGTTTCAGCTCTCAAACTAGTGCCTCCGAAGTGGGCGAACGAAGTTATGACTAAAATTGATCTAGTGGATAAGCAGTACATGGAAATGCATAAGCACTCGCGAAATCTTTCAAAAATTATCCGAGACTTGCTAGCTGACGTGGGCCACATGAAAGAGATGGGCAAATACGATGAGAGTATCCTGAAGAACACAGAGAAAGAACTTGAGGATGTACAAGCCCATGAGATCATGATAGAGTTCTTTGCTCAAGTGATCTGATACCGGGCTATCTCCTGGATCAAAGACTATAAGACAACCTTGGTTGATGTATGGGACTAAGTTGTCGATTGGGAAAAGCGTCAGCTTAAGGAGGATACTATTAATGAGGAAGAGCTCATGAGAAAGTATTTGAAAGGAGAGGAACCAGAGCATCTGGATGAAGGGAGGAGGCTGATCCAGGCAGCCATGGAGGAAGAAAGACGCCAAGCCAAAGGGAAGGAAACCGTTGAAATAAGTTCCAGATCTTCATCTGTTGCCCTTGGGGCTACTGAAACAGAAGGGCATTATCCTGACTGTCCTGAGATCCCAAAGGCATCTCTCCTATCTCCAATCATTGAATCAGCTCATGACACCTTTGCTGTTCTGGCTAAGAAGTCATCTGAAGATATCTCCACCTTTTTGCCTCAATTGTTAAAGCCATTTCATCTTTCCATCGTATTGTTGGGAAAACGATCAAAGAACCCAAGTTTTCTCCCGAAATAATAGCTATTGCTTCTCGTTCTTTAGGTGCAAAACCTGCTGGAGAGATCGAAGAGAAGTAAGAAGAAATTGCTGATAAACCTATCATGTCATCTAGTACTAACACCCCCAAGGACAGGGATATGATAAAGGCTTTGAAGGACGACGATGGCGATGATGGAAACGAGGAAGATGACGACGTTGCTGTAGCAGAGGACTTGGGAGAGGCTGAAAACATGTCTTTGGCTGAAATGAAGGCAAAGACTGATGTGATTTTGAAAGCTAACATGGAGGAAATATCCAAAGATCCCCTCAACATCAATCCCCTCCAGGAAGTTGCTCCCTAGTCCAGATTATTTGTCGAGCTTTCTACTCGATCGATCACTGGAGGCTTAATTCAGAAATCCTTAACTGGTCCAAGTGCAACTACTTTAGACAAAGGAAGAAAGAAACATCTTCTCACTGATGCTGAACAAGAATAGAAAGTGAGGCTTAAAGCTGCCAAAAAGCCCAAAGCTTCCCCAAAGTCCAAGTGAAACGTAGTTTAGTCTTTTCATTTTGTTTTCCACTGGCCTTCTATTATCGTAGCTAGTGCGGCCCTCGCATTTTTTGATTAGTTCCTTCATGTAAACCTACACTTCTGTAATTAAATTTGTTTGTTGTTTCCCTACAATTTCAAATGTTTGCAAGTTTGTCATTTGTTTCAATTGAGTGCATTAGTAATCAAAACATTATTAATCTAAGTAACAAATGATAAATCCCATCACAGATCAAACAAAAGTTCCATACGAGCTTTCCTACAAACAATAATCTGTGCAAAATAAGGCCATTATTAAACTAAGTAGTAAACAACAGGAGGGTGTGATGTGTATGTATATTCCCCCAATCAATCTTGAATAGGGTGCCTAGCCAAGGCTTGTTCGGGATTGATAGAATCGACATTAAATTTCCCTAACAAATCTGTGGGAAATTCGAGCTCAACTTTCATTCTTGCTCCCGATCCTTCAGCTGATTAGGAGCCCATCTTCATTGGAACTTACTCTTAGCGACTTTGTACTCTCCTATCGTATGTCTTGTTTAGAGTTTGGTCAAGGTAATCTTTTATCATGGTGCACCATCATGCCTTAGGGACGTCCCATCCTTTATACTCTCTCTCGGATCATGAGAGTTAGAGTCAATCATGCAAACAGTCATCTTGTTCGCTTCGGCTTTCCTTGTACACCCTATTCTTAGGGAGGGATCTCGCCAGTTCAAGTGCCATACTCACTCTCTATTTTATTTCAAGCCCTACGTTTCAAACCCAGAGCAAAATAATCACAGGATATAAAGAAATAAATGCAAGTAAGATAAATGATGCGCGATATTTTTATAGTGGTTCGACCAAATCATAGCCTACGTCAACTTTATAATCTTTTATTTATATCAACTAGATTATTCTAGGAAAGTTGTTCCTTTCTACATAGTTTATAAAACAAAAGAATCAGTGCAATCTTAAGTCAAATAGTGCCGCAAGTGCCGAGCATTCCATGCTCTGGGGATTTCATAGTCATTTACAGTCATTAGCTTGAAAGCTCCTTTATTAAGTTTCCTTTGAATGGCATATGGTTCATTCCCATTTCGGACCCAGGAAAACGGGGGTCGGGAAGAAACATTTCAAGGCCAAGTCTCCAAGTTCAAAGGTCCGAGGTCGAGCCCTCCCATTGTAGTATCGTGCAACTTGGTGTCTATGCCTTGAGGCAGTAAGTCTGCTTCATCTCTCTTTTCCTCATTTGCATCCAAGGACTCAAAAAGAAGTGCTTTATTCGTCACTGGGTTGTAATAGGTCATTCTATAAGAGGGAACTTCCAACTCCACTGGAATGACTGCTTCTGATCCAAAGGAAAGTGAGAAAGGAGTATGACCAGTTGCTGATTTGTAGGTCGTTCTGTATGCCCACAATGCTTAGGGCAATTCATCAACCCACATGGCTTGCCTGCTTCAGTCGCTTCTTAAGAATGGATTTAAGAATTTTGTTTACTGCTTCAACTTGTCCATTCGATTGCGGGTGAGCCACTGCGGTGTATCTCTTCTCTATTTTGTATTTTTGGAGAAACCTTTGAACTCGGTGCTATTGAACAGGGTTCCACTAACAGTTATAATGGCTTTGGGAATCAAATCAACAAATTATGTTTATGACAACAAAATTAATTACTCGCTTTGTCATTATCGTAGTTAATGGCTCGGCTCCCGCCCATTTGGTAAAGTAATCTACATCCATGATTGCATATTTTTCTTTACCTTTAGCGATTGGTAAGCTTCCAATGATGTCTAATCCCCACACAGCTAACGGCCACAGGCTCACCATTGACTTAAGTTGACTGGGAGGTGCCTTGGGAATCTTTGCAAATTTCTGACATCTATCGCAGTGTCATGAATAATAAGCTGCATCCCGAATTACGTTAGGCCAGAAGTAGTCGTACCATAATATTTTCTTTGCCAACGTCTGGCCTCTAGTATGGTCCCCACATTCGCCTTCGTGTACTTCTATCAACACACGTTTAACGTCGTCATGGGGTATGCATCGGAGTAGGGGTACATAAAACCCTTGCCATTACGGACTAAGACCCTCCTCTCACTCTTTTTTGTCAAGAGTATTCCGTTTTGCAGGAAGTTTTTTATTGGCGTCATCATTACTCTCTTTCCGGTTCAGTTTCCAGCACTAGATCAACTTCCATCTGATCCATGCTCGGAGATTTCAGGGCTTCAATTGGGACCATCTCTGTTTCTCCCGAGTTATCAGAGCTAGTTAGCTTGGTTAAACTATCAGCCTTTTGATTCTATGCTCACGGAATATGGGATATCCTATGGCGTTCCATGTCATCCAATAGCACTTCTACCTTTTCCAAGTAAGTAACAAGTTGAGGTCCTTTCGCTTGAAACTTCTTCCAAACTTGAAAAACAACAATTTGAGAGTCACAAAAGATATCCAATGCCACTACTTTCAATTCCTTAGCAATCTTCAGCTCGACAACCAGGGCTTCGTACTCGGAATCGTTGTTAGTAACAGAAAATTCCAGTCGGAGAGCGTAGTAAATCGGTCGTTTTTCAGGAGTTATTAATACAACTCCAGCGTCGAACAGTCGTTCGTTTCTAGCACCATCTGTGTACAGCTTCCATGTGCTAGATTCCAGTTTTTGTTCTGAGGGAGTGGTTTCTTCATCTGGCACATCCTCTTCGAGGATCGTGAACTTAGCGATGAAGTCAGCTAATGCCTGCCCCCTTATTGATTTTCTGGGTTGGAAGTTTAGGTCGAACTGGCTTAGCTCAGTATTCCACTTAAGCAATCATCTAGATGCTTCAGGTCGTTGTAGGACCCGTCGGAGCAGTTGATCGGTATATACAACGACTGGATGGGCTTAAAAATTATGTAGAAGTTTTCTGGAAGCAATCAGGAGGCTGTAAGCAAGTTTTTCAATCTTCGGATAGTCACGCTCCGATGCCGCCAACTTTTTTGCTCACGTAATATACCGGCTTTCACTACAACAAAACTGTTATTTTATAGCGGCCCATAGCCGCTATAGATAAGAACAATAGCGATTTTATGACTGCTGCATATGAACATGTTATAAAAAACTGCTAAACATTTATAACACTTTAACTGCCGTTATTAAAGATGCTGTTTGATAGCGTTGTTTTGCTGCTATGTTATTTTATTACAGTTGCTCACTTTGACCGCTATAATACGTAAGAATCTCATTCAAAGTGAAAATATTTATAACACAGGTTTGCCGCTGTAAAATAAGTATTCAATATCAGATATCCAACGCTATTAATTAAACGTGTTATAGTTTTACCATACCCTTTGATAGCTCACATTTGCTGCTATGCTATGTAAATACAATAACTCATTTTGGCCGCTATGCTGTATCAATACAATAGGTTATTTTTGCCCTTATTATACATCTAAATCGATTTGAGATTATACATAACGCAGTTTTATTGCTATAACATATATCTTTGATAGCCTCCATAGGACGCTATTAAATTAACATGTTATAGTAAACCTCCCTTTACAGCTCATACATTTTAATAATAATAATCAAATAAATCTTCATAACAAGATAAAGATGAACATACAAAATATACTAATAGCAAATAAAGTATCAACTAACAAAAGAAATTCAATCCATGAGTTTACATCTAATTCATTACATATGTTTTCAATTCCCATTGATGTCAACTTGAGTACACAAAATACAAAACATAGTTCGTAATTGTTCATGAGTTAACACACAAAAGACACAAGACAAAACAACCCAATCCTGCTAGATAAAACTGCCCAAACCTGCTAGACAAAACGCCAATCATAAGAAGTTATACGAACTGGGTCTGTTATAATCGCAGCACCATCACCAAAGTCAAGTCCTATTTCCACTACACCATAATGGCCATTTGGCAACCCTTTTTTTTCAATTTTCAACACTTATTTGTGTTGCCGTGTAGTATCAAGAATAAGCGTTGCTATATTAAAAATGTGTTGCTAAAAATACAAATTTATATTTTTCTTATTGCCAACGCTTATTTGGGTTGGTATGCCTAGTTCCCAGGGGCAAAAACGTAAACACCCTCTTTTATTCTGCCAAAACCCTATGCTTACCCATCCTCAACGCTTAACAATCCCTCAGCCGCATTGATAAGAATTAGAAAGCAGAAACACGCTGATTCAAAGAAATGCGATTTTCCTTCCACTTCAGCCATTTCCAGTTGGACGATTTGGAGATCCACGGGTAGATTCACGGCAAGGAAGCAGGTGATTTCCGCAATTTTCAGTGAACAAGAAAAACCCCTAAATTCCTACATTTGTTGATATTACTTTAGGGTTCGAGTGGTTGCTTGAGATTTCTTTTGTTCAAAAGTACAATAGCTAATCTAGTATAATGTTTTTTCGTCTATTCCTTTCATTTTTTATGGGTATATTTAGTTTAGTATTTTTATGGGAAGCTTGTGCGGATGGGTTCTTTGTTTTTCCCTTTTTTAACTACATGCTCTGATCTTCGATTGGGTGAATCATTGCAAGGGGAACTGAGTATTCAAATACATGTTTAGGTCCAGCAACATGGATTTTTTTAAGGCAAAAATCAGATTAAACATAACATTATCAGTTTGCCTTAGCTTATCGACACAAAAAATCTAATGTTTTCTTTGTTGTTGTAGAATACAATGTAATAGACCTAACTTATAATATATATGTATCCTCTTCCCCAAAAAACTAATTGTCATCGGACCCGGTTACACTGGTTTAGAAATGGATTCGGTCTGGAAAGGACTTGGATCTGAAGTAACTGTAGTTGAGTTTGCACCTGACATCGTCCCTTCCATGGATAGTGAAATGTGCAAACAGTTTCAATTCATGCTGGAAAAGCAGGAAGGAATTCATGCTAAAGACTAAAGTGGTATCAATCGACACATCTGGGTCGGGCATTAAGCTAACCCTCCAACCCGCACCCAGTGGCGACCGGACCACATTAGAGGCGGAAGTACTCCTAGTTTCAGCAGGTAGATTTAAAATGTGATACTTGGTCCGATGCTTGCGCACAAAGATGACGAAGACAGAGTTGCATGTATTGAGTTCATAGCGGGTAAAGAAGGGCATGTGGATTATGACATGGTACCCGAAGTTGTGTACACACATTCTGAGGATGCTTACGTAGGGAAGATGGAAGAGCGGGTGAAGGCTACTGGGGTGAGTTATAGAGTGGGCAAGTTTCCGTTCATGGCTAATAGCAGGGCAAAGGCTATAGATGACACTAAGGGTTTGGTGAAGATGTTGGACGAGAAGGAAAGCAATTCTCCAGCGATTCTCACAAAAGGATGGGATCCGAACTCGAGCTCTTAGGATTTTAATAAGGAAAAGGAACGGTAACTTGGGCGATTCAAAGTCGACTCTCAAACAGTCGTCGGCTTGTGGTGTAGTAGCTTGATGCTTGGGGCTGGGTACAGTTTTGGAACACCCACCATACTCGGACCGGTACAGTGCCTATAAAATGTTGAGTAGGGAACAGTCTCTTGTTCGTTTAGGATTTCTTCAGAAAATGATGAGTACTACTCAGTAATATTATCCTCAGTTATTAATGGTTTGCAGAAATGGCTTCAACCATGAGGTTGCAAGAGCTTGCTGCATATTTTGTTTACCTGAACCTGTTCAACTGGTATATTTTCCTTCATATGTGTGTAGATACAAAGAGTTTGAACTATTCAGCCCTTAGCATAACCTTCATATGTGTGTAGATACAAAGAGTCAAGTATTTGTTTCCTGTTATACTTGACTTGATTAAATATTCAATATGGTTTCACTGTTGTCATTAGTTGAAATTATTTTTCCAACTAAACCATAACTGAATTTCCTTTTTTTTTCAAGGTGTCACTGCAATCGGTCCAGCAGCTCAATGGTGTCTATCTTCTGTTAGTTCATTTGTGTTGTATATTTCAAAGTAGGTCACTCTATTTTTTGTTTCAAAGTACAAAGACATTCATATTTTTCTTTCACCATTATATATATATGCACGCTTCCTTTCTAAGCTTCAGCTGTACAATTATGATTACGATTGTGAAGACATGAAGTTTTCTACAACTATGTCCTACAAGCCCGGCTCAGTTTATAAACAGACAATGTCCTACAAGCCTGGCTCAGTTTTTAAACCGAGCCTTAACGGCTCAATTTCAACTCGAAATTGAGTTTCTCCGGCTCAGTTTCGGGTTGAAACTGAGCTGTGAAGGCTCAGTTTAAAAACAAGTATATATTATACGTGTGTAATGTGTTAAATTTGGGTATATTTTGCCTTTTTAGGTTCAGAAGTTTCTGTATAAGAGTAGTTTACCTTATTTCATTTGGGTGTATTTTCTTCTAGACAACTTATATTATTTCAGACAGTTTAGTTCCAGATTTCCAGACTTTCAGACCGTTTATTTTGCTTTTTAAGTTCACTTCCAAACTTTCAGACGGTTTAGTTCATATATTTTATGCTAGACAACTTATATTATTCTGTTCCTTTAGGGTCCAATTCTTTATGGACAAAGCTTAGTGCAACCATGCAGTTCAGCCGTCAAATTTTGTATATTAGGTCTTAATAACTTGATTAGCTACTCAGTTGGTGATCTTATACTTTAAATGTAAACTACTACTTATAAGTGCCTATATGTGCTTATATGTGGTTAATATAAACATGAATAGTTAGTTTCTAAACCTAGTATTCTGAAGTGTTATCGTAGACACTAATCGTTCTTGGCTGAGAAGCGATTCCACTTAACTTCTCAAATGATATGTTTATGTTTTTATTAACAGGCATTGAAAATGTGTCAGTTTGGAGAGGTGATACAACGTACAGAGCAGAGGTGATACAATGCACAGAGCAAAAGCTTGGCACTCCAGGTCAGTCATAAGAGTTAGAATATATCAAGTTTTTGTCTGCTATCATATGAGTATGATTTAGTGATATATAAACTGCAATATAATAAGTAGTGCTGGAGAATGAAGATAACTGGAGCGTGGAGCAGAGACAACTTTTTTTTGAAGCAACACAATTCATTTATTGATGGACTTTACTAACATATGCTATTTTGCTAATCTGGCAGGAACTTTTACAGTATCATGGGCAGAGGGTTTCAAAACTGAATGCATGTGATCATTGAGGTATGTTTTTATATTATTGTATTTGTTGTGTGTTGGCATACTAGTTTATGAACATGGTTCAGAACACCATAAACATGCTGCCAGGCATTTAACTGTAACGTTTTTAAGTAGATTTTGATTAGAAAGTAATGGATAGCCGAGAAACTTTTGTGGTTTGCTATAATGTATGCCTAAAAAAGCAAACTTTTGTGGTTTGCTATAATTTTGAAACATTTCCCATTGGTCTTCAACACATACGAACCTGACGTTTCATGTGCAAACTTGATTCATTTTTCTTACTTTATTAGCAAGCATTTTGCTTCTCTTTTTTACTATAATGAATCCATTTTGGTCTAACATAGATATGCATGTACAATATAGTACTTACTAAATACGGTATAATCGTCCGCTAATTTTAAGACTTATATTGCGAATTGTTTTGTAAGACAGTATTTACAGATAATGGATTGTAAGTTTACCATTACAGATAATGGATTGTAATTGTTTTGTAAGGCGCAGTAATACTGCGCCAATCGGCTCAGTAATACTGAGCCGTTTGGCGCAGTTTTACGGCGCCTTAGACTCAATAATATTGAGCCGTTTGGCTTAGTTAAACTGAGCTGAACGACTCAGTATTATTGAGGCTAAGGCGCAGCGAAACTGCGCCAAAGGCTCGGTATTACTGAGCCTAAGGCGCAGTAATACCTTGCTGATCGGCTCAGTAATACTTAGCCGTTTTGCAGTGTTGTTGGTGTCCAAGTTTTGGACCATGTATGTGATGGGCATATGGATTGCAATAACATGCTAGTTGCAAACATTTATATAATGGATTGACAAAACAAAGCTGACAAAATATGAAAGATATCAGTGTACAGGGAAGAAAAGTGGGCTAGTATCTCTTTGCAGTTTTCCATCAAAAACTCTGACTCTGCTCATTTTCTCCTCACACCAATGTAGTTGATTGATGCTAATATCGGACATTCTTAGTACTCTTGATACAAGTTTCAGGTTTATTAGTCCCATCAGTATCTGAATTTGTTCTTCCTGTGTTAAGTTCCTCTTTCTTATGCATTTGTGTCTCCTACCGATATCCTTGAGCTTTACTTTTTTCTACAAAATTATGTTAAAAACAGCAATATTTATATTTATTGCATGAAAAGCTTGTTTTTTCTACTTAATAAATGTAACTTAAAGAACTTTGTTTGATCGGTTCACCATCTATATAGGTAATCTCGCATCTTTTTCAATTCCAACTGGTTGTATAGTTAAAGTGAATACAAATCATGTGCAAGGCATGTTGTGTATAATGTATGTGGAATCACTCATGATTGTGATATTTTGAAACTCGTCATACACATTTCAAAGTTAGTTTGAGATTTATGGAACATTCAATAAATCTTGATAACGACACTTGATTCCTAAACTATAAAAATGAAAGAATCGACTGACTCACTCTTCTGTTGGCTTTCTTGAGAAATTGAAGGAAGGTAACATTGACTGAACTGGATCTCCTTTTCATAAATGCTTTATATATATCTCTTCTGTTGGCTTTAAATTACACTGACTGATTTAAATTAGATTTAAATTCCTATGCTGTTTTATTTGATGTGATTTAAAATTAGATTTAAATTTTTAGACTGTTGTTTATTTAATTTCTACAGATGTCTTCCTACTCAAGGCCTTCGACTGATTATTGTGACTACTTCCAATGGTATTGTCCATCGGCCTATTCAGACGATTCGGGCGATCCTACTCAAATTGTTTGCTCAGCCGAATCTCAGACACCAACTCCGTTTAGCGTCTACGAGAGAATAGAGTTGAGTTTAGAGAAAGATTTCGCATTATTAAGTGTTCAGAATGATATGGCATCGCCTACCAGATCGACAACACCTACAAGATTGCCACCCCTACCAACATACTATGTTGGAGAAGCACAATCTCGAAGGTTGTTATGCCGTTGCAACATTGAACCAATATTCAGAACATGCTATTTGAATAAAAATGTTGGTCGCCGATATTTTATTTGTGCAAACACTGGAACTCTTAGAGGTTGTGGATTCATCCACTGGATTGATGAACCATTATGTGATCGTGGTGTGGAATTTGCATTGGAGGTTCTTGAAGAAAATAAAAGGCTTAAAAAGGAGCTTAAATTGCAAGATTTCATGGAGCTCAATAGACAAAAGATGTGTCAAAATTGAAAGGTATGACTTTTAACTTATAACATTTACTGCTATTTGAAACTTAATTGATGTTATTTCATTAAATGCACGCAGAAAGCAGTAGAAGAAGCAGAGAAAATGAGAAAAATTGGTGGTACAAGCTATGCAAATTTTTGGATGTAAGGTTCGTTATATAGCTGGAGTTTCGCGTTTGGTACTTGTAGACTTCAAATATGAAAAACATCTTGCATTATGTTAATTCTGTATTGTTATTACTATGGAATCGGATATTGTATATATATTAAATTTAGTATCTTTATGTATTGAATTTTTTTGTTAGTTCATACTTTGCTGTTACCATGAATATGGATTTTTATTTCTTGTTGATTTGGTTACATGTTGCTATGTTGAGATAATACCAAAACTGAATGAATGCATATTAAATAGAGCTTATGCTATCTTATATGCAAATATTAGTGTTGCATGTTACCAACGTTTATAAGTGTTGCGAATATAATATTGCCAACGCTTATAAGCGTTGTAAATGAATATTTGCCAACGCATATAAGCGTTGCGACTGAATATTTGCCAACGCATATAACCGTTGGGAATGAATATTTGCCAACGCTTATATGCGTTGGTAATACATTGCCACCCCTCCATAGCAACACTAATAAGTGTTGCGGAAATTGTTTGCGACAGTTATACTCGTTGTCAATCACCTGTTTTGGTGTAGTGTTCCTCATCAAAAAAATTTAGCACCTGCAAATATAAAAAACGTCAGTTTTAAACTATGTTTTATACTTTACCATCGCAGCACCATTGTGAATTCAATAACAGCCCTTCATAAAGAATCCAAAAGTAGAACGTCAGTTTTAAACTTTACAGAAAGTTCTTTTTCAGAAAATATAAAACCTCAGTTTAAAACTTTACAAAAAATTATGTAAAAAATGAAGCACGAGCAATAAATTTTCCGCAAACATCTACTGAAAATTAAAAAGAAAAATAACAACTAAAAGATCATATGAGTAGTAGGGTCCATTTTCAGAAAACACAGTTATAGCGTTGCAGTGAAATATTTTTAATCGATGCACCAGTTTTAAAGAAAAACAAAAAAATTTCTCCTTGAAAACTTGTACAGCAGACTATATCGTCAAGAATCCAAAACAAAAAAAACTCTCCTTGAAATCCCTCCTCATTTCTGCTGTTAAGTCAATTGTGCGAGAACACCTATATACTAGATATTATCTGGATTAGTTTGAACACACGTGAAAATATATATATCTTACATGCTACACCTTCAGTGGTTTGTTCTGGTAACCTCTTGCTATTAAAATATATATCTTGTTATCCAATATCACATCTTGTCAACTATAGTGTCAGTTATATTAATTGTTTGTGAAGAAGGGGAATCTCAATCAGTTTATCCTTTATTTTAACTTCTGAATGGAAAAAAAATGAAAGTAAAATGGGTTAATCAGGAACATCATAGTTCATTTTTAATGCATAAGCAAGGAGTTCAGTACCAACTAAGATGCAACATAAATCAAAACAATATCATTATGTTCCAAAAAGGTCAAAAAATTAGCTCAAAGTAGCACATCAAAGGACATTATTGATGTACGCAATGCTACCAATATGTTACAAAACAATCTCTTCCACTAACCAAGGTTTGAAAACTGAAATATTATTCAAACTTCCCATTTACGAAAAAGAAATTAAAAAAAACCAAAGAAAGTAAACGTGAGGTATGTACCTCTGTTTTGGACTGCAGTCGCCTTTAATTAACATACTAAAAATGGCTAATCCAGTTTAGTTCTTATAGTTAACTCTTTTTATCGCCATTAATTGTGGGCTAACGCGCTCTTTTTTCTTCCTATTTAACTGCTTTCACACACCTCACGTTTCAGCTATGTTATAATGGAGTAAGTGAGGTTTTGTAGCCTTTAATTAGCATTCAGTTTTGCTACACACAGTTAACACATTCTTCATCTCTTTATCCTCCCACAACACCATTCTCAAACCACTCTGCAACAATCCACTACCATCATACACCACTATTGTCAACCAAAAAACACTCCTCAAATTCAAGTCTGAACTGTCACAATTGCTATATCGAACTTGCTACCTTAACACCACATTCATACATAAGATCAAAAAACTAAGACCCTTTAACATATCAACTTCACATACTCCATTGCAACCTGTTCACTTCCCTTCACCTCGAAGACCGACTCCATACAACTTGCTTTCAACCAAAATACGCACTTGCTAACACATCTTCCTCCATAAACCATATCCACCAAGCCGAACTGCATCACTCCATATACTACGTACAAACTCCTCTGCCATCATCTACTCAATTCCTATACTGTTTTGCAACTTTCTACCACCTGCATCGGTATTCGCAAGCAAGACAAACCAGCCTCAGCATCTCATGTAGGAGTTTTGATTAATAGATGAAGTTTTATTAGATAAAATCAACTTTACAAAAGTGGTATTATTAATATAAAGGACTAAAATAAAGGGAAAGTCTATTTGAAGTTGTTTGTATGACATGATTAGCTGTGATAATTATTTATGTGTTTGCAACTATTTGTAAAAGAAGTATAACAAATTCTGTTTCAACCTAGCAATGTGCTGAGTAGCCCCAAAAGTTTGAATAGGAATGTGATTCAAATAGAAACCATTTTTATGTCTGGAGTAAACTTTTGATGGCCCATGGGGGTACCAAGAATTTGTATTGAAACAGATATAGTACGTACTTAATTAGATTCTTTTTGTACTTGGTATCGATTCCATGTCACTTTCTCAAATTGCCAATTTATGCTGAACTTGTCTTTTGATATTTACGGTTATTGAACTTTACAATCTTTTGTAAACATGATCTAAGTAGTATTAATATTATTTTTACAACATATTTCGTTTATTCTGATTTTCTTTCCAACTAAAGATATCTTTTACTGATAAGCATTCAGAGTTGAATTGTGTTTCTGCAGAACGGTTCCAAAACATAAACTTGGGACATAAAAGTTCTAAACTGAGGAGCATGGATATTGTTAACGCATCTTTTAATAATTAAAAGACCGTTATGCTTTGTATTTTAATGAATAACTTAGGAATCAAGTACGGAAGATTGTATGAACCCATAAATGGCTTGATTTATTACGATACTGTTCTGGGACAAACTGATTAAAACTCAAAATTTGATCAAATCTAGGATTGATATGAATCTAAAGGAAATGAACAAGGCGTAAACATGGTTATGTCTTGGATTGGCAGCTATGTTTATGCAGAATGTGTTAACTACTTTCACACGTCTCACTATGTGTAGCAAAACAGAATATCAAGAATACGTTTCAGCTATGTTCTTATTGACCGAATGACGATAATTAAACGATCGTAACATATCAGTTACTAATTAAGCACTCCCCTAGAAAAATTACAGCTAGATAAACAGTTCATAACAAGTTACATGCTTGCTAAGATTAATATAAAAATCAAACGGTAAAGGCTTACTTAAAATTCATTCCATTATGACATGCTCAGCAGGCCAAGCTATAATAGAAGAGAGGGCATCTTCCATGTACTGAAATTCGGATGTCGGCCTCCATAGCTCTACTTCTGGCTCTTTTACGGTGTCTATCCAAACTTTAACTCCATTGTTTCCTAATGGTTTGAAATGTACCCATGCATTTGGATCGGTTGGCTCCACCCGTCCTAAAGCTACTACTTTCCCATTTCCCGATAAACTCAGTAACTTGCATTTATTGTTTGTTCTTGAATTTGCAGTCTGCAAGTTGACAAAAGAAAAAATGAAGTTGCTAATCCTTGAAAAAATAAAAAACAACATAAAAATCAAGTACCAGAAATGTTTTCACTACATCCTTATTCGTAGTAGTAATTGTAGTATCACTGGTCTCAACAACTACTTACGATTCAAGCCATGCAACCTTCTTACCAGCAACATCCCCAATTCAAAACAAACCAGGGGATGGCCTCCACAAAAATGCTTTTGGATTTAGTGGTTCATCTATCCAAACAATCATAGCCGCTGGTCTGAGAGGAACATGATTAATAATTTCCTCCGAGATGCTCGAATGTAATTTCAAAAATTCACTGGCTCGTAATTTCAAAAAGTACAAATATTAGAGAAAAGAATATCCCAATGCTAAACATATTACCCATGCATATAAATCCTAATAGTTACAAATATTTGAGAAAAAGGGAATAGTTACAAAAAGCTTCGGCTAGTACAGAAAAACTGGGACATCAACATTCACTTAAATCCTCATACTAGTATTTCCAAGGAGCAAAGAATCTAACTAATATGCATCACATATTACCTAAGGCATTATTTGTTTTAAATTATATTTATAGTTTTGAGTTTTCTCTAGTTACTGTATATAAAAATAAAAATAAAAATAAATTAATGAGAATTTCATATGTAATCCAATATGTAGTGATAATTTGCACCTGATTTTTCTCTAGTTGCATAAATCTCTTCTCCAAGTCCGACACTTTACTTTCAAGTTGTAGTGTATGCTTATCTCTAACTTGCGATAAAGCCGCTCTACTAAGACTCATTCCTCTTCCCATCGCTCTAAGTCGACTCGGTCTTTCTTGCCCTAACACTTGTGCAAGTGCATCTTCTCTATAATTATTTGGCGAGCTCGATTGTGAAACACTTTCAATTTGTTTAATCTTTTCCTACAAAACATGATTAATTTCAAATTATTGCAGTTTAAACTAAAACATAGTATTTAAATACCACATATATGACATCTTTTATTTTTTCAGAACTCATTAAAACATAGTATTTAATTATCCATCAAACGTATTTGAAAATTTTGAACTTACTATAGCATTTGCAGCAATCATATTCATTGGTTCGCCATTTTTCTTAGTGCGAGATTTGATCCAGACTACACTTCTAGAGACGGCAGAGCGATCACTACTTTCGCTTTTCTGCATTCAAAAAACACCAAATAACAAAAGCAATTAACTTAAAAGTTTCGTAAATATTGCAGTAAATTATAACTACAAATTTGTTACCAAATCTTCAGCTAGTCGCTCCATTCCTTTACAATTGGACGTGTGTGGCAACTGCTTCTGCCTAATAGCTTTGTTCTTCTCGCTCATAGCCTAAAACAAGAATCATATAGTAGTATGATATTCAGCTTAGTCCTTATAGATAAAGAAAATTAAAATACATTCATGAGTCGATACCAAGGTTTATATGCAAAGCGCAGCAAGGTTTATATGCATGTCGACGATTTGAGGTTAGCAGGTAGAGGTGGCTGTTATCAGAGAAATTACAATGAATCTCTAGCTTCAGCTTACAATGTAGGTAAATATCTTAACAATTCATCATACGCGTGATGTCTATTATCACATTTATTTATCATTTCATAAATAGACCGGACAACTGTGATTTCTTTTAATATTGAAAAGTATTGCAGATATCATCCCTTGAACATCCAACAAAACTCATTGACAAAGAAGACATGGAGAACGATTAATTGAGCCTGGCATGTTTAGACATGCTTTTGTTGAACCAAATGAATTGAATGGTTCCATTTTAGATCTATTAACCATTGTTCTTCTTTTATTCCACCATGTCATACATTTTCCTACTGTTTCCTTTTTTATATTTTGCGATGTTTTTTTAAAGACCTGCACCATACATGTATAGTTGTTGGCTTTAAATTTTACACTCAAACTTTTAATGAAATGACCAATGATTCGTGCGGAATATCAAAATTCTTAGATCAGATGTAGGTGTACTGATGACTTTTGATTTAAAAGTGAAAGAAAATTCTCCATCATTAAATACAGAGACTGAAACACCCCACCTTCGTTAAGGTCACTCACAAAGGGAATGCCTTAATTTCAGTGGAGCATTATAGGTAAAAGATGCAGATAAATTACAAGATAGACAATTAAAGCAGCGACAAATAAATAAAACTTTATTTCATTGATAAACAGCTTGTACAAAGATTGTTTTACAATACCAAAGTATCCTGTCTTGCTTATAAAATAAAGGAGTACAAAATGATTTCCCCAAATAAAGCATGAGCCAGCCATAACAGTAGAAGAGAGAGTCTGAGGCAACACGTCAAAGAGTCTTCAAGCTTGGAAAGAGTAACGGTCTAAACAAACCTGAGCTATTCCCTCTCTGACTACCTTGGGGAGGGGGGGACGGAAGAAAAGAAGACGAGAGAAAACGGGTCAGACAATAAGTCTGGTAAGTTCGGTGATTACTAGCATTTAAACAAGTAAAAGGGATCATGACAGGAGTAACAAAACATAGGACAATACCCTAATATAAGACAAGATAGGTTGAACATGTGATCGCACCTATTACTATAGTTTCTACACCACCTAGCTAGTGTCTCAACTAATAATCTGTATAGTACGATAATCGTAATCCCAACTGAAACACCCCACCTCCATTTAGGTTACTCACAAAGGGAATGCCTTAACTTTGGTGGAGGGTTATAGGTACAAGACAAAGAAAAATTTACAAGACAGATAAATTTAAGCAGCGAAATCCAAATATTTATTTCATATGTAGTTCAATACAAAAGCATTACATCAAATTGTCTCAAAATAACTTCAAAACATTACACCATAATTTCTATCTTGATTTTCAAATAAAGAAGCATAAACCAAAAAGTAAAAATGCATAAATCCCCAAGGATCTTATCCAAAATGCCATAGCCAATGTAAGAGAGTCCAAGTCATACATCTGCTTTCTTGAAGCTTGCAAAGAGTCTAATTAAGCTGGAGTATTTCCTCCCTGTGGACCTGAGGGGGGGGGGGGAACGGAAGAAAAGAAGACGAAAGAAAATGGGTCAGACAATAAGTCTGGTAAGTTCGGTGGTTACTAGTATTTAAACAAGGAAAGGGATCATGACAGTGAGAACAGAACATAGGATAATACCCTAGTATAAGATAAGAGGAACATGTGATCGCACCCATTACTATAGTCTCTGCACCTACTTAACCATTAGTTCAACCAGCCCACTTGTTTACAACAAACAATACCCTTAATGACCGGCTCCTACTCGCATGTATTCATGTCCTGTGTCATTCGGCCCCGTTGACTGTAGCTACCTGTGCTGGTCCCACCATGGGGTGTATCAGTCCCTCTGGTGGCAACCCAACACGATTCAAGATGCACAGTGTACACTACTGATGCCCAGTGCCTGATTTTTCCACTCCGGAGTACGTGCACGCCCATACTCCATCGGAACCTACACTGGCCCACCAACCGCCGACATTTTGACCACTTATAATTCAGCCCAGTAATCGTGCCCCACCCTACCTAGTTTCAGGGTACCATGATACATCTATGTGGGTTACTGCTGAAATGGGTCCCCGTTACTAGGGTTTTCTAATCAACATGTTTACTTGGTTAAGTGTTCAAGTTTACCTAACCCAACCCATTCGTTTTAGTTAACATGTTGAATCGGTTAAGTGTTTTCCTAATTTACTTATCCCTACCAATCCTGACATAGCTTTAATTTATTAAAGCACCAACCACTCACATTAGACAGGTCTTGTTGTGGTCAATGGATATGCCGGTCGGTTCCGGGCAGATTTACACCACAATTTAGTCTAACCTCAGGTCCTTTTTGGGCTTGATGCACTAACCACCCACATTAGACAGGTCTTGTTGTGGTTACTGGATATGCCGGTCGGTTCTGGGCAGATTTACACAACAACTCAGTCTAACCTCGGGTTAGGCATATTCGTCTTTTCTAAATTCATATTTTCCTATATATTTAAAATTTTCTTTATGTAAATTTAATTTAATTTACTCATGCCATGATTATCTTTTCAAATATTGCTCATAATAAATGGTATATTAAATATACCATTTTATGAACAAACCTATGCCATGAATTTTCATGTTTTCCCATCTTTATTCCCCGTAGAACATACGTATGAATCACATAAAATGTTGGGCTAACAAATTAGCCCAAACCCATAAACAAAAAAGGGGTAATAAACAACGAACATGACATAAACATAAAATAGCATACATTGAACTTATCACATGTAACTTGGCATAGATGTATATCATTAACTTTAATCAATTGGGTAAAGGTGAACTTGTGACTAAGTTGAATCTAATGGTCATGTAAACTTGACAAAGGTCTAGCATGAAAGTTTAACATATAATCACAGTTTCAACCCACAACTTGGCATATAATCTTATGTATGTCAAAACATAAGAAAGCTATCATAATCATTTTCTTATCACAATTTAGCATGATCTTAACAACATAAGAGGACTACAATTCCACTTTTACAACATAAATAGATTCAACTTGACATAGTTCTAAATATTCATAAATGTAAAAATCTACATGTAAACATGTGATTTAGATCCTAAACTTGCAAATAACCACCAAATTACAACATGACATGTTTCACCATTTTGTTGGCATAATAAGTTCTTTACCCAATCGTAATAGATTACAATAACATACAATGTTGTACATCACCCAAGCATATAGTCATGAAATATACAACATGATCATCGCCATAAGCATATAGACATGAGATATACAACATGTTCATCGCCACAAGCATATAGACATGATTAATTACAATGATATTTTAAGATAAACGCGAATCAAATCTTATACATAAGCATCATACTATATTCCAATTACAACATGTCATGAATTCAGTCGAAAGGAATGTTTAAATCTGCGTAACAACTAACTTACAAACTAAAAGAAATTCTTGTGTTCTGAAATCTGAATTCTGAAATTGGAGATGCACGCCTTTGAAGAAGATCGTTGAATTAAACTAGTTTTAATTTGATTCTTGTTTCAAGTTCTTTAACTCGTCTTTGAATTGGAAGTGACGGCTACTCCAAGTCTTCTACTGACGGCATTTCAGTTCTAGGTTTATTTTTCTGTGTGTTTTTAGGTTAGGCATTGAGTTGTTTATATAGAATTTCAGTTTGATTATAGCCGTCAGATGAACCTAGGGTTAATCACAGCCACTCAGACTTGATCAGGACCATCCAGAAACCCTAATGACTCAGCAGCGAGTCAGCAGACGTTCAAATTTCAGATCTGGCCGGGGGCCAGGTCGACCCTAAGGTCGACCCCCAGGTCGACCTCTAGGGGGGAGGTCGACACTAGGGTCGACCCCCTGGTCGACCTGCCTGGGCGGGAATTTTCCCGCTTAGCCCACTTCTGGCTTCTATTTGAATTTATTTGAAATCTCTGGAAAATTCCGATAGCCATAACTTTTTCATATGAAGTCCAATTTACGCAAACTCAGACTCTATCTCAACCAGAATTCCGAAACGAACACAATGGCGTAACCCGTTTCCCTTAATTCTTACATTTTAAATTAAGTATTCTAGGATTCACTATTATAACATGAATAGAAAATACGGGGTGTTACATTCTCCCCTCCTTTTAGGATTTCGTCCCCGAAATCTCCAAGTCGAGAAGAACTTATATCCTACCATCAAATCAACCATCTTCTCAACCATCAAACACAGGCATCCAATGTCCTTAAAAAAATTCTAATGCTTCATGATCATATGCATAGTGTGTGTATATGTCGTTATCTAATGCAAAATCAGGCGGTCTACTGATTCAGTTGACCTCCTTAATGCAAATTATGTCAGTGCCATGAGTCCATTATGAATGCAAATTTTCCTACTCAAAATTTCTTACCTGAGTGCACAACCATTCATACAAATGCAACGTCCATATGATAACTCATCAAGTTTTAACCCATAAACCAATACATATATGCATATGCAATATGGAAGTGACTGAGCCGATCTAGTACCTAATGTGTGTGTATATGCATCCACTAGCAACCACTTGCAACCACTTGCAACCATCAATCATAACATGTTTCAATTACATGTTTACATCCAAATAGGTTCCTACCTAAGGATAAAGGATAGGATCGAGGAGATATACCTAAAAAGATGGATACGAGCATAAACTTGACGAAAAAGAGATTAAAGACATACCCTCAAAAAGAAAAGGGTAGGTTGTGCGTATACAGTCCTCAGTTTCCCAAGTCGCGTCTTCCTCGGCGTCGCTCCATTGAACTTTGACGAGCTTAACTTCACGGTTGCGTAGCTTTCTGACCTCTGTTCCCAAGATACGGGTTGGAACTCTTCTCACTGTTGCTTCTCGTTCAACTTCAACCTCTTCTAGCATACTTGGTTCTACCACTTCCGCAGACTCGTGTAAGCACTTTCGCAGGTGAGAGACATGAAAGACATTATGAATGCCAGCAAATCTTTCGGGCAGATGTACCCTATAAGCCATCTTCCCAATCTTCTCGATGATAGGGAATGGCCCTACAAATCTTGGTTCTAACTTTCCTGCGGATCCAAAGCGAACGACGTTCCTCAAAGGAGATACTTTAAGGAACACCTTGTCTCCAACTTCGAACTCAAGGTCAGTTCTTCTTTTGTCTGCGTAGGACTTCTGTCTATCTTGGGCAGTCTTCATTCTTCTTCGTATCAAGTCTACTTTCTCTGAAGTCTCCCTAATCATGTCTGGTCCAAGTATGAGCTTGTCTGTTGACTCCCACCAGCAAGTTGGTGACTTGCACGGTCTTCCATATAAAGCTTCGAAAGGTGCCATGCCTATAGTGGCTTGGTAGCTATTGTTGTAAGCGACTTACACCAGAGGTAGTTGATCCTCCCATGTACCTCCGAAGTCAATAATGCATAACCTCAAGAGGTCTTCTAATACTCTGTTGACTCTTTCCGTCTGGCCATCAGTTTGAGGGTGATAGGTCGTGCTTAAGCATAACTGTGTGCCTACAGCCTCTTGTAAGCTCTTCCAAAACTCGCTCGTGAAGATAGGGTCTCAGTCACTCACTATGCTGGAGGGTATCCCATGGAGTCGAACTATCTCCTTAAGATATATGGATGCTAGAGATGAGGCAGTCCTTCTACTCTTGACGGGTATAAAGTGGCCGCTTTTTGTGAGCCTGTGCACTATTACCCAAATGCTAGTATTGCCCCTTCTTGACCTAGGGAACCCGTCTAGAAAGTCCATTGAGATGCTATCCCATTTCCACTGTGGGATCTCTAGAAGATGGAGCAGACCACCAGGCTTCTTCTGCTTTGCCTTGACTTGTTGGCATATTAAACATTTAGAAACAAATTCAGCTACGTCTTTCTTCATGCCATTCCAAAAGAAAACTCTTTTGATATCTTTATACATTTTGTCCCCGCCTGG
The DNA here is from genome assembly GCA_030737875.1 of Allium sativum. Taxonomy (NCBI): domain Eukaryota; kingdom Viridiplantae; phylum Streptophyta; class Magnoliopsida; order Asparagales; family Amaryllidaceae; genus Allium; species Allium sativum. The sequence goes on along the minus strand of CM060909.1, from coordinate 376,276,823 downwards.
GTGTATGGTCAGCTTGGAATGGTGTGCCTCTTCCAGAACCGCCTTTACCAAGCCCCTTGCTTGTGGGACACATAGTCTTCCATCTCATCTCAACCAACCCTTGGCGTCAAAGGAGTATCTATTGAGGTGACTGGAAGTCTCACCCCTAATTAACTTATCCATCACATCGGCTAGCTGAGGGTCTTCTCTTTGCGCGGCTCTGATTGAGTCTAATAGAGTTGGTCGCACTTCTAATGTTGCTAGCAAGCCAGGTACAAAGTCAGTGGAGGGTATAAAGTTAAAGCTTGCTATGAACTCCAAGCTTTTCCTTTCCACAAAGAGAGGGCTTAAGGTTAGTTTCTTTCTACTCAAGGCGTCAGCCACTGCATTGCCCTTGCCAGGAGTGTAGGAAATCTCAAAATCGTGTGAGGCAAGAAACTCCATCCATCTTTGCTGCCTCAAGTTGAGATCTTTCTACGAGAATAGGTATTTCAACGATTTATGGTCAGTATACAGTTCAAATTTCTCACCTAGGAGATAATGGCGCCAAGACTTAAGCGCAAAAACGATGGTTGCCAACTCTAGGTCGTGGGTCGGGTAGTTTTTCTCATGTACTTTCAACTGTCTTCCACCATAAGCCACTACCTTCCCTTCTTGCATCAGAACAACGCCTAGTCCTGTTCCGCATGCATCTATGTATACTGTGAACATCTTGCTTCCATCAGGCAATGTCAGAACTGGGGCTGTTGTTAGAGCCCTTTTCAAACGTTGGAAAGCAATATCGCAATCCAAGTCCCAATTGAAAGCTAGGTTCTTCTTTGTCAACCTTGTTAGTGGAGCTGAGATTTTTGCAAAATCTTTGATGAACTTTCGATAAAAGCCTGCTAGCCCGAGAAAGCTTCGGACTTCGGTTGCGTTTTGAGGAACCTTCCAATCTTGCACGGCAACCACTTTCGCGGGGTCCACAGCTATCCCCTCTTTGGACACCACATGTCCAAGGAACCTAACTTCTTCTCTCCAGAAATGGCATTTGGAGAATTTCGCCTTCAACTGATGTGCACGGAGGGTATCCATGACTTCCTTTAGATGCTGAGCATGTTCTTCCTCATTCTTTGAGAAGATCAAAATATCGTCTACGAAGACCACCACAAACTTATTGAGGAACTCTCGGAACACCCTGCTCATTAGATCAACGAAGTAAGCGGGTGCGTTTGTTAAGCCGAAAGGCATGACAAGCCACTCGAAGAAACCATCGGGCGTTCTGAACGCGGTCTTATAAATGTTGTCTTCATCCATCCTTAGCTGATGAAACCCAATATCTAAATCTAACTGGGAGAAACCGATGCACCTACAAGCTGATCAAACAAATTATCTATTCTTGGGAGTGGGTGTCTATTCTTCTTGGTCAGCTTGTTTAGCTCCCTATAATCAACGAACAGGCGGAGCGAACCATCAGCTTTGGTTGCGAATACTACCGGAGCACCCCATTCAGAAATACTCCGTCTTATGAACCCCTTTTCAAGCAGCTCTTTGATTTGCTTACTGAGTTCCTTTCTCTCCCTTGGGGCCATGTGCCTAACGGGTAAAGCAATGGGCTTTGCATTGTCAACGAGGTATATGCGGAAGTCTATCTCCCACTTCGAGGGTAAACCCTTTACCTCTTCAAACACATCAGAATATTCACGAACTACCTTTACAGACTGCAAGTCCTCAACAGACGCATCAAGAGATTCTAGATAGCTTAGCATAATAGAGTTCAGGGGATTGCAAGAAATTTCAAGAGTGTTACCAAGGCGAGTCAGGAGTCTAACCATTCTCTTTTCACAATCGAGGACGACACCATTACTGGATAACCAGTCCATGCCTAGAATCAATCCATAGCCCGTGAAGCCCAAAAAATAGACATTGCACCTAAACTCAACGCTTAGAATAGATATTTTCAAATCCAAACCACTGACATATAAGCTGAGCCCCTGATTGGATTTGAAACAACCAAGGGATCCTCTACTAAACTAGTGTCTAGGTGCAGAGATTCGACTAAATCAGTAGATACAAATGAGTGCGATGCACCAGAATCAAACAATGTACGAACAAGATGATAAAAAAGATAGACTAAACTTTCAACAGAAATATTTCTACCTCGTTCTTGCGGAGGTGCTGTGAGAGCGTGAACTTGTCCTCCCGAAGAAGGTCCAACTCCTTGCCCTTGCTTCTTTGGGCAAGCCCTAGCCATGTGTCCTGTCTCACCACAGTGGAAACAGCCACCCATCTTCCTTTTCTTCTTCCCGCAGTCTTTGACCAGATGTCCAGGAATGCCACAGAAATTACACTTTCTCTTTTCACGGGGTTTGTTGTTCTTCCCGCCTTTCTTTGGATCAGCCTTCTTGTTCTGCGACCCTTCCCCTTCTTATCTTGAGGCACTTATGCTTTTGCCTCATTCTTGCCCTTGTCTTCCTCATTTAAGAGTGCCATGTCCACTAACCTTTCGTAAGTAGCCCCCATAGGTATGTGGGTCATAGCCAAGCTGTGAAGTGGCTCATTCAATCCCTTGCCAAAACGGAGAGCCTTCTTATGAGGAGTATTCACTAAGTCTAGTCCAAACCGGGCCAGCTGATTGAATTGATTGACGTACTCCTTGACCGTCATACTTCCTTGCTTAAGAGATAAGAACTTTTCCAGCTGTAAACTTCGTTTGGCTTGTGAGAGGAATTTCATCTCAAACCTTATTCTGAAATCCATCCATGTTTCAACCGGCCTCTCAGCGTTAGTGACTTCCCACCAATAGGAAGCTTCGTATTTGAGCAACCACACTGCCAACTGTATCTTTTGTCTATCGTCCACCTCGAAGATAACGAACAGATCCTCAGTTTCTTTGAGCCAGTTCCTTGCTTCCACGAATGATTCAGTCCCCTTGAAATCCTTTCCACCCATGGCCCTAAAATCTCTACAGATCTTTGAGAAAGCATTTGCACGAGGAGGAGGAGGAACCGTTGTAGCTGGAGGAGGGATATCTGCTGGGCCTGCGTCGTTGGCCCTAGCCTCTAAGTACCTCCTGAACCAGCCAGGTATTGGCACACCCTCTAGAAGGTTAAGATTCCCAGACATGCTGAAACGAAAAAGAAAGGATTCAAAACAAAGGACAGAATGATAGGGCATATGGCTTTGGGGGATTATGCCTTTAAAATAAAATAACACTTTTTCTTGAAAAATGCTTCTTTATGTTTCTTTTGAAAATAGTTTTCAAAAATTCTTATCTAATCTGGTAAACCTTTGCTCTGATACCAAGTGAAACACCCCACCTCCATTTAGGTCACTCACAAAGGGAATGTTTTAACTTTGGTGGATGGTTATAGGTACAAGACACAGAAAAATTTACAAGACAGATAAATTTAAGCAGCGGAATCCAAATATTTATTTCATACGTAGTTCAATACAAAAGCATTACATCAAATTGTCTCAAAATAACTTCAAAACATTACACCATAATTTCTGTCTTGATTTTCAAATAAAGAAGCATAAACCAAAAAGTAAAAATGCATAAATCCCCAAGGATCATATCCAAAATGCCATAGCCAATGTAAGAGAGTCCAAGTCATACATCTACTTTCTTGAAGCTCGCAAAGAGTTTGATTAAGCTACAGTATTTCCTCCCTGTGGACCAGAGGGGGGGAACGGAAGAAAAGAAGACGGAAGAAAAGAAGACGAAAGAAAACGGGTCAGACAATAAGTCTGGTAAGTTCAGTGGTTACTAGTATTTAAACAAGGAAAGGGATCATGACAGTGAGAACAGAACGTAGGATAATACCCTAGTATAAGATAAGAGGAACATGTGATCGCAACCATTACTATAGTCTCTGCACCTACTTAACCATTAGTTCAACTAGCCCACTTCTTTACAACAAATGATCCCCTTAATGATCGGCTCCTACTCGCATGTATTCATGTCCTGTGTCATTCGGCCCCGCTTGACTGTAGCTACATGTGTTGGTCCCACCATGGGGTGTATCAGTCCCTCTGGTGGCAACCCGACATGATTCAAGAAGCATAGTGTACACTACTGATGCCTAGTGCCTGATTTTTCCACTCCAGAGTACGTGCATGCCCATACTCCGTCGGGACCTACACTGGCCCAACAACCGCCGACGTTTTGACCGCTTATAATTCAGCCCAGTTATCGTGCCCCACCCTACCTAGTTTCAGGGTACCATGATACATCTATGTGGGTTACTGCTGAAATGGGTCCCTGTTACTAGGGTTTTCTAATCAACATGTTTACTTGGTTTAGTGTTCAAGTTTACCTAACCCAGCCCATTCGTTTTAGTTAACATGTTGAATCGGTTAAGTGTTTTCCTAATTTACTTAACCCTACTAATCCTGACTTAGCTTTAATTTATTAAAGCACCAACCACTCACATTAGACAGGTCTTGTTGTGGTCACTGGATATGCCGGTCGGTTCCGGGCAGATTTACACCACAACTCAGTCTAACCTCGGGTCCTTTTTGGGCTTGATGCACTAACCACCCACATTAGACAGGTCTTGTTGTGGTTACTGGATATGCCGGTCGGTTCCAGGCAGATTTACACCACAACTCAGTCTAACCTCGGGTTAGGCATATTCGTCTTTTCCAAATTCATATTTTCCTATATATGTCAAATTTTCTTTATGTAAATTAAATTTAATTTACTCATGCCATGATTATCTCTTCAAATATTGCTCACAATAAATGGTATATTAAATATACCATTTTATGAACAAACCTATGCCATGAATTTTCATGTTTTCCCATCATTATTCCCCGTAGAACGTACGTATGAATCACATAAAATGTTGGGCTAACAAATTAGCCCAAACCCATAAACAAAAAGGGGTAATAAACAAGGAACATGACATAAACATAAAATAGCATACATTGAACTTATTACATGTAACTTGGCATAGATGTATATCATTAACTTTAATCAATTGGGTAAAGGTGAACTTGTGACTAAGTTGAATCTAATGGTCATGTAAACTTGACAAAGGTCTAGCATGAAAGTTTAACATATAATCATAGTTTCAACCCACAACTTGGCATATATTCTTATGTATGTCAAAACATAAGAAAATTATCATAATCATTTTCTTATCACAATTTAGCATGATGTTATTAACATAAGAGGACTACAATTCCACTTTTACAACATAAATAGATTCAACTTGACATAGTTCTAAATATTCATAAATGTAAATCTACATGTAAACATGTGATTTAGATCCTAAACTTGCAAATAACCACCAAATTACAACATGGCATGTTTCACCATTTTGTTGGCATAATAAGTTCTTTACCTAATCGTAATAGATTACAATAACATACAATGTTGTACATCACCCAAGCATATAGTCATGAAATATACAACATGTTCATCTCCATAAGCATATAGACATGAGATATACCACATGTTCATCGCCACAAGCATATAGACATGATTAATTACAACGATATTTTAAGATAACGAGAATCAAATCTTATACATAAGCATCGTACTATATTCCAATTACAAAATGTCATGAATTCAGTCGAAAGGAATGTTTAAATCTGCGTAACAACTAACTTACAAACTAAAAGAAATTCTTGCATTCTGAAATCCGAATTCTGAAATTGGAGATGCGCGCCTTTGAAGAAGATCATTGAATTAAACTAGTTTTAATTTGATTCTTGTTTCAAGTTTTTTAACTCATCTTTGAATTGGAAGTGACGGCTACTCCAAGTCTTCTACTGACGGCATTTCAGTTCTAGGTTTATTTTTCTGTGTGTTTTTAGGTTAGGCATTCAGTTGTTTATATAGAATTTCAGTTTGATTATAGCTGTCAGATGAACCTAGGGTTAATCATAGCCACTCAGACCTGATCAGGACCATCCAGAAACCCTAGTGACTCAGCAGCGAGTCAGCAGACGTTCAAATTTCAGATCTGGCCGGGGGCCAGGTCGACCCTAAGGTCGACCCCCAGGTCGACCTCTAGGGGTAGAGGTCGACACTAGGGTCGACCCCCTGGTCAACCTGCCTGGGCGGGAATTTTCCCGCCCAGCCCGCTTCTGGCTTCTGTTTGAACTTTGAACTCGTTTTCGAACTGTTTGAATTTATTTGAAATCTCTGGAAACTTCCGATAGCCATAACTTTTTCATACGTAGTCCAATTTACGCAAACCCGGACTCTATCACAACCAGAATTCCGAGACGAACACAATGTCTTAACCTGTTTCCCTTAATTCTTAAATTTTAAATTAAGTATTATAGGATTCACTATTATAACGTGAATAGAAAATATGGGATGTTACACCAACCCCCGTAATTGTGGTAGCCTTTAAGTGTACATCTATCGTGAGGATTCCGTTTATTACCTAGATCTAATTTAGGGTTTACAATCGAGTGCTTACTAGATTCAAACAGGGTTTACGCTACCCAGGGTCACTGGGGTTTATGCTACCTATTGAACGCTTCTCGGAATCAGGGTTTACGCGACCTAGGTCCAACTAGGGATTATGCTACCTACTTGTATTAAGTTTCCATGTGTCTGTGCCAGTCAGCCCTCTCTTGCGTGTAGATACTTTGTGCTGGCCCCACCATAAGGTGTATCAAGCCTTATGATAGCGATCCGACACGATTCAGGATGCACAGTATAACTACTAGTACCCAGTGCCTGCTTTTTTCCCACTTCGGAGTACGTGCACGCCCTTAAACCGTCGAAACCTACACTGACGTACCCCTACCGCTCTTTTTGATCGCTTATAATCAGCTCAGTAATCTTGCCCCACCCTGCCTAGTTTCAGGGTACCATGATGCATCTATGTGGGTTACTGCTGAAATGGGTCCCCGTTACTAGGGTTTCCTGATGGTTAAGTTTGTGGGCCTATATATACAAATATTACCCACCTACACGAGATGACTTAACCCTCCCACTGATTCTAGCATGTTTTCTTAATGGTTAAGTTTTTGTGGGCCTATATTTACTAATATTACCCACCAACCCAAACTGCACTTAACCTTCCCACGGATTCAAGCATGTTTATTTAATGGTTAAGTTTTGTGGACCTATATTTACTAATATTACCCACCTACCTGACGTGTACTTAACCTTCTACTCGTCAAGTCGTGTTGGTTAAGTGGTTCTTATTAACTTAACCTTTCTTGCTTATCATGTTGGATTGGTTAAGTGTGATTTATTAACTTAACCCTGTTCATTCATCAGGTTATATTGGTTAAGTATTTCCCATTTAACTTAACCCCATTCGCTCATCAAGTTATATTGGTCAAGTGTCATTAATCAATTCAAGTTGACTTAACCCATCCACCTGTCACGTCATGTTGGTTAAGTGTTTCCTTCTGGTGTTGACTTGACCCTACCTCAAATCATGTTATATTGGTTAAGTGTTGTTCTCTTGTTAACTTAACCTTTCCCATACATCATGTTATATAATTGGTTAAGTGTTTTCCTCTTGTATTACTTAACCCCACCACATGTCATTATATGTTTTGGTTAAGTGTCACCTTAGTTAACTTAACCCTATCATCTGCTTAATTAACATGTTACAACGATTAAGTGTTCTAAATTTTTACTTAACCTCACCCACTTGCCTAGTTAACATGTTATTACGGTTAAGTGTTTTCCCTAATTACTTAACCTCAACATTTCTAGCTTGATTTATTCATGAGCCTTAATTAAATAAATTAATTAAAGCACCAACCACTCACATTAGAAAGATATTGTTGTGGTTACTGGATGTGCCGGTCGGTTCCGAGCAGGTTTACACCACAACTCAGTCTAACCTCGGGTCTTTCTGGGCTTGATGCACTAACCACCCACATTAGACAGGTATTGTTGTGGTCACTGGATGTGTCGGTCGGTTCCGGACAGTTTTACACCACAACTCAGTCTAACCTCGGGTTAGGCATATTCGTCTTTTACAAAATTCACATATTTTCTATATATGTCTAATTCTTTATATACGTTAATCTTAATTTAGTCATGCCATAATTATCCTTTGATTATGTTCAAAATAAATAGTATATCAAATATACCAAATCTATGCCATGAAATTTTCCTGTTTATCCTTCATACTTATAAGTAAATTATAAATCAATTATTGTCATGGCCCACTTCTCCCCTAAATCATATTCATAATCTTTGGTATATAAAAATTATTTTAAATGCCACTAATCATTGTCATGTGCCAAATATGCCAATTACATATAATTTCATAGTTTCCCATCGCTACCCCCGTGGAACGTACGCATGAATCACATAAAATGTTGGGCTAGTAAATTAGCCCAAACCCATAAACAAAAAGGGTAATAAACAAGGAACATGAAATAAACATAAAATAGCATACATTTAACTTATCACATGTAACTTGGCATAGATGTATCATTATCTTAATTAAACAGGTAAAGGTGAACTTGTGACTAATTTGGATCTAATTTTCATGTAAACTTGATACGGGTCTAACATGGAGGTTTAACATATAAACAAAATTTTTAAACCACAATTTAGCATACTAACTTATGTATGTCAAAACATAAGAAAGCCACTATGAACATATTTAAATCACAACTTGGCATGATAACTTATGTGTGTTACAACATAAGAGAACTACTATCAACATATTTGAATCACAACTTAGCATGATAACTTATGTGTTAAAACATAAGAGGATGACCATAAACATGTTTAAATCACACTTAGCATGATAACTTGTGTTAAAACATAAGAGGATCACAAATCCAATCTTGCAACATAAATAGATTCAACTTGACATAGTTCTAAATGTTAATCTAACATGTAAGCATGTGATTTAGATCATAAACTTGCAAATAACCACCAATTTATAACATGACATGTTTTACCATTTAATTGGCAAAATTAATCCATTACCCAATAATAATAGATTCCAATAACATAAAATGTTGTTCATCACCACAAGCATATATACATGATTAATATACAACATGTTTATCGCCACAAGCATATAGACATGATTAATTACGACATGTTCAGCGCCACAAGCATATAGACATGATTAATTACAATGATATTTTAAGATAAACGAGAATCAAATCTTATACATAAGCATCATTCCATATCCAAATTACAACATGTCATGATTCAATTGAAAGAATGTTTAAATCTACGTAATAACCAACTTACAAACTAAAAAGGAATTCTTGCGTTCTGAAATTGGAGATGCGCGCCTTTGATGAAGATCGTTGAATTAGAATAGTTTAATTTGATTTTTGATGTAAGCTTTTAACTCGTCTTTGAATTGAAAACGGTGATGGCTACTCCAAGTTACCTACTGACGGCATTTCAGTTATAGGATTATTTTTCTGTGTGTTTTTAGGTTGAGCATTTAGTTGTTTATATATAATTCCAGTTTAATTATAGTCGTCGGATGAACCTTGGGTTAATCACAGCCACTCAGACCAGATCAGGACCATCCAGAAACCCTAGTGACTCAGCAGCAAGTCATCAGTCGTTCAAAATTCAGATCTAGCCAGGGGCCAGGTCGACCCTAAGGTCGACCCTAAGGTCGACCCTCAGGTCGACCTCTATGGGGGAGGTCGACACTAGGATCGACCCCCTGGTCGACCTGCCTAGGCGGGAATTTTCCCGCCCAGCCCGCTTCTGACTTCTGTTTGAACTTTGAAATCTGGCTTGAGCTGTTTGAATTTATTTGAATTTCTGAAACTTCTGGAGGCCATAACTTCTTCATACGAAGTCCAATCCACGCAAACTCGGACTCTATCTCAAGCAGAATTCCGAGACGAATGCAATCGCATAACCCGTTTCCCTTAATTCTCACATTTTAATTTAAGTATTGTTGGATTCGTTACTATAACGTTAACACAAAATACGGGGTGTTACATTCTCCCCTCCTTTTAGGATTTCGTCCCCGAAATCTTCAAGTCGAGAAGAACTTATATCCTACCATTCAATCACCCATCTACTCAACCATCAAACACTGGCGTACATTGTCCTTAAAAGATTTCTAATGCTTCATGATCATATGCATAGTGTGTGTACATGTCCTTATCTAATGCAAAATCAGGCGGTCTACTGATTTAGTTGACCTCCTTAATGCAAATTATGTCAGTGCCATGAGTCCATTATGAATGCAATTATTCCTAATCGTACTTTATAACTTCTACATGAGTGCGCAATCATTCATACAAATGCAACATCCATATGATAACACATCAAGTTTTAATCCATATACAAATACATATATGCATATGCAAACATGAAAGTGACTGAGCCGATCTAGTGCCTAATGTGTGTATATGCATCCATGAGCAACCACTAGCAAAACTTGCAACCACTTTCATCCACCAAACATAACATGTCTCAAACACATGTTTACATCCATCGGCTTCTACCTGAGGATTGAGGATAGGACCGAGAGGATCTACTTAAAAGCTAAAGGCTAGCATGCAAATAGATTTTTCAGAAAAAGAGGAATCACCCTCAAAAAGGGTAAGATGCGTGTATCTAGTCTTCAGTCTTCTAAGTCACATCTTCTTGAGCTTCACTCCACTGTACCCTATCTAATTTAACTTCATGGTTGCGAAGCTTCTTGGCCTCCATTTCCAAAACCCACTAGTAAAGATAGGCCCTCGATCACTTACCATGCTAGATGGTATCCAATGTAGTCGAACTATCTTCCCGAGAAAAACATATGTGTTGATCATGATACCAAGTGTATATACCTAAGATGATTAGAGGTCTCTCCACTACTTAGCTTATCCATCATGCTGCAGATCTGAGGGTCTAAATCTAATGGTTACTATGTGCTTATTACCTCTCTTAAGGTCAGTCTAACTTAGGGTGCCAGCCCCAACCATTTATTTCTCACGCAAACCATCCTAGTCGAACTTGACATCCCTCAAGTACAAGCCCCAAAGGCCTAAACCAATATCAGACAAGCACCCAAGGGATACCTCCTTCGAATTTGGACGATCTATGTGAGATGATACTAACAAAATAACCAAACAATTGAGCACTTTATTGACTCTGGCTATCCTCGCCAATCTTGCTCCAGAATTATCGTTGATCGCATAACTGGTTTGCAGTGTCATCTGGATACAGGCGGAAGTCTATCTCAAATTTTTAGGGGGAAAACCCCTACCATAATCAAAATATCTTGCGTACTTATGGACTACCCCAACGAATCGAAAATCGTCGATAGATAAGTAAAGTGATTCTAGGTAGCTAAGACAAACTGATCCCTTAAGGTCATACGAAATCTCAAGGGTATTCTCGAGGCAAGTCGAAAGTCTAACTACCCTTGTTTCATAATTACTAGCTAACCAGTCAATGCCTAGAATCAACCCATAGCCCAAAAAAACATAAGCATAAATATAGCTATTCTCAAATCCTCACAAGTCAAAGATAAATGGGCTGAACCAGCAATTGGATTTAAGACTATAATGGGATCCTCTACTACACAATATCTAGGGTTCAGAGACTCAACTATGGAAGCAGATATATATACGGATGTAAAGCCCTAAAATCGGAAGGGGTACTAACAGGATAATCAAAAAAGAAGAACTCTTTCAACCAAAATCTTACTGCCTCTTTCTCTCAGGTATGCTGGTGGTGAGAGCATGCACTCGCCTTCTGGAAAATCCTGTCCCTTGTTCTTGCCCTTGTCCTCGATTATATGACCCGTCATACCCTAGTAAAGATACTTCCTCTTGTCTTAGGTTTTTCTATTTTTTTCCTCCCCTCCTTTGTGAGCCAAGTCCATATCCATGGGTTCTTCATCCTTGTGTTGTGCTCCGTAGCCAGACCCCCTCATTCTCAGCTTTGCCATCCTTGTGTAACTTGTTGACATGTCTCTCGAAAGCTGCTTCCATCGCACGGAGAATCCTACAAAGCTCGAAAGAAAATTAGCCGCAGGTGAAACTGCTACGGCTACAGATGGAAGTTGGGCACATGTTTTCCCATTGACAAGTGTCGTAGTCTTGTCAAGCCTACGAAACCATGCTGCGATGAGGTTACTTCCCAGAAAGCCAGGAGCCCCGGAGAATCAAGAAAGAAGGAAACAAGGATTCAAATAGAGGATCAAAAGATAGTGCATATGGCTTTGGGGAATATGCCTTCAAAACAAAACTTTTCTTTTGAAAATGCTTCTTTTAAAACCGTTTTGAAAATAATTTTTCAAATCTTTTATCTGATCCGATAACCTTCATCTCTTATACCAAGTGAAACACCCCACCTTCGTTAAGGTCACTCACAAAGGGAATGCCTTAATTTCGGTGGAGCATTATAAGTAAAAGATGCAGATAAATTACAAGACAGACAATTAAAGCAGTGACAAATAAATAAAACTTTATTTCATTGATAAACAGCTTGTACAAAGATTGTTTTACAATACCAAAGTATCATGTCTTGCTTACAAAAATAAAGGAGCACAAAATGATTTCCCCAAATAAAGCATGAGCCAGCCGTAGCAGTAGAAGAGAGAGTCCGAGGCAACACGTCAAAGAGTCTTCAAGCTTGGAAAGAGTAACGGTCCAAACAAACCTGAGCTATTCCCTCCCTGACTACCTGGAGGGGGTGGGGGGAACAGAAGAAAAGAAGACGAGAGAAAACAGTCAGACAATATGTCTGGTAAGTTCGGTGATTACTAGCATTTAAACAAGTAAAAGGGATCATGACAGGAGTAACATAACATAGGACAATACCCTAATATAAGACAAGATAGGTTGAACATGTGATCACACCTATTACTATAGTCTCTGCACCACCTAGCTAGTGTCTCAACTAATAATCTGTATAATACGATAATCGTGATCCCAACCCCCGTAATTGTGGTAGCCTTCAGGTGCACATCTATCGTGAGGATTCCGTTTATTACCTAGATCTAATCTAGGGTTTACAATCGAGTGCTTACTATATTCAACCAGGGTTTACGCTACCCAGGGTCACTGGGGTTTATGCTACCTATTGAACGCTTCTCGGAATCAGGGTTTACGCGACCTAGGTCCAACTAGGGATTATGCTACCTACTTGTATTAAGTTTCCATGTGTCTGTGCCAGTCAGCCCTCTCTTGCGTGTAGATACTTTGTGCTAGCCCCACCATAAGGTGTATCAAGCCTTATGATAGCGATCCGACACGATTCAGGATGCACAGTATAACTACTAGTACCCAGTGCCTGCTTTTTTCCCACTTCGGAGTACGTGCACGCCCGTAAACCGTCGAAACCTACACTGACGTACCCCTACCGCTCTTTTTGATCGCTTATAATCAGCTCAGTAATCTTGCCCCACCCTGCCTAGTTTCAGGGTACCATGATGCATCTATGTGAGTTACTGCTGAAATGGGTCCCCGTTACTAGGGTTTCCTGATGGTTAAGTTTGTGGGCCTATATATACAAATATTACCCACCTACACGAGATGACTTAACCCTCCCACTGATTCTAGCATGTTTTCTTAATGGTTAAGTTTTTGTGGGCCTATATTTACTAATATTACCCACCAACCCAAACTGCACTTAACCTTCCCACGGATTCAAGCATGTTTATTTAATGGTTAAGTTTTGTGGACCTATATTTACTAATATTACCCACCTACCTGACGTGTACTTAACCTTCTACTCGTCAAGTCGTGTTGGTTAAGTGGTTCTTATTAACTTAACCTTTCTTGCTTATCATGTTGGATTAGTTAAGTGTGATTTATTAACTTAACCCTGTTCATTCATCAGGTTATATTGGTTAAGTATTTCCCATTTAACTTAACCCCATTCGCTCATCAAGTTATATTGGTCAAGTGTCATTAATCAATTCAAGTTGACTTAACCCATCCACCTGTCACGTCATGTTGGTTAAGTGTTTCCTTCTGGTGTTGACTTGACCCTACCTCAAATCATGTTATATTGGTTAAGTGTTGTTCTCTTGTTAACTTAACCTTTCCCATACATCATGTTATATAATTGGTTAAGTGTTTTCCTCTTGTATTACTTAACCCCACCACATGTCATTATATGTTTTGGTTAAGTGTCACCTTAGTTAACTTAACCCTATCATCTGCTTAATTAACATGTTACAACGATTAAGTGTTCTAAATTTTTACTTAACCTCACCCACTTGCCTAGTTAACATGTTATTACGGTTAAGTGTTTTCCCTAATTACTTAACCTCAACATTTCTAGCTTGATTTATTCATGAGCCTTAATTAAATAAATTAATTAAAGCACCAACCACTCACATTAGAAAGATATTGTTGTGGTTACTGGATGTGCCGGTCGGTTCCGAGCAGGTTTACACCACAACTCAGTCTAACCTCGGGTCTTTCTGTGCTTGATGCACTAACCACCCACATTAGACAGGTATTGTTGTGGTCACTGGATGTGTCGGTCGGTTCCGGACAGTTTTACACCACAACTCAGTCTAACCTCGGGTTAGGCATATTCGTCTTTTACAAAATTCACATATTTTCTATATATGTCTAATTCTTTATATACGTTAATCTTAATTTAGTCATGCCATAATTATCCTTTGATTATATTCAAAATAAATAGCATATCAAATATACCAAATCTATGCCATGAAATTTTCCTGTTTATCCTTCATACTTATAAGTAAATTATAAATCAATTATTGTCATGGCCCACTTCTCCCCTAAATCATATTCATAATCTTTGGTATATAAAAATTATTTTAAATGCCACTAATCATTGGCATGTGCCAAATATGCCAATTACATATAATTTCATATTTTCCCATTGCTACCCCTGTGGAACGTACGCATGAATCACATAAAATGTTGGGCTAGTAAATTAGCCCAAACCCATAAACAAAAAGTGTAATAAACAAGGAACATGAAATAAACATAAAATAGCATACATTTAACTTATCACATGTAACTTGGCATAGATGTATCATTATCTGAATTAAACAGGTAAAGGTGAATTTGTGACTAAGTTGGATCTAATTTTCATGTAAACTTGATATGGGTCTAACATGGAGGTTTAACATATAAACAAAATTTTTAAACCACAATTTATCATACTAACTTATGTGTGTCAAAACATAGGAATGCCACTATGTAAAGACCCGTAACTTCCCCGTAAAGGAAAGCGTCGGATAGTTCGAGAACAAACCACAACAGAACGCATACAGAAGAACATTTCATTGTATATTACAACAATGCATCAGATTACAAGAATATACAGAGTAAAAATGAATATTACACAGAAATATCAGAGATTTAAATTACATTTAAATACATAGCAGCGGAAAATAATACTATACACAACTAGAAAGAGATATACGGATACAAAGCTTTCCGGATATCGTTCCAGCTGTAAACCAGGATCCTGTGAATATAAATCTGCAAAACCAAAACTACTAGCTGCCCGTGTCAAAATAGGGGCACCCAGAGTTTAGGTTAAAACAATAAACTCCAGGTCAGTCATGTGACTGGTGTGAGAACTAAAACAGTTAATCTTTATTTTAAATCATTAGGTAAATCAAGGGACCACGCCGTATAACACGGAACGGGTTTCCTCCCAAGAATACCAGTGCATAAAACAAACAGCGCAATGCTAAATAAAGAAAAATGAAGCTGTTATAAGACCCAGGTCCTATCACACAATGCAACGCAAGCCGGGGGATAGGGTTTTCCCTTATAACAGCCAAAGAATGCTTGATACGTTTGAAACAAATCATTTGATACTATAATAAGTGCATAGTGTATAAAACAACTTCAAATCATAAGTATCAATCATAGGCGGCATGAGCGTCCCATGCCACTATGTCGCCATATATAGGTTTACAACTAAAACCGCAGGATCACGTATTTGGAAATTGGGTTTCCAACTATGAACCGAGGCTAGGGGCAAGATCCTCTACCGATTCGAGACGCTCTAGCCCGTGTCTCAGGAACAGCCGCAACTGCCCCCTGGATCCTCAGGGCCGGTCCACACGGAGTGGATTATTATACCTGAACAATACGTCTCCCCACCCTATGGGGTGTAAGTCTGGTCCGTCAGCCGACCAGAATGCATTCGGCCGAAACCGATATAACCGAGGCGCCTCGCAACCGCAACAACCACATAAGTCAAACTCGTCAGGGCGTGTAAAACCACTGACGCCACTTCTAGCTAGAAAGAAACGCATGCCCTCCCTGACGTCCGTCTCCCGTTTTTGGTTCATACCTGGTGTGAAACACGCGAGGTAAACGTTACACAAAGCTACGCCACAAAGGCCGTGCTTTGATCATCACCACAAGACTTTGCTTTTCAACAGAAGCCTTGATCATTTGCATCTTAGCATGCCACACAGGCAAACCATCCTATGCAACCGATATCAGTCACACAGAATGAAATCCGATGTCAGACACACAGTCCATTTACAAGTCCGTCCTGGGTCTGAACGAAACCGGAGGCACCTAGTACCCCGCATATCCATCGATCTCCAAGTACGTCTGGACGATCACTAACTGTTTCCATCTTCTTGGGTGTACAGCCCAATCAAGATCATCAGTAATTACCCAAACGACGTGAAGACTTCCGGTCTTCGACCATCGTCTTCATCTTCGACTTATCGTCGTATCAGTTATTCAGAATGGGATGAACCCGGTCTTTCCGAATAACTCGCGTATATTTTAAATAAGTGTTACACAAACACGACATACGCCTCATTCCAATTCATTAGTCACTAACCGTAAATTAATCGAGAGAATAATTCCCCAAATATTAACCCCGAAGGCCGAAACCAACATCAGATCAATATCCAGAAAACCATTCTGCTTAGCTAACCGACAGTTAGTTTCTAAATTTCACATTCAAATCTAATTAAAGATTTAACTATCGCCTGGAGCAAAACTGGTGATACTCCATTCTCGATCCTTTCAATCTAATTAAAGATTCATTAAAACTCCACTTAGTTTTAATCTGTGACTGGGTTAAAGAATCAGTGTTATTTAAAACACGGTTCACGATAAACCCAAAGTCACATCCCATTAATTATCGGGTTAAAGAACAAGTGTTATTTAAAACACTGTTCACGATAAACCCAAAAATCAATATCCATTCAATTCCAATTAAATATTATTTAATTGGTACACTTCATTAAATCTAAATCAAAAGATTTAATCTTTTCTCAGCTGGGTTCAAGAACAGTGTTAGTGAAGACACCATTCACGACAAACCCAAATCACATTCATTAATTATCGGGTTAAAGAACAAGTGTTATTTAAAACACTGTTCACGATAAACCCAAAAATCAATATCAATTCAATTCCAATTAAATATTATTTAATTGGTACACTTCATTAAATCTAAATAAAAAGATTTAATCATTTCTCAACTGGGTTCAAGAACAGTGTTAGTGAAGACACCATTCACGACAAACCCAAATCACATTTGATATTAAATACAAGGCTCTGAATAGAAAATATCCCGGCTTATATTCAATATCAAATTCTACGATTAACAAATGTCGTATTGGAAATAACGATATAAATATATATCTTTCAAATTTCCATAACAACACCTGTATAATCACGAATTCCAACATCGAAATATTCCGAAGACAATTTCGATTCAAATCCACTCCAATGCAATCATTGGAAATTTTGGTTATTTTTAAAACCCTTTTCGAATTCAATTTATTTATTTAAAAATAAATAGAATTATAATTCTAGTTCAAAACTAGTTCATTTTGATAAAAACTATTTTTATCCCTTTTCAAATAGGGAGTTTTTCATCCCAATTCTTTCTAAATCATTTCTTATGATTTTACACAAATTATTACTATTTTTAATAATTTTATCAAGGCCCGTACAGTCGATTTCCATCAATGGCCATCGAACTGCACTTACAGCGACCTTTTTCGAATTTGATTTGGACGTAACTCCAAATCCAACCGTTAGATTTCTAATTTATCACATTCGTTAGAAAGCTCTTTTCGATACGAACCCAACGGTTCCGGTTTTAGGAGAATCCGACGGTCGGATCTCCCGTAATGCCCGTTTGAAATAAATGGTCGAAATTCGCGAACTGCCGCGGCGCGGCGCGTTCTATTCAGGCCATTATATTATATATATAATATATATAATATATACTTCGTCGATTTCTATTTAAAACGAATTATATAAATAGTTTTAAAATTCGTTCCAAAATCTATTTCAACTTCCATTTCAATTCAAAGCAAAATTGAATTCTTCTTTATAAATTCGTTTTAAAATTCATTTCTATTCAATTCGAATTTCAATTCAATTTGAATTCATTTCAATTCGCTTTCAATTCCATTTGAATTCGTTTTCAATTCAATTCATTTCGAAATCGTTTTCAATTCAATTCATTTCGAAATCGTTTTCAATTCATTTTTGAATTCGTTTTCAATTTAATTCATTTCGAAATCGTTTTCAATTCAATTTTGAATTCGTTTTCAATTCAATTCATTTCGAAATCGTTTTTAAAATCGATATAAATATCGTTCACGTCAAAATGGCGTCAATCTAATCAACACGGCTTCATATATTCCTTTATTTTCAAATATTCTATTTCAAATATTTCTTTTTCAAATATTTCTTTTTCAAAACTGGAATGAGGCCCAATCAATTACCATATAAAATTAATTATATGGATTTTCATACAACACATGTATATAATAGCATTGAAAATAATCAACCATCAACCAAAGTGCACTACACTGTATAAGCATCAAATATAGATATTCAACGCTTATAACAGCCTGTCAATCAATCGATCGACATATTTAATCAATCAGGATGAGTGAACTTCAAATTTCATCCTAACACCCGTGTGGGGTTTCAAACAATCAAACACATATTTTATTTGTGCAGTTAGGCGATGTGTAAAATTTATCGACCCAATCAACGTCATTCAAATAGGTGTACATAAACAAACCGTCTGGTTTGTAAATGAATATTTATTTATTCACATTCACGTTAAAAATTATATTTTTAACGATAACACATTTTATTTTAACATATGAATTTCTATTCAGTTCATTCGTTAAATAAAATGCTATTTTTATTTTTCTAACTTATTTTAGAAAATTTCGGCGGCATAACGGCACGATACTAGAAACGGGACAAGGCCTAGCCTTATCCCCGGTCTAGTGAAGGCCCACGCCATTCACATATCAATTTTAATCAATTTCCAATTCAACCAATCAATCAAATCCAAATCAAATAATCTAACCAACTACACAACCAAACAAACAAGTCCATGGTATGTGGACGGGTGTCGGGTGCTTCTAATAAGCACCGTCTGCATCCTAGTATATATATATAACTAGAAAATAAATTTGAAAGGTGAGAAATTCTCACATATAGCTATCCAATCATCTTGACTCTCCTTTTGCAGAAGTCTTCGTCTTTATCGCCTTTCTTCACTTTCATTGCCCGTATTCTCTACATATGTAAAAATTGAATTTTTACTATGCTATTCAATATATAAAAATCGAATTTTTAGTTCGCTATTCAATATATAAAAATCGAATTTTTATTTCAAAGTTCAATATATAAAAATCAAATTTTTAGTTCAAAGTTCAATATATGAAAATCGAATTTTTAGTTCAAAGTTCAATATATAAAAATCGAATTTTTAGTTCAAAGTTCAATATATAAAAATCGAATTTTTAGTTCAAAGTTCAATATATAAAAATCGAATTTTTAGTTCAAAGTTCAATATATAAAAATCGAATTTTTAGTTCAAAGTTCAATATATAAAAATCGAATTTTTAGTTCAAAGTTAAAACCTTTTTCTTATTTCAAGTTAAAACCTTTTTCTTATATTAAAGTTAAAACCTTTTTCTTATTTCAAGTTAAAACCTTTTTCTTATATTAAAGTTAAAACCTTTTTCTTATTTCAAGTTAAAACCTTTTTCTTATTTCAAGTTAAAACCTTTTTCTTATATTAAAGTTAAAACCTTTTTCTTATTTCAAACCTTAAGATAAAATCAGTTTTATATACTTTAAAAATTCAGTTTTTCTATACTTTTTTAAAAAATCTCAGTTTTTCTCTTTTAAAAATCAGTTTTATACTTCTTTTAAATTCAGTTTTTTTTCTCTTTTAAAAATCAGTTTTATACTTTTAAAAATCTCAGTTTTTATATTTTTATAAATCAGGTTTTAAAATTCTTTCTTTACAAAAATCAGTTTAAAAATTCCTTTATAAAAATCTGTTTTTACTTTCTCAAAAAAAAACAGTTTTAAATTTTTTTTAAAAATTTCAGTTTTAACTACTTTTAAAAAATTCAGTTTTAACTTTTTAAAACAAAACAGTTTTAAACTTTTTTTTTTTTATTTCCGAATTAAAATAAAATAGATAAATAAAATAAAAACTTACAGTCGGATTAGGGTCGGAGGGTGGAGGCGCAGAGGGGTCTGGTGGAGGCAGGATGTTAGCGCCGCTGGTCTCGGCGTCGGAGGTGGCATGGAAGCGTCGGGCTAGGGTTTGCTGAAGGGGATCGGGTTTGGGGCTACCGTTGCTCGAGTGGAGAGAGGCGATGGGAGGAGAGGCCTCTCGCCGGAGGTGGCGTTGGTCGGGGGAGGAAGGGCGATGTTGGGGGGGGCATCGACGAACGGGGGTGGGGGCGGCGGGATGGAGATCGACATTTTTTTCTTTCTTTTTTTTTATTTGAAAACGAATTAGAACGGGGGGGGGGGGGGGGCAGAGAGGGTATAGGAGAAGGGATATATTTTTTTTTTTTATTTAATTATTTAACTCAGTTTAAAGTTGACTTTCCGTTTCAACTCAGATTTGAACCCGCCGACTGTCGTCCCTAGCATAATACCCCCATTCCGAACACAATGGGATATGCCACGTAGGCTGGTTTGATCGTTACAATCAGTTTCTGTTGAAATTTTCATTTAAATCACTATATTGAATTTTAAACGTACATTTCAAATTACCGGGGTCACATACTAACACTAAAAATTCCAGAAAAATATTTTCTAGCTTCGTATTGACGATACGGTCCTAACAAAACTAGTTCCGTCGAATTCTGAGACCGTTTGAAAAATGGCCAATTTCCAGTCGATTAAATTCAACAGAAACTGGTCAAACGCGTTTTCCTTTGCCACGCTCACATTTTGATTCGAAAAATTATGAAATTTGAAATCTAACAATAGTTTGACATCCTGGACCCAACAAAAGTGGTTTCGTCGAATTCCGAGGTCATTTGCAAAATGTCCATTTTTAAGGGCCTGAATTCCATAGCGACTATTCAGAATTTTCAACTGGACATATCTTTTGATTCCCGATATGAAATCTTGATTTTTCGGATTCGTTGGAAAGATATTCACTATTAGATTCCATTATTTTTGGTTTCACTAAAATCCGGATTGTTTTGCACCCGGTACATTCAATTGAAGTTTGAAATCGAATTATCGAACTACCGCGCCATTTTCAATTCTATTTATATTTATATATAAATATTTATATTCTAACGACGACGCGTATAATATATACGTTCGAATTCTATTCAAAATAAATTTCTCGTCGATATTATTTAAAATATTTCATTTTAAATAATCAAAATTCGCTAAAATTGCCAAAATAAAATTTTCAAACTGGCTCGCATTTTACGGGTTGTTACAATCTCCCCCACTTAAAACTTTTCGTCCCCGAAAAGGAACAAAGTCGAAAGTGGTTTGATTAATCAACTCTACGCTCGACCTGGCTTCCATTCTCCAACTTTTCAGTTTCTGAGAATTTCTAAAATTTCAAAAATTTGGCTAACACCCTAAATTTTTGAAAAATTTCGCCATAACCTCCCCTGCACCGGGAGCATCGGGGAATTTCAAATATCTTCCCCGGTCCTTCAGATCTCAAAAAGAAAAAGAAAAAGCCAAGCGGCTAGCCAATAGGCTCACAAAATCATCATCACCCAAACAAAACAGTAAATTATGTAGTAAACATGTACCTATTTGTCGGGCAAACAAATTTTATTCTCTGGCTCTAGCCTCCTTGCTATGACCTGTTCAATGATATATATGTATATGCAAACAAATGCGACCAATTTTCAATACAATTCAATATTCGGTTCAATTAGGCATAAATGGTTAAAAATTAGCAAACAAATAAACAAACAACACAAACATCAATCAATTAGTGAATTAGAGTTTCAAATTCATGATTTTGATACATATGCAAAAATCACATTTTTGATGCCAAATCACAACAATAGGCCCTATCTAATTTTGGTTCTCACACCAGTCAATAGGAAATATATAGAAAATCACACTTTCGACACTCGAATATAAATGCTGATGATGATGCACCATCATCAATATCATCTTCGGGCGACTAGAGCGTGATGCTATATCTATCCAGTATATTAAAATTTCAAATACACGTGGATCAGACGTATACGCAAAATCTTTATATACTGGACTGTCCAAATCAATATAAATAAATAATCAACTACGAATAATTGATTTAACTTTTCAAAACAAAAATTTGTTTTCATTTTAAAAATATACTCTTCACACTCGTTCTAGGATACTACTGATCCCATCTCTAACGAGTCATTCTCATTGGATATTGCTAATCCAATATCTGATGAATTCTTTCGTATGTTTCTAATGTGTCTTGTTCTCTGAGCTTTGTAAACCAAAGCTCTGATACCAACTGTAAAGACCCGTAACTTCCCCGTAAAGGAAAGCGTCGGATAGTTCGAGAACAAACCACAACAGAACGCATACAGAAGAACATTTCATTGTATATTACAACAATGCATCAGATTACAAGAATATACAGAGTAAAAATGAATATTACACAGAAATATCAGAGATTTAAATTACATTTAAATACATAGCAGCGGAAAATAATACTATACACAACTAGAAAGAGATATACGGATACAAAGCTTTCCGGATATCGTTCCAGCTGTAAACCAGGATCCTGTGAATATAAATCTGCAAAACCAAAACTACTAGCTGCCCGTGTCAAAATAGGGGCACCCAGAGTTTAGGTTAAAACAATAAACTCCAGGTCAGTCATGTGACTGCTGTGAGAACTAAAACAGTTAATCTTTATTTTAAATCATTAGGTAAATCAAGGGACCACGCCGTATAACACGGAACGGGTTTCCTCCCAAGAATACCAGTGCATAAAACAAACAGCGCAATGCTAAATAAAGAAAAATGAAGCTGTTATAAGACCCAGGTCCTATCACACAATGCAACGCAAGCCGGGGGATAGGGTTTTCCCTTATAACAGCCAAAGAATGCTTGATACGTTTGAAACAAATCATTTGATACTATAATAAGTGCATAGTGTATAAAACAACTTCAAATCATAAGTATCAATCATAGGCGGCATGAGCGTCCCATGCCACTATGTCGCCATATATAGGTTTACAACTAAAACCGCAGGATCACGTATTTGGAAATTGGGTTTCCAACTATGAACCGAGGCTAGGGGCAAGATCCTCTACCGATTCGAGACGCTCTAGCCCGTGTCTCAGGAACAGCCACAACTGCCCCCTGGATCCTCAGGGCCGGTCCACACGGAGTGGATTATTATACCTGAACAATACGTCTCCCCACCCTATGGGGTGTAAGTCTGGTCCGTCAGCCGACCAGAATGCATTCGGCCGAAACCGATATAACCGAGGCGCCTCGCAACCGCAACAACCACATAAGTCAAACTCGTCAGGGCGTGTAAAACCACTGACGCCACTTCTAGCTAGAAAGAAACGCATGCCCTCCCTGACGTCCGTCTCCCGTTTTTGGTTCATACCTGGTGTGAAACACGCGAGGTAAACGTTACACAAAGCTACGCCACAAAGGCCGTGCTTTGATCATCACCACAAGACTTTGCTTTTCAACAGAAGCCTTGATCATTTGCATCTTAGCATGCCACACAGGCAAACCATCCTATGCAACCGATATCAGTCACACAGAATGAAATCCGATGTCAGACACACAGTCCATTTACAAGTCCGTCCTGGGTCTGAACGAAACCGGAGGCACCTAGTACCCCGCATATCCATCGATCTCCAAGTACGTCTGGACGATCACTAACTGTTTCCATCTTCTTGGGTGTACAGCCCAATCAAGATCATCAGTAATTACCCAAACGACGTGAAGACTTCCGGTCTTCGACCATCGTCTTCATCTTCGACTTATCGTCGTATCAGTTATTCAGAATGGGATGAACCCGGTCTTTCCGAATAACTCGCGTATATTTTAAATAAGTGTTACACAAACACGACATACGCCTCATTCCAATTCATTAGTCACTAACCGTAAATTAATCGAGAGAATAATTCCCCAAATATTAACCCCGAAGGCCGAAACCAACATCAGATCAATATCCAGAAAACCATTCTGCTTAGCTAACCGACAGTTAGTTTCTAAATTTCACATTCAAATCTAATTAAAGATTTAACTATCGCCTGGAGCAAAACTGGTGATACTCCATTCTCGATCCTTTCAATCTAATTAAAGATTCATTAAAACTCCACTTAGTTTTAATCTGTGACTGGGTTAAAGAATCAGTGTTATTTAAAACACGGTTCACGATAAACCCAAAGTCACATCCCATTAATTATCGGGTTAAAGAACAAGTGTTATTTAAAACACTGTTCACGATAAACCCAAAAATCAATATCCATTCAATTCCAATTAAATATTATTTAATTGGTACACTTCATTAAATCTAAATCAAAAGATTTAATCTTTTCTCAGCTGGGTTCAAGAACAGTGTTAGTGAAGACACCATTCACGACAAACCCAAATCACATTCATTAATTATCGGGTTAAAGAACAAGTGTTATTTAAAACACTGTTCACAATAAACCCAAAAATCAATATCAATTCAATTCCAATTAAATATTATTTAATTGGTACACTTCATTAAATCTAAATAAAAAGATTTAATCATTTCTCAACTGGGTTCAAGAACAGTGTTAGTGAAGACACCATTCACGACAAACCCAAATCACATTTGATATTAAATACAAGGCTCTGAATAGAAAATATCCCGGCTTATATTCAATATCAAATTCTACGATTAACAAATGTCGTATTGGAAATAACGATATAAATATATATCTTTCAAATTTCCATAACAACACCTGTATAATCACAAATTCCAACATCGAAATATTCCGAAGACAATTTCGATTCAAATCCACTCCAATGCAATCATTGGAAATTTTGGTTATTTTTAAAACCCTTTTCGAATTCAATTTATTTATTTAAAAATAAATAGAATTATAATTCTAGTTCAAAACTAGTTCATTTTGATAAAAACTATTTTTATCCCTTTTCAAATAGGGAGTTTTTCATCCCAATTCTTTCTAAATCATTTCTTATGATTTTACACAAATTATTACTATTTTTAATAATTTTATCAAGGCCCGTATAGTCGATTTCCATCAATGGCCATCGAACTGCACTTACAGCGACCTTTTTCGAATTTGATTTGGACGTAACTCCAAATCCAACCGTTAGATTTCTAATTTATCACATTCGTTAGAAAGCTCTTTTCGATGCGAACCCAACGGTTCCAGTTTTAGGAGAATCCGACGGTCGGATCTCCCGTAATGCCCGTTTGAAATAAATGGTCGAAATTCGCGATCTGCCGCGGCGCGGCGCGTTCTATTCAGGCCATTATATTATATATATTATATATATAATATATACTTCGTCGATTTCTATTTAAAACGAATTATATAAATAGTTTTAAAATTCGTTCCAAAATCTATTTCAACTTCCATTTCAATTCAAAGCAAAATTGAATTCTTCTTTATAAATTCGTTTTAAAATTCATTTCTATTCAATTCGAATTTCAATTCAATTTGAATTCATTTCAATTCGCTTTCAATTCCATTTGAATTCGTTTTCAATTCAATTCATTTCGAAATCGTTTTCAATTCAATTCATTTCGAAATCGTTTTCAATTCATTTTTGAATTCGTTTTCAATTTAATTCATTTCGAAATCGTTTTCAATTCAATTTTGAATTCGTTTTCAATTCAATTCATTTCGAAATCGTTTTTAAAATCGATATAAATATCGTTCACGTCAAAATGGCGTCAATCTAATCAACACGGCTTCATATATTCCTTTATTTTCAAATATTCTATTTCAAATATTTCTTTTTCAAATATTTCTTTTTCAAAACTGGAATGAGGCCCAATCAATTACCATATAAAATTAATTATATGGATTTTCATACAACACATGTATATAATAGCATTGAAAATAATCAACCATCAACCAAAGTGCACTACACTGTATAAGCATCAAATATAGATATTCAACGCTTATAACAGCCTGTCAATCAATCGATCGACATATTTAATCAATCAGGATGAGTGAACTTCAAATTTCATCCTAACACCCGTGTGGGGTTTCAAACAATCAAACACATATTTTATTTGTGCAGTTAGGCGATGTGTAAAATTTATCGACCCAATCAACGTCATTCAAATAGGTGTACATAAACAAACCGTCTGGTTTGTAAATGAATATTTATTTATTCACATTCACGTTAAAAATTATATTTTTAACGATAACACATTTTATTTTAACATATGAATTTCTATTCAGTTCATTCGTTAAATAAAATGCTATTTTTATTTTTCTAACTTATTTTAGAAAATTTCGGCGGCATAACGGCACGATACTAGAAACGGGACAAGGCCTAGCCTTATCCCCGGTCTAGTGAAGGCCCACGCCATTCACATATCAATTTTAATCAATTTCCAATTCAACCAATCAATCAAATCCAAATCAAATAATCTAACCAACTACACAACCAAACAAACAAGTCCATGGTATGTGGACGGGTGTCGGGTGCTTCTAATAAGCACCGTCTGCATCCTAGTATATATATATAACTAGAAAATAAATTTGAAAGGTGAGAAATTCTCACATATAGCTATCCAATCATCTTGACTCTCCTTTTGCAGAAGTCTTCGTCTTTATCGCCTTTCTTCACTTTCATTGCCCGTATTCTCTACATATGTAAAAATTGAATTTTTACTATGCTATTCAATATATAAAAATCGAATTTTTAGTTCGCTATTCAATATATAAAAATCGAATTTTTATTTCAAAGTTCAATATATAAAAATCGAATTTTTAGTTCAAAGTTCAATATATGAAAATCGAATTTTTAGTTCAAAGTTCAATATATAAAAATCGAATTTTTAGTTCAAAGTTCAATATATAAAAATCAAATTTTTAGTTCAAAGTTCAATATATAAAAATCGAATTTTTAGTTCAAAGTTCAATATATAAAAATCGAATTTTTAGTTCAAAGTTCAATATATAAAAATCGAATTTTTAGTTCAAAGTTAAAACCTTTTTCTTATTTCAAGTTAAAACCTTTTTCTTATATTAAAGTTAAAACCTTTTTCTTATTTCAAGTTAAAACCTTTTTCTTATATTAAAGTTAAAACCTTTTTCTTATTTCAAGTTAAAACCTTTTTCTTATTTCAAGTTAAAACCTTTTTCTTATATTAAAGTTAAAACCTTTTTCTTATTTCAAACCTTAAGATAAAATCAGTTTTATATACTTTAAAAATTCAGTTTTTCTATACTTTTTTAAAAAATCTCAGTTTTTCTCTTTTAAAAATCAGTTTTATACTTCTTTTAAATTCAGTTTTTTTTCTCTTTTAAAAATCAGTTTTATACTTTTAAAAATCTCAGCTTTTATATTTTTATAAATCAGGTTTTAAAATTCTTTCTTTACAAAAATCAGTTTAAAAATTCCTTTATAAAAATCTGTTTTTACTTTCTCAAAAAAAAACAGTTTTAATTTTTTTTTAAAAATTTCAGTTTTAACTACTTTTAAAAAATTCAGTTTTAACTTTTTAAAACAAAACAGTTTTAAACTTTTTTTTTTATTTCCGAATTAAAATAAAATAGATAAATAAAATAAAAACTTACAGTCGGATTAGGGTCGGAGGGTGGAGGCGCAGAGGGGTCTGGTGGAGGCAGGATGTTAGCGCCGCTGGTCTCGGCGTCGGAGGTGGCATGGAAGCGTCGGGCTAGGGTTTGCTGAAGGGGATCGGGTTTGGGGCTACCGTTGCTCGAGTGGAGAGAGGCGATGGGAGGAGAGGCCTCTCGCCGGAGGTGGCGTTGGTCGGGGGAGGAAGGGCGATGTTGGGGGGGGCATCGACGAACGGGGGTGGGGGCGGCGGGATGGAGATCGACATTTTTTTCTTTTTTTTTTTTTTTATTTGAAAACGAATTAGAACGGGGGGGGGGGGGCAGAGAGGGTATAGGAGAAGGGATATTTTTTTTTTTTATTTAATTATTTAACTCAGTTTAAAGTTGACTTTCCGTTTCAACTCAGATTTGAACCCGCCGACTGTCGTCCCTAGCATAATACCCCCATTCCGAACACAATGGGATATGCCACGTAGGCTGGTTTGATCGTTACAATCAGTTTCTGTTGAAATTTTCATTTAAATCACTATATTGAATTTTAAACGTACATTTCAAATTACCGGGGTCACATACTAACACTAAAAATTCCAGAAAAATATTTTCTAGCTTCGTATTGACGATACGGTCCTAACAAAACTAGTTCCGTCGAATTCTGAGACCGTTTGAAAAATGGCCAATTTCCAGTCGATTAAATTCAACAGAAACTGGTCAAACGCGTTTTCCTTTGCCACGCTCACATTTTGATTCGAAAAATTATGAAATTTGAAATCTAACAATAGTTTGACATCCCGGACCCAACAAAAGTGGTTTCGTCGAATTCCGAGGTCATTTGCAAAATGTCCATTTTTAAGGGCCTGAATTCCATAGCGACTATTCAGAATTTTCAACTGGACATATCTTTTGATTCCTGATATGAAATCTTGATTTTTCGGATTCGTTGGAAAGATATTCACTATTAGATTCCATTATTTTTGGTTTCACTAAAATCCGGATTGTTTTGCACCCGGTACATTCAATTGAAGTTTGAAATCGAATTATCGAACTACCGCGCCATTTTCAATTCTATTTATATTTATATATAAATATTTATATTCTAACGGCGACGCGTATAATATATACGTTCGAATTCTATTCAAAATAAATTTCTCGTCGATATTATTTAAAATATTTCATTTTAAATAATCAAAATTCGCTAAAATTGCCAAAATAAAATTTTCAAACTGGCTCGCATTTTACGGGTTGTTACACACTATGAACATATTTAAATCACAACTTGGCATGATAACTTATGTGTGTTACAACATAAGAGAACTACAACCAACATATTTGAATCACAACTTAGCATGATAACTTATGTATTAAAACATAAGAGGATTACCATAAACATGTTTAAATCACACTTAGCATGATAACTTGTGTTAAAACATAAGAGGATTACAAATCCAATCTTGCAACATAAATAGATTCAATTTGACATAGTTCTAAATGTTAATCTAACATGTAAGCATGTGATTTAGATCATAAACTTGAAAATAACAACCAATTTATAACATGACATGTTTTACCATTTAATTGGCAAAATAAATCCATTACCCAATTATAATAGATTCCAATAACATAAAATGTTGTTCATCACACAAGCATATAGACATGATTAATATACAACATGTTTATCGCCACAAACATATAGACATGATTAATTACGACATGTTCATCTCCACAAGCATATAGCATGATTAATTACAACGATATTTTAAGATAAACGAGAATCAAATCTTATACATAAGCATCATTCCATATCCAAATTACAACATGTCATGATTCAATTGAAAGAATGTTTAAATCTGCGTAATAACCAACTTACAAACTAAAAAGGAATTCTTGCATTCTGAAATCTGAATTCTGAAATTGGAGATGCGCGCCTTTGATGAAGATCATTGAATTAGACTAGTTTAATTTGATTTTTGATGTAAGCTTTTAACTCGTCTTTGAATTGAAAATGGTGACGGCTACTCCAAGTTCTCTACTGACGACATTTCAGTTCTAGGATTATTTTTCTGTGTGTTTTTAGGTTGAGCATTGAGTTGTTTATATAGAATTCCAGTTTAATTATAGTTCTCGGATGAACCTAGGGTTAATCACATCCACTCAGACCAGATCGGGACCATCCAGAAACCCTAGTGACTCAGCAGCAAGTCATCAGTCGTTCAAAATTCAGATCTGGCCGGGGGCCAGGTCGACCGCCAGGTCGACCTCTAGGGGGGGGGGGGAGGTCGACACTAGGGTCGACCCCTTGGTCGACCTGCCTGGGCGGGAATTTTCCCGCCTACCCCGCTTCTGACTTCTGCTTGAACTTTGAAATCTGGCTTGAGCTGTTTGAATTTATTTGAATTTCTGAAACTTCTGGAGGCCATAACTTCTTCATACAAAGTCCAATCCACACAAACTCAGACTCTATCTCAAGTAGAATTCCGAGACGAACGCAATGGCACAACCCGTTTCCCTTAATTCTCACATTTTAATTTAAGTATTGTTGGATTCGTTACTATAACGTTAACAGAAAATACGGGGTGTTACAGAGACTGGATAGTGGAAATATACAAATACTGTGCCTCTGTGGTATGTAATTATGTTCATACTAACTTTATAACCTATCAACCAGTTGTAGACTTTTGGAGTCATTTACTTTAAGTAATCAAGGTTATGCAATTAAAAATATCATATGGAGTTGAAAAACTAGTACATAATAAAATTTCTCGTACCTTGAATTCTGAACTTGTTTTCAACTTGATAAATTTCTTCCACTCATTCATATATCTAATGTTAGATGGTTTTAACTGAAGTCTTTCCTCCATGGACTTTGCTTGTAACACCTGCCGAACTAATCTACATTTTGATGCCCGCCAAATACCACCCATTTGTTGAAAAACTAGTGTTCTGTGCCAATCTAAATCCAATTTAAACCTTGCCTGCGACAATCAAAATTCGGCGTAAAGTGTTTGAGGTAGGGAATAAATAATTTTTTCACCTGACATCTAATTAAACATAAATAGAGTTACAAATTTTTAGTATTTGAATGCATATTAGTCAGGGTCAATATTCGCAGAGTCGCAAAAGAAAGATGGCTACAAGCAATTCCCAATTCTATATTTGCACAAAATCAGAAACAATTCAAATTAAGGTATATGTTCACTGTATAAATAGACTAATACATCGAACCTGAACAATTTTCCTTAACTCTGAATTTATGGCTATCAGTGATGTTCATCTAATATCCTTATACGAAATTATGCTTATCTTTATTCTTGAAACTACAATCAAAATTAAATGGAGTGGATGAGAGAGACACCCTAAATCGCCACTAATTGTTGTTTATATGGTTAGATAAAAAATAAGAGTTCAAGGGAATTGTCATGAACAACAATTTTAAGCACCCATTTAACAGATCCAGTCTAAACGCTAATGCATAGACCATTGAATCCAATGGTTCATATTTAGAGCTAAAGTTATTGCATTAGTTTATCATAGACCGATTATTAAAACAGGATAAAGGTTTTCACCCAAACAAATATGTGGAACTGCTCCATAAACGTGGAAGTGAAGATCCAGCAAACCTACTATATTATGTTTATGGAGATTTAGTTCCAGTTTCACATTTAATTTAACCTTGGCTATTACATAAGAAGGAAAAAAACAATGTTGGATGCTTAACCATACCACTTTTTCCACAAATACAAATTGGAGGAATGGATTCACAACCACAAAAGATGAACGAAAACACACACGCTAGGATCACGTATGCTGCGCAGTTTGATACTTATCTATATCTGATATATTTAGTGGTTTGTTGTGAAATCGCATAGTGTGTGAATATGGATCAAATCACGTAGAATACGAATACAATAGATTTATGATAATTTTTTTGAAATTTTCGAATATAGATGAATAAACAAGTTCAGAATGGTACAATTCAATTTTTAGGTTGGAATTTGTTTCCACTTTTTCAACCACCTTTCGTAATGCCGTGTATTTTAGAAAGTCTTTGGAAATATCTTCCAATAAATGCTAAACAATGACAACAAGCCAGCATTTTGGGATTGAAAGAGAGCAATTTTATGGAATGATGGGAGTTTCTTGATATTTGCGAATTTGGATTCTAATTATTCCAAAGAAGTGCAAATTGCCTTTAAACATAGGTTAGATCATATTGATATACTGTTTTGGTTCCAAAATATAAATAAGCTGATGATTCACCAGCTTATTTAGACAACTTGGAAATAAATCAGAACCTCAAAATCACACAAATAATCTATTAATTGATTCTAATATAATAAAGCTATTATTATTATTATTATTTTTGCTCATTCCTAATTCATGAAACTTCATTTAATAAGTATTAAGCAAGCATAACATGGCCATGGTAAACTTTGTATAATCAGAAGAGAGCGTAAATCGCATAACCAGAATATGCTTTTTTGAACCTTACCATCAAATGAACTATTATGTGGCAAAAAATCAATAAACTTACAAGTTCAAACAGTAAACTGTTTAGGATTAGTTAAAAGGGCACTGTAAACCTCAAATAACAGTGTCACACATACAGATTAACCTTACAGAGAGACAATGTCCTGTTATTCAAGACAGTGCCAACACAATTCATAGTACTCGGGTACGCAATGATAGTATTACAAAAATAATTTTTTTTATGTATTAAATCATTTAAGGCCACACGTACTAAACATCTCAAGTCCTATATACATTTATCCTACGACTACGAATCGTGAAGGTAAATTGTATTCCTTTCACATTATATTTTTTTTGTACTATACTTGTATGGAGCTTGACCCCTGTGCATATCTCCTATAGGTTATTTTACTCTTGGTTAGTTGCCATTATAAAATTTCAGCACGTTTAATTATTGCGGACTTAATTGGATTTCATGCAGGAAATAACCTCTGATCATGTCATATACTGAAAGTAACACTATCTGCATTGGTATTTTCACAACAAATGTGGGTAAGTCAATTACAACCAAAGCCCCATGAAAGACCTTTGGACTTGTTGAAACAATATAATTACCATTGTCCTATCTTTGGCTGTGAGAATGCATCGTATTGTAATTACCAACTTGTACACAAATACAACAGTACTCTTGTACGTGCATGTTTCAAGCAAAAACGCATATAGTTAAGAAAATGAGTAGTATTGTTTATTTAAAAACAGAAAAAATAATGTAATAGTATAGCATAATTAGATATATAACTATATATCGTTTTTATTGTTACAGTACAACCAATGGTACCAGAAGAAAGGACCAAATATTCTTAACTTTGGACTTATCTGATTATTTTGACAGGGGGCTAAGTTCACCGACCACTGCTCTTTAATGTATGGTTTCTAATCACTAATCGCTAGCAAGTGGTCAACGGTTACTTTAGAACTTCAGTTTGTGATTATTTTGACAGGGGGCTAACTTTAGTTTGCTCAATCGAAACCAAGATCAAAAAATAAGAATTAATCTTCAAGCAATAAATATAAGAATTAATCTTAAAGCAAAAAAGAGTGTCACCTGGATGCTTTCCCATAAAACATCTTTCAACTCGGTTAAGTTGCTTCCATCCACTTAGCATAACCGAAACAATTTCTCGTACAAGTGGTCCTAAATAAGAGGATAATTTGACTGACCCCAGCCCTATTAGTTCGCCTGTACTATTAAATTCAACTTCTATTTTCTCCGAAGAATTGAATGGAAGTCTTCTAACTTTGGTTGGCCCTCTAGGCTTTCTTCTCGATTTTCCTTCCGCCCGAACTACGTTGTCAACGGTTTGTGGATTGTCTTGTATTTCTGCATTTATTTCTAATACGATTTCAACTTGATGATTTTTTAATGCATGTGGGTTGTTATGTATTTCAGCATTCTTTTCTGGTTCAATATTAGGCTCGTCTTCTACTTGATTGTCGTCAAACAGCTCTTTTCTTGAACGTTTCTTCCCCCGTTCATCGATTTCGTTTTGGATGTGACTTTTCCTTTTCATGGCCTTACTCTTCTTTGCTATTTTCTGTTTATAAAAATTAAAAGGGCAACTGTCATGAATGAGGCTATTAATACATAAATTCTAATGAAATACACTAAGTGAAAGTGAAAGAAAAGACTTGAACATGTGCGGCAAACATGCCTTTCAGTTGTGTATTTATAACAGAAACGATGACGAATTTAGAATGTATTTAAAATGAGTGAAAATGATTTTGCTCCAATTTGTTCATATAATATTACAAATATCTGGCATCGTTTTCCATGTTGTTTCCATCGGTTTCAGGTTTCTGATTAGGTATGTGGATATGAAACATGCACAGTTAGTAGCTCATGGTTACCAAATCCTCCCAACAAATAATATAACCACTGAAATTTAAAACATATAAAGATAACATGATTATACACACACACACACACACAGGTGGATGCAGCTGATTCAGATTCAGATGCTTATCTCTGAGTCAGCAGTACATACATATACATGAATGACACATCCACATTACATTGTTTTCTTTTGTGTCGACAGGATTGAACGTCTGATCCAGTTTCATGTCCTATAAATTTGTCCGCTGCCAATTATTTCATCAAAGTGTGTGTTGTATATCATCTTTTATGGACCGTAATGTATTTTAAATTTTAGACAATTAGATATGAACGAGCGACAATTCGTTTGAAATTAAACACTTGGAGCATTCTAATGCTGACCCGACATGGATAGGATGGTTAGTAAAAATAAACGAATAAATAAATAAAACTTATGCCATAAAAAATACTCACTCATACTTTAGCATGTAGCAATGATTATTCGATAAAATACAAGATTTGATAAGCTCATGGACTCACTCGATTATTCCACAAGTCAATACAACATAGAAAGAATAACATGTTGCTAGCTATTCCTAAAAATAATTGCGCAATTATGCAGTATAATTCCTATACAAAAATAATGAATGATTTACTAATGACATCCTGATTTCATCGATATATTTAATGGTTGCTAAGGCAAATATAATTATATAAATATATATAACAATAAAACAAAATAAGTTAGTGTTGTTATGAAAATGCAGAGAAAGTGAATGAGATTGATTCAGGTTTAAGTACATGTTGCTGACCCTGCACTGAAGCAGATTCAGGTCACCAGCTGTGTTTTGGGTTCATTGCCAGCACTAGATTCTACGTTCAACAATGCATAGTTTTTGTGCCTACAAAAATTGAACCACTAATCTAGATTGCTCATTTAACTCGTTTACTTAATGCCTTAAATCTATTCAACCCAAGGGGAAAAAACACTGTTAACAAGAAAAAAGGGACATTTTTACATTTGGTCAAAACATGAGGTCCGACCAAAAACGAGTTCAGCATGAGCAAAGGAGGCCATACACACTGGAATATGCCAAGTCGACCCATTATATTGACTCACTTTCGAATACAAATCTGTGCTTTTAGATAAAGGAGAACCCATAACTCCATAAAGGATCAACCTATTGAAAGTATTGTTCGCATTTCTAAGGGCTAATTGAATCATAAAAGGGTGCTAAGCAAGCCTTAGCTCAGCTGGGCATGCCAGTTACACACTTTCATGCGTCATGAAAATTGAATTCTTTTGGGAGGGTAATCTGCAATTATGGACATGCTCTTACGATATAATTTCTTGTTAGCATAAACTGGTGTGATTGACATGATTGGGATTACAACTATTGTATTTTTGTATGAAACTGCAAATATCCATTGCGGATACTACAATCTATGATTGAGTTTCAAATGTGTACTCATAATTAACATTAAGCTATATGTTATACACTTACCACATGATAAACATATTACTAAAAATATAGATAATATGATATGATTATAAAATTAAGTAAAATATCTATTCATTCAGTTTAAAAAAAATATGCAAAGAGGACAGCACAATATATAATGGCTTCTAAAGCTAGATTCAAGTCCTCTTTCAAACATGATAAAGTATATAGTTTGAAAACAAAACAACATTCATGTGTATTACTTTATTAAGGATTTCCCCAGCTATAAATGCTTAATAAACATTGAAAAAAAATGAATGAGCCTACTAATTTAGAAAAGGTAGTCTCATCGTCTCCTTGATTGTCTTCAAGCTGCTTATTTGTTGTGCTTGTCTTTTTATGATCGTCGAATTCTTTTTGCATGTGTCTAGTTCTCATATTCCCACAGTTGCTCATTTTCTGTACCACAAGCAATGAACAAATTAAACAATAACAAAATAATAATTACAAAACAGTAATGATTACAAAATAATTATAAAAAATAGTAATGATGTCGATACTGTGTTCACTCAATTTGCAGAAATATTGATGCGATTTTAATAACAATATACAATGTTCATTCGACATCAGCTATGACATAACCATTGTATTTGCAGAGAAATTATTTGCAAATTCAAATAAGGCATACAAATTAAATAATACTTTAGACTTTCCTACATGTAGAACGAACAATGAAATATTTTGTGTACTTTTTAACTTCGTCTTTAAAAAATGCACAAACCCGTTTATTTGTTAATATTACGCCCTAAATCTGGACTAATATCGTACACTAGCAAATAAGTAGGGATTACAAACCTCACAAGCAAATAAATATGGAAATCTACTCAAATATGCCTTCACAATCTTCTCTAACATAGCTAACATTCTCAACCGAATCAATATCCATGTCCGTTTCTTCACAATCTTTCCTAACAAAGCTAACTTCAGTAATAGGATCATCTATCTCTAACTCATGATAGCCTCTTGGTGGTGCTTTCATTACAACATACCAATTAGAATGGTCATCCTCTCTGGAATAAAAAACTTGTTTTGCTTGAGATGCAAGGATATGTGGATCTTTTACAAATGAGGCTTGATTTTGTTGTAAATTGACAAGAGTGAATCCATCTTCGACCTTCACTCTATTTCCTATATTTGACAGTGACACTTGAATACGGGAATATAGAAAACATGATAGTCTAGCAAGATTATGTCTGTCACTACCCCATAATTAGTGACCACATCAACTCTTTGGGAAATATCTTTTGCGCTTGCCCTACACATGGTAGTCGCATTGTAAGTGACTCCATAGTTTTGGGTTTCTCTTTCAACGTCTTTTGTATGAAAATGATACCCATTAATTATATAACCTTTATAGGACAATGCATTACTACTTGGGCCAAAAGCAATCCATCTTAGTATTTCATCACTTGTTGATTGAAAAGGTACATGCAATCAAATCGTTTTACATAAATTTTGAAGTAAAAAAGAATTTTTTTTTGTCCATGGATGGATAATTAAAATTAAATTAACCTTCTTTTTAATCCAATCTGAGAAAGTATCTGTATGTTTTTTCCACAGCAACATCGCATTTTTTTCCAAACGCTTATCAGAATTTTGTAACTCCTCCAAATGCATACTGGTGTTTAAATAATTTTACCCAAGTTATATTCAACATCAAAAATTTATTAAAAAGGTATAAACAAAATATATTATGTACTTACTCTAAGTATGGTTCCACCGCAGCTATATTCATTAACACAGCCAAATGAGCAATATTTTTTTCATTCGATGATAATGTAATTGTCTTCGATTTTAAAATTGGACGTCCTTCAAGTATCGCTTTGTTTTCATAATCTTCATTTCGGACTTCTTTCCCATCCATTTGTACTTTCTTTTGTAGAAATTCACTAAAAAATCTCACTGATTCTTCTGCAAGATAAGATTCTGCAATACACCCTTCAGGTCGTGCATAATTCCTTATATAATCTTTAATCGTTTTCATATACGTTTCAAAAGGGTACATCCAACGAAAATGAACCGGACCACATAATTGCGCTTCTCTTCCAAGATGAATTGTCAAATGTACCATTATATCAAAAAAGGAAGGTTGAAAATATCTTTCGAGTCCACACAGAATTTCGATAATCTCATCATTAAGTCGCACCAATGTCTCTCTTTCAAGAACATGTTGACATATTTGATTGAAAAACGAACAAAAACGAACTATTACTGTTCTAACTTTTTTCGGTAACAAATATCTAACCGCAACAGGTAACAATTGTTGCATTAGCACATGATAATCATGCGACTTCAACCCACTAACTTTGCACTCTTCTAATGGTACAAATCTTTTGAAATTTGAGAAAAAACCATCGGGACCTTTAAAATCATGTAACCTTTTACAAAATATTTTTTTTCGGACAATGACAACATATATGGAGCCGGTGGTAAATATGTTCTATTCCCACGAGGTTGTGCATAAAAACTTTTGTTGAATCCCCCATTCCTCCAAATCCTTCCTTAAATTAATTCCATCTTTCAATTTACTGTCATGCAACATCATGCTTAGTAGGCTTTCAGCGACATTTTTCTCAACATGCATCACATCTAAATTATGTCGCAAAGGAAGTTTCTACAAATATCAATAATACAACAATTTATTAACTTTTATATTGTTAGATCTATTAAACAAAATATAATTTTAATACTAACCTCCCAATATGGAAAATCAAAAAAGATTGATCGTTTTTTCCTCCTTAATAACTCTTTTTTTCTATCATCTTCGTCTTCTTTACTGTGAGTACTCTTCCCCTTCCTCTTTTTACTTTTTAACTTCTTACTCAACTCCGTCTTTAGCTTCTTCGTGTACATCCTCCTTTTTGTTGCTTCATTCTTATCTTTTCCAAAAACATTTGAAAAACCATCCAAAATAGCAGAAATGTTTCGTCCTGTTAGAATTCTAGGTCTATCGCCATCCTCTACAGTGTTATCAAACCAAGTTTTTTTTCCTCCATAGTTGTAAAGGGTCTAGAAACCTTCTATGTCCCATATAAACACTTTTCCGACAATGCTTCAACCATCGATGATGAGTGTTAACACCGCATAATGGACAAGCTTTTTCGCCTTTTACACAGCATCCTGCAAGATTTCCATAGGCTAGAAAGTCATTTATTGTCCATAGTAAAATTGCTCTTAAATTAAAAACTGATTTACTGAATGCATCATATATATCAATTCCATTATTCCATAAATAATTCAAGTCTTCTACCAATGGCGACAAGTACACATCAATATCATTTCCAGGTTGCTTTGGTCCAGGAATTATTAATGTTAGCATCATATTTTCTTTTTTCATACATAACATAGGCGAGAGATTATATGTCACAAGCATTACTGGCCAACAACTATATTTGGAGCTCATCGAGGCAAATGGATTGACACCATCTGAAGCAAGACAAAGTCTGAGATTGCATGGATCAGATGAAAATGATTTCCACCTCTCATCCACTGCATTCCATGTTATAGAATCTACATGATGTCGCATTTTTCCATCATTGCTTTTATTGTTGAAATGTCACCTTAGGTCTTCTTCCATCTGTTGCGATCTATACATTCTCCTAAATCTTGGAATGATTGGAAAATACCTCAACACTTTAGCTGAAACACCTCGTATAATCTCCTTAGTGCCCTCATTTATCTTCCATCTCGAAGAATTACATTTCAGACAACTTTCTAAATCTTGAAACTCTTTTCTAAAAAGACAACAATCCTTCTTACAAGCATGAATCTTTTCAAACCCCATGTCAAATACTTTGAGAATTTTTTTTACATCATACAACGTCTTAGGAAGTACATTATTCACCGGCAACAACAACTGTAGTTCCTTCAAAAGCTTATCAAAACCATTATCGGATAATCCAACCTCACATTTAAGATTATACAAAGTAGTGATGGCGGATAGTTTAGTTTGATTTACACAATCAGGATATAAGGGGGTTTCTGCATCCTCCAAATTCTTAAGTAAATCATCCTCACGTTTTTGAACATCCTCACCTTCATTAACATCAGTAAAAAAGCATGATTCAAAAAATCTTCATTTTCAAAATGAATAGCTTTAAGTAGATCAAATGTATTGTCCAACTTCATGTCTACGCCCACATTTAATTGTTCGCCATGATGATACCACTTAGTACTGCTCTTGTACGTAGGATCCACTCCCCTTATAATTAAATGCTCAACAATAACGTCATCATCCTGTCGACTAAGATTTCGGCAATCTAAACAAGGGCATAAAAGTTTCTCTACGTTTCTTATATTTCTCTTTGCAGCATCTATGAAGCTTCTTGCCCCTTGCGAGTACTCCTTGGAAGTTCTATAATGAAAATAAAATCAACATAATAGTTGAGTTTTAACATAAAATATTTCTATTTTTTGAAATTAAACACAGTTGAGAATATTGAATTATCTATTTACCTGTATAAATAAACCCAATCTTTTTCCATAAACATACAATTAAGGATACACACGGGAAGAAAGAGTGCTCAAGCTCCAAAACTACATAGAAAAAAGATTGCTACATCATAAAGTACATTAAATTTGTACTCACTTTGTTAAGAAAGACACACATTTCCAAAATAAGGAGAAATGCTTGATTATTGTATATTATGTTAGGAGAACAGACTTTAACATACATGCTAAAATTCTTGAGTGCCTAGATCATTATCTAAGATATTGTGAGAAGGCAGGAGAGATGCTTGATTACTGTATATTATGTTAGGACAACATACTTTAACCTACATGTTAAACGGAACTGAACCCGCGACTATAGATAAACGCTCCATAGCTGGATATGTATTCATTCATATCAACGTCATCAACCTCAGCTGCTCATTTGCTACTCCTGCACTCATCAATTATTATTATTATTCTAAGACCAAATGGTAACAACCGTGGTCTTCAATTATTCGATTGAGAAGCCCTAGCTTAGCTCCATCCGTTCTTTGCTCATCTTCAACGTTGTCGCCTCGTTCCTCCTTGCCCATCGCCGTCGTCGCTCCTCGCCCTCGTCCCTCCTTGCCTTCGTCGCTGGTAAGCGATTGTTTTCTAATTTCAATATATTAAAAATGAACAATTGTTCTCTAATGTAGTAATGTTTTTTGCTTCTTGTTTTAGATACTTCAGTTAAGTCTTATTATAACAGAATTGAAAGTGAACCTCACATGGTAAAATGAATCATATTACTTCTACTACTGTCATTATGCAATTCAAAATTGGACCCATGTTAATAGTCTAATCATTGTAATTAATATTCATACCCCAATGTTCATTTAAAGTTTCTCTTAATTATGCATTGTACTTGTAATACAAACAGTTTCTAGAAACATGTAATGAAATATCAACTGAACTTGGATTTTTTTCCCTCGCACCAATTAAATGAAAATAATATTATTGGTTATAATTGTGCTAAAATAGAACGTTATCTTTTTGGCTTTTAAAAAGTAGTTCAAAACTCAAATTTTGGCTTTTAAAAAGTGCATATAAATGCAATATTAAGATTGAAACATCATACCATCATCATGAACCAAATAAAGAAACAACACTTTGAAAAAAAAACCTGAATTTAAAACAAAAAAACTGCACCCAGAACCACCCAACCCCCAAAAAAAAAATTGCAATTTCTGAAACATATTCTGCACTTTTAAAAAAAACTGCACTTGTTTCAAAAAATAGCACTTAAAAAAACTGCTTTTTAATTTTAAGAAAAAAACACTTTGCCTTAAAAAACACAGCAGTAGGTCAAAATCAAGTCTCAAAAGGGCTCGAGTTTCAGATGGTGGCCGATGGACAAGGTGCGAATGGATGAGCAAAATCGGCTATTGCTTGATGTCGAGATTTGTTAGCCTTTGATCTTTTTTAGGTTGCCATGTTAATTATATTTAATAGATCTCTTGTGAATTTTATAAGCCATACAAACAGAAATGATGTGTACATCAAGCTTTATTATAATATATCATTTCTTATTTAAACATTTAAGAATTCACAGCACCCTTCTCATACAGTAACCCAAACCCCAGTAGCAAATATGATAGTTGATATGAATTTTCCAATAATGTATTTGTATTTTGCACAAATAGTAATGACATGAATGGATAAACCAATACATTTAGTTGTGTGGAAAATAATGTTGAAAAACCTTACAATTCATACAGTGAAATGTAAGTTGTTAAGTGATATATATTGCAAAAAAAAAGTAATTATTATAATAATAGTGGTAAAAGTATAAATTCTAGGTTTTTGAACAGTTTGAAAACATGTTAGTGGTACTCAGTCATACTCATATCATCAAGTTAGCTCATCAAGTTGGAAAAAGGGATTTAAACTTAGTAAACAGCCACAAAATTTGGAAAACACAATCAAAGCAACCAACAAATCAATGAATGACATATGGTTAATTGTAAAAAATATTGTTATAGACAGTAGTTCATCTACATATGGCATGATTACACATCAAAATATAGAAGTACGCAATTCTCAAACATCATAAGGAGAAATGGCTTACTCAGGCAAAATTTAATGAATTAAATCATCTAAACCTAGAGGAAAAACAATAATGAGTCCATTCGATATCAAGTATGAATTTCAAGCTAAATTTTGAGAATGTAGAAATATTTAGTGAAGTTATAGTTGTTTATTAAATCTGTGCTAAGAGTAGAATAATAGTGCTCGTGAGTAGAGAGAAATGGAGTTGTCAAATAGCTTAAGATCAAATGAACTTGTATAACAGATATGGACATAGAAGAAATAATTAAAGGTGAAGCTAGGAAAATCCCTAACCTGACGAAATGGAGAAGCTAGATTAAAACCAACTAATTTAGAGGTCCATTTATTTTAATTATTAATAAGCGTGCGTGATATATAGGAACAAGTATCTAGGACGTGATGAACTGCATAACTTGATTTCCGTTTTCTTATTTAAATTTGATTCAACAATAATGAATATGAAAACTAATGTAACCCGATATAATATAATTAACATGGCTTATAAAATTCACAAGAGATCTATTAAAGTTCAAACTAATCATGGCTATTAAATTGTTTTAGGTTGCATCGAACCTTTTATTGTTTTAATTGCATTCATATATGGACCTAAAAGAATATGAAAACTAATGTAACCCGATTAAGTTACTGAATCAATATCGTAAAATGAAATATTATGCAGCTAATATCAAATTG
Organism: Allium sativum; assembly: GCA_030737875.1. Classification (NCBI taxonomy): domain Eukaryota; kingdom Viridiplantae; phylum Streptophyta; class Magnoliopsida; order Asparagales; family Amaryllidaceae; genus Allium; species Allium sativum. The sequence goes on along the minus strand of CM060909.1, from coordinate 376,233,861 downwards.
AGTCTGAATATTCTAAACTTTAAAAGCATATTTAATAGGTGTCGAACCAGGAAATGTGACATAAGACTAGTCGGAAGTTTATTTGAAAGCACGGTGCATCACCATATGATGCTCCCATTTCAACGGTGAAATAAAACATAAAAAATGAAAAGTAACTTGTTCATTGTGCAGCAAATTCACTTGTATTCAAAATTTACCACCTTATTTCTTTGAAAATTGCAGAAATATTCCAAACAAGAGTTGATATAACAGGAAGGAAAAAATAGTTATTCTTCTTTGATGAACCATTATAATGAGTCATCAAGTTCGTTTGCTTATGTTTAAGGTAGTAAAGGCGAAAAAGCCCCAAGCTGGCGCCTACGGCTTTTTTGGGTGCCTTGAGCATCAGTTTTGCTGTTTTACAACAAAAAAAAACTGCATTTAAAAAATAGTATAAAAATCAAATTTTGGCTTTTAAAAAAAACTGAATTTAAAACAAAGAACAAGAAATATGCACTCTAAAAATAAGAAAGCTGCAGTTTCTAAAACATAAAATAAAAACTGTACTTGTTTTCATTTTTAAACATCACTTTTTTTTTAAAAAAAAACTGCATTTTAATTCTAGTGCTTTTCCACTAAAGCGCACTTTTTTTGAACTAGCGCTTTTCTAGGGCTTTGGCGCCTCGAGCAGTGTATGTCGTTCTGATGACATGCTCTTTCCCAATTTGTGCAGAGGGAAGAGCCTAAGGATAACGGGAAATATTATGAATAACATCGGTTTAGCAATCACTTTTAAAACAAACACAATTAATAATAATTTGTCCAAGAATAAAGAACAATAAAAGTACCATCAGCATAAGCATGCAACATCAAGTATGCTTTTATATTTGCAGTCCAAGTTCAGTTCTTTTGATCTTTCTAGCTAATACTACTAACAAGATTACAAATTGCAAACCGCTTTCTACAAGGAAGTGGCAGAAGAGATACTTAACCTTAAACTTGACTAGCATACGTTGAATACAAACAACTTTTGATTTTGTTTCTTCTTCTTTCAACGAACAACTTTTGATTTTGTTTCTTCTTCTTTTTTTCTTCTTTTTTTTACCATTTTATTTTTGAATGGCAAACGAGAATAATAATAAAACAAGTCTAAATACATATCAAGTTGTCTACATGGTTCTTTAAAGTAAGAACACTGATATCAGTCGCCGGTATCTAAGTCAATAATATGTTTTCATTCATAAAGACAAAACAAAAGATGAATGTTATAATTCGTAATAAAATAAATTTCTTAATTTCTTCCTTAAGAATAAACAAATTTGTAATTTTATACATACTGATACGGTGAAGAATCAAATCTATATATAGAGCAGTAATGAAATGATGCTACTCACTGTATATGAACCCATACGCCTTCACTAGGAACCTGTTCACTAACACCAACCCTAAAATAAAAAAAATAACATTTTGTTTACCCTAAAACAGCAACCCTAATCGAATATTAGATCCACAATCGTAAATTCATAATCACAAATCCATAATCGTAAATTCAGATCTATAGCATACAAAAACAAAGAATCGAGATCGTTACCAAAATCCAAATTGACTATTAGATCCAAAACGCGCGCCATAGCTTCGACAGAGATTGGAGATGGAAGGAGTTTTGGAGCAAGACCGTGAATAAGGGTTGAGGAGCATGGAGATGGGAGAGGTTTTTGCAATCGGTTGATGATTTGTGAGGTACGGTGTTAGTTTTGGAGGAAGGGGAATGGATTAGCGGGAAGATAGAAAAACTAGCTGTGAAGTGACCGTGAATAGAAGCCACCGTTACACTCTAATTACCAAAACAAATTCAGGTTGAAAGAAAGAATTAAGTGTAATTAATAACACTTTAGAATAGTATGTTATAAAATGGCGTTATAATTATCATATTTTGTTGTAGTGTTTTCAGCTTTGTTTTCCTCACGTACTAAGGCCGAGATAATTGCATGAGACTATACTGCCAAATATATGAACAAATCATCATGGTCCACTGGCTTAGATAATACTGGAGGTCTCTCCAGAAGATTCAATAGGTTTTGGAAGGCTTTAATACAATCTAGGGTCCATTCAAAGTTGCGTTTTCCTCGTTTGATCAGGTCGAACAAAAGAACGCACTTGTCGGCGGCCTTGGAGATAAACCTGCTTAGTGCTGCGACCTTCCCTGCCAAGCTTTGGACATCTTTGATCTTTTGTGGCTCTTTTATGTTCCTGATTGCTGCAATTTGGTCAGAATTTATCCCAATTCTGCGAGAGCTGACTATGAAGCCGGGATATTTTTCTGATGCAACCCGAAATGAGCATTTCAAACGGTTTAGTTTCATTCCATGTCATCGAAGGATACCTAATTTCCGCTAGATCCGTCATGTGGTCGGACAATTGCCTGGATTTCACAAGCATGTGATCCACATAAACTTCCATCGTCTTCTCTATTTGATTATAAAGCATTCGATTCACCAAGCATTTGTATGTTGCTACGACATTCTTCGATCCGAAGGGCATTACCACAAAGCAATACAATCCCAAATCTGTGATAAAACTGGTATGCTCCTAGTCTGCACATGCATAGGGATCTGATTGTAACCGAATATGCATCCATAAAAGAGAGAAGTTCATGTCCTGCTGTTGAGTCAACCAATTGGTCAATCATGGGGAGTGGGAAGCTATCTTCTGGGAAGGCCTTGTTCAGGACTAAAAAATCAATACAAGTATGCCATTTCCCATTGGATTTCTTAACTAAGACGGGGTTTGATATCCAGTCAGGATATGTCGAGTCTTTGATGAATCTGTTATCTCTTAATTTCCCCACTTCTTCTTTTAAGGCTGCCGACCTTTCTGGGCCCAGCATATATATATTTATTGTTTCATAGGAGGATGCTTTGGGTTTATGCTCAGCTAATGGCACTTGATTGAAGGAGAAATTCTGTACATATCAACGTGGGTACAAGCGAACATATCCAAGTTCGCTTTCAAAAAGTCTGCTAATTCCCTCGTTCGGAGGTGATCCAAGTGAGATTCGATTTTCAAGACCTTTGTCGGGTCATCGTTATCGTTCAAAATGTCCACAACTGCTTCATTAGGTGTCACCTTCCTACATCCCGGTTCTTCATCCTCCCTAGGATCGATGTCTTTGGGCAGGTCATCAGGTGATTCCTTCAGCAATGTTCTCTTTACTTGCTATGCCGATCCCTCCTCTGTAGGAGAGGAAACACTCTTGGGTTCTACGTCTTTTCCATTGCGTAGCATTTTCAATTCAACCATATAACAAGCTCTTCCAGTGACCTGGTCCAAACGAACCATTCCCACTCCAGCTTCGGTCGGGAACTTCCTCAGTAGGCACCAGGGTGCAATATAGGCCCCGAACTCCACAAGGGTAGATAGACCTAAAAAAGGCATTATAGGGTGAATCAATGTTCATAATCACGAATGGGAGGATTCTCACTCTTCGGCGATCTCCCTCCCCTTACTCTATAGATAAATCCACCATTCCAATTGGAGTCGTTGACGATCCATTAAAGCCACGTATCCAGCCACCACATGTCTTTTAATCCTTCATTTCTAACTTCATTTGGTCGAATGCTTTTTTGTACAAAATATTGGCGAAACTCCTGCAGTCCAAGAGGAATGTCCGTACTAATGCAGGTCTGATGGTAGTAGTTATTACCAATGGGTTGACGCTAGTTGCTTCAACTCCTACACTTTCTCTGTCTTGGAAGATAACATCATCCGCTGCTGTTTTCTGTTGTTTCACGGCTGCAGTGTCTTCAAGATTGCTGCACTCTCCCACTTTCGGGTGTTTAGTGGTATTAACATACTACCTCATGGTCTTATTGCTAAATCCAGCCGGATGTGGTCTTTCGATAACAGTATTAATAATTATATCTTTTCCCTTTTGTTGGGTAGTGGGCCTAAAGCAGGCTGGTTATGATCCAAAGCAGGTTCTCCTTGGCCCCTGTCCTTAGGGGCAACCTTGTACTCATCTAATTTCCCTACTCGAAGTAATTTTTCTACGAAATCTCCCAAATGATGACATTCATTTGTCGAGTGGCCGTAAGTCTCATGAAATAGACAGAACTTCCTGGTTTCATGCACTTTCTCAGTTGAATCTCTGAGTGGAGGTTTCTTAAATTGGACAGGATTGTAAGTATCCAAATATATATTCTCCAGAGTATCACTCAGCGGCATGTAGTTCTCAAAAGACTGAAATCGAGGCCTCTTCTGGAATCGTTTCTCTGATTCCTATTTCTCTTGCCATTATTCCCGCCTTGGCGCTCATTCCCTCCATTCTTGTTGCCAACATTTACCTCAACCTTTCCCACATTGTCACCAGATTGCTTGGTGGCGACATTGCTTTGAATGTCCTCTCTTGGAATTTCGTTAGACTTCCTTTTTTAGTTGGCATATATTTCCTCTCGTCACAGACGAATATTTGCCTTTTTATAGAATAGCTCTCGAGTTAGGGGGTTTTCCAGCAAGATAGCTTCCAAATTGAGTGTCTTTGTCAACTCCATCAATAAGTGCCGTCAGGATGGTCTTCTCGTGTGGGTCACTCACTTCTGTAGCTGCCAAACTGAAACGAACCAAATATGATTTTAGAGTGTCATCGGGAGCTTGTTTAATTACGGAGAGCTCAATGACACTCATGGATTCCAGGGCATGGGGTCGGAACTAATTCATTAAGCTCTCACTTAGCTCTTTAAAACTGGAGATCAATCGAGGAGGAAGTCGGATGAACCCCATCAGTGCGACGTCTTCGAGATATATCAGAAAAGCCTTGCATTTCACGACATTAGGAGCTGCAGCGGAATTCATATACCAAGAGTACCTCATCAATTGTTGTCTTGGATCAGTTCTTCCTCCATATCGATCCATAGTGGGCAAATTAAACCATCTGGGGAACTGAAAATCCAAGATATCATCTGTAAAAGGGTTATGGCTGTGATCAATTCCCCAATCTTCATTAGTGTATCCTCTACTGTCAGCCATAATCTGGCGTACCATTGCTTCCACCTCAGCATTAGTTAGTGTTGGCTCGGGATCTGCACCTCTGGTTCTTCTAATATAACCAGTTCCCTCATCAGGTCGCGTCCTCTGACTCCTTGTAGGAACATAATTCCCATGGCCCCAATAATCCTAGTCATTCACAGGACGGGTAGGCTGAAGGAGTTTTCATTGAGTATGATTAGTGATGTTAGGATCCTTGGGAAGGACGCGAGATCCCTACATTGGCATCAACATTGACTCTCTTAGGATGGGGTTATTAGGTCCCAAGACACGGGCGACATCTTCACGGGATCCCAATGAGACAAAATTCATTTTCTCGATATTCTTAGGTCTCCATATGGCCATCTCTGATGTGGGTGCCTTTCCTCGGAAGAGGATGAGTAGTCTGCAGCGAGACAATGGGTCAGAGAAGGTGTTCTCTGCCTACGAAGCTCATCTATCTGTCTACTCATAGCATTCAGGTTTTTTCGCATAGCAGCACTATCACGTCTTTGAGCCTCTAAGGCATCATTAGTTCGGTGTAACAAATCGAGCAAGCGTGAAAAATCTGTCTGCGAAACTGGTGCAGAGGTAGGAGGTTGATGGCTAGTATTTGCTATCGATTTGGAGTGTTTGAGATAGGTAGAGTTGGAACGTCAATGCTAGTTGAGGGGTTCATGTCGCCCCTGGGGTGGCCTAACGACCTGATGGTCTGGTCCTTCTAATATTCCAGCTCCCGATCAGGTCGTGATGGCTCCCTGGGGTCGGGACGCTCCCTATGATCCGGGACCCTACAAGACAGCTTCCACCTACTCCTACACATCGCCTCTTTGTTCTTTATTTGCCTCGTTTGCTCGCAAAGCCCGTGATTATCTCTTCGGACTATCTCTTCGGACTTGGAATCAACGAAATCTTCAAAAATGGTGGAAACGCGGACTATCTCTTCGGACTTGGAAATCCAAATAGTAGAATGACAATCCAAAAGGCTGAGAATTCAAGTATTCTCAATGAAAGCACTAAAATGTAGACCAAAAAATGGTTCTAATACCCAACAAGCTAGAATTTGCAGAGAAATATAGCTGGTAATGAAATAAAAAGAAGCAAACACACACAATTTATAGTGGTTCAGCGTTAATGAGCCTACGTCCACTTTATATGATTCTGATTGACTGATTAATACTAGTACAATCTAGATACTCACTCAACCTCACAATTACAATGAAGAATCTCTCAATATTTATCAAATAAAACTCAGAAGAATTGAGTTAAATCTGAATAAAACAAAGGAAGCGGAATAATGGTAGAAGTCATGTCTCTCAAGTACCAAAAGCCCGAAAAAAATGACAAGTCCTGGGCTATTTATAGGAAAAATATGTTGGCGGGTCGCGGGATGATGTAGTGCTCATCCCGGAAATATTGAAGCTTTTCGTGAGTGGAGAGGTAGTTACAGAGGTGGTTCGTGACACGTGGCAATGAATCCATGTTTTTCGGATAGTAGAGATCGTGGGGTGTACCGTGTCTTCAATCGCTCTTCATTTGATGGTGTCGGGTCATTCCCCCATGACACGAGCCGATCTATGGCTTTTTTGTTGAGCATGTTCCCTCTCCCACGAGCTAATGGTCACGATCCGGGGATCCCAATCTGATCACTTAGCCTCGATCACTTCAATCCTGAACTTTTAAGCATATGAGTTGTTTTCCAATTCGATCGCGAGCCTTAGATTTTTGTGGCTTGATAACAAAGCAAGCCAACAGTCCTTAATTCATAGCTTTGGGAAGCTATTTATGGCTGAAGGTATAGGTTGGTTTGGTATGTACACATGGCGATCGATTTGAATATGCAGGAAGTCGGTGAAAGTAGTCTCCAAGCCGTTATAGCGCACCTTCAGGAGCTATACTTGGCCGATTCGGTATCGTTGGACTCGATGGGGGACACATGGCACATGATTCAAAACTGTTGCATAGTGGAGTGACCACATTGGAACTACAGAAGAGGTCTTCAGCAAATATCCCAGCGAGTGGGAGCAGCATTCTCGGTTATCAAACGAGTAAACATGATATTTATCCCCTCCGGCTCAATATGACTTGATATTACCAAAATTACCTTCGGAACAGGCTAGCGGCGAAGGGGTAGAAGATCGACATAGGCACAAAAGAATCTTCCCTCCGCAAAGGTTCAACACAAAAAGAAACCAATAACACAAGGAAGCGATTCGGGAGCAGCACAACCAGCACCATCAGCAGAGCTCAAAGTCTGCACAAAGAAAGGATTATGACAGCATAGACCCGACACGGTGGAAAAGAAGCGGAAGGTCACCTAATACCGGAAACCAATGAAGAGAAAGACTATTCATCCTATAAACCAAGACCTAGAAGGACGAAAAGGGGTATTGGTATTAATCTGCTTAATACTGATACATAAGGAGACAGGAGCATCGAAGATACAAATTTTAAAGCACATAAGGAATATCTGGAACTAATTTCCAAGACCTCCATTAACTGGTTCCCGAGAAGCTACCCTAATAAACAACTAACAAAACACTGGAAGCAACATCCTGGGAGGGCGAGGATATACTTCAGAAGTCCATCGGAAGGCTAACTGGAACCTCGAAGAGAGACAAGCTATCCACACTAATCTGCTTACTGTCGATACCGACAGGGGTGGTGGAACCGACAGCCTTTCACTAGAATCACAATGAAAAGCTCCACAAAGTGTTGATAACAAAACCTAGAGTCCATATCCGTAAGCCTATATCCGAAGGCCTACATCCAGGATCCAAAGCCTTTTGAATGCCATTTGCACCGACAAACTTAGGACCAGTATAAAATGGGTGGATGAGCAATCAAAAAGGAGTTCCGCAAACTGGAACCCTCCTCCCGAGAGCATGAGCCGGCACCTCAAAAAAGTCGTTGGAAAAGCCTTTCAGAACCTAAAGAAATGGCGCCCGAGAGCCAGAACTTCCGGAACTAAAGGGAAAAGCGACCGACAGAGGCTTCTGGTGGCCCAATAGCAAAATGGGCCCCAATTTGTCTATAAATAAGACCCCATGGGTCTCACTTTAGTGACGATTTTTCTCATTCTCACTCTTGTACTCTTTTCTCAAGAGTAATCCCTAATTCCTAAATCAAATTAGGGATTTTGGCAGTAATCACTTGTATATTCTAAATCAAAGATCAATAAAGAGTGGATCAATATTTAGAACATTTTCTTATTAGTCTCTCATGCAATTTGTTAGTTATCTCTAGTGCTATATGTTGTGTGCTTTCTACAGGCTTATAAGTTCTTGTCCAAGCCTGAACCCTTCCGCAAAGTTAGCGTGGAACCCCTTCCAACAAGCCATTTATCCCTTACCTAGGGTTGTGCTTAGGAAACCCTTATTCCAAGATAATTGTTAGTTTTTGAGTCGCTTAAGTGTGATGCTCACCCCACTGAGGGAAGAGTAACTAATCTCTCGGTCTCAAAACCTTGATTTCTAGGAAATGGTGAACAAACTTAAACTTGAGAAATCTAAATGAACCTATTTTCCCCTTAGGTCCACTTCAGTAGACCTATCTCCTGTGTTGACGAAAAATATCATTAACATTTTGTTGCTAGAAGGATGGCCTGAACCTCCGATCTTGTGATTAACCTCTCCTTTTATCTAACTGTGATGTTCCATCCGAGGTTGGACTAGGCTTTGTAGAAGCAAGACTATGGGCAAGAGGTCCCAACGAGAGTCCTCCAGATCTCAAATGGGTATGTCAGGCAGTACTGACCCAAGAGTGATGGATGAACAAAGGTTAAGAATGGAAGCTTTGTGAGTAATTTAGTGGAAAAGGGAAGTAGAGCAATATGATTCTAGTTATTGGAGCAGTAGCCCTTCCTACCTGAAACAAACCCTAACCTTTCCTCTAAACGACTCTACCTCAAAGGATTATAATATCTTCTCTCCTATAAGGAAGGTTCTCCACAAACAAACCAAAGGAATGATGTTAGAGGAAGAAATAATAGACGATTTTAATCACTTCGCTTCCGAATGGTCTAAAAGGGCAGATCTCCAGTACCAAACTATCTTGGAAAGAGAAAACAAGTGTATGAATGAAGCAATAAGGTTTGGCGATAGAAGAGCAAAGTCCCCGCAACAAGAAAGGAAGTTTACAACAAGGCTACCTAATGGATACTACCTTACCACTTCAATGAAAATGTCTATTTCCTAACCAGACACGAGCTCAATTATTGGCCATCTAAAAAAAGAAGCCCAAATACGAAAGGAAATTGGGAGGGCCTTATTGTCACTATCACATGATGAATGGACATGAAACTAATTGTTGTAGAATTCTTGAAGGGATGATCATTAAGTTTGTTAATCCAGACCAACAACAAGAATTTGTAGAAGGATCAAACTAAGTGCAGTAAAGATCTTTAGGAAAAGGATCGTTTACATGGATCGGGGTATTGAAACCCTCTCGAATCAAGGTAACCAAAGATGGGTTAACCCATGAAGGGATAAAAATCCTTATAACCGGCAAGTTAGCCAGGGTAAGGCACTCCCTGGAGGGGGGTGGTGTGTAAACCTTTCTCCGTGCCCAAATCGGAAACAGCTAGGTTGAGGCATCAAAAGCGTAAGCCTCCGACCCACACAGAAACGGTCGTGATAGAGCGTCTAATTAGCATGCCCTACCTATGCTAGTAGAAGAGTACGCCCTGCCTCTACTATGAACTAAGCACGTCCTATGTCTGCTCGCAGAAGAGCACATGCTACCTCTTCTTATATTCTGCGTTACCCACAGAAGAGAGCGCAAACCCCTATCATCACCTACGATGGTCAGGATAGGGCACCCCTTGGAGGGGGTGGAGTGTAAGCCTCTATCACCACCTATGGTAACCAGGGTAGAGCATCAAAAGAGTATTCCTTAATTCTGTGTCTACAATGGCCCGGTTTAAGCATCTAAGGCCTTATCATCACCTACAATGGTCAGGATAAGGTGCCTCCGGGAGTGAGGTAGGGTAAGTCTTTGGGCCCTGCTTCTGGATAAGCTAGCCAAGTGCACTGGACACACAGGCCTAGAGAGTGGCCAACAAAGCACGTACATCCTCTGCTTTGATATCCAAAAGCCCAGAGAGCGACGCAAGAAGCAGTACAACCTCTGCTTTATAAATCAAACCCAAAGGGGGTAATGAAACATTAATGCCTGAAGTGGAATTCTAGTCTTCAATCTTAAAATTCCTGAATAAGGGTTGGTTCGGGGCTTCTATTAATACCAAAGGTGGAATTTTGGTCTTCAATCTTAAAATGCCCGAACGAGGGTTGGTTCGAGACTTCTATTAACACGAGAAGTGGGATTCTGGTCTTTAATCTATTAAATATCCGAATCTGGGTAAATTCGGGACTTCCATTAAATACCTAAATCTGGGTTGATTCATATCTCAATTAATGCTGGAAAGGGATTTCTGGCCCTATCTTAAATAACCGATTCGGGGTCAGTTCGAAAACTAGCTATGATTTAAAAAAGATATTTGGTTTTCCTAATAATCTGAAACTGGTTGGGAACCAGATTTCCATCACTATCGGAAGCGGATTCCTTATCTTGTACCATAATCTGGGAAGTGACTCAAAATCCTATCACTGTAAATAGGTGATTTCTGGAAACCTAATCTTGATACCCTAATATGGGTTGTGAAGCTCTAATCCTTGGGAAGGGGATACACGATCAACCTAACGGATGAAGTCCGATTACCTAAAAGGCCTCCAAGTAAGGATAGGAGACTTTTGTATTGTTCAGGGAAGATTCATTAACCCATACACATGTCAAATTCATTACCCACTATGCCAAATACACATGCGGTACATCGTCACACAACATTAGAATACATACTCCGTCAGAAGCCCAAACATATGTCTTAAATTCCCTTCAAAAAGCCCCAGGATTAAAAAAAAATCAGAGAGGGAGATACCTTGGAAACATTTATCATGCTAGAAAATTTTTATTAGCGCATCGACTATGCATAAACTCATTCATTGTTCATACTATCTGTATCATGATGCCATAAATTTCAATAAGAGCAAGTGATACTCCATGAGCGTCTTTTAAGTCGATCTTTAATAAAACACATGCACAACACTATGATGAAATTATGAGAAGAGAACACTACTGTCATAGGTTGAGATCATATGCTAAGTAACACCTGTATAAGTCGTAACTCCATTCATAAGCACTATCACTATAGACCATTACATATGAAATATAGTACACTAAGTATCCCACATTCAGCATGATTATTTACAAAAGGTTTTTAAAAATAGGCACACCTCCAGAAAGAAAGGCACCTTATTCTAATATTGAAACTTATGTAAGCATGATTTAGTTCTCAAATGCACCATTACACTTGCTTAGTGTGGATTTCAGAATGAAAGATGGCCTCCCTCACTTTATCCAAGGTGTCGGCTGGGAGGTCAAGTGAGGAATCGAATGAACTCCCAAATCCATCAGGCGTATAAACCGGAGGACATTCGTGATAATCCCACTTTCTTGGAGGAGGGATGTCGTAACCTCGAGACAGCTTCAGTCAATAGGTACGAGTTTCTCTTAAAAGTTGATCCTTTCCACCGCCTAGAAAGTTGAGGTGGATCTGAGGATATTGAGTATGAACCTTCTCAAAATCCCTCAAGAAGCAATATCGCGCCAATGAGGAAGATTTAATAAGAATGGGCTTCTCCCAGTATTCTCTTTTCAACTTAATGTAATCCCCTAAGAAATTCCTAGAAAGAAAACTCGAAGTAGAAGATAAACTCTGAAGGAAATATCATAGGAATTAGAATAAAGAACAATTCGTTACACCATAAGCTAAACAAGTGTATTTATTACAGATAACCCTCTTGCTCATACAAGACAAATCTTTTAAAAGTCTCGGATACAAATCGATATTTATTAAACTTAAGTTTATCCAAAGGTGATTCTCTAGGGATAAAGGTAACTCAGGGAATTTTCCAGCATTCACCCGAGTGAAGGTCCACACCACGCTCATGTAGGCACCTTCTGTGTAGACGCTAAGCAAGCCTCCATTATAATCACCTAAAAAGGAAAAATTCACTGTTTCATATCTACTGTAAATTTGACACAGAAAGACACTAATATGTCCCGGTCTTCGATCAGCATCCAGAACAAAGTCATGATCTTGGTATTTTCTTTTAGAAGCCTCTTGCATTGTAATTGAGCGGTTCTTAGCCAAGTGGCAACTTACTTTTCTTTGAAGAGGAGTAGTTTGGCATCACCCCTGTCAAGGAGGTGGTATTTGTTGGATAAGATGTTATACTCGTTTATTTGTTTATCCAACTCCTTAGTAAGACGAATCACTTATGATTGGGTATTTTTAAGGACGGAATGCCTAGAACCTTATTTCGTCCTTTTCGCGTAGGCGATGAAGGGGGAAAGATCAATTATTGGGGAAAAATAAAGGAAGCGTGCATCGTAGAAACTATCATACCTTGGAAGCAGGAGCTCGAGAGGTGTCAATCAAAGAAATACCCTCGAGGCCCGAATATTTCCCATCTTTTGCACTCCAGATGGAATGGGGAATTCAAACAAAACAGGATCAACTTTGGCAATTTCAATGTCCTCTCCGCATGTCTCATCTCGACCATCAGGATATAGATGGAACAGCCAGCGCCAGCAAGACCACCACTATATTCTCCCTCATCCTCAGCAGAATCCACAGCGAGGGATTATCACCTCTAGCATCAACAATCTTTGGTACTACAATAATAGCTCTCCCAGTATCAGCATACGGTTACTCAAAGGAGATATCATTATTAAACAAAAGCTCGGCTGCGTTAATCTTCTCTCTCACGGGAATTTCTTCTTTTCTCCTCACACAAGATATCTTGGACATGAATCTTTCTACTAAAGACAGGTCGAGAGAAGAAAATTTTAATTTCGAATATCTATCCATATTGTCTACATAAAGAAAAAGGAAGGAATATTCAAAAGAATTGACTATAATTTCGTCCAAAGTGGTCTGGAGAAAATAGGAAATCCTCTGTTAGTATCATTGACCACTCTGGCATAGTTGGCCAATAACGTATCCTTCCTTCCAAGCTCTGCCTTGAGAGAATCATTCTCTTTTTCTAAAAAAGAATGTTGCCTTCGCAAAGAAAAATAATGAGAGTCAAGCGATGAAACATTTTCTTTGGTTTTTTCCAAAGCTTCCTTCAAACCCCTAACTTGCTCAGCCATAGCTAAGAGGGGTTCCTTCTCTATGATATTTGAGTTCTTTGCTTACGCTAAAATCAATTCAACTTACTTTGCTCCGCAACCAAAGCTTATTTAGCAAGAATAAGAGTCGTTTTTCCTTCTTAAAGGCGTGTTTTCTTCTTTAAACCACCACAACTCCAAAGAAGACTTAGAGGAGTTATCTTGTGTCAAAAATCACCGCTTAATGACCTATAAAGAGAACAATTGGCATACATGAGACAACTAAAAGAAAGGCAGGTGAACATGATAGGTAAAGATTCATACCAGTAGAAGTTGTTTGACCAGACTTGACAACCACAGGGGAAGTCAGGTGGAAGATCAACATTGCAAAAAGTAGAAGAGAAAATAATCTTCCTTATCAATTCGTTAAAGCTACCACCAGCAGGAGGATTGATGGAAGTGGGAGGGAAATATCCTCAGAAGAAGAAGAAAATCCCATTGCATGATGCATTTCATTAGACACCTCGGAAGACCCGACAAGGTGAGTGTTCGAACAAAGGGCCTTCTTCGGAGTAGTAACCTCTGGGGCATCAGAAACCACGTCAGAACAAAGGGACAAACCTGCCGAATTCCTTGACTTTTTCGGAAAAGGATCTTCTGAGCTCTTTTCCATAAGTTTCCTTTTTACATTCTCCCTAGACTTTAATAATGCATCCTTAAGAGAAGAAACTCTGACCCTTGGGACCAAGGAAATGGAGCCTGTCTTACTGGACTCAGTACATACGACTCCCAACATGCAACGAAAGAAAACTGAGAAAAATCTCAATTAAGGCTCAGTGTTAAGAATACCACATAAAGGGAGTATCAGGACCATCAAGAAATAAAGGAGCATTGGGAGAGAAAGGAGCATTTCTTCCCAGTGACAAAGAGAAAGTTCCTTTACTAAACAAGAACAAGGGTGGTTGCCCAATAACGGATTGACTGGCTGACAACAAGGAGTGCCTCCAAAGGGTAGAAGAGGTAAGTAATGAGAACCTGTTATCGTATTGCCCGAAAGCAGAGCCAAGGAGATAAATCACCTCCTTATCCACAAAACTCGGCAGTTTGGGTGTAGAATCTACAAAAGCACATATAAAGGGAAAAAAGAGGAAAAAGAGAGAGAGAGGGAAAGTGCTTTCGGGTATACTCGGAGTGTTGAAGTTGTCGGAAACACCGGGTGGGCGGTGAACATAGAAAAATTGGATTTTCCAATCTTTAAATCTCAGTATTCCTTTGGATAACGATTTCTTTATGGGGTTTACACGGAAGATCTGAGGGTTCGTGTCACTAAGTTTGGAAGAGCGAACCAAGTAATCAAGCATAGAAGGGCTTAAAGAACCATTATCCAATTCCAAGTATAACAATTCTAGGCCTAACTAGTAGGTATAGGTATTGGGGGAAAGTTGGATAGAAGCGATTCACAAATATTATAGGTACCGATGGGGGATGCCGGGAAAGGGGATAAAACCCCCATGTTGGATATGGATCGCAGAATAAGCAAAATAGCCCTCTAGAGGAGACGAGATGGTATCCGTTCCACGAGGAGGAATGGCTTCAACACCGGAAATCCCAAAACCCTGAAGAATATCATTAACTTGTTCTTGAGACGGAACCAAGGAATGCTTCTAGACAGCACTAACCATCCTAGAAGTGGAAGAGTCATTCGGCAAAGGACAGTTCCTATCAGGTTTGAAGGAAATATGCTTCTTTCTCATAATGCCAGATATAATTTTCTTAATTTTATGCAATAAGGTAAGAACGATGCCCGGAATGGTAAGAACCTTATTACTTTGAAAAGATCTCGGTGATGGCAAGAGGCTATACCTCCGACGCCATCTCTAGAATGAAGCCGAAGTAAAAACACTAGTTAAGAGCTGCTACACAAGTCTGGAGTAAGTTGTCGAGAACTGATGGTTAGGAGACTAAGATCAGTTCACGAAAAATGAAGCTGATGGTCACCACAACTCGAAATTAGCTAATCACATTTTTTGATTTCAAAGAAAAACGTGGATAACATACCAAGAGACTTATTTTAAGGTTGTTAATGCTTTCCTAAGATATTTTTTTTAGGAAATTACGAAGAGGAAGTAGAGCTAATAAAGCGAGACAAGGAGGGTATATATATACGAGAAGAAGGAAGAAACTGGCCCATACGAAAAGCTTGACTTAAAAAGCCGAAAATACCCCTTCACAAAGGGGGGAAATGTTTTTACCAAAATTAACTACGGAACAAGCCGACAGTGGAGGGGTAGAAGACCGACAAAGGAACAAAAGTGTCTTCCCTCCGCAAAGGTTCAACACAAGAAGAAACTAACAGTACAAGGAAGCGATCCGGGAGCAGCACAACCGACACCATCAGTAGAGCTCAAAGTCTGTACAAAGAAAGGATACCGACAGGATAAACCCGACACAGTAGGAAAGCAGCGGAAGGTCACCTAATACTGGAAGCCAATGAAGAGAAAGACCATTAATCCTATAAACCCAGTCCTAGAAGGACAAAAAGGGGCTATCGGTATTAATCTGCTTAACACCGATACATAAGGAGACATGAGCATCGAAGATACAAAGTTCAAAGCACATGAGGATTATTTAGAACCAATTTCTGAGACCTCCATTAACTGGTCCCTGAGAAGCTATCCTAATAAACAACTAGCAGAAGACCAGAAGCAACATCTCGGGAGGGTGAGCATATACTTTAGAAGTCTGCCGAAAGACTAACCGGAACCTCAAAAAGAGACAAGCTATCCACATTAATCTACTTAGATTCGATACTGATAGGGATGGCGGACCCGACAACCTTTCACTTGAATCACAATGACAAGCTCCACAAAGTGTTAATAACCAAACCGAGAGTCCACATTCAGAAGCCTATATACGAAGGCCTACGTCCAGAAGCCAAAGCTTTTCGAAAGCCATTTGCACCGACAAACTTGGGACCAATACAAAATGGGTGGATGAGCAATCAAAAAGGAGTTCCCCAAACCAGAACCCTCCTCCCGAGAGCATGAGCCGGTACCTCAAAAAAGCCGTTGGCAAAGACTTTTAGAACCTAAAGAAAAGGCGATCGAGAGCCAGAACTTCCGTAACTAAAGGAAAAAGCGGCCGACAAAAGGCTTCTGCTGGCCCAATAGCAAAAGGGGACCAAATTTATCTATGAATAAGACCCTTTGTGTCTCATTTTTGGGACGATTTTTCCCATTCTCACTCTTGTACTCTTTTCTCTAGAGTAAACCCTAATTCATAAATCAAATTGGGGATTTTGGTTATAATCACTTGTATATTCTAAATCAAGGATCAATGAAGAGTGGATCAACAATTGGTTGTAATCACTTGTGTGATTTCACATGCTTACGAGTTCTTGTCCAAGCCTGAACCCTTCTGTAATGTTAGTGCGAAACCCCTTCCAACGAGCCATTCAGCCCTTACCGAGGGTTGTGCTTTGGAAACCCTTATCCTAAGACAACTGTTGGTTCTTGAATAGCTTAAGTGTGATGCATACCCCATTGAGGGAAGAGTTACTAATTTTTTGCGCTCAAAACCTAGATATCTACGAAATGGTGAACTAACTCAAACTCGAGAAAGCTAAATAAACTTATTTTTCCCTTAGGTCCGCTTCCATAGATCTATCTCCATTGTTGACAGGAAATATCGTTAACATGACTCATCTTGACATTGTCGAACCGGAGATTTTTCGACCCGAAGGTCAAGCCTTTTTCGAACCCACGTTTCGGTATCATTGTTTTACCGACCTGGAGCTTATTTTCATTTACTTCATTGATCCGAGGTTAGTCGAACCAGATATTTTAGTGTGTCTAGCCTAACAGACCCAAAATCATGCCAAAACGGGGGTTAGGGACATGCCCAATGCCTTTCTTGTGAATGAAGGAAGTACGCTTAAGTCTAGAGTTTCTTAACAAGAAATACTTGAGTCTTTGATGGCCTTGCCAAAAGGCAGGTCAACACTTTGTCACCCAAAGTACATTGCGGTGCAGATGGAATATGCTTTGAATCTATTAAGCTGCACTTCCTAGATATCTTATTCATTCTTGATAAAGAGTCATGTCAAATCGTTGGCTTCCATATGTGATTTCACACACATAAGTCGTTGTCAAACGATGTTGTCTTTTTGCGCAGGTTAAGTGGATGGTCGAGTCAGACCATTAGTTACACACAAGTCTGTGTATTGTCTAGTTGTTCAAACCATTAAATTTCACTAGAGCTTTTCCTTTTTCTCTTTTGGATAGGATGTCAAACTATACTTTGGCTCGATACTGTCTTAGATCAATAGTCGATTCTAATATTCAAATGTCATTTTAGTAGGATACCAAGAGTCTTCTTTGTTCTTATAAATACAGGATCCACCATTTTACTTTATACTGATTTGCGAACCAAGATTTCTGCAATTCACAAACTCCAATCCAACTTGATTGTTATCTTCGATCTTTGAACACACACCAGTCTAGGTGGGCATCGATTATTTTTTTCGCGTTGTTTGTCTACGACTCCATGTAAATCGAGTGGTACTATTTAAGTTCTTGAGTTCGCCATCGATGATAACAGTTAGAGGCACCATTCTCAGGTGGTGACAGTGTCATTGCGGTGATGTTAGGTAATGGGAGAAATCATCTCAAAATAGTTTGGTTTTGGTTGAAGCGTGGTAAATGAATTTGGAGTTTGGCGTGTCAGAGAAGACGATGGAAGTGGCTCAAAGGATTTGGAACCATTTTGGGAGACCCACGAAGGAAGTGAAGAAAGGAGCTCGGATTGGATTATGTAGAGTAGTTGTGGCTTTGGATCGATATACGAAGATATCGAATTAGATGTGAAGTGATCGAAGCAGTCAGGAAGTTGTTAAATGTATCATGGAGTTCGGTTCGACCTAGCTACTTATCGAGTTATTGAAGATCGGCTCAGTGTGCCAGTGGGTCAAGCTAGTGGTAACATGACTCTGATTTGGAGGAAACCATAAAGGCCCAGTTCGACTTGTTCATTAGTCGATCTGGGCAAGTCGGCCTCGAAGACATTTCTAAAGATACTTAGATTGGAGTAGCTGTTATTTGATTCGAGATCACCGACCCAGAAATGTTGATCTAGGTGAATCGACCTAAGTCTGGTTGAACCGATCTATACCATAAGTTCAATAATTTAATTAAACTTAGCAACCATAACAAACCCATATGACAATGAGTTAATTCTTGAAACTCTGGACAGTTAGGATAGAGCATATTGGAAACCAGCCTGACGATACACAACATTAGTCTCCAAATTATCCAAACATTAAAACTTAACTCCTTGCAACAACATGATATAGAACTGGTGATAAGTGAGATTTGGCGAGATGATTGGGAACAACGATCTCCTAAGTTGAACTGTTGCACATTTTCAATGCTTTGTTTGCTTGCCATATTAGTATATCTGCACTACACGCACTACACGAGTACACACATAGGGGGTACAGGTTATTTACTCTAACCAATGACATTCATTGGATAGAACAGCGAACATGTTTGGATGATACTCCACCAAATATTCTGAGTTTGAAAAGGGGAAAGCTACTTAACTAAGTCTGAAAATCCTTCTAGTTCTAGGACGGAATCGGATGGTGACGACGGACATTATGTCGTTCAAACCCATGAGGGGATGAGAGGTGCCTATGAAGGAACCTAGCGGGTGAAGAGGAAAAAGCAGGAGTAGGTAAGGAAGAAGATCTTGATATGCTGCCTGAAGCCGTATTTCTAAATAAACTAGTCAAGTCCTTTCCTACTTCAAGGGATGAAGGCAAGTTGAAGATATTGATTGCAAAACATAGGATTCTTTTCGTGGATATCTGGATTCCTATGGCGGGCGAGACTACCCATAATCCACCGGAAAAGTTTATGATAGTAAGTTGGCAGATGTACACAATTGGATGCATCCCTCCATTCAGCCCGTTCATCGTTAATTTCCTTCGTCATATGAAGGTAGCGTCGATGCAGTTACACCCATTGGTGTATTCTTATCTATTATCTTTTTATATTATGTATAAATAATATATGAATTAGGAACCAACCTTCAATGACGTCATCTACTTCTACAACTTCAAACATCGAAAAGATATAACTCCATCTTTTCTTTGTTTTGATTCCGCCTGAGAAAAGAAAATCAATCAAGAGGGCTTTAACAAACTGGAAGACATTAGTCCTGATTGGTTTTGTCTCCCTTTAGAAGCGGGCTGCGCTAGGCAATGGATTCAATGCATTGAGTGCCAAGCCCTACCTTACTCGTTTTAACCTTATAGAGAAGTTTCTGACTTATACTGCCTTTTGCAGATGCCACTCTGGCCAAGCCTGTTGGCCAAGTATATCGTGACCATATGACCACTCTACGGAATGCTTCAATAAGAAGTCAAAGTGTTTGGAGATTCATATCTGACGAGTTCTTTCACTGCTTCTAATTGCTTGATCCCAGTCCGTCCATAGGAATGGGTGGAGCACAAGCTCCGGTTGCAGCACCAATAATCCCTACCCCTAGTTTGGAGGTAGGTTGTAACGGTCATGCCCCTAGTCGAGAACCAAACAATGACAGCTCGTCCTCAAGCTTGGAATAAGCATGCTATTAAGAAAAAAGACGTTCCTAGGCCCAGTCGGGAACCATCCCAAATAAAGGAGTCGAAGAAGCCCATAGTCCTCCTTCTAGAATTCCATCGCCTCATAAATCTCTAGCTCCCATTACCCAGTCAAAGAATCTTGATTTGTCGTTCCGAGTCTTAGGCGATTTTCCTTTGTTAAAACACACACATATATTCTCCTCAGGACTTAGACTGTACTACTTTCTTCTTGAAGTCCGGGGAAGAAACTACTCCCGCTAAGGCTGGGGAAACCACTTCTATGAGCCTGAATCTAGGTTCTGGTACATTAGTAGGACACTAGGATACACACAACACTATCATTGCACATCACAACACCCTTTTTATTCTATGTATGTTGTGTGCTAACTTGAATTCTTTCTCTAATTGTAGGTTCAATGATGAAAGGGGTGAAATAACAAAGTCAATTCGGCACTAGTCTGGGCAGGAGTGGTCCCGGTAGCCACACTTCTTCTCAGGAAAGACAAGACTGGGAATATAATGAGAGGCCCACTCACGAAAGAGAGGAGAGAGATCATGAGCAGAAAAGGAGAGAGCAGGAGGAATAAGAGAGGAAATAAAAAGAGAGAACGAGCTCAAGAGAAAGAGAAGGAACGTGAAAAAGAGAAACGTCATCATGACTCTGCTCCCCATTCCCATGATAGGTCCTCCCGAGGAGAGGATAAAACAACTAGTGAGCATTCTCAAACAAAATGATATGATCATGAACTTCCTGCTGACCCATCCAGGTTGGGATTCCATTGCCCTCATTAAGCACAAAGGTGAAGGACCTCATTTATCCATTCCTTCTGGGCATGAGAAGACTCTGGCAGAGAGGAAGGAGGAACTGGAGAAGGCATTTCCACAACATCATTTCTCTCAAATTGTGTTCGTCCAAACCTGCAGCCAGTTCCAGAATCATTTGATGATCGAGTTAGTTCAAACATCAACTTCATTTTTGCACAGTACTAGGAGATGTCAACTTATTCTAAGCGATTTTCTGAAGTCATCAGAAGCTTGGAGATTCAAATTTATAACATGAACCAAGAGTGGACCATGGAGAAGAACATTCTTGACTTACTAAGAAAGAATTAGAAAAGTGTGAGACTCAATTAGCTACTAGCAAGGAGCTATATGACAAAACCAAAGCGGAGCTGGACAACGTGCAAATGAGACTTAACAGAAAGCTCAGCACTTGGTCACTTCTAACTAAGTCGATCAAGGATGACCTGAAGTTGTTGAGTCAACAAGGCAAGTCCCTCAATGACGAGAATGAGAGTATAAGGAGGGAGAAAGCGATGATCGAACAAGAGAACGCTGATCCTAGAGTAAAACTAGCTACCTCTAAAGAAGCTTGAAAGAAAGCAAAGGAAAATGCCTATGCTGCACTGGAAAATGCCCCTAACTCCTGAATTCAACATGACATAGAAACCTACAGGCTTAAGGAAAGGGTAATTGAGCTAGAAAAGATGCAGGAGGCCATCGGCAACCAAGTGCTTATGTTCTATGCCTGAGTTCTGCAATATCGGGACTTATCATGGATCGTCGATTACGCATGGACATTAGCCGACACCTGGGAGTTGTTTGTAGATGAGGAGAAGAAGACCTTTGTGGAGGGTACAGTTAATGAGAAGGAGCCGACGACCCGTTTCTCGAGGGGTAATGAGCTAGAAACTCTTGCTAAGGGAAGGTGGTTGCTGATTGAAGAGGAGGACGCAGCGCATCGTGAGCTTAAGGGAAAACAATTATGGAAGGAGAATCCGACACGGATAAGGACGATGCTATTTCTATGCAATTCACCAGCCATCCCATCCCTCCCATGGATCCGTTTGTTAAAGAAACACTCGTCTGCTACCTCCAACTCAGACCTTGGAAATAGTGGATGAGTGTAACCCAGATGAGCCAGGGTTTGCCAAACAAAATCCTCTAACAACAATCTAGGAAGCCAGGACTCCTACCAGGATATGTTCCAACCGAGGGTATTTCCCTTTTTTCTCCTCACTTCCAAAAAGTTAATGTGACATGTCGCTTAGCTTCCGGACCTCCAGTTAAGAGGCCCGTTACTCTACCTGGACTGGTCATTACTCTTTGTACTTTAGGTATGCCTCTGAAAAAGACTACCTCTGAGGCTGAATCAAAGATGGCTGAAGAACTTTAAGCACCTCCTGGTGGTGAAGCAGTGAAGGAGGAAGAGATGATAGATGCTCTTAAGAACCTTGATGGTAAGGAGGCTTCGTGTAACACCCCACCTCCGCCAGGGTGACTCTTGCAAGCACATTAGCTTCGGAGGGGCGTTTAAACAAGGTAAACATGCATGTAGATATCACAAGACAGAACATATAAGTAAAACAGAGTAGTAAAGCAGCGGATAAAACTAGCATTTCAAAACCATAGTCATGTTACAACAAAGTACTTGGTCATTATTTTCCAACAACAAAGTCTAGAGAAAAACATAAACTGAAAAACTGAAATACATAAAGTACTATCCCCAAAGTGAAGCGATAAACCATAGCAAGCTCAATGTCCAGAACCGTACATGAGCAAATCCCGCAAGCAAGCTATAAAGATCCAAGCTAAGCTCCAATGTTCCCACCCTGAGGACCTGAGGGAGGGGGGGGGGGAAACGGAAGAAAAGAGGCGAAAGAAAACAGGTCAGTCAAAAAGACTGGTAAGCCCTACTACTATCAGTCCATGAACTAGTAAAGTTAACTGGCATGAGAAGCTGAGATGAACATATGGATAACAACATACTGGCATGATGATTAACTAACGAGATAGATAAAGATGTCATCGCATAATCAAGGTTAAGTTTTGCACCACGGTTGTACTAGCATTCTAACATGTCAAGTAAAAACAAGAATCGATCCCTTGGCCCACGCTTGGCCCAATATCATGAGGTGACCTAAATCAAGGTCCAACTACACGGTCTAGTTAATCGGCTCCCTATAAGCCTAACTCGTCAAGTGTCGGTGTCATACGGCCCAAACATGCAATGTAGTTAAACTACGCTAGGTCCAACCTAGGGTGTATCAAGTCCTAGGGTGTCAACCTCGGACACCAATCAAGTATGCACAGTCTAGATCTACTGGTACCCATGCCTGATTTTCCAACTCCGGACTATGTGCACGACCATAGTCCGCCTGGACCCACACCGGCGTACCTACTCAGCCGTCGTTTTGGTCGCTTACATGTCAGCCCAGTAATCGTGCCCCACCCTAGCCTAGTCCCTAGGGTCTTTTGGTACTATCAAGAGGGTTACTGCTGAAAAGGACCACGCCACTAGGGTTTCTTAACGGGTTAAATGTGGTTAACCCGATCCAAACGTGGATTAAATTGGTTAAGTGTACCCAAGGTTCATGACTTAACCCCGATTAACCCATCAAGCCCAAATTGGTTAAGTATTAAGTGGACCATGACTTAACCCTAATCAGGAGGCATTAATTAACTTGATGTGCTTAACCTCTCACATTAGACTTTGTTGTGGTTACTAGTTAAGCCGGGCGGGTCCGGTTAGCTTTACACCACAACTTGGTCTAACCTCGGGTTCGAGCACAACATGACCAACTTCTCACATTGGGTCCTATTGTTTGTAGCCACTAGTTAAGCCGGGCGGGTCCGGGTAGATTTATGCTACAAACTCAACCCAACCTCGAGTTGGCCACACTCATATTTTCTAAGTGTCATGTCCATTATGTTTCCAAAACATAATTACAAGCTAACATATCACGTCATGTTATAAAAATCATGTTCATGTCATAATTTTACCCAACCCCAACGTAATCCCATCGTTTACATAATCGCAACAACGCCTAAAGGATAAAATAGGGAACTTGGCATAATCATGACAAAAAGGTGTTGAAGCCACGAGTTTGACGTGGTGGCATATGGAATGTACATATGTTCATAGACTTGCATATTGCATTATTAGGCTTCAAAAGTATGCATAAAACCAAACTTAGCATATAAGTGATACATGGTGATAAATGACATGTAGAAGTTGCTAGAAGTTCGCATTTAGCCTCACATGCAAGTTATCATAAGGGATATGATAACTTTCATGTTGCCAAAATGCAACCTTTAACATAAAGCTTGAAGCTTTAAGCTCACAAACTCAAGTTTAACTTGCATAACATGATAACACGTGTATAATGATCAACCCAAACTTGCATAACATAACAACATGTGTCATACATAATGATTAAACCAACTTGCATAATGATCAACCAAACTTGCATATCATAATGATCAACCCCAAACTTGCATCATTCATTTAACTTTAGAGTTCAAAAAAAAAGAAAGTAGAAAAGGGCTTACAATGCTATGAAGACACAAATGAATATTTATTATAAAGATTGAGACGAAGCCCTTATGCAATCAAAAAACCCAAATATGCAAGCTCCAAATGAAAAACCCTTGAGCCAAATCAATAAAAACCCTTGCTTTGTAATAGAAATGTTGCAACTTGACTTGAATGTAAACTAAGAACACTCATACAAGCTTGAAAACACTTGTATGAACTCAAAATCTCTCATAGAAATAAACTTAGAAATTTTAGCATGAGGGTGGAGGCTATGAGAGGAACAAATTTGACATAGTTTAGTTGTAGGATTGAATAATAGTGATTTAGGCTAGGCTTAGGGGTCTTTTTCCAGAAGATTAGGATAGTATTAGCCATAGGATTAACCCTAGATTCAATCAGAGCCATCAAATCCCGTCACTAGCCAACAAAACAGGTCAAAACAGCCAAAACAGGTGCACCAGGTTGCCTGGGTCCGACCAGGCAGGTCGACCCCCAGGTCGACCCTGGGGTCGACTCCCCAGTCCACCTGGTCCCACCCAGGTCGACACCCAGGTCGACCCCCAGGTCGACCTGGTCTGGGCGGGATTTTTCCCGCCTACCCTGATTTTCTGAAATTTGAATCTGTTTTGAATTTGAATTTTTCGTGAAACTTCGCGAGGCCATATCTCGATCATACGGACTCCGATTTTCGAAAACTCGGACTCTATTTCGCGTATTTTTCCGAGACGAACACAATGGCACAGCCCGTTTCCCTTGATTTAGATTTTACAGTTTAATTCTTCCTTGATTTATGTTATAACATGTTATTCAAAAATACGGGTTGTTACATTCTCCCCTCCTTAAAGGATTTCGTCCCCGAAATCTCCAAGTTAGGAAGAACGTATCCTACCATCCATCATCCATCTACTCAAAACATCATCCACGTGCAGTCATTGTCCTTAAAGGATTCTAAATGCTGTATGATCATATGCAAAGGTGTGTGTATATGTACTTATCTAATGCAAAAATCAGGCGGTTACTGATACAATAAACCTCCTTAATGCAAAGCATGTTAGTGAAATGAGTCCATATGTATGCAAATTCCTATCATAACTCATAGTCTCTACATGAGTGCACATAACATTCATCCATATGCAACATCCACGTGATAGCATAACAAGTTTCATCCATGAATAAGTATAAGCACTCATGCATATGCAACATGAAAGTGTGTGAGCCGATCTTAGTGCCTAATGTGTATCATGCATCCACGAGTATCCACGTGCAAACACTTGCAACCACTTGCAACCATCAAGCATAACATGTTTCAAATACATGTTTCATCCAAAGGGTTTCTACCTAAGGTCCTCATGACAAGTTTAACGAGATAATAAGATAAACATGATAAAAGAAAGATATGCTAATTAGGAAAAGAGATCGAGAATGTACCCTCAAAAAGAAATGGATAAAGCCCACGCATCTTCTCCTCGGTTTCCCAAGTTGCATCTTCTTCGGCTTCACTCCATTGAACTTTCACCAATTTGACTTCTCGATTCCTAAGTTTCTTGATCTCTATCCCCAAGATACGAATCGGAGCTTTTCTCAAGGTTGCTTCTTTCTCTACCTCAATGTCTTCAAGAATGCTTGGTTCAACCACCTCAGCGGACTCATGTAGGCATTTTCGGAGATGCGAGACATGAAAGACATTATGCACTCCGGCTAGCTTTTCGGGCAATTCCACCTTATAGGCCATCTTTCCAATTCTCTCTATGATAGGGAAGGGTCTTACGAACCTTGGTGCCAGCTTCCCAACTGCTCCAAAACGTACCACACTACGCAAAGGAGAAACCTTCACGAAAACCATGTCTCCCACTTCGAATTCCAAATCTGCTCTTCGCTTGTCAGCATAGGATTTCTGTCTATCTTGGGCCGCTTTCATCCTTCTTCTCACTAATTCAACTTTCTCGGATGTGTCCCGTATCATATCGGGCCCAAGTATAAGCCTATCTGTTGTCTCCCACCAACAAGATGGTGACCTACACGGCCTCCCATACAAAGCTTCAAATGGTGCCATCCCTATGCTGGCTTGATAGCTATTATTATATGCAAACTCTACAAGAGGAAGGTAGTCTTCCCAAGTACCACCGAAGTCGAGAACACAAAGCCTCAAGAGATCTTCTATCACTCTATTCACCCTTTAGGTTTGGCCATCCGTCTGGGGGTGATAGGCTGTACTCAGATTCAATCGCGTACCCATCGCTTCTTGCAAACTGTTCCAGAACTGGCTAGTGAAAATTGGGTCACGATCGCTAACTATGCTAGAAGGAACTCCATGAAACCGCACTATCTCTCGGAGATAAATAGATGCTAGCCATGATGCGGTCCTCTTGCTTTTTACTGGAATGAAGTGAGCACTCTTCGTAAGTTTGTCAACTATGACCCATATGCTTGTGTTCCCTCTCCTTGACCTAGGCACTCCATCCACAAAATCCATAGAAATACTCTCCCACTTCCATTGCGGGACCTCCAATGGATGTAATAGCCCACCTGGCTTCTTTGACTCGGCTTTCACTTGTTGGCACACCATGCACTTTGAAACATACTCTGCCACACCATTCTTCATTCCATCCCAAAAGAAAATGCGCTTCATATCCCTATACATCTTGTCCCCTCCAGGATGTATAGTCATCTTCGAGTGATGCGCTTCTTCAAGAACTCTATGCACCAAGTCACCTATTTGTGGAACGCATAGCCTTCCATCACGCCTTAGCCAACCCTTATCATCAATAGTATATCTAGCAAGGTGACTAGACGTCTCACCACGAATCAACCTGTCCATGACCTCGACTATCTGTGGATCTTCCTTCTGCGAAGCCCCAACTTGATCAAGAAGTGTGGGTCTAAGCTCAAGGGATGCTAATGAACCCATCATCGACTCAACAGCCGTCGTGAAATCAAAGGTTGCCAAGAATTCTAAGTTCTTCATCTCAATGAACAAGGGGCTCAAAGTCAACCTCCTTCTGCTTAGTGCATCTGCCACAACATTTCCCTTGCCAGGGGTATAAGCTATCTCGAAGTCATAAGATGCCAAGAATTCTATCCACCTTTGCTGCCTTAGATTCAGATCTTTTTGCGAGAAGAGGTACTTGAGTGACTTGTGATCAGTATACAACTCAAACCTTTCGCCTAGAAGATAGTGGCGCCAGGATTTGAGTGCAAATACGATCGCTGCTAACTCCAAATCATGAGTGGGATAGTTCTTCTCATGAACTTTTTGTTGCCTACCCCCATAACATATCACTCTTCCCTCTTGCATCAGAACAGCTCCTAACCCCGTACCACATGCATCGGTGTACACGGTAAACATCTTACCACTATCGGGTAATGCCAAAACTGGAGCTGAGGTAAGGGCTCTTTTGAGCTTTTGAAAAGCAAGCTCACACTCCAAGTCCCATGCAAAGACTAAGTTCTTCTTCGTCAACTTAGTAAGTGGGGCCGAAATCTTAGCGAAGTCCCTGATGAACTTCCTATAGTAGCCTGCCAGACCGAGAAAGCTTCTTACTTCGGTTGCATTCCTCGGAGTCTTCCAGTCCTGAACCACAACCACTTTCGCGGGATCCACCGCTATGCCTTGCTTAGAAACTATATGTCCAAGAAACCGAACTTCCCTTCTCCAGAAATGACATTTAGAGAACTTGGCTTTCAACTGATGCGATCTAAGCGTATCCATCACTTCCTTGAGATGCCTAGCATGCTCTTCCTCATCCTTTGAGAAGATCAGAATATCATCCACGAAGACAACAACAAACTTGTTGAGGAACTCCCTGAACACCCTACTCATCAAGTCTACGAAGTAGGCGGGTGCATTAGTCAAACCGAATGGCATAACAAGCCATTAAAAGAATCCATCTGGAGTCCTAAACGCAGTTTTATCAATGCTATCCTCAGCTACTCTAAGCTGATGGAATCCGGTGGCTAGATCGAGCTGAGAGAAAACAGAAGCACCAACCAGCTGATCAAAGAGATCATCAATCCTCGGTAAAGGGTGCCTATTCTTCTTTGTCAGCTTGTTCAACTCTCGATAATCAACACATAGACGAAGCGAACCATCCGCCTTAGTAGCGAATACCACCGGAGCACCCCATTCAGAAATGCTTCGCCTAATAAAATTCTTCTCAAGCAGCTCCTTGATTTTCTTACTGAGCTCTCTTCTTTCACGTGGGGCCATGTGCCTAACGGGCAATGATACTGGCTTGGCATTATCGACTAGATAAATGCGGAAATCTATCTCTCGTTTAGGGGGCAACCCCTTAACTTCTTCAAAGACATCAGGATAGTCTCGGACCACCCTTACAGATTGCAGATCATCGATGGGCGAGTCAAGAGATTCAAGATAACATAGCATAACGGGACCTCTAGGGTTACAAGAAATTTCTAGGGTATTACCGAGGCGAGTCATGAGCCTTACCACCCTGTGCTCACAATCGAGGATGGCTCCATAACTGGACAACCAATCCATGCCCAAAATCAACCCGTATCCCGTGAACCCAAGAACATAAGCATTACACGTAAATTCCACTGCCAAGATAGAAATTTTCAAATCCACACAAATCATAGACATATGGTCGGAACCCCCAATTGGATTTGAAACACAAACGGGATCCTCAACTAGGCTAGTACTTAGGTGCAAACTTTCAACAATGTCAGAAGAAATAAAACTATGCGATGCGCCAGAATCAAATAAGGTGCGAACAGGATAATCAGAAATATAAACAAGACTTTCTACAGAAATGCTACCTCGATCCTGAACTGGAGCGGCGTTGAGAGCATGAACTTGCCCTCCATAAGGTCCTGCTTGCTGATTCTGCCCTTGCTTCTTGGGGCAATCTTTGCTAAAGTGTCCGGTCTCCCCACAATGAAAGCATTCACCCGACTTCCTCTTCCTCTTCTTACAGTCTTTAGCTATGTGCCCAACATTCCCACAGTAGTGGCATTTTCTTGGATCCTTTGCCTTGGCCTTGTTGCCCTTGTTGTTCTTGTTGTTTTTGTTGTTCTGATTGCTCTGATTTCCTCCCCACTTGGAGTCTGTCTTCTTGGCTTGAGTCTCATTAGCCTTGACTTCCTTCTTGCCATTCTTATCGTCTCCTTGAAGCAATGCCATGTCTTCTAGTCCTTCAAAAGTGGCCCCCATGGGTATATGAGATAGGGCTAAACCTTGTAATGGCTCGTTTAACCCTCGTGCAAAGCGCAAAGCCTTCTTCTGGGGAGTATTAATCATGTCCAAACCGAATCGGGCGAGCTTGTTAAACTCATTCACATACTCCCTCACTGTCATGTCCCCTTGCTTCAAAGATATAAACTTCTCCAATTGCAGATTCGCCTCAGCTGATGATAGAAACTTAAGCCCAAATCTTGTCCTAAAGTCGGCCCAAGTCTCTATAGGCCTCGTAGCATTGGTGACCTCCCACCAATAAGCAGCTTCTTCTTTTAATAACCATGCTGCCAATAAAACCTTTCTATGATCTTGCACATCAAAGATGGCGAAAAGATCTTCAGTTTCTTTCAACCAATTTCTTGCCTCCACAAAAGTCTCCGTCCCAATAAAGTTCTTGCCACCCATCGCCTTAAAGTCTTTGCAAATCTTAGTGAAATCTGCTTGCTGATTCTGAGGAGGGGGAGGAGGAGGATGAACCTCAGTTACGGTGGGGGTAGTTGCTGGGCCCACATCGTTGGCCCTAGCTTCCAAGTACCTCCGGAACCATCCGGGAATGGTCACTCCCTCGGGAAGGTTAAGATCGGCCATACTGAAAAAGAAAAAGATAGATTCAAAACGAAGAAACGAAGGATAGTGCTATGGCTTTTGGGGAATAACCTTTTTAAAATAACTAGACTTTTCTTGGAAAATACTTAATTGGTTTTGAAAATAGTTTTTCAAAAGGTAAGTTTTAAAAACACTTTTTCTCAAATCTTGTAAACCTTATGCTCTGATACCAAATGTAACACCCCACCTCCGCCAGGGTGACTCTTGCAAGCACACTAGCTTCGGAGGGGCGTTTAAACAAGGTATACATGCATGCAGATATCACAAGACAGAACATATAAGTAAAACAGAGTAGTAAAGCAGCGGATAAAACTAGCATTTCAAAACCATAGTCATGTTACAACAAAGTACTTGGTCATTATTTTCCAACAACAAAGTCTAGAGAAAAACATAAACTGAAAAACTGAAATACATAAAGTACTATCCCCAAAGTGAAGCGATAAACCATAGCAAGCTCAATGTCCAGAACCGTACATGAGCAAATCCCGTAAGCAAGCTATAAAGATCCAAGCTAAGCTCCAATGTTCCCACCCTGAGGACCTGAGGGGGGGGGGGAAACGGAAGAAAAGAGGCGAAAGAAAACAGGTCAATCAAAAAGACTGGTAAGCCCTACTACTATCAGTCCATGAACTAGTAAAGTTAACTGGCATGAGAAGCTGAGATGAACATATGGATAACAACATACTGGCATGATGATTAACTAACGAGATAGATAAAGATGTCATCGCATAATCAAGGTTAAGTTTTGCACCACGGTTGTACTAGCATTCTAACATGTCAAGTAAAAACGAGAATCGATCCCTTGGCCCACGCTTGGCCCAATATCATGAGGTGACCTAAATCAAGGTCCAACTACACGGTCTAGTTGATCGGCTCCCTATAAGCCTAACTCGTTAAGTGTCGGTGTCATACGGGCCAAACATGCAATGTAGTTAAACTGCGCTAGGTCCACCCTAGGGTGTATCAAGTCCTAGGGTGTCAACCTCGGACACCAATCAAGTATGCACAGTCTAGATCTACTGGTACCCATGCCTGATTTTCCAACTCCGGACTATGTGCACGACCATAGTCCGCCTGGACCCACACCGGCGTACCTACTCAGCCGTCGTTTTGGTCGCTTACATGTCAGCCCGGTAATCGTGCCCCACCCTAGCCTAGTCCCTAGGGTCTTTTGGTACTATCAAGAGGGTTACTGCTGAAAAGGACCACGCCACTAGGGTTTCTTAACGGGTTAAATGTGGTTAACCCGTTCCAAACGTGGATTAAATTGGTTAAGTGTACCCAAGGTTTATGACTTAACCCCGATTAACCCATCAAGCCCAAATTGGTTAAGTATTAAGTGGACCATGACTTAACCCTAATCAGGAGGCATTAATTAACTTGATGTGCTTAACCTCTCACATTAGACTTTGTTGTTGTTACTAGTTAAGCCGGGCGGGTCCGGGTAGCTTTACACCACAACTTGGTCTAACCTCGGGTTCGAGCACAACATGACCAACTTCTCACATTGGGTCCTATTGTTTGTAGCCACTAGTTAAGCCGGGCGGGTCCGGGTAGATTTATGCTACAAACTCAACCCAACCTCGAGTTGGCCACACTCATATTTTCTAAGTGTCATGTCCATTATGTTTCCAAAACATAATTACAAGCTAACATATCACGTCATGTTATAAAAATCATGTTCATGTCATAATTTTACCCAACCCCAACGTAATCCCATCGTTTACATAATCGCAACAACGCCTAAAGGATAAAATAGGGAACTTGGCATAATCATGACAAAAAGGTGTTGAAGCCACGAGTTTGACGTGGTGGCATATGGAATGTACATATGTTCATAGACTTGCATATTGCATTATTAGGCTTCAAAAGTATGCATAAAACCAAACTTAGCATATAAGTGATACATGGTGATAAATGACATGTAGAAGTTGCTAGAAGTTCGCATTTAGCCTCACATGCAAGTTATCATAAGGGATATGATAACTTTCATGTTGCCAAAATGCAACCTTTAACATAAAGCTTGAAGCTTTAAGCTCACAAACTCAAGTTTAACTTGCATAACATGATAACACGTGTATAATGATCAACCCAAACTTGCATAACATAGCAACATGTGTCATAAATAATGATTAAACCAACTTGCATAATGATCAACCAAACTTGCATATCATAATGATCAACCCCAAACTTGCATCATTCATTTAACTTTAGAGTTCAAAAAAAAGAAAGTAGAAAAGGGCTTACAATGCTATGAAGACACAAATGAATATTTATTATAAAGATTGAGACGAAGCCCTTATGCAATCAAAAAACCCAAATATGCAAGCTCAAAATGAAAAACCCTTGAGCCAAATCAATAAAAACCCTTGCTTTGTAATAGAAATGTTGCAACTTGACTTGAATGCAAACTAAGAACACTCATACAAGCTTGAAAGCACTTGTATGAACTCAAAATCTCTCATAGAAATAAACTTAGAAATTTTAGCATGAGGGTGGAGGCCATGAGAGGAACAAATTTGACATAGTTTAGTTGTAGGATTGAATAATAGTGATTTAGGCTAGGCCTAGGGGTCTTTTTATAGAAGATTAGGATAGTATTAGCCATAGGATTAACCCTAGATTCAATCAGAGCCATCAAATCCCGTCACTAGCCAACAAAACAGGTCAAAACAGCCAAAACAGGTGCACCAGGTTGCCTGGGTCCGACCAGGCAGGTCGACCCCCAGGTCGACCCTGGGGTCGACTCCCCAGTCGACCTGGTCCCACCCAGGTCGACACCCAGGTCGACCCCCAGGTCGACCTGGTCTGGGCGGGATTTTTCCCGCCTACCCTGATTTTCTGAAATTTGAATCTGTTTTGAATTTGAATTTTTCGTGAAACTTCGCAAGGCCATATCTCGGTCATACGGACTCCGATTTTCGAAAACTCGGACTCTATTTCGCGTATTTTTCCGAGACGAATGCAATGGAACAGCCCGTTTACCTTGATTCAGATTTTACAGTTTAAGTCTGCCTTGATTTATGTTATAACATGTTATTCAAAAATACGGGTTGTTACACTTCGGCCAGAGCCGATGAAGACATCATACACATTGATGAGTCTGGAAAGACTGGCCCTCTGAGAATGACAGAAATAAAGGATCGAGAGGAGGTGAAGGTCCTTCACCATAAATACAAGTCATCCTCTGGACCTTATGTCTTCATGTCGTTGTAAGCCATTTCTCCTTCTAGCACAGACAATTCAGTCACTCAAACCAAGTTTTGATCTCCGGGAAAGCGCCAAGAAAGAATGATAAGCTCGCGTTGAGGGAGGAGGAGTTCTCTACTAGAAATCCAAGAAGCACATTTATACTGAGGCTGAGCTAGTTGAGAAGAAGAAGAAGCCCAAGATGGATGATAAGTCATTGAAGGCTTAATATATCCATCTTTTGTATTGTCCTTAGGCCCTTTGTTTTTCTGTGAGTGCGGCCCTCATGTTTTTGTTTGTAATCTCGTATAAAACCTGCATTGTAAATAAAACAATGTTTTTGTTAATCCAAAAAAGTTATTAGTCTGCAAGTTTATGTCGCTTTCCATGCAATGTACTCGCGATTTAAATATTACTAAGTCAAGTCATAAGTAATAAGTCATAAAAGGAGCATTGAGCGTTAAGTCATTTCACTTAAGAAAGTGTAAGTGTTAAGCTATATTGCTTAGGAACTTAGATTATAAGTCGTTTCTCTTATAATTACTAAATGTCGTAGTTCAGAGGTATAGTGTATATGCCTCCAATTAACCTTGAATCACATGTCGCATCCGAAAGGTGTTCGAAATTTATTTACAAGTCTACATTTGTGGCCCAACATTGGTAGGGACCAGGTTAAGATGACCATACGTCCAGTATTCAAGTCTCTGTAATCCTACCCCAAGTCAGAGGGTGGCAGAGTTAGTGCGGACGTCGTAGTTTCATCTTTTATACTCTACCAAAGTCGGTTTGGGTTAGATTTGATGGTTTAGCGATCGTAAGTGGTGGTGCACCATTCATGCTGACCCAAAAGTTTTATACTCTTTCTCAAGTCGTGAGAGGTAGAGTTAGCCGTGTAAATGGTCGTATCACATTTGCTACAGCGTCGTTCCTACACTTTAGCTTCGAAAGTAAAGATCGCCATACCGAGCATCGATGTCAAGCTTGAATTTATTTAACTCATATCTATCTATTGGCAAAGGTGAGTCAACTCATCGAAACATGAGACAATGAACGTCAGTAGGTAATTAGTCGTCCTCTTCGTTCGAGTCTTGGCACAGGTCGATCGAATCATGATACACAGCCAAATCAGTGAACGCAATCATAGAGCATGGAAAAGAGCTTTTATTTATAAATAGTCAGTGATTCATGCCTTATTACATAGTTGAATAAATGAAATAAAGATTATAAAAGTGAAAAATAAAATCCTAAGTCATATAAGGCTATAAGCTCTTGGCTTTCCACGCTCCTTGTAGATCATCGCCTTCAACATACGTTAGCTTGAAAGTTCCATCATCAAGCTTCCGTTAAACGATGCAAGGTCCTTCCATCTCAGCCCCATGTGAACTAGAGTAGGGAAGATGTGCTTCTGCACGAGGTCACTAGGTTCAAATGTTCTAGGCTTAACCTTTTTGTTATAATATCATGCGACCCATTGTCTATGTGCTGAAGCATGCAAGTTAGCCTCCACTCTTTTCTTGTCAATCGTGTCAAGTGTTTTTAGGAGAAATCCCTTATTAGCCAAAGGATCATAATATGTCGTTCGATGAGAGGGGAATTCAAACTCCATAAGTATCACCACCACGGAGCCATAGGACAACTCGAATGGAGAGTGTCGGTCGCAGACTTATGGGTTGTGTGATATGCCCAAAGGGCCAACGGTAGCTTGTTGACCCATTTGCCTTTATCCCGCTCCAATCACTTATTCAAAATGGACATGATGATCTTATTTACATCTTCGACCTATCCATTTGTGTGACGGCAAGGAACTTCGCTCGGTCCGAACCAGTCGCTAAACCGACCCAGACCGTTCGAAACGCCCTATCGTTTGAGAACACGACAAAACAGAACGCATACAGAAGAACATTTCATTGTATATTACAACAATGCATCAGATTACAAGAATATACAGAGTATAAATGAATATTACACAGAAATATCAGAGATTTAAATTACATTTAAATACATAGCAGCGGAAAATAATACAATACACAACTAGAATGAGATATACGGATACAAAGCTTTCCGGATATCGTTCCAGCTGTAAACCAGGATCCTGTGAATATAAATCTGCAAAACCAAAACTACTAGCTGCCCGTGTCGAAAATAGGGGCACCCAGAGTTTAGGTTAAAACAATAAACTCCAGGTCAGTCATGTGACTGGTGTGAGAACTAAAACAGTTATTAATCTTTATTTCAAATCATTAGGTAAATCAAGGGACCACGCCGTATAACACGGAACGGGTTTCCTCCCAAGAATACCAGTGCATAAAACCAACAGCGCAATGCTAAATAAAGAAAAATGAAGCTGTTATAAGACCCAGGTCCCATCACACAATGCAACGCAGTCGAGGATAGGGTTTTCCCTTATAACAGCCAAAGAATGCTTGATACGTTTAAAACAAATCATTTGATACTATTATAAGTGCATAGTATATAAAACACTTCAAATCATAAGTATCAATCATAGGCGGCATGAGCGCCCCATCCCACTATGTCGCCATATATAGGATATACAATCAAAACCGCAAAGTCTCGTATTTGGAAATTGGGTTTCCATCTATGAACCGAGGCAAAAGATAGTCCTCAACCGATTCGAGACAATCTAGCCCATGTCTCAGGCAAGCGCGCAGGCAAGCCTTGGATCGTCAGGGCCGGTCCACACGGAGTGGATTATTATGCCTGAACAATACGTCTCCCCACCCTATGGGGTGTAAGTCTGGTCCGTCAGCCGACCAGAATGCATTCGGCCGAAACCGATATAACCGAGGCGCCTCGCAACAGCAACAACCACATAAGTCAAACTCGTCAGGGCGTGTAAAACCACTGACGCCACTTCTAGCTAGAAAGAAACGCAAGTCCTCCCTGAGGTCCGTCTCCCGTTTTTGGTTCATACCTGGTGTGAAACACGCGAGGTAAACGTTACACAAAGCTACGCCACAAAGGCCGTGCTTTGATCATCACCACAAGACTTTGCTTTTCAACAGAAGCCTTGATCATTTGCATCTTAGCATGCCACACAGGCAAACCATCCTATGCAACCGATATCAGTCACACAGAATGAAATCCGATGTCAGACACACAGTCCATTTACAAGTCCGTTCTGGGTCTGAACGAAACCGGAGGCACCTAGTACCCCGCATATCCATCGATCTCCAAGTACGTCTGGACGATCACTAACTGTTTCCATCTTCTTGGGTGTACAGCCCAATCAAGATCATCAGTTATCACCCAAACGACGTGAAGACTTCCGGTCTTCGACCATCGTCTTCATCTTCGACTTATCGTCGTATCAGTTATTCAGAATGGGATAAACCCGGTCTTTCCGAATAACTCGCGTATATTTTAAGTAAGTGTTACACAAACACAACATACGCCTCATTCCAGTTCATTAGTCACTAACCGTAAATTAATCAAGAGAATAATTCCCCAAATATTAACCCCGAAGGCCGAAACCAACATCAGATCAATATCCAGAAAACCATTCTGCTTGGCTAACCGACAGTTAGTTTCTAAATTTCACGTTCAAATCTAATTAAAGATTTAACTATCGCCTGGAGCAAAACTGGTGATACTCCATTCTCGATCCTTTCAATCTAATTAAAGATTCATTAAAACTCCACTTAGTTTTAATCATTATCTGGGTTAAAGAATCAGTGTCATTTAAAAACACGATTCACGATAAACCCAAAATCACATTCCATTAATTATCGGGTTAAAGAACAAGTGTTATTTAAAACACTATTCACGATAAACCCAAAAATCAATACCAATTCAATTCCAATTAAATATCATTTAATTGGTACACTTCATTAAATCTAAATAAAAAGATTTAATCTTTTCTCAACTGGGTTCAAGAACAGTGTTAGTGAAGACACCATTCACGACAAACCCAAATCACATTCGATTAATTATCGGGTTAAAGAACAAGTGTTATTTAAAACACTGTTCACGATAAACCCAAAAATCAATATCAATTCAATTCCAATTAAATATCATTTAATTGGTACACTTCATTAAATCTAAATAAAAAGATTTAATCTTTTCTCAACTGGGTTCAAGAACAGTGTTAGTGAAGACACCATTCACGACAAACCCAAATCACATTCGATTAATTATCGGGTTAAAGAACAAGTGTTATTTAAAACACTGTTCACGATAAACCCAAAAATCAATACCAATTCAATTCCAATTAAATATCATTTAATTGGTACACTTCATTAAATCTAAATAAAAAGATTTAATCTTTTCTCAACTGGGTTCAAGAACAGTGTTAGTGAAGACACCATTCACGACAAACCCAAATCACATTCGATATTCAATACAAGGCTCTGAATAGAAACTATATCGGCCTATATTCAATATCAAATTCTACGATTAACAAATGTCGTATTGGAAATAACGATATACATATATATCTTTCAAATTTCCATAACAACACCTGTAATATCACGAATTCCAACATCGAAATATTCCGAAGACAATTTCGATTCAAATCCACTCCAATGCAATCATTGGAAATTTTGGTTATTTTCAAAACCATTTCAAATTCAATTTATTTATTTAAAAATAAATAGAATTATAATTCTAGTTCAAAACTAGTTCATTTCGATAAAAATCTATTTTTATCTTTTCAAACATGGAGTTTTTCATCCCAAACTTTCACAAATCATTTCTTATGATTTTACACAAATTATTACTATTTTTAATAATTTTATCAAGGCCCGTACGGTCGATTTCCATTAACGGCCATCGAACTGCACTTACAGCGACCTTTTTCGAATTTGATTTGGACGTATCTCCAAATCCAACCGTTAGATTTCAAATTTCTAACATTCATTAGAAAGCTCTTTTCGATACGAACCCAACGGTTCCGGTTTTAGGAGAATCCGACGGTCGGATCTCCCGTAATGTCCGTTTGAAACAAATGGTCGAAATTCGCGAACTGCCGCAGCGCGGCGCGTTCTATTCAGGCCATTATATTATATATATAATATATATTTCGTCGATTACTATTTAAAACGAATTATATAAATGGTTTTAAATTCGTTTCAAAAGCAATTTCAACTTCCTTTTCAATTCAAATCAAAATTGAATTCTTCTTTATAAATTCGTTTCAAAATTCATTTCTATTCAATTCAAATTTCAATTCAATTTGAATTCATTTCAATTCGCTTTCAATTCAATTCGAATTCGTTTTCAATTCAATTCATTTCGAAATCGTTTTCAATTCAATTCATTTCGAAATCGTTTTCAATTCAATTCATTTCGAAATCGTTTTCAATTCAATTCATTTCGAAATCGTTTTCAATTCAATTCATTTCGAAATCGTTTTCAATTCAATTCATTTCGAAATCGTTTTCAATTCAATTCATTTCGAAATCGTTTTCAATTCAATTCATTTCGAAATCGTTTTCAATTCAATTCATTTCGAAATCGTTTTCAATTCAATTCATTTCGAAATCGTTTTCAATTCAATTCATTTCAAAATATTCGATTTCGAAATCACGTTTCAATATTCATTTTAAAATGAATAAAATCGATATAAATATCGTTCACGTCAAAATGGCGTCAATCTAATCCTCACGGCTTCACATATTTCTATTTTCAAATATTCTATTTCAAATATTTCTATTTCAAATATTTCTATTTCAAATATTTCTATTTCAAATATTTCTATTTCAAATATTTCTTTTTTTCTCGAAACTGGAATGAGGCCCAATCAATTACCATATAATGTTAATTATATGGATTTTCTACAACACATGTATATATCAACAACGATGAATAATCAACCATCAACCAAAGTGCACTACACTGTATAAGCATCAAATATAGACATTTAACGCTTATAGCAGCTTGTCAATCAATCGATCGACATATTTAATAAATCAGGATGAGTGAACTTCAAATTTCATCCTAACACCCGTGTGGGGTTTCAAACAATCAAACACATATTTTATTTGTGCAGTTAGGCGATGTGTAAAATTTATCGACCCAATCAACGTCATTCAAATAGGTGTACATAAACAAACCGTCTGGTTTGTAAATGAATATTTATTTATTCACATTCACGTTAAAAATTATATTTTTAACGATAACACATTTTATTTTAACATATGAATTTATATTCAGTTCATTCGTTAAATAAAATGCTATTTTTATTTTTCTAACTTATTTTAGAAAATTTCGGCGGCATAACGGCACGATACTAGAAACGGGACAAGGCCTAGCCTTATCCCCGGTCTAGTGAAGGCCCACGCCATTCACACATCAATCAAATCAATTCGTTATGCAAACCACAAACTTTGGAGTAAGGGTCTAACCTAGCCTTACTCCTTCGCCTTATAACGGCGCACGTCTAATCCTAACCAATTTATCGATTCGATTTTTCACACCACAAACCACATTCAAACCAATATCACAATCAATCACCAAACAGTCAAACAAACAAGTCCATGGTCTGTGGACGGGTGTCGGGTGCTACTAAGCACCGTCTGCATCCTAGTATATATATAACTAGAAAAATAAATTGAAAGGTGAGGAATTCTCACATATAGCTATCCTAGCTCCACAGCACTTCATTGATAGAAATCTTCATTGTTTTCGCATCTTCTTCAGCTTCGTCGCCTGTAGCCACTACATATGTAAAAATCGAATTTTT
Organism: Allium sativum; assembly: GCA_030737875.1. Taxonomy (NCBI): domain Eukaryota; kingdom Viridiplantae; phylum Streptophyta; class Magnoliopsida; order Asparagales; family Amaryllidaceae; genus Allium; species Allium sativum. The sequence continues at coordinate 376,194,056 of CM060909.1, read as the reverse complement.
TCTTCGCTATTCAATATATAAAAATCGAATTTTTATTTCAAAGTTCAATATATAAAAATCGAATTTTCAGTTCAAAGTTCAATATATAAAAATCGAATTTTTAGTTCGAAGTTCAATATATAAAAATCGAATTTTCAGTTCAAAGTTCAATATATAAAAATCGAATTTTTAGTTCAAAGTTCAATATATAAAAATCGAATTTTTAGTTCGAAGTTCAATATATAAAAATCGAATTTTTATTTCAAAGTTCAATATATAAAAATCGAATTTTTTTTTCAAAGTTCAATACATAAAAATCGAATTTTTATTTCAAAGTTCAATACATAAAAATCGAATTTTTATTTCAAAGTTCAATACATAAAAATCGAATTTTTTTCAAAGTTCAATACATAAAAATCGAATTTTTATTTCAAAGTTCAATACATAAAAATCGAATTTTTATTTCAAAGTTCAATACATAAAAATCGAATTTTTATTTCAAAGTTCAATATATAAAAATCGAATTTTTATTTCGCTATTCAATATATAAAAATCGAATTTTCAGTTCGAAGTTCCATATATAAAAACCGAATTTTTATATCGCTATTCAATATATAAAAGTCGAATTTTTATATTCTCCATTATATTTTCAAAAGTGATGTCTTTTCATTTTCAAATCAAGATTGCTTGTATTTTTGAATCGATGACAATTTCAGTTTCTTTTCTTTTTAACAATGTAAAAAAAATCAGTTTTTAATCATTTTTAAAAATCTCGTCTTTAACATTTTTAAAAGTCTGTTTTTAATCATTTTAAAAATCTCTTCCCCCCCCCCCTTTTTTTTTTTAATCATTAAAAAAACTGGTTTTAAACTAAATAAAAATCTGGTTTTAAACTAAATAAAAATCTGGTTTTAAACTAAATAAAAATCTGGTTTTAAACTAAATAAAAATCTGGTTTTAAACTAAATAAAAATCTGGTTTTAAACTAAATAAAAATCTGGTTTTAAACTAAATAAAAATCTGGTTTTAAACTAAATAAAAATCTGGTTTTAAACTAAATAAAAATCTGGTTTTAAACTAAATAAAAATCTGGTTTTAAACTAAATAAAAATCTGGTTTTAAACTAAATAAAAATCTGGTTTTAAACTAAATAAAAATCTGGTTTTAAACTAAATAAAAATCTGGTTTTAAACTAAATAAAAATTAAGTAAATCAGATCAAGAAAACTCACGTTTTCAAGAAGGGGGAGAGATGGCCGAGGTGGAGGAGCTTGCTGAGCTGCGTCGGAGTCGGAGCATCCACTGGAGGAAGTGGCGGCGGTCCATCGGGGAGGGGAAAAGGAGCGGGACGCGAGGGGGTTCGGGTTCTAGGCGTTCGAATGGAGGAAGAAGGGGGTCGCGACAACATCAGGGGGAGGCGGCGGTGCTGGAGTTCGACGAGGGGGTGAGGGTGACTGGATCGTCGAGGGCCGGCGACGAGGCTCCGCCCTTCGTTCGAAATTCTTTTTTTTTTTTTTTTTTTTTTTTTATACCTGGAAATGAAAATGATTGAAAAAGGGGGGGGCCAGGTTAAGAAGGGAAATTAAATATTTTTTTTTTTTTTTTATTATTTTATTTTGCAAAAAAAGTTAACTTTCACATACGATCTCGAAACGAGGCCCACCGCCTGTCGTCCACAGCGTTCTACCCCCATTCCGAACACAATAGGATATGTATCGCAAGCTGATTCGATAGTTACAATCAGTTTCCATTGAATTTACATTTAAATCACTTTATTGAATTTTAAACGTATATTTCAAATTACCGGGGGCACATACGAACACGAAAAATCCCAGAAAAATATTTTCTAGCTTCGTATTGACGATACGGTCCTAACAAAACTAGTTTCGTCGAATTCTGAGACCGTTAGAAAAATGGCCAATTTCCAGTCGATTAAAATCAACTGAAACTGGTCAAACGCGTTTTCCTTTGCCACGCTCACATATTGATTCGAAAAATTACGAAATTTGAAATCTAGCAATAACTTGACACTGCGGACCCAACAAAAGTGGTTTCGTCGAAATCCGAGGTCATTTGCAAAATGTCCATTTTTAAGGGCCTGAATTCCATAGCGACTATTCAGAATTTTCAACTGGACATATCTTTTGATTCCCGCTACGAACTTTTGATTTTTCGGATTCGTTGGAAAGATATTCACTATTAGATTCCATTATTTTCGGTTTCACTAAAATCCGGATTGTTTTGCACCCGGTACATTCAATTGAAGTTTGAAATCGAATTATCGAACTACCGCGCCATTTTCAATTCCTTTTATAATTATATATAATTATTATATATTCTAACGACGACGCGTAAAATATATACGATCGAATTATATTCAAAATAAATTTCTCGTCGATATTCTTTAAAATAATTCCTTTTAAATAATCAAAATTCGCTAAAATTGCCAAAATAAAATTTTCAAACTGGCTCGCATTTTACGGGTTGTTACAATCTCCCCCACTTAAAACTTTTCGTCCCCGAAAAGGAACAAAGTCGAAAGTGGTTTGATTATTCAGCCCTACATTCGATTTGGCTTCCATTCTCCAACTTTTCAGTTTCTGAGAATTTTCAAAATTTCAAAAATTTGGCTAACACCCTAAATTTTCGAAAAATTTCGCCATAACCTCCCCTGCAATGGGAGCATCGGGAAATTGCAAATAGCGTTCCCGGTCCTTCAGATCTCAAAAAGAAAAAGAAAAAGCCAAGCGGCTAGCCAATAGGCTCATAAAATCATCATCACCCAAACAAAACAGTAAATTATGTAATAAACATGTACCTATTTGTCGGGCAAACAAATTTTATTCTCTGTCTCTAGCCTCCTTGCTATGACCTGTTCAATGTAAGTATATGTATATGCAAGCAAATGCGACCAAATTTCAATACAATTCAATATTTGATTCAATTAGGCATAATGATTCAAAATTATCAAACAATACAAACATCAATCAATTAGTGAATTAGAGTTTCAAATTCATAATTTTGATACATATACAAAAAATCATGTTTTGATGCCAAATCACAACAATGAATTCTAACTATATAAGTTTTGGGTTCTCACACCAGCCTAATGGAAATATATAGAAAATCACACATTCGAAACACGAATATAAATACGGATGATGTCATGACAATCATCAGTACCATCTCCGGGCGACTAGAATGTGATTCCATATCTATCCAGTATATTAAAACTTTGAATATACGTTTGCAAGGCGTATATGCAAATTCTTTATATACTGAATTGCCCAAAATCAATATAAACAAATAATCAAATACGAATAGTTGATTTAAATTTTCAAAACAAAATGTTTTCATTTGAAAAATATACTCTTCACACCCGTTCTAGGATACTACTGATCCTATCTCTAACGAGTCATTCCATTGGATATTGCTAATCCAATATCTGATGAATTCTTTCGTATGGTTCTAATGTGCCTTGTTCTCTGAGCTTTGTAAACCAAAGCTCTGATACCAAATGTGACGGCAAGGAACTTCGCTCGGTCCGAACCAGTCGCTAAACCGACCCAGACCGTTCGAAACGCCCTATCGTTTGAGAACACGACAAAACAGAACGCATACAGAAGAACATTTCATTGTATATTACAACAATGCATCAGATTACAAGAATATACAGAGTATAAATGAATATTACACAGAAATATCAGAGATTTAAATTACATTTAAATACATAGCAGCGGAAAATAATACAATACACAACTAGAATGAGATATACGGATACAAAGCTTTCCGGATATCGTTCCAGCTGTAAACCAGGATCCTGTGAATATAAATCTGCAAAACCAAAACTACTAGCTGCCCGTGTCGAAAATAGGGGCACCCAGAGTTTAGGTTAAAACAATAAACTCCAGGTCAGTCATGTGACTGGTGTGAGAACTAAAACAGTTATTAATCTTTATTTCAAATCATTAGGTAAATCAAGGGACCACGCCGTATAACACGGAACGGGTTTCCTCCCAAGAATACCAGTGCATAAAACCAACAGCGCAATGCTAAATAAAGAAAAATGAAGCTGTTATAAGACCCAGGTCCCATCACACAATGCAACGCAGTCGAGGATAGGGTTTTCCCTTATAACAGCCAAAGAATGCTTGATACGTTTAAAACAAATCATTTGATACTATTATAAGTGCATAGTATATAAAACACTTCAAATCATAAGTATCAATCATAGGCGGCATGAGCGCCCCATCCCACTATGTCGCCATATATAGGATATACAATCAAAACCGCAAAGTCTCGTATTTGGAAATTGGGTTTCCATCTATGAACCGAGGCAAAAGATAGTCCTCAACCGATTCGAGACAATCTAGCCCATGTCTCAGGCAAGCGCGCAGGCAAGCCTTGGATCGTCAGGGCCGGTCCACACGGAGTGGATTATTATGCCTGAACAATACGTCTCCCCACCCTATGGGGTGTAAGTCTGGTCCGTCAGCCGACCAGAATGCATTCGGCCGAAACCGATATAACCGAGGCGCCTCGCAACAGCAACAACCACATAAGTCAAACTCGTCAGGGCGTGTAAAACCACTGACGCCACTTCTAGCTAGAAAGAAACGCAAGTCCTCCCTGAGGTCCGTCTCCCGTTTTTGGTTCATACCTGGTGTGAAACACGCGAGGTAAACGTTACACAAAGCTACGCCACAAAGGCCGTGCTTTGATCATCACCACAAGACTTTGCTTTTCAACAGAAGCCTTGATCATTTGCATCTTAGCATGCCACACAGGCAAACCATCCTATGCAACCGATATCAGTCACACAGAATGAAATCCGATGTCAGACACACAGTCCATTTACAAGTCCGTTCTGGGTCTGAACGAAACCGGAGGCACCTAGTACCCCGCATATCCATCGATCTCCAAGTACGTCTGGACGATCACTAACTGTTTCCATCTTCTTGGGTGTACAGCCCAATCAAGATCATCAGTTATCACCCAAACGACGTGAAGACTTCCGGTCTTCGACCATCGTCTTCATCTTCGACTTATCGTCGTATCAGTTATTCAGAATGGGATAAACCCGGTCTTTCCGAATAACTCGCGTATATTTTAAGTAAGTGTTACACAAACACAACATACGCCTCATTCCAGTTCATTAGTCACTAACCGTAAATTAATCAAGAGAATAATTCCCCAAATATTAACCCCGAAGGCCGAAACCAACATCAGATCAATATCCAGAAAACCATTCTGCTTGGCTAACCGACAGTTAGTTTCTAAATTTCACGTTCAAATCTAATTAAAGATTTAACTATCGCCTGGAGCAAAACTGGTGATACTCCATTCTCGATCCTTTCAATCTAATTAAAGATTCATTAAAACTCCACTTAGTTTTAATCATTATCTGGGTTAAAGAATCAGTGTCATTTAAAAACACGATTCACGATAAACCCAAAATCACATTCCATTAATTATCGGGTTAAAGAACAAGTGTTATTTAAAACACTATTCACGATAAACCCAAAAATCAATACCAATTCAATTCCAATTAAATATCATTTAATTGGTACACTTCATTAAATCTAAATAAAAAGATTTAATCTTTTCTCAACTGGGTTCAAGAACAGTGTTAGTGAAGACACCATTCACGACAAACCCAAATCACATTCGATTAATTATCGGGTTAAAGAACAAGTGTTATTTAAAACACTGTTCACGATAAACCCAAAAATCAATATCAATTCAATTCCAATTAAATATCATTTAATTGGTACACTTCATTAAATCTAAATAAAAAGATTTAATCTTTTCTCAACTGGGTTCAAGAACAGTGTTAGTGAAGACACCATTCACGACAAACCCAAATCACATTCGATTAATTATCGGGTTAAAGAACAAGTGTTATTTAAAACACTGTTCACGATAAACCCAAAAATCAATACCAATTCAATTCCAATTAAATATCATTTAATTGGTACACTTCATTAAATCTAAATAAAAAGATTTAATCTTTTCTCAACTGGGTTCAAGAACAGTGTTAGTGAAGACACCATTCACGACAAACCCAAATCACATTCGATATTCAATACAAGGCTCTGAATAGAAACTATATCGGCCTATATTCAATATCAAATTCTACGATTAACAAATGTCGTATTGGAAATAACGATATACATATATATCTTTCAAATTTCCATAACAACACCTGTAATATCACGAATTCCAACATCGAAATATTCCGAAGACAATTTCGATTCAAATCCACTCCAATGCAATCATTGGAAATTTTGGTTATTTTCAAAACCATTTCAAATTCAATTTATTTATTTAAAAATAAATAGAATTATAATTCTAGTTCAAAACTAGTTCATTTCGATAAAAATCTATTTTTATCTTTTCAAACATGGAGTTTTTCATCCCAAACTTTCACAAATCATTTCTTATGATTTTACACAAATTATTACTATTTTTAATAATTTTATCAAGGCCCGTACGGTCGATTTCCATTAACGGCCATCGAACTGCACTTACAGCGACCTTTTTCGAATTTGATTTGGACGTATCTCCAAATCCAACCGTTAGATTTCAAATTTCTAACATTCATTAGAAAGCTCTTTTCGATACGAACCCAACGGTTCCGGTTTTAGGAGAATCCGACGGTCGGATCTCCCGTAATGTCCGTTTGAAACAAATGGTCGAAATTCGCGAACTGCCGCAGCGCGGCGCGTTCTATTCAGGCCATTATATTATATATATAATATATATTTCGTCGATTACTATTTAAAACGAATTATATAAATGGTTTTAAATTCGTTTCAAAAGCAATTTCAACTTCCTTTTCAATTCAAATCAAAATTGAATTCTTCTTTATAAATTCGTTTCAAAATTCATTTCTATTCAATTCAAATTTCAATTCAATTTGAATTCATTTCAATTCGCTTTCAATTCAATTCGAATTCGTTTTCAATTCAATTCATTTCGAAATCGTTTTCAATTCAATTCATTTCGAAATCGTTTTCAATTCAATTCATTTCGAAATCGTTTTCAATTCAATTCATTTCGAAATCGTTTTCAATTCAATTCATTTCGAAATCGTTTTCAATTCAATTCATTTCGAAATCGTTTTCAATTCAATTCATTTCGAAATCGTTTTCAATTCAATTCATTTCGAAATCGTTTTCAATTCAATTCATTTCGAAATCGTTTTCAATTCAATTCATTTCGAAATCGTTTTCAATTCAATTCATTTCAAAATATTCGATTTCGAAATCACGTTTCAATATTCATTTTAAAATGAATAAAATCGATATAAATATCGTTCACGTCAAAATGGCGTCAATCTAATCCTCACGGCTTCACATATTTCTATTTTCAAATATTCTATTTCAAATATTTCTATTTCAAATATTTCTATTTCAAATATTTCTATTTCAAATATTTCTATTTCAAATATTTCTTTTTTTCTCGAAACTGGAATGAGGCCCAATCAATTACCATATAATGTTAATTATATGGATTTTCTACAACACATGTATATATCAACAACGATGAATAATCAACCATCAACCAAAGTGCACTACACTGTATAAGCATCAAATATAGACATTTAACGCTTATAGCAGCTTGTCAATCAATCGATCGACATATTTAATAAATCAGGATGAGTGAACTTCAAATTTCATCCTAACACCCGTGTGGGGTTTCAAACAATCAAACACATATTTTATTTGTGCAGTTAGGCGATGTGTAAAATTTATCGACCCAATCAACGTCATTCAAATAGGTGTACATAAACAAACCGTCTGGTTTGTAAATGAATATTTATTTATTCACATTCACGTTAAAAATTATATTTTTAACGATAACACATTTTATTTTAACATATGAATTTATATTCAGTTCATTCGTTAAATAAAATGCTATTTTTATTTTTCTAACTTATTTTAGAAAATTTCGGCGGCATAACGGCACGATACTAGAAACGGGACAAGGCCTAGCCTTATCCCCGGTCTAGTGAAGGCCCACGCCATTCACACATCAATCAAATCAATTCGTTATGCAAACCACAAACTTTGGAGTAAGGGTCTAACCTAGCCTTACTCCTTCGCCTTATAACGGCGCACGTCTAATCCTAACCAATTTATCGATTCGATTTTTCACACCACAAACCACATTCAAACCAATATCACAATCAATCACCAAACAGTCAAACAAACAAGTCCATGGTCTGTGGACGGGTGTCGGGTGCTACTAAGCACCGTCTGCATCCTAGTATATATATAACTAGAAAAATAAATTGAAAGGTGAGGAATTCTCACATATAGCTATCCTAGCTCCACAGCACTTCATTGATAGAAATCTTCATTGTTTTCGCATCTTCTTCAGCTTCGTCGCCTGTAGCCACTACATATGTAAAAATCGAATTTTTTCTTCGCTATTCAATATATAAAAATCGAATTTTTATTTCAAAGTTCAATATATAAAAATCGAATTTTCAGTTCAAAGTTCAATATATAAAAATCGAATTTTTAGTTCGAAGTTCAATATATAAAAATCGAATTTTCAGTTCAAAGTTCAATATATAAAAATCGAATTTTTAGTTCAAAGTTCAATATATAAAAATCGAATTTTTAGTTCGAAGTTCAATATATAAAAATCGAATTTTTATTTCAAAGTTCAATATATAAAAATCGAATTTTTTTTTCAAAGTTCAATACATAAAAATCGAATTTTTATTTCAAAGTTCAATACATAAAAATCGAATTTTTATTTCAAAGTTCAATACATAAAAATCGAATTTTTTTCAAAGTTCAATACATAAAAATCGAATTTTTATTTCAAAGTTCAATACATAAAAATCGAATTTTTATTTCAAAGTTCAATACATAAAAATCGAATTTTTATTTCAAAGTTCAATATATAAAAATCGAATTTTTATTTCGCTATTCAATATATAAAAATCGAATTTTCAGTTCGAAGTTCCATATATAAAAACCGAATTTTTATATCGCTATTCAATATATAAAAGTCGAATTTTTATATTCTCCATTATATTTTCAAAAGTGATGTCTTTTCATTTTCAAATCAAGATTGCTTGTATTTTTGAATCGATGACAATTTCAGTTTCTTTTCTTTTTAACAATGTAAAAAAAATCAGTTTTTAATCATTTTTAAAAATCTCGTCTTTAACATTTTTAAAAGTCTGTTTTTAATCATTTTAAAAATCTCTTCCCCCCCCCCCTTTTTTTTTTTAATCATTAAAAAAACTGGTTTTAAACTAAATAAAAATCTGGTTTTAAACTAAATAAAAATCTGGTTTTAAACTAAATAAAAATCTGGTTTTAAACTAAATAAAAATCTGGTTTTAAACTAAATAAAAATCTGGTTTTAAACTAAATAAAAATCTGGTTTTAAACTAAATAAAAATCTGGTTTTAAACTAAATAAAAATCTGGTTTTAAACTAAATAAAAATCTGGTTTTAAACTAAATAAAAATCTGGTTTTAAACTAAATAAAAATCTGGTTTTAAACTAAATAAAAATCTGGTTTTAAACTAAATAAAAATCTGGTTTTAAACTAAATAAAAATCTGGTTTTAAACTAAATAAAAATTAAGTAAATCAGATCAAGAAAACTCACGTTTTCAAGAAGGGGGAGAGATGGCCGAGGTGGAGGAGCTTGCTGAGCTGCGTCGGAGTCGGAGCATCCACTGGAGGAAGTGGCGGCGGTCCATCGGGGAGGGGAAAAGGAGCGGGACGCGAGGGGGTTCGGGTTCTAGGCGTTCGAATGGAGGAAGAAGGGGGTCGCGACAACATCAGGGGGAGGCGGCGGTGCTGGAGTTCGACGAGGGGGTGAGGGTGACTGGATCGTCGAGGGCCGGCGACGAGGCTCCGCCCTTCGTTCGAAATTCTTTTTTTTTTTTTTTTTTTTTTTTTATACCTGGAAATGAAAATGATTGAAAAAGGGGGGGGCCAGGTTAAGAAGGGAAATTAAATATTTTTTTTTTTTTTTTATTATTTTATTTTGCAAAAAAAGTTAACTTTCACATACGATCTCGAAACGAGGCCCACCGCCTGTCGTCCACAGCGTTCTACCCCCATTCCGAACACAATAGGATATGTATCGCAAGCTGATTCGATAGTTACAATCAGTTTCCATTGAATTTACATTTAAATCACTTTATTGAATTTTAAACGTATATTTCAAATTACCGGGGGCACATACGAACACGAAAAATCCCAGAAAAATATTTTCTAGCTTCGTATTGACGATACGGTCCTAACAAAACTAGTTTCGTCGAATTCTGAGACCGTTAGAAAAATGGCCAATTTCCAGTCGATTAAAATCAACTGAAACTGGTCAAACGCGTTTTCCTTTGCCACGCTCACATATTGATTCGAAAAATTACGAAATTTGAAATCTAGCAATAACTTGACACTGCGGACCCAACAAAAGTGGTTTCGTCGAAATCCGAGGTCATTTGCAAAATGTCCATTTTTAAGGGCCTGAATTCCATAGCGACTATTCAGAATTTTCAACTGGACATATCTTTTGATTCCCGCTACGAACTTTTGATTTTTCGGATTCGTTGGAAAGATATTCACTATTAGATTCCATTATTTTCGGTTTCACTAAAATCCGGATTGTTTTGCACCCGGTACATTCAATTGAAGTTTGAAATCGAATTATCGAACTACCGCGCCATTTTCAATTCCTTTTATAATTATATATAATTATTATATATTCTAACGACGACGCGTAAAATATATACGATCGAATTATATTCAAAATAAATTTCTCGTCGATATTCTTTAAAATAATTCCTTTTAAATAATCAAAATTCGCTAAAATTGCCAAAATAAAATTTTCAAACTGGCTCGCATTTTACGGGTTGTTACAATTTGACTGTCGGTGTGGAACTGAGTTGAATTTCTTGTTAATGTTATGTCATCGACGGAAATCTCTAAACTCTATGCTATCAAATTAGTTCTCATTGTCAGTAATGATAGTCTTGGGAATTCCAAATTGACATATGATATTCTTAATGATGAAGTTAATCACCCTCTTTGTTGTGATTGCGGTCAATAGTTTTGCTTCGATCCACTGTGTGAAGTAGTCGACTGCCACGATAACATACTTCGCCTCACCTTTCGATCAAAATTCTACCGATGACGTCTATCACCTAGGTTGCAAACGGCCAAGGACTGACCATCTAGGAGAGTTGAGTCGGCTGAGCTCTGGGAATCTTTGCAAACCTTTTGCACTTGTCGTTGCGTCATGAATAATTAGCCACATCTCAGTTTACGGTAGGTCGAAGTAGTCATACCTATGTATCTTCTTTTCTGAAGTTTGCCCCTCGATGTGTTCGCCACATTCGCCTTCATGTACTTTTCGCAATATGCAGTTGATGTCATCATTAGCAATGCACTAAAGTAAGGGAACTGAGAAGCCCTTCCGATACAGAGTATCTCCCTGGATGATGTATCTCGAAGCTTTGCATACGAGAGCACGCCTTTCATTCTTTCGCTTCGAAAGGGTTCCTTGCAAGAAGAAATCCTTGGTAGGTGTCATCCATGACTCCTTCTCGAACTCGACTTCCAAAACTTGATCAAATTCCATCTAATCTATGCTTGGAGTGTCCAACACTTCTATCATAACCATCTTTATTTGCTCTTAATTATCTGAACCAGCCAGTTCGACCAACGAGTCGACTTGTTGATTCTGCTCCCTTAAAACATGAGAGAAGCTGTAATAATCAAACAAGTTCAACAATTCTCTCACCAAGTTAAGGTAACTGACAAGTCGTGCCACTTTTGATTGGAACTCCCTTCTGACCTGAAACACAGCAACTTGTGCATCACATAAAATGTCTGTATCTTTAATTCACAGTTCCTTTGCGAGTTTCGGCTTGGTAATTAGGGCTTCATACTCGGCTTTACTGTTTGTGGATGGAAATTTGAACCTTAGTGCATAATAAATCGAACGTCCCTCTAGAGTTATCAAAACAAATCCAACGCCAGAACATTGATCATTTCAGGACCCATGGGTATATAATTTCTTGGTGGTAGCCGATGGGTCAATCCTTAAATCCTCCTCATCCTTAGGAGTAGTAAATTAAACTATGAATCCGCCAACACTTGCCCTTGAATAGTCCATGTATGGATATATGCAATATCAAACTGGCTGAGTTCAATATTCCGCTAGAGTAGCCTTCTAGATGCCTTAGGTCGCTGAAGGACCCGTTGCAGCGCCTGGCCTGTGTACACTTTGATAGAATGGGCTTGAAAGTAGTGATAGAGCTTCCTCCAGGTTATCAATAACCTATAAGCAAGCTTCTCAATCTTTGGGTAGTTGCGTTCTGCCCCCGTCAACTTCTTGCTTACGTAATACACCGGTCGTTGGACCTAGTTGTATTCGCTGACAAGTGTTGAGCTGATGGCATGTGGGGATACGACTAAGTATACGAACAAGTCTTTGTGTTCCACTAGTTTGGACAGAACATGATCGAAAAAATTCAGGAATGCTTCGATGCAGTTAGGAATCCAAGAAAAATTGTGCTTCCCCCGGTTAATCAACTCAAAGAAGAGTAGGTACTTATCAGTAGCCATGGATACGAATCTGCCTATTGTTGATGTTAATTCACGAGTTTTTGATTGATGACAAAGAAGAAATGAAGATAAAAGGAAAATGATTTAGTTTGATTATTTAATTGTGATATTAGATTGTGTTATATTATTAAAATCTATCTTTAAATATCACAACACAAAAACACAAAATAATATACAAAACGATATATATACTATTGGCACACAAGTGCCAAAGTTATGCATTAATGCACTAACTATTCAACTGGTTAGATTCCGACCAGTCGATTGGTAAAGAACAAAAATGCACAACTCTAGTCACTTGTGTGTGTGTATGTGTATATACATGTTTTCAACCAGTTAACTAGTTATTTTTGACCAATCGACAGATTATTTCCAATAGCTATTCCAGCGAAGAGACGCTTCATTTCACCAAGAGTTCTTAATCCAGTTTCAAGAGAAATAATCGCTTCTTTTCATTGAAACTTCTCATGAATAATTACTACTCTTCGATTACTATTTATACTTTGTAAACATCACTTTCCATATCATTGAAAATACCAATTCTTGCTCTAATTTCTAATTCTAATTTCTCTATATTCTTTGCATTCTAAATCACTCAAAACAATTCTCATTACCTCGAATCATTGATTCAATTTTCATACTTCTTGATTCAAAAGCAATCTACTTCCTTAAAATCTTCACAAAAACATCATATAATTGAGGATACGATTATATGAAGGGTGTACTCAAAGTGTAACATATCCGTGTTATTCAGAACACACATATAGTCGAAGCAACTGTTGTATTTCTGAAGTCCTATTCTGCTGCTCAGGCTAGAAGTCCTCTTCGGTTGCTAAGGTGAAATCATGTTCTGCTGCTCAGGTTCTCATTCTACTTCTTGGGTGTTTGAAATCTGTTCCTCCGGGTGAATTAAGGGTATTGGTTAGTGAAATTCCAGAAGGAGTCTGAGATTGGACGTAGGACAGTGCTCTGAACCAGTATAAAATTCCTAGTGTCATTTATTATTATTTACTGCATTTACATATTGCTTATCTATGATATTTGTTTATTTAGTTATTCTCATTAAATTTTTGCTTGCATAACTATATCAAGTACAATATATCACATTATTCAAGACACACACATTCCATATTACTCGATCTTACTCTAGCACTTTTTTTAATTAGTAACAGAGCCCGAGACTCTAGAGATCGTAACAACCTCCTTGAATAAATGACGATTAAGAAATTCAGTCTAGGCATTAAAAAGTGGAAGGGAAACAAAGCAAAATCAAAGGATCACACAAGAAAATGTATCATGGCTAAAGCCAGATCGTAATCAGCATGTGTAGATTCTTTATATAATGATCTTCTGTTAGACCATAAAAAATTATTAAAAGATTTTAAAACTTTGAATAAACTCAATACAGTTATTTTAGCTAAGTCAAAGGATTATGAGCAAGAAAATTCAAAATTTAAAAAGGAAAATAATTTTTTAGTAAAACAAACAAAACGTTTCGAAAATTCCCTAGAAGAGCATGTTTCTCAAAAGGATTTCCTTTAAAAAGAAAATGAGCGACTAGAAGATAAAAACAATGATTTTTAAAAGAATTCAACATTTTTCAAAATAGAAATACATCTTTAGAAATTCTTTAAATAATTCTAGTTATTTAATTTTGTCTCTTGAAAAAGAGAATGAAGCTTTAACTGAAAATAATTCAGAATTATCTAAAGAATATGAAATTTTAAAAGTTAATAATAATATTTTGTGAAATGAAATTTCTAAATCAAAATTTTTTTTTGAAAAATTAAAATCATCTTTAGATAATTTAGAATCTCAAATTTGTTGTCTTGAAAATGAGAATAGTATTTTAAAAAGGATGAATTCTTAATTAAATAAGGATATTGATAACAAAATATCTTTTGAAAATGTCAATCGCGACTATGTAATCAAATTTGAAAAATATACAAGCAAGTTCGCAAAATTTAATAAAGGTAAAAATGATTTAATTATGATTTTATCTTGTTCTAGACCTTTACATGACAAAAGTGGTTTAGGATATAATAAAACTAATCATAGAAATAGTACTAGATATACTTTCATGTATAATAAAAATATCCCTGCTAGTACTAAAGCACGAGTAAATCCAATATTCAATTTTTATAGAAATTTGAACACTTCTATGACTAGAAATATTTATAATAAATATAGAAGTACGAAAGTAAATACTAATAGAAATTATCTAAGTATTTGGGTTCCTATAAACTGGAAATATAGAGAAAAATATATAAATGATTATTTTGATTCCATAGTTAATAATTAAAAATTTATTTTAATAGTTCCATTAAACCCTCTTGGGTATGGTTACCTTACGACTAATCTCTTGGACCCTAACATAGGAAGTGGGTACCAAAAGTGTATATATCATATTTTTTGCAGGTACACCACAGACAAAGAAGAGGTTATTCTAATTTCCCTAAAACTTTTGTAAGACTTGTAATAAATAGTCTTGTATGCTCTTTGAACACTATTTTGGCTTGTGAACTTTTAGTAGTATGTACTTATGAACTCTAGTGTGTGCTACTTATTATGTTATTTGATCTTTTTTATCAATAACAAAAGGGGAGATGTAAGTACATTAACGAGTTGTTGCATGAAAAGTATAATCATATACTCGGGGAGCGGGAGGGAATTCATAAACAACATATATTCAGGGGGAGAAATATACAATTCAATAATTTCTACAAGAGATTGCAAGAGGTTGTCATCAATCAAAAAAGGGGGAGAATTTTGATTCATGAGTTTTTAATTGATGACAAAGAAGAAGATGAATATCAATTGAAAATAATTTAGGTTGATTATTTATTGTGATATTAGATTATGTTATATTGTTGAAATATATCCTCAAATATCACAACACAAAGATACAAAACAATATACAAAACGATATATATATATATACATATACTATTGGCACATAAGTTCCAAAGTTGTGCATATATGCACTAACCAGTCGACTGGTTAGATTCCTATCAGTCGACTGGTAAAGAACAAAAATTCACAACGCTAGCCACTTGTGTGTGTGTATGTGTGTATATATATACACATACATTTTCAACCATTTGACTAGTTATTTTTGACCAGTCGACTGATTATTTCCTGCGAAGAGACACTTCCTTTCACCAAGAGTTTTCAATTCAATTTCAAAAGAAAAAGTCGCTTCTTTTCATTGAAGCGTCTCATGAATAATTACTACTCTTCGATTACTATTTATACACTACAAACATCACTTTCCATATCATCGAAATTACCGATTCTTGTTCTGATTTCTGATTCTAATTTCTTAATACTCTTTACATTCTACAACACTCAAAACAATTCTCATTGCTTTGAATAGTTGATTTTATTTTCAAACTTCTTGATTCAAAAGCAATCTACTTCCTTAAAATCTTCACAAACACATCATATATTTGAGGATAAGATTATAAGAAGGGTGTACTCAAATTGTGACCTATTCGTGTTATTCAGAACCGATATATAGTCAAAGATACTTTTGTATTTGTGAAGTCCTGTTCTACTGCTCAGGAAAGAAGTCCTCTTCGGCTACTGAGGTGAAATCTTGTTCTGCTGCTCGGATGTTTGTAAACTTGTTCCTCCGGGTGAAATGAGGGTATTGCTTAGTGAAGTTACTAAAGGAGTCTGGGACTGAAAGTAGGACGGTGCTCCGAACCATTATAAAAATAACTGGTGTCATTTATTATTATTTACTTCTTTTACATATTTCTTATTTTTGATATCTTATTTAGTTATTCTCATAAATTTTTACTTGCATAACTATATCAAGTATATTATATCACATTATTCAAGATTCCGTAAACACATTTAATTCCATGTTACTCGATCTTACTCTAGCACTCTTTTTAGCTGCCACCTTCCCAGTCAGGCTTTGCATGTTGTTGATCTTCCGAGGCTCCCGAATACCTCTTATAGCTTCGATCTATTCTGGGTTAATATCAACCCCTTGCGAGTTGACGATAAAAACTGAAAATTTCCCTAATGCAACGCCGAAAGAGCATTTCAAATAGTTGAGTTTCATCGCGTACTGTCAGAGAATGCCGAACATTTCATCTTAGTCTATGACATGGTTGGCTGATTTCCTTGACTTCACAATCATGTCGTTTATATATACCTCCATCGATCTATTGATTTTGTTTGGGACATAAGGTTGACCAATAACTGATACGTTGCTCCGGCATTCTTCAGTCCGAACGGCATAACCACATAACAATACAACCCATGGTCCTATATGAAACTGGTATGTTCCTAGTTCAGAACATGCATTGCTATCTGGTTATACCCGGAGTACACATCCATGAAATAAAGTAGTTCATGTTCAGTCGTTGATTCAATGAGTTGGTCAATCCGAGGAGGTAGGAAGCTATCTTTAGGGCACACCTTGTTCAAGTATAAGAAAGCAATGCATGTCTGCCACTTCCCATTGGCCTTCTTCACATGAAGTGGGTTCGATTTGCATTAGGGTATTTTGCGTCTCGAACAAATCCGTTATTTTTTAACCTTTTATCTTCTTCCTTTTACATTGGCGATCTCCCTGGGCTAAGCATTCTTCTCTTCTTCTTTACGCGAACGTATTTTGGGTCGATATTGAGCAAGTGGCTCATGAACGATGGGGATATCCCACACATGTCATCATGGGTCCATGTGAACACATCAAGGTTCGCATAGAGAAAGTCAGTCAACTTCTTCGTCCGAAGAAGGTCTAGATCAGATCCAATCTTCAAGACCTTTGTCGGGTGGGTCGTCGTTATCGATTGGAATCTTCACTGTAGTCTCGTTAGGTGTCGCCCTTTTGCACACCGGCTCCTCATCCTCTCTTGGATCAATATCCTTAAGTTGGCGACCGGATGGTCCTGGCTGGGATGTCTCCTTTATTTTCTATGCCCATGCCTCCTTGGTAGAAGGATAAGGGTGGTCTTCGGGCTCTCCACTTCTTTGATGTAGATTTCTTTTCATTCTGCTAAGTAGCGTGCTAGTCCTGCTACTTGATCTCCTTGTACAACTTCGACTCCATCTTCTGTCGGAAACTTCAAGAGCAAGCATCAAGGAGCTATGCATGCTTTAAATTCAGCAAGTGTCGATCGGCCTAAAAAGGAATTATATGGAGAATTTATGTCTTGGGGTGAGCGGTCAGTTGGTTCGGTTGGTTTTGGGGTAAAAAGGTTCAAACCGAATTAGAATCGAAATTTTTTAAAATCAAAGCGAACCAAACTGAAATAAATTCCGTTAATTCGATTGGTAACTGATTTAACCGATATCTTATTGTTTAAATTATTAATTCACCCAAAGAAAAGCATAAAATTATGTTTTGAGAAATCATATTCATTAAATTTTACGTTTATAGTAAAATTTGACTTATCTTTAACAAATGTTTTTGTATTTTGTCACTAAATCAATCATTTAAAGAACGACAATAACATAAAATTAGGTAATACGGTAAAATTTCGGTTAATTCGGTTAAACTGATAACCAAGAAAGTTGTTTTACAAATCGAGTTCAAATCGATTTAGTTTCAAAACCGAGCCAAACTAACTAAAATAAACCGGTTTGGTTAGTTAATCCGGTTCTAATCGGATATTGCTCATCCTATTTATGTCCATCACAAGAAATGGGAGGTTCTGCACTCTCCTATAGTTCCCCTCACCCAACTCCACCGACAATTCAACTATTCCAATCGGCTCATTAGTTGAGCCATTGAAGCCACGTATCATGCCTTTACATGACTTCAAGTCTCTCTCTTCGAGCCTCATCTGATTGTATACTCTTAAATAAAATATTTGTGGAAATCTCGCAGCCAACTAGGATTTTTTGTATTGTCGTTAGGCCATTGATGGTTGTTATTACCAATAGATCAATACTCGGGGTCTCCACCCCCTCTGACTCTCTATCGCGGAAGACTATGACATTGGCCATCGTCCTTCGTTGCTTCCATAAACTCGTGCGATGTGATCCTTCGACGACTGTGCTGATAACAATTCCTTTGTATCTATTTCTAGGATGGCACGACTATTCAACCATAAAACATACCAAACAACAGTAACAACATATATGTTCAATCAAAAGATCAAAACAACATTCATGTTCATAGAATGAGACTAATTAACCCTAATTACTCTTAATCCCCTAAATTTTGGGATTAACTAAACAAATCCAAATCAACCCAATTTCATATATGTTACATAAAATATGATTTTAGAATTTATGCATATTTTTCCTTATTTTTATTAGTCATAATTTTGTTAATTACCACTAATCACCCCTAATTAGCCATAATTAGTGTATTTAACATGCAAATCACTCAAAAATGACCATTTTCTATTAACTAATAAATAGCTTTAAGATAACCGATATATATTAAAAACAATAATTCTAAACCATTGTTGTTCTCTTAAAACGATTCTATCTTTACTAAGCTTGGGTTTCAATTGCAACCCAATCACCGTGTGTATGTCTTAGGTTATGACCAAACACATAACCTGCTCCATAAGTGTTTATCTTGCCTCACTCTTGTAGAGAGAGGTAATAATGACCAAACTAACAGTACACACGCTTCAAGCATACAATTATAAATCAAAACATTTTCTCTCATATTTAAACCAACCTTAAGGTGCAAATCATTACAGCATAATGGTTAAACCTACCCAAGGCTTAGGTAATCGCCAAACCTAGGCTCTGATACGAAATGTAAAGACCCACTGTTTTTAAAGGTCCAAAATCAATTATAAACGTTATCAAACACGCTTACAACCAATTTTAGATACTAAAAGTTGTGGACTTTAAGTATATAAGATTTAAAAAATGCTAGAAACCATGAATAATGTGGAAGATCTCATGATGGAATAATTCATATAAATAAATCATCATAATGCATTTTATTACATCAAACATCCATAGAACAAAACAGCAGCAATACTTAAGAAATGAATTTAAATTAAACAACATGTGGATCCAACATGCAGGCTAAGCTCCCTTCTGCTTCTTCTTTTGTCTTCTTTTTGCGATCTCACATCTTCTAACTTTACAAATTCTATACAAAGAGAAAAAAAGAGTTTCGACCATATTTGGACTGCACCTAACCAAATACACCCCAGCCCAACCTAAGGGATCCAGTGGCTATTGCATAGGAAAAGACTGCCCACATACCCCTTTTGAGGGATCAAGCCCCCGTAGTTCTACTTCTTGCTCTTCTCCATCATCCAAATACTCATTAGTACATTACAACCATTGCATCCATTACAATCAATACGATCCAATACAATCAATGCAAACTTTGATATTGATGCAATCAACATAATTAATACAATCAATGCATTAACACAATAAAAAAAGTGTAGAAAATAGTATCTTAACCATCTGTCACAACATCTCAACATATAAAGTAAACAAAATAAAATTTACATGCATTCTTCAAAAACCAACAACATCCAATGGCAATGCCAACTTGTAAAATGAAAAGGTAACAACATTAATATACTTAATTATTATTTATCAATAAATAATTGTACACCATGAATGTAAGTATAAATCACATAGTCATCAATGCATGGTAATCCAATCAATATTGGTAACACAACATTCTCCCTTAAATAACCATGATTAACTACACATCAGTTTGTAGTAATCAATGATAAAACATCGCATTAAAATCTTTAATGCGATATATCAACGTGAAAAAAAACATGCAGTATCTAAAACATAATATATTGGAACCATTCCATCACTTTTACCATAATGGTTTTTATTACAAGTACAAGATTATCATATTATTGTTTATTGTAAAAAGAAACTTTGTTGCTTTATTCAGTTTTAGAATTTTCATTGTTCCTTCTTTCAAAACATTATATTTTATCAAAACATAACATATCGAATAACATTACAAATCAACTATATTATTGTCTAACACAAAATAATAATAATTTTTATATTAAATACTTTTAACACAATAGAAACCCCATTTATTCCTAAGGAATGCAATTTTCATTAAAGCTGGATAATTATCTATAAAATCTTATTTTGTTGAATAGCAATAAGCATCCTTTTTACTATTCATGAATGTCTTCAAAAATAATAATAAACATATCAAAACATCCCAAATTAATTTCATCATTTCTTTTCTTTTCCAAAGACTGTTATTTATAAATAACACATACAAACTATGGATAATCACACTTTCCATTATTTAGCATATTTTAATATAATTACTTAGCTTTATTCATTTTATTTTAATGAATAACTCATATATTCAAATCCATCACTTATTTCAATTAAAATTATAATAGTGCAATGATCTGTAAAAAAAATAGTAAACTTAGATCCAATGCATCCACAATGTCTCAAATATCAAATAATTATCAACATATCATGTCATAAATTAGTAATCATATATGTTCTTCGAAAGACAATAAAATTATAATTTAAATTCAATTATTAAATCAAAGAACTCATACCAATCTCATACAATCACAATCCATACACATGTTATCTCTCCATTTTATTTGGCACATGTTCTCCTTTGCTGTAGGAAATTTGGTGTGAACCTTGCATAAGCTTTCTTTATATTTCTCCTTTATTTTGATCCTCTTTTCGTTCTTTGATTTAGCATGTAATCTTTTCACTATTTATATTAAGGAAAATTTGTAGAGAAAAATAAACTGTGCCTATGGGATTTTCAAGAGGGAAGAAGAAAACAAAAGAAGAGGATGGAGGTTAGGTTGGATTTGGCTTGTTTATATAGGAGCTAAAGACTAATTTTGTCCATTGGATTTAATTCAACGAAAAAAAGAGGATGGAGGTTATAATACATCTCATATGTCCGCTCTTATTTTCTTCCAATCAACGAAAAAAAGAAAGATTTGAATATGCCATTTAAAACGGGAAATAAATGAATATGTTTCGAAACCTATTTAAAAATTACCACTTACATAAGAGAATTAATTGCTATTCTTTAGGAAACAAATTTATGATCAGACAAAATAATTGACGTACATGTCAATCAATGCCTATTTAATCTTCACATGTGCAATTAATCAGTTATTGCTCCATAGTTTATAAAATTATGGCATTTACATATTTAAACATATATGGGAATATTTAGATTTGTCTAACATTTGGAAGAATAGGAAATAAACCCCATAACCATCCATAAATCAAATATGTCATTGATTAATGCACAATTGATAGCTAACCTGTTTTTAAAAGTGGAAAGCAAATACAATTTTAATTCCCTTTTTTTTCTTTGCTACTTCTCCATAATATAGAAAGTCTATGCATGATCAAGTTATATACTTGCATATACACACACATAAAGGATTTAAATAACATGTTATTTAATGTGCAATTAATTTATAACCTATGTATTATAATTTGGAGACAATATTCATCACATATATATGTAACATATATACATACAACTGCAAAAAATATTTCCTTATATGCAACTCTTGATCTTATATGTCTCTTATTTATATATGCATACATACACAAATACTTCATATTTGGAACATGCATAAATTTGATTGTTTTACTTAAAATTCCAAAAAAAAAAATGTATTTGATAGGAATTGAACTCATGACTTCATGTATCAAAGTATACTCACTTAACCACTACACCAAACACTATTTTTGTTCTTAAAATTAGAACATAGATGAAAAAAATGGTTTCATGTGTGTATCTTTCATTCTTAAAAATATCAACACCTTATAAACCATAATTCCAAGTATATCAAAATTATATATCAAACTGATTGTTTCGGAAAGACTTTCACAATGGTTACAGATAAGACATCTAGTTTATCTCATAGTAAAAATTAATTCTTCATTACTTAAGGCTTCGAACCATAAAAGTTGCGGGATGTTACATTTTTCCTCCCTCAAAAGAATTGCGCTCCCGCAATTCCCTAAATATAAAACCCACTCAAAATAATAAATATTTCTTTTAGATTTAATGTCAAAATGTATGAAAAAGCATCAATCATGAGTTATCTTTACATAAAAGTATGCAATAATAACTATGTTTTCTCATCATTCACAATAATTGACAATTCATTCACTATAATGAATTAAATTTTCTGTAAATCAATTGAAATATGCATTTTTTTCACTCTATACAAAATAGGGTGTGTAAAAATAATAATTTATCAACAGAGGGTAAGATAATGAAAGTCAAAAATAAAAGAACATAATGCACCATAATATTTCAATCTTAATTGACTATAATTGAGGTCCGTAGGAAATAGTGCTTGTTACGACGTCCATATAAAAATAAAAGAACACACATAAATTAACAATCAACGTTATTTATAAGAATAAAGCATACGTAAAACAAGAGAACGATTAACACATCTTCAAACTAACATTGAATAGTGTATGTTCATTAATATGCTAACCATATAATCATCCTAGTATGTGTAATCTACAAAAATGTGATGAAATTCCTTAAAGCCTCATATTTGTAGTAATGGTGTGCACTTTCTTTCCTTCCTCTTTAAGAATATCTTATGCACCCACTTAAGGTCATTCCTTCAAAATAATAAGTGCACATTCATAAATCTTTTTAATGGTTAGTACGACATCTCCTCCTATTACTATTGTGTCCATCATTCATTATGACATTTACTCACTCAGCGCGTAAAGCGTATGGAATTCGCTATATCGGCTATCCACTCAATTCTGGTACAACGAATGTCCCCAAGCTCACAACAGATAGACTAATTCCTCACTTAGTGGAACCAGCATCTGGAACTCCTCACATGGTGGAGTCCCCTACCTTCCCTATACCAACCTGTCAAGGATGCACTGAAGTCTCGAATGCCAACTGCCCCTTTGCAAACGTCCTGCAGCAAAGCCCAAATTTGGAAGTTGACACATTGGTTCATACTTGAACCCTTGGTTCCCACTTGAACCCTTGGTTCCCACTTGAACCCCTTGATTTCATCTTGAATCCCTTGGTCCCCACTTGGACCTTTAAAGACAACTTTTCCTGAGCTACCTTTATATCTCAGATTTTAATCGATTGGAGTTTATTTTCAAAAGAGTTCTTCGTCGTTGCATTGGAGTAGTGATAATCCATATATAGCAAGTTCCTTCATTTGGTGATAAAGTTAAACCGTCCAAAATACCAAAGAGGGATCCACTAGATAGGAGTGATTCATATGCCTTTAATTTTTTTGTAAGATTATGCTTTCAAATCAAAACTTCCATCTATATTTAAAATTAAAAAAAATCTTTGGCAAATTTCTCAAGTTCATAAAACTTTTTTTTTTGAAGTTATGGAAGATGATAATTATTTGAAAAAAAACTTAAATATGCATTTTGAATCACTCCAACTTTCATATATATTCCTAAGGGGTAAACATTAAGTCTTTAATCACTAAAATTCTCCATATTACTCTTCTCACCTTCACGGCTCAAAGCTTTTAGTCATTCCAAATACTAGTCTTCTTTAATTTAGAAAACAACATATTCACATTATGCCTAAACTAACTGTTGACGACAAAAAACGTCGTAAACACCAAAGATTCCAATTACTAGGAATAATTAACTTGGTCTTGTAGACAAGAACGGAAAGCAGTAAATAACACAAGGGATTTATAGCGGTTCAGCCTCGTGAGGAGCCTACGTCCACTTTGAAGCGTTGTTGGAATATTATTGATCACAAAAGGTTACAAGATTGAGTCCATTTCAAGAAATCTCATTACATTAGCTTCTAAGCTATATGACGTCATCATTCTCATATATGATGTCATAATTGACATAGATTGCAAAAATAGGAAAAAGACACTTTTCCCCTTTCTCTTCCTCAAAGTGGAGATGCCATTAATGGAGCTCTCATGAAGTCTCAAGGTCTCAAAATCCAAGCCCTTTGAAGTGTGATGTAGTGGGGTATTTATAGGAAAGGGATTAGGTAGGAGTAGGTAAAAATAGGGTGCCACACCCAAAAATTCGCGCCCAGCACCTGCGCATGCCAAAAATTCGCACCCAGCCCTGGGGTGTGAATTTCGCACCTCTCGGGGTGAAAAATTCGTACCCCATGGGGGGTGTGAATCTCGCACCTCAGGGTATGAATTTCACCCCCTGCTGGGTGCGAATCTCGCACCCTGCTAGTGCGAATTTAGCACCTGGTTGGGTGCGAGTTTCGCACCCTACTGGGCGCTTGCGAATTTTGCACCCTTCTGGGCGCGGATTTCGCACCCCTGCTGGGTGCGTATTTCGTACCCCTACGGCGTGCGAATTTGCACCTTGCTGGGAGCGAATTTCGCACCTTACTGGGTGCGAATTTCGTATCCCTTAGGGGTGCGAAATTCGCGCCCAGAGGAGTACAAAGGTCGCCTATTGGGGGTGCAAAGGCCGCCTCTTGGGGGTGCGAAGGCCATGGTGATAGGTGTCTTGGCGGTCCGTGGCTTGGGTTTTTGGTTTGGGCTGTGTAGTCTTTATTGCTGCGATCCCTCTATGACCTGTTTCCTTCGCTCCTAGATGTCCTCCTTAGCCTTGACTCCATGCTATGGGTTGAGTTAAGCATGCCCTGTGTACTTTTGGGAACCAGACCAAAAGGCCGGTTAACATTTTCCCCCCAAAGTACGTCTTGTCTCGACATGATGTGCTTTGGATTGATTAAGATAGTAGTTGGGTTATTGACTTGTCTTGTAGGTTAAAAAAATATGTTGGTTGTCGGGCTCGTTCGCTGCGGAACTGCAAACTAGCTATCGTTGGTGCAACAACATGCTCACGTTGTCAAGTATTCGCAATACGTCGCCTACGCATGTTCGCGGTGGTCGGTATATGTATGGAATATATGTACATGAGCGCGTGGTGCGATGCTTTGAGCCTAGGGGTACGAGACACAAAAATTTCTTCTCTCTCTTTTTTTTTAGGTGCGAATTTCTGCTCCCAAGTTGCTAAATTTCCAACCCTAGGGGTTCAAAATTCAAAACCATAGAGGTTTGAAATTTCGAGCCCTGGGGTTTCGAAATTTCGAACCCTGTAGGTTGGAAATTCCATGCCCTGGGGGCTCGAAATCTCAAATCCTAGAGGTTCGAAATTTCGAACCCTGGGTGCTCGAAATTTTAAGGCCCGTGGGTTCGAAATTTCGAGGCACGTGGGTTCGAAATCTCGAACCCGCGGGTTCGAGGTTCGGGGAATACCAAGGGATTTTTCCCTTTTCTTTATAAATAGCCCCCTCATTTTCTTCCTTCCATTATTTTCTTCCTTGGTCGCCATTGTTGTGAAAGCTTCAGAACTCAACACTTAGGTAAGGTACTGGGTCGAAGAAAAACAGGAGGAGGGAGGTCAAAGGGCCAAGACATGGAGGAGCCTCGAAAATCCGAACCATTAGAGGCTCGAGTTTTCGAACCCTCGAAGGGGTTTTGAATATTCGAATATGGGGGGTTCGAATTTTCGAACCCTGAAGGGGTTCGAATTTCTGAACCTCGAGGGGGTTCGAGCATCCAAACCTCTGGGGTTTGAATTTTCAAACCCTATGGGAGGTTCGAGATCTCGAACCCCGAGATGGGCTCGATCCTTCTGCCAGAGTTGCTTGGCGCGGTTGCTTCATGTCGCGCCTATGCGTGGTGTTGCTTCTCTTTTACAGAACTTCGATCTCTTGACTGCTCGCCCTTGGCTTTATGTATCACTATTCACTTGCATAATTGTGCCTAGTACACACGCAGTTAATTGTGCGGACAGGGATTCAGACCTTTCACATAGGATAGCACATATACTTGAACTGTGACCTAATTGTTGGACTGTTTAAATATTCTCTATACATCTTGATCATGCATGACACCGCACACACTTGTTAGTTTTCACCAACACAAGGGGTATAGGTTATTCCACTGCAATGTCTAATACTAGTGTATTAAAGTATAGCTAGCGATGCAAACAAGATCACAAACTGGGAAGACCTTGGAGGAAGAGGCTTCCTCCCCATCGTCACATACATCTGATTCCGCCAACAACGGTAGCTCGAATGGCAGTGAGCTTGAAAATAATGAAGGATTCACTCCTTCCCAAACGACCAGTTCGCCCAAAGTGTCCAAACACGGGGAACAAACTGAGAGATTACATTCTCCAGTCGTATATACGGAGGTTGAGGATGTGGATATTATTAGCAGAGATGCGCCGGTAGCTCCGGTAGCCCTGGATATGTTGCTCGATATCGTTATCTTGGAAAATCCGACGAACTTAATACCGTTGTGCATGGATGCTACAGCAGTTAGGAAAATGGTGCAGCGTTCTCCATAGGAGCCTTCTTAGGGGCTGTGAATTCTACGATGAAGCCAGTGAGGGATTGTCTGAGGATGGCCCGAGGGGGTATAAAGGTTATCTCAAACTGGCTTAGTTCCATACTCCACTTTAGTAGTCGTCCGGATGCTTCGGGTCACTGTAGGACCAGTCGTAATGGATGATCGGTGAACACCTTTATAGGGTGAGATTGAAAGTATGGTCGAAGCTTCCGAGAAGAAATCAATAGGCAGAATGCCAGCTTTTCCAGCTTCGGGTAGTTCTTTTCTACTCCCATCAATCGTTTGCTAATGTAGTAGACGGGTCGTTGGATATGGTCCTCGATGCGTACTAATGCTGAGCTAATCGCCTGCATGAAAACGGCCAAATAAATATATAAGTCCTCGTGATCCATGGGCTTAGATAAGATAGGTGGTCGCTCTAAGTGATTCAGGAGGTCCTCGAACGCAGAAACACACTCTTGGGTCCCCTCGAAGTTGCGTTTTCCTTTTCGAAGTAAATCGAAGAAAAGAATGCACTTATCAGTGGCTTTAGAGATGAACTGACTTAAAGTGACGACCTTTCCATTTAGACTTTAGACATCCTTAATGTTCTTGGGGATTTGGATGTCCCGAATAGCTTGGATTTTCTGGATTGGCTTCGATTCCCCAGGAGTTGATGATGAAACCCAAGAATTTGCCTAAAGCAACTCCGAAGGAGCACTGTAAAGGATTGAGTTTCATGTCGTACTGGCGAAGGATATCGAACATTTCAGAGAGGTCGGGGACGTGGTCGCTGGACTCTTTTGATTTGACCAACATGTCATCCATGTATACCTCCATGAACTTCCCAATTTGGTTTTTAAATAGCCGATTAACCATTCGCTGATAAGTGGCACCGGCATTCTTGAGGTTGAAGGGCATGACGCGATAGCAGTAAAGTCCAAGGTTTTTTATGAAAGAGGTATGATCCTGGTCGCGAAGATTCATCGGGATTTGATTGTAGCCTGATTAGACATCCATGAAAGATAGTAGCTGGTATCCGATGGTTGAATCAACTAGTCGATAGATCTTTGGGAGCGGGAAGCTGTCTTTGGGACATGCCTTGTTTAAATCGAAGAAGTCGGCGCATGTTCACCATTTACCATTGGATTTTTGACCAGGACTGGATTGGAGACCCATTAGGAGTAGTCGGCTTCGCGAATGAAGTTATTGTGGAGTAGACGGTCTACCTCTTCCTCGAGTGCTTTGGACCTCTTGGGTCCCAGGAAGCGGCACTTCTGCTTGATTGGTGGCATTGTGGGATCAATACTTAAACAATGAAAAGCAACCGCGGGATTGATGCCTTTCATATCGGAGTGAGTCCATGCGAACATGTCCAAATTTGCCTTCAAAAATTTACAAGATCTTCTCTGATTGCGGGGTGAAGGTGCGATCCTATCTTTAGCACCCTCGGCGGATCGTTGGGATTAACTGGAATATCCAGTATAGGCTTGACCGGAGTGGCCCTTTCGTATTCGGGCTCTTCATCCTTCCGCGGGTCAAGGTCATCAGAAAGACGACGGTGGTGCCTGAGCTAAGGCCCAGACGCCGCTGATTGCTATGCGGAGATAGTCTTGGCGCAAGATAGTGTGGGCATGACTTTTCCCTTGTCCTTATTGCACGCATTCTTCCATTCCATTGCATAACATTCCTTGGTGCTTGCTTGATCGCCTCTAACTGTTCCAATCCCGTTTTCTATCGGGAATTTCATTAGGAGATACCACGGCGACACGCAGACCCGAAACTCAATGAGGAAGGGAGTCCAAGGAAAGCATTGTAGGGGGAATTAATGTCTACAACCATGAAAGTTAGGATTTGAACCGGCTTTGATCCCCCTTGCCCAGTTCTACGGGCAAATCGATTATTCCCACCGGGCAACTAGAAGCCCCATTGAAGTCGTGGATCATGGCGCGGCATGGCTTTAGGTCCTTGGTTTCCAATTTCATCTGGTCATAAGTAGCTTTGAAGATAATGTTAACTGAGCTTCCCGAGTCAGTCAATACTTTTCGGACAGAAGCAGCACCGATTTGAGCTGTGATAACTAGTGGATCAGTGGTTGGGATTTCAACCCCTGTAGAATCTCTTTTGCGGAAAACGATGTGATCCCACATGGTTTTTTGGAGCTTGATGGGACAGATTCATCGGGAGTGGAGCAAGCTTCATAAGTAGCATGTTTTATGGAACTCACATACTCTTCCATTTTCCGAAAGCTATAGTGTGTAGGGTAAGGTGCGCCATATATAGTGTTGATCATGATCCCTCGCCTTGGGTTAAATGGACCCGCAGCCGTCTTGGCGGATGCCTGAGGTGCTGGCGTCAGAGGCTTTGAATTTGTCTCGGGAGGAAAGGGCTCTTGGACATATTGCTCGAGTCGTTTCTCGTGGATAAGCTTCTCGATTGCATCCCTAAGCTAGCGGCACTCATTGGTATCATGCCCGTACACGTCGTGGTATTGCCAATACTTCCCGGTATTTTTCTCGCGGTCAGTTGATTCTCTGGTGCGCGACTTCTTGTATGGCAACGTGTTGCATGTCTTTAAGTAGATTGTTTCTAAGTCTTCGTTCAACGGGGTGTATGCCTCAAAGGCCCGGTAAGGATCGGGTTTCCTTGGCTCGGTCGAGGTTTGACTATTGTTCAGCCCCCCTTGCCTACCATTGTTCAGCCTTTACCTGCTGGTACCTGCCCCTTTGTTCTGATCAAAGGGCTCCCTGACTTGTTTTCCTTTAAGATTGTTATTTGCAATGTCTTCTTGGGGGTCGTTGGGGGCAACTTGTGGCAGAGAGCTGGTTCTGTCTTGCCTCCTCTTCGTGTAAGTGCTGATCCGCCTTCTCATAGAAGGAGTCGAGGCTTTTTGGCTACTTCCGATCGATCCATGTCCTGAATTCAGAAGCAGGAAGGACACCTTTGGCTAACTGAAAGAGTATGGTGCGAGGGTCCGGATCCTCCACCTCGGCGAAGGCAATGTTGAACCGGGAGAGGTAGCTTTTGAGCGACTCGGCGGGTCCTTGGTATAGGTTGGACAAAGTAAGGGCGTTTTTCGGAGTCGGGATATGCATCCTAAATTGCTTCACTAAGTCTATCGCTACTTGGCCGAATTTTTTGATGGAATCAAGTGGGAGGCCAGAGAACCAAAGTAAAGTGGTTTCTGATAGGAAGACTGGGAAGCACTTGCATTTGACTGGATCATTGCCCTGACTTGAATCCATTTGCCATCATACTGGTTCAAGAAAGCACAAGAGTCAGCAAAGCCATCGTAGAGTGGCATTTGTGGCATGTTGAAGCGTCGCGGCCACTCAGCTTCATTTACTCTTCTTGTGAAGGGGTTGCGCCTAATGTGCGCCTCCCATGAATCATGCACATTTCCTCGCATTTCCCTTATGATTCTTCGGAATAAGTCGGGAAGATAAGTTAGATGAGGATCCACCATTGAGACCCATGGATTTTGGCGAGGTTCTGGAGTTATGTTGCGAGGACGCCTTCGATGATGTATATCTGGGTCATCTTCTTCCATGTCCTCGACGTCTATAATCGGATCTTGTTCCGGAAGAGTGCGGGCGGCTGGCATAGTAGGTCCATTGTCTCGATGGGCGACCGTTGGGTTTTGTCGAGGAAGGGGTTGGTTGGTCGGACCTGGTCCGTCATTGATGATCAAGTGTGAGCGATCTTGGTATTGTGCCCCCTCACTATATGTGACAGTAGTTCATTTGCCGTTGTCTTTCCCATTGCTATGGGTGTGGCCATTGTTGAGAGCGTTTTTGCAGACGACGATGTTGTTAATGAGGCTAAACCTCCTTCTTTGATGTGGGCCCGTTGACTCGGAGGAAGACGTTTCTGATATAGTTGGTCGAGGTCGAGCGTTGTTTCGGGTTAGTTGAAGTCGAGCGACGACGCGCTGACTTTCTTAAAGTTCTCGCATAAGGTCGATGTTGTTCCTTAATGCTTGATTGAGATTGACCATTGTGTTATCATATTTCTCACTAAGCGCACAGATCTGAGCTTGTGATGCAAGCGCTTCGGGGTCCACGGTAGGAGGGACGTTTTCATTAGTGGTCAGGATATCCACCAGCTGAGGCTATTGAGATGTTCCAGCTGCGGCTGCAGCTGAAAAGCCGATCATTGCGTTTTTTAGCCACTTTGCCATCATAAGTGAACTCGGCGGCAGGTTAAGCTGAAGAACCTAAAGCTCGTCAGAGGTCGATATGGCAACGTGCGACAAAGGCGTAAAAATCCGAGTTTTCTCAGTGAAAGCACCAAATGTTGACGGAAAAAAATGTCATAAACACCAAAGATTCCAATTACTAGGAATAAATAACTTGGTCGTGTAGACAAGAACGAAAAGCAGTAAATTACAAAAGAGATTTATAGTGGTTCATCCTTGGAGGGGCCTACGTCCACTTTGAAGCATTGTTGGAATATTATTGATAACAAAAGGTTACAAGGTTTAGCCCATTTCATGACATCTCACTACATTAGCTTCTAAGCTATATGATGTCATCATTCTCATATATAATGTCATAATTGACATATATTGCAAAATATAGGAAAAGACACTTTTTCCTTTCTTCTTCCTCAAAGAGGAGACACCATTAATGGAGCTCTCATGAAGTCTTAAGGTCTCAAAATCCAACCCCTTTGAAGTGTGATGTAGTGGGGTATTTATAGGAAAGGGATTAGGTAGGAGTAGGTAGGAGTAGGTAAAAATAGGGGGTCACACCCACAAATTCGCGCCAAGCACCTGCGCATGCCAGAAATTCGCACCCAGGCCTGGGGTGTGAATTTCGCACCTCTCGGGGTGCGAAATTCATACATTCTGGGGTGCGAAATTCGAACCCCATGGTATGAATTTCACCCCCCGCTAGGTGCGAATCTCGCACTCTTCTAGGTGCGAATTTCGCACCTGGTTGGGTGCGAATTTCGTACCATACTTGGCGAGTTTCGCACCCCTACTGGGTGTGGATTTTTCACCCCTGCTGGGTGCAGATTTCGCACCCCTGCTGGGCGCGAATTTCGCACCCTTGCTGGGTGCGGATTTCATACCCCTGTGGGGTGCGAATTTCGCACCCCAAGGGGTATGAAGGTCGCCTCTTGGGGGTGCGAAGGCCACCTCTTGGGGGGTGCGAAGGCCATGGTGATAGGTGTCTTGGCGATTCGTGGATTGAGTTCCCGGTTTAGCCTTCGAAGTCTTTGTTGATGCGATCCCTCTTCGACCTGTTTCCTTCGCTCCTAGATGTCCTCCTTAGTCTTGACTCCATGCGATGGATTTCTTACCCTTGCGGGGTGCGAATTTCGCACCTTGCTATGTGCGAATTTTGCACCCCTTAGGGGTGCGATTTTCGCACCACGAGGAGTACGATGGTCGCCTCTTGGGGGTGGTAAGGCCCCCTCTTGTTGGGTGCGAATGCCATGGTGATAGGTGTCTTGGCAGTCTGTGGCTTGGGTTCCCGGTTTAGGCTGCGAAGTCTTTGTTGGTGCGATCCCTCTCCGACCTGTTTCCTTCGCTCCTAAATGCCCTCCTTAGTCTTGACTCCATGCGATAGGTTGAGTTGAGCATGTCTTGTGTACTTTTGGGAACCGGACCAAAAGGTCGGTTAACACTAATCATGTCCCCCCTTTAAATCTTTTGTTTCTCGAGTATAAATTCAATCAATATTCAACACTATCTTACTATCTAATCATACAATTAACATAAACAACAAACAAACAAATAACATACAAGCAAACTAAACATATCAAATAAGAAAACAATAATCAATTCAATTAAAAGAATTAATCCAAACAATCATGACATGAACTAATAAGCAAACATCAAACATAGCAATCATCCTCACATCTCTCACTCAGTGCGTAAAGCATACGATATCCACCGCTTTGATTCCCAAATCCATTGGAGCCATGATGGGTCCACACCGCCCTGGTCTATAGTCAATAACCCTACCCAGTCCACACCTCCCTGGCTCTGGGGTACGTGACAACTAGTCCACACCTCCCTGGCCCTGGTTCGTCTACATGTCCCCTCTCTTAATGGTGAACCAAAGTTATAGATATCGATAACTCCTTTGCACACGTCCCGCAGCAAAGCCCAATTCTTGAAGTTAACTCGCTGGTTCCCATCTGGATCCTGAGCGATAACTTCCTATTTGGACTTCCTTTGCATCTCGGATTTTAATCGAATTGGAGTTGGTCTTCAGTCATGTGGTAGTGGTAAAGGCTCAAATCCAGTTCGGTATTCTGGTTCGGCTCGTCCATTTAGGTTCCATTTGGTGCTCTGGTTTGGCTCCTCCATTTTAGTTCGGTTCGGTGATCCAGTTTGGCTCCTCCATTTCAGTTCGGCTCGGTGCTCCACTCCAATTTCAACCCTATGCAAGTGGCCCTCCTTTTTGCCATGCTCCAGTTTGGTCCAGTTTGTCTTATCCGATCCAATTTGGATCCCTAAAGAATTTCTAGCAAGCTATTTTTTGCCGAACGACGACGTTTTCAACCATTCTATCTTTTCTATGCAATCATAAAACATACCAAACAGTAGTAACAACATATAGGTTCAATCAAAAGATCAAAACAACATTTTTGTTCATAGAATGGGACTAATTAACCCTAATTACTCTTAAACCCCTAAATTCCGAGATTAACAAAACAAATCCAAATCAACCCAATTTCATATATGTGACATTAAATATGATTTTAGAATTTATGCATATTTTTCCTTATTTTTATGAGTCATAATTTTGTTAATTACCATTAATCACCCATAATTAGCCAAGTGTATTAAACATGCAAATCACTCAAAAATGACCATTTTCTATTAACTAACGAGATAGCTTTAAGATAAGGGATATATATTAAAAACAATAATTCTAAACCATTGTTGTTCTCCTAAAACGATTCTATCTTTACTAAGCTTGGGTTTTAATTACAACCTAATCACCGTGTGTATGTCATTTAGGTTATGCCAAACACATAACCTTCCCCATAAGTGTTTAACTTTCCTCACTCTTGTTTTCTTAATGCTCCACAAAAGTTTTCTCATAAACAAGCAACATTGTAGAGTGAGGTAATAATGACCAAAAAAACAGTACACACACTTCAAACATGGAATTATAAATCAAAACATTTTCTCTTATATTTAAACCAACCTTAAGGTGCAAATCACTATAACATAATGGTTGAAACTACCCAAGGCTCAGGTAATCGCCAAACCTAGGCCCTGATACCAAATGTATTGACCACTATTTTTATAGGTCCAAATTCAATTATAAACGCCATCAAACACGCTTACAACTAATTTTAGGTATTAAAAATAGTGGAACTTAAGTATATAAGATTTAAAAAATGCTAGAAACCATGAATAATATGGAAGATCTCATGATGGAATAATTTACGTAAATAAATCATCATAATGCATTTTATTACATCGAAAATCCATAGAACAAAACAACAGCAATACATAAGAAATGAATTTAAAATAAACAACCTATGGATCCAACATGCAAGCTAAGCTCCCTTATGCTTCTTCTTTTGCCTTCTTTTTGCAATCTCACATCTTCTAACTTTACAAATTCTATGCAAAGAAGAAAAAATGAGTTTCAACCATATTTGAACTACGCCTAACCCAATACACCCCAGCTCAACCTAAGGGTTCTGGTGGCTATTGCATAGGAAAAGACGGTCTACATACCCCTTTTGAGAGATTAAGCCCATGTAGTTTTATTTCCTGCTCTTCTCCTGCATCCAAATACACATTAGTACATTACAACCATTGCATCCATTCATCCATTACAATCAATAAAATTCAATACAATCAGTGCAAACTTTGAGACTGATGCAATCGGCATAATTAACACAATCATTACATTAACACAATCAATGCATTAACACAATAAAATAAGAGTATAAAATTGTATCTTAACCATCTGTCACAACATCTCAACATATAAAGTAAACAAAATAAAACTTACATGCGTTCTTCAAAAACCAACAACATCCAATGACAATGCCAACTTGTAAAATGAAAAGGTAACCACATTAATAAACTTAATTATTATTTAGCAATAAATAATTGTACACCATCAATGTAAGTATAAACCACATAGTCATCAATGCATGGTAATCCAATCAATATTGCTAAGACAACATTCACACTTAAATAACCATGATTAACTACACGTCAGTTTGTAGTAATCAATGATAAAACATCGCATAAACATCATTAATGCGATCTATCAACATGAAACAAAACATGCAGTAACTAAAACATAATATATTGGAACCATTCCATCACTTTTAACATAATGGTTTTTATTACAAGTATAAGATTATCATATTATTGTTTATTGTAAAAAGAAACTTTCTTGCTTTATTCAGTTTTAGAATTTTCATTGTTCCTTATTTCAAAATATTATATTTTATCAAAACATAACATATCGAATCAACTATATTACGTTCTTACACAAAATAATAACGATTTTTATATTATTTAACACAATAGAAAGTCATGTTATTCCCATTTATTCCAAAGGAATGCAATTTTCATTAAAGCTGGATTATTATCTACAAAATCTTATTTTGTTGAGCAGCAATAAGCATCCTTTTTACTATTCATTAATATCTTCAAAAATAATAATAAACATATCAAAGCATCCCAAATTAATTCCACCATTTCTTTTCTTTTTCAAAAATTGTTATTTATAAATAACACATACAAACTATGGATAATCACACTTTTCATTATTTAGCATATTTTAATATCATTACTCAACTTTATTCATTTTATTTTAATGAATAACTCATAGATTCAAACCCATCACTTCTTTAACTTTTAATAGTGCAGTGATCAGTAAAAAAAAAGTAAACTTAGACCCCATGCATCGAAAATGTCTCAAATAACAAATAATTATCAACTTATCATGTCATAAATAAGTAGTCATATATGTTCTTCGAAAGACAATAAATATAATTTAAATTCAATTATTAAATCAAAGAACTCATACCAATCTCATACAATCATAATCCATACACGTGTTATCTCTCCATTTTGTTTGGCACATGTTCTCCTTTGCTATAGGAAATTTTTTGTGAACCTTGCATAAGCTTTCTTCCTATTTATCCTTTATTTTGATCCTCTTTCCATTCTTTGATTTAGCATGTAATCTTTTCACTATTTGTATTAAGGAAAATTTATAGAGGAAAATAAGATGTGCCTATGGAATTTTCAAGAGGGAAGAAGAAAACAAAAGAAGAGGATGGAGGTTAGGTTGGATTTGGCTTGTTTATATAGGAGCTAAAGGCTAATTTTGTCCATTGGACCAACCCTAGAAATTTTAAATTACATCACAGTCGCTGTCTTAATTACTTCGTAGTGAAGTAAGATATTATAATATGTCTCATATGTCCATTCTTATTTTCTTCCAATCAACGACAAAAAAGGGAGATTTGAATATACCATTTAAAATGGGAAATCAATGAATATGTTTTTAAACCTATTTAAAAATTGCTTCTTATATAGGAGAAATAATTGCTATTCTTTATGAAACAAATTTCTAATAAGACAAATTAATTGACATACATGTCAATCAATGCCTACTTAATCTTCACATGTGCAATTAATCAGTTATTGCTCTATTGTTTATAAAATTATGACATTTACATATTTATACGTATATAGGGAAATTTAGATTTGTCTAACATTTATACAAATAGGCAATAAACCCCATAACTATCCATAAATCAAATATGTCATTATTAATGCACAATTGATAGCTAACCTGTTTTCAAAAGTGGGAAGCAAATATAATTTTAATTCCTTCTTTTTTTCTTTGCTACTTCTCCATAACATAGAAAGTCTATGCATGATCAAATTATATACATGTATATATATATTTATACACACGTAAAGGATTTAAATAACATGTTAATTAACGTGCAATTAATTTACACCCTATGTATTATAATTTGGAAACAATATTCATCTCATATATATGTAACATATATACATACAACCGATAAAATCTTCCCTTATATGAAACTCTTCATCTTATATATCTCTTATTTATATGTGCATACATACAAAAATACTTCATATTTGGAACATGCATAAATTTGATTGTTTTACTTAAAATTCCAAAAAAAACATGTATTTGATGGGAATATAACTCATGACTTCATGTATCAAAGTCTACTCACTTAACCATTACACCAAACACTATTTTTGTTCTTAAAATTAGAACATAGAAGAAAAAAATGGTTTCATGTGTGTATCTTTCATTCTTATAAATATCAATACCTTATAAACCATAATTCCAAGTATATCAAAATTATATATCAAACTGATTGTTTCGGAAAGACTTTCGTAATGGTTACAGGTAAGACATCCGGTTTATCTTCTAGTAAAAATTAATTCTTCATTACTTAAGGTTTAGAACCATAAAAGTTGTGGGATGTTACAAATGCCATCAACACATACTTTGGACTTGGATTGGCGACTACAGTAACAACTGTATTAATATGTTTGAGGCAACTTATGAGAGACTCTCCTCGAGCTGGAGTAATTTGGGGGAGAGACATTATATTCTTTAACTTAGCAACATGCAAACGAAAATGGACCAAAAAATTCCTACCCAGATATTCAAAATTTGGCACTGACCTCAGAGGAAGTCGAGTGAACTACATAAGCACAACCCCATCGAGGTTGATAAGGAAGGACTTACACTTACCGTTGTCCAGGGCTGCAGCCACATTCATGAACCAGGTGTACCTCACTAGGTACTGTCTTGGATTGGTCCTATATGAGTAATGATTCAGTTGAGGTAGGTTGAACCTTCTAGGAAACTCGGCGTCAAGAATGTCATCAGCAAAGGGAGTATTACTTTACTCCAATCCTCAATCTTCATTGGTGTATCCCTTGTTGTTATTTATGATTTGTTGCACCGTTGTTGCCACCTCCGCATTGGTCATTATGTGCAGGCTCTGTACTTTCAGCTCGTTGAGTCTCCCTTGCTCCCACATCAGCAAATGTTGCCTAGGCCATCATCCGAGTGGTACTTCCTTAGCCCTTATTGTCTCGGTCGTTCGCGGGATGCAAGGAAGGAACTGTAGCATCACGAGTGGCTTTAGAAGTGCACGATTCCTGTAGGAAGGAGAATTTCGGTTCGGCAGTATTGTCGGCTCATCATTTCTCGGATCGACCGTTATCGGCTCGACATTCCTTGGCTCTACCTGGTCGACCCGACCGATTTCCTCTGTGTGAACTGGGAGCATGCCGAACTAAAGCTATTGAATGTTTTCTACCCTCTCATATGGGTGTCGCTCCCTTGGCTTCTTTGGCTTCTTCCAGATGAAGATGAGTCTTCACTTGCTTGGCAATTTGGCGGGGAATGAGTTCTCTACCTCTTGAGTTCCTTTCATTGCTTGGCTGTCCTATCCATGTCTTGCCTCATTGTCACATTTTCACTACTTTGGGTATTCAATACGAAGGTTGCCTCGTCCAATTTGTTCAGAAGCAGCTTGAACTTGTCTTTGGTGGAAAATGTTGTATTGGGAGCACGATTTGTGGGTGTGATGGAGGTAGTGGCAACATCTCGGGCTCGATTCGATAACGACCCCGAGCTTGAGCAGGCTGGCACGTTGCCTACTACGTGTTGCTGGCCGAATACCTGAAGGCTGCCCTGATCTCATCACATCTTGTTGACACCTTATTTGCTAAGATTTGTGAAGATGTTGAAATTGTAGGAAATGTAAGGGAAATTTAATTTTCTCTAAGAAATTGGTGATTTAGAAAGTACGTTTAAAAACCCTTAACTACTGAAAATCTTAAATTCTTAGAGAAAGAACCAAAGTGTTGACGCCAAAAAGTGGCACAAGCACTCAAATAGAAAATGTTTAGAGAATAAAATGAAAATAGTGAATTAAAACGAGTAAACTGCAATGCACATATGAATTTATGGTGGTTCAATTTTAATGAGCCTACGCCCATATTGTATTCTCTTATAGGACTTGAGAAATTCGAGTACATTAGTTGAAATAAAGGAAATTCGAGTACAAGGCAATTACAATAAACAAAAAGACAGAGTAACGACCAAAAGTTCTTAATACATAGCATTAGGGAGCTATTTATAGTTGAAGGTATATGTCGGTTCGGTATGTACGTGTGGCCATCAATCCGAATATGCAGGAAGTCAGTGGAAGCGGTCTCCAATCTATTAGAGCACACCTTCAGGAGATATACTCGGCCGAGACGATATCGTTAGATTCAGTGGGGGCACATGACACATGATCCGAAACTGTTGTGTAGTGGAGTGACCACGTTGGAGCTATAGAAGAGGTCTTCAATAAATATCTCGACCAGTGAAAGCAACATTCTCGGTTATTGAACGTGTAAACATGAGATTTTTCTCCTCTAGATTGACACTGTCAACCCGAAGGTTCTTCGACCCAGAGATAAAGCCTTTTCTGAACCCACCATTTGGTATTACTTTTTTTTACCAACTCAGAGCTTGTTGTTCATTTCCTTCACCGATTCGGGTTAGTCAAAGCAAATATCCTAGTGTGTCTAGCCCTACCGACTCGAAATCGTGCCAAACCGGGGGTCAAGGCCATGTCCTATGAAGTCTAGAGTTTCTTAACCAATTTGAGTCTTCGACGACCTTGATAAAAGGAAGGTCAACAGATTCAAAATCATGTTGTTTAATGTTTCTGTGTTTATTGATGTTTTCACTATTTTGTGATTATATATATATTGCTTCGAGTATGCGAAGATTGTGTGTGTACATGATGGATTCCTAGTTTCATGACACTACTGATTTCAGTGATTTTAGTAAATCTTGTGATTTTAGTCATTCTTGTGGTTTTATTGGTTCTCATGAT
Organism: Allium sativum; assembly: GCA_030737875.1. Taxonomy (NCBI): domain Eukaryota; kingdom Viridiplantae; phylum Streptophyta; class Magnoliopsida; order Asparagales; family Amaryllidaceae; genus Allium; species Allium sativum. Next base: position 376,154,304 of record CM060909.1, on the reverse strand, counting down.
TTCAATGATTTATGCATCTTCCTTCTCGTGTTTTGTGATTCTAAGTATTGATTACCCCAATCATGGATTTCGGGTAATTCATGCTAAATAGAGTGTTTAATTCCTTATTCATGATTCTCTCTCACATCCATACGTTAATCCTATAGACTTATGGATGTAGAACCTTGTTTTCATGTATATGGCATTCCTTTCTAGTGGAAAGGAATTACTACATCCGGGCTTCGTGCAAACTCGTGATCTTGATATTCCTTTTAGATGGAAAAAAGAATAAATGTATAAGAGATATTTTATTTCATCTATTATCATTACTGATATGTTTAAACTAGACTGATCTATGTATGTAATACTCGGGTCAGCCCGAGTTATTTCAGGTCATAGCTCGCTGTTGATTCGGTAATAACCCTAATTTTAATACATAATGATTAATTAACAAATAAACTAATTAAAGAATAAGTTGTGAACTTTACAGAATTTGACAGTAAGGATTGCACCATCGAGTCCATTATGATTTTATGATTAAAATACGTATTTAGTTTGCGAGAAATGGACGTAAACGAAGAAGTTATGATCATTTGAAGTTTAAAATTCAAAAAAAATATACATATATACATTACATGGGGTGACCCAGCCAGTGCCCATGTCAACCCATGGGTTGACCCAGGCTATAAGTGGGTCGACCCATATGTCAAAGAATCTACTAAGTGGGTTGGCCCATGTCGTGCCTGACACATATTCGAATCGAAAGAATGAAATATTTCCACCGTTTTCCAACTGATGTGTCAAATTCTTAGGGTCATATTTTGAATTTAAGGCTGACGCGGTAACCCAGGATTGGTCTCAGAATATGGTTGGCTCAGACTTAAACCCTAAATCCAACAGTTGAAGATCTCTTAGCCCACCTGTAAATTAACCTCCAATCCCTCTTTCATTCTTCACAACACATCTCTACCACACCTAGGCTAGTCTCCTTCTTAAGGGATAGGCCAGCAAAAATAAATTTTTAGGGGAATGAGATTTTAAAATGAAAATATTTTCTATTTTATTTTATTTTGGAGGTGGATTCTTCTGGTGCAACAAGGGAATCTTTCTGGTTAGTTTTTCTAGTTATTCAGATTTTTGTTCTATTTAAGAAAATAGGCTTAATAGTAGTTGTAGATGTTAATTTACAGTTCACACCGTTTTTTGTTTATTTTTCTACAAGTTATAGTTTTAGGTATATATTCTTTTCTGCAAGTTATTTTGTAGTTGTTTGTCTTTCTTTCTTTCTGTTTTAGTTAACCAATAATTAAAATACTATAAGAGTATTATAGTATTCTCTCGGTCTTCTTTTCCTCTTCTACATCTGGTTTTATAGTTTATTATAGTTATGCCCAAATATGCCAATATGCACATGTATAATACAAGTTTAGGTATAGATTTTTATGATTAATTTTAAACGATTGATTATAATCCTTTATTTTGCGTGCGTTGTGTGCGACTGATTTAGGCACTAATTTATGCCCTAAATTTTGTGAGACTGATTAATCCTTTATATTTTGCGAGCACTGGGAAAATTAATTCGATTGAAATTATGAAAGAAAAAGGATTGAATAATCCGGGGGATAAATTGACATAAAATATTAAACTATAAAAAAAGGGAATATTAGACTAAAAATATGTAGAGTTGATGAAATTTGCAAATTGACTATGGCACAGGTTATGACAGAAAAATAAACTTCAACATATTTGCATAAATATGATACATTGTACAAACACAAAGAATCATAATAAACAAACGTGGTTTATTTGCAATTATGAATATGATATGAAGTTGTAAATGGACAAATAGACTTAACATGAAAATCAAACTTAAATTGACAATTAAGTTTATAAGACTAAATTTATGATTATTCTATAGGGCCTTTGTGATTAGGCATTGTTTATTCTATGGTAGCCTTGTGATTAGGCGTTGATTATTCTATGGCAGTCATGTGATTAGGCATTGATTACTCTATGGGGACTTATGATTAGGCGCTGATTATTCTATGGTAGACCTATTATTAGGCATTGATTGTTTAATGGAGCCTTGTGATTAAGCATTCGAATGTAAATAACAAACAAATGGGATTAATATAATAATCAAACTGATGTTAAGTTATAAGCTTAATTTTGTGTTCTTTCTATGTCAATGGTTTCTATGGTAAATCTACATGGGCCCTAATCAATGGGGTTTTGAGTCAAGTAGGATTTGTTTGTTGGGATCCATACCAGTTAGCATATGCTTTTATCACATACAGTCTCACATTAGGAGGAGACGACACGAACCATGTTAAGCTAGGTAGTAAGATGGTCCAAATAGAGGTGGGTACCGGTGCATTCCGGTAGGTCAATATGCGTGCGTTAAACCAATTAGGGAAAATAAGACACTATGACGTATGTGTTAATGTTATGTCTTTAGCTGATAGGTCGGGCCTGATAAGCCCAAGGCCCATAGTAGGCATATGTTATCGCTCTGTGGTTATTACAGTCGATCAATGGGTAGTATTAGGAAAATTGTCCCAGTTATATTATGTTCTGAATAATAGAATTGCAAACCATTAAATGCTATAGATGACAATCAACCTTACTTTTAATCCTGGCACATCTTTCTTATATGTTTATATATTAGTTGGGTACAGACACCCTATCTGACGTTAGAACTACTATTCTTTCTTTTTCTTTTTTTATTAATAATTGTGCTAGTAATTATACTACTTACTAAACTTTTATCTGATCCACTCTCCTTTTTTTGTAACAACCCAGGTTTTAGTCGATTACCTGCTATAGCGATTAGTGAATTATAATGGGGATTTTTGTTGGTTAATAATGAAATCCATGTTTCTAAAAAAAATAGTGCTTTGTTGGAGAGAATGAGAATATATTAATTTAAAAGTGAAAATCTGAGAGGAGAATATTTGGTTATCGTTGGGGTCCTGGTGAAATATTCATATATATGTACATGGATGCTTATAAATGTATAGATAGAAAATAAGTGTGAAGTTAAGATAAATAAGATTTTCTTTTATCCATGAGAATTTAAGAGGCAAATTAGCATAAAAATATATATGTACATATTGGGTTTTTTGATAAGTAAAATTAAAGGCCTAGATGAAGAACAAGTGTTAAAAATATTTTGTAAACGAGTTTTGAGACAAAATATAAATATTTAGGATTTTTGGTCAAAATTTGTTGAGGTAAATTGTAAAATGTGAGTAAAGAGTAAATTTGATGTTTAACGATAGTTCTTAAGTACTTTGTGGCAATAAAATGTAAAAATGTTGATCTTTGCTGTAAAAATAAATAAATAAAAATGGATGTGTTGAAAAATAAATTTTTACAAGTTGTTAAAACTTCTCCGTAAGCAAAATAAAGCTTTTGTTCTTTAAAACATTTGAATTGTTAATGTTTCTAAAGAAATGAAATTTGTTTGCAAATAGTGATATTTGTAAACTTTAATGGTTAATAATTAGAAATAATTTTAAAAGGGGTGATTAAACTAGTGTTAACACTCTTATTATGTATAAATAATGGAATGAACAACAAAAATGGTTGTTAATGTGTAAATATGTGCTAAGCATGGCATTATTGGCTTAATTGGTGTTAAATTGATTAATTAAGGCCTAAACATCCATTAGTGGCTTTATTAGACTTATAGGCCTTTAATTTAATAATTAAAGAGGGATGTTTCTAGAAAAAGAGAGGAGGGTACGTATTCTTCATCCTTCCTTCTCAAATGACAGAAAAAGGGGAAAATAGAACTAATTTTCTACCAAACCATAATTTCTAATTCTAAAAAAATAGTGCAATTAAAGAGAAAATGAAGATCTCCAGCAGGTAATCCCTCTAAAACCATGTCTTAATCCATCTCCACTCTCTGATTATAAATCTTTTTACTGTAATTGATTTCATTGCTTTTGCATGTCACAATAAAACTCTTTTTAGGCTTTGAGAAGGCAATTTCAAGCTCCAAATCCCAAATTTGCATCAAATTCTTGTTGTTGATTCTCTTTTCAGGTGAGTGAACCTCACAACTTCTACTTGAAATCATTTACAAGTGGTATTCTCCGAATTTATTGTGTTTTTGAGATGATTTGATTCGATTCGATGTAGTGCATTATTTCTGAGTTACATCCCGTATTCCTGAAAATGAAGTGTAGTAAAACAAGCATATCTTCCATGTTTCTTATCCGAGTTAGCTCATTTTTTCTCCAGAAAACTAGACTCAATAAGAAACATTTTCTATTTAGATTGTTTTCAAAATTTTGCCATTTGATAGGCCTGAAATAGATTTCGAAATGATAGTATAATTCTGTCTTTTGCCTAATTTTCTATGCTGAAACATGAAATTGTTTTAGCCATAACTTTTTCGTTTTCAATCGAAATTTGATAATTCTTGATGATTCGGAAAGTTGAAAACCTAAGCTACAATTTTGTTTAATATGTTTTGCAAAATTTTGAAGTTTACTGAGCTCAAATCATCATTGTTTGTCGCTGTCCTGTCGAATACATGCACCAGGCTGAGTTTTAAACTATTAGTAAAATGACCACAAGTTTTTTGTTTTTAATCATAGTTTGATAACTGTTGATGATTCGGAAAGCTGAAAACCTAAGCTACAGCTTTCGTTTGATATGTTATACAAAATTTCGAAGTTTTATAAGCTAAAATCATCATTATTTGTCGCAATCCTGTCGAATACATGCAACAGGCTGAGTTTTCGATTGTTAGTAAAACGATCATAACTTTCGAACTACTGATCGGAATACAATTATCTTGTACATTCTGCAAAGCTTGAATTATATGCAACAAAATTTTATTCATAGCGTTTAAATATCTTGCTGTTTAGTAGCTTGAAACAACGGATTTTGTCCGCGGTCTTGTATTTTTCTTCATGTTGTTGGAGCATTAGTTATTCACAAATTACTTAAAATTATTTTCACTACACCATATATGCTGATTAGGCTGTGTTTTTAGCTGTACCTAAAGCTGTTGGGCACGGTAACTAGCCGTATCAAAAACTGGCGTGTCAAATTATTAGATACGGCTTTAACCGGTATCTCAATGGATTAACATACAGATATTAGCCGTACCTAAAGTGTATGTAGATACGGCTAAAAACCGTATCTTATACACACACACACACACACACACACACACACACATATATATATAGAAGCAGAAACTGCAGCACATATTAGCTGTAACACAAAGCATATATAACACAGGATACACTAGTTCACAATTGTAACAGTAAACGAAACATTTGCATGAAATATTTCATTACATTAAAATATATAATGATACATGCTATTTGATTACATTACAATAAATAAGTACACGCTGTTTCATTACACTAAAGAAGATACATAATGTTACATTACAATAAGCTGTGATAAATACCGGAACCTGCGTCGTGAGCTTGTTGAATCAATGCTTCCTTCAAGATGAACATCCACCAAAATATTGCATTCTATCCAAGACATGAAGGAACCCTTCAGGAAGATCAACACACTATTCTCTCCAAGGCCTTGTAATAAGTTAGTTTGGATAGCATATAGCATGTACACTACAAAGACCTGTAAAAAAGTGCAAACCTCATAGTTTAGGATAGGATATATGTCCACATTATTATTTTCATTAGTAGCTGAATATTGCAAGTCTACAACATTTTTACTTGTTCAGTCGAGACTGAGTCTCGATTAAAGACAGTTGTTATAGCCTAATTAAAGAGCAATATAGAGGATATGTCCACATTATTATAATTCTCATTATTGTCACTTGGCTGCAATGTAGATATAATATTGCATTAGCAAGTTCTACGAGTGGTCGCCCTTAACCAGCCCTATTCGCCCTTAACCAGCCCTATTCAGAGCTTCAAACATGGACTCATACTCTAGTTTTGACCTGATCTAAAATCGCTTCTGGTTATGACTTTGAGGCTAAAAGAATTAATGAATTCCGACTTGATATGAAAGAGTTATGGACACTCAAAAATGGACTCAGGCCATGTTTGCAGCAACATAACGTGCACTTGCAAAATCTTGTGGCCGAACTGATCTCGCTGCAAAGGTTATAGATATTAAACGAAGTATTTTTGCACATAAATTTTCATGTATCTATACCATAACACATAAATTTTCATAGAAAAAGCGAGATATTACCTGAAGTTTAGATAAACAAACTCACATGCATGCTTATTAGCTTCATCCAAATGATGGAGGTTGCATGTTGCACACACATGTTATATTAATAGTCAGCTTCTATTTTTGCACGTAAGTTGACTAACAAAAATGATTTGTTACATGAGCACAAAGCAACTTGGTTCAATGCAGCAAGTCATAAATGGAAAAGCAGTTTTACGCCTTTACTCATACGCAATGTGACACACATGACACACCAAACAAATTGACTAAATCTCAACCTATAAATGCCATTTTATTTTCATTCATGCATCCATCACCGACATTTCTACTCAGTCACACAAATTTCCCAATATCAATTACCAGATACATGCAGCTCGGTCAACAGAACTAGTATGCTTTAGTTCTCAAATCAAATCATACACATGCACTTCAGATCAGTTATAAGGATCAGTGTATATGGTGCAATAATACACACAAATGAGCAGGGCAGCACAATGAAAAGTGTTTGAATTCAAGGTAGACAAATACAGCATAAGTAAATGATAGCAAATACACTACTGCACTATAATACTGGGGATAATACCCAATTTAAACACAATAGCAGCATATTAAACCTAATTTAAACCCAATTCGAATTCAAATTAAACCCAGTTCATATTTAAATTTAACGGTGATCTAGTACTCACCTCCAGAGGCGACGAGAAGGATGGACAGCGGTGGACTGAGGCTTCGTCGGCCAGCTGAAGGCATCGCGAGATGATGATAACTCATGGACTGCGGTGGATCGATTATTGACAAAGGAAGTTGGTCGAGTACCAAAACCCTAATTTGGGTATTCGGTGGTCGCCATTGCAAAATAAAAAGAGGGATTATTCGGCCGAAAGTTTTGATAAGGCAAAATTCGATCGTGCCTATGTACAGGTACATGGGGGGTTGATACGAATTTGATACGGTCCAAAGCCGCATCAAATGAACTAATCCAGGACTCCGTTGATGGACGGTTAGATTAAGTGTGTTTGGGGTGGTGCGGATCGCAAAACTTAGTTTGATACGGATTTGAGAACTGTCAAATTTGATACGGCTTATAGCCCAATTTTACGCTCGCATCCTGGTGTGCCAAATTGGCTGATATGGTGTAGTGTTTGCATCTTTTTGGTATCGATGATAGTCACGTAAATGGCATTTCTAGAAAGAAAATCCACATTTAGCTACGATTCACATTATTGAATCGATCCTGTTTTGGGTGAAAATCGATGGTGTAATCTCGTTGAACCGTGTTGTCTCTGTATACGTTTTCAAAACTGGTTTTTTATAAAATATTTCCAAATGATTTATTAAATTAACAACTAATTATTAAATTTTTTTCGTGTACTTTATTAATATAAAACCTATTTTATTCCCGCTATAGAGGGAAAGGTTTCTACGTTAATAATTACATATAATATTTGAAAAACTGGTTTTATAAATTGCTTTCGTCAAGAGTTATTTTCTAAATTTATAAAAGTATGCACGCACTATTGCACCTTTTGAGAAGACATGTTTGCAATTAAACGGTGTTGTAAACCTTGTGGTATGGGACACATAGTTATATAATATCGGTTAATTTCATACTCATTAATCGAAACCAAATTGTTGTTTCCCTAGGTTGGGTATTTCCATTGAAGTGCGGTATTTCATTGATCTTATGGATTTTCTATGTTTCTTTGAGATTCCTAGTGTGGAGTAGACTAACTTATGGTAAATCGATTAGTGAAACGTGAGGTATGGGACGTATTTATTTCACTTTTTGAGTTACTATTCGTAAGTCTACGACACATCTTGTTATTGTGCCAGTACTAGAGTCGAGAGGAGCCTTATATATATATGCATTTACTTGGTCGAAATGGTCGAGTATACCCAACCGAGGCGGGTTGCGGTAAATTTATGTAGGACCGAGACGAGTCATATGCTCGGCCGAGATAGATTGTAGTATGGGTGCGCACCAGACCGAGACGGGTCATTGTGTCATTTATACTCGACCGTGACAGGTTGAGCCTACTTGATCATGGCGGTTCATAGTAGAAATTTGTTGGACTGAGACGGGTTATCTTACTCGATCGAGGAAGAACATAGTGAATTGCATATATAAAGTACTTGGCAAGAAGATTCTTTCTAGTGATAATTATGCAACTTGGTTGTCATAGGATCCATCAATATAATTGTATCAATGTGGGGAAAAAATATTTTTTTGGATCCATATCTATGTCTCGTTGATTCTTAGCCTTTAGGCTATCTGGTGCTATTTTATATGAAGTAACCTTATTGCTTTAAGACCAGTGGTTGGTTTTTTTGAAGGAGTGTTAGTGATGCTATAAATCCGGTTGTGTAATCTTGTTGATCCTTAGTCTTTCTTGGCTAGTTGTTGATATTTCATGAAGTGTTCACTTTGGGTGAACAAACACATATGCGAGTATAAGTCACATACATGACGATGATGATTGTATTATTTCCTCATTTTTTATCTATTCTGGAGATTACAACTCTTGGAATTTCTTGTGGTCGTTAACTTGCGTGAATCTCTAATCGTCATGATGTGGAGTTTTCACGTTATATTACCCTTTAAAGAATACCAGTTATCTGTGCTTATTATTTATTATATGATGTTATAATATTTCATCTAGACTGGTCCGTGTGTGTTAATGCTCGGGTCAGATCGAGTATTTACAGGTAATTATGGAAGTTGTTCTTTACTTCGTAGCTTGCCCTTTTGATGGACTTCTTCGCTTTATATTTCTTGGACAAACTTTGTTATACTCATATTCGTGCTTGACACCTTTTGATGTATATATATTCTTTTGTGAGAATGTAAGGTGTATGCATATTTCCATTGTACTTGATGTGTGTAAAATTATATATATATATATGTAACTGTGTTATATTTCGTAATCTGTGATTATTGTATTATATCTGTCTTGTTCTGAATCGATCCTGAAACCCTAGTGATATTGTATTAAGTAATAAATATGTCGAACCACAAAAAAAGTTCTAGAGCCTTCATCGACATACTTAGGACTTGTTTAATACAAGATTACAAGAGGTCGCTCCTATCCAGCCCTATTCTCCACCTTAATAGACAGTATTACTCTGTAAAACTCTTTACTAAGGTGGGTCTCGGGGTGGGGCATTACATTTTGGTATCAGAGCAGAGTTCAGAAAAAACATGATAAAACACAGAACATTACACATAGTACACTACATCGAGGTGCATTACAAATAACATGTCATCCTCTCTTGGTTGTCACCAATCGAGTCCTTGAGCTTTCCTTTATCTGTGGGAAACATATCTCGGAATACTGATATAATTTCTAGGTATTCCACTTTTGTTGAATTGAATCGATTTTATCTTAGCTTGTGTATAATACCATTCTATCTTAATTTTTAGCTATGTCGAGAGGTGGTCAAGGTCGAGCTTCAGGTGTATAGCCGTCCAGTGGTTCCCAACCTGAAGGGGTATATATGTCGACCGACCAGATTCTTGAGCCTATTAGGATCACTCAGTCTACCGTTTCATCCCGTTCTTCTCCTCCGTGCAAGTCAGTGTTTGCGCGTATGTATAGTGATTTCATCCACCTCGGTGGCAAGCCATTCAGTGGCACCGAACCAGTATTAGAATTCCAAGCTTGGGTTCGTACTTGCGAGCGTATATTTTCTCGCATGGAGATTTCCGGTCATCAGTGTGTCCTTGTGGCATCAACCATGCTACAAGGTCGTGCTTTGGATTGGTATGAGCTTCTTATTGCGGAGCTAGGTGAGGCTACCCTTAAGTGGAAGCAGTTTAGGGAGCGATTTGAACTTAAGTTCGTGCCTGAATCTGAGAAGTCTATCTTGGCTCGACATTTCCTTGAGCTTAAGCAAGGGAAATCGACAGTTATGGAGTATGTTACCTTATTCGAAGCATTGTTTTAGTATGGTCTTGAGCACATTAGTACTTCTCGCAAGAAAAATCTCAAGTTTGTTACGGGCCTTAGAAAATATTTGAAGAAATCCCTCTTATTACATTTGAGACTTTCCTTTGATGATTTAGTAGATGCGGCCCTTCGGATTGAAGCGGTCGAAAAGGAAGTTGACAGTGATGTTGAGTAGGAAGATCAGAAAAAACTCGAATAAGAAACATCTTCCTAACCGTGAGTCCAATTTTTTTTTCTCATCAGAAAAATAAGTGGAAAGGATCTAGTTCTTATTCTTTTGTTGTTTCTATGAAGTTCAAGCCTTTGGAATGCCACAACTGTGGATCTCGTGGTCACTTTGCCAGAGATTGCCCTAAACCCTGCACTTGTCGTTACTGTAGGCAAGAAGGACATATGGCCTTTGCTTGCCCTAAGAAGCAAAAGAATTCTAACGCGAGTAATCTTGTTGTAGCTACCGCGCCTGGTGGGTCCTCTCAGCCTTGAGGTACTCTTTTATCTTTGTGAGATATTTTATTTCTTGATTATTAATCCTACTTTACTTGGAGCGTGGTGTCGCACTTATTGGTTGGGAAAGAGTACATAGTGGTGCTCTTTTCTTTTCTTTTCTTTTCTGTTGACTATAATATTGTCCTTTTTGAGACAATGAATTCCTTTCCTTGCCATGTTTGGGTTTGATAATCTTTGGATTGGCTTGTATTTTCAAACCAATTCAAAGGATGCTTCGAGATGTTTTCTAGAGTAACCACTTACCATATAATTCATGGGATAAACTTGAATCTACTCATGTGTGGTATCCTTAGAGAATTGTTAGTGCAAAGTTTGTCCATGTTGGGGGAACCATCCTATTGTCAGTTTGGATATTGATTCAATACAATCTATTAAATTAACTTTAAGGAACGAGTTTAATTAAAGTAAAAGCAAGAGGGTAAGTTGGAGCTTATGAGAGAGTGAGTAAGTTAATCTCAGTGCGCAACGGAAGATGGTTGATTTATTTGGCTGTGCGCGAGGAACTATTTAAAAGATATATATTCCTAAGAGTAAAATAACAAAGATGATAGCTTTTTTAGGCTTAATAAAAAATCAATTAACATGACTGGTTATTAGAAGAAGAGACATGGTTATTGATTGTGTTGACATGTCTAGACGTGGCTTAAGATCTCTGGTCGAGACAAGGGACGCCTTGGGTCGATAGACGTTCCAAAGCTTCGTATGAGGCATTATTGACATGAGAAAAATAACCGATGGTTAAAGAGTTGATTTTATACAAGTTAATGGATTCGCGAACTTAAGTAAAAAAAATTGAAACTTGCACATTAAGTAGTCGTCATAAGAGTTTTGATAACCATTCTGTTATTTTACTTGCATTCTATATATATGTTTTATCAAAATTTTAAAAATATATATATATATTGTATAAAGTTAATTAGATCGTTTGGAAATTCAAATTTTAACTTCGATTTTAGAAATCTAAGAGATAAGTAGCATAATTTTTGATGAAATTCTTTTACTTCTATTTTGGTGCATTGAAATAAGTAAAAGTTATTAAATTATAAATATTGCAATATGAGATTTAACTTATGAGAAGTGAATGGTTATTGAATATAAATAGTGGTTTTGATACCTTGAGTAAAAAAAAGATTTAAAATGAAGTTTTAAAAGGAAGTTGAGAATTTAGTTAAATGAATTTATGTTATCTCACTGAGTCGAGTCTAGAAAAAAAATGTTAAATCGATACTCTGTTTGAGTAGCCATTTGGGAATGTGCCTTTGTTCAAGATGAGAAGAAGCATTGAATCACCCGTACTGTTATTTTATTAATTAATAGAAACCTTTTGAATTGTCTAATGGTTATTTTAGCTCTTCGGGCTTTTCTTGAGTTTTGGTGATAGGAAGGGTAATGAGAGGAATATGGCACTTGATTTTAGTGCCACTCTGCATCATCAAACCTATTGATTGTGAAAATTTCTTTTGACACTTTCTGGTTGATCCTCTTGTGTTGGCTACGCGTCTCTATCTTGCTTACCGAGGAACTATTTTATGAGTGTTGAATCTATGTTCGTGTTTCTCTTTTGATATTATAAAAGATATATCTTGTTGTATCTCCCTCATAGCCTTTCTTTCGTGATCTCGCTTCGAAGGATTAACGCCTATACAATTCTTGATAGTCGAGTAATCTTTAATATTGTGTCTAAATGAATGTTTGAGAGTGATTGATGTGCATATCCTTACTAGTCTCTTTCCAAGCTTGAGAATGGGGATTTTAAACTCAAACTCATTTCATTTGTCGTGCGTTTCTTGTGTTAATGGAATAAATTAGGTTGTTATAACCTATTCCTATAGAAATTGAGAGAACGCAATTTTTGTAAGGGGAGAATTCTGTAACAACCCTAGTTTTAGTCAATTACCTGCTATAGCGATTAATGAATTATAATGGGGATTTTTGTTGGTTAATAATGAAATCCATGTTTCTAAAAAAAAAGTGCTTTGTTGGGGAGAATGAGAATTTATTAATTTAAAAGTGAAAATCTGAGAGGAGAATATTTGGTTACCGTTGGGATCCTGGTGAAATATTCATATATATGTACATGGATGCATATAAATGTATAGATAGAAAATAAGTGTGAAGTTAAGATAAATAAGATTTTCTTTTATCCATTAGAATTTAAGAGGCAAATTAGCATAAAAATATATATGCACATATTGGGTTTTGTGATAAGTAAAATAAAAGGCCTAGATGAAGAACAAGTGTTAAAAATATTTTGTAAATGGGTTTTGAGACAAAATGTAAATATTTAGGATTTTTGTGCAAAATTTGTTGAGGTAAATATAAAAATGTGAGTAAAGAGTAAATTTGATGTTTAACCATAGTTCATAAGTATTTTATGGCAATAAAATGTAAAAATGTTCATTTTTGCTGTAAAAATAAATAAATAAAAATGGATGTGTTGGAAATAAATTTTTATAAGTTGCTAAAACTTCTCCGTAAGCAAAATAAAGTTTTTGTTCTTTAAAACATTTGAATTGTCAATTTTTCTAAAGAAATGAAATTTGTTTGCAAATGGTGATATTTGTAAACTTTAATGGTTAATAATTAGAAATAATTTTAAAAGGGGTGATTAAACTTGTGTTAACACTCTTATTATGTATAAATGATGGAATGAACGACAAAAATGGTTGTTAATGTGTAAATATGTGTTAAGCATGGCATTATTGGCTTAATTGGTGTTAAATTGATTAATTAAGGCCTAAACCTCCATTAGTGTCTTTATTAGACTTATGGGACTTTAATTTAATAATTAAAGAGGGATGTTTCTGGAAAAAGAGAGGAGGGTGTGTATTCCTCCTCCTTCCTTCTTCTCAAATGACAGAAAAAGGGAAAACGTAGGGAACTAATTTTCTACCAAACCATAACTTCTAATTCTAAAAAATTAGTGCAATTAAAGAGAAAATCAAGATCTCCAGCAGGTAATCCCTCTAAAACCATGTCTTAATCCATCTCTACTCTCTGATTATAAATCTTTTTACTGTAGTTGATTTCATTTCCTTTGCATGTCACAATAAAACTCTTTTTAGGCTTTGAGAAGGCAATTTCAAGCTCCAAATCCCAAATTTGCATCAAATTCTTGTTGTTGATTCTCTTTTCAGGTGAGTGAACTTCACAACTTCTAGTTGAAATCATTTACAAGTGGTATTCTCTGAATTTATTGTGTTTTTGAGATGATTCGATTCGATTCGGTGTAGTGCATTATTTCTGAGTTACATCCCGTATTCCTGAAAATGAAGTGTAGTAAAACAAGCATACCATCCATGTTTCTTATCCGATTTAGCTCATTTTTTTCTAGAAAACTAGACTCAATAAGCAACATTTTGTATTCAGATTGTTTTTTGAAATTTTGCCATTTGATAGGCCTGAAACAGATTTCGAAATGATAGTATAATTCTGTCTTTTGCCTAATTTTCTGAGCTGAAACATGAAATTGTTTTAGCCATAACTTTTTCGTTTTTAATCAGAATTTGACAATTCTTGATGATTCGGAAAGCTGAAAACCTAAGCTATAATTTTGTTTAATATGTTCTGCAAAATTTTGAAGTTTTCTGAGCTCAAATCATCATTTTTCGTTGTTGTCCTGTCGAATACATGCAGCAGGCTGAGTTTTAAACTTTTAGTAAAATGACCATAACTTTTTTGTTTTTAATCGGAATTCGATAATTCTTGATGATTCGGAAAGATGAAAACCTAAGCTACAATTTTGTTCAATATGTTGTACAAAATTTTGAAGTTTTATAAGCTAAAATCATCATTATTTGTCGCAATCCTGTCGAATACATGCAGCAGGCTGAGTTTTCGATTGTTAGTAAAACGATCATAACTTTTGAACTGCTGATCGGAATTCAATTATCTTGTACATTCTGGAAAGCTTGAATTAGATGCCACAAAATTTTATTCATAGAGTTTGAATATCTTGCTATTTAGTAGCTTGAAACAATGGATTTTGTCCGTTGTCCTGTATTTTGCTTTATGTTTTTGGGGTATTAGTTTTTCACAAATTACTTAAAATTATTCTGCATCTTTTGGTGTCGTTGATCGTCATGTGAATGGCATTTCGAGAAAGAAAATCCACATTTATCTACGATTCACATTATTGAATCGATGCTATTTTGGGTGAAAATTGATGGTGTAATCTCGTTGAACCGTGTCGTCTCTGTACACGTTTTCAAAACTGTTTTTTAATAAAATATTTCCAAATGATTTATTAAATTAACAACTAATTATTATATTTTTTTCGTATACTTTATTAATATAAAACCTATTTTATTCCCACTATAGAGGGAAAGGTTTCTATGTTAATTATTACACATACTATTTGGAAAACTGGTTTTACAAATTGCTTTCGTCAAAAGTTATTTTCTAAATTTATAAAAGTATGCGCATGCTATTGCACCTTTTGAGAAGACATGTTTGCAATTAAACGGTATTGTAAACCTTGTAGTATGGGACATATAGGTATATAATATCGGTTAATTTCATACTCGTCAATCGAAACCAAATTGATGTTTCCCTAGATTAGGTATTTCCGTTGAAGTGGGGTATTCCATTGATCTTATGGGTTGTAACAACCCACATTCTACGCATCGGAGGATCGTAGAATATTTATTTCTTTCTTATACGTAGTCGTATGATCACGTAACTTTGGGAAACGACTATTGGGGTCATTTCCCATGTTCATTATTTTTGGCGATTTTTAAATGACCGTTTTGCCCCTAGCTGATCTTGTTTCGGCCATAACTTTTGATTGGAAAGGAATTTTGACCTGAAACCACTTCCATTAGATTCGTTTGATGGTTTACCTTTCCGTAGAGTGGTCACATGTGAGAAACGGACTTACCGTTTGGGAGACATGGTTGAAATAAGGTTTTGGAAGATGAAAAACTGCTTAACCGGGCCAAATAGGTTGATTAGTAATTGGGCCCATAACCCATTTCGGGATTAGGGTTATGGGGAGGCTGAAATGAGTTAGGGTTTCATTTCAGTTTTCTAGCCTCCACTTACCTCTTAGAAACCCTAAAAATGGCCTCTAACCTCTAAAACATCTCCAAATCACCTACAACTTGAACATTGGGATTAGCAACATCAAATCAAGGGAGATCTTCACCAAATCAAGATTAGAGCTGCTGGAACACATTAGAATTCGACCCAAATAGAGAATCATTTCAGATCTATAGTTTACTTTGTGGCAAAGGTGAGTGATTTGCATTGTTTTTCACTAATTACTGCTAATTATGGTAATTAGCGAAGATTAGCGAAATTATGGCTCAGAAAAACCTAGAAAAATTCCTAAAATTTTTAAACATCATTTTATGCCTCTGATATGAATTTGGGTTAATTTAGACTAATTTTGCAAGCCCCGGAATTTGGGGGATTAAGGGGAAAATATGGGTTTTTGGGTATGTTTGATCCGTTTTGACATATCATATTGTTGTTTTGGTGTTTGTGGATGTTTGTACTTGTTGCTATGACTGTATGGTATGCTTTGTGATTGTCTAGAAGTGTTAGATTGGTCGAAAACGCCGTCGTATGGCGTAAACAGTCGCTGGAAGGGTTCAAGAAATATGCAGGAAATCGGATCGGATCGCCTCCCTCTACCCGACCCGCTCGTGATGATGGTGACCGACCCGAACCCCTCCACGAACTTCCTGGGGAAGCAAGCCACGATCCGATCGCCTTGAGGATCACGAACCAGAAGCTCCAATCCGATGCACCACGAGCTGACGCCATGAAGGAAGGAGCCATGAACAGGTTCAGCGACCCGACCCGACTAGGAGGAACGATCCGAATCGCTCCAGCTAGTTGACCATGAGCCGATCCATGAATGGTGCTCACGATCTGGAGTTGAAGTCACAAACTGAACTGGAGCATGGTGTCACGACCAGAAGGCACGACCCGATCCAATGGAAGGAGCATGAGCTGACATCATGGGCGATCCGCGAGTCACGATCCGACCCGAGCGAGGGTGATGACCACGATCCGAAGCAAGATGAAGTGAAGACCGATCCGGATGAAGATGATGACTAAAACCCGAGATGCAAAGGTAGTCCAAATGGAAGTTAGAGCTCAGTA
This sequence comes from Allium sativum, assembly GCA_030737875.1. Classification (NCBI taxonomy): domain Eukaryota; kingdom Viridiplantae; phylum Streptophyta; class Magnoliopsida; order Asparagales; family Amaryllidaceae; genus Allium; species Allium sativum. The sequence goes on along the minus strand of CM060909.1, from coordinate 376,137,580 downwards.
TCCAGATGGGAACCAATGAGTTCACTTCATGATTGGGCTTTGCTGCGGGACGTGTGCAAAGGGGTTGTCGGTATTCATAACTTTGGTTCACCACTGAGAGATGGATAGTGGGCTTGTAGTGATAGTTGTACGGGATTGGATTCCGTTATGGCCCAAAGAATTAGGTGACCAAAGTAACGGGTATCGTATGCTTTACGCACCGAGTGAGAGATGTGAGGATGGTTGCTATGCTTGACTGTTTGCCATCACTATGACATGCACACCCCCTCCCCCGTATCCTTACACTATATGTTAGTGGCACCTTAGAGTGTTGTACGGTATGTAGTGCTAACTCTTTGGTTGCAGGTTCAGGTATGATTGGATTATACCTGTTATTGTTTTGTTTTGCTGCTTATCGTTCATACCAGACTTTTTGTCTGACCCAGAGTTTTATGTCTCTTCTTATTACTCTGGGTGCTCACACGAGCAGACTAGAGACATGTTAGCTGGTGATGCACGAGTAGCTGATTCGGAGACGAGCAGGAGGCTCCTACGTATGATATCTACATATATTCTCCCTGTGTCGTTGGTGGTCACTACTTGGGCATTAGTAGTGTACCTTCCTTATCTTGATTTGCTTTTAGAGACAGTTTTAAAAGTTGTAATAATGATGTTGTGAAACATAAGCTGTATTTGGGTTTTCCGCTGCTATGATAGTTTGTTTCCATCTTATGCACTGTCTCACCTGTTTTGTGTCAAGTATATGTTATGATTATATTTTATCCCATGCGCTGTGAGACATATTACAGGTTCTTTGTTTGTTTTACTCTCTTCTTTCCTTTCTTCTAGCGACCGTCCCGTGCTAGATGGACATGTGTACAGCGCACATTTGGAGTAAATGTCGGTTGGTGCGGGGCGGGCCGTCACATTTGGTATCAGAGCTCTAGGTTGCGTAGTTAACCTAGGGAAAGAAACTAGGGAGAGATAGTACGTATATGAGAGCGCGTATTTGTGACTATTTTGGTTTTCAAAAGCTATATCTATATACATTATTAGTATAGCTAAGGATGAAGTCGTACTGCACTGGCACCACTATGGAGATGGTTAATCGTTTTCTCTCTACAGATTTGACGATGAGCCGAAATTTGAGAGGTGCTGGAAGAGGAGCCAATAATGGGAATGCTCATGACATGAGGACGATGTTCACTGACTTCATGAGGGAGATGCTTAGGGATGTTCAGGGAGCAGTTCCCAACGCCAGTAATGGTGGTGGTGCAGTAGTGCAGGCGCCTAGGGTCGACTTCGCCAAGTTGTGCAAGGATTACACTAACCTTGGTGGGAAGCCGTTCCACGGAACGGAGTCGGCCACAGATGTTCAGGATTGGTTGGATAGTTGTTATCGTATCTTCGACGACTTGGGTATCGAGGATGCGATGAAGAGAAGGCTAGCATCTCGTCATCTGCAAGGGCGAGCGATGAATTGGTGGAATGCCATTAAGACAGCTACTCCAGAGGATCAAGTTACTTGGAATCAGTTTAAGACTCGCTTTTGTGATAAGTTTATTCCAGCTGCTCATAAATCAGAATTGTTCAGGAAGTTCTTGGAGCTTAAGCAGAATGGTAGGGCAGTCTCGGAGTACATCGCAGAATTTGATACTTTATCGAAATATGGATGGTCCCTTATCGATACAGTTGAAAAGAAGGACGAGAAGTTCATAACTGGCTTGGATGGGTACTTGGGGGAAAGACTTATAAACCATATCGATGAGATGTTCGAATCTATTGTAGGAAAGGCATTAAGGTCAGAGAGCCTTTTCCCTAAGTCGAAGACTGAGGTTGCTACAGCATCTGCAGAGGAGCCAAAGCCGCAAGCAGGCGGTGAAGGCAAGAAGAATTCTCAGAACAAGAGGAAGAAGAACCCGACCAAGGATGGTCAGAACAAGAAAAATAAGAAAGATGGCGAATGCTTTAGTTGTAGCAAGAAGGGCCACTATGCCAGAGATTGTCGAGAAAAGCCTGGGGAAAGGAAGTGCTTTAACTGCGGCCAGGTGGGACATCACAAGGATGATTGCCCACAACCTCCTAGGGAGAAGCAGATTGTGAATGCGTATGCTATCAACGCCGTTCCTTCTTCGTCGAATGCTCCAAGTGTGGCGCAGAAGGGAAAGGGTGTCGTTATAAAAGGTATGCTTTCTATTTAAGATGTTTCTGTTTGGGTATTGTTTGACAAACCCGAGATAGTCGATAGACCTCTAGTTGTGACGAACCCGATTGGTGGTTCGACTAGTTTTGGCATGGTTTGTGGTAATGTGGTCTTATCGAGTCATGGATGTATGTTTGTTGTGATTGCTTTGTTTTGGGCTTTACTGGGTTTAGCATTATTTTGGGGAGTCGATCTACTCCAAAGGAATAGGGTGGTATTAGGTACCTACCTAGTGATGGCGATAGTAACTGGAGTTAAGGAAGCTGAAAGGCTATCGTTGTAATAAGTTCTAGTTGTCTCTGGGAGGCAAATGAATGCTCCAGTGCTAGATTGTTTTGCTAGTATCACCTCACGTGGGTTGTCCGAACTCGGAGGAGATGTTCCTTGGGTGCTTGTCTGATATTGGTTTAGGCCTTTGGGGCTTGTACTTGGGGAATGTCGATTTCGACTAGGATGGTTTGCGTGAGGGGTAAATAATTGTTGTGATTTTTCATTGGATGATATCTTGGTTTACTCGAGGAGTGATGGGCAGACGGAACATGATAAGACTGTTCAATGGTATAGACTGCCCAGAGTTAGACTCGATAGGGTTATGAGATTGCTCGACTGGGACTCGAGAAAGATGCAAAGTAATGGATTGTTTAGAACCCTATGTTGATGTTCTCTTTGGATAGTAGGACTTTGAAGGAATAGGATGTGTTCGTTGATCATGGAGGATACAACGAAGATTAGGGCGATTCAAGTTGGACTTGAACTCGTAAAAGGAAAATGGGTGTCCGTTGATCTTGGAGATGCAACGAATAAGGAGACGACGACTCACGTTGGACTAGAGTTTGTCGGTAATGGATACTCAAGACTGGGTCTGAGTTATAGATTGACTCGAGTTGGACCCGAGAAGGATGCAAGGAATTGGATTCGGCTTGAGTTGGACTCAAGAGGGCAGCAAGACAATGGATAGACTTGGGTTGGACTCAAGTATTTTAGGCGGACTAAAAGCAGGGGTATATGGGGATGCCCGTTACCTTGGATCCGTTGGACGTGATCTAGTTATCCTTGGAGGATAAACGTACATTGGACGTACGGTAGTCCGTAGGGAGGCGGGGCTTCCATTGGCCTGGGATTGGTTAGACCAGTCAAGTAGGCATCGGTGTATGAATGGAGGTTGGGCTTCCATTAGTTATTGATGTTGGTTGGACCAGACATACTAGAATCGACATATTGGGATTGGTTAGACCAATCATGTAGGCGTCGATGTGTTTATGAATTTAGCAGGAGATAAGTAGGACTTGTTTGATGGATGCTATGGTTGCTATGTTGTTCCTATTTTTCTTCCCTTGAGTAGACTATTACCTGTAGGGTTCCAGCGATGGGGAACAAAGTGATTATAGTAGGACTATGAGCCAGTGCAGTAGAGTCGTCATGACTCGAGGGGCAAAGTGGACATAGTAAAGGATTAGTAAGGCTATGAGCCAGTGCAGTGGAGTTGTTATGACTTCATAGGGGCAGAGTGGACATGTCAAAGGACTAGTGGCTATGGATCAGTGCAGTGGAGTCGCCATGACTCCATGGGGCAGAGTGATCATAGAAAAGGATTTGGGTGCGGTAATAGTTGCATTGAGTAGGAGACATGCCAGTTTAGGGGTTTTGTTTCTAGGATGGAAGCAACTAGAGTATATCACAGGATATGATTTCAGGCCCAAGAGTGAATTGGATTCAGAAACACTAGTAAGCTTGACGATTAGATCGATTTTGATTGAGTGGATTGGTTCCAGTTAGAAGGACGATCCTAATCTATTGGAAACCATCTCTAGGGTAGAGATGGGTATCGATGGAAAGAGAATGATCAAGTAAGGATTTGATCGAGAAGGGTGGCTTCGAAAGAATAAGGGACTAGTTGTACCCAACGTAGATGGACTGAGAGATGAAGTGCTTAGAGCATATCATCACCCGAAATTGACTATACATCCCAGTGGTAACAAGATGTATTGAGACATGGAGCAGATCTACTACTGGGAAAGGATAAAGAAAGACGTTGGGAAGTTTATGTCCAAATGCATAAATTGCCAGTTAGTTAAAGCTGAGCAAAAGAAGCCTAGTGGTTTGTTACAACCATTATAAATTCCTAAATGGAAATGAGAACAAGTCTCAAATGGATTATATTGATAGTTTACCAAGGACTAGGTCAGGGCATGATGGTATTTGAGTGAATTGTATATTAGAGAATGAAGGCTACCCAAGATAGGCATAAGACTTATCTTGATAAGAGACGAAGAGATTTGGAATTCTTCGATAACGACTTGGTGTTCGTCAAGATCTCTCTATTGAGAATGTGATTCGGATTGGTTGGAGAGGTAAGTTAGCACCAAGATTTGTTGGTCCATTCCCAGTCCTCGAGCAAGTTGGGAATTTGGCGTATGAAGTAGAGCTACGTGACAAGATGGCGGGAGTTCACAACGTATTTCATGTTTCCCAGTTAAGGAAGTTTGTGCAAGACCCTAATGTGGCTATTTCACCAGATCAGTTGGACGATATCGAGGTTGAACCCGAGGCGGTTGAGAACCGCAAGCCTATGCGTATTGTTAGGAACGATACGAAGCAGCTTCGAAGGAAGGCGGTGAAACTAGTCAAAGTCCAGTGGGGTGAGAATGAAAAAGACTGTACCTGGGAAACAAAGGAAGAAGTATCCAGAGCTCTTTGCCTGGTAAGGTTTTGGTAGTGATAGTTTCTTCCCTTGTTAGTAGACCGCATGCTAGGATAGACTTGTTTTGCATGTTGATTGTTGTTTTGGTGCTGATAGGCATGCGGGACCCTTTGTGTGTTTTGGATAGGGAATTTCGGGGGCGAAATTTCTTAAGGGGGGGAGAATGTAACAACCCGCATTCTACGCATCGGAGGATCGTAGAATATTTATTTCTTTCTTATATGAAGTCGTATGATCACGTAACTTTGGGAAACGACTATTGGGGTCATTTCCCATGTTCATGATTTTTGCCGATTTTTAAATGACCGTTTTGCCCCTAGCTGATCTTGTTTCGGCCATAACTTTTGATTGGAAAGGAATTTTGACCTAAAACCACATCCATTAGATTCGTTTGATGGTTTACCTTTCCGTAGAGTGGTCACATGTGAGAAACGGACTTACCGTTTGGGAGATATGGCTGAAATAAGGTTTGGAAGATGAAAAACTGCTTAACCGGGCCAAATAGGGTGATTAGTAATTGGGCCCATAACCCATTTCGGGATTAGGGTTATGGGGAGGTTGAAATGAGTAGGGTTTCATTTCATTTCAGTTTTCTAGCCTCCACTTACCTCTTAGAAACCCTTAAAATGGCCTCCAACCTCTAAAACACCTCCAAATCACCTACAACTTGAACATTGGGATTAGCAACATCAAATCAAGGGAGATCTTCACCAAATCAAGATTATAGCTGCTGGAACACATTAGAATTCGACCCAAACAGAGAATCATTTCAGATCTATAGTTTACTTTGTGGCAAAGGTGAGTGATTTGCATTGTTTTTCACTAATTACGGCTAATTATGGTAATTAGCGAAGATTAGCGAAATTATGGCTCAGAAAAACCTAGAAAAAATCCTAAAATTTTAAAACATCATTTTATGCCTCTGATATGAATTTGGGTTAATTTCGACTAATTTTGCAAGCCCCGGAATTTGGGGGATTAAGGGGAAAATATGGGTTTTTGGGTATGTTTGATCCGTTTTGACATATCATATTGTTGTTTTGGTGTTTGTGGATGTTTGTACTTGTTGCTATGACTGTATGGTATGCTTTATGATTGTCTAGAAGTGTTAGATTGGTCGAAAACGCCGTCGTATGGCGTAAACAGTCGCTGGAAGGGTTCAGGAAATATGCAGGAAATCGGATCGGATCGCCTCCCTCTACCCGACCCGCTCGTGATGATGGTGACCGACCCGAACCCCTCCACGAACTTCCTGGGGAAGCAAGCCACGATCCGATCGCCTTGAGGATCACGAACCAGAAGCTCTGATCCGATGCACCACGAGCTGACGCCATGAAGGAAGGAGCCACGAACAGGTTCAGCGACCCGACCCGACCAGGAGGAACGATCCGAATCGCTCCAGCTAGTTGACCACGAGCCGATCCACGAATGGTGCTCACGATCTGGAGTTGAAGTCACGAACTGAACTGGAGCATGGTGTCACGACCAGAAGGCACGACCCGATCCAATGGAAGGAGCATGAGCTGACACCATGGGCGATCCGCGAGTCACGATCCGACCCGAGCGAGGGTGATGACCACGATCCAAAGCAAGGTGAAGTGAAGACCGATCCGGATGAAGATGATGACTAAAACCCGAGATGCAAAGGTAGTCCAAATGGAAGTTAGAGCTCAGGATCCAGATGGGAACCAATGAGTTCACTTCATGATTGGCATTTGCTGCGGGACGTGTGCAAAGTGGTTGTCGGTATTCATAACTTTGGTTCACCACTGAGAGATGGATAGTGGGCTTGTAGTGATAGTTGTATGGGATTGGATTCCGTTATGGCCCAAAGAATTAGGTGACCAAAGTAACGGGTATCGTATGCTTTACGCACTGAGTGAGAGATGTGAGGATGGTTGCTATGCTTGACTGTTTTCCATCACTATGACATGCACACCCCCTCCCCCGTATCCTTACACTATATGTTAGTGGCACCTTAGAGTGTTGTACGGTATGTAGTGCTAACTCTTTGGTTGCAGGTCCAGGTTCAGGTATGATTGGATTATACCTGTTATTGTTTTGTTTTGCTGCTTATCGTTCATACCAGACTTTTTGTCTGACCCAGAGTTTTATGTCTCTTCTTATTACTCTGGGTGCTCACATGAGCAGACTAGAGACAGGTTAGCTGGTGATGCACGAGTAGCTGATTCGGAGACGAGCAGGAGGCTCCTACGTATGATATCTACATATATTCTCCATGTGTCGTTGGTGGTCACTACTTGGGCATTAGTAGTGTACCTTCCTTATCTTGCTTTTCTTTTAGAGACAGTTTTAAAAGTTGTAATAATGATGTTGTGAAACATAAGCTGTATTTGGATTTTCCGCTGCTATGATAGTTTGTTTCCATCTTATGCACTGTCTCACCTGTTTTGTGTCAAGTATATGTTATGATTATATTTTATCCCATGCGCTGTGAGACATATTACAGGTTCTTTGTTTGTTTTACTCTCTTCTTTCCTTTCTTCTGGCGACCGTCCCGTGCTAGCTGGACATGTGTACAGCGCACATTTGGAGTAAATGTCGGTTGGTGTGGGGCGGGCCGTCACATGGGTTTTCTATGTTGCTTTGTGATTCCTAGTGTGGAGTAGAGTAACATATGGTAAATCGATTAGTGAAACATGCGGTATGGGACGTATTGGTTTCACTTTTTGAGTTACTATTCGTTAGTCTGTGACATATCTTGTTGTTGTGCCAGTACTAGACTCGAGAGGAGCCTTATATATACGCATTTACTTAATCGAAGTGGTCAAGTATACCCAACCGAGGCGGGTTGCAGTAAAATTATGTAGGACTAGGACGAGTCATATACTCGATTGAGATAGGTTGTAGTATGGGTGCGCACCAGACCGAGACGGGTCATTGTCTCATTTATACTCGACCGTGACAGGTTGAGCCTACTTGATCGTGGCGGGTCATAGTAGAAATTTGTTGGACCGAGACGGTTCATCTTACTCGATCGAGGCAGAACATAGTGAATTGCGTATATAAAGTACTTGGCAAGAAGATTCTTTCTATTGATAATTGTGCAACTTGGTTGTCATAGGATCCATCCATATAATTGTACCAATGCGGGGAAAACTATTGTTTTGGATCCATATCTATGTCTCGTTGATTTTTAGCCGTTAGGCTATTTGGTGCTATTTTATATAAAGAAACCTTATTGCTTTAAGACCAGTGGTTCGTTTTTTTGAAGGAGTGTTAGTGATGCTTTAAATCTGGTTGTGTAATCTTGTTGATCCTTACTCTTTCTTGGCTAGTTGTTGATATTACATGAAGTGTTCACTTTGGGTGAACAAACACATATGCGAGTATAAGTCACATACATGACGATGATGATTGTATTATTTCCTCATTTTTGATCTATTCTGGAGATTACAACTCTTGGAATTTCTTGTGGTCGTCAATTTGCGTGAATCTCTAATCAACATGACGTGGAGTTTTCACGTCATATTACCCTCTAAAGAATACCACTTATGTAGCGAACCGGGATTTTCGACTCCGAAAATCAACATCAAACTATCATGTTGACCATTCAGACATCGAAACATAGATTAAGAAACAAATAGGATTTCCTTTAGATAGGTGATCATACACCCTAATGGGAGCGACCCACATAGCCATGCTGCCTGCCCGATTTTTGTCATCTCCGGGTTGATGAGGCTTGAGGCCAGAATTAACTCTTGACATTTGGTCACCATTCACTTTGAATGCCACATCGTCAAATCCATCAGATATCACTAATTGACGTCCACAAAAATACTCCAGCTGAAAGCTAGAGAACGGCGATTCTCCGCCAACAACTATTGTACGTTTGAAGAAATCAACGTACGTGACCCTTTGGAAATACTCTGTCAGACATTCGTCCATATACGTCATCCAGGAACAGGATGAACCGAAGGCACTCTCCTACCGCATCCATATAGGAATCACCCCATGGATCAGTAGCGAGAAGTCCTTGCAACTCGTAGATTCCAACCACGACAGAATCACAGCTTATCTCTGCTTGCCAGGCAGAGAACATTAGTGGTCCTTCCGTTTATGAAGATCCACGGTCTTCAATGCTCCATCTCGATCATCTTCTGAGATCTTCACGTATTTGTTGGTCGGAATGGTTTTCGAATATAAATTCGATCCCGGTCTTTCCATACCAACAATCGTATTGGGCGGGTTTGATAGTCGGTGTTTTAACTATCAAAATATACAGTGTTTCAAACATGACACTCCAATGAGTTCACTGGTTCAGCATTCAGCATCATTTGGCCTTTGACAAACTAATTTGCTTTTGTTAAATTAAAACTTCTAACTCTTTTAAATATTCAAAAATACGATATTTGAATAACTCTAATTGATTAATTAACATTCGTCTTAACCCCATTCGCTCGACTCTAGATCACAGCGATCACAATGGTTACGCCTGAATCCCTCAGGAAACATCCGACTGCCGTAGGCTATCTGCAGCCCTACGAATTACGCTAGCAGTCGTACGAAAATGGCAACTTAGCCGAATAATTATGTTTGGCTAATTCTATCTCGAATAACTATATTCCATTACACACTTAAGTCTTCTTTCAAATCATCTTTTAAATTCGGAAATCCATTAGTTTTAACAAAGAAATTTATAACACATATGTTATAACAATAGCATTATAATTACTATTTAGATTTACAAAACAACAGCGCTATAATCGCTGTTTAGGTTTACAATCCATTTACTATAGCAAAAGTGCTACAATCGCTATATTAGATTTACAAAACATATATTATAACAACAGCGCTAAATTCGCTGTTTAGATTTCAAAACATATTCACTAACGTCTCTTACGATTACCAACTAACATTATCTTCAGATAATCCCGACGTTGTTCAAGTTGGGGTATTTTAATTACCTCTCAGACCTTGATCAAACAACGGTCTTATCCTCAGATAAATATCAGTTATAATCAATGCCAAAATTCCATTTATAATTCTGGTTTATAATAAACCCTTTTACCATAATCTCCTTTCACTTAATTCATATAATTGAGTACGTTTATTTCTTTTCACCATTCAGTTGGCTTGCATCTCACATTCGGTACCCTTTTGAAATGAATTCCCATTTAAAGAATATATTCCTAAATTTATCATTAATTAAAATAATAACTTATTTCAAACATTAACTACTTTAGTAGTTAATCCCTTTATTTACTAAATTAAATATCAAATCCCTTTTAAATCCTTATTTAAATTCAAACAATATTCGTTTAACTATTTTAGTCAAAACACATTAACTTGATAAACAATTCTAATTTCAAACGGCCGATTTAATTAACTCAAAAACTTGATTATCTCATTAACTGATTTCAACAATCCTCGCTTTAAATTAATTAAAAATATAATTAATTTAAATAAATTCTAATTATTTGTTTCTTTACAAAGCAAATTTTCAAGGTTTATCCATTTAATTCATTTCTTATTCTTCCACTGGTAAATCTGATTAACATCAGCATTTGCTTTGCAAAATAAATTCATAACAAATCAAAGTCTTAAACAAATAAAATATTTATTTATTTCTCTTAAATAACTTTTATTCAAATAATATAATTCAAATCTAACTCTGGTTATAAAATAAATTTTATAACCTCAACTCTATCGATTCACCTGACGGTGAATCACTGTCTATAACCCGATTGATTTTAAAGGCCATACTCTGCCAAACACTTAACCAATATCACCTATTGGTTCAAACCAAACAGATGTTGAATATTCAATTAATAATCAACCATCAAATCAATCACACAAACAGATCAGTTCATATATGATAATATGAAAATAAATAATACATTTGAGGAATCCGGCTGGATCCCTCCAACCTGTTCTTCCCTGTATACAAAATGGTTATCTCAAATCAGCCTGTTCAGTTTTGTTTAACTAAATAGCAACCATTCAACATCAAAGGCAAGCAATTCAAACAGTTCAACAATTTAAACCACGTTTATAAATAAACGTGACCAACCAAGGTGAGTTACCTTTATTGGGACCATTCGTTAAAAATAACGATTTGGTATTTCACTGAAATTAAACACAGTTTAATTTCATCAGTTAAATCAACAGATAAATAACTAGCAAAACAGTCAACCATTGGCAAGCAGAACACACAAAATAAAAATACCCAATTTATATAAAATATAAAAAGGGTAACTGAGTGAGTTTAACTCACCTTGATTTGATTTATTTCCGAACTGGGTTATTTTCAGTTAAATTTAAACGAGTGTTTAATTCAACTGAAAATTTCTGTTGATTCCATATCTGTCCAAAACAGTTCAAGAATGTACTGTTCATCACTGTGATTCCAACGACAACCGGTTCGTCTAATTCTGCAAACATATACACGATATAAAATTATAGGCATCCATAACTAAATTAAATAATTAATTTCTTAATTTAATTGTGGTTAACTGTATTTACTTTTGTTCTGAAATATGTAAGCCGGTTGTATTCTTTGTTCACAATCCTTTGTTCATTTTGAACGATAGCCAAGTCTTCAACCTGCATCGTCCAAAAATACGATTTTTATTTACTCAATTAATTTGCTAATGTTATTAATATATATTAATTATTAAAACAATACCCTATTCTGGTACGTTCTTCCTTGCAGTTCGGTTCTCCCATCAGTCAAAGGTCGCCGCCCATACCTGTTCAGGATTTGGATAATATGAGTTAATTAAACCAAGACCCTTTAATTACTAACTAATTACGTTTTAAAAGTTGAATGGCCGATCCTCCTTTCACTGGCTTTGAAATAACTAGCCATGTTCTGCACTATTTATTTAAATGTTATGATCCTTAATCACTAAACTTATAAACTAATTTATTACTAAAAAAAAAAGTTAGGTCTAATTATGGTTTACCGCTCCTTCATGCTCGCCAACGTGTCATGGTATCACCCGCCTTTTTGTTTGTTTCTCATATCCTTCACCATTTTATTTCTGCTCATCATCTCTTCCAGTTCATTCGAATACAAAGGAAACCACTGATCCCTCTGCATTTTGTTGTTTTCTTTCCCAAACAGTTGCCACTACCATACGACAACCCCTCAACCGCTCAGCCTTCTTGTTTCAATGCTGACTCCCCCTTCTTCACGGTTTCAGAACGTGATCCCCATCTCGTGTGATGCCCGAACCCATTGACAATTCCGTGGCTTTCAAATGATAAGGCTGACCCCTCTTTTTCCATTCGCATGCTTCTTTCCACCATGCTATACCCCTTCGCAACTACCCCTCCCATGCAAACATCCGCCCATGTTCCCCAAAACTTCCCAGTGCTGCTACGTTCAGCATGCACACACTACCCGAGCCTTCTGTTCCTCCTTCATGCATAGAACCGCACCCTTCTCCCCTTCACATGTTTCGTTTCGTTCTTTTTTTTTTTTTTTTTTTTTTTTCTTCTTTCTGAAGCCGAGAAAAAGAAAACAAATGGAGGAGTTTATATAGGGAGGAGAAGTCGTGGGGTTTACGTTTACTTGGGGGTTACGTTTGGAGGAAGTGTGGCCGCCAAGCTGTCGGTTGTGTACAGCGCAAGGATGTGTATACGTTGGTGATTTGATAACACAAAACAGTGACTATATATAGGCTGTACACTGATGGATACATAGGACGGCTTGTACGAAGATTAAAAATATGATCAGCATGAAGCATGCTTTAGATTAGTTTATTTATTAAAAACGAAACTTAGCTATGAGGTAGTTGGTAAAACCATCACGAATGATTTTTGTTTACTGATAAAAATGATGTTCTTGATGTAAAACGATATTCCGGACCCAATGGGACAAGTTTCGTCGCAATCCGAGGTCGTTTGAAGAAAATTCCCTTATGAAACCAGAAATGAACACACGTTTAATTTTTCTACGGTCACCAGATAAATCGAATCAACTCGAAACTGCGAACATTAACAATAACTTTTCGATACGAATCCAACGGCACTAATTTCGTCGCATTCTGAGACTGTTGCCCCGGTAGGCTGTTTTTACCCTGAACCGCCCTACCCTTTTTAACGCCAAATTTCTCGATCTCTAAAAATAACCAACTATATACATATCCTGACTCCAATCGACGATACGAACTCAACGGAACTGGTTTCGTGGCCTAATTCGATCGTCTTCTCCAGTTATGCCCAAATATCCCTTTATTTATTTAAATGCGCGCTATAGAATTTGAACGGGCGTTTACGGTTGCTGTGGTCACATACGATATCGGTTTTCCACGCCATTTGACACCGTGCAATAATTTAACGATACGGTTCTAATAAAACTGGTTTCGTCGAAATCTGAGTCCGTTTGCAGAACGGCTATTTTAAAGGCCTATAATTTAATAACGATTTTCCATAGCGACTATTTCAAAATTTGATTTGGCCATAACTATCAAACTACAACACGAAATCTAGATTTTTCTCTTTCATATGAAAGCTATTTCCAATACGGCTCCAACGTGTCTTGTTTTACAGAAATCCGACTTATACCGAATCCTGTATTCTCAGTTGAAGTTCAAAACTTCATTTCACGAACTGCACGCCATTTTCAAGCTCGAATTATAATTATATAAATATATAACGTTCAACTTCGTTTTTAATAACGAATTAAATATTAAATTCCATTAATATTCCCAATATAATATTTAAAACTAATTTAAATATTCATATTCAAATGGTCGAAAAACACGGGTCGTTACATTCTTCCCCCCTTAAAATAATTTCGTCCTCGAAATTGCTAAGGTAAGAAAGAACGTTATAAATTCATTAATTTCAAATCTAATTTTATATTAAATTAGAAACCAATTCAATACTGTAAATAAATATTTTCAAAAATATCGGAAATTTTCTAACACTTTAAATTTTTGAAAAATTTCGCCAGCACCTCCTCTGTATGGCTCAATCGGTACAACTACAATTCGCCTCTCTGGGCCTTCTCCAATCCAAAAGAAAATGAAACAGCCAAGTGTCTTGCCAAATAGGCTCATAAATCACCAAACCCATATAAAGTAAACGTGTACCTTTTTGGTCGAGCATATCATTATATCCTTTCCATCTGCTGCCCTGTCAGCATATAGAATCTCAACCCCAAACAAAATTCCACTTTTATCCTCAAAACCAAATCCTTCACGCATCCAATCCAAATCCCATTCCTAACTTAATTTCCATCCATTTCAATTCCAACTCTTAACTTAACAGTCCAACACCATTTCAGGTTCCTGTCTCACAAATTTCAAAATCTGATTCTACTCGATATATTATCTCCTGATTCAATTTCCAGTTAATTGATTTCAATTCAATTCATATTTGCTTTCCCAATTTCTATTTAATTTTTTTTTTTTGTTCAAACAATTCCCCTGGGAGTTTTCCAACAGTTTAGTTTTTTCAAAAATTAAATATTCCCTTTCAGGATTCAAAACAACTTGCTTTTTCTCAAAGCAATTCAAAACAAAATCTTTGGTAGTAATCCGTCACTTAGAACTCGAAAATGAACACCGATAATGGCGCGCACATCATCGAAATCTATTTTCCAGCTATCGAAGTGAGTTCAATACTATACCACTTTCAAAATCATTTCTAAACACTTCCATTTTGAAATTTATTTCAAAATAAAATTCACGATGCTTGTAAACAATTTAAAATCTCCCAGGATTTTAAAATTTTCATATATTCAATTCAAATTTCATTTGCAATCATCTTTCCCACTTTAAGGAATTTTAATTCCAATTCTGGTTTAGATTTCAGATTTAATTCATCTGATTCCATGTTATACGAATTCTAATTGGTTATTTATATAACCATTTCAATTATAATCAACCAACACATCCAATATACTATAATCCTTCAAATATATATCATTCTTTTATATTGAAATATAATTTGGGTAAAATTATTTCATTTACCCTCTTTCAAACATACTGCGTCGGTTTATCGTACTTGAGTGTTTAGAAACTCCTATCGATACAGTGGATCAAACTGATCGATCAGAACTCATAAACAACTCAACCGATAAATCTCCACAATATAAAACAATTTTTATAAAATCTACAAATACGTTCACTCGTATATATATATACTCAACTCAATCTAGGGTATTACTAACCCCATCTCTACTGAGTCACGCCACAGAGCCAAGGTATTTACTTAACCAATAGCTCTGATACCACTGTAGCGAACCGGGATTTTCGACTTCGAAAATCAACATCAAACTATCATGTTGACCATTCAGACATCGAAACATAGATTAAGAAACAAATAGGATTTCCTCTAGATAGGTGATCATACACCCTAATGGGAGCGACCCACATAGCCATGCTGCCTGCCCGATTTTTGTCATCTCCGTGTTGATGAGGCTTGAGGCCAGAATTAACTCTTGACATTTGGTCACCATTCACTTTGAATGCCACATCGTCAAATCCATCAGATATCACTAATTGACGTCCACAAAAATACTCCAGCTGAAAGCTAGAGAACGGCGATTCTCCGCCAACAACTATCGTACGTTTGAAGAAATCAACGTACGTGACCCTTTGGAAATACTCTGTCAGACATTCGTCCATATACGTCATCCAGGAACAGGATGAACCGAAGGCACTCTCCTACCGCATTCATATAGGAATCACCCCATGGATCAGTAGCGAGAAGTCCTTGCAACTCGTAGATTCCAACCACGACAGAATCACAGCTTATCTCTGCTTGCCAGGCAGAGAACATTAGTGGTCCTTCCGTTTATGAAGATCCACGGTCTTCAATGCTCCATCTCGATCATCTTCTGAGATCTTCACGTATTTGTTGGTCGGAATGGTTTTCGAATATAAATTCGATCCCGGTCTTTCCATACCAACAATCGTATTGGGCGGGTTTGATAGTCGGTGTTTTAACTATCAAAATATACAGTGTTTCAAACATGACACTCCAATGAGTTCACTGGTTCAGCATTCAGCATCATTTGGCCTTTGACAAACTAATTTGCTTTTGTTAAATTAAAACTTCTAACTCTTTTAAATATTCAAAAATACGATATTTGAATAACTCTAATTGATTAATTAACATTCGTCTTAACCCCATTCGCTCGACTCTAGATCACAGCGATCACAATGGTTACGCCTGAATCCCTCAGGAAACATCCGACTGCCGTAGGCTATCTGCAGCCCTACGAATTACGCTAGCAGTCGTACGAAAATGGCAACTTAGCCGAATAATTATGTTTGGCTAATTCTATCTCGAATAACTATATTCCATTACACACTTAAGTCTTCTTTCAAATCATCTTTTAAATTCGGAAATCCATTAGTTTTAACAAAGAAATTTATAACACATATGTTATAACAATAGCATTATAATTACTATTTAGATTTACAAAACAACAGCGCTATAATCGCTGTTTAGGTTTACAATCCATTTACTATAGCAAAAGTGCTACAATCGCTATATTAGATTTACAAAACATATATTATAACAACAGCGCTAAATTCGCTGTTTAGATTTCAAAACATATTCACTAACGTCTCTTACGATTACCAACTAACATTATCTTCAGATAATCCCGACGTTGTTCAAGTTGGGGTATTTTAATTACCTCTCAGACCTTGATCAAACAACGGTCTTATCCTCAGATAAATATCAGTTATAATCAATGCCAAAATTCCATTTATAATTCTGGTTTATAATAAACCCTTTTACCATAATCTCCTTTCACTTAATTCATATAATTGAGTACGTTTATTTCTTTTCACCATTCAGTTGGCTTGCATCTCACATTCGGTACCCTTTTGAAATGAATTCCCATTTAAAGAATATATTCCTAAATTTATCATTAATTAAAATAATAACTTATTTCAAACATTAACTACTTTAGTAGTTAATCCCTTTATTTACTAAATTAAATATCAAATCCCTTTTAAATCCTTATTTAAATTCAAACAATATTCGTTTAACTATTTTAGTCAAAACACATTAACTTGATAAACAATTCTAATTTCAAACGGCCGATTTAATTAACTCAAAAACTTGATTATCTCATTAACTGATTTCAACAATCCTCGCTTTAAATTAATTAAAAATATAATTAATTTAAATAAATTCTAATTATTTGTTTCTTTACAAAGCAAATTTTCAAGGTTTATCCATTTAATTCATTTCTTATTCTTCCACTGGTAAATCTGATTAACATCAGCATTTGCTTTGCAAAATAAATTCATAACAAATCAAAGTCTTAAACAAATAAAATATTTATTTATTTCTCTTAAATAACTTTTATTCAAATAATATAATTCAAATCTAACTCTGGTTATAAAATAAATTTTATAACCTCAACTCTATCGATTCACCTGACGGTGAATCACTGTCTATAACCCGATTGATTTTAAAGGCCATACTCTGCCAAACACTTAACCAATATCACCTATTGGTTCAAACCAAACAGATGTTGAATATTCAATTAATAATCAACCATCAAATCAATCACACAAACAGATCAGTTCATATATGATAATATGAAAATAAATAATACATTTGAGGAATCCGGCTGGATCCCTCCAACCTGTTCTTCCCTGTATACAAAATGGTTATCTCAAATCAGCTTGTTCAGTTTTGTTTAACTAAATAGCAACCATTCAACATCAAAGGCAAGCAATTCAAACAGTTCAACAATTTAAACCACGTTTATAAATAAACGTGACCAACCAAGGTGAGTTACCTTTATTGGGACCATTCGTTAAAAATAACGATTTGGTATTTCACTGAAATTAAACACAGTTTAATTTCATCAGTTAAATCAACAGATAAATAACTAGCAAAACAGTCAACCATTGGCAAGCAGAACACACAAAATAAAAATACCCAATTTATATAAAATATAAAAAGGGTAACTGAGTGAGTTTAACTCACCTTGATTTGATTTATTTCCGAACTGGGTTATTTTCAGTTAAATTTAAACGAGTGTTTAATTCAACTGAAAATTTCTGTTGATTCCATATCTGTCCAAAACAGTTCAAGAATGTACTGTTCATCACTGTGATTCCAACGACAACCGGTTCGTCTAATTCTGCAAACATATACACGATATAAAATTATAGGCATCCATAACTAAATTAAATAATTAATTTCTTAATTTAATTGTGGTTAACTGTATTTACTTTTGTTCTGAAATATGTAAGCCGGTTGTATTCTTTGTTCACAATCCTTTGTTCATTTTGAACGATAGCCAAGTCTTCAACCTGCATCGTCCAAAAATACGATTTTTATTTACTCAATTAATTTGCTAATGTTATTAATATATATTAATTATTAAAACAATACCCTATTCTGGTACGTTCTTCCTTGCAGTTCGGTTCTCCCATCAGTCAAAGGTCGCCGCCCATACCTGTTCAGGATTTGGATAATATGAGTTAATTAAACCAAGACCCTTTAATTACTAACTAATTACGTTTTAAAAGTTGAATGGCCGATCCTCCTTTCACTGGCTTTGAAATAACTAGCCATGTTCTGCACTATTTATTTAAATGTTATGATCCTTAATCACTAAACTTATAAACTAATTTATTACTAAAAAAAAAAGTTAGGTCTAATTATGGTTTACCGCTCCTTCATGCTCGCCAACGTGTCATGGTATCACCCGCCTTTTTGTTTGTTTCTCATATCCTTCACCATTTTATTTCTGCTCATCATCTCTTCCAGTTCATTCGAATACAAAGGAAACCACTGATCCCTCTGCATTTTGTTGTTTTCTTTCCCAAACAGTTGCCACTACCATACGACAACCCCTCAACCGCTCAGCCTTCTTGTTTCAATGCTGACTCCCCCTTCTTCACGGTTTCAGAACGTGATCCCCATCTCGTGTGATGCCCGAACCCATTGACAATTCCGTGGCTTTCAAATGATAAGGCTGACCCCTCTTTTTCCATTCGCATGCTTCTTTCCACCATGCTATACCCCTTCGCAACTACCCCTCCCATGCAAACATCCGCCCATGTTCCCCAAAACTTCCCAGTGCTGCTACGTTCAGCATGCACACACTACCCGAGCCTTCCGCCTTCTGTTCCTCCTTCATGCATAGAACCGCACCCTTCTCCCCTTCACATGTTTCGTTTCGTTCTTTTTTTTTTTTTTTTTTTTTTCTTCTTTCTGAAGCCGAGAAAAAGAAAACAAATGGAGGAGTTTATATAGGGAGGAGAAGTCGTGGGGTTTACGTTTACTTGGGGGTTACGTTTGGAAGAAGTGTGGCCGCCAAGCTGTCGGTTGTGTACAGCGCAAGGATGTGTATACGTTGGTGATTTGATAACACAAAACAGTGACTATATATAGGCTGTACACTGATGGATACATAGGACGGCTTGTACGAAGATTAAAAATATGATCAGCATGAAGCATGCTTTAGATTAGTTTATTTATTAAAAACGAAACTTAGCTATGAGGTAGTTGGTAAAACCATCACGAATGATTTTTGTTTACTGATAAAAATGATGTTCTTGATGTAAAACGATATTCCGGACCCAATGGGACAAGTTTCGTCGCAATCCGAGGTCGTTTGAAGAAAATTCCCTTATGAAACCAGAAATGAACACACGTTTAATTTTTCTACGGTCACCAGATAAATCGAATCAACTCGAAACTGCGAACATTAACAATAACTTTTCGATACGAATCCAACGGCACTAATTTCGTCGCATTCTGAGACTGTTGCCCCGGTAGGCTGTTTTTACCCTGAACCGCCCTACCCTTTTTAACGCCAAATTTCTCGATCTCTAAAAATAACCAACTATATACATATCCTGACTCCAATCGACGATACGAACTCAACGGAACTGGTTTCGTGGCCTAATTCGATCGTCTTCTCCAGTTATGCCCAAATATCCCTTTATTTATTTAAATGCGCGCTATAGAATTTGAACGGGCGTTTACGGTTGCTGTGGTCACATACGATATCGGTTTTCCACGCCATTTGACACCGTGCAATAATTTAACGATACGGTTCTAATAAAACTGGTTTCGTCGAAATCTGAGTCCGTTTGCAGAACGGCTATTTTAAAGGCCTATAATTTAATAACGATTTTCCATAGCGACTATTTCAAAATTTGATTTGGCCATAACTATCAAACTACAACACGAAATCTAGATTTTTCTCTTTCATATGAAAGCTATTTCCAATACGGCTCCAACGTGTCTTGTTTTACAGAAATCCGACTTATACCGAATCCTGTATTCTCAGTTGAAGTTCAAAACTTCATTTCACGAACTGCACGCCATTTTCAAGCTCGAATTATAATTATATAAATATATAACGTTCAACTTCGTTTTTAATAACGAATTAAATATTAAATTCCATTAATATTCCCAATATAATATTTAAAACTAATTTAAATATTCATATTCAAATGGTCGAAAAACACGGGTCGTTACAACTTATCTGTGCTTATTATTTATTATATGATGTTATAATAATTCATCTAGACTGATCCGTGTGTGTTAATGCTCGGGTCAGACCGAGTATTTACATGTAATTATGGAAGTTGTTCTTTACTTCATAGCTTGCCCTTTTGATGGACTTCTTCGCTTTATATTTCTTGGACAAGTTTTGTTGTACTCATATTCGTGCTTGAAACCTTTTGATGTATATTTATTCTTTTGTGGGAATGTAACAGTGTATACGTATTTGTATTGTACCTGATGTGTGTAAATAATTATATATATATATATGTAACTGTGTTATGTTTTGTGATCTGTGATTTATTATATTATATCTGTCTTGTTCTGAATCGATCCTGAAACCCTAGTGATATTATATTAAGTAATAAGTATGTCGAACCACAAAAAAAAAGTTCTAAAGCCTTCATCGACGTACTTGGGACTTGTTCAATACAAGATTACAAGAGGTCGCTCCTATCCAGCCCTATTCTCCGCCTTAATAGACAGTATTACTCTGTAATACTCTTTACTAAGGTGGGTCTCGGGGTGGGGCGTTACATTTTTATTTCTTTTTTCTTGCCCAGGCTTACAGGGTGGAAGTGCATTGTGCAGCTTGTTCAACAGATCTTTGTTGGAGGCATATTTTCATAGGAGATGTACTCTCATTGTTATTTTCTTTTATTCCATGGTTTAGTTGTATTGATGAATTATTGAGGATATTTCTAGTTGTACTCTAATGACTAAGATTTATTTTCTTTTCATGATACATTTGGTATTTTCTGTTTGAGACAATTGATTTTGAATAACTGTAATGTCTCTGTTTTGAATAAATTATTTTTCTACTGTGTTTAATTATTAATGCCTTTTGAATCTTAGTCTCTGTGATGTATATTTGTGTCTTCATATCTGTAATGCATCACATTTGTAGACATAACCCTATTGTGAAGGATGTTAAGGGGTGTGGGGTGTTTCATTTGGTATTAGAGCATAGGATTATAAGATCACTATAATTTTGTTTTAAAAATAAAATAATTTTCCAAAGAAAAAATATTTTCCAAAGAAAACATATTTTCCAAAGAAAACATATTTTCCAAAGAAAACATATTTTCCAAACCAAAAGATGTTTTTGAAAATAAAAGTATATCCCCTCAAGTCAGTTACAACATTCCTTTGACTCTTTCGAATTATAAAATTCTCGATCTTCTCTCTTTTATGTTGGATGTCTGGGCCTTTAATCTTCTTGAGGGTGTCCCATTTCCTAGTTAGTTTCCTAGATACTTAGAAGCTACGACACCAACCGATGA
This sequence comes from Allium sativum, assembly GCA_030737875.1. Classification (NCBI taxonomy): domain Eukaryota; kingdom Viridiplantae; phylum Streptophyta; class Magnoliopsida; order Asparagales; family Amaryllidaceae; genus Allium; species Allium sativum. The sequence continues at coordinate 376,115,943 of CM060909.1, read as the reverse complement.
ACAAGGACCTGCGCAAGTTCCTGCACCTGCTTCTGTGGATCGTCGTAATCTACATATAGCTATTAATTTCTTTAAGCGTTGTAAGAACTTCACGAATTTGGGTAGCAAGACTTTCTCAGGCACTAATACTTTTGTGGAAGCCCGTATTTTGATCAGAGATACAGAGTAGATTTTTGGATTACTAGAGCTTGGAGATCGACAGAGGGTTTAGTTGATTGCTTGGCAACTGAAAGAAGAAGCATCATTTGTGTGGGAGATTATTGAGGCCGAGTGTAGAGACTAGGATTAGACTGGATTCCAAAACAAATTTCGAGTAATAATTCTGTCGCAAGCAGAGGAAGGTATGCAACTAGAGCTGTTGTTTGAGCTAAATCAAGAAAATCTTTCTACCATGGAGTATATCAATATGTTCAATGAGTTATCAAGGTTTGGGATGGACTTGGTCAATATAGCAAATAAGAAAGCTTCCATTAAGGACAGATTAAGACAAAGCTCAAGTGTGATGGTTGCGGGACGCTAGGACATCTCATTAAGGATTGCATAAAGACTACGTTGGGAGGAAAGTGCTTTCGTTTTGGGAAGCCTGGGGATCTTAGTAATGCATGTCCAAAGAATTCAGGACAGGGAGCTAGTATATTGGTAGCACATGTTCATGTATTAGAGGCAGCTCCAACTAGAAATGGTCCAGATCGATGTAGGAAAGTGGATGTAGAAGGTTTGATCTTTATATCTGACTTTCCCCATCGTACTCTATTCGATTTGGGTGCCTCTCATTCATTTATATCTATCATATTGGTTGATTGTTTGCACTTTGATATCTCGCTTGTCACTGATTCCATAGTAGTTTCAAACCCAACAGATGGTTCAATGCACTTATCTGTGGTTTGTATGGGTTTGAAAGTTTCTATATTAGGCATTGAGTTTGACTGTGATGCTTATGTGCTGGGATTTTATGGGTAGCGTATGATCTTAGGGATGGACTAGTTATCCATGCACGAGACTATACTTGACTGTGAGAAGAGGTTCGTTCATTTGATGTCTTGTAGTTGTAGGACGCTAGAGATTTCTTGCGACCTATGAGGGTTAGTCATGTTAAGTTTTCTTTACTGCCTAGATTTTTATATTGACGACATTGATTTTGTACTCGTTGTGTACGAGTATCTGAACATATTTAAGGAGGTGAGAGGACTACCTTCTAAGCAAGAGATTGTTTTCTAGATTTATCTCTATGAGAACGCGAAGCTAATAACGTTGTCTCTTCTTTATATGGCTTTTGAGGGAACATTTATAGCTTAGCAAGCAAGTGGATGTGCCTGGCGGTTCCGGGCAGTCTTACACCGCAATTCAATCAAACCTTGGGTTTTTCGGGCTTAATGCGCTAACCTCTCACATTAGATCTATATTGTTGCGGTCGCTGGATGTGCCGGGCGGTTCCGGGCAGTCTTACACCACAACTCAATCTAATCTCAGGTTAGGCATGTTCATCTTTTAATTAATTTACATATTTACCATTCATGTTCATATGTAAATTATCCACAAGTGTTGTCAATTCAAGACATGCCCCATTTACCCTCTAAATTATGTCCATAATTCTAGGTATACAAACTCTACCATTTCATGCTACTAATCATTTACATGATTATGAGCCAATCTATGCCAATAGCATGTAGTTTAATATTTTTCCCCCAATGTCTTCCCCGTTATTCATTCGCATAATTCACATAGAACGCTAGGCTTGCAAATTAGCCTAACTAATAAACAAAAGGGAAGGAAAAGGACATGAAACATTCCAACAGGCATAAAACGACATCGATCAATATGTGAAATATAAAATTGGCATAGAACGACATAAACTTAATTAAGCATATAAACGTGATCTTGCATTTAAATTAGATCCAATTAACATGCGAACTAGCATAAGTCTAATTGTATAAACATTAACTTATATAGATCTTAAACATGGGTACTAGCTTGAATCTAACATATAACATGTATGAACATAACTTAGCATGAAATTTAATATACATAAAAGAACCAAAAATTTATTACAACATGATAGGTTCAATTGTATCAGTCCCAATAGTCTCAAAGGTATATGATGTATAAAATGATAGGTTTCATCATATAAGTCACAACGGTCCAATAGGCATGATTGGTTTTCTATGTCAGTCACAACAGTCCAATAGGCATGATAGGCTTTTCTATGTCAGTCACAACATTCCAATAGGCATGATAGGCTTTTCTATGTCAGTCACAACAGTCCAATAGGCATGATATGCTTTTCTATGTTAGTCACAACAGTCCAATAGATATAAGCAATTCAGAATTGACAAAAGGATAGGCACGAATAAAAGTAGGCATAGTTCTAGATCCAGTTATTACAGTCATGATTTCTTATTTGGTGTTTAAATCGGAACAATAACTGAACTTACAGAAAAAGTACGGATCTTGATTTCTGGGATCTGATTTCTGAACTTGAAAAGCTATCCTTTGATGTAGATGTTTGATTTGATGTTCTTCTTAATCGATTACTAGTTTGAATTTGATTCTCAAGTTTGGGGTAGATGAATGGAGGCTAGGCTAGCTTGTAGACGAACAACTTGACGATACCATAGTCTTGGGGTTATGAGGTTAAGGTCTAGGTTTGGCTACGTATATATAGATGTCTTGGATTAATTCTAGCCTTTAGATTAACCTAGGAGTCACCAGAGCCACACAGCTCGAAGATAGGTCATCCAGCAAATCAAAACAAGACATATCATCATAGAACACTCCAGAATGCTGTGCTGGACAGCCCTCAGTATGGGCGCACTTGGCAGGTGTGCCAGTGCAACTTTGTACCGGCGCACTTCACAAGTGCGCAAGTGTATTCTGGCCTATTTCCGGTTTTTCTGCCCAACTTCGTTCGTCTATATCTCCTTCATACGACATCCGTTTTATGCAAATTCGGACTCTATCCCAAGCAGAATTCCGAGACGAACGCAATGCCGTAACCCGTTTCACCTAATTTTTCTTTTAATAATTAATTATTCTTTAATTATCTCTTATGTCCCATTTTAAAATTATGGGATGTTACACACTCCTTCGCATTGATTATCTGTTTGACCAGTTGGTTGTCATATTAGTATTTTCTTAGTTGGATTTGGCCACTAGTTTTCTTCAGCTTTGTGTAGTGGAGGATAATATAGATAAGACACCATTTAGGACCTCTGATGGTTTCTTTGATTGATTGGTTATGGCTTTTGGGATGACCAATACACCAGCTTATTTCGTGGACTTGATGAGAAAAGTATTTTGGGATATTCTTAACAATTTTATGGTTGTCATCGTGGATGATATTCTAGTATTCTCAAGGAGCAAAAATGAGCACTCCTTACATTTGGAATAGGTTCTCCATACTCTCTAAGTGCATCAGCTTAAGGCAAAGTTTTCTAAATGCCGTTTTTGGTGGAAGGAAGTGTGTTTCTCAGGACACATGGTTTCCCATGATGGATTTGCTATAGATCCTACCAAGATAGTTGCGGTACAGGACTGGAAGACCCGTAAGAACACAACGGAAGTAAGATGCTTCCTTAGTTTGGCGGGATACTATAGAAATTTTATGAAGGACTTTGCATGGATTTCAGCACCGCTTAATCGCATAACCAAGAAGAACCTTATATTCACATATTATAAGGATTCTTTCGTGAGATTGAAGAAGGCTCTTACTAGTGCATCAATTTTGACACTTCTTAGTGGTTTTAAGACATTTAATGTTTACATCGATGCATGTGGGACAAGCTTAGGTGTAGTGTTGATGCAAGATGGTAGGGTTGTGTACTATGGGAGAAGACAACTGAGGGTTCATGAGAGGAATTACCCTACCCATGACTTGGAGTTGGTTGCGATAGTTTTTGCGGTCAAGTATTGGAGGCATTATCTGCTAGGTGAGAGATTTATGCTTTTCATGGATCATACGTCTCTAAAGTACTTGTTCTCGTAGAGGGAACTCAGTCAGAGGCAACAACGTTGGATGAAGTTCTTAGCATCATATGACTTCGAGATTGGTTATTACCCAGGAAAGGGGAATGTGGTTGCGGATGTCTTGAGAAGGCAGATAGAGTCACTGAGTCCCTTATTCGTAGAGTAGAAAAGCTTGTAATAAATTCCACATTTGACTTTAGACCATCTATGTATTATGATTCTGGATTGTTATCATCCTTGGAGGTACGACCTACCTTATTAGAGCAGATAGGGTCAAGGCAGCGAAAGGATCTTGAGCTAGTAGATATCTTGGATAAGCTCTGAAAAGGAGAGACTTATAGACATCTTCTCCAATATTCTATTGATTATATAGGATGGTTGCACCAAGATGGTAGATTTTATGTACCCCGCATGGGAGATTTGATGAGTGCAGTGTTGGTCGAGGCACATCACTCTCAAAATACTATTCATCTGGGTGGTGATAAGATATATCATGATATGAAGTGATTTTTCTATTGGATTAGCATGAAAAAGGATGTGTCTGAGTTTATGGCTATGCGTATGGCATCTCAGAGGATAAAGGCAGAGCAAAAGAAGCTTTGTGGATTGTTGCAACTATTGGATATACCACTTCAGAAGTGAAAGAGTGTATCTATAGACTTCGTTGACGGGATGCCTAGATCAAGGAAAGAAAACAGCAGTATCTAGATTATTATAGAATGATTGACTAAGAACACTCACTTTATTCCAATCAAGAGTAAGAGGACAACTTCGTAGTTAGCTTTAGTTTATGTGAGAGAGATAGTCTGTCTTCATGGTGTTCCTACTAGCATTATGAGCGATAGAGACCCGATTTTCACTAGTGAGTATTCGAGGAGTATACGAGAGGATTTAGGGACATAACTCAGAATGAGTACGGCTTATCATCCTCATACTGATGGATAGACTGAGATCGTGAATAGGATTTTAGAGCATCTACTAAGATTGTGAATCTTGGACTTCGAAGGGACATGGGAAGAGCATCTACCCTTAGTGGAGTTTGCATATAATAACAGTTTCCAGACAAGCATTGGTATGGCACTCTGCGAGGCTCTATATGGATGACATTGCAAATCTGCCTCATATTGGTGGGAGACGACTAACAAATTGCTTATTGGGCCAGATATGACTAGAGAGACCTCCAATAGGATTGATTTGATTGGGAGAAGGATGAAAGCGGCACAAGGTCAACAAAAATCTTATGCAAATAACATGAGGACTGATCTAGAGTTTAGCGTTGGGGACCTAGCCTTTGTAAAGGTATCGCCTCTAAGGAATGTAGTAACATTTGGTTCTGTAGACAAGTTAGCGTTGAGGTTCGTAGGACCGTTCCCTATTATAGAGAGAGTGGGGAAGATGGCTTATAAGGTTTAGCTAATAGAGAGACTTTCGGGAGTGCATGATATATTTTATGTTTCTCACTTGCGAAAGTGCCTATATGATTCAGCGGTAGTGGTGGAACCTAGTCGGTTGGAGGAAGTAGAGATTGAGAGAGAGAGGCATCCATCCATCGATCACATACATAGATTCTAGGCTATGAGTCAAGAAGTTGAGGAATAAGGAAGTGCGGCTTGTAAAGGTCCAATAGGGAGATGATGTCAGGAGGCTACTTGGGAACCAGAGAAGAAGATGCACGTTTCTTATCCTTTTCTCTTTGATGGTACGCTTCGATCTTCCTTTTTCCCATCATTAGTTTGGAATAGTTTGTATGTTCCTATCCTTTGAATATTAGTATTTAACTTAAGGATGGTGGGATATGGTTGAAATATGTTATTAGAACATGTTATATTTGATGTTTGCAAGTGGATACAAGTGTTTGCAAGTGGATGCAATGGATGCATATACACACACTAGGCACAGTTGAGGATTGACTAATAGGACACTTGCATATGCATATAGATGTGTATGCATTTTATATTATTTTTGTGGATGTTATCATATGGTTGTTGAATATGAATGGTGGTTGAAGCATACATATGGGACTATATATTATCATTAGGACTTTTTGCATACATTTCGATACCTGGCACTGACATTATTGCATAAAAAGGAGGTCAACTGAATCAGTAGACCGCCTAATCTTTTGCATTAGTTAGGGATATACACTACAGTGTTGCATAACTACATAAAAAGCATTAGAAAAAGTAAGGACAATGAATGCAATTAGGTGATATTTGAGCAAGTGGTTGTAGATATTCATATGAAAACGTTTATTGTGTACTCCTACTCTTAGAGATTTCGAGGATGAAATCCTTTAAGGAAGGGAGAATGCAACAACCCAAGTTTTAATACATAATGATTAATTAACCAATAAGTTAATTAAATAATAAGTTGTGAAATTTGCAGAATTTGATAGTGAGGATTGCACCATTATGTTTGTTACAATTTTCTAGTTCAAATACATATTTGGTTTGTGAGAAAAGGATGTAAAATGAAGAATTTATGATAATTCAAAATTTGATATTCAAAACAGGAAAAGAATATAAACAAACATTACATAGGGGGACCCAGCTAGTTCCTAGGTCGACCAGGCCATTATTCGATCGACCCAGGTCATGCCTAACACGTATTCGAATCGAACGAATGAAATATTTCCACCGTTCTCCAACTAATGTGTCAACTTCTTAGTGGCCTATTTTGAATTTAGGGCTGACGTGCCAACCTAGGATTGGTCCAAGGATATAGTTGGTTCAGATTTAAACCGTAAAACTAATGGATGAGGATCTCTTATTCCACGTATAAATAAACCTCCAACCTCCCTCCATCATTCTCCACAATAATCTCTTCCCCGCCTAGGCTAGTCTCCTTTTTTAGAGAAAGGGCCAACCAAATTTAATTTTTAGTGGATTGAGAATGAGATTTTTTAACAAAAATATTTTCCATCTTATTTACTTCTAGTGTTTGGCTCTTTTGGGGCCACGAGGGAGGCTTTCTGGTGAGTATTTATAATTATTCAGATTTTGGTTCTATTAAAGAAAATAGGCTTAATAGTAGTTGCAGTTGTTAATTTATAGTTTTTTGTTTAATTTCCTATAAGTTAAAGTTTTCTATAAATATTCTTTTTGTAAGTTATTTTGTAGTTTTCTATCTTTCTTGCTTACCGTTTTAGTTAATTTATAACTAAAATACTGTAAGATTATTCTCCCAGTCTTCTTTTCCCCTTCTACGTCTGATTTCGCAGTTTATTGTGGTTATGCCCAAATATATCTATAGGCATATGTATACGACAGGTTTAGTCATAGATTTATATGCCTAATATTATGCGACTGATTATAATCCTTTATTTTGTGTATGTTGTATAAGATTGATTTAGGCACCGGTTTATGCGCCTAATTTTATGCAATTGGTTGATCCTTTTTATTTTGCGCACGTTGGGAAATTTAGTTTGTTTAGAATTATGAAAGAAAAAGGATTGGATAATTTGGGGCTAAATTGACATAAAATGTTAAATTGTAAAAAAGGGAATATTGGACTGAAAATATGAAACTTGATGAAATTTGCAAATTGACTAAGGCACAGGTTATGGAAGCTTCAATATATTTGCATAAATTTGATAGATTGTACAAACACAAAGAATCATAATAAAAAAAATGTTTATTAGCAGACATGAATATGGTACGAAGTTGTAAATAGATAAATAGTATTAACATGAAAATTAGACTTAAATTGAAAAATAAGTCTATGAGAGTAAATTTATGACTAATCTATGATTCCTTGTAATTAGGCATTGATTATTATATGGTAGCCTTGTGATTAGGCGTTGATTATTCTATGATAGGCTTGTGATTAAGCATTGATTATTCAATGGAGACTTGTGATTAGGCATTGATTATTCTATGGTAGACTTGTGATTAGGTATCGATTGTTTTACGGGGCCATGTGACTAGGTGTTCGATGGTAAATAAACAAACAAATGGGCTTAATATAATAATCAAACTAATGTTAAGTTTTAAGCCTAATTTTGTGTTTATTCTATGACTATGGTTTCTACGGTAAATCTATGGGGTCCCTGATCAAGTGAGATTTGAATCAAGTAGGATGTTTTTGTTGAGATCCATACCAGTCAACATAACCTTTTACAAGTACGGTCTCACACTAGGAGGCGACGGCACGCATCATGCTGACTTAGGTTGTAAGATGGTCCTAATAAAGGTGTGTTCGGGTGCATTCCGGCGGGTCAATATGCATGCATTGAACCGAATTGGGAAAATAAGACACTGTGATGCTTGTGTTAATGTTATGTTTTTTGCTGTTGAGTCGGGTTTAATAAGCCCAAGGCCCATAATATGCATAGGTTATCACTCTATGGTTATTACAGTCGATCGATGGGTAGTATTAGGAAAATTTCCTAATTATATTATATTCTGGAATTATAGAAGTGCAAACAATCAAATTCTAAAGATGACAATCAACTTTACTTGTAATCGTTGCACACCTTTCGTATATGTTCATATATTAGTTGTGCATAGACACTTACCCTATCTGACACAAGAACTACTGTTCTGTATTTTTTCTTCTTCTTAACAATCATGTTAGTAATTATAATTATCACTTGACATTTTGTCTGACCCACTTTCTTCTTTCTCTTTTCTTCCAAGCTCATAGTATGGAAGTGCATAGTGCAGCTTGTTCAGTAGATCATTCTTGGATGCTTATTTTCATAGCAGATCCACTCTCATTGTTTTTTCTTTTGTTCCACGGTTTGGTTGTATTGATGAATTATTGAGGAATATTTCTAGTTGTACTATGATGATTGAGATTTATTTTATTTTCATGTAACATAAGGTATTTTCAATTTGAGACTGTTGGTTTTGGATAAATGTAATGTCATTATTATGAATATATATATATATATTTCCATTGTGTTTAATTATTTATGTCTTTTGAATCTTAGCCTTTGTGATGTATATTTATGTCTTCGTACCCATAATGCTTCACATTTCTTTGTGTAACCTTATTTTGGATGATGTTAAGGGGCGGTTGATCTCTCTTGGAATATCTCCTTGAAATTATTATCTTAGTGGGAAGTTTTGTATTCATATATTTGTTTCAATATATACTTATTCTTTGAGACCTTTTGTATATTTTTATGGTTTGCGTAAAACAAGTTTGTAGCACATGTGTAAAATTGGCGCAACACCTAAAGATTCTTGAGTTAACGAGAATAAAGTTTCGCGTACAGAAAAGTAATATGTAGGAAGTAGAACACAATGTTTATAGTGGTTCGGTTCGAATTGAACCTACGTCCACTCTGAAGGCGTTTACTGATTTTATTCACTATTGAGGGAGTACAATGGTGGACAACATCATTACAATTGTTTACAAAGAAATTGATAGTGCTAAAGTTCTATGTTGTCCTTGTCCTAAAGTTCCTACGTTGTCTGAAAGTTCAAAACCTTGAGGAAAATAGTATTTGTTCTTCCTTAAAGCTCCACGGTGTTTTAATGGTGTGCAAGGTTAAAAAAATCCTTCACAATATGTCAAATCAGCCAAATGCCAGCCGAGAAAACGCAGCAGGTTATGGGGTATTTATAAGCAGCGGATAGGTAGGAACACGTAGGAAGGGGGCATGTAGGCAAGTTTTTATCCCTTGGGATCGGTACATATCCCTTGGTACACTCTCTTATTGTCACTTCAAAACCCTGAAGTCTCTAACTCTTTTCTTCCCTCTTTTCGTATCTAGGATTTTTTTTCAAAGAAATACGGATCCCGGTACTCAGCATTCTCTTAAAGTGCTTCGTTTCGTGTTTGATTGCTTCGTATCTAGGGTGTGTCAAGTAGACACCGATCCAGCACTGGTTGGTTTTCGGAGGAGATCCGAACTACGGGATACGAAATGAGTGTGCACTTCGAGATACGAAGGGTGTAATGATTAGTGGGATGCAAAGATGGATGGAAAGTGGGGAAACGAAAAAGGTGATGTTGGGCTTTTGTCGGAATTGTCGAGACCGGATATGAAATTCACCAGAGAGTTTGGGAAATGAAATTCGGTGGTGATGTCCATACTGATCCCGAGAGTTGAGCTGATGATTGGCCAGCTTCGACGAGTCATGATGGCCACAATTGTGAAACTTCTCGCAGACTTGATTCTCGAGTATCTTGGCGACACTTCGGACTGTTGGACTACATGATGGGCCGTGTGGGCTTGAATTGCCACCGGGAACCAAGCAAAAAGGCAGGCTAACTCTTTCCCCCCAAAGTATGTCTTGTCTTGACATGATGTGTTTTGAGTTGACACAAGTATTTATGGAATTCAGAGAGATCTCCAAGTTGATTCGAGCGATTGGCCGCGACCTCTCCGTTGTTGTGACGCTGCTTTATCGAAGTTCGTCGGTATGAGAATGAAGCTTTGAAATCACCGAGAATCCTGACAAATAGAACTAAAAATCTTGTATGTTGCTTGAGAAAATGCCTAGTTCTTGTCGACTCAAGAAATTAAACATTAGTCACTGACCCTCGCTTACATCGTAACGTGAACGAGTCCTTGTCAGCATAGACTTGCGTTCGGGCTAACATGTTCGCACGTGATTTTGCATAACATGGATGGAGTCTTCGAATAAACATAATCGAAAAATTAAATTTTGGTTGTACGTTTACGTGAGTCTGTTACGGAAGCGATATCAAATAGTAAACATGGCCACTTGGCATACATTCTTGAGTTTTTTAAACTCGCGAGCAAACAATTGGTTAGCTAGTTGACTCGGTCTCAATAATTAGGGTTCTGAAAACGCGTTTGCGTGTCGTAGCCAAAGACAGGAGTCAAAGAGTTTTGTTGAGTTTGAAATCGATGAGTTTTGGAATTTTGTTCATCCCTTCTCCCTTCTTTCTCTTCTTCTCCTCTTTTTTATATGTAACAGTATCGGTATTGGTATCTATCCTTACACTCAAAATTTTCACCTAAGTTTTGGTATTTGTCCTCCCTCCCCTTTTTAAAAGCCCAGTTACAAAAATAGAAACCCTTTTGTTTGCCATTTTTGTATCCTGGACCCTAGAACTTCGATACTTTGAAAATTCTCCAATCTGAAGCTTCACGGTCATGGCGCAGCGGTGCCTGGAGCTGGTAGGGGAAGCGATGGGGGTCTCGTCGCCACAGTGGCAAAGGCATGATGAGATGAGGAAGATGGAATGACGATTTGGAGAAGCCTAAAGGAAGAAGAGGGTGAAGTACCATATTGGGGAGTACAAATCTAGCAAGGAGGTAGGGAGTACAAAAACTTCATGGAGGAAACATGCCTAAAGGATACAAATTTCACGATTTCATATCTTAAGAAGGTAGTGAAATTCACCTAAGTGTTGGGATATGAATAAAATTTCATACCCCGTGTGTTTAAGTGTACTTCGGATTATCGTTGAAGGATTTCGTAATTTGGTGGGATGAGAGGTTGAAGACGAAGAAAGAGAGAGGAGAAAGGGAATTCGTATCCCTGGAGAATCATTAAAAAACTTCTAAGTTTGAGGATACGAAATGTTTTTTGGTATCTGCAGACTTACGGAAAAATTTGACATCTCCGGGATGCTATGAGAAAGAAGAGGAAGCATGGGGAATACATAAATGAAATTTCGTATTATGGATCGATTGGGGAAAATATCCAAGTTCTACGAAATGAATTGTGCTTCGTATCCAGTTACTTGAGATAATTTCGTACTCTGGAAAGTTGAAGACTGTTTCGAACACGAAATTTATAGGATTCGAAAATAGAATTTCGTATTCGAAATACTCATAAACTTTCGACTTCCTAAAATCATATTTAGGAATTCTGGTCATTCTGCGATGTAGCGCGATCGGGTTTGACTTTGAGATTGAATCGTGGACTTCATGCTTTATCATTCGGATAATAAAATCACATGAACTGACAACTTGTACGCGAATATAGGAATAGAGCATAATCTTGGTCTATATACATATGACTAAACTTCCAATTCCACGACTTGATTCTCAACTCGACCATGACGTAATCATGACTGACGAGGATTCAACATCGTCGGTTAGCGACAACGATGACTCAAGTTAATGGAACTAGAAATCGTTGTCGTGTTCTGATGAGTCTTATTAGAATTTCATTAGCATGTGCGACATTGCACATTCCACATTAGTTTGCACCAACATAGAGGTACAGGTTTCAGTGTGCTTACTAACTCAACTATCTTGAGAGCATAGTTTGCAGTGGCATCAAGAAGCTCAAGGAGACTGTAAGGCTTGGAAGCTGAACCCGCGAAATTACCATCCACACCAAGTGGATCATCCCACGAGTCCAAGCCAATGGGTATCAGGCTTGAGACTTTCAAATTTTCCTTCCATTCTAAAATAGTAGATTCGACCAATATGCACAATCAAAAAGGAGAGTCGGAACGATTTCACCATTTGACTGAATCTATGGACGAACCAGATATTGCGTAAGGGGGACAAGTAAAAGAGGGTGGTCCACAAGAGGAGTAGGATGTGGATGACGAAAAGGAAGACATTACTGAGGCATCATATATGATGGTGAACATTGTCAATCTTGAGAATCCGCCAGATTCTATCATCTCATGAACTGATGAAGCTGCACCGAGGTGCATCTGTAAGAAGTACGACATATCGTGGTCCACAAGATCTAATTGCCTGCACAGAAACAACCAAATAGATAAATAAGTCTTTTTGGTCCACGGGCTATGTTAGGATGGGTGGTCGTTCTAAGTGATTTAGGATGTCCTAGAATGTAGCGATGCACTCCAGTGTCCACGCAAAGTTGCAGTTTCCTTTCTTGAGAAATACAAAGAAAGGAACACACTTATCAGTTGCTTTTGATATGAATCGACTTGGGACGACCACTTTCCCGTTTAAGATTTGAACATCCTTGATGCTTTATTGGGCATGAATATCCCGGATAACTAGGATTTTTTGGATTTGCCTCGACTCCCCGTGAATTGATAATGAAACCCAGAAATTCTCCATACGTAACACCAAAAGAGCATTTTAAGGGATTCAGTTTCATTCCATATTTACGAAGAACATAAAATATTTCTGAAAGGTCGTTGACATGGTCATTCAACACCCTCGTTTTCACAAGCATATCATCTACATAGACCTCCATGGATCTCCTGATTTGATCCTTGAACATTCGGTTGACCAATCGCTGGTAGGTGGCTCCAGCATTCTTGAGATCGAAAGGAATGATGACACAGAAATAGAGCCCAAGGTCGACGATGAATGTAAGTGTACTCCTGATCTAGAAGGCACATCGAAATTTGATTGTAGACTAAATACACGTCCATGAAGGAGAGAAGATGGTAACCTACGGTTAAATCCACGAGCTGGTCGATTTTGGAAGTGGGAAACTGTATTTTGGGCAAGCTTTGTTCAAGTGTGAGTAGTCGACACACGTTCTCCACTTACCATTTGATTGTTTGACCAAGACCGGGTTAGAGACCCATTTTGGGTAGAGGGCATCGCAAATAAAGACGTTGTCAAGTAGCCTATCCACCACCTCTTTAAGTGCTCTTGATCTCTAGAGTCCTAAGAGTCGGCGTTTTTGTTTAAGTAGAAGAAGATTCAGATCGATACTAAGCATATGGCAGGCGATTCATGGTTTGATGCCACACATATCAGAACAGGTCCAAGCAAATACATTTAGGTTAGCCTGTAAGAAATCCATAAATTTTTCCTTTATTGTTGGATGGAACTATGATCCAATCTTCATGACCCGAGTCAGATCAATGGAGTTGTGTCTGAGCCAGGCTTTAGACACTGGTGGCTGCTATGCGCTTGTGGTTTTGGCACAGTGGACCGACATCACATTTTTTTCCTTTTCCTTGTTGATTGCTTCTTTCCATTCTGCAAGATAGCATGTTATTGCAGTAGCTTGATCTCCCTTGATGGTTCTGACATGAGGAGGGACCATGGTGCCATGCAGACTTGAAATTCTATAAGGAAAGGACACCTTGAAAAGACGTCGTAAGGAGAAGTGACATCGATGACCATGAAGAACAGGATCCGGACTCTGTTTCAATACAAATCTCCGGGGTCAACTGAGAGTTCTATTAGAACGATAGGCCAGTTGGAGGAGCCATTGAAGTCGTGGATAGTGACATGGTAGAGCTTTAAATCTTTGCCCTCAAGTCTTATTTGGTTATAAGCCGACTTAAAGCTGATATTAACGGATCTTCTCAAGTTAATGAGGACCGTCAGGACATAGGTGGGGACTATCTACGCAGAAATGACAAGAGGATCTATGGTTGGAATCTCGATTCTGGTAGCATCTCTCTCATGGAAAACTATGTCATCACGGATAGTCTTTTGGAGTTTGACCTGGACAGATTCATCCTGGGTGGAACATGCTTCCAAGTCAGCATGTTTGATTCAGTTGGCATATTCCTCCATACGCCCGAAGCCTTCATTTGCGGGGTCCAGTCCACCGCAAATGGTGTTAGTCACGATAGCCCCACATGGTGGTCTCAGACTGGATGGCCCTAAGGCCGCTTGGGCGGGAGGAAGTGCGGGAGTTGAAAAGCCAGTGGCTGTGTAACACCCCACCTCCGTTAAGGTCACTCACAAAGGGAATGCATTAGCTTCAGTGGAGCGTCATAAGTATATAGAACAGATAAATTACAAAACAGACAAAATTTATACAGCAGAAAATAAATAAAACTTTACTTTATTGATAAAATAGCAGCTTGGTAAAACAGCTTGTACAAAGATTGTTTTCCAACACCAAAACACCCTTACCCATTACAACAAAGCATCTGTCTTGTTTAACAAAATAAAGAATCATAGAATGACAATGATATTCCCCAATAAAGCATGAGCCAGCCATAGCAGTGGAAAAGAGAGTCCAGAGCAATACATCGTCTATCTTCGAGCTTGGAAACAAGACTGAGCTAAGTGGTGATATTCCCTCCCTGGGAACCTGGGGGGGAATGGAAGAAAAGAAGGCGAAAGAAAATGGGTCAGACATAAGTCTGGTAAGTCCAGTGATTATTTAGCATGTAAACAGGTAAAAGGATCTGACATGAATAAACTGAATACCAGACATAACCATGATAATAAGCATAGCAAGACAACAAATGATGATCGTTAGATATGACAAGGTAAGATACAATGAATGCAGTTTGGTTCTTTCTCTGATTTCCTATTTTCTCTGCACCACCCAACTAGCATCCTAACTAGTGTCTTTTATGGAACGATCTGTATCCCCTACTAGTTTCCCAAGTAGTATCCTATGAAAAAGGATCCGTATTCCATACTAGTGTCCCAACTAGTATCCTGTGTAATAAAATAAGGTGAACCCAACCCCGCAATTGTTGTAGCCTTCAGGTGTACATCTAATATAAGGGTCTTACCTCAATCAGCCTAATTTCCATGAAGATGTTAGATGTACCCTTACTACTCTATCGATCGGCTCCCTACTTGTATTAATTTTTCCTTGTGTCTGCGTCAATCGGCCCTCTCTTGCATGTAGATACCTTGTGCTGGTCCCACCATAAGGTGTATCAATCCCTATGATAGCAACCCAACACAAATTCTAGATGCACAGTGTATACTACTGATGCCCAGTGCCTGCTTTTCCACTCCGGAGCACGTGCACGCCCATACTTCGTCGGAACTACACTGCTGCACCTCTGCCGCTATTTTGACCGCTTATAATCAGCCTAGTAATCGTGCCCCACCCTGCCTAGTTCAGGGTACCATGATACATCTACATGGGTTACTGCTGAAATGGGTCCCCGTTACTAGGGTTTTCTAGGGTCTATTCGTATACCCCCCAAATTGGCTAAGCGTTATCCATCCATTCAAGTTAACTTAACCCATCCACATGCCATGTCATGTTGGTTAAGCGTTTCTTATTAACTTAACCCTTCTCATTCATCATGTTGTAATTGGTTAAGTGTTTTCTATTAACTTAACCATGTTCATTCATTATATTATATTGGTTAAGTGTTACCCATTAACTTAACCTGACTCGTTCATCATGTTATATTGGTTAAGTGTCGTCAATCTAGTCGAGTTAACTTACCCTACCCACTTGTCATGTTACATTAGTTAAGTGTTGCCTTCTTGTGTTACTTAACCCTTCCACTTGTCATGTTACATTGGTTAAGTGTTGCCCTTTTGTGTTACTTAACCCTATCACACATCATGTTATATTGGTTAAGTGTTGCTTTGATTAACTTAACCCTACCACTCTTAGTCTGTCTGTTTCTTAGCTTTAATTTATTCATTAAAGCACCAACCTCTCACATTAGATCTATATTGTTGTGGACGCTGGATGTGCCGGGCGGTTCCGTGCAGTCTTACACCGCAACTCAATCTAACCTCGGGTTTTTGGGCTTAATGCGCTAACCTCTCACATTAGATCTATATTGTTATGGTTGTCGGATGTGCCGGGCAGTTCCGGGCAGTCTTACACCGTAGCTCAATCTAACTTCGGGTTAGGCATGTTCATCTTTTAATTAATTTACATATTTACAATTTATGTTTATATGTAAATCCACCAGTGTTGTCAATTCAAGTCATGCCCCATTTACCCTCTAAATTATGTCCATAATTCTAGGTATACAAATTCTACCATTTCATCCTACTAATCATTTACATGATTATGAGCCAATCTATGCCAATAGCATGTAGTTAAATATTTTTCCCCAACGTCTCCCCCGTTATTCGTTCGCATAATTCACATAGAACGTTAGGCTCGCAAATTAGCCTAACTTATAAACAAAAGGGAAAAGAAAGGGACATGTAATATTTCAACAGACATAAACAATATAGATCAACATGCATAGTATAAATTTGGGATAGAACGACATAAACTTATTCAAGCACATGAACGTAATCTTGCATTTAAATTAGATCCAATTAACATGCGAACTAGCATAGGTCTAATTGTATGAGCATGAACTTATATAGATCTTAAACATGGGTACTAGCTTGGATCTAACATATAACATGTTGAACATAACTTAGCATGTAATTCAATGTACATAAAAGAACCACAAATTTAATACAACATGATAGGTTCAAATGTATCAGTCCCAATAGTCTCAAAGGCATAGGATGTATAACATGATAGGTTTCATCATATAAGTCACAACAGTCCAATAGGCATGATAGGTTTTCTATGTCAGTCACAACAGTCCAATAAGCATGATAGGATTTTCTATGTCAGTCTCAACAGTCCAATAGGTATGATAGGTTTTCTATGTCAGTCACAATAGTCCAATAAGCATGATAGGCTTTTCTATGTCAGTCTCAACAGTCCAATAGATATGATAGGTTTTTCTATGTCAGTCTCAACAGTGCAATAGGAATGATAGGTTTTTCAATGCCTGTCACAATAGTCCAATAGGCATGATAGGCTTCTCTATGTCAGTCACAACAATCCAATAGGCATAAGAAATTCAGAATTCACAAAAGAATAGGCACGAATAGAAGTAGGCATAGTTCTAGATCTAGTTATTGCAGTCATGATTTCTTATGAGGTGTTTAAATCGGAACAATAACTGAACTTATAGAAAAAGGACGGATCTTGATTTCTGGGATCTGATTTCTGAATTTGAAAAGTTATCCTTTGATGTAGACGTTTGATTTGATGTTCTTCTTAATTGATTACTAGTTTGGATTTTATTTTCTAGTTTGGAGAGGATGAAGGAGGCTAGCTTGTAGACGAATATCATGACAGCACCATAGTTTTAGGGTTATGATGTTAGGGTTTAGGTTTAGCTACGTATATATAGATGTCTATGATTATTTAGAGCCCTTAGATGAACTAGGAGTCCATCAGAACCCCCCAGCTCAAATACACATCATCCGACCACTCAGAAGAATACACATCATCACAGAACACTCTAGAATTCTGTGTTGGATCAGTATGGGTGCACTTGGTAGGTGCGCCAGTGCATTTTTGTACTGGCGCCAATGCATTCTGGTAGACTTCTGGTTTTTCTACCTAACTTCGTTCGTCCATTTCTTCTTCATACGATATCCGTTTTACGCAAACTCGGACTCTATCTCAAGCCGAATTCAGAGACGAACGCAATGGCGTAACTCATTTTATCTAGTTCTTCCTTTAATAACTAATTATTCTTTAATTAACTTTCATGTCCTGTTTTAAAATTACGGGGTGTTACATTCCCCCTACTTAAAGGATTTTGTCCCCGAAATCTTCAAGTTAACAAGAATGTATATCCTACCATCCAACATCCATCTACTCAACCATTCAATCACAGGCATCCATTGCCCTTAAAAAGTTTTCTAATGTTTTTCATGAACATATGCATAGTGTGTGTATATGTCCTTACCCAATTGCAAAATCAGGCGGTCTACTAATTCAGTTGACCTTCTTAATGCAATTCATGATAGTGCCATGCGTCCATTATGTATGCAAAAGAACCCTATTGATACATATCATTTCTATATGAGTGCACAACCATACATTCAAATGCATCATCCATATGATATCACCTCAAGTTTCAATCCATATATATAAAAATCCACTCATGCATATGCAATATGGAAGTGACGTAGCCGATCTAGTGCCTAATGTGTGTGTATATGCATTCACGAGCAACCACTAGCAAACACTTACATCCACTTGCATCCACCAAACATAACATGTCTCAAACACATGTTTACATCCATTGGCTTCTACCTAAGGATCGAGGATAGGACCGAGAGGATATACTTAAAAGATAAAGACTAGCATTCAGAAAAACTTTACAGTAAAAAGAGAGATCAAGGATATACCCTCAAAAAGGGTATGATGCGCATATCTAGTCTTCAGCCTTCTAAGTCGCATCTTCTTGAGCTTCAACCCATTGTGCTCTGACTGTATTAACTTCACGATTGCGTAGCTTCTTAATTTCTGTTTCCAAAATATGAGTTGGAACCTATTACACTGTCGCCTCTCGTTCCACCCCTTCTCCTTCTAGTATACTCGGCACTACAAGTTCTGTTGTGTCGTGCTAACATTTCCTCAAAAGGGCCTTCAAAATTCACTAGAGGGTATTCCATGTAAAAGAACTATCTCTTGAAAATAAACAGATGCTAACCATGCTACCAAGTGTATTTATTAAGGTGAATAGAGGTCTCTTCTCTACTTAACTTATTCACTGCGTCAACTATCTGAGAGTCTTTTCTTTGTGAAGTCCCTATTTGATCCAAAAGCGTAGGTCTTACTCCTAGAGATGCCAACTACTAACTTAAACGAAGGTTTTAAAATCAAAGGTTGATATGTATTCTAAACTTTTCGTTTTCACATAAAGAGGACTTGAAGTCAACCTTTTTCTTCTTAAGGCATCCGCTATGACCTTACCCTTCCTTCTAACATCAAAATAGCGCCTAGTCCCGTGCCGTATGCATCCGTGTATACCATAAACCTTTTACTACAGTAAGGTAAAATTCAAAAATGGGGCCGTTGTAAGAGCCCTCTTCGATCGTTGGAAAGCGACATCACAATCAATATCCCGAGCAAAGGTTAGATTCTTCTTCGTTAATCCAATAAGTGGGGCTAATACCTTCGTAAAGTTCTTAATGAACTTCCTATATTAACCCGCTAGTCCAGGAAAGCTTCTTACTTCTGTTGCATTCCTTGGGACCTTCCACTCTTGCATCGCAACTACTTTTGCGGGATCTACTGCTATCCCTTCTTTGGACACTATAGGTCCTAGAAACCTTACTTCTACTCTCCAAAAATGACATTTTGGAGAACTTCGCCTTAAGTTGATATGCTCTGTATCCATGACTTCCCTCAAATGGAAAGCATGTTCTTCCTCACTCACAGAGAAAATCAAGATATCGCCCACGAAGACTTCTACAAACTTATTAAGGAACTCCCTAAACACCTTACTCATCAAGTCAACAAAATAAGAGGGTGCATTCGTCAAACCGAAAGGCATGCTGAGCTACTCAAAGAAACCGTCAAGGGTCCTAAAAGCAGTATTGTCTGCACTATCCTCTGCTACTCTTAGCTGATGAGACCCTGTAGCCAAATCTAGTTGGGAGAAAACAGACGCACCTACAAGCTAGTCAAACAAATCATCTATTCTTGGAAGTGGTGCCTATTTTTCTTAGTCAGCTTGTTTAATTCTCTAAAATCCACGCATAAGCAAAGTGGACCATCCGCCTTAGTAGAGAACACTACTGGAGCACCCCATTCAAAAATACTTCGCCAAATAAACCCCTTCTCAAGCAACTCTTTAACTTGCTTGCTGAGCTCTTTCCTTTCCCTTGGAGCCATGTGTCGTACGGGTAATGCAACTGGGTTGGCGTTATCAACCAAGTATATGCGGAAATTTATTTCATGTTTTGGGGGTAAACCCTTCACTTCATCAAAGACATCGGGATACTCATGGACTACTTGAACAGATTGAAAATTATCAACAGATGTATCAAGAGATTCTAGGTAACTAAGCATGACAGAACCCTTAGGGTTACACGAGATTTCGAGGGTATTACGGAGGCAAGTCAAAAGTCTAACTACCTGTAACACCCCACACCCGCTATGGTCACTCTCTAAGGGAATGCCATAACATCGGTGGAGTATTTTGAGTGAATATAGAACAGAGTAATTACAGCAAGACAGATATAAGTAATACTTGAAAATTTAAAACATCATTTCACTTGCAGCGGAAAATAAAACATGTCTGGTTACATCACAAAACCATAATAGGAGTCAAGTACAAATATCCATCATGATAAATAAAAATACATAATCCCAATACATGAACTGATAGCCATAAAAGAAAAAGGGTAAGCTGAGCTCTACATCTAGGGTCCAAGCTCCAAGAGAGTAATAAAAGCAGCCTGATCAAAGCCCACTCGTACTGGGCCCGCTCTGAGAACCTGAGGGTTGGAAAAAGATAAAAACAACGGGGTCAGACATAAGTCTGAGCGAGTCCTATAACTTTAACAATACAATCATTAAAGTAACCAGAGAAGACATAAACTTGACATACGGTAATGTCTGGGGATGAATGGCTACACTAAGTAGCTTGGTAGACTTAGGATAAACTAAGATAACTGTAAAGACGCATTTACCCACCCAAGGATAATTACTACACTGCACCACACCAGTCATTCCTACTTAAAGGTTGATCCCTCCCAAGGACTTAGAAAATTTACCCAGTAGTTTCGTGTACCCCTAGCTGACTACATAGGTGCCGTCTGCCCCTATCTCCACTAGGTGTACCCACTACTCCCAAGCGATCGGCTCCCTACCATAGATACCCATGCCGGCCCCACAGTGGGGTGAATCACTCCCCAAAGTGGCAACCCGATATAATTAACGGTGCACGGCTTATATCTACACGATGCAACAACGTCTTACCTACCAGCCCGGGTCCACACACGCATATGAAACCCGTTGGACTTGCGTTGCCACCGCTAACCCGTTTTGGCCTCTTACAGTCAAGCCCAGTACGCGTGTCCCGTCCTCGACATGGGTCGAGCACAATAAGATACATATGGGTTACTGGTTGAAATGGGCCCCCACAAGCTACCCACCTAAGCTTGTCATTCATCTAGTGTAACCCACTTAACCCTTTTAATAATCATGTTCACTTACATGTTTAAAGTTTGGTTAAGTCACTTAATTATATTTCAATTGCCACCCAAGGCACCCACTAGATTTCCACATGCCACCCAAGGCACCCACTTAACCCCTCATGTCCCACTACATGCTAATATGGTTAAGTGTTTCTTAATTAATTAAGACCGTGATCTCCCATAAAGACCTCCCACATTAGACTGGTTGTTATGACCGCCTGGTTAAGCCGGTAGGGTCCGGGCAGTCTTACGTCATAACAGAGTCTAACCTCGTGTCTTTACTTTAATCACGTATTTAATTTATGGCTAAGACCTCTCACATTGGGCTGACATTTGTAGCAACTGGTTAAGCCGGTAGGGTCCGGGCAGTTTTACACTACAAATGAGTCCAACCTCGTGTCTTAGTCGATTAATTACACCTAATTAATCACCCCCATATTAATTATCCCTAATTAATATCAAGTTTTTCATAACATGGGTAGACCTAACTCAATAGGTAAATTCCCATGGGGTAGACCTAACTCAATAGGTAAATTCCCACTTATGTTAATTTATTTTTATGGTATGCTTAATCATACCCAATCATACTTTTATTAACATATTTATTAACCCCATCGTTCCCCACGTAAATCGTTCTCATGACATAATAAAGGGAAGATCCATCACAAATATCATGGGTTTAACCAAATCTTAGCATATAACTTTGTCATGGGTTAAGAGGATGTCAACTTGCATATATGAACATATATTAACCCAACTACATTTAACCCAAACTTGCATATTATCATACACATGACTTGCATAACATGTTGCATATGAACTTGCATATTATCATACACATATCTTGCATAACATGTGGAACTTGCATATAAGCATTCTCATAACTTGCATAACATGTTAAACATGCATTTAAGCATACACATAACTTGCATAAGCATTCACATTCTTGCATAAGCATTCACATACTTGCATAAGCATGCATAACTTGCATATCATGTTAAACTTGCATTTAAGCATATACATAACTTGCATAAACATTCACATTCTTGCATAAGCATTCACATACTTGCATAAGCATTCACATACTTGCATAAGCATGCATAACTTGCATATCATGTTAAACTTGCATTTAAGCATATACATAACTTGCATAAACATTCACATTCTTGCATAAGCATTCACATACTTGCATAAGCATGCATAACTTGCATATCATGTTAAACTTGCATTTAAGCATATACATAACTTGCATAAACATTCACATTCTTGCATAAGCATTCACATACTTGCATAAGCATTCACATACTTGCATAAGCATGCATAACTTGCATATCATGTTAAACTTGCATTTAAGCATATACATAACTTGCATAAACATTCACATTCTTGCATAAGCATTCACATACTTGCATAAGCATGCATAACTTGCATATCATGTTAAACTTGCATTTAAGCATATACATAACTTGCATAAACATTCACATTCTTGCATAAGCATTCACATACTTGCATAAGCATGCATAACTTGCATATCATGTTAAACTTGCATTTAAGCATATACATAACTTGCATAAACCCACTTGTTAAACATGCATAAACCAACTTATTAAACATGCATAAATCCACTTATTAAATATGCATAAACATAGGAAAACATAGAGTAGCATATCATTACAAATGATTCAAACTCACTAATCCGCATTCAAGACCATAAGTCTCATTACACCCAATCTACTTACTTTAGCAATTGATGTTAAAGTGATAGAAACTCACCAAAACCAAGATTAGCAAACTTATGAAGTAGAACTAGTTGCTAAATATGAAGAAGATGATGATTAGAAGTTGATTAGCTTGCAACTTCCTTCATAAATTAGTGGAGGCTCCTCTTAGATTTAATTTTGGCGGCATGATGGCATCATTTCTATTTTTAGTAAGGATTAGGCTTGCATTAGGGTGTATTTATAGGATTAGGGTGTGTTTTAGACCATAGGATTAGCCCTAGGTTAGATTAGGTCCGTCAGATTTAGGAAATCTCTAGAACCCAGCCCAGCCCTAGCCAGAAAACCAGACCTGGTGCACCCAGGCCCTCTGGCTCGACACGCCGTGTCGACAGGCAAGTCGACAGGCAAGTCGACCCCCTAGTCGACAGGCCTGTCGACAGCCCTGTCGACATGGCTAGGGCGGGAACTTTCCCGCCTGGCCCCGCTGGCTCCAATTTCAAAATCTGGTTTTGCATTTCTAAATCTGTTTTTAACTTGATTTTTCTGCCAACTTCATTGGGCCATAACTGGGCCATACGGACTCCGATTTACAAAATTTCGGACTCTATTCTGCGTATTTTTCCGAGACGAACGCAATGACACAGCCCTTTTCCCCCAATTCTCACGTTTGAGATTATTTATTCTGCAATTAGTGAATTTTAGCATTAACTGAAATACGGGGTGTTACATTCTCCCCTCCTTAAAGGATTTCGTCCCCGAAATCTCTAAGCTAAGGAGAATGCATATCCTACCATCCAAACAACCATCTACTCAATCCATCAAACACGGGCATCCATTGTCCTTAAAACAATTTCTAATGATGTATGAGCATATGCAAAAAGTGTGTGTATATGTTCCCTATCTAATGTATGAACATATGCAAACCATGATAGTGCCATGCATCCATTATGTATGCGAAAGAACCCTATCGACACATACAATATCTACATGAGTGCACAATCATTCACCAAAATGCATCATCCATATGATAACACAATCATTATACATCCATAAATATAGCTTCCTACACACATTTTTATGCAGTATGCAATATGAAGTGACTGAGCCGATCTAGTGCCTAGAGTGTGTGTATATGCATCCACGAGCAACCACTAGCAAACACTTGCATCCATCAACCATAACATGTCTCAAACACATGTTTCAACCATAGGTTTACCCTATCTAAAGGTCAATCAGTACTAACGAGAGGATATACTAAAGATAAGATAAGTACTAGACAACGATAAAGGAGAAAGTAAAGACATACCCTCAAAAAGAAATGGGTACAATGAACGCATCTTCGCTTCCGTCTCCCAAGTTGCGTTGCTCTCATCTTCTCCCCATTGCACTTTGACTAGTTGAACCTCTCTGTTTCTCAACTTCCTAGTTTCTGACCCAAGGATGCGGGTAGGAGCTCGTCGAATAGTCGCATCACGCTCTACTTCCACTTCTTTAAGCAAGCTCGGCTCTACCACCTCTGCGGTCTCATGTAAGCACTTCCTCAAATGGGACACATGGAATACATCATGTACACCACTAAGTCTGTCGGGCAACTCCACTCTATATGCCATTCGTCCAATCCTTTCCTTAATAGGAAACAGCCCTACGAACCTTGGTGCTAACTTCCCAACAGATCCAAAGCGAACCACATTTCGTAACGGAGACACTTTGACAAAAACCATGTCCCCAACTTCAAACTCAAGATCCGTCCTTCTCTTGTCCGCATAAGATTTTTGCCTATCCTGCGCTGCTTTCATCCTCCTTCGAATCAAGTCAATCTTCTCAGAAGTCTCCCTAACCATATCAGGCCCAAGCAAGATCTTATCCGTAGATTCCCACCAACATGTAGGTGATCGACAAGGCCTTCCATAAAGAGCTTCGAAAGGAGCCATACCAATACTGGACTGAAAGCTGTTATTATATGCGAATTCCACCAATGGAAGATGCTCTTCCCATGTACCTCCAAAATCTAAGATACAAAGCCTCAAAAGGTCTTCTAGGACACGATTCACCCTCTCAGTCTGGCCGTCCGTCTGAGGATGATATGCGGTGCTTAGACATAATTGAGTTCCCACTGCTTCTTGCAAACTTTTCCAGAACTCGCTAGTGAAGATAGGATCTCGATCACTCACTATGCTAGAGGGTACCCCATGCAATCGAACTATCTCTCGAAGATATACTGAAGCTAGCCATGGAGCGGTCCTCTTGCTCTTCACAGGTATGAAATGGGCGCTTTTAGTAAGCCTGTCTACCACTACCCAAATTCCCGTATTACCCTTTCTTGATCTGGGTAACCCGTCAATAAAATCCATCGAGACGCTATCCCACTTCCATTGCGGAACTTCCAACGGGTGAAGCAACCCACCAGGTTTCCTTTGCTCCGCTTTCACCTGCTGGCACACCAAGCATCGAGCGACATACTCGGCCACATCTTTCTTCATACCGGCCCAGAAGAAAACCCTCTTCATGTCTTGGTACATCTTGTCCCCACCGGGATGAATGGTCATCCTAGAACGGTGTGCATCATCAAGAATAACCTTCCTCAAACCCTCGTCTTGCGGTACACAAAGTCTACCGTCTCTACGCAAGCACCCCCTATCGTCTAGGGTGTACCTACTCAAATGGCTGGACGACTCCCCCCTTATGAGCTTCTCCACCAACTCAACCAACTGTGGGTCGTCCCTCTGTGCTTCTCCAATCTGCCCCAGAAGAGTAGGTCTGACCTCCAAGGATGCTAGCAAGCCGGGTACATAATCAATGGAAGGTCTGAAATCAAACATCGAGATAAATTCCAAGCTTCGTTGTTCCACGAACAATGGACTCAAGGACAACCTCTTCCTGCTCAAGGCGTCCGCTACCACGTTACCCTTGCCAGGGGTATACGCTATCTCGAAATCATAGGATGCTAAAAACTCCATCCACCTTTGCTGTCTCAAATTCAAATCCTTCTGAGAAAACAAGTACTTCAATGATTTGTGGTCAGTGAACAATTCGAATCTCTCACCAAGAAGATAATGGCGCCAAATCTTAAGCGCAAAAACAATAGCGGCCAACTCTAAATCATGGGTAGGGTAATTTTTCTCATGCACTCTCAACTGCCTTCCACCATAGGCTATTACCCTTCCCTCTTGCATTAAGACTGCGCCAAGTCCTGTCCCACAAGCATCGGTATAGACAACAAATGGCTTGCTCCCATCTGGCAACACTAAAACTGGAGCAGTGGTTAAAGCTCTCTTTAACCGTCGGAACGCATCATCACAATCTACGTCCCATGCGAAAACAAGATTCTTCTTCGTTAAGCGGGTTAATGGGGCTGATATCTTCGCGAAGTCTTTAATAAACTTCCTATAATAACCCGCCAACCCCAAGAAACTTCTTACTTCGGTAGCATTCTTCGGAACCTTCCAATCCTGAATTGATACTACCTTCGCGGGATCCACAGCTATCCCTTCCTTGGAGACCACGTGCCCCAAGAAACGCACCTCCTTCCTCCAGAAGTGACATTTAGAGAATTTAGCCTTAAGGCTATGTGCTCGAAGAGTCTTCAATACCTCCCCAAGATGTAGGGCATGCTCTTCTTCACTCTTAGAAAATACTAAGATATCATCCACAAAGACCACCACGAATTTATTAAGGAACTCCCTGAACACCCTACTCATCAAATCAACAAAGTATGCAGGGGCGTTCGTCAACCCAAATGGCATCACCAGCCACTCATAGAAACCATCCGGAGTCCTAAAGGCAGTCTTGTCTATGCTATCCTCAGCCACCCTCAACTGATGAAACCCCGTGGCTAAGTCCAATTGAGAAAATACTGAGGCGCCAACCAACTGATCGAAAAGATCATCAATCCTTGGCAATGGGTGTCTATTCTTCTTTGTGAGCTTGTTGAGTTCTCTATAGTCTACACAAAGTCTGAGGGACCCATCCGCCTTCGTAGCAAATACTACTGGAGCACCCCACTCCGATATACTTCGTCTTATGAACCCCTTCTCAAGCAACTCCCCTACTTGCTTATGGAGTTCCCTCCTCTCACGAGGAGCCATGTGGCGCACTGGTAAAGATACAGGTT
The DNA here is from genome assembly GCA_030737875.1 of Allium sativum. Classification (NCBI taxonomy): domain Eukaryota; kingdom Viridiplantae; phylum Streptophyta; class Magnoliopsida; order Asparagales; family Amaryllidaceae; genus Allium; species Allium sativum. The sequence goes on along the minus strand of CM060909.1, from coordinate 376,088,591 downwards.
TAGCATTATCCACCAGATATATTCGGAAGTCAATCTCCCGCCTCGGAGGTAAGCCCTTCACCTCCTCAAACACATCCGAGTATTCCCGGACCACTCTAACAGATTGCAAACTTTCGACCGAAGCGTCAAGCGATTCAAGATAACTTAGCATAACAGAATCCATGGGATTACAAGAAATCTCGAGAGTGTTACCCAAACGGGTCATGAGCCTAACAACTCTCCTTTCGCAATCAAGAACGGCACCATTACTGGATAACCAGTCCATGCCCAAAATCAACCCATAGCCCGTGAAGCCCAAAACAAAAGCATCACATCTAAACTCAATGCTAAGGATAGAAATCTTCAAACCCAAACATATCATGGACAAATAAGTGGAGCCCCCAATTGGGTTTGAAACAACCAAGGGATCATCTACCAGACTGGTGTCTAAGTGCAGTGACTCAACTAATGATGATGAGATAAACGAATGCGATGCGCCAGAATCAAACAATGTACGGACAGGATGATCAAATAGAAAAACCAGACTTTCAACGGAAATAGTTCTACCTCTTTCCTGAATCGGTGGAACCGCGAGAGCCTGTACTTGCCCCCTAGCCTGACCCGGTGCCATAAGAGCTTGCACCTGTCCTCCTGAGGTAGACCCCGTCCTTTGCCCCTTCTTAGGGCAATCCTTCAGTAGATGCCCTGCTTCACCAAAATGAAAGCAACCAGTCTTCTTCTTCTTTCTACAATCTTTGCTTATGTGACCTGGTATCCCACAATTGAAGCACTTCTTCTTCCCCTTGCCACCGTTGCCTTTTCCACCTTTGTTTTGCTGTTGTTGCTGAGGTCTCTTTTGATCTCCCTTCTTCTCGGGTGCCTTATTAGCATTGGGACCCTTCTCTTCTTCATGCATGAGTGCCATGTCAACTAGCTTCTCGAAGGTGGCCCCCATAGGGATATGAGTCATAGCCAACCCATGCATCGGTTCATTCAAGCCTTTCACGAACCTCAAAGCCTTCTTCTCCGGTGTATTCACCATGTCTAGGCCAAACCTTGCCAATTGATTAAACTTGTTGACATATTCCTTCACTGAGAGATTTCCTTGCTTTAGAGTCAAGAACCTTTCCATATACAAGTTCTCCTCCGCCCTTGAGAGAAACTTTGCCACAAATCTTTGCCTAAAATCCGCCCAAGAGTCAACGGGGCGTTCTCCATTAGTGACCTCCCACCAGAATGAGGCCTCTCCCTTCATTAACCAAGCAGCTAACTTGACTTTCTTTCCTTCTTCCATCTCGAAGATATCTATCAATTCTTCCACCTCCTTAAGCCAATCTCTAGCCTCCACAAAAGTTTCAGATCCTTGAAAAGGTTTCCCTCCCATAGCTTTAAATTCCTTGCAAGTCTTAGCAAAAGTATCCGTGCGAGGAGGAGGGGGAGGAGGAAGATCGGGTGCTACGGTTGGTGGAGGAACATTTGCTGGACCCGCAGTGGTGGCCCTAGCCTCCATCAATCTCCTATACCATACTGGTACCGTCACACCCTCCGGAAAGTTAAGATCCTCAGCCATGCTGAAACGAAAAAGGAAGGATTCAAAATGGAGAATTCGAAAGATAAAGATATGGCTATTGGGGATTATGCTTTTCTTTCAAAAACCTTTCTCTTTAAAGACATGTTTTTGAAAATATCTCTTCCAAAAATGTTTTTAGAAAAATAATTTTCTAAAAATTTTATCTGTTCCGGTAACCTTTGCTCTGATACCACGTGTAACACCCCACGCCCGCTATGGTCACTCTCTAAGGGAATGCCATAACATCGGTGGAGTATTTTGAGTGAATATAGAACAGAGTAATTACAGCAAGACAGATATAAGTAATACTTGAAATATTAAAACATCATTTCACTTGCAGCGGAAAATAAAACATGTCTGGTTACATCACAAAACCATAATAGGAGTCAAGTACAAATATCCATCATGATAAATAAAAATACATAATCCCAATACATGAACTGATAGCCATAAAAGAAAAAGGGTAAGCTAAGCTCTACATCTAGGGTCCAAGCTCCAAGAGAGTAATAAAAGCAGCCTGATCAAAGCCCACTCGTACTGGGCCCGCTCTGAGAACCTGAGGGTTGGAAAAAGATAAAAACAACGGGGTCAGACATAAGTCTGAGCGAGTCCTATAACTTTAACAATACAATCATTAAAGTAACCAGAGAAGACATAAACTTGACATACGGTAATGTCTGGGGATGAATGGCTACACTAAGTAGCTTGGTAGACTTAGGATAAACTAAGATAACTGTAAAGACGCATTTACCCACCCAAGGATAATTACTACACTGCACCACACCAGTCATTCCTACTTAAAGGTTGATCCCTCCCAAGGACTTAGAAAATTTACCCAGTAGTTTCGTGTACCCCTAGCTGACTACATAGGTGCCGTCTGCCCCTATCTCCACTAGGTGTACCCACTACTCCCAAGCGATCGGCTCCCTACCATAGATACCCATGCCGGCCCCACAGTGGGGTGAATCACTCCCCAAAGTTGCAACCCGATATAATTAACGGTGCACGGCTTATATCTACACGATGCAACAACGTCTTACCTACCAGCCCGGGTCCACACACGCATATGAAACCCGTTGGACTTGCGTTGCCACCGCTAACCCGTTTTGGCCTCTTACAGTCAAGCCCAGTACGCGTGTCCCGTCCTCGACATGGGTCGAGCCCAATAAGATACATATGGGTTACTGGTTGAAATGGGCCCCCACAAGCTACCCACCTAAGCTTGTCATTCATCTAGTGTAACCCACTTAACCCTTTTAATAATCATGTTCACTTACATGTTTAAAGTTTGGTTAAGTCACTTAATTATATTTCAATTGCCACCCAAGGCACCCACTAGATTTCCACATGCCACCCAAGGCACCCACTTAACCCCTCATGTCCCACTACATGCTAATATGGTTAAGTGTTTCTTAATTAATTAAGACCGTGATCTCCCATAAAGACCTCCCACATTAGACTGGTTGTTATGACCGCCTGGCTAAGCCGGTAGGGTCCGGGCAGTCTTACGTCATAATAGAGTCTAACCTCGTGTCTTTACTTTAATCACGTATTTAATTTATGGCTAAGACCTCTCACATTGGGCTGACATTTGTAGCAACTGGTTAAGCCGGTAGGGTCCGGGCAGTTTTACACTACAAATGAGTCCAACCTCGTGTCTTAGTCGATTAATTACACCTAATTAATCACCCCCATATTAATTATCCCTAATTAATATCAAGTTTTTCATAACATGGGTAGACCTAACTCAATAGGTAAATTCCCATGGGGTAGACCTAACTCAATAGGTAAATTCCCACTTATGTTAATTTATTTTTATGGTATGCTTAATCGTACCCAATCATACTTTTATTAACATATTTATTAACCCCATCGTTCCCCACGTAAATCGTTCTCATGACATAATAAAGGGAAGATCCATCACAAATATCATGGGTTTAACCAAATCTTAGCATATAACTTTGTCATGGGTTAAGAGGATGTCAACTTGCATATATGAACATATATTAACCCAACTACATTTAACCCAAACTTGCATATTATCATACACATGACTTGCATAACATGTTGCATATGAACTTGCATATTATCATACACATATCTTGCATAACATGTGGAACTTGCATATAAGCATTCTCATAACTTGCATAACATGTTAAACATGCATTTAAGCATACACATAACTTGCATAAGCATTCACATTCTTGCATAAGCATTCACATACTTGCATAAGCATGCATAACTTGCATATCATGTTAAACTTGCATTTAAGCATATACATAACTTGCATAAACATTCACATTCTTGCATAAGCATTCACATACTTGCATAAGCATTCACATACTTGCATAAGCATGCATAACTTGCATATCATGTTAAACTTGCATTTAAGCATATACATAACTTGCATAAACATTCACATTCTTGCATAAGCATTCACATACTTGCATAAGCATGCATAACTTGCATATCATGTTAAACTTGCATTTAAGCATATACATAACTTGCATAAACATTCACATTCTTGCATAAGCATTCACATACTTGCATAAGCATTCACATACTTGCATAAGCATGCATAACTTGCATATCATGTTAAACTTGCATTTAAGCATATACATAACTTGCATAAACATTCACATTCTTGCATAAGCATTCACATACTTGCATAAGCATGCATAACTTGCATATCATGTTAAACTTGCATTTAAGCATATACATAACTTGCATAAACATTCACATTCTTGCATAAGCATTCACATACTTGCATAAGCATGCATAACTTGCATATCATGTTAAACTTGCATTTAAGCATATACATAACTTGCATAAACCCACTTGTTAAACATGCATAAACCAACTTATTAAACATGCATAAATCCACTTATTAAATATGCATAAACATAGGAAAACATAGAGTAGCATATCATTACAAATGATTCAAACTCACTAATCCGCATTCAAGACCATAAGTCTCATTACACCCAATCTACTTACTTTAGCAATTGATGTTAAAGTGATAGAAACTCACCAAAACCAAGATTAGCAAACTTATGAAGTAGAACTAGTTGCTAAATATGAAGAAGATGATGATTAGAGGTTGATTAGCTTGCAACTTCCTTCATAAATTAGTGGAGGCTCCTCTTAGGTTTAATTTTGGCGGCATGATGGCATCATTTCTATTTTTAGTAAGGATTAGGCTTGCATTAGGGTGTATTTATAGGATTAGGGTGTGTTTTAGACCATAGGATTAGCCCTAGGTTAGATTAGGTCCGTCAGATTTAGGAAATCTCTAGAACCCAGCCCAGCCCTAGCCAGAAAACCAGACCTGGTGCACCCAGGCCCTCTGGCTCGACACGCCGTGTCGACAGGCAAGTCGACAGGCAAGTCGACCCCCCAGTCGACAGGCCTGTCGACAGCCCTGTCGACATGGCTAGGGCGGGAACTTTCCCGCCTGGCCCCGCTGGCTCCAATTTCAAAATCTGGTTTTGCATTTCTAAATCTGTTTTTAACTTGATTTTTCTGCCAACTTCATTGGGCCATAACTGGGCCATACGGACTCCGATTTACAAAATTTCGGACTCTATTCTGCGTATTTTTCCGAGACGAACGCAATGACGCTGCCCGTTTCCCCCAATTCTCACGTTTGAGATTATTTATTCTGCAATTAGTGAATTTTAGCATTAACTGAAATACGGGGTGTTACACTACCCTCCTTTCACAATTGAAAACGACACCATTACTGGATAACCAATCCATCCCTAGAATCAACCCATAGCCCACGAAACCAAAAACGTAAGCATTACATCTAAACTCAACGCTTAGTATAGATATTCCCAAATCCAAACAAATCATAGATGAACGAGCCGAACCACCAATTGGATTTGAGACAATAATGGGATCCTCTACTATACAAGTACTAAGGTGAAGAGACTCAACTATGAAAGCAGATAGAAAAGAATGTGAAGCGCCAGAATCAAATAAAGTTCCAATAGGATGATTGAAAAAAAACCAAACTTTCAACAGAAACGTTCCTACCTCTCTTAGGTACACTAGCAGTGAGAGCATGCAATTGCCCGCTAGAAGATTATGTCCTTTGCCCTTGTCCTTGTCCTTCGGCAATCCTTGATAAGATGCCCTGCTTCACCATACTAAAAACAACAACCTGTCTTCTTCTTCCTACAATTAAATAACCCGCTATACCACAGAAAAGACACTTCCTCTTGTCGCAGAATCTATTATTTATTCCACCCTTCTTACATTCCAATCCTTGTTTGTGATTCTTCCACTTTGGCCTCTTTCTTTTCACCTTTCTCCTTCTGCGAGGATCAAGCCATATCGACAAGCTTCTTATCCTTAGGCTTGTGCTCCTTAGCCCAAACTCCCTTATTCTTATCCTTACTATCCTTGTGTAGCTTGTTGACAAGTTTCTCGAAATTACCTCCATCGCATGGCAACCTACAAAGCTTTGAAAGAAAAATTAGCCGCTGGTGAAACTACTGCGGCTATAGATGGAAGTTGGACACTTCTTCGCCTTTTGACAGGTGTCGTAGTCACATCAAGCCTACGGGACCATGCCGCAATGAGGTTACCTCCCAGAAAGCCAGTAGCCCCGGAGACTCAGGAAAGAAGGAAACAAGGGTTCAAACAGAGAATCAAAAGATAGTGCATATGGCTTTGGGGAATATGCCTTTAAAACAAAACTTTTCTTTTGAAAATGCTTCTTTAAAACTTCTTTTTGAAAAATAGTTTTCAATTTTTTTTATCAGATCTGGTAACCATCAGCTCTGATACCACGTGTAACACCCCACCTCCGTTAAGGTCACTCACAATGGGAATGCATTAACTTCAGTGGAGCGTCATAAGTGTATAGAATGGATAAATTACAAAACAAACAAAATTTAAACAACAGAAAATAAATAAAATTTTAGTTTATTGATAAACAGCAGCTTGGTAAAACAGCTTGTACAAAGATTGTTTTCCAACACCAAAACACCCTTACCCATTACAATAAAGCATCTGTCTTGTTTAACAAAATAAAGAAGCATAGAATGACAATGATATTCCCCAATAAAGCATGAGCCAGCCATAGCAGTGGAAAAGAGAGTCCAAAGCAATACATCATCTATCTTCGAGCTTGGAAACAAGACTGAGCTAAGTGGTGATATTCCCTCCCTATGAACCTGGGGGGGGGGGACGGAAGAAAAGAAGGCGAAAGAAAACGGGTCATACATAAGTCTGGTAAGTCCAGTGATTATTCACCATGTAAACAGGTAAAAGGATCAGGACATGAATAAACTGAATACCAGACATAACCATGATAATAAGCATAGCAAGACAATAAATGATGATCGTTAGATATGACAAGGTAAGATACAATGAATGCGCTTTGGTTCTTTCTCTGATTTCCTATTTTCTCTGCACCACCCAACTAGCATCCTAACTAGTGTCTTTTATGGAATGATTCGTATCCCCTACTAGTGTCCCAACTAGTATCCTATGAAAAAGGATCTGTATTCCCTACTAGTGTCCCAACTAGTATCCTGTGTTATAAAATAAGGTGATCCCAACCTCGCAATTGTGGTAGCCTTCAGGTGTACATCTAGTATGAGGGTCTTACCTCAATCAGCCTAATTTCCATGAAGATGTTAGATGTACCCTTACTACACTATCGATCGGTTCCCTACTTGTATTAATTTTTCCTTGTGTGTGTGTCAATCGGCCCTCTCTTGCGTGTAGATACCCTGTGCTGGTCCCACTATAAGGTGTATTAATCCCTATAATAGCAACCCGACACAAATTCTAGATGCACAGTGTATACTACTGATGCCCAGTGCCTTCTTTTCCACTCCGGAGCACGTGCACGCCCATACTCCGTCTTAACTACACTACTGCACCCCCTGCCGCTATTTTGACCGCTTATAATCAGCCCAGTAATCGTGCCCCACCCTGCCTATTTTAGGGTACCGTGATACATCTACGTGGGTTACTGCTCAAATGGATCCCCGTTACTAGGGTTTTCTAGGGTCTATTCGTATACCCCCCCAAATTGGCTAAGCGTTATCAATCCATTCAAATTAACTTAACCCATCCACACGCCATGTCATGTTGGTTAAGTGTTTCTTATTAACTTAACCCTTCTCATTCATCATGTTGTAATTGGTTAATTGTTTTCTATTAACTTAATCCTGTTCATTCATCATATTATATTGGTTAAGTGTTACCCATTAACTTAACCCCACTCGTTCATCATGTTATTTTGGTTAAGTGTCGTCAATCTAGTCGAGTTAACTTAACCTACCCAATTGTCATGTTACATTGGTTAAGTGTTGCCTTCTTGTGTTACTTAACCCTACCACTTGTCATGTTACATTGGTTAAGTGTTGCCGTCTTGTGTTACTTAACCCTATCACACATCATGTTATATTGGTTAAGTGTTGCTTTGATTAACTTAGCCCTACCACTCTGAGCTTGTCTATTTCTTAGCTTTAATTTATTCATTAAAGCACCAACCTCTCACAATAGATCTATATTGTTGTGGTCGCTGGATGTGCCGGGCGGTTCCGGGCAGTCTTACACCGCAACTCAATCTGACCATGGGATTTTAGGCTTAATGCGCTAACCTCTCATATTAGATCTATATTGTTACGGTTGTTGGTTGTGTCAGGCGGTTCCGGTCAGTCTTACACCGTAACTCAATCTAACCTCGGGTTAGGCATATTCATCTTTTAATTAATTTACATATTTACAATTTAAGTTTATATGTAAATTATCCACCAGTATTGTCAATTCAAGTCGTGCGCCATTTACCCTCTAAATTATGTCCATAATTCTAGGTATACAAATTCTACCATTTCATGCTACTAATCATTTACATGATTATGAGCCAATCTATGCCAATAGCATGTAGTTAAATATTTTTCCCCAACGTCTCCCCCGTTATTCGTTCGCATAATTCACATAGAACGTTAGGCTCGCAAATTAGCCTAACTTATAAACAAAAGGGAAAAGAAAGGGACATGTAATATTTCAGCAGGCATAAACAATATAGATCAACATGCGTATTATAAATTTGGGATAGAACGACGACATAAACTTAATCAAGCACAAGAACGTAATCTTGCACTTAAATTAGATCCAATTAACATGCGAACTAGCATAGGTCTAATTGTATAAGCATGAACTTATATAGATCTTAAACATGGGTACTAGCTTGGATCTAACATGCAACATGTATGAACATAACTTAGCATGTAATTCAATGTACATAAAAGAACCACAAATTTAATACAACATGATAGGTTCAAATGTATCAGTCCCAATAGTCTCAAAGGCATAGGATGTATAACATGATAGGTTTCATCATATAAGTCACAACAGTCCAATAGGCATGATAGGCTTTCTATGTCAGTCACATCAGTCCAATAAGCAAGATAGACTTTTCTATGTCAGTCTCAACAGTCCAATAGGTATGATAGGTTTTCTATGTCAGTCACAACAGTCCAATTAGCATGATAGGCTTTTCTATGTCAGTTTCAACAGTCCAATAGGTATGATAGGTTTTTCTATGTCAGTCTCAACAGTCCAATAGGTATGATAGGTTTTTCTATGCCAGTCACTACAGTCTAATAGGCATGATAGGCTTTTCTATGTCAGTCACAACAGTCCAATAGGCATAAGAAATTCAGAATTCACAAGAGGATAGGCACGAATAGAAGTAGGCATAGTTCTAGATCCAGTTATTACAGTCATGATTTCTTATTAGGTGTTTAAATCGGAACAATAACCGAACTTACAGAAAAAGGACGGATCTTGATTTCTGGGATCTGATTTCTGAATTTGAAAAGCTATCCTTTGATGTAGACGTTTGATTTGATGTTCTTCTTAATCGTTTACTAGTTTGGATTTGATTTTCTAGTTTGGAGAGGATGAAGGAGGCTAGGCTAGCTTGTAGACGAACATCATGACGGCACCATAGTTTTAAGGTTATGATGTTAGGGTTTAGGTTTAGCTACATATATATATATATATATATATATGTCTATGATTATTTAAAGCCCTTAGATGAAGTAGGAGTCCATCAAAACCACCCAGCTCAAATACACATCATCCGACCACTCAGAAGAATACACATCATCACAGAACACTCCAGAATTCTGTGCTGGATCAGTATGGGCGCACTTGGCAGGTGCCCCAGTGCATTTTTGTACTAGCGCACTTGTGAAGTGTGCCAGTGCATTCTGGTCAACTTCCGGTTTTTCTACCTAACTTCGTTCGTCCATATCTTCTTCGTACAGTTTCTGTTTTACGCAAACTCGGACTCTATCTCAAGCAGAATTCCGAGATGAACGCAATAGAGTAACCCGTTTTATCTAGTTCTTCTTTTAATAATTAATTATTCTTTAATTATCTATTATGTCCCGTTTTAAAATTACAGGGTGTTACAGGCTGCTTTTTGGGGAGTAGGGTTCTGAACATACTTCTCCATATGCTTCTCTTGGATGTGCTTCTCAATGGAATCCTTGAGGTGATGATAGTCTTTTGTATTGTGGTCGAACATGTCATGGAATATGCAATATTTGCCGAAATTCTTCTCCCGGTCGGTAGATTCCCTGGTGTTCAGCTTCTTGTACTGAATTGTGTTATAGGTCTCTAAGTAAATTGTCTCTAACTTGGAGTTAAGTAGAGTGTAAACCTTGTAAGTTGGGCAATAGTCACCCTTCTTGGGATCTTTATCTTGTTGTTTGTTTTGATTGCCTGGTCTGCCGTTGTTTGGCTTAGGCTTGAATTGGGTGATCCCTATCTCCTTGTCGAAAGATTTTCCAACAAGTTTCCCCTTAACGTTGTGCGGAACAGTGCTTTAGTGTGGGTTGGAGGATGTCCATCTAAGCTTCCCTATTTCTACACGCTTCTTATTAGCATATAAACTGATTAGCCTTTCTGTAGAAGGCTTCTAGAGTCCTTGGTTGCTTTCTCTTGATCCAAGCTCCGAATTCGGTATTGCGAAGAATGCTCTTCATAAGCTAAACCAAGACTGTGCAAGGCTCGGGATCTTTGACCTCCGTCAGGGCATTGTTGACACGTTCAAGGTAGCTTTTAAGAGTTTTTCTCTTGCCCTAATAGAAGTTGGAAAGAGTTAGGGTGTCCTTTGGTCTTCTAACATTCATCCTGAATTGTTTCACTAGCTCGGAAGTAAGCGGTTGAAAGTAGAGATGGATCTTGTAGAGAGTCGGAAGAACCGGAGTAGAGCGACACCTTCAAGGAAGACTGGAAAGCATTTTCACTTAATGACATCGGTGGCGCGATTTGAATCTACATGTCACCCATAATGGTTCAAGAAGTTACAGGGATCGGTCGTCCTCAAGTAAGCCGTTAATTGAGGCATATTGAAACATTGAGGGCATTCGAAATTGTGCACAACCCAAGTGAAGCGGTTACGCCTTGTGTTGGTTTCACATGCGTCGTTGGCATGCCCTCGCATTTCTCTCACAATCCTAAAGACCTTGTTGATGAGAATCATGGGCTGGACCTCCGTTGGGTTCCAGCGGTCGTGATCCAGCTCAGGAGTTAAGGGCCTGGGTGTCTTTAGTGATGAACGTCGACATCAACATCAAGCAGGTCATCGGTCTCGATTGCCTTATTCTATTGAGATTGGTGGGAAGAATTTGGGCTTGATTGGCTGTTCGATGCGTAGGTGCCAAGTTCTGAGTGACGACAGGGAGGTTTTGTCGTGGAATGGGTTGGGTACTGGTTCTTGGTTCGTCGTTAGGACCCAATCAGGAACGGTCGTGTTGACGCGTTCCCTCACTGAAAGTGATGGTAGTTCCGTTGCCATTGCCATTTCCATTAGTGTTAATTCTCATCCTTTGGATACTGCTTCCATGGTGACTGTCGGAAGAAGTGCTTTCTAAGATGTTTTACTGAGGATGAGGGTTTCTGTTAAGGCGACCGACATCGCGTTGAGCATTTTCTTGGAGTCATCGCATCAACTTAATGTTTTTCTTTATTTGGTCATTGAGCTATCTCGTCCGTTCTTCCAACTTTTTTAAGATCGAAGAATTAGGCTTGGGTAACCTAAGCATTGGAATTATAGAAGGTAGCGATATCGATGTCAGTCGGAACTTCCGAAGGTTGAGGCTGAGGGAAAGTTTCCATGTCAGGAGATGCAGAAGTTCCAATCATAGGGTCCTTTCCTTTTCTAACCATTGTAAGAGAACTCAGGAGGTAGGTCAAGAGGACCTAAGTAACGCTTCTAGTTCGAAATGGAAGTCGGTCGGAAAGAGGATAGGTCTCGAGTCTTCGAGCTCTCAATGAAAGCACCAGAATGTTGACGCATAAAATTGGCGCAACACTCAAAGTTTCTCGAGCTAACAAGAATAAAGTTTTGCATATAGAAAAGTAATATGAAGGAAGTAAGAACACAATGTTTATAGCGGTTCAGTTCAGATTGAACCTACGTCCACTCTGAAGGCGTTTACTGGTTTTATTCACTATTGAAGGAGTAGAATGGTGGACATCATTATTACAATTTTTTACAAAGGAATTGGTAGCGCTTAAGTTCTATATAGTCCTTTTCTGAAAGTTCCTTTGCCTTCCGAAAGTCCAAAACCATGAGGAAAATGGTATTTCTTCTTCCTCAAAGCTCTAAGGTGTTTAAATGGTGTCTAAGGTCAAAAAACCCATTATAACATGTCAAAACAGCTAAATGTCATCCCAAAAATGCAGTAGGTTAGGGAATATCTATTGGTAGTAGAGTAGGTGAGAGTAGATATGGCGTAGGTCCCATAGGGAAGTTTTTGTCCCTCGGGATCGGTACATTTCATGGGGTACACTCTCTTGCTGTTGCCCTGAAATTTCTAAATCCCTGATTCCTTCTTTTCATATCCGAGAATTCATATCCGAAAATACCGATCCTGGTGCTTGGCATTCTCTTGAAGTGTTATTCTTCGTGTTTGGGTGCTTCGTATCTGGGGTGTGCCAGGTAGACACTGATCCAACACTGGTTGGTTTTCGAAGGAGATTTGAATTGCGGGATATGAAATGTGAGTGTGCACTTCGGGATACAAAGGGATAAATGGTAAGTGGGATGCAAAGATGGATGGCAAGTGGGTATACAAAAAGGTGATATTGGGCTTTTGGTGGAGTTGTCGAGGCTGGATACGAAATTCACCAAAGAGTTTGGGATGCGGAATTTAGTGTTGACGTCCATACTGATACTGTAAGTTGAGTTGATCATTGGGCAGCTTCGACGAATCGCAATGACCACACTTGTGCAACTCCTTGTGGGATTGATTCTCAAGTGTCTTGAGCGACACTTCGGTCTATTGGACTACACGACGGGCTGAGCCGTGTGGGCCTGATTTGCCTTGGGGAACCGGGCCAAAAGGCCAATTAACAACATGTATCTATTGTATTATGCGATTGTACCTATATTTATTTTATTATATGATATGTGATGTGTGATGTGTTGTAAATTGTTCTGAATACAATCCTTAGCCATCATAGTTTTATATTAGATGAATTGAGTACATCGATCCACTCGTGGTAAGAAAAAGTACTATAAACCTAATTGACATATTCAATGCCCGTCTAATACAAGATTATGGATGGTCACTCTTAATCAACCTTATTCTCCGCTCTAATAGACTATATTTCTCTATAATGCTCTTTATTAGGGTAGGTATGGAGGTGGAGCGTTACAATTGGTATCAGAGCAGAGATCAGAACAAATACAATAGACACAGAAAATAACCCGGTTAATACATGTGTTACAGCGCAGAAGGATAACGCTAGTGTCTACTTTATCACTTTCATTATTATCCTTATCCCGTGATTCCCATCAGCTGATCTGTGTGTAATCCTAGGTTTGGAACATGTTCAAGAATATATTTCATTTTGTCGTATTACATGAGTGGTGTCCCATCAATTATAGTATATCTGGACATAAGTTTCCATTCTCTAACCCTTTTGGTGCTTAAATCTTGGGTTTAAATTTTTGAGGAAAATTTAGACCCCATCATTTTTGTATTTAAGATGATTATTGAATTGGATAAAATATAAGTTGGGATTGGTAAATGAAATAAACCCAACATAATATATGTGAAATCCTTGTTTGGGTAAAAGAGTGTTAAAATAGAATAATGAGAGTTGCACACTGGAAACAAGTGAAGTGTTTTGGTTATGCAAAACTGAATAAACCTATTAGTAGGATTGAGGGATGGTAAATAAATATTGATGATTAAGTATTTGTTAAGCATTAGTTGACTTGCGAATACACATCAAGTGAATATTTATTGAAATAAAGTGCTAGTTTGTTTTATTGAATTAAACCAAGAGTGTTGATGATAAAATATAATAATAAAAAACAACCATGTGTGAACTAAAATTGGTGATTATCTTTCTTGTTGGGTTGCCCGTTAGGTATTTTAAGGGATTCTGATCATATGTTTGATCAACGATATCGATAAGAACTTCTTAAATGCTTAGACGAGATAATCGAGCATAATATTTTGTGTAATAAAATAAATTTTGAGATAAGAATAGCGTGAAATATTCATGTGGAAATGGTGTTAAACCACTAGTTGAGGCGAGAGTTATGGTGAAGTTGGCAAGACAATGGCAATATTATATTGACTTTGCAGCTGAAGGAAGGGACAAACCGTTATAAATTCGATGGTTTAATACTACCCGATACAAGTAAACAAGTTATTAGATGAAAATTTGTTTTGAGAAGAATTTTGTGAAATAAAATAAAGTGTTTTTAGTATGTAAAGTTGTCTTAAAAAGAGTTTTTATCATGAACATGTGCAATATTTTTGAAATACACTTTCATACATTGGGTAAAAGGATGACTACAACTATCAAGCTAGTGATAACAAATAGTTAGTGGCATGGCTATTCGATTTTACAATCAGAATAGTAGCCATTGTTCAGGAATTCACGTTGAATTTGATGGAAGGGGAACATCAATTACTGCTTGGAAACAGTAGAAAGATGCGTGTATTTTAAGATATGCCTTGTGAAGGATGAGTTATCATAATTTAAATCTTTTGTGTATACAATTTGAGATGAGAATTAAGAATTTTTGTACAATAAGTATTTTAGATTTCATCTTTTGTTGTAACCTGTATAATATATTGGAAAGAGATTGAAATATAGGAAGTTGTGTGTTTAACAGTTTAAACAAAATTACTACTAATAAATAAAATTTTGGGATGTATATGTGCATGCTATCTTAAGTGAATCGCGAGGACGCAATTTAATTAAGGTGTAAAGTCTGTAATAGTCCGATTTTTGGGTAACCAGGCTAAACAGATTATAGTATGGCTCTAAACTGTAAAACCAAGAATAATAAAATACGAGTTCATGAGCCTAACTCTTATAATATTTGAAAAGAAAAGAAAATAGAGAACCAGTGATTTTCAAAATTGTACGTATTGGAATAAATTTGATACCTTGAGCATAATAAGAAATTTATTCTAATCCATTTTTGTAAACTATATTTCTATGACTCAATGAAATATTGAAAATATAAAATATTGATTTGCAGTCAATATTCAAGTGCAAATATATTTTTAATATTAAGTGCTGAGTCAACTTAATTGATAATTAATAATTTTAGAATTGAAAATAGAAATAAGGATTCTTCATGGCTTCCCTGTCCTTGGCGATTTAACCCCTGCAATTATTCTTTGTCGCGATTTGACCTAGTTACCTCCTCGATTCTCTGTCGCATTTTACTTATCTTCTCCGGTGTCACGTAAGACCGAGTATTCACCGCTCCATTTTGAAAAAGGTGCCCTAGTCGCACCCATCAATGTTGAATCTCCTAGTCTTCCCTTGTGCCTTTCTTATATGGCTTTTGAAACTGATTCCCTAGCACTACCAAATTCAAATTCTACTTCTCCTTCCAGCGGCGAGCTTTCCCGTCCTTTCCCTGGTGTTCGTGAAAAAAATGAACCTTTGTCTTTTCCGTTTTTGCTTGACAATGGAGCAAAGTTTTGTGGTAATCTGATAAGTTTGAGGAAGAGTAGTGAGATTTGTAGCTCGGTGTGTGCGAGGCTTGATGGTTATGGTCTTAATGGTGGTGCCACAACTGAATTTACTGCATGCACACAACCTGTTTGTGGTATGCATATTTGATTTCTTAGCAACCTAGGCCCCATCTTCCTATGTATGTTGCAGGCTCCTCTCGGAAATGGACTTCCCTTTTCGCCTCTTTGCCGCGGAATGTATGCGACTGTAGTCCAGTGGATTTTGATTTTAATATTATGGATGGTATCTCGCTCCTTGCTTTCGAATTAGTTGATGTTGGTTCGATTTTCTGGTCGAGTTTTGTAGTGGGGTTCTTTCTGGACCCTCTGCAACATATTCTCGATCCTAGACCCATTTGCAAGCGGCTTTAGAAGATTCAGAGAGACATTAAGGTTATTTTTCTGGATTCTATGTATTATTTCAAATTCTCTTCCACTGAAGAGAGACTTTTTATGTAGCAATCAGAGCCCTCTTTTATTGATGGAAAACCTTTTATAGTCTTTTCCTGTTCTCCTACGATATCTAGTGCTAGAGATGTCTATCCCAGTCTGGACTTATTTCTCCTAAATTCTCTTAGTTCTTCAATCGTTGACTGGTCTAAAATTGCTTGTTTGCCATATTGGTTAATCAAAATGTTTTGATCCTAGCACAACTGCTATAGATAGACTAGTTTATGCCAAAGCTCTTATTGAAATTTCCCCTGATAAGCCTCTTCCCTCCTCGATTAAGGTTCAACTGGCTCCTGGCATCATTGCGGAGGTGAGGGTGCATTATGGTTGGACCCCGGGTATATGCTCATCTTATCACTCGTTTGGTCATGTTGACTCTTCTTGACAGCTCCTTTCCTATGCGCTACCTCCTAAGATTCCTCTTCCTAAACCACCTACCTGTCGTTGGGTTCCTAAGGTAGTTCCTCTAGTGGTCACTCAGCCTCCTACTTTGATTCAGCCAGATATTGAGCCTATCCCTCCTTTGGGTCTAGGTCCTATCATCAGCCCCCTACTTCACCCTCCATTGGTGAATCCCCTTCCCCTCTAGTGAGTCCTAAGCCTATGGCTCCCACCTTTATACGGTTTTCGGAACACTCCTCCATGACTCATTCCTCTTCTGACATAAGGTTTCAAACTGAGGATTGTGTTTTCTTTTTCTTCATTTCTGTGGATGATAGAGAGCATAATATGTTATACTATCTAGTTTTGGATAATGAACACTTTGTCGCTATTGATGGGCTTTTAGGACATTGGAATCAGAGAGTTCTAGTTGATGATACTTGGGATAGATCCATCATATACTTTAGTGTGTCAACGTTCTGCATGCTAGGTCTTGCCTCCTTGTTTGAGGAATATACTGCTCAGGTAGGTCCTTTATCTAATGTTGTATGCTCCTCTGTTGAGTAATGAGAATGCTACTCTTTGTTTGCGAGCATGTCACACACCCTCTGGGAAGTTATATGTATAGTTGTGTTGTATTTTTCTGCACATCTGTTTTATATCTTAGTGGACTGGTCACTATAAACCCAGTTTAGCAGCTCTGTGCATGTGTAGAGCACCTATTTTCTCTTATATATAATAAGTGGTTACAGTAAAAATCAGTTGGCTCTGCCAAAAGATTAATTAGAATTGTATTGGAAAATGTAAGTTGTAGAAATTATAAAATAAAATACAAAATGTGTTTAAAACCCTATCGGAAATCTTATTATCTGTGTTTATATGAAATCTTGTACTTAAATATTTTAATAAGTGTACATGTAGGAAATTGGTGAATTATTGTAAACAATGAATTTTGTTGCAAAATGCATCTTTAATTTTAAATATGTTGTATGAAAATAAAAATATGAAGATTTAAATATTGATTTGAAATCAATATTTGTATGTTAAGATAATTTTAATATGATTTTGCAAATCACTTGTACCGTATAATGTTTGTGTCATTTCTAAAAAAATGTGTTTTGTTCTAAAATAGCAAAACAAACAATTTGGATTAAATTGTGAATCTTGGATATTATATAATGTAACATGTATTAAATCTTGTTAAAAAGATTTTAACAAGTTGTGTAATCTTAAGAGACTTAAACAATGTTAAAATGTGACATGAGTTTGTAAAAATGCGTTAAAGGGTGTTAAACTTGTGTAAATTTGTTGCATAGCCTAATTAAAATAATTTTACACCACTTTGTATTTTGTAACACCTCAACTTATTGGGTTTTCGGTTTAAAATCCAAGCTCAAAATAGAATTATATGGAGTGAAAAGGGGAAATACGTCTTCTCCTTTCCCTTTAGTTCATTTTTTCCTAAAGCTTTTCCTGAGAGAAAAATGGTTGCCTCCTCCTCTGTCCTCAAATCAAAAATCCATATCCTAATTGGAAAAGAAAATGGATGCAAATATCTATCCTAGTAAAAAGAATCGGCCTCAATCCATAGCTTAACCTATTTATTTCTGAGAATCAAAAGGAGCAAAGTTATAGTAGTTATTCTTGAAGATGCATGTTTGTGTTCCTTAGCTTTTAGTGGAACCAATCAGTAAGCCAGTCAACATGAGTTCGTAAAACTCATGTATTCTAATTGACAATGTTTCGATGTTACTTTGTTGACTTTGATTCATATTTTTGATTGATAAATGATTTGTCGTAACTGTAACAAGTTTCAGTAAATTCACAGTATTCAAACTTTGTTAGGTTTAGTCTTTGAGACGTTCTATCTCTTTCAAATCATGATGGATTTGAGTTGTTGTTGTTTCAGTTCTCAGCATGAGTAATGAATTTCTTGCATGTCAAATTTTATATCAAATCATGTCGGCTAGCCCAGAGTAATATATGTGCAAAGTTGGAGATGAAGATGCTCCGCTACCTTGGTGAATCGCGTCACCAGGGTCGACCGCCCCTTCCCCACAGTCTACTCGAGGGTCGACCTGTCTTAGTGACAGGTCATGGGTCTTCCAGTGTAAGGTCCTGGTTTTATTTGCCTAACATGGTAGCTTGGTTGATGAGTTTTGTAATGGATTATGTAAAGACTTTTGGTGGTGATTTATTAACGGCTTTAAATGTATTGATACGAGCCCATATTACTTATGATATGTGCCACAAATATATGGATTTGTGTCGGTTTTTGAGTTATATTTCCATGGTGAAATTCTTGTGTATTTATGACACCCACACATTCTGTAAAACGGTTTTATAAGCAACTATATACATATAGAGACTTCTTATCGCCTTGAGACAAATTCATTTTCGTGTTTTAGTTTGAAATAAAAATTGTCTCAAGGTTATAATATACAAATTTTTACAATTATATAGATTTTAAAGAAATAATCCGAATGGTTTCAGAATTGTTTTACAATTTTGTTTTCTTATACTATGTATTTTAAATATATAAACCGCACATTTTTTTCTCCCTTCCAGAAGGCATGATTGTGATTAAACGATATCATAAACCTTTTAGTATGGGACACGAAGGTATATGAGATCGGTTAATTCCAAACTTGTTATTGAAGCTATTGTTTCTCGTGTTATCTTGTGTTTCTGTGTTTTTAGTGTGGAATCGACTAACGGGTAGTAAACCACTAGTGAAAACGTGTGGTATGGGACACACAATTATCACTCTTTCGATTACAATTCGAGAGTTGTGACACATTTATGTTGTTCAGCTGGTACTAGACCTTCGGGTCACTCCTATGTAAATCTTGTGGATCTTCTGGTCCATCATATTGTATTATGGTTGACAGGTCAATCATGTCACACACCGACCTTCGAGTCAATTATGTTGTATGAGGTACCTCTCATGTTGATATTAGTATTGGCCATGGCCTCAAGCCATCGCGTTTTTGGCACGTGCATGCACAGCTTTGGCTTGCCAATCATATATTGGATCCAAAATCATGTTAATTCTGTATTTTCGTGTTTATTGATGATTTCACCATTTTTGGATGATTATTACACACACACACACACACACATATATATATATATATATTGCTTTGAGTATTCGAAGACTTTATGTGTGTATATGGTGATTTCATTTCTGTGGTCTTAAACTTTTAGATGAGTTCCCAATTTCAGAGACTATTGTGATTTTGGTTATTTTAGTGAATCTTGTGATTTCATCAATTCTTGTGGTTTTAGTGATTCTTGTGATTTCAGTGATTTCTGAGTTTTTCCTTCTTATGTTAGGTGATTCCAAGTGTTGATTACCCAAATCGCAGAGTTTGGGTAATTTGTGCTAAGGGCAGTGTTTAAGTCCCTATTTGTGATTCTTGCTCTAATAGTCAAATATTAATCCTATGGACTTATATATGTAGTATCTTGTTAACCTGTATATGACATTCATTTCTGATGGAAAGGAATTACTACATCTCGGTTTTCATGTAAACTCATGATCTTGTGATTCCTTTTAAATGGAAAATGGAATAAATATCTAACAGATATTTTATTTCATCTGTTATCATTACTAATATGTGTAAACTAGATTGGTTCGTGTATGGAATACTAGGGTCAGACCGATTTGTTTCTTGTCACAACTTGTCGTTGATTCGTGGTTGATTTATCTCTCTTAGACTATCTCCTGGAAGTTATTATCTTAATAGGAAGTTGCTTATTCATATATTCATGTCATTGTATACTTATTCTTTGAGATCTGCTGCATATGTTTATAGTCTATGTATAACCATTCGAGTTTGTAGAACATATATATGTTGTATTTTATGATTGTACCTATATGTATTTTGTTCTGTGATATGTTGTAAATTGTTCTTAATACAATCCTTAGCCATCATAGTTTTATGTTAAATGAATTGAGTACGTTGATCCACTCAAGGTAAGAAAAAAGTACTATACACCCAATCGACGTATTCAATACCCGTCTAATACAAGATTATGGATGGTCGCTCCTAACCAACCCTATTCTCCGCTCTAATAGACAGTATTACTGTAATGCTCTTTATTAGGGTGAGTCTCAGGGTGAGGCGTTACATATAAGGTCACACAAACAAATTAACGTTTGAAAATAATCGAATTGTACAAAAATTTACTGACGTGTCGACATGTCCTCTGATCCTATGTCTACATGTATGTCGGATCCTTTAAATTCAAATTTGTGTTTAAATTTGGAATATTCCCACCATCTTTTCATCAATTCCTACATAATTAAAAGGCACCTTTTTTACCAAAGAAAGTGCCTATTCAGTATCTATTTACATCATCCATATTCATTCAATTTTATCATCACATTTCAAATTCAAACTCTTTTTTTTTAAATATTACCATAATATTATTCCAATGGCTTCATCCTTAAACACTCTAACCTCTATGAGACTCATAAAGGTTGTCAAAGATCATCTTCACTATGACCAAGAGGTCATGAATAACTACATCAAATATATGAATTATGGCGAAGTCCATTACGATAGGTTTTCCATTTTCAATGGTTGCCTTCTTATGTGCTTGATTCCTTTTTCAATAAAACCTTTTCTCTTTCTCTTACAGACACAAGTCAAAATGATTTCGTTTTCTACCCTTATATTATCAAAATGTTTTATGATAATTTAAATGGAATTTCTTTATGGAAATGGGAATCAAGTATAGAGTATCTTAAAGGGAAAGCAAATTATTTTGGATTACGAACTTTTAGGCCAAATATTTGATTGTATATTTATCGAATCTAATCTTTCCACCTTTCAAATCGGCGAAACCGATATAGAGACTTTCCAACACATCTTTGAAAGTGATGAAAATTTTAAATTCAAAAATCCAAATTTTCTTCCTAAAATAAAAATTGTTAATCTTCTTTTACAACATCCATTACTCCTCGAATAGGAAAGTACAATGACTCTTAAAGTTAACAAAGCTTTTTTGCTCTCTTTGGTCACTACACAATCATACTCGATGGATTTTATCCTAGCAACCGTTCAACCGATGAATGTAATCTTTTTCATGGAACATATCTTACTCATCTTTAAATCTTTTTCATGGAACATATCCTAGCAACCGTTCAACCGATGAATGCAAATATTCGTCTTATGCAAATTCTCATAATGTTTGAGCCTTATGAATCAGTTCCTGAGAAGAACAAAGACTCATTCATGAAAATAAATGGATGAAGAATAAGAGCGGGAAGAAGGAGGAATGGAATCGAGGAAGAAGTGAAGGAAAAATGAGAGGATAAGGATGAAACCTCTCTAGAATGTTTCTATCTCCCAGCCCATGCAACCACCAAAGATCTTCTTATGAATCAAACGAAGATCATAGAAAATCAAAAGATTCTTAAGCAGTCCATGAGTAAGAAAATTAACAAAATATTAATCAAAATGGACAAGTTCTTTGGAAAATTGGAAAGAAGCCCGACTATCATTGTCATCTTCTTCATCCACTACATTCTAGATTACCAACCTTTATTTATGATGTGTTAGTCTTGTTTCTTAGTATATTAAGCATTATATTACTTATATTGGAGAATGGAGTTTTGATGACAACAACCTTATTTCAATTATCATTATTCCAACGGTCTTGTGGTGATGATCGAGTTATCAAGATATCAAGATATCAAGATTTCATGATTTCAATAGTTCAAGAAAAATATTGTAATAGAGTCTAGTTTATATGTAAGACTCTGAATAGCACTCCAGGTTCAAATTCTAATTTTTAAATTTCAAAATTCTATTTTCAATTCTATCTTGATTTCAAATTACTTTCAAACTATTATCTTACTTATGATTTCGAACATATATGTTTATAAAGTTTTAATATATATGTATAGTTTTTGTAGTTTTATGTAATAACCCGGAAATCTGGGCCAGTTTAAAATTTTTATTTTGGCAATTTTAGTGAATTTTGAACATTTAAAATGAATTATTTTAAATATAATCGATGAGAAATTTATTTTGAATATAATTCGAACGAATATATTTATATACGCCGTCGTTAGAATATAAATAATTATATATAATTATAAATAGAATTGAAAATGGCGCGGTAGTTCGATAATTTGATTTCAAACTTCAATTGAATGTACCGGGTGCAAAATAAACCGGATTTTAGTGAAACCAAAAATTTTAGAATCTATTTGATGATATCTTTCCAACGAATCCGAAAAATCAAAATTTCATAACAGGAATCAAAAGATATGCCCAGTTGAAAATTCTGCATAGTCGCTATGGAATTCAGACCCTTAAAAATGAGAATTTTGCAAACGACCTCGGATTTTGACGAAACCACTTTTGTTGGATCCGTGATGTCAAGTTATTGCTAGATTCCAATTTTCATAATTTTTTGAATCAATATGTGAGCGTGGCGAAAGAAAACGCGTTTGACCAGTTTTAGTTGATTTTAATCGACTGGAAAATGGCCATTTTTCCAACGGTCTCAGAATTCGACGAAACTAGTTTTGTTAGGACTGTATCGTCAATACGAAGCTAGAAATTATTTTTCGGGAATTTTTCGAGCTAGATGTGGCCCCGGTAAATTGAAATGCGCGTTCAAATTCAATATATAGAGTTACATGTTGATTTTGACGGAAACTGATCGAAACGATCGAATCAGCCTACGATACATATCCCATTGCGTTCGAATTGGGGGTAATTAGCTATGGACGATATGCGGTGGGCCTTGTTTCTAGGTCGAATGAAAAATTTATCTTTTGAAATTAAAATAATATAAAATTAAAATTAAAATATTCCCCTCCCTTGCCCTTATCTCTCCTCAGACCCCCCCGTTCATTTTAAAGAAAGAAAAAAAAAGAAAAAAATCAAATCACAGTCGACGATGGCCACTCCCCCGCCAAGCGCCACCCTCGCGGCCCACTTCCCAACCACCGCGCCTTCCCCCTTTATCCTGTTAGCCGCGAAACCCTCCAGCCCCTTGAACCCCTCCGCGATACCCCCCGAACCCTAGCCCGCTCCCCTCGAAAACCCCACCGTCGATGACCCCACATCCCCCTCCGTCGAACCCCAGAAGCCGCCACCACCTTATGCTGCGCCGCCCCAACCTCCGACGTCCCTACACCGCCACGTCGCCTCCAGACCCTCCTCCAACCGCAAATCCGAACCCCCTTCTTCCGATTGAACGCTGTAAGTTTAGTTTTTGTGTTGTTTTCTTTTAATTTAATTATATACCTTGTTTTATTTTCTGATTTTAAAATAAATTAAACAACACAAAGCTCGGATTTTTAGCAACACAAATATTAGATTTTTAAAATAGAAAAGATTAGATTTTTAAAATAGAAAAGATTAGATTTTTAAAATAGAAAAGGTTAGATTTTTAAAATTGAAAAGGCGAAATCTTTAAAATTGAAAAGGCAAGGCGAAATCTTTAAAATTGAAAAGGCGAAATCTTTATATTTGAAAAGGAGAAATCTTAATAGTTGAAAAGGCGAATTCTTTATATGAAGAATAGCATGGTAAAAATAGGATTTTTATCTATATAATAGCAAAGTAAAAATTCGATTTTTATATATTGAATAGCAAAGTAAAACTTCGATTTTTATATATTGAATAGCGAAGTAAAAATTCGATTTTTATATATTGAATAGCAAAGTAAAAAATTCGATTTTTATATATTGAATAGCAAAGTAAAAATTCGATTTTTATATATTGAATAGCGAAGTAAAAATTCGATTTTTATATATTGAATAGCGAAGTAAAAAATTCGATTTTTATATATTGAATAGCAAAGTAAAAATTCGATTTTTATATATGTAGTGGCTGCGGGCAACGAAAGTGACAAAAGGCGAGCACGACGAAGATTCCTACATTAGAAGAGTCGTGGTATTGGATTAGCTTTGGTGAGAACTTCTCACTCTAAATTTCTTTTTCTAGTTATATATATATATACTACGATGTAGACGGTGCTTAGTAGCACCCGACACAATCGTCCACAGACCATGGACTTGTTTGTTTGGTTGTGTAGTTGGTTAGATTATTTTGTTTGAATTGAGTTGTTTGGTGAAATGGAATGGATTTGATTGATGTGTGAATGGCGTGGGCCTTCACTAGACCGGGGATAAGGCTAGGCCTCGTCCCGTTTCTAGTATCGTGCCGTTATGCCGCCGAAATTTTCTAAAATCAGTTCGAAAAATAAAGATATCATTTTATTTGATAAATGAACCAAATAGAATATTCATAAGTTGAATAAAATAATTTGATCGTTGAAAATATAATTTTTAACGTGGATGTGAATAAATAAATATTCATTTACAAACCGGACGGTTTGTTTATGTACACTGATTTGACTGACATTGATTGGGACGATAAATTTTACACATCGTCCAACTGCACAAATAAAATCCGTGTTTGATTGTTTGAAATCCCACACGGGTCATGGGATAAAATACGGCATACACTGATCCCAATAATTAGTTGTATGTCGATCGATGGATCGACAGGCTGTTATAAGCGTTAGATATCTATATTTGATGCTTATACAGTGTAGTGCACTTTGGATGATGGTTGATTATTTATCGTTGCTATTATATACATTTGTCGTATGGAATCCCTACAGTTAACGCTATATGGTAATTGATTGGGCCTCATTCCAATTTAGAAAATAAAGAATATTATAAAATAAAGGTTCGTGTGTTGACTGTACTCATCCGTTGAGATTAGTCATGTGTTGAACGAAATATTTTAACAATAAAATTTACATATTTATATTATAAAGTAAAGGTTCATGTGTTACTGTACTCATCCATTGAGATTAGTCATGTGTTGAACGAAATATTTTAACAATAAAATTTATATCTTTATCACTATAAAGTAAAGGTTCATGTGTTGACTGTACTGATCCGTTGAGATTAGTCATGTGTTGAACGAAATATGTTAACAATAAAATTTACATCTTTATCATATATAAAATTAGAAATTAACTGGAAAATAGATGAGATGAGTTGTCTCCTGGATATTGATCTGATGTTGGTTTCGGCCTTCAGGGTAATATTTAGGGAATCGTTCTCTTACTAATTTACGGTTGGAGTCTGATTTTAAATCAAACGATAGATACCATAATTTTTATAAAATATATTAAATAACAAAAATAGTCACACGTGGATGGTACTCATTCGTCGAGATTAGTCATGTGTTGACAAAAATATAGATTCACGTATTGAATGGAATAACGGAATTATTGAAATATATAAAGCCGTGTTGATTAGAGATGCGCTATTTTGACGTGAACGATATTTATATCGATTATATTCGTTTTTATAATTGAATAGAAAACAAATTTGAATTTAATTTGAATAGAAAACGAATTCGAATTGAAAACGAATTGAAATAGAATAAAAATCGATTTGAAATGAATTCAAATTGAATCGAAATTTGAATTAAAATTGAAATGAATTTAAAACGAATTTATAAGGAAAAATTCAATTTTGATTTGAATTGGAAATAGAAGTTGAAATGTATTTGAAACGAATTTAAAACTATTTATAAAATTCGTTTTAAATAGTAATCGACGAAGTGTATATTATATATATTTTATATATAATATAATGGCCTGAATAGAACGCGCCGCGCCGCAGCAGTTCGTAAATTTTGACCATTAACTTCGAACGGACATTACAGGAGATCAGACCGTCGGATTCTCCTAAAACCGGAACCGTTGGGTTCGTATCGAAAAGAGCTTTCTAACGAATATTAGAAATCTGAAATCTAACGGTTGGATTTGGAGATACGTCCAAATCAAATTCAGAAAAGGTCGCTGTAAGTGCAGTTCGATGGCCGTTGTTGGAAATCAACTGTACGGGCCTTGATAAAATTATTAAAAATATCAATAATTTGTGTAGAATCATAAGAAATGATTTGGGAAAAATTGGGATGAAAAACTCCATATTTGAAAGATAAAAATAGATTTTTATCGAAATGAACTAGTTTTGAACTAAAATTAAAACCCATTTATTTTTAAATAAATAAATTGGATTTGAAATGGGTTGTAAATAGAATTGATTTGTGGGTTTATCGTGAACAGTGTATTAAACAACACTTGTTCTTTAACCCGAAAATAAATAAAATGTGATTTGGGTTTATCGTGAACTGTGTTTTAAATAACACTATTCTTTAACCCAGTGAAAGGAGTTTTAATGAATCCGCAATTAGATTGAATTGTGAATTGATAATTTAAATTATCAAATTTAGAAATTGAGCGAGAATGGAGTATCGCCAGTTTTGCTCCAAAGCGATAGTTAAATCTTTAATTAGATTTGAACGTGAAATGGTAATTAATTTTACCGATAACACTGTGGTGTTAGATGTGGAGTATTACCAGTTTTGCTTCATGGGATGAATAGGTTGGGATTGGGAAATAAAATAAATAATTACTTCGGTGTGGTTCGTTAATCTCGACTAGTTTGGAAAACCATAATTTGGTTTGAAATGACATCCAAAGGAAGATTAAAGGATAAATTTTAAAGAATTTATCTTGGATAAAATTAATGGGAACCTTTCCCTAAGAATTGAAATTTAGAAACTAGCTGAAGGTTAGTTAAGAAGAATGGTTTCCTGGGTATTGATCTGATGTTGGTTTCGGCCTTCGGGGTTAATATTTTGGGGAATTGCTCTCTTACTGAGTTACGGTTAGTGACTAATGAATTGGAATGAGGTGTATGTTGTGTTTGTGTAACATTTGTTTTTAATATACGCGGGTTGTTCGGAAAGGCCGGGTTTATACCCATTTTGAATAACCGATTCGACGATATGTCGAAGATGAAGACGGTGGTTGAAGACCGGAAGTCTTCACATCGTTTGGGTGATTACTGATGATCTTGATTGGGTTGTACACCCAAGATGAGGGAATCAGTTGGTGATCGTCCAGACGTACTTAGAGATCGATGGATATGCGAGGACAGTGCCTCCGGTTTTGTTCAGACCCAGAACGAACTTGTAAATGGATTGTGTGTCTGACATTGGATTTTATTCTGTGTTGATTGTTTTCTGTTAAATATATATCTGTTTGGCGGCAGAGAATTTATTCTCTTGCTTAACGCCCTTCTCTGAGACGTACGAGCTTAGAGGTTATGTATCAATAGATATCAATCGCATGGCATGAATTGCCTGTGTGGCACGCTGAGTTGCATGGATCAAGGCTTCTTTTGAAAAGCAAAGTCTTGTAGTTGATGATCGAAGCACGGCCTTTGGGGCATAGCTTTGTGTATAGCGTGGATTCGCGAGCCTCACACCTCGGTATGAGTCAAAAACGGGATGAGGACCCAAGGAGTGCACGACGTTTCTTTCTAGCTATGGGTGGTGTCAGTGACCTACCAGCCCTGACATTTATATACTTTTCACCTTTGTGGTTTGGATGTGAGGCGCCTCGATTATAGGTCCTATAGGGCCGGGAAACGTGTGTTCAGGAATAACTAATCCTCAAACGTAAGAGAGGACCGGTCTTGGAGGATCCTAGGGGTTTCCCAGAGTGTGTAGTCCTGAGGCATTTGCTAGAGTGTCTCGAAGCGGAGAGGAGCTTACCCCTTGCCTCGACTCATGACGGAAATCCAAATTCCAATACGAAATATTTCGGCTTTATTTGTAGAGCCTAGTATGGCGACATAGTAGCATGGGATGCTATGTCGTCTATGATTTATATTTATGATTGAAATTGTTTTGACAGTATACACTTATTATAGTATCAAATGATTTGTTTTAAACGTACCAAGCATGTTTGGCTGTTATAAGGTAAAACCCTATCCTCCGGCTTGCGTTGCATTGTGTGATGGGACCTGGGTCTTATAATAGCTTCATTTTTCGAAAAAGCATTGCGCTGTTTATTCTATGCACTGGTATTCTTAGGAGGAAACCCGTTCCGTGTTATATGGCGTGGTCCCTTGAATTACTCTCTTTTAAAGTAAAGTTTAAATAACTGTTTTAGTTCTCACACCAGTCACATGACTGACCTGGAGTTTATTGTTTTAACCTAAACTCTGGGTGCCCCTATTTTCCGCACGGGCAACTAGTAGTTTTGGTTTTGCAGATTTGTATTCACAGGATCCTGGTTTACAGCTGGAATGATATCCGGAAAGCTCTGTATCCGTATATCACCTTCAGTTGTGCTTTGTATTATTTTTCCGCTGCTATGTAATTTATTGTAATCTCTGATATTTATCGAATGTAATTTATTCAATTATACTCTGTATATTCTTGTATTCTGATTGAATTGTTGTAATTAACAATGAAATGTTCTTCCGTCTGCGTTCTGTTTTGTCTTGTCCTCACAGTAATTCGTTCTTTCTCATCTCTTCGGAGACCGGGGAAGTTCGGGTCGCTTCAGTTAGTATCAGAGCTTTGGTTTGCAGAGCTTGAGAACAAGACACATTAGAACCATACGAAAGAATTCATCAGATATTGGATTAGTAATATCCAATTAGAATGACTCGTTAGAGATAGGATCAGTAGTATCCTAGAACGAGTGTGAAGAGTATATTTTTCAAATGAAAACAATTTTGTTTTGAAAATTTAAATCGTTTTATACGTATTTGAATATTTTATTTGTATTGATTTGGACAATCTAGTATATAAAGGTTTTGCATATACGCGTCATGAACGTATATTCGAAGTTTTAATATACTGGATAGATATAGAATCGCACTCTAGTAGCCCGGGGATGATTCCACTGATGACGTACGGCATCAGTGGTTTATTTTCGTGTTTCGAAGGTGTGATATCTATATATTTCCTTTAGACTGGTGTGAGAACCAAAACTTATATAGATAGATTTATTTGTTGTGAATTGGCATCAAAAACAAAATTTTCAGTATATATATCAAAATTATGAGTTTGAAACGTTAATCCACTAATTGATTGATGTTTGTGTTGCTTGTTTAGTTATTTGATAAATTTTGAACCATTATGCCTAATTGAATCAAATATTGAATATTATTGAAAATTGGTCGCATTTGCTTGCATATACATATACTTACATTGAACAGGTCATAGCAAGGAGGCTAGAGCAGAGAATAAAATTTGTTTGCCCGACAAATAGGTACATGTTTACTATAATTTACTGTTTTGTTTGGGTGATGATGATTTTATGAGCCTATTTGCTAGCCGCTTGGCTTTTTCTTTTTCTTTTTGGGATCAGAAGGCCTATATGGCAATTTCGGGATTTTCCCGTGGCTCTCGGTGCAGGGGAGGTTATGGCGAAATTTTTCGAAAATTTAGGGTGTTAGCCAAATTTTTGAAGAATTTGAAAATTCTCAAAAACTGAAAAGTTGGAGAATGGAAGCCAGATCGAACGTAGAGTTAATTGATCAAACCACTTTCGACTTTGTTCCTTTTCGGGGATGAAAAGTTTTAAGTGGGGGAGATTGTAATAACCCGGAAATCTGGGCCAGTTTAAAATTTTTATTTTGGCAATTTTAGCGAATTTTGAACATTTAAAATGAATTATTTAAAATATAATCGACGAGAAATTTATTTTGAATATAATTCGAATGAATATATTTATATACGTCGTCGTTAGAATATAAATAATTATATATAATTATAAATAGAATTGAAAATGGCGCGGTAGTTCGATAATTCGATTTCAAACTTCAATTGAATGTACCGGGTGCAAAATAAACCGGATTTTAGTGAAACCAAAAATATTAGAATCTATTTGATGATATCTTTCCAACGAATCCGAAAAATCAAAATTTCATAACAGGAATCAAAAGATATGTCCAGTTGAAAATTCTGCATAGTCGCTATGGAATTCAGACCCTTAAAAATGAGAATTTTGCAAATGACCTCGGATTTCGACGAAACCACTTTTGTTGGATCCGTGATGTCAAGTTATTGCTAGATTCCAATTTTCATAATTTTTTGAATCAATATGTGAGCGTGGCGAAAGAAAACGCGTTTGACCAGTTTCAGTTGATTTTAATCGACTGGAAAATGGCCATTTTTCCAACGGTCTCAGAATTCGACGAAACTAGTTTTGTTAGGACCGTATCGTCAATACGAAGCTAGAAATTATTTTTCGGGAATTTTTCGAGCTAGATGTGGCCCCGGTAAATTGAAATGCGCGTTCAAATTCAATATATAGAGTTACATGTTGATTTTGACGGAAACTGATCGAAACGATCGAATCAGCCTACGATACATATCCCATTGCGTTCGAATTGGGGGTAATTAGCTATGGACGATAGGCGGTGGGCCTTGTTACGAGGTCGAATGAAAAAGTTACCTTTTGAAATTAAAATAATATAAAATTAAAATTAAAATATTCCCCTCCCTTGCCCTTATCTCTCCTCAGACCCCCCCGTTCATTTTAAAGAAAGAAAAAAGAAAAAAAAAGGAAAAAAATCAAACCGCGGTCGACGATGGCCACTCCCCCGCCAAGCGCCGCCCTCGCGGCCCACTTCCCCACCATCGCGCCTTCCCCCTTTATCCTGTTAGCCGCGAAACCCTCCAGCCCCTTGAACCCCTCCGCGATACCCCCCGAACCCTAGCCCGCTCCCCTCGAAACCCCCACCGACGATGACCCCACATCCCCCTCCGTCGAACCCCAGAAGCCGCCATCACCTGATGCTGCGCTGCCCCAACCTCCGACGTCCCTGCACCGCCGCGTCGCCTCCAGACCCTCCTCCAACCGCAAATCCGAACCCCCTTCTTCCGATTGAACGCTGTAAGTTTAGTTTTTGTGTTGTTTTCTTTTAATTTAATTATATACCTTGTTTTATTTTCTGATTTTAAAATAAATTAAACAACACAAAGCTCGTATTTTTAGCAACACAAAGATTAGATTTTTAAAATAGAAAAGATTAGATTTTTAAAATAGAAAAGATTAGATTTTTAAAATAGAAAAGGTTAGATTTTTAAAATTGAAAAGGCGAAATCTTTAAAATTGAAAAGGCGAAATCTTTAAAATTGAAAAGGCGAAATCTTTAAAATTGAAAAGGCGAAATCTTTATATTTGAAAAGGCGAAATCTTTATATGAAGAATAGCATGGTAAAAATAGGATTTTTATCTATATAATAGCAAAGTAAAAATTCGATTTTTATATATTGAATAGCAAAGTAAAAATTCGATTTTTATATATTGAATAGCGAAGTAAAAATTCGATTTTTATATATTGAATAGCAAAGTAAAAAATTCGATTTTTATATATTGAATAGCGAAGTAAAAATTCGATTTTTATATATTGAATAGCGATGTAAAAATTTTGATTTTTATATATTGAATAGCGAAGTAAAAAATTCGATTTTTATATATTGAATAGCAAAGTAAAAATTCGATTTTTATATATGTAGTGGCTGCGGGCAACGAAAGTGACAAAAGGCGAGCACGACGAAGATTCCTACATTAGAAGAGTCGTGGTATTGGATTAGCTTTGGTGAGAACTTCTCACTCTAAATTTCTTTTTCTAGTTATATATATATATATATATATATATATATATATATATAAATATATATATATACTAGGATGCAGACGGTGCTTAGTAGCACCCGACACAATCGTCCACAGACCATGGACTTGTTTGTTTGGTTGTGTAGTTGGTTAGATTATTTGGTTTGAATTGAGTTGTTTGGTGAAATGGAATGGATTTGATTGATGTGTGAATGGCGTGGGCCTTCACTAGACCGGGGATAAGGCTAGGCCTCGTCCCGTTTCTAGTATCGTGCCGTTATGCCGCCGAAATTTTCTAAAATCAGTTAGAAAGATAAAGATATCATTTTATTTGATAAATGAACCAAATAGAATATTCATAAGTTGAATAAAATAATTTGATCGTTGAAAATATTTTTTTTAACGTGAATGTGAATAAATAAATATTCATTTACAAACCGGACGGTTTGTTTATGTACACTGATTTGACTAACATTTATTGGGACGATAAATTTTACACATCGCCCAACTGCATAAATAAAATCTGTGTTTGATTGTTTGAAACCCCACATGGGTATTGGGATAAAATACGGCATACACTGATCCCAATAATTAGTTGTATGTCGATCGATGGATCGACAGGCTGTTATAAGCGTTAGATATCTATATTTGATGCTTATACAGTGTAGTGCACTTTGGATGATGGTTGATTATTTATCGTTGCTATTATATACATTTGTCGTATGGAATCCATATAGTTAACGCTATATGGTAATTGATTGGGCCTCATTCCAATTTAGAAAATAAAGAATATTATAAAATAAAGGTTCATGTGTTGACTGTACTCATCCGTTGAGATTAGTCATGTGTTGAACGAAATATTTTAACAATAAAATTTACATCTTTATATTATAAAGTAAAGGTTCATGTGTTGACTGTACTCATCCGTTGGGATTAGTCATGTGTTGAACGAAATATTTTAACAATAAAATTTATATCTTTATCACTATAAAGTAAAGGTTCATGTGTTGACTGTACTCATCCGTTGAGATTAGTCATGTGTTGAACGAAATATGTTAACAATAAAATTTACATCTTTATCATATATAAAATTAGAAATTAACTGGAAAATAGATGAGATGAGTGGTCTCCTGGATATTGATCTGATGTTGGTTTCGGCCTTCGGGGTTAATATTTAGGGAATCGTTCTCTTACTAATTTACGGTTGGAGTCTGATTTTAAATCAAACGATAGATACCATAATTTTTATAAAATATATTAAATAACAAAAATAGTCACACGTGGACGGTACTCATTCGTCGAGATTAGTCATGTGTTGACAAAAATATAGATTCACGTATTGAATAGAATAACGGAATTATTGAAATATATAAAGTCGTGTTGATTAGAGATGCACTATTTTGACGTGAACGATATTTATATCGATTATATTTGTTTTTATAATTGAATAGAAAACAAATTTGAATTTAATTTGAATAGAAAACGAATTCGAATTGAATTGAAAACGAATTGAAATAGAATAAAAATCGATTTGAAATGAATTCAAATTGAATCGAAATTTGAATCAAAATTGAAATGAATTTAAAACGAATTTATAAGGAAAAATTCAATTTTGATTTGAATTGGAAATAGAAGTTGAAATGTATTTGAAACGAATTTAAAACTATTTATAAAATTCGTTTTAAATAGTAATCGACGAAGTATATATTATATATATTTTATATATAATATAATGGCCTGAATAGAACGCGTCGCGCCGCGGTAGTTCGTAAATTTCGACCATTAACTTCGAACGGACATTACGGGAGATCCGACCGTCGGATTCTCCTAAAACCGGAACCGTTGGGTTCGTATCAAAAAGAGATTTCTAACTAATATTAGAAATCTGAAATCTAACGGTTGGATTTGGAGATACGTCCAAATCAAATTCAGAAAAGGTCGCTGTAAGTGCAGTTTGATGGCCGTTGTTGGAAATCGACTGTACGGGCCTTGATAAAATTATTAAAAATATCAATAATTTGTGTAGAATCATAAGAAATGATTTGGGAAAAATTGGGATGAAAAACTCCATATTTGAAAGATAAAAATAGATTTTTATCGAAATGAACTAGTTTTGAACTAAAATTAAAACCCATTTATTTTTAAATAAATAAATTGGATTTGAAATGGGTTGTAAATAGAATTGATTTATGGGTTTATCGTGAACAGTGTATTAAACAACACTTGTTCTTTAACCCAAAAATAAATAAAATGTGATTTGGGTTTATCGTGAACTGTGTTTTATATAACACTAGTTCTTTAACCCATTGAAAGGAGTTTTAATGAATCCGCAATTAGATTGAAATGTGAATTGATAATTTAAATTATCAAATTTAGAAATTGAGCGAGAATGGAGTATCACCAGTTTTGCTCCAAAGCGATAGTTAAATCTTTAATTAGATTTGAACATGAAATGGTAATTAATTTTACCGATAACACTGTGGTGTTAGATGTGGAGTATTACCAGTTTTGCTTCATGGGATGAATAGGTTGGGATTGGGAAATAAAATAAATAATTACTTCGGTGTGGTTCGCTAATCTCGACTAGTTTGGAAAACCATAATTTGGTTTGAAATGACATCCAAAGGAAGATTAAAGGATAAATTTTAAAGAATTTATCTTGGATAAAATTAATGGGAACCTTTCCCTAAGAATTGAAATTTAGAAACTAGCTGAAGGTTAGTTAAGAAGAATGGTTTCCTGGGTATTGATCTGATGTTGGTTTCGGCCTTCGGGGTTAATATTTTGGGGAATTGCTCTCTTACTGATTTACGGTTAGTGACTAATGAATTGGAATGAGGCGTATGTTGTGTTTGTGTAACATTTGATTTAAATATACGCGGGTTGTTCGGAAAGGCCAGGTTTGTACCCATTATGAATAACCGATTCGACGATATGTCGAATATGAAGACGGTGGTTGAAGACCGAAAGTCTTCACATCGTTTGGGTGATTACTGATGATCTTGATTGGGCTGTACACCCAAGATGAGGGAATCAGTTGGTGGTCGTCCAGACGTACTTGGAGATCGATGGATATGCGAGGAAAGTGCCTCCGGTTTCGTTCAGACCCAGAACGAACTTGTAAATGGATTGTGTGTCTGACATTGGATTTTATTCTGTGATGATTGATTTCTGTTAAATATATATCTGTTTGGCGGCGGAGAATTTATTCTCTTGCTTAACGCCCTTCTCTGAGACGTACGAGCTTAGAGGTTATGTATCGATAGATATCAATCGCATGGCATGAATTGCCTGTGTGGCACGATGAGTTGCCTGGATCAAGGCTTCTGTTGAAAAGCAAAGTCTTGTAGTTGATGATCGAAGCACGACCTTTGGGGCATAGCTTTGTGTATAGCGTGGATTCGCGAGCATCACACCTCGGTATGAGTCAAAAACGGGATGAGGACCCAAGGAGTGCACGACGTTTCTTTCTAGCTATGGGTGGTGTCAGTGACCTACCAGCCCTGACATTTATATACTTTTCACCTTTGTGGTTTGGATGCGAGGCGCCTCGATTATAGGTCCTATAGGGCTGGGAAACGTGTGTTCAGGAATAACTAATCCTCAAACGTAAGAGAGGACCGGTCTTGGAGGATCCCAGGGGTTACCCAGAGTGTGTAGTCCTGAGGCATTTGCTAGAGTGTCTCGAAGCGGAGAGGAGCTTGCCCCTTGCCTCGACTCATGACGGAAATCCAATTTCCAATACGAAATATTTTGGCTTTATTTGTAGAGCCTAGTATGGCGACATAGTAGCATGGGATGCTATGCCGTCTATGATTTATATTTATGATTGAAATTGTTTTGACACTATACACTTATTATAGTATCAAATGATTTGTTTTAAACGTACCAAGCATGTTTGGCTGTTATAAGGTAAAACCCTATCCTCCGGCTTGCGTTGCATTGTGTGATGGGACCTGGGTCTTATAATAGCTTCATTTTTCGAAAAAGCATTGCGCTGTTTATTCTATGCACTGGTATTCTTGGGAGGAAACCCGTTCCGTGTTATACGGCGTGGTCCCTTGAATTACTCTCTTTTAAAGTAAAGTTTAAATAACTGTTTTAGTTCTCACACCAGTCACATGACTGACCTGGAGTTTATTGTTTTAACCTAAACTCTGGGTGCCCCTATTTTCCGCACGGGAAGCTAGTAGTTTTGGTTTTGCAGATTTGTATTCACAGGATCCTGGTTTACAGCTGGAATGATATCCGGAAAGCTCTGTATCCGTATATCACCTTCAGTTGTGCTTTGTATTATTTTTCCGCTGTTATGTAATTTATTGTAATCTCTGTTATTTATCGAATGTAATTTATTCAATTATACTCTGTATATTCTTGTATTCTGATGGAATTGTTGTAATTAACAATGAAATGTTCTTCCGTCTGCGTTCTGTTTTGTCTTGTCCTCACAGTAATTCGTTCTTTCTCATCTCTTCGGAGACCGGGGAAGTTCGGGTCGATTCATTTTAAATCTTATAACTTTATAAATATGTTTATATAATATATTACTATGTCTCCATATGATTTTACACTTTAGAATATTCATTTAAATTACTAAGTTTTGATTCAAGAATTTCCAGAATAATATATATGTTTAAACACTTGAAAAATAGTTTTAAAAATCAAAATATAAGACATATTTCGACATACATTCTTGGCTAGTCGACAAACAACTATCATTTTTTCCAATTTTCAAAGGAAGTGTCTTTTCACTATTTGTAACATTTCTGAAACGTTGTAACCATTGATACATTATAAATAGGGGTTGATTTCGAATTTTTTTCATCATTCTTCTTCTCCATCTTCACCCCTTTACATACCACCATTAATATACATCATTTTCTTTATTTCTACACTTATACTTTGCCGAAATTATATCAAATTTATTCTATTCTCAATCTCTGTAAAATACTCTCTGAATTAAAGTGCTATTGAAGAGTTCTTGGGCTATTGTAATCATTTGGGAAGTGTTTGGGAAAGTGTGGGTTCCTTGTAGCCTTGAAATCAAGGAAAGGGAGCGGCATTAACCTTGTAGTCGTGAAATCAAGGGTGTTTGGAGCGGTGTTAACCTTGTAGCCAGGAAATTAAGGGGTTGTACTTGGATATTGATAATAATAAAACTCTACGCAATCCAACGTTGCGTGGGATTGGACATAGGAGTAATCCGAGCCAGTATAAATCCGGTGTATTCTTTCCTTTTTTGCATTTTATATTTATCTATTTCTGTGTTTGTGTTTGATTCTGTGTTCGTGATTATCTCTGGTATGTGTAATTCATATGGTAGATCATTTAAGTTTTAGATTTTCATAAATTCCTCATAAACCTACTCACCCCCTCTAGTGTTTGTTTTGCCTTAAGATCTGCATTCGGCAATCCCAAACAACTTTATGTTCCTAATAGAAGTTGTAATCATTGTTCATTGAATAAAATTATCTTGTTCTCTGTTATGCATCTGTAATAGCCTTTAGAAATCCATAAAATGACAATATAAAATCTAAAAACTCAAAAATACACTAGTTTGCAAATCTTCCTTACACATGTTGGCATACCCATGTACATGTCGGCATATGACAAATTAAAATCAAATATTTTAATTATTGTAATTTAAATAACTACCCAAACATCTTTTCATTTTTAACAAATTTCTTCTCCTGTAAATAGCGTTCCAGACTAGAAAACTGGAATAAAATACGAATATTTTTTCCTTCTCATTCTTTAACCCTTAAACTTAAAAATGGAATATCTTATCCATAATCTTAGAGAAAATTTAAAACAACCGCTAGAATCCTTGAAGAATGTTGTTTATTATACGTAAAAATCAAAGACATTTAGAACATAGTCAAATGCAGATGATCAGTAAGAAAGGCACTTCGATGTGATTCGATGGATGATTTCCTCACACTCTAAAGACGAACTCGAAGCCAATCCCAAATGCATTATAACCAAAGATGACGACTATTGGAATGATATAAGGCAAGATCTTATCTTCGGCATGGATGGTTGGGCAAAAGTGCTAATAAATATTTAAATTGGTTTACATAATTAATAATATTCAAAGTTTAAATTGATTCAAATGTTGTTTTGTTTAAAAATAATGATTATTTGATTAGTGAGGATTGATTTGTGAAACATCCCCACAACCCTTAACGTCACATGTATGAAGATTTTGCTAAGGAATATGAAGTGTATATGTATAAAATAACATTACAGAGACTAAAATTCACAAGACAACATATGAAAATATAGCGGAATTTAAAACTTTATTCAAAACAGAACATAACACTTATTACATCTTAAAATGTAATTCATCATAAACCCACAACTGTCTCGTGAAAGGCCAAACATAATAAGAGTACTAAATAAATCCCTCTCAACATCAAATACAAAAGCAAGTCAAACATGGAACAGTACATGAACAAACCAAAAGTAAGTCAAGCAGAATATCCAATAAGTCAAGCTGAACCAAGAATCTATCACTCTAAGATCTACCGCCCTGAGAACCTGGGGAGAAAGCAAGAGAGAAGGAAACTAGTCAGAAATAAAGCCTGGTGGCTTCTGTAATTACTAGCATGAGCGATAAAAGAAGAAATGTAGACAAGATAGTCGTTTAAGGTATAATAACAATAAATAAGACAATAGAAAGAAAAGCAAGGATATAGTTGATTATCGTAGCAATCATATCATTTGATTTCTGCACCATTTACCACAACATAGAATTAGGATGTAACCTATTTCTACCCATCGATCGACTCCCAAACCACAACTTTGATAACCTATGCCAACTATGTGTGACGGCAAGGAATTTCGCTCGGTCCGAACCAATCGTTAAACCGACCCAGACCGTTCGAAACGCCCTATCATTTGGGAACACGAAAAAATAGAACGCATACAGAAGAACATTTCATTGTATATTACAACAATGCATCAGATTACAAGAATATACAGAGTATAAATGAATAATACACAGAATTATCAGAGATTTAAATTACATTTAAATACATAGCAGCGGAAAATAATACAATACACAACTAGAAGGAGATATACGGATACAAAGCTTTCCGGATATCGTTCCAGCTGTAAACCAGGTTCCTGTGAATATAAATCTGCAAAACCAAAACTACTAGCTGCCCGTGTCAAAATAGGGGCACCCAGAGTTTAGGTTAAAACAATAAACTCCAGGTCAGTCATGGGACTGGTGTGAGAACTAAAACAGTTATTAATCTTTATTTTAAATCATTAGGTAAATCAAGGGACCACGCCGTATAACACGGAACGGGTTTCCTCCCAAGAATACCAGTGCATAAAATAGACAGCGCAATGCTAAATAAAGAAAAATGAAGCTGTTATAAGACCCAGGTCCTATCACACAATGCAACGCAAGCCGGGGGATAGGGTTTTCCCTTATAACAGCCAAAGAATGCTTGATACGTTTAAAACAAATCATTTGATACTATAGTCAGTGCATAGTGTATAAAACAACTTCAAATCATAAGTATCAATCATAGGCGGCATGAGCGTCCCATGCCACTATGTCGCCATATATAGGTTTACAAATAAAACCGCAAAGTTACGTATTTGGAAATTGGATTTCCGTCTATGAACCGAGGCAAAAGATAGTCCTCAACCGATTCGAGACGCTCTAGCCCGCCCCTCAGGCAAGTACTCAGTCAAGCCTTTGGATCCTCAGGGCCGGTCCACCGATGTGGATTAAAATTCCTGAACACTACGTTTCCCCACCCTATGGGGTGTAAGTCTGGTCCGTCAGCCGACCAGAATGCATCGGCCGAAACCGATATAACCGAGGTGCCTCGCAACAGCAACAACCACATAAGTCAAACTCGTCAGGGCGTGTAAAACCACTGACGCCAATTCTAGCTAGAAAGAAACGCATGCCCTCCCTGACGTCCGTCTCCTGTTTTTGGGTTCACAACCGGGGTGCGAGGCTCGCGAATTCACGTTACACAAAGCTGTGCCACACAGGCTGTGCTTTGATCATCACCACAAGACTTTGCTTTTCAACAGAAGCCTCGATCAATTGCCACTTAGGCATGCCACACAGGCAATTCACTCCAGGCGTTTGATATCCATCAATATATAACCCCTGAGCTCGTACGTCTCAGAGAAGGGCGTTAAGCAAGAGAATAAATTCTCCGCCGCCAAACAGATATATATTTAATAGAAATCAAACACACAGACTAAAATCCAATGTCAGACACACAGTCCATTTACAAGTCCGTTCTGGGTCTGAACGAAACCGGAGGCATCTAGTACCCCGCATATCCATCGATCTCCAAGTACGTCTGGACGATCACTAACTGTTTCCATCTTCTTGGGTGTACAGCCCAATCAAGATCATCAGTAATCACCCAAACGACGTGAAGACTTCCGGTCTTCGACCACCGTCTTCATCTTCGACACCACGTCGAATCAGTTATTCAGAATGGGATAAACCCGGTCTTTCTGAATAACTCGCGTATATATTATAAAAGTGTTACACAAACACAACATACGCCTCATTCCAATTCAGAATATTCTTTTATTCAAATATTCCTATACTTTGGGAAAAGTTCCCATTAATTTTATCCAAGATAAATTCTTTAAATTTATTCTTTAATCTCCTTTGAATATCAATTCAAACCAGTCGGGATTAGCGAACCACACCGAAGTAATCATTTATTTTATTTTCCCAATCCCAACCTATTCATCCCATGAAGTAAAACTGGTAGTACTTCATATCTAACACCACAGTGTTATCGGTAATTCAATTACCATTTCACGTTCAATTCTAATTAAAGATTTAACTATCGCCTGGAGTAAAACTGGTGATACTCCATTCTCGATCTTTTCAATCTATTTAAAGATTCATTAAAACTCCACTTAGTTTTAATCGTTAACTGGGTTAAAGAATCAGTGTCTTTTAAAACACAGTTCACGATAAACCCAAAATCACATCCCATTGATTATCGGGTTAAAGAACGAGTGTTATTTAAAACACTGTCCACGATAAACCCAAAATCAATATCAATTCAATTCCAATTAAATATTCTTTAATTGGTACACTTCATTAAATCTAAATAAAAAGATTTAACATTTTCTCAACTGGGTTCAAGAACAGTGTTAGTGAAGACACCACTCACGACAAACCCAAATCACATTCGATATTCAATACAAGGCTCTGAATAGAAAATATATCGGCTTATATTCAATATCGAATTCTACGACTAACAAATGTCGTATTGGAAATAACGATATATATATATATATATCTTTCAAATTTCCATAATAACATCTGTATAATCACGAATTCCAACATCGAAATATTCCGAAGACAATTTCGATTCAAATCCACTCCAATGCAATCATTGGATATTTTGGTTATTTTTAAAACCCTTTTCAAATTCAATTTATTTATTTAAAAATAAATAGAATTATAATTCTAGTTCAAAACTAGTTCATTTCGATAAAAATCTATTTTTATCCTTTCAAACATGAAGTTTTTCATCCCAAATCTTCACAAATCATTTCTTATGATTTTACACAAATTATTACTATTTTTAATAATTTTATCAAGGCCCGTACAGTCGATTTCCAACAATGGCCACCGAACTGCACTTACAGCGACCTTTTTCAAATTTGATTTGGACATAATTCCAAATCCAACCGTTAGATTTCAAATTTCTAACATTCGCTAGAAAGCTCTTTTCGATACGAACCCAACGGTTCCGGTTTTAGGAGAATCCGACGGTCGGATCTCCCGTAATGTCCATTTGAAATCAATGGTCGAAATTCGCGAACTGCCGCGGCGCGGCGCGTTCTATTCAGACCATTATATTATATATATAATATATATAATATATACTTCGTCGATTTCTATTTAAAACGAACTATATAAATAGTTTCAAAAGCAATTTCAACTTCCATTTCAATTCAAAGCAAAATTGAATTCTTCTTTATAAATTCGTTTCAAAGTTCATTTCTATTCAATTCAAATTTCAATTCAATTTGAATTCATTTCAATTCCCTTTCAATTCAATTTGAATTCGTTTTCAATTCAATTCATTTCGAAATCGTTTTTAATTCAATTCATTTCGAAATCGTTTTCAATTCAATTCATTTCGAAATCGTTTTCAATTCAATTCATTTCGAAATCGTTTTCAATTCAATTCATTTCGAAATCGTTTTCAATTCAATTCATTTCGAAATCGTTTTCAATTCAATTCATTTCGAAATCGTTTTCAATTCAATTCATTTCGAAATCATTTTCAATTCAATTCATTTCGAAATCGTTTTCAATTCAATTCATTTCGAAATCGTTTTCAATTCAATTCATTTCGAAATCGTTTTCAATTCAATTCATTTCGAAATTGTTTTCAATTCAATTCATTTCGAAATCGTTTAAAATCGATATAAATATCGTTCACGTCAAAATGGCGTCAATCTAATCAACACGGCTTCATATATTCCTATTTTCAAATATTCTATTTCAAATAATTCTTTTTCAAAACTGGAATGAGGCCCAATCAATTACCATATAAAGTTAATTATATGGATTTTCATACAACACATGTATATAATAGCATTGAAAAATAATCAACCATCAACCAAAGTGCACTATACTGTATAAGCATCAAATATAGATATCTAACGCTTATAACAGCCTGTCAATCAATCGATCGACATATTCAATCAATCAGGATGAGTGAACTTCAAATTTCATCCCAACACCCGTGTGGGGTTTCAAACAATCAAACACATACTTTATTTGTGCAGTTGGGCGATGTGTAAAATTTATCGACCCAATCAACGTCATTCAAATAGGTGTACATAAACAAACCGTCCGGTTTGTAAATGAATATTTTATTTATTCACATTCACTATATTCATATTCACGTTAAAAATTATATTTTTAACGATAAAACATTTTATTCCAACATATGAATTTCTATTATTCATTTACACAATAAAATGATATTTTTATTTTCTAACATATTTTAGAAAATTTCGGCGTCATAACGGCACGATACTAGAAACGGGACGAGGCCTAGCCTTATCCCCGGTCTAGTGAAGGCCCACGCCATTCACACATCAATCATATCAATTTCAATTTAACCAAAACAATCAAATCCAATTCAAATAATCTAACCAACTACACAACCAATCAAACAAGTCCATGGTCTGTGGACGGGTGTCGGGTGCTTCTAATAAGCACCGTCTGCATCCTAGTATATATATATATATATAACTAGAAAAGTAGAATTTGAGTGAGAAGTTCTCACATATAGCTATCCTAGCTCCACGGCACTTCATTGATAGAAATCTTCATTGCTATCACATCTTCGTCATCTTCGTTGCCCGTAGCCACTACATATGTAAAAATCGAATTTTTACCTCGCTATTCCATATATAAAAATCATATTTTTAATTCGAAGTTCAATATATAAAAATCACATTTTTAATTCGAAGTTCAATATATAAAAATCACATTTTTAATTCGAAGTTCAATATATAAAAATCACATTTTTAATTCGAAGTTCAATATATAAAAATCACATTTTTAATTCGAAGTTCAATACATAAAAATCACATTTTTAATTCGAAGTTCAATATATAAAAATCACATTTTTAATTCGAAGTTCAATATATAAAAATCACATTTTTAATTCGAAGTTCAATATATAAAAATCACATTTTTAATTCGAAGTTCAATATATAAAAATCACATTTTTAATTCGAAGTCCAATATATAAAAATCACATTTTTAATTCGAAGTTCAATATATAAAAATCACATTTTTAATTCGAAGTTCAATATATAAAAATCACATTTTTATTATCATACTTATATAAAAATTATATTTTTAGACCGTTCTCTACCTAAGAAAGATTATATTTTCACGACCGATGTTCTTTATATTTTCACAACCGATGTCCTTTATATTTTTAATACTTTAAAAATATAAAAATCATATTTTTAATACTTTAAAAATATATAAATCATATTTTTATTATCCTCCTATATATATAAAAAAAAACTAACTTTGACATTCTCACATAAACTGACCCTTTTTATTTTATTTATAGAGTAACTACCGAAAATTAACAAAATAAATAATTAACTAAATTGAATTTAAAACTTACTGTTTAATTGGAAGGGGGGAGATGGGCTGTTGCGGTCGGAGGTGGCTCAGGCGGTGGCGAGGCTGGGTGGTCGGCGATGCAAGCTGGAGGCGCTAGGGTTTGGCTTTGGGGGTTCGCGTCTTGGGGAGAAGAAGGGGGCGCGGGGGAAAATCGAGGTGCTGGGGGGAGGTCGGATGGGGTCTGAGGGTCGGGGCTCGGGCGGCTACTGGTGGCGCGGTGCGTTGAGCGGTGGAGCGGCGCTCCGCTTCCCTCCTTCTTTTCTTCTTTTTTTTTATATTTTTTTTTCATTTCTGAATTATGTTCTAACGGGAGGGGGCCAGAGTGTAAATAGAAAGGAGAGAAAGGTTTTTTTTTTATTTATTTAATTATTTTATTTTTTGAAAAAGTTGACTTTTACATACGACCTCTAAACGAGGCCCACCGCCTGCCGTCCATAGCGTTTCACCCCCATTCCGAACACAATGGGACATGTTTCGTATGTTGATTCGATCGTTTGAATCAGTTTCCGTTGAATTTACATTTAAATCACTATATTGAATTTTAAACGTACATTTCAAATTACCGGGGTCCCATATTAACTTTAAAAATTCTGGAAAAATATTTTCTAGCTTCGTATTGACGATACGGTCCAAACAAAACTAGTTTCGTCGAATTCTGAGACCGTATGAAAAATGGCCAATTTCCAGTCGATTAAAATCAACTGAAACTGGTCAAACGCGTTTTCCTTTGCCACGCTCACATATTGATTCGAAAAATTATGAAATTTGAAACCTAGTAATAACTTAACATCACGGACCCAACAAAACTGGTTTCGTCGAAATCCGAGGTTGTTTGCAAAATGTCCATTTTTAAGGGCCTGAATTCCATAGCGACTATTCAGAATTTTCAACTGGACATATCTTTTGATTCCCGCTACGAAATT
Source organism: Allium sativum (assembly GCA_030737875.1). NCBI lineage: Eukaryota > Viridiplantae > Streptophyta > Magnoliopsida > Asparagales > Amaryllidaceae > Allium > Allium sativum. Next base: position 376,043,600 of record CM060909.1, on the reverse strand, counting down.
TTGATTATTCGGATTCGTTGGAAAGATATTCACTATTAGATTCCATTATTTTTGGTTTCACTAAAATCCGGATTGTTTTGCACCCGGTACATTCAATTGAAGTTTGAAATCGAATTATCGAACTACCGCGCCATTTTCAATTCTATTTTAATTATATATAATTATTTATATTCTAACGACGACGTATATAATATATACGTCGAATTAAATTCAAAATAAATTTCTCATCGATATTATTTAAAATAATTCATTTTAAATAATCAAAATTCGCTAAAATGGCCAAAATAAAAATTTCAAACTGGCTTGCATTTTACGGGTTGTTACAATCTCCCCCACTTAAAACTTTTCGTCCCCGAAAAGGAACAAAGTCGAAAGTGGTTTGATTATTCAACTCTACGCTCGATCTGGCTTTCCTTCTCCAACTTTTCAGTTTCTGAGAATTTTCAAAATTTCAAAAATTTGGCTAACACCCTAAATTTTAGAAAAATTTCGCCATAACCTCCCCTGCACCGGGAGCATCGGGGAATTTCAAATAGCTTCCCCGGTCCTTCAGATCTCAAAAAGAAAAAGAAAAAGCCAAGCGGCTAGCCAATAGGCTCATAAAATCATCATCACCCAAACAAAACAGGAAATTATGTAGTAAACATGTACCTATTTGTCGGGCAAACAAATTTTATTCTCTGCTCTAGCCTCCTTGCTATGACCTGTTCAATGATATATATGTATATGCAAGCAAATGCAACCAATTTCAACACAATTCAATATTTGATTCAATTAGGCATAATGGTTCAAAATTGTCAAACAAATAAACAAACAACACAATCATCAATCAATTAGTGAATTAGAGTTTCAAATTCATAATTTTGATACATATACAAAAATCATGTTTTTGATGCCAAATCACCACAATAGGCCTTATCTAAATTTCTTTTTGGTTCTCACACCAGTCAAATGGAAATATATAGAAATCACACCTTCGTCACACGAATATAAATTCTGACGATGAGTACTCAACCATCAGAATCATCTTCGGGCCACTAGAGTATGATTCTATATCTATCCAATATATTAAAACTTCGAATACACGCGGATCAGACGTATACGCAAAATCTTTATATACTGGACTGTCCACATCCATATAAATAAATAATCAAATACGAATAATTGATTTAAATTTTCAAAACAAAATTGTTTTCATTTTCAAAAATATACTCTTCACACTCGTTCTAGGATACTACTGATCCTATCTCTAACGAGTCATTCTAATTGGCTATTACTAACCCAATATCTGATGAATTCTTTCGCATGGTTCCACTGTGCCTTGTTCTCTGAGCTTTGTAAACCAAAGCTCTGATACCAACTGTGACGGCAAGGAATTTCGCTCGGTCCGAACCAATCGTTAAACCGACCCAGACCGTTCGAAACGCCCTATCGTTTGGGAACACGACAAAATAGAACGCATACAGAAGAACATTTCATTGTATATTACAACAATGCATCAGATTACAAGAATATACAGAGTATAAATGAATAATACACAGAATTATCAGAGATTTAAATTACATTTAAATACATAGCAGCGGAAAATAATACAATACACAACTAGAAGGAGATATACGGATACAAAGCTTTCCGGATATCGTTCCAGCTGTAAACCAGGTTCCTGTGAATATAAATCTGCAAAACCAAAACTACTAGCTGCCCGTGTCAAAATAGGGGCACCCAGAGTTTAGGTTAAAACAATAAACTCCAGGTCAGTCATGGGACTGGTGTGAGAACTAAAACAGTTATTAATCTTTATTTTAAATCATTAGGTAAATCAAGGGACCACGCCATATAACACGGAACGGGTTTCCTCCCAAGAATACCAGTGCATAAAACAGACAGCGCAATGCTAAATAAAGAAAAATGAAGCTGTTATAAGACCCAGGTCCTATCACACAATGCAACGCAAGCCGGGGGATAGGGTTTTCCCTTATAACAGCCAAAGAATGCTTGATACGTTTAAAACAAATCATTTGATACTATAGTCAGTGCATAGTGTATAAAACAACTTCAAATCATAAGTATCAATCATAGGCGGCATGAGCGTCCCATGCCACTATGTCGCCATATATAGGTTTACAAATAAAACCGCAAAGTTACGTATTTGGAAATTGGATTTCCGTCTATGAACCGAGGAAAAAGATAGTCCTCAACCGATTCGAGACGCTCTAGCCCGCCCCTCAGGCAAGTACTCAGTCAAGCCTTTGGATCCTCAGGGCCGGTCCACCGATGTGGATTAAAATTCCTGAACACTACGTTTCCCCACCCTATGGGGTGTAAGTCTGGTCCGTCAGCCGACCAGAATGCATCGGCCGAAACCGATATAACCGAGGCGCCTCGCAACAGCAACAACCACATAAGTCAAACTCGTCAGGGCGTGTAAAACCACTGACGCCACTTCTAGCTAGAAAGAAACGCATGCCCACCCTGACGTCCGTCTCCCGTTTTTGGGTTCAAAACCGGGGTGCGAGGCTCGCGAATTCACGTTACACAAAGCTGTGCCACACAGGCTGTGCTTTGATCATCACCACAAGACTTTGCTTTTCAACAGAAGCCTCGATCAATTGCCACTTAGGCATGCCACACAGGCAATTCACTCCAAGCGTTTGATATCCATCAATATATAACCCCTGAGCTCGTACGTCTCAGAGAAGGGCGTTAAGCAAGAGAATAAATTCTCCGCCGCCAAACAGATATATATTTAATAGAAATCAAACACACAGACTAAAATCCAATGTCAGACACACAGTCCATTTACAAGTCCGTTCTGGGTCTGAACGAAACCGGAGGCACCTAGTACCCCGCATATCCATCGATCTCCAAGTACGTCTGGATGATCACTAACTGTTTCCATCTTCTTGGGTGTACAGCCCAATCAAGATCATCAGTAATCACCCAAACGACGTGAAGACTTCCGGTCTTCGACCACCGTCTTCATCTTCGACACCACGTCGAATCAGTTATTCAGAATGGGATAAACCCGGTCTTTCTGAATAACTCGCGTATATATTATAAAAGTGTTACACAAACACAACATACGCCTCATTCCAATTCAGAATATTCTTTTATTCAAATATTCCTATACTTTGGGAAAAGTTCCCATTAATTTTATCCAAGATAAATTCTTTAAATTTATTCTTTAATCTCCTTTGAATATCAATTCAAACCAGTCGGGATTAGCGAACCACACCGAAGTAATCATTTATTTTATTTTCCCAATCCCAACCTATTCATCCCATGAAGTAAAACTGGTAGTACTTCATATCTAACACCACAGTGTTATCGGTAATTCAATTACCATTTCACGTTCAAATCTAATTAAAGATTTAACTATCGCCTGGAGTAAAACTGGTGATACTCCATTCTCGATCTTTTCAATCTATTTAAAGATTCATTAAAACTCCACTTAGTTTTAATCGTTAACTGGGTTAAAGAATCAGTGTCTTTTAAAACACAGTTCACGATAAACCCAAAATCACATCCCATTGATTATCGGGTTAAAGAACGAGTGTTATTTAAAACACTGTCCACGATAAACCCAAAATCAATATCAATTCAATTCCAATTAAATATTCTTTAATTGGTACACTTCATTAAATCTAAATAAAAAGATTTAACATTTTCTCAACTGGGTTCAAGAACAGTGTTAGTGAAGACACCACTCACGACAAACCCAAATCACATTCGATATTCAATACAAGGCTCTGAATAGAAAATATATCGGCTTATATTCAATATCGAATTCTACGACTAACAAATGTCGTATTGGAAATAACGATATATATATATATATATCTTTCAAATTTCCATAACAACATCTGTATAATCACGAATTCCAACATCGAAATATTCCGAAGACAATTTCGATTCAAATCCACTCCAATGCAATCATTGGATATTTTGGTTATTTTTAAAACCCTTTTCATATTCAATTTATTTATTTAAAAATAAATAGAATTATAATTCTAGTTCAAAACTAGTTCATTTCGATAAAAATCTATTTTTATCCTTTCAAACATGAAGTTTTTCATCCCAAATCTTCACAAATCATTTCTTATGATTTTACACAAATTATTACTATTTTTAATAATTTTATCAAGGCCCGTACAGTCGATTTCCAACAATGGCCACCGAACTGCACTTACAGCGACCTTTTTCAAATTTGATTTGGACATAATTCCAAATCCAACCGTTAGATTTCAAATTTCTAACATTCGCTAGAAAGCTCTTTTCGATACGAACCTAACGGTTCCGGTTTTAGGAGAATCCGACGGTCGGATCTCCCGTAATGTCCATTTGAAATCAATGGTCGAAATTCGCGAACTGCCGCGGCGCGGCGCGTTCTATTCAGACCATTATATTATATATATAATATATATAATATATACTTCGTCGATTTCTATTTAAAACGAACTATATAAATAGTTTCAAAAGCAATTTCAACTTCCATTTCAATTCAAAGCAAAATTGAATTCTTCTTTATAAATTCGTTTCAAAGTTCATTTCTATTCAATTCAAATTTCAATTCAATTTGAATTCATTTCAATTCCCTTTCAATTCAATTTGAATTCGTTTTCAATTCAATTCATTTCGAAATCGTTTTCAATTCAATTCATTTCGAAATCGTTTTCAATTCAATTCATTTCGAAATCGTTTTCAATTCAATTCATTTTGAAATCGATTTCAATTCAATTCATTTCGAAATCGATTTCAATTCAATTCATTTCGAAATCGTTTTCAATTCAATTCATTTCGAAATCGTTTTCAATTCAATTCATTTCGAAATCGTTTTCAATTCAATTCATTTCGAAATCGTTTTCAATTCAATTCATTTCGAAATCGTTTTCAATTCAATTCATTTCGAAATCGTTTTCAATTCAATTCATTTCGAAATCGTTTTCAATTCAATTCATTTCGAAATCGTTTTCAATTCAATTCATTTCGAAATCGTTTTCAATTCAATTCATTTCGAAATCGTTTAAAATCGATATAAATATCGTTCACGTCAAAATGGCGTCAATCTAATCAACACGGCTTCATATATTCCTATTTTCAAATATTCTATTTCAAATAATTCTTTTTCAAAACTGGAATAAGGCCCAATCAATTACCATATAAAGTTAATTATATGGATTTTCATACAACACATGTATATAATAGCATTGAAAAATAATCAACCATCAACCAAAGTGCACTATACTATATAAGCATCAAATATAGATATCTAACGCTTATAACAGCCTGTCAATCAATCGATCGACATATTCAATCAATCAGGATGAGTGAACTTCAAATTTCATCCCAACACCCGTGTGGGGTTTCAAACAATCAAACACATACTTTATTTGTGCAGTTGAGCGATGTGTAAAATTTATCGACCCAATCAACGTCATTCAAATAGGTGTACATAAACAAACCGTCCGGTTTGTAAATGAATATTTTATTTATTCACATTCACTATATTCATATTCACGTTAAAAATTATATTTTTAACGATAAAACATTTTATTCCAACATATGAATTTCTATTATTCATTTACACAATAAAATGATATTTTTATTTTCTAACATATTTTAGAAAATTTCGGCGTCATAACGGCACGATACTAGAAACGGGACGAGGACTAGCCTTATCCCCGGTCTAGTGAAGGCCCACGCCATTCACACATCAATCATATCAATTTCAATTTCACCAAAACAATCAAATCCAATTCAAATAATCTAACCAACTACACAACCAATCAAACAAGTCCATGGTCTGTGGACGGGTGTCGGGTGCTTCTAATAAGCACCGTCTGCATCCTAGTATATATATATATATATAACTAGAAAAGTAGAATTTGAGTGAGAAGTTCTCACATATAGCTATCCTAGCTCCACGGCACTTCATTGATAGAAATCTTCATTGCTATCACATCTTCGTCATCTTCGTTGCCCGTAGCCACTACATATGTAAAAATCGAATTTTTACCTCGCTATTCCATATATAAAAATCATATTTTTAATTCGAAGTTCAATATATAAAAATCACATTTTTAATTCGAAGTTCAATATATAAAAATCACATTTTTAATTCGAAGTTCAATATATAAAAATCACATTTTTAATTCGAAGTTCAATATATAAAAATCACATTTTTAATTCGAAGTTCAATATATAAAAATCACATTTTTAATTCGAAGTTCAATATATAAAAATCACATTTTTAATTCGAAGTTCAATATATAAAAATCACATTTTTAATTCGAAGTTCAATATATAAAAATCACATTTTTAATTCGAAGTTCAATATATAAAAATCACATTTTTAATTCGAAGTTCAATATATAAAAATTACATTTGTAATTCGAAGTCCAATATATAAAAATCACATTTTTAATTCGAAGTTCAATATATAAAAATCACATTTTTAATTCGAAGTTCAATATATAAAAATCACATTTTTAATTCGAAGTTCAATATATAAAAATCACATTTTTATTATCATACTTATATAAAAATTATATTTTTAGACCGTTCTCTACCTAAGAAAGATTATATTTTCACGACCGATGTTCTTTATATTTTCACAACCGATGTCCTTTATATTTTTAATACTTTAAAAATATAAAAATCATATTTTTAATACTTTAAAAATATAAAAATCATATTTTTATTATCCTCCTATATATATAAAAAAAAACTAACTTTGACATTCTCACATAAACTGACCCTTTTTATTTTATTTATAGAGTAACTACCGAAAATTAACAAAATAAATAATTAACTAAATTGAATTTAAAACTTACTGTTTAATTGGAAGGGGGGAGATGGGCTGTTGCGGTCGGAGGTGGCTCAGGCGGTGGCGAGGCTGGGTGGTCGGCGATGCAAGCTGGAGGCGCTAGGGTTTGGCTTTGGGGGTTCGCGTCTTGGGGAGAAGAAGGGGGCGCGGGGGAAAATCGAGGTGCTGGGGGGAGGTCGGATGGGGTCTGAGGGTCGGGGCTCGGGCGGCTACTGGTGGCGCGGTGCGTTGAGCGGTGGAGCGGCGCTCCGCTTCCCTCCTTCTTTTCTTCTTTTTTTTTATATTTTTTTTTCATTTCTGAATTATGTTCTAACGGGAGGGGGCCAGAGTGTAAATAGAAAGGAGAGAAAGGTTTTTTTTTTATTTATTTAATTATTTTATTTTTTGAAAAAGTTGACTTTTACATACGACCTCTAAACGAGGCCCACCGCCTGCCGTCCATAGCGTTTCACCCCCATTCCGAACACAATGGGACATGTTTCGTATGTTGATTCGATCGTTTGAATCAGTTTCCGTTGAATTTACATTTAAATCACTATATTGAATTTTAAACGTACATTTCAAATTACCGGGGTCCCATATTAACTTTAAAAATTCTGGAAAAATATTTTCTAGCTTCGTATTGTTGATACGGTCCTAACAAAACTAGTTTCGTCGAATTCTGAGACCGTATGAAAAATGGCCAATTTCCAGTCGATTAAAATCAACTGAAACTGGTCAAACGCGTTTTCCTTTGCCACGCTCACATATTGATTCGAAAAATTATGAAATTTGAAACCTAGCAATAACTTAACATCACGGACCCAACAAAACTGGTTTCGTCGAAATCCGAGGTTGTTTGCAAAATGTCCATTTTTAAGGGCCTGAATTCCATAGCGACTATTCAGAATTTTCAACTGGACATATCTTTTGATTCCCGCTACGAAATTTTGATTATTCGGATTCGTTGGAAAGATATTCACTATTAGATTCCATTATTTTTGGTTTCACTAAAATCCGGATTGTTTTGCACCCGGTACATTCAATTGAAGTTTGAAATCGAATTATCGAACTACCGCGCCATTTTCAATTCTATTTTAATTATATATAATTATTTATATTCTAACGACGACGTATATAATATATACGTCGAATTAAATTCAAAATAAATTTCTCATCGATATTATTTAAAATAATTCATTTTAAATAATCAAAATTCGCTAAAATGGCCAAAATAAAAATTTCAAACTGGCTCGCATTTTACGGGTTGTTACACTATGGGTCTTCGTTTTACTAGGCCCAACCCATCAGCTCTAAGGACATAACATTAATCACAGGCATTACAATTTTTAATTTTCTTCAATCGGCATGATGCACAGTTACTGCCTCGCCAGAACGCGCTTCTACCCACCTCGTTTAGACCTCTTACAACCTGGTACAAGTGTGCCCTTGCCTAGCCATGGGACATATATAGTATGATAAAAGGGATATTGTCTGCTATAGGTCCCCAACCAAAATGCAATTTGACTTAAGTCACCCCTAGACTTAGTCTCTAATTTAGACTATTATTGTTGACCTCCTACTAATATAGAGCCCCATAGAATTGTCAACGAACGCCAAGGCCACCATAGAATTATTGTTCATCGTCTAACTACCTTGGGTCCCCATAGAATTGCCAACAAACCAAGGACACCTGTAACGACCTGCCTTTTTGCCCGATTCTCGGCTTTAATTAAACCAACTTAAATCATTCACAAAGACGGATGGTTATGGGTACTAACATATTCGAACAAAAATGATAGAACTTTTTATTTCATTACAGAAATTTTACACTAGAGTTACAATGAATCAGAGTTCAACATAAGCTCAGCAGAAAATAAAAGCTCACAGCGGAAGAAGTAAAATCTCAAACGTATCTCTAGCTCCAAATCTGAATCCAGCTCTAAATCTAAACCTGCAGACTAAACTATTAGCTGTCCGTGCAAAAATAATGGGCACCCAGAGTTTAGGTAGGAAACAATAAACACCAGGTCAGTCGTGGGACTGGTGTGAGAATGCAAAACAGTTATTATTTCAGTTTATTTTAAAGTTTGGATGATTCACCGGATCACGCCGCTAACGCAAAACGGGTTTATTCCATGTGAATTCCCATGCACAGAAATTCGCAATGACTTTGGAAAATGAAGCTATCATAAGCTTGTCCCACATCACACAATGCAAACGCACACCAGATGGGAGAGTTTTGTCTTATGATAACAAAAAATGCTTTAATACGTAAAATCCTCTTTTAATATTATCATCAGTACATAGTGTCGAAAATCATTCGCAAATAAATATATAATCATTGCCCCCATATATAACCCTAATTGGTTATATTGACATATAGGTATACAATCAAACTTGCATGGGCGCGTATTGGAGATTGGATTTCCAACATGATGGTTCTAGACATGAAAGATCATTGGAGGACACGAAACTAAGTTTCTCCCGTTTAACATCCAGACAACGGACACCGAATACATGGTGCAAAAGTACATATCCCAGATAACATCTAGACATCAGACACTGCATATACTTTATTCCCTCAGGTTTCAAGGTAGATCTACCACCGCAGCTTTCGATTTTCACTAGAGATTATGGATACAACCTAACCGCCAGTTTACCATCAATCCGGGGTGAGGTTCGTCGATGTCACGGTATACACAAATCTACTCTTCATTTTAAACATATCTTGGAAACCTACAATATGATTTGAAAATTTCTTTTCTAAAATAATATATTTTCAAAACTCATTCAATCACTCTTCAGAATACCGTTAGTCATTATATAAAGTAATGAACCCAATTTCTTATATAAAAAAATGTTTAATTAATAACTCAAATTTTATACCAACTAAAATTTCAAAATTCGGTTTCAACGTTTAATAGTTTGTAAATATTTCCAAAGCTCCATTTAAATTTTATCGACAGTTCATAAACTATTTTCCCAAATCTTCGTTTCAAATTAAATTGAATAAAATAATATACATATATATATATATTCAAAACTCATTCAAAATTTTAAAACTCATTATGAAATAAATCGTTTTCATACAATCCGAACTTGAGCACGAAGCTCAAAATCACTTACTAAATTAATTAGCCAAATTTGTTCTACTTCGAGAGTCCAAAATTTTGTTGGAAGCTTTTTGAAAAATCGTTTCCATCTTTCATGAGCATCTTTTATTATTTGCAACTTAAATTTCCAAATCATTTGAAAATCTAAATTTAAAACTAATTTCAATTATTATTATTATAGTAAAATCATCATAAAGAGGAGATTTAACCAATTGTCCGTATAATTCCACAGTTAGGTGTGTGTGTTTACATACAATAAAAATCAACCATATCAATCGATCATATAACTGACATGAATCATTCATTATAAACACAACCGTTAAAACAACCAATTAATTGTGCATAAAGCGTTACATTCAATAATGCTTCGTGTTTTCGTGTTTTAACTATACACTGTCCATTCAACCATCGCATACTGATACAACCATCCATGACCACCCAAAATCAACCAATATTAATTAAGAATACTTATCAGTTAATTAAAATCTACCACTAATTTAAAATAAAATATTTAAATTAGAGTTCTCACCCAGGCATATCCATTCTCGGTCCAATGCCCATCTATAAGCCAATACCTAACCCTGTTCCTTCCTGCTCACGTCCCTTGTATTTCCCGATCATGGATTGCAACTTCCATTCCCCCAACATCTACGTCCAAGAATACATTGTCCAAACTCTACTGTCTTTCTCTCTTTTTTCATTCAAAGGAGGTCGAAAACTCTTCCAGGAAGAAGAAGAGGAGGGAATGTGCGTTGCAGACCGAAGTCGGTGGACAGGAGGGACTGAATGCATCTGGGGGTGGCGGTAGGAAGGCAGTCATGCGGTGGTGAGTGGGACGAATTCTCACGGAGTGGTACAGTTGTATCAAAAAGAGGAGGAGCCTTGCATTAAAAGGGAGTGTGAGGTGATGAGAACGGTTTTAAGTGGTGAGGGGACTTGGAGTTATTGCATGCTAACAAAAGAAGACCAAATGGTGTGCGTGAGGAACAAAAGGCAGAACTATTTGTAAACAGGGGAGCCGCGACCAAAGTCGGATGAAGAAAAGAAGTGGACATCATGGTTTTCGCATTGTCGGGTTCTAAAGGAGAGAGAGAAGCAGTAAGAAGGCTTTGTCTGAAAGGGCACGCCTCTGGTTATCGGCGTTAGGCAGTTGATGAGGGGATACGAGACTCATGCGAGTTGTTAGGGTGGCGCTGAGGGATTTTTCGGACGTGGTGACGATGTAAACTTAAAGGTGATGAGGTCCGGAAAGCAACAACGCATTTACATAGAGGAAGGGGAAGAGATTCTGTATTTCGATTTTGAAGGTTATACAAAGAATCATTTGTTCCACCATTTTTTTGTACTGTTTAATTTTGATTCTTTTCTCGAAATGGTGCTGAAATGAGAATATCAAGGAAGAAGAATAATACGCATGGAAGAGAACAAGAGCATGTGTCAATACATTGGACAAATGTCCATCTATGCAAACTTGGTTTCTACACGTTAACATTTTATTAATTCCCCCTTTCTATTTGCATATATGCATTGTACTTATTAACCCTGTTTTGTTCAAGTGAAAGGGATGACGACTAAATGCGTGTAATCAAACGATGCGTAGATCTCATTTACTTTATGTGGACGAAGGTACATTATTAAATTTGGAACTTTTCTTTTCTTATATACTTATAAAATTTTATTTTTACTTTCATTTTGTAAACGGTAGCAAACTAGAAATAAAATCATGTACAATAATGTGTACAGAGCTCAAGAAAATCTTATAATTTATATTCATACACCAATCGTTATAGTAACTATATCGCAAATCGTTTGGACAATTCGACCAATAACAAACAGTCTTGCCAAACGAATATTGTTTTAACTAATTTAATTTTAATCAAATATTATTGTCTTCAAATTTTTATTTAACGACAATTTTTAAATCTTAAATCTTTATAAAATTCATATAACATAGTTACTTATTAAATCTTATATAGATATATATACTTTAAACATATTCCTAAAATAAGCTTTCTTTCACAAAATCATATTTATAAAATAGAACAAAATATTTATTTTAATAATAATAAAAAAATATTAATCATTATTTGCATTTATACCATATTAAATTAAATTTAAATTGAGAAAAACCAATAAATTATATTAAAATGTTGAAAATTTTGGATCGTTACACTCTTCCCCCCTTAAAACTTTTCGTCCTCGAAAAGGAAAGATTGAAAAATTATACAAGCATAAACAAATATTTACTAATACCAAATTTAATTTAAAACAAAAATAAACAATCGGATATAAATTTGAAAATCAAAGTATGAAATAATTTATTTGACCCGAAATCCCAGTTTTATTTTCTAAACATTCGAAGTACTATGTTTTTCTTTTATATCGAATCATACTTTAGGATTTTAAAACCAAAATCATTTCTAAAATTTCAAATATTTTACGATAAATGACATAAAACATTTGTGTCCCAAGTCGAGAGGTTTCTCCCAATGACAAGGCCACTAGGCACGGCCTACGTGTATCGATATAAGTAATCGATGTCTCTCCAGACCCCGGAAAAGATCATCAATCAAGGGTTTGCACCCACATCATGCCTTTCTTTAGTCATGGGTTACCCGAATCTCAAAACAAATCATTTCATTTCATATCCCAAAGTTATAAATCATTTCGCAACAATAATTTATAAATATTTTCAAATCATATTCCTATTGTTTTCTAATCATTTCAAAATCCTAGGATTTCAAGTCATCGAATATTTTATAAACTATTTAAATCAAATTATATATATAACTTATCATTTACTTAAGTTACCAAAAATGATTCACGTTACACCATTACTAAGTGTTTATACCCCAAAGTTTTTCCCAAGAATTCAAAAGTGGTTAAGGGTTTGCTTAATTTGTCACTAACCAAAAATCATTACTATGCCAAATAGTTTACTTAAGTTTAAATACAATTTTAACATTTCTCTAATTACCTTTTTAAGGGTCTACTTACTTAAGTTATAGAATCCATACAAAATTTCAAATATTACCATTCATATTTTTATTTGAGGTACTCTCTATTCAATTTCAAATTCAATTTATTCTTTAAGCAATGAACACATTACTTATTTAAATTTCACTTATCTATTCCAACTTACTTTAATTTATAAAAACGTTTTATTAAAATTTATCTAGAAAATTTCAACGTTTACCTAAATGGTTTTAAGTATTTCTCGATGTTTAAATCGGAATCATATGGTCTTCCCACTTTTTAAACTCGAAAATAACCGCTGATGATGTCCGGATCATCAACAGAATTATCCTTCAGCGACTAGAATGTGATCCCATATCTATTTAGTATATATTGGACTTCGTACATATGTTGATCAGACATACATTCAAAATCCTTACATACTCGATAGTCCGATTTCAACGTCCAATAAAATACTCAAAACCCTTATCATAAATTATATTTCAAAATAATCACACTTTCAAACAATTTACTTAGTTTCAAAATAATTTATATAGGTTCCAAAATACGCTCTCTCAATCTAAATACTCCAGAATCTCATTCTAGGGCATTTCTAACCCTATCTCTAATGAGATATTATAATTCTGATGAGTCCTATCTCTTGTTCAAATATGTCGTACCCCAAAGCTTTGTATAAACCTCGCTCTGATACCACATGTAACGACCCTCCTTTTTGCCCGATTCTCGCCGGTAATTAAACCAACTTAAATCTTTCACAAAGATGGATGGTTATGGGTACTAACATATTTGAACAAAAATGACAGAACTTTTTATTTCATTACAGAAAATTTACACCAGAGTTACAATGAATCATAGTACAACATAAGCTCAGCAGAAAACAAAAGCTCACAGCAGAAGAAGTAAAATCTCAAGCTATCTCTAGCTCCAAATCTGAATCTAGCTCTAAAGCTAACCCTACAGACTAAACTACTAGCTGCTTATGCAAAAATAATGGGCACCCAGAGTTTAGGTGGGAAACAATAAACTCTAAGTCAGTCGTGGGACTAGTGTGAGAACACAAAACAGTTATTATTTTAGTTTATTTTAAAGTTGGGATGATTCACCGGACCACACCGCTAACGCGGAACCGGTTTATTCCATGTGAATTCCCGTGCACAGAAATTCGCAATGACCTCGGAAAATTAAGATATCATAAGCTCGTCCCACATCACACAATGCAAATGCACACCAGGTGGGTGAGTTTTGTCTTATGATAACCAAAAATGCTTTAATACATAAAATCCTCTTTTAATATTATCACTAGTACATAGTGTCGAAAATCATCTCGTAAATAAATATATAATCATAGCCCCCATAACCTTTAATTGGTTATATTGACATATAGGTATACAATCAAAATCGCATGGGCTCGTATTGGAGATTGAATTTCCAACATGATGGTTCCTGACACGAAAGATCATTGGAGGACACGAAGCTATATATCTCCCGGTTAACATCCAAACAACAAACACCGAATACATAGCGCAAAAGTATGTATCCTGGATAACATCCAGACATCAGACACCGTATATACTTTATCCCCTCAGGTTTCAAGTTAGATTTACCGCCGTAGCTTTCGATTTTCACTAGAGATTATGAATACAACCTAACCGCCAGTTAACCATCAATCTGGGATTTGAGGTTCATCGATGTCACGATATACACAAAGCTACGCTTCAATAAGCCATGCTTTGATCATCACTAGCTTGTTTCATAACTCGAGTATGCCAAATTTACAATTCACGACATGTCACTGATTTCGATCAATGCATACCCTCTAAGTTCGTATGACCTAGAGACGACGATAATATATTGCCACAAATCCGATATATATTAACGGAAATCAGTGCTATGCGGTCAATTTCAATGTCAGACACATAATCCATACAAGTCCGTTCTGGGTCTGAACGGAAAAAAACCCCGAGAATATTCAAATATATTCAGATTTCATGCCACTTATAACCTCGTATTGGGTGTACGGCCCGATCCGAGACATCAGCAATCCATGCAAAAAAATTCGAATATACTTGGTCTTCACTTATCGATTTTCCTGTCTTCAGTTCCTTTATAACGTCGTATTATTATTTGGAATGGTTTTCGGACCTATGTCCGATCCCGGACTTCCCAAATAATAATCGTACTTTAAAATAATAGTTATGGATTTTACAAGTTTCTCAATTCAAATCTCCTTTCCAAATGTTGTCACTTTATTTGCAAACAAAGTTGGATCCATTCAAATTCATGAAACCCCGTTATCGCCATAATCCTTCCATGACATTTAATGTTAAATTTCAAATCTTATACTTCAAAACATAATTCTTTTATTCGTTGTTATCATTTCATAAGTTTTTGACATTTCCAAATATAAATTTGGTTTAGATTCCATTTCCGATAATTCACACAATTCGTATTTCAATTTATGATATATTTTATACCCGATATCGCAATTATTCTAACCCGTTTATATTCAAAATATAATATATTTGCATGTCGGGACATCATAATCATTTCAAAGTCGATTTTATATTCAAATAGAATATTCTTTCAATTTGTAATACCATGGTCTTCTAAAATCGGTTTATATTCAAAGGAGAATATATTTTTCTTCCAAATCTCAACTTGAATCAACGGTTTAAATCGAGAACAATTCCAGTTTTGGAAGAAGATATAAATATTTAGAATAACTTTAAAAATAGAAATTTTAAATAAGACCCTTTTTATGTATATATAATAAAATAATTAGAATAAAATAATTTAAATCACTATACATATACGCATATCAACCTTTTCTAAAATAATCTTTAAATTACAAATAATCTTTAAATAGTAAAAGATATAATATAATTTATTTCAAACAAGGTATATATATAATTAATTTTTTCAAAACCATAATTGTTCCCTTCTTCCAAATTCCAGTGCTCAAAATTTATATTCCTGCTTCGATAAAATTTATTTCATTTTCATATCTCGATTCAACTAACGTTCAAATACGACCTCTCAAATTTTAAGTTCCAAGTCTCAAACAATTCCAAAAACATTGCATACTCTCTTTAAAATTAGCTTAAAGAGTTATTAAATTCAGCTTAAACTTTTAAATTTGAGAAATCAAAATCATATTTAAACTTCATTCCAAGTTTTACGCATCATATAAATCTGTTTATCCGATTTTCCTTTATGGTCGCCGAACTGCACGTATAGCAACCTTTTCCAATTTCATTTTAATCATATCTCGGAAACCGTACAATATGATTTGAAAATTTCTTTTCTAAAATAATATACTGTCAAAAACTCGTTCAATCACTTTTTAGAATACCGTTAGTCATTATATAAAGTAATGAACCCAATTTCTTATATAAAAGAAATGTTTAATTAATAACTCAAATATTTTACCAACTAAAATTTCAAAATTTGATTTCAATATTTTATAGTTTGTAAATATTTCCAAAGCTCCATTTAAATTTTATCGATAGTTCATAAACCATTTTCCCAAATCTTCGTTTCAAATTAAATTGAATAAAATAATACACACACACACATATATATTCAAAACTCGTTCAATATTTTAAAACTCATTATCAAATAAATCGTTTTCATACAATCCAACACTTGAGCCCGAAGCTCAAAATCACTTACTAAATTAATTAGTCAAATTTGTTCTACTTTGAGAGTCCAAAATTTTGTTGGAAGCATTTTGAAAAATCGTTTCCATCTTTTACGAGCGTCTTTTATTATTTGCAACTTAAATTTCCAACTCATTTGAAAATCTAAATTTAAATCTAATTTCAATTATTATTATTACAGTAAAATCGCCACAAAGAGTAGATTTAACCAATTGTCCGTATAATTCCACAGCTACGGTGTGTGTATATACATACAATCAAAATCAACCATATCAATCGATCACATAACTGACATGAATCATTCAATATAAACACAACAATTAAAACAATCAATTAATTATGCGTAAAGCGTTACGTTCAATAATGCTTAGTGTTTTCTTTTTTAACTATATACTGTCCATTCAACCATTGAATACAACCATCCATGACTACCCAAAATCAACCAATATTAACTAAGAATACTTATCAGTTAATTAAAATCTACCACTAATTTAAAATAAAATATTTAAATTAGAGTTCTCACCTAGGTGTATCCATTCTCGGTCCAATGCCCATCTATAAGCCAGTCCCCAACCCTATTCCTTCCTGCTTACATCCCTTGTGTCCCCCGATCTTGGATTGCAACTTATATTCCCCCAACATCTACGTCCAAGAATACATTGTCCAAACTCTACTGTTTTTCTTCCTTTTTTCATTCAAAGGAGGCCGACATCTCTTTAAGGAAGAAGAAGAGGAGGGCTTTTGCATTGCAGACTGAAGTCGGGGGACAGGAGGGACTAAATGCGTCTGGAGGTGGAGGTAGGAAGGCAGCCACACGGTGGTGAGTGGGATGAACTATCATGGAGTGGTAGAGTGGTGTCAAAAAGAGGAGGAGCCTTGCGTTAAACGGAAGTGTAAGGTGATGAGAACGATTTTAAGTTGTGAGGGGATTTGGAGCTGTTGCATTTTAATAAAAGACGACCAAATGGTGTGCGTGAGGAACAAAAGGCGGAACTATTTGTAACCAAGGGAGCAGCGGCCAAAGTCAGACAGAGGAAAGAAGTGGACAGCATGGTTTTCGCATTGTCGGGTTTTAAAGGAGAGAGAAGCAGTAGGAAGGCTTTGTCTGAAAGGGCACGCCTCTGGTTATCGGTGCTTGGCGGTTGATGAGGGGATGCGAGACTCATGCGAGTTGCCAGGGTGGCGCTGAGGGATTTGTCGGACGTGGTGACGATGCAAACTTAAGGGTGAGGAGGTCCGGAAAGCAACAACGCATTTACAGAGAGGAAGGGGAAGAGATTCTGTGTTTATATTTTAAAGGTTATACAAAGAATCATTTGTTCCACCATTTTTTTGTACTATTTAATTTTGATTCTTTTCTCGAAATGGTATTGAACTGGGAATTTCGAGGAAGAAGAATAATACGCATGGAAGAGAAAAAGAGCACGTGTCAATACATTGGACAAATGTCCATCTATGCAAACTTGGTTTCTACACGTCAACGTTTTATTAATTCCCCCTTTCTATTTGCATATATGTATTGTATTAATTAACCCTGTTTTGTTCAAGTGAAAGGGACGATGACCAAATGCACGTAATCAAACGATGCGTTGATCTCATTTACTTTATGTGGACAAAGTTACATTATTAAATTTGGAATTTTTCTTTTCTTATATACATATAAATTTTTATTTTTTACTTTTATTTTGTAAACGGTAGCAAACCAGAAATAAAATCATGTACAATAATGTGTATAGAGCTTAAAACAATCTTATAATTTATATTCATACATCGATCATTATAGTAACAATATCGCAAACCGTTTGGACAATTTAACCAATAACGAACAGTCTTGCCAAACGAATATTGTTTTAACTAATTAATTTCAATCAAAGATTATTGTCTTCAAATTTATATTAAACCAAACAATTTTTAAATCTAAAATCTTTATAAAATTCATATAACATAGTTACTTATTAAATCTTATATAGATATATACTTTAAACATATTCCCAAAATAAGATTTCTTTCAAAAAATCATATTTATAAAACAGAACAAAATATTTATTTAAACTAATACAAAAAAATTATTAATCATTATTTGCATTTATGCCATATTAAATTAAATTTATATTGAGAAAAAACCAATAAATTATATTAAAATGTTAAAATTTTGGATCGTTACAACACCATAGATTAATTATTCTATTTCGCCCTTATTTTCTTTAATCAGCCTAACCCTACTGTTGGAACAGACCCCAACTATGAGCCGCTTATTTTCCTCAATCAGTCATCGCTGCCGGAACAGACTCGTACTATACGTTTTCTTAATAGGCCACCTATTTTTCTTAATCATCTTACGCTACTGGAACGAACCCCTATTCATGCTTATTAATTTATTCGTATTAAACTTAACGTCCATTTTAAGTTTATTAATAAGCCTACTAATTCCGTATAACCTTTAGGTTGTATTAAACATCATCCTGTTTATATTCATTGTACAACCCCAATCCTCGTTACTTAGAGTTTTTTACGTTTACCTATTCCAGTTTCCATTTTTTTAGTTTATCAATGATTTTCCAAAAATTTACAGTTCATTTGTCCATTCTATTAGTTCAATATGCCCCAACTAATCCATCTTAAATGTTTTCCCAATTTTCACTTTATAATCAATTTCATAATTTTTTCCAACATGCATAGAAACAAATATAGGGTAAGATTTAGGCTCTTTGAAAGGCCTAAACTCAACACAAAAATTTAAGGATAAACTTCTAGGCTCTCGCTTGGCCTAGACTGAATAAATAAAATAGTCCTATAAATGAAATATGGCCCTTTTTATGATAAATGATCCACTTACCCCGAAATGACTTGGCCCAATAAGGAAATCCCAATTCAGTGGACCTTTCGATACAATCAAATCTTCTAACTTTATGAATTGAGCTAATTCCAATTTTAATTTGCCAACTGCTTGTTTCATGGCTTTAATTTGAACTGTGGATCCCACTCAGAGAGATGTACGGTCTAATGAGGCTAATACGAAATATTTACTCATGGGCGGGGTAAGCTCTTCTATTTTGGTTCGTGCAAAATCTAAACTGCACATAGAATAATCCGCAAGAAAAAGGGAAAGAAGTAAATTGAATGATTTACAATAACAGATAGATTACTGAAATAATACTAAAATAAGAATAGGGATAGTAATCAGATACACAAAAATTCATTTTATATAAAATAGACACTGAAATTTGTTAATTACTGAAGAAATTAACAACTGTTATATTATCAAAATAATCCCCAAATTATATTGATCTTGTAATCCCAGAAAATACTCACAGAAATGTGCAATCCAATAGGCCCTGGTAGGAATCTTAAGGTCTATGCATAGATATTCTTCAAATTTATGTATGCAAAAACCTAAATCTTATAACTCCATTAAAATTTTAGGAAAAGAAGTTTATGTGGTGAAGGCACAAGAAAAAGGGAGAAGGAGTTGTAAGGGTTTAGGGTTAGATTAGAGCTATATTTATATTAGAGTCAGGAGGCCTAGGACCATTAGATATGAGGTTTTAATCTTGGTTCATCAGATCAAAAGAACACTCTAGAAAATAGACGAAAGCCCAATCTTCGTTGGAAATAACGTGCACACAAATCGCGCACGTTACACGGGATGGCTCGACCCATCCCTTGAGTGTATCGACCCATGGATCAACACACCAGAGACATGGGTCAACCCATGTGTCGAACCCCTCTGAGTTGGGTCGTCCCATCTCTAACGTTCGAATTATATATATATATATATATATTTAATTTCAAATTCTGGTTTCAGTCCTTTATTCATAACTTCTTCGTTTTAAGTCCGATTTCAGTAAACTAAATGTCTACCTTAACCAGAAATTCGTAGCGGAACCAATGGAGCAAGTTCCGTTGCCCAATTCCTATTATTTTTTGTTTTAATATTTATTTTATTAATCTTTTATATAAATTTCTTTATTAAAATTTTGGATTGTTACATTCTCCATTCCTTAAAGGATTTCGTCCCCCTAATCTCCAAGGCTAGAAGAATGAAAAATATTATCACACCATCATCTACATCCATCTATCATCAATCATAGAAATCCATTGTGCTCAGGATTTCTAATTCTTTTCATGAACATAAATCGTGTAGTGTATACGTCCCTAGCTAATGCCAAAAATTAGGCGGCCGACTGATTTAGTCAACCTAATTTAATGCAATTTATGTCAGTGTTATGCGTCCAAAATGTATGCAAGAAAATCCTAATGATACTTAAAATTCTATATGCATGCTACGACCATCATCAAAATACAACATCCATATGATAATCATCTGTTTTTCATCCGTAAATTAAGAGTGAATTAAAAGTGCACACACATCCATATGCAATAATGTTAGTGCCCAATTGTCGATCACTAATTAGTGCATATTATGTGTATATGCATCCACCACATCCACTAGCAAACACTTGCATACACGTGAATCCATCAAACATAACATGTCCGGATAACATGCTTAAACCACATCCTACCATCCATAGGCTTTTCACTAAGACGCACTAATTCAAATCATAGGAAAAACATAAGGTTCAAATTCAAAACTAAGAAAGGATTGAGAGCGTACTACAAAAAAGAAATGAAAAGGACGCACGAACCCTCTCTATGGTTCCCGTGTTGCCTCTTCGCTATCCTCTCCCAATTGAACCGTGACAAGCTTAATATCCTGGTTTCTCAACTTCTTTACCTCAAACTCAAAATCCGTGCAGGTACTTGTTTAACATATGCCTCCTTCTCAATTTCAACCTCCTCTAAGGTACTCAGCTACACCACTACCGCAGAATCATGCAAGCACTTCTATATGTGCGAGATGTGAAATGCAGCATGTACACCCGATAGCCTCTCCAGTAGCCGAATTCTATAGGCCATAGGAAATGGACAAAAAAGTCTCGGTGCTAACTTCCCAAATGAGCCAAACTGCACCACATTCCTCAGGCGTGATACTTTAATGAAAACCATGTCTCCTACATTGAACACAAGATCTTTCCTCCTCTTATATGCATATGACTTTTTCTTGCCTTGAGCTACTTTCATCCTTTTTCGAATTAAGTTGATCTTATCCGAGGTCTCCCTAATCATCTATGCTGCAAGAAGAAGGCTATCTGTGGTCTCCCAATAACAAGAAGGTGATCTGCAGAGTCTCCCATACAACACCTCAAATGGAGCCATACCAATGCCTGTTTGATAGTTTTTGCTATAAGAAAACTCTACTATGGGAAGATGCTCCTCCCAAGTCCCTCTGATGTCCAAAATGCATAGTCGCAATAAGTCTTCAAGAATCCGATTCACCCTCTCGGTCTATCCATCAGTCTAAGGGTGATATGTAGTGCTAAGTCTAAGTTGTGTCCCTAATGCCTATTGCAGTCTCCTCCAAAACTCGTTGGTAAATATGGAGTCCCTATCACTGACATTCCTATTGGGAACTCCGTTAAGTCGGACAATCTCCCTTAAATATATCGAAAGTAACCAAGTTGCGGTCCTCTTACTCCTAACTGGGATGAAATGAGCGCTCTTAGTCAATCTATCTACGATCACCCAAATACTGTTATTGGCTTTCCTCGATCTAGGGAACCATCCATGAAGTCCATCGAGACGCTCTCCTACTTCCACTACGGCACATCTAGGGGCTGAAGCAATCCACCAGGCTTCCTTGCTCAACCTTAACTTTCTGGCATGCTATATATATTTCCATATAATCAGCCACATCCTTCTTCATCCTCATCCAATAGAAGACCCTCTTCATATTCTTATACATCTTATCCCCTCCTAGAAGGATGATCATCCGAGAGTGATGGGCCTTAAATAATACCACACTCATCACATCTCCCGTCCGGGGTACACATAGGTTTCCATCACGGTGTAGAAATCCTTTCTCATCAACTGAGTATCTAGAAAGGTGCCTAGAGGTCTCGCCTCTATCTAGTCGATTACAAATATCGTCTAGTTGCCGATCATAACGCCGATTGGATAAAATATGTTCCAATAAGTAGGTTGCACCTTAAATGATGTTATTAATCCTGGTGCCTAATGCGTAAATGGTCTAAAATCAAAAGATGAGGTAAACTCTAAACTCTACCAATGAATGAATAACATGCTCAATGTCATCCTCTGCCTACTAAAAGCATCCGTCACTACATTCCCCTTCCCTGGGGTGTATGAAATATCAAAGTCGCAGGTGCTAGTAACTTCATCTAGCACTGTTGTCTCAAGTTAAGGTCCTATTGCAAAAATAAGTGCTTGAGAGACTTATGGTCGGTATACAGCTCAAACCTCTCACCCAACAAGTAATGCCTCCAAGACTTAAGTGCGAAAACAATAGTTACTAGATCCAAATCATTGGTAGGATAATCCCTCTCATGTACCATTAGTTGCTTGCTCCCGTAGCAAACAATCATACCCTCTTGCATTAGGACCGCGCCCATTCCTGCGCTGCAAGCATCAGTATAAATCGTGGATATCTTAGTTCCGTCTGGAAAAGTCAACATTGGAGCAATCGTGAGTTCCCTCTTTTACCTCATAAAGGAATCCTCACAATCCGCATCCCATGAGAATACCAGGTTCTTCTTAGTAAGGTGGGTAAGCGGAGCTGAAATCAACGCAAAGTCCTTAATGAATTTCCGATAATACCCCGCCAAACCTAGAAAGATCCTCACCACGGTCTCATTTTTGGGGGCCTTCCAGTCTTTCAGAACAACCACTTTAGTAGGATCCACTGCTATATCCTCTCTTAGAACCATGCGCAAAAAATCTCACCTCCTTACGCCAAAAGTGGAACATTGATAATTTTGCCTTTAACTGATGTGTACGGTGAGCACGGAGGACCTATCCTAGGTGCAAGGAATGCTCATCCTCGTCTCTTGTGAACACCAGAATGTCATCCACAAACATTACCTCAAACTTATTTAGGAACTCCCTAAATACTTAGCTCATTAAATCAATAAAGTATGCCAGTGCGTTGGTTAGCCCGAAGGGAATAACCAACCACTCGAAAAATCCATCTGGAGTCCTAAAGGAAGTCTTATCTACGCTATCATTTGCTACCCGAAGCTGATGGAACCCGATCGCCAAATCCAACTAGGAGAAAAAAGATGCACCGCCAACTGATCAAATAAATCATTTATCTTAGGGAGTAGGCGTCGATTCTTCTTTGTGAGCTGATTCAATTCTCTATAATCCACACATAGACGGAGAGAGCCATCTGCCTTAGTAGTGAAAACAACTAGTTCTCCCCCCTCAGATATACTCTGTTTAATAAAGCATTTCTCTAACAACTCACCCATCTACTTAATTTCCTCCTTTCTAGCCATATGGAGCACTGGTAATGCAACAAGCTTAGCGTTCTCTATCAAATAAATCCAAATGTCGATCTCTCGTCTCAAAGTTAACCCTCTCGCCTCCTTAAATACATCCGTAAGATCTCTCACCACGGGTACCAATCTAAGATCATCAAAAGAAGCATCAAGAAGCTCAACATGACTGACCCTCCTCGGTCGTAAGATATCTTGAGAGTCCTACCATTACAAGTCATCAACCTCACTACCCCCCTCTCACGATCAAAAAAGAAACTATACATGGACAACAAATATATACCTATAACAATACTGTACCCCGAAAACCCCAGAACATAGGCGTTATAATCAAACTCGATGCCTTATATAGAAAATCTCAAACCCTTACACACCATGGACAAATGAGTTGAACCTCCTGTAGGGTTTGAAACTACTACTGGATCAGAAACAAGAGATATACTGAGGTGCAGACAATCAACTAACGAAGTAGAAATGAATGAATGAGAAGCGCCGGAATAAAATAAGGTCCTAACTGGAAAGTCAAAAAGAGAAATCAAACCTTCAGTTTTGAACTTTCTACCTCTATCTTGGTCGCCACTGGGTTGAGCTGCCTCTAATGCATGCAACTATGCTCCAGTTGAACCAACTCCCTGTTCTTGCCCTTGCTTCTAAGAACAATGCCTACTTTAATGACACGACTGTCCATAATCAAAACAATTCCCTTTCTTAGCAGTCTTCTTGCAGAACCTCACAAAATGGCCCATCTTGTCGCACTCATGGCATTTAATGTCTTTTTTTATCGGGGCTTTTTATGGTTTATCAAATTTTTCTTATTTCCCTTCTTAGGCCACCACTTCTACTTCCCATAACCGTCTTTCACCGCCTTAGCTTTACTTTCCTTGGAATCACCTTTCCCTTCCTCGTGCATAAGTGCCATCTCAACAAGATTCCCGAACCTAGCAATATCATTGAACTGATTAACATATTCCTTCGTAGAAAGATCACCCTGCCCCAATCCTAAAAAATTTCTAAAATTACATTCCCTCTTTCGCTTTAGATAGAAACTTCCTTTCAAACATTTCAATAAACTCATCCCAAGTCCCAATACCACGCTTTTAATTAGCCATCTCCCACCAATAAGAAGCCTCGCCCTTCAAATGCCATGTAACCAACTGAAATCTACTCCTATCCTCAAGCTCCAAAAGTCCAAATATGTGCTCGGTGTTGCTGATCCAATGATGGCCTCAACAAAAGTTTCTGAACCAAGGAAGTTCTTGCCACCAAGAGCGGTATAATCTTTGCAAAGCTTAGAGAAATCAGCCATTGGTAGTGGGTTAAGAGGAACCACAATGGCTGGAGCAAGAGGTTAGGCATCTCCTTGCCCTTCTGCTAGTGCCGTAGCTTCTACGTACTTATGGAACCATGCTGGAATGGGGATATCCTCAGAGAAGTTGGGATCCCCAGGAATGATTCAGGGAATTGACTTGAGGGGATGTTTTCCAAATATTTTTAAAGCATTTTTCTTTAAAAGACTTTCCCCTCTAAAATAAAAACTTTTCTCTGATCTTAAAACCTTAGGCTCTGATACCAAATGAAACGCCCCACACCCCTTAATGTTACACATATGAGGATTTTGCTAAGGAATATAAAGCGTATACGTATAAAATAACATTACAGAGACTAAAATTCAAAAGGCAACATATGAAAACACAACAGAATTTAAAACTTTATTTAAAATAGAACATAACAATTATTACATCTTAAAATGAACTTCATTATAAACCCACAACTATCTTATGAAAAAGCCAAACATAATCAGAGTACTAAATAAAATCCCTCTCGACATCAAATACAAAAGCAAGTCAAACGTAGAACAGTACATGAACAAACAAAAAGTAAGTCAAGCAGAATCTTCAATAAGCAAGCAGAACCAAGACTCTATCACTTTAAGATCCTCTGCTCTGAGAATATGGGTGGAAAAGGAAGAGATAAGGAATATAGGAAACTAGTAAGACATAAAGCCTAGTGAGTTTTGTAATTACTAGCATGAGTGATAAAAGAAAAAAATCTAGACATGATAATAGTTTAAGGTAGAATAACAGTAATTAAGACAATAGAAAGATAAGCAAGGATATAGTCGATTGTCGTCTCATTCGATTTCTGCACCATTTACCATAACTCACAATTAGGATGCAACCTAATTCTACCCATCGGTCGGCTCTTAAACCATAGTTGTGATAACCTATGCCAACTATGGGTCTTAGGTTTATCAGGCCCAACCATCAGCTCTAGGGACATAACGTTAATCAAAAGCATTACAACGTCTCATTTTCTCTAATTAGCACGATGCACGCTCACCGCACCACTAGTACGCGCCCGTACCCACCTCGTTTGGACCTCTTACTACCTGGTACAATATAAGCATGCCCTTGCCTTCCCGTGAGACCTCTATAGAGTGTGATAAAAGGGATACTATCTGATATGGGTCTCTAATCAAAATGCAATTTGACTCAAGTCATCCCTAGACTTAGTCCCCAATTTAGTTTATTATCATTGACCTCCAACTAATATCGACCCCCATAGAATTGTCAACGAACGCCAAGGCCACCATAGAATTATTGTTGACCGCCTAGCTACCCTAGACCCGTATAGATTTGTCAACAAACGTCAAGGCAACCATTGATTAATTATTTTATTTGGCCACTTATTTTCCTTAATCAGCCAACCCCTGCTTCCGGAATAGACCACAACTATGAGCCACTTATTTTCCCCAATCAACAGTCGATGCCGGAACGGACTGCCACTACACGTTTTCTTAGTATGCCACTTATTTTCTCTAATCAACCTACGCTGCCAGAACAGACTCCTATTCATTCTTACTAATATATTCGTATTAAACTTAACATCCATTTTAAGTTTATTAATAATCCTAATCATTATATAACTTTTAGATTGTATTAAACATTATCCTACTTATATTCATCATATAACCTCAATCCCCGTTACTTGGTGTCTTTCTAAGTTAACCTATTCCAAACTCCAATTTTGCAGTTTATTAATGATTTTCCAAAAATTTACAGTTCATTTGTCCAACAATGTATTAATTCAATATGCCATAATTAATCCTTTTGCCGAAATTCACATTTTTTTCACAATATACGCTTTATAATCAATTTCATAATTTTTCCCATGATGCACAGAAACAAAAATAAGGTAATGCTTAAGTTCTTTGAAAAGCCTAAACTCAATGCGAAAATAAAAGCACAAAGGTCTAGGCTCTCGCATGGCTTGGACTCAAACAAATAAAATAGATCTACAAACAAAATAAGGCAAAATCTGAACTGTACATAGAACAATCCTCAAAGAAAAAGGGATAGAAGTAATTGAATGATTTACATTAAAAGATAGATTACTAGAATAAAATTGAAATAAGAAAAGGAACAGTAATCAGATATACATAAATTTATTTATTGAAAATAGACACTGAAATCTGTAACTGAAGAAATTAACAAGTGTTATATTGTCCAAGTAATTACCTGTTTGCAAATGGATTTTCTATCAAATTAGAAAACCGTCAACAAAATATTGTAATAAAACCGCAAGCGCACAGCGTACAATTGTTAATACGGGGGGAGAATACGGGTCAATCCACAAGGAAAGAAATAAGTTCAATCTTACTCAATCAAATTAAACCAAACTTTGGAATGTTTTAACTAACAAAAACTAATGAAAACTAGAAAATAAGTTGAGAACTAAATATGAGATTTGAGAGCAATTTAGAGGTAAATCCTCTCTCATATATGTAAATTAACAAACATACAATCTATGATCTCTATTTTTAAGATTAAGTGACTTAAATGTTGCATTTACCATAAGTGTAGTTTATTTATGTTATTAGTTAACATAACATAAACTATCAAACTATAACACAACAATTTAATCACTCACTGTTCTCAAGAAAATGAAAGCAAAGCAAAAATTATTTTAAATATGATCTATTCACTATTGTAATTAGTGACATAGATCATCAAATTTTGTTCTTGCTTTTATTTCATAATCAAAAACCACTTAGTAAATATTGATGTAATTTGTGTTTATATTGAATAAGAATAGCTCATTTGCATATGCAACATAAACTATAAAACCCACTTGTATAAACTTACATCAAAATTCACTACGATGAAGCATAAATTAGAGAGATCACAAATCATACAAATGTTGAACTTACACAAAGTTAGAGAGCTTCATTACTCCTAAATAGGGGATTAGCTACTTATATATGTATGTAAGTTTCAACATTGGAAAAGAAAGCAAAATGAAAAACTAAATAGAACAAGAAAAGAACTAAACTAAGTGTATGTATATAAATCTAAACTATGAACATAAAGTAAATGTATGCTATGAACATGAAAGGAAAGAAAGTATATAAATAAACATAAGAATAAATGTAAAGAGAAACATGTAGAAAAAAACTAAGAATCCATTTTTATTTCATGATACAATAAGCTTACAAGTTGCTTCTTAAAAATTCCTAAGCAAAATGAAAGATAGCAAAAGATCCTTAACATGTACACAAGTGGGTTATTTATACATGAGTAAAACCTAATTCAACTTTTAGCATGCTACCGAAAATTCCCTTTAGGAAGCGTAGCCACCAAGTAATCAATAATCTTTAATTAATCCATCATCAAATTTGCATGAAGCCTTAATATCCACTTATTTATCCATTAGCTTCTAAGTGTAGAATTAGTTAAGTGGGTAGGTAGGTGAGGTCCTCCATGATCATGTATGAGAATTATTTCCGCTTCATTATTTTGAAAATTGGTACTCTTAATTAGTGTTAATACCAATATAAAACCTCCTTTATATGCCTCGCTAAAACCCTGTAATCCCCCTAACCTAAATGGGTGCTTTACAGGGAAAAAGTGCACATATAAATTTGGTATACAACAGAACATTCGAACAAACAAAACTAAAACAATACAACACCGAAACCCAATAAAAGAAATACAACAACATAAATGACCCACTAATAAAGCCCAAATAGGCCCAATTACTCACTACCTTATCCAAAAACCTGCTCCTTCATCAATCAATAACCAGTATCCAGAATATTAATTCACCAGCGATTCAGCAATGTAGCATTCATCAAGTTGCTCTCTGTTTTGCTACCATTGTTTCTAACAAGAAATTTAACCTCTCTTTCAAACTATACTAACTTTGTAATTACCAGAGTTCTTTTGTCATGAAAAATTCTCAGATTCTGCTCCTTCCGAATGTGATATATGGTTGTTGTAAATGCACCACAAGCTATATCACGTATTTGATTATAAGTTCTAAAAGCATCATGAATGTTTCTAGCTTCTTCTTCTTCTTTAAGACTAAATTGAATACTCAAAGGTAGAGAAAGCTTCTGCCTGTTTTCACCAAAAATGGTTCAAACACCAAGGATACAACGAATGTACTTCATCAATATGGTTAGAAGATAAGTGGAGCCGCACTCAACAACAATTGAAAGTAAAAACGCAAAGGAAACAAAATGGAGACGAGTTTTTATAGCGGTTCAGCCTTGTGTTAGGCCTACATCCACTGTGAATGGAGTTTGCATTATCATGATGATGATTAAAAGACATATCAGCTCTTGCTCTTTATACATCTTTTCATCCACTCAATATAGTTTCAATTTACATACAAATTCCGCTTAGATTCACGAGATTCGATGGAGCAATGATATGATCAGTGATGAAGAAGGACAGATAGGCGACGGATGAGGAAGACGATGTCTTGCATATTTCACTCTTATCAGATTTTGACATATGCCATGACTGAATGGATGAAGGATCTTCGGATGATGATGATGATCATGGCTGAAATATGTCTAAGGAATGGGTAAGGATGGAATTTAGCAGCACTTCGTGGTGGCCGGATCCCCCTTTCTTGATGGAGGGGGTGTCCTATTTATAGGTGAGCCTCTGTAGAGATTTGAACTTGAATTCATCTGAGTCGCTCGTCCCATTTATTACGATCATGCCACCGCCCGATTGTAGCCAGCTGTCAGTGACTGTCCCCAACTGTTTAGAGAAAGTAACTTTAAGAGCGGGCGACTCTATGAGAGTGAGCGACCTTCCGAGTCGCGAATATATTTAAGTTAGCGATCCTTAATTTGGCATAAAACATCTAATTGAACTAGTTGCGGTAGATCGAGGAGCAAATGACTATGGCTGTAATCTATAAATGGACATAGGGCGCATGCGCGATCCCTGGTATCTATGAAATTTTGTCTAACTGACGGGGCGATTATCTTCTTTTCTTTTTAATCAAACTTTTTTGATACAAGAATGAGCGAGGCGACCCTTCCATGATGGGTGAACCTTTATGTCACGCCGTTCTTGGAATGGTTTTGCATGCACGACTTCTTTGTATCTTCAAACTATGTCGTGCGACTGACCCTGGCTGTGTTTGAGCGGTCCCCCTGATCGTTTTAACATGTGCAACCTTTCCCAGCCGTACTTACCCCTTCGTAATGTGTGGTCGCCCACGACCTTTCACAGATCGTCTGAGTATATTGTGAAGCATTTTGCATGACCGATCCTAATGGCGCCCGATCCATGATTCTAACGCAGGATTAATAAGCCAATACATGTGTGGTTTTTAAGGGATAAACGTTTGCCCCTCGAAATTTGTAATTTTATTTTGCAAAAATTACTGGCTTCGAAATAACTGATCACAATATAGTTTGGTAAGCTAAATCAGGTTTATCAAGGATTGGTCGTGCAAGACTTAGGGTCGTTCTTAGGGAAAAAAACTGCTGAAATTGTACCTCTTCGTTGGCGAGAAATCTAAGCCACTCTCCTTATTTCGATCGGTCAAATCATCGGGAAGCGGGCAAGACAACTGGTCTTTGATGGGCCATGCGCAGTCAAGTACTATGCTAACGTGGCATAAAAGGCTGGATGCATGTCTCTTAATCTTCCTTGTCGTTTTCTTACCTTCATTTATTTTATTCTTATTTTCCAATATAAAAACGCATCGATAGCAGCTATTCCAGTATCTAAAATCTTAACTTCTGCTTTAGCTTCATCGTGATTGGATTCTACCACTAGGGATTTTTGTACTTTTTAATCTGTGAAGTGCAAGTTTTCCATTCTTGCTTGTTCTTATTCCGAATTTGTAACAACTCGGAAATGCGAGCCAGTTTAAAAATTTTATTTTGGCAATTTTAGCGAATTTTGATTATTTAAAATGAATTATTTTAAATAATATCGACGAGAAATTTATTTTGAATTGAATTCGAACGAATATATTTATATAGATCGTCGTTAGAATATAAATATTTATTTATAATTATAAAAGGAATTGAAAATGGCGCGGTAGTTCGATATTCGATTTCAAAATTCAAATGAATGTACCAGGTGCAAAATAAACCGGATTTTAGCGAAACCAAAAATATTTGAATCTAATTAAGAATATCTTTCCAACGAATCGAAAAAATTGAAATTTCATAGCGGGGATAAAAAGATATGTCCAGTTGAAAATTCAGAATAGTCGCTATGGAATTCTGGCCCTTAAAAATGGAAATTTTGCAAACGACCTCAGATTTCGACGAAACCACTTTTTTTGGATCCGCGAAGTCAAATTATTGCTAGATTCCAAATTTCATAATTTTTCGAATCAATATAGGAGCGTGGCGAAGGAAAACGCGTTTGACTAGTTTCAGTTGATTTTAATCGACTGGAAAATGGCCATTTTTCAAACGATCTCAGAATTTGACGAAACTAGTTTTGTTAGGACCGTATCGTCAATACGAAGCTAGAAAATATTTTTCTGGAATTTTAAGAGGTAATATGTGACCCCAGTAAGTTGAAATGTACGTTTAAAATTGAATATATACTGATTTATGTTTTGAATTTGATGAAAACCTATCGTAACAAGCGAATTGGCTTACGAAACATATCCCATTGTGTTCGGAATGGGGGTAATAACTAGGGGCGACAGTCGTTGAGTCTCGTTTCGAGTTCGAACGAAAAAGCTACCTTTTGGGAATTTAAAAATTAAATTAAATAATTATATATATTATCCCTCCTCTCCCCTTTTACCTAGTCAACGTCACTTTTAAAAAAAAATTAAAAAAAATAAAAAGAAGAAGAGGACGGAGGGGCGGAGCGGCCTCCTCCATCGCCGCTGCCACCGTCCAAGGCGGCGCCCTCCACCAGGAACCCCCTCCTCTCCTCTCGCGCTCGATCCTCTCTCTTTCCCTCTCCCTTCCTTCTCCAACTCGCAGAACACCCCATCGCCCCTACCTCCCTCCGCCAGGACCGCCGGAGCAGGCACCGCTCCGATCAAGCCCCCCCCTCTGTCGCGCGCTCACTCTCCTTTTCCCCCCTTCCTCCATACGCGGAAGCCCAAAACCGCACACCCCCCTTTAGCCCAGAACCCGCCTCCACAAGCCCTAACCGCCCCCGCTACCCCCTCCCTGACACCGGCGATCCACCCTCCGACCACGACTCCCTAGCCCCCTTCGCTGAAAAAGTAAGTTTTATATTTATTTTTCTTTCTTAGATATATATGTATTAAAGGATTGTTTAAAAATATAGTTTCTCTATAAAACATAGATTTTATTTTCAGTTTACAACAATAAAGATTTGATTTAAAAAAAAAACCATCAAGTATAGAAATTATTTTCAGTTTTTATGTATATAAATCATTATTTTTAAAAAGGAGAAAGATGGTATTTTTAAAGGGGAAAAGACGATATTTTAAAATATGAAAAGACGATATTTTTAAATATGAAAAGACGATATTTTTATATAAGTAGTGAACATAAAAATATAATTTTGATATAAGTAGTGAAGTAAAAATATAATTTTTACTTCGATAAAAATATAATTTTTATAATATAGGAAGGTTAAAAATATAATTTTTGTTCGAGTAGTAAGTTAAAAATATAATTTTTATATAAGCAAGAAGTTCGAAATATAATTTTTATTCGAGTAGTAAGTTAAAAATATGATTTTTCTATAAGTCTGATAGTAAAAATTCGATCTTTATATAAGAGGTAGAAATATAAAAATATAATTTTTATATAGAAAGAAGCGTTGTAAATATATGAAGTGAAATAAAAATCTGAACTTTATTTTATCGTGAAGTAAAGAGAATATAAAAATGTGATTTTTATATATATAGTGAATACGGGCAACGAAAGTAACGAAAGAAGAAACGATGAAGATTTCTACACAAGAAGAGTCGAGGCGTTTGGATTAGCTAGTCGGTGAGAACTTCTCACTTTAAATTTTCTTTTCTAGTTATAAATATATACTAGGATGCAGACGGTGTTTAGTAGCACCCGACACCCGTCATCCACAGACCATGGATGGCTTGTATGTTTGATTGTTTGTTGTGATGAAAATTGATTGTGTGATGTGATGTGAGAAGAAATAAAATATTTATATAGTTAAAAATATTTTATCGTTAAAAATGTAATTTTTAACGGGTAAGTGAATAAATAAAAATCTGTGTTTGTGGATTTGAAACCCCACACGGGTATTGGGATAAAATACGGCATACACTAATCCTAATAATCAGTTGTATGTCGATCGATTGATTGACAGGCTGTTATAAGCGTTAGATATCTATATTTGATGCTTATACAGTGTAGTGCACGTTGGATGATGATTGATTATTTGTCAGTGCTATTATATATATGTGTTGTGTGGAATCCATATAATTAACATTATATGGTAATTGATTGGGCCTCATTCCAATTGGGAAAATAAAGAATAATCATGTGTTGAAAATTATCATGTGTTGAAAGGAATATTTTAACAATAAAATTTACATCTTTATCGTATTTAAAGTTAGAAACTAATTGGAAAATAGATAAGATGAGTGGTTTCCTTGGTATTGATCTGATATTGGTTTCGTCCTTCAAAGTTAATATTTAGGGAACCATTCTCTTACTACTTTACAGTTGGAGTCTGATTTGAAAATCAAACGATAGATTATAAAATATATTAAATAACAAAAATAGTCATGTGTTGACAGTGCTCATGTGTTGAGAATATTCATGTGTTGAAAGAAATATATATTCATGTGTTGAATAGAATAAATATTCATTTGTTGAATAGAATAACGAATTTATTGAAATATATAAAGTCGTGTTGATTTGAGATGCACCATTTTGACGCGATCGATATTTATATCGATTTTATTCATTTTATAACGAATATTGAAAAGAGATTTAAAAATTGAAATTGAATTGAAATGAATTCGAATTGAAATTTATTTAATTTGAAATTCAAATTGAACTGAAATTGAATTAAAAATCGATTTGAATTGAAATCAATTTGAAATGAATTTAAAACGAATTTATAAAGGAAAATCCAATTTTGATTTGAAAATGAAAGGGAAGTTGAAATCGTTTCGAAAATGAATTTAAAACGATTTATAAAATACGTTTTAAAAGGAAATCGACGAAATATATATAATATATATATTATATATATAATGGCCTGAATAGAACGCGCCGCGCTGCGGCAGTTCGTGAATTTCGACTATTGTCTACGAATTGACGTTGCGGGAGATCCGACCGTCGGATTCTCCTGAAACTGGAACCATTGGGTTCGTATCGAAAAGAGCTTTCTAATGAATATTAGAAATTTGAAATCTAATGGTTGGATTTGGAATTATGTCCAAATCAAATTTGGAAAAGGTCGTTGTAAGTGCAGTTCGATGGCCGTTGATGGAAATTGACTGTACGGGCCTTGATAAAATTATTAAAAATATCTATAATTTGTGTAAAATCATAAGAAATAGTTTGTGAAGAACTGGGATGAAAAATCTCACATTTGAAAAGATAAAAATAGAATTTTATCGAAATGAACTAGTTTTGAACTAGAATTAAAATCAATTTATTTTTGAAATAAATAAATTGAATTTGAAAGTGGTTTTGAAAATAATCAGAATTTCCAATACGTGAATTGGACTAGAGTTGAATCGAAATTATCTTCGGAATATTTCGATGTTGGATTTCGTGACTATATAGATATTGTTATGGGAATTTGAAAGATATATTTTATATCGTTATTTCCAATATGATATTTGTTGGTTTTAGAATTTGATATTGAATATAAGCCGGTATATTTTCTATTCAGAGCCTTGTATTTAATATCAAATGTGATTTGGGTTTGTCGTGAATGGTGTCTTCATTAACACCGATTCTTAAGCCCAATAAAGAAAAAGATTAAATCTTTCTATTTAGATTTAATGAAGTTTATCAATTAAATAATATTTAATTGGAATTGAATTTAATGTGATTTTGGGTTTATTGTGAACCGTGTTTCAGATGACATTGTTTCTTCAACCCAGTTAAAGACATGATATTGATTTTTGAAAAGATTAAAACTAAGTGGAGTTTTAATGAATCTTTAATTAGATTGAAATGTGAATTGATAATTTAAATTATCAAATCTGAAAAGTGATCGAGAATGGAGTCTCACCAGTATTGCTCCAGAGCGATAGTTAAATCTTTAATTAGATTTGAACGTGAAATGGTAATTAATTTTACCAATAACACCGTGGTGTTAGATATGGAGTATTACCAGTTTTGCTCCAGGGGATGAATATGTTGGGATTGAGAAATAAAATAAATAATTACTTCGGTGTGGTTCGCTAATCCCGACTAGTTTGGAAAACCATAATATGGTTTGAAATGATATCCGAAGGAAGATTAAAGAATAAATTTAGAAGAATTTATCTTTGATAAAATTAATGGGAACCTTTCCCTAAGAATGCGATTTTGTGAATAAAAGAATATTCTAAATTGGAATGAGGCGTATGTTGTGTTTGTGTAACACGTGTTTATTATATACGCGGGTTATTCGGAAAGGCCGGGTTATACCCATTCTGAATAACCAATTCGACGATAAGTCGAAGATGAAGACGGTGGTTGAAGACCGGAAGTCTTCACATCGTTTGGGTGATTACTGATGATCTTGATTGGGCTGTACACCCAAGATGAGGGAACCAGTTGGTGATCGTCCAAACGTACTTGGAGATCAATGGATATGCAAGGAAAGTGCCTCCGGTTTCGTTCAGACCCATAACGAACTTGTAAATGGATTGTGTGTCTGACATTGGATTTTATTCTGTGTTGATTGGTCTCTATTAAATATACATCTGTTTGGCAGCAGAGAATTTATTCTCTTGCTTAACGCCCTTCTCTGAGACGTACGAGCTCAGAGGTTGTATATTGATGGACATCAGTCGCATGGAGTGAATTGCCAGTGTGGCACGCGTAAGTGGCAATTGATCAAGGCGTCTGTTGAAAATCAAAGTCTTGTGGTTGATGATCAAAGCACGGCATGTGTGGCGTAGCGTTGTGTATAGCGTGAATTCGCGAGCCTCACACCTCGGTATGAGTCAAAAACGGGATAAGGACCCAAGGAATGCACGACGTTTCTTTCAAGCTAGTGGTGGTGTCAGTGCTTAAACTGGCTGAAATTTATATACTTTTCACCTGTGTGGTTGTTGGATGCGAGGAGCCTCGATTATAGGTCGTATAGGGCCGGGAAACGTGTGTTCAGGAATAATTAATCCTCAAAAGTAAGGTAGGACCGGCCTTGGAGGTTCCAAAGGATCATAGTGGGGTCCTGAGACATTTGCTAGAGTGTCTCGAATCGGAGAGGAGCTTGCCCCTTGCCTCGACTCATGACGGAAATCCAATTTCCAATACGTGATATTGCGGTTTTATTTGTAGAGCCTAGTATGGCGACATGATAGATGGTACCCATGCTGCCTATGATTGATATTTATGATTGAAAATGTTTTGACACTATACACTTATAATAGTATCAAATGATTTGTTTTGAACGTACCAAGCATGTTTGGCTATTATAAGGGAAAACCCTATCCTCCGGCTTGCGTTGCATTGTGTGATGGGACCTGGGTCTTATAATAGCTTCATTTTTCCAAAGAGCATTGCGCTATTTTGTTATATGCACTAGTGTTCTTGGGAGGAAACCCGTTCCGTGTTATACGGCGTGGTCCCTTGAGTTACTCTCTTTTAAAGTAAAGTTTTAAATAACTGTTTTAGTTCTCACACCAGTCACATGACTGACCTGGAGTTTATTGTTTTAACCTAAACTCTGGGTGCCCCAATTTTCTACCCGGGCAGCTAGTAGTTTAGGTTTTGTAGATTTATATTCACAGGATCCTGATTTACCGCTGGAACGATGCTCCGAAAGCTCTGTATCCGTGTATCACCTTCAGTTGTGTTTTGTATTATTTTTCTGCTGCGATGTATTTAAATGTAATTTAAATTTCTGATATTTTCTGTGTAATATTTATTCATACTCTATATATTCTTGTATTCTGATGGAATTGTTGTAATAAACAATGAAATGTTCTTCTGTCTGAGTTCTATTTTGTCTTGTCCTCAATTCTATCTGTGCTTTCCTTACTGGGGAAGTTCGGGTCGTCTCAGAATTGATAATGCATGCTCTTAGTCTGAATGGGTCCTTTCACGTTTTTTAGAACTGCTTTCCGAAATCCTTTGTGATCAATAGATATGATTCACTCTATCGCTAATCCTTTTGCAATGAGAATAATCAAAATTTTGGAATGTTTTCACTTCATTTTTGCACTTATCTTAGAGCTTCAATTCACCGCACCTACTAATTCTAAACTTTTTACATACAATATGCTTGCTAGAATGTTTAGGGCAAGTTACAATCCCCGATACCACGACCATGTGTTGATAACTTGTTCCCTGTTGCTAAAGTACTTTAAGGCATGTTGCCTTGATACCGTTACTAGGATTTATACTCCTGGTTTGATTCCTATGACCGTTCAAGTGTATTTCGGCGAAAGATCATTCTTGCTTTGCTCTTGAGTTGACTTTGACCGATTCTGATATGTGAGAACATAACATGCTTGTTGCACACAATCAGGATTGAAGGAGTTGATTGTTCACATTTTTCTTTTGATTGCTTCACTTGTTTAACTTTGATTGACCCTTTAAACCCTGATTGCACAATTATTCACTAATCCATCTTGCAGGATGGATTCGTCTCCAGAACGCTGTCGGATAAAAAGGT
The DNA here is from genome assembly GCA_030737875.1 of Allium sativum. Lineage (NCBI taxonomy): Eukaryota > Viridiplantae > Streptophyta > Magnoliopsida > Asparagales > Amaryllidaceae > Allium > Allium sativum. The sequence goes on along the minus strand of CM060909.1, from coordinate 376,005,614 downwards.
TCACTTTGATTTAGATGTTCAGATAGGTGATGTTTGGTCGACGGGGCAGTCGTCTGTGGATTTTCCTCTCAGGCCCTCTTATTCAGAACTTCAAACTATTGTGAGCAGGCCACGTTATGATCCTGGACTGTGCAATCCAAGCTTGTTAAGCGGCTTAAAGGTTGGAGCTTACAGGGTATATCTTCTAATGCGGACATATCTCCGTCCGATCATTAGACTTTTTCTTGCGACATGATTTCTACGAAGTCCCAGATGTTGGCCCGCTTCGAGGCTTCTATGTACCAATCCGGAAAGCAAATGGTGTGACAACCCGCCCCACCAGCCGACATTTCCGATGAAACGCACTGTGTCGATGCCCAACCAGCATGGGACTGTCGTCAAAAGAAAAGAAAGAAAGACGATGCATCATCAAAGAACCTGTAGTATATCTTACAGCACATGGAACAAAATATAATAATAACATAACTTGATATAAAACAGGCGAGACAGTGCATAAGCTGAAAACTAAACCATCATAGCAGCGGAAAATTCAAAATACAGCTTATGATCTAAACCATCATTATTACAACTTTTAAACTGTCTCTAAAGCATAGAAAGGTACACTACTAATGCCCAAAGTAGCGACCAGCAACAACACAGGGAGAATATATGGGAATAATACGTGTAAGCCTCCTGCTCGTCTTCGGACAGCTACTTGTGCATAACCATCTAACCTGTCTCTAGTCTGCTCGTTTAGGAGCACCCAGAGTAATAAGAATAAACATAAAACTCTGGTTCACACAAAAAGTATGGTATGAGCGATAAGCAGTAAAAACAGAACAATAACAGGTATACATAACCATACCTGAACCTGGACCTGCAAACAAAGAGTTAGCCCAACAGTATGTACAATACTGTAAGGTGACACTAATACATGGTGTGAAAATAATGGGGAGGGGGTGTGCATGTCATGGTGATAGCAAACATCAAACATAGCAATCATCCTAACATCTCTCACTCAGTGCGTAAAGTACACGATATCCACCACTTTGATCACCCAATTCTTTGTTACGATCACTCTGCCCCATGGAGTCAGGACAACTCCACTGCACTGATCCGTAACCACTAATACTTTGTTATGTCCACTCTGCTCTATGGAGTCATGACAACCCCACTGCACTGGCTCATAGCCCTGCTACGATCACTTTGCCCCCATGGAGTTACGACAACTTCACTGCACTAATCCATAGCCAATATCCATCTCTCAGTGGTGAGTCAAAGCTATAGACATCGATGACCCCTTTGCACATGTCCCGTAGTAAAGTCCAACTCATGAAGTTAACTCATTGGTTCCCACCTGGATCCTGAGTAACAACTTCCCATTTGGACTAACTTTGCATCTCGGGTTTTGGTCTTCTCCTCGGTTCGTGATTCACGTCTCATGTACATGCTCCTTGGTTCGGTTCGCAGTCACCACTCCGGTTCGGATCGGACTGCTCCATACGGGTAGGTTCGTGATGATCCTATCGGTTCGGGTTGGGCTTTTCCACCGAGGTCGATCCGTGCAATCCTTCTTTTGGCGGTTCGGTTCGGAGTAGCACTCCAGTTCGTGATCAACATTTGGTTTCGATCGTGCCCTTTTTCGCTCGTGTTTGATCCTCCAGGTCGGGGTGCTTCGGCTCGTGAGCAAGTGGCTCGGGTGCAAGCGGTTCGGGTCGCGCCTCTCCATCGATCTAGTTCGTGACACACTCAGGCGAGCGGGTCGAAGTCATGGGGTACTCCACGAGCGGGTGGGTTTGGGGAACTCGATCCGATCCTATTTCCTGCACTGTTTTCTACGAATTTTCCAGCATGTGTTTACGCCATATGACGGCGTTTTCGACGAATCTAACTTTACTAAGCAATCTAAAACATACCAAACAGTCATAGCAACATGTATAATCAATCATAAACACCAAAACGATGAATAATCATGTACGTATGGATCAAACATACCCCAAACCCATGGTTTTCCCCTTAATCATGTTAAACCATAAATAATGACAGGATTAGCAAAACATATCCAAATTAACCCAATTTTCTATCAGAGCCCTAAAATAATATTTAAGAATTTCTAGATATTTTTCTAGATTTTTAACATGCATAATTTCGCTAATTATCACTAATCACCCCCAATTAACCGTAATTAGTGAAAAACAATGCAAATCACTCACCTTAGCCACAAATAAAACTTTATATTTGAAACTCTATTGATTTGGGTCGAATTCTTATGCCACACAGCAGCTCCAACTCTGATTTGGTGTTGATTTGATATAGATTTTTAGTGATTAGAAGGTGATTTGGGAGTGATTTAGAGGATGGAGGCCATTGCTAGGGTTAGAGAAATGTTTTAGGCTGCTGAGAAAATAAAATAAGATTGTTTCCTAACTGATTTCAGCCTCCCCATAACCCTAATCCCGAAATGGGTTATGGGCCTAGCTGCTAATCACCCTAATTAGGCCCAGTTAAGCTGTTTTTCACCTTCCAAACATTGTTTCAGCCATATCTCCAAAACGGTACATCCGTTTGATCAATGTGACCACTCTACGGAAAGGTAAACCATCATCTGAATCCAATGGAAGTGGTTTCAAGTCAAAAATCCTTACCAATCAAAAGTTATAGGTGAAGCAAGATTCGCTAGGGGTAAAACAGTCTTTAAAAATCGGCAAAAATCGTGAACATGGGAAATGACCCCAGTAGTCGATCCCCAAAGTTACACGACCATACGACCTCATATGAAAATGAAATAAACATTCTACGATCCTCCGATGCATAGAATGCGAGTTGTTACACTCTCCTCCCCCCCCCTTTAAGATAATTCACCCCCGAAATTCCTTAACCAAAAACATACAAAGGAGTTCTGCATGCCTATCAGTCATTCACAAATAATCAAACAAACACCACAAACACAACAAGCCTACCCTAGCATGCGGTTTACTAACACGGGAAGACACTATCACTATTAAAATCTTACCAGACAAAGAGTTCTGGGTGCGATTTCCTTATGCTCTCCTCTGTTTCCCAAGTACAGTCACTCTCATTCTCGCCCCACTGAACCTTGACCGGTTTCACCACCTTCCTTCGAAGTTGCTTCGTATCGCTCTCAACAATACGGATCGGCTTGCGGTTCCCAACCGCCTCGGGTTCTACTTCGATGTCATCCAACTGATCCAGTGAAATAGTCATATCGGGGTCGTGCACGAACTTCCTTAACTGGGAAACATGAAACACGTTATGAACTCCCGCCATCTTGTTTGGAAACTCAACTTTATATGCCAAATTCCCAACTTGCTCGAGAACTGGGAATGGACCAACAAATCTTGGTGCTAACTTGCCTCTCCTACCAAATCGAATCACGCTCTTTAATGGAGAAATCTTGACAAACACCAAGTCGCCAACGGAGAATTTCAATTCTCTTCGCCTCTTATCAGCATAACTTTTCTGCCTATCTTGGGCATCCTTCATTCGCTGTAAGATAACCTTGATCTTATCTGAGGTTTCTCTTGTCACATCCGGTCCAAGCACAAACTTCTCACAGGTTTCTAACCAACATGATGGTGAGTTGCATGGTCTTCCATACAAAGCTTCAAATGGAGCCATATCGATACTGGATTGATGACTATTATTATATGTGAACTCTACTAGATGCAAATGGTCATCCCATGATCCACCAAAATCCAATATACAAGCTCTCAAGAGATCCTCCAATATACGATTCACCCTCTCTATCTGACCGTCGGTTTCAGGATGGTATGAGGTACTGAGATGTAATTCTGATCCTAAAGCCTCTTGTAAGCTCTTCCAAAATCCACTAGTAAACAACGGATCTCGGTCACTTACAATGCCTTTGGGTACTCTATGAAATCTCACTACCCACTTCATATACAGTTCTGCTAACTTAGCTGCTGTTCTATTCGACTTGACAGGTATAAACCTTGCACTCTTGGTTAATCGATCCATAATCACCCAAATGCTATTATGGCCCGATCTAGTCCTTGGTAACCCATCAATGAAATCCATTGAGACTTGTTCCCATTTCCATTCGGAAATTTCTAATGGTTGCAACAAACCACTAGGCTTCTTTTGCTCGGCTTCGACTAGCTGGCAATTCATGCATTTGGATATAAACTTCCCAACGTCTCTTTTCATCCCTTCCCAGTAGTAGGTCTGCTTCATGTCTCGATATGTTTTGTTACCACCGAGATGTATGGTCAGTTTTGAGTGATGACATTTTCTAAGAACTTCATCTCTCAATCCATTGACATTGGGCACAACTAGTCTCGCATTCTTTCTTAGCCATCCATCTCGATCAAGCCCATACTTGTTCATCTCCTCACTATCGATACCCATCTCTAACTTGGAGATGATTTCCAATAGGTTAGGATCGTTCCTCTGACTGGAACCAATCCACTCAATCAAAGTGGGTCTGATCATCAAACTTGCTAACATTTCCGGATCCAATTTGCACTTTGGTCTGAAATCATACCCAGCGATATACTCCAGTTGCTTCCATTCCAGAAACATAGTCCCTAAACTGGCATGTCTTCTACTCAATGCATCAGCTACCACATTGCCCTTTCCTGGTGTATATGCGATATCAAAATCATAGGAAGCCAAGAATTCTAACCATCTTTGTTGTCGGAGATTTAGTTCCTTCTCAGGGAAAAGATACTTTAACGACTTGTGATCGGTAAACAACTCGGATCTTTCTCCCAAGAGATAGTGTCTCCACATCTTCAATGCGAACACGATCGCTGCCAATTCCAAATCGTGGGTAGGATATCTTTTCTCATGCGGTTTCAGCTGTCGACTAGCATAAGCTACAACCCTACCTCCTTGCATCAATACAGCACATAGTCCGGTACCACATGCATCTGTGTATACCGTCATCTCTTCATTCCCCATAGGAATACCTAACACTGACGCACACGTTAACTTCTCCTTAGATTCTTAAATGCATACTCACACTTTTTGACCCAGACGAAAGCTTGATTCTTCTTGGTCAACTGAGTTAACGGTGCTGCTATCTTGGAGAAGTCTTGGATAAACTTACGATAATATCCAGCTAACCCCAAGAAACTTCTTATGTCTGTAGCATTCTTGGGCGTAGACCAATCTTTTACCGTAGCTACCTTCGCAGGGTCCACGGCAATACAATTCTCTGAAACAACATGGCCCAAGAATCTCACTTCCCTCCTCCAAAAGTGACACGTATAAAATTTCGCTTTTAATTGGTGTTTCCTCAACAACTCTATCACTGTTCTCAAATGTTCCTTGTGTTCTTCCTCTATCCTCGAGAAAACCAAGATATCGTCCACGAACACAATAACAAACTTATTCAATTGATCCCTGAATACCCTATTCATAAGATCTACAAAATATGCTGGTGCATTGGTCAATCTGAATGGCATGACCAACCACTCATAGAAATCCAGACGGCGTCCGAAATGCCGTTTTAGGAATACTCTCGGCTGCCACTCGGAGCTGATGAAATCCTATCGCGAGGTCCAACTGGGAGAACACTTTTGCTCCTTCCAGTTGATCAAACAAATCATCTATCCATGGAAGAGGATACTTATTCTTCCTATTCAACTCGCGATAGTCCACATACAAACGAAGGGAACCATCTGCCTTAGTGACAAATACGACTGGTGCTCCCCCACTCGGAAACACTTCTTCTGATAGATCCCTTCTTTAAAATATCGCTTACTTGCACCCCGAGCTCTCGTTGCTCCCTTGGTGCCATACAACGAAGTGGCATCACTATAGTTCTGGCATCTTTCATTAAATCAATACGGAACTCAATCTCTCGGTGTGGTGGAAGTCCGGTCACTTCTTCGAAGATATCCAGATACTGGCCAGCAACAAGAACCCCTGATAACTCGTCCTGCGGAATGTCGAGGGAATTTAGAAAACTAGCCATCACCTCATCGCTAGGTATGCCACCAAACACTACCCTCCGCCCATCATCCGCCCTAATAGTCACCAAAAATCACTCACAGTCTACCACCACCCCATATCTTTGGAGCCAATCGACTCCCAAAATAATGCCAAACCCAGTAAAGCCCAAAACAAACCAATCACAAGCAAACATACATCCATGAATTGATAAGACCAAATTACAACAAATCATGCTAAGGCTAGTCGAACCACCAATCGGGTTCGTCACCACTAAAGGTCTATCAACTATCTCGGGTTTCAATTCCAACCTATCTACCAGGTCACTAGATATAAAGGAACGGGAAGCCCCAGTATCAAACAATACTCGAACAAGAACACCATAAATAGAAAGCATACCTTGAATGATGACATTCTTTCCTTTCTCCGCCGCAGTTGGGGCACTCGATGAAGAAGGAATAGCATTGATAGCATATGCTTTCACAATCTGCTTCTCTTTCAGAGGTTGTGGACACTTATCCTTGTGATGTCCCACTTGGCCGCAGTTGAAGCACTTCCTGTCTGTTGGCTTTGCTCGGCATTTTTTAGCATAATGTCCCTTCTTGCCACAGCTAAAGCACTCTACATCTTTCATGTCTTTCTTTTTTTGACCATCCTTGGTCTGATTCTGCTTCCTTTTATTCTGAGAATTATTCTTGCCTGCACCGCTTGCCTGCGGCATTAGCCCCTCTATAGATGCAATAACGACTTCAGTCGTGGGCTTAGGATAAAGGCTCTCTGATCTCAATGCTTTCCCAACAATCGATTCAAAAGTCTCATCAATTTGGTTTATAAGACTTTTACCCAAGTACCGATCTAAGCCTGTTATGAACTTCTCATTCTTCTTCTCGGGAGTTTCAATGAGGGGTAATCCATACTTCGATAAAGTATTGAACTCAGCAATATACTCCGAGACTGCCTTACCATTCTGCTTAAGCTCCAAGAACTTCCTAAACAATTCTGATTTCTGAGCAGTTGGGATAAACTTAACACTGAATCAGGCCTTAAAATGATCCCACATAACTTGATCCTCAGGAGTAGCTGCCTTAATAGCATTCCACCAATTCATAGCCCATCCTTGCAACTGGCGGGATGCTAGCTTTCTCTTTATTGTGTCTTCGATTCCCAGATCCTCGAAGATATGCTCACAACTATCAAGCCAATCCTGAACTTATGTAGCCGATTCCGTTCTATAGAACAGCTTCCCATCAAGACTAGTGTAGTCCTTACAGAGCTTGGCGAAATCGGCCCTAGGCCCCTGCACCGCTGCACTACCACCATTTGCTGCAGCATTAGGAGCTGCCTTCTGAACATCCCTAAGCATCTCTCTCATGAAGTCAGTGAACATCGTCCTCATATTAGGAGCATTCCTATTATTGGCTCCTGAACCAGTATTCCTCGTATATCGGCTCATCATTCAATGTGTAAGGAGAAAACGATTAACCATCTCTTCAGTGGTGCCAGTGCAATGCGACCTCATCCTTAGATATACTAATAGTATATATATAGCTTTTGAAAACCAAAACATCACAAATACGCGCTCTCATATACGTACTTTCTCTCCCTGGTGTCTTTCCCTAGGTTAACTACGCAACCTAGAGCTCTGATACCAAGTGTGACAGCCTGTCCCGCACCAACCGACATTTCCAATGAAACGCGCTGTGTCGATGCGCAACCAGCACGGGACGACCGTCAAAAGAAAAGAAAGAAAGATGATGCATCATCAAAGAACCTGTAGTATATCTCACAGCACATGGAACAAAATATAATAATAACATAACTTGATATAAAACAGGCGAGACAGTGCATAAGCTGAAAACTAAACCATCATAGCAGCAGAAAATTCAAAATACAGCTTATGATCTAAACCATCATTATTACAACTTTTAAACTGTCTCTAAAGCAAAATAGGAAGGTACACTACTAATGCCCAAAGTAGTGACCAGCAACAACACAGGGAGAATATATGGGAATAATACGTGTAAGCCTCCTGCTCGTCTTCAGACAGCTACTCATGCATAACAAGCTAACCTGTCTCTAGTCTGTTTGTTTAGGAGCACCTAGAGTAATAAGAAGAGACATAAAACTCTGGGTCAGACAAAAAGTCTGGTATGAGGCATTAAGCAGCAAAAACAGAACAATAACAGGTATACATAACCATACCTGGATCTGCAACCAAAGAGTTAGCACAATAGGATGTACAATACTCTAAGGTGACACTAATACATGGTGTGAAAATAATGGGGAGGGGGTGTGCATGTCATGGAGATAGCAAACATCAAACATAACAATCATCCTAACATCTCTCACTCAGTGCGTAAAGTATACGATATCCACCACTTTGATCACCCAATTCTTTATTACGATCATTCTGCCCCATGGAGCCATGACAACTCCATTGCACTGATCTGTAACCACTAATACTTTGCTATGTCCACTCTGCCCCATGGAGTCATGACAACCCCACTGCAATGGCTCATAGCCCTGCTACGATCACTTTGCCCCATGGAGTTACCACAACTCCACTGCACTGGTCCATAGCCAATATCCGTTTCTTAGTGGTGAGTCAAAGCTATAGACATCGATGACCCCTTTACACACGTCCCGCAGCAAAGTCCAACTCATGAAATTAACACGTTGGTTCCCATCAAAATCCTGGGTAACAACTTCTCATTTGGACCACCTTTGCATCTCGGGTTTTGGTCTTCTCCTCGGTTCATTATTCATGTCTCATGTCCAAGCTCCTTGGTTCGGTTCACGGTCACCACTCCGGTTCGGATCGGACTGCTCCATACGGGTCGGTTCCTGATGACCCTATTGGTTCGGGTCTGGCTTTTCCACCTAGATCGATCCGTGCACTCCTTCTTTTGGCGGTTCGGTTCGGAGTAGCACTCCAGTTCGTGATCAACATTCGGCTCGGGTCGTGCCCTTTTTTGCTCGCAATTGATCCTCCGGGTTGGGGTGCTTCGGCTCGTGAGCAAGTGGCTCGGGTACAAGCGGTTCGGGTCATGCCTCTCCATTGATCTGGTTCGTGACGCACTCAGGCGAGCGGGGCGGAGTCATGGGGTACTCCACGAGCGGGTGAGTTCAGGGAACCCGATCCGATCCCATTTCCTGCACTGTTTTCTACGACTTTTCCAGCAAGTGTTTACGCCATACGACGGCGTTTTCGACCAATCTAACTTTATTAAGCAATCATAAGCATATCAAATAGTCATAGAAACACGTATAATCAATCATAAACACCAAAACGATGAATAATCATGTACATATGGATCAAACGTACCCAAAACCCATGGTTTACCCCTTAATCATGTTTAACCATAACTAATGATAGGATTAGCAAAACATATCTAAATTAACCCAAAATTCTATCAGAGCCCTAAAATAATATTTAAGAATTTCTAGATATTTTTCCAGATTTTTAACATGCATATTTTGGCTAATTATCACTAATCACCCCAATTAACCGTAATTAGTGAAAAACAATGTAAATCACTCACCTTAACCACAAATAAAACTATAGATCTGAAACTCTACTAATTTGGGTTGAATTCCTATGCCACATAGCAGCTCCAACTCGCATTTGGTGTTGATTTGCCTTGATTTGATGTAGATCTTCTTAATTAGTGATTACAAGATGATTTGGGAGTGATTTAGAGGATGGAGGCCATTGCTAGGTTTAGAGAAATATTTTAGGTGGCTGAGAAAATGAAATAAGATCATTTCCTAACTGATTTCAGCCTCCCTATAACCCTAATCCTGAAATGGGTTATTGGTGTAGCTGTTAATCACCCTAATTAGGCCCGATTAAGTTGTTTTTCACCTTCCAAACCTTGTTTCGGTCATATCTCTCAAACGGTAAGTTCGTTTGATAAATGTGACCACTCTACGGAAAGGTAAACCATTATCTGAATCTAATGGAAGTGGTTTCAGGTCAAAACTCTTTAGCAATCAAAAGTTATAGGCGAAACAAGATCGCTAGGGGCAAAACGGTCATTTAAAGTCGGCAAAAACCGAGAACATGGGAAATGACCCCAATAGGCGATCCCCAAAGTTACACGACCATACGAACTCATATGAAAATGAAATAAATATTCTACGATCCTCCGATGCGTAGAATGCTGGTCGTTACAAATGGACTTGCTTAAGGACCATTCCGCGAAGCGGCTGGCACTCTCTAGCTTGCGACCTTCAAAAGCTCCATAAGGACAATATTGAGCGCATTTCTGCTTTAGAGGCCGAGAAGGCGAAGCAGATTCAGGCTCTGAGGTCCAGGGATACCGTAGTTGCTTCTTTTGTCCCAGGAGGTGTCGAGTCGGTTGCTTCAAAGCATGCTGATGAGGCTCCATCCTGGTCTGCTCCAGGTAAGAGGAAAATCGGAAGGCGCAGGAAGAATAGAGGTATGTAGCATTCCTTTCTTGCTTTTGATTGCCCCTTTTGTCGACTATGTTTTAAGATCGGTTGTATAAGTGGGTGCCAATCCCCGCATCTGACTTTCTGTTGGTCTGTTCTATGACTTGTGCACATTCTGATGTTTTGGTGGTTTGGTGGACGACTTGTGATGATGCTTCTATGTTTTGTTTTGCTTGATGCAAGGCAGTGCTCTAACTTATCCCATTGTGATCCTTTGCCCTATTTAATAGCATTTTTATTTGTATCATTGTGTTTGCATTTTCGACTGTCACGCGTTAGTTTCGTATTTACGATGTGAAGCTCTAGTGCTACCGACTTGTTTTTCGGTTGTAAAGCGGCTTACTTTAATTTTATTGAATTGGAAGCAGTTGGCTTCTTAAAATTTAGTTAAGTTAATTAACCTTGTGCCACCCCTTTTCTTTTGAATTAACACGCTCGTACGTTTATGGACCTGGTGGCATAAGTTTTTCGAACTTAAATATATATTGTTGTTGATTTAGATGTACTCAAATCCGCATCTCGTTAGCTTGGTTACCCAAATTCTTCGGAGACTGGTTTTGAGTACGTGCCCCCATGGGAGGGCTAGGATTCCAAATTTCAATCCAATTTTGGTCTTATTTGATTTGGTGATCAAAAATACCTAAATCAGATACCTCCTTTCTGCTAGGATTTCTGCTACCCCCTTTCGGCTAGGATTTCTGCTTTGCGCTGGTCCTTCCAGCTTGTTTTGTCGGTCCTTCCGGCACTAGAACTGGTGTTTCCAGCCTAGGTTTTTTTTTTAATCTTTATGCTTTGTCCCGGGTGGTGGGAACTAGCTCTTCTTATCAGATTTTTGCCCGATTCGAAGAATTCGTGCCCTACACCTAATAAGGTGCCTCTTTTGGGATTGGCAAAAAGAAATTCTAAATCCGTGGGACATGTCAAGCTGCCTTTGATTTGATGCTTCATCTTGGGAGGTGGACACTAGCTCTTGTCATCGAGTTTTTGCTTGACTTAAAGAATTCGCATCCTACACCTGAGAAGGTGCCTCTTTCATGGGATCTAGCAATCTTTTATTTGTAAGACATATTGAGTTGTTTCTGCCTTCGTATAGCTAGGCACCAATCCTTTGCTGGATGCTTGCAAAAAAAAGGGCTGGCCTTTTTTGTGATGAAAAGCAGAATTTTCTGGCTCAGTGCCCACTTATTGCTCGTTTGCCTACACAAAGAGACCAATTTTAGCAGAAGTATGTGAATACATGATTTGTGCATGCAAATGGAGCTCCTTGCTCATTTGTTTTTTATGTACATAGCTTTAAATGCGAGTTTTGCAAATATCTACAACTTTTCCTTTTAATGAATTTGTACATTGCATTAAAGAAAATAACGACGGGTGTGGTCGCTATTCCAAGCTCGACGAATTTGGACTCCATCTGTCGTGGTCAACTTGAAAGTGCCATCCCGAAGTTTTTGATTTATAATATAAGGCCCTTCCCAATTTGGCCCAAAAACTCCGGTTCCAGTCATTACTTTTTTCAGCACAAGATCCCCGATCTCGAAAGTTTTGTGTCTGACTTTTGCATTAAAATGTCTTGTTATTCTTCTTTGATGGGTCGCCATTCTAAGTTTGGCTTCCTTTCTTTTTTCCTCTATTATGTTGAGGGCCTCGAGTCGTAACCTCTCATTTTCCTCCTGGTTAAAGTGAGTCCTCCTGTGAGTGGGAACTTCCAATTTCACAGGAATCATAGCTTCAGATCCGTAATCTAAGGAAAAGGGGGTGTGCCCAGTCGCAGTTTTATAGGTGGTACGGTACGCCCACAACGCTAGTGAAAGCTCATCTGTCCAACCACCTTTAGATTTCTCTAACCGCTTATTAATAGTTGTCTTAATTATTTTGTTTACCTCTTCCACTTGCCCGTTCACTTGTGGATGGGCGACTGCTGAAAAGCTTTTCTGGATTTTATACTTAGCACAGAAATTTTGGAACTCTTCGCTCTCGAATTGGGTTCCATTGTCTGTGATTATCTTTTATGGAACCCCGAACCTATATATGATATTTTTCAAGACAAAGTTAATAACCTTCTTTGAGGTTATGGTTGCCAATGGTTCAGCTTCAGCCCATTTTGTAAAATAATTAACAGCGACAATGACATATTTGAAGCAAGATCTTGCGGTGGGAAGTGCCCCTATAAGATCAATGCCCCAGATAGCGAATGGCCATGGGCTGACCATGTGGGTTATGTCTGTGGATGGCATCCTTGGGATCTTAGCAAACCTTTGACATCTATCGCACTTCTTAGTGTAAGCCACGGAGTCTTTGTTTATATCCGGCCAAAAATAACCATATCGCAAAATTTTCTTAGCCAAGGTTTGACCCCCAGTATGACCTCCGCATTCACCTTCATGTAATTCTTTCATGATTGCTTTCGATTATCTTTTGGTGACACAACGAAGCAAGGGCGTAAAAAACCCTCGTTTGTATAACCGTCCATCCTGAATAAGGTACATAGGAGCCTTTCGTAGGACCTTCTTTCTGTTCTTCATTTCTGTTGGGAGCGCACCAGTCATGAGATATTCTTTGATTGGTGTCATCCATGAATCTGGCTCATCGATCGCTTCCATGATCGAATCCATCTCAATCTGTTCCATTTTGGGGCTGGAAAGGATTTCTACTGGAACCAATCCTATGAGTTGTGCATCTCCTGTGCATGCATATTTCGCCAACGAATCTGCCTTAGTATTTTCTTCCCTTGGAATATGAGATATGATGTAATGTTCGAAAATTTCCAGTAGCTCCAATGCCTTAGTTAGATAAGTCCGCAGATTACCCATTTTGGCTTGGAACTCTCCTTTGATTTGACACACCACTAGCTGGGAATCACTGAAAATTTGAATGGTCTTTAGCTGTAATTCTCTCGCTAGCCTTATCCCTGCAATGAGGGCTTCGTATTCAGCTTCGTTATTTGTTTCCGTAAATTCTAGTCTTAGCGCGTAACATATGGATCTTCCTTCAGGGGTTTCCAGGACCATTCCTGCCCCGGAGCAATAATCGTTTGATACTCCATCAACAAATAGTTTCCATTGAGTGTTGGTTTCAGTATCAGATTCCTCTTTTATTCCTCCCCGGTCGGTAAACTCGGCGATAAAATCAGCAAGTTCTTGTCCATTGATTGCCTTTCGGGGGTGGTATGTAATATCGTATTGACTGAGCTCAATATTCCATTTCAGTAACCTCCCGGAAGTCTCTGGTCGGGACAAGACTTGTCTTAGAGCCTGATCCGTGAGAACCTTAATAGGGTGAGCCTAAAAGTAAGGCCGAAGCTTTTTTGAGGCAATAAGTAAACAATAGGCGAGTTTTTCAAGCTTTGGATAATTCAGCTCTGCCCCAGTTAACCTTTTACTGATGTAGTAAACTGGTCTTTGAACCTTCGAGTCGTCCCTTACCAATGTCGCGCTTAGAGCATGGGTAGACACGGCCAGGTACACAAACAAATCCTCTCCGTCGTTAGGCTTTGGCAACATCCAAGGTGTTGCCATGTGTTGGATTAATTCTTCGAAAGCTTTCTGGAATTCAGGGATCCATTGTATTTCTTTCTTCCCTTTCCTAAGGGCATTGAAGAATGGAAGACATCTGTCTGTTGCTCTGGATATGAAGTGATTTAAAGCCGCAATCTTCCCATTCAAACGCTGGAGCTCTTTCTTGGTTCCTGGGGCACACATTTCTCTTAAGGCTGATATTTTAGCTGGATTGGCCTCCATGCCCCGGGCATTGACCGTAAATCCTAATAACTTACCTGAATCGACCCCGAAAGAACACTTTAAAGGATTCAGCTTCATGCCGTATTGGCGTAGAATATTGAACATCTGAGCCAAATCTTCCAAGTGATCTTCTGCTCTTTTCGATTTTGCCAACACATCATCGACATAGACCTCCATTGTCCTGTCAATCTATTTTTTAAACATAGTATTTACCAATCTCTAGTAGGTTGCCCTGGCATTCTTTAGGCCAAATGGCATCACCTTTTAGCAATACAAGCCAAGATCAGTAATGAAACTTGTGTCTTCTTGGTCCGGTCCATACATCATAATTTGGTTGTAACCAGAATACGCATCCATAAAAGACAGCAACTCATGTCCAGCCGTGGACTCCACTAGTTGATTTATTCTGGGAAGAGGGAAACTATCTTTCGGGCAAGCTTTGTTAAGTTTTGAATAGTCTATGCAGACCCGCCATTTACCGTTTGCTTTCTTTACCAGCACAGGATTGGAAACCCATTTTGGATAAGTAGATTCTCTAATGAAATCGTTCTCCATCAACCTATTGACTTCCTCCTTCAAGGCGCACGATCTCTCTGGACCTTGAGTCCTCCTTTTCTTCTTGACTGGAGGTACTTGCGGATCGACGTTAAGTTTATGGACTGCAACATCTGGAGATTATATGTCGGAGTGGTTCCATGCGAACACATCTAAATTGGCCTCAAAAAGTCAACCAACTGACTTTTTAGTTTTGGGCTCAATTTAGAGCCAATATTCAGCACACGGTTTGGATCTTTTGGATTAACAGCTATGAGAATTGTGATCTCAACCAGAGCTGCTCTTTCATCCTCTGCACTAGCCTTCCTGGGGTCGATCTCCTTTCGTGCTCCGCTATGTTCGCCAGTGCAGGGACCCTTCTTTAATTGCTATAAGGGAAGTTTGGGAATGCAGAGCGTAGCCTCTACGTCCTTTCCCAAGTCTCTTCTCCTAGCCTCACGTAGCTCTGTTACATAGCATTCCCCTGCAGTGATCTGGTCACCTTTAATTACACCAATTCACTTCTCAGTTGGAAACTTAATGGTCAAGCACCATGGAGCTAAAGTGATCTTAAAGTCTGCGAGAGATGGTCTCCCAAGGAATGCATTATAGGATGAAAACTCATCTATCAGGGCAAAGGTCTGTACCATAGAAGCCTTACGTTCTCCATCTGCCAGTTCCACGAGCAGGTCTATTGTACCGATGGGTTGTGTGGGTTATCCAGTAAGCCCGTGGATTTTATTCGGATAAGCTCGTACTTCTGACATAGAGATATTCATCTTCTGGAACGTGTTGATGAAGATCACATTAACGGATGCCCCCATATGAACTAGGACTCTTTTCACAACTGCAGGACCCAGACCGATTGTAATTACCATAGCATCAATAGTTGGTGTAACTAATCTGTCGGCGTCCCTATCTTTGACCACCACAACATCAGCTGAGGTTTTAGGCAGCTTCACTGGTAACTCATTGTTTAGGATCATGCATCTTTCTTCTTTTGAAGCACCTTTCAGCTATTAGAATACTTTTCCATGTCTGTCCAGCTGCTTCCAGCTGGACGAGGCCCTCCAAATATCGCGTTGATTATTGGTCTCAAATCAACAGATATTTGAGCTTTCTCTCCTGAATCGGATTGGCTAGCAGGGTTACTGTGTCCTTGTGCAGCTGGAGGGTTTTGGGGATTTATCACATACTGTTGGAGTTGATTCTATCTGATGAGCTCCTCGATTAAACTCTTCAAGTGTCGACATTCATTAGTGTTGTGGCCTGGTTGGTTATGAAACCGACAGAACTTGTCAGAGTTCGATTGTTGCTCAGTAATCTTCCGAGGCTTCATTTGGGGGAAGATGCCTGAATCCTTTGTGGCGGAATAAATTCTCCCTGGAGTTTCGTTTAAAAGAGTCAGTTCTGAAAGCTTGCAAAGTCGTGTTTTCTTATAAGCTTTTTTGTCCTTCTCATCGCCTCCCCTCTTTTTCCCAGAGTCATTTTTCTGCTCCGTTCGGAACTCGTTGCTTTTTCCTTCTTTGGCAGCGCTGTTTTCTGTGACCTTCTGGACGTTCGGAGCATCATCTTCCACGCTCATATACTCCTCTGATTTTTTATAGAACTTCTTAAAAGTTTTTGGGTTTTTTCATTTTGAGCCATTTTCCAAATTTCGATTTCTTATCAATAGCACCTTTTAGGGTCGCCAGCAAATACTATGGTTCTGGTTCCATGACTTCAGCCTCTGTGGCATGGAATCGTATAATGAAGGCTTTAATGGTTTCGCTATGCTTCAGTTCCATCTCGCTGAGCGACATTACATCTCTTGCTTTCGTAGTTTGTAGGCGAAACTGGCCTTGAAACCTTCTTACTAAGTCGGCAAATTGATCAACGCATTTAGGTGGGAGTCAGGTGAACCATAGCGAGGCTACACCTTCTAGGCATACGGGAAAGTATAAGAACTTTATCTCATCGGTCTCCCTGGCTCCATTCATGTGTTGATCATACTTGAACAGGAAGATATTCGGATCCCCAGTTCCACCATAAGGCGCTATTGTTGAGGATGTGAATTTCTTGGGAAATTTCGCTTGACGGATCCGTTCTATAAATGGATTTTTGCTGGGCGAAAATTCCCACTCTTTTTCTTCATCCTCCCGGGTTGTTTTATCTTTCATTATCCGCTGGATCATATCTACAATGCGTTTTTCATCATTTTATCACTCCCCTAGACTGGCATCTAAGTTTTTGTTGGTGCGAACGCGATTCGAGCTCCGATGCTTTTCATTCCTTTTGGGAGGACTTGCAGTACTTAGCATCGCACGCTTCTCTGTAAGCTGCAGAGATCTAACCTTAGATTCCTCAACGCCGGCCTCCACCTTATTTTCCACTAAGAAGTGGGGTCGATTAGGGTCCGAGGCTGAAGACTCCTCTCTCTCGTCAACATTGTTCACAACATTTGGTGGTGGAAGATTGGCTCGAGTATTAATCAAGGCATCAAGCCTTTCCATCATCATTTTGGTCGTGGCATCCATTTTTTCATTCAAACCAGTCACAGCCACAATCAATTCATCTCATGTTACAGATGGCCTGGAGGACTCTTCAACTTCTTGATTCAAAGTCTGGGGCGTGGTTTCGTCACCGCGAACATCTCCAGCGGATGTGGTAGTTTTATTGGATTTGCTATTTTTTCTTGAACCGACCATGGCTTTGAGGAAAGAGGGAAGTTTAGGATTTTGAAGGCAGGCTGCGAAAACTTAGAGGGAAATGTGAAGGAAGGATATGAGAATCGGCCCCACGGTGGGCGCCAAATGTTTTCACCAAAGATGTTCAAACACCAAGGGTACAACGAATGTACTTCATCAATATGGTTAGAAGATAAGTGGAGCTGTAACACCCCGTATTTTCCGTGAATTTAAAAATAACAAAATTAAGAACACTTAATGTTTAGAAGAAGAATTGGGAGAAACGGGTTACGCCATTGCGTTCGTCTTGGAATTTTGCTTGAGATAGAGTCCGGGTTTGCGTGAATCGGACTACGTATGAAGAAGTTATGGAGGTTAGAAGTTTTCTAGTTTAAGCAGAAAATAAAAAATAATAATTAAATAATCATTTCAGTTCGAAATTCAAAAACTCAGAAATCGGTTGAGCGGGAAATCTACCGCTCAGGGGTGTCGACCCCCCCTCCCCAAGGGGGTGTCGACATAGGAGTCGACCCCCATATAAGGCCGTCGACATGGGTGTCGACCCCCCTTGTAGGGGTCGACCCCTGCCAACTGTGCTGGACAGTGACGATTTTCTGAGTCATAGGGCTACGTGCCGACTTCTGATTTGCCTGATGACGCATTTTCTTGGATTAGACGGCTCTGATGACTGCTAGGTTGATCTAAAGGACCATATTAATCCTAAACTTCTATATAATCACCCCAAACCTCAACCATAGACCTCATTCTATGAAGCCGTCATGCTGTCCATGTCTAAGCTAGCCTAGCCTCCATCTTCTCCAAACTAGAAATCAAGCTAGGAAGCTCCAAACCAAATCCAAACTAGAGAATCAAACGTCTACATCAAGGGTTAAGCTTAACAATTTCAGAAATCAGATCCCAGAATACAAGATCTATCCTTTTTTCTATAAGTTCAGTTATTATTCCGATTTGAACACCTAATAGAAATCATGACTGTAATAATCGGATCTAGAACTATGCCTAATTCTGATTCGTGCTTATCCTTTTGTCAAATCTGAATTTCCTATGCCTATGAGACTGTTGTGATTGACATAATGAAACCTATCTTGCATATGGGACTGTTGTGATTGACATAATGAAACCTATCTTGCCTATGAGACTATTGTGATTGACAAAATGGAACCTATCATGCCTATGAGACTGTTGTGATTGATATGATGGACATCCTATGCCTATGAGTATAATGGAACTTATTATGTTGTACATCAAAATTAGTGATTCTCTTAAGTCCAATTCTATCTAATCTTTATACCTATGGTGTAAATTGCTTAGCTTGCCCGCACTTATTGTTAATGTACAACATGCCTATTGGAAATATGATTCTTGAATTGGGTACACCTTTACATGCCTATTTTTCCTTATGTCAATTCTTATGCTCCTTCTCCATTTTTCCCTTTTTATTTTCTTTTATGAATACTAGGTTCATTCGGAACTTAGATTGAATCTCGTTGTACGTGCTATTATAACGCAGGAAAAATTGGGTATAATTTAATTAAGTAAATTTTGGGTATAACAAGTGAATGTGGCATAAAACTTGTACTGACTACACTTGGAGAATATTGATATAGAATGACCTAAACTTGGACACATTTGTAAGTTGGCTAAAGATGAACATGCCTAACCCGAGGTTAGATTGAGTTGCGGTGCAAGACTTCCCGGAACCGCCCGGCAAATCCACCGACCGCAACAATATAGATCTAATGTGAGAGGTTAGCGCATTAAGCCCAAAAACCCGAGGTTAGATTGAGTTGCAGTGTAAGGCTGCCCGAAACCGCCCGGCACATCCAGCGACCGCAACAATATAGATAAAATGTGAGAGGTTGGTGCTTTAATGAATGAATTAAATCTAACTGACCAACAGGCTAAGAATGGTAGGGTTAAGTTAATTAAGGCAACACTTAACCAATACAACATGTTAATTAAACATGTGGGTGGGGTTAGGTTAATTTGAGAACACTTAACCGTTATAACGTGTTGATTAGGAAACCCTAGTAATGGGGACCCACTTCAGCAGTAACCCACATAGATGTATCACGGTACCCTGAACTAGGCAGGGTAGGGCACGATTACTGGGTTTATTATAAGCGGTCAAAATAGCGGTGGGTGGTGCAGTAGTGTAGGTTCCGGCGGAGTATGGGCGTGCACGTACTCCGAAGTGGAGAAAGCAGGCACTGGGCATCAGTAGTATACACTAGGCATCTTGAATTTATGTCGGGTTGCCACCATAGGAATTGATATACCCCATGGTGGGACCAGCACAGGTATCTATAATCAAGCGGGGCCGAATGACACAAGAAATAAATGCATGCGAGTAGAAGCCGATCAGAAAAGGGATCACTTTGTTATGAGCACATGATGGTAGTTGAAACATTCGTTAGTAAGTGCAGAGAAATGGAAATGAGTGCAATAATATATTCAGTTTATCTTGCCTTATCTTATGTTATCTTATTGCTATGGTATTGTCCTATGTTCAGTTTATTCATCTCATGATCCTTTTACCTGTTTACATGCTGAATAATCATTGGACATACCAGGCTTATGTCTGACCTGTTTTCTTTCGCCTTCTTTTCTTCCGTCCCCTCCCCCCAGGTCCTCAGGGAGGGAATACTTCAGCTTAGTGCAGACCTTTTCCAGCTTGAAGAGAGTAGATGTATTGCTTGGATTCTCTTTTCTTGGGCTATGGCTACACTTTTATTGGGGATTTATGTTGCGTTACTACTGCTTTATGCTTCTTTATGTACTTGGAGTTTTAAATCAAGACATATGTTTTATTGTAATAATTTAGAAGTTGGGTTTTGAGATAATGCTTGTAATGTTTTGACTGAACCATGTTATTTATGAAATAATTCCAGTTTTCCGTTGTTTATTTGTCTGTCTCGTAAATTATCTGTGCCTTTTACCTAAAATGCTTCGCCAAAGTTAATGCATTCCCTTTGTGATTGACCTTAACGGAGGTGGGGTGTTTCACTTGGCATTAGAGCAATGGTTTACCAGATCAGATAAAAGTTTTTGAAAACTATTTTTCAAAAATAAGTTTAAAGAAGCATTTTCAAGAAAAGTGTTATTTTATTTTAAAGGCATAATCCCCAAAGCCATATGCACTATCTTTCTATCCTTTGTTTTGAACCTTTTCTTTTCGTTTCAGCATGTCTGGGGATCTTATTCTTCCCAAGGGCGTACCGATACCTGGCTGGTTCAGATGGTATCTGGAGGCTAGAGCTAATGACGCAGGCCCAACATACGTCCCTCCTCCCCCAGTTGCAGCCATTCCTCCTCATCCTCCTCCGCATGTGAATGCTTTCTCGAAGATATGTAGAGACTTTCGAGCTATGGGTGGAAATAATTTTAATGGGACTGAGTCATTTGTGGAAGCAAGAAACTGGCTCAAGGAAACAGAAGATTTGTTTGTTATCTTCGAAGTGGATGATAGGCAGAAGATACAATTAGCTGTATGGTTACTTAAGGATGAAGCCTCTTACTGGTGGGAAGTTACTAATGCTGAGAGACCAGTTGAAACTTGGGAGGATTTCAGAATGAGATTTGAAATGAAGTTCCTCTCGCAAGCTGAACGAAGTCTATAGATGGAGAAGTTCTTAGCACTCAAATAGGGAAGCCTATCGGTTAAGGAATATGTCAACCAATTCAACCAGCTGGCTAGATTCGGACTTGATTAGTAAACATTCCACATAAAAAGGCTCTCCGATTCGTTAAAGGGTTAAATGAGCCACTGCACAACCTAGCTATGTCCCATATACCTATGGGTACGACTTTTGAGAGACTGGTGGACATGGCACTATTACAAAAGGAAGATAAGGATGGAAAGAAAGAAGCAAAGGTGGAAGAACCACTAGACAAGAAAGTGGAGGGATCGCAGAATAAGAAGACGGATTCCAAGAAAGGCGGGAAGAATAACAAACCCCGTGACAAGAGGAAGTGTAAATTTTGTGGCATACCTAGACATCTGATTAAGGACTGCAGAAAGAAGAAAAGGAAGATGGGTGGTTTCTTTCAATGCGGCGAGACAAGACATATGGCTAAGGATTGCCCAAGAAGGCAAGGGCAAGGGCAGAGGACTGGATCTAATTCTGGAGGGCAAATTCACGCTCTCATTGCACCTCCGCAAGAAAGAGGTAGAAATATTTCTGTTGAGAGTTTAGTTTATCTTTCTGATCATCCAGTTCGTACTCTTTTTGATTCTGGCGCATCGCACTCTTTTAATATCTACTGCTTTAGTTGAATCTCTGCACCTAGATACCAGTATAGTAGAGGATCCCATGGTTGTTTCAAATCCAATTGGGGGTTCGGCTTATTTGTCAATGATTTGTTTGGATTTGGAAATTTCTATACTAATCGTTGGGTTTAGATGTAATGCTTATGTTTTGGGTTTCACGGGCTATGGGTTGATTCTAGGCATGGATTGGTTATCCAGTAATGGTGTCATCATCGATTGTGAAAGGAGAGTGGTTAGACTTATGACTCGCCTTGGTAACACTCTCGAAATCTCTTGTAATCCTATGAATTCTGTTATGCTTAGCTATCAAGAATCTCTTGATGCGTCCGTTGAAAACTTATAATCTGTTAGAGTAGTCTATGAGTACTCGGATGTCTTTGAAGAGGTGAAGGGTTTACCCCCGAAGCGAGAGATAAACTTCCGCATATACCTTGTTGATAATGCAAAACCTGTTGCTTTACCCGTTAGACACATGGCTCCAATGGAAAGGAAAGAGCTCAGCAAGCAAGTTAAAGAGTTGCTTGAAAAGGGGTACATAAGGCGGAGTATTTCTGAATGGGGAGCTCCAGTGGTGTTTGCAACCAAAGCGGATGGTTCATTTCGTATGTGCGTGGACTATAGGGAGCTAAACAAGCTGACCAAGAAGAATAGGCACCCACTTCCTAGAATAGATGACTTATTCGACCAGCTCGTAGGTGCCTCGGTTTTCTCCCAACTAGATCTGGCCACCGGATTTCATCAGCTAAGAGTGACTGAAGACAGCATAGATAAGATTGCGTTCAGGGCCTCGGATGGTTTCTTTGAATGGCTTGCCATGCCTTTCGGCTTGACAAACGCACCCGCCTATTTCGTAGACTTGACGAGTAGGGTGTTCAGAGAGTTCCTTAATAAATTTGTAGTGGTCTTCGTGGACGACATTTTGATTTTCTCAAAAAGTGAGGAAGTACATGCTTTGCATTTAAGGGAAGTTATGGATACTCTTCGAGCACATCGGCTGAAAGCAAAATTCTCCGAATGCCATTTTTGGAGAGAAGAAGGTTTCTTGGACATGTGGTGTCCAGAGAGGGGATAACTGTGGATCCCGCAAAAGTAGTTGCGGTGCAAGATTGGAAGGTTCCATGGAATGCAACCGAAGTACGAAGTTTTCTCGGGATAGCGGGCTTTTACACAAAGTTCATTAAGGACTTTGCGAAGATCTCAGTTCCACTTACTAGGTTGACGAAGAAGAACCTAACTTTTGCCTGGGATTTGGATTATGATGTTGCTTTCCAATGACTGAAACGGGCTATGACAACGGCCCCAGTTCTGACATTGCCTGATGGGAGTAAGATGTTTACGGTATACACAGACGCATGCGGTACCGTACTAAGCGTTGTCTTGATGCAAGAAGGCAAGGTAGTTTGTTATGGAGGAAGGCAGTTGAAGGTACATGAGAAGAACTACCCAACTCATGATATAGAACTAGCTACCATTGTTTTCACTGTTAAGTCATGGCGTCATTACCTACTAGGAGAAAGGTTTGAATTGTTTATTGACCATAAATCGTTAAAGTACCTTTTCTCACCAAAAAGATCTTAACTTAAGACAACAAAGGTGGATGGAATTTCTTGCCTCATACGATTTTGAGATTGCTTATACCCCTGGAAAGGGCAATATGGTAGCAGACACCTTTAGTAGGAAAAAGCTGACCTTAAGTCCTCTCTTTGTAGAAAGGCAAAGCTTGGAGTACATGGCAAACTTTGACTTTAGACCCTCCTTTGAATTTGTACCTGGTTTGTTAGCATCGCTAGAGGTGCGGCCTACTCTTTTGGACTCAATACGAACCGCACAACGTGAACACCCTCAGCTAGTTGATGTAATGGATAAGCTAATTAGAGCTGAGACTTCTAGTCACCTCAATAGATACTCCATCGATGACAAGGGTTGGTTGAGACGGGACGGAAGACTATGCGTCCCACAAGCAAGGGATTTGGTGAAAACCATTCTCGAAGAAGCACATCATTCTAAGTTGACCATACACCTAGGTGGGGACAAGATGTATAAAGACATAAAAAGAGTTTTCTTCTGGAATGGCATGAAGAAGGATGTAGCTGAGTTTGTCTCTAAACGCTTGATATGCCAGCAAGTCAAGACAGAGCAGAAGAAGCCTGGTGGTCTTCTTCATCCTCTAGAGGTCCCACAGTGGAAATGGGATAGCATTTCGACGGAATTTATTGATGGGTTGCCTAGGTCAAGAAGGGGAAATACCAGTATTTGGGTAATAGTGGACAGGCTCACTAAAAACGCTCACTTTATACCTATTAAGAGTAGGAGGACTGCCTCATCATTAGCATCCATTTATCTTGAAGAGGTGGTTCGACTGCATGGAATACCCTCTAGCATAGTAAGTGATCGAGATCCTATCTTTACGAGCGAGTTTTGGAAGAGTTTGCAAGAGGCTGTAGGCACACAGCTATGCTTAAGCACTGCCTATCACCCTCAAACCGATGGTCAGACGGAAAGGGTGAACAGAGTATTAGAAGATCTTTTGAGATTGTGCATTATTGATTTTGGACGAACATGGGAGGATCATCTTTCTTTGGTGGAGTTCGTCTACAACAATAGCTACCAAGCCACCATAGGTATGGCACTCTTTGAGGCTTTAAATGGAAGGCCATGCCGATCACCAACTTGTTGGTGGGAGTCTACAGACAAGCTCGTACTTGGGCCTGACATGATCAGAGAAACTTCAGAGAAGGTGGACTTGATACGAAGACGAATGAAGACCGCATAAGATAGATAGAAGTCCTACGCTGATAAAAGAAGGACCGACCTTGAGTTTGAGGTTCGAGACAGAGTTTTTCTTAAAAGTATCTCCTTTGAAGAATGTCATTCGCTTTGGGTCCGTAGGAAAATTGGCACCAAGATTTTTAGGGCCATTTCCTATCATTGAGAGGATTGGGAAGATGGCTTATAAAGTAGAGCTGCCCGAAAGATTGGCTGGAGTTCATAATGTTTTTCATGTCTCTCATCTACGGAAGTGCTTACATGAGTCCGCAGAAGTTGTGGAGCCGAGCATACTAGAGGAAGTAGAAGTGGAGTGAGAAGCAACGGTGAGAAGAGTTCCAACTCTTATCTTGGGTACAAAAGTTAAAAAGCTACGCAATCATGAGGTCAAGCTAGTTAAAGTACAGTGGAGTGACGCTGAAGGAGACGCGACTTAGGAGACTGAAGACAAGATACGCGCATCCTACCCTTTTCTTTTTAGGGTACATTCTTGATCTCTTTTTCCATAAGTTTATGCATACTTGTATCAATCTTTTAAGTATATCTCCTCGGTCATATTCTTAATCCTTAGGTAGAAACCAATGGATGTAAACATGTATTTGAAACATGTTATGATTGATGGTTGCAAGTGGTTGCTGGTGGATGCATATACACACACATTAAGTACTAGATCGGCTCAGTCACTTTCATATTGCATATGCATATATGTATTTGTATGTGGATTGAAACTTGATGTGCAATCATATGGATGTTGGATTTATATGAATGATTGTGCACTCATGTAGAAGTTACAAAATACGATTGGGAATAATTGCATACATGATGGACTCATAGCACCGACATGATTCGTATCAAGGAGGTCAACTGAATTAGTAGACCGCCTGATTTTGCATTAGATAAGGACATATACTGTAACGACCCGCATTCTACGCATCGGAAGATCGTAGAATATTTATTTCTTTTTCTTAGTAAGTCGTATGGTCGTGTACTTTTGGGAAACGACTAGTAGGGTCATTTCCCATGTTCATAATTTTTGTCGATTTTTAAATGACCGTTTTGCCCCTAGTTGAAATTGTTTTGACCATAACTTTTGACTGGAAAGGAATTTTGACATGAAACCACTTCCATTGGATCCGGATGATGGTTTACAATTCCGTAGAGTGGTCTTATTAGCCAAACGGACTCACCGTTTGGGAGATATGGCTGAAACAATTTTCAGATGGTGAAAAACAGCTTAATTGGGCTTAACCGGGTGATTAACAGCTAGGCCTAAAGGGGAATTTCGGGATTAGGAGTTTAAAAGGGCTGTTAGGGTTTGGAGAATACCTTTTTCTCATTTTTCAGCTGTCACTATTCATTCCTCTTAACCTAGCCATGGCCTCCACCCTCTAAATCTCTTCAAAACACCTCTTAATCACTTTCTAATTGAAGATTAGGCTTAGCAAACATCAAATCAAGGAGTATTAGCACGAGAACCGAGGTAGAGCTGCTGTGTAAGATTGGGAACATCGCCAAATCAGAGAATATTTCAGTTTTGGGGTTTTAGTTGTGGCAAAGGTGAGTGATCAGCTTGCTTTTACACTAATTACGGTTAATTATGGGTAATTAGTGAAGATTAGCGAATTTATACATTAATAAATTCTGGAAAAATTCCTAAAATTCTATAATGATGTTTTATGGCTCTGATAAAAATTTGGGCTAATTTGGACAAGTTTTGCTAATTGTATGCTTAATCATGGTTAAGAAGGATTAAGGGGAAAACATGGGTTTTTGGGTATGTTTGATCTAAAGTATTTCATGTAAATGATGTTTTAATGTTTTTGATTGATTCTATTTGTTGTTACTGCTGTTTGGAATGTTTATTAATGTCATAGGAAGTTTAGAATGGTTGAAAACGCCGTCGTTCAGCGAAAATAGCTTGCTGGAAAAAGTTGCAGATTTTCAGAACCGGTTAGGAAGAACACCCGATCCGAACCGGATAGGAGGAGGAGATCCGATCGGAACCGGATAGAAGGAGGAGATCCGAACCG
Source organism: Allium sativum (assembly GCA_030737875.1). NCBI lineage: Eukaryota > Viridiplantae > Streptophyta > Magnoliopsida > Asparagales > Amaryllidaceae > Allium > Allium sativum. The sequence goes on along the minus strand of CM060909.1, from coordinate 375,979,219 downwards.
AATCGAGTAGGAAGAACATCCGATCCGAACCGGATAGGAGGAGGAGATCTGAACCGAACCAGATAGTAGGAGGAGATCCGAACCGAATCAAGTAGGAAGAACATCCGATCCGAACCAGATAGGAGGAGGAGATCCGAACCGAACCGAATAGAAGGAGGAGATCCGAACCGAACCGGATAGAAGGAGACACCCGAATCGAACCGGATAGGAGGAGGAGATCCGAACCGAACCAGATAGAGGAGGAGACCCGAACTGAACCGGATAGGAGGAGGATGCCCGAACCGAACCGAATAGGAGGAAGAGACCCGAACCGAACCGAAGAAGACCATAACCCGAGATGCAAAGGTAGTCCAAATGGGAAGTTTGTACCAAGGATCCAGATGGGAACCAACGAGTTAACTTCATGATTGGGCTTTGCTGCGGGACGTGTGCTAAGGGGCTGTCGATGTCTGTAACTTTGGATCACTATGTATAGGGGGTACGTGAACGGATTCAGGGCCACAGTGGTCTAGGTACGACTAAAAGAGCTATAGACCAATGAAGTGGGGTCATTTGTAAAGGTTTAGTCATGACTCCATGGGGTAAGCTTGGTGGTAGCAGTAGTTGTACAAGCCGAACTCCGTCACTACTTCGATGGGTCTAGTGGTTGAAAGCGGTATACATCGTATGCTTTATTCATTGAGTGAGAGATGTGAGGATGGTTGCCATGATTGAATTGTTTGCTATCACTATGACATGCACACCCCCACCCCCGTATTTCTTTACACCATATGTTGATGGCACCTTAGAGTATTGTACAGTATGTAGTGCTAACTCTTTGGTTGCAGGTCCAGGTTCAGGTATGGTTTAGTATACCTGTTATTGTTCTGTTTAGCTGCTTATCGCTCATACCAGACTTTTTGTCTGACCCAGAGTTTTATGTCTCTTCTTATTACTCTGGGTGCTCACACGAGCAGACTAGAGACAGGTTAGGAGGTATGCACGAGTAGCTGATCCGGAGACGAGAAGGAGGCTTCCACGTATGATATAGATATTCTCCCAGTGTTGTTAAAGATCAATGCTTGGGCATTAGCAGTGCATCTTCTACTGTTGCTTTCTTTTGCTTTAGAGACAGTTTTAAAAGTTGTAATAAGCTGTATTTTGGATTTCCGCTACTCTGATGTTGTTTAGTTTTGGTTTCAGTTTATGCACTGTCTCGCCTGTTTTATGTCAAGTATCTTGCTATTATATTTTATTCCATGCGCTGTGATACATTCTACAGGTTATGTGTTAGTTCTTCACCTTCTTTCTTTTCTTATGACGACCGTTCCGTGCCAGTTGGACATTTGTACAGCGCACACTTGGAGGAAGTGTCGGTTGGTGCGGGGCGGGCCGTCAGACTTGGTATCAGAGCTCTAGGTTGCGTAGTTAACCTAGGGACGTTATCAGGGAGAGATAGTATACGTATACGAGAGAGCGTACTTGTGATTATTTTGGTTTTCAAAGGCTATATATATATACTATTCGTAGTATAAGAATGAAGTCGTGCTGCACTAGCACCACTATGGGGTCGTTAATCGTTTCCTTTTTCAGATTGACGATGAGCCGATATGTTAGAGGTACCGGTAGAGGGGCCAATAATGGGAATGCTGCTGACATGAGGACGATGTTTACTGACCTCATGAGAGAGATGCTTAGAGATGTACAGAGGGCAGCTCCCAATGGTGGAAATGGTGGTGGTCCAATAGTGCAGGCGCCGAGGGTCGACTTCGCCAAGCTGAATAAGGATTATACTAGCCTTGGTGGGAAGTCATTTCACGGAACGGAGTCGGCCACGGATGTTCAAGATTGGTTGGATGGTTGCGAACGTATCTTCGAGGATTTGGGTATCGAGGATGCGATGAAGAGAAAGCTAGCGTCCCGTCAGCTGCAAGGGCAGGCAATGAATTGGTGGAATGCTATAAAGGCAGCTACTCCCGAAGATCAGATTACTTGGGAGCAGTTTAAGGCTCGCTTTAGCGAGAAGTTTATTCCAGCTGCTCAGAAGTCAGTGCTGTTTAAGAAATTCTTGGAGCTCAAGCAGAATGGCAGAGCTGTCTCGGAGTACATTGCTGAATTTGACACTTTGTCAAAATATGGGTTATCTCTTATTGATACTGCCGAGAAAAAGAATGAGAAATTCATAACTGGTTTGGATCAGTACTTGGGGGAAAGACTTATTAACCACATCGATGAGACGTTTGAATCGATTGTGGGGAAAGCATTAAGATCAGAAAGTCTCTACCCTAAGCCGAAGACTGAGGTTGCATCCGCAGATGAGCCAAAGCCACAAGCAAGTGGTGGAGGCAAGGGTGGTTCCCAGAATAAAAGAAAGCAGAGTCAGACTAAGGATGGCCAGAAGAAAAAGAATAAGCAAGATGTTGAGTGCTTCAGCTGTGGTAAGAAGGGCCATTATGCTAGTAATTGTCGGGCCAAGCCAGCGGATAGGAAGTGCTTCAACTGTGGCCAAATGAGACACCACAAGGACAAGTGTCCACAGCCCCCTAAAGAAAAGCAAATGGTGAAAGCATATGCTCTCAATGCTATTCCTTCTTCGTCGAATGCCCCAACTGCGGCGGAGAAGGGAAAAAATGTCGTCATTCAAGGTATGCTTTCTGTTTATGATGTTCCTGTTAGAGTTTTATTTGATACCGGAGCTTCCAGTTCTTTCATATCTAGTGACCTGGTAGATAGGTTGGGATTGGAGCCCGAGATTGTCGATAGACCTTAAGTAGTGACGAACCCGATTGGTGGTTCGACTAGCCTTAGCATGATTTGTCGTAATGTGGTCCTATCGAGTCATGGATGCATGTTTGTTTGTGATTGCTTTGTTTTGGGCTTTACTGGGTTTGGCATTATTTTGGGAGTAGATTGGCTCCAAAGATACGGGATGGTGGTAGACTGTGAGGGCTTTTTAGTGACAGCTAGAGCGGATGATGGGCGGAGGATAGTGTTTGGTGGTCTACCCAGTAAGGGGGTATTGGCTAGTTTTCTAAACTCCCTCGACATTCCGCATAGTGAGTTGTCAGGTTTTCCCGTGGTTGGCCAGTATCCGGATGTTTTCGAAGAAGTGACCGGACTTCCACCACACCGAGAGATTGAGTTTCGTATTGATTTGGTAAAGGATGCCAGGCCTATAGTGATGCCACTTCGTCGTATGGCACTAAGGGAGCAGCGAGAGCTCGAGGTACAGGTCAGCGATCTTTTGAAGAAGGGATTTATCAGAAGGAGTGTTTCTGAATGGGGAGCACCAGTTGTGTTTGCTACCAAGGCGGATGGTTCCCTTCGTTTGTGTGTAGACTACCGCGAGTTGAATAAAGTGACGAGGAAGAACAAGTATCCTCTACCGCGGATAGATGGTTTGTTCGATCAATTGAGTGGCGCGAGAGTATTTTCTCAGTTGGATCTCGCGACAGGTTTTCATCAGCTTAGAGTGGAAGCTGAGAGTATAGCTAAAACGGCATTTCGAACGCCGTCTGGATTTTATGAGTGGTTGGTCATGCCATTCGGACTGACCAATGCCCCAGCATATTTTGTGGATCTTATGAATAGGATATTCAGAGATCAGTTGAATAAGTTTGTCCTTGTGTTCGTTGATGATATTTTGGTCTATTCGAGAACAGAGGAAGAACACAAGGAACATTTAAGAGTAGTGATGGAGGTATTGAGAAAACACCAATTGAAAGCAAAGTTTTCTAAGTGTCACTTCTGGAAGAGGGAAGTGAGGTTCTTGGGCCATGTTGTATCAGAGAATGGTATTGCCGTGGACCCGGCGAAAGTAGCTACGGTACAGGATTGGCCTACGCCCAAGAGTGCAACAGATGTAAGAAGTTTCTTGGGGTTACCTGAATATTATCGTAAGTTTATCCAAGGTTTCTCCAAGATAGCAGCACCATTGACCCAGTTGACCAAGAAGAATCAAGCTTTTGTCTGGGATGGAAGGTGCGAGAATGCATTTAAGAGTCTGAAGGACAAGTTGGCAAGCACACCAGTGTTAGTCATTCCTAAGGGGAATGAAGAGATGACAGTATACACGGATGCCTGCGGTACCGGACTGGGTGCTGTATTGATGCAAGGCGGTAGGGTTGTAGCTTATGCAAGTCGGCAATTGAAACCGCACGAGAGAAGATACCCCACCCATGACTTGGAATTGGCAGCGATCGTGTTCGCATTAAAGATGTGGAGACACTATCTCTTGGGAGAAAGATTTGAGCTATTTACAGATCATAAGTCGTTGAAGTATCTCTTCTCCCAGAAGGATCTAAATCTCCGGCAACAAAGGTGGTTAGAGATCTTGGCTTCCTATGATTTTGACATCGCATATACACCGGGAAAGGGCAATGCGGTGGCTGATGCATTGAGTAGAAGACATGCCAGCTTAGGGGCTATGTTCCTTGAATGGAAGCAACTGGAGTATATCGCGGAGTTTGATTTCAGACCAAAGTGCGAATTGGATCCAGAAATGTTAGCAAGTTTGACGATCAGACCCACTTTAATTGAGCGGATCGACTCTAGTCAGAGGGACGATCCTAACCTATTGGAAATCATCTCCAAGTTAAAGATGGATATCGATGAGGAAATGAACAAGTATGGGCTTGATCGAGATGGATGGCTTAGAAAGAATGGAAAGCTTGTTGTACCCAATGTCAATGGATTGAGAGATGAAGTGCTTAGAGAATGTCATCACTCAAAGCTGACTATACACCCCGGTGGTAACAAGATGTATCGAGATATGAAGCAGACTTACTACTAGGAAGGGATGAAAAGAGACGTTGGGAAGTTTATATCCAAGTGCATGAATTGCCAGCTAGTTAAAGCCGAGCAAAAGAAGCCTAGTGGGTTGTTATAGCCCTTAGAAATTCCCGAATGGAAATGGGAGCAAGTCTCGATGGATTTCATTGATGGTTTACCAAGGACTAGATCGGGACATGATAGCATTTGGGTAGTTGTGGATCGACTGACTAAAAGTGCAAGATTTATACCAGTCAAATCGACCAGAACGACAGCTGAGTTAGCATAATTGTATATGAAGTGGGTAGTGAGATTTCATGGAATACCTAAAAGCATTGTGAGTGACCGAGACCCGTTGTTCACTAGTGGGTTTTGGAAGAGCTTACAAGAGGCTCTAGGGTCAGAGTTACATCTCAGTACCGCATATCATCCTCAGACCGACGGTCAGACGGAGAGGGTGAATCGTATTTTGGAAGATCTCTTGAGAGCATGTATATTGGATTTTGGTGGATCATGGGATGACCATTTGCATCTAGTAGAGTTTGCATATAATAATAGCTGCCAATCCAGTATCGGTATGGCTCCGTTTGAAGCTTTGTACGGAAGACCATGCAACTCACCATCATGTTGGATAGAGACTGGCGAGAAGTTTATGCTTGGACCAGATGTGGTGAGGGAAACTTCAGATAAAATCAAGACCATTCAACAACGAATGAAGGCTGCCCAAGATAGGCAGAAGAGTTATGCTGATAAGAGGAGAAGAGACTTAAAATTCTCCGTTGGTGACTTGGTGTTTGTCAAGATTTCTCCGTTGAAGAGCGTAATACGATTTGGCAGGAGAGGCAAGTTGGCACCAAGGTTTGTTGGCCCATTCCCAGTTCTCGAACTAGTTGGAAGTTTGGCATATAAAGTTGAATTACCGTACAAGATGGCGGGAGTTCACAACGTATTTCATGTTTCCCAGTTAAGGAAGTTTGTGCACGACCCTAATGTGGCTATTTCACCTGATCAGTTGAACGATATCGAGGTTGAACCTGAGGCGGTTGGGAATCGTAGGCCTATGCGTATCGTTGGGAACGATACGAAGCAACTTCGAAGGAAGGCGGTGAAACTAGTCATAGTCCAGTGGGGTGAAGATGAGAAAGACTGTACTTGGGAAACAGAGGAGGAAATAAGGAAGAAGTATCCAGAACTCTTTGCCTGGTAAGATTTTATTAGCGATTTAGTTTTCCGCATGCTAGGTTATGTTTGTTTTGCTTGTTTGATTGCTGTGAATGATCGTTAGGCATGCGGGATTCATTGTTTGTTTCTTTGTTAAGGAATTTCGGGGGCGAAATTTCTTAAGGGGGGGAGAATGTAACGACCCGCATTCTACGCATCGGAAGATCGTAGAATATTTATTTCTTTTTCTTAGTAAGTCGTATGGTCGTGTACTTTTGGGAAACGACTAGTAGGGTCATTTCCCATGTTCATGATTTTTGTCGATTTTTAAATGACCGTTTTGCCCCTAGTTGAACTTGTTTTGACCATAACTTTTGACTGGAAAGGAATTTTGACATGAAACCACTTCCATTGGATCCGGATGATGGTTTACAATTCCGTAGAGTGGTCTTATTAGCCAAACGGACTCACCGTTTGGGAGATATGGCTGAAACAAGTTTCAGATGGTGAAAAACAGCTTAATTGGGCTTAACCGGGTGATTAACAGCTAGGCCCAAAGGGGAATTTCGGGATTAGGAGTTTAAAAAGGCTGTTAGGGTTTGGAGAATACCTTTTTCTCATTTTTCAGCCGTCACTATTCATTACTCTTAACCTAGCCATGGCCTCCACCCTCTAAATCTCTTCAAAACACCTCTTAATCACTTTCTAATTGAAGATTAGGCTTAGCAAACATCAAATCAAGGAGTATTAGCACGAGAACTGAGGTAGAGCTGCTGTGTAAGATTGGGAACAGCGCCAAATCAGAGAATATTTCAGTTTTGGGGTTTTAGTTGTGGCAAAGGTGAGTGATCAGCTTGCTTTTACACTAATTACGGTTAATTATGGGTAATTAGTGAAGATTAGCGAATTTATACATTAATAAATTCTGGAAAAATTCCTAAAATTCTATAATGATGTTTTATGGCTCTGATAAAAATTTGGGCTAATTTGGATAAGTTTTGCTAATTGTATGCTTAATCATGGTTAAGAAGGATTAAGGGGAAAACATGGGTTTTTGGGTATGTTTGATCTAAAGTATTTCATGTAAATGATGTTTTAATGTTTTTGATTGATTCTATATGTTGTTACTGCTGTTTGGAATGTTTAGTAATGTCATAGGAAGTTTAGAATGGTTGAAAACGCCGTCGTTCGGCGAAAATAGCTTGCTGGGAAAAGTTGCAGATTTTCAGAACCGGTTAGGAAGAACACCCGATCCGAACCGGATAGGAGGAGGAGATCCGATCCGAACCGGATAGAAGGAGGAGATCCAAACCGAATCGAGTAGGAAGAACATCCGATCCGAACCGGATAGGAGGAGGAGATCTGAACCGAACCGGATAGAAGGAGGAGATCCGAACCGAATCGAGTAGGAAGAACATCCGATCCGAACCGGATAGGAGGAGGAGATCCGAACCGAACCGAATAGAAGGAGGAGATCCGAACCGGATAGGAGGAGACACCCGAACCGAACCGGATAGGAGGAGGAGATCCTAACCGAACCAGATAGAGGAGGAGACCCGAACTGAACCGGATAGGAGGAGGATTCCCGAACCGAACCGAATAGGAGGAAGAGACCCGAACCGAACCGAAGAAGACCATAACCCGAGATGCAAAGGTAGTCCAAATGGGAAGTTTGTACCAAGGATCCAGATGGGAACCAACGAGTTAACTTCATGATTGGGCTTTGCTGCGGGACGTGTGCTAAGGGGCTGTCGATGTCTGTAACTTTGGATCACTATGTATAGGGGGTACGTGAACGGATTCAGGGCCACAGTGGTCTAGGTACGACTAAAAGAGCTATAGACCAATGAAGTGGGGTCATTTGTAAAGGTTTAGTCATGACTCCATGGGGTAAGCTTGGTGGTAGCAGTAGTTGTACAAGCCGAACTCCGTCACTACTTCGATGGGTCTAGTGGTTGAAAGCGGTATACATCGTATGCTTTATGCACTGAGTGAGAGATGTGAGGATGGTTGCCATGATTGAATTGTTTGCTATCACTATGACATGCACACCCCCACCCCCGTATTTCTTTACACCATATGTTGATGGCACCTTAGAGTATTGTACAGTATGTTGTGCTAACTCTTTGGTTGCAGGTCCAGGTTCAGGTATGGTTTAGTATACCTGTTATTGTTCTGTTTAGCTGCTTATCGCTCATACCAGACTTTTTGTTTGACCCAGAGTTTTATGTCTCTTCTTATTACTCTGGGTGCTCACACGAGCAGACTAGAGACAGGTTAGGAGGTATGCACGAGTAGCTGATCCGGAGACGAGTAGGAGGCTTCCACGTATGATATAGATATTCTCCCAGTGTTGTTGAAGATCACTGCTTGGGCATTAGTAGTGCATCTTCTACTGTTGCTTTCTTTTGCTTTAGAGACAATTTTAAAAGTTGTAATAAGCTGTATTTTGGATTTCCGCTACTCTGATGTTGTTTAGTTTTGGTTTCAGTTTATGCACTGTCTCGCCTGTTTTATGTCAAGTATCTTGCTATTATATTTTATTCCATGCGCTGTGAGACATTCTACAGGTTATGTGTTAGTTCTTCACCTTCTTTCTTTTCTTATGACGACCGTTCCGTGCCAGTTGGACATGTGTACAGCGCACACTTGGAGGAAGTGTCGGTTGGTGCGGGGCGGGCCGTCACATATACACACAAACTATGCATATGATCATGAAAGCATTAGAAATCTTTTTAAGGACAATGGATGCCTGTGATTGATGGTTGAGTAGACGGATGTTGGATGTTAGGATACATTCTTTTTAATTTAGAGATTTCGGGGACGAAATCCTCTAAGGAGGGGAGAATGTAACACCCCGTATTTTCCGTGAATATTAAAATAACAAAATTAAGAATAGTTAATTTTTAGAAGAAGAATTGGTAGAAACGGGTTATGCCATTGCGTTCGTCTCGGAATTGTGCTTGAGATAGAGTCCGAGTTTGCGTAAATAGGACTCTGTATGAAGAAGTTATGGAGGTTAGAAGTTTTCTAGTTTAAGCAGAAAATAAATTAAAAATAATAATTAAATAATCATTTCAGTTCGAAATTCAAAAACTCAGAAATCGGCTGAGCGGGAAATCTCCCACTCAGGGGTGTCGACCCCCCCAGGGGGTGTCGACATAGGAGTCGACCCCCCTACAGGGGTGTCGACATGGGTGTCGACCCCCCTGTAGGGGTTGACCCCTGCCAACTGTGCTAGAAAGTGACGATTTTCTGAGTCATAGGGCTATGTGGCGACTTCTGATTTGCCCGATGACGCATTTTCTTGGATTAGACGGATCTGATGACTCCTAGGTTGATTTAAAGGCCCATATTAATCCTAAAATTCTATATAATCACCCCAAACCTCAACCCTAGACCTCATTCTATGAAGCCATTATGCTGTCCATGTCTAAGCTAGCCTAGCCTCTATCTTCTCCAAACTAGAAATCAAGTTAGAAATCTCCAAACCAAATCCAAACTAGAGAATCAAACGTCTACATCAAGGGTTAAGCTTAACAAATTCATAAATCAGATCCCAGAATACAAGATCTGTCCTTTTTTCTGTAAGTTCAGTTATTATTCCGATTTGAACACCTAATAGAAATCATGACTGTAATAATTGGATCTAGAACTATGCCTAATTCTGATTCGTGCTTATCCTTTTGTCAAATCTGAATTGCCTATGCCTATGAGACTGTTGTGATTGACATAATGAAACCTATCTTGCCTATGGGACTGTTGCGATTGACATAATGAAACCTATCTTGCCTATGAGACTATTGTGATTGACATAATGGAACCTATCATGCCTATGAGACTGTTGTGATTGATATGATGGAACCAATCATGTTGTACATCCTATGGCTACAAGACTATTGTGATTGATATAATGGAACTTATCATGTTGTACATCAAAATTAGTGATTCTCTTAAGTCCAATTCTATCTAATCTTTATACCTATGGTGTAAATTGCTTAGCTTGCCTGCACTTATTGTTAATGCACAACATGCCTATTGGAAATATGATTCTTGAATTGGGTACACCTTTACATGGCTATATTTCCTTGTGTCAATTCTTATGCTCCTTCTCTATTTTTCCCTTTTTATTTTCTTTTATGAATACTAGGTTCATTCGGAACATAGATTAAATCTCGTTGTACGTGCGATTATAACGCGGGAAAAATTGGGTATAATTTAATTAAGTAAATTTTGGGCATAACAAGTGAATGTGGCGTAAAACTTGTACTGACTACACTTGGAGAATATTGATATAGAAATACCTAAACTTCGACAAGTATGTAAATTGGCTAAAGATGAACATGCCTAACCCGAGGTTAGAATGAGTTGCGGTGTAAGACTGCCCGGAACCGCCCGGCACATCCAGAGACTGCAGCAATATAGATCTAATGTGAGAGGTTAGCGCACTAAGCCCAAAAACCCGAGGTTAGATTGAGTTGCGGTGTAAGGCTGCCCGAAACTGCCTGGTACATCCAACGACCGCAACAATATAGATCTAATGTGAGAGGTTGGTGCTTTAATGAATGAATTAAAGCTAAGGGACGAACAGGCTAAGAATGGTAGGGTTAAGTTAATTAAGGCAACACTTAACCAATACAACATGTTAATTAAACAGGTGGGTGGGGTTAGGTTAATTTGAGAACACTTAACCGTTATAACATGTTGATTAGGAAACCCTAGTAACGGGGACCCATTTCAGCAGTAACCCACATAGATGTATCACGGTACCCTGAACTATGCAGGGTGGGGCACGATTACTGGGCTGATTATAAGCGGTCAAAATAGCGGCGGGTGGTGCAACCGTGTAGGTTCTGACGGAGTATGGGCGTGCAGTACTCCGGAGTGGAAAAAGCAGGCACTGGGCATTAGTAGTATACATTGTGCATCTTGAATTTGTGTCGTGTTGCGAACATAGGAATTGATACACCCCATGGTAGGACCAGCACAGGTATCTACAATCAAGCGGGGCCGAATGACACAAGAAATAAATGCATGCGAGTAGAAGCCGATAAGAAAAGGATCACTTTGTTATGAGCACATGATGGTAGTTGAAACATTCGTTAGTTGGTGCAGAGAAATGGAAATGAGTGCGATAGTATATTCAGTTTATCTTGCCTTATCTTATGTTATCTTATTGCTATGGTATTGTCATATGTTCAGTTTATTCATGTCATGATCCTTTTACCTGTTTACATGCTGAATAATCACTGGACTTAGCAGGCTTATGTCTGACCCGTTTTCTTTCGCCTTCTTTTCTACCGTCCCCCCAGGTCCTCAGGGAGGGAATAATTCAACTTAGTGCAGACCTTTTCCAGCTTGAAGATAGTAGATGTATTGCTTGGATTCTCTTTTCTTGGGCTATGGCTGTGGTTACACTTTTATTGGGGATTTATGCTGCTTTACTACTGCTTTATGCTTCTTTATGTACTTGTAGTTTTAAATCAAAACAGATGTTTTATTGTAATAATTTAGAAGTTGGGTTTTGGACAATGCTTGTAATGTTTTGACTGAACCACGTTATTTATGAAATAATTTCAGTTTTCTGCTGTTTATATGTTTGTCTTGTAAATTATCTGTGCCTTTTACCTTAAATGCTTAACCAAAGTTAATGTATTCCCTTTGTGAGTGATCTTAACGGAGGTGGGGTGTTTCAGGAGTCGCACTCAACAATAATTGAAAGTAAAAACGCAAAGGAAACAAAATGGAGACGAGATTTTATAGTGGTTCAGCCTTGTGTTAGGCCTACATCCTCTGTGAATAGAGTTTGCATTATCATGATGATGATTACAAGACATATCAGCTCTTTCTCTTTGTACATCTTTTCATCCACTCAATATAGTTTCAATTTACATACAAATTCCGCTTAGATTCACGAGATTCGATGGAGGGATGATAGGATTAGTGATGAAGAAGGACGGATAAGCGACGGAGGAGGAAGAGGATGTCTTGGATCTTCACTCTTATCATATTTTGACAGATGCTATGACTCAATGGATGAAGGATCTTCGGATGATGATGATGATCACGGCGGAAATATGTCTAAGGATGGAATTTAACAGCACTTCGTGGTGGCCGGATCCCCCTTTCTTAATGGAGGGTGTGTCCTATTTATAGGTGAGCCTTTGTGGAGATTTGAACTTGAATTCATCTGAGTTGCACGTCCCATTTATTACGATCATGTCACCGCCCGATTGTGGCCAACTGTTAGTGACCGTCCCCAACCGTTTAGAGAAAGTAACTTTAAAAGCGGGCGACTCTATGAAAGTGAGCAACTGTCCAAGTCGTGAATATCTTTAGGTTAGCTATCCTTAATTTTGCGGAAAACATATGATTGAAATAGTAGCGGCAGATCGAGGAGCAAACGACTATGGCTGTAATCTATAAATGGACATAGGGCGCATGCGCGATCCCTGGTATCTTTGAACTTTTGTCTAACTAATGGGGCGGTTATCTTCTTTGCTTTGTTCAGTAGAACTTTTTGATACAAGAATGAGCGAGGCGACCCTTCCATGACGGGTGATCCTTTGTGTCGCGCTGTTCTTGGAATGGTTTTGCATGCGCGACTTCTTTGTATCTTCAAACTATGTCGTGCGACTAACCCTGGCTGTGTTTGAGCGGTCCCCTTAATCGTTTTAACATGTGCAACCTTTCCCAGCCGTACTTACCCCTTCGTAATGTGTGGTCACCCCCGACCTTTCACAAATCGTCTGAGTATATTGTGAAGCATTTTGCATGACAGATCCTAATGGCCCCTGATCCATGATACTAACGCAGGATTAATAAACCAATATATGTGTGGTTTTTAAGGGATAAACACTGCCTAAGTCAAATCCAGATAAATGAAGAATAGTTGCAATCAAAAAATAGATGCTTTACAGATTCAGGGTAAGATTCACATAGTTTACATGTCATGTTTATAACATTGCCATAACGACGTATTCTATCTTTTGTATTTAATATTCCCATAATTTCCAAGTAAGAAATGATGGCCATTTTCTTAATGTTTCTTGTGCCAAACAACCTCAAATGTTGTATCTTTCTCATTGTGTATTCGACTTAATTCCCAAGCTTAATGAAATTAGAAATTTCATCCATTTCCCAACATATAAGCACCATGCCATTTATTTGGAAATTTTTGAATAGAACTGATTTCATTTATGAGTTCTTTGGTTGCAGGATGTATGTTTGGATCCAGTGCTTCATTACTGATGATTGTGCTGACTTTCTGGTTTGCATCCCTGATCAAGTTCAATCTATCATAGCCCAATAGATCAACAAAGCATTGACAATTGATCCATGGATCATGCCACAGATAAGTTTCCTCTCCTTTTGCAATGCATTTATTAAACACCTGCTTTGTATTAGTGAGAAGTCTGAGCATAGATTTCCATGTAGAGGATGCATTGTTATCTATGACTAAGGACCAGAAAAATTTGTCTTTACAATATCTGTTATATATCCATCTGCTCCATAAAGATTTGTCTTTTAAAAGTTTCCATAAAAGCTTAATATATGTAGTTTTCTTTAAATCTGAAAAATTCTTTAACCCAATGCCCCCTTCTCCTTTGGGTTTGCATAAATTTTTCCAAGATACTTTGTGAGCAACACCCCCTCTCCCCTAAGAAAAAATCAGCACAAAGAAACTGAAGTTTATCCAGAATAAATTCAAGGATTTGATAGATGAATAACCAATACAAAATTATTGGAGTAATAATACCATTAATCAATTCTGATCTTCCTGCATATGAAAGTAATCTAGACTCCCATCCCTGAATTTTGTTTTGAACCCTCTCAATTAAAGCATTACATTCGAAGTAATGTAAACAATTTGATGAAAGAGATACCCCCAAGTATTTTATAGGAAACAAACCCTGTTCATATCCAAGAATGCTTAGTATATCATCAGAATTTCTCACTGAACTGCTAAAAAAAATTTAGTTTTAGTGGCATTAACTAGCAACCCAGCATGTGTACTCAACTTTTGAAAGACCTGCTTTAGAGTATTTGCATTTTGAGTAGTAGACTTCCCAAAAATCATTAGATCATCAACATATAAAAGATGAGAAATTATAGGCTGAACAGGGGTGCTAGGTTGAAATGATTTAGCATATATGGCTTCATCCATTAGATAGGTGAAATACTGCATAACTATTGCAAAGAGATATGGTGAAAGTGGAACCCCTTGGTGAATCCCATAAGTAGAAGTGATGAAGCCCTTTGGAACACCTTGTATTAAGATAGAAAATGTTGCCGAGGACATACATTCATATATCAGGTTTGTAAAGTGAACAGGAAATTTCATTAAAAACATGATATGACATACAAGTTCTCTGTTCACCCTATCGTAGGCCTTTTGAAGGTCAACCTTTACACATAATTTTGGCATTCCACTCTTTTTAAAATCTCTGAGTAGCTCATGAGCTAGTAATATGTTATCACTAATATATCTATTTTTGATGAAAGCACTTTGATTCTCTGAAATTATATAGGGAAAAAAATATTTCAACCTATTGCACAAAACTTTTGCAAAGATTTTATAATATACATTACAACAAGAAATCGGTATATAATGTGAGATTTATGTTTGCCTATCATGTTTAGGAATCAAATTAATAAATGTGTGATTAACCGATTTCGACAATTTTCCTGAAATGAAAATATCAGATATAGCAGATAACATATTACCTTTAAGCTCTTCCCAATGCACTTTCATAAATTTGGAATTTAAACCATCAGGGCATGGACTAATTTCATCCTTTATAGAATATAGAGCTTCTCAAATTTCTGTAAGAGACACATCTTTTAATAAAAAATCCTACCCCTATTCATTAATAGTTGCAATTGGTTGAAAATTAGGAAAAGAGGAAGAACTGCCACCATTGAATAAATCTGTAAAATAATTAATTGTCTCTGCTTCAATTTTTGTTAGTTTGAAAACAAGATTCCCTCCTTGATCAATTAAAGCCCTAATATGATTGAAATATCTTCCATTAGACATACAACATAGAAAAATTTTGAGTTAGTATACCCCAGTTGCAACCATGAAACTTTAGCCTGCTATTTAAAACCATCAAAATGAAGCTTTTGAAGTTTGTGAACATCATTTTTTGCTTCTAGATAATTATCGTACAGCAATAGATCATCAGGATGCAGGTTAGTAGCTTGTTCCAGATTGGAAAGTAGATGTTCAGCATTTTCCAGGTTTGCATTGTTCTTTTCCCTCACTTTATTCTAGTACTTAAGCTCTACTTTACAGCTTTGAAATTTCTGTAAAAGCTGATAACTCTGAAATCCCCAAGTTACACAACTTAAAACCTTCGAGATAACTTCTTTATAAACCGGAATGTTAGGTCAATCATTTTTAAATCTGAAAGGAAAGCCTTTTGATGGTTAAGTGGGAATAAGATCAAGTAATATTGGGTTATGATCACTAGAGTGTTGTGAGAGAAATAATGCTTTGATGCTCAAAAACTGATGTAAATAAACATTATTCACCAAAACTTTATCAATATGGGTATCTATCCCCTTTCTTCTCCAAGTAAACTGAAACCCCAGAGGTTTTATTTCAGATAAAGCAGTTTGTAGAATAAAATTCTGAAATGCTCTTAACTGATGATATGGCACTAGTAATCCCCCTCTCCTTTTTATCAGTTGGAGATAGTACGTTATTGGAATCTCCCATTAGTATCCAAGAATTACTAACTAGAATAGTGTCATTAACTAAACTTTGCCATAGATTCAATCTTTCAGAGAACAAATTACTTGCATATATCATTAACAAAGCCATATAAAAATATCCCTTATTATTTGCAGCAATCCTGATATGCTGAAAAGAAGAAGACAAACATACTAAATCAAACACATTTGCATCCCAAATCAGTAGTATTCGACCCTTCTGATCTTTAGAGTTATTTTTCAAGTGCTTCCAATTACTAGGTAGCATAGAAATAAAAAGAGCTAAAGTTGCAGAGGACAGTTTATTTTCCACTAAACCAACAATAGTTGGTTTAGTATGAGTTAGGAGTTTGAACACTTTTTTCATAAGCAAAAGAGTGTTCATACCCCTAACATTCCAAGCTAAAATCGTCATTTAATTGATGTTGAGCTCCTTGTAGATCTTTTAGGACAAGCATTTGAAGTAACATGAGACTCAACATTATCTTTATTTTGCATATAGCTTGGGTTCTTATTAATGAAATCAGATACATCTACTTGTTTTCCCTTATCAAATACTACCTGGTCAATTTCTTCTGTAATCACATCAACCACATTTTCTAATTCATCAGATAGAATATTATCAGGTAGATTTGTATTTAAAAAGGAGAGATTATCTTGAGGAACAAAGGGATTTTTCTCATTTTCATTTGTTTCTACCGGTTCTGGTTCTGTTTCATTATTACAATCATAAGAACAAGAAGGATTTTAGGCATTCCATCTAGGCTCTTTTATCTCTTCATGAATACTCTCATCATGTCCAAAAGTTTTACAACTATCACATTTAGTAGGCACGAATTCATATTCCACAGAAATGACAATCTTCTGACCATTATGCAACATGATAGACACTGTTGTTTTTAGATCGTTATGAGTATTAATAGAAATAAGAACTCTGGCATACTTTGTAAACTTCTTGACTTCGGTATTTTCATCAATTAAAAGAGGTTGAGCGATAAAACTTGCCACCATTTGTATTGCATCTTTAGTTCACAATTCCATAGGTAAATTGTGTAATCGAACCCAAATCTAAACTATGTCACTAGATTTGTTATTATAATCAAATCCAGGTACCCATGCTTCTACTATATACAATTGGTCAAAGTAGGAATAAGCCGAGAATTCTATAATCCGATCAAAATCTATTTGATTTTCAAACTTAACAACAAAATTGTATGTAGAATTAACATGAACATTAAAGTTACCAGAGGGCTTCCAAACTCTGTTAATATATTCTTTCAATTTAACTATTGACAGTCTAAATTGAATCAGAATTAAAGCAATAATATAGATCCAGGCAGATTCAGATTGACTGTATATTTTCCGAGGAATGAAGACATACTCTGTTGGTGGCTTCACAAAATTCAAGCTCCGACTATTCGATGTACCCTGACCTTGATTAGGATTAGAATTCGAAGATGGATTTGCTGATTTTGATGAAGAGGAAGGTTTAGCTGAAGAAGAAGAATTAGTAGATCGAGAATTTGAAAATCGAGTATTAGGTATTTGAGCGGGATCTGCCATGGATATGAAAAACAAAGGGAAAAAACTACTGAAAAATTTATATCTTTATGAATCCCTCTTCTACATGCACCAAATTTCTACAAAAACAATGAAAAATGTCCAAGTAAAAATTCTCAAAATTGCATAAGCACAAAAATGACCATTTTACCCCTGTATAATGAAGAATGTATGATGTTTTGAAATCAATTGAATTATGATTTAAAAATGATAAAATACCCACACATGACATTTATTTAAATAAAAATAGATGAAATATGGATGTAAATATGTGCACATCAAATATTCTACACTTATCTTATTATTCGTCCTCGAATAAAGTAAAAAAACTAAGATAAATCCGTTTTCGTGGGGAGCATAATTGCATTGAGTGTATGCAACAAGTCGTTAAACCTCTGGGTGTTCCCAGTAGGACCAGTGTTGTCTCATGAGAGTTTTCAGCGGATACTACCCACAAAATCCAAATGTTAAATGCAAAAAATATTTACAAAAATGCATGACTCGAAAGTATTTACAAATGGGTAATTTACTTTTAAATTTGACACGAATGAATTAATACAAGTTTGGGTCATCACTATGAAACTTTAGTCCGTTAGTAATCAAAACTTCAAACAAAAGTCAGGTTATTGTTACAAACTCCTCCAACTTGGCTATTTGTTTCTATTGAAAACATAGTGCAAATATGAAATGACTTCTATAATCGATTATCAACAATTGTAAAATAACATCTCAATTTCCTTTTGGTTAACAAGTTAGGTCAAATTAGTGAAGATAGTGCTTGGATTTCAAGTGATTACTCTCTCTTTATTTTGAAAAATATTTACATTATTATTATTATTATTTACAAGCACCAAACTGAAAAGACCAAGGTATACCACCCCTACACTGCATTACGACTTACGTGAGGGTAAGGACAGAGCTTGGCGGATTGTGCAAACCGACGCTGACTTTGTCAACAACATGTCGGTAATCCTTAGGTGTCCAACTCATGAAATGAGACCAAGATTTACCACCACTACACTACATTACGGCTTACGTAAGAGTCGGGACAGAGCTTTGCGAGTTTGCACACCAACGCTAGATGTACTAGCAATATTGGATACCCATGGATTATTGTATATATATTCTCTTTTTTTTAAGAGAGAGAGTTAAGTGAGAATATCTTAGCACAACTTCACTTACAAGATCTAAAATGTTATCGCAAGTAGTGTAAATCAACCATTCATTTAATCAGAGTACAATTTTGTAAACACTTCATACTCATCACCTACGAATCTCTCTATATACCAGTACACTAAATTTGCTCATAATTCAAACTTTCTTTCTAATCCTCTGAGCTACAGGCCCCACCCCGTCTCTACTGGATCTGATATGTTAAGAGAAGTAAATTTCCAAACATTTTAATCGAACGACCAAAATTGTATGCTAACTCCATCATATCTTATTTAAAAGTAAATAGAAATGAAAATATTTTTCTTTTCTTTTTGGTTTTGAATTTTTTTAAAGAAAAAGGAAAAAAATGCAAAACAGAATGAAAATGAGACCCCACCCCCACACTTGATTTCGACTGTGTTCCCATAGCCAATGCATGACATAATGAGTAAACAGAAGAGAAATATTTATATATTTACAAAGGTGAGTAAATCTTAACTTATTACTTGACGTAGCATGGCTCAAGAAGAATCATGAGCTCCTCCTCTTGATCAGTGGGAAATTCCAAGAATGGTTTTAGACGTTGACCATTGATTTTGAAAATGGATCCGCCCCTCGGGTTTTCTATTTCGATGACACCGTATGGAAAAACAGTTCGAACAACATACGGTCCGGTCCATCTCGATTTTAACTTCCCAGGGAATAAATGAAGTTGTAAGTTATACAATAGAATTTTTTGGTCTAGCAAAAACGTTTTACTTAGGATTGACATGTCATGAAAAACTTTAGTTATTTCCTTGTAAATTTTCCCGTTTTCATACGTGATATTCCTAATTTCTTCTAATTCGTTGAGTTGCAATTTTCGGGTTTCGCCAGCTTGCTCAAGATCAAAGTTTAAGTTCTTTATTGCCCAGAACGCTTTATGTTCAAGTTCAACGAGTAAATGACATGCTTTCCCCTTAAACCAATCGAAAAAGGGACATTCCAAGATTAGTTTTAAAAGATGTATGGTAAGCCCAAAGCGCATCAGTTAACTTCTGTGATCAATCTTTTCAATTTTTATTCACAATTTTCTCCAAAATCTGTTTTATTTGACGATTCAACACTTCGACATGACTACACGTTTGCGGATGATAAGGAGTGGATAGCTTGTGGGTTATTGTAACACCCCGTATTTTCTATTCACGTTATAATAATGAATCCTAGAATACTTAATTTAAAATGTAAGAATTAAAGGAAACGGGTTACGCCATTGTGTTCATCTCGGAATTCTGGTTGAGATAGAGTCTGAGTTTGCGTAAATTGGACTTCGTTTGAAGAAGTTATGGTTGTCGGGAGTTTCCATAGATTTCAAATAAATTCAAACAGTTCGAAAACGAGTTCAAAATTCAAACAGAAGCCAGAAGCGGGCTGGGCAGGAAAATTCCCGCCCAGGCAGGTCGACCAAGGGGTCGACCCTAGTGTCGACCTCCCCCCTAGAGGTCGACCTGGGGGTCGAACTGGCCCCCGGCCAGATCTGAAATTTGAACAACTGGTGACTCGCTGCTAAGTCACTAGGGTTTCTAGATGGTCCTGATCAGGTCTGAGTGGCTCTAATTAACCCTAGGTTCATCTGACGGCTATAATCAAATCGAAATTCTATATAAATAACTCAATGCCTAACCTAAAAACACACAGAAAAATAAACCTAGAACTGAAATGCTCTCAGTAGAAGACTTGGAGTAGCCGTCACTTCCAATTCAAAGACGAGTTAAAGAACTTGAATCAAGTGTCAAATTAAAACTAGCTTAAGTCAACGATCTTCATCAAAGGCGCACATCTCCAATTTCAGAATTCTGATTTCAGAACGCAAGAATTTCTTTTAGTTTGTAAGTTAGTTGTTACGCAGATTTAAACATTCCTTTCGACTGAATTCATGACATGTTGTAATTGGAATATAGTACGATGCCTATGTATAAGATTTGATTCTCGTTTATCTTAAAATATCGTTGTAATTAATCATGTCTATATGCTTGTGGCGATGAACATGTTGTATATTTCATGTCTATATGCTTGGGTGATGCACAACATTGTATGTTATTGTAATCTATTACGATTGGGTAAAAAACTTATTATGCCAACAAAATGGTGAAACATGCCATGTTGTAATTTGGTGGTTATTTGCAAGTTTAGGATCTAAATCACATGTTTACATGTTAGATTTACATTTATGAATATTTAGAACTATGTCAAGTTGAATCTATTTATGTTGTAAAAGGGGAATTGTAGTACTCTTATGTTGTTAACATCATGCTAAATTGTGATAAGAAAATGATTATGATAGCTTTCTTATGTTTTGACATACATAAGATTATATGCCAAGTTGTGGGTTGAAACTATGATTATATGTTAAACTTTCATGCTAGACCTTTGTCAAGTTTACATGACCATTAGATTCAACTTAGTCACAAGTTCACCTTTACCCAAGTGATTAAAGTTAATGACATACATCTATGGCAAGTTACATGTGAAAAGTAATATGTATGCTATTGTATGATCATTTCATGTTCTTTGTTTATTACCCCTTTTTGTTTATGGGGTTGGGCTAATTTGCTAGCCCAACATTTTATGTGATTTACGCATACGTTCCACGGGGGTAGCGATGGGAAATATGAAAATTCATGGCATAGATTTGTTCATTAAATGTATATTGTATGTACCATTTATGTTGAGCATAATCACAGGATAATTATGCCATGATTAAATTAAATTTAATTCACATAAAGAAATTTGATATATATAGAAAAATATGAATTTAGAAAAGACGAATATGCCTAACCCGAGTTTAGACTGAGTTGTGGTGTAAATCTGCCCAGAAAAGACCGGCATATCCAGTAACCAGAACAAGACCTGTCTAATGTGGGTGGTTAGTGCATCAAGCCCAAAAAGAACACGAGGTTAGACTGAGTTGTGGTGTAAATCTGGCCGGAACCGACCGGCATATCTAGTGACCACAACAAGACCTGTCTAATGTGAGTGGTTGGTGCTTTAATAAATGAAAGCTAAGTCAGGATTGGTAGGGTTAAGTAAATTAGGAAAACACTTAACCGATTCAACATGTTAACTAAAATGAATAGGCTGGGTTAGGTAAACTTGAACACTTAACCAAGTAAACATGTTGATTAGAAAACCCTAGTAACGGGGACCCATTTTAGCAGTAACCCACATAGATGTATCATGGTACCCTGAAACTAGGCAGGGTGGGGCATGATTACTGGGCTGAATTATAAGCGGTCAGGTTGGTGGGCCAGTGTAGGTTCCGACAGAGTATGGGCGTGCACGTACTCCGGAGTGGAAAAATCAGGCACTGGGCATCAGTAGTGTACACTGTGCATCTTGAATTGTGTCGGGTTGCCACCAGAGGGACTGATACACCCGCATGGTGGGACTAGCACAGGTAGCTACAGTCAAGCGGGGTCGAATGACACGGGACATGAATACATGCGAGTAGGAGCCGATCATTAAGGGGATCGTTTGTTGTAAACAAGTGGGCTGGTTGAACCAATGGTTAAGTAGGTGCAGAGACTATAGTAATGGGTGCGATCACATGTTCCTCTTATCTTATATTAGGGTATTGTCCTATGTTCTGTTATCACTGTCATGATCCCTTTTCTTGTTTAAATACTAGTAACCAGTGAAATTACCAGACTTATTGTCTGACCCGTTTTCTTTCGTCTTCTTTTCTTCTATCCCCCCCAGGTCCACAGGGAGGAAATACTCCAGCTTAATCAGACTCTTTACAAGCTTCAAGAAAGTAGATGTATGACTTGGACTCTCTTGCATTGGCTAATGCTTTGGATATGATCCTTGGGGATTTATGCATTTTTACTTTTTGGTTTATGCTTCTTTATTTGAAAATCAAGACAGAAATTATGGTGTAATGTTTTGAAGTTATTTTGAGACAATTTGATGTAATGCTTTTGTATTGAACTACATATGAAATATATATTTGAATTCCGCTGCTTAAATTTATCTGTCTTGTAAATTTTTCTGTGTCTTGTACCTATAACCCTCCACCAAAGTTAAGGCATTCCCTTTGTGAGTGACCTTAATGGAGGTGCGGTGTTTCACTTGGTATCAGAGCAAAGGTTTACCGGATTAGGTAAGAATTTTTGAAAAAACTATTTTCAAAAGAAATATAAAGAAGCATATTTCAAGAAAAAGTGTTATTTTATTTTAAAGGCATAATCCCCCAAAGCCATATGCCCTATCATTATATCCTTTGTTTTGAATCCTTTCTTTTTAGTTTCAGCATGTCTGGGAATATTAACCTTCAAGAGGGTGTGCCAATACCTGGCTGGTTCAGGAGGTACTTTGAGGCTAGGGCTAACGACACAGGCCCAGAAGATATCCCTCCTCCAGCTACAACGGTTCCTCCTCCTCCTCGTTCAAATGCTTTCTCAAAGATTTGTAGAGATTTTAGGGCCATGGATGGAAAGGATTTCAAGGGGACTGAATCATTCGTGGAAGCAAGGAACTAGCTCAAAGAAACTGAGGATCTGTTCATTATCTTCGACGTGGACGATAGACAAAAGATGCAGTTGGCAGTGTGGTTGCTCAAAGACGAAGCTTCCTATTGGTGGGAAGTCACTAACGCTGAGAGGCCGGTTGAAACATGGACGGATTTCAGAATAAGGTTTGAGATGAAATTCCTCTCAAAAGCTGAACGAAGTTTATAGTTGGAAAAGTTCTTATCTCTTAAGCAAGGAAGTATGACGGTCAAGGAGTACGTCAATCAATTCAATCAGCTGGCCCAGTTTGGACTGGACTTGGTGAATACTCCCCATAAGAAGGCTCTCTGTTTTGTCAAGGGATTGAATGAGCCACTTCACAGCTTGGCTATGACCCACATACCTATGGGGGCTACTTACGAAAGGTTAGTGGACATGGCACTCTTAAATGAGGAAGACAAGGGCAAGAATGAGGCAAAAGCAGAAATGCCTCAAGATAAGAAGGGGGAAGGGTCGCAAACCAAGAAGGCTGATCCAAAGAAAGGCGGGAAGAACAACAAACCCCGTAAAAAGAGAAAGTGTAATTTCTGTGGCATTCCTGGACATCTAGTCAAAGACTGCATGAAGAAGAAAAGAAAGATGGGTGGCTGTTTCCATTGTGGTGAGACAGGACACATGGCCAGGGCTTGCCCAAAGAAGAAAGGGCACGGAGCTGGACCTTCTTCGGGAGGACAAGTTCACGCTCTCACAGCACCTCCGCAAGAACGAGGTAGAAATATTTCTATCGAAAATTTATCTATCTTTTTGAACATCCTGTTCGTACGTTGTTTGATTCTGGTGCATCGCACTCATTTGTATCTGCTGATTTAGTCGAATCTCTGCACTTAGACACTAGTTTAGTAGAGGATCCCTTGGTTGTTTCAAATCCAATCGGGGGCTCAGCTTATTTGTCAATGGTTTGTTTGGATTTGAAAATATCTATTCTAAGCGTTGAGTTTAGGTGCAATGCCTATGTTTTGGGCTTCACGGGCTATGGATTGATTCTAGGCATAGACTAGTTATCCAGTAATTGTGCCGTCCTCGATTGTGAAAAGAGAGTGGTTAGACTCCTGACTCGCCATGGTAACACTCTTGAAATTTCTTGCAATCCCCTGAACTCTGTTATGCTAAGCTATCTAGAATCTCTTGATGCGTCTGTTGAGGACTTGTAGTCTGTAAAGGTAGTCCGTGAATATTCTGATGTGTTTGAAGAGGTAAAGGGTTTACCCCCGAAGCGGGAAATAGACTTCCGCATAAACCTCGTTGACAATGCAAAGCCCGTTGCTTTACCCGTTAGGCACACGGCCCCAAGGGAGAGAACGGAGCTCAACAAGCAAATCGAAGAGCTGCTTGAAAAGGGGTTCATAAGACGGAGTATTTCTGAATGGGGTGCTCCGGTAGTGTTCGCAACCAAAGCTGATGGTTCGCTTCGCCTGTGCATTGATTATAGGGAGTTAAACAAGCTAACCAAGAAGAATAGACACCCGCTCCCAAGAATAGATGATTTGTTTGATCAGCTTGTAGGTGCATCGGTTTTCGCTCAATTAGATTTAGCTACCGGGTTTCATCAGCTAAGGGTGGCTGAAGATAGCATTGATAAGACTGCGTTCAGAACTCCCGATGGTTTCTTCGAGTGGCTTGTCATGCCTTTCAGCTTAACAAACGCACCCGCTTACTTCGTTGATCTAATGAGCAGGGTGTTCCGAGAGTTCCTCAGTAAGTTTGTGGTGGTCTTCGTAGACGATATTTTGATCTTCTCAAAGAATGAGGAAGAACATGCTCAGCATCTAAAGGAAGTCATGGATACCCTCCGTGCACATCAGTTGAAGGCGAAATTCTCCAAATGCCATTTCTAGAGAGAAGAAGTTAGGTTCCTTGGACATGTGGTGTCCAAAGAGGGGATAGCTGTGGACCCCGCGAAAGTAGTTGTCGTGCAAGATTGGAAGGTTCCTCGAAACGCAACCGAGGTCCGAAGCTTTCTCGGGCTAGCAGGCTTTTATCGAAAGTTCATCAAAGATTTTGCAAAAATCTCAGCTCCACTAGCAAGATTGACAAAGAAGAACCTAGCTTTCAATTGGGACTTGGATTGCGATATTGCTTTCCAACGTTTGAAAAGGGCTCTAACAACAGCCCCAGTTCTGACATTGCCTGATGGAAGCAAGATGTTTACAGTATACACAGATGCATGCGGAACGGGACTAGGCGTTGTTCTGATGCTAGAAGGGAAGGTAGTGGATTATGGTGGAAGACAGTTGAAAGTACATGAGAAAAACTACCCGACCCACGACCTAGATTTGGAAGCCATCGTTTTCGCGCTTAAGTCTTGGCGCCATTATCTCTTAGGTGAGAAATTTGAACTGTATACTGACCATAAATCGTTGAAATACCTATTCTCGCAGAAAGATCTCAACTTGAGGCAGCAAAGATGGATGGAGTTTCTTGCCTCGTACGATTTCGAGATTTCCTACACTACTGGCAAGGGCAATGCAGTGGCTGACGCCTTGAGTAGAAATAAACTGACCTTAAGCCCTCTATTTGTGGAAAGGCAAAGCTTGGAGTTCATATCAAGCTTTAACTTTAGACCGTCCGCTGACTTTGTACCTGGCTTACTAGCAACATTGGAAGAGCGACCAACTCTATTAGACTCAATCGGAGCCGCGCAAAGAGAAGACCCTCAGCTAGACGATGTGATGGACAAGTTAATTAGGGGTGAGACTTCCAGTCACCTTAATAGATACTCCTTTGACGCCAACGGATGGTTGAGACGAGATGAAAGACTATGTGTCCCACAAGCAAGGGGCTTGGTAAAGACGGTTCTGGAAGAGGCACACCATTCCAAGCTGACCATACACCCAGGCGAAGACAAAATGTATAAAGATATCAAAAGAGTTTTCTTTTGGAATGGCATGAAGAAAGACGTAGCTGAATTTGTTTCTAAATGTTTAATATGCCAACAAGTCAAGGCGAAGCAGAAAAAACCTGGTGGTCTGCTCCATCCTCTAGAGATCCCACAGTGGAAATGGGATAGCTTCTCAGTGGACTTTATAGATGGGTTGCCTAGGTCAAGAAGGGGAAATACTAGCATTTGGGTAATAGTGGATAGGCTCACAAAAAGCACCTACTTTATACCCGTCAAGAGTAGAAGGACTGCCTCATCTCTAGCATCCATATATCTTAAGGAGATAGTTCGACTCCATGGGATACCCTCCAGCATAGTGAGTGATCAAGACCCTATCTTCACGAGTGAGTTTTGGAAGAGTTTACAAGAGGTTGTAGGCACACAGTTATGCTTAAGCACGACCTATCACCCTCAAACCGATGGCCAGACGGAAAGAGTCAACAGAGTATTAGAAAACCTCTTGAGGTTATGCATTATTGACTTCGGAGGTACATGGGAGGATCATCTACCATTGGTGGAATTCGCTTACAACAATAGCTACCAAGCCACCATAGGCATGACACCTTTCAAAGCTTTATATGGAAGACTATGCAGGTCACCAACTTGCCGGTGGGAGTCAACAGACAAGCTCATACTTGGACCAGACATGATTAGGGAGACTTCAGAGAAAGTAGACTTGATACGAAGAAGAATGAAGACTGCCCAAGATAGACAGAAGTCCTACGCAGACAAAAGAAGAACTGACCTTGAGTTCGAAGTTGGAGACAAGGTGTTCCTTAAAGTATCTCCTTTGAGGAACGTCGTTCGCTTTGGATCCGCAGGAAAGTTAGCACCAAGATTTGTAGGTTGTTCCCTAACATCGAGAAGATTGGGAAGATGGCTTATAGGGTACAGCTGCCCGAAAGATTTGCCTGGATTCATAATGTCTTTCATGTCTCTCACCTGCGGAAGTGCTCACACGAGTCTGCGGAAGTGGTAGAACCAAGTATGCTAGAAGAAGTTGAAGTTGAACGAGAAGCAACTGTGAGAAGAGTTCTAACCCGTATCTTGGGAACAGAGGTCAGAAAGCTACGCAACCGTGAAGTTAAACTCGTCAAAGTTCAATGGAAGGACGCCGAGGAAGACGCGACTTGGGAAACTGAGGACCGTATACGCGCAACCTACCTTTTCTTTTTGAGGGTACGTCTTTAATCTCTTTCTCCTCAAGTTTATGCTCGTATCTATCTTTTTAGGTATATCTCCTCGATCCTATCCTTTATCCTTAGGTAGGAACCTATTTGGATGTAAACATGTAATTGAAACATGTTATGATTGATGGTTGCAAGTGGTTGCTAGTGGATGCATATACACACACATTAGGTACTAGATCGGCTCAGTCACTTCCATATTGCATATGCATATGTGTATTGGTTTATGGATTAAAACTTAATGTGTTATCATATGGACGTTGCATTTGTATGAATGGTTGTGCACTCATGTAAGAAATTTTGAGTAGGAAAATTTGCATTCATAATAGACTCATGGCACTGACATAATTTGCATTAAGGAGGTCAACTGAATCAGTAGACCGCCTGATTTTGCATAAGATAAGGACATATACACACACTACGCATATGATCATGAAGCATTAGAAATCTTTTAAGGACATTGGACGCCTGTGTTTGATGGTTGAATAGATGGTTGATTGGATGGTAGGATATAAGTTCTTCTCGACATGGAGATTTCGGGGACGAAATCCTAAAAGGAGGGGAGAATGTAACATCCCGTATTTTCTATTCACGTTATAATAATGAATCTTAGAATACTTAATATAAAATGTAAGAATTAAGGGAAACGGGTTACGCCATTGTGTTCGTCTCGGAATTCTGGTTGAGATAGAGTCCGAGTTTGCGTAAATTGGACTTCGTATGAAGAAGTTATGGTTGTCGGGAGTTTCCAGAGATTTCAAATAAATTCAAACAGTTCGAAAACGAGTTCAAAATTCAAACAGAAGCCAGAAGCGGGCTGGCCGGGAAAATTCCCGCCCAGGCAGGTCGACCTTAGTGTCGACCTCCCCACCTAGAGATCGACCTGGGGGTCGACCTTAGGGTTGACCTGGCCCCCGGCCAGATCTGAAATTTGGACGACTGCTTACTCGCTGTTGAGTCACTAGGGTTTCTGGATGGTCCTGATCAGTTCTGAGTGGCTGTGATTAAACCTAGGTTCATCTGACGGCTATAATCAAACTGAAATTTTATATAAACAACTCAATGCCTAACCTAAAAACACACAGAAAAATAAACCTTGAACTGAAATGCCGTCAGTACAAGACTTGGAGTAGCCGTCACTTCCAATTCAAACACGAGTTAAAGAACTTGAATCAAGAGTCAAATTAAAACTAGCTTAAGTCAACGATCTTCATCAAAGGCACGCATCTCCAATTTCAGAATTCAGATTTCAGAACGCAAGAATTTCTTTTAGTTTGTAAGTTAGTTGTTACGCAGATTTAAACATTCCTTTCGACTGAATTCATGACATGCTGTAATTGGAATATATTACGATGCTTATGTATAAGATTTGATTCTCGTTTATCTTAAAATATCGTTGTAATTAATCATGTCTATATGCTTGTAGCGATGAAAATGTTGTATATTTCATGTCTATATGCTTGGGTGATGTACAACATTATATGTTATTGTAGTCTATTACGATTGGGTAAAGAAATTATTATGCCAACAAAATGGTGAAACATGTCATGTTGTAATTTGGTGGTTATTTGCAGGTTTAGGATCTAAATCACATGTTTACATGTTAGATTTACATTTATGAATATTTAGAACTATGTCAAGTTGAATCTATTTATGTTGTAAAAGGGGAATTGTAGTACTCTTATGTTGTTAACATCATGCTAAATTGTGATAAGAAAATGATTATGATAGCTTTCTTATGTTTTGAAATACATAAGATTATATGCCAAGTTGTGGGTTGAAACTTTGATTATATGTTAAACTTTCATGCTAGACCTTTGTCGAGTTTACATGACCATTAAATTCAACTTACTCACAAGTTCACCTCTACCCAAGTGATTAAAGTTAATGACATACATCTATGCCAAGTTACATGTGAAAAGTTATATGTATGCTATTGTATGATCATTTCATGTTCTTTGTTTATTACCCTTTTTTGTTTATGGGGTTGGGCTAATTTGCTAGCCCAACATTTTATGTGATTTACGCATACGTTCCACGGGGGTAGCGATGGGAAATATGAAAATTCATGGCATAGATTTGTTCATTAAATGTTATATTTTATGTACCATTTATGTTAAGCATAATCACAGGATAATTATGCCGTGATTAAATTAAATTTAATTCACATAAAGAAATTTGACATATATAGAAAAACAAGAATTTAGAAAAGACGAATATGCCTAACCCGAGGTTAGACTGAGTTGTGGTGTAAATCTGCCCGGAAACGACCGGTATATCCAGTAACCACAGCAAGACCTGTCTAATGTGGGTGGTTAGTGCATCAAGCCCAAAAAGAACCCGAGGTAAGACTTATTTGTGGTGTAAATCTGCCCGGAACCGACCGACATATCCAGTGACCACAACAAGACCTGTCTAATGTGAGTGGTTGGTGCTTTAATAAATTAAAGCTAAGTCAGGATTGGTAGGGTTAAGTAAATTAGGAAAACACTTAACCGATTCAACATGTTAACTAAAAAGAATGGGCTGGCTTAGGCAAACTTGAACACTTAACCAAGTAAACATGTTGATTAGAAAACCCTAGTAATGGGGACCCATTTCAGCAGTAACCCACATAGATGTATCATGGTACCCTGAAACTAGGCAGGGTGGGGCACGATTACTGGGCTGAATTATAAGCGGTCAAAACGTCGGCAGTTGGTGGGCCAGTGTAGGTTCCGACGGAGTATGGACATGCACGTACTCCGGAGTGGAAAAATCAGGCACTGGGCATCAGTAGCGTACACTTTGCATCTTGAATCATGTCGGGTTGCCACCAGAGGGACTGATACACCCCATGGTGGGACCAGCACAGGTAGCTACAGTCAAGCGGGGCCGAATGACACAGGACATGAATACATGCGAGTACGAGCCGATCATTAAGGGGATCGTTTGTTGTAAACAAGTGGGCTGGTTGAACCAATGGTTAAGTAGGTGCAGAGACTATAATAATGGGTGCGATCACATGTTCCTCTTATCTTATATTAGGGTATTGTCCTATGTTCCGTTATCACTGTCATGATCCCTTTTCTTGTTTAAATACTAGTAACCACTGAACTTACCAGACTTATTGTCTGACCCGTTTTCTTTCGTCTTCTTTTCTTCCGTTCCCCCCAAGGTCCACAGGGAGGAAATACTCCAGCTTAATCAGACTCTTTACAAGCTTCAAGAAAGTAGATGTATGACTTGGACTCTCTTGCATTGGCTATGGCTTTGGATATGATCCTTGGGGATTTATGCATTTTTACTTTTTGGTTTATGCTTCTTTATTTGAAAATCAAGACAGAAATTATGGTGTAATGTTTTGAAGTTATTTTGAGACAATTTGATGTAATGCTTTTGTATTGAACTACGTATGAATTAAATATTTGAATTCCGTTGCTTAAATTTATCTATCTTATAAATTTTTCTGTGTCTTGTACCTATAACCCTCCACCAAAGTTAAGGCATTCCCTTTGTGAGTGACCTTAATGGAGGTGCGGTGTTTCAGTTATCGAGTATTTTTTTCCATTTAGGATTCAAAAGATTGATTATAGAAATGCGTTCCATTGTCGCTTATTATTGTACGAGGTGTGTCGAACCTCGAAAAGATGTTTTCTTTTAGAAATTTCACAACAATTTTATGGTCACTAGTTTTACACGGAACTGCTTCGACCCATATCGAAACATAGTCGACAACGAGAAGAATATACAAGTTTCCGAAAGAGTTTGGGAACGGTCCCATGAAGTCAACACCCCAAACGTCAAAGATTTCAATCGTAAGGATGAGTTTTAAAGGCATCATATTTCGTCGAGAAATCTGTCCTAGCATTTGGCAACGATTACAAGTCTTACATAATTCGAACGAGTCTTTAAAGAGAGCAGGCCAATAAAAACAACATTGAAGCACCTTTTCAGCGGTTTCCTAGGACCAAAATGTCCACCACATGCATGATCATGGAAAAACGAGAGAACATTCATAACTTCAATATTAGGAACGAATAAACGAATGATTTGGTCTGGACAATACTGAAATTAGTATGGGTCGTCCCAGTAGAAGTATTTCACTTGTGAAAGAAATTGTATTTATCTTGTTTGGATTAAAAGGAGGGAGTTTCTTTAGTGACTAGATAGTTCACTATGTCGGTGAACTAAGGATCGATTGAAACAGAAAGGAGTTGTTCGTCAGGAAAGTTTTTGTTGATTGGTAAAGAAGATGGTACATTCAGAAGACAAGTGATCGGCTATGATGCTATCGGATCTTTTTTGTCTTTGATTGTAAGATTGAATTCTTGAAGTAAAACGATCCATCGAATTAAGTGTGACTTAGTGTCCCTTTTAGCAAAAAGGTGTCGAAGAGCAGAATGGTCAGTGTAGACCACGATGTGGGAACCAATCAAGTAAGATCAAAACTTCTCGAGCGCAAAAACGACAACTAAAAGTTATTTTTTGGTGGTCGTATAATTGAGTTGAGCATCGTTCAAGGTCATACTCGCATAGTAAATTACATGAAGGATTCTGTTGACGCATTGTCCTAAGACAACACCAAACATAAAGTTAGAAGTGTCACACATGATTTAAAATGGAAGTTCCCAATTGGGCGAGAAAATTATCGAGGCTGAAACGAGTTCGTTTTTAAGACATTCAAAAGAAGCAACATAATCAGAGTTAAAGACGAATGGGATGTCCTTTCCTAGAAGAGTAGTCAAAGGACGAGCGATTTTGCTAAATCTTTCACAAAGCATTGGTAAAAGCCAGTATGCCCAAGGAATGAAAGAATATCCTTAGCACATTTTGGAATGGATAGTTTTGAAATAACGTCAACTTTCGTTTTATCTACCTCAATGCTATTATTTGAAATGACATGTCCAAGGACAATGCCTTATTTGACCATAGATTGGCATTTTTCCCCGTTTAACGTTAGGTGTTTTTCTTTACGTCGATTTAAAACAAGCTCAACATGATGTAAGCACGAGGAAAAAAGAATCGCCGAGATCGAAAAATCATCCATAAACACTTCAAGAAAGCATTCGCTCGTACCAGAAAAGATGC
Organism: Allium sativum; assembly: GCA_030737875.1. Taxonomy (NCBI): domain Eukaryota; kingdom Viridiplantae; phylum Streptophyta; class Magnoliopsida; order Asparagales; family Amaryllidaceae; genus Allium; species Allium sativum. The sequence continues at coordinate 375,947,195 of CM060909.1, read as the reverse complement.
CAACCATACATCATTGGAAAGTTGTAGGAGTGTTATAAAGACCGAAAGGCATACGTCGATAAGCGAAGGTACCGAATGGACATGTGAAAGTCGTCTTCTCTTGATTTTTGGGAGCAATAGGAATTTGGTTATAGCCGGAATAACCATCAAGAAAACTATAGAATTCATGACCGGCTAAGCGTTCGAGCATTTCATCAATGAAGGGAAGAGGAAAGTGATCTTTACATGTTGCAGCATTTAATTTTCCAATAATCAATGCAAACACGCCGACCTATTTGAGTACATGTTGGAAGGAGTTCGTTTTGTTTTTTTGCCGCAGCAGTGGGTCCGAACTTTTTAGGAAGAACGTGAATGGGGCTAACCTATGGGCTATCAGAAATAGGGTAAATGATACCGTTGTCAAAGAGTTTAAGAATTTCTTCGCGAACTATCTCTTTTATCTTAGGGTTAATCCTACACTGTGTTTTGTGAGTGGGTTTGACTTCATCGTTTAACTGAATACGATGTCGAACAATTGCGGGGTTAATTCCCTTAATGTTATAAATGGACCAACTAATTGCATCTTTGTTTTAAAAGAGCTGTAAGAAGAGAAATCTATTGATTACGAGTTAAATTTGAAGACATTCTGATAGGATAAGTTTGGTTATCACCTAAGTAAATGTACTTGAGGTGATCGGGAAGAGGTTTAAGATCAAACTTTGGTGGTTTCTCGATCAAAGAACTTGGTTGAGATTTGGACTCAACTGAAAGCGATTCAAATGGAAGCGTGTATTCGATTTCGTTAAGAGCGGCTTGGAATAATTTTTCGTACTCGAACTCACGTTCATCATTAAGGTTAATTGATTCATTTTCGAAATTTTCGTGAATGCCATTCACATCCAAGTTTTGGTCGCATGATTCATTTGATTGACTTTGAAGACTGAAAATATTAAGATCTAAAGTCTTGTTTCCAAAAGAGATTTTCATTGAACTGTTGCGACAATTTATTAAAGCACTTGAAGTAGCCAAAAAAGGTCGGCCTAAAATCAATGGAATTTGACTCACTGGATTATTTACGGGTTGAGGCCCCAAAACGATGAAATCAACATGAAATATGAATTCCCCGACTTTGATGAGTACATCCTTAATTTTTCCATTCGGTTTCTTAATTGAATGATCAGCAAATTGAAGAGTTATATTCGTTGGTTTAAGTTCATCCAAGCCAAGTTGCTGGTAAACTGAATAAGGAATCAAATTGACGTCACACCCAAATCAACTAGGCATTTGCTAATTATTTTATCTCCTATTGTGCACGAGATCGTAGGATATCCAGAATCTTTGTATTTGACGGGGATCTATTGGGTCAAGACTTCGCTAAGCCCAGTAGCTAAGCAGACTTTCTTGGGTACATGAGTGTGTCGTTTTTGGGTACACAACTCTTTGAGAAATTTAGCGTAGGTTGGGACTTGTTGAATGATGTCAAGAAGAGGAATGTTGACTTTCACTTGTTTGAAAATTTCTAACATCTTTTCCCCTTGGTTCAAATGTTTCTTTGGTCAAATACGATGTGGAAATGGAATATGTAACGCAGTAGGTCGGTCTATTTGAGTTGGAGAAGAATTAGACTCAGAATTTGGATTAGGGTTGGACTCATCATTTGGATTAGAAGAGTCGAGAGGAACATCTGGTACAATATTTGGATTTTCAACTTGATTATTGATTTTCTTACCAGATTGTAAAGTCGTAATAGCATTCAATTGAGTTAGATTTCTATCACGAACAACATGAGCTTGGTTTGGTTTTGGGTTTTGCTCTTGGGGTTTGGAATGGGTTGACTCGGGAATGATCCTCTCTCTTGTTCACTCAAAGAGGTGGCTAATTGAATCGTTTGCATATCGAGTTTCGCGATCAACTGACTCGTGTTTTGCATATATGAGTTTAGATGATTTGCATTTTAAGTGGTCGCCTTAGTAAGAGTTTCCACACTTTTTTCAAGAGAGATCATTCGTTAGTCGTCTTGGGGAATGAACGATTGTTGCGCTTGATTCTGAGAAGGTGGCACAAAAGTTTGGAATTGATTTTGAAAAGGAGCATTCAAAGGATTGTTTGAAAATGGTTGAAAAGAGGGTTAAACCAAATCCGAATTTGCATTGTTTTGGGCCTAAGAGAAATTAGGATGGTTTCTCCAAACCGGATTGTACGTTTGAGAGAATGGGTTGTTTCTAACTTTATTAAACGCGCTGAGTTGTTCTAACGAATGTGGTCATTGATCGGCAATGTGGTTAGGATCGTTACATTTGTAACACGAGGGTTGAGAAGCTTGGGCTTGATTCATTTGAATTAATGAAAGGACGTTATCGAATTTGGTTAACATCGCGTCGATTTTCGCTTCTAAAGCCAATGAAGATGAAGATCCAGCTGAATGAGCATTTGACCGGGAATAAGTTGATTTCTCGTTAGAACGTTCCCATTAAGACGACTTTTCGGCCAGGTTTTCGAGAAATTGCCAAGCGTCATCGTGATCTTGGGCTAAAAACTTTCCGTGGCATATTGATTCGAGCATGGTTCGAGAGTTGTTTTCAAGTCCATCGTATAAAATTTGGCAAAGAGTCCATTTTTCAAAATTGTGGTGTAGACATTTGACTAAAAGTTCATTAAATCTCTCGAAATATTTTGAGAAGGATTCACCCCCAAATTGATGAAAATTAACAATTTCATTCGAATTTTGGACATTCTTTCCTTCCCTGGGGGTACAAATTCCTCCCATGTTCTAATCAAATTTGAAGGCAAGCTATACAACCATTTTTCGGCGTAATCGGTAAGCGCAAATGGAATTAATCTAAGTTTGACTCCATCGTCTGTTAATTGTTGAAATTTCATGGTTGCACATACTTGTTCAAAATTGGTTAAGAAAATGTAAGGGTGATCACGTTCAAGATTGCCGAATTTTGGATGAGAATTTATGTGATTAGAACGAATTTCAAAGTGATTACCCATTGGGGCGAGCAATATGATGCAGGAAAGAATAGAAACTTGATTGGGGAAGATTCTATCCATAAGAGTTCGAGGGGTTTTCTTCGACCATGGTTGAAGAAACGTTTGTTCGAACTAAATGATTAGTGGAAGGGTCACGTGTCCAACGATTCGTAGATGGATCGTGAGTCCAAATACTCATGCACAAGCGAGAAGAATTAGCGAGGAGAAGAAAAAACAAGGTTAAGAGGAGAATAGAAGCAATTTTTTTTACAAAACTAGAATAGTTTTGAAATCCCTTTTTTTTAACAAATAAGGAAAGCGATGTTAAATTTTTTTACAAAAGTTTTTCTTTTTGATGATTTTTTTTATTAAAGAGAAAGGACAGTTGATTTCTACAAAATGAAAAAATATATATATATTTTGGGGGGGAGGGGGTTGTATTTGTTTTTAAAAAAAAAATTAGATAAGAGAAAAAGGATTTTCTTTACAAATGAAGATGCTTCTTTTTTTAAGTTTTTGATTTTTCTAACTTTTTTTTATATATGCATGAATATAATGCAACTAAATGAATGCAAGGATTCACTACAAATTTTTCGTCCTTATTGGCTACTAACCAAAAATTATATAGTGATACGTTTGATTAATTAAAACAAAAAATTTCTCGGCCAGTTAACGGACAATAGTTATCGGTGCACTAGGAGTCACCCTAAAAATGCAACCGAAGGTTTAAGTACCTTCAGAGTAACAACCGATATAGTATTTACGAATCACCATAACATTTTTAAACGGCGATTTCTCTGCCGTAGTCTAGACACCAAGAAATAATTCGTTCTAAAGAAATCAACTATCAAAATATAATTATACTCTAGATGAGCCCGGGATTCACTTAAGTCCAACATCTAACCATTTTTATTAGTCAAATTCTACGATGAAATGCAATTTTCTGGGCTAAGGAAGGGTAATGAACTCCCCACCTTATGTGAATTGGGGTGTGCCCTTAAGGAAAGAAAATAAGATGAGATAAAGGTAAAACAGAAATCAAAGGTGTATTAAAATGCAACTACGAATGAATTTTTATTTTGATTTTTGATTTTTTTTATGCAAATGCAAGCAAATAACAATGCAATTAAAATAAAGAAGTTAAAACACAATACCTGAGCATGCAGAATTTATTAGCATTTTTTATAAGCGGCGTTTTTTATTAGCAAGCAAGTGCGAGCAAAGCAAATCCAAGCAAGCGATTCTTCTGATTTTCTGCTTGGGCAACCTGAAAGAAGCTAAATTGGTTTTTTATTTTTTATGATAAATAAACGAAAACACAATTTTTTTAGGATTAATTGTCCAGAATAATCTGAAGTTTAACGTATCTTCCCATAATAATCTTAAGTTTGGATTATTTCTGAGTAATCCGAAGTTTGGGGGATGTCTTCCCATAATGATCCCGATGAATTTTTGACGTGTTATTTTGGGATCAATATGGGAAGACACCCCCAAACTTTGGATTAATATGGGAAGACCCAAGTAAATGAGATTAATATGGGAAGACGCCGCCAAACTTCGGATTATTCAGAAATGATCCAAACTTTGGATTATTATGGGAAGACATGTTAAACTTCAAATTATTCTTGACAATTAATCCATTTTTTTAAGCAATAGAACAAATTAAAGGAAGAACTGACACAAGCTAATTAAAAGAAACACTCGGCCCGTAACAAACAAAGGCCACCGTCCTTTTCTTTGAAATAAAATCAAATCCCGAATTTGCTAGAAAACGCTAATCCTCTTCTAATAGCGAAAATGGAAAAAGAGAGGGAAAACATTTGCGATATCCTTGCTCAAAACCTGATTTCAGAAAAGAAAAGACAGTCAGTTTGTTTGAGTGTGGAGCGTTACTCACTGGTGAATTTTCGATTCGATGCAGTCGCGATTTCTGTGTTCGTACGTGAAGGAGAGTTCGATTTTGGGGTGAAGTTTGTGATTTCAAAGTTTGAATTGGATGAAAGGGTTTCGGTGATTTGTTGCAAGGGGGTCTGGTAGGAGCAGCGTTCGAGTGTTTGAGATCAAGGGTGACTTGAGATCGTATTGGGAAGTAGTTGCTGATGGGTTACGGTCGATAGTTGCGAGGTTGTCAGGAAGGAGTTATGGTGCTGCAATGATGTAAAAGGGGTTGGGGGATGAGTTTTTAAAAGAACGGCTGATGCAACGTTGTGGCAAGGCAGATGAATGAAAGGGGAAGTAAGAGTTAGTTTGTGGTTTGGAATTGTGCAGTTAAGTGGTTTGGAATTGGAGTTGTGAAGGAGATTGTATATGAGGGTGATGTGCTATTATGGGTGCTTGTAGGATAGAGTTTATGGTGGGTTGATGGTTATATGAAGAAGAAAGGAATGGTTATTGACATATGGGGTTTCTGGAAGTGGTTTTGGTTAGTGCAGTTTGATTGTTGATGGTAGGTGGTTATGATGGAGATAGAATGTGTATATGTAGGGGGTGTTAATGAATGGTCGAGGAGTATGTTTTTGTGAATGAGTGGATGACTGTATTGGTTGCAGTAGTGGTTTGTGGCAATGTAGTGGCAGTTTGTGGTAGACTGGACAGAGGATTTGTGTGGGGAGACTGAAGTGGTTATGAAGTAGTGTATTAAGTAGTAGATGGAGTTAGTGGAATGACGTGTGAAGAAGGTTAACATTGAACACAGAAAATAGAAAACAGAAATATGCAATGCAGTTTGAAAGCAGAAAACAGACTGTAGTGTTTTTATTTTTTTAAAAATATATGCAAACTAGGAAAAGGAATGATGAGAAATAGAAGCAGAATAGTTTGTTTAAACAAATGTCTGTGTGCATCATAAATAAACAATGAAACAATGCTAACACATATGAAACTGCCAAGTGATCAATGACACAAAACTGGAAATAGTGAAGCAATGAATAATAAAAATAAAATGCAATGAAATCTTTTTTCAAGAAAACAACATAAAAAGATTAACTCGAAGAGCAAAACTAAAATTAAAATACACTTCCCGGCAACGACGCCAAATACTTGTTTTTCAAACAGATTTTCTATCGAATTAGAAAACCGTCAACAAAATATTGTAATAAAACCGCAAACGCACAACGTATAATCGTTAGTATGGGGGTGAGTACGGGTCGATCAGTTGGAAAAGAAATAATTTCAGTCTTACTCAATCAAATTAAACAAAACTTCGAAATGTTTTAACTAACAAAAACTAGTGAAAACTAGAAACTAAGTTGAGAACAAATATGAGATTAGAGAGCAATTTAGAGGTAAATCCCCTCTCATATTTATGTAAATTAACAAACATACGATTTATGATCTCTATTTTTAAGATTAAGTGACATAAATGTTGCATTTATCATAAGTGTAGTTTATTTATGTTATTAGTTAACATAACATAAACTATCAAACTATAACACAACAATTAAATCATTCATTGTTCTCATGAAAATGAAAGAAAAGCAAAAACTATTTTAAGTATGATTTATTCATTATTGTAATTAGTGACATAGATCATCAAATTTTGTTCTTGCTTTTATTTCATAATCGAAAACCACTTAGTAAATATTGATGTAATTTGTGTTTATATTGAATAAGAATAACTCATTTGCATATGCAACATAAACTATCAAACCCACTTGTATAAATACTTCAAAATCCACTACCATGAAGCACAAATTAGAGAGATCACAAATCATACAAATGTTAAACTTACATAAAGTTAGGGAGCTTCATTACCCCTAAATAGGGGCTTAGCTACTCATATGTGTATGTAAGTTTCAACATGGGAAAGAAAGCAAAATGAAAAACTAAATAGAACAAGAAAAAACTAAACTAAGTGCATGTAAATAAATCTAAACTATGAACATAAAGTAAATCTAAGCTATGAACATGAAAGGAAAGAAGGTATATAAATAAACATAAGTATAGATGTAAAGAGATACAAGTAGGAAAAAAAACTAAGAAGCCGTTTTTATTTCATGAGACAATAAGCTTATTAGCTGCTTCTTAAAATTCCTAAGCAAAATGAAAGATAGCAAAAGATCCTTAACATGTACACAAGTGGGTTATTTATACATGAGTAAAAACCCTAATTCAACTTTTAGCGTGCTACCAAAAACACCCCTTAGGAAGTGTGGCCACCAAGTAATCATTAAGCTTTAATTAATCCATCGTTAAATTTGCATGAAGCCTTAACATCCACTTATTTATCCATTAGCTTCTCAATGTAGAATTAGGTAAGTGGGTAGGTAGGTGGAGTCCTCCATGATCATGTATGAGAACTCCTCTTCATTTCTTTGTATGCATATATATATATATATATATATTTATTTATATATGAAGCCCTCTTTCACATGCACCATATTTTTACAAAAACAATGAAAAATGTTCAGGTAAAAAATTCTTAAAATAACTTAAGCATAAAAATGATCATTTTGCCCCTGTATGATGATGAACGTATGATGTTTTGAAATCAATCGAATTATGATTTAAACATGATAAAATACCCACTTATGAAATTTAAATAAAAATAAATGAAATATGGATGTAAATATGTGCATATTTACGTGCACATCATCCTCAAATTCCACTGATCTTGTAATCACAGAAAATACTCACATGAATGTGCAATCCAATTGGCCTTGGTAGGAATCTCTAGGTCTATGTATAAATATTCTCCAAATTAATGTATGCAAAAACCTAAATCTTAGAACTCCATTAAAATTTTAGGGGAAGAATTTTGTGTGGTGGAGGCACAAGAAAAAGCGAGATGAAGTTGTGAAGGTTTAGGGTTCGATGGGAGATATATTTATAATAGAGTTAGGAGGCCTAGGAATGCTAGGTATTAAGTTTTAATCTTGATTCATCAAATCAAAAGAACACTCAAGAAAACATCCTGAAAGTCCCATCTTCACAGGAAATAACGAGCGCACAAACCGCGCACGTTACAAGGGATGAGTCGATACATCTCTTGGGTGTGTCGACCCATGTGTCAACCCCCTTTGGGTTAGGTCGTCCCATCTCCAACGTTCGAATTATATATATTTATATATTTTTAATTTTTAATTTCAAAATATGGTTTTTATTCATAGCTTCTTCGTTTTAAGTCCGATTTCAGCAAAACAAATGTGTATCTTAACAAGAATTTTGTAACGGACCCAATAACGAAACCCCCGTTGCCTATTTTCTATTATATTTCGGATTAATGTTTATTTTATTAATATTTTATTTAAATTCCTTTATTAAAATTTTGGGTTGCTGCAATTTGAATGATTTAAGTATATATTAATTTGTATCAGATTGAAATGTTTGATCTCATGCTTGTGTTTTCACACATATATTTGATTTCCATTGTTTATCATTTAGAATAAATTTATATTCTAAGTCTGTATTAGAGTCAGTCAATTATATATTTAGTATTTTAGTAAGTTGGTTAGTTTAATATTAAAGTAAGGTAGTTTTTATTGATCACAAAGTAGGAGAAAATGTAAAATATGCACAGAATAAGGGGGAGTATATGTTAAGTTTTTATTGAATTAAGGGGGAGTTATTGAATTAAGGGGAAGTCATGGAGAAGACAAGGTGATATTTTATAAAATGGTTGTCATCGTCAAAAAGAGGGATATTGTTAGTACCATGGATGATAGTTTTAGTGATAACAACATTAGGTAATGAATATTATATATTTTACATGTACTAGCTATTACCCAAATACATATATGTTGTTTATAGTGCGGAATGTTATGAAGGTAATTGATAATCAACACCGTGCAGTATCAAGATTGAAGATTCAGAATGTTGATTCAAGAATATGAAGACTCATGAGTTTCAAGAGTTCAAGATTATAGAGTCTTATAAATTATGCTAAAACTCAAGTTACACTGATTTGATCTCCGTCCATTTTACAAAATATTTCTACTTTAAAACGATTTCAAAAAGAATTTTTTAAATCTCTTTACAAAATGATTTCAAATATCCTTGTTTTCAAAATAAGTTTTAGAAATTACACTTTTTATTGAAACCTTAATATTTATACTTTACTATTATATTTTAGATAACACTTTAATTCTAATACTTATATCATTTATACACTTGATAAACTTTTATGTTGGTTCTCATACTAACAGTTTGATTTCAAAATATTTGATTAATACTTTTTAAGTAACTTTTTTTTTACACTTTCAATACCTATACTCTGCTTTTAAATCTTATACTTATATATATAATGGATTTTATAAATAAATAAATTTTGGTTTTACACTTATATTTATATTTTGATATTATACTTTAGATTTTAACTTCACTTAGGATTATAAAACTATAATTTTTAATTTTTGATTTTAAACTTCATGATTATGACTTAATACTTTTATAGTTTTAAACATTTATATTAGTTTCATATATTTGATTATATATAGTTTTGTTATACTTTTACTTCAAGTATTTTGAATATTTTTAAACAAGTTTTCTTAATTATTACTATGATTAAATTATACGTTTATTTTAATAAAATGTGTTTACAAAGCTTCAAAACATTAAATATAAATTTATATTTTCAAAGCCAATTTAAAACAAAGTAGTTTTAATTTTTAACTAGGACATGTCAACATAGGGAATTTATACATCTCGACATGCAACAATAAAATTTCAATTTTCAAATTTTGAAAGGAAGTTTCTTTTCGCTATAAGATGCTTCTAACATCCATATTCCTTCACAACTATAAATACCCTTCTTCAAGAAATGAAAATTTATCTTCTCCATGTTTATTTTCTCTTTTTACTTCTCTCTTGAAAATCCTAATTTATAAAACTATATTATATCAATTTATTAACCGAATCAAGTTATATCTTCTCCAAATTGATTCTACATCAAAATCTCTCAATTTATACAAAGGTATAAGGTAAACTAGAGTTATAGGAGCAATTGTAATCAAGATTGAAAGAACAATCTGCATTCATTGTACAAAAAAGTCAAAAAACCAAATATAGTGTGACTAGGTACTCCTGAATCTACTTGGATTTTGATTGTGCCTATCTAAAGCAATTGAGAGTGACTTGTTTGCCTGAAAATCAAGTTGCTGAGAATATATGGCCCACAAATCAGATTGGCCTGCCCAATGGTCGGTATTTTGGAAGATGTCTCCTAACGGCCTTGAAATCAAGGAGTGTAAATATGGATTAATAAAGACCATACGTAATGCGAAACTAGATGTATGGTAACTTCAAATAAGCATAAAAATTCTCGATGTGTTCTTTTCTTTACTCTTTTTTACTTTTATTGCATTTTTACTTGTTTGATTATGTGATCATTCTATTTATATACTTATAATCATAGGTGAGATATTTCTAAAAGATTCTCAAATGTAAGAAAACATTATTCACCCATCCCCCTTCCTCTAGTGTTAATCTAACCTTATGATCCTTAACTTTCCCACTTTCATATGTAACAACCTAAATCCAGGTGGATCCATATTTTTTGCAAAATACTAAAACCCTGGTTCGTTGAAATTCGAGTTGGTTATTTGATATCTTGCGAGTAAACGAAGATAGATATACCAGAGCTCAAGTAAATTACTCGCAGCGGAAATGATTAAAATATTATAGGTAGTAAATACTTACCAAGATAATAACACTTTCTAAATCAAGTGTCTGCAATCGAAATAATCTTTGTCTCTTATCTGACCCACGGATTGTTATGAGGAGGGGGTCAGAACCAGAGTTCTGGTGATTGTCAGTATTGTATACTTTTAAACATAACACAGCTTATACCGTTCCATTTCCATTTTAGTTACCTTAGGTTCACTTAGGTTACAATACTCTTACCACTGTTACCCATCTACTCCCGAGTATACAAAAACTAATAGTCAATATATATGTAACTATATTCCCTCAGACCACCTCGGTCCTAGACACTACCCACAGTATCCCTTGTATCCTCCTTGATAGGACACCAATGTCTCACCATGAGAGTGTTGCAACTAAATTTGCGAAGGACAGCCTCGTACTCCCCGTACTATAGGATTACAATTCCAATGTTCCATTGTCTGATAGGAAAACATGAACTGAATCTGCAATATCTACACTGCTTGTAAAGGAAAACCCCTTCAGGCCTATAATACAAATGAAGTCAAGACCACCCTCTTGATGGACACCGCAGTGTTGCCTCCAATAGACCGCTCTACATGCCTACATGTAAAGGCTATCCTTGGGTTATCCTCCACGTGTCATTTGAAGCCTCCACTTCCTAATCTAGCATTTTGTGCCCGATCTTAATCCTAGATCTGAGAACATAAGTCTTTGATTGTGGGGAACACTGCTACAAACGCACTACATGAGATCAACATACTCTAAAGGATATGCTATGGTCCACTTTGTTAGGCCTACATCCAGATTTCTTTTGGTTGCTCCAAACTCACCTCACCTTTTTATTAGACCCGACGTCTAATCTTTTCTTACATGTTTAGTTTATCTTATCTTTCCTTTAATCTTCTTTTATTCTTTTATTATGATACTGCATTCACTTTACCTTTCTTACATTTTATGACAGTCTCGGAGAAATTGTGCTTACCTATCATAAACCATTTAACATAATAATTACTTTATTTCTTATTACCTGCATTTCAATGGGAAATCTTAATCACATTACTCATTTACTCTTTTTCCATATCTCCGAAGTATCTAACTTGATTCTTATCTTTATTTTTTGTCAACCCTTGTATGTTATGTTCTTTCTCTTCTTTTCGTCACTATAAGTTTATTCAAGGAAGTTAGTCACATTCTACTTGATTGGTTATGGAAACTTAACAAATCTAATTCCATATTTTAATATAAACAAGATAAGCAATAACCTGTAATAAGCAGTAACTCTATTTGGATCCGTAAATAGGAATTTGCATGGATTTATAAATCTAGATCTAAACAAACAAAATAAACTAACTAGAAAACAAAACCTATAAAACTTACCTTATGCAGATGACTTACTTTGGACATATGTTCCCTATATCTACAGTTTCTGTCACCAAGTTGGAAATCAGAAAGCTTATATCTAAAACATGCATTTTCTGATGAATTAGAGAAGAAAGAAAAGTGGTAGAGCTTCCACACCCATTCAGAAAAAATATAGGTTTGGAGGCTAGCCCTTCTCATTTATCGATAGAGGTCCAACGCTACGTCGTCTGTTCATTCAAAACGATCAAAATCTGGACGTTAAAACCGAAAATAATGCGCTTAGCAAAACGCGTATGGGTCGACTCTAGGTGCCTATAGGTCGACCGGATCTTGTTAGGGGCTGATCCCCAATGGGTCTCATGCGTTGTTTTGACATGTCTTGTTATTTATCTTTGCTCGTATTAATTCTTTGCTTTTTAACTTTAACGTTACGTTTGTTAACATAAATAAATTTCCCTTTATTTCTCTTTTAGTTTCGTTATTAACACGCCTTAAGCATTATTCCTGAAATTTACACACATATACACACACATATACACACGTGGGTTTACCCACATGCTATCATCCTTGAATTAATTATTTTATAATGTCACATTATATTTATTCATTTATAATGTTATGCTTACATAACGTTAGCTTTTAATTAACTTCCATTAACCATTCTGTAACATTGCACTTACATAACATTAACATTTACTGAATCTTATTTATTATTTTATAACGATACTTTTGTATGACGTTAACATTTTACTTAATTCTATTAATATCTTTACAGCGTTATGTTTGCATAATGGTAACTTTACATTTAATTCTCATTTATTCCGCACGCTTAAATTTTCAAATTCAAACGTGCGTTGTTTTCAAAATTCAAACGTTTATATATTTATAAAATAAAATATATATACATCGGTTTACACATGTAATTATTTTCTGACATCGAACTTCGAACGTCGATAACTTTTCCATACGAACTTTGTACAAAATTTATTATATATGTAAATTAATAAAAAAATCACCGTGAACGAAATGATGAAAATTTCAAGGCCGTTTTCTGATAATTCCAAAGATGCTTATTTTTCTCTGTCCATAATCAAGTTATATTATTTATTTATTCTGAAAAATGCGGGGTACTACATTCTCCCATCCTTTTGGATTTCCGTCCTCAAAATTGGACTAGATAGAACCATGTAATCCCTCGCATTCAGTTATGTAATTACATCCAAGAGTGTAAGCCCAATTTTTGGATCAAACGGGTCATTGTGCAAATTGTATCGTATCATGAAATATATGAATATACATGAATTTCTAAGTGGTGCCTCCTACGTAAATATTCTTTTCTATAATTTTTTTTGCCAAAACATGATGCAAACATCCTACATATACTTGAAATTATACATGAATGCAATTTTAAAAATCAAAATAAGATTTTATCCATTTTTTCCATACTTCTACAAAATATAAGCATAGTTCAACTAATTTTGCATCCTAAACCCTACCACATAACTTTTAATTTTAGAATTTTAGAAAAATATAATTTTCCAAACTCGATTTCTCTAAAAGAAGGTAGAAAATGGTAATTTTCACATTTACATCTCTCTTTTACGCACCTTTTTCTTTATACTTAGGACTTTTCTTGGTGCTTTACCAAAAATCCTATTTTCTCTGTACAATTTACAGAAGAAATTTCCTTTTTAAATCTTCTAAACTTTATATGGAAGAATTTCCTTTTTTTTCCAAATTTTCATTTATTAATGTAATTGCTTTTTTCTTTATAAAGTGTGATCATTACGGAAACATTGAAAAATAAGATCTTACTAATAAGCACTAACTTCTACAACCACCAATACATGGCACTTATGTAATGATACATTTTACTGTATGCAAAGAAGACACAAATCCTAATTTATAATATATTTACGAAATCTTAAACTTGCTTTTAGCTCAGAAAATGGCTCTATGACTATATAGAAACCTCTCTTGAAGGCTTCTCACACTTTATCATCTTAGGCCCCTATCTCTCACCAAGATAGTCTCTATCTACTATTGGACCCCTCAAACCCAAAAATCTAGTTGCGCTCCAACCCAGTCTCCATGATTGACTCTTACTTGTTGCCTCATGTGAATTAACAATTTTTTTCCAATTAACCTGCATTCTTTGTTAAATTTGTATTTATATGAAATCCCTTTCTCTACCATTTTCACATAAATTATAAGAGTCTGAAATTATCTTCAACTCTTCTCATTTTTGAACTATAACTATCTGGAAGATATCCTTTTTGAATTTCTTTTCTCTTAACCTTTTATACTATTCCATGCTTTTTGAGTGTTGATCATTTCTCGCTTTCCTTCCTTAATTTCACCATTAAAGCTTTCTACAATTACTACCCAAATTTTGTAGTCTACTCATATATCAAGTTAATCCTTCTAGGTTGTACATAGTGTCCTATGCACGCCATAGGGATTCTTTATTTCCATTCCCTTCACAGTCTTAATAGGGTGATAATTCTCATCTACTTCGTACTTACAATTCTGATTTTGTGTTTATTCTCTTTTTTTCCAAAAGTTTATTTATTCCACCAAACCTTCTTTCTTTCTTTTTCTTTTTCAAAATTCATCTTAAAGCTAAAAGCTTGAGTAGATAAGATTAACTATTTTCTATTCATTTACTACGATCTACCCATAACTGCACTTTTTTTCTTGAAATTGTTGTGCATTTTTATACATTTGAGCTACTTGTTACTACTACTATTACTTTTTGAGAGAAACTATTAAGGCTAAGTTTATTTGAATCTTTTCTAATGAAATTTTTTCATTTTTTGTACAATAACAGGAAAACTTTAATTTTTTTGTATTTTCTTTATTGAAATAGATAACATGAAATATGCTGTTATGTCTATATTTTATACACCTCCGTTTCTACACATTTCTTATTACTTTAACAAAATTCATTTTCTTACAAAGTTGTAAATTTATAAAAACTCATCTTACAATTCTTCTTGTTCCAATGAATTAAAATGTTTCATTATCCATCTTACTCATGAATTTTTTTTTTATTCGTACTGAATTCATTTAGTCATTTAAGGTTTTAGTTGCAATATTTCTAACCTTCTTCTATAAAGCACCTACTCTATTCCAACTTCTTTTCGATTCAACAAAATATATTTTTCTAGAGTTACTTCCAAAAAATTTGGCATCTCTTCCCACTTATTTTGTCTAAACCTATAAAATATTTGTATAAATAATTTTTCAAAGAGAATCTGCTTTTAAACCAAAAGTTTATTTTTGTGCAATTGTCTACTTTTAAATAAATAAATATTTTAAAACTTCACATTTAAATTTAAAACTTGAAAATTTCTGAATTTTTTTCCAGTTTAAATATCTTATTATGGGGACTGAGTCAAAGTGGATCCTCAATGCCCTACCTAGCTTATTTTTCAAATAGTCACTTTCTCACATCAATTTCTCTTTATGTTGATTTTCCATGACTGTCCATTTCTGTACTAAAATCTGATTCTAGCACTCTCCGTGCACAATATATATGTCTAATCCATTTTATGTCTTTCTTCCTAAGGTACTACTATCTTACCCATAAATCTAAATAATTCCAAATTTCTAGACATTAAATATATGGATTTTTCTACTTTATACCAAGCCTATTGTACATCTTATATCACCGTCACTATAGGACCTACTGTTCTTGGATTACATAATCCTAACCTTGATGTACATAACTATTCCCAAAAACTTTCGTATATTATATCTTTCAAAAGTACGTTTTCTCTATGGATCTACTTATATATAATATATTTATATTTTAAAATACAAATACGTTCATTTATTATATATTTAGGACCACTAAACTTAAGCTCTAATACGAAATGTAACAATCCAAATCTCAGAGGATCCGGATTTTTCGCAAGATTTGTTTGGTACCCTAAAAATAAACAAATATAGATATAGTAGAGCTCAAGTAAATAAATCACAATGGAAATGAATAAAATATAATAAATATAAAATACTTACCAAGATAATAACATTTCTAAATCAAGTGTCTTTAAGCTAAATAATCTCTGCGTCTTATCTAACCCGTGGGTTGTTCTGAAGAGGGCGTTAGAACTAAAGTTTTGATGAAGGACAAGATTATGCACTTTGAAACATAACACTACATATATTGTTCCATTTCCATTTTTAGTTATAATAATCTCACTTAGGTTATAATACTCTTAATTTCGTGCATAAATTGTACTCACCTACTCTCGAGTAGACCAGACCTAATAGTCAATATATATGTAGCTACATGGCTTTGGACCACCTCGATCCTACACACTACCCACAATATCCCCCATATCCTCCTCGATAGGACAACATCGTCTTGCGATGCAAGTGCTATAATTACATCTGCAAAGTACCACATCGTATGCCCTGCACTATAGGCCAACATGCAAAAGTTTTTCCGTTTTATAGGAAAACATGAATTGAATCTGTAGTATCTACACTGTTGATATCCACTATGTACCACCACGTGCATACATTGAGAATTCATACATAATTGCCATATCTATACTTTTGAGTTCCGCTAACAAATGGCGTTGTTAATGCCCACTTCATATGAAACTCAATGTGGATTTACTACATCTATAAAGGGCAATTTCTAGGCCCATAATATAGATGTTCAACATGGTCGGCCTCTTCTCAGCTTGGCAACGACCCGACGCGGTCACCCCTCAACTAGTTGGAAGACTTTTTAATGGGTTAAGGCCTTGCCCTACAATAAACAAACTAAACAATTAAATGGTGCTGCGCCCGCATCCAACGTATCGATAGTGAAAGATCATTGGCATGTTGGCTTAACAAAAATCTTCCGTTTCGCTTCTGATTAAGGATGTCAAGTATCCGAATGGTTGTTATCCTTACTAAGCTTGCTCCAGGCAGCCACACGAACTCTCAAATCATCCATCTTCCTTTTGACTAATTGTATAGGACAACCCCTTATAGCCTACAATATAAATGCAGCCAAGGCATACCCTCTTGATGGACACTACATACCAGCCTCCAATAGACCGCTCTACTATGCCTACATTGGAAATACATTCTTAAGGTATCCACCACGTCTCGTTTGAAGCCTCTACTTCTTGGTCTAACATAGCATGCTCGATCTTAATCCCAGATCCGAGATCAATAGTCCGTGATTGAATGGGAATGCTGCTACAAATGCACCTTGTGAGGTTACCATACTCCGAAACATATGTTATTATCCGCTTTATTAGGCCTACATCCAGATTCTCTTTGGACTGCTCCAAGAGAACCTCATCTTTTTGTTACAACCTGTGCTTAATCTTTTCTTACACATTTATTATCTTATCTTTACTTTAATATGCTTTTATTTGTTATTATGATACTATATTCACTATGTCTTTCTTACATTTTATGACAATCTCAGTCCGAAGTTGTGCTTACCTGTCATAAATCATCTATCATAATAATTACTTTATCTTTTATTATCTGCATTTCAACAGCAAATCTTAATCACATTACTCATTTACTCTTTTTCCCTATCTCTCAAGTATCTAACTTGATTATTATTTTTATTTCTTATGTCACACTTATTTATTATGTCCTTTTACTTCTTATAGTTGTTGGAAGTTTAGTCTAGGAAGTTAATCACAATATACTTGGTTTGTTAAAGAAACTTTACAGACCTATTTACATATTTTAATGTAAAACAATATAAATAGTACCTTGTAATTGCAAGATATTTCTCTTACTATTCTCCTTTAATTGCTGGATAGTGCAAGATATAGTAATATCCCTATTTTGCATTGATCCTGCTTTCTTTGCCTTTTATTCTCGTACTTACGTTTACCATATTAAATTATAAAAATGTACTCTTTTTCTAAACCAACAAACTATGCTAGTACTGACTTTCAATTTTATTTATATGTTAAATTCCCTTTTATATTCAAATCTGTACGTTTACCATTTATACCATAAATTTTTTCACTTTTAGTCTTTCTCCATAATTCTTAAGCCCAAGGTCACTTATATTGAAACGACCCAGACTTCCCCTTACCCCGAAGAGACGGAGGAGCCCGGATTGCTTTGGGAACACAACGCGTCAGAACATAAACAATAGAACATTTCATTGTTATTACAACAATTTACATTAGAGTTAAAGATATCAGAGTTCAGATAAATAATATACCGCGGAAAATATCAGAGATTTTACAAATTACAAAGCAACGGAGTATATATATACATAAATATAATGTATAGCGGAAATACATCAACTACCACAATTGAAAGGAATACAGGGATACAAAGCATTCCGAATATAGCTCCAGCTGTAATCAAGGATCCTGTGAAAAGAAATATCTGCGGAAACCAAAACTACTAGTTGCCCATGTGGAAAATCAGGCACCCCGAGTTTAGGTAGAAACAATAAACTCCGAGTTAGTTATGGGACTGGTGTGAGAGCTAAAACAGTTATTAAAAATTTATTTTAAAATATGGTAAATCATGGGACCACACCGTATAACACGGAACGAGTTTACTCCACATAAATCTCAGTTTATAATAAAACAATTTATAAACAACGCAATGATTTTCGAAAAATGGAGCTATTATAAGACTCAGGTCCCATCACACAATGCAACGCAAGCCGAAGGATAGAGTTTTACCTTATAATAGCCAAACATGCTTGATACGCTTTAAAACAAATCATTTTTATATTGCTATAAGTGCATAGTGTCAAAATAACTTCAAATATAAATGTGTCAATCATAAACGGCATAGTACCCCATCCTACTAGGTCGCCATATAGGTTTACAACTAAAACCGAAAGGTCACGTATTGAAAATTGGATTTTCGTCATGAGTCAAGGCAAGGGATGGTCTTCTTATCGATTCAGATCACCTCTAGCAAGATGACCTAGGATCACACCTACGGGCAACCCTTGGACCCTGCAGTGCCGGTCCGCACTTACTTTAGTGGATTGGTTATTCCCGAACAATACGGTTTCTGGTCCTATCGGACCTCCAAGATGGTTAGTACGTCAATCAGACATATCCGAGACGCCACGCTATCCATCATCCACATAAGTAAATATGCCTGGGCTCCATACCATGCCACTAGCTCTAGCTAGAAAGAAACGTATGCACTCACTGCCTCATTTATCTTATTATTGACTCATGCCGAGGTGTGAGGCTCACGAATTAATATTATACACAAAGCTATGCTATTTAAAGCCGTGCTTTGACCATCAACCACAAGACTCTGCTTTTCAATAGGAAGCCTTGATCATTTGCATCTTAGCATGCCACATTGACAATTCACGCCATACAACTGATGTCTATCAATATGTAACCTTTAAGTTCGTACATCCCCAAAAAGGGTGTTAAGAAAGAGAATAAATTCCCCGCTACCAAACAGATATATACTTAATATAAATCAATCAACACAGAATGAAATCCAATGTCAGGCACATATCCATTTACAAGTCCGTTCTGGGTTTGAACGAAACCGAAGGCACCTTATTCCTCGTCCCATATGTCCAATACATGAGAGAGGTCCTCGCATATCCGGTCAATCTCCAAGTATGTCTGAACGATCACCACTTATTACCTTGCCTTGGGTGTATAGCCCAATCAAGACATCAATAATCATCCATACGATGTGAAAATCTCCGGTCTTCGACCACCGTCTTCATCGTCGACTTTTAGTCATTGTATCAGTTATTCAAAATGGGATAAACCCAGTCTTTCCGAATAACTCGTGTATTTTATAATCAATAATCAAGTGCTATAAAACATATACACAACACCAAAAGGCCATATTGTAATAGTTTTTCGATCCAAATTCATAACAGTTTTAAATGTTAGAACTTGCTAATGGTTATTGCCATTGTAAAGCATTATCACGCTAATAACCGTGATACTAGTCGGTGGTATCGTAAATACAAAGGGTAGTTGAGTAATTTTATCTTTTAGCGTTGAACCCTAATTTCTAACGCATTTTACTTCTCTATCTTCAGATCCGCACCCCTTCTCATCCAATTCAATCTCCAAAAATTCAATCGTCGATTACGATATCTCCGCCTCACCTACACCACATCGATCTAACACGGAACTAGTCCCTTTGAACGAGAACAGAAAGTCGATTCCTCATCCGTATTCGCTTGGTTGTTCACTACAGCATCGCTATAGATCAACTCAGGCATCTTTCATTCAATTCTAAGTTTTGCATTTTCGTGTTGCTTTAATGGCTATAGGTCGTGTATTTCCATGTTGCTTTAATGGATGTTTCACACAAGTTTCAGGGATTTGATTTGCTTAGACTTCGGCTTACTTTTCAATTAAGATTTTTGCAGGTCCTTGATGAGTCACCTGTATCGATTATGTGTATTTGTGCTATTTTGAATTTTTCAATCAGTTGGTGTAACTGTTACCCTTGATTTGAATTCCAATTCTTACTTCCACATCTGTTTGTTTTTCAATTCAGAAATATACTATTTATTATTTCTTATGAAAAATATGTTATTTATAATTTTCATTATATAATCCTCATTATGTGTTATATACTGTGATGTACATATTTTAAGGGATGATCAATTATACCACCGATTATATCTACCCAATTCATGTTATGTTATGCTGGCTCTGCCCGAAATTATGCCTAATATGTATTCGTACTACTGCTTTTTATCTAGAAAAAAAAGCTAAATGCATACTCTACTGCCACCATCCCTATTAGCTATAAGCAACAACAATATGTCAACTCTACATGATTTACATACTCTAATCAATTTTCAAATAGCTTCAGATTATATAACTTGAGGAACTAATCAAAACACTAAATGACTTGTTTTGCACGTTCTGATGTCATGTGATTTTTGCACCTATTAAACAAAGATTCTTCGTACATGGATTATTGCTAATTCTTGGTACATGTTCTTAATTTGTACAGTTTGTTCGGGCGGAATTCTGCCTGTTTACCACTTAGCTAGTGGTTTTGGATCTTTTCTAAACAGTTGGTTAGTCAAGTTAGAGGTGAGAATTATAATCTCAAGTTTTTTTTAGTGTCTACTGATCTACTGTAGTTGTGCATAAATTCAGATATCATATAAGCTTAAAGCATAAGCTCTGTAGCTTATCTATATTTATCTGGATAAATATGTGTTTACATATATATACGTGTATGGATATGTATTAATGTTAGTTAAAGTCTTTTCTAAACTAAGTATAAATATGGACATTGCTGTTAGACTATTAGCTAATGCCTTGAGCAAGATGGTAAGGGTACTTATACACACACCCAAGGACTTGCCTATTTCAGGCCTAGTTAGACTGTTAGACTTATAAACTAAGGTCTGTTGTTTTTTTTTCTTTTTAAATTTTGCATACTGAGTATTTATAATATAAATTATAAGAAGGCATAAAAAATTATTTTTTATTAAGCAGTATTTTTTTTGCTATTATGTACTTTCATCATAAATTTTGATTATACAGTAAGTTATTTTTATGTTTCCTTGTAGACATCTTATCATAAAATAATTCTGAACTGGAATCCTCTTATGTTTGCTATGATATCTTGGAATTCTGGACTACAACATATTTTCTATGCATAGTCTTTTTCTTAGTATTTCCAGGCTTGTATTAAATCATCATAAAGTAATGCATTTTTTTATTCTGATCCAAGTAACTTAATCTCAATATTTCCATCCTACAATTTAGCTAAAATAAGTACATACTATAAAATGTCGATATTTCCATCCTACAATAGTCTAATGCTCATATCGAAGATAGTTATTTTCCAATCGATCCTTTTGTTGATTCAAACAATGTCAATTTCCACCATTTATTTTATGAATCAAATGTCTCTTTTTCTGATGTTAGCTGTATGCAAACTCATAGGAACAGATCAGGCTTATTGTCAGACAAGGATATCAATGCAAGCAGTGTTGATGAATTTTATCTGAATGTGGGAATGCCAATGTACGATAGCAACAATCAAGTTGTAGTGGAGCATTTACATTTGAATCCTCATTCTTCTGCTAATTACTTGCATGGAATCGGGACTCATAAATCATTTCTTGTTAGTAATGATTTCTATTTCGCACCTGTTCAGAGCGACGAATGTAATGATCAATATGTTAGCAAGGATGCAAAATCAAACCAACAAATAAAACCAATGTAGTGAAAGGGCAATGGCTGCCTGAGGAGGACCGGTAATAATTGAATATCCTTATTTGCTTCTTGAGTAGATAAATTTTGATTAATGCTATAGCTGCATAGATTGCTCTCTTTCTTTCTTATTTTAAAATACAGATGATGAACTAACTTGATGTGATAATTTAGTAACTAATATAACCATCCATTTCGCAGTTTGGTGATTGAATTGGTTGAACAATATGGAACAAAAATGTGGTCATATATAGCTCAAATGTTGCGTGGTAGAATCAGAAAGCAATGTAGGGAGAGGTGGCACAAACATTTGAGACCTGGAATCAAGGTATTTTCTGTGTACCTTCCATTCTGAGTTCAATTTTATTTTATTTAATGTTCAAAAAAAGAAAAAGACAGTTGTCCATAATAGATATCAATCAATCTGCATGTCTATTATACATAGCTGCC
Organism: Allium sativum; assembly: GCA_030737875.1. Lineage (NCBI taxonomy): Eukaryota > Viridiplantae > Streptophyta > Magnoliopsida > Asparagales > Amaryllidaceae > Allium > Allium sativum. Next base: position 375,924,648 of record CM060909.1, on the reverse strand, counting down.
ATAACTTTACTTTTCTTCTGTTTCACCTTAATTTATGTCATGTTCGAGCATGACCTCAACTAATGTGTCATGAACCATGCATAGGACTGAATAACTCACTGGTTTATAGTTAAATTGTATTGCTTAATTTGCTTTTGTCAGTGATAATGATGTTTGTGTGGTTGTATTATAACCATTTATGCATGGGTTGTGGGCGCTTTGATTAGGAATTGAGTAAATGACCACTTCCATAAAAACTAAGCATGTTAATAATGAATGGTACTAGTTGAATGAATGCATTTATCACATAATCATTTCATACTCATTTAATAGAATGGTACTATTTGTTAGATAATTTGTTTTCTGGTTTTAGTATTAGACTTGAAACAAAAACTTATTTGAATTTTAAGACTCACTGGAAATTGATTACACTCTTGTATTAAAGAGTGATAGTCACAATAATAATTTTTTTTTGTTACACTATGCAAGCACGACCGTAATATGAAGAAATCTCATCTTGATTTTTGATTAAAAAAAGGCAGTCATCGACTGTCACGGGAAAACCGCTAGGGTGCGAGTAAAAACATCAAGTTGCTATCTTTGTTCATTCTTAGCTTCCCTACCAGGTTATGGTCCTAAAAAGACCTTCATTATGAATATACATTTATTTGGAGGAAAATAAATGTAGATAAACCAAAAGACGATACAAAAAAATATGAAGAATACAACTTGATTCCAGCTTTCAGAAATATGACACAGCTGCTAGTTTTATCATGATTGTTTGTTCTCACAATATAATACAACTAATAATGTAGTATTCAATTTAACAATGGTGACATGATTAATCTAATATGCTAGGAGTAAATTAGTAATTATATAATCTTCTACTTATTAACAGTTACAAATTGAATTACATAAGTTTTCAACATTGGTTCCTTAACGCCAATGGAATTTAATCCAACGACCTTTATATATACGATCCAAAGACCAACGACTCTCCTGTAGGGACCATGTCTGGACTGGATTATATATCCATAGATCCTAATATATTAGGTAAACATATGGCATAGTCCCTTCATTATTAAAAGAATCACTGAATTAGGAACAATATAAAAGTGTCCGATGAACAATTTGCTAACATTTCACATTTGAGTATTAGACCAACAACTACCACCAGTATTGAAAGTCATTCAGTTATACTTAGATGACCGTTACTATAATTTACTTTTTTAACTGACCATATCCGTTCATTTTCTAGTTAGTAACTATTTAATGATTTGAACATGGTATTTGCATATGACATATTTTATTATAATAAAATTTGTTATTTTGTAATTATTTAATCTGGGTATGAAGTTTAAATCAAAGTAAACAACTTATAAGAATAACATTCAAGAAATAAATATGTTTATAATGTAATCAGTCTTATATATGTATATCTTCATATTTAATTTTATAACAACAAAATAAGCAGTAATTCCAACCATATTTATCAAAACCATACAAAGTTACAACATCTTATAAAAACAACTTGTCAGATCCTTAATATGAGTATTACGTTACCTCTTGGTAAATGGCAGAAATGTTTCTATTAGTAGATACCACATATAATGTTAATTGAATGCTACTATGTGCTCCTTTTCCTTTTTACTATCTATTACAAATAATGCTGAAAATCATACCACTAAATTATTACAATATCCATGTATAGTTTACTGAAATGATTTGTATCACAAGCGGAAATTTAAGAATTTGCTTATAGTATGGGTTAGTCGATCACAAAAAAGTATATAAGATGGGTTTGGTACACATATGTTGCGTGAACTTAGATAATGTTTAAATAGAACCTTCACATATTAGATAATTTATCTGATATCTTATTTTCTAAATATTTTATATTCTCTCCAAGTATAAGGTGTTTACAAATTTACAGGTTATAAGCAAAATAGATTGTTCCTAGTTGTATGCTCAACATAAGCAAAGCAATTGGTAAATTTTGTTGAAATTTCTTTCTTTTTCTCTTTTTAATATAAAATGCTTTAATAGAAGATATATGTATAACTTGTCTATTGAAAGAAGATAAATATAGAACACAAAGTACTTGCAAAAGAGTCAACATCACCGAATGTAGAAGCCTTCATTACTTAAATTCTTCACCCGTTAATAACTAATTGCACATTAACATAGTACACCATCGGTGTCTACAAAAACATGTTCATTTATGAAAAATTATGACATAAATGAAACCTCAAAATAACATTTCAGATCAATACCAATCCTACTAACTTCATCGAACACATACTTTACTCCTCATATCCACTTCGGCTAATGCACTAATATTCCATGTAAATATTTAACTCAAACAAAAATTATATATATATATATATATATGATCTCCTATTTTGGCAGTAGCACATATGCTCCACTAATGGATTGATACCCACTAATAGACGTTTTCAATAGCATTTTGATAATTTCACCTTGGAGCGGTATCATGGAAAATACAAACTACAGTTTGATGGAGACAGCATACAAATATACATCCAACATTTGAAATTTCGAAGGATATAAAATAATAGTTTGCGGTCGATGGTTGATAAGAATTAAGTAGGATTTAAGATGGTGATAAGGGTATGAGCAGTTGGGACACAGTAGGGAATAATATTAGTTAGAGAAGAAGTAGAGAATTGAAGAAATGAGAAATTTAGATAAACTTTTTTCTATCAATCCTTTCGTACATATCAAATATTTATACCCAACATCCTACCTACGCTATATAGGGCACTATACTAAATGCAAATTACAGCTAAAAGCAAAACAGAAATAACAAATGTTTGAATTAAAGAAAAATGCAGAAGATTTCCATCAACTTGCATCCTCCATTTGCACTGCATTCATTCAAGGAATCTTCTAGAAGGTGCTATAGGTTGAGAACCGTATTGGTTTCATAGTAGTGGAAAATGGGAACTAAAAATAAGCCAGTGGGGAAATTTTGAATAACCAAATTGGCTAACTTTTAATATGCGCTCAACTATGATTCGATAGATTACCTGATGGAATCGAAAGCCTTCGCAAAAAAAATAGCTAAGGAAGACAACCGAGCTTCCATCGAAGAACAACCTTTGGATTGACGACAACTCACAATTATGAACGATCTTTCTGGTGTTCAATTCGACCCAGCCGCAACCTGAAATTAGGGTTAGGTAAAAGGCGCACGCGCATAAAGGAACTTAAAACATGCGGAACATTGTTAATATCAATACCGCAGGTTAATAAATTTACGAATTAGGGTTTGCCATAGGAATAACAAACCTGACTATTGATTTGCAGCCATGGATTTGATATGCGAGAAAGAAAGCCAAAAGAGGTAGTAAACGGGGAAAATAGTAAATAAATAATTAGAAAGGACAAGATTCAGAATGAAATGCCGATAAGGAATAGACGGGAAATATAGCAGTAATAAATAATTGGAAGCGAGAAAAGGGAATTTTGGGTCGCTTCAAATTTGGTGAAAAGGAACCGTAGCGCACGAATTAAAAATGCGATGGTTCATTTCACAAAATGCTAAGAATGCTTGTGACGCCTCCAATTCGAACTCACTAATTATAATATAGTATAAATAAGTTTCTAACATGCCATATTTGTGTGTAGTTTTGAAGTTGTAACTGTATATCGATTATGGCTTCAAAGCATTACATGAAAAGTTTAAATTTTTGCTAAGAACTAAACACACGTGTAGCAAGCTGGAGATACTTGGATATGTTAATTGTTCATGTCCACACATGCCATACATATTATGAAGCACAACACAAAACAGCTATATTTTTTTACACATACCGAATTGCCAGCTACAGACATATTATATGATGTTCACTCTCACAATCATATCCTTGGAAGTTAGGAAGTCTTATATGATAGATTTCGTTGATATTTTTCTTCCATAATCAACCTGAGCCCTTCTGTCTTCCAACAAGCATTCAAGATTTTTTATCAATATTTTTTCTTTAAAGCAGACTGAAATTATGATGTTTACTCTCATAGAGTATCAAGTGATCATGCATAAAGCTGATAATAATAACTTATAAGTATGTTTATACTCTACTGCCACCAAAAAATAGGATTAATGCCATTAAATATCACTCTTTTAATACAATGTAAACAGCTAGCTATACACAAGTCGTGAAATGTTTGCATAGGTCTGCCCTTTTTCTATTTCTTTCCATTGTACCAATCTTATGAATTCTCAGCCAAATGTTTAGCTATACACATTAGTTGTCCATTATTTTGGTTAATTATTCTGTTTTTATTAAGTTTTACATTAACGGAAGTTCTATACACATTAGTTGTCCATTATTTTGTTTAATTATTCCATTTTTATTAAGATTTACATTAATGGAAGTTTGTAAGCTTTTTCAGTGATAAGTAAAGTTTAGCTTGGATCAATTGTTATTCGGTACTTCAAATAATGCTAAATGGTTGAAGTAACTTTACATTTGATGACATATGTAGGCAAATGTATTATTTAAATATTATACAAATAGACTTGCTTGGAACTATTTATATACTTTTGTAAATATGAATGTGACCTGTTCAAATATTTAAATATATAACCACTTCTGTACATTTTTGCATATTTATTACTCACTAAATGTAAGTTTTGTGTTAAATCAATTTGTCTATTAACCAATCTGTACATGCCATGCATTCTAAGCAAGTCCACCTACTAGTGATAGGTTTTGGCTTTCATGATGGCAAACAGTTGATGGAGGAACTAGACTAAATTACCATCCTTACTAGCGCCTGCCCTTAGATTTATGATAAAAGAGGAATGATCTTGTACAACTAGCTGTACCATTAAAAACAGTGAATATTTAAGGCCTTACCCATATTATTAGCTATACTGTTAAATCAACCATTCATAAAATCTAAATCTAACGATATGCAAATAAATCACAATGCTTACATATTAAAAGTCAGTTTGAATCTGCTAAAAATATAATTTTATTAGTTATTTTAAAAACAAAAGTTTTGACACTAAAAAGTAAAGACTTTAAAAACAAAAGTTTCTTTCCAGTTTCCAATAGTCTAAGTACATCTATCTATCTTTGTTTTTATACTAAAAACAAGAGTATACAACTATTAACCAACATCTATCTTTCTTTTCCAGTCATACTTAACATATGAAACTCTGTAACGTCCCGCATTTTTATCAGTTTATATTTGAATATTTAAATTAGTTTAAATATTGAATTTGTAGTATAAGTAGATTTATATATATAAATTAAAACAAAGTTGAACATATAAATATATATATTAAATATAATCGAGCCCGTAATATCGCGGTAGTTCGTAATTTAACGTTTCGAACTTCAACTGAGCGTACAAGATCCGTTACAAGTCGGATTTCCTCGAAACAAGAAACGTTGGAATCTGTTGAACTGTATTTTTCTAGTGGAAGTGAAAAATCGAGATTTCGGATTATATATTGTAAGTTGTGCCCAAATTAAATATTCAGAAAAAGCAGCGCCATATTCGTTTATGGCCATAACGGTTATTTAAATATCGGTCTTGAATTTGGACAAGGTTCTTTTGGGTCGTAGTTATAATTTAATTTTTAGAATTTTACTGTAATTTTTAATTAATTAAATACGCAACTTTTTATTTGGAGTATTTTGCACCCTTAATCAGTATTTTGAGGTTTCACAATATGAGTTAACCTACCGATATTATTATATCTTTGGGATCGTGACACCTCGCTGGGCACGGCTGTATCCTTATTTCTGTCTGTAGCAATTCGAATATGAACGAAACATGCAAAACACGATAAGTAATTTAGTATCACATCCAACGGTTCAAAGTAAGAATCACATGTCGTCCCTCTTGATTTCAACAACTGTACCATACTTTATCTTTCCCACTTGGCCAAGATCTTCCACGCAGACCTTTACACAGCTCATTCTTTGGAAATTTACACTATTCTGTAGCCCTATACATGTTAAGGCTTGTGAACAGTTAAGAAATCTACGCCCGTATTCTCACATCACTGCAATACCATGTCATTTTCTGTTTCACTTCAACACAGCTATGTATAGCACGGACCTATCCTCCCCTTATTTCCTTCATGGAAAAGTAACCAATGTATTTTCAAATCAAGTTGTCTCTTTCAAAAACTACAACTATCTTTTTCCTATAGATATTAAAATCAATGCTGTTATGAATTCTCACATCGCACCCATACGCTGCAGATCCTACCCTAAAACTTATATGTCTGGGCAAATCAATATCCTGCAAAGCTAATATTGGAAGAATGTACCTCCTAGTGCTTCTGTTCCTTGGCATCCAAGGATCATATCCTATAAATAATGTCGACCTGCCCATCCTCTCGTTGGGACTGAAACCCAAACTCAGTGATCTTCGTTCTTTTATGGCTTCGTGAGGTTATATAGCATAAACCGCAAGATCGATGGTTTCAAGCAAAAAATCAAACAACTAAATTAAAAATCCTCAAACAAAATATGTACGCTCCTCTGGTTATGGCATCACGTTGGGTTTGTTTCATCAACACAGTAATTGTAGTATGGAAAGTCGGCTATTGGTGGAAGCATGGAGGGGCCTGGCGTCACTCAGGCTGGCGATTAAACGGAGGACATAGTGGAGGAAGTAATCATATGGTGAGATCGGAGAAGATCATTACCGACGAACGAGATGGAGGGGAACATCCACGCACAAATGGTGATGGAGGTTGTAGCGATAGGAAAATACTGTGTTTAAGGTGGAGGTTGTGTTATACAGGAGTGGTGTTTCATTTTGGGCGTACGCTTTGTGGGAGGATGGACGGAATATGGGTTAGGTGCCAAGCGAGATCAGAGGGTCGGAGGAGGTTTGTTCAACGCAGGGAAGAAGGGGAGTTCAAGTTCAAATTTTTTGGATGTGTTGCGAAACTGTTGTGGAAGGAGCAGATGGTTTGTAATAAAAGAGGGAGTGAAGCAGGTTTGGAAGTTGGCAGGAAGGGTGATCATTGTTGAATGCATGGAGCCGTATATGGTACTATGTTAGAGTAAATTATGGAACATGGCATGCTAAGGGAATTCACTGAAAAAGGGTTTTCCTGTTGATGAATAGAAAGACTTGGAGACCACAAGTGATGAGAACGCTCTCGTTTTGAACATATAAGGGGGGACGTGGGTTTAAGTGGGGAAGTGTGGTGCTGCCAAGTGGATAAAAGTGGCATATTGCATATTGGGGTAAGGAGTTTAACGTTTGGGTATGGTGAAGTGTTTACAAGCCATGAGTTGTAAAGGAAGACAGAGTTTCAATATTAAAGGAAGGAATCGTGTACATGGCATGAAGTGATGGGAGAAGATGAGTCATTGTGTAACGCGGATCATTGGTTTATTCATTGGGAAGGTGGGCCGATGAGAAAGTATATGGAGCCCAGTTTAGAGACGTGAAGTATGTTGCAATTTGGGCTGGGCTTACTAAAATAGAAAGAAAAATATAATATATAAGGCAGGCAATTGAATTTGAACACCGAAAGAAGAATTTTGTGAATACAGAAAAGAAGAAGGAATAAATGAAGAAGCCGGTTAGTCGTATTTCGGTGATGGACCCTGTCAACATGCGGGAGCATACGTTATCAGAACTTGATGAAACAGGTGTCATTAGGACCGTATCAATGAAGGCTACCAAAACATGGAGTTTGAAAAGATTTGGAGCTCGTTTGGATTTATAGAATAATTAAACGCCTGTTTTAATCGACTGACGCAAATCATTATTTAACGGTTAACGTGCAAGGTGAGTAAATTCACTAACTCTGATCAATTTTAAAATATTATAATTATATTGTAATGTTGGTTGGATGATGTGTGATGGTCGTTTAGGTAGATTACAATTAAATTAGTTGAAATATACATGTCGTTGCATGTGCACACATCATTTGTTGGATACTAATTCCATCGGTTATAATATTCCCTGGTATGGGATTAGTGTTAATTGTGTTGACTAACATTGTTGGATACAGGAAACCGGTTGTTGGAATCCAACCGGATTCCTCAATATTTATATGTAACGTTTGCGCTGTTTGAACCCAAATGATATTTAAAACCCCGTGTGAATATTGATGTTGAACGGAAATTCAGCATTTGTTTTGATTTAATAAATAAACGATATCGATTAAGAAAGTGGCGACCGTCGACCATGAACCCATCGTTTTTTTAAGAAGTCGGTTGTAACAACCCTGATTTTTACAACATGCTAAGACAAGAATCAAGGAAGAATTTAACTATAAAATCTGAATCAGGAGAAACGGGTTGCTCCATTGCGTTCATCTCGGAAAAATACGCGAAATAGACTCCGAGTTTTCGAAAATCGGAGTCCGTATGACCCAGTTATGGCCCGTCAAAGTTTTCAGAAAAATTCAAGTTCAAAAACAGTTTGAAATTCAAATCTGGAGCCAAATGAACTGGGCGGGAAAATTCCCGCCCAAGCCCCAGGTCGACTGGGGTGTCGACTGGGGAGTCGACACGCCCAGGGGGCAGGTCGACTGCCCAGTCGACACGGGTGTCGACCTGGGTGGTCCGACCACTTGGGCCTGGGTGCACCTGCTGCTGTCTTGGCTCGGTTTTATGGGCCTGTGACGGATTTTGAGGGTTCAAATCTATCCTAGGGTTAATCTAAGGGCCTAAACTACTCCTAATCTCTATAAATACACCCTAGGAGCTAACCTAAATCACTAAAAATCATTCTAGCAACTAAGTGCTGCCAAAATCTATCTTGATCATGGCCTCCATATCCAACTCCAAGGGCTAATGCATTCAAATCGGGTTCAAATCAAAAGGTGCAAGCTTTCTACATCAAATCGAGGGTAGATCAACGTTGCTACGCAAATTTCATGACGATTCTTCAACAAAGGAGCCACCTTTCTTCGTCAAGACGATTCATGCTCCTAGCCCTCTTGCCACGCTAAGTAAGTTCTAGCTACTTCTAGATCTAAACGGTAGTTTTAATGATGGCATGGAATAAAACGAGATTAAACCAAGTATGCTAGCCTATATGAACCTTGTCATGCCTCTTTTGCTTGAACCTATGACTTTTGGCTATGCTTAGTGACTAAATCATGCCACTTATGTTATGTTTAACTTAGTCCATCATGAAAGATTGAACCTTTACTTGCGGAATATTGGCATGAATACTTGAAACAACTTTGACTTGCGAAATATGCACATGAATATGACTTGGGGCTTATGCATGTAAAGGAACCCAAACCCCCTTATGATATCATGCATGTTTGTGGCCAATCCCGTTGTGACATTATGCATGTTTGAGGCCAAAAACCCCTTATGATGCTATGCATATTTTGAGGACAAACCCCTTATGATACCATGCATGTTTGTTTCCAATCCCTTTTTGACATCATGCATGTTATGAGACCAATATGTAGCATAGTGTCCTTACTATGTTGACTCGCTTTTACTTGGGTTGGAAACACGACTTGGGGTAGGTTAGACGTGCGTGATTATGACATGATAATTTGACATGGGATTTCATGAAAATATGGCACTCATGATACACCTAAATGTGGACATGACATGTGGGGTAAACATGGGACTTGAAACTAGACACATATGGGTTGTAAGTGTAATATGACACTAGACCAAACATGAAAGTGGCCAACTCGAGGTTGGGTTGAGTTTGTAGCATAAATCTACCCGGACCCGCCCGGCTTAACTAGTGGCTACAAACAATAGGACCTAATGTGAGTAGTTGGTCATATAGCACTTAAAACCCGAGGTTAGACTAGGTTGTGGTGTAAAGCTACCCGGACCCGCCCGGCTTAACTAGTAACCACAACAAAGTTTAATGTGAGAGGTTGGGGTGCATTAATCTAATTAATGCCATATGAAAAGGTTAAGTAATTTTGACTAATGACACTTAACCGATATGACACGAATGGGTAGGTTAAGTGGAACCAGACTTGATTTCTTAATGACACTTAACCATATAAGACAATTAGGGGATGGGGTTAAGTAATTTACACTTAACCAATCCGACTTGGTAATTAGATGGGGTTAAGTAACTTAGACTTAACTAATCTAAACACGGTAATTAGATGGGGTTAAGTAACCTACACTTAACTAATCTAAACACGGTAATTCGATGGGGTTAAGTTAAACACTTAACCAATCTAAACTTGGTAATTCAATGAGGTTAAGTAAGCAATACTTAACCAACTTAACATGATAATTTAATAGGGTTAAGTAACTTATACTTAACCAATTATACATGGTGATTTGATGAGGTTAAGTAACCTATACTTAACCAATCTAATATGCGGATCTGATAGGGTTAAGTCACAAGACCTTTTAAATATACCTAACCATTGTAATACGATTAGTGGATGGGGTTAAGCTAACCCATACTTAACCAATCGGACTCGATAATCTGATGGGATTAAGATAATCTATGCTTAATCAATCTAACACGATAATCTGATAGGGTTAAGACAAACAAATACTTAACCAATTTGACATGATATGGTTAAGTCATGAGCTTCTTGGTATACTCAACCAACTTGTAGGGCTAAGCCTTGAACTTAAATACTTAGCCAATCTTGACATGATTCGTAGGCGGGTTAAGTCATGAACTTGAATGACAACACTTAACCCAATAGACAAAACCCAAGCTCAGAGGACTAGGTTGAAAATCGTAGTTAACAAGGATAGCAGGAAGAGAAGCTAAGTGGTAAACCTTAGTTAATGATAACCAAGTAATAATTCTTAGTCAAGGAAATTGGACCAGTTTACAGATAGATGAGTAACCCGATACGGTAGGTCATCGCTTGAACACACGTGGAGGAGCGAATTATCTGACTTAGATAAAGGCTCCAACGAACTGGGTGACGAAGCGGTAGCTTCGGGGGACGTGAGGATACTCTTGGTATCCTTCTGTGAGGTTGCAGATGATCCTCCTGGGCTCACAATAGGTTAAGGTCTGCGGTAGAAGAACCAAGAGTATGCCTTGGTTGCTATGCGAGCGACCTAAAGACTGGGATGGATTAGCGTGGAGTCGACGATTCTTTTTTTTGCCCTGGATAGCGCGTCGTCGACTACCTACCATCTTTAGTCAATCGTGTACGTATGGAAAGGCAGAGAACTCCCAACAGACCATATACTTGAAATCGAGTTATGGGTGAGGTTGGCCAATAGGTAAGTGGGGCATAGTGGGGCCGGGATGTAGTTCTCATACATGATTTTTCTTGGATTGCCTTTCAGTAGTTGAGGGAGGGTCACGTGGGACCATAGCCACGGATACAAAAACAGACCTTGATATTTGCATCAGCAGACGACTTAAAGCTCCCGACCGAGTTCCGTATTTCTCGATTTGCCCTGGCACGGAACTCGGATGGCACATTGAGATACGTGTGCGTCTAGACATGGAAAATGATTCATGATTTATACGTGGGACAAAGGGCGTGGTTGACGGGTGGCATAATCCCTAGTGGTCCTAGGTGGCTAAAACCCAAACCAAGTTACGGAAACGTTCATTAGGTAGCATAATCCCTAGCGGTCCTAGGTGGCATAAATCCTAAGTGAACACGCGATAGTTCATGGTAAGAAAACATAACCAGATCAAGGGTAGCAGTCCAAAACAACATCAAGGATAAAATGGTACTACGTTGAGGTGGTATAGATTTACATGGGAAAGCCCGTACGGCCTACGGCAAAGGACTGAACTTATACATGGAAAGAAACATACGAGTTGGGAAAACCTACATAGGCTATATATATTAGGTTGACATGGACCATTACATGACATTGGGCAAGGGACATTCATAGTTAACACATGACGTGGGTTGGGATACTAGTACGAGAGGTGCAGAGCAAATATACATGATAAATACCGTGGGATGTTATACATGATAGATACCTTGGGATAGTATACTTGATAGAAACCTGACGATGTGATACCTTGATTTATCTTGACGCCGTAGTTTATGATGATACCTTAGTTTATCTTGTTACAGTAGTTCATCCAGTTATCTTGGTTTAGCTTATCTATCTTGTCGGCATCCTTATGTTTACTTTCAGTTTATGCATGTCATGTTACCTTTACCTGTTTTTATACTGGAAGTAGATAGGACTTACCAGTCTTTATGACTGACCCCGTTTTCTTTTGCCTCTTTGTCTTTCGTTTCCCCCCCCCCCCCCAGGTTTTCATGGAGGAAATGATGTTGTTTAGTTCGGACCTCTTATGCTTGAAGGTCATCATGTATAGCTTGGTCTTCTCTTGGCTATGGCTGCTCCACCGCTTTATTTTGGGGAATAATTTATGAAAAGGTTTTATGCTTCTTTACTATTGCAAGACAGGTTTTGATGTATTCTGATGTAAAAGGCTTTAGACCTTATTTTATAAGGTAATGAAATTTGTTTTACTTCCGCTGTTTTATATATGTTCTATCTTGTAATATTTATGTGCATGTTTACCTCGATAATGCTTCACCAAATCTAGTGCATTCCCTTTGCGAGTGACCCTAGCGGAGGTGGGGTGTTACATTTGGTATCAGAGCAGAAGGTTACCAGACTGGGCAAAAGTTTTTAAAACCTCCTGAAAACTATTTGAGAAACCGTTTACAAAGAAGCATTTTTCAAGAAAAGTTTTTAAAGGCTATTCCCCAAAAGCCATTAGCACTATCCTTTGTTTCCTTGATCGAATCTCTTTCCCTTTCTTCCCTCCATCTGTAGTCCCAGTGGTTTTAACGGCGACTAATCCTTGTCTAGCTACGAAGTGTTTTTCGTGAGATGGAGGTGGTTCTCGAGAGGCCTGTTACCGTGTTACAAGGAAGGGTAATAAGAGCAAGGATAAAGGACACGGACGTAAGGATAAGCAACTTGTTGGTATGGATTAGTCCACGAAGGAAGACAAGGACAAGATCAGCGAGAGGGCAATTGTATGCTCTCACTCCTAGCGTACCTAAGAGGGATGGTATCGTTTCTGTTAAAGGTTTAGCCTTTCTTTTCTATCATCCCGTCCAGACTTTGTTTTGATCATCGCATCATTTAAGTCTGCTTCGATAGTTAAGTCTCTGCACCTTAGTACTAGCGTGGTAGAGGATCCCATTTTTGTCTCAAATCCTGTTGGAGAGTCGGTCCATTTATTCATGACTTGTTTGGAATTGAGAGTGTAAATGCCAAGTGTTGAGATTAGAAGCAATGCTTATATTGTTGAGCTATGGATGGATTCTAGGGATGAAGTGGTTATCCAGTAAGGGATGCCATTCTCGGTTTTGAAAGGAGGGTAGTTAAACTCTTAACTTGCCTTGGTAATACCCTCGAAGTCTCGTATAACCTTTTGGGTTTTGTCATGGTTAGTTACCTAGAATCACTTGATGCATTTATCGGAAATCTCTGATCCGATCAAGTAACGTTCGCCAATAAGGCGGATGGTTCATTCCGCGTAAGCATGGGTTATAGGAATCACCCTAGTAAGTGCACATGGTAACATGGATTGGCATCAGTAAACGAGATCCAGAATTCACTAGTGAATTTTGGAGAGCTTGCATGAGTATGCAGATATGTTTGAGCCGAGCATACTAGGGAAAGAATAAGTGAAAGTGAAACGAAAGGCGACAGTGAAATGAGTTCCAACTCATACCTTGGAAATAGGAATCAAGGAGCTACGAAAATCATGAAGTCAAAGGTGGTCAAGGCACACTGGAATTAATCTCAAGGAAATGCAGCTTAAACGCGCGCATCATATCTCTTTTTTTAAGAGTATATCGTTGTTCCCTGGTTCTCCTATAGAACTTGCTTGCATGCTATCGCTTGGTGGATATCCTCTCGATCCGGTTTCCGTTGCAAACCCCATAAGGAGTTTATCTTGTTTATCTCCTCGATCCTATCTTGGGAACCTTAGGTAGAACCCTATGGATGTAAACATGTATTTGAAACATGTTATGATTGATATGGTTGCAAATGGTTGCAAGTGGTTGCTCGTGGACGCGCGAATACACATTAGACACTAGGTCGATTCAGTCACATTTCATATTGCATATGCACGAGTATTTGTACTTGTTTATGGATAAAATTGAATATGTTATCATGTGGATGTTGCATGTGGATGAATGGTTGTGCACACATATAGTGTTTATTTGACTAGGACTATTTGCATACATGTTGGACTCATGGAACTAAACATATTTTGCATTAGAAAGATCATTCAGGCCTGATCATTAGCATTAGCTAAGGAACATATACACACACTTTCTGCATGTGTTCATAAAGCATTAGGAGTCCTTTAAGGACCATGGTTGCCTGTGGATGATGTTTTGAGTAGATGGATGATGGATGGTAGGATACGTTCTTCCTAAGTTGGAGATTTCGGGGACGAAATCCTTTAAGTTGGGGGGAATGTAACAACCCTGATTTTTACAACATGCTAAGACAAGAATCAAGGCAGAATTTAACTATAAAATCTGAATCAGGAGAAACGGGTTGTGCCATTACGTTCGTCTCGGAAAAATACGCGAAATAGAGTCCGAGTTTTCGAAAATCGGAGTCCGTATGACCCAGTTATGGCCCGTCAAAGTTTTTAGAAAAATTCAAGTTCAAAAACAGTTCGAAATTCAAATCTGGAGCCAAACGAACTGAGCGGGAAAATTCGCGCCCAAGCCCCAGGTCGACTGGGGTGTCGACTGGGGAGTCGACACGCCCTGGGGGCAGGTCGACTGCCCAGTCGACACGGGTGTCGACCTGGGTGGTCCAACCACTTGGGCCTGGGTGCACCTGCTGCTGTCTTGGCTCGGTTTTATGGGCCTATGACAGATTTTGAGGGTTCAGATCTATCCTAGGGTTAATCTAAGGGCCTAAACTACTCCTAATCTCTATAAAAACACCCTATGACCTAACCTAAATCACTAAAAATCATTCTAGCAACTAAGTGCTGCCAAAATCTATCTTGATCATGGCCTCCATCTCCAACTCCAAGGGCTTATGCATTCAAATCGGGTTCAAATCAAAAGGTGCAAGCTTTCTACATCAAATCGAGGGTAGATCAATGTTGCTACGCAAATTTCATGACGATTCTTCAACAAAGGAGCCACCTTTCTTCGTCAAGATGATTCATGCTCCTAGCCCTCTTGCCACGCTAAGTAAGTTCTAGCTACTTCTAGATCTAAACGGTAGTTTTAATGATGGCATGGAATAAAACGAGATTAAACCAAGTATGCTAGCCTATATGAACCTTGTCATGCCTCTTTTGCTTGAACCTATGACTTTTGGCTATGCTTAGTGACTAAATCATGCCACTTATGTTATGTTTAACTTAGTCCATCATGAAAGATTGAACCTTTACTTGCGGAATGTTGGCATGAATATTTGAAACCACTTTGACTTGCGAAATATGCACATGAATATGACTTGGGGCTTATGCATGTAAAGGAACCCAAACCCCCTTATGATATAATGCATGTTTGTGGCCAATCCCGTTGTGACATTATGCATGTTTGAGGCCAAAAACCACTTATGATGCTATGCATATTTTGAGGCCAAACCCCTTATGATACCATGCATGTTTGTGGCCAATCCCTTTTTGACATCATGCATGTTATGAGGCCAATATGTAGCATAGTTTCCTTACTATGTTGACTCGCTTTTACTTGGGTTGGAAACACGATTTGGGGTAGGTTAGACGTGCGTGATTATGACATGATAATTTGACATGGGATTTCATGAAAATATGGCACTCATGATACACCTAAATGTGGACATGACATGTGGGGTAAACATGGGACTTGAAACTAGACACATATGGGTTGTAAGTGTAATATGACACTAGACCAAACATGAAAGTGGCCAACTCAAGGTTGGGTTGAGTTTGTAGCATAAATCTACCCGTACCCGCCCGGCTTAACTAGTGGCTACAAACAATAGGACCCAATGTGAGTAGTTGGTCATATAGCACTTAAAACTCGAGGTTAGACTAGGTTGTGGTGTAAAGCTACCCGGACCCGCCCGGCTTAACTAGTAACCACAACAAAGTCTAATGTGAGAGGTTGGGGTGCATTAATCTAATTATTGCCACATGAAAAGGTTAAGTAATTTTGACTAATGACACTTAACCGATATGACACGAATGGGTAGGTTAAGTGGAACCGGACTTGATTTCTTAATGACACTTAACAATTAGGGGATGGGGTTAAGTAATTTACACTTAACTAATCCGACTTGGTAATTAGATGGGGTTAAGTAACTTAGACTTAACTAATCTAAACACGGTAATTAGATGGGGTTAAGTAACCTACACTTAACTAATCTAAACACGGTAATTCGATGGGGTTAAGTTAAACACTTAACCAATCTAAACTTGGTAATTCAATGAGGTTAAGTAAGCAATACTTAACCAACTTAACATGATAATTTAATGGGGTTAAGTAACTTATACTTAACCAATTATACATGGTGATTTGATGAGGTTAAGTAACCTATACTTAACCAATCTAATATGCGGATCTGATAGGGTTAAGTCACAAGACCTTTTAAAAATACTTAACCATTGTAATACGATTAGTGGATGGGGTTAAGCTAACCCATACTTAACCAATCCGACTCGATAATATGATGGGATTAAGATAATCTATGCTTAATCAATCTAACATGATAATCTGATAGGGTTAAGACCAACAAATACTTAACCAATTTGACTTGATAGGGTTAAGTCATGAGCTGCTTGGTATACTCAACCAACTTGTAGGGCTAAGCCTTGAACTTAAATACTTAGCCAATCTTGACATGATTCGTAGGCGGGTTAAGTCATGAACTTGAGTGACAACACTTAACCCATTAGACAAAACCCTAGCTCAGGGGACTAGGTTGAAAATCATAGTTAACAAGGGTAGCGGGAAGAGAAGCTAAGTGGTAAACCTTAGTTAAGGATAACCAAGTAATAATTCTTAGTCAAGGAAATTGGACCAGTTTACAGATAGATGAGTAACCCGATACGGTAGGTCATCGCTTGAACACACGTGGAGGAGCGAATTATCTGACTTAGATAAAGGCTCCAACGAACTGGGTGACGAAGCGGTAGCTTCAGGGGACGTGAGGATACTCTTGGTATCCCTCTGTGAGGTTGCAGATGATCCGCGTGGGCTCACAAGAGGTTAAGGTCTGCGGTAGAAGAACCAAGAGTATTCTTTGGTTGCTATGCGAGCGACCTAAAGACTGGGATGGATTAGCGTGGAGTCGACGATTCTTGTTTTTGCCTGGATAGCGCGTTGTCGACTACCTACCATCTTTAGTCAATCGTGTACGTACGAAAAGGCAGAGAGCTCCCAACAGACCATATACTTGCTATCGATTTATGGGTGAGGTCTGCCAATAGGTAAGTGGGGCATAGTGGGGCCGGGATGTAGTTCTCATACATGATTTTTCTTGGATTGCCTTTCAGTAGTTGAGGGAAGGGTCACGTGGGACCATAGCCACGGATACAAAAACAGACCTTGATATTTGCATCAGCAGACGACTTAAAGCTCCCGACCGAGTTCCGTATTTCTCGATTTGCCCTGGCACGGAACTCGGATGGCACATTGAGATACGTGTGCGTCTAGACATGGAAAATGATTCATGATTTATACGTGGGACAAAGGGCGTGGTTGACGGGTGGCATAATCCCTAGTGGTCCTAGGTGGCTAAAACCCAAAACAAGTTACGGAAACGTTCATTAGGTAGCATAATCCCTAGCGTTCCTAGGTGGCATAAATCCTAAGTGAACACGCGATAGTTCATGGTAAGAAAACATAACCAGATCAAGGGTAGCAGTCCGAAACAACATCAAGGATAAAATGGTACTACGTTGAGGTGGTATAGATTTACATGGGAAAGCCTGTACGGCCTACGGCAAAGTACTGAACTTATACATGGAAAGAAACATACGAGTTGGGAAAACCTACATAGGCTATATATATTAGGTTGACATGGACCAATACATGACATTGGGCAAGGGACATTCATAGTTAACACATGACGCAGGTTGGGATACTAGAACGAGAGGTGCAGAGAAAATATACATGATAAATACCGTGGGTTGTTAAACATGATAGATACCTTGGGATAGTATACTTGATAGAAACCCGACGATGTGATACCTTGATTTATCTTGACGCCGTAGTTTATCATGATACCTTAGTTTATCTTGTTACAGTAGTTCATCCAGTTATCTTGGTTTAGCTTATCTATCTTGTCGGCATCCTTATGTTTACTTTCAGTTTATACATGTCATGTTACCTTTACCTGTTTTTATACAGGAAGTAGATAGGACTTACCAGTCTTTATGACTGACCCCGTTTTCTTTTGCCTCTTTGTAATTCGTTTCCCCTCCCCCCCAGGTTTTCAGGGAGGAAATGATGTTGTTTAGTTCGGACCTCTTATGCTTGAAGGTCATCATGTATAGCTTGGTCTTCTCTTGGCTATGGCTGCTCCACCGCTTTATTTTGGGGAATAATTTATGAAAAGGTTTTATGCTTCTTTACTATCGTAAGACAGGTTTTGATGTATTCTGATGTAAAAGGCTTTAGACCTTATTTTATAAGGTAATGAAATTTGCTTTACTTCCGTTGTTTTATATATGTTCTGTCTTGTAATATTTCTGTGCATGTTTACCTCGATAATGCTTCACCAAACCTAGTGCATTCCCTTTGTGAGTGACCCTAGCGGAGGTAGGGTATTACATTGATTGGCCGTCAGGCAAATCGATGAAGATAATTATAAAAATTATATTTTTATAATTCGAGCAAAGTTTAAATTATAATAGAAGTTCTATTAAAATGGTATTTTATAGTTCATTTTATAAAGTAAATATAAACGATTGTTTGACTTTTAAATAAATTATTAAGCTGTAATTATCCCGCAAATGAATAATTTGGATAATTATTTTTAAGCAACAGTTAAGAAATATTATTAGATTAATTATATTATTCTAATAGTAAGAAGTAATTTAAAATCAGTTAACAAATTAACTGAGGGATTGGAGTTGACTAAATCAACGGTTATTGGAAATTGATTATTAGATTAATTGGTCTTCAATTAACCTAATGATAATAGATTGGAAATAAATTAATCAAAAATAAATAAGATTTCGTATTAATTAACTTTTTAATTAATAAAGTTTGAATGATTATTGAACAAGTATAATCAGTCATTGTTTAATAAAGTAAGCGACCAATCTAGTTTAAATTGACAATGAAGTAAACCGTTTTACCTCAGTTATGGTAAAGTTAATTACAATGTAAATCAAAGTAATTGTTCTTAAATGGAATTCATTTGAGATAATATTGAGTTTGTATGAGATGTTTACCTGAATTAGATGAAATAATTCGAATGGAAAGTAAAATGTCTGAAGAAAAAAGAGAACTAATGATTTTTGATAAAGAAGTTATAAATGAAATTGTGTAAGTAAGATGAAGCAAAGTATTAATATTTAATATAAATAGTTATGAACAACCAAGTTTCAAATTAAGGATATGGTGTTATAAAACCATACTTCAAATTAAATAAGAAAATACGGTCTGGTAGATACTATAAGTAATAAGGGGTTAGAGTTACAGATTTATATTTATTCTAAGATAAGAATGTTGTCGATCAAGGTCTGAGAGGTAAATAAAATACCCCAACTTGAACGGCTTCACTATTATCGAGGAATGGTATCAGTTTGTAACAGAAAGTGATGTCAAGATTAGTTATAAAAGGGATATTGCAGCATATATTAAGTCTTTGAACTATAACGATAAAATAACGTTGTTGTCTAGGCTTAAGCGTGACTGTTATGTCGAGATTAGTTATAAAGGGGATATCGCAGCGCATTGCGAGGTTTGAACCGTAAAGATAAATTAATGTTGTTGACGAAGCTTAAGGGTGATTTTTATATATAACACTATTAGGAATTGGAACTATAATCCGACGATGTCGAATATATTAAAGGAAATTATTTTAGGAATTATAGTCTGATAGGATAAGTTAATATTTAGTTTTGAACTAATAGATTAGAATAAGGATACGTAATAAATATTTAGTTATAAACTTGATATTGATTTAGCAAGAAGTCGACTTAGAAATAGAGTTTTTAAAGTGGAATGGGAATATAAAATTATGAAAGAGTTTTCGATAAACAAGATCAGGGTATTTATTACTTGAATAAAGAGTTATTTGATAAAGTGGTTCAGATTTCTATAATAGGGATGATATTCACATTCAAAGTGACTAATATTTTAAAAGTGAACGTTTGGCAGATTAAATGTTTATAATGAAATTGGAAATATTTTTCCAACGTAGATAAGGTATATTATCCAAGTGTAGAAAATAAGGAATGTGAAAAGAATGGAAATGTTTTCGAACATTAATAACGTATAATTTCTGGAACATAGGAGAATAAGAGTTTACAATAACTGGGATTGTTTTCTAAAAAATACGAAAAGGCTAAAATGGAATTTGAGAAATATCTGGTAGGATATGGGAATTCGAATAATAAAAATGAATGTTAAATAAAAAGGTGCCCCTGGTTATGTGATGTTTAGTTGTACATTTGAATGGATGTTTGTTTTTACTTCGATAGTTAAATAACCGACTATCGAAGTGTTTTTGACCATCGCTATCAATACGGAGAGACCGGTTGGATATATTATCTGAAAACCACTCCGTATAGGCATAAGCGTTGCGAATTAGATTATGCTGAAGACAATTGAAGGCAGAGTGAAATGCAATGGTCGTTCTATTCCAGAATGGTGCTTTCTATTTGTCCAGTCCCAGGATAACTTGAGTGACGAGTGTCTGACACTACAACAGATTTTGCTTTTAATAGCACGTGAAAAATGCTATAATAGGCTATAATAGCATTAGTGAAGACGCTATATAACAACATGTTATAATAGCCCTGTCATATCTTATAGCTAAAATGTAAACGCTATAGTATTATACATTTTATAGCGCACGTCCACCGCCATCAAATGTTTTACATAGCGCTCAGACCTTGCAATTATATTTGCTTACTAAAATGTCAGCTTAATTTTTTATAGCGTTATCAATATTTTTATAGCATATATTCATTGATATGAAAAATACTTTCCATAGCAGTAGCATTGTTTACATAGCTCATAATCAGTGATATGAAAAGTTATCCACACGATTTAATAGCATTTCACATTTTTGATTCCATAAGTGGAGTTTTCCGCTATGAATATTTATAGTATATATAGCGTTATCTGTGTTTTCGTAACACACATTCTACAATATGAAAAGTTTTTCAACACTATTTAATTTTTTACATAGCATTCACCTTATACTTTCGTAAGAGCAATTTTCCGCTATTAATATTTTCAATATATAAAAACATCAGCTATGATCTTTATATATAGCAAATCTTTTATTTAATTTGTACACAGTTTAAACAATTAAACAATAAATTCACAAGACAAAACTGTCAATAACAAAAAATTAATACCCAAAGCATATTTGATTTCAATTACAAAGTCAAAGTTAACAAGTCTACTAATAAATATAGAAATAAGTCAATTAACATATGTATTGTTCAAACATCGTTTCAAAACAAGATTACATGAAAAATCACTTAGTCTTCAGCTTGTAAGCTCGTCCAACTTCTAGAACCTGCAATTCACAAGCACAAATTATAGTTTTATAACCAAAACAAAAAATGCAAGGAACTACAGAAAGTGCCATTCACGTAAAAAACGCAAGGAACTGCAGAAAGTGCGTTTCATAAGAATAGATACTTGAAGTTCTCAACTGGAGACTTTGGACTCACACAGGTTTCTCAAATGAGAAGTGTTGTTTGGTTCGGAGGATATTCCAGTATTCAAGAGACTACGATATCAAGGAAGAAAGATGATATCTCTTCAAAACATGATCACAGTGGAAATATAGTGTAAGATATGTGGAAAATCTAAAAAAACTAGTAATGTAAATCTAAAAAGTAATAAAATCTCCAAATCTCTGAATATCATAATATCGCAATCCTAGAAAACCATTCATACATGTCAAAATATTGGACGATCATAGAAGTAATCCTCATAAGCAAAGTTCTGAAAGAGCTAATGTAGTGATAGTAATAAATACATGATAAAAGGTAGAACAAGGCTAGATTCCTAGCGTAATAAATGAAATCAACGGTGGACCTATTAGGGGCTGCTGCATGTGGTGGAAAAAAGGAAATAGTTCAGACATTTCCTAGTGAATGAGAACATGGTAACAAGGAAATTAAATGGAAATGGCTCTTTAGCCTGAGTTATATAAAGAATGTGTAATCTTCACGTGCACCTAAGCATATATATCAATGGCCATAATACCAACATCAGCAATGTCTACAGATTGAAACACACTGAATGGTCAATACATACGGGGATCTCCTAACCTGCTTTAACTTATGATGAAGAACAACATTGAAACCAACTAATGTATGTGGACAGTGGACACACACTAATTTCATCAACCGCTTCATCATCATGAATCATTATTAAAGAAATGAAAAGCAAGCGAATGACATTATAATCAACCTTTGGTCTTATAAAATGTAAGGTAATTAATTGACTTGCTTTTCACATTTTAGTGTTTTACCAATGACCCGTCATTGCTCTTAACATATGCCCACTGGACAGATACTACATTGCCCTTGTCATAATAATGATATAGATTCTCAGAGTATGAAACATGCTAATTATTTTTCTGTTCATACATATAGCAGTTCCTACAAGTATCCGAGTCCAACAAAATAAAAATACTTACAATAAAGTACTTAAACAGTGAAGTCTGGACCTCAATAGTGAACCTAAACAGAGATTAAACAGTAAGCAGTAAAGTCTGGACTAGAATTTTCAAGGACAGGAGAATAAAAGCCATTGTAGAGTGGATAGGAAGAAGTAAACGCAGGATAAACAACATGCGAAGCGGCGGATAAGCAACAAAGATTAAACAAGTATAAACATACCTAAAGTACTTCCATGTACTACAAGCTGAAACTGCCATGTAGAGAAAAACAAAGTATGCTGCAGCTGCATTGAAGAAAGAAGAAAACCGTTCATTCTAAGATACAATGATAAACATTTTTCTTCCATCAATCTAAAAAAAGTGACATGAAAACTATTAAAAAAATTACCTATATAGATAGCCAAAGTCCACGTCTATTTTCCAAAGACGATCAATTACCTATATACAAGTAGGATATTTGATTCATAGGTTCAGAATTTTATATTTGAACAATTGTATTTAAAATTAATGAGATGCTTACTAGAAGATGAATCCATTACAATATTTGCCATAGGCCAAGCTATTGTAGAGCCAACGACATCTTCAATGCATTCGAACTCAGCCGTAGGTCTCCACAAACATGCAGCTGGACCTATTGCAATGTCAACCCAAACTCAAACTGCACCCTCTCCTAATGGGACGAAATTTACCGTTATTTTTGGGTCGGTTGAAGCCACGCGTCCCTCGGCTACGATATTTCCCGTTCCAAACACATCAACCAACTTACATTTATTCGATGTAGAATTTGCAACCTATCAAGTAACAATAATATTTGATTATATAAACTACTTGAAACACATTATCTTGTGAACGAAGCGGAACTATTGAACTACAAATGATATATTACCATAGGAATGGATACTGGGTTCTCCAAAGGACTGAAAGATGCTTGAGTTCTTACTTTCTCAATAACAATTTTAGATTCTGGCCAAGCTACTTTTTTACCAACGGCTTCTCCAACATATCTCATATTAGTCGTTGGCTTCCATAAAAAAGCCTTCACTTTTTTTGGATTGTCTACCGACACTAGCTTGGCGGATGGTCCAAGAGATATACCATTAACAAGTTTTTTTGGATCACTATCGTATATTCGTCCCTCCGCAACTATTTCTTCGCTTCCTATCCAATCATATATCTTGCATTTATTATCTTCGCTTCCATTTTGGAAAAAAAATCATCTATCAAAAACAAAATTACAATAAGGTAATACAGGTTTCTAATTTCAACCATTGGATTATATTCGCACACTTCCACTGTCCCCTTTGCGGCCTTGTAACAAAGTCCATGAAAAATAGGCAAATACATTGTTGAAGATAGCTAATATTACAAGGTCTTAGAAACAGCAGTGTTTTCAGATCATGGAAAATATATAAGAGAATGAAGAAATCCATAAGGGAATGCATCTAACATGGGTTTCACATAAGTTTTCAGAGCATGCCAATTTCGAGTAAGCATGATTTTAAATGTGTATGTCATTAAATTTCAAAGTCCACTAGTAGTCCTGTCAAATGTATGTAAGTTTTCATAAATGGACGTTGATCCTGGAAAGTAATGAACTTAAAATTCAGATGCAAATTGTTGCAACAGAACTTCATTGAAACAACAAATCATTTCATCTCTACGCACTAGGATTGTATAACTAATTTGTGTATTCAATTTTTGTATTATTCTTTCATTTTTATTTAACGCTTATTATACAGTAAAAACAAAAAATTAGTATACTATCATTCAAACAAATTAAAAATCATAGTTTTCATGTTTCGCTCAAACAAGCAGTTTGCATTGTCAAACACATTTGTTGTTCAATTAACATGCCCGTTTAACTTTTCTGTTTGAACGTCAAGTTATCACTCGTCAAGAATGCAAAGTACAACGATGTTGGACCAACTCCAAGAGAAAGCCATGCTAGAATTGCTCTAATATATTATCATTCAGGTTTCCAACATTAAAATAGCACGGATTGTAATGATTAGCATTAGATTTTTATGTTTATTTTTTTTAAAGAGTAATATTTGTATAACAACGAAAGATATATAGTGACAATGGAATTAGTTGCATATTATTCCCGGGCCATAATAATCAGATTATGTGTAACTCTGTGCATTCAAATTTTAAAAAATAGAACAAAATTTATGTTGCTCACAAAACTAGTATTTCTTCATTTCTGTATTGGGGGGTGGGTGCTGGATAAATTAGAGATTGTTTCCAAGTACAAGCGAAAAAAATTACCGAAAGAACATTGTTCACGACAGGTAAACTTATGATTATTTGGTTCCTTTTAACACGTTTTCCGTTTTTGGTTATTTGGTTGAAATTTAGTATAAAAATTCAAATCGTAATATTTCTTGAGTTCTTAACTGTTCACATGAGATATGCAGCCAAACACAAAAATTAGAATAACAGGGATCTCTGAGTATACGGATTTTCCAGCCGAAAAATGCCTAATCCTTAATAAAGTGCAAGAACTCTACCTAGTTCTTTTTCTTGTGTTATTGCTCGTTGAGGGCTACTGCTCATGTATAAAATTTGCTGACATTTTAAACACCTTATGATGATATTGATAACCACTTAACAATAATTCTTGTAAGTGGTTACTGAATTATTTTTTACCCATAGAAATGAACTACACTATATTGCCTTGGATAATGCTACAGAATTATATTAAAATCAAAACTGGATAATGTTACAGAATTACATTAAAATCAAGCTTAAGTTACACTCATATTTTGATATTCTACTTCTGTTTTGTTTTAGATTTTAATGTTTGAACCAAGAGTAAGCAAACTTTCCATCTGCCACTTGTTATTCAATGTTGCTTGCCCACAACAAGTTACATTATTATATAGAAGAAAAATCACAAGCATATTGTATTTTGAATGAAGAAAAAGAAGTTTGGTATCAGGAGAGATTTGTCTGTCTAATTAACAGAATTATTATATAAACTGTAGCTACAAGGATACTTGTAATTAAAAAAAACCTGTAAATGTATATCTAGCAAATAACTAGATTTGATTACTTACCACATCCACATTGTCTCTGACTTGAATCTGACTTCATAGCTACTAATAATCCAGATTCCATCCTATTCAGAATCTAACTTGAATCTCTGGAGTTAAACTGAGCTTGATATTCAGATGGAACAGTAACTGTCTCAACCTCTCTGGGCCTTGAATAAAGAGCTGGGACTTTTAGTACAACATAATCTACATCATCATCTCTCGGTGTATCAAATAATGTACTAAAGTACATATGAGGACCCTAACCTGTAGGAAAAATACATGTATAGAAATCTTATGAAATCACAGCAATGTAGAAAAAATATTCATATCGAAAGATTATTAACATATAAAATATCGACGTGATAAGGCGGTGAAGAGAACTGCAGGTAGCAAAAGGAAGCAACCACTAGTCCTACAATTTGGAAAATTTTATAATATTTATAATATACACGGAGGATAAATGTCCATTGTGAGAATATATATAGTTATAGTGATTCTATCACATAAATACTATATTTATAAACTGGTAACAATTTTCAAATTTAGGTTGTTGTTGTGTGCTGGATTTTAACTCTGTGCTTAGCCTTGACAAAAAGAAGGTGGTTCTATGCTAAAAATTGTTCAAATGACATATTTAAATAACTTTTTATTAGCAATAGGCCTTATTGAAGCTTTTCATATGAGTCTAAAGTATACATGGCAAAGCAGAGAAATAAAGAAAATAACCTGTAGCCTAGATAGGGCCTTGGCTAACTCTGAGGTTCTCCACCAATTTGCTAACTTGGAAATTTGTGTCCTCCCCACCACATCTAGGGACCACTCTCCTATGCTAATTGAACTCCTACAAGCTAAACATAATACTAAAGGTGAGCCTTTAGATATATAAACAACTGGTACTTATGCAAGGGATATTTTGATGCGATCAATTACCAAGACATTACTTCAGTTGAAAACAAATCAAGTAAAGACGAAAAATTATTATAATAGTACTTTGATACTGGTATTAACTGACTCTTATTTCACTTCTTACAGGTTTAGCACCTAAATGAAGTCCTACAAACGACTAGGTTCAGGAGCAAAATGCCGCAGAAGCAAAAGTTGCAAGGAGAGAAATAACAACAATATAAAAAGTCATTTAAATTAAGTATATATGAATGCTCCGAAAAAGATAATACACCTAGCACATTCATTGTGTTTTGTTTGCTAAATATTACCAGCCACATGACACTTTTTATTCTACAACCTTTTTTGTTATTGATGGCAAGTATCATTCAGAAAGAAATTGCGCTAATATGTATGTATTTATTAATAGTTTAAGTTCCGTCTCATGCTTTTCTTATGGCATCATTAACTACGCTTTTCTGTTGACATCATTAACTACCATAAGAAGGATGTATTTACACATTACAGTTCATTTTAATAAAATTTCAGCTATGTCGAATACTGCAAACCAGAACACTATAAATTTAGACAAGTAGGTAATAAGCATTTCAAATGTGCAACGGGATGCTTATATGCAATCTCGTAAAAATTAGTTACATGTACATTGGTAAATAGGTTCATGCTTTGAAGAAATTATCTCTTCAATTCTACTAATTTCTTATAAAAAAATTAGGTAAACAAAATAAAAACTGCAAATTGATGTTCTAACAGATGAGATTGATTGTCGTATCTAAGTTGGTTTAAACAGCTCAAACAACCACCAAAATGCATCCCCTAGTTCCATTAAATTCCAAACCAAAGCTTAAAAATAATTGATAAACTTCAGTTATGGTCTTTGACCACAGCATGTTCCAAATCCAGTTTCGAATTAGTTAATACCACATTATATCTTTGTGCTATTAAAATGTCTGTTAGTTTTTGTTATTTTGTCATAAATATATCGCACATGTATGCTAATGAGGTTGACTATAGCACTAGCAGGATAGAGAATTAAGATGCAATATATAAAACAGTGTTTATCTTATAGTGCCCAATTGTGATTTTACACTATAAATTATGCACAAACTAACATAAGGTGCAATCATGTGAAGATTGTAAGCACTTTGTACCATGACCAAAATCCACTTAAATAAAAAAAGCATTTCATATTATGATCAAAATCCATTAAAATAAAAGGAAACTTTACAGGTAAAATAGACAGCGAAAGGTTTGTATGACGAACTATGTAATAATTAATAAAATGATAGAGCAAAGAATTTTTTTACTCCAAACATAATCGGTCCTCATGTACTAATTAAATGATAATAAATAAACATGTAAAGTTGTCAAACTAATCTTGTTATGGTATCGTACTATCACAGTTAAACATAAATGCAAAGCAGCTAATATTTTGAATTCATGTGACTGTCAAAAAAACAAGTTCTAATTAAAACCGTGTGTGTGCTCACAAACCTTAAATGGAACCATAATGGATAATTACAGTTTCTGACTCAAAACGTGTGTAAAGCAGGTCTGTCTTCTTTAAAAATCACCCATTTAGACCCCCTTTCGAAAGTTTTGACATCAATGTTCATCGGGTACAGTAATAGCAGTCTAAAATGTACTAGTCATTTTGTTCGTACCGCACCAATGCATAGAAAGTAAATAGGTCAAAATTAACCACTAAGAAAATCAATTGAAAGAAACATATGTGCATACCTTCTTGTTCTTTAGACAGGTGCCAAATTTTTTAAGGGATTCACGTATAACCTAGCCTATATCTCCAACAATATTACACTGTTCACCACCAAAAACCTGCATAATATAATAAGCTACTGGTATTGCTCAATGTACATGTAAACATGTGCAAACTTACATCGGTGTATTTCTATACTTATACTACAATCAAAAAATAACAAAATAAATTTCTTTATTAGTTTTTACAGACTTTGAAAAAAAAAAAACACCCGTATACAGTATAGATGCATCACAAAGTAATTTGTAATTACACAACTAACATGTTATTGGAACTGCAAATAATCTTGACTGTCTATCATGGGTGATATGGGTAATAAGTGAAAGAAGAAAGGACCGTACAACAGACATACCTCTTTGCCTGATCGTGGTCTACTCTTATAGGAATCAAAACAATTGTCTTCTAAAATAAAGTATTGCTTTCTGGAATATTGTAAGCCAAGCCGATTGGTTCTGATAAGATATAACCACCCTTCCATTCTACAAAACTCTTCAGTTTTCCTCCTAGCTGAAGCAGTTATCTGGTGCTGGATTTTTCTTACTATATGCTTGTAATATCCACTGATAAAGAGGGATCTTATCAACAAAATAAAAATTAGAAAAGAGAAACATATTGATAATTTGTTTTGATGTTTACAAACTATATTCTCGTGAGAACCAAAAAAAACACGTCTAAGAAATAACAGAAATTAGAAAAATGAACAGGAAAAGTCAGTCTATTTTTAGCCATCCATTAGCTGGAGATTGAAACCTGAATGAATTAGAAACTATTGGCTTGTTCATAACCAGGGACGTATCATCAGCCTTGAATCAATTTTGATATCTCAATTCAAAATATGGTAGGTACCAGTTTAATTTGCAAAATATTCTCTATGAGGTATATGAGAAGGCTTATCATACATCATTTGGTAAACAATTCTACTATAATATTTCAAAAACATCAAAACCAGTTACAGTCACAATTAATCAAGAATTATATGGAATATAATTGGACTCATTACAGAGGCCAAAGTTCAAATGCCTAATAAGAGAATTGTTGTCAACGATACCAGATCTTTAAAAAGAGTTTAATGCGTCAGTTAAAACATTGTTTCTAAGGTTATGTAGAAAATATAACAGGAGGAAAATTGCTTATTTGTTGCAGCCCAATATTTTTTTACTCGTTTGATTTGTAGTAGCATACAATGTAATTTTTACCGTGTTAGTCGGAAGGACCCTTTTCTTAGAAGAGAAGGAAGAAATTCTTCATTTGCAAAAAATGCGTGGACATTTCCCTTTAACCACATATATATTGGCATTGCGTACGAAATTTTTTTACACGGTGTACGCTAACCTAGTTTAGCTCCGTCGAGGGATACTTAGAATAGACAGTACTAAATACAAACTATGGCATGCTAACCAAGGCTAGCTTTGTCAACGGACACTTCCGACTGTAGGCAGTACATACCAAACACTAAACTATGTCTTAGCAGCTAGTATTCGTTTTAGTTAATGACTCAATTTTAAAAGATTTTAACAAAAGATGACTGCTTATTTAATTATTATATGCATTTAGATAATTATTTTCATTATAATGACTGCTTGTTTTTATAAAAACGGAAAGCGAATGCATCCACAGCAGTGAAGGTGCGTCTGCCCACGCATGACTTGGTCCCATTATTATCCTTTAAATCCCACTGACAAATACCACTGAAAGAATGTTCAACATACCATGTTAAAGCACTGCAAATTTCAACATTTTTGATTGTTTATGTTAAAGATTCACCAGAATGACGATTTAGTTAACCAGGGAATTTACTCTGTGGCTCTCACGTATTAGTACATGGAAACTTAAACATGGCTGATGCATATGCAGGCTATTGGTTATCCAAACTCTAACGCCTAAACACGTGAGTATTGATCGTCGTCTTCTCGGCTACGCATTGACCAGGAAGACATGAGGCAAAACACCAAATATATATGTTCCCTCACTGTTATGGAATCTTAAATGATAAGGCGGAGCCTAAACAACCCGGGGTTTTAACTGAATCACAGTTTGATCGTGTCACTATTTTTTAAACTGAGATGAACAAAGAAAACTGAATTTAAGTCACCGAGTTATGTTTGTATTCCTTTTTAAACTGAGTGATCATCATTCAAATATTAATTAATGGGTTGTAATTACTCAATTTTTAAATCATTTGTGTTCAGTGTAGTAATCAAGTAAAAACATGTTTACTTCTTACTAAGCATAACTTGATGGACAGTAATGGTAGATCAATCCAAGCGAACTGAAACTACAATAGTATACCAGCCATCCTTCTACAAGGATAATAAAACATGTGTTGAAAATCATGCTAAGTTGTATTTTGAAAACAAACAGCTGATCTCTTAGGAAGTCTGCACACCAAGCAAGCTAGTTAATTATTTCATCCTTTTTACCATAAAGAAGCAGAATCAAGTATACCAGCCAAAAAAAAGAAATAAATTTCATGTATTGGTTAATAACAGTAATTATAAACGTCGGATAGCAAAGAAATATGCATACCATGTATAAATACATTTAAACTGAACATGACCTTGAAATAGGCTTTTCAGTTATCTCTATAGCACCCTCGACAGTCTTGGAAATTTCGGTTTCAACATTTACGCCTTCATAATTATTCATGGATATAATAGTCAAATCAAAATTTGCGATAAAATTTCCTGAACTGTAGGAGATTAAGAAGACGTGTTTGAAATCTGGAATGCCTTTACTTTTACTTTTGTGAAAGTATCATTAGAATACCGAGAACTAGCTGCTGCTCTTCTGGTTTGGCAACTTCACCTGCATATTCAGGTTTATCAAACGTTGGAGCATAAATTACCCTTGTTGACTTTGGCTTCCACTCCTTAGCTAGCATACAATTAAAATTATTTGAGTGTAATCTCTTCCTACCGAAACAAAACAAAGTGATGCTAAATATAATTTAAGAAGTTAATAACAAGATTAGCAAAGAAAGGGGGGAAACTGTGGCTAACTGTGGCTATATATAGTTCACTATTTCCTGTGGGAAAGAACAGGATTTACGGTCATTTTCAGTGGTAACAAGGAATATTACGGCTGTTAACATGGACATAAAAGTTGAAATGTTCATAATCTAAGTATAGGCAAGTTTACAAAATACCCATAATTTTATACTCATCTTGTAAGCATACAAATAGACGAGTACAAATGCCCAAAGACAAAATGCTGTTTGAGAAATTGAATTAGTTGCATATTATTCCACCTCCCTTTCAACTAAATCTGCATCCTATGGTATAGAGAGGAAGAAACGGGCACCGTAGACTTAACTCACACTAGTTTGTTTGTAGTTTTTTAACAATCGCAACCGGATTCTTCAAGCACTTGTCTATACCTCTTGGAAAAAAAAAGTTGTAGGACTTTTATAGCATTAAACCGACTTTATTGATAATTGTACGGCAACATATACATGTCATTTTGAATTATAATTGGAAACCTCATTTGTATTATCTTCACTTATCATTATAGGAGTGATTAAAGTTCTTAGATGTGAAATGAATATTTGTTAATTCTGGTACAGTTCAAGCAGTATCAATGTTTGTCAGTTAACTACAATAATGGATTACACTGCCCAAACAAGCAAACACACATGTAAAAAAAAAGTTCCTTATTTGGTTCTTCTATCGTCGACTTATTATAGTTCTCACTGGTTCTTCTTTTAATACTTCATGGACTGCACTGAAATAAATAGTGCCACCTGAGTCTAGTGCAAAATCGACAGGACAGAGTGCACACCACCAATAATTAAACTAAGCCCACTTCAACATAGATTTAAACAACTAGAACAATAAGACACAAATAATCTAAATAATATTCCAACAGCTTAAAACTTAACAAATTATCCATCTAAGCATTTTGCAAGTTATACATAACATAGGTTGAGTTCAACTATACATTTATATACGCAATCTATTCTGGTGATACTAGGTAAGACAGTAAGGATTTTAAAGAATCCTTTTTAGGGTTAAAACATACATCTGAACCAAGGTCTGAAGAATGCCAAAGACTAGAAATTAACACTGACGCATTACAAATCATGTGAAATCAACTTAGGGATTCAGTTGAATAACAAAAGATAAACATCCAGTGGTGCGAATTTATAAACGAACAAAAGTAAATGAATTCATAAATTAATGATTTCAAAAAAAAACTCACTCTCGATGGGGAAGAGTTGGAGTGAGAGACGCTCTCGATTTGCTGGGTCGGAAATGAACGAGGATTTTGAATTGAACGAGGATATTGAATTGAACGAGAGATTGGATGATGGCAAGTTTCAGTGAAACGAAAAAAACAAAAAAATTAGGGATAATTCTGAAGGGGACAGAGGGAAATTTTTAATTTGGTGGCCTTACATTTCATTTTACTCCCGCATTGGATTTTCGCTCCCGCTTTTTCTTTCCTCACCGTTAATATAGCAATTAATGCATTATTTTATACATTAATACATAGCATAATATTTTTGTATTACCTTTAATATAGCATAATTTTTTTTGTTATTTTTATTGCTTCCTTTGCATAGCACAATTTATGCACTATTTTATTTTCTTTAATTATTTTATTATAGCACTTTAATGTAAGGCTATGATACAATGCTATATATACCGTATTTTCTTGTAGTGTGACAGAGTATACCTAACAAATCACGTACGATTGATCTCTTAAAAGTATTACGTCTGGTGGCGGAGGAATTCGTTCCTCTTAGCTTTTTATACCCGTGATATTTTTGGAAATCAATTAGTGAATTGACGGGTTTGACGATGTGGCATTCCAAGTGAATGGTGGCCAGATGTTCTGAGAAGATAGACGTAGCCTCTAGCCTCACAACTAGGAAATGACAAAAATCGGGAAGGCAACATAGCTATGTGGGTCATTCCTATTAGGGTGTATTGTCACCATCTAGAGAAAATTCGTATCTTTCATTTCTGTATCTTCGGATAATGGTTATATAGGCCCAACTGTAGGTAGCAATATATTCGATACACTCAAGAGAAATGAGTGGTCGGTCATGTGTGGGCCGGGTTGCAAGATGTTCTTTTTGAACCCCAGTTATCCCCTCCAGAGTACACTGATCGGGAGGTGGTCCCATACCTTGTCATAGTTGGAATCCAATCTCCAATGAGCGCCAAGCGGTTTTTGATTTTATACTATGTATGTGGAACGTGAGATGTAAGCGTTCTGCTATTTGATTATTTATTTGAATAGACATTATTATAATATCACTGGATTTTGATATCAAAAATGGTTTGGTTATAGTAAGGTAAAAATCGTCCATGTTTATGTGTGGGTTGTTCTTACTATTATCTTTTTGTTTCAAAAGGATTTTCAAAGTTAAACGATATGGTTGGAATTTACTCACACCAGTCCCATGACTGACCCAGAGTTTATTTTGTTTTGTTTTCCCTAAACTCTTGGGTGCCCAAATTTGTACGGGCAGTCAAGTGTTTTAGGATTTTACTGATACACTTAAAGGAGCTCAAAGCAGGAGTCTTCACCATTTGTTATGTAGAGTTATTTCCGAAACTGACACGACCCGAACATCCCCGGTAAGGAAAGCACGGATTGAGTTAAGGACAATACGAATCAGAACACAAACAGAAGAACATTTCATTGCTTATTACAACAATTCCATCAGATACAAGAATATACAGAGTATGAATGAATAAAATATGTTCGATAAAAATTAGAGATTACAATAAATTACATCGCAGCGGAAAAACAATACAAAACACAACTGAAAGTAATACACGGATACAGAGCTTTCCGATCAGCGTTCCAGCTGTAAATCAGGATCCTGTGAATATAAATCTGCAAAACCAAAACTACTAGCAGCCCGTGTCGAAAATAAGGGCACCCAGAGTTTAGGTTAAAACAATAAACTCCAGGTCAGTCATGTGACTGGTGTGAGAACTAAAACAGTTATTTAAAACTTTACTTTAAAAGAGAGTAATTCAAGGGACCACGTCGTATAACACGGAACGGGTTTCCTCCCAAGAATACCAGTGCATAGAATAAACAACGCAATGCTTTTTCGAAAAATGAAGCTATTATAAGACCCAGGTCCCATCACACAATGCAACGCAAGCCGGAGGATAGGGTTTTCCCTTATAATAGCCAAACATGCTTGGTACGTTTAAAACAAATCATTTGATATTATTATACGTGTATAGTGTCAAAACAAGTTCAATCATAAATATCAATCATAGGCGGCATGGGTACCATCTATCATGTCGCCATACTAGGCTTTACAAATAAAACCGAAATATATCGTATTGGAAATTGGATTTCCGTCATGAGTCGAGGCAAGGGGAAAGATCCTCTCCGCTTCGAGACACTCTAGCAAATGTCTCAGGACTACACACTCTGGGTAACCCTTGGATGCTTCAGGGCCGGTCCTCTCTTACGTTTGAGGATTAATTATTCCTGAGCACACATTTCCCGATCCTAACAGACCTAAAATTGAGGCGCCTCGCATTCCAACAACCACATAGGTAAAATTAATATAAATGTCAGCCTGTTTAAGCACTGACACTACCTCTAGCTAGAAAGAAACGTCGTGCTCTCCCTGCAGTCACTATCTCGTTTTTGACTCATACCGAGGTGTGAGGCCCGCGAATAAACGCTACACAAAGCTATGCCACATAGGCCGTGCTTTGATCATCAACCACAAGACTTTGCTTTTCAACAGAAGCCTTGATCATCTGCCACTTACGCGTGCCACACAGGCAATTCACTCCATGCGACTGATGTCCATCGATATACAACCTCTGAGCTCGTACGTCTCAGAGAAGGGCGTTAAGCAAGAGAATAAATTCTCCGCCGCCAAACAGATGTATATTTAATAGATATCAATCAACACAGAATAAAATCCAATGTCAGACACACAGTCCATTTACAAGTTCGTTCTGGGTCTGAACGAAAGCGGAGGCACTTTCCTCGCATACCCGTCGATCTCTAAGTACGTCTGGACGATCACCAACTAATTCCCTCCTCTTGGGTGTACAGCCCAATCAATATCATCAGTACTCACCCAAACGATGTGAAGACCCTCGGTCTTCAACCACCGTCTTAACCTTCGACATATCGTCGAATCGGCTATTCAGAATGGGTATAGACCCGGCCTTTCTGAATAACCCGCGTATATAATAAACAAGTGTTACACAAACACAACATACGCCTCATTCCAATTCATCAATCACTAACCATAAATTAGCAAGAGAACAATTCCCCAAATATTAACCCCGAAGGCCGAAACCAACATCAGATCAATACCCAGGAAACCATCCTTCTTAGCTAACCTACAGTTAGTTTCTAAATTTCACATTCTTAGGGAAAGGTTCCCATTAATTTTATCAAAGATAAATTCTTCTAAATTTATTCTTTAATCTTCCTTTGGATATCATTTCAAACCATGTTAAGGTTTTCCAAACTAGTCGGGATTAGCGAACTACACCGAAGTAATTATTTATTTTATTTCCCAATCCAAACCTATTTATCATATGGAGCAAAACTGGTAATACTCCATATCTAACACCACGGTGTTATCGGTAAAATTAATTACCATTTCACGTTCAAATCTAGTTAAAGATTTTACTATCGCTTTGGAGCAAAACTGGTGATACTCCATTCTCGATCTTTTCAATTTAATTAAAGATTCATTAAAATTCTAATTCAGTTTTAATCTCAAAAATCATTTCTTAATGATTATTCCAAGCTAAGAAATTAATCTTTTCTTTAAATGGGTTAAAGAACCAATGTCCTTTAAAACACGGTTCACGATAAACCCAAAATCACATTCCATTGTTAATCGGGTTAAAGAACAAGTGTTATTTAAAACACCATTCATGATAAACCCAAAAATCAATCTTAAATTTAATTCCAATTAAAGATTAATCAACTGGAAAATCTCACTAAAACTTAATTAAAAGATTTATTCTTTTCTAAACTGGGTTCAAGAACAGTGTTATTTAAGACACCATTCACGACGAACCCGAAATCTCATTTGATATTAAATACAAGGCTCTGAATAGAAAGTATATCGGCTTATATTCAATATCAAATTCTGAAATCAACAAATATAATATTGGAATAACGATATATATATATATCTTTCACATTCCCTTAACCATATCTGTATAGTCACGAAATCCAACATCGAAATATTCCGAAGATAATTTCGATTCCAATCCATTTCCACTTTAGATATTGGAAATTCTGGTTATTTTCAAAGCCATTTCAAATCCACTTTATTTATTTAAAAATAATTGGATTTTAATTCTAGTTCAAAACTAGTTCATTTCGATAAAAATCTATTTTTATCTTTAC
Source organism: Allium sativum (assembly GCA_030737875.1). Classification (NCBI taxonomy): domain Eukaryota; kingdom Viridiplantae; phylum Streptophyta; class Magnoliopsida; order Asparagales; family Amaryllidaceae; genus Allium; species Allium sativum. Next base: position 375,887,827 of record CM060909.1, on the reverse strand, counting down.
AAATGTGGAATTTTTCATCCCAATTCTTCATAAATCATTTCTTATGATTTTACATAAACTATTACTATTTTTAATAATTTTATCAAGGCCCGTACAGTCGATTTCCATCAACGGCCATCAAACTGCACTTACAGCGACCTTTTCCAAATTTGATTTGGACATAATTCCAAATCCAACCGTTAGATTTCTAATTTCTAATATTCATTGGAAAGCTTTTTTCGATACGAACCCAACGGTTTCGGTTTCAGGAGAATCCGACGGTCGAATCTCCCGCAACGTCTATTCGAAGTCAATGGTCGAAATTCGCGAACTGCCGCGACGCGGTGCGTTCTATTCAGGCCATTATATATATAATATATATTTTGTTGATTTCCTTTTAAAACGTATTTTATAAATCGTTTTAAATTCGTTTTCGAAACGATTTCAACTTCATATTCAATTTCGAATCAAAATTGAATATTCCACCTCATCGATATACAAATGATAATATTTTCAAAACGTTATATTTTGAAATCACTTTCTTTTCTATATTCATTATAAAAATGAGTAAAATCGATATAAATATCGTTCGCGTCAAAATAGCGCATCTCTAATCAACACGGCTTTATATATTTCAATAAATTCGTTATCCCTATTCAACAAATGAATATTTATTCTGTTCAACATATGAATCTATATTTCTTTCAACACATGACTATTCTCAACACATGAGTACTACCAACACATGACTATTTTTGTTATTTAATATATTTTATAAAATTATGATTTCTATCGTTTAATTTTTAATCAGACTCCAACCGTAAATTAGTAAGAGAACGATTCCCTAAATATTAACCTCGAAGGCCGAAACCAACATCAGATCAATACCCAGGAGACCACTCATCTTAGCTATTTTCCAGTTAGTTTCTAATTTCATATATGATAAAGATGTAAATTTTATTGTTAAAATATTTCTCTCAACACATGAATATATACTTTCAACACATGAATATATATTTCATAATATTCTTTATTTTCCCAATTGGAATGAGGCCCAATCAATTACCATATAATGTTAATTATATGGTTTCCATACAACACATGTATATAAATAACAACGATAAATAACCGACCATCATCCAAAGTGCACCACACAACTGCATTAGCATTAAATATAAATAATTAACGCTTACACAGTCTGTCGACCAATCGATCGACATACAACTAAATAATTGGGATTAGTGTACGCCAAATATCATCCCAACACCCGTGTGGGGTTTCAATCCACAAACACTGAATATTATTTGTGCAGTTGGGCGATGTGTAAATTTATCGTCCCAATCAATATCCTTCAAATAGGTGTACATAAACAAACCGTCCGGTTTGTAAATGAATATTTATTTATTCACATTCACGTTAAAAATTATATTTTTAACTATATTAATTTATTTCAACACATGAAGGTTTTATTATCCATTTCACATCAACATCACAAACAAACTTCACAACACATCAAACAAGCATACAAGTCGTCCATGGTCTGTGGACGACGGGTGTCAGGTGCTGCTAAGCAACGTCTTCATCCTAGTATATATTTTAACTAGAAACAAGATTTAAAGTGAGAAGTTCTCACCGAGGGTTCCACTCCGCCGTGCTTTTCTTTTGAACTGCTGAACCATCTGGATTTGTTTGAAATTCCAATGCAGTCCTTGTCCCGCTGTTCATAATAGAAATTATATTTTTATCGCTTCATTCGAATAAATAAAAATCATATTTTTATTTCTACTTCATATATTTTTACAATGCTTCTTTCTATATAAAAATTATATTTTTATATTTCTACTTGTAATATAAAGATCGAATTTTTATTCTCTATATAATATAAAAATTATATTTTTCAATAAACAAAGATCGTATTTTTATCTAAACAAAGACCATATTTTTATCTAAACAAAGACGATATTTTTATCTACTTCGATGCTCTACATATATGAAAAAAAATCAGTTTTTCTTATGTTATATAAATATACAAAAATCAGTTTTTCCTAAGTTATATAAATATATAAAAATCGGTTTTTTTAAACAAATAAAAATCATATTTTTATCGTATTAAAAATCTTAGCATTGTTGTATTAAAAATCATAGCCTTATACAAGTTAAAAACTAGATTTTTACAAAGTAAAATAAAAATAAAAGCAAAATCAGAGGACTTACGGGGTTATCGGAGGAGGGGGGGTTTGCAGGTGGCATCACGACAGGTGGGGCTCGCGCGGGGGTGTCTCAGGCTGGAGCAGCGGCTAGGGCGTCGGTTCTTCGAGGTGGGTTCGGCTTTGAGGTTCTTCGTTCTAGCGGTGGCTGATTGGGGGCGGGGGGCTTATGTCGTTCGGTTTTGGGGGTAGAAGAGGAGAGAGGAGGGGCGCGAGGGGAGGGCGGTGGACTGGGGAGGCCACGCCAGAGGTGGCGGCGCGCGAGGTCGACGGGGGTAGGGGTTTGATTTGGATCGGGTTCTGAAAGAAAAGGGAAAGAGAAGAGAGTATAAGGGGGGGCTCCATCTATTTATATAATTTAATTAACTATTTTATTTTTCTCTCCAATAAAGGTTGACTTTCAAATTTCAGCACCAACCGAGACCCAATGGCTGTCGTCCCCAGCTAATTACCCCCATTCCGAACACAATGGGATATGTATCGTAAGCCGATTCGATCGTTTCGATCAGTTTTCGTCAAAATCAACATATAACTCTATATATTGAATTTGAACGCGCATTTCAATTTACCGGGGCCACATACTAACTCTAAAAATTCCCAAAAAATATTTTCTAGCTTCGTATTGACGATACGGTCCTAACAAAACTAATGTCATCGAATCCTGAGACCGTTGGAAAAATGGCCATTTTCCAGTCGATTAAAATCAACTGAAACTGGTCAAACGCGTTTTACTTCGCCACGCTCACATATTGATTCAAAAAATTACGAATTTTAAAACCTAGCAATAACTTGACATCACGGATCCAACAAAAGTTGTTTCGTCGAAAACCAAGGTCGTTTGCAAAATTTCCATTTTTAAGGGGCCAGAATTCCATAGCGACTATTCTGAATTTTCAACTGGACGTAACTTTTGATTCCCGCTATGAAATTTCAATTTTTCGGATTCGATGGAATGATACTCTCAATTAGATTCAAATATTTTTGGTTTCACCAAAATCCTGTTTATTTTGCACCCGGTACATTCATTTGAATTTTGAAATCGAAATATCGAACTACCGCGCCATTTTCAATTCCTTTTATAATTATAAATAAATAATTATATATATTCTAACGTCGATTCAAATAAATATATACGTTCTATTCCTATTCAAAATAAATTTCTTGTCACTATTATTTAAAATAATTCATTTTAAATATTCAGAATTCATCAAAATTGCCAAAATAAAAAAAAATTAAATTGGCTCAGAATTCCGGGTTGTTACAATCTCCCGTACTTGAAACTTTTCGTCCCCGAGAAATTCATCAAAGTTGTTTAACTAATCAACTCAACTTTCATTATTTTCATTACGGCTTAAGTTCTTCAACTTTTCAGTTTCTAAGAACTTTTCAAAAATTTGGCTAACACCTTAAATTTTCGAAAAATTTCGCCATAACCTCCCCTGCATCGAGGACTTCGGGATATTTCATATAGCCTCCCATGGCCTTCTTCAATCCAAAAGAAAAAGAAAAAGCCAAGCGGCATATAAAATCATCCAAACCCAGAGAAATGCAATAAACATGTACCTATTTGTCGGGCAAACAATTTTATTGTGACGACCCCAAAACCCCGTACGACGGTGTCAAGGGTAATCTTTGGAATATAACACATAAACAGATAATAGCAGAATAGAAATAAATAAATACACTAGATAATGTACAAATAATACACTGGATAAACATAATCATCAGAGTTACACAGTATACAGGATCATACTTAGTTCAAAATACAGTTCAGCTATACATAAATGTCTACAGCGGAGAACAAACATAATATGTACAATAGGAGCTGAACAACATAAAAAGAGATAAATGATAGAATCCATCTTTAGCTCCAGCTATCCAGAAAGAGCCTGTTAAAACCTGAATACAAGGCTGCCCGTGTAGAATAAGGGGCACCCGAGTTTGCAAGTGAAACAAACTACGAGTCAGTCATTGGACTGGTATGAGAAATCTACTTAACACATTTTACAATATGGCTAATCGCAGGACCATGCACTTTCGCGAAACGGGTTTACTCCATCGGATTGTCAGTGCTTTAAAACAAGTAAATATTTTAAATATCGCAATGCTCTTTATAAAAATGAAGCCATTATAAGACTCAGTTCCCATCACACAATGCAATGCAAACCGGAGGATAGATTTTTTACCTTATAATGGCCAAAATATGCTTGATACGAATAAAACAAAAGCTTTTGATATTATTACTAGTGTTTATAGGTTTCAAAAACAATTTCAAATCATAAGTATCAATCATAGACGACATTAATGCCCCATACCACTATGTCGCCAGATATAGGTATACAATCAAAACCGCACAGTCACGTATTTGGAAATTGGATTTCCGTCATGAACCAAGGCAAAAGATAGTCCTTACCGAATTCGAGACTCTCTAGCCCGAGCCTCCGGAACAGCCGCAACTGCACCTTGGAGCGACAGGGCCGGTCCACTCGATGTGGATTATAGTGCCTGAACAATGCGTTTCCCTGCCCTTTGGGGCGTAAATGAGCCAACGAATGACTCCATCGGTCCCGGATCGACCGATATAACCGAGGCGCCTCGCAACAGTAACAACCACACATGTGAAAATAATATGAATGTCAGCCAGTTTAAGCATTGACACCACCTCTAGCTAGAAAGAAACGCATGTCCTCCTTGAGGTCCTCTCCCGTTTCTGGCTCATACCGGGGTGTGAGGCTCGCGAATCAACGCTATACACAAAGCTATGCCACACAGGCGGTGCTTTGATCATCAACCACAAGACTTTGCTTTTCAACCGAAGCCTTGATCACTGCATCTTAGCATGCCACACAGGCAATTCACTCCATGTAACTGACGTCTATCAATCACACATAATGAAATCCAATGTCAGACACACAGTCCATTTACAAGTCCGTTCTGGGTCTGGACGAAACCGGACGCACCACATACCTCGCATATCCATCGATCTCCACGTACGTCTGGACGATCACCACTTATTATCTATATTTCGGGATGCCTCCCAATCAAGACATCAGTTACCATCCAACCGAGGTGAAGATTTCCGGTCTTCAACCACCGTCTTCATCATCGACTTCTTATCGTCGATTCAGTTATTCAGAATGGGATAAACCCGGTCTTTCTGAGCAACTCGCGTATATAAAAAACAAGTATTACACAAACACAACATACGCCTCATTCCAATTCATCAGTCACTAACCGTAAATTAGTAAGAGAACGATTTCCCAAATATTAACCCCGAAGGCCGAAACCAATATCAGATCAAAACCCAGAAAACCATTCGACTTAGCTAACCTTCAGTTAGTTTCTAAATTTCACATTCTTAGGGAAAGGTTCCCATTATTTTTATCAAAGATAAATTCTTTAGTATAATTTTCATGTCAAACACAGTCAACCATCAAATTTCAAGCAAACCAGGTAAATTTGGTTTATTTCCATTCTATATCGTTTATAATATTTTATAACGATTTATCGCTATTTTTATTTATTTAAAAATAGCCAATTTCATTCAAACGACGCTTCAGGCCATAACGCGGCCGTGGCGCTGTTTTTCTTCAGATTTGATTTAAACATATCTGAAAATCTAACAGTTGGATCTTCACAAATTTTATATCATTAGAAAGATCTTTTCAAAACGAATCCAACGGTTTCAGTTTTGGGAAAATCCGACGGTCGGATCTCCCGGTACACTCGTTTGAAGTTTCGATTTCAAAATACGAACTGCAGCGTCATTATTCGATTTAATTTAATTATATATATATATATATATAATCGATTCTGGTGATGTTTTTCTTCAGATTTGAATTAAACATTCCAGACAATCCAACCGTTGGATCTACACAAAGTTAGCGTCGTTGGAAAGATATTTCCAAAGCGAACCCAATGGTTTCGGTTTCGGGAAAATCCGATGTTCGAATCTCCCGCACTAATCGTTTGAAATCACGGTTTCAAACACGAACTACAGCTTCGTTATTCGATTTATTTTAATTATATTTATATATATATAAATATAATCTATTCATCGATTTCAAAACCGTATTCTTTTCATACATTTGATAAAAATGATATTTTTATCTAACAAACATTTATTTCAACAATTCACTATTTTTAACAATTCATGTGTATAATAAAAATGTGATTTTTATTGTAAAACAATTTATTTCAAAACATGACTATTTTATATAGTTCATATAGATGATAAAAATATGATTTTTATTATAAAACAATTTATTTCAAAACACGACTATTTTATATAGTTCATATAGATGATAAAAATATGATTTTTATTATAAAACAATTTATTTCATAACATGACTATTTTATATAGTTCATATATAAGGTAAAAATGTTATTTTTGGTGTTAAAACAATTTATTTAAACCACTGATATTTTATATAGTCTATATATATGATAAAAATGTTTTTTTTCTTTCAAAGAATTTATTCAATACACGAACTCCATTCAACACATGAATTTTATTTTAACATTCAACACATGAATTTAATCCAACACATGAATTTTATTTCAACATTCAACACATGAATTTTATTTCAACATTCTACACATAAATTTAATTTCAACATTCAAATTGAATTTTATTTCAACATTCAACACATGAATTTTATTTCAACATTCAAATTTAAATCAAACACAGAGATATTTCAGAAAATTTCGGCAACATAACGGCAGGGTAGTTAAAACCGGGACCGTCCCTAGTACGGCTCCTCGCTCTACCTTAAAGCCTCGCAGCTTTTGACAATGGGGATTTTCAATGTCTAGTTCGTACGCAGACGAATTTTCCCATATACTAATCCTATTGGGATTTCAACCACAATCATTTATTTCAAATCAACCAATCATGATATTCACCAAATTTTCACATCCACCAATAATCCAAACAACATTACAACCAATATATATCGTCCATGGTCTATGGGCGAGGGGAGTATATATATATATAGATATACGTATATAACTATATTTCTATTTCATTTCAATATCACTTCAATTCATTTCAACATATATATTATTTTTACAACGCATATATAACTTATACATCGAACATACAACTTATACAACGCTTATACATGTGGTGTACAACGCTTATATAACTCATACTTCGACTGTATAATTTATATATCGTTGTTTTCCATATCGTTTATAATTCGGAAATATCACATTGGGTTCCACTCCACCAAAAATAGCAGAAGACTCAAAAAAATATCTGGTCTCTTCTAGAATGTAGAAGACGTCCCCACAAGTCCACTGTTTCTTGTTTCACTGGATTTCAACAACATAGCAAAAAGATATGATTTTTACCGTGAAATCAAAAACCATAGTGCTTTAAAGTGCTATTAAATAGTTTAATATTATAACAGCCGTACCTTTCAAAATTCTTCAAAACAAGGTTTTGGATTTTCACCAAATCCGTGAGGCTTGAGGCCGAACCACCTACACCACGTCGAAGAGCTTGGAGTGGCGTGTCATCGCCTGGGAGGCGGTCGAACTCGGCGGTCGGAGCTGCTCACGGCGGCGGTTGAAAGTCGGGGTCTTCATGAGCTCGATTCACATTCAATACTCGAGGAAAAATTATGCAACTGGTATGGATTGAAAACTCGTTCGGAGATCTTCGAAATGGATCCAGAATTTCGCGATTTCATTGAGAATTGAAAGAGAAATCAAGGAGAGAAGTTTTCAAGCTTTTTTGGCCTACGCCAGGGTGTCGGGGAGAGAGAACGATGAAGTGGAAGGCTCTGATTGGCTGGCCCCTTATATTTTAAATTAAATATTTTATAAAATCCGAAAATACCCCTTGTCACACACGAACACCAATTCAAACCCAACGACTATCGCCCCTAGCTAAATACCCCCATTCCGAACACAATGGGATATGTTTTGTAGGCCCATTCGACTGTTTCAGTCAGTTTCTCTTCAAATTAAAATATAAAACATTCAATATTTGTTTTGAACGTACATTTCAATTTGCCGGGGCTACATGCTGATTCTAAAAATTCCAGAAAAATAAATCTAGCTATGTTTTGACGATACGGCCCCAACAAAACTAGTTTCGTCAAATTCTGAGACCGTTTGAAAAATGGCCCTTTTCTGGTCGATCCAATTTAATAGAAATCGACCAAACACATTTCCCTTTGCCACGCTCACATACTAGCTTCAAAAATTATGAAATTTGAAACCTAGCAATAATTTGACATCCCGGATCCAACAAAAGTGGTTTCGTCGAATTATGAGGTTGTTTGCAAAATGGCCATTTTCACGGGCTATATAAACTCTATAGCGACCTTTCTGAAAATTCATTTAGCCATAACATTTGCTTCCCGCTATGAAACTTCGATTTTTTAGATTCGTTAGAAAGATATTCACTAACAGATTTAAATATTTTTGGTTTCACTAAAATCCGTTTTAATTTGCGCCCGGTGCAGTCAGTCAAAGTTTGAATTCAAATTTTGAAACTACCGCGCCATTTCAGGCCTTGTTTATAATTAAAATTAATTATATTTATTTTCAAACATCGATTCAAACTCACTTTTCGTCGCTATTATTTAAAATAATTATTTTAAATATTTAAAATCCACCAAAATAGCCAATTTAAAATTTTCAAACTGGTTCAGATTTTCCGGGTTGTTACAATCTCCACCACTTAAAACTTTTCGTCCCCGAAAAGGAACAAAGTCGAAAGTGGATTGATTTACTAACTCAACTTTCAATCAGTCTTCCATTCTTCAACTTTTCAGTTTCTAAGAATTTTCAAATTCTTCGAAAATTTGGCTAACACCCTAAATTTTCGAAAAACTTCGCCATAACCTCCTTTGTACGGGGGACTTCGGGATATTTCGAATAGCCTCCCATGGCCCTCACCAATCCAAAAGAAAAAGGAAAAGCCAAGCGGCTCATAAAATCACCAAATCCCAAGAAATATAATAAACGTGTACCTATTTGTCGGGCAAACAATTTTATTCCTCTGCTTAGTTGTTTATCCATAACCTGTTCACACATATATAATGCAAATGTATATATTTCTATCAATTTTCAATTTAGTTCAATGTTTGTTCAATTTGGATAAATGGTTCAAAATTCTAATTAATCGACCAAAAATCAAACAACACAACCAACAACCAATTTGTTTTCATTTTTCAAATATACATCTTTTATATATTCAAAAATCAAATTTCTAAAACCTGTTATATATATAATCACAAATACGTTATTTATAAACATATAACTCTCAACTCGTTCTGGGGCATTTCTGACCCCATCTCTAACGAGTTATTCTGACTCTACTATACTCATACTAGGACATTACTGATCCTATCTGTAATGAGTTATTCGTCCTAGAACACTACTGGTTCTATCTCTGACGAAGTCGTTAATATGTCATATTCCAGAACTAAGCTTAACCAAAGCTCTGATACCACGTCCCATATACTAATCCTATTGGGATTTCAACCACAATAATTTATTTCAAATCAACCAATCATGATATTCACCAAATTTTCACATCCACCAATAATCCAAACAACATCACAACCAATATATATCGTCCATGGTCTGTGGACGAGGGGAGTATATATATATATACGTATATAACTATATTTCTATTTCATTTCAATATCACTTCAATTCATTTCAACATATATATTATTTTTACAATGCATATATAACTTACACATCGAACATACAACTTATACAACGCTTATACATGTGGTGTACAACGCTTATATAACTCATACTTCGACTATATAATTTATACATCGTTGTTTTCCATATCGTTTATAATTCGGAAATCTCACATTGGGTTCCACTCCACCAAAAATAGCAGAAGACTCAAAAAAATATCCGGTCTCTTCTAGAATGTAGAAGACGTCCCCATGAGTCCACTGTCTATTGTTTCACTGGATTTCAACAACAAAGCAAAAAGATATGATTTTTACCGTGAAATCAAAAACCATAGCGCTTTAAAGTGTTATTAAATAGTTTAATATTATAACAGCCGTACCTTTCAAAATTCTTTAAAACAAGGTTTTGGGTTTTCGCCAAATCCGTGAGGCTTGAGGCCGAACCACCTACACCACGTTGAAGAGCTTGGAGTGGCGTGTCATCGCCTGGGAGGGGGTCAAACTCGGTGGTTGGAGCTGCTCACGGCGGCGGTTGAAAGTCAGGGTCTTCACGAGCTCAACTCGCATTCAATACTCGAGGAAAAATTATGCAACTGATATGGATTGAAAGCTCGTTCGGAGATCTTCGAAATGGATCCAGAATTTCACGATTTCGTTGAGATTTGAAAGAGAAATCAAGGAGAGAAGTTTTCAAGCTTTTTCCGCCTACGCCTGGGTGTCGGGGAGAGAGAACGATGAAGTGGAAGGCTCTGATTGGCCAGCCCCTTATATTTTAAATTTATATATTTTATAAAATCCGAAAATACCCCTTGTCACACACGAACACCAATTCAAACCCAACGACTATCGCCCCTAGCTAAATACCCCCATTCCGAACACAATGGGATATGTTTCGTAGGCCCATTCGACTGTTTCAGTCGGTTTCTCTTCAAATTAAAATATAAAACATTCAATATTTGTTTTGAACGTACATTTCAATTTGTCGGGGCCACATACTGATTCTAAAAATTCCAGAAAAATAAATCTTGCTAAGTTTTGACGATACGGCCCCAATAAAACTAGTTTCGTCGAATTCTGAGACCGTTTGAAAAATGGCCATTTTCTGGTCGATCCAATTTAATAGAAATCGACCAAACACATTTCCCTTTGCCACGCTCACATACTAGCTTCAAAAATTATGAAATTTGAAACCTAGCAATAATTTGACATCCCGGATCCAACAAAAGTGGTTTCGTCGAATTCTGAGGTTGTTTGCAAAATGGCCATTTTCACGGGCTATATAAACTCTATAGCGACCTTTCTGAAAATTCATTTAGCCATAACTTTTGCTTCCCGCCATGAAATTTCAATTTTTCAGATTAGTTGGAAAGATATTCACTAACAGATTTAAATATTTTTGGTTTCACTGATATCCATTTTAATTTGCACCCGGTGCAGTCAGTCAAAATTTGAATTCAAATTTTGAAACTATCGCGCCATTTCAGGCCTTGTTTATAATTAAAATTAATTATATTTATTTTCAAACATCGATTCAAACTCACTTTTCATCGCTATTATTTAAAATAATTATTTTAAATATTTAAAATCCACCAAAATAGCCAATTTAAAATTTTCAAACTGGTTAAGATTTTCCGGGTTGTTACATTTATTCTTCTGCTCTAGCCTTCTTGCTATGACCTGTTCAATGTAAGTACACGTATATGTATGCAAATGCAATCATTTTCAATACAATCCACTATTTGGTTCAACTTGGCTAAATGGTTCAAAATTATCAAACCAATAATCAAACAACACAAACATCAATCAATTAGTGGATTAACGTTTCAAACTCATAATTTTGATATATATATATATACATATATATATAGAAAATCATGTTTTTGATGCCAAATCACAACAATAAGCCCTATCTAATTTTAGTTCTCACACCAGTCTAATGGAAATATATAGATATCACACCTTCGAAACACGAAAATAAATACTGCCGATGGTGCCCCATCACCAGAATTATCCCCGGGCAACTAGAGTGTGATTCTATAACTATCCAGTATATTAAAACTTCGAATACACGTTTGCAAGGCGTATATGCAAAATCTTTATATATCGGATTGGCCAAATTAATTTAAAATAAATATTCAAATATGTATAATACGATTTAAATTTCAAAACAAAATTTGTTTTCATTTTAAAAATATACTCTTCACACTCGTTCTAGGATACTACTGATCCTATCTCTAACGAGTCATTCTAATTGGATATTACTAATCCAATATCTGATGAATTCTTTCGTTCGGTTCTAATGTGTCTTGTTCTCGAGCTCTGTAAACCAAAGCTCTGATACCAAACTGACACGACCCGAACTTCCCCGGTAAGGAAAGCACGGATTGATTTGAGGACAAGATGAATCAGAACACAAATAGAAGAACATTTCATTGCTTATTACAACAATTCCATCAGATACAAGAATATACAGAGTATGAATGAATAAAATACATTCGATAAAAATCAGAGATTACAATAAATTACATCACAGCGTAAAAACAATACAAAACACAACTGAAAGTAATAAACGGATACAGAGCTTTCTGAGCATCGTTCCAGCTGTAAATCAGGATCCTGTGAATATAAATCTGCAAAACCAAAACTACTAGCTGCCCGTGTCGAAAATAAGGGCACCCAGAGTTTAGGTTAAAACAATAAACTCCAGGTCAGTCATGTGACTGGTGTTAGAACTAAAATAGTTGTAACACCCCACGTCCGTTAGTGTCACTCACATAGGGAATGCACTAAGTTCTGTGGAGCATTTAGGGTAAAAGATGCAGATAAATTACAAGACAGACAGAAATTAAACAGCGGAAAATAAAACTTTGCTTTATTGATAAAATAGTTTGTACAAAGATTTTTTACAATATCAGAGTGTCATCTGTCTTACAAAATAAAGAAGCATAAAAATACATTTATATTCCCCAATGTAGCAAGAGCCAGCCATAGCATCTGAAAGAGAATCCAAGCAAACTTCGACAAATCTTCAAGCTGGGAAAGAGTGACATTCCAACTTAACCTGAGCTATACTATTCCCTCCTTTGCTACCTGGGGGGGGGGGGAACGGAAGAAAAGAAGACGAAAGAAAAACAGAGTCAAACATAAAGCCTGAGTAAGTTCAGTAACTTCTAGCATGTGAACATGAAAAAACAAACGACATGAATTAACTGAATCCAAGATTACACCACGACCATAAGGTCAGCAAGATTAGACAAGATAATCACAAGATATGCTAAGGTAAGATAAACAGGATATACTCTAATACTTTCGCCTCTTCGCAATTTCCTTGTCATACTGGTTTCTATATCTCTGCACCACCTAACTAGTGTCCCAACTAGTAACGATAACGTGATCCCAACCCTTGTAGTTTCCATTGCCTTCAGGCATACATTTATTATTTATTACCTAGATCTAATATAGGGTTTTCTATCAAGTGCTTTCTAGATTTAACTAGAGTTTACGCCATCTGCTGAACGCTTATCGAATTCAGGGTTTACGCCACCTAGTCCAACTAGGGATTACGCTACCTGTCGAACGATGCCCCCAAGTCTAGGACACACTACCTAGAGTGGTATATGTTCCTATACTTATCCCACGCATGTATCGCGAATCGTCATCGCTTGTCTAGATGCACATGTCCTGTAATGTGCGGTCCGAGTCCTACGACAGGGCAAATCAAGGAATACAGAACTCGGTCGGGAGCTTTCAGATATCTGCCGATGCAGATGCTAAGCTCTGTTTTTATTCCAGTGGCTATGGTCCCACTTGACCCCTCCCTCAACTAATGAAAGGCACACCTTGTAAAATGAGAACTATACGCCGGCCCCCGGTGCCCCACTATCCTATGGCCATCCTCACCCATAACTAAATAGCAAGTATATGGTCTTTTGGAGTTCTCCACCTTTCCGCTTCACGTATCTCGATTGACTCAAGATGGATGGTAGACGATGAGTCGCTATCACAGGGCTACCGTTTGCTCGCCGAATCACGCCGGTCCTTCCTAGTCTTTAGGTTGCCATGTATTGCAACCAAGGCATACCCCTGGTTCTTCTACGCAGACCTTAACCTCTGTGGGCCCAGGCGGATCATCTGCAGCCTCACAGAGGGATACCAAGAGTACCCTCATGTCCCCTCGAAGCCTCGGGCTTCGTAACCCAATTCGTTGGAGCCTTCTTTTTAATCAGATGGACGTTCTCTCCTCCTCGTGTTATACTAAGAATTACTAAGTTTTGTCAACTAAGGTTTACCACTTAGTTTCCAGAATCGTTGTTTTCTTAACTAACGTTTACTACTTAGCTCCTTTTAACTAAGGTTTACTACTTAGTTCTCTTTCCCGTCAATTTGGGTTGGTTAAGTGTCATTAGTCAATTCGAGCTAACTTAACCCTCTTCATTTCTCCTGTTAAGCTGGTTAAGTGTCATCAGTAATTCACGTTGACTTAACCCTACCACAAACCAAATTATATTGGATAAATATTTCTTATTACTTAACCCTACCCCTTCATCCTGTATTGGTTATGTGTTCCTTTTTAACTTAACCTTGCCCATCTGTTTTAACTAACATGTTTTTAATGGTTAAGTATTATCCCTTCATGTTTTAGACTTAACCTCATTCCTTTATCTCACCCTGATGGTTAAGTGTTCAGGTTTACTTAACCCTACGGTCTAGCCCAGCTAACATATCAAAATTGGCTAAGTGTATTAGATTTTACTTAACCCCAACCTCTAGTCTAGTTAACATATTAATTTGGCTAAGTGTATTAACTTTACTTAACCCCTACAAGTCTCGTTTTGCTACCTTGAGTTTGGTTAAGTGTCTCTATGGACTTAGCCCTCCCATTCTAGCTTAACTGTGTTAAGTTGGTTAAGTGTTCCTATGGACTTAACCCTCCCATTCTATCTTAACTGTGTTAAGTTGGTTAAGTGTTCCTATGGACTTAACCCTCCCATTCTAGCCTAACTGTGTTAAGTGTCAGTTTGAACCTAACCCCACAAATCAGTCTGGTTATCACGTTGAACTGGTTTAGTGTCTTAGTTAACTTAACCCTACCATTCTTGTTCTAGCTTTAACTAAATAAATTAAAGCCGCTACCACTGACATTAGACAGGTATTGTTGCGACTACTGGATGTGCCGGTTGGTTCCGGGCAGGTTTACATCGCAACTCAGTCTAACCTCGGGCTAGGCATATTCGTGTTTTCTAAGTTCAAAGGGTTTCAATTTATTTTCAAATCAAGTTTTGAATGTAACCATCCCGTTCGTCGGATCAGTTAGGGATAGCCAGGGAGAGCAGGAAACTTGTATTTTCCAAACCCAAGCCTAGACACTATCCTCTCTGTCACCCTAGAACTTTCTGGTGTGTCATTAAAAGAGATGTCGTTAATAAACCTTTAATTTGTCTAAATGTATATTTCCTCATTCAGGCCAAATTCTATAAGTAAATTATTTCTAATTTAATTATTTCCTAATTACTCTTTTAATGTAAATTGTCTACATTCATTCTTATGGCCCATTTCCCCTTCTAAATCATATTTATGCCTTTTGGTTTGTGGACTATACCAAATTAAGTGTCACTAACCATGATTTTTGCTAAACCTGCCAATTACTCCCAATTATGGCCAATTTCACATTTATTCCAATATACTTACCATGCCAAATTAGCTAATCCAATTCTGATTCAACATTCTAATTCTAGACTTATTACTCTAGTTCACTATTCATGTAAATGCTAGATTTACACGTCAATACTAGATTCAAATTACACATCTTATAATTCATGTCAAATTTATCCAATTTGCATTTCTATGAACATGCCATAATACATGTTCCCAATTTATGCCAATTTCAAGTTAAACTACGTTTTTAGTAAATTTCATATTTTGCCCAAACCGCATTCCCACCGTTCCTATAATCGTGATTTAGTCTAGATTATAAATAAAGCTAGGTTCGTAGAAAATAGGGAATGAACCAAAGATGCTATGCAAAAGATAGACATACTTACTGGCATAAAAAGGGTTGAATAACGACGTCGGTTCAAGAACATCGGTAGACCTAACTTAATTGGTAAATTCCCAAGGTCTAAAACCAAAGAAAACCAAGAATAGACAGAATAGATGATCGGGTTTAGACCCAATTTCATAGTCACAAAACTTAAACAACACTTTCCTAGTCATGAATCACAGGTGTTTACTCACAGATGTCCTTGTTATGTCATAAGCAATAGTTTATATTTCCTAATCAAAGGCATAGGCTTAGTCAAGGAAATAATCCTCATAGTCACAGTCACAGCCATATGCAATGTTCATAGTCATAGGCAATGTCCATAGTCATAGGCAATGTTCATAGTCATAGGCAATTGTTCATAGTCATAGGCATACGGTTTTAAGGTCCATAGTTTCATAGTCATGGTCTTATTTGTGCTCGAGTTATAACAGTTCTTAATTAGGTTCAAGAGTATAGGCACTGATTCGAATAGAGAGAGAGAGATTTGGCATATTCTTTTATTCCTTTAATTTCATGTCACGAACAGAGAAAAATGTTCAAATCTAAAAATAACTGACTTACAGAGATTAGATTAGAATAGAAGGATGGCGATGCTATGATTCGTGCGACGTTGCTCGAAATCGTTTGAGTTAGCCTTTGATTTTCATTCTAAAGCCTTAATCTTGATTTGAACCTCCTCTTGACAACTTGAGCAGCACTTCCTCGTCTTGATTTATTTTATATATTACTTATTTATATATTTTCTCAGAGGCAGCATAGGGATAGAAAAGAATTGTGAATAGAGAAGAAGACCAGGGCTGTTTATATAGTGTAGAAGTCAACGAATCTGGTCAGAAGGGCGTCCAAATGCAGAGAAACTGATCTGGTTCCGGAAGCTGGAAAAAGCGGGGAGGTCGACACCCATGTCGACTGGGCAGTCGACATGGGGTGGGGGGTGGGGGGGGGGGGGGGGGGTGTCGACTGTGCAGTCGACACCCCTGTCGACTTAACCTGGGCGGGAATTTTCCCGCCCTGCCCCCTATGTGTTTGAATTCGAATTTGGCTCTAGTTTAAACTGTTTTGAACTGAAAACTTTGACGGGCCATATCTTGGTCATACGGACTCCGATTTTCAAAAATTCGGACTCTATTTCGCGTATTTTTCCGAGACGAACGCAAAGGCACAACCTGTTTCCCTTGATTTTGATTTTAACTTTTAATTCTGCTTTGATTTGTAAATCTTAGTGTTACAGAACTACGGGGTGTTACATTCTCCCCCACTTAAAAGGATTTCGTCCCCGAAATCTTCAAGTTAGGAAGAATGTGTCCTACCATCCAATCACCCATCTACTCAACCATACACTCACAGGCATTCATTGTCCTTAAAAGATTTCTAATGCTTTCATGTTCATATGCATAGTGTGTGTACATGTCTTAATCTAATGCAAAATCAGGCGGTCTACTGATTCAGTTGACCTCCTTAATGCAAATCATGTCAGTGTCATGCATCCAATCATGTATGCAAGCATCCCTAGTTATGTAAATACTACATGTGTGCATAGCCATTCATCCATATGCAACATCTATATGATAACATATCAAGTTC
The DNA here is from genome assembly GCA_030737875.1 of Allium sativum. Classification (NCBI taxonomy): domain Eukaryota; kingdom Viridiplantae; phylum Streptophyta; class Magnoliopsida; order Asparagales; family Amaryllidaceae; genus Allium; species Allium sativum. Next base: position 375,870,344 of record CM060909.1, on the reverse strand, counting down.
AATTTGCAAACCAATACATATCTGTAAATGCAATATGAAAGCATCCGAACTGATCTAGTGCCTAATACGTATGCATATGCATCCTCGAGCAACCATTAGCAACCACCAATCATAACATGTTTCAAATACATGTTTACATCCATTGGCTTCTACCTAAGGATCGAAGATACGACCTAGAGGATATACTTTGGAAAGAGAGAAACAATTATGCGCAAAGCTCCTAAACAAATAAATCAAGGATGCACCCTTAAGGAAAAGGGTATGATGCTAGTATATAGCCTTCTTGAGCTTTACTCCACTGTATCTTAACTAATTTAACTTCACGATTGTGAAGTTTCTGATCTCCATTTCCAAAATAAACAGATGTCAATTACGGCACCAAGTATATGTTCTAAGATGATTAGAGGTCCCCCTCTTATCTGCCATGCCATAGCTATAAGGGTCGAAAGGTTACTACGTGCTCTTTAGAGTACCTGCCACAGCTATTCATCTCTAACGCAAACCATCCTAGTCGAACTTGACATTCCTCAAGTACAAGCCCCAAAGGCCTAAACCAATATCCGACAAACACCCAAGGAATATCTCCTCCGAATTTATACGATCCTCGTGAGATGATATAAGCAAACTCGATAGCTATCCTCAAATCCCTACTAACCAAATATAAACTGGTCGGACCACCAATTGGATTTGAGACTCTAATGGGATCTTTCTACTATACAAGTACTATGGTGCAGAGACTCAATTATGGAAGTGGATATGAACAAATGCGAAGCGCTAAAACCAAAGGAAAGAGTACGAACAGCAAAACTAGACTCTTCCAACAGAACTCTACTACCTCTCTCCTAGGTACGCTTGGTGGCGAAAGTAGGTACTTGCCTTTCTGAAAATCTTGTCCCTCGTTCTTGCCCTTGTCCTTACTTATGTGCCCTATCATACCCTAGTAAAGATACTTCCTCTTGTCTTAGGTTTTATAATTCCTTCCTCCTTCGTGAGTTAAATCTACATCCATGAATTCCTCATCCTAGGGTTGTGCTTCCTAGCCAAACTCCTCATCCCCTTCCGTGTAGTCATGTTGACAAATCTCTCAAAAGCTGCTTCCATCGTACAACAAAACCCTACTAAGCTTGAAAGAAAACCAGCCGTAGGTGAGACTACTACGGTTATAGATGGAAGTCGGGTACTACTTCACCCATCGATGAGGTTACCTCCCAGAAAGCCAGGAGCCCCAGAGACTCAAGAAAGAAGGAGACAAGAATTCAAACAGAGGAAGAGAAGATAGTGCGTATGGATTTGGGGAATATGCCTTTAAAACAAATCTTTTCTTTTGAAAATGCTTCTTTTAAAACCGTTTTGAAAATAATTTTTCAAATCCTTTATCTGATCTGGTAACCTTCAGCTCTGATACCACGTGTAACACCCCACGTCCGTTAGTGTCACTCACAAAGGGAATGCACTAAGTTCTGTGGAGCATTTAGGGTAAAAGATGCAGATAAATTACAAGACAGACAGAAATTAAACAGTGGAAAATAAAACTTTGCTTTATTGATAAAATAGTTTGTACAAAGATTTTTTACAATATCAGAGTGTCATCTGTCTTACAAAATAAAGAAGCATAAAAGTACATTTATATTCCCCAATGTAGCAAGAGCCAGCCATAGCATCTGAAAGAGAATCCAAGCAAACTTCGACAAATCTTCAAGCTGGGAAAGAGTGACATTCCAACTTAACCTGAGCTATACTATTCCCTCCTCTACTACCTTGGGGGGGGAACGGAAGAAAAGAAGACGAAAGAAAAACAGAGTCAGACATAAAGCCTGAGTAAGTTCAGTAACTTCTAGCATGTGAACATGGAAAAACAAACGACATGAATTAACTGAATCCAAGATTACACCATGACCATAGGGTCAGCAAGATTAGACAAGATAATCACAAGATATGCTAAGATAAGATAAACGGGATATACTCTAATACTTTCGCCTCTTCGCTATTTCCTTGTCATACTGGTTTCTATATCTCTGCACCACCTAACTAGTAACGATAACGTGATCCCAACCCCTGTAGTTTCCATTGCCTTCAGGCATACATTTATTATTTATTACCTAGATCTAATCTAGGGTTTTCTATCAAGTGCTTTCTAGATTTAACTAGAGTTTACGCTATCTGCTGAACGCTTCTCGAATTCGGGGTTTATGCCACCTAGTCCAACTAGGGATTACGCTACCTGTCGAACGATGCCCCCAAGTCTAGGACACACTACCTAGAGTGGTATATGTTCCTATACTTCCCCACGCATGTATCGCGAATCGTCATCGTCTGTCTAGATGCACATGTCCTGTAATGTGCGGTCCGATTCCTGCGACAGGGCAAATCAAGGATTACAGAACTCGGTCGGGAGCTTTCAGATATCTACCGATGCAGATGCTAAGGTCTGTTTTTATTCTAGTGGCTATGGTCCCACTTGATCCCTCCCTCAACTAATGAAAGGCTCACCTTGTAAAATGAGAACTATACGCCGGCCCCCGGTGCCCCACTATCCTATGGCCATCCTCACCCATAACTAGATAGCAAGTATATGGTCTTTTGGAGTTCTCCGACTTTCCGCTTCACGTATCTCGATTGACTCAAGATGGATGGTAGACGACGAGTCGCTATCACAGGGCTACCGTTTGCTCGCCAAATCACGCCAGTCCATCCTAGTCTTTAGGTTGCCATGTATTGCAACCAAGGCATACCCCTGGTTCTTCTACGCAGACCTTAACCTCTGTGGGCCCAGGCAGATCATCTGCAGCCTCCCAGAAGGATACCAAGAGTACCCCCATGTCCCCTTGAAGCCTCGGGCTTCGTAACCCAATTCGTTGGAGCCTTCTTTTTAATCAGACGGACGTTCGCTCCTCCTCGTGTTATACTAAGAATTACTACTTAGTTTTGTCAACTAAGGTTTACCACCTAGTTTCCAGAACATTGTTTTCTTAACTAAGGTTTACTACTTAGCTCCTTTTAACTAAGGTTTACTACTTAGTTCTCTTTTCCGTCAATTTGGGTTGGTTAAGTGTCATTAGTCAATTCGAGCTAACTTAACCCTCTTCATTTCTCCTGTTAAGCTGGTTAAGTGTCATCAGTAATTCACGTTGACTTAACCCTACCACAAACCAAATTATATTGGTTAAATATTTCTTATTACTTAACCCTACCCCTTCATCCTGTATTGGTTAAGTGTTCCTTTTTAACTTAACCTTGCCCATCTATTTTAACTAACATGTTTTTAATGGTTAAGTATTATCCCTTCATGTTTTAGACTTAACCTCATTCCTTTATCACACCCTGATGGTTAAGTGTTCAGGTTTACTTAACCCTACGGTCTAGCCCAGCTAACATATTAAAATTGGCTAAGTGTATTAGATTTTACTTAACCCCAACCTCTAGTCTAGTTAACATATTAATTTGGCTAAGTGTATTAACTTTGCTTAACCCCTACAAGTCTCGTTTTGATACCTTGAGTTTGGTTAAGTGTCTCTATGGACTTAGCCCTCCCATTCTAGCTTAACTGTGTTAAGTTGGTTAAGTGTTCCTATGGACTTAACCCTCCCATTCTAGCTTAACTGTGTTAAGTTGGTTAAGTGTTCCTATGGACTTAACCCTCCCATTCTAGCCTAACTGTGTTAAGTGTCAGTCTGAACCTAACCCCAACCATCAGTCTAGTTATCATGTTGAACTGGTTAAGTGCCTTAGTTAACTTGACCCTACCATTCTTGTTCTAGCTTTAACTAAATAAATTAAAGCCGCTACCACTCACATTAAACAGGTATTGTTGCGACTACTGGATGTGCCGGTTGGTTCCGGGCAGGTTTACATCGCAACTCAGTCTAACCTCGGGCTAGGCATATTCGTGTTTTCTAAGTTCAAAGGGTTTCAATTTATTTTCAAATCAAGTTTTGAAAGTAACCATCCCGTTCGTCGGATCAGTTAGGGATAGCCAGGGAGAGCAGGAAACTTGTATTTTCCAAACCCAAGCTTAGACACTATCCTCTCTGTCACCCTAGAACTTTCTGGTGTGTCATTAAAAGAGATGTCGTTATTAAACCTATAATTTGTCTAAATGTATATTTCCTCTTTCAGGCCAAATTCTATAAGTAAATTATTTCTAATTTACTTATTTCCTAATTACTCTTTTAATGTAAATTGTCTACATTCATTGTTATGGCCCATTTCCCCTTCTAAATCATATTTATGCTTTTTGGTATGTGGACTATACCAAATTAAGTGTCACTAACCATGATTTTTGCTAAACCTGCCAATTACTCCCAATTATGGCCAATTTCACATTTATGCCAATATACTTACCGTGCCAAATTAGCTAATCCAATTCCGATTCAACATTCTAATTCTAGACTTATTACTCTAGTTCACTATTCATGTAAATGCTAGATTTACACGTCAATAATAGATTCAAATTAAACATCTTATAATTCATGTCAAATTTATCCAATTTGCATTTCTATGAACATGCCATAATACATGTTCCCAATTTGTGCCAATTTCCAAGTTAAACTACGTTTTTAGTAAATTTCATATTTTGCCCAAACCGCATTCCCACCGTTCGTATAATCGTGATTTAGTCTAGATTATAAATAAAGCTAGGTTCGTAGTAAATATGGAATGAACCAAAGATGCTATGCAAAAGATAGACATACTAACTGGCATAAAAAGGGTTGAATAACGACGTCGGTTCAAGAACATGGGTAGACCTAACTTAATAGGTAAATTCCCAAGGTCTAAAACCAAAGAAAACCAAGAATGGACAGAACAGATGATCGGGTTTAGACCCAATTGTTGTATATAACAGTGTTGTATACACGATTATATGATTTTTGTTTGATGATAACAACCAAATATATTTTATTATTGAATGTGTTTGTAACTATACTGGCATACTACACATCAGACAGGAATAAAATATTTCTATTTAAATAAAATACAACTATACAGTATTTTAAATATTCACACAGTATTTTATTTGAACAAGAATATTTTATTTCAATATTTAAATAGTACAAATTTACAACTTCACTATTTGTACATACTTCACTGATATACATTTCATTATATTCAATTTCGTACTTAGCTCCTCTTTACAACACTTACAATTTCATACACACTACATTTCTATACAGTTCACTCGTATATACTGACACATATTAATATCATCATCTTCAGTCTTCTTGACTTCACAGCATTCCACAGTCAATCCAGTTATCTTCATACCTGTCACATACAGAAGAACACACACAGTAGACTGCCACAAAAATAAAAATTAAACAAAAGCAAATAAAAAATTTATTTTTAATTTTTATTTGCCTCAGATTTGCGGTGTGTTTCTCATCATTTTTCTAGACTTGATCTGATATGCAGGGACAGAAAAACTCGTCTGGATGGCTGCATATACACACGTGTATGCACGTGTGCACTGCCACGCCAATCCAGTGTCGCGACTGAGGAGTAGCCACAAGGACCGTCTCGACTCAGTGGACATTAAAAAAAAAATTAAAAAAAAAAAAAAAAAACACAAAATTAACCAAGGAGCAAAACAGAAACATGGTGATACATGCAAGAAGTCAGTGCAAATGAAAAGGCAGAAATGAGATGAATCATAGCACAAACCAAATGGAGCATGATCAAGCAAAAGAGGTAATACAACATCTCAAATGCAATACTGCATGATAAATCAACATGGGATATTGGACAGTGAAAACTAATAAAAGCAATCATGATTCAAATCAAATGGACATGGTTAACTAATGCTTCGGCGAGACTCAACATACACGTTCAAAAGCTACAGCTAAATGGTCACAACAATATGATGGTGCATCAAACATGAACAGAATGACAAAGTATTAAATCATTTTTTTTAAGCACAAGGCACAATATACATCAAGCTAGTGGTCGAGCGAGTGAGTTTATAAATGGAAGTGCAGGATCAAATGGCCAGACCAACATTGATCAGCATCAAGTTAGTATACATGTACCAAGTCAGGAGCAACATAGATGTACAAGTCAGGCATGCAAGGCCCAAGGGTGTAGTGCATTATACAAGTGGTAAACAAGAATGATCGAGCTCATAAACAAAGCAAAATACTATGATGCATGCAATCACAATGGTTCAAGACAACTGCAGATAAAACAGGTTCATTGAAACGTGGAGTATCAATGATGTATTTATATATACACTGGTTTATATATGTATATAAACAAGGGAGTAAAGTGTCAAATGAAGCATCAGTTCTTATCAGTTCAAAATTGATCAAGTTCAAGCTAAATTCAAATTGTAACAAACACATGAATGGCAATATGTACAAGTAAACAAGAGAACATAGGTAGTGCAGCAGTTCTAAAGACAAGCACATGGCCGAGGCAGCACATGATTGGCATGAAGCAGACTCAAGGTGAAATGACAATAATATTCAAGTCATGGTGACAAGAGAAAGACACAGCAAGTGTTATACAAGGGGCAGATAAGTTGAGCAATGTGATTCAAGTATGCAAGAACACAAACAGGCTATATGAATCATATGTTCATCAGCAACTCAACACCAAAGTAAACAAAGTCGAGATATAAGATAATGAAGTATAACAGCAAAATGAAAATGGCATTCAACCAAGTTAGAAGAACAATTGTATGATCAAGTATAGCATCAGTTCTTAGTTCTCGACAAAGCAATTTCAAGTGCAAAGAACAAGTGAAGAGGTGTTCTTTAATGTCAAGCATAGTATCTGTTTAAGGTTAACTCAGAAATGGTCAAAGAGAAATGAAGATTCAAAACTGCTCGACATAGGACTAGACAGTTCAATGATCGGTTAGCAAGCATGAGTGGTATATGGTGCATATGCAAGTGAAAACTCAAAACAAGGAAGTACACATGCAACATGGATGAGGATGTCAAAGCAACATATTTTTTCAGCAGATACAATAAGGGCAGACACAAGTGATACATGACAGATATGCATGAACCAATGTCAAGTGCAAAGAACAAGTATCAGAAATCAAGACATCAGTCGAGAGTAGTCAAGTATAGCATCGGTTCATAGTTAAATGCATTTCAATTTGTTCTAGCTTCAGTTTAAATATGTTGAAAATCAGAGTATACTACCAGTTTTGAATAACTAAAAAATCAAGGGATTGATTTAAAAGCAGGAAATTCAAAGTATACAGGATAAACGGAAATTATTCCACAAAATTTGAATCGAAGAAATCATCAGAATTCCAGAAGACTTCAAGTCCAAGATTTATGCAATATACTCAAGTTTAATTTCGAAGATACCTCCAGAATGTCAACAAAATTTCAAGTCCAAAATTTACGAAAATATCAGACCAAGTCTTGTACGAAATATCAGAAATCACGAAAAGCTCAATACAAAGCAATTGTCAAGCCCCAATATTTCGTATATATCATGAACAAGTCTAAGCATGAAATCAGAGATATATTAGGATTTTAATCCTATAAATACACCAATCATCATCGATAGAAGGGTATCCAAGTATCAACGCAATCAAAGACAAATTAGAAGTGAAAAATCATACCAATAATCACTTGGATCTGGAACAAGTGAATCTGCAAATCGAAGAACCATCAGAGCACGAGACCAACATCGGCTAAACATCAGAGCAAGAGTACGATCGATCGATCATTTTGCAGAGAATCGGATTCCAGAAGAAAACCCTAGATCGCAAACCCTAGAGCCGCCATTTTTTACAGAAACAAGGAGATCGAGCCAAACAAAAAGTGGTGAAGCAATAATAAAAGAGGCCGGCCAAGCTTTAACTAAAGGGGATAACCCTTATTTAATTCCTAGGGTTTTCAAAGTTTTAAGGGGTTTTTTGTTTTGTTTTGTTCATCTTTAATTTCAATTTGTTATCAAGTCTAGAGTTTTCTAGTTTGTCTCTAAAACTAGGGAGACAAATTACAGCGTTTGTAATTTGGGGAAATCTGGTTTTGGGGATAAAAACCAGTGCAGGGTTTTGAGCGTAGGGTTAAGAACAGTTGGGAGCGAGTGTCGCGAGTTTACAGGGGATTGTAAGCGTAGAGATTGTTTTAACTCCTAGTAGAAACCTTGGGGAATGCAGCAGTAGGCAGGGTTTTGCCGAAGCTGGGTATATCTGTGTGTTATTTATTTTCCTCATTTATTCTGATTATTATCTGTGCTGTGATTATTTAATTACTCTGTGAAAATCTGTGATAAACCCTATTCACCCCCCCTCTAGGGTTAATTTAGATCCTACAAGTGGTATCAGAGCAGGTATTTTTAACTCTAGAGTCATGAATTTGTCAAACAACGCTTTTTCTGAGGGTCAGTCCATAGCTAGGCCACCAATGTTTAATGGAACTGATTATGCATATTGGAAAGCTAGGATGAAAATTTATTTGAGTTCAGTCGATTATGATGTGTGGGATATTATTGAAACGGGTTATAGATCTCCCACTGTTATAGTTAGTGGTGTTGAAATTCCTAAATCAAAAGACAGGTGGGATGCTAATGATAAAAAATTATTTTCAACTAATGCCAAAGCAATGAATGCTTTAATTTGTGCTCTTGATAAAACTGAATTTAATCGAATTTCTCATTGTGAGATTGCGCAGGAAATATGGCATACGTTGGAGGTCACACACGAAGGTACATCTCAAGTGAAGGAATCTCGTCTCGCTCTTCTCAGCAACGAATATGAAAATTTCTCTATGCAAAAAGACGAAGATATAAAAGAGATGTATGGACGTTTCTCATCACTGGTCTACAATGCAAAAGCTCTTGGCAAAACCTATACCGAAGTGGAATTGATCAGAAAAATACTGAGAGTGCTACCGATGAATTTTGAAGCAAAGGTGACGGCGATTCAAGAATCAAAAGATCTGAATAAAGTAAGCATGGAAGAGTTGATCGGAAATCTGATTACTTACGAGATGGAGTTAAAAGCAAGAGAAGAACGAAAGGATTCTGAATCAAAGAAAAAGACGATCGCTCTAAATAATTCTGTTGAAAGTAATGATGATGATCCCGCTGAAGAGCTAGCCATGGTTTTGAAAAAGTGGGCCAAAGGAAAATACAAACCACGAAAGAAGAATTCAAAAACCGACAAGTCCGAAAGTTCAGATAGTTCAGACAATGAAGTGTTTTGCTACAATTGCAAGAAACCCGGTCATATCAAACCAAATTGCCCACAGCTTAAAAATGAAAAGAGGAAGAAGTTCAGAAGAAAGAAGAAAGCTTTTGCTGCTACATGGGATGATGAAGAAGGAGAAGAAGTTTCTGAAAGTGAAGTAGAGGAAGCTAATTTGTGTCTTATGGCTCAATCTGATTCAGAAAGTAGTGAAGAGGATTCAAGTGAGGTATCGAATTTTACTTATAAAGATTTAATTCTAATGTGTCACGATCTCACAAAAACTGTTGATTCTCTTGAACTAAAAGTTAAGAAATTAAAATCTGATAGGTCAAAACTAGTTCAAGAAAATAACAGTTTAGAAACAAAACTTGAAAAACTTAAGAATTCATCGTTTTCAGAATGCGAAAAATGTCGATTTTTGAGTAACGATTTTTTGAAATTAAAAACTGATCTTGAGTTACTTAAAAGTGAAAACATAAATTTGAAAAATGAAAATCTTGATTTTGAAAAGGTGATTGAAAAGTTTAGAGAATCTGAAAAACTTGATTTTGAAAAGCGAAAACAATTTGAAATTGAAATTTCCAAGTCCAATGCTAGAATCAAAGCACTTGAAAACGAAAATTTGATTTTAAAACAAACTGATGCTGAAAAAAGGAAAATCGCTATTAATCGTTGTTCAAATTTAATGAAAGAAAATAGCGATCTTAAATTTAAAATTCAACGACTGGAGTCAGCTTTGACTAAATTTTCTAAAGGAGAGAAATCGTTGAATATGTTGTTAAAAAATCAATTTTTTGTTCAAAATAAAAAGGGACTTGGATTTGAATCTAATCAAGTTGAAAAACAAAATTTTAATGATTTTAAAAATCCTTTAATTGGCTTTGAAAACGATCAAATTGAATTTTTGAAATTTAATAATTTCAAAGGGTTTTTAAATCATAAACAAATTGATAACTCGTTTAAAAACAATTCATTCAAATCTGTTTGGATTCCAAAAATTAACAAAATAAATTTAAGCAAATCTAAACAAATTTGGGTTCCAAAGGGTACGCTAGTGAATAGTAATGGATTGTTATATAAACGGGTTTGGGTACCAAAACGTGTAAACAAAGATAAGAGTGGTAAAACAACTTTTGTTAGACCACTCGATCATATAAACATTTAGGTACTGTGAGAGGCTGAGGAACAACTGTGCTTAAGTTAGATAAAATTCAAGTTGATTCATATATCAAATTATTTATAGTTCCTTAGCCATAGATTCAGAGTTGGAGATTCATTGCATCACGTTGATTATGGTAAGTCAGGTATGATCTCTAAACTCGTACTTTTATTCCTTTTAGTTTATTTTTACTTGGATGTTTTTGAAATCATTCGCTATGGATTGTTGAAATTCTTGGATTATAAAAAATATATATATATATATTTTTAGGTGATTTCAAACAATTACCTTCAAATTTAATAAGTTGACCGTTTCTTGAGTTTGACCAAAAATTCTCTGAAAATAATCTTGTGCTGCTCTGTTAAGGAAATTGATTTGATTCATTGGCAATTAAATGATAAGTTGGAAAATCAGTGACTGAATTTAGTTAAAATTCATAGGCAATTTGAATCAAATTTGATATATAAATGGTTTTAAAAATTGTCTAGGAGCAATCAGTGTTGAAAATATTAGAAAATTTCATTTTAACTAATTGATTTTTTTTAAGCTGATTTTCAACTTGCATTTTTTTCAAAAACTCCTCTTGAGATTAATATTTTCAATTTTTAAATTATTTTTGATTATTTATTCAAAAAATTGAAATTATTGATTAATTTGAACCATTTTTGAGACTCATCAAAATCGTTAATAGATTTATGAAATTGTGATGAGTTGTGACTGGTATAATTCTTAACTAGAGGAGATATTATTTTAAAACACATGATGATTGAACAAATTTTATAATATCTTTGAATTAGAGCTTATTTCACGACCATCTTCTATATCTACCATGGTTCTGTCATTCATCATGGTTTTATTTAATTTGGGGAGTTCTAATTATTCTTAAAATTAAAATAAAATAAAAATAAATAAATAATTTATCCTTGGTATTCACTTCCATTTAAAAATCCTCGCGGTTATGCGTGGGTGAATTACCTTAATTTCTATGTGCTTCCATTCTCACTTAAAAGACCTTCGGGCTGTGCATGGATGGAACTCATTAGAGAGGATAAAGTTAAGTTACTACTAACCCCATTTAAAAGACCTTTGGGCTATGCGTGGTTAGAAAGTGCTTAACACATTCTTTTTGCATATTTAAAATCTTTAAAATTTATATTCAAATATTCAATTTTTATTGAACTCTCCTCATTCGATAAAATCCATCGTAAATCCATTCATTCTGAAAGTGAAATCTGCTTCTGATTTAAAGATTATTATGATTTTTGTTTGATTAAATGGGTTTTACGATATATATTCTCTCTCTGAATATGAATTTATATTGTTAGTCTATATTCATCACTGTATCGATTTCTATTTTCCTTTTGATGATAACAAAAGGGGGAGAATGGTCAAGATTTTGATTGATGAGTATTTAATTCAAAAATATTTTAAGATTGGAAATTAAATATCTAAAGGGGGAATGGTCAATTGGATTTCATCATTCATATTTTTCCACATATATAGGGGGAGTTCAGTTGTAGGGGGAGCATACAAGTAGGGGGAGTAATATATTCCACGTTCAAAACACATTCAAAATCTTTTATTTGTTTGTCATCATCAAAAGGGGGAGATTGTTGTATATAACAGTGTTGTATACACGATTATATGATTTTTGTTTGATGATAACAACCAAATATATTTTATTATTGAATGTGTTTGTAACTATACTGGCATACTACACATCAGACAGGAATAAAATATTTCTATTTAAATAAAATACAACTATACAGTATTTTAAATATTCACACAGTATTTTATTTGAACAAGAATATTTTATTTCAATATTTAAATAGTACAAATTTACAACTTCACTATTTGTACATACTTCACTGATATACATTTCATTATATTCAATTTCGTACTTAGCTCCTCTTTACAACACTTACAATTTCATACACACTACATTTCTATACAGTTCACTCGTATATACTGACACATATTAATATCATCATCTTCAGTCTTCTTGACTTCACAGCATTCCACAGTCAATCCAGTTATCTTCATACCTGTCACATACAGAAGAACACACACAGTAGACTGCCACAAAAATAAAAATTAAATAAAAGCAAATAAAAAATTTATTTTTAATTTTTATTTGCCTCAGATTTGCGGTGTGTTTCTCATCATTTTTCTAGACTTGATCTGATATGCAGGGACATAAAAACTCGTCTGGATGGCTGCATATACACACGTGTATGCACGTGTGCACTGCCACGCCAATCCAGTGTCGCGACTGAGGAGTAGCCACAAGGACCGTCTCGACTCAGTGGACATTAAAAAAAAAATTAAAAAAAAAAAAAAAAAAAAAAAAACACAAAATTAACCAAGGAGCAAAACAGAAACATGGTGATACATGCAAGAAGTCAGTGCAAATGAAAAGGCAGAAATGAGATGAATCATAGCACAAACCAAATGGAGCATGATCAAGCAAAAGAGGTAATACAACATCTCAAATGCAATACTGCATGATAAATCAACATGGGATATTGGACAGTGAAAACTAATAAAAGCAATCATGATTCAAATCAAATGGACATGGTTAACTAATGCTTCGGCGAGACTCAACATACACGTTCAAAAGCTACAGCTAAATGGTCACAACAATATGATGGTGCATCAAACATGAACAGAATGACAAAGTATTAAATCATTTTTTTTAAGCACAAGGCACAATATACATCAAGCTAGTGGTCGAGCGAGTGAGTTTATAAATGGAAGTGCAGGATCAAATGGCCAGACCAACATTGATCAGCATCAAGTTAGTATACATGTACCAAGTCAGGAGCAACATAGATGTACAAGTCAGGAATGCAAGGCCCAAGGGTGTAGTGCATTATACAAGTGGTAAACAAGAATGATCGAGCTCATAAACAAAGCAAAATACTATGATGCATGCAATCACAATGGTTCAAGACAACTGCAGATAAAACAGGTTCATTGAAACGTGGAGTATCAATGATGTATTTATATATACACTGGTTTATATATGTATATAAACAAGGGAGTAAAGTGTCAAATGAAGCATCAGTTCTTATCAGTTCAAAATTGATCAAGTTCAAGCTAAATTCAAATTGTAACAAACACATGAATGGCAATATGTACAAGTAAACAAGAGAACATAGGTAGTGCAGCAGTTCTAAAGACAAGCACATGGCCGAGGCAGCACATGATTGGCATGAAGCAGACTCAAGGTGAAATGACAATAATATTCAAGTCATGGTGACAAGAGAAAGACACAGCAAGTGTTATACAAGGGGCAGATAAGTTGAGCAATGTGATTCAAGTATGCAAGAACACAAACAGGCTATATGAATCATATGTTCATCAGCAACTCAACACCAAAGTAAACAAAGTCGAGATATAAGATAATGAAGTATAACAGCAAAATGAAAATGGCATTCAACCAAGTTAGAAGAACAATTGTATGATCAAGTATAGCATCAGTTCTTAGTTCTCGACAAAGCAATTTCAAGTGCAAAGAACAAGTGAAGAGGTGTTCTTTAATGTCAAGCATAGTATCTGTTTAAGGTTAACTCAGAAATGGTCAAAGAGAAATGAAGATTCAAAACTGCTCGACATAGGACTAGACAGTTCAATGATCGGTTAGCAAGCATGAGTGGTATATGGTGCATATGCAAGTGAAAACTCAAAACAAGGAAGTACACATGCAACATGGATGAGGATGTCAAAGCAACATATTTTTTCAGCAGATACAATAAGGGCAGACACAAGTGATACATGACAGATATGCATGAACCAATGTCAAGTGCAAAGAACAAGTATCAGAAATCAAGACATCAGTCGAGAGTAGTCAAGTATAGCATCGGTTCATAGTTAAATGCATTTCAATTTGTTCTAGCTTCAGTTTAAATATGTTGAAAATCAGAGTATACTACCAGTTTTGAATAACTAAAAAATCAAGGGATTGATTTAAAAGCAGGAAATTCAAAGTATACAGGATAAACGGAAATTATTCCACAAAATTTGAATCGAAGAAATCATCAGAATTCCAGAAGACTTCAAGTCCAAGATTTATGCAATATACTCAAGTTTAATTTCGAAGATACCTCCAGAATGTCAACAAAATTTCAAGTCCAAAATTTACGAAAATATCAGACCAAGTCTTGTACGAAATATCAGAAATCACGAAAAGCTCAATACAAAGCAATTGTCAAGCCCCAATATTTCGTATATATCATGAACAAGTCTAAGCATGAAATCAGAGATATATTAGGATTTTAATCCTATAAATACACCAATCATCATCGATAGAAGGGTATCCAAGTATCAACGCAATCAAAGACAAATTAGAAGTGAAAAATCATACCAATAATCACTTGGATCTGGAACAAGTGAATCTGCAAATCGAAGAACCATCAGAGCACGAGACCAACATCGGCTAAACATCAGAGCAAGAGTACGATCGATCGATCATTTTGCAGAGAATCGGATTCCAGAAGAAAACCCTAGATCGCAAACCCTAGAGCCGCCATTTTTTACAGAAACAAGGAGATCGAGCCAAACAAAAAGTGGTGAAGCAATAATAAAAGAGGCCGGCCAAGCTTTAACTAAAGGGGATAACCCTTATTTAATTCCTAGGGTTTTCAAAGTTTTAAGGGGTTTTTTGTTTTGTTTTTTCATCTTTAATTTCAATTTGTTATCAAGTCTAGAGTTTTCTAGTTTGTCTCTAAAACTAGGGAGACAAATTACAGCGTTTGTAATTTGGGGAAATCTGGTTTTGGGGATAAAAACCAGTGCAGGGTTTTGAGCGTAGGGTTAAGAACAGTTGGGAGCGAGTGTCGCGAGTTTACAGGGGATTGTAAGCGTAGAGATTGTTTTAACTCCTAGTAGAAACCTTGGGGAATGCAGCAGTAGGCAGGGTTTTGCCGAAGCTGGGTATATCTGTGTGTTATTTATTTTCCTCATTTATTCTGATTATTATCTGTGCTGTGATTATTTAATTACTCTGTGAAAATCTGTGATAAACCCTATTCACCCCCCCTCTAGGGTTAATTTAGATCCTACACCAATTTCATAGTCACAAAACTTAAACAACACTTTCCTAGTCATGAATCACAGGTATTTAATCACAGATGTCCTTGTTATGTCATAGGCAATAGTTTATATTTCCTAATCAAAGGCATAGGCTTAGTCAAGGAAATAATCCTCATAGTCACAGTCACAGTCATAGGCAATGTTCATAGTCATAGGCAATGTCCATAGTCATAGGCAATGTTCATAGTCATAGGCAATTGTTCATAGTCATAGGCATACGGTTTTAAGGTCCATAGTTTCATAGTCATGGTCTTATTTGTCCTCGAGTCATAACAGTTCTTAATTAGGTTCAAGAGTATAGGCACTGATTCGAATAGAGAGAGAGAGAGATTTGGCATATTCTTTTATTCCTTTAATTTCATGTCACGAACAGAGAAAAATGTTCAAATCTAAAAATAAATGACTTACAGAGATTAGATTAGAATAGAAGGATGGCGATGCTATGATTCGTGCGACATTGCTCGAAATCGTTTGAGTTAGCCTTTGATTTTCATTCTGAAGCCTTAATCTTGATTTGAACTTCCTCTTGACAACTTGAGCAGCACTTTCTCGTCTTGATTTATTTTATATATTACTTATTTATATATTTTCTCAGAGGCAGCATAGGGATAGAAAAGAATTGTGAATAGAGAAGAAGACCAGGGCTGTTTATATAGTGTAGAAGTCAACGAATCTGGTTAGAAGGGCGTCCAAATTCAGAGAAACGGATCTGGTTCAGGAAGCTGGAAAAAGCGGGGAGGTCGACACCCATGTTGACTGGGCAGTCGACATGGGGGGGGGGGGTGTCGACTGTGCAGTCGACACCCCTGTCGACTTGACCTGGGCGGGAATTTTCCCGCCCTGGCCCCTGTGTGTTTGAATTCGAATTTGGCTCTAGTTTAAACTGTTTTGAACTGAAAACTTTGACGGGCCATATCTTGGTCATACGGACTCCGATTTTCGAAAATTCGGACTCTATTTCGCGTATTTTTCCGAGGCGAACGCAAATGCGCAGCCCGTTTCCCTTGATTTTGATTTTAACTTTTAATTCTGCCTTGATTTGTAAATCTTAGTGTTACAGAACTACGGGGTGTTACAATAGTTATTTAAAACTTTACTTTAAAAGAGAGTAATTCAAGGGACCACGCCGTATAACACGGAACGGGTTTCCTCCCAAGAGTACCAGTGCATAGAATAAACAACGCAATGCTTTTTCGAAAAATGATGCTATTATAAGACCCAGGTCCCATCACACAATGCAACGCAAGCCGGAGGATAGGGTTTTCCCTTATAATAGCCAAACATGCTTGGTACGTTTAAAACAAATCATTTGATACTATTATATGTGTATAGTGTCAAAACAAGTTCAATCATAAATATCAATCATAGGCGGCATGTGTACCATCTATCATGTCGCCATACTAGGCTTTACAAATAAAACCGAAATGTCTCGTATTGGAAATTGGATTTACGTCATGAGTCGAGGAAAAGGACAAGATCCTCTCCGCTTCGAGACACTCTAGCAAAGGTCTCAGGACTACACACTCTGGGTAACCCTTGGATGCTTCAGGGCCGGTCCTCTCTTACGTTTGAGGATTAATTATTCCTGAACACATGTTTCCCGGTCCTAACAGACCTAAAATCGAGGCACCTCGCATTCCAACAACCACATAGGTAAAAATAATAAAAATGTCAATCAGTTTAAGCACTGACACTACCTATAGCTAAAAAGAAACGTCGTGCTCTCCCTGCAGTCACTATCCCGTTTTGGACTCATACCGAGGTGTGAGGCCCGCGAATCAACGCTACACAAAGCTATTCCACACCGTCCATGCTTTGATCATCAACCACAAGACTTTGCTTTTCAACAGAAGCCTTGATCATCTGCCACTTAGGCGTGCCACACAGGCAATTCACTCCATGCGACTGATGTCCATCGATATACAACCTCTGAGCTTGTACGTCTCAGAGAAGGGCGTTAAGCAAGAGAATAAATTCTTCGCCGCCAAACAGATGTATATTTAATAGAGATCAATCAACACATAATAAAATACAATGTCAGACAAACAGTCCATTTACAAGTTCGTTATGGGTCTGAACGAAACCAAAGGCACTTTCCGCGCATATCCGTCGATCTCCAAGTACGTCTGGACGATCACTAACTGATTCCCTCCTCTTGGGTGTACAGCCCAATCAAGATCATCAGTAATCGCCCAAACGATGTGAAGACCCTTGTTCTTCAACCATCGTCTTCACCTTCGATATATCGTCGAATCGGCTATTCAGAATGGGTATAGACCTGGCCTTTCTGAATAACCCGCGTATATAATAAACAATTGTTACACAAACACAACATATGCCTCATTCCAATTCATCAGTCACTAACCATAAATTAGCAAGAGAACAATTCCCCAAATATTAACCCCGAAGGCCGAAACCAACATCAAATCAATACCCAGTAAACCATCCTTCTTAGCTAACCTACAGTTAGTTTCTAAATTTCACATTCTTAGGGAAAAGTTCCCATTAATTTTATCAAAGATAAATTCTTCTAAATTTATTCTTTAATCTTCCTTTGGATATCATTTCAAACCATGTTAAGGTTTTCCAAACTAGTCGGGATTAGCGAACTACATCGAAGTAATTATTTATTTTATTTCCCAATCCCAACCTATTTATCCCATGGAGAAAAACTGGTAATACTCCATATCTAACACCACAGTGTTATCGGTAAAATTAATTACCGTTTCACGTTCAAATCTAGTTAAAGATTTAACTATCGCTCTGGAGCAAAACTGATGATACTCCATTCTCGATCTTTTCAATTTAATTAAAGATTCATTAAAACTCTAATTCATTTTTAATCTCAAAAATAATTTCTTAATGATTATTCCAAGCTAAGAAATTAATCTTATCTTTAAATGGGTTAAAGAACCAATGTCTTTTAAAACACGGTTCACGATAAACCCAAAATCACATTCCATTGTTAATCGGGTTAAAGAACGAGTGTTATTTAAAACACCGTTCACGATAAACCCAAAAATCAATCTTAAATTCAATTCCAATTAAAGATTAATCAACTGGAAAATCGCACTAAATCTTAATTAAAAGATTTATTCTTCTCTAAACTGGGTTCAAGAACAGTGTTATTTAAGACACCATTCACGACGAACCCGAAATCTCATTTGATATTAGATACAAGGCTCTAAATAGAAAGTATATCGGCTTATATTCAATATCAAATTCTGAAATCAACAAATATCGTATTGGCATAACGATATACATATCTTTCAAATTCCCTTAACCATATCTGTATAATCACGAAATCCAACATCGAAATATTCCGAAGATAATTTCGATTCCAATCCGTTTCCACTTTAGATATTGGAAATTCTGGTTATTTTCAAAACCATTTCAAATCCACTTTATTTATTTAAAAATAATTGGATTTTAATTCTAGTTCAAAACTAGTTCATTTCGATAAAAATCTATTTTTATCTTTACAAATGTGGAATTTTTCGTCCCAATTCTTCACAAATCATTTCTTATGATTTTAAACAAATTATTACTATTTTTAATAATTTTATCAAGTCTTCTACAGTCGATTTCCATCAACGGCCATCGGACTGCACTTACAACGTCCTTTTCCAAATTTGATTTAGACATAATTCCAAATCCAACCGTTAGATTTCAAATTTCTAATATTCATTGGAAAGCTTTTTTCGATACGAACCCAACGGTTCCGGTTTTAGGAGAATCCGACGGTCGAATCTCCCGCAACGTCTATTCGAAGTCAATTGTCGAAATTCGCGAACTGCCGCGACGCGACGCGTTCTATTCAGGCCATTATATATATAATATATATATATATTATATATATTTCGTCGATTTCCTTTTAAAGCGTATTTTATAAATCGTTTTAAATTCGTTTTCGAAACGTTTTCAACTTCATATTCAATTTCGAATCAAAATTGAAAATCCAACTCATCGATATACATATGATAATATTTTCAAAACGTTATATTTTGAAATACTTTCTTTTCTATATTCATTATAAAAATGAATAAAATCGATATAAATATCGTTCGCGTCAAAATAGCGCATCTCTAATCAACACGGCTTTATATATTTCAATAACTTCGTTATCCTATTCAACAAATGAATATTTATTCTATTCAACATATGAATCTATATTTCTTTCAACACATGACTATTCTCAATACATGAGTACTGTCAACACATGACTATTTTTGTTATTTAACATATTTTATAAAATTATGATTTCTATCGTTTAATTTTTAATCAGACTCCAACCGTAAATTAGCAAGAGAACGATTCCCTAAATATTAACTGTGAAAACCCGTAACTTCCCCGTAAAGGAAAGTGTCGGATAGTTCGAGAACAAACCACAGCAGAACACATACAGAAGAACATTTCATTGTATATTACAACAATTAATCAGATTACAAGAATATACAGAGTATAAATGAATATTACACAGAAATATCAGAGATTTAAATTACATTTAAATACATAGCAGCGGAAAATAATACAATACACAACTAGAAGGAGATATACGGATACAAAGCTTTCCGGATATCATTCCAGCTGTAAACCAGGATCCTGTGAATATAATTCTGCAAAACCAAAACTACTAGCTGCCCGTGTCAAAATAAGGGCACCCAGAGTTTAGGTTAAAACAATAAACTCCAGGTCAGTCATGTGACTGGTGTGAGAACTAAAACAGTTATTAATCTTTATTTTAAAAGTTAGGTAAATCAAGGGACCACGCCGTATAACACGGAACGGGTTTCCTCCCAAGAATACCAGTGCATGAAACAGCAGCGCAATGCTAAATAAAGAAAAATGAAGCTGTTATAAGACCCAGGTCCTATCACACAATGCAAACGCAAGCCGGGGGATAGGGTTTTCCCTTATAACAGCCAAAGAATGCTTGATACGTTTTAAACAAATCATTTGATACTATAGTCAGTGCATAGTGTATAAAACAACTTCAAATCACAAGTATCAATCATAGGCGGCATGAGCGCCCCATCCCACTATGTCGCCATATATAGGATTACAACTAAAACCGCAAATGTCACGTATTTGGAAATTGGATTTCCGTCTATGAACCGAGGCAAAAGATAGTCCTCAACCGATTCGTGACTCTCTAGCCCGAGCCACAGGAACAGCCGCAACTGCCCCTTGGATCGTCAGGGCCGGTCCACACGGAGTGGATTATTATGCCTGAACAATACGTCTCCCCACCCTATGGGGTGTAAGTCTGGTCCGTCAGCCGACCAGAATGCATTCGGCCGAAACCGATATAACCGAGGCGCCTCGCAACCGCAACAACCACATAAGTCAAACTCGTCAGGGCATGTAAAACCACTGACGCCACTTCTAGCTAGAAAGAAACGCAAGTCCTCCCTGAGGTCCGTCTCCCGTTTTTGGTTCATACCGGGTGTGAAACTCGCGAATCAAACGTTACACAAAGCTACGCCACAAAGGCCTTGCTTTGATCATCACCACAAGACTTTGCTTTTCAACAGAAGCCTCGATCAATTGCCACTTAGGCATGCCACACAGGCAATTCACTCCATGCGTTTGATATCCATCAATATATAACCCCTGAGCTCGTACGTCTCAGAGAAGGGCGTTAAGCAAGAGAATAAATTCTCCGCCGCCAAACAGATATATATTTAATAGAGATCAATCACACAGACTAAAATCCAATGTCAGAAACACAGTCCATTTACAAGTCCGTTCTGGGTCTGAACGAAACCGGAGGCACCTAGTACCTCGCATATCCATCGATCTCCAAGTACGTCTGGACGATCACAAACTGTTTCCATCTTCTTGGGTGTACAGCCCAATCAAGATCATCAGTAATCACCCAAACGACGTGAAGACTTCCGGTCTTCGACCATCGTCTTCATCTTCGACTTATCGTCGCATCAGTTATTCAGAATGGGATAAACCCGGTCTTTCCGAATAACTCGCGTATATTTAAATAAGTGTTACACAAACACAACATACGCCTCATTCCAATTCATTAGTTACTAACCGTAAATTAATCAAGAGAATAATTCCCCAAACATTAACCCCGAAGGCCGAAACCAACATCAGATCAATATCCAGAAAACCATTCTGCTTGGCTAACCGACAGTTAGTTTCTAAATTTCACATTCATAGGGAAAGGTTCCCATTAATTTTATCCAAGATAAATTCCTTGAATTTACTCTTTAATCTTCCTTTGAATTTCGATTCAACTAGTCGAGATTAACGAACCTTACCGAAGTAATCATTGGTTTTAGTTTCCCAATCCCAACCTATTCATCCCATGAAGTAAAACTGGTAATACTTCATATCTAACACCACAGTGTTATCGGTAAATTCAATTACCATTTCACGTTCAAATCTAATTAAAGATTTAACTATCGCCTGGAGCAAAACTGGTGATACTCCATTTCGATTATTTCAATCTAATTAAAGATTCATTAAAACTCCACTTAGTTTTAATCTGTGACTGGGTTAAAGAATCAGTGTCATTTAAAACACGGCTCACGATAAACCCAAAATCCCATTCCATTAATTATCGGGTTAAAGAACGAGTGTTATTTAAAACACTGTTCACAATAAACCCAAAAATCAATATCAATTCAATTCCAATTAAATATTATTTAATTGGTACACCTCATTAAATCTAAATAAAAAGATTTAATCTTTTCTCAACTGGGTTCAAGAACAGTGTTAGTGAAGACACCATTCACGACAAACCCAAATCACATTCGATATTCAATACAAGGCTCTGAATAGAAAATATATCGGCTTATATTCAATATCGAATTCTACGACTAACAAATGTCGTATTGGAAATAACGATATAAATATATATCTTTCAAATTTCCATAACAACACCTGTATAATCACGAATTCCAACATCGAAATATTCCGAAGACAATTTCGATTCAAATCCACTCCAATGCAATCATTGGATATTTTGGTTATTTTTAAAACCCTTTTCAAATTCAATTTATTTATTTAAAAATAAATAGAATTATATTTCTAGTTCAAAACTAGTTCATTTCGATAAAAATCTATTTTTATCTTTTCAAATACGGAGTTTTTCATCCCAAATCTTCACAAATCATTTCTTATGATTTTACACAAATTATTACTATTTTTAATAATTTTATCAAGGCCCGTACAGTCGATTTCCATCAATGGCCATCGAACTGCACTTACAGCGACCTTTTTCAAATTTGATTTGGACATAATTCCAAATCCAACCGTTAGATTTCTAATTTCTAACCTTCGTTAGAAAGCTCTTTTCGATACGAACCCAACGGTTCCGGTTTTAGGAGAATCCGACGGTCGGATCTCCCGTAATGTCCGTTTGAAATAAATGGTCGAAATTTACGAACTGCCGCGGCGCGGCGCGTTCTATTCAGGCCATTATATTATATATATATAATATATATAATATATATTTCGTCGATTTCTATTTAAAACGAATTATATAAATAGTTTTAAAATCGTTTCAAAAGCTATTTCAACTTCCATCTCAATTCAAAGAAAAATTGAATTCTTCTCTATAAATTCGTTTTAAAATTCATTTCTATTCAATTCAAATTTCAATTCAATTCACTTCGAAATCACTTTCAATTCAATTCATTTCGAAATCACTTTCAATTCAATTCATTTCGAAATCACTTTCAATTCAATTCATTTCGAAATCACTTTCAATTCAATTCATTTCGAAATCACTTTCAATTCAATTCATTTCGAAATCACTTTCAATTCAATTCATTTCGAAATCACTTTCAATTCAATTCATTTCGAAATCATTTTCAATCGATATAAATATCGATTCACGTCAAAATGGCGTCAATCTAATCAACACGGCTTCATATATTCCTATTTTCAAATATTCTATTTCAAATATTTCTTTTTCAAATATTTCTTTTTCAAAACTGGAATGAGGCCCAATCAATTACCATATAAAGTTAATTATATGGATTTTCATACAACACATGTATATAATAGCATGGAAAAATAATCAACCATCAACAAAAGTGCACTACACTGTATAAGCATCAAATATAGATATCCAACGCTTAAAACAGCCTGTCAATCAACCGATCGACATATTCAATCAATCGGGATGAGTGAACTTCAAATTTCATCCCAACACCCATGTGGGGTTTCAAACAATCAAACACATATTTTATTTGTGCCATTGGGCGATGTGTAAAATTTATCGACCCAATCAATGTCCTTCAAATAGGTGTACATAAACAAACCGTCTGGTTTGTAAATGAATATTTTATTTTATTCACTTTCACTATATTCATATTCACGTTAAAAATTATATTTTTAACGATAAAACATTTTATTCCAACATATGAATTTCTATTATTCATTTACACAATAAAATGATACTTTTATTTTCTAACATATTTTAGAAAATTTCGGCGGCATAACGGCACGATACTAGAAACGGGACAAGGGCCTAGCCTTATCCCCGGTCTAGTGAAGGCCCACGCCATTCACACATCAATCAAAACAATTCGTTATGCAAACCACAAATTTTGGAGTAAGAGTCTAACCTAGCCTTACTCCTTCGCCTTATAACGGCGCACGTCTAATCCTAACCAATTTATCGATTCGATTTTTCACACCACAAACCACATTCAAACCAATATCGCAATCAATCACCAAACAACCAAACAAACAAGTCCATGGTCTGTGGACGATTGTGTCGGGTGCTACTAAGCACCGTCTGCATCCTAGTATATATATATAACTAGAAAAATAAATTGAAAGATGAGAAATTCTCACATATAGCTATCCTAGCTCCACGGCACTTCATTGATAGAAATCTTCATCGCTCCCGCCTTTTTGTCACCTTCGTTGTCCGCTTTCACTACATATGTAAAAATCGAATTTTTACTTCGCCATTCAATATATACAAATCGAATTTTTACTTCAAAGTTCCATATATAAAAATCGAATTTTTATTCCAAAGTTCAATATATAAAAATCGAATTTTTATTCCAAAGTTCAATATATAAAAATCGAATTTTTACTATGCTATTCAATATATAAAAATCATATTTTTACTATCTCGTTCTATGGATAAAAATTCTATTTCTACATTGCTACTATATAGACAAAAATTCCATTTCAAAAATAAAGTTTTCGCCTTTATAAAAATAAAGTTTTCGCCTTATTAAAAATAAAGTTTTCGCCTTTATAAAAATAAAGTTTTCGCCTTTATAAAAATAAAGTTTTCGCCTTTATAAAAATAAAGTTTTCGCCTTTATAAAAATAAAGTTTTCGCCTTATTAAAAATAAAGTTTTCGCCTTATTTCGACGTATATAAAATAAAAATCAGATTTTTATTTCGCTACATATACAAAGATGATATTTTTATATTCTCTATCCTATAAAGATTATATTTTTAATACTTTAAAAATATAAAAATCATATTTTTAATATTTCTATATAGTAAAGATTATATTTTTAATACTTTAAAAATATAAAAATCATATTTTTACTTCTTCTACCCAATAAAAATTCAACCTTGTTACTTTATAAAATTAAAAATCTATTCTATTCACAATGAAAAATCAATTCTCTTTATAGTGAAAAATCAATTCTTTTGGTATTTAAAGATCTTGTCTTTTCCATTGTAAAAATCTCATTTTTACCCCTCTTCCATATGAAATAAAAATCTAATTTAAAAAAACAATGCTTTAAAAATCGTATTTTTCCATGTCCTATTAATATATAGAAGCCTTATTTATTTTTATAAATCGTATTACCTAAAAATAAATAAATTAACTAAGTAAATAATAATAAAAAAAACTTACCGCAGGGGGGGAAAGAACGTCGCTGTCGGTGGTCGACTGAGGAGGGGAAGACAGGCGGAGATCGGAGGTGGGGCCTGCGGTGGCTGGCGGCTCGATGGGGGGGGTCTGCGTCGTGGGTTTGGCGGTTTTTACAGAGGAGCGAGGGGAGAGAGATGCAGGCGGAGGAGAAGCAGGAAGAGGGGCAGAGGATCGGAGGGGGCTGCGCTGAGGTGGAGAGCGACGGTGGAGGGAGGAGCGGCGGGTTCCTGCTTTCCGATTTTTTTTTTTTTTTTTTTTTGTTCTGAGTAATGAGATCGACGGGGGAAGGAAAGTAAAGGGGGAGGGGGTATTTGTAAAAATTAATTTTATATTTTAATTTATATATATTTTTCGAAAAGTGTTGACTTTATCTCCGAACTGCAAACGAGGTCCAACGACTGTCGTCCATAGCTAATTACCCCCATTCCGGACACAATGGGATATGCATCGCAAGCTGATTTGATCGTTACAATCAGTTTCTGTTAAATTTACACTTAAATTGCTATATTGAATTTTAAACG
The DNA here is from genome assembly GCA_030737875.1 of Allium sativum. Taxonomy (NCBI): domain Eukaryota; kingdom Viridiplantae; phylum Streptophyta; class Magnoliopsida; order Asparagales; family Amaryllidaceae; genus Allium; species Allium sativum. The sequence goes on along the minus strand of CM060909.1, from coordinate 375,844,541 downwards.
TACATTTCAAATTACCGAGGTCACATACTAACTAGAAAAATTCCTGAAAAATATTTTCTAGCTTCGTACTGACGATACGGTCCTAACAAAACTAGTTTCGTCGAATTCTGAGACCGTTAGAAAAATGGCCAATTTCCAGTCGATTAAAATCAACTGAAATGGTCAAAACACGTTTTCCTTTGCCACGCTCACATATTGATTCGAAAAATTATGAAATTTGGAATCTAGCAATAATTCGACATCACGGACCTAACAAAACTGGTTTCGTCAAAATCCGAGGTCATTTGCAAAATGTCCATTTTTAAGGGCCTGAATTCCATAGCGACTATTCAGAATTTTCAACTGGACATATCTTTTGATTCCCGCTACGAACTTTTGATTTTTCGGATTCGTTGGAAAGATATTATCAATTAGATCCCATTATTTTTGGTTTCAATAAAATCCGGATTGTTTTGCACCCGGTACATTCAATTGAAGTTTGAAATTGAATTATCGAACTACCGCGCCATTTTCAATTCTATTTATAATTATATATAAATATTTATATTCTAACGACGACGTATATAATATAAACGTTCGAATTCTATTCAGAATAAATTTCTCGTCGATATTATTTAAAATAATTCATTTTAAATATTCAAAATTCGCTAAAATTGCCAAAATAAAAATTTCAAACTGGCTCGCATTTTACGGGTTGTTACAATCTCCCCCACTTAAAACTTTTCGTCCCCGAAAAGGAACAAAGTCGAAAGTGGTTTGATTAATCAACTCTACGTTCGATCTGGCTTCCATTCTCCAACTCTTTAGTTTCTGAGAATTTTCAAAACTTCAAAAATTTGGCTAACACCCTAAATTTTCGAAAAATTTCGCCATAACCTCCCCTGCACCGGGAGCATCGGGGAATTTCAAATAGCTTCCCCGGTCCTTCAGATCTCAAAAAGAAAAAGAAAAAGCCAAGCGGCTAGCCAATAGGCTCACAAAATCATCATCACCCAAACAAAACAGTAAATTATGTAGTAAACATGTACCTATTTGTCGGGCAAACAAATTTTATTCTCTGGCTCTAGCCTCCTTGCTATGACCTGTTCAATGTAAGTATATATACGCAAGCAAATGCGACCAAATTTCAATACAATTCAATTAAGCAAAATGGTTCAAAATTGTCAAACAAATAAACAAACAAAACAAACATCAATCAATTAGTGAATTAGAGTTTCAAATTCATAATTTGGATACATATACAAAAATCATGTTTTTGATGCCAAATCACAACAATGTATTCTAGCTATATAAGATTTGGTTCTCACACCAGTCTAATGGAAATATATAGATATTACACGTTCGTCACTCGAATATAAACACTGATGATGAGGCCTCATCATCTGAATCATCTCCGGGCAACTAGAGTGTGATTCTATATCTATCCAGTATATTAAAATTTCGAATACACGCGGATCAGACGTATACGCAAAATCTATATATACTGGATTGTCCACATCAATATAAATAGATAATCAAATACGAATAATTGATTTTAAATTTTCAAAACAAAATTGTTTTCATTTTACAAATATACTCTTCACACTCGTTCTAGGATACTACTGATCCTATCTCTAACGAGTCACTCCCATTGGATATTACTAACCCAATATCTGATGAATTCTTTCGTACAGTTCTAATGTGTCTTGTTCTCTGAGCTTTGTAAACCAAAGCTCTGATACCAACTGTGAAAACCCGTAACTTCCCCGTAAAGGAAAGTGTCGGATAGTTCGAGAACAAACCACAGCAGAACACATACAGAAGAACATTTCATTGTATATTACAACAATTAATCAGATTACAAGAATATACAGAGTATAAATGAATATTACACAGAAATATCAGAGATTTAAATTACATTTAAATACATAGCAGCGGAAAATAATACAATACACAACTAGAAGGAGATATACGGATACAAAGCTTTCCGGATATCATTCCAGCTGTAAACCAGGATCCTGTGAATATAAATCTGCAAAACCAAAACTACTAGCTGCCCGTGTCAAAATAAGGGCACCCAGAGTTTAGGTTAAAACAATAAACTCCAGGTCAGTCATGTGACTGGTGTGAGAACTAAAACAGTTATTAATCTTTATTTTAAAAGTTAGGTAAATCAAGGGACCACGCCGTATAACACGGAACGGGTTTCCTCCCAAGAATACCAGTGCATAAAATAGCAGCGCAATGCTAAATAAAGAAAAATGAAGCTGTTATAAGACCCAGGTCCTATCACACAATGCAAACGCAAGCCGGGGGATAGGGTTTTCCCTTATAACAGCCAAAGAATGCTTGATACGTTTTAAACAAATCATTTGATACTATAGTCAGTGCATAGTGTATAAAACAACTTCAAATCATAAGTATCAATCATAGGCGGCATGAGCGCCCCATCCCACTATGTCGCCATATATAGGATTACAACTAAAACCGCAAATGTCACGTATTTGGAAATTGGATTTCCGTCTATGAACCGAGGCAAAAGATAGTCCTCAACCGATTCGTGACTCTCTAGCCCGAGCCATAGGAACAGCCGCAACTGCCCCTTGGATCGTCAGGGCCGGTCTACACGGAGTGGATTATTATGCCTGAACAATATGTCTCCCCACCCTATGGGGTGTAAGTCTGGTCCGTCAGCCGACCAGAATGCATTCGGCCGAAACCGATATAACCGAGGCGCCTCGCAACCGCAACAACCACATAAGTCAAACTCGTCAGGGCGTGTAAAACCACTGACGCCACTTCTAGCTAGAAAGAAACGCAAGTCCTCCCTGAGATCCGTCTCCCGTTTTTGGTTCATACCGGGTGTGAAACTCGCGAATCAAACGTTACACAAAGCTACGCCACAAAGGCCTTGCTTTGATCATCACCACAAGACTTTGCTTTTCAACAGAAGCCTCGATCAATTGCCACTTAGGCATGCCACACAGGCAATTCACTCCATGCGTTTGATATCCATCAATATATAACCCCTGAGCTCGTACGTCTCAGAGAAGGGCGTTAAGCAAGAGAATAAATTCTCCGCCGCCAAACAGATATATATTTAATAGTGATCAATCACACAGACTAAAATCCAATGTCAGACACACAGTCCATTTACAAGTCCGTTCTGGGTCTGAACGAAACCGGAGGCACCTAGTACCTCGCATATCCATCGATCTCCAAGTACGTCTGGACGATCACAAACTGTTTCCATCTTCTTGGGTGTAAAGCCCAATCAAGATCATCAGTAATCACCCAAACGACGTGAAGACTTCCGGTCTTCGACCATCGTCTTCATCTTCGACTTATCGTCGCATCAGTTATTCAGAATGGGATAAACCCGGTCTTTCCGAATAACTCGCGTATATTTAAATAAGTGTTACACAAACACAACATACGCCTCATTCCAATTCATTAGTTACTAACCGTAAATTAATCAAGAGAATAATTCCCCAAACATTAACCCCGAAGGCCGAAACCAACATCAGATCAATATCCAGAAAACCATTCTGCTTGGCTAACCGACAGTTAGTTTCTAAATTTCACATTCATAGGGAAAGGTTCCCATTAATTTTATCCAAGATAAATTCCTTGAATTTACTCTTTAATCTTCCTTTGAATTTCGATTCAACTAGTCGAGATTAACGAACCTTACCGAAGTAATCATTGGTTTTAGTTTCCCAATCCCAACCTATTCATCCCATGAAGTAAAACTGGTAATACTTCATATCTAACACCACAGTGTTATCGGTAAATTCAATTACCATTTCACGTTCAAATCTAATTAAAGATTTAACTATCGCCTGGAGCAAAACTGGTGATACTCCATTTCGATTATTTCAATCTAATTAAAGATTCATTAAAACTCCACTTAGTTTTAATCTGTGACTGGGTTAAAGAATCAGTGTCATTTAAAACACGGCTCACGATAAACCCAAAATCCCATTCCATTAATTATCGGGTTAAAGAACGAGTGTTATTTAAAACACTGTTCACAATAAACCCAAAAATCAATATCAATTCAATTCCAATTAAATATTATTTAATTGGTACACCTCATTAAATCTAAATAAAAAGATTTAATCTTTTCTCAACTGGGTTCAAGAACAGTGTTAGTGAAGACACCATTCAAGACAAACCCAAATCACATTCGATATTCAATACAAGGCTCTGAATAGAAAATATATCGGCTTATATTCAATATCGAATTCTACGACTAACAAATGTCGTATTGGAAATAACGATATAAATATATATCTTTCAAATTTCCATAACAACACCTGTATAATCACGAATTCCAACATCGAAATATTCCGAAGACAATTTCGATTCAAATCCACTCCAATGCAATCATTGGATATTTTGGTTATTTTTAAAACCCTTTTCAAATTCAATTTATTTATTTAAAAATAAATAGAATTATATTTCTAGTTCAAAACTAGTTCATTTCGATAAAAATCTATTTTTATCTTTTCAAATACGGAGTTTTTCATCCCAATTCTTCACAAATCATTTCTTGTGATTTTACACAAATTATTACTATTTTTAATAATTTTATCAAGGCCCGTACAGTCGATTTCCATCAATGGCCATCGAACTGCACTTACAGCGACCTTTTTCAAATTTGATTTGGACATAATTCCAAATCCAACCGTTAGATTTCTAATTTCTAACCTTCGTTAGAAAGCTCTTTTCGATACGAACCCAACAGTTCCGGTTTTAGGAGAATCCGACGGTCGGATCTCCCGTAATGTCCGTTTGAAATAAATGGTCGAAATTTACGAACTGCCGCGGCGCGGCGCGTTCTGTTCAGGCCATTATATTATATATATAATATATATAATATATATTTCGTCGATTTCTATTTAAAACGAATTATATAAATAGTTTTAAAATCGTTTCAAAAGCTATTTCAACTTCCATCTCAATTCAAAGAAAAATTGAATTCTTCTCTATAAATTCGTTTTAAAATTCATTTCTATTCAATTCAAATTTCAATTCAATTCACTTCGAAATCACTTTCAATTCAATTCATTTCGAAATCACTTTCAATTCAATTCATTTCGAAATCACTTTCAATTCAATTCATTTCGAAATCACTTTCAATTCAATTCATTTCGAAATCACTTTCAATTCAATTCATTTCGAAATCACTTTCAATTCAATTCATTTCGAAATCACTTTCAATTCAATTCATTTCGAAATCGTTTTCAATCGATATAAATATCGATTCACGTCAAAATGGCGTCAATCTAATCAACACGGCTTCATATATTCCTATTTTCAAATATTCTATTTCAAATATTTCTTTTTCAAATATTTCTTTTTCAAAACTGGAATGAGGCCCAATCAATTACCATATAAAGTTAATTATATGGATTTTCATACAACACATGTATATAATAGCATGGAAAAATAATCAACCATCAACAAAAGTGCACTACACTGTATAAGCATCAAATATAGATATCCAACGCTTAAAACAGCCTGTCAATCAACCGATCGACATATTCAATCAATCGGGATGAGTGAACTTCAAATTTCATCCCAACACCCGTGTGGGGTTTCAAACAATCAAACACATATTTTATTTGTGCCGTTGGGCGATGTGTAAAATTTATCGACCCAATCAATGTCCTTCAAATAGGTGTACATAAACAAACCGTCTGGTTTGTAAATGAATATTTTATTTTATTCACTTTCACTATATTCATATTCACGTTAAAAATTATATTTTTAACGATAAAACATTTTATTCCAACATATGAATTTCTATTATTCATTTACACAATAAAATGATACTTTTATTTTCTAACATATTTTAGAAAATTTCGGCGGCATAACGGCACGATACTAGAAACGGGACAAGGGCCTAGCCTTATCCCCGGTCTAGTGAAGGCCCACGCCATTCACACATCAATCAAAACAATTCGTTATGCAAACCACAAATTTTGGAGTAAGAGTCTAACCTAGCCTTACTCCTTCGCCTTATAACGGCGCACGTCTAATCCTAACCAATTTATCGATTCGATTTTTCACACCACAAACTACATTCAAACCAATATCGCAATCAATCACCAAACAGCCAAACAAACAAGTCCATGGTCTGTGGACGATTGTGTCGGGTGCTACTAAGCACCGTCTGCATCCTAGTATATATATAACTAGAAAAATAAATTGAAAGGTGAGAAATTCTCACATATAGCTATCCTAGCTCCACGGCACTTCATTGATAGAAATCTTCATCGCTCCCGCCTTTTTGTCACCTTCGTTGTCCGCTTTCACTACATATGTAAAAATCGAATTTTTACTTCGCCATTCAATATATACAAATCGAATTTTTACTTCAAAGTTCCATATATAAAAATCGAATTTTTATTCCAAAGTTCAATATATAAAAATCGAATTTTTATTCCAAAGTTCAATATATAAAAATCGAATTTTTACTATGCTATTCAATATATAAAAATCATATTTTTACTATCTCGTTCTATGGATAAAAATTCTATTTCTACATTGCTACTATATAGACAAAAATTCCATTTCAAAAATAAAGTTTTCGCCTTTATAAAAATAAAGTTTTCACCTTATTAAAAATAAAGTTTTCGCCTTTATAAAAATAAAGTTTTCGCCTTTATAAAAATAAAGTTTTCGCCTTTATAAAAATAAAGTTTTCGCCTTTATAAAAATAAAGTTTTCGCCTTATTAAAAATAAAGTTTTCGCCTTATTTCGACGTATATAAAATAAAAATCAGATTTTTATTTCGCTACATATACAAAGATGATATTTTTATATTCTCTATCCTATAAAGATTATATTTTTAATACTTTAAAAATATAAAAATCATATTTTTAATATTTCTATATAGTAAAGATTATATTTTTAATACTTTAAAAATATAAAAATCATATTTTTACTTCTTCTACCCAATAAAAATTCAACCTTGTTACTTTATAAAATTAAAAATCTATTTTATTCACAATGAAAAATCAATTCTCTTTATAGTGAAAAATCAATTCTTTTGGTATTTAAAGATCTTGTCTTTTCCATTGTAAAAATCTCATTTTTACCCCTCTTCCATATGAAATAAAAATCTAATTTAAAAAAACAATGCTTTAAAAATCGTATTTTTCCATGTCCTATTAATATATAGAAGCCTTATTTATTTTTATAAATCGTATTACCTAAAAATAAATAAATTAACTAAGTAAATAATAAAAAAAAACTTACCGCAGGGGGGGAAAGAACGTCGCTGTCGGTGGTCGACTGAGGAGGGGAAGACAGGCGGAGATCGGAGGTGGGGCCTGCGGTGGCTGGCGGCTCGATGGGGGGGGGTCTGCGTCGTGGGTTTGGCGGGTTTTACAGAGGAGCGAGGGGAGAGAGATGCAGGCGGAGGAGAAGCAGGAAGAGGGGCAGAGGATCGGAGGGGGCTGCGGTGAGGTGGAGAGCGACGGTGGAGGGAGGAGCGGCGGGTTCCTGCTTTTCGATTTTCTTTTTCTTTTTTTTTTCTTTTTTGTTCTGAGTAATGAGATCGACGGGGGAAGGAAAGTAAAGGGGGAGGGGGTATTTTTAAAAATTAATTTTATATTTTAATTTATATATATTTTTCGAAAAGTGTTGACTTTATCTCCGAACTGCAAACGAGGTCCAACGACTGTCGTCCATAGCTAATTACCCCCATTCCGGACACAATGGGATATGCATCGCAAGCTGATTTGATCGTTACAATCAGTTTCTGTTAAATTTACACTTAAATTGCTATATTGAATTTTAAACGTACATTTCAAATTACCGAGGTCACATACTAACTAGAAAAATTCCTGAAAAATATTTTCTAGCTTCGTACTGACGATACGGTCCTAACAAAACTAGTTTCGTCGAATTCTGAGACCGTTAGAAAAATGGCCAATTTCCAGTCGATTAAAATCAACTGAAATGGTCAAAACACGTTTTCCTTTGCCACGCTCACATATTGATTCGAAAAATTATGAAATTTGGAATCTAGCAATAATTCGACATCACGGACCTAACAAAACTGGTTTCGTCAAAATCCGAGGTCATTTGCAAAATGTCCATTTTTAAGGGCCTGAATTCCATAGCGACTATTCAGAATTTTCAACTGGACATATCTTTTGATTCCCGCTACGAACTTTTGATTTTTCGGATTCGTTGGAAAGATATTATCAATTAGATCCCATTATTTTTGGTTTCAATAAAATCCGGATTGTTTTGCACCCGGTACATTCAATTGAAGTTTGAAATTGAATTATCGAACTACCGCGCCATTTTCAATTCTATTTATAATTATATATAAATATTTATATTCTAACGACGACGTATATAATATAAACGTTCGAATTCTATTCAGAATAAATTTCTCGTCGATATTATTTAAAATAATTCATTTTAAATATTCAAAATTCGCTAAAATTGCCAAAATAAAAATTTCAAACTGGCTCGCATTTTACGGGTTGTTACAATTAACCCCGAAGGCCGAAACCAACATCAGATCAATACCCAGGAGACCACTCATCTTATCTATTTTCCAGTTAGTTTCTAATTTCATATATGATAAAGATGTAAATTTTATTGTTAAAATATTTCTCTCAACACATGAATATATACTTCAACACATGAATATATATTTCATAATATTCTTTATTTTCCCAATTAGAATGAGGCTCAATCAATTACCATATAATGTTAATTATATGGTTTCCATACAACACATGTATATAAATAGCAATGATAAATAACCGACCATCATCCAAAGTGCACCACACAACTGCATAAGCATTAAATATAAATAATTAACGCTTACATAGTTTGTCGACCAATCGATCGACATATAACTAAATAATTGGGATAAGTGTACGCCAATTATCATCCCAACACCCGTGTGGGGTTTCAATCCACAAACACTGAATATTATTTGTGCAGTTGGGCAATGTGTAGATTTATCGTCCCAATCAATATCCTTCAAATAGGTGTACATAAACAAACCGTCTGGTTTGTAAATGAATATTTATTTATTCACATTCACGTTAAAAATTATATTTTTAACTATATTAATTTATTTCAACAGATGAAGGTTTTATTATCCATTTCACATCAACATCACAAACAAACTTCACAACACATTAAACAAGCATACACGTCATCCATGGTCTGTGGACGACAGGTGTCGGGTGCTGCTAAGCACCGTCTGCATCCTAGTATATATTTTAACTAGAAACAAGATTTAAAGTGAGAAGTTCTCACCGAGGGTTCCACTCCGCCGTGCTTTTCTTTTGAACTGCTGAACCGTCTGGATTTGTTTGAAATTCCAATGCAGTCCTTGTCCCGCTGTTCATAATAGAAATTATATTTTTATCGCTTCATTCAAATAAATAAAAATCATATTTTTATTTCTACTTCATATATTTTTACAACGCTTCTTTCTATATAAAAAATTATATTTTTATATTTCTACTTGTAATATAAAGATCGAATTTTTATTCTCTATATAATATAAAAAATATATTTTTAAATAAACAAAGATCATATTTTTATCTAAACAAAGACCATATTTTTATCTAAACAAAGACGATATTTTTATCTACTTCGATGCTCTACAAATATGAAAAAAATCAGTTTTTCTTATGTTATATAAATATACAAAAATCAGTTTTTCCTAAGTTATATAAATATATAAAAATCAGTTTTTTTAAACAAATAAAAATCATTTTTTATCGTATTAAAAATCTTAGCGTTTTTGTATTAAAAATCATAGCCTTATACAAGTTAAAAACTAGTTTTTTACAAAGTAAAATAAAAATAAAAGCAAAATCAGAGGACTTACGGGGTTATCGGAGGAGGGGGGTTTGCAAGTGGCGTCACGGCAGGTGGGGCTCGTGCGGGGGTGGCTCAGGCTGGAGCGGCGGCTAGGGCGTCGGTTCTTCGAGGTGGGTGCGGCTTTGGGGTTCTTCGTTTTAGCGATGGCTGATTGGGGGGGCGGGGGTATGGCGTTCGATTTTGGGGGTAGAAGAGGAGAGAGGAGGGGCGCGAGGGGAGGGCGGCAGACTGGGGAGGCCACGACAGAGGTGGCGGCGCGGAAGGTCGACGGGGGGGAGGGATTTGATTTGATCTGGTTCTGAAAGAAAAGGGAAAGAGAAGAGAGTATAAGGGGGGCTCCATCTATTTATATAATTTAATTAATTAATTTATTTTTCTCTTCAATAAAGGTTGACTTTTAATTCCAGCACCAACCGAGACCCAACGGCTGTCGTCCCCAGCTAATTATCCCCATTCCAAACACAATGGGATATGTATCGTAAGCCGATTCGATCGTTTCGATCAGTTTTCGTCAAAATCAACATATAACTCTATATATTGAATTTGAACACGCATTTCAATTTACCGAGGCCACATACTAACTCTAAAAATTCCCGAAAAATATTTTCTAGCTTCATATTGACGATACGGTCCTAACAAAACTAATTTCATCGAATTCTGAGACCGTTGAAAAAATGGCCATTTTCCAGTCGATTAAAATCAACTTAAACTGGTCAAACGCGTTTTACTTCGCCACGCTCACATATTGATTCGAAAAATTACGAATTTTGAAACCTAGCAATAACTTGACATCACGGATCCAACAAAAGTGGTTTCGTCGAAAACCGAGATCGTTTGCAAAATTTCCATTTTTAAGGGCCAGAATTCCATAGCGACTGTTCTAAATTTTCAACTGGACGTAACTTTTGATTCCCGCTATGAAATTTCAATTTTTCGGATTTGTTGGAAAGATACTCTCAATTAGATTCAAATATTTTTTGTTTCGCCAAAATCCGGTTTATTTTGCACCCGGTACATTCATTTGAATTTTGAAATCGAAATATCGAACTACCGCGCCATTTTCAATTCCTTTTATAATTATAAATAAATAATTATATATATTCTAACGTCGATTCAAATAAATATATACGTTCTATTCCTATTCAAAATAAATTTCTCGTCGCTATTATTTAAAATAATTCATTTTAAATATTCAAAATTCATCAAAATTGCCAAAAAAAAAAAAAAAAAAAAATTAGCTCAGAATTCCGGGTTGTTACATTTCGGCTGTGATATATCATGTGTTGTACTCTGATATGGTATGTATATACAAATTCCGATTTGTATTTCAAGATTAAGTCATATAATATATTTTATTCAGTCCGCTGTGAGATTCGTGTTTACTCTGATTCTGTTCAGTTGTGTTCTTCTTCTTCTATTCTATTAGTTCTATCTTTCCTATCTCATCCTCTAACTTCTTTCTATTAGCGATCTGAATTTTCGTGCACTTTGAGTTGAATGTGTAGGATATTAGTCAGCTCAAATTGGTACGGATTTTCGGGCCATTACAGTTGGTATCAGAGCCAGGTTAAGTGATTACCTTGGCTCTGTGGCGTAACTTAATAGAGATATGGTTAGTTATACCCTAGATTGAGTATGAATGTATATATATGAGTGCGTATTTTCAATTAATATAAAAACCGTTTTATATTGTGTTGACTGGTCAGTTGAGTGGTTTATAAATTTTGATCGAAATAGTAATGCAAACTGTGTCGATAGGTGTTTCTAAACTCTTGAATAGAGTAATTCGACACAGTATTTTGAAAAGAGGGTAAATAAAATAATTTTACCCAAAAATATATTTTGACACAAAGAAAGCATATATATTGGAATTATCTAATATATATTGAATGTGTTGGTTGAAACTATGATCGAATAAGATTTATAATTGAGTTGGTTATATAAATAACCAATCAAAATATTATATAAGTATAATATGAAAAATCAGATAAACTAAATCTGAATTTAAAACCAGAATTGAAATAAGACTCTGGAAACTTAGAAAAGAGCTGGAAATAATATTTGGATGATATATGGGAATTTTAAAATCCTGGGAGGTTTGAAATTGTTTTCCAAGTGCTGTGAAAGGTATTTTGAGGAAATTTTCAAATAGAACTGCTTAAATATGAGTTTTGAAAATGATATAGTATTGAACTCACTTCGATTGCTGGAAAATAATTCCGACGATGTGCGCGCCATCATCGGTGTTCATTTTCGAGTCTCTTAGTGACGGATTACTACCATAGATTTTGTTTTGAAATAAGTTGTTCGAAAATCCAAATGCTTTGAATTGCTATGTTATGAATATATATATTATTTCAAACTAATTTGAAATAAAAACCTCAGGAATTGGAATTCTAAATTTACATATGAAGTAAATAAATAGGAATTTAACTAAGTTGAATAAAATTGGAGTTGAATTGAAACCAAGTAAGCGAAAATCATATTGGAATAGAATTTAACCTGGTGAAGAAATTGAATTGGTGAAATAAGACGTTGAAGGGGAACCAAACTTGGTTATGAGATTAGATTGTTGAGTAAGGATTTGGAGTTAAGATTGGAACTGGAATTTGATCTAGAATTTGGCTTGAAGATTAAGCAAATGATTGGTTGAGGATGAATGGATTGGAGATCAGTTAGAAATGCTTGGATATATGCTGGTTTGATAACAAACGGCAGCGAAAGAGCAGAATGCCGATAAAGAGGTACATGTTTAAATTATATTGAGTAAGAGATTTATGAGCAATTTTGGTGAACCATTTGGCTGTTTTATTTTCTGTTGAATTGGTGAAAGCCCAGAGAGGCAAGTGTAGTAGTACCGAATGAGCCGTGCTGAGGATATGCTAGCGAAAATTCTCCGAGAATTTAAGCTGTTAGGAAATTTTCAGAATTTCTGAAAGTATTCGTTAATAAGAAGGAAATTAATATTTTAATTAAAGTTAATCGATTCAGTTGAAATTGAAGTTAAGAAGTAAATAGATGATCTTAACCAAACTAATACGAATTGTAGCATTTTCCTACCATAGTAATTTCGGGGACGAAATTTTTTTAAGGGGGAAGGAATGTAATGTCCCGCATTTTTATCGGTTTATATCTGAATATTTAAATTAGTTTAAATATTGAATTTGAAGTATAAGTAGATTTATATATATAAAATAAAAAAAGTTGAATGTATAAAAATATATATTAAATATAATCGAGCCCGTAATATCGCGGCAGTTCGTAATTTAATGTTTCGAACTTCAACTGAGCGTACAGGATCCGTTACAAGTCGGATTTCCTTGAAACAAGAAACGTTGGATTCTATTGAACTGTATTTTTCTAGTGGACATGAAAAATCGAGATTTTGGATTATATATTGTAAGTTATGCCCAAATTAAATATTCAGAAAAAGCAGCGCCATATTCATTTATGGCCATAACGGTTATTTAAATATATTTAAATATCGGTCTTGAATTTGGACAAGGCTCTTTTGGGAAATAGTTATAATCTAATTTTTAGAATTTTACTGCAATTTTTAATTAATTAAATACATAACTTTTTATTTGGAGTATTTTGCACCCTTAATCAGTATTTTGGGGTTCCACAATATGAGTTAACCTACCGATATTATTATATTTTTGGGATCGTGACATCTCGCTGGGCACGACTATATCCTTTTTTCTGTCTGTAATAATTCAGATATGAACGAAACATGCAAAACACGATAAGTAACTTAGTATCACATCCAATGGGTCAAAGCCAAAATCACATGCCATCCCTGTTGATTTCAACAGTTGTACCATACTATATCTTTCCCACTTGGCCAAGATCTTCCACGTAGACCTTTACACAGCTCATTCTTTGGAAATTTACACTATTCTGCAACCCTATACATGTTAAGGCTTGTGAACAGTTAAGAAATCTGCACCTGTATTCTCACATCACTGCAATACCATGTCATTTTCTATTTCACTTCAACACAGCTATGTACAGCACGGACCTATCCTCCCCTTATTTCCTTCCTGGAAAAGTAACCAATGTATTTTCAAATCAAGTTGTCCCTTTCAAAAACTACAACTATCTTTTTCCCATGGATATTAAAATCAATGTTGTTATGAATTCTCACATCGCACCCATACGTTGCAGTGCCTACCCTAAAACTTACATGTTTGTGCAAATCAATATCCTGCAAATCTAATATTGGAAGAATGTACCTCCTAGTGCTTATGTTCCTTGGCATCCAAGGATCATATCCTATAAATAATGTCGACCTGCCCATCCTCTCGTTGGGACTAAAACCCAAACTCAGTGATCTTCGTTCTTTAATGGCTTCGTGAGGTTATATAGCATAAACCGCAAGATCAATGGTTTCAAGCAAAAATTCAAACAACTAAATTAAAAATCCTCAAACAAAACATGTGCGCTCCTCTGGTTATGTCATCACGTTGGGTTTGTTTCATCAACACAGTAACTGTTGTATGGAAAGTCGGCTACTGGTGGAAGCATGGAGGGGCCTGGCATCACTCAGGATGGCGATTAAACGGAGGACATAGTGGAGGAAGTAATGATATGGTGAGATCGGAGAAGATCATTACCGACGAGCGAGCTGGAGGGGAACATCCACGCACAAATGGTGATGGAGGCTGTAGGGCCTGTAGCGATAGGAAAATACTCTGTTTAAGGTGGCGGTTGTGTTATACATGAGTGGTGTTTCATTTTGGGCGTACGCTTTGTGGAAGGATGGACAAAATATGGGTGAGGTGCCAAGCGAGATCAGAGGGTCCGAGGAGGTTTGTTCAACGCAGGGAAGAAGGGGAGTTCAAGTTCAAAATTTTGGGACGTGTTGCGTCAAAAACTGTTGTGGAAGGAGCAGATGGTTTGTATTAAAAGAGGGAGTGAAGCAGGTTTTGGAAGTTGGCAGGAAGGGTGATCATTGTTGAATGCATGGAGGCGTATATGGTACCATGTTAGAGTAAATTATGGAACATGGCATGCTAGGGGAATTCACTGAAAACGGGTTTTCCTGTTGATGAATAGGAAGACTTGGAGACCGCAAGTGATGAGAACGCTCTCGTTTTGAACATATAAGGGGGGACGTGGGTTTAAGTGGGGAAGTGTGGTGCTGCCAAGTGGATAAAAGTGGCATATTGCATATTGAAGTAAGGAGTTTAACGTTTGAGTATGGTGAAGTGTTTACAAGCCGTCAGTTGTAAAGGAAGACAGGGTTTCAATATTAAAGGAAGGAATCGTGTACATGGCGTGAAGTGATAGGAGAAGATGAGTCATTGTGTAATGCGGATCATTGGTTTATTCATTGGGAAGGTGGGCCGATGAGAAACTATATGGAGCCCAGTTTAGAGATGTGAAGTATGTTGCAATTTGGGCTGGGCTTACTAAAATAGAAAGAAAAATATAATATATAAGGGAGGCAATTGAATTTGAACACCGGAAGAAAAATTTTGTGAATACAGAAAAGGAGAAGGAAGAACTGAAGAAGCCAGTTAGTCGTATTTCGGTGATGGACCCTGTCAACATTCGGGAGCATACGTTATCATAACTTGATGAAACAGGTGTCATTAGGACCGTATCAACGAAGGCTACCAACCCGTGGAGTTTGAAAAGATTTGGAGCTCCTTTGGATTTATAGCAGAATTGAACGCCTGGTATAATCGATCGACGCAAATCGTTATTTCTCGGTTAACGCGCAAGGTGAGTAAATTCACTAACTTTGATATATTTTAAAATATTATAATTATATTGTAATGTTGGTTGGATGATGTGTGAAGGTCGTTTATATAGATTACAATTAAATTGGTTGATATATACATGTCGCTGCATGTGCACACATCATTTGTTGGATAATGATTCCATCGGTTATAATATTCCCTAGTATGGAATTAGTGTTAATTGTGTTGACAAACATTGGTCGATGCAGGAAACCGGTTGGTGGAATCCAACCGGATTCCTCAATATTTATATGTACCGTTTGCACTGTTTGAACCCAAATGATATTTAAAACCCTGTGTGAATATTGATATTGAACGAAAATTCAGCATTTGTTTTGATTTAATCAATAAACGATATCGATTAAGAAAGTGGCTACCGTCGACCATGAACCCATCGTTTTGTTAAGAAGTTGATTGGCCGTTAGGCAAATCAACGAAGATAATTATAAAAATTATATTTTTATAATTTAAGCAAAGTTTAAATGATAATAGAAGTTCTATTATAAAATGGTATTTTATAGTCCATTTTATAAAGCAAATATAAACGATTATTTGACATTTAAATAAATTATTAAGCTGTAATTATCCTGCAAATGAATAATTTGGATAATTATTTTTAAGCAACAGTTAAGAAATATTATTAGATTAATTATATTAATCTAATAGTGAGAAGTAATTTAAAATCAGTTAACAAATTAACTGAGGGATTGGAGTTGACTAAATCAACTGTTATTGGAAATTGATTATTAGATTAATTGGTCTTCAATTAACCTAATGATAATAGATTGGAAATAAATTATTCAAAATTAATAAGATTTCGTATTAATGAACTTTTTAATTAATAAAGTTTGAATGATTATTGAACAAGTAGAATCAGTCATTGTTTAATAAAGTAAGCAACTAATCTAGTTTAAATTGATAATGAAGTAAACCGTTTTACCTCAGTTATGGTAAAGTCAATTACAATGTAATTATTTTAATTAAAGTAATTGTTCTTAAATGGAATTCATTTGAGATAATATTGAGTTTGTATGAGATGTTTACCTGAATTAGATGAAATAATTCAAATGGAAAGTAAAATGTCAAAAGGCAAAAGAGCACTAATGATTTTTGATAAAGAAGTTATAAATGAAATTGTGTAAGTAAGATGAAGCAAAGTATTATTATTTAATATAAATAGTTATGAACAACCAAGTTTCGAAGTCAGGATATGGTGTTATAAAACCATACTTCAAATTAAACAAGAAAATACAATCTGATAGATACTATAAGTAATAAGGGGTTAGAGTTACGGATTTATATCTATTCTAAGATAAGAATGTTGTCGATCAAGGTTTGAGAGTTAAATAAAATACCCCAACTTGAACGGCTTCACTATTATCGAGGAATGGTATCAGTTTGTAACGGTTAGTTATAAAAGGGATATTGCAGCGTATAGTAAGTCTTTGAACTATAATGATAAAATAACGTTGTTGACTAGGCTTAAGCGTGACTGTTATGTCGAGATTAGTTATAAAGGGGATATCGCAGCGCATTGCGAGTTTTGAACTGTAACGATAAATTAACGTTGTTGACCAAGCTTAAGCGTGATTTTTATATATAACACTATTAGGAATTGGAACTATAATCCGACGATGTCGAATATATTAAAGGAAATTATTCTAGGAATTATAGTCTGATAGGATAAGTTAATATTTAGTTTTGAACCAATAGATTAGAATAAGGATATGTAATAAATATTTAGTTATAAACTTGATATTGATTTAGCATGAAGTCGACATAGAAACAGAGTTTTTAAAGTGGAATGGGAATATAAGATTATGATAGAGTTTTCGATAAACAAGATCAGGGTATTTATTACTTGAATAAAGAGTTATTTGATAAAGGGGTTCAGATTTCTATAATAGGGATGATATTCACATTCAAAGTGAATAATATTTTAAAAGTGAACGTTTGGCAGATTAAAATGTTTATAATGAAATTGGAAATATTTTTCCAATTTAGATAAGGTATATTATCCAAGTGTATAAAATAAGGAATGTGAAAAGAATGGAAATGTTTTCGAACGTTAATAACGTATAGTTTCTGGAACATAAGAGAATAAGAGTTTAAAATAAATAGGAATGTTTTTTAAAAAATACAAAAAGGCTAAAACGGGATTTGAGAAATATCTAGTAAGATATGGGAATTCTAATAATAAAAATGAATGTTAAATAAAAAGGTGCCTGTGGTTATGTGATGTTTAGTTGTACATTTGAATGGATGTTTTTTTACTTCGATAGTTAAATAACCGACTATCGAAGTGTTTTTGACCATCGCTGTCAATAAGGAGAGACCGGTTGGATATATTATCTAAAAACCACTCCGTATAGGCATAAGCGCTGCGAATTAGATTATGCTGAAGACAATTGAAGGCAGAGTGAAATGCAAGGGTCGTTCTGTTCCAGAATGGTGTTTTCTGTTTGTCCAGTCCCAGGACAACTTGTATGGACGAGTGCCTGACAGAGTATACCTAACAAATCACGTACGATTGATCTCTTAAAAGAATTACGTCTGGTGGCGGAGGAATTCGTTCCTCTTAGCATTTTATACCTGTGATATTTTTGGAAATCAATTAGTGTAATGACGGTTTGATGATGTGGCATCAAAGTGAATGGTGGCCAGATGTTCTGAGAAGATAGACGTAGCCTCTAGCCTCACAACCAGGAAATGACAAAAATCGGGCAGGCATCATGGTTATGTGGGTCATTCCCATTAGGGTGTATTGTCACCATCTAGAGAAAATTCGTATTTTTTCTTCTTTCGTTTCTGTATCTTCGAATAACGGTTATATGGGCCCAACCGTAGGTGGCAATATATTTGATACACTCAAGAGAAATGAATGGTCAGTCATGTGTGGGCCAGGTTGCAAGATGTTCTTGTTGAACCCCAGTGTATCCCCTCTAGAGTACATTGATCGGGAGATGGTCCCATACCTTGTCATAGTTGGAATCCAATCTCCAATAAGCGCCATGCGGTTTTTGATTTTATACTATGTATGTGGAGCGTGAGATGTAAGCGTTCTGCTATTTGATTATTTATTTGATTAGACATCATTATAATATCACTGGATTTTGATATCAAAAATGGTTTGGTTGTAGTAAGGTAAAAACCGTCCATGTTTATGTTTGGGCTGGTCTTATTATTATCTTTTTTGTTTCAAAATGATTTTCAAAGTTAAACGATACGGTTGGAATTTAGTCACACCAGTCCCATGACTGACCCAGAGTTTATTTTGTTTTGTTTTCCCTAAACTCTTAGGTGCCCAAATTTGTACGTGCAGTCAAGTGTTTCAGGATTTTACATATACACTTGGAGGAGCTCAAAGCAGGAGTCTTCACCGTTAGTTATGTAGAGTTATTTCCGCTGTGATATATCATGCGTTGTACTCTGATATTGTATGTATATACAAATTCAGATTTGTATTTCAAGATTATGTTATATAATATATTTTGTTCAGTCCGCTGTGAGATTCATGTTTACTCTGATTCTGTTTAGTTGTGTTCTTCTTCTTATATTCTATTAGTTCTATCTTTATTATCTCATCCTCTAACTTCTTTCTACTAGTGATTTGAATTTTCGTGCACTTTGAGTTGAATTTGTAGGATATTAGTCAGCTCAAATTGGTACATATTTTCGGGCCATTACAAACTCCCAAAGGATTTGTAGACTTGAGGAAAAAGGAACTTGAAAACATCCGTGGTAATGATCTCGGTGATCCAAACTATATAATATCGCAAAAATAACAATGTTCTTCAAACATATTTACAGGTTAGCCTACTATTGAGTAATATTCGCCAAGCTGTTTGTGATTGTGTAGATTTGACTATTTGAGCATATTGAAAACCATAACTTATGCTACATGCTCCATTCAACCATGGTTGTAACTAGCACTAAACATATAACGTGTAGTACATTGAAAGCCATCAATTTAATCAATTTCAATTTAGACTTGCACTTACCTCATCTACTGTTGCAGGTTTGCTTACGATGTCGATTCATTAATGATGGACGGGAGTTGCAAGACTAAATTTAGAAGATATTTTGAAGCATTGTTTTAAAATTTGATATGTATGTTTGCTGTATTAAATTTGGTGTATTATTGAAAAATTGTAGCCAGCATGGAATATATATCTAGTTCTATGAAATAATAATTATATTTTGCATGCAACTGATTTCAATATTTCTTCATATATGAGCGTATATTACTCTGTGTTATAACATTTTTGTGTATATGCATGGTTTATCGGTTGTTTTCTATATATGTTTGCACCCAGATTCAGAATGGTTTTTGCTATTTATTTCATATTGTAATTAATCATGGTAATAAGGGTTATAACAGAGCATGTTTGTCACAGTATTAACCGCTGGTATGATCATGGTTATAATGTTTATAACCGTTAGCACTTCAATATAACTAACTCTTATAACCGTGAGTAAACTATTTATTTATCACGGTTAAAAAAATGGGAATAATCATGATTATAACGTTTATAACCGTTGGCACTCCAATATTACTAACACTTATAACCGTTAGTAAACTATGTATTTATCACAGTTTTAACCGTGATCAAATCCGTCACTAAAATTACCCATGCATGCTGGCTTAATGGTTATAACCGTTAGCAATACTATTCCTCACGATTATTAGTGTGACAATTAGGCTTTTATGGTGTTGTGAATAATACACCTCATTCCAATTCAGAATATTCGTTTATTCAAATATTCACATCTCTAGGGAAAGGTTCCCTTAATTTTATCAAAGATAAATTATTTTAAACTTATTCTTTAATCTTCCTTTGGATATCAATTTCAAAGGAATTTATTATCTTTTAACAATTCTAAACCAAATTAAGGTTCATAAAATTAGTCGCGATTATTGGGCCATACCGAACTAATCATTTATTTTATTATCCCAATCCCCACCTATTCATCCCATGGAGCAAAACTGGTAGTAACCCATATCTAACACCCACGGTATTATCAGTAAATTTAATTACCATTTCACGTTTCAAATCTAATTAAAGATTTAACTATCGCCTGGAGTAAAACTGGTGGTACTCCATTCTCGATCAATTCATGAATTCGGTAAATTTAATTAGCTCATTCACTTTCCAATCTAATTAAAGATTCATTAAAACCCCAATTTTGTTTTAACCCCCAAAAATCATTACTAAATGATTATCCAATCTTTAAGAAACTAATCTTGTCTTTTACTGGGTCAAAGAACAAATGTTTTTTAAAACATTGTTCATGATAAACCCAAAATCGACTTCCATTTAATTCCAATTTATAATTATAAATTGGTAAACTTCATTTATCTTAATTAAAAGATTTATTCTTTTCTCAACGGGGTTTAAGAATGGTGTTATTAAAGACACCATTCACGACAACCCAAAATCCAATTTGATATTAAATACAAGGCTCCGAATATAAATTAATATCGGCTTATATTCAATATCAAAATTTGAAACCAACAGATATCGTATTAGGAATAACGATATCGTATTAGGAATAACGATATCTGTATCTTCCAATTCCTCAACAATATCTGTATGATCACAGAATCCAATATCAAAATATTCTAAAGATAATTTCCATTTAAATCCTTTCCACTTCATTTGCTGGAAAATTCTGGTTATTTCATAAACCATTTACAAATCCAATTTATGTATTTAAAAACATTGGATTATTATTCTAGTTAATAACTAGTTTATTTCAAAAAAAAAATATTTTTATCGTGTCAATCAAAATATCTCCAAATCATTTATTATGATTTTACACAAATTTTCCATATTTTTAATAATTTTATTAAGGCCCTTACGGTCGGTTTCCAATAACGGCCACCGAACTGCATCGATAGCTACCTTTTGTGAAATTGATTTGGACATAATTTAAAATCCAACCATTCAAGTTTAAATCTCTTATATTCATTGGAAAGATCTATTCGATACGAACCCAACGGTTCCTATTTTAGGAGAATCCGACGGTCGGATCTCCCGTTACATCAATTTGAAGTTAATGGTTGAAATTCGCGAACGGTCGCTGCACGGCCCGTTCTATTCAAGCCATTAAATATATATAATATATATATATTGTCGATTTCAATTTAAAACGTATTTTATAAATTGTTTATAAATTCATTTTAGAACGATGTCAGCTTCGTTTTCAATTTTAAATCAAAATTGAATGCCCTATATCATTATAATAGTAAGTTGATAATATTTTCAAAATATCATATTTTAATGTCAAATATTTTCGATATTCATTATAAAATGAATAAAATCGACAGAAAAATCCGTTCGAGTTAAAATGGCATACATCTACTTAACTCGGCTTCATATAATTCAATATTTTCGTGTCTATCCAAAACCGGACACCAAAATCATAATTTGATTTTTTTTACTGAATATTATTTTAAAATATTCGTTATTTCTGAATTGGAATCAGATTCAATCAATTACCATATAATTTTGTTTATATGGATTCCATACATCGCATGTATTCAAAAATAGTGATAAATAACTACTAACATTTAATTCACATCCAGAGTGCAATTTACAACTGTATGAGCATTAAATAACGCTGATAACAGTCTGTCAATCAATCGGTTGACAGACAATTAAATACAAGGGCGATGTGAATTAAGTATCATCCCTAGACCCGTGTGGGGTTTCAAACAACAACAGTTTATTTAAATAAATCATTGGTTAATAAATTTAACCAATTCTAATTTAGTTTGAATTATTTTTCTACTTAACCAATTTTCACTGTTTAAATAGTAAACAGTTATTCATATCTCATTTCAACAACCACAAAGTGTCTATCCACATTGTTTGAAATATGAGTGTCGTATATTCAAACAACGCTTCTTGTGCAAATGAGTGATGAATAGTTCATGTGTTGATCTCAAGCAATGTCACATACAACAGATAAAAATCAACAATTACAGTTTATATATATTCAGTTATAAAATAAATAACTGTACAAATATTTTAGTGAGAGAATTCTCACTTTGGTTTCCACTCCGTCATTCTTTATTGAAGGATTTTT
Organism: Allium sativum; assembly: GCA_030737875.1. Taxonomy (NCBI): domain Eukaryota; kingdom Viridiplantae; phylum Streptophyta; class Magnoliopsida; order Asparagales; family Amaryllidaceae; genus Allium; species Allium sativum. The sequence goes on along the minus strand of CM060909.1, from coordinate 375,821,849 downwards.
TTAACAAAATTAAATGAATGTTTAATTTTATCAAACTGCAACTGCTTCCATTTCCATTTTGGTTAGTTCCATGTTGTAGAGTTCGTTGTCACGATCGCAATGCGACTGAAATCGTCGGATTTCGACCTCATATGAAAAAGATATTGCATTTTATATGTTAATTACAAAAATTAATTAACGAATTAATTAATTACATCCTTAACCACGTTTTTAATCCTTCTCCCTTTGTACAATAGCCGAACCCACCCTCAAAGCTTCATCGCACTGCCGCCTTCACCAGAGACTACCGAACCAGGATTGGTGGTGCCCCCTCGACGCGACTTGGCATCTCCTGCTTGCAACTTGAACGACGGTGAACCCGGAGCACCCTAGCACCGCAAAATCCCATGCGAATGGTGGAGCTTTGAGGAATAAAATCGAGCAAACCAGGCAACTACAAATCATCTCAGCCGTATGGATTGACAGAGGATAAAAATGTCTACTACTTTCATTTTATAATCTTGATCTAATTCGCAAAAGAGGAGGAGAAATTAGTGAATTAAAATAAGATGTTTTGGTGCACTGAATCGGGAGCGATGATTGGGGTTAATGAATTTATGTTTTGGTCAAAGCTAGGGTATTTATACCTTTAAATATTATTATTTTATTCTTGAATTGGCTCTATTTCGTCCGAACTCCAAATCAAACCGAGCGACCATCTTTTCTAGCTAAATACTCTCATTCCGAACACAATGGAATATGTTTCATAATCCAATTCTACTATTTCAATCAGTTTTTATCAAAATTAAAATATAAATTAATATAATGGTCAATATTGAATTTCAACGTACATTTTAATTTACCGGGGCCACATACTAACTCCAAAAATTATAAATTTTGAAATCTAGCTATATTTTGATGATATGGTCCTAAAAAAAATTAGTTTTATTGAATTTGGAGACTATTTGAAAAATGGCCTTTTTAACTGGTCGATTAAATTCAAATTGAAATTGAAAACGCATTTAAATTTACTATGCTCACATAGTAATTCAAAAATTATGAAATTTTAAACCTAACAGTAGTTTGACATTTTGGATTCAACAAAAGTGGTTTCATAAAAAACGGAGGTCGTTCGCAAAACGGCTATTTTTAAGGGTTATCTATTATAAAAATATATATAAATTCCATAGCGACTATTCTAAATTTTAAACTGGACATAACTTACCATTTATTAAGTGAAATCTCAATTTCTTACGTTCATTAGAAAATTACAGTTCAAAATATTCCAATGTTTCTTGTTTCACTAAAATCCGATTTAAAATCGAATTTTCAAACTACCACGCCATTTCAGGCTCGTTTTGTAATTAAAATAAATTTATACATTCTAACTTTAATTTAAATAAATTTTTAGACATTATTATTTAAAATAAACCATATTAAATAATCAAAACCCATTAAAATAGCCAAAATTAAAATTTTAAATTGGTTTAAAAATTTCGGGTTGTTACAATCTTCCCCACTTGAAATCTTTTCGTCCTCGAAAAGGAACGGAGCTGAAAGTTGTTTAACTAACCAACTCAACTTTCATTCTGGCTTGAGTTCTTCAACTTTTCAGTTTCAAGAACTTCCAAATTTCTCAAATATTTGGCTAGCACCCTAAATTTTTGAAAAATTTCGCCATAACCTCCTTTGTACGGGGAGGGTTTGAAAAACTTATTGGGTCGTATTAGGCACCCAATAAATCAATAAAAAGCATACACATTTTTTGTGACCTGTCTACGCCCAAGGGAGACGTGTAAAAAGTCGTATCTTATACCTTGCCCCAGTGTTGGAAATAAAACAATCCATGTTCCTTAATTAAAAACAAGAGATACGTGAATTTTTGTCATCTCCAGATCTGTGTAGGGTTTTTATTAAATCCTGCCTCGAGCACCTTTATATGCTTGTTAAGTCCATAATCAGTGTTTTATTCAACCTGTAATTCAGTCCTCTCCATACAAGCGTCTCACTCGTATGGTAATCCAAACCTCGTCATATAAGCACCAAATGCTTATATGGAATATGACACGTATGTTGTTTTCATGTAGTATGCTGTGCGGTGTAGTTCATAATTTATTTGTTGCTATCCTATGGCATATGTTCATAATTTCTCTACTTAGCAGTAAATCCATAACCTGCTCAGCATGTATATATATACATATATGCACATATATATCTAATATATAAATCCTATTCGAACTAAATTTTCAATTCAATTCAATATTAAATTCGATTTTGCTAAATTTTACCTTTCATTCTCTTATTAGTTTAATTATTCTAATATTTTAATTAGTTGAACTAATAATCACACATCACAACCAGCAATTAATTAGTTAATTATCTTTTCAATCATATAATTTTTATACTCAAAAATAATATTTTTAATGCCAAATCACAACAATAAACCCTATCTAAGTTTTTGTTCTCACACCAGTCAATTGGAAATATATAGATATCCTACTTTCAAAACTCGAACATAAACGCTGATGATGCTATAGCGATCATCAGAATCATCCCCGAGCGACTAGAGTGTGATTCTATATCTATCTAGTATATTTGAGACTTCGAATATATGTTTGCAAGGCATATATGCAAAATCTACTTATACCCGATAGTCCAAAATCAATTAAAATACTCAAATACATATAATAAGATATAATTTTCAAAACTAAATTCATTTTTATAAATAACACTCTTCTAACTCATTCTAGGATACTACTGATCCTATCTCTAACGAGCCATTCTCATAGGATGTTACTAATCCTATCTCTGATGAATATTTTTTGTTTGGTTCTAACGTGTCTTGTTCTCGAGATTTATAACCCAAAGCTCTGATACCACGATGAAACGACCCAGACTTCCCCTTACCCTAAAGAGACGGAGGAGCCCGGATTGCTTTGGGAACACGACGCGTCAGAACACAAACAATAGAACATTTCATTGCTATTACAACAATTTACATCAGAGTACATGATAGTAGAGTTCAAATAAATAATATACCGAGGAAAATATCAGAGATTTTACAAATTACAAAGCAGCGAAGTATATATATACATAAATATAATGTACAATGGAAATACATCAACTACTACAAATGAAAGGAATACAGGGATACAAAGCATTCTGAATATAGCTCCAGCTGTAATCCAGGATCCTGTGAAAAGAAATATCTGCGAAAACCAAAACTACTAGCTACCGGTACAAAAAATATGGGAACCCAGAGTTTAGGTAGAAACAATAAACTCCGAGTCATCCATGGGATTGGTGTGAGAACTAAAACAGTTATTAAAATTTACTTTAAAATATGGTAAATCATGGGACCACGTCGTGTAACACGGAACGGGTTTACTCCATATGAATCTCAGTTCAAAATAAAACAATTTATAAACAACGCAATGCTTTTCAAAAAATGGAGCTATTATAAGACTCGGGTCCCATCACACAATGCAATTGTAACATCCCGTGTTATTAGCAATATAATAATTAAATAATTTAATTATTTATATAATGGTTTGGTAATCTAATCGGCTTAAATTAAATAATTCGGATTTATATTAATTAATATAAATAGGGAAGTAGTGTAATTTAATTTTCGAAACCGTCGAACTGACAATATTGTTTGAATCAGATAATGTAAGGAATTTAATTGAATTTAAATTCGAGTTATAAATAATGAATATATTATTTAAACGACTGTTGAACGTATTAATTTTAATATAAATTATAATCGAGCCCGAAACGACACGGCAGGTCGTAATATTACGATTTGAACTTCAACTGAGCATACATGATTCATTATAAATCGGATTTCTTCGAAACAAGAAATGTTGGAATTTGTTGAATGATATTTTTTTAATGGAAGAGAAAAATGAAGATTTCAGCTTATAGATTGTGAGTTATGTCCAAATCAAAATTTCGGATAGCCGCTATGGATTCGCTTATAAACCATAACGATTATTTAATAATAATAAAATACTGGTTTCATTTTTGGATAAGATATTTAAGACATAGTTATAATTTAATTTTTAGAATTTTTCTGTAATTTTTAATTCATAAAATAAGCAACTTTTTATTTGGAGTATTTTACACCCTAAATCAACATTTTTGGAGTTTCACAGAATTAGTTAACTTGTCTATTTTATTATATTTTTGGGATCGTGGCACATTACTCGTCACAATGGCATTTTTATTTTTGTCCATAGCGGTACTAAAAACGAACGGAATTTTGTGTGACGGAGACCTCATAAAACTTCACTTTGGAAAAAGATATAAACTGAAATATGAATGGTAGAAAAGGAAAACGCGTTCGGAGCCCATTTACGAGTACTAATGAATATTATCAACATTCCGAAAACATTAAATAACATTACATATCATCATCACCATGTTGTTCAACATAGTAATATGTCCGTATTCAGAGACCTCAGACTACTAGTATTTATCTACAGTGTTTTACCTAGAGTCCCATAATTGCATACATTACAAAATTTCTTGTTATAAAAGAAATATCATACATTACATAATTAATTTAAGGTGTGGTGAGAACTATATATTTAGTGCATAACTCCCATGCACAACGCCAAGAACGTGTTCCATAATTGTATTTGTTTAAGGTATGAACAGTAGGCATTGTTTTAATATTTAAAAATTATATAATGTACTAAAAGAAGTTGCCTTCCACATGAAATGCTCAAGATCAAGGTTGAAAACTTGTTGTTGCCGTTCATATATAGGCCATATTGTCTTAAACAAGAAAAGAAAAGAGTATCATATATATATTTAAAAATGTTTCACCATGGTACCATGCGAACGTGCCTACTTCGCAAATCAATAACATCACATTAATTTAAATACAGAGGTCAGCCTATGTTTTCCAATCCAACGATAGCCCCATGTCTTTTCAAATCTTCTTTAGTTAAAATCTTCATTCCCAAGGGATTCACGCAGGCTCGCAGCTATGAAATATCAACATCATAGGCCATAGCCCACTAAAATAAAGACTGGTGAAGTACTTGTATATCAAAACCATACCGCAAAAGCTAGGACTTTGCAAATCGAAAGTATGAAAGTCTGCAAACCTATTTACTTAGAGGGGTAGCTGTTAATACTTGACCATGAAGATTTGTAAGCCTATAAATACACACCCAAACAATGGCTCTCGTCATTTCACGTTTCAACATACATAAACATTCAAACTATGGAATAATAACCATATTTTTCTTCCGAGCATGTACTGGAGCGTGAGTGAGTCCTTCTGGTTGGGGAAGGAGTGGTGATTAAGAAAAAACCGTACTTTCTACTGCTGACGGTTGTTGAGGTCCGGACGACGGAATCTGGTAGGGTTTGCGAGTTCTGACGGATGGTGATCCCAGAAGGAGACGGAGACGTGAAGAGAAGTGGCAGTGCCAGTTTTTGGATTGGAGATCAAGCAATTCCTGATGTTGACAACTGAGCCTATGGGGAGGCGCTGAGCTTGATGGTGAAGAACGAAGGTCCTGTAGCAGCTGCGGCCTGGCCAACCTGCGAACTGGAGGGGGTTTCGGACTGTGTATCTTCGGGTAAGGGAGATGGAGTTTGAATGGAGAATGCTAAGACCATAACCAACAATCCATTCTGTTCACTTCTTCTCTTTCATCCAAACAAGCCACAATGCAACCAGCAATGCAAAACTAGCCACAACCAGCCACAAACCACTTTAAAAAAAATATTATATAATACAAACAGTACAAAACACCAAACACCCCTTCCATCCAATATTACCCCTTTTCACCGCAGCAAACACCGTTTGCATGGTTTTTTATTATTAAAAGTTTATAACGGCAAAGTCTTTGCCGTTATAAATTTATAACGGCAAACACTTCACCGCTATAACCTCCAACCTTTGTTCAGTCAACCAGCCACGAACTACTTCGAAACTAGCCACGAGTGACTGAACAAGCCATACCTGGTTTCTCCGTGGCTTGTTTAGTAACTGAACAAGCCATTGTTGGTTGTGCGCTAACAGTGGGTTTGGTTGTTTGTTTCATGATGAAATGAGAGGGCGCAGTGAGCATCATGTTTTCGGGAATGGTGGGTTAAAGAGAAGCTGGAGTTCGGTATTTAGTTGGAGAAGGACTTTGGCATTTGTTTTATGAAGTTTACGTGGTGAAGGTGAGGTGTATTGGTGGACGTGATTTTGAAAACAACGAAGAAATAGAGGAGCGTTGAGAATTGAGATGGGGGAAAGTTAAGAACGGCTTTCGAATGTGTAAATACTGGAGCGTGTTGAAGAGATTATATTTGGGGAAGGAGGGTATTTTGATGCATACGGGCTTTACCCATACTGGGATTGGGCCGAAAGAAAAAAGAAGAAGATGAAGGGGTTAGTTAAATAAGAACGCGCCGATCACTTCAGTAGTAAGTAAATGGGGAGTTTGTGGTTGGTTTTGAATTTCAGTATGGGGTCTGGTATTTGAATGTACACGCAAACGGATGGAAAGTAAAATCTGGAATGGATATAATTTGAGGAAAGATGGGTGACGGTTGATAGTAGTTGGAAGGGTAATGGGCTGGGATTTTTGTTGTAAGGCCCAAATGAAGTAAATAAAATTCAAGTTATTTAATTTAACTAATATATTAATTTATATATTTAATATCCCGTGCGTACGTCAACAGAATTTAACGCAGTCAGTTGCTTTGGAAACGCATGGACGCAGGCTACTTGAGCTCGGTTGAATTTATGGAAAATGAAACGTTTGATATAATCAACCGATGTTAACCAACGATTAACGACAAAGGTGAGTAAACTCACTAACTCTGTCCAGTTTTAAAATTTTATAACGTTATTTATTTTTGATAAAAATGACTGAATGCTATGTGTGATGGTTGTTTGGATGAATTGCTTATTGATTGATTGAAATTATAGATACAATCATATTCATATATAAACCGTTAGTTAAATATTGATAACATTTATTATAATATTTCATATTGATATGAAATCAATGTTGTTATGTTGATTAACATCTGTGGATGTAGGGAAACAGGTTGGAGGGATCCAACTGGATTCCTCAACAATTATATTGTTGTTTTTCATATATTGCATTACATGATGTGACAAATAATTGGTGATTGATTATTGTGTGTTTTAGGATGTTTGAACAACATTGACCTGAAATAATTGGTATTTAAATACCGGAAAATATATTTGATTATATTGAAAAAGAAACTGGGGCTTAAAAAGAAATTTCTATTTTTAAAATTGTATTTCGATTGGGCTAGATATAATAACTTGTTTAAATTATATAAAACAAGTAATTTATTTATAAACGATATTTATAAATGAAAGGGAATGATTACTATTAAGTAATTTGAGAATGTAAATCAAAGAGAAATTTTAAAAGGGGAAATCATTTCAAAAGAAAACAACGAGATAATTTCGATATTTGAAATGAAGGTAAAATGAAAATAAGCCCGTAAGGATTTTATAATTAGAATTCGACCATGTTCAATACCATAAGATATTTACTTTTATAAATGATATAAACTAAGAAATTGACGAGAAAATTAATATTTGAATTGAAACCAATAATTTACGATCATCCAGATTAGGGTATAACTTATAAACTAAGTTTAGGAAATAAAATATGAAGTATGTATTTATAAAGAAAATAGATAGGTGGAATTTTAAACTATAATAATATTTGTTATTCAAATCAATATTTGATGTAATAAAAAGAGTCCAGATTTTTATAGAGGAATAAAATTCACATTTAAAGTGAATAATGGTTTAAAGGTAAATGGTTTACAAATTGGAATGATTTGAAAGGGAAATTGGCGAGTATTTGAAGAGATAAATTCAAAATTGAATTTAGAAACCGAGTTAACCTGAAGTGTTGAGTTATTCCAACGTTCGGAACGTTAGTCGAATAAAGTCTATTCGAAAGAGAGTTATACTTAAAATGCAATTATACCAAACATGGGGAAGTACTATTTTACTCTTCCATTTTAAAGATTTATTTGTTTAATTAATTTATTAAGTATTATTTATTTATTTAAAGTAATGAATAAAGTTATATTTTAAAAATTGAATATTTTGGAAGCCGAGATTTTAATGCTATCGTTATAATCGATTCTTCTTCGTAAAATAAACAGCTTCGTAAAGTAAATCTGAGAATTCCATAAGAAATAATTTGATAAGAAGAATGAGAAATGGAGTTAAGGAATTGGAAACTGACTGGAGATTAGTTAAGGTGAATAGTTTCTTGAGTATCGATCTGATGTTGGTTTTGGCCTTCGGGGTTGATACTTAGGGAACTGTTCCCTTACTAGTTTCGGTTAGGGACCGATGAATGTGAAAGGTTAGTGATGTGTGCCTATAAATGGAGATATTTTCAAATGTTGAATAACGTATATTTTCTAAAATATAGAAATTAAATAGTTTAAAGTAGATGGAAATGTTTTCCGAGAATTACGAAAAGGCAAAAGGGTTTTTAGAAATATCAAGGAAAATATGGGAAAATGAAATTGAGAAATGAAGATAAAATTGTTAAGTTAATAAAAGGACTCTGTGTTGATTGATGATTGACCGATAAGATTTCCATTTGGAAATACGACCGTTGTATGTATGTTTTCTTTTGATAGTTAAATCACTAACTATTAAAGTTTTTGACCATTTCTGTTGTCAATACGGAGAGACCGGGATCAGATTTATTATCTGAATACCACTCCATATGGGCATTAGCGTTGCAAACCTAATATGATGAAAAGAATTGAAGATGAAGTTTATGCAAGGGCTGTTCTGGCGATCCTAGGTAGAAATTACCTAAGATGGGTTTACTGAATAGTGCATTCGGTTTGTCCAGACCTAGGACAACTTGAATGGATGAATGTCTGACAGAGTATATCTAATGAATCACGTACGTTGATCTTTTCAAACGTATTTACGTTGGTGGCGGAGTAATTCGTTTCTTTTAGCTTTATACCTGTGATATTTTTGTGGAAATCAATTTGTGATTTGACGGGTATGACGATGTGGCATTCAAAGAAAATGAAGGTATGATCTGTCAAAAGATACGTTACGACCTCAAGCCTCACAACCGGAAAATGGCAAAAATCGGGCAGGCAGCATGGCTATGTGGGTAGCCCTCATTAGGGTGTATTGTCACCATCTAGAGAATATTCATATTTGTTACTTCTTTTCGCTTCTGTATCTCCCGGGAACGGTTATGGTGCTAGCAACCGTATGTAGTGGCCGACAAATCCGTACTATCTGAGCTGACTATTACAACACATGTCCAACTCAAATAACACAGAAATATGAGTCATTAGGGTTAGTGAAATAGAAACAAACAGAAGAAGAATAGAAATAACAACACAGAATCTCACAGCGGAACGAATAAAATATAATATCAAAAATCATAACTTTGAAATACAAATCTGTTTTGTATATACATACCATATCAGAATACAACATAACATTTGATACAGGGGAAACAACTCTAAATAACTAACGTTGAAGCCTCCTATTTCAAGCTCCTCCAAATGTATCTGTAAAGCCTGAAACACTTGACTGCCCGTACAAATTTGGGCACCCAAGAGTTTAGGAAAAACAAACAAAATAAACTCTGGGTCAGTCATGGGACAGGTGTGAGTAAACTCCAACCATATTGTTCAACTTTGAAAAAAACCTTTTTAAAGAAAAGGATAATAGTAAGACCAACCCACACATAAACACGAACGGTTTTTACCTTACTATAACCCAAAACATTTTTGATATCAAAATCCAGTGATATTATAATAATGTCTAATCAATAAATAACCAAATAGTAGAGCGCTTGCATATCACGCTCTACATATATAGTATAAAATCAAAAATTGCAGGGCTCTTATTGGAGGTCGGATTCCAACTATGACAAGGTATGGGACCATCTACCGATAGTGTATCTCTAGAAGGGAACACACTCGGTTCAACAAGAACGTCTTGCAACCCGACCCACACATGACCGACCACTCATTTCGCTTGAGTGTATCGAATGTATATCACCAACGGTTGGGCTCAAACCACCGTTTCTCGAAAGGGACAGCATCAAAATAGATTAAAGAAGTAAAAGGAATTTCTCTATATAGGTGATTATACACCCTAATGGGAGCGACCCACATAGCCATGCTGCCTACCCAATTTTTGTCATTTCCGAGTTGTGAAGTTTGAGGCTACGTCTATCTTTTCTAACATTTGGCCACCATACACTTTGAATGCCACATCGTGAAACCTGTCAAATCACTAGTTGATCTTTCCAAAAATATTATGGGTATAAAAGCTAAGAGAAACGAATTTCTCCACCACCAGACGTAATACCTTGAAAAGATCGTCTTATGTGACCGTTAGGAATACCGTGTCAGACATTCGTCTATACAAGTTGTCCTGGGATAGGACAAACAGAACAGCCCTTGCATTTCACTCCGTCTCCAATTCTATCTTCAACATAACCCAATTCGCAACGCCTATGTCTATACGAAGCGGTTTTCGGATAATAAATCCAACCGGTCTCTCCATATTGACAACGATGGTAAAAATCTTTGATAGCCGGTGATTTAACTATCAAAGGAAAACAAAACATCCATCGAACAATCAAACAACCACTGGCCCTTTTCATTCATTAACTATTTTCTAAATCCCATATTGATTTCTATTTTCAAAATTTCTTAAAAATATTCCGACTCCTTAAATTTTCGGAAAATTTTGCAAGCACCTCCCCTGTACTAGTCAATCGTTCAAACCCCAATTCGTCTCTCTAGGCCCTTTCCATTCAAAAAGAAAATCAAAAAGCCAAGCGGCTTGCCGATTCGGCGCATAAAACTTCGTATGGAAATTTAAACATGTATTTTTTGTCGGGCACTCAATATATATTCTTCATTATCTTCATTCCATACCTATTTAAAATATACATGGCCATTTCCAATTCATTTTAATCAATTCGTCCATTTTACGCAACTCACTTCCCATTTTCTAATTAAATTTCCTAATTAACTTCTTGATTTCATTAGCGTTTACTTTGAACATATCTCATTCAAATATATTGGTATTCACATATATACCAATCAAACTCAAATTCCGTTCTCACTTCCCAATTCTAATTCACGTTTCATACCCCGATTCCTAATTTCAGTTTTCAAATTCAGATTACTTAACAAATGTTAAGTTCGATCAAAACCCCTATTAACTAATTACTTTTGAAATTAGTTAACTTTTTCCGATAATTAAAAATCTGATCTTTGTTTCAAAAATTAATCTATTTACTCGACTTGAGTTCATTTTTATTTTATAACTCCAATCTGGATTTTTCTAACGGAAATTCAGATTTTTTATTCATTCAAGATCCTTTTATTTTATTTAATAAACGTTATAGTTTTAAAACGATTAAGGCGCTGCTTTTCTAGAAATTTGATTTTGGCATATATCAAAATCTATAAAACGAAATCCAGATATATCTCTTCCATTTGAAAACTATCATTGAATAGCTCCGGACATTTCTTGTTTCATTGAATTCCAAATTATATTGAGTTATATATACTCGATTGAAGTTCAAAACGCCAAATTTCGAACTACCGCACTGCGGTGAGTTCGTTTTAATAAACATTTAAAAACTACGTTTACTAAATGAATTCCTTTCTTTGACAACTTAATATAAATTAGACCATGCTTCCAACTTTATCTTAAAACTCCGATTTATTCAAAATCGTTGATTATTTCATTTAGATTCACAAACTAGTTTATATTACAACTCAATTTCTATATTAAATCCCAATTTCCTTGGACAAAAATTCGATATAATCGAATTTCCATTTATAAATTTCTTTTATAGGAATGAATCAATTTATTCAACATCCTTTACCATTACCAACTAATATCGTCCCTTGATAATAGTGAAGTCGTTCAAGTTGGGGTATTTTATTTACCTCTCAGACTTTGACCGACAACGTTCTTATCTTAAGACGGATAAGGGTTTGGAATACAAAAACTGTCATTACTGATCATAAAAATTTCCTTTTCTATTTCATTTAAAAATATGATTTTTAAATGTCGGTTCTTATATTTGGAAATCCTATTTCCAATCTATCCAATGAAAATTTCTTCATTTCATTTATAACATGGTTTATAAATTGCTTATTATTTTATATCAAACAAACTTCCATATTTAAACTCCATTTGAAACTAACTTCAAAATTATCCAATGCCAATAAATATCGATTTTAAATTAACTTCCTTGTTTTATAATTTAAAAAAAGCTTTCATTTTAAAAACCTATTTTTAAATTCAACTCCTATTTGTGATATTTTATTATCATAGCTTATATATATAAAAAAAACATATCATCTATTTTCCTTTTAAAATTTTATATTTTAGTATTTATCTAAATCAAATTCCAATATTCTTTCTGAAAATAATTTATTTCATATATTTGACATAGTCGAATTCTAACCATAACTCTGTATGGATTTATTCCCATTTTATTTGTATTCTGAACATCGGAAATAATTTTATCGTTTCCTTTTTAAAATGATGCCCAATTCCTCTTTTTAAATTCATATTTGAATTTATATAATCCAATATCCCATGATAATTATTCATTTCCATTTATAACCATCGTTTATAATTTCATTTACTATTTCAAATAGTAAAACAAGTTTCTGGTTCCAAATTCCATTTGAAATCCAGTTTCCCTTTTTGAAACATAAGTTTCCCTTTTTGACACCATACTTGAATTTTCATTCTAAATTACCCGATGATAATTTATAGACATTGTTTGTAAGTAAAACTATCTATTTTTTTTAACTAAAATAAACTAACATTTTTCTAGCCAAATCCAGAATTCAATACGATTTAAATTCATATTTCTAGCCCAATTCCTCTTTTTAAATTCATATTTGAATTCATAATTCATATTTCTAGCCGTATTGACAACGCCAAATCCAAAACTAACATTTTTCTAGCCCAATTCCTCTTTTTAAATTCATATTTGAATTTATATAAAAAACTTTAGATTGGTTCTAATCAATTTATTTATTTTGATCCATTTAGCTGGTTTTCATCATTTCGATTTTTTTTAACTTGCTTAAGTTAAATTCAGAATTCAAATTCCCGGGTTTTTAGTTCAAATCTTTTTCGAAATCATATACATATATTCATAACCATATCAAATTCAAACATTTGAATTTTCCAAACAACTTATTTTCTAAAATAAATTTCCATTGAGAATTTTTCCCAAGGTAGCAATCCAGTACTTAGAAACTCGAAAATGAACACTGATGATGCTGCAGTCATCATCAGAATTATTTTCCAGTAACCGAAGTGAGTTCAATAGTTTATCACTTTCAAAATTCATTCAAAACGACTTTATTCAAAAATCCTTCAAAACAAAGCTATATTATTTTAATATACCTTGAAAAAAAAAATCTCAACTCACCGGGATTTAAATTCGAGTTCTGAATTCGATTTTAGTTCATCTCATTTGTATTCTTATACAAATTCTATTTCGTTAAATATAACCATTTCAATTTTATATTCTCATCTGATTATAATAATAACAATCAACTCATCTATATCCACATATTATAATAAATTATGAAAATTATTAACTTTGATATCAAAATAAGATTTCGGGTAAAATTATTTCATTTACCCACTTTAAAATAATATTATGTCGGACTACTCTTGTTCAAGTGTTTAGAAACTCCTATCGACGTCGTTGCATCCCATGATTCGACCAGAATTCATAAACCACTCAACAGACAAGCCAACACAACATAAAACAATTTTTATATCAACTTACAAATACGCTCTCTCATACACACACACACACACAATCAACTCATTCTAGGGTACTACTGACCCTATCTCTAATGAGTAAACCCCCACCAAAGCCTAGGTGTTCTCTCAACCTAAGCTCTGATACCAACTGTAGTGGCCCGCAAATCCGTACTATCTGAGCTGACTAATACAACACACATCCAACTCAAATAATACAGAAATACGAGTCATTAGGGTTAGAGAAATAGAAACAGACAATAGAAGAATAGAAATAACAACATAGAACCTCACAGCGGAACGAATAAAATATAATATCAAAAATCATAACTTTGAAATACAAATCTATTTTGTATATACATACCATATAAGAGTACAACATAACATTTGATACAGCGGAAATAACTCTAAATAACTAACGTTGAATGTTGGATCTAGATTAAACCTAGAGGGGGGTGAATAGGGTTTATTGAAAATTAAGAGTGATATAAAAAAATCAGATCATAGAATGCAGCAAAAATAAAAAGCAAAAAGGAAATAACACACAGAGATACCCAACTTCGAAAAGACTCTGCCTACTGCTACATTCCTAAAGTTTCTACTATGTGACAGAACAAATCTCGCTTACAAGACCAAGTAAACTTGCGAACCCCTCGCCCCTATTATAACCCTACGCTCAAAACTCTAGACTGGCCTATATCCCCTAGACCAGATTTCCCCTAGTTTTACAGACGCCAGTAAACTTCTAGTTAACACCCTAACTGGATTCCCCTAGAATTTTAAAGACTCTAGGAACTGCTTGGACGATTCAAAAAAAAATACAACAATAAAACAAATACTCTAAAAACCTAGATTAATTAAAAATAAAGTCCCCCTTTTATCACTTAAACACAAATGACCGGCCCACTTAAGAAAAAAGTTCCACCCTCCTTTCTTCAATACGCCCGATCACTTTCCTCTTTTGTTTAGAGAAAACAAATGGCAGCGTCTAGAGTTTTCTTTATCCTCAAATCGATCGATTGATGATTGTTCTGGAAAGAAAAAGATGCTCAGATGATTGTTGCTCTTGGATAGTCACTTGTGATCGATTTGGGATTTCTCTTGATCGAAACTCTAGTAAGTTAAAATTGATTTGAAACTTTTTTTTTTGCTCTCAAGTTGATTTTTGGTTTTGATCCATCTGCCTGTGATGAAATGGTGATGCTAATATAGGATTGTATAATCCTTTAATTGCACTCTGATTTCAATATATGGCTTGGCCTGATTGCATTTGTTTTGTGTTGCCATGATTTCCTCTTTTGATTGCTCTGTAAATCAATTGCCTTGATTAGCTCGACTTTGAATGATAATGAATCTAGTCGATATCATGAACCCTTGTAAACTTGAAATATATGTTGTCTTGACTGAGTTGCGTGATTGATTTCTTGTGAGACCTTGATTGCTATAAAATTGGAAATGCAAACATGCCAAACATAAATCTGTGATTCCATAATTGTCACTGGAATGATTATATTTGATTTTACCCCATTTTATGCACTTGTCAAAAAGGATTTTGTTTTCATGCCAAAAATGAAATTCCTTTAATGCTTTGCCAAAACCAGAAACATTTTTTTTTAAATGTCTTGACTACATTCTTAGCTGATTGATTGCTTTTCAAAAACTTCCTTGCATTCAGTTCTGTTTTGTATGCATGTATAAATATTTCTGGAAACAAATTTCTATCACTTAATCTATTTCCAAAAATGTCTTGAGCAATTTCTGGAAAAGTTTTAAACTCTGCACTTTGTTGAAACACTTTGAAACCATGCTCGGCAAAAATGGAAGTAATTCTTTTCAATATCATTCAAATGTAGGCTTGCTTTTGTTTGATTGTACAAAGACAACTGGCTCTCTTTTGAATGCACTATTTCGTTTTGATGCACCATGCATTTTGCTGAGTTTTTGGAAACAAATAAATACTATTAATTGCCATGAGTCAGTCCTTTTATTTGGTATGAATTTTTGCCAAAGAATATATGCCATTTATTCTTTTCCATGCTGATTGAACCAGTTAAGTAAAATAAAAACTTTCCATTCCTCTTTGCATGTTGATTTCTTGGAATGCCATTAAACCATTTTTTTTTATCCAAAGATGATTTTGTGATGCCTTGCCTTGAATGTAACTGCTTAGATTTATGGCTGCAAGAAATTTAAACTGTCTCGACTGTTCTATTTGTCGTTTCCATGTATAACCGAAACTCCCATTAGTTTCTCCACTTCATGTAAACTTGTTGCATGCTTGTTTGCCACTATTTGTTGCATGCTATATTATGGATAGTTAGAGAATTGTTTGTCCATTTTGAACTTTGCCAAATGTGATTGCTTGATTCCATGTTGAGCTCCACTGTTTGAGATGAAATTCCTATACACGACAGTTTGACTTGAACCATGCTCCTTTTTTTTTAGCTGCTTGCATGTATACTCCCTTGTAATGTTGTGCACTTGCCACTTGAGTATTGACTTGGCTTTCATCACTATGCTTTGTGTCCTTGCTGTTGTGTATGCACCATTTGAATGCTACTTCACCTTTGTGCTTGATCACGATTGTAACTTGCCTTCACCATGTTTACCTGTACATATGTGTATATAAATACACTGCAGTGCGTGTATACATATATCGTGCACGTGTAATTTATATTATATATATCAGCAGACTGCTGCATTGTGCTGTGGCTGTTAAGAATCAACTGGTTCTGATCAGCAAACCAATGTAGTATGTTGAGGCTGATCAATGCGTATATACATATCAGACCAAGTCATGAAAAATGATGAGAAACACACTAAAATTCTGAGAAAATAAATTTTTAAAATAAAAATTATATTTGCTAGAATATGAAATTATTTCTGTTCAAGATTACTGTATGTGTTTCTGTATATGACAGGTATGAAGATTGGACTGACTGAAGGATGCCGTGAAGACAGAAGGCAAAGAACTGAAGACAGTTAATTGTATAAATCAAAATGTCTGTATTGAGTGATGTTTCTGTGTCAATAAAAAAATGTCTGTATAAATGAGTGACTATATGAGTGTTGTAGTGAGAAACTGTGTATGTAATGAGAGAAAAGTATTGATGTTTGTATTAAACAAATTTGACTGAAATAAAATATTATTTTTATTGTGTTCAAACAAATTTGTCTAACGTATTCAGTTTATATACAAGTACAATATCATGTGTAATATCTGTAAATGTGTACAAATAGTGGAGTAATATAATTTGTACTGTTTAAATGTTGAAATATAATATATATATTTAAATATAATACTGTGTGAATATATGAAATTCTGTACAGTCGTATTCTATTTAAATATAAATATTATATTCCTGTCTGTGATGTTATATAATAGTACAATAATAAACACATTTAAAATAATATATACTTGTTTGTTATCATCAAACAATAGTCATATAATTGTGTATACAACACCGTTATATACAACAATCTACCCCTTTTGTTGATGACAAACAAATAAAATGATTTTGAATACAATACATGTGTTTGTTCGAGAATAGTGAAACTCCCCCTATTTGAATGCCCCCCCTACAACTAAACTCCCATTATAACTGTGCATGAGTGAAAAGAAAGAAAATTGAATGAATTTTCAAAATTTTAATATTTATAAAATATTCACTCATAAATCAAAATCTCAACCCATTCTCCTCCTTTTGTTATCATTAAAAGTATATAGAATTTAAAATATAGATGACAAATGACTAACAAATACAATATCAGCTTAAGAGGAAGAATGGTCATCATAAATCTCAATCAGTCAAACAAAAATCATAATAAACTAAGAACTGGTGGCATTTTTCACATTGTAGAGAATGACGGATTTACGATGAATTTTATATAAAATGGAGAGAGTTACAAAAATATGATTTCCAATTATTTTCAAAAGAATTTTGTAAAATTTGGCAGAAAAACAGTGACGGATTTGCACTATAGTTAATAATTCAATTTAAGTGACAAAATCGAATTATCTCAAATCCCAATACCTATCAATCAACAAATCATAATACATCATAAAATATTAACACATTTCACAAATTAGAAGATAGATTGATAGGCTGTTTTTTTATTTAGACACAAAGGAGAATTTCATATTAATTTCAATTTAGCATATCATTTCCTTTTCTTTTATTTTTTATTTAAGAGAACACTGACCACGCATAACCAAAGCTTGGATTTTTAAATGAGGTCAGTCGCAACTTAAATTATAAGTTGTCTCTTAACCATGCATGACCAAAGCTTGGATTTTTAAATGAGGTTAGAGACACACTTATGTATTAATTATATATTTATCATTTTCAGCTTCAAAATAGGAAAAACTCCTCGGTATATAAAACTAATATATGGGTGATAGAGGATGGGATAGGTGTAGAAATGTCCTCGGTATATAAAACTAATATATGGGTGATAGAGGATGGGATAGGTGTAGAAATGGACTGTGAAATAAATTTCTAAATTAATTATATTATGAAATATAATCAACTGTACCGAGATCATTGAAAATTTTCAATTGTCACTAGTTTTGAAAAATAACATAGTCCCATTTCTATCACAAATATTTCCACTGTTTATTTAAAAAGATTTTAAAACATATTAACTCTCCATATTATTATAAAATCATAATGGATGACAGAAGGATGATAGATAATGAAGATGGTTGTGAAATAATTGCTAATTCAAGGATATTATAATAATTGTTCAACCATCATGAAAATCTAAATAAAGTCTCCTCTTGTTGTGAAATATATTGCAGTCACAATTCATCACAATTTTAAAATCTAATAATAATTTTGATGAATTATAAAAACAGTTCAATTTGGATATTGATTTCAATTTCTGAATGAATAATCAATAAATAATTTTAAAATGAAAATCAATTACAAGAGAGATATGAAGATCTATACAAGACATGAGGGATTAAGAAATATATACATGATGAGAATAAACAAATCAGCACTTCTAAACTGATATCACTTGATGTCTCTATTAATGAGGATTGTAACAAGACACTGGAGACAAATAAGTATATTCCAGACAACAAAAACCATACATTAAGCACAAGCAGACAATTAATAAATCAGGCACAATAATTTCATCTATCAGAGCATGGTATATATTTGATACTAAAACAAGCAGTCACAAAAAAAATGTTTTCAAGAACAATATCTGAGTAGCACAAAAATCATTTTCGAAGCAGGCTTGTCAAGGAGAAGTTTCAAAGATATTTCAGACAGTTAAAGAATGGTTCATGATCCAAGATTAAATATATGGTTTATTTTAAATCATTTGAAGGGATATGAAAAGCTCAAGATTCAATGAATCAGTCACACCAGATTATAAATTTCAATTCCAAGATTTGTGTAAGATTCAATAAATTAATAATTTCAAATGATTTTAAATAAACAAATATTTAAATCAAATAACCATGAAATAACAGTAAGTTTTATGACCTGTATTTCAAAAGAATTTTCCACAATTTTTTCTGACAAGCACAAGAGTAATTTACATCAAGATTGAGTAATAATTCATGATCCAAAAATAATGGTTTATTCGAAATCACTTGAATAATTGTAAATCATGAGATACAATGAATCAATCACACAGAATTAATAATTTCAGATCTGGGAGGTGTGTGAGATTCAAATTATCAAAAGTTTCAAATGATCTCAAACAAACAAATAATCTAAGCCAGATGATCATGAATGACAGTGAATTTCAAGATGTAAACAATGTGATTCAAGACATTAAAAATTTCCAAGCCAATCTGAAAATCAATGAAATTATCACAACCGATAAATAGCAGAGTGCTGTAATGAGTATAATATTTTAAGCTTTTCTAAAATGAATTAGAAGAAACACAAAACAACAGATTTGTGTGAAATTTCAATTGTTTTTCAGATCTTCAAAAATTTTGAATTCAAATTAACAGTGTTCAAGTTATGACAAGAATACATCAACATTGTTATGAATTCAGAAATCAGAAAGATAAACTTCAAAACAATTGCAGATATTTACAAGATTAAATTTAAGATCTGGAAATAATTCAAACATCAGAGTTCTATTCAAATAAAGCGAATTTCCACAAGATCATGAGAACTGCAATTGGAAGTTAAGAAAGCCCAATAAGTTACAATGATACGATAGTGATAAATCAAAAACAGAAAAAAATGAAGGGGAAGAAGGAGGAATACACAAAAAGAAATAAATACTTACAAAGATGAGTTTAGAGATCATACCTGAAATTGATGTAAACCAGAATCTCTAACTCATCAGACGTGGCTAAGGAACTGTGAATGATTATATAATATGTAGCAGTTTGAATCCAGATTTTCTTTAGCAATGCAGTTCCTCAGCCTCCTTCGGTACCTAATTGTTAAGAGGATTGAGTGGTCTAACAAAAGTAGTAAAACCACTCACAGTTGTGTTCACATCTTTCGGTACCTCAAACCTGTTTGTATAACAATCCATCTGAATTTACCTTTGTACCCTTTGGAACCCAAATCTGTTTGAATTTAATGAAGTTTGTTTTATTTCTTTTTGGGATCCATGATAGTTTAGATGGATTATTATAAAATGATTTCTCATCACAATTTTGATTCAAAAATCCTTTGAAATTTTCAAAGTTCAAATTTTCAAAGCAGCTTGAGGGATTTTTCAGATCATTTGAATTTTGTTTTCCAAAAACAACATTTTTCCCGAAACCAAGACCATGCTTATTTTCAGAAGAAATTTGGTTTTTCAACAACATATTCGACGATTTCTCACCGTTAGAAAATTTAGCCAAAGTTATCTCAAGTTGTTGAATTTTAAACTTAAGATCACCATTTCCTTTCATTAAACTTAAACAATGGTTTTTAGTGATCTTACTCTTTTCAAAATAGTTTTCAAAACCAAATTTTCATCACTAAGCAATTTAATTTTTGTTTGGGACTTAGAAATTTCAAATTCAAAACGTTTTCGACTCTCAGACTCAAATTTCTTGAGTTTTTCAATCTCACTTTCTAGCTCATTCAGAATAGACTCAGTTTTCAGCAAGCTTTGTTTTTCAGCAAAAATATATTTGGAATTTTCAGTCGTCTTAAAATTTTCAAATTCTTTTTGCAAATAATTGTTTGTGCTTTAAAGCTCTATCTTGTTCTCTTTTAAAATCAAAATTTCATTCTCAAGTTTTTGAATATTTTTATTTTGACGAACAAGATTATTTTTTAAATTTAAACAAATTTTGCAATTAGAATTTGAAGACTTCTTAACGTTTTTGAGTTTTGATTCCAAAAGATTAATTTTGCAGATCAACTCACGCTTCTCAGATTTCAGAAATTTATTTTTAGATTTTAGATTCTCAACAGATTCAGTTAAACCATTTAAACGATGAGTTAAATCTTTATAAGAAATATTTCCTATTGAGTCTCCATCTGAATTATCTATACAACCTGTTAAGCACAAATCTGAAGTTGAGTTGACTTTCTGGGGTTTTGAGCAGTTGTCAGTTTTTCCATACAGCGCGTTGAGAGTCTGCCAGATTTCCTGCGCAGTTAAACAATGGAAAATAAGGCTATATTGTACATCATCAATATAAGAATATCAAACATGAGTAGCGCATAAATTAAATTCTATATCAACCCTATTTACAATATCATACCCATTTATAATACTATTCTAACATTTAATATCAACAGATTTTAAATAGGATTTCATTTCTAATTTCCAATTTAAAAAATTTGTGCCATTAGAAATAGATGGAATACGACTAGACTGACTCTCTATGGACTGAGAACAAGGGTTACCCAAGACTCTAGAGTTAAAAAAATACCTGCTCTGATACCACTTGTTGGATCTAGATTAACCCTAGAGGGGGGTGAATAGGGTTTATTGAAAATTAAGAGAGATAATAAAATTATCAGATCACAGAATGCAGCAAAAATAAAAAGCAAAAAGGAAATAACACACAGAGATACCCAGCTTTGGCAAGACTCTGCCTACTGCTGCATTCCTAAAGTTTCTACTAGGTGACATAACAGATCCCGCTTACAAGACCATGTAAACTTGCAAACCCCTCGCTCCTATTCTAACCTACACTCAAAACATTAGACTGGTCTATATCCCCTAGACCAGATTTCCCCTAGTTTTACAGACACTAGTAAACTTCCAGTTAACAACCTAACTAGATTCCCCTAGAATTTTACAGACTCTAGAAACTGCTTGGACGATTCAAAAAAAAATACAACAATAAAACAAATACTCTAAAAACCTAGATTAATTAAAAATAAAATCTCCCCATTATCACTTAAAGACAAATGACCGGCCCACTTAAGAAAAAAGTTCCACCCTCCTTTCTTCAATGGACCCGATCACTTTCCTCTTTTGTCTAAAGAAAACAAATGGCGGCGTCTAGAGTTTTCTTTATCCTCAAATCGATCGATTGATGATTGTTTTGGAAACAAAAAGATGCTCAAATGATTGTTGCTCTTGGATATTCACTTGTGATCAATTTGGGATTTCTCTTGATCGAAACTCTAGTAAGTTAAAATTGATTTGAAACTTTTTTTTTTGCTCTCAAGTTGATTTTTGGTTTCGATCCATCTACCTATGATGAAATGATGATGCTAATATAGGATTGTATAATCCTTTAATTGCGCTCTGATTTCAATATATGGCTTGGCCTGATTACATTTGTTTTGTGTTGCCATGATTTCCTCTTTTGATTGATCTGTAAATTGATTGCCTTGATTAGCTCGACTTTGAAAGATAATGAATCTAGTCGATATCATGAACCCTTGTGAACTTGAAATATATGTTGTCTTGACTGGGTTGCGTGATTGATTTCTTGTGAGACCTTGATTGCTATAAAATTGGAAATGCAAACATGCCAAACATAATTTTGTGATTCCATAATTGTCACTGGAATGATTATATTTGATTTTACCCCATTTTATGCACTTGTCAAAAAGGATTTTGTTTTCATGCCAAAAATAAAATTCCTTTAATGCTTTGCCAAAACCAGAAACATTTTTTTTAAAATGTCTTGACTACATTCTTAGCTGATTGATTGCTTTTCAAAAACTTCCTTGCATTCAGTTCTATTTTGTATGCATGTATAAATATTTCTGGAAACAAATTTCTATCACTTAATCTATTTCCAAAAATGTCTTGAGCAATTTCTGGAAAAGTTTTAAACTCTGCACTTTGTTGAAACACTTTGAAACCATGCTCGGCAAAAATGGAAGTAATTCTTTTCAATATCATTCAAATGTAGGCTTGCTTTTGTTTGATTGTACAAAGACAACTGGCTCTCTTTTGAATGCACTATTTCGTTTTGATGCACCATGCATTTTGCTGAGTTTTTGGAAACAAATAAATACTATTAATTGCCATGAGTCAGTCCTTTTATTTGGTATGAATTTTTGCCAAAGAATATATGCCATTTATTCTTTTCCATGCTGATTGAA
Source organism: Allium sativum (assembly GCA_030737875.1). Taxonomy (NCBI): domain Eukaryota; kingdom Viridiplantae; phylum Streptophyta; class Magnoliopsida; order Asparagales; family Amaryllidaceae; genus Allium; species Allium sativum. Next base: position 375,798,551 of record CM060909.1, on the reverse strand, counting down.
CCAGTTAAGTAAAATAAAAACTTTCCATTCCTCTTTGCATGTTGATTTCTTGGAATGCCATTAAACCATTTTTTTTATCCAAAGATGATTTTGTGATGACTTGCCTTGAATGTAACTGCTTAGATTTGTGGCTGCAAGAAATTTAAACTGTCTCGACTGTTCTATTTGTCGTTTCCATGTATAACTGAAACTCCCACTAGTTTCTCCACTTCATGTAAACTTGTTGCATGATTGTTTGCCACCATTTGTTGCATGCTATGTTATGGAAAGTTAGAGAACTGTTTGTCCATTTTGACCTTTGCCAAATGTGATTGCTTGATTCCATGTTGAGCTCCACTGTTTGAGATGAAATTCCTGTGCTGCTGTACATGACAGTTTGACTTGAACAATGATCCTTTTTTTTTTTGAGCTGCTTGCATGTATACTCCCTTGTAATGTTGTGCACTTGCCACTTGAGTATTGACTTGGCTTTCATCACTATGCTTTGTGATCTTGCTGTTGTGTATGTACCATTTGAATGCTACTTCACCTTCGTGCTTGATCATGATCGTAACTTGCCTTCACCATGTTCACCTGTACATATGTGTATATATATATACACACAACAGTGTGTGTATACATATATCGTGCACGTGTAATTTATATTATATATATCAGCAGACTGGTGCATTGTGTTGTGGCTGTTCAGAATCAATTAGTTCTTATCAGCAAACAAATGGATTATGTTGAGGCTGATCAGTGCGTATATACATATCAGACCAAGTCGTGAAAAATAATGAGAAACACACCGAAATTCTGAGGCAAATAAAATTTTAAAATAAAAATTATATTTGCTAGAATATGAAATTATTTCTGTTGAAGATTACTGTGTGTGTTTCTGTATATGACAGGTATGAAGATTGGACTGATTGAAGGATGCTGTGAAGACAGAAGGCAAAGAACTGAAGACAGTTAATTGTATAAATCAAAATGTCTGTATTGAGTGATGTGTCTGTGTCAATAAAAAAAATGTCTGTATAAATGAGTGACTGTATGAGTGTTGTAGTGAGGAACTGTGTATGTAATGAGAGAAAAGTACTGACGTTTGTATTAAACAAATTTGACTGAACTAAAATACTATTTTTATTGTATTCAAACAAATTTGTCTAACGTATTCAGTTTATATACAAGTACAATATCATGTGTAATATCTGTAAATGTGCACAAATAGTGGAGTAATATAATTTGTACTGTTTAAATGTTGAAATATAATATTTATATTTAAATAAAATATTGTGTGAATATATGAAATTCTGTACAGTCGTATTCTATTTAAATATAAATATTATATTCCTGTCTGTGATGTTATATAACAGTACAATAATAAAAACATTTAAAATAATATATACTTGTTTGTTATCATCGAACAATAATCATATAATTGTGTATACAACACCGTTATATACAACATTGAAGCCTCTTGTTTCAAGCTCCTCCAAGTGTATCTGTAAAGCCTGAATCACTTGATTGCCCGTACAAATTTGGGCACCCAAGATTTTAGGAAAAATAAACAAAATAAACTCTGGGTCAGTCATGGGACTGGTGTGAGTAAACTCCAACCATATTGTTCAACTTTGAAAAAAACCTTTTTAAGGAAAAGGATAATAGTAAGACCAGCCCACACATAAACACGGACGGTTTTTACCTTACTATAACGCAAAACATTTTTGATATCAAAATCCAGTGATATTATAATAACGTCTAATCAAATAAATAACCAATTAGTAGAGCGCTTGCATCTCACGCTCTACATATATAGTATAAAATCAAAAACTACAGGGCTCTTATTGGAGATTGGATTCCAACTACGACAAGATATGGGACCACCTACCGATAGTGTATCTCTAGAGGGGAACACACTGGGTTCAACAAGAATGTCTTGCAACCCGGCCCACACATGACCGACCACTCATTTCGCTTGAGTGTATCAAATGTATATCATCAACGGTTGGGCTCAAACCACCATTTTCCGAAAAGGGACAGCATCAAAATAGATTAAAGAAGTAAAAGGAATTTCTCTAGATAGGTGATTATACACCCTAATGGGAGCGACCCACGTAGTCATGCTGCCTGCCCGATTTTTGTCATTTCCCGGTTGTGAGGTTTGAGGCTACATCTATCTTTTAGAACATCTGGCCACCATACACTTTGAATGCCACATCGTCAAACCCGTCAAATCACTAGTTAATCTTTCCAAAAATATTATAGGTATAAAAGCTAAGAGAAACGAATTTCTCCGCCACCAGACATAATACCTTGAAAAGATTGTCTTGTGTGACCGTTAGGAATACTCTGTCAGACATTCATCCATACAAGTTGTCTTGGGACTGGATAAACAGAACAAACCTTGCATTTCACTTCGTCTCCAATTTTATCTTCAACATAAGCCAATTCGCAACGCCTATGTCTATACGAAGTGGTTTTCGGATAATAAATCCAATCGGTCTCTCCGTATTGACAACGATTGTAACAACCCACTCATTCGATGATAATAAGCTCGAGAGTTTGGATAAAAAGCTCGACAAACGATTTTCAAAACTTAAGTCTTTCTTCGGTATTATTTGGGATGCAATTTCATGTGCATCGTCATCTTCCTCTACCCAAATACAAGACCCGGGAAAACGTCCCATGCCTCCTACATTTACGTGGTCATCATCTGACGAAGGCACCACTTCAGGAACCAATGTAGGACGTGGGGAATATGAGACTGAGGAGGAAGACGAAGGAAACAACGAAGACGAGGAAGATGTTCAAGAAGAGGGAGACAAGGAAGAAGGAGGGAACAAACAAATTGAGTGGGACACCACTGAATCCGAATCATCATCGCATTAGTTTGTTTTCATCCACGTTCTATGATACTATGTTTTATTTTTTTATTTTTTTTATGCAAGACTTAAAACCAGCACTTATATATAAATAGTGCTGTATTTTTTTTGGGTTTGTACTTCTTAAAACTATTAGGTGCGTGACTTGCTTTTGGTATGTTTGGTGTATATTATATGCTGCAATCTTAATGTTCTTCTTAAGCTATTTGTGTTCTCACTACTCCTTTTTGTCGATGACAAAGGGGGAGAAAAATGTTACTAACATTATGTTTTGCAGATTCTTTTAAGTACGTATTTCAGGGGGAGTATATATTCAGGGGGAGTGATAAACACTTTCAGAACTATGTTGTCATCAATCAAAAAGGGGGAGAATGTTGAATCAAGGAATTCATGGCGTTTTGATTAAATGACAAGGAGACGTTCAAGATCGACAAAAAGAAGAGATTCAATGGTATCTAATGTTAGAGGTTGATTATTTAGAGTGTTAGTTGAGTTTTAAATGTTAAAATCTATCCTCAAATAATCATATACCTAGATGGTTTGAATATATATATATATATGAGTATATATGTATGCACATTCATTGTGCATACTACAAGAAACCGGTCGACCGGTTTCATTATAGGCGGTCGACCGATTTTGGGCAGAAATGCACAATGAACGTGCACACATATATATAACGTACATATATTCAAATACCAGTCTACTGGTCATTTTTAATCAGTCGACTGGTCTACGAACTGAAAGCATCTTTTCGAAGAGATACTATTATTCATCAATGGTTGTTTTCTTTTCTCTTCACCAAAAATCATCTCTATTCGTTGCTTCTCTTCACCAATGATTACAACTCTCCATCCTCTATAAAAACAACATGAAATCATCATTTTTATATCAATTCTTTCTATTCTTGCTATCTAATTGCTGATTTCATTCTTGCTCTCTAAAAGCACTCAATAGCTCATAATTCTCATATATCGTTATTTGAATCCTTGAATCTATATATTATTCTTTTGATTCAAACAACAATATCATCTTCCAAATTTTCATAATCACAAAATCATATTTGAGGATAAGATTATAGGAAGGTTGTACAAGAATTGACAAATTCGTGTTATTGAGAACACACATTGTCAAATTACAAGTTTTACTCATCTTGTTTGAAGTCCTCGTGTTGTAAGAGGCGAATTGTGAAGTCCTCGTGTTGTTAGAGGCGTGAAATCCCGTTCGGCTGCTCGGGTATTGTGAACCTGTTCCTCCGGGTGAAGCGAGGTAGTTGTTTAGTGAAAATCCAGAGAGAGGTCCGGGACTGGACGTAGGATGGTGCTCTGAACCAGTATAAAAATCCCTGGTGTGATTTTTTTATTTTTTACTGCATTTACTATCATATAGTTCTGTGCTTGTTTATTACTTCATACTTGACTAGTGTTTGTCATATTACACGATCCTTGTGTGTATATTATACTTAGCACATACGCACTCACACTTTCAGTTGGTATTAGAGCACGGTCATCACATAACCGTAACACAGTTGTTTGATATATTCTAGTAATATGACAAATAACCCAAGTAGTAGCACTAACACCACTTACACAGAAGGTCAATCGACACAAATACCTCCTTTCTTTAATGATCTTAACTATAGTTATTGGGCAACACGTATGGCTTTTTACACGCAATCAACTAACTATGATGCTTGGAATGCTACTCAGAAAGAAATAGTCAATCCAACGACTGGGTATGCAGAATGGACGGCTGCTGAGAAAACCGCAGCTACTGTAAATGCAAAAGCAATTAATATGTTGTTTTGTGCATTAGATCAAAACGAATATAAACGTGTTAGTATCTGTACCACTTCTTATCAAATTTGGCAAATGCTAAAAACTACTCATGAAGGTACTAACAAGGTTAAACAAGCAAAAATAGCTTTGTTGAAAAGTCAATTTCAAAATTTTAAAATGAAGCCAAATGAAACAATCAATGAGATGTATTCAAGGTTTCAAACCATTCATCATGCTCTTATCGGATTAGGGCAAAGATATTCTGACTTTGATGTAGTTTCAACAGTCCTACATTCTCTGACTAATGAATGGGAAGGAAAAGTATTAGCAATAGAAAAAGCTAATGATCTTTCCACCATGAAGCCAGATGAATTGATAGGAAATCTTATGTCCTATGAAGCAAATTTGCAGGCTCAAAAGAACAAAAAGAAGAAAAGAAAAATGTAGCTTTTCATGTTGAAAAAGATGAAGATATCTCAGATTCCGAAGATGAGGATCTAGCATTCATTGCAAAAGGATTCAGAAAATTCTTAAAGCAACGAAAAGCTAGTCGATACAACAGAAAGAAGTTCGGATCAAACAAGTCATCATCATCAAATGTAGAATGCTTTAGCTGTCACAAGAAGGGACACATGCAAAAGGATTGCCCGGAACAAAATGAAAAATTCAAACACAAGAAGGACAAGTCAAAGAAACGAGCATTCTCAGTGACATGGCATGATTCAGACTCATCTTCGTCTGATAGTGAAAGTGACTCAGACAATGAACAAGAAAATATATGTTTTATGGCCAAAGAAGATGAGGTACAAATTCCTTCTTTTGAAGAAGTTCTTGATATAAATGCTGAATTAATATATAAATTTAAAGATATGAAATGACAATGCAAACAAGCTGAAGCTGATTTAAGTAGAGCACAATTTGAACGAGATATGCTAAAAGATGAGAAGAAAATATTAGGAGGAACTTGAAAAAGCTCAAGAATCATCATCTAATTTTGATTCTCAACTATCTCTTCTGAGTCAAGAAATTGAAACTCAAAAAGAGAAAAATGATGCTCTTATTATCGAAAATCATGAGCTTAAGGCAAAAGTCAAAATGTTAGACCTTGAAAAGGCTAGTTTACAAACAAAGTTAGACGTCATTACTCAAAATGTTTCTAACTTTAACAAAGGTCGAGAAAATTTGACAAAAATTATCGAAAGTTCACAATCTGTTACAAATAAACATGGCTTGGGATATAAGAAACAAATTATTAAGAAACATCTTGGTAATAAAAGAAAAAAGAAAAATATGGTAGTACAAGAAACTGATGCTAAGAAAAATCTTAGTTTATTATATTCCAAACCAAAACTGATTGTGAAATTTCAAAAGAAGAATGCTAAATCTATAAAAATATGGGTTCCTAAAACAAACAACAACTTGATTAGGAACAAGTACATTCAATTTTTTTTGAATTCTGTGCATCACAATCCAAATTATATGTATAAAGGGGATACCGGACCCGTATGGGTTTGGACTCCTAAGACCTAACTCTTAGGACCCTATAAAAAGGTGGGTACCATGGACTTAATTTTATTTTTTGCAGGTCCCACTTAAGAAAAGAGGAAAGTGGATACTGGACAGTGGTTGCTCGAAGCATATGACTGGAGACAAGAGCTTATTAACAAATATCACTTATTCAGATGGTGGCTCAGTCACTTTTGGAGATAATTCGAAAGGCTATATCATTGGCAAAGGCGATGTGAGCAATTACGATACATCTGACTTACCTCTTATTACTAATGTCATGCTAGTTAGAAATCTGAAACATAATTTACTAAGCATCAGTCAATTATGCGACAAAGGCTTTATAATTTCCTTTTCGGATAATAATTGTAGTATTTTAGATAAAGATCGAAATTTAGTTTTTGAAGGATATAGAGACATAAATATCTATATTCTGAATATGAACATCAATCATAATTCAGATATGTGTCTTGTAGCAAATGATAATGATCCATGGCTATGGCACAAACGTTTCTGTCACATAAACTTCAGATCTATTGACAAGTTAACCAAAAATGATCTAGTTAAAGGACTACCCAAAATAAGCTTTGCGGTTGATAATCTTTGTGATGCATGTCAATTAGGAAAATTGACTAAATCATCTTTCAAATCCAAGAAAGTCATATCAACGTTACAACCACTTGAGCTATTACATATGGATTTATTTGGACCAACACAGGTTCAGTCAGTAAACCATAATCGCTATGAGTTTGTAATTGTTGACGATTACTCTCGTTATACATGGGTGATTTTCTTGAAAAACAAAAGTGACACTTTCAAACATTTCAAGTCCTTCGTTAAGAGAGTTCAAAAGTCAAAAGAGCTAAAGGTTAAAACTATAAGAAGTGATCATGGCGGAGAATTCGAAAATAGTGAATTTGAACATTTTTGTACAAAGAAAGGTATAAATCATAATTTTTCGTTTCCTAGAACTCCACAACAAAACGGAGTTGTAGAACGAAAAAATCGAACTTTACAAGAATGTGCAAGAACACTATTAATTGGATCCACTCTACCAAAACATTTTTGGGCAGAAGCTGTTGCAACTGCGTGTTATGTTTTGAATCGTGTATCCATTCGACCTCTGACCAAGAATACATCCTATGAGCTATTCAATCAAAGAAAGCCAAATATCTCATATTTCAAAGTTTTCGGTTCAAATGCTTTATTTTAAATACGAAAGACCATCTTGGAAAATTTGATTCAAAATCCGATGAAGGTATATTTGTTGGATATTCTGAACGAAGCAAGGCCTATCGTATATTTAACAAGAGAACTAAAACTATTGAAGAATCACTTCATGTCTCTTTTGATGAATTCTATAAACCATCTCATATCGTATCAGATGACGAAGAAACTATAGTCACTGATAATCCTATCATCACAAATAATGACTCTGACTCAGAAATTGTTGATGATATTCCTCAACCAGCTGTGGTACCTTCTCCACCAAGTTTTAGATCTCCTCCTAGAATTCTAAGAGATCATCCGGTTCAAAATGTTATTGGAGAAGTAACATCACAAATAAGAACAAGAAGTCAACGGAATCAAATGGGTCATGTCGCGTTTCTTTCAAATATCGAACCTAAGAATCCAAAAGAAGCTGCTAATGATGATTACTGGATCATTGCCATGCAGAAAGAACTAAATCAGTTCAAGCGCAATGATGTTTGGGAACTTGTTCAAAGACCGACTAATCAGTCAGTCATTGGTACGAAATGGGTCTATAAAAATAAGGCCGACGAACAAGGAATATAACCGGAAATAAGGCAAGATTAGTAGCACAAGGATATAATCAGGAAGAAGGTATCGATTATGAAGAAACCTTTGCACCCGTGGCTCGATTAGAAGCTATTCGAATCTTATTGTCCTTTGCTTGTCATCATAATTTTAAACTTTATCAAATGGATGTCAAAAGTGCATTCTTAAATGGGTTTATCAAAGAGAATGTATATGTCGAACAACCTCCCTTGTTCGTACATGCAAAATATCCTGATCACATATATAAACTTAAGAAAGCTTTATATGGATTAAAACAAGCACCTCGTGCTTGGTACGAACGATTATGGAGCTATATTATTGATTCTGGATTTCAAATTGGTAAAGTCGATCAGACTTTATTCATTAAACATTCTCGAAACGATATATTAGTTATCCAGATATATGTAGACGATATTATCTTTGGTTCAACAAACGATAAACACTGCAAAGAGTTTGCAAATATTATGACCAAAGAGTTTGAAATATCTCATATGGGAGAACTATCGTATTTCCTTGGTCTTCAAATCAAACATCTTTCTAACAGTATTTTTATTAGTCAAGAAAAATACTGCGGAAATTTAGTTAAACGCTTCGGTTTAGAGAATACCTCTGGTAAACCAACTCCCATGAGTACGACCACACATCTTGAAAAAGATGAACATGGTAAAAATGTTGACCAGAAGTTATATCGGAGCATGATTGGTTCTCTTCTATATCTTACCGCAAGTCGTCCTGATATTATGATGAGTGTTTGTTTGTGTGCAAGTTTCAAGCTAATCCTAAAGAATCACATTTACGAGCTGTAAAACGAATAATACGATATCTTAACAAAACCAAATATTTTGGTCTTTTCTACCCGAAAGATTGTCCATTCGAATTAGTGTCATATAGTGATGCTGATTTCGGTGGCTCTCACACGGATAGAAAGAGTACAAGTGATACGTGCCATTTTATTGGAAAATCACTTGTCTCTTAGTTCAGTAAGAAACAAAATTGCGTTTCACTCTCGACATGTGAAGCTGAATACATATCAGCAGCTCTAGCTTGTACTCAAGTATTATATATACAACGAACACTTCGAGATTTTGATATACATCTAACAAACTCTATCATATACTGTGATAACACAGGCACAATTAATTTATCGAAAAACCCAGTCAATCATTCCCGAACAAAGCACATTGATATTCGACATCATTTCTTAAGAGATAATATTGAAAAAGGAACAATATGTCTCGAATATATCCAGACTGACAACCAATTAGCAGACATTTTTACTAAGCCTCTACTCGAATTTAGTTTTATTTCTTTACGTAGAGAGCTAGGCTTAATTTCTAGAACTGAACTCGATGTATAATATATATAAATATACATATACAATGTTGAGTTCTTATCTAGACGATAGATAATTTTTTATCTTAGCTATTTAATAACTTTTTGCTATTATTAGCAAATAATTGTGAGCTTTACAAATTTTTAATGGCTTATATTCGCTGAGTGTTTTAAAACCATTGCTTCCTATTTCGTAAATCCTATATATAGATACTCCTTTCCTATTGTTTTCTGCATCTCCATTCTTGAATTTATCTGTACAAAATTTAATATATTTATAATGGCACACATATGTGACGAATGTGCACAACGATCACATATCTCGATCACTAGTTCAGAACCTGAAGAATACTACTCTCCGAAAACACCAAAGAGTAGACCGGAATGTTCGCATACCCCCAGAGATACACCCAAACCCAAACGTGCTAAGAAAGCATTATTCTGTTCTCCACTGACAAGAGAGAGGACTAGTGAAATTCATCACTACCAGAAACATCAGATTGATCTCCAGCGTCAACTTCATTATGAACAAAAACTAACATCTGATCGTTTAACTCTCTTAGAACGAATGGCGTCATTTTTCTGTAGCACGGATAGACACAGAGTTCACGAACCAATGCCACATCCTCCATCTACATCTAGAAGTCCTAACTCATGGGATCGTAATTACATGAGAAATGAAGGAGCTAGAGAAAATTGGTTGCCATGGACACCGAAAGCTACAAATATTAAAGAGATATCTGAAGACAAGTCATCCACCTCTCATTAATTATATTGTTTTTCATTTTTTTTTGCAAAATAAGTTTTTGTTTTAATTCCTTTTATTTTCATAACTTTTGTTTTCAATCCATTTTTAATTGAAATAAATTTATATGCTATTATATAAGTTATTATGTACTCAGAAAACAAGTTCAAACAGGAACGGTCGACCATCTCAAATCGACCAGTCGACCGGCATAAGGCTCCGGAAAATTTTTATTTTCCAACCGGTCGACCGATAAAATATTACCAGTCGACCGTTGAGGTTTCTGGAATTTTTACTTTGTTTTCAACTACCAGTCGACCGGTATATATTCCACCAGTCGACCGGTCCTCTTCTCTGGAAACAATTTTTCCAGATACCAGTCGACCGATATATATTCCACCAGTCGACCGGTAAACTTCTCTGGAAACAATTTTTTCTAGATAACAGTCGACCGGTCCAAATTTTTCGGTCGATCAACTACGCATTTTTCAGTTTTTTTTACCCCCCAATTCACACGACGATTCATATATCCCACCCATTCACTCGTTATTTATTCATGTCCCTCCTTTCAAACTCTAAGAAAAACCAAAACCCCCAAATCAATTTCCTCAAAATCGATGGCACCACCTCAAAAGAAACACAGGAAATCAAGCTCCACTTCACTCCAACCCATAAATTCTAACATCAAACAACGGCTTATGGATCCTATTGCAGTAAACGTTGGAATGCTATGAAGGATTACACCATTCACGAAGGTTCTTTCATAAATCTCTCGGCTTTTATCCTCTATGATGTCGAAGAACTACTGGATAAGGCTCGTATTAAATCACTCCTTTCCTTTGATAAGAACAACATTGAAATTAATCATATTATGATTCGGTTGTTCTATGCTAATCTTAACATACCCAAATTCAAACCAGAGAATGCTTCTAATTGTCTTTGGTCTGTAGTTTGTGGTCAGCATGTTTTCATTTCAATGGAACAAATGGCCATGGTTCTCAATTCGCCAAATAGTGGAAGAGAATTTTCTTCCGATTTCTGCACTATCCATATTCGTGATAAAATCAGTCATCTTTTTATCGAGGATCATAAAACTAGTACTAAGGCGATTAACTTACGTCCTACAGCTCGTGTTTTACATCATGCCATCACACGCTCTTTATTGCCGAGGGTTGGTAATTTTGATGCCGTCTATAAAGAAAACTTCAAGGCATTATATGCGATTTATGGGGATATTGAGATAAACTGGATAAATATGATTTTCGATGATATTTTGCTTGTCAATGATCGCACAAAGCCACACATTTTTTACAATGAATATGTTATGAGGCTTTTACTCAACTGTGGTGTCAAATCTTGTGAGTCTAAAATCACCAAGCCAAAGTGCATCGACAAAGCAACGAGAAAAAGAATGAAGCTTCCTGATCCTTGTATGAATATCATTCCTTTTGAACTATATCAACAACAAGGTCCTCAAGAAACCACTTCTTCTACGGCTCCCAAACCAAAACCGAAAGAAGTCAAACTCCTTCAACCTTCTTCATCAACTAAGGATTCACTAGCACAAATTGCACATAACCAATTTCTCCTTGAAGCAAGACTTAAAAGCACCAACACCAAACTCGAGAGTTTGGATAAAAATCTCGATAAACGATTTTCAAAACTTAAGTCTTTCTTCGGTATTATTTAGGATGCAATTTCATGTGCATCGTCATCTTCCTCTACCCAAATATAAGACCCGGGAAAATGTCCCATGCCTCCTACATTTACGTGGTCATCATCTGACGAAGGCCCTACTTCAGGAACCAATGTAGGACGTGGGGAATATGAGACCGAAGAGGAAGACGAAGGAAACAACGAAGACGAGGAAGATGTTCAAGAAGAAGGAGACAAGGAAGAAGGAGGGAACAAACAAATTGAGTGGGACACCACTGAATCCGAATCGTCATCGAATTAGTTTGTTTTCATCCACGTTCTATGATACTATGTTTTATTTTTTATTTTTTTTATGCAAGACTTAAAACCAACACTTGTATATAAATAGTGCTGTATTTATTTTGGGTATGTACTTTTTAAAACTATTAGGTGCGTGACTTGCTTTTGGTATGTTTGGTGTATATTATATGCTGCAATCTTAATGTTCTTCTTAAGCTATTTGTGTGCTCACTACTCCTTTTTGTCGATGACAAAGGGGGAGAAAAATGTTACTAACATTATGTTTTGCAGATTCTTTTAAGTATGTATTTCAGGGGGAGTATATATTCAGGGGGAGTGATAAACACTTTCAGAACTATGTTGTCATCTGAAACGACCCGAACTTCCCCGGTCTCCGAAGAGAAGGGAAAGCGCGGATTGAGTCGAAAACAACACACAATAGGACGCAGACGGGAGAACATTTCATTGTATATTAAAATAATGCATCAGATTACAAGAATATACAGAGTATGAATGAATATTACACAGAAATATCAGAGATTTAAATATTTAAATACATAGCAGTGGAAAATAATACAATACACAACTAGAAGAGATATACGGATACAAAGCTTTCCGGATATCATTCCAGCTGTAAACCAGGATCCTGTGAATATAAATCTGCAAAACCAAAACTACTAGCTGCCCGTGTCAAAATAGGGGCACCCAGAGTTTAGGTTAAAACAATAAACTCCAGGTCAGTCATGGGACTGGGGTGAGAACTAAAACAGTTATTAATCTTTATTTTAAATCGTTAGGTAAATCAAGGGACCACGCCGTATAACACGGAACGGGTTTCCTCCCAAGAATACCAGTGCATAAAACAACAGCGCAATGCTAAATAAAGAAAAATGAAGCTATTATAAGACCCAGGTCCTATCACATAATGAAACGCAAGCCGGGGGATACGGTTTTTACCTTATAACAGCCAAAGAATGCTTGATACGTTTTAAAACAAATCATTTGATACTATTATCAGTGTATAGTGTATAAAACAACTTCAAATCATAAGTATCAATCATAGACGGCATGGGTACCATATATCATGTCGCCATACTAGTTCTACAATTAAAACCGCAAATGTCGCGTATTTGGAAATTGGATTTCCATCTATGAACCGAGGCAAAAGATAGTCCTCAACCGATTCGAGACTCTCTAGCCCGAGCCTCAGGCAAGTACTTAGTCAAGCCTTTGGATCGTCAGGGCCGGTCCACCGATGTGGATTAAAATTCCTGAACATTGCGTTTCCTCGCCCTTTGAGGTGTAAATGAGCCAACGAATGACTCCATCGGACCCAGATCGTCGATCAAACCGAGGCGCCTCGCAACAGCAACAACCACACAAGTGAAAAGTATATAAATGTCAGGGCTGGTAGGTCAATGACACCACCCTAGCTAGAAAGAAACGCATGCCCTCCCTGAGGTCCGTCTCCCTTTTTTGGTTCACAACCGGGGTGTGAGGCTCGCGAATTCACGTTACACAAAGCTGTGCCACACAGGCTGTGCTTTGATCATCACCACAAGACTTTGCTTTTCAACAGAAGCCTCGATCAATTGCATCTTAGCATGCCACACAGGCAAACCACTCTATGCAACCGATATCAGCCACACAGAATGAAATCCAATGTCAGACACACAGTCCATTTACAAGTTCGTTCTGGGTCTGAACGAAACCGGAGGCACCTAGTACCCCGCATATCCATCGATCTCCAAGTACGTCTGGACGATCACCAACTGTTTCCATCTTCTTGGGTGTACAGCCCAATCAAGATCATCAGTAATCACCCAAACGACGTGAAGACCTCCGGTCTTCGACCATCGTCTTCATCTTCGACTTATCGTCGTATCAGTTATTCAGAATGGGATAAACCCGGTCTTTCCGAATAACTCGCGTATATTTTAAACAAGTGTTACACAAACACAACATACGCCTCATTCCAATTCATCAGTCACTAACCGTAAATTAACAAGAGAATAATTCCCCAAATATTAACCCCGAAGGCCGAAACCAACATCAGATCAATATCCAGAAAACCATTCTGCTTGGCTAACCGACAGTTAGTTTCTAAATTTCACATTCATAGGGAAAGGTTCCCATTAATTTTATCAAATATAAATTCCTTGAATTTATTCTTTAATCTTCTTTTGAATTTCGATTCAACTAGTCGGGATTAACGAACCTTACCGAAGTAACCATTTGTTTTAATTTCCCAATCCCAACCTATTCATCCCATGAAGTAAAACTGGTAATACTTCATATCTAACACCACAGTGTTATCGGTAAATTCAATTACCATTTCACGTTCAAATCTAATTAAAGATTTAACTATCGCCTGGAGCAAAACTGATGCTACTCCATTCTCGATCATTTCAATCTAATTAAAGATTCATTAAAACTCCACTTAGTTTTAATCATTAACTGGGTTAAAGAATTAGTGTCATTTAAAACACGGTTCACGATAAACCCAAAACCACATTCCATTAATTATCGGGTTAAAGAACGAGTGTTATTTAAAACACTGTCCACGATAAACCCAAAAATCAACATCAATTCAATTTCAATTAAATATTATTTAATTGGTACACATCATTAAATCTAAATAAAAAGATTTAATCTTTTCTCAACTTGGTTCAAGAACAGTGTTAGTCAAGACACCATTCACGACAAACCCAAATCACATTTGATATTAAATACAAGGCTTTGAATAGAAAATATCCCGGCTTATATTCAATATCAAATTCTACGACCAACAAATATCGTATTGGAAATAACGATATATATATATCTATATCTTTCAAATTTCCATAACAACATCTGTATAATCACGAAATCCAACATCGAAATATTCCGAAGACAATTTCGATTCAAATCCATTCCAATGCAATCGTTGGAAATTCTGGTTATTTTCAAAACCATTTCAAATTCAATTTATTTATTTAAAAATAAATAGAATTATAATTCTAGCTCAAAACTAGTTCATTTCGATAAAAATCTATTTTTATCTTTTCAAATATGGAGTTTTTCATCCCGATTCTTTCTAAATCATTTCTTATGATTTTACACAAATTATTACTATTTTTAATAATTTTATCAAGGTCCGTACAGTCGATTTCCAGCAACGGCCATCGAACAACACTTACAGCGACCTTTTCCAAATTTGATTTGGACATAATTCCAAATCCAACCGTTAGATTTCAAATTTCTAATATTCATTAGAAAGCTCTTTTCGATACGAACCCAAGGTTCCGGTTTTAGGAGAATCCGACGGTCGGATCTCCCGCAATATCCATTCGAAGTCAATGGTCGAAATTCGCGAACTGCCGCGGCGCGGCGCGTTCTATTCAGGCCATTATATTATATATATAATATATACTTCGTCGATTTCAATTCAAAACGTGCTTTATAAATCGTTTTTAAATTCATTTTCAAAACGGTTTCAACTTCATATTCAATTTCAAATTAAAATTGAATATTCCAGTATAAATTCGTTTAAATTCATTTCAAATCGATTTCAATTCAAATTGATTTCTAATTTAATTTCAGTTCATTTTCAATTCAATTCGATTCGAATTCATTTATATTCAATTTTAATTCGAATTCATTTCTATTCAATTTCAATTCGTTTTCAATTCAATTCGATTCGAATTCATTTATATTCAATTTCAACTCGAATTCATTTCTATCCAATTTCAATTTGTTTTCATTTCGATTCAATTTAAATTCGAATTCATTTCTATTCAATTTCAATTCGAATTCAATCCTTTTCAAAATATCAGATTTTGAAATCACTTTCGATATTCATTATAAAATGAATAAAATCGATATAAATATCGTTCACGTCAAAATGACGTCAATCTAATCAACATGGCTCCATATATTTTTATTTTTCAAATATTCTATTTCAAATATTTCTATTTCAAATATTTCTTTTCCAAATATGGAATGAGGCCCAATCAATTACCATATAATGTTAATTATATGGATTTTCTACACTACATGTATACAATAACAACGATGAATAATCAACCATCATCCAAAGTGCATTCTACACTGTATAAGCATCAAATATAAATATTTAACGCTTATAACAGTCTGTCAATCAGTCGATCGATATACAACTAACTATTGGGATTAGTGTACGTCAATTATCATCCCAATACCCGTGTGGGGTTTCAAACAAATCAAACACATATTTTATTTGTGCAGTTGGGCGATGTGTAAAATTTATCGTCCCAATCAATATCAGTCAAATGTGTGTATATAAACAAATCGTCCGATTTGTTTATTTTTATTTCATTTCATATGCACGTTAAAAATTCTATTTTTAAATATAAAATATTTTTAACTATATAAATATTTTATTTCATTTCACATCACATCACACAATCAACTACACATCAGAATCAAACAAACAAGCATACAAGCCATCCATGGTCTGTGGATGACGGGTGTCGGGTGCTACTAAACACCGTTTGCATCCTAGTATATATTTCAACTAGAAAAATAAATTAAAGGTGAGAAGTTCTCACAGATATGCTAATCCAACGCCACGACTCTTCTTAGGTAGAAATCTTCGTCGTTTCTTGCCTCTCGTCACTTTCTTTGCCTGTATTCTCTACATATGTAAAAATCGAATTTTTACTTTGCTATTCAATACATAAAAATCGAATTTTTACTTTGCTATTCAATATATAAAAATCAAATTTTTACTTGCTATTCAATGTATAAAAATCGAATTTTTACTTCGATATTCAATATATAAAAATCGAATTTTTACTTCGCTATTCAATATATAAAAATCGAATTTTTACTTCGCAATTCAATATATATAAATCGAATTTTTACTTCGCTATTCAATATATAAAAATCAAATTTTTACTTCGCTATTTAATATATAAAAATCAAATTTTTACACCGCTACTATATAGATAAAAATTCTATTTTTACCACGCTATTCTTCATATAAAGATTTCGCCTTTTCAATTTCAAAAATCAAATCTTTTCTATTTTTAAAAATCTAATCTTTTCTATTTTAAAAACCTAATCTTTTCTATTTTAAAAATCCTATCTTTTCTATTTTAAAAATCTAATCTTTTCTATTTTAAAAATCTAATCTTTTCTATTTTAAAAATCATATCTTTTCTATTTTAAAAATCATATCTTTCTATACTATTCAAACAATGCTTTCTTTAAGTAAAAACTGATTTAAAAATTCCTTTTTAAAACTAATTCATTAAATAAAAACAAGTAAATAAAACAAAATAAATTCTTACCACGAAAAAGGGCTGAGGGGAGGGGTCTTCCATGCGCTGGAGGCGACTGGGGTTTGCAGCAAGTGGCGCGGCGGGGTTATTGGGGGCTGAGGGGATCGATTGGAGGGAGGAAATGGGGGTGCGCCGGTTGAAGGTCAAGAGGAAGGGAAGAGGAGGTCGGAGGCGAGAGAAGGGGGGCTACGGCGTCGGCTAGGGTAGGGGTCTCGGCGAAGGGGAGAGGGGGGGGGGGGGGTTCTGTCGCGAGGCAAATCGAGGGGGGGGCTTCGGAGGTGGCGATCGAAGGGGAGGGGGTGCGGTGGGGGAACCGCGCCTCGACGGCGGCGGTGGGCAGCGCGGCAGCAGCCGCCGCTCTTCCTCTTTTTTTTCCTTTTCGTTTTCTGATTCGATTTGGAAATCAAAAAGGGGGGAGCAGAGGGAATTAAGGGGAAGAGAAGAGGGTTTTATTTTTTTATTATTTTAAATTTCAAAAAGTTGACTTTTTCATACGACCTCTAAACGAGGCCCACCGCCTGTCGTCCATAGCGTTTTATCCCCATTCCGAACACAATGGGATATGTATCGTAAGCTGATTCGATCGTTTCGATCAGTTTTCGTTAAAATCAACATATAACTCTATATATTGAATTTGAACGCGCATTTCAATTTACCGGGGTCACATACAAACTCTAAAAATTCCAGAAAAATATTTTCTAGCTTCGTATTGACGATACGGTCCTAACAAAACTAGTTTCGTCGAATTCTGAGACCGTTGGAAAAATGGCCATTTTCTAGTCGATTAAAATCAACTAAAACTGGTCAAACGCGTTTCCCTTTGCCACGCTCACATATTGATTCGAAAAATTATGAAATTTGAAACCTAGCAATAATTTGACATCACGGATCCAACAAAAGTGGTTTCGTCGAAATCCGAGGTCGTTTGCAAAATTCCCATTTTTAAGGGCCTGAATTCCATAGCGACTATTCGAAATTTTCAACCGAACATATCTTTTGATTCCCGCTATGAAATCTTGATTTATCGGATTTGTTGGAAAGATATTATCAATTAGATCCTATTATTTTTAGTTTCGCTAAAATCCGGATTGTTTTGCACCCGGTACATTCAATTGAAGTTTGAAATCGAATTATCGAACTACCGCGCCATTTTCAATTCTATTTATAATTATATATAATTATTTATATTCTAACGACAACGTATATAATATATACGTTCTATTATATTCAAAATAAATTTGTCGTCGATATTATTTAAAATAATTCATTTTAAATATTCAAAATTCGCTAAAATTGCCAAAATAAAAATTTTAAACTGGCCCAGATTTCCGGGTTATTACATTCTCCCCCACTTAAAACTTTTCGTCCTCGAAAAGGAACAAAGCCGAAAGTGGTTTGATTAATCAACTCTACGTTCGATCTAGCTTCCATTCTCCAACTTTTCAGTTTCTGAGAATTTTCAAATTCTTCAAAAATTTGGCTAACACCCTAAATTTTCGAAAAATTTCGCCATAACCTCCCCTGCACCGGGAGCCACGGGAAAATTCCGAAATTGCCATAAAGGCCTTTTGATCTCAAAAAGGAAAAGAAAAAGCCAAGCGGCTAGCCAATAGGCCCATAAAATTATCATCACCCAAACAAAACACTAAATTATAGTAAACATGTACCTATTTGTCGGGCAAAAAAATTTTATTCTTCGGCTCTAGCCTCCTTGCTATGACCTGTTCAATGTAAGTACATATATATGCAAGCAAATGTGACCAATTTTCAATACAATTCAATATTTGATTCAATTAGGCATAATGGTTCAAAATTATCAAACAAATAAACAAACAACACAAACATCAATCAATTAGTTGATTAGTTTTTGAAATTCATAACTTTGATATATAGTCAAAGATCAGATTTTTGATGCCAAATCACAACAATAAATCCTATCTAGTTTCGGTTCTCACACCAGTCAATAGGAAATATATAGAAATCTCACTTTCGTTACTCAAAAATAAATATTGGCGATGGTGCCCCATTACCAGAATTATCCCCGGGCACTAGAGTGTAATTCTATATCTATCCAGTATATTAAAACTTCGAACACACGTTTGCAAGACATATATACAAAATCTTTATATATTGGATTGTCCAAATCAATATACAATAAATGATCAAATACGAACAATTGATTTAAATTTTCAATAAAAAAATTGTTTTTCTTTTTATATTTCAAAAATATACTCTTCACACTCGTTCTAGGATACTACTGATCCCATCTCTAACGAGTCATTCCCATTGGATTTTACTTATCCAATATTTGATGAATTCTTTCATGTGATTCTAATGTGTCTTGTTCTCTAAGCTTTGTAAACCGAAGCTCCGATACTAAGCTGAAACGACCCGAACTTCCCCGGTCTCCGAAGAGAAGGGAAAGCGCGGATTGAGTCGAGAACAACACACAATAGGACGCGGACGGGAGAACATTTCATTGTATATTACAACAATGCATCAGATTACAAGAATATACAGAGTATGAATGAATATTACACGGAAATGTCAGAGATTTAAATTACATTTAAATACATAGCAACGGAAAATAATACAATACACAACTAGAAGAGATATACGGATACAAAGCTTTCCGGATATCATTCCAGCTGTAAACCAGGATCCTATGAATATAAATCTGCAAAACCAAAACTACTAGCTGCAGTGTCAAAATAGGGGCACCCAGAGTTTAGGTTAAAACAATAAACTCCAGGCCAGTCATGGGACTGGTGTGAGAACTAAAACAGTTATAAATCTTTATTTTAAATCGTTAGGTAAATCAAGGGACCACGCCGTATAACACGGAACGGGTTTCCTCCCAAGAATACCAGTGCATAAAACAACAGCGCAATGCTAAATAAAGAAAAATGAAGCTATTATAAGACCCAGGTCCTATCACACAATGCAACGCAAGCCGGGGGATAGGGTTTTTACCTTATAACAGCCAAAGAATGCTTGATACGTTTTAAAACAAATCATTTGATACTATTATCAGTGTATAGTGTATAAAACAACTTCAAATCATAAGTATCAATCATAGATGGCATGGGTACCATATATCATGTCGCCATACTAGTTCTACAATTAAAACTGCAAATGTCGCGTATTTGGAAATTGGATTTCCATCTATGAACCGAGGCAAAAGATAGTCCTCAACCGATTCGAGACTCTCTAGCCCGAGCCTCAGGCAAGTACTTAGTCAAGCTTTTGGATCGTCAGGGCCGGTCCACCGATGTGGATTTAAATTCCTGAACACTGCGTTTCCCCGCCCTTTGAGGCGTAAATGAGCCAACGAATGACTCCATCGGACCCGGATCGTCCGATCAAACCGAGGCGCCTCGCAATAGCAACAACCACACAGGTGAAAAGTATATAAATGTCAGGGCTGGTAGGTCACTGACACCACCCTAACTAGAAAGAAACGCATGCCCTCCCTGAGGTCCGTCTCCCGTTTTTGGTTCACAACCGGGGTGTGAGGCTCGCGAATTCACGTTACACAAAGCTGTGCCACACAGGCTGTGCTTTGATCATCACTACAAGACTTTGCTTTTCAACAGAAGCCTCGATCAATTGCATCTTAGCATGCCACGCAGGCAAACCACTCTATGCAACCGATATCAGCCACACAGAATGAAATCCAATGTCAGACACACAGTCCATTTACAAGTTCGTTCTAGGTCTGAACGAAACCGGAGGCACCTAGTACCCCGCATATCCATCGATCTCCAAGTACGTCTGGACGATCACCAACTGTTTCCATCTTCTTGGGTGTACAGCCCAATCAAGATCATCAGTAATCACCCAAACGACGTGAAGACCTCCGGTCTTCGACCATCAACTTCATCTTCGACTTATCGTCGTATCAGTTATCCAGAATGGGATAAACCCGGTCTTTCCGAATAACTCGCGTATATTTTAAACAAGTGTTACACAAACACAACATACGCCTCATTCCAATTCATCAGTCACTAACCGTAAATTAACAAGAGAATATTTCCCCAAATATTAACCCCGAAGGCCGAAACCAACATCAGATCGATATCCAGAAAACCATTCTGCTTGGCTAACCGACAGTTAGTTTCTAAATTTCACATTCATAGGGAAAGGTTCCCATTAATTTTATCAAAGATAAATTCCTTGAATTTATTCTTTAATCTTCTTTTGAATTTCGATTCAACTAGTCGGGATTAACGAACCTTACCGAAGTAACCATTTGTTTTAATTTCACAATCCCAACCTATTCATCCCATGAAGTAAAACTGGTAATACTTCATATCTAACACCACGGTGTTATCGGAAAATTCAATTACCATTTCACGTTCAAATCTAATTAAAGATTTAACTATCGCCTGGAGCAAAACTGATGCTACTCCATTCTCGATCATTTCAATCTAATTAAAGATTCATTAAAACACCACTTAGTTTTAATCGTTAACTGGGTTAAAGAATTAGTGTCATTTAAAACACGGTTCACGATAAACCCAAAACCACATTCCATTAATTATCGGGTTAAAGAACGAGTGTTATTTAAAACACTGTCCACGATAAACCCAAAAATCAACATCAATTCAATTTCAATTAAATATTATTTAATTGGTACACTTCATTAAATCTAAATAAAAAGATTTAATCTTTTCTCAACTGGGTTCAAGAACAGTGTTAGTCAAGACACCATTCACGACAAACCCAAATCACATTTGATATTAAATACAAGGCTTTGAATAGAAAATATCCCGGCTTATATTCAATATCAAATTCTACGACCAACAAATATCGTATCGGAAATAACGATATATATATCTATATCTTTCAAATTTCCATAACAACATCTGTATAATCACGAAATCCAACATCGAAATATTCCGAAGACAATTTCGATTCAAATCCATTCCAAAGCAATCATTGGAAATTCTGGTTATTTTCAAAACCATTTCAAATTCAATTTATTTATTTAAAAATAAATAGAATTATAATTCTAGCTAAAAACTAGTTAATTTTGATAAAAATCTATTTTTATCTTTTCAAATATGGAGTTTTTCATCCCGATTCTTTCTAAATCATTTCTTATGATTTTACACAAATTATTACTATTTTTAATAATTTTATCAAGGTCCGTACGGTCGATTTCCAGCAACGTCATCGAACTGCACTTACGGCGACCTTTTCCAAATTTGATTTGGACATAATTCCAAATCCAACCATTAGATTTCAAATTTCTAATATTCATTAGAAAGCTCTTTTCGATACGAACCCAACGGTTCCGATTTTAGGAGAATCCGACGGTCGGATCTCCCGCAATATCCATTCGAAGTCAACGGTCGAAATTCGCGAACTTCCGCGGCGCGGCGCGTTCTATTCAGGCCATTATATTATATATGTATATAATATATATATATATACTTCGTCGATTTCAATTCAAAACGTGTTTTATAAATCGTTTTTAAATTCATTTTCAAAATGGTTTCAACTTCATATTCAATTTCAAATTAAAATTGAATATTCCAATATAAATTCATTTAAATTCATTTCAAATCGATTTCAATACAAATTGATTTCTAATTCAATTTCAGTTCATTTTCAATTCAATTCGATTCAAATTCATTTATATTCAATTTCAATTCGAATTCATTTCTATTCAATTTCAATTCGTTTTCAATTCAATTCGATTCGAATTCATTTATATTCAATTTCAATTCGAATTCATTTCTATTCAATTTCAATTCGTTTTCATTTCGATTCAATTTAAATTCGAATTCATTTCTATTCAATTTCAATTCGAATTCAATCCTTTTCAAAATATCAGATTTTGAAATCACTTTCGATATTCATTATAAAATGAATAAAATCGATATAAATATCGTTCACGTCAAAATGGCGTCAATCTAATCAACACGGCTGCATATATTTTTATTTTTCAAATATTTTATTTCAAATATTTCTATTTCAAATATTTCTTTTTCAAATATGGAATGAGGCCCAATCAATTACCATATAATGTTAATTATATGGATTTTCTACACCACATGTATACAATAACAACGATGAATAATCAACCATGATCCAAAGTGCATTCTACACTATATAAGCATTAAATATAAATATTTAACGCTTATAACAGTCTGTCAATCAATCGATTGACATACAACTAACTATTGGGATTAGTGTACGTCAATTATCATCCCAATACTCGTGTGGGGTTTCAAACAAATCAAACACAGATTTTATTTGTGCAGTTGGGCGATGGGTAAAATTTATCGTCCCAATCAATATCAGTCAAATGTGTGTATATAAACAAATCGTCCGATTTGTTTATTTTTATTTCATTTCATATGCACGTTAAAAATTCTATTTTTAACTATAAAATATTTTTAACTATATAAATATTTTATTTCACATCACATCACACAATCAACTACACATCAGAATCAAACAAACAAGCATACAAGCCATCCATGGTCTGTGGATGACGGGTGTCGGGTGCTACTAAACACCGTCTGCATCCTAGTATATATTTCAACTAGAAAAATAAATTAAAGGTGAGAAGTTCTCACAGATTTGCTAATCCAACGCCACGACTCTTCTTAGGTAGAAATCTTCGTCGTTTCTTGCCTCTCGTCACTTTCTTTGCCTGTATTCTCTACATATGTAAAAATCGAATTTTTACTTTGCTATTCAATATATAAAAATCGAATTTTTACTTTGCTATTCAATATATAAAAATCGAATTTTTACTTGCTATTCAATATATAAAAATCGAATTTTTACTTCGCTATTCAATATATAAAAATCGAATTTTTACTTCGCTATTCAATATATAAAAATCGAATTTTTACTTCGCTATTCAATATATAAAAATCGAATTTTTACTTCGCTATTCAATATATAAAAATAGAATTTTTACTTCGCTATTCAATATATAAAAATCGAATTTTTACACCGCTACTATATAGATAAAAATTCTATTTTTACCACGCTATTCTTCATATAAAGATTTCGCCTTTTCAATTTTAAAAATCAAATCTTTTCTATTTTTAAAATCTAATCTTTTGTATTTTAAAAATCTGATCTTTTCTATTTTAAAAATATGATCTTTTCTATTTTAAAAATCTAATCTTTTCTATTTTAAAATCTAATCTTTTCTATTTTAAAAATCTAATCTTTTCTATTTTAAAAATCATATCTTTTCTATTTTAAAAATCATATCTTTCTATACTATTCAAACAATGCTTTCTTTAAGTAAAAGCTGATTTAAAAATTCCTTTTTAAAACCAATTCACTAAATAAAAACAAGTAAATAAAACAAAATAAAATCTTACCACGAAAAAGGGCTGAGGGGAGGGGTCTTCCATGCGCTAGAGGTGACTGGGGTTTGCAGCAAGTGGTGCGGCGGGGTTATTGGGGGCTGAGGGGCTCGATTGGAGGGAGGAAATGGGGGTGCACCGGTTGAAGGTCAGGAGGAAGGGAAGAGGAGGTCGGAGGCGAGAGAAAGGGGGGCTACGGCGTCGGCTAGGGTAGGGGGCTCGGCGAAGGGGAGAGAGAGGGGGTGGGGGGTTCTGTCGCGAGGCAAATCGAGGGGGGGGGGCTTCGGAGATGGTGATCGAAGGGGAGGGGGTGCGGTGGGGGAACCGCGCCTCGACGACGGCGGTGGGCAGCGTGGCAGCAGCCGCCGCTCTTCCTCTTTTTTCCTTTTTCTTTTTTTTTCTTTTCGTTTTCTGATTCGATTTGGAAATCAAAAAAGGGGGGGGCAGAGGGAATTAAGGGGAAGAGAAGTGGGTTTTATTTTTTTATTATTTTAAATTTCAAAAAGTTGACTTTTTCATACAACCTCTAAATGAGGCCCACCGCCTGTCGTTCATAGCGTTTTACTCCCATTCCAAACCCAATGGGATATGTATCGTAAGCTGATTCGATCGTTTCGATCAGTTTCCGTTAAAATCAACATATAACTCTATATATTGAATTTGAACGCGCATTTCAATTTACCGGGGTCACATATGAACTCTAAAAATTCCAGAAAAATATTTTCTAGCTTCGTATTGACGATACGGTCCTAACAAAACTAGTTTTGTCGAATTCTGAGACCGTTGGAAAAATGGCCATTTTCCACTTGATTAAAATCAACTTAAAATGGTCAAACGCGTTTTCCTTTGCCACGCTCACATATTGATTCGAAAAATTATGAAATTTGAGACCTATCAATAATTTGACATCACGGATCCAACAAAAGTGGTTTCGTCGAAATCCGAGGTCGTTTGCAAAATTTCCATTTTTAAGGGCCTGAATTCCATAGCGACTATTCAGAATTTTCAACTGGACATATCTTTTGATTCCCGCTATGAAATCTTGATTTATCGGATTCGTTGGAAAGATATTATCAATTAGATCCTATTATTTTTGGTTTCGTTAAAATCCGGATTGTTTTGCACCCGGTACATTCAATTGAAGTTTGAAATCGAATTATCGAACTACCGCGCCATTTTCAATTCTATTTATAATTATATATAATTATTTATATTCTAACGACGACGTATATAATATATACGTTCTATTATATTCAAAATAAATTTCTCGTCGATATTATTTAAAATAATTCATTTTAAATATTCAAAATTCGCTAAAATTGCCAAAATAAAAATTTTAAACTGGCCCAGATTTCCGGGTTATTACATCATCAATCAAAAAGGGGGAGAATGTTGAATCAAGTAATTCATGGCGTTTTGATTAAATGACAAGGAGACGTTCAAGATCGACAAAAAGAAGAGATTCAATGGTATCTAATGTTAGAGGTTGATTATTTAGAGTGTCAGTTGAGTTTTAAATGTTAAAATCTATCCTCAAATAATCATATACCTAGATGGTTTGAATATATATATATGAGTATATATGTATGCACATTCATTGTGCATACTACCAGAAAACGGTCGACCGGTTTCATTATGGGCGGTCGACCGATTATGGGCAGAAATGCACAATGAACGTGCACAAATATATATAACGTACATATATTCAAATACCAGTCTACTGGTCATTTTTAATCAGTCGACTGGTCTACGAACTGAAAGCATCTTTTCGAAGAGATACTATTATTCATCAATAGTTGTTTTCTTTTCTCTTCACCAAAAATCATCTCTATTCATTGCTTCTCTTCACCAATGATTACAACTCTCCATCCTCTATAAAAACAACATGAAATCATCATTTTTATATCAATTCTTTCTATTGTTGCTATCTAATTGCTGATTTCATTCTTGCTCTCTAAAAGCACTCAAAAGCTTATAATTCTCATATATCGTTATTTGAATCCTTAAATCTATATATTATTCTTTTGATTCAAACAACGATATCATCTTCCAAATCTTCATAATCACAAAATCATATTTGAGGATAAGATTATAGGAAGGTTGTACAAGAATTGACAAATTCGTGTTATTGAGAACACACATTGTCAAATTACAAGTTTTACACATCTTGTTTGAAGTCCTCGTGTTGTAAGAGGCGAGTTGTGAAGTCCTCGTGTTGTTAGAGGCGTGAAATCCCGTTCGGCTGCTCGGGTATTGTGAACCTGTTCCTCCGGGTGAAGCGAGGTAGTTGTTTAGTGAAAATCCAGAGAGAGGTCTGGGACTGGACGTAGGACGGTGCTCTGAACCAGTATAAAAATCCCTAGTGTGATTTTTTTTATTTTTTACTGCATTTACTATCATACAGTTCTGTGCTTGTTTATTACTTCATACTTGACTAGTGTTTGTCATATTACACGATCCTTGTGTGTATATTATACTTAGCACATACACACTCGCACTTTCACTTTGTGCGTGTTGATGCTTGTTCTTCCTTGTTGGAGCTTGTTCTTGATATTCAGGAGCCAAAGGTGAGTTCTTCTTGAACTCACATCTATACCACAAGCCTTTGGCTTGTACAAGTGTAATTTAGTGTTCATATGAGTTTGCTTGTGCTTGTGAATTGGTTAGGCTAGTGTAACTTAGCCGATTTCATGTATTTATGTTTCATTGAGTTGAAAATTATGATAAGGATTGTTCATACGATTATGCATATGCTATGAGTTGGTTTGGTGATATTATGAAGCCCCGTTGTCCCGCGACAAAGTTCTGAGTCTTCACAAGTCGCTTGAATCTCTTTTGCATGCTTTGATTTGGAATTTAGTTCACATTTGAATTTATAAGCCGAATCATTGCAAATCTCTTGTATGAATATTTGTGTATGTGCATTTGGGTGTTATAAGTTGTCTCGGCAAGTCTTTGAAGCCTCATTTGCATGTATATAACACCATTCTGTCATAGTTTGAATTGTATTTGATTTTCTATGATTAGAGAATTTAGTCATCTTGGAGTTTATAATCGAAATCATAGCAATCTCATGTTCGTATTGTGTGTGCATGTTTGTTGGTGTTATATGATGTTTCGGTAAGCCTTAAATGCTTCATTTTCACTTAGAAATCATCATATACCATCACCATTGGTCCGGGGCTCATCCGAGGCCGATTGCACATTAATTGGCAATTAAAATTCTTAATTGCTTCAGCTCAGACGTCTGACCAAAATGGGTCAGACGTCTGTCCCGGCTCTCGGGAAAAATAAAAAACTGGTAACTGTCAGCTCAGACGTCTGCCACTACAGTGATCGACGTCTGTCTGCCTGAAACTGCTATTGACCAGTGGACCACGGTCAATAGTTTAGTATCGTTCGAGCTCATTCCCAGCCAAGTTTCAGCCCATTTCGACTTCGTTTGTGACTTGTCAGTTTCTCTGGTTCGCAGATTTCTGCATCTCGATTCCTCGACTTTGATTCTCATGTGATTCTTCCAATGTTGACCCTTCTTGGTAGATTAACATTTGTTTATGATGTGAATTGAATAAGTGATCATTCTAAAGCCCATTCGCTTTATTTTGTATATCGAGTTTATTCAATGCTCTTGTTAATTTGATTCACGACTCTAAAACGCGAGTTATCGACTCGATATCCTTTGAGTCTATTCCGATGTAGTTTAAAACCTTCGGGTGCTAGTTTGGGATTTTGATTCGTTTGTTGATCGAAATTACAACCGTTATCCCTTGATTTCATGTATGTTGTTGTGATGTGAGTTTATGATTTATGATTTGAGATCACATCATTGTGACGTGAACCCCCTTGATCGATTTGCCTCGGCAACCGTACTATTGTTTATTGCCACTTTGAAACTTTATAAAGAGGTTTTATGTTATTTAGTAGATATTAAATTCTTGTACTAAAATGGTTTCCAATCTTACTTCATTATACGAAGCTAACTTACGAAATCGTTTTATGTACCTTCTTCAAAGCTACTATTATATATTTTATAAACCTTTTTCTCGTTCATATGAGAAATCTAATTAGATGTCTTAGTAAAATCAAGGACTATGAAACCTTGCTTTTGCTTCGATGGTTAATTCTTGGACTCGTCTGATCGAAAACCGTGGCAATGCTCCTTCTATGATTTTCTCTGTTTTGCATAGGAACCAATTACGAGTGTGTAAATATTCATGAATAGCATGTGGTTATGGGACATGTTTTTTATTTTCTTATATTAACTAGCTCGGAGTAATTTCTATTCACTCGGGTCGATGTGATCCTTTATGACTTGTGTTTTGTGGTCCTCGGTCGCCTGAGTGGGATTTACGATGCTTGGATTTCACCTATGGGACTTCGGTCCATCTTTCTACTATTTATGACGTTTTCTCTCTTCCGGGGTCACGACCCGGCTCTGTGGGGAGCTTCGGCTCAAACAAATGGGTTCGCTACCTAGAGATCGTATCTCATCTGTGAACAGGCTTGCCTCTTGGTGATGTTTTCTATGATGTCTTGGTGATTTATGATGTCTTGATGATTTATGATTAATTGGTGATTTATGATTACTTGATGATTTATGATTACTTGGTGATTTATGATTTCTTGATGATTTATGATCATTGGAATTTTGCATTCTACATTAGCTAGGAGATTATTTAGAGATAGTTGTGTTGACATGCCATGTTTCATATTTAGTTATGATTAGATGTTATTAGTAGAATCATGTCATCCTGCGTTATATCTCTTATTATCTCAGTTTATTTGATAAGTATAGCTAGACTGATCCGTTTATTGCTTATTTCCTTATAAGTGATACTTGGGTCAGGCCGAGTCATTTTAGGTACTCCTCTGGGACTCGTCGCAGGATTGATCTTTCGCTTTTAGCTTGCTACTCTGTCTCCGCAGTTTTATGTACATTTGTACCTATGACATTATCTATCGTTGTGTACATATTCTTTTATTTAGATCGTGGTGTATGTATCTATTATTTTAAAATTAGTGGATCTTTGTTGACCACTAGTTTGTTGTACAAATTCTTGGTTTATTCATATCTATTCAGCCTTTGTGATATGATTATTCTGTGTCTGGCTTTGAGATATACCATATTTATATTATTATTGTTGTCTATTTTATACTGCTTTCCGGATTGCATATAGCCGTTGTGTAGTTGCCCTATGTGTCGAATGGTCAAGTCAAAATTTTAATCGGTATCATAATTCGATGTGCATTCCTCATATGGAGCAATAATACAATCAGTCGCCCTTCACAAACCTCATTCTCCGTTATGGTCTGCGACATTTCTCCTAAATGAACCGGTTGATAGTGGGTAAAGAGGCGGGGCGTTAAAACGACGGTAAAAATCACTGGCACTTTTCATTCATTAACTATTTTTTAAATCCCTTATCAAATTCTATATATATCGACATATTGATTTCTATTTTCAAAATTTCTTAAAAATATTCTAACTCCTTAAATTTCCAGAAAATTTTGCCAGCACCTCCCCTGTACCAGTCAATCGTTCAAACCCCAATTCGCCTCTCTAGACCCTTTCCATTCAAAAATAAAATCAAAAAGCCAAGCGGCTTGCCGATTCGGCGCATAAAACCTTATATGGAAATTTAAACATGTACCTTTTTGTCGGGCACTCAATAAATATTCTTCATTATCTTCATTCCATACCTATTTAAAATATGCATGGCCATTTCCAATTCATTTTAATCAATTCGTCCATTTTACATAACTCGCTTCCCATTTTTTTAATTAAATTTCCTAATTAACTTCTTGGTTTCATTTGCATTTACTTTGAACATATCTCGTTCAAATATATTGGTATTCGCATATGTACCAATCAAACTCAAATTCCGTTCTCACTTCCCAATTCTAATTCATGTTTCATACCCCAATTCCCAATTTCAGTTTTCAAATTCACTTTACTTAACAAATGTTAAGTTCGATCAAAACCCCTATTAACTAATTTCTTTTGAAATTAGTTAACTTTTTCCGATAATTAAAAATCTGATCTTTGTTTCAAAAATTAATCTATTTACTCGACTTGAGTTTATTTTTATTTTATAACTCCAATCTGGATTTTTCTAACAGAAATTCGGATTTTTTATTCATTCAAGATCCTTTTATTTTATTTAATAAACTGTTACAGTTTTATAACGATTAAGGCGCTGCTTTTCTAGAAATTTGATTTTGACATATCTCCAAATCTATAAAATGAAATCCAGATTTATCTCTTCCATTTGAAAACTATCATTGAATAGGTCCGGACGTTTCTTGTTTCATTGAATTCCGAATTACATCGAGTTTTATATACTCGATTGAAGTTCAAAACGCCAAATTTCGAACTATCGCACTACGGTGAGTTCGTTTTAATAATCGTTTAAAAACTACGTTTACTAAATGAATTCCTTTCTTCGACAACTTAATATAAATTTGACCATGCTTCCAACATTATCTTAAAACTCCGATTTATTCAAAATCGTTTATTATTTCATTTAGATTCACAAACCAGTTTATATTATAACTCAATTTCTATATTAAATCCCAATTTCCTTGGACAAAAATTCGATATAATCGAATTTCCATTTATAAATTTCTTTTATAGGAATGAATCAATTTATTCAACACCCTTTACCATTACGAACTAATATCGTCCCTTTATAATAGTGAAGTCGTTCAAGTTGGTGTATTTTATTTACCTCTCAGACCTTGACCGACAACGTTCTTATCTTAAGACAGATAAGAGTTTGTAATACAAAAACTGTCATTACTGATCATAAAATTTTCCTCTTCTATTTCATTTAAAAATATGATTTTTAAATGTCTGTTCTTATATTTGGAAAATCTATTTCCAATCTATCCAATGAAAATTTCTTCATTTCATTTATAACATGGTTTATAAATCGCTTCCTTATTTTATATCAAACAAACTTCCATATTTAAACTCCATTTGAAACTAACTTCAAAATTATCCAATGCCAACAAATATCGATTTTAAATTAACTTCCTTGTTTTATAATTTAAAACAAGCTTTCATTTCAAAAACCCATTATTAAATTCAACTCCTATTTGTGATATTTTATTGTCATAACTTATATATATATATATAACATAGCATCTATTTTCCTTTCAAAATCTTATATTTTAGTATTTATCTAAAACAAATTCCAATATTCTTTCTGAAAATAATTTATTTCATATATTCGACATAGTCGAATTCAAACCATAACTCTGTATGGATTTATTCCCATTTTATTTGTATTTCGAACATCGGAAATAATTTTATCGTTTCCTTTTTAAAACGATGCCCAATTCCCCTTTTTAAATTCAATTTGAATTTATATAATCCAATATCCCATGATAATTATTCATTTCCATTTATAACCATCGTTTATAATTTCATTTACTATTTCAAAAAGTAAAACATGTTTCTGGTTCCAAATTCCATTTGAAATCCAATTTCCATTTTTGAAACATAAGTTTCCCTTTTTGACATCATACTTGAGTTTTCATTCTAAATTACCCGATGATAATTTGTAGACTTCGTTTTTAAGTAAAACTACCTGTTTTTTTAATTAAAATAAACTAACATTTTTCTAGCCAAATCCAAAATTCAATTATATTTCGAGAAATAAACTTTCCTTTTTAAAATCATACTTAGATCCGCCAATTTTCAAATTATCCAATGATAATATTATTTTTATTCGTTTATAAACATCGTTTATACATTTCACTTCCTGTTTTAAATTATTTAAAATAAGTCCTTATTTCAAATCTTACTTGAAATCTAATTCCCATTCTGGAAAATAATTTTCCCCTTTTTTAAATTCAAACTTGAGTTTTAAAATCTAATATTATCAAATGAAATTTTTTTCTTTCCATTTATAACATTGTTTATTTAGCTACTTGTTTTTATTATTAAAAACAAGTTAATATTTCTCCACTCATTCGAAATTCCATTTCCATTTCAAAAAGTAAATTTTCCTTTCTATATCCAAAAATCACTTTTTAATATTTTTAAAATATAAATATCTAGGGCCAGTGACATCCGACATCCAACCACAAACAATTAATCCAATTCAACACATCACACATATATAAATTGGCAAACAATAATAATAAATTTTTGAGGAATCCAGTTGGATCCCTCCAACCTGTTTTCCTTGCATCCACAGATGTTAGCCGCATAAATAATACCAATCCTGCTTCAAGGCAGGATATCGCGGTATAGAAGGTGATCCACTTATATATCGTGAGGCGATAGGGTCATCCGCTAATTATACTACGGGCATCCGCTAATGGTTATATATAATAACCACAATCACCAAGCCTAAATAACTAATATATATATATATATAACCACAATTCATTAATAACAGCAATGCAATCAAAGCAACCAACAATTTATTTTTAATGATAAAATAAAATTTTAAGTGAGATTACTCACCTGATTTTTATTTGCCCAATATCCCGTATGGTTGCGTTACAAAATCCACTCGAATGAAGTTTATGCTACACCTATGATTAATTAAATTTTATTTTCGATTTAAATGAATATTCATTTAAAATGACTCTAAAATAAATATATGAATTATTCCTTAAAATTTCAAATTTTTGTAAATAAACATATACCTTATTTCTTTGCAAGCCCGATCATTACAAAGCATGCTCAAAATTTCCCGATCAACCCCTTTTTAAATCATCTCCAAAACCCCGCTCCATCCTCTATGGCATTCCGTCGAACACCACTGTCCTGTTGCTGAACAACAAAGCAACACACTTGAACTTCCCCAATTACTTCTTCAGTTCGTCATCGTAACTATTGGACATTCCGAACAGTGCTGCAAATGCTTCAACTTCCCTTTAAATCACACCCTAAAACTCTCTATAGTGCCTGACCCACTCGCGAGCTCTAAAAAGGGTACAACAGTACCAAACTTTGCCCTATTTCTCCCAGTTCATCAGCAAAAAAATCTGCACCACTCCAGTGATCATCGGCCTTCCTGTACAATAATGACCCTTTTCTCAACGATCGCTCATCCCTTCTCAAATCAACTACCAGCAATTCTTCCATTTCACAATCTCAAACTCCACGCAATCTTCTTCTATTGACTCACTCAATTCCCAGACCTAACTTCATGTAGTGTCCCGAAATTCCAGTCCAATTTGAGCAGACCAAATAACACAAGTCCAACCCCAAGTGCACTGGAAAACAGAAAACTAATGGAAAGAAAATATAGTGTGAGAATAGATAAGATAGAAACTTAGAACAGAAGAAGAAGAAGAACACAACATCAGAGTAACATGAACCTCACAGTGGAACGAATAACATATAATATATATCATATTTTGAAATATAAATCTGCACTTGAATATACAAATCATTTCCAAAGTACAACACTTACAACACATCGGAAATAAACAATAGCTATATGATCATGAAGCCTCCTGCTCCAGCTCTTCGAGTATCTGTAAATCCCGACTACTTGACTGCCCGTACAAATTTGGGCACCCAAGAGTTTAGGGAGAACAAAATAAAATAAACTCCGGGTCAGTCATGGGACTGGTGTGAGTAAAACAGTTTAAAACAGTTTGAGCCATTAAATGACATCTCATAAGACCACGCCGTATAACGGAACGGGTTTTTCCCTTATGAGAATCCAAATAATCTTTATATCAAAACTCATTGATATTATAATAATGTCTATCAACCACAATATAATAATCATCTAGCAGAAACGATATGTCTATCAACCACAATATAATAATCATCTAGCGGAAACGCTTTCATCTCACGTTCTACATATATAGTATACAATCAAAACTGCGAGCACTTATCGGATTATGGATTTCCAACTATGACAAGGTATGGAACCACCTTTCGCTAGTGTACCTCTAGAGAGGAATACAATGGGTTCAACAAGAACATCTTGCAACCCGGCCACACATGACCGACCACTCATTTCGCTTGAGTGTATCGAATGTATATCACCAACGGTTGGGATCAGCAACCGTTTCCCGAATGGGACAGCATCGACAATAGATTTTTAAAAGTAAATGAAACTCTAGATCAGGTGATTATACACCCTAATAGGTGCGACCTACATAGCCATGCTGCCTGCCCGATTTTTGTCATTTCCCAGTTGTAAGGCTAGAGGCCACGCTTTTCTCTGGCAGATCACACAATTACTCACTTTGAATGTCACATCGTCATACCCGCCAAATCACAAATTGATTTCCCAAAAAATACAACGGGTATACAGCTAAGAGAAACGAATTCCTCCACCACCAAACGTATATACGTTTGAAGAGATCAACTTACGCGATCTATTAAATATACTCTGTCAGGCATTCTTCCATGCAGGTCGTCCTAGGACTGGACAAACCGAAGGCACTATTCAGTACAACCATCTTAGGCAATCTTTACCTAAGATTTATACAACAGCCCTTGCACTTTACTCCGTTTTCCATTATCTTTGGCATATATGATTCACAATGCTTATGCCAATACGGAGTGGTTCTTCGAATAAAAATCCAACCAGTCTCTCCATATTAACAACGTTAAATTGTTCAAAAACTTAGATAGTCGGTGAGTTAACTATCAAAGAAAAACAGGTGTGCAAACAACGATATTATTTCCAGATGGAAATTTTATCGATCAATCATCATTTAACATTTAACATTTATTCTCTTTAGTTCATTAATTTACTTATCTCCTGTTTCCATATATTCTAAATTCTTATTTTCTATTATCAGGAAACATTTCTGATTCTTATTTGGAAATCATTTCCAAAACTCCTTCACTTGGTTTAAACCGATGTTTAAATCAAACATCGCCATGCCAACTCAAACAATTTCACTCATTAACTAAATTTACTTAATCATCCTTTACTATCAAACCTTACCATTCCTTAGTTAATAAGGAAGTCAATCAAGTTGGGGTATAATTACCTCTCAGACCTTAACTGAACAACGTTTTAACTTCGAAATAGTCAAAGTTTACCTTTTAAATTTTTAACAAACTTCCTTACGTAACTCTCGGATTCTATTTACGTATCCACTTCTTTATTGAAAACATTGGTTATAATGATAACGTTATAATCCCTACTTTCGAGATATCTAACTTCCATTATAACTTTTATTCTTTAATGTGAATAAATAAATAAACACCTGATTTATAAATAAATAAATCTTGATTTAAACACCGAAAAGTATAAGTACTTTCCCGAATTCGATATAATTGAATTTGACATATAACTCTCTTTCGAGTAATCTCTATTTTATTAACTCTTCTTCAAATAACCTATATTCGATTTTCTCTCCTCGAATAACTTATTCGATTATCTCTCTTCAAATAACTTATATTCGATTATCTCTCTTCGAATAACTTATATTCGATTAACTCACATCAAATAACTTATATTCGATTAACTCACTCTTTCGAATAAACTATATTCGATTTCTTTCTTTCGAATACGCTATATTCGATAATCTCCTTTCTAAAAACTTATATTCGATAATCCCACTTTCGAATATCTAAATTCGATTAACTTTTTGCGATTAAACTAACATTGATAACTCCTTTCGATTAAACTAACATTGATTTAACTCCTTTCGATTAAACTAACATTGATTAACTACTTTCGATTAAACTAACATCCGTAACTCCTTTCGATTAAACTATAATCGATTAACTCCTTTCGATTAAACTAACATCGATAACTCCTTTCGATTAAACTATAATCGATAAACTCATTTGGATTAACTCGGTTTGATTAACTCCTCTTGACTAACTTAACTTAATTAACTTGACTTATTTAACTCGACTTGATTAACTCCTATCGAATAACTAATATTCGATTAACTTATATTTGAATAACTATGTTTGTTTTAACTCTATCTCGAATAACTATATTCGATTTAACCTCATTTCGAATCACCAGATTCGATTTTCTCCTTTAAATCTATTCGAATAAATTATATTCGATTAACTCCTTCAACTCTATTGGTTAACTCAAATCGACTAACTCTATTCAGTTAACTCTAATCAACTAACTCTAATCAACTAACTCTATTTGATTAACTCTATTGATTAAATACTTTGATTAAATCCTTTTCGAATAAGGAATATTCGTTTCACTCTTCGTCCATATTCTGTTTCAAATATCGATGTTGAAACTGATTCTTACTTCTCTATATAAGTCTTGACTTATATATTCCATTTATCCAGTGATAACTATTTTACTTAATTTATAAAATATTATTTATAAATTAATCGTCTCAATTTATTTGTTAAACAGATTCTATTTATTATCTACTTTAAATAAATCTTTTCGTATTTATTTGTTAAACAGATTTCCATTTAATCTTTATTCCCTTTTATAATTCTATTTGCCTTATAAACAATCCCTTTATAAAACTCTATTTGTTTAAATAAATAATCCCTTTTAATTATCCTATTTATTTTCCAAATAAATATCCTTATGATATCTTATTTATTTTCTAAATAAATATCCCTTATACTTCTATTTATTTTCCAAATAAATGTTTCTTATATGATCTTATTTATTATCCCAATAAATATTCCTCTTTATAAAATCCTTTGATTTTATAAATAATTCCCTTTTTATAAAATCCCTTGATTTTATAAATATTTTCTCTTTAATAAATTCTTATTCATTTTATAAACAAATAGCCCTTTTTATAAAATCCTTTGATTTTATAAATAAATTCCCTTTTTAATTCTTCTTTGATTTTATAAATATTTTCTTTTATAAAATCCTTTCTTTATATATAAAATCCATTGATTTTATATAAAGAATTTATTTTCAAAATACACTTTGAAAATCCCCTTTTTACATCCTAGTATTTCTTACGGTATTTAAAATACCAAATAACCATGATCGATATCATTCAAAAACACATAATCAACAACAGATTATATATCACATCATATATTACAATATATGAAAAACAGTAAAATAAATTTTGAGGAATCCATTTGGATTCCTCCAACCTGTTTCCCTGCATCACAGATGTTAAACAACATAATTAACATTGATTTCATTTCAATGTGAAATATTCTGTTAAACAGAATCAATATTTGATTAACGATTTATATATATATCGTTATCTATAATTTCAACCGATACACAAGCAAATCAACCAAACAGTTAACACACAGCAATCAGTCATCATTTATCAGTTCTAAATATACATTATAAAAATAGAACTGTTCAGAGTTGGTGAGTTTTACTCACATTTCGCGTTAACCGTTAAATAACGATTTGATTCTGTTGATTCAGACGAACAATTTATTTTTCTATAAATTGTAACGAGCTCCAATCCACTCCTAGTCAGTTCCATTGGGTAGGCGTCGTCCCTACGATCCTATCGGATCTTGTTTCATCACATTCTGATTACGTATGGAGAAGTTATACAATTTTCAAGTTAATACACTATTTGATTTTAAATAAACATGAGTTATTATTAAATACGGGCTTTAACCTTTTAAACCGGCCCATTACCCCTTTGAAACTCAAAACCCGTTCTTCTTCCTCTCCTCTAAAATCCGCCAGCTCCGACATCGCATAGTACCCTGTGCCCATCTTCAACTCCAAACTGCTCACACCCCCTTGCACCGAAACCCAAACAGAAACCACCACAAATCCTCTCGTTCAAATCTCTTTCACCCCATGCCAAACACGCCGTGCCCGACGCACCTTTACCAAACCCGTCGAACAGCCTCAACCCACGCAAGTACCAAATCGATCGACATTTTTGGTTTCAGAAAATCACCAAAAATTCACAGCGAGCCCAACTTGCTACCGCAAACTCAAATATCAAACTGAATTCAACCAAAAATGCCTCGATCGACTCAAAATCTAAACCCGAGATCTACTATTGTCGACGTTGAACCCTAGAACTGACATCGAATTGCTCAAAACGATCATCAGGCCATAGAGAATCATGTGTGTAACTCAAATACATGAGTTAGAGGATTTTCTGATTTTTATTGGGTTTTCTTTGGATTTTTAAACTTCCATTTTTACTATTGGAAGTTTTCCTAAGCAGCGATGCATTATTTGACTTATGAGAGAATTGGATTAGGTTTAGATATGTTGAAGGTATTATATAGTATATTTTTAATAATTTAATATTCGATTATTATATTAAATTTTAAGCAATCGTTATGTGTACTTGTCCTTTTAAAATTCATACGACCACATATAATACCCAAAAATCATGAAAATTGGCATGCAGCTACAGTTCGACATTACGGTCCTAACGAATCTGGTCCCATCGAATTCCGACTCTATTTGCTCACATAGCGTATTTTTAACCATCAAAATATCGATTGTTTTCACATTAAAAATCCGTACGGCCACATACTGACTTCAAAAATCACGGAAATTGAAATCTAATAGTAATTTAACATTGCGGATCCAACAAAATTAGTTTCATCGAATTCTGAGGTTGTTCGCAAAACTGGCTATTTTTAAAGCTCTAAATAAACCCTTTTAAATATTAAATATAATTAAAAACAATTAAATTAAATATTTATAAATAAATATTATCGTATATATACGCACACAGAATATTATTTAGCTGCAAAATATACGTATCGAGGTTTATAACTTGATATCTCAAAATTCCCAGTTATATCGATATTCGATTTATATTAAAATCCTTTTATAATATAAATAAATCGTTATAAATTATAAAGGAATTCCATAGCGACTTTTCTAAAATTTTATTTGGACATAAATCAAAATCTACACGGTGAAATCTCGATTTTTCTCTTCCATTAGAAAAATATACTTCACCAGCTCCTAACGTTTCTTGTTTCACAGAAATCCGATTTAAAACGGCTTCTGTATATTCGTTTAAAGTTCAAATCACCAAATCGCGAACTGCCACGCCATTTCAAGCTCGATTATATTTATAATATAATTAATACGTTCAGCTGTCGTTTATATAATATATTCGTGAATATAATTCAACTCTAAATTGAACTATATATTTTAAATAATCCAATTTACACAATATTATGTATTCCACTATTTTTTTTGATTATTTCTGAATTACATATATTATTCTATTATTTATATTAATTTAAATATAAATATTATTTAATTCAAGTTATCGATATCGCCAAATCGATGTTTAATAATTAAATTAATTAATTATTTAACCGTGTAAATTTCAGGACATTACATTCTTCCCACCTTAAAATAATTTCATCCTCGAAATTGCTAAGGTAGAAAACAAATCCTATTAACTGGTTAGAACTTATTTGTTCACTTCTTAAATTCCGTTTCAACTGAACCAATTTAATTTCAATTAAATGTTTATTCATTCTGAATAACTAAAATTTTCAAAAATTCTAAAAATTTATTAACACCCAAAATTTCTAAATTTTTTTGCCAGCACCTCCTTTGTACGGCTCAATCGGTACAACCACAACTCGCCTCTCTGGGCCATCTCCAACCCAGAAGAAAATAAAACAGCCAAGCGGCTTGCCAATTTGGCTCATAAAAATCTCATACCCATATAAAATAAACTTGTACCTTTTTGTCGGGCATATCATTATATCATCTCCATTTGTTGTCAATTCGGCATATACCAACGTCAACCCAATCAAACTCAAATCACTTTTATCTCCAACACAACCATTCGTTTACATACAAGTCGAATTCCATTCTCAATCTCAAGTACCATTCTTGATTTTCAAATTCTTAACTCACTAATCCAATATACTTAACTTCGTTAAGTTCTATCCACATATTTCCTTAACTAGTTAATTTCATTAATCAGTTATCTTTATCTCATAACTCAAATCGGATTTTTATTTCAAAAATCAAACCATTTACTCAACCGATTCTAATTATATACCAAATTCCAGTTCGAATAGGTATTACTCCATTTCAATACGGTTTCCACTTTACTGGCTTTAACTCAATTTTAATTTGTTTCCACAAATTTCTATTTAATTTGCTTTTAATCAAAACAGTCTCTTCCTGGGAGTTTTAAACAGCTTTGCTTTTCTCAAAAGTGAAACTTTCCTTTTCAGGATTCAAAACAACTTGTTTTTGTCAAAACAATTCAAAACAAAATCTTTGGTAGTAATCCATCACTTACACACTCGAAAATGAACATCGATGATGTCATGATCATCATCAGAATCTATTTCCAGCTATCAAAGTGAGTTCAATACTATATCACTTTTCAAAACTCATTCTTTAAACACTTCCATTTTGAAATCCATTCAAAATATCATTCTCAAAACAATTTAAAATCTCCCAGGATTTTAAAATTCTCATGTATCCAATCCAAATTCATTTATTAACACTTTTCACATTCCCAGAAATTTTATATCCAATTCTGATTAAATTTCAGCTTTAATTCATCTGATTTCACGTATTTCACTTATACGAATTCTGATTGGCTATTTACATAACCATTTCACTTTTATAATCTTACTAGATTATAATAACAACCAACATATCCAATATATTATAATTTCAATATAAATCCTTTATATCAAAATCTAATTTGGGTAAAATTATTTCATTTACCCTCTTTTCAAAACATTCAGTGTCGGTTCATCGTATTCGAGTATTTATAAATCCCTACCGATACAGTGGATCAAACTGATCGACCAGAACCCATAAACAACTCAACCATAAATCTCCACAATATAAAATCATTTTATATTGAA
The DNA here is from genome assembly GCA_030737875.1 of Allium sativum. Classification (NCBI taxonomy): domain Eukaryota; kingdom Viridiplantae; phylum Streptophyta; class Magnoliopsida; order Asparagales; family Amaryllidaceae; genus Allium; species Allium sativum. The sequence continues at coordinate 375,757,198 of CM060909.1, read as the reverse complement.
TAACAATTACGCACTCATATATATACACTCAAACTCAATCTAGGGTATTACTAACCCCAACTCTACTGAGTCACGCCACAGAGCCAAGGTAATAACTTAACCTTGAGCTCTGATACCAACCGTAGTGTCCCGAAATTCCGGTCCAATTTGAGCTGACCAAATAACACAAGTCCAACCCAAATTGCACTGGAAAACAGAAAACTAATGGAAAGAAAATAGTGGGTGTGAATAGATAAGATAGAAACTTAGAACAGAAGAAGAGGAAGAACACAACATCAGAGTAACACGAACCTCACAGCGGAACGAATAACATATAATATATATCAAATTTTGAAATATAAATCTGTACTTGAATATACATATCATTTCCAAAGTACAACACTTATAACACAGTGGAAATAAACAATAGCTATATGACCCTGAAGCATTGTAACGACCCGGAAAATCCGAACCAATTTAAAATTTTATTTTAAATTATTTGGTGGAAAAATGTGGCAGAAATTAAAAATTCCATTTTTAAATAATATTAAAGCCAGTGAGAATAGCCAATTTTCAAATGATCTCTGTTTTCGACGAAACCACTTTCATTGGAACCGGAATGTCATATTATTGCTAGGTTTCAATTTTTAGAATTTTTCGATTTAACATGTGAGCGCGGCGAAGGAAAAAGTGTTTGGTCGATTACAGTCAAATTTAATCGACTGAAAAATAGCCATTTTTCAAACAGTGTCAGAATTTGACAAAATTAATTTTGTTCGGACCGTATCGTCATAACATAGACAAATATATTTTTTTTTGGATTTTTCTGAGTCCGTTTGTGGCCTTAGTGAATTTATTTATGCAGACGAATTAAATTAATAAAGGAATTAAATATTAAATTAATTAATACCGGCCACAGGCAGCCGTTTGGGCTGACGGGACCTGTCCCATTTGGTCCAGAATATGGGCTATTGGCTAGGGTCACTTTCTGCTGGACTGAATTTGATCCGGTTTGGAAGATATGGGTTTTTTTGTAAAAATACATTTTTAATATTATAAAAATAGGAGATTAAGAAACCCTAATCACTATTCATTTTCTCCTGTAGCCTCCCCTCAAACCAATGGCCGAATTTGCTTCCCCTTCCTCCATCAATTTCTTCTTCATCCCTTCGAATTAAAATCCCTCACACATACCAAATCAAATCCCCTTCCGTCCTCTTCAATTCCATATGGGTGGATCATCTTCTCGTCGCCCGAAGCCAGCGCAACAGGACCCCAAACCCACGTCGTTCGTCTGCCGTGGCCCCCCTAGCCGCCGCCGAGTTCGGCCAAACCACCCCCCCCCCCCCCCCCCCCGCGTATGCCAGCCGTAGCCCGTCGAACTCCCGCCATCCGATCAGTCTCTGGTGCATCCACCCGCGAGTAAATCTGAACCCTAGGATTTGATGAAAAGGAAAAAACGCGGCCTGTAGTGTCTGAGAAGAGGAAGAAGGTGATTTACCAATTAATTTATTATTTAATTAATTTAAATTATTTTAAACTTCAATTTATCATATCTAACTCGTTTCAATTCGAAATTCGATGATTTCAGCGACGTTGTAATCGTGTGACTGAGGTCTACGCATCGAAACTGACTGGAGTTGATTCTGAACAGTTCGAATTTTGGCCAAAAATCGTCAACGACGGTGAGATTATGAATTTAAATAATTAAATAATTTACTTTAAAATCCTATTTGATCAGTTGAATCATTGTATATTATTCTGATCTGTTATATGGTGATTGTTGTATTGTTGAATCTGATTCGTTGTGAAGTCATGTTATAATTCGATTGTTTGGATCTGAAATATTCTGATGTAATCATAATAAAGTTCTCATCTTTTTTTATTCCTTTTACTTAAGTTGAATTCTTATTTATGAATAACAAATTAAAAGCAAAGTTTTGATCTTTTGTTTGAATAACAAATTAAAAGCAATGTTTAATCTTTTGTTTGAATAACAAAATAAAAGCAAAGTTTTAATCTTTTGTTTGATAAGTAAAATATAATTAAAGTTTTAATCTTTTGTCTTGAAAACAAAAGGAAAGATGAATCTTTTATTTACTATATAAAAGAAAATTGAATCTTTTACCTACTATATAAAGAAAAGTTTGAATCTTTTATTTGCAAAATATAAAAGAAGAGTTTGAACCCTTTATTTTGTTTTACAAAATAAAAGGAAGTGTAGGTCTTTATTTGATTTATAAAATAAAGAAAAATTGGATCTTTTAAACTTTAACTAGAAGATAAGATAAATATTAGACATCTTATTTGATTTACAGATGAAAATAAGATGAGGCCTTTATTGTGATTCATCAAAAATGAACCCAATTTCACCGTCATGTTAGTATAGTTGATGTGAGTCAAATTTCCTCATTATGTTAGTATAGCTGAAACGACACCAAAATTTCATCGTGATGTCTATATGTTTGAAATGAACAAAATTTCATCGTTATGTTAGTATAGTTGATATGAGTCAAATTTCCTCATTATGTTAGTATAGTTGAAACGACACCAAAATTTCATCGTGATGTCTATATGGTTGAAATGAACAAAATTTCATCGTTATGTTAGTATAGTTGAAATGAATCAAATCTTGACATTAGGAATTATATTTATTTTAGGGATATTGAAGCTAGAAAAGACGTTTGCATTGGAAATAAAGTCCACCTTTTTAATTGCATTTTACAATGCAAAATTTACATAGAAAGATGAATTTACTTTTTAATTGAGTTCTCTTAGTAATAGAAGTATAAAAAGACATTTTTATTTTCAATGTTATAGGAAAGAATAAAAAAGAAATTTACATTTTAAATGTAAATAAAAGAATAAGGGACTTTTACATTTTACATTGAAATTATACATTTTAAAACATCATATTTGGGTCGCATTAGAATTGGCGAACAAAAATGTCATTTTGTTGAACATTGAAATTATACATTTTGAAACATCATTTTTGGTCGCATTAGAATTGGCGAACAAAAATGTCTTTTTGTTGACATTGAAATTATACATTTGAAAATATCATTTTTGGTCGCATTAGAATTGGCGAACAAAAATGATATTTTGTTGAATATTAAAAATATACATCGTTGAAAATATCATTTTTGGTCGCATTAGAATTGGCGAACAAAAATGACATTTTGTTGAATATTAAAATATACATCGTTGAAAATATCATTTTTGGTCGCATTAGAATTGGCGAACAAAAATGACATTTTGTTGAATATTAAAATATATATCGTTGAAACATCATTTTTGGTCACATTAGAATTGGCAAGCAAAAATGACATTTTGTTGAATATAAAAATACACATCGTTGAAAACATCATTTTTGGTCGCATTAGAATTGGCGAACAAAAATGTCTTTTTGTTGACATTGAAATTATACATTTGAAAATATCATTTTTGGTCGCATTAGAATTGGCGAACAAAAATGTCATTTTTATTTGATTTAAATGATGCATTGTTGAAATCCTCATTTTTAATAAAGGAAATCGCCCAAATGGTTTATATTTTATATATATATATATATAATTAAACGAAACGAGCGCTGCAGTTCGCGAATCGACAATCGTAACTTCAAACGAATATATAGAAAGATCCGACCGTTGGATTTTCCCAAAACTGGAAACATTGGGACTGCTTTGGGAAGAGCTTTCCAACAATATAAATTTCATCAAAATCCGACGGTTAGATTTTAAGATATGTGTAAATCAAATTTTGGTAAAAACAGCGCCAGCGCCGCCCATTGACCCGAAACGTCGTTTATATATTTCGAGCTATTTTTAATAAATAAAAATAGTAATAAATAGTTATAAATATATATGAAATGTTTTAAACTATAATTATGCGACAATTATTTGAAAAGGCCGAGTTTAACTCATTTCAAATAATTGAACGGCAATTAAATCAAAGATGTAACAAGACGGTGTAGAAGACCGGCGATCTTCACATCGAATGGTCGATGACTTCTGATACCTTTGACCGACTTGCTCCCAGGACTAGGTTGAAGCAGTAATTGTCCAGACGTGTGTGTTGATCATGCGGATAAGCGAGCACCCTTTTGGTGTCTCCGATTTCGTTCAGACCCAGAACGGACTTGTAAATGGATGCGTGTCTGACGTTGGAATTCGCTACATGTAATTAAATCGATTTCTATTAATATATGTCTGTCTGGTGGTGGAGAATTTATTCTCTACTTAACACCCGGATACGTAGTAGTAGTTATCGATAGCATGGCGTTGAATTGTCATCGTGGCACGCCATGATGCAATGGTCAAGGCTTTGTTGAAAAGCAGGCCTTGTGGCTGATGGTCAAAGCATAGCCTGTTTGGGCATAGCTTTGTGTATAACGTAACTTCGCGAGCCTCACACCCCGGTATGAGTCAAAAAGGGGATATGGACCGTAGGGAGTGCATACATTTCTTTCTAGCTAGAGTGGTGTTTGGGCTTTAACACGGCCCGACATTTTACTATGTGGATTTTGGATTGAGGTACCTCGTTTTTATAGGCCGGAAGTGGTCACATTATAGGTCCAAAGGGGCCGGGAAACGTATGTTCAGGAATTGCCAATCCACTACCGTTATGTGGGGACCGGCCCTACCGTTCCAAGGGTTCACTGCGGGGAATCCTGAGGCATTTGCAGAGTGTCTCGAATCGGAAGTGGATGATCCCTAGCCTTGATTTCATGATAGAAAACCAATTCCCAATATGACGACATTTCGGTTTTGATTGTAAACTTATATACGGCGACATAGTATATGGTACCTATGCCGTCTAGGATTGATATATTTATATTGAAGTATTTTAATACTGCCTAGACACTAATGATAATATTAAAATATTACTTTTCACGTATTAAGCATGTTTGATCATCATAAGGGAAAACTCTATCCTCCTGTGTGCGTTGCATTGTGTGATAGGACTTGAGTCTTATGATAGTTTCATTTTTCAAAAGTCATTTCGCTGTTTTATATAAACTTTATAAAATATTGCACTGGCAATCCAATGGAGTAAACTCGTTCCGCGTTAGCGGTGTGGTCCTAAGATTCGCCATCTTGATAGTTAATTTAGTTAAGAATTCACACACCAGTCCCGTGACTGACTCGTAGTTTGTTTCACTTTTGAAAATTCGGGTGCCCTCTTTCCACACGGGCAGCCAATTGACAGGTTTCTAGGTAATACTTTTTGGTGGGAGCTAACTTTGGGGAGGAAGAAGAAGAAGACCTTTTCTCCATCTTTTATTCTGCTTTTGAGACATTTTTCTATCTTTTGCTTTTGATGTATGTAATGGGATTTGAAACTTATTTCCTTTCATTTGAGACTTGTTTCTCTTTTGTTAAGACATCTATTATGCTAAGTGGATCCTGTAAACTGCATACTCTGATGATTCTGTTGTGATGCTGATGACATGTATTTCCGCCGTGATGGTTTATGTGTTATGATAATTATCTGAGACCTGTTTTTGTTGTAAATATGTTAAACTCCAAAATGATCACCCTTACTTTCGGTCTACAGAAGTTTGGGGTTATCACAGTTGGTATCAGAGCCAGGTTAACCTTAGCTACGGAGTATAACATATTTAGAACAATTCGTCTAGATAGAATCCACATTATTCTCAGACGAGTAGCTCATTAGAGATAGGACTAGTAATGTCCTAGAGTGAGCACAGCAGAATAGCACATATTTACCAGTCATTACATCATCATCTTTTCATCTCGTCCTTATCTTATCTTTTCTTGGAAATTCTCATTTTTGTTGGTCTGACTCTTTCCTTGATGGTACAGACTGATTCGAATGGATACTAGATCAAGAACAGCCCGAGGTGGAGCCCGTGGTGGAGCTCGAAGCGGGGCTAGAGGAGGAGCCCGAGTAGGAGCTGGAAGGCAACCTAGAGACGAGACACCCATCACTCAAGACCAGCATAATTCAGAGGTCGTAGTCGAACAACCTCCACCTCCACAGCCTTTCGATTTGGAGAGAATGTCAAAGAAATTCAAGAACCTTAGAGGTGTACCTTTTACAGGGCGAGAGTCTGCGATTCAAGCAGAGGCATGGCTTAAAGATTGGGAAAAGATCCTAGAAGGCTTGAAACTGGAAGATCAGCGAAAACGTTATATGGTAGTTTGGCAACTAAAGGAGGAAGCAGGGCATTGGTGGGATACAATTAAAATCTGCAACGATGTGGCCGATATGTCTTAGGCCAGATTCAAGGAGCTTTTCAATGAGAAATATATACCCCCACAAGCTAGAGAGCGTCTGCGCGAGCAGTTCGTTAACCTGCAACAAGGCAGTATGACCGTTTCTGAGTATGTGAGGAAGTTTGATGAGCTTTCACGGTATGCCCCTAGTTTGATTCAAGACCCAGTAGAGAAGAACAAGAAATTTATCAAGGGGCTATCCAAGAAATATTTGAATCAAGTCACTGCCCATATCAAGCTTCCTTTCAATGAGGTAGTGGAGATGGCGTGCCGCTATGAGGAAAATGATGAGTCTGGACCGCATGATAGGGGAAATGTCAAAGCAACAACCAGAAGGAACAGGCTAACAAGAAATAGGAGGCGAGCAATTCTTCTGCAGCTAAGCCACAAGGGAAGAAGAGGGATAGGAGCAAGGTGACCTGCTATAACTGCGGCAAGATTGGGCATTTCGATTACGAGTGTAGAGTGCCAAAAAGGGTCAAGAGAGATGATTCAGGCCCTAGTCAGAACCGTGGTCAGAGCTCCCAAAACCATGGTCGAAATCCTCAGAATCATGGCCAGAGTTTGCAGGACAAAAGGGAATGCTACAATTGCCATCAAAAGGGGCATATCAAGGCGCATCGTCCACTGCTAAGGAATGCTCAGGTGGCACATGTTTATGAGGGAGCAAATACACCAGCTTTGACTGAGGGGCCTAATAAACCCGATGTCTTGGGAGGTACGCTTAATATTAAGAATATCCCTATTACTGTCTTATTTGATACTGGTGCTACACGAAGCTTTATTTCTAATGATGCGATTAAAAAGTTGAAACTGAAACCAAAGAAACACAAAAATTTGATTAGAGCTAATAGTCCGATAGGAGGTTCTCTTATTCTTGATCAGTATTGTCGAGTACCTATTTCTTATTCTCGCTGCAAATTTCCCTTTGACTTGATCGTTATGAGTTTCTCCGGCTATGATGTCATTCTTGGGATAGATTGGCTGACAAAATATGAGGCCGAAGTCAATTGTGCTGAAAGAATTGTCAAAGTTAAAACTAATCTCGGAAATGTATGTATCCCCTGCCATGGCACAGCCACCGACAGGAAAACTTTCTGGTCTTCTCTAGAAGTTACCCCTACTTCTATTGAGGATATCCATGTCGTCAAAGATTACGCTGATGTCTTCAAAGAAGTTGAGGGCCTAACTCCACATAGAGAAATCAACTTCCGAATTGATTTGGCTCAGAGTGCAAGGCCTGTTGTACATCCCATTCGGAGAATGTCGCCAAAAGAAAGACAAGAGCTGAAAAATCAAACCAAGCAGCTTTTGTGGAAGGGTCTGATCAGGCCCAGCTTCTCAGAATGGGGAGCAGCAGTGATGTTCGTCCCAAAATCAGACGGCACTCTCAGGCTATGTGTAGACTACCATGATCTCAACAAGCAAACTCTTAAGAACAAATATCCACTGCCTCGTATTGATGACTTGCTTGATCGACTACATTGTGCACGAGTATTCTCCAGGATGGACCTAGCTACAGGCTTCCATCAACTTCGCATCGCAGAGGAGTGTGTGCCTTTAACTGCTTTCAGAGGCCCTGACATCTTCTATGAATGGCTAGTAATGCCTTTCGGTCTATGTAATGCTCCAGCATATTTTGTTGATTTGATGAATAGAGTATTCAGAGATGTTTTAAATAAATTTGTGCTCGTGTTCATCGACGACATCCTCATCTTTTCTAAGTCCGCTGCTGAACACGAACAGCATCTGAGAGAAGTCTTAGAGATTTTGCGAAGAAATGTGCTGAAAGCAAAATTTTCTAAATGCATATTCTGGCAAGAGGAGGTGAAATTCCTCAGCCACGTTGTATCAAAGGAAGGCATCTCAGTAGATCCAGGAAAGATCTCAGCCATCCAAGAATGGAAGCAGCCTAAAACTCCCACGGAGGTCAGAAGTTTCTTATGACTGGCCGGCTATTATCAAAAATTTGTCAAAGATTTTTCGAGGGTAGCTTGTCTATTGACAAACTTGACCAAGAAGCATATGAAATTCAAGTGGACACCGGAATGCGAGGCAACTTTACAAGAGCTAAAGAAGAGGTTGACCAATGCTCCTATGTTGACCATCATAGATGGCAATCAGGATTTGAAGGTCTGGACCGACGCCTCTTAGAAAGGTTGTCTCTGTATAAATTTACATGTCTGAAATAACATTTTTCCTTTAATGACAAATCTCATTTTAACATGTTATCCTTTATTTATTTAAGGTATTGGTGCGGTGCTGATGCAAAGAAGCAGGGTAGTCGCATATGCTAGCCGCCAACTGAAACCACATGAGAAGAATTATGTCACGCATGACCTTGAACTAATGGCCATTGTGTTTTCTCTTAAAATTTGGAGGCATTATCTTTTGGGTGAAAAGTTTGAAATCTACACTGATCAAAAATCTTTGAAGCACCTTTTTACCCAAAAAGATTTGAATATGAGGCAGCAACGCTGGGTCGAATTTCTTGCATCATATGACCTGGATATACTATACATCCGGGAAAAGCAAACGTTGTAGCCGATGCACTCAGTAGAAAGAATGCAGAATACAACAATCTCATTATCGCCAGTCTCATTATCACTCCTTTGATTGATAAAGTCTCTGCTCTTCAGAAGGATGATAAATTTATTCAGAGGATTATTAAAAGAATTCAGGATGGCGAACCACAAGTTTCCAGATTGATGACAAAGGGGTTCTGAGGCTATTGGGCCGAATCTGTGTTCCATACGACGCTAAGCTCAGAAGAGAGGTTATGGATGAATGTCATAAATCTAAGCTTAGTGTTCACCCTGAAGTGAGCAAGATGTATCACGACCTCAAGCGCACATTTTGGTGGAGGTCGATGAAGAGGGACATTTCCATTTATGTTGCTAGATGTCCCACTTGTCAGCAAGTTAAAAGTGATCAGCAGAAACTGGTAGGTTTGTTGCAACCGCTAGGGGTTCTAGGTTGGAAGTGGAAGGAAATTTATATGGACTTTATTGATGGCTTGCCTCGAAGCAGAAAGGGCAACGATAGCATATGGATGATTTTCAACCGCTTAACAAAATCTGCCCATTTCATCCTTGTTCGGTCCAATAGAACAGCTCGAAGTTTAGCACAGCTCTATCTTAAAGAGATAGTCAGACTGCATGGGGTTCCCAAAAGCATTGTCAGTGATCGGGATCCATTGTTTACCAGTAAATTCTGGGAAGCTTTTCAAGAGGAACTTGGGACCAAGTTAAATCTGAGCTTTGCCTATCACCCTCAGACAGATGGCCAGACTGAGAGGGTGAATTGTGTTTTGGAAGACTTATTGCGTGCTTGCATTCTCGACTATGGCGGTTCATGGGAGGACCACTTGCACTTGGTGGAATTATCCTATAATAATAGCTACCAAGCAAGCTTGGGGATGTCACCATTTGAATTACTTTACGGCAGGCCGTGCAGATCTCCAGCATGTTGGGTGGAGTCGGGCAATCGACTAGTCTTGGGCCCCGACATGGTCCGTGAAGCATCAGATAAGGTTGACTTGATTAAGAAGCGCTTGTTGACTGCTCAGAGCCGACAAAAGAGCTATGCAGACCAGCGAAGAAGGAATCTTGAATTCTCTGTGGGTGATCGAGTATACTTGAAGGTTTCTCCTCTGAGAGGCATGATTCGTTTTGGGAAGATGGGAAAGTTGGCACCGAGATTCATTGGTTCATTCCCTATTCTCGAAAGGATTGGTACTCTCGCTTATAGAGTGCAGCTGCCCGACTGGTTGCCTGGGGTGCATGATGTATTTCATGTGTCTCAACTCCGCAAGCATGTGCACAATCCAGATCTGATCGAGGATGAATTTAACCAACAGGTCCTAGATATTGCTCCAAATCTGACAGTGAGAAAGGACCCGATTAAGATCATTGGCAAAGAAACCAAAATCTTGAGGAACAAGAAGATCAACCTAGTCAAGGTTCAATGGAGTGGGGATCCTAGAGACTGTACTTGGGAGACAGAGGATAGCATCAAAAAGGCTTACCCCAAGTGCAGAGTGGATATCTCTGAATAACTCCCGTGTTAAGGTACATTTTCCTCAATCTACATTTTCCATCTTGGTTCCAACTTTTCTTTGTTTCCTTTTCGAGGACGAAAATTATTAAGTGGGGGAGATTGTAACGACCCGGAAAATCCGAACCAATTTAAAATTTTTATTTTAAATTATTTGGTGGAAAAATGTGGCAAAAATTAAAAATTCCATTTTTAAATAATATTAAAGCCAGTGAGAATAGCCAATTTTCAAACGATCTCTGTTTTCGACGAAACCACTTTCATTGGAACCAGAGTGTCATATTATTGCTAGGTTTCAATTTTTAGAATTTTACGATTTAATGTGTGAGCGTGGCGAAGGATAAAGTGTTTGGTCGATTACAATCAAATTTAATCGACTGAAAAATAGCCATTTTTCAAACAGTGTCAGAATTCAACGAAATTAATTTTATTTGGACCGTATCGTCATAACATAGACAAATATATTCTTTCTGGATTTTTCTGAGTCCGTTTGTGGCCTCGGTGAATTTATTTATGCAGACGAATTAAATTAATAAAGGAATTAAATATTAAATTAAATAATACCGGCCACAAACAGCCGTTTGGGCTGATGGGACCTGTCCCATTAGGTCCGGAATATGGGCTATTGGCTACGGTCACTTTCTGCTGGACTGAATTTGATCCGGTTTGGAAGATATGGTTTTTTTTGTAAAAATACATTTTTAATATTATAAAAATAGGAGATTAAGAAACCCTAATCACTATTCATTTTCTCCTACCGCCGCCCCGCAAACCAATGGCCGAATTTGCTTCCCCTTCCTCCATCAATTTCTTCTTCATCCCTTCAATTTAAAATCCCTCACACATACCAAATCAAAGCCCCTTCCGTCCTCTTCAATTCCATACGGGTGGATCATCTTCTCGTCGCCCGAAGCCAGTGCAACAGGACCCCAAACCTGCGCCGTTCGTCCGCCGTGGGCCCCCCTGGCCGCCGCCGAGTTCGGCCAACCCCCCTCCCTGCGTGTGCTACCCGTAGCCCGTCGAAGTCCCGCCGTCCGATCAGTCTCTGATGCATCCACCCGCGAGTAAATCTGAACCCAAGGATTTGATGAAAAGGAAAAAACGCGGCCTGTAGTGTCTGAGAAGAGGAAGAAGGTGATTTACCAATTAATTTATTATTTAATTAATTTATTATTTAATTAATTTAAATTATTTTAAACTTCAATTTATCATATCTAACTCATTTCAATTCGAAATTCGATGATTTCAGCGACGTTGTAATCGTGTGACCGAGGTCTACGCATCGAAACTGACTGGAGTTGATTCTGAACAGTTCGAATTTTGGCCAAAATTCGTCAACGACGGTGAGATTCTGAATTTAAATAATTAAATAATTTATTTTAAAATCCTATTCGATTAGTTGAATCATTGTATATTATTCTGATCTGTTATAAGGTGATTGTTGTATTGTTGAATCTGATTCGTTGTGAAGTCATGTTATAATTCGATTGTTTGGATCTAAAATATTCTGATGTAATCATAATAAAGTTCTCATCTTTTATTTTATTTTTATTTTATTCCTTTTATTTGAGTTGAATTCTTATTTATGAATAACAAATTAAAAGCAAAGTTTTGATCTTTTGTTTGAATAACAAATTAAAAGCAAAGTTTAATCTTTTGTTTGAATAACAAAATAAAAGCAAAGTTTTAATCTTTTGTTTGATAAACAAAATATAATTAAAGTTTTAATCTTTTGTCTTGAAAACAAAAGGAAAGATGAATCTTTCATTTACTATATAAAAGAAAATTGAATCTTTTACCTACTATATAAAGAAAAGTTTGAATCTTTTATTTGCAATATATAAGAGAAAAGTTTGAACCCTTTATTTTGTTTTACAAAATAAAAGGAAGTGTAGGTCTTTATATGATTTATAAAATAAAGAAAATTTAGATCTTTTAAACTTTAACTAGAAGATAAGATAAATATTAGACATCTTATTTGATTTACAAATGAAAATTAGATGAGGCCTTTATTGTGATTCATCAAAAATGAACCCAATTTCACCGTCATGTTAGTATAGTTGATGTGAGTCAAATTTCCTCATTATGTTAATATAGTTGAAACGACACCAAAATTTCATCGTGATGTCTATATGGTTGTATGAAAAAAAATTCATCGTTATGTTAGTATAGTTGATGTGAGTCAAATTTCCTCATTATGTTAGTATAGTTGAAACGACACCAAAATTTCATCATGATGTCTATATGGTTGAAATGAACAAAATTTCATCGTTATGTGTGTATAGTTGAAATGAATCGAATCTTGACATTAGGAATTATATTTATTTTAGGGATATTGAAGCTAGAAAAGACGTTTGCATTGGAAATAAAGTCCACCTTTTTAATTGCATTTTACAATGCAAAATTTACATAGAAAGATGAATTTACTTTTTAATTGAGTTCTCTTAGTAATAGAAGTATAAAAAGACATTTTTATTTTCAATTTTATAGGAAAGAATAAAAAAGAAATTTACATTTTAAATGTAAATAAAAGAATAAGGGACTTTTACATTTTACGTTGAAATTATATATTTTAAAACATCATTTTTAGGTCGCATTAGAGTTGGCGAACAAAAATGTCATTTTGTTGAACATTGAAATTATACATTTTGAAACATCATTTTTGGTCACATTAGAATTGGCGAACAAAAATGTCTTTTTGTTGACATTGAAACTATACATTTGAAAATATCATTTTTGGTCGCATTAGAATTGGCGAACAAAAATGACATTTTGTTGAATATTAAAAATATACATCGTTGAAAATATCATTTTTGGTCGCATTAGAATTGGCGAACAAAAACGACATTTTGTTGAATACTAAAATATACATCGTTGAAAATATCATATTTGGTCGCATTAGAATTGGCGAACAAAAATGACATTTTGTTGAATATTAAAATATATATCGTTGAAACATCATTTTTGGTCGCATTAGAATTGGCAAACAAAAATGACATTTTGTTGAATATAAAAATACACATCGTTGAAAACATCATTTTTGGTCGCATTAGAATTGGCGAACAAAAATGTCTTTTGTTGACATTGAAATTATACATTTGAAAATATCATTTTTGGTCGCATTAGAATTGGCGAACAAAAATGTCATTTTTATTTGATTTAAATGATGCATTGTTGAAATCCTCATTTTTAATAAAGGAAATCGCCCAAATGGTTTATATTATATATATATATATATATATATATAATTAAACGAAACGAGCGCTGCAGTTCACGAATCGACAATCGTAACTTCAAACGAATATATAGAAAGATCCGACCGTTGGATTTTCCCAAAACTGGAAACGTTAGGACTGCTTTGGGAAGAACCTTCCAACGATATAAATTTCATCAAAATCCGATGGTTAGATTTTAAGATATGTGTAAATCAAATTTTCGTAAAAATAGCGCCAGCGCCGCCCATTGACCTGAAACGTCGTTTATATATTTCGAGCTATTTTTAATAAATAAAAATAGCGATAAATAGTTATAAATATATATGAAATGTTTTAAACTATAATTATGCGACAATTATTTGAAAAGGCCGAGTTTAACTCATTTCAAATAATTGAACGGCGATTAAATCAAAGATGTAACAAGACGGTGTAGAAGACCAGCGATCTTCACATCGAATGGGCGATGACTTCAGTTATCTTGTACTGACTTGCTCCCCGGACTAGGTTGAAGCAGTAATTGTCCAAACGTGTGTGTTGATCGTGCAGATAAGCGAGCACCCTTTTGGTGTCTCCGATTTCGTTCAGATCTAGAACGGACTTGTAAATGGATGCGTGTCTGACGTTGGAATTCGCTACATGTAATTAAATCGATTTTTGTTAATATATGTCTGTTTGGTGGTGGAAAATTTATTCTCTACTTAACACCTGGATACGTAGTAGTAGTTATCGATAGCATGGCGTTGAATTGTCATCGTGGCACGCCAAGATGCAATGGTCAAGGCTTTGTTGAAAAGCAGGCCTTGTGGCTGATGATCAAAGCATAGCCTGTTTGGGAATAGCTTTGTGTATAACGTAACTTCGCGAGCCTCACACCCCGGTATGAGTCAAAAACGGGATATGGACCGTAGGGAGTGCATACGTTTCTTTCTAGCTAGAGTGGTGTTTGGGCTTTAACACGGCCCGGCATTTTACTATGTGGATTTTGGATTGTGGTACCTCGTTTTTATAGGCCGGAAGTGGTCACATTATAGGTCCAAAGGGGCCGGGAAACGTATGTTCAGGAATTGCCAATCCACTACCGTTAGGTGGGGACCGGCCCTACAGTTCCAAGGGTTCACTGCGGGGGATCCCGAGGCATTTGCTAGAGTGTCTCGAATCGGAAGAGGATGATCCCTAGCCTCGATTTCATGACAGAAAACCAATTCCCAATACGACGACATTACGGTTTTGATTGTAAACTTATATACGGCGACATAGTATATGGTACCTATGCCGTCTAGGATTGATATATTTATATTGAAGTATTTTAATACTGCCTAGACACTAATGATAATATTAAAATATTACTTTTCATGTATTAAGCATGTTTGATCATCATAAGGGAAAACTCTATCCTCCTGTGTGCGTTGCATTGTGTGATAGGACTTGAGTCTTATGATGGTTTCATTATTCAAAAGTCATTTCGCTATTTTATATAAACTTTATAAAATATTGCACTGGCAATCCAATGGAGTAAAACCGTTCCGCGTTAGCGGCGTGGTCCTGAGATTCGCCATCTTGATAGTTAATTTAGTTAAGAATTCTCACACCAGTTCCATGACTGACTCGTAGTTTGTTTCACTTTTCCAAACTCAGGTGCCCTCTTTCCACACGGGCAGCCAATTGACAGGTTTCTAGGTAATACTTTTTGGTGGGAGATAACTTTGGGGAGGAAGAAGAAGAAGACCTTTTCTCAATCTTTTATTCTGCTTTTGAGACATTTTTCTATCTTTTGCTTTTGATGTATGTAATGGGATTTGAAACTTATTTCCTTTCATTTGAGACTTGTTTCTCTTTTGTTAAGACAACTATTATGCTAAGTGGATCCTGTAAACTGCATACTCTGATGATTCTGTTGTGATGCTAATGACATGTATTTCCGCTGCGATGGTTTATGTGTTATGATAATTATCTGAGATCTGTTTTTGTTGTAAATATGTTATATTCCAAAATGATCACCTTTACTTTCGGTCTACGAAAGTTTGGGGTTATCACAAGCCTCCTCCTCCAGCTCTTCAAGTATCTGTAATTCCCGACTACTTGACTGCCCGTACAAAATTGGGCACCCAAGAGTTTAGGGAAAACAAAACAAAATAAACTCTGGGTCAGTCATGGGACTGGTGTGAGTAAATCAGTTTAAAACAGTTTGAGCCATTAAACGATATCTCATAAAACCACACTGTATAACGGAACAAGTTTTTCCCTTATGAGAATCCAAATAATCTTTATATCAAAACTCATTGATATTATAATAATGTCTATCAACCACAATATAATAATCATCTAGCAGAAACGCTTTCATCTCACGTTCTACATATATAGTATACAATCAAAACTACGAGCACTTATTGGATAATGGATTTCCAACTATGACAAGGTATGGAACCACCTTTCGCTAGTGTACCTCTAGAGAGGAATACACTAGGTTCAACAAGAACATCTTGCAACCCAGCCACACATGAACGACCACTCATTTCGCTTGAGTGTATCGAATGTATATCACCAACGGTTGGGATCAGCAACCGTTTCCCGAATGGGACAACATCGACAATAGATTTTTAGAAGTAATCGAAACTCTAGATCAGGTGATTATGCACCCTAATAGGTGCGACCTACATAGCCATGCTGCCTGCCCGATTTTTTTCATTTCCCAGTTGTGAGGCTAGAGGCCACGCTTATCTCTGGCAGATCACACAATTACTCACTTTGAATGTCACATCGTCATACCCTCCAAATCACAAATTGATTTATCCAAAAAATACAACGGGTATACAGCTAAGAGAAACGAATTCCTCCGCCACCAAACGTAAATACGTTTGGTGAGATCAACTTACGCAATCTACTAAATATACTTTGTCAGACATTCTTCCATGCAGGTCGTCGTGGGACTGGACAAACCGAAGGCACTATTCAGTACAACCAATTTATGCAATCTTTACTTAAGATTTATACAATAGCCCTTGCACTTTACTCCGTCTTCAATTATCTTTGGCATATATGATTCACAATGCTTATGCCAATACGGAGTGGTTCTTCGAATAATAATCCAACCGGTCTCTCCATATTAATAACGTTAAATTGTTCAAAAACTTAGATAGTCGGTGAGTAAACTATCAAAGAAAACCAGGTGTGCAAACAACGATATTATTTCCAGATGGAAATTTTATCGATCAATCATCATTTAACATTTATTCTCTATAGTTCATTAATTTACTTATCTCCTGTTTCCATATATTCTAAATTCTTATTTTCTATTATCTGGAAACATTTCTGATTCTTATTTGGAAAACATTTCCAAAACTCCTTCATTTGGTTTAAACCGATGTTTAAATCAAACATCGCCATGCCAACTCAAACCATTTCACTCATTAACTAAATTTACTTAATCATCCTTTACTATCAAACCTTACCATTCCTTAATTAATAAGGAAGTCAATCCAGTTGGGGTATAATTACCTCTCAGACCTTAACTGAACAACGTTTTAACTTCAAAATAGTCAAAGTTTATCTTTTAATTTTTTAACAAACTTCCTTACGTAACTCTCGGATTCTATTTACGTATCCACTTCTTTATTGAAAACATTGGTTATAATGATAACGTTATAATCCCTACTTCGAGATATCTAACTTCCATTATAACTTTTATTCTTTAATGTGAATAAATAAATAAACACTTGATTTGTAAATAAATAAATCTTGATTTAAACACCGGAAAGTATAAACACTTTCCCGAATTCGATATAATTGAATTCGACGTATAACTCTCTTTCGAGTAATCTCTATTTGATTAACTCTTCTTCAATTAACCTATATTCGATTTTCTCTCTTCGAATAACTTATATTCGATTATCTCTCTTTGAATAACTTATATTCGATTATCTCTCTTCGAATAACTTATATTCAACTAACTCACTTCGAATAATTTATATTCGATTAACTCACTCTTTCGTATATACTATATTCGATCTCTTTCTTTCGAATACGCTATATTCGAGAATCTCCTTTCGAATAACTTATATTTGATAATCTCACTTTCGAATAACTAAATTTGATTAACTCCTTTCGATTAAACTAACATCGATAACTCCTTTTGATTAAACTAACATCGTTTAACTCCTTTCGATTAAACTAACATCGATTAACTCCTTTCGATTAAACTAACATCGATAACTCCTTTCGATTAAACTATAATCGATTAACTCCTTTCGATTAAACTAACATCGATAACTCCTTTCGATTAAACTATAATCGATTAACTCCTTTCGATTAAACTAACATCGATAACTCCTTTCGATTAAACTAACATCGATAACTCCTTTCGATTAAACTATAATCGATTAACTCCTTTCGATTAACTCATTTGGATTAACTCGGTTTGATTAACTCCTCTTGACTAACTTAACTTAATTAACTCGACTTGATTAACTCCTATCGAATAACTAATATTCGATTAACTTATATTTGAATAACTATGTTTGTTTTAACTCTATCTCAAATAACTATATTCGATTTAACCTCATTTCGAATGACAAGATTCGATTTTCTCCTCTAACTCTATTCAAATAAATTATATTCGATTAACTCCTTCAACTCTGTTGGTTAACTCAAATCGACTAACTCTATTCAATTAACTCTAATCAACTAACTCTAATCGACTAACTCTATTTGTTTAACTCTATTGATTAAATCCTTTGATTAAATCCTTTTCGAATAAGGAATATTCGATTCACTCTTCGTCCATATTCAGTTTCAAATATCGATGTTGAAACTGATTCTTACTTCTCTATATAAGTCTTGACTTATATATTCCATTTATCCAGTGATAACTATCTTACTTAATTTATAAAATATGATTTATAAATTAATCGTCTCAATTTATCTGTTAAACAGATTCTATTTATTATCTACTTTTGTAACGACCCGTATTCTACGCATCATAGGATCGTAGAATATTTATTTCTTTCACATATGAAGTCGTATGGTCATGTAACTTTGGAAGACGACTATTGGGGTCATTTCCCATGTTCATGATTTTTCCCGATTTTTAAATGACCATTTCACCCCTAGTTGGTACTGTTTTGGCCATAACTTTTGACTGAAAAGGAATTTTGACCTGAAACCCCTTTCATTGGCTCCGGATGATGGTTTACAATTCCGTAGAATGGTCACATTAGCCAAACGGACTCACCGTTTGGGAGATATGGCTGAAACAAGTTTCAGATAGTGAAAAACAGCTTAATTGGGCTTAACCGGGTGATTAACAGCTAGGCCCAATGGGGGATTTCGGGATTAGGGTTATGAGGAGGCTGAAATCAGTTAGAGAACGATCTTATCCTCATTTTCCAGCCGCCACTTTCATTCTTGAACCCTAGCAATGGCCGCCAACATCTAGAAACATCCACTTTCTAATCAAGTTTTGGCTTATTCTACATCAAATTAAGGAGAGAAAACACGAAAGCAAGGTTAGAGCTGCTGTTAGACATCAGTATTCCCCAAATCAGCGAGGTTTCAGTTATGAGAATTTTATTTGTGGCCAAGGTGAGTGATTAGCATTGTTTTGACACTAATTACAGTTTATTAAGGGTAATTAGTGAAGATTAGTGAATTTATACACTAATAAATTCTGGAAAAATATCTATAAATTCGAAAATAATTTTATGCCTCTAGTAGAAATTTGGTTTGATTTGGTTAAGTTTTGTTAACCCTATGTTTAGTTTTTCTTAAACATGCTTAAGGGAAATATGGGATTTTGGTTATATTTGATCCGTTTTACATGTTATGGTTGATGTTTTGGTGTTTATGGTCACTTCTGTTTGTTGCTATTACTGTATGAATTGTTTTGTGATTGATTAGTATAGTTAGTTTGGTCGAAAACGTCATCGAATGGTGTAAACAGGTTGCTGGAAAAAGTTGCAGAAAGTGTGCAGGGTTTCGGATCGGATCGGGTATGGGCCCGGATCGGATAGGAGAGCTAGGCAGGGAAATCCGAACCGGACTGAAATCTGGCACAAAGGAGACTTGTCAAGAAGGAAGGCCATTCGCATAGAGTTGGTAAAGGGATCGGATCGGAGGGACCAGAGGGGATCAGATCGGAACGGCAGGAAGGTGTGGGATCAGATGGAAAGACCACATGGGTTAAATAAAGGCAGGGGATCAGATCGGAGGTAGGGGGAGTATCGGACCGGAGCCAGGACATCTCGACCCGAACCGAAGCTAGAGGGGAGCAACCACCGAACCGAACAGAGGATGGGCACTATACTTCCGAACCGAACCGAGAAGGGATGGAGCACTGATCCAGGCATGGACTAGGACCACCGAACCGAACCGAGCTGGAAGGTTACACTGAACCGAACCGAGTTAGACGAGGAGCACCGAACTGAACTGTATGTAACGACCCGCATTCTGCGCATCATAGGATCGTAGAATATTTATTTCTTTCACATACGAAGTCGTATGGTCATGTAACTTTGGGAGACGACTATTGGGGTCATTTCCCATGTTCATGATTTTTCTCGATTTTTAAATGACCATTTTACACCTAGTTATCACTGTTTTGGCCATAACTTTTGACTGGAAAGGAATTTTGACCTGAAACCACTTCCATTGTCTCCGGATGATGGTTTCTCTTTCCGTAGAGTGGTCACATTAGCCAAACGGACTCACCGTTTGGGAGATATGGCTGAAACAAGTTTCAGATGGTGAAAGACAGCTTAATTGGGCTTAACCGGGTGATTAGCAGTTAGGCCCAAGGGGAATTTCGGGTTTAGAGGTATAGGAGGACTGATTAGGGTTAGGTTATCACTTTCATTTCAGTTTTGAGCCGCCACAAACCTCCTTGAGACCTTAGTAATGGCTTCCTACATCTAAAACACCCCAAATCACTCTCTAATTGAAGATTAGGCTTAGCAACACCAAATTAAGGAGAAAAAGCACCAAAGCAAGGTTAGAGCTGCTGTTAGACATCAGTATTCGCCCCAAATCAGAGGAGTTTCAGTTCTGAGAATTTCATTTGTGGCCAAGGTGAGTGATTTGCATAGTTTTTGCACTAATTACGGTAATTAAGGGTAATTAGTGAAGATTAGCGAATTTATACACTAATAGATTCTGGAAAAATGTTTAGAAATTCGAAAATAATATTTTATGCCTCTGGTTGAAATTTGGTTCGATTTGATTAAGTTTTGCTAACCTTATGATCAGTTTTACTTAAACATGCTTAAGGGAAAATAAGGAGCCTTGGCCACTTTTTGATCCATTTTGATTCATTTGAGTGATTGTTTGCTGTTGTGGTTGCTAGTACATGTTGCTATGACTCTATGGTGTGTTTTGTGATTGCTCAGAAGTGTTAGTTTGGTCAAAAACGCCGTCGAATGGCGAGAAACTGTCGCTGGAACGAAGTGCGGGAGTTTATCCGGATCGGATCGCCCCTATGCCCACGAACCGACCCGCCTGCTCGAACCGCGCCACGTGCCAGAGCTCGGAGTCACGAAGGGGAGACCACGATCCGACTTGGAGAGGAAGTGCCACGAACTGATAAGCCCGAACCGACCCGACAAGGCGCCACGAGCTGACGAGGTGCGATCCGATGGCGCGACCCGATCCGCTGATGGTTGAAGACCCCGATCCGATCCGTCTCTCGTGAGCATGAGCTACTCCGACCCGAACCGATCCACTTCAGAAGCTACTCCGATCCGAACCGATGTGCCTCCACGACTGAGGGAAGGCTTCCACGATCCGACCCGAGCGTGAAGGATGATCCGAACCGATCCGAGGTTGATGGCTATGAGCTGGGGACTGCGAATCGAACCGAAAAGCTACGAACAGAATGAAGACCGATCCGGAAGGTGATGACAAAAACCCGAGATGCAAAGGAAGCCAAAATGAGAAGTTAGAGCTCAAGATTCAGATGGGAATCGACGAGTTCACTTCATGGTTGGGTTTTGCTGCGGGACGTGTGCCAAGGGGTTATCGACGTCTATAGCTTTGGACCACTATGGTAGGAGGTACGAAGGCGGATTCAGGGCCATTATGGCATCGGTAGAACCAAGGGCTACGACCAATGAAGTGGGTCATTGAAATGTTTGGTCATGACTCCAAGTGTTTGGCTTGGTCACAGCAGGGTTTCTACAAGTCGGGATTCGTCGTTACCTCAGTTTGTCTAGTGTTTCCAAAGTGGTAGATGTCGTATGCTTTACGCACTGAGTGAGAGATGTGAGGATGGTTGCTATGGATGGTTTGTTTGCTATCATTATGACATACACACCCCACCCCCGTATTCTTTACACTATTCATTATGGCACCTTAGAGCATTGTACGGTATGTGGTACTAACTCTTTGGTTGCAGGTCCAGGTTCAGGTATGGTTTAGTATACCTGTTATTGTGCTGTTTAGATGCTTATCGCTCACACCAGGCTTTATGTCTGACCCAGAGTTTTATGTCTCTTCTTATTACTCTGGGTGCTCACACGAGCAGACTAGAGACAGGTTAGCTGGTGATGCACGGGTAGATGATCCAGAGACGAGCAGGAGGCTTCCACGATATATATATAATATTCTCCCTGTGTTGTTGAAGATCACTGCTTGGGCATTGGTGGTGTATCTTCCATTTTGGCTTTCTGTTGTTCAGAGACAGTAGATTTTGAAAAGTTGTAATAAGCTGTATTTGGATTTCCGCTGCTTTGAGATTGATGCTGGTTTTAGTTATCAGCTTATGCACTGTCTCGCCTGTTTTATGTCAAGTACATTATTATTATTATATTTTATTCCATGCGCTGTGAGACATTCTACAGGTTCCTTGATTAGTTCATTCCCTTCTTTCCTTTCTTCTGACGACCGTCTTGTGCTAGTCGGGCATGTGTACAGCGCACTTTTGGAGGAAATGCAGGTTGGTGCGAGGCGGCCGTCACATTTGGTATCAGAGCTCCAGGTTGCGTAGTTAACCTAGGGAAGTTATCAGGGAGAGATATTATACGTATACGAGAGAGCGTATTTGTGATTACTTTGGTTTTTAAAAGCTATATATATATATACTATTACTAGTATAAGAATGAAGTCGTACTGCACTAGCACCGCTGTGGAGTCGTTAATCGTTTCCTTTTTCAGATTGACGATGAGCCGATATACTAGAGGTGCTGGTAGGGGAGCCAACAATGGGAATGCTGCTGACATGAGGACGATATTTACTGACCTCATGAGAGAGATGCTTAGAGATGTACAGAGGGCAGCTCCCAATGGTGGAAATGGTGGTGGTCCAATAGTGCAGGCGCCAAGAGTCGACTTCGCCAAGCTGAATAAGGATTATACTAGCCTTGGTGGGAAGCCGTTCCACGGAACGGAGTCGGCTACGGATGTTCAAGATTGGTTGGATAGCAGCGAACGTATCTTCGAGGATTTGGGTATCGAGGATGCGATGAAGAGAAAACTAGCGTCCCGTCAGCTGCAAGGGCGGGCAATGAATTGGTGGAATGCTATAAAGGCAGCTACTCCCGAAGATCAGATTACTTGGGAGCAGTTCAAGGCTCGCTTTAGCGAGAAGTTCATTCCAGCTGCTCAGAAGTCAATGCTGTTTAAGAAATTCTTGGAGCTCAAGCAGAATGGCAGAGCTGTCTCGGAGTATATTGCTGAATTTGACACTCTGTCGAAGTACGGGTTATCTCTTATTGATACTGCCGAGAAAAAGAATGAGAAATTCATAACTGGTTTGGATCAGTACTTAGGGGAAAAGCTTATTAACCACGTCGATGAGACGTTTGAGTCGATTGTGGGGAAAGCATTAAGATCAGAAAGTCTCTACCCTAAGTCGAAGACTGAGGTTGCATCTACAGAAGAACCCAAGCCACAAGCAAGTGGTGGAGGCAAGGGTGGTTCCCAGAATAAGAGAAAGCAGAACCAAGCTAAGGATGGCCAGAGGAAAAAGAATAAGCAAGATGTGGAGTGCTTCAGCTGTGGTAAGAAGGGCCATTATGCTAGTTATTGTCGGGCCAAGCCAGCCGATAGGAAGTGCTTCAATTGTGGCCAATTGGGACATCACAAGGACAAGTGTCCGCAACCCCCTAAAGAAAAGCAAATGGTGAAAGCATATGCTCTTAATGCTATTCCTTCTTCGTCGAATGCCCCAACTGCGGCGGAGAAGGGAAAGAATGTCGTCATTCAAGGTATGCTTTCTGTTTATGATGTTCCTGTTAGAGTTTTGTTTGATACCGGAGCTTCCAGTTCCTTCATATCTAGTGACCTGGTAGATAGGTTGGGATTGGAACCCGAGATTGTCGATAGACCTTTAGTAGTGACGAACCCAATTGGTGGTTCGACTAGCCTTAGCATGATTTGTCGTAATGTGGTTCTATCGAGTCATGGATGCATGTTTGTTTGTGATTGCTTTGTTTTGGGCTTTACTGGGTTTGGCATTATTTTGGGAGTAGATTGGCTCCAAAGATACGGAGTGGTGGTAGACTGTGAGGGCTTGTTGGTGACAGCTAGAGCGGATGATGGGCGGAGGATAGTGTTTGGTGGTCTACCCAGTAAGGGGGTATTGGCTAGTTTTCTAAACTCCCTCGACATTCCGCATAGTGAGTTGTCAGGTTTGCCCGTGGTTGGCCAGTATCCGGATGTTTTCGAAGAAGTGACCGGACTTCCACCACACCGAGAGATTGAGTTTCGTATTGATTTGGTAAAGGATGCCAGGCCTATAGTGATTCCACTTCGTCGTATGGCACTAAGAGAGCAGCGAGAGCTCGAGGTGCAAGTCAGCGATCTTTTGAAGAAGGGATTTATCAGAAGGAGTGTTTCTGAATGGGGAGCACCAGTTGTGTTTGCTACCAAGGCGGATGGTTCCCTTCGTTTGTGTGTAGACTACCGCGAGTTGAATAAAGTGACGAGGAAGAATAAGTATCCTCTACCGCGGATAGATGATTTGTTCGATCAGTTGAGTGGCGCGAGAGTATTTTCTCAGTTGGATCTCGCGACAGGTTTTCATCAGCTTAGAGTGGAAGCTGAGAGTATAGCTAAAACGGCATTTCGGACGCCGTCTGGGTTTTATGAGTGGTTGGTCATGCCATTCGGGCTGACCAATGCCCCAGCGTATTTCGTGGATCTTATGAATAGGGTATTCAGATATCAGTTGAATAAGTTTGTCCTTGTGTTCGTTGATGATATTTTGGTCTATTCGAGGACAGAGGAAGAACACAAGGAACATTTAAGAGTAGCGATGGAGGTGTTGAGAAAACACCAATTGAAAGCAAAGTTTTCTAAGTGTCACTTCTGGAAGAGGGAAGTGTGGTTCTTGGGCCATGTTGTATCAGAGAGTGGTATTGCCGTGGACCCAGCAAAGGTGGCTACGGTACAAGATTGGCCTACGCCCAAGAATGCAATGGATGTAAGAAGTTTCTTGGGATTAGCGGGATATTATCGTAAGTTTATCCAAGGTTTCTCCAAGATAGCAGCACCATTGACCCTGTTGACCAAGAAGAATCAAGCTTTTGTCTGGGATGAGAGGTGCGAGAATGCATTTAAAAGTCTAAAGGACAAGTTGACAAGCGCACCGGTGTTAGTCATTCCTAAGGGGGATGAAGAGATGACGGTATACACGGATGCCTGTGCTACCGGACTGGGTGCTGTATTGATGCAAGGCGGTAGGGTTGTAGCTTATGCAAGTCGGCAAGTGAAACCGCACGAGAGAAGATACCCTACCCATGATTTAGAATTGGCAGCGATCGTGTTCGCGTTAAAGATGTGGAGACACTATCTCTTGGGAGAAAGATTTGAACTGTTTACAGATCATAAGTCGTTAAAGTATCTCTTCTCTCAGAAAGATCTGAATCTCTGTCAGCAGAGATGGTTAGAGTTCTTAGCTTCCTATGATTTTGACATCGCATACACACCAGGAAAGGGCAATGCGGTGGCTGATGCATTGAGCAGAAGACATGCCAGCTTAGGGGCTATGTTCCTTGAATGGAAGCAACTGGAGTTTATCGCGGGGTTTGATTTCAGGCCAAAGTGCGAATTGGATCCAGAAATGTTAGCAAGTTTGACGATCAGACCCACTTTGATTGAGCGGATCGGTTCTAGTCAGAGGGACGATCCTAACCTACTGGAAATCATCTCCAAGTTAGAGATGGGTATCGATGAGGAGATGAACAAGTATGGGTTTGATCGAGATAGATGGCTTAGAAAGGATGGAAAGCTTGTTGTACCCAATGTCAATGGATTGAGGGATGAAGTGCTTAGAGAATGTCATCACTCAAAGCTAACTATACACCCCGGTGGTAATAAGATGTATCGAGATATGAAGCAGACTTACTACTGGGAAGGGATGAAAAGAGATGTTGGGAAATTTATATCCAAATGCATGAATTGCCAGCTAGTTAAAGCCGAGCAAAAGAAGCCCAGTGGATTGTTACAGCCATTGGAAATTCCCGAATGGAAATGGGAGCAAGTCTCGATGGATTTCATCGATGGTTTACCAAGGACTAGAACGGGACATGATAGCATTTGGGTGATTGTGGATCGATTGACTAAAAGCGCAAGGTTTATACCAGTCAAATCGACCAGAACAGCAGTTAAGTTAGCAGAGTTGTATATGAAGTGGGTAGTGAGATTTCATGGAGTACCTAAAAGCATTGTGAGCGACCGAGACCCGTTGTTTACTAGTGGGTTTTGGAAGAGCTTACAAGAGGCTCTAGGGTCAGAGTTACATCTCAGTACCGCATATCATCCTCAGACCGACGGTCAGACGGAGAGGGTGAACCGTATTTTGGAAGACCTCTTGAGAGCATGTATATTGGATTTTGGTAGATCATGGGATGACCATTTGCACCTAGTAGAGTTTGCATATAATAATAGTTACCAATCCAGTATCGGTATGGCTCCGTTTGAAGCTTTGTACGGAAGACCATGCAACTCACCATCATGTTGGATAGAGACTGGCGAGAAGTTTATGCTTGGACCAGATGTGGTGAGGGAAACTTCAGATAAAATCAAGACCATTCAACAACGAATGAAGTCTGCCCAAGATAGGCAGAAGAGTTATGCTGATAAAAGGAGAAGAGACTTAAAATTCTCCGTTGGCGACTTGGTGTTTGTCAAGATTTCTCCGTTGAAGAACGTAATACGATTTGGCAGGAGAGGCAAGTTGGCACCAAGGTTTGTTGGTCCATTCCCTGTTCTTGAACTAGTCGGGAATTTGGCGTATAGAATTGACTTACCAGAGAAGATGGCGGGAGTTCACAATGTATTTCATGTTTCCCAACTAAGGAAGTTCGTTCACGACTCAGATATGACTATTTCACCTGATCAGTTGGAGGACTTCGAAGTAGAACCCGAGGCGGTTGGGAACCGCAAGCCGGCCCGTATTGTCGCACATGACATGAAGCAACTTCGAAGGAAGTCGGTGAAGCTAGTTAAGGTACAGTGGAGCGAAGACGAGAATGATTGTACTTGGGAAACAGAGGAGGACATAAGGAAGAAGTATCCAGAACTCTTTGCCTGGTAAGATTTTGACCTCGATTTAGTTTTCCGCATGCTAGGATAGGTTTGTTTTGCTTGTTTTGCATGTTTGGTTGATGTATGTGGTTGTTAGGCATGCGGGATCCTTAGTATGTTTTGGGTTAAGGAATTTCGGGGGCGAAATTTCTTAAGGGGGGGAGAGTGTAACGACCCGCATTCTGCGCATCATAGGATCGTAGAATATTTATTTCTTTCACATACGAAGTCGTATGGTCATGTAACTTTGGGAGACGACTATTGGGGTCATTTCCCATGTTCATGATTTTTCTCGATTTTTAAATGACCATTTTACACCTAGTTATCACTGTTTTGGCCATAACTTTTGACTGGAAAGGAATTTTGACCTGAAACCACTTCCATTGTCTCCGGATGATGGTTTCTCTTTCCGTAGAGTGGTCACATTAGCCAAACGGACTCACCGTTTGGGAGATATGGCTGAAACAAGTTTCAGATGGTGAAAGACAGCTTAATTGGGCTTAACCGGGTGATTAGCAGTTAGGCCCAAGGGGAATTTCGGGTTTAGAGGTATAGGAGGACTGATTAGGGTTAGGTTATCACTTTCATTTCAGTTTTGAGCCGCCACAAACCTCCTTGAGACCTTAGTAATGGCTTCCTACATCTAAAACACCCCAAATCACTCTCTAATTGAAGATTAGGCTTAGCAACACCAAATTAAGGAGAAAAAGCACCAAAGCAAGGTTAGAGCTGCTGTTAGACATCAGTATTCGCCCCAAATCAGAGGAGTTTCAGTTCTGAGAATTTCATTTGTGGCCAAGGTGAGTGATTTGCATAGTTTTTGCACTAATTACGGTAATTAAGGGTAATTAGTGAAGATTAGCGAATTTATACACTAATAGATTCTGGAAAAATGTTTAGAAATTCGAAAATAATATTTTATGCCTCTGGTTGAAATTTGGTTCGATTTGATTAAGTTTTGCTAACCTTATGATCAGTTTTACTTAAACATGCTTAAGGGAAAATAAGGAGCCTTGGCCACTTTTTGATCCATTTTGATTCATTTGAGTGATTGTTTGCTGTTGTGGTTGCTAGTACATGTTGCTATGACTCTATGGTGTGTTTTGTGATTGCTCAGAAGTGTTAGTTTGGTCAAAAACGCCGTCGAATGGCGAGAAACTGTCGCTGGAACGAAGTGCAGGAGTTTATCCGGATCGGATCGCCCCTATGCCCACGAACCGACCCGCCTGCTCGAACCGCGCCATGTGCCAGAGCTCGGAGTCACGAAGGGGAGACCACGATCCGACTTGGAGAGGAAGTGCCACGAACTGATAAGCCCGAACCGACCCGACAAGGCGCCACGAGCTGACGAGGTGCGATCCGATGGCGCGACCCGATCCGCTGATGGTTGAAGACCCCGATCCGATCCGTCTCTCGTGAGCATGAGCTACTCCGACCCGAACCGATCCACTTCAGAAGCTACTCCGATCCGAACCGATGTGCCTCCACGACTGAGGGAAGGCTTCCACGATCCGACCCGAGCGTGAAGGATGATCCGAACCGATCCGAGGTTGATGGCTATGAGCTGGGGACTGCGAATCGAACCGAAAAGCTACGAACAGAATGAAGACCGATCCGGAAGGTGATGACAAAAACCCGAGATGCAAAGGAAGCCCAAATGAGAAGTTAGAGCTCAAGATTCAGATGGGAATCGACGAGTTCACTTCATGGTTGGGTTTTGCTGCGGGACGTGTGCCAAGGGGTTATCGACGTCTATAGCTTTGGACCACTATGGTAGGAGGTACGAAGGCGGATTCAGGGCCATTATGGCATCGGTAGAACCAAGGGCTACGACCAATGAAGTGGGTCATTGAAATGTTTGGTCATGACTCCAAGTGTTTGGCTTGGTCACAGCAGGGTTTCTACAAGTCGGGATTCGTCGTTACCTCAGTTTGTCTAGTGTTTCCAAAGTGGTAGATGTCGTATGCTTTACGCACTGAGTGAGAGATGTGAGGATGGTTGCTATGGATGGTTTGTTTGCTATCATTATGACATACACACCCCACCCCCGTATTCTTTACACTATTCATTATGGCACCTTAGAGCATTGTACGGTATGTGGTACTAACTCTTTGGTTGCAGGTCCAGGTTCAGGTATGGTTTAGTATACCTGTTATTGTGCTGTTTAGATGCTTATCGCTCACACCAGGCTTTATGTCTGACCCAGAGTTTTATGTCTCTTCTTATTACTCTGGGTGCTCACACGAGCAGACTAGAGACAGGTTAGCTGGTGATGCACGGGTAGATGATCCAGAGACGAGCAGGAGGCTTCCACGATATATATATAATATTCTCCCTGTGTTGTTGAAGATCACTGCTTGGGCATTGGTGGTGTATCTTCCATTTTGGCTTTCTGTTGTTCAGAGACAGTAGAATTTGAAAAGTTGTAATAAGTTGTATTTGGATTTCCGCTGCTTTGAGATTGATGCTGGTTTTAGTTATCAGCTTATGCACTGTCTCGCCTGTTTTATGTCAAGTACATTATTATTATTATATTTTATTCCATGCGCTGTGAGACATTCTACAGGTTCCTTGATTAGTTCATTCCCTTCTTTCCTTTCTTCTGACGACCGTCTTGTGCTAGTCGGGCATGTGTACAGCGCACTTTTGGAGGAAATGCAGGTTGGTGCGAGGCGGCCGTCACACTGTACGTGGGTATTACTACTACGCGATGACTTTTCTGAAGACCAACTCCAATTCGATCAAAACTCGAGATGCAAAGGAAGTCCAAATGAGGAGCTTTGACTCAGGATCCAGTTGGGAACCGATGAGTGGGATTCATGATTAGGCTTTGCTGCGGGACGTGTGCCAAGGGGCTATCGATGTCTATGACTTTGGATCACTATGTATGGGAGGTACGTGAACGGATTCAAGGCCGCAGTGGCCTAGGTATGACTAAAGGGCTATAGACCAATGAAGTGGGGTCATTTTTAAAGATTTGGTCATGACTCCATGTGGTAAGCTTGGTAGTAGCAGTAGTTGTACAAGTCGAACTCCGTCACTACTTCGATGGGTCTAGTGATTGACAGTGGTGGACATCGTACGCTTTACGCACTGAGTGAGAGATGTGAGGATGGTTGCTATGGTTGATTTGTTGCCATCATTATGACATACACACCCCACCCCCGTATTCTTTACACTATCTGTTTAGATGCTTATCGCTCATACCAGGCTTTATGTATGACCCTGTAACACCCCGTAATTCTGTAACACTAAGATTCACAAATCAAGGCAGAATTAAATTTTAAACTCAAAATCAAGGGAAACGGGCTGCGCCATTGCGTTCGGCTCGGAATTCTACATGAAAACAAGTCCGCGTTTGCATAAATCGGAGTCCGTATGAGGAAGATATGGCCTCCGGAAGATTCAACGGAGTTCAAGTTCAAAAATCGGACCCAGATTGGGCTGGGCGGAAATTTTCCCGCCCAAGGCACCCAGGTCGACTGGGTAGTCGACCTGGGACATCCAGGTCGATTGGGTAGTCGACCTGGGGCACCCAGGTCGACTGGGTAGTCGACCTGGGTCACCCAGGTCGACTGGGTAGTTGACCTGGGGGTCGACCACCCCGCTTTTTCCAGTTTTCTGAGCCTGGTTCGTTCCTCTGTATCCGGACGCCATTCTGCCCAGATTCGTCCGCCTAATCCTATATAAACAGCCCTAGTCTCCTTCTCTATTCACAATTCTTTTCTATCCTTATGCTGCCTCTGAGAAAATGTATAAATAAGATAATAATAAAATAAACCAAGACGAGGAAATGCTGCTAAAGACTTTCAAGAAGAAGTTCAAATCAAGCTAGGATTTCAAGTGAAGATTCAAACGACTGCAACGACTATTTTCTACGAATCTAATCTAATCTTTGTAAGTCAGTTATTTTTAGGTTTGAATGTTTCTCTCTATTCGTGACATGAAATTAAAGGAATAAAAGAATATGCCAAATCTTTCTATTCGAATCTGTGCCTATATCTTTGGACCTAATTAAGAACTGTTATGATTCGATGACTATGAACATTGCCTATGACTATGAACATTACCTATGACTATGGACATTGCCTATGACTATGGACATTGCCTATGACTGTGACTGTGACTATGAGAATTATTTCCTTGACTCTGAACACAAGCCTATGCCTTTGATTAGGAAACATAAACTATTGCCTATGACATAATAGGGACAACTGTGGTTTTACACCTATGATTCATGACTAGGAAAGTGGCTTAAGTTTTGTGACTGTGAAATTGGGTCTAAACCCGATTATCTATTCTGTCTGTTCTTGGTCTTCTTTGGTTTTAGACCTTGGGAATTTACCTATTAAGTTAGGTCTACCCATGTTTTTGAACCTACGTCTCTATTCTGTCTATTCTTGGTTTTCTTTGGTTTTAGACCTTGGGAATTTACCTATTAATTTAGGTCTACCCATGTTCTTGAACCTACGTCATTATTCAACCCTTTTTATGTCATAAGACTTTCAGACCTATAGGCCTTCGATGTTTTAGATCAATTTCTGTGTAATTCGTTAGGTCTGTAATTGGTAAATTATCATTTTATGCCAGCTATTATGCCTATCTTGTTCATAGCATCTTTGGTTCATTCCCTATTTTCTACGAATCTAGATTTATCTATAATCTAGATTGAATCACGATTATACGAATGGTGGGAATACGATTTGGGAAAAAGATGAAATTTACTAAAAACGTGGTTTTTAACTTGGAAATTGGCATAAATTGGGAACATGTATTATGGCAT
This sequence comes from Allium sativum, assembly GCA_030737875.1. Taxonomy (NCBI): domain Eukaryota; kingdom Viridiplantae; phylum Streptophyta; class Magnoliopsida; order Asparagales; family Amaryllidaceae; genus Allium; species Allium sativum. The sequence continues at coordinate 375,725,414 of CM060909.1, read as the reverse complement.
GTTCATAGAAATGTAAATTGGATAAATTTGACATGAATTATAGGATGTGTAATTTGAATCTAGTATTGACTTGTAAATCTAGCATTTACATGGATTGTGAACTAGAATAATAAGTCTAGTTTGACATGAACTGTAATTAGAATGTTAAATCAGAATTGTAAATCTAGTATTGACATGGCCATAATTGGGAGTACTTGTCAGGTTTAGCAAAATCATGGTTAGTGACACTTAATTTGGTATAGTTTACATACCAAAAGGCATAAATATGATATAGAGGGGAAAATGGGCCATAAGAGTAAATGTTGACAATTTACATTAAAAGAGTAATTCGGGAATAAGTAAATTAGGAATGATTTACTTATAGAATTTGTCCAAAATGAGAAAATGTAAATTTTGACAAATTAAAGGTTTATTAACGACATCTCTTTTAATAACACACCAGAAAGTTCTAGGGTGACAGAGAGGATAATGTCTAGGCTTGAGTTTGGAAAATACAAGTTTCCTGCTCTCCCTGGCTATCCCTAACTGATCCGACGGACGGGATGGTTACTTTCAAAACCGGATTTGAAAAATTAATCAAAACCCTTTGAACTCAGAAAACACGAATATGCCTAACCCGAGGTTAGACTGAGTTGCAATGTAAACCTGCCCGGAACCAACCGGCACATCCAGTAATCGCAACAATATCTGTCTAATGTGAGTGGTAGCGGCTTTAATTTATTTAGTTAAAGCTAGAACAAGAATGGTAGGGTTAAATTAACTAAGACACTTAACCAATTCAACATGATAACAAAACCGATGGGTGGGGTTAGGTTCATACCGACACTTAACACAGTTAAGCTAGAATGGGAGGGCTAAGTCCATAGGGACACTTAACCAACTTAGCATGGTAACAGGACAAGATTTGTAGGTGTTAAGTAACTAAGAGAACACTTAGCCAAATTAACATGTTAACTAGACTAGAAGGTGGGGTTAAGTAGAGTTAATACACTTAGCTAAATTAACATGTTAACTAGACTAGAGGTTGGGGTTAAGTAAAATCTAATACACTTAGCCAATTTGATATATTAGCTAGGCTAGACCGTAGGGCTAAGTAAACTTGAACACTTAACCATCAGATTGTGATAAAGGAATAGGGTTAAGTCTAAAACATGAAGGGATAATACTTAACCATTAATAACATGGTAGTTAAAACAGACGGGCAAGGTTAAGTTAAAAAGGAACACTTAACCAATACAGGGTGAATGGGTAGGGTTAAGTAATAAGAAATACTTAACCAATATAACTTGGTTTGTGATGGGGTTAAGTCAACATGAATTACTGATAACACTTAACCAGTTTATCAGGATAAATAAAGAGGGTTAAGTTAGCTTGAATTGACTAAATTAATGGGAAAGAGAACTAAGTAGTAAACCTTAGTTAAAAGGAGCTAAGTAGTAAACCTTAGTTAAGAAAACAACGATTCTGGAAACTAAGTGGTAAACCTTAGTTAGCAAAACTAAGTAGTAATTCTTAGTATAATGCGGGAAGGAGCGAATGTCCGTCTGAGTAAAAAGAAGGCTCCAACGAATTGGGTTACGAAGCCCAAGGCTTCGAGGGGACGTGAGGGTACTCTTGGTATCCCTCTGTGAGGCTGCAGATGATCCTCCTGGGCTCATAGAGGTTAAGTTCTGCGTTAGAAGAACCAGGGGTATGACTTGGTTGCAACATATGGCAACCTAAAGACTAGGATGGACCAGCGTGATTCGGCGAGAAAACGGTAGCCCTGTGATAGCAACTCGTCGTCTACCATTCATCTTGAGTCAGTCGACATACGTGAAGCAGAAAGGCGGAGAACTCCAAAAGACCATATACTTGCTATCTATTTATGGGTGAGGATGGCCATAGGTTAGTGAGGCATAGGGGGCCTGCGTATAGTTCTCATTTTTCAAGGTGTGCCTTTCATTAGTTGAGGGAGGGGTCAAGTGGGACCATAGCCACTGGAACAAAAACAGACCTTAGCATCTGCATCGGCAGATATCTGAAAGCTCCCGACCGAGTTTTGTGTTTCTTGATTTGCCCTGCCACAGGACTCGGGCCGCACATTACAGGACATGTGCATCTAGACAAGCGATAACGATTCGCGATACATGCGTGGGGAAGTATAGGAACATATACCACTCTAGGTAGTGTGTCCTAGACTTAGGGGCATCGTTCAACAGGTAGCATAATCCCTAGTTGGACTAGGTGGCATAAACCATGAATCCGAGAAGCGTTCAGCAGATAGCGTAAACTCTAGTTGAATCTAGAAGGCACTTGGTAGAAAACCCTAGATAAGATCTAGGTAATAAATAATAAATGTATGCCCGAAGGCAACGGAAACTACAGGGATTTGGGATCACGTTATCGTTACTAGTTGGGACACTAGTTAGGTGGTGCAAAGATATAGAAACCAGTATAACAAGGAAATAGCGAAGCGGCGAAAGTATTAGAGCATATCCAGTTTATCTTAGCTTAGCATATCTTGTGTTACTCTTGTCTAATCTTGCCAACCCTATCATCATGGTGTTATCTTGTATTCAGTTAATTCATGTCGTTTTGTTTTTCCATGTTCACATGCTAGAAGTTACTGAACTTACTCAGGCTTTATGTCTGACTCTATTTTTCTTTCGTCTTCTTTTCTTCCGTCCCCCCCCCCAGGTAGTAAAGGAGGGAATAGTATAGCTCAGGTTAAGTTGGACTGTCACTCTTTCCCAGCTTGAAGATTTGTCGAAGTTTTGCTTGGATACTCTTTTCAGATGCTATGGCTGGCTCTTGCTAAAATTGGGGAATATAAATGTTATTTTATGCTTCTTTATTTTGTAAGACAGATGATACTCTGATATTGTAAAGAAATCATTGTACAAACTATTTTATCAATAAAGCAAAGTTTTATTTTCCGCTGTTTAATTTCTGTCTGCCTTGTAATTTATCTGCATCTTTTACCCTAAATGCTCCACAGAACTTAGTGCATTCCCTTTGTGAGTGACACTAAAGGATGTGGGGTGTTACACGTGGTATCAGAGCTGAAGGTTACCGGATCAGATAAAAGATTTGAAAAATTATTTTCAAAACGGTTTTAAAAGAAGCATTTTCAAGAGAAAGGATTTGTTTTAAAGGCATATTCCCCAAAGCCATACGCACTATCCTCTCTTTATCTGTTTGAATTCTTCTTTCTTGAGTCTCTGGGGCTCCTGGCTTTCTGGGAAGTAACCTCATAGAAGGGCAAAGTAATGTCCGACTTTCATCTATAGCCGTAGTAGTTTCACCTGCGGCCAGTTTTCTTTCAGGCTTTGTAGGGTTTTCTGTGCGATGGAAGCAGCTTCTGAGAGATTTGTCAACATGACTACACACGGAGGAGGATGAGGAGTTTGGCTAAGGAGCACAACCCTAGGATGAGAAATTCATGGATATAGATTTAGCTCACGAAGGAGGGAGAAACTATAAAATCTAACACAAGTGGAAGTATCTTTACTAGGGTATGATAGGGCATATAATTAAGGACAAGGGAAAGAACGAGGAACAAGATTTTCAGAAGGGCAAGTACCTACTTTCGCCACCAAGCGTACCTAGGAGAAAGGTAGTAAAGTTCTGTTGGAAGAGTCTAGTTTTGATGTTCGTACTCTTCCCTTTGGTTTTAGCGCTTCACATTTGTTCATATCCACTTCCATAGTTGAGTCTCTGCACCATAGTACTTGTATAATAGAAAGATCCCACTAGAGTCTCAAATCCAATTGGTGGTCCGACCAATTTATTTTTGGTTAGTAGGGATTTGAGAATAGCTATCGAGTTTGCTTATATCATCACACGTAGATTGTCTAAATTCGGAGGAGATATTCCTTGGGTGCTTGTCTGATATTGGTTCAGGCCTTTGGGGCTTGTACTTGAGGAATGTCGAGTTCGACTAGGATGGTTTGCGTGAGAGAAGAATAGTTGTGACAGGCACTCTAAAAAGCATATAGTAACCTTCGACCCTTATAGTTATGGCGTGATGGATAAGCTAAGAGGAGAGACCTCAAACCATCTTGGTATGTACACTTGGTATCATAGTTAACATCTGTTTATTTTGGAAATGGAGATCAGGAACTTCACAATCGTGAAGTTAAATTAGTAAAGATACAGTGGAGTAAAGCTCACGAAGGCTAGATACTAGCGTCATACCCTTTTCCTTAAGGGTGCATCCTTGATTTCTTTTTTTTTTGTAGGAGCTTTACGCATAATTGTTTCTCTCTTTCCAAAGTATATCCTCTAGGTCGTATCTTCGATCCTTAGGTAGAAGCCAATGGATGTAAACATGTATTTGAAACATGTCATGATTGATGGTTGCAAGTGGTTGCTAATGGTTACTCGTGAATGCATATACATACGTATTAGGCACTAGATCAGTTCGGACGCTTTCATATTGCATTTACAAATATGTAATTGTTTGAAAGTTGAACTTGATATGTTATCATATGGATGTTGCATATGGATGAATGGCTGTGCACGCATGTAGTATTTACATAACTAGGGATGCTTGCATACATGATTGGACGCATGGCACTGACATGATTCGCATTAAGGAGGTCAACTGAATCAGTAGACCGCCTGATTTTGCATTAGATAAAGACATATACACACACTATGCATATGAACATGAAAGCATTAGAAATCTTTTAAGAACCATGAATGATTGTGATTGAATGGTTGAGTAGATGGGTGATTGGATGGTAGGACACAATCTTCCTAACTTGAAGATTTCGGGGACGAAATCCTTTTAAGTGGGGGAGAATGTAACACCCCGTAATTCTGTAACATTAAGATTCACAAATCAAGGCAGAATTAAATTTTAAAATCAAAATCAAGGGAAACGGGCTACACCATTGCGTTCGTCTCGGAATTCTGCATGAAAACAAGTCCGAGTTTGCGTAAATCGGAGTCCGTATGAGGAAGATATGATCTCCGGAAGATTCAACGGAGTTCAAATTCAAAAATCGGACCCAGATTGGGCTGGGCGGGAATTTTCCCGCCCAAGGCACCCAGGTCGACTGGGTAGTCGACCTGGGGCACCCAGGTCGACTGGGTAGTCGACCTGGGGGTCGACCCCCCCCCCCCCGCTTTTTCCAGTTTTCTGAGCCTGGTTCGTTCCTCTGTATCCGGACGCCATTCTGACCAAATTCTTCCTCCTAATCCTATATAAACAGCCCTAGTCTCCTTCTCTATTCACAGTTCTTTTCTATCCTTATGCTGCCTCTGAGAAAATGTATAAATAAGAAAATAATAAAATAAACCAAGACGAGGAAATGCTGCTAAAGACTTTCAAGAAGAAGTTCAAATCAAGCTTGGATTTCAAGTGCAGATTCAAACGACTGCAACGACTATTTTCTACGAATCTAATCTAATCTCTGTAAGTCAGTTATTTTTAGGTTTGAACGTTTCTCTCTATTCGTGACATGAAATTAAAGTAATAAAAGAATACGCCAAATCTTTCTATTCGAATCTGTGCCTATATCTTTGGACCTAATTAAGAACTGTTATGATTCGATGACTATGAACATTGCCTATGACTATGGACATTGCCTATGACTATGGCTGTGACTATGAGAATTATTTCCTTGACTCTGAACACAAGCCTATGCCTTTGATTAGGAAACATAAACTATTGCCTATGACATAATAGGGCCAACTGTGGTTAAACACCTATGATTCATGACTAGGAAAGTGGCTTAAGTTTTGTGACTGTGAAATTGGGTCTGAACCCGATTATCTATTATGTCTGTTCTTGGTCTTCTTTGGTTTTATACCTTGGGAATTTACCTATTAAGTTAGGTCTACCCATGTTTTTGAACCTACGTCTCTATTCTGTCTATTCTTGGTTTTCTTTGGTTTTAGACCTTGGGAATTTACCTATTAAGTTAGGTCTACCCATGTTCTTGAACCTACGTCATTATTCAACCCTTTTTATGTCATAAGACTTTCAGACCTATAGGCCTTCGATGTTTTAGATCAATTTCTGTGTAATTCGTTAGGTCTGTAATTGGTAAATTATCATTTTATGCCAGCTATTATGCCTATCTTGTTCATAGCATCTTTGGTTCATTCCCTATTTTCTACGAATCTATATTTATCTATAATCAAGATTGAATCACGACTATACGAATGGTGGGAATACGATTTGGGCAAAATATGAAATTTACTAAAAACGTGGTTTTTAACTTGGAAATTGGCATAAATTGGGAACATGTATTATGGCATGTTCATAGAAATGCAAATTGGATAAATTTGACATGAATTATAGGATGTGTAATTTGAATCTAGTATTGACTTGTAAATCTAGCATTTACATGGATTGTGAACTAGAATAATAAGTCTAGTTTGACATGAACTGTAATTAGAATGTTAAATCAGAATTGTAAATCTAGTATTGACATGGCCATAATTGGGAGTACTTGTCAGGTTTAGCAAAATCATGGTTAGTGACACTTAATTTGGTATAGTTTACATACCAAAAGGCATAAATATGATATAGAGGGGAAAATGGGCCATAAGAGTAAATGTTGACAATTTACATTAAAAGAGTAATTCGGGAATAAGTAAATTAGGAATGATTTACTTATAGAATTTGTCCTAAATGAGAAAATGTAAATTTTGACAAATTAAAGGTTTATTAACGACATCTCTTTTAATAACACACCAGAAAGTTCTAGGGTGACAGAGAGGATAGTGTCTAGGCTTGAGTTTGGAAAATACAAGTTTCCTGCTCTCCCTGGCTATCCCTAACTGATCCGACGGACGTAACGGTTACTTTCAAAACCGGATTTGAAAAATTAATCAAAACCCTTTAAACTCAGAAAACACGAATATGCCTAACCCGAGGTTAGACTGAGTTGCGATGTAAACCTGCCCGGAACCAACCGGCACATCCAGTAATCGCAACAATATCTGTCTAATGTGATTGGCAGTGGCTTTAATTTATTTAGTTAAAGCTAGAACAAGAATGGTTGGGTTAAGTTAACTAAGACACTTAACCAATTCAACATGATAACAAAACCGATGGGTGGGGTTAGGTTCATACCGACACTTAACACAGTTAAGCTAGAATGGGAGGGCTAAGTCCATAGGGACACTTAACCAACTTAGCATGGTAACAGGACAAGATTTGTAGGGGTTAAGTAACTAAGAGAACACTTAGCCAAATTAACATGTTAACTAGACTAGAAGGTGGGGTTAAGTAGAGTTAATACACTTAGCTAAATTAACATGTTAACTAGACTAGAGGTTGGGGTTAAGTAAAATCTAATACACTTAGCCAATTTGATATATTAGCTAGGCTAGACCGTAGGGCTAAGTAAACTTGAACACTTAACCATCAGATTGTGATAAAGGAATAGGGTTAAGTCTAAAACATGAAGGGATAATACTTAACCATTAATAACATGGTAGTTAAAACAGACGGGCAAGGTTAAGTTAAAAAGGAACACTTAACCAATACAGGGTGAATGGGTAGGGTTAAGTAATAAGAAATACTTAACCAATATAACTTGGTTTGTGATGGGGTTAAGTCAACATGAATTACTGATAACACTTAACCAGTTTATCAGGATAAATGAAGAGAGTTAAGTTAGCTTGAATTGAATAAATTAACGGGAAAGAGAACTAAGTAGTAAACCTTAGTTAAAAGGAGCTAAGTAGTAAACCTTAGTTAAGAAAACAACGATTCTGGAAACTAAGTGGTAAACCTTAGTTAGCAAAACTAAGTAGTAATTCTTAGTATAACGCGGGAAGGAGCGAATGTCTGTCTGAGTAAAAAGAAGACTCCAACGAATTGGGTTACGAAGCCCGAGGCTTCGAGGGGACGTGAGGGTACTCTTGGTATCCCTCTGTGAGGCTGCAGATGATCCTCCTGGGCTCACAGAGGGTAAGGTCTGCTTTAGAAGAACTAGGGGTATGCCTTGGTTGCAACATATGGCAACCTAAAGACTAGGATGGACCAGCGTGATTCGGCGAGAAAACGGTAGCCCTGTGATAGCAACTCGTCGTCTACCATTCATCTTGAGTCAGTCGACATACGTGAAGCAGAAAGGAGGAGAACTCCAAAAGACCATATACTTGCTATCTATTTATGGGTGAGGATGGCCATAGGTTAGTGAGGCATAGGGGGCCTGCGTATAGTTCTCATTTTTCAAGGTGTGCCTTTCATTAGTTGAGGGAGGGGTCAAGTGGGACCATAGCCACTGGAACAAAAACAGACCTTAGCATCTGCATCGGCAGATATCTGAAAGTTCCCGACCGAGTTTTGTGTTTCTTGATTTGCCCTGCCACAGGACTCGGGCCGCACATTACAGGACATGTGCATCTAGACAAGCGATAACGATTCGCGATACATGCGTGGGGAAGTATAGGAACATATACCACTCTAGGTAGTGTGTCCTAGACTTGGGGGCATCGTTCGACAGGTAGCATAATCCCTAGTTGGACTAGTTGGCATAAACCATGAATCCGAGAAGCGTTCAGCAGATAGCGTAAACTCTATTTGAATCTAGAAGGCACTTGGTAGAAAACCCTAGATAAGATCTAGGTAATAAATAATAAATGTATGCCCGAAGGCAATGGAAACTACAGGGATTTGGGATCATGTTATCGTTACTAGTTGGGACACTAGTTAGGTGGTGCAAAGATATAGAAACCAGTATAACAAGGAAATAACGAGGCGACGAAAGTATTAGAGCATATCCAGTTTATCTTAGCTTTGCATATCTTGTGTTACGCTTGTCTAATCTTGCCAACCCTATCATCATGGTGTTCTCTTGTATTCAGTTAATTCATGTCGTTTTGTTTTTCCATGTTCACATGCTAGAAGTTACTGAACTTACTCAGGCTTTATGTCTGACTCAGTTTTTCTTTCGTCTTCTTTTCTTCCGTTCCCCCCCCCCCAAGGTAGTAAAGGAGGGAATAGTATAGCTCAGGTTAAGTTGGACTGTCACTCTTTCCCAGCTTGAAGATTTGTCGAAGTTTTGCTTGGATACTCTTTTCAGATGCTATGGTTGGCTCTTGCTAAAATTGCGGAATATAAATGTTATTTTAAGCTTCTTTATTTTGTAAGACAGATGATACTCTGATATTGTAAAGAAATCATTGTACAGACTATTTTATCAATAAAGCAAAGTTTTATTTTCCGCTGTTTAATTTCTGTCTGCCTTGTAATTTATCTGCATCTTTTACCCTAAATGCTCCACAGAACTTAGTGCATTCCCTTTGTGAGTGACACTAAAGGATGTGGGGTGTTACAGACCCAGAGTTTTATGTCTCTTCTTATTACTCTGGGTGCTCACACGAGCAGACTAGAGACAGGTTAGCTGGTGATGCACGGGTAGATGATCCGGAGACGAGCAGGAGGCTTCCACATATGATATACATAGTATTCTCCCTGTGTTGTTGAAGAACACTGCTTGGGCATTAGTAGTGTATCTTCTACTTTAGCTTTCTTTTGATTTAGAGATAGTAAATTTGGAAAGTTGTAATAAGCTGTATTTGGATTTCCGCTGCTCTGGTGTTGATGCTGGTTTTAGTTATCAGCTTATGCACTGTCTCACCTGTTTTATGTCAAGTATATTATTATTATATTTTACTCCATGCGCTGTGAGACATTCTACAGGTTCTTGATTGGTTCATTCTCTTCTTCCCTCTTCTTCTGACGACCGTCCCGTGCTTGCCCGGCATGTGTACAGCGCACTTTAGGAGGAAATGCCGGCTGGTGCGGGGCGGGCCGTCACATTTGGTATCAGAGCTCTAGGTTGCGTAGTTAACCTAGGGAAAGACACTAAGGAGAGATAGTACGTATATGAGAGCGCATATTTGTGATTAATTTGGTTTTCAAAAGCTATATATATATACTATTAGTAGTATAAGAATAAAGTTGTACTGCACTAGCACCACTATGGGGTCGTTAATCGTTTCCATTTACAGATTGACGATGAGCCGATATGCTAAAGGTGCTGGTAGGGGAGCCAATAATGGGAACGCTACTGACATGAGGGCAATGTTTACTGACCTCATGAGAGACATGCTTAGGGAGGTGCAAGGGGCAGCTCCCAATGGTGGTAATGGTGGTGGTCCGATAGTGTAGGCGCCTAGGGCCGATTTCGCCAAGCTGAATAAGGATTATACTAGTCTTGGTGGGAAGCCATTCCACGGAACGGAGTCGGCCACGGATGTTCAGGATTGGTTGGATAGTTGCGAATGTATCTTCGAGGATTTGGGTATCGAGGATGCAATGAAGAGAAAGCTAGCGTCCCGTCAGCTGCAAGGGCGGGCGATGAATTGGTGGAATGCTATAAAGGCAGCTACTCCCGAAGATCAGATTACTTGGGAGCAGTTTAAGGTTCGCTTTAGCGAGAAGTTCATTCTAGCTGCTCAGAAGTCAGTGCTGTTTAAAAATTCTTGGAGCTCAAGAAGAATGGCAGAGCTGTCTCGGAGTATATTGCTGAATTCGACACTTTGTCGAAGTATGGGTTATCTCTTATTGATACTGCCGATAAGAAAAATGAGAAATTCATAACCGGTTTGGATCAGTACTTGGGGGAAAGGCTTATTAACCACATCGATGAGACGTTTGAATCGATTGTGGGGAAAGCATTGAGGTCAGAAAGTCTCTACCCTAAGCCGAAGACTGAGGTTGCATCTGCAGAGGAGCCAAAGCTACAAGCGAGTGGTGGAGGCAAGGGTGGTTCCCAGAATAAGAGAAAGCAGAATCAGACTAAGGATGACCAGAAGAAAAAGAATAAGCAAGATGTTGAGTGCTTCAGCTGTGGTAAGAAGGGCCATTATGCTAGTAAGTGTCGGGCCAAGCCAGCGGATAGGAAGTGCTTCAACTGTGGCCAAATGGGACATCACAAGGACAAGTGTCCGCAACCCCTAAAGAAAAGCAAATGGTGAAATCATGTGCCCTTAATGCTATTCCTTCTTCGTCGAATGCCCCAACCGTAGCGGAGAAGGGAAAGAATGTCATCATTCAAGGTATGCTCTTTGTTTATGATGTTCCTGTTAGTGTTTTGTTTGATACCGGAGCTTCCAGTTCGTTCATATCTAGTGACCTGGTAGATAGGTTGGGATTGGAGCCCAAGATTGTCGGTAGACCTTTAGTAGTGACGAACCCGATTGGTGGTTCGACTAGCCCTAGCATGATTTGTCGTAATGTGGTCTTATCGAGTCATGGATGCATGTTTGTTTGTGATTGCTTTGTTTTGGGCTTTACTGGGTTTGGCATTATTTTGGGAGTAGAATGGCTCCAAAGATACGGGGTGGTGGTAGACTGTGGGGGCTTTTTGGTGACAGCTAGAGCGGATGATGGGCGGAGGATAGCGTTTGGTGGTCTACCCAGTGAGGGGGTATTGGCTAGTTTTCTAAACTCCCTCGACATTCTGCATAGTGAGTTGTCAAGTTTGCCCGTGGTTAGCCAGTATCCGGACTTTTTCGAAGAAGTGACCGGGCTTCCACCACATCGAGAGATTGAGTTTCGTATTGATTTGGTGAAAGATGCCAGACCTATAGTGATGCCACTTCGTCATATGGCACCAAGAGAGCAGCGAGAGCTCGGGGTGCAAGTTAGCGATCTTTTGAAGAAGGGATTTATCAGAAGGAGTGTTTCTGAATGGGGAGCACCAGTTGTGTTTGCTACCAAGGCGGATGGTTCCCTTCGGTTGTGTGTAGACTACCGCGAGTTGAATAAAGTGACGAGGAAGAACAAGTATCCTCTACCGCGGATAGATGATTTGTTTGATCAGTTGAGTGACGCGAGGGTATTTTCCCAGTTGGATCTTGCGACAGGTTTTCATCAGCTTAGAGTGGAAGCTGAGAGTATAGCTAAAATGGCATTTCGGACGCCGTCCGGATTTTATGAGTGGTTGGTCATGCCATTCGGGCTGACCAATGCCCCAGCATATTTTGTGGATCTTATGAATAGGAAATTCAGAGATCAGTTGAATAAGTTTGTCCTTGTGTTCGTTGATGATATTTTGGTCTATTCGAGGACAGAGGAAGAACACAAGGAACATTTAAGAATAGTGATGTAGGTGTTGAGAAAACACCAATTGAAAGAAAAGTTTTCTAAGTGTCACTTCTGGAGGAGGGAAGTGAGGTTCTTGGGTCATGTTGTTTCCGAGAATGGTATTGCCGTGGACCCTGCGAAGGTGGCTACGGTACAGGATTGGCCTACGCCCAAGAATGCAACGGACATAAGAAGTTTCTTGGGGTTAGCTGGATATTATCGTAAGTTTATCCAAGACTTCTCCAAGATAGCAGCACCGTTGACCAATTTGACCAAGAAGAATCAAGCTTTTGTTTGGGACGAAAGATGCAAGAATGCATTCAAGAGTCTAAAGGACAAGTTGGCATGCGCACCAGTGTTAGTCATTCCTAAGGGGAATGAAGAGATGACGGTATACACGGATGCCGGTGGTACCGGACTGGGTGCTGTATTGATTCTAGGCGGTAGGGTTGTAGCTTATGCAAGTCGGCAATTAAAACCGTACGAGAGAAGATACCCTACCCATGATGTGGAATTGGCAGCGATTGTGTTCGCGTTGAGGATGTGGAGACATTATCTCTTAGGAGAAAGATTCGAGTTGTTTACCGATCATAAATCGTTAAAGTATCTCTTCTCCCAGAAGGATCTAAATCTCCAGCAACAAAGGTGGTTAGAATTCTTGGCTTCCTATGATTTTGACATCGCATATACACCAGGAAAGGGCAATGCGGTAGCCGATGCATTGAGTAGAAGACATGCCAGTTTAGGGGCTATGTTTCTAGAATGGAAGCAACTGGAGTACATCGCTGGGTATGATTTTAGACCAAAGTGCGAATTGGATGCAGAAATGTTAGCAAGTTTGACGATCAGACCCACATTGATTGAGCGGATCGGCTCTAGTCAGAGAAGCGATCCTAACTTATTGGAAGTCATCTCCAAGTTAGAGATGGGTATCGACGAGGAGATGAACAAGTATGGGCTTGATCGAGATGGATGGCTTAGAAAGAATGGAAGATTAGTTGTACCCAATGTCAATGGATTGAGAGATGAAGTGCTTAGAGAATGTCATCACTCAAAACTGACTATACACCCCGGTGGTAACAAGATGTATCGAGATATGAAGCAGACCTACTACTGGGAAGGGATGAAAAGAGACATTGGGAAGTTTATATCCAAATGCATGAATTGCCAGCTAGTTAAAGCTGAGCAAAAGAAGCCTAGTGGTTTGATGCAACCATTAGAAATTCCAGAATGGAAATGGAAACAAGTGTCAATGGATGTCATTGATGGGTTACCAAGGACTAGATCGGGTCATGATAGCATTTGGGTGATTGTGGACAGATTGACTAAGAGTGCGAGGTTTATACCCGTCAAGTCAAACAGGATGGCAGCTAAGTTAGCGGAACTCTATATAAAGTGGGTAGTGAGGTTTCATGGAATACCCAAGGGCATTGTGAGTGACCGAGATCCGTTGTTCACTAGTGGATTTTGGAAGAGCTTACAAGAGGCGTTAGGATCAGAATTGCATCTCAGTACCGCATATCATCCTCAGACAGACGGTCAGACGGAGAGGGTGAATCGTATATTGGAAGATCTCTTGAGAGCTTGTATATTGGATTTTGGTGGATCATGGGATGACCATTTGCATCTAGTAGAGTTTGCATATAATAATAGCTACCAATCCAGTATCGGTATGGCTCCATTTGAAGCTTTGTACGGAAGACCGTGCAACTCACCATCATGTTGGATAGAGACTAGCCAGAAGTTTATGCTTGGACCAGATGTGGTGACGGAAACTTCAGATAAGATTATGATCTTTCAGCAACGAATGAAAGCTGCCCAAGATAGGCAGAAGAGTTATGATGATAAGAGGAGAAGAGATTTAAAATTCTCTGTTGGTGACTTGGTGTTTGTCAAGATTTCTCCGTTGAAGAGCGTGATCGATTTGGCAGGAGAGGCAAGTTGGCACCAAGATTTGTTGGCCCATTCCCTGTTCTTGAACTAGTCGGGAATTTGGCATATAGAGTTGACTTACCAGACAAGATGGCGGGAGTTCACAACATATTTCATGTTTCCCAGTTAAGGAAATTCGTGCACGACCCAGATGTGACTATTTCACCTGATCAGTTGGATGATGTCGAAATTGAACCGGAGGCGATTGGGAACCGCAAGCCTACGCGTATTATTGGGAACGATACGAAGCAACTTCGAAGGAAAGCAGTGAATCTAGTCAAAGTTCAGTGGGGCAAGAATGAAAATGATTGTACTTGGGAGACAGAGGAGAGCATTAGGAAGACGCATCCAGAACTCTTCGCCTGGTAAGATTTTAACTTCAATTTAGTTTTTCCGCATGCTAGGATAGGCTTGTTTGCTTGTTTTGTATGTTGATTGTTGTATGTGGCTATTAGGCATGCGGGATCTTTTGTATGTTTTGGTTTAAGGAATTTCGGGGACAAAATTTCTTAATTTCGGGGATGAAATTTCTTAATTTCGGGGACGAAATTTCTTAAGGGGGGGAGAGTGTAATGACCCGTATTCTACGCATCATAGGATCGTAGAATATTTATTTCTTTCACATATGAAGTCGTATGGTCATGTAACTTTGGGAGACGACTATTGGGGTCATTTCCCATGTTCATGATTTTTCCCGATTTTTAAATGACCATTTTACCCCTAGTTGGTACTGTTTTGGCCATAACTTTTGACTGGAAAGGAATTTTGACCTGAAACCACTTTCATTGGCTCCGGATGATGGTTTACAATCCCGTAATTGGTCACATTAGCCAAACGGACTCACCGTTTGGGAGATATGGCTGAAACAAGTTTCAGATAGTGAAAACAGCTTAATTGGGCTTAATCGGGTGATTAACAGCTAGGCCCAATGGGGGATTTCGGGATTAGGGTTATGAGGAGGCTGAAATCAGTTAGAGAACGATCTTATCCTCATTTTCCAGCCACCACTTCCATTCTTGAACCCTAGCAATGGCCGCCAACATCTAGAAACATCTCCAAATCACTTTCTAATCAAATTTTGGCTTATTCTACATCAAATTAAGGAGAGAAAACACGAAAGCAAGGTTAGAGATGCTGTTAGACATCAGTATTCACCCAAATCAGCGAGGTTTCAGTTCTGAGAATTTTATTTGTGGCCAAGGTGAGTGATTAGCATTGTTTTGACACTAATTACAGTTAATTAAGGGTAATTAGTGAAGATTAGTGAATTTATACACTAATAAATTCTGGAAAAATATCTATAAATTCGAAAATAATATTTTATGCCTCTGGCAGAAATTTGGTTAAGTTTTGTTAACCCTATGATTAGTTTTGCTTAAACATGCTTAAGGGAAATATGGGATTTTGGTTATATTTGATCCGTTTTACATGTTATGGTTGATGTGTTGGTGTTTATGGTCACTTCTATTTGTTGCTATGACTGTATGAATTGTTTTTTGATTGATTAATATAGTTAGATTGGTCGAAAACGTCGTCGAATGGCGTAAACAGGAGGCTGGAAAAAGTTGCAGAAACTTGTGCAGGGTTTCAGATCGGATCGGGTATGGGCTTGGATCGGATAGGAGAGCTGGGCAGGGAAATCCGAACCGGACTGAAATCTGGCACAAAGGAGACATGGCAAGAAGGAAGGCCATTCGCATAGAGTTGGTGAAGGGATCAGATCGGAGGGACCAGAGGGGATCGGATCGGAACGGCAGGAAGGCGTGGGATCGGATGGAAAGACCACATGGGTTAAATAAAGGCAGGGGATCGGATCAGAGGTAGGGGGAGGATCGGACCGGAGCCAGGACATCTCGACCCGAACCGAAGCTAGAGGGGAGCAACCACCGAACCGAACAGAGGATGGGTACTATACTTCCGAACCGAACCGAGAAGGGATGGAGCACTGATCCAGGCATGGACTAGGACCACCGAACCGAACCAAGCTGGAAGGTTACACCGAACCGAACCGAGTTAGACGAGGAGCACCAAACCGAACCGTACGTGGGCTATTACTACTACGCGATGACTTTTCTGAAGACCAACTCCAATTCGATCAAAACCCGAGATGCAAAGGAAGTCCAAATGAGGAGCTTTGACTCAGGATCCAGTTGGGAACCGATGAGTGGGATTCATGATTGGGCTTTGCTGCGGGACGTGTGCCAAGGGGCTATCGATGTCTATGACTTTGGATCACTATGTATGGGAGGTACGTGAACGAATTCAGTGCCGCAGTGGCCTAGGTATGACTAAAGGGCTATAGACCAATGAAGTGGGGTCATTTGTAAAGATTTGGTCATGACTCCATGTGGTAAGCTTGGTAGTAGCAGTAGTTGTACAAGTCGAACTCCGTCACTACTTCGATGGGTCTAGTGATTGACAATGGTGGACATCGTACGCTTTACACACTGAGTGAGAGATGTGAGGATGGTTTCTATGGTTGATTTGTTGCCATTTATGACATACACACCCCACCCCCGTATTCTTTACACTATCTGTTATGGCACCTTAGAGTATTGTACTGTATGTAGTGCTAACTCTTTGGTTGTAGGTCCAGGTTCAGGTATGGTTTAGTATACCTGTTATTGTTCTGTTTAGATGCTTATCGCTCATACCAGGCTTTATGTCTGACCCAGAGTTTTATGTCTCTTCTTATTACTCTGGGTGCTCACACGAGCAGACTAGAGACAGGTTAGCTGGTGATGCACGGGTAAATGATCCGGAGACGAGCAGGAGGCTTCCACATATGATATACATAGTATTCTCCCTTTGTTGTTGAAGATCACTGCTTGGGCATTAGTAGTGTATCTTCTACTTTAGCTTTCTTTTGTTTTAGAGACAGTAAATTTGGAAAGTTGTAATAAGCTGTATTTGGATTTCCGCTGCTATGGTGTTGATGTTGGTTTTAGTTATCAGCTTATGCACTGTCTCACCTGTTTTATGTCAAGTATATTATTATTATATTTTACTCCATGCGCTGTGAGACATTCTATAGGTTCTTGATTGGTTCATTCTCTTCTTCCCTCTTCTTCTGACGACCATCCCGTGCTAGCCGGGCATGTGTACATCGCACTTTAGGAGGAAATGCCGGCTGGTGCGGGGCGGGCCGTCACAACTTTAAATAAATCTTTTCGTATTTACTTGTTAAACAGATTTCCATTTAATCTTTATTCCCTTTTATAATTCTATTTGCCTTATAAACAATCTCTTTATAAAACTCTATTTGTTTAAATAAATAATCCCTTTTAATTATCTAATTTATTTTCCAAATAAATATCCTTATGATATCTTATTTATTTTCTAAATAAATATCCCTTATACTTCTATTTATTTTCCCAGTAAATGTTTCTTATATGATCTTATTTATTATCCCAATAAATATTCCTCTTTATAAAATCCTTTGATTTTATAAATAATTCCCTTTTTATAAAATCCCTTGATTTTATAAATATTTTCTCTTTAATAAATTCTCATTCATTTTATAAACAAATAGCCCTTTTTATAAAATCCTTTGATTTTATAAATAAATTCCCTTTTTAATTCTTCTTTGATTTTATGAATATTTTCTTTTATAAAATCCTTTCTTTATATATAAAATCCATTGATTTTATATAAATAAATTATTTTCAAAATACACTTTGAAAATCCCCTTTTTACATCCTAGTATTTCTTACGGTATTTAAAATACCAAATAACCATGATCGATATCATTCAAACACACATAATCAACAACAGATTATATATCACATCATATATTACAATATATGAAAAAACAGTAAAATAAGTGTTGAGGAATCCAGTTGGATTCCTCCAACCTATTTCCCTGCATCAGATATGTTAAACAACATAATTAACATCGATTTCATTTCAATATGAAATATTCTGTTAAAAAGAATCAATATTTGATTAACGATTTATATATATATCGTTATCTATGATTTCAATCGATACAAAAGCAATTCAACCAAACAGTTAACACACAGCAATCAGTCATCATTTATCAATTCAAAATATACGTTATGAAAATTGAACTGTTCAGAGTTGGTGAGTTTTACTCACATTTCGCGTTAACTGTTAAATAATGATTTGCGTCTGTTGATTCAGACGGACAATTTATTTTGCTATAAATTGTAACAAGCTCCAATCCACTCTTAGTCAGTTCCATTGGGTAGGCGTCGTCCCTACAATCCTGTCGGATCTTGTTTCATCACATTCTGATTACGTATGGAGAAGTTATACAATTTTCAAGTTAATACACTTTTTGATTTTAAATAAACATGAGTTATTATTAAATACGGGTTATAACCTTTTAAACCAGCCCATTACCCCTTTGAAACCCAAAACCCGTTCTTCTTCCTCTCCTCTAAAATCCGCCAGCTCCGACATCGCACAATACCCTGTTCCCATCTTCAACTCCAAACCGCTCACACCCCCTTGCACAGAAACCCAAACAGAAACCACCACAAATCCTCTCGTTCAAATCTCTTTCACCCCATGCCAAACATGCAGTGCTCGACGCACCCTTACTAAACCCGTCGAACAGTCTCAACCCACGCAAGTATCAAATCGATTGACATTTTTGGTTTCAGAAAATCACCAAAAATTCACAGCGAGCCCAACTTGCTACCGCAAACTCAAATATCAAACTGAATTCAACCATAAATGCCTCGATCGACTCAAAATCTAAACCCTAGATCTATTGCTGTCCGCTTTGAACCCCAGAACTGACATCGAGTTGCTCAAAACGATCATCAGGCCGTAGAGAATCATGTGTGGAACTCAAATACATGAGTTAGAGGATTTAGTGATTTTTATTGGGTTTTCTTTGGATTTTTAAACTTCCATTTTTACTGTTGGAAGTTTTCCTGAGGCAGCGGCGCATTATTTGACTTATGAGAGAATTGGATTAGGTTTAGAGACGTCGAAGGTATTATATAGTATATTTTTAATAATTTAATATTCGATTGTTATATTAAATTTTAAGCAATCTTTATGTGTACTTGTCCTTTAAAAATTCATATGACCACATATAATACCCAAAAATCATGAAAAAATGGCATGCAGCTACAGTTTGACATTACGGTCCTAACGAAACTGGTCTCGTCAAATTCCGACTCTGTTTGCTCACACAACGTATTTTTAACCGTTAAAATATCGACGTTTTTTCACATTAAAAATCCGTACGGCTACATACTGACTTCAAAAATCACGAAAATTGAAATCTAACAACAATTTAACATTGCGGATCCAACAAAATTAGTTTCATCGAATTATGAGGTCGTTTCCAAAACTGGCTATTTTTAAAGCTCTAAATAAACCCTTTTAAATATTAAATATATTTAAAAACAATTAAATTAAATATTTATAAATAAATATTATCGTATACATACTCACACAGAATATTATTCAGCTCCAAAATATACGTATCAAGGTTTATAACTTGATTTCTCAAAATTCCTAGTTATATCGATATTCGATTTATATTAAAATCCTTTTATAATATAAATAAATTGTTATAAATTATAAAGGAATTCCATAGCGACTTTTCTAAAATTTGATTTGGACATAAATCAAAATCTACATGATGAAATCTCGATTTTTCTCTTCCTTTAGAAAAATATACTTCACCTAACGTTTCTTATTTCACAGAAATCCGGTTTAAAACGGCTTCTGTATATTCGTTTAAAGTTCGAATCGCCAAATCACGAACTGTCACGCCAATTTCGAGCTCGATTATATTTATAATATAATTAATACGTTCAACTGTCGTTTGTATAATATATTCGTGAATATAATTCAACTCTAAACTGAATTATATATTTTAAATAATCCAATTTACACAATATTATGTATTCCACTATTTTTTGATTATTTCTGAATCACATATATTATTCTATTATTTATATTAATTTAAATATAAATATTATTTAATTCAAGTTATTGATATCGCCAAATCGATGTTTAATAATTAAATAAATTAATTGTTTAACCATGTAAATTTCAGGACATTACACTTCCCCCAATCCGTACGCCATATCTCGTTTATCCCAAAAACAAACAACGGCCTCCAATTGACAGGAACTACTCACTAGTCTTCATCGCATGCTTTACATCCACGAACTTCAGTGCAAAAGAAACTCTGAACCCCAATTGGAACCACATCGACGTCAGCTTCTTCCTTAAATCACGAGCGTTGCCATCGCAGTTTACAATCGAGGCCCATACTCATTGATTTGCAAATGATCCTGGCATGGAGTCGAGCTTCGGTGGTCTTCTGGCCTCAAATCGCAATTCACGATTTCTCTCTTTTTTCTATATAGTGGATCGACTTTGCAGATGACAAAAAAAGAACGAAAAGATGGATTTAAAAGCCTCGGTTTGGTTTACAGAATGGGAGAAAATAAGGAAGGCCAGGGCTTAAATTTATATATGTGAAGAGGAGCATTTGTACGCGACCATTAATTTGGTTGTTTCCTTGATATCAACTGTGGAAGACAGAATTCCAGCTCGAGGAAGAAATATTGGGTGGCTTGATTTCTTTAGGTCTGCGTTTTTAGATTTTAGGACAGACTAGGTCGGCTTCATTTCTTTGATCAGACTAATTTGAATTTTATTATGATTTTATTTTATATAATATATACCAAAATATCTCACGGTCCCTAGCTTCAACACAAACCCTTATATTACTTAACGAGCGACGTCTTCAAGTTATACCGCTATTCTAAACTTAACGGATCCGACTTTAAATTTAATTCGGTTATATGAAGAAGATAACAAATTTAAATCGACAATTAATATTAAATTCAACTGACTAAAATACAAATTGATTTCAAAAAAAAGTTTAATTCATTGATAATAAACAGTTATCATTGTTCTAATCCAATACAGGATTTATATCAATCGATAGAATTGTTTCGACAAAGTTTTTAACTTGCGAATTCAATTATTCTCGTTTTTTGAATTACGATAAATTAATATCTTTGAAATTAAATCATATATCGATTATAAGTCGTTAAATTCAATAAAAACTCATTTATTATTCCAAATAAATATTTAAAATAAAATTAAATATTCAATATAAAATAGCTTTAAAATCTGGGACGTTACACCGTAGGTGACAATATATTCGATACACTCAAGAGAAATGAGTGGTCGGTCATGTGTGGCCGGGTTGCAAGATGTTCTTGTTGAACCCAGTGTATTCCTCTCTAGAGATACACTATCGGCAGGTGGTTCCATACCTTGTCATAGTCGGAATTCAATCTCCAATAAGCCCGCGGCTTTGATTGTATATTATACATGTGGAGCGTGAGATGCAAGCGTTCTGCTAGATTGTTATTTACTTGTACTTAGACACTATTATAATATCAGAATATTATTGATTTCAAAAACGTTTTGGGTTATCGTAAGGTAAAACCCATTCGTGTTTATGTGTGGATTAGTCTTACGATTATCTTTTCTTTTGAAAAGGATTTTGAAAAGCTAAACCGAACGATTGGAGTTTACTCACACCAGTCCCATGACTAACCCAGAGTTTATTGTGTTTTGTTTTCCCTAAACTCTTGGGTGCCTAAATTTGTAATGGGCAGTCAAGTAGTCAGGAATTTACATATATCATTAAAGGAGCATGGAGCAGGATGCTTCGATATTGGATATATATGAAGTTATTTCCACTGTTATATTTATATGATGTACTCGGATGACATATGTAAGTACAAATATGATTTTGTATTTCAAAATATGTATTATAATATATTTTATTCGTTCCGCTGTGAGATTCGTGTTTACTCTGATTCTGTTCTGTTGTGTTCTTCTTCTTCTATTCTAATTTTCTTTCTTCCTATTTCTCACCCTCTAACTTCTTTCTATAAATGATCAGGTATTTCCAATGCTTGAATAGTGAACATGGTTTTTATGTTGATTTTCAGGGTCTAAAATCCTGTGGTCGTTATAGCAATGCAAGCCAGAGGGTAGAGTTTTACCTTATAATAGCCAAACATGCTTGATACGCTTTTAAACAAATCATTTTGATATTACTATAAGTGCATAGTGTCAAAATAACTTCAAATATAAATGTATCAATCATAGACGGCATAGTACCCCATCCTACAATGTCGCCATATAGGTTTACAACTAAAACCAAAAGGTCACGTATTGGAAATTGGATTTTTGTCATGAGTCAAGGCAAGGGATGGTATCCTTAATGATTCAGGTCACCTCTAGCAAGATGACCCAGGATCACACCTACGGGCAACCCTTGGATCCTGCAGTGTCAGTCCACACTTACTTTAGTGGATTGGTTATTCCTGAACAATATGTTTCCCAATCCTATCGGACCTCCAAAATGGTTAGTACGTCGACCAATCATATCTGAGGCACCTCGCTATCCATCATCCACATAAGTAAATATTCCTGGGCTCCATACCATGGCACTACCTCTAGCTAGAAAGAAACATATGCACTCACTATGTCCTTTATCCCGTTTTTGACTCTTACCGAGGCGTGAGGCTCGCGAATTAACGCTACATACATAGCTATGCTATTTGAAGCCGTGTTTTGATCATCAACTACAAGACTCTGCTTTTCAACAAGAAGCCTTGATCATTTGCATCTTAGCATGCCACATTGACATTTCACGCCATACAACTAATGTCTATCAATATATAACATCTAAGCTCGTACGTCTCAGAGAAGGGAGTTAAGCAAGAGAATTAATTCTCCGCCACCAAACAGATGTATATTTAATAAAAATCAATCAACACATCATGAAATCCAATCTCAGGCACATATCCATTTAAAATCCCGTTCTGGATCTGAACGAAACCGGAGGCACCTTATTCCTCGTCTCATATGTCCAATACAGGAGAGAGGTCCTCGCATATCCGGTCGATCTCCAAGTACGTCTGGACGATTACCACTTATTACTTTGTCTTGGGTGTACAACCCAATCAAGACAGTAGTAATCATCCATACGATGTGAAGATCTCCCGTCTTCGACCATCGTCTTCATCGTGGAATTTTAGTCGCCGTATAAGTTGTTCAGAATGGGTTAAACCCGATCTTTCTGAATAACTTGCATATTTTATAATAATAATAAAGTGCTATAAAAACACATCATGCGCCTTATTCCAATTTAGAATATTCGTTTATTCAAATATTCACATCTCTAGGGAAAGGTTCCCATTAATTTTATCAAAGATAAATTCTTTTTAACTTATTCTTTAATCTTCCTTTGGATATCAATTTCAAAAGAATTTATTATCTTTTAACAATTCTAAACCAAATTAAGGTTCATAAAATTAGTCGGGATTATCGAGCCATACCGAAGTAGTCATTTATTTTATTATCCCAATCCCCACCTATTCATCCCATAGAGCAAAACTGGTAGTACCCACATCTAACACCCATGGTGTTATTGGTAAATTTAATTACCATTTCACGTTTCAAATCTAATTAAAGGTTTAAGTATCGCCTGGAGTAAAACTGGTGGTACTCCATTCTCGATCAATTCATGAATTCGGTAAATTTAATTAACTCATTCACTTTCCAATCTAATTAAAGATTCATTAAAACCCTAATTGGTTTTAATCTCCAAAAATCATTACTTAATGATTATTCAATCTTTAAGAAACTAATCTTGTCTTTTACAAGGTCAAAGAACAAATGTTATTTAAAACATTGTTCACGATAAACCCAAAATCGACTTCCATTTAATTCCAATTTATAGCTATAAATTGGAAAACTTCGTTTATCTTAATTGAAAGATTTATTCTTTTCTCAAAGGGGTTTAAGAATGGTGTTATTAAAGACACCATTCAAGACAACCCAAAATCCAATTTGACATTAAATACAAGACTCTGAATAGAAATTAATATCGGCTTATATTCAATATCAAATTTTGAAACCAACGGATATCGTATTGGGAATAATGATATTTTATTTTCCAAATTCCTCAACAATATCCGTATAATCACGGAATCCAGATTATTTCCATTTAAAACCTTTCCACTTCATTTGCAGGAAAATTCTGGTTATTTCAAAAACCATTTACAAATCCAGTTTATTTATTTAAAAACTTGGATTATTATTCTAGTTAATAACTAGTTTATTTCAATAAAAATATATTTTTATCTTTTCAAACTTGGAATTTTTCAACCAAAATCTCTCCAAATCATTTATTATGATTTTACACAAATTTTCCATATTTTTAATAATAAAAATTTTAGGCCCTTTCAGTCGGTTTCCAATAACTGCTACCGAACTTCATCCATAACGACCTTTTCTGAAATTGATTTGGAAATAATTTAAAATCCAACTGTTCAAATTTAAATTTCTTATATTCATTGGAATGATCTTTTCGATATGAACCCAACAGTTCCTATTTTAGGAGAATCCGACAGTCAGATCTCCCGTTACAATAATTTGAAGTTAATGGTTAAAATTCGCGAAAGGTCGCTGCGCGGCACGTTCTATTAAAGCCGTTAAATATATATATAATATATATTGTTGTTTCCATTTAAATCATTTATAAATTCATTTTAAAACGATTTCAACTTCCTTTTCAATTTTAAATCAAAATTGAATGCTCTATATCATTACAATATTAAAATGATAATATTTTCAAAACATCATATTTTGAAATCAAATCTTTTCGATATTCATTATAAAATGAATAAAATTGACAGAAAAATCCGTTCGAGTTAAAATGGCGTACATCTATTAACTCGGCTTCATATATATCAATATTTTCGTGTCATTGGACATCAAAATCATATTTTGACTTTTTACTCAATATTATTTTAAAATATTCGTTATTTTTGAATTGGAATCAGACTCAATCAATTACCATATAATTTTGTTTATATGGATTCCATACATCGCATGTATTCAAAAGGGTGTGTTGGGCACACATCCCTATTAACTTTAAAAATGTTAAAAAAGTCCGGCCATAAAAGAATACAAATTACATCCCTATTTTTGAAAACCGACTAATAAAATTCCGATTATATCCTTTGAAACCCTCAAAACCCTCGTTCCACAAATTGTCATTTCATTTATCGCAGCGCAGACGATCAAAGAGGAAAATTAAATCTTTTCAACCGATTTTCATTTTTTTTAATCTCGATCGAGTGAAAATACCTAAAATCATTACTAAATTGATCAGAAATTTTCATGGACATGGCGAGAACAAAGGTAAAAAATTGATTTTCTTATTTTTCTGTCAAATAACGAATAATCTTGTCATATTTTATATTAAAATATGATTAATGTAACGACCCGTATTCTACGCATCACAGGATCGTAGGACATTTATTTCTTTCACATACGAAGTCGTATGGTCACGTAACTTTGGGAGACGACTATTGGGGTCATTTCCCATGTTCATGATTTTTCCCGATTTTTAAATGACCATTTTACCCCTAGTTGGCACTGTTTTGGCCATAACTTTTGACTGGAAAGGAATTTTGACCTGAAACTACTTCCATTAGCTCCGGATTATGGTTTACAATTCCGTAGAGTGGTCACATTAGCCAAACGGACTCACCGTTTGGGAGATATGGCTGAAACAAGTTTTAGATGGTGAAAAACAGCTTAATTGGGCTTAACCGGGTGATTAGCAGCTAGGCCCAGAGGGGAATTTCGGGTTTAGAGGTATAGGAGGACTGACTAGGGTTAGGAAATCACTTTCATTTCAGTTTTGAGCCGCCACAAACCCTCTTGAGACCTTAGAAATGGCTTCCATACTCTAAAACCACTCCAAAACACATTTTTAGTGAAGATTAAGCCTAAACTACATCAAAGTAAGGCCAAATAGCAACAAAGCAAGGTTGGAGCTGCTGCTATACATAGGAATTCGACCCAAATAGAGAATATTTCAGTTTTGGGATTTTAGTTGTGGCCAAGGTGAGTGATTTGCATAGTTTTTGCACTAATTACGGTAATTAAGGGTAATTAGTGAAGATTAGCGAATTTATACACTAATAAATTCTGGAAAAATGGTTAGAAATTCTTAAATAATATTTTATGTTTCTGTTAGAAATTTGGTTCGATTTGATTAAGTTTTGTTAACCCTATGATTAGTTCTACTTAAACATGCTATGGGAAAATATGAAGCTTTAATCACTTTTGATCCATTTTGATTTATTTGAATTGTTGTTTGCTGTTTGTGGTTGCTATTACATGTTGCTATGACTCTATGGTATGTTTTATGATTAATTAGAATAGTTAAATTGGTCGAAAACGTCGTCGAATGGCGTAGAAAGCTCGCTGGAAAGTTGCAGAAATGTGCAGGTTCCTAACCGGTTCGGATCGGGTGAGGGCTCGGATCGGATATGTGAACTGGGCAAGAAAACCGACCCGAACTGGAATTTGGTACATAGGAGACTTGACAAAAAGGAAGGCCGTTTACTTAGAGTTGGAGTGGACAGAAGGGGATCGGATCGGAAGAATAATGGGGGCCAGATCAGATCGACTTGGAGACGCAGGGCTCGGATCGGAAGTAAACTCTTTGGAGGACTAGCAAGAGGGAAAGCCACGCGGATCAGATAGCAAGTGCGGATCGGATCGGAGTAGATGGAAAACGGGAGCGGAGCGGATCGGAATAGATGGAAAACGAGGGAGCTGATCAGAGAAAACTAGAAGGAAGACAGCAACCCGACCCGACCCGGATGAGGACACCGACCCAACCCGGAGCGTAGTACCCGACCCGAACCGATGAGGGTGATGACTACCGAACCGAACCGAATTCTAGGACTGTTACTGCGCGACAACTCTTCTAAAGACCCACTCCAATTCGACCAAACCCGAGATGCAAAGGAAGTCCAAATGAGAAGTTAGAGCTCAAGATTCAGATGGGAATCAACGAGTTCGCTTCATGGTTGGGCTTTGCTGCGGGACGCGTGCCAAGGGGTTATCGACGTCTATAGCTTTGGACCACTATGGTAGGAGGTACGAAGGCGGATTCAGGGCCATTATGGCATCAGTAGGACCAAGGGCTACAACCAATGAAGTGGGTCATTGAAATGTTTGGTCATGACTCCATATGTTTAGCTTGGTCATAGCAGGGTTTCTACAAGTCGGGATTCGTCATTACCTCAGTTTGTCTAGTGTTCCAAAGTGGTAGATATCGTACGCTTTACGCACTGAGTGAGGGATGTGAGGATGGTTGCTATGGATGATTTGTTTGCTATCATTGTGACATGCACACCCCACCCCCGTATTCTTACACTATTTATTATGGCACCTTGGAGTATTGTACGGTATGCGGTACTAACTCTTTGGTTGCAGGTCCAGGTTCAGGTATGGTTTAGTATACCTGTTATCATTCTGTTTAGATGCTTATCGCTCATACCAGGCTTTATGTCTGACCCAGAGTTTTATGTCTCCTCTTATTACTCTGGGTGCTCACACGAGCAGACTAGAGACAGGTTAGCTGGTGATGCACGGGTAGATGATCCGGAGACGAGCAGGAGGCTTCCACGTAAAATATATACATAATATTCTCCCTGTATTGTTGAAGTTCATTGCTTGGGCATTGGTGGGGCATCTTCTATTTTAACTTTCTTTTGTTTAGAGACAGAAAATTGTAATAAGCTGTATTTGAATTTCCGCTGCTCTGATGATTGATGTTGATTTTAGTTATCAGCTTATGCACTGTCTCACCTGTTTTATGTCAAGTATGTTATTATTATTATATTTTATTCCATGCGCTGTGAGACATTCTACAGGTTCCTTGATTAGTTCATTCCCTTCTTTCCTTTCTTCTGACGACCGTCCCGTACTAGTCGGGCATGCATACAGCGCACTTCCGGAGGAAATGCAGGCTGGTGCGGGGCGGGCCGTCACACTTGGTATCAGAGCTCTAGGTTGCGTAGTTAACCTAGGGAAGTTATCAGGGAGAGATAATATACGTATACGAGAGAGCGTATTTGTGATTATTTTGGTTTTTAAAAAGCTATATATATACTATTAGTAGTATAAGAATGAAGTCGTGCTGCACTAGCACCACTATGGGGTCGTTAATCGTTTCCTTTTTCAGATTGACGATGAGCCGATATGTTAGAGGTATCGGTAGAGGGGCCAATAATGGGAATGCTGCTGACATGAGGACGATGTTTACTGACCTCATGAGAGAGATGCTTAGAGGTGTACAGAGGGCAGCTCCCAATGGTGGAAATGGTGGTGGTCCAATAGTGCAGGCGCCAAGAGTCGACTTCGCCAAGTTGAATAAGGATTATAATAGCCTTGGTGGGAAGCCGTTCCACGGAACGGAGTCGGCCACGGATGTTCAAGATTGGTTAGATAGTTGCGAATGTATCTTCGAGGATTTGGGTATCGAGGATGCGATGAAGAGAAAACTAGCGTCCCGTCAGCTGCAAGGGCGGGCAATGAATTGGTGAATGCTATAAAGGCAGCTACTCCCGAAGATCAGATTACTTGGGAGCAGTTTAAGACTCGCTTTAGTGAGAAGTTCATTCCAGCTGCTCAGAAGTCAGTGCTGTTTAAGAAATTCTTGGAGCTCAAGCAGAATGGCAGAGCTGTCTCGGAGTACATTGCTGAATTCGACACTTTGTCGAAGTATGGGTTATCTCTTATTGATACTGCCGAGAAAAAGAATGAGAAATTCATAACTGGTTTGGATCAGTACTTGGGGGAAAAACTTATTAACCACATCGATGAGACGTTTGAATCGATTGTGGGGAAAGCATTAAGATCGGAAAGTCTCTACCCTAAGCCGAAGACTGAGGTTGCATCTGCAGATGAGCCAAAGCCACAAGCAAGTGGTGGAGGCAAGGGTGGTTCCCAGAATAAGAGAAAGCAGAACCAAGCTAAGGATGGCCAGAAGAAAAAGAATAAGCAAGATGTGGAGTGCTTCAGCTGTGGTAAGAAGGGCCGTTATGCTAGTAATTGTCGGGCCAAGCCAGCGGATAGGAAGTGCTTCAACTGTGGCCAAATGGGACACCACAAGGACAAGTGTCCGCAACCCCCTAAAGAAAAGCAAATGGTGAAAGCATATGCTCTCAATGCTATTCCTTCTTCGTCGAATGCCCCAACTGCGGCGGAGAAGGGAAAGAATGTCGTCATTCAAGGTATGCTTTCTGTTTATGATGTTCCTGTTAGAGTTTTGTTTGATACCGGAGCTTCCAGTTCTTTCATATCTAGTGACCTGGTAGATAGGTTGGGATTGGAGCCCGAGATTGTCGATAGACCTTTAGTAGTGACGAACCCGATTGGTGGTTCGACTAGCCTTAGCATGATTTGTCGTAATGTGGTCTTATCGAGTCATGGATGCATGTTTGTTTGTGATTGCTTTGTTTTGGGCTTTACTGGGTTTGGCATTATTTTGGGAGTAGATTGGCTCCGAAGGTATGGGGTGGTGGTAGACTGTGAGAGCTTTTTGGTGACAGCTAGAGCGGATGATGGGCGGAGGATAGTATTTGGTGGTCTACCCAGTAAGGGGGTATTGGCTAGTTTTCTAAACTCCCTTGACATTCCGCATAGTGAGTTGTCAGGTTTGCCTGTGGTTGGCCAGTATCCGGATGTTTTCGAAGAAGTGACCGGACTTCCACCACACCGAGAGATTGAGTTTCGTATTGATTTGGTAAAGGATGCCAGGCCTATAGTGATGCCACTTCGTCGTATGGCACCAAGGGAGCAGCGGGAGCTCGAGGTGCAAGTCAGCGATCTTTTGAAGAAGGGATTTATCAGAAGGAGTGTTTCTGAATGGGGAGCACCAGTTGTGTTTGCTACCAAGGCGGATGGTTCCCTTCGTTTGTGTGTAGACTACCGCGAGTTGAATAAAGTGACGAGGAAGAACAAGTATCCTCTCCCGCGGATAGATGATTTGTTCGATCAGTTGAGTGGCGCGAGAGTGTTCTCTCAGTTGGATCTCGCGACAGGTTTTCATCAGCTTAGAGTGGAAGCTGAGAGTGTAGCTAAAACGGCATTTCGAACGCCGTCTGGATTTTATGAATGGTTGGTTATGCCATTTGGGCTGACTAATGCCCCGGCATATTTTGTGGATCTTATGAATAGGGTATTCAGAGATCAGTTGAATAAGTCTGTCCTTGTGTTCGTTGATGATATTTTGGTCTATTCGAGGACAGAGGAAGAACACAAGGAACATCTAAGAGTAGCGATGGAGGTGTTGAGAAAACACCAATTGAAAGCCAAGTTTTCTAAGTGTCACTTCTGGAAGAGGGAAGTGAGGTTCTTGGGCCATGTTGTATCAGAGAACGGTATTGCCGTGGACCCAGCAAAGGTGGCTACGGTACAAGATTGGCCTACGCCCAAGAATGCAACAGAAGTAAGAAGTTTCTTGGGATTAGCTGGATATTATCGTAAGTTTATCCAAGGTTTCTCCAAGATAGCAGCCCCATTGACCCAGTTGACCAAGAAGAATCAAGCTTTTGTCTGGGATGAAAGGTGCGAGAATGCATTTAAAAGTCTAAAGGACAAGTTGACAAGCGCACCAGTGTTAGTCATTCCTAAGGGGGATGAAGAGATGACGGTATACACGGATGCCTGTGGTACCGGACTGGGTGCTGTATTGATGCAAAGCGGTAGGGTTGTAGCTTATGCAAGTCGGCAATTGAAACCGCACGAGAGAAGATACCCTACCCATGATTTAGAATTGGCAGCGATCGTGTTCGCGTTAAAGATGTGGAGACACTATCTCTTGGGAGAAAGATTTGAGCTGTTTACATATCATAAGTCGTTATAGTATCTCTTCTCTCAGAAAGATCTGAATCTCCGTCAGCAGAGATGGTTAGAGTTCTTAGCTTCCTATGATTTTGACACCGCATACACACCGGGAAAGGGCAATGCGGTGGCTGATGCATTGAGTAGAAGACATGCCAGCTTAGGGGCTATGTTCCTTGAATGGAAGCAACTGGAGTATATCGCGGGTTTTGATTTCAGACCAAAGTGCGAATTGGATCCAGAAATGTTAGCAAGTTTGACGATCAGACCCACTTTAATTGAACGGATCGGCTCTAGTCAGAGGGACGATCCTAACCTATTGGAAATCATCTCCAAGTTAAAGATGGATATCAATGAGGAGATGAACAAGTATGGGCTTGATCGAGATGGATGGCTTAGAAAGAATGTAAAGCTTGTTGTACCCAATGTCAATGAATTGAGAGATGAAGTGCTTAGAGAATGTCATCACTCAAAGCCGACTATACACCCCGGTGGTAATAAGATGTATCGAGATATGAAGCAGACCTACTACTGGGAAGGGATGAAAAGAGACGTTGGGAAGTTTATATCCAAATGCATGAATTGCCAGCTAGTTAAAGCAGAGCAAAAGAAGCCTAGTGGGTTGTTACAACCATTAGAAATTCCCGAATGGAAATGGGAGCAAGTCTCGATGGATTTCATTGATGGTTTACCAAGGACTAGATCGGGACATGATAGCATTTGGGTAGTTGTGGATCGACTGACTAAAAGTGCAAGATTTATACCAGTCAAATCGACCAGAACGGCAGCTAAGTTAGCAGAATTGTATATGAAGTGGGTAGTGAGATTTCATGGAGTACCTAAAAGCATTGTGAGCGACCGAGACCCGTTGTTCACTAGTGAGTTTTGGAAGAGCTTACAAGAGGCTCTAGGGTCAGAGTTACATCTCAGTACCGCATATCATCCTCAGACCAACGGTCAGACGGAGAGGGTGAACCGTATTTTGGAAGACCTCTTGAGAGCATGTATATTGGATTTTGGTGGATCATGGGATGACCATTTGCATCTAGTAGAGTTTGCATATAATAATAGCTACCAATCCAGTATCGGTATGGCTCCGTTTGAAGCTTTGTACGGAAGACCGTGCAACTCACCATCATGTTGGATAGAGACTGGCGAGAAGTTTATGCTTGGACCAGATGTGGTGAGGGAAACTTCAGATAAGATCAAGATCATTCAACAACGAATGAAGGCTGCCCAAGATAGGCAGAAGAGTTATGCTGATAAGAGGAGAAGAGACCTAAAATTCTCCGCTGGTGACTTGGTGTTTGTCAAGATTTCTCCGTTGAAGAGCGTAATACGATTTGGCAGGAGAGGCAAATTAGCACCAAGATTTGTTGGTCCATTCCCTGTTCTTGAACTAGTCGGGAATTTGGCATACAGAGTTGACTTACCAGAGAAGATGGCGGGAGTTCACGATGTATTTCATGTTTCCCAACTAAGGAAGTTCGTTCACGACTCAGATATGACTATTTCACCTGATCAGTTAGAGGACTTCGAAGTAGAACCTGAGGCGGTTGGGAACCGCAAGCCGGCCCGTATTGTCGCACACGACATGAAGCAACTTCGAAGGAAGGCGATGAAGCTAGTCAAGGTACAGTGGAGCGAGGACGAGAATGATTGTACTTGGGAGACAGAGGAGAACATTAGGAAGGCACACCCAGAACTCTTTGCCTGGTAAGATTTTGACTTCGATTTAGTTTTCCGCATGCTAGGATAGGCTTGCTTGCTTGTTTTGCATGTTTGATTGTTGTATGTGGTTGTTAGGCATGCGGGATCCTTTGTATGTTTTGGGTTAAGGAATTTCGGGGGCGAAATTTCTTAAGGGGGGGAGAGTGTAACGACCCGTATTCTACGCATCATAGGATCGTAGGACATTTATTTCTTTCACATACGAAGTCGTTTGGTCACGTAACTTTGGGAGACGACTATTGGGGTCATTTCCCATGTTCATGATTTTTCCCGATTTTTAAATGACCATTTTACCCCTAGTTGGCACTGTTTTGGCCGTAACTTTTGACTGGAAAGGACTTTTGACTGGAAAGGAATTTTGACCTGAAACGACTTCCATTGGCTCCGGATGATGGTTTACAATTCCGTAGAGTGGTCACATTAGCCAAACAGACTCACCGTTTGGGAGATATGGCTGAAACAAGTTTCAGATGGTGAAAAACAGCTTAATTGGGCTTAACCGGGTGATTAGCAGCTAGGCCCAGAGGGGAATTTCGGGTTTAGAGGTATAGGAGGACTGACTAGGGTTAGGAAATCACTTTCATTTCAGTTTTGAGCCACCACAAACCATCTTGAGACCTTAGAAATGGCTTCCATCCTCTAAAACCACTCCAAAACACATTTTTAGTGAAGATTAAGCCTAAACTACATCAAAGTAAGGCCAAATAGCAACAAAGCAAGGTTGGAGCTGCTGCTATACATAGGAATTCGACCCAAATAGAGAATATTTCAGTTTTGGGGTTTTAGTTGTGGCCAAGGTGAGTGATTTGCATAGTTTTTGCACTAATTACGGTAATTAAGGGTAATTAGTGAAGATTAGCGAATTTATACACTAATAAATTCTGGAAAAATGGTTAGAAATTCTTAAATAATATTTTATGTTTCTGTTAGAAATTTGGTTCGATTTGATAAAGTTTTGTTAACCCTATGATTAGTTCTACTTAAACATGCTATGGGAAAATATGAAGTTTTAATCACTTTTGATCCATTTTGATTTATTTGAATTGTTGTTTGCTGTTTGTGGTTGCTATTTCATGTTGCTATGACTCTATGGTATGTTTTATGATTAATTAGAATAGTTAAATTGGTCGAAAACGTCGTCGAATGGCGTAGAAAGCTCGCTGGAAAGTTGCAGAAATGTGCAGGTTCCTAACCGGTTCGGATCGGGTGAGGGCTCGGATCGGATATGTGAACTGGGCAAGAAAACCGACCCGAACTAGAATTTGGTACATAGGAGACTTGGCAAAAAGGAAGGCCGTTTACTTAGAGTTGGAGTGGACAGAAGGGGATCGGAAGAATAATGGGGGCCAGATCAGATCGACTTGGAGACGCAGGGCTCGGATCGGAAGTAAACTCTTTGGAGGACTAGCAAGAGGGAAAGCCACGCGGATCAGATAGCAAGTGCGGATCGGATCGGAGTAGATGGAAAACGGGAGCGGAGCGGATCGGAATAGATGGAAAACGAGGGAGCTGATCAGAGAAAACTAGAAGGAAGACAGCAACCCGACCCGACCCGGATGAGGACACCGACCCGACCCGGATCGTAGTACCCGACCCGAACCGATGAGGGTGATGACTACCGAACCGAACCGAATTCTAGGACTGTTACTGCGCGACAACTCTTCTGAAGACCCACTCTAATTCGACCAAACCCGAGATGCAAAGGAAGTCCAAATGAGAAGTTAGAGCTCAAGATTCAGATGGGAATCAACGAGTTCGCTTCATGGTTGGGCTTTGCTGCGGGACGCGTGCCAACGGGTTATCGACGTCTATAGCTTTGGACCACTATGGTAGGAGGTACGAAGGCGGATTCAGGGCCATTATGGCATCGGTAGGACCAAGGGCTACAACCAATGAAGTGGGTCATTGAAATGTTTGGTCATGACTCCATATGTTTAGCTTGGTCATAGCAGGGTTTCTACAAGTCGGGATTCGTCGTTACCTCAGTTTGTCTAGTGTTCCAAAGTGGTAGATATCGTACGCTTTACGCACTGAGTGAGGGATGTGAGGATGGTTGCTATGGATGATTTGTTTGCTATCATTGTGACATGCACACCCCACCCCCGTATTCTTACACTATTTATTATGGCACCTTGGAGTATTGTACGGTATGTGGTACTAACTCTTTGGTTGTAGGTCCAGGTTCAGGTATGGTTTAGTATACCTGTTATCATTCTCTTTAGATGCTTATCGCTCATACCAGGCTTTATGTCTGACCCATAGTTTTATGTCTCCTCTTATTACTCTGGGTGCTCACACGAGCAGACTAGAGACAGGTTAGCTGGTGATGCACGGGTAGATGATCCGGAGACGAGCAGGAGGCTTCCACGTAAAATATATACATAATATTCTCCATGTATTGTTGAAGTTCATTGATTGGGCATTTGTGGTGCATCTTCTATTTTAGCTTTCTTTTGTTTAGAGACAGTAAATTTGGAAAATTGTAATAAGCTGTATTTGAATTTCCGTTGCTCTGATGATTGATGTTGATTTTAGTTATCAGCTTATGCACTGTCTCACCTGTTTTATGTCAAGTATGTTATTATTATTATATTTTATTCCATGCGTTGTGAGACATTCTACAGGTTCCTTGATTAGTTCATTCCCTTCTTTCCTTTCTTCTGACGACCGTCCCGTACTAGTCGGGCATGCATACAGCGCACTTCCGGAGGAAATGCAGGCTGGTGCGGGGCGGGCCGTTACAAATAACTTGGAATTGTTGCATGAATATATGATTATATACAAATATTCAACCAAATTTGTTTGAAAAAATGTTTTAGGTTGCAAAAAAATTTCGTATTATCATTTTTTTAGATTTGAAACATTGTTGGAAGACGTTGTTATGAAATATCCCAGATTAGTAACATGATTGAATGTTTTTAATTAGAAATGTTTCTTGATGATGTGATTTATATCAGGAATGTTGCATAATTATTTGATTTTATTCTTAAATGTTGCATGATGTTATGCATCTGCCAGATGTTGTGTCATACATGTGTTTAGAACATGGTTATAGTATTACCCAAATAAATTCATTAAAAACCATGAATAAATGTGTATATAAAAAAGTCGAATGGAAATATGCATGTATTAAGATTGTTTTAATAGTTGTATGCATGTATTTTTTACGTATGCAAACATATAATCATATATTAAAAACAGTTGCTTATATGGATGTTATATTTGTCACAGATGCTTATATTTAAAAATTTAAACATTGTAGTTGCATAAATTAATGAATTTAATCAGAAATATAGTATTCTTGTAGGCAAATTTTCAAAATTAATGAGTACAAGTGTGCATTTATTACATGATTCTTGCAATTGTATATTAATTTAATAAGAAATGTTGCACGTAAATACGCAACTATCAACAGATAGTTGCATGATTATATGCAATTATTCAGATGTAAAACATGCAAATATAAATTTAGTTCATGGTTGTTTCATAATTATACACATCTAATTACAAATGTTGTACATAGTTGTGAAATTATCGGCTGATTTATCAAGAAATCTTTGAAGTTATCCAAAAAATGTTGAATACAATTGTGCAACTGTCAACAGATAGTTGCATGTTTATATGCAGGTATTCATAAATAATGCGTACTAGCGTGCATTTATCCCCTGAATGATGGTTAAATATGTGCATGTAATAAGAATTCTTGCATACAATTGTACAATTATTATGTATTTGTTGCATGATTATATGAATTTTACAAGATGTGTTGGATGCTACAATTTATTTGGTCACTGATTGTTGCTAGCGTGCACTTATCACCGGAAAAAGGTCAGATTAAAACAGCATAAATGAGTTTAGTAATAATTTTTTATTTATAGTATGCATGTATTTTCAGTAAATTCAAAATTATATGCATATGCTCAATTTGTATACAAACATATATGCATATATTCAATTCATTTGCATAAATGGATGAATATATTCAACATAATTGCCTAAAACCATGAATTTATGCAGAATTTTTGCATAATTTAATGAATATATTAATTAGTACAACATACATATAGGCATTTTTTTAATAACTGTTGCATGCAACTCTGCATTTATAAAATGATTATTAAAGTATTCAAATGAATGTGATAGTAAAATTTGCATACTAATGTGCAGTTATTATTTGAATGTTGCATGATTCTATACATTTAATTAGAATTGATGATTGCAAGCCTGCAACCATCAACAAACAGGTTTATAATACTCTGCAGTTAATCAAAATTTTAGAATGTAAGTGTGCATTTATCTAATGATTGTTGCATGATTTTGTTGATGCAGTAATAAATGTTGCATACCTCTGTGCATATATCCAATGTTTGTTTCATAGTTATATGCTTTTAAACATGGTTATTTAAAAATGTTCTTACTTTTTTGCAAAGACCTAATGTAGAAGAAAATGATGCAGTTGACAGTGAGCAGGAGAAAGCCTTAGTTACAGCTGACCAGCCGACGACATCTCTACATCTTAGGAAAAAACAAAAAGTTGAAGAGGGCCCAAATATTAAAAAAAAAAAAGTATATAGAAACAACCTAAAATCAATTATAGATATGGTCGAGAAATTGAAAGCTGATGATTTATTTAATGGAGAACATAACTTACTTGTTGAAAATTTTCCTCTTGGTAAATTCATTGACATGATTTTTGACGGCATCATTTCACCTTCCGAGACAACAAAAAATTCTACAACCATGGATATCGTAATCAGAAGCTATAAAAAAAACAAGAAATATTTTCAATTTGGTGATTTGGTACTCATATTTACAGAAGATGATGTTGCAAAGATGTTGGCCGCCCCAACACAAAGAGAAATGATTAATACCAGTGGTCATATAAAGAAGGAAGACAAGAATGATGAAGAATTTATATCTTTTATAGAAAAACATTATAAGAATGAAAAAGATATAAACAAAATGAATGTAGAAAGTGAGATTTTCTCGACGATCAAAGAAGATTCACCCGAAGCATGCTTTGACACTGTGAAACTTGTTCTTCTCTATTTAGCGGCTACATTTTTGGTTTCCACTCCAAACTACAGCTTACCGTGGATGCTGTAGTCATATTGTGTGTGTAACCAAAAATTAAAAGCAAATTCTTGGTCAAACACTTTTCACAACCATCTATTTACCCAAGTGAACAAATATCACGAGACACCACGCAAGATTAGTGCTTGTGTTGCACTATTCTTGGTAATAATGTCAAACTGATTTGTTAATTCATTATTAGTGAACTTTTCATATTACTAATAAATGTTCTTTTTTTTTTGGAAGTGGTGGTTTTGTGAACAAACCTTTGTTCTAAGGACATCTAAGCTAGAATTCAACAACGTTTATCCGTTGGCTGGAAAATGGAACATTACAAAGCTGAAGCCGTCAATGATTCTTAACGTCACATTCAACACTGTTAGAATTGTATAAAATATATTGTGTTTGCAGGTGACATATTAAAATTTTCAAAATAGCTATATAATTATGTGCAAATATATTTTGTATTAACATAAATAAATGCAGCTATTGGGAATGTTTCATTTGTAGTAAAAAATGTTGCTTTCTTTTGCGCAATTATTAAAAAGAACTTGTTTAGTTTAGGGCTAGTAAGTTTTAATGTTTACCATTTATATTCCCTAAAATTTTTTTAGTACTTACATAATTCTATGTAGTTATGTCTAAAAGTTGTGAACATATATGCAAGCGTTCTTAATATTAGAACAATTATAGTATATTTACATAAAATTATGAAGTATTTATATATAGTTGCACACATAAGTGCAACTATATACATTATTAATTCATCATGGTGTGTTGCATGTGTTTCTAGGATGTGGAAGGAAAAGAAATGAAATTGTTGAAGCAGGCAGTTGACAAGGATGATGAATATGCTGTGTTTTACAACAAGAGGGAAAAAATTGGACTTCATAGCGTAATTAAAATTGGAGAATAGACGGTTAAAAAAAGAAAATTTGCAGTTAAAACAAAGGGCCGATGAGCTTGAGGCTAACTCATCAACAGAAGATAGTGCAAATAAATAACTTGAAATAAGAGATGATGCAGCTGACATGCATGCTGCCAGTGAAGAGGAAATGGATAGTGCAGAGGATGATGAACAAGAGAAAGAAGAAATGAATGTTAATTTAGATAGCGAGAAAACTGGTAGTGAAGAAGAAGAAGAGGAGCAGGTTAAACAAAAAGAGAACCAAATGGAGCAGGATAAGGGAAATAAAAATAAGAAGAAGGGAAGTATGAAGTTAGACCGGGGGGCAAAAATGATAGAGAAAATAGTGATGAAGATCAGGAACAGAAAGAAGAGGACAAGAAGGAACAAGAGCAGGAGCAGAAACAGAATTATGATGAGGAGCAGCAGACGGGACAGTTGGATATGGAAAAGGTGCTAGAGAACATGGATCATGAGAAGGACAAGAATAATGTTGATGATGCTGAAGTTAATAAAGACAATACACGAACGGTTGAAAAAGAAGATGAACTTAAAAAGGCAGAAGTCGACAATGTGATTGACGAGATGGATTAGCCGCTACAAAAGAAAAATGATTAGCAAATGGAGATGAATGAGGAATGGGAAAAAGAGCAGAAAATTATAAGTATAGAAAGGATAAAAGGTATTTTAAAAATAAATAGGTTATGACCATAATACAAGTTTATACAATTTATCACCAAAAGTAGTTATATATCTATTCAGCATCAGTATTTTTTTCGTTTATGTAGGTAATAAAAAATAACACTTACTGATGGTAATAATGTATACATTATCAAGTTTGTAGACACAATTTATTAAAAAATAGTTGCACACTTTTATGTATACATTTAGAATTAATGCATGCTTGTGTGTAGCTATTAAGAAATATTGTATGCTTGGTTGGTTTAATCTACTTAGAATATTTGCACACTTGTTTGCAACTATTCAGAATAGTATCATGATTATGTGAATATATTCACGCTTGATTGAATTTGTTCAGAATAATTTCATGCTTTTGTGCAGTTATTTTGAATTTATGCATCTTTGTGAACATATATTTAGATATTGATGGGACTAATTATGTCAAAATAGATAACAAGGAGAGGACTGTTGATGATATAGTTCCTGAAGATGTTAAAGTCCAAAAAGAGTTGGAGATAGACTAGCACTGCAAGAAAAACCGAGATTAGCGACAGATTTTTAGCAGCGGAAAATTCCGTCGCTAATTAGCGGCAGATTTCCGTGTGGTTTATAAGAGAAAATATTTTGGATTTTATATGTCATCTTATTATAAATTATTACCGTCGAATACTAATTCTGTCGCTAAGTCAATGGAAATTGCAGCTCTTTATCGTCATATAATATTTGGCGCTAAATTCCGTTGCTAATAGAGTCGGATTACCGTCGACATAATTTTGAAGCTATTTTCCTGCGATTTTCCAAGAGATTTGAAACGAACTTTTTTATTTTTTATTTATTAAATATTTTAAATTTGTGTTATTAATTAGTAATTAATTAGTAAATTTAAAATTTAAATAATTAATGTTAATAATACATTAGTAATTAATAATAAATAATAACTATTAGAAGTAAATAAAATTCAATAGTTAACGCTGATTAATTTTTTTTATGAAAATTAATGTTGATTAATTATTAATTACTATATAGTATAAATAAGAGGTAATAGTAATTAATAAAATAGTAATCTTTAATAAAATTCCCTTTCATTTTTGTTAATAATTTGCTTAATTTCTATTAATGATTCATAATTTTGTACAACTAAAGAAATTACTATTGAGAAATTATTAATAAATATAATTAATATATAATTAGTAATTAAGAAAAACAAAATGTTCAAAGTTTAAAAATAAAAAATTGAATAAATATTAAAAAAATTCTAAATTAAAAAAATTCAAACATTACCATACAAGTTTTGGAATTTTCTAAAATATATTTTAAACTATTCATAAATTTTAAATATAAAATTTTGAAGTTGTCAAAAGGTTTGAATTTTTTTTTTTAAATTATCTAAAAGTTTGTAAAATATTCAAAATTTCAGAGAATTCCAAAACATTAAAGAATTTCAAATTTTGAAAAAATAGAAACACTACGTTGAAAATTGTTACTTCCATGCGTATTTACAGTTTTCAATTGTAACTATCTTCTATGGGGCATTCATTTGAACCTGAACGTGGATAAAACTTTATTTAATGTTCGTCTGTCGTTGTTTACTGTTCGTCGATGGATATCCATGTAATAGTTAATATTGAATAATTAATAAGTATTAATTAATAACTATAATAACTAAATAACAATAGTGAATGATTGATTTGATAATTAGTAATTACAAAAATAATTTGAAGTAAAAATAATTAAGTAGTAGTAATAATAAATTACCGGATAATATTTAAT
Source organism: Allium sativum (assembly GCA_030737875.1). NCBI lineage: Eukaryota > Viridiplantae > Streptophyta > Magnoliopsida > Asparagales > Amaryllidaceae > Allium > Allium sativum. Next base: position 375,684,537 of record CM060909.1, on the reverse strand, counting down.
AGTTAATTTGAAATATGAAATAATTTATACTAATAATTATTAAGTTAATAATAATAAATAAATAAACATTAATTGATTAATAATTTCTACTAAACAATCATTATAATAATTTTTTCTATGAATTAATTTATGATATGTATTCAAATGAGGTATTTTTATGAACTAGTAAATGTTTCCAGATTTTGTAAATTTATATCTAAATTGATATAAACTATAAATTAATATTAAATATTGAATTCGATACTTAATCAAACCGACTTTGTCGGTTTTTCTTAATTCTACTGCGCTCTCGAAAACTTCCGTCTGTCTGAAGCTTTTTAACAATACCCATTTTGTCCTCCTTCACCTTTTTAATTACTCAATGGACACTTAATTTACTTACATGTGCCCTTCCTTATTTGTTTCTCTCTTTAATAGTGAATTGTTTCCTTCAGTTTGAACTAGTAATGTGTCGTTCCTTATCTGTTTCCCTCTTTAACCGTGAATTGTTTCCTTCAGTTTGAACTAGTAATTGTAACCTATTTTTATGTTTACACACAAATGTTACTCAATTTTATTTAATTACTATTCCGTTATAAATTTATTATTATTAAATTAACTCTTTGTATATTTGTAATGCGAATCATCGAACGCTGTAACGCACGTTTTAATTTCTTTACTAATTTGTAAAGTACTAATTATCACTGTATATTTGTATAAATGAATATACTAATTCGTGATAAGAAATTCTAAATTAAATGTTTGAAAAAGTAGACAGACAAATTAAGTTAAATTCAAAAGGTCCATGTTTATTTAATATTTTAGGATTTAATTTTGGAGTTTCGAAATAGTTCTAGCATTTAAATTTTGGCTTTGGAGTTCCTGCAAAGAGGAAGATAAAAATGACATAGAGAAGTCTGATTAAAGGAAGAAATAAACATGTAATTAATATACGGTCCATTTCTCTCCTTTAATTAAGATTGTCCATTCACTTAAATTTTGTAAAACTCCTACCCTTCTTTATATCCCAGTCGCCTATCATATACAGATGGGGTCCACTAGATTAATTCAATCACGATTATTTTCATTTAATCTAATTCAAAATATCATTGTGTGCGTTTTGTAACCTTTCACTCATGCACATTCATAAATACTAATGGTAATCAAATATGAAATATTTTTATTAACTTATATTACACAAATATTATTTAGTTTAATTTGAATAAATATTTATGCAGTACTTTAATGAAAGATTAGTTTTGGTTTATAATATTTCAAATTTTACCTTTTATATTCACGTAAAATTTAACTTAATAATCTACTTTAAACTGACTGAACGTGAACGTTTACTGTACTTTCACTTTAAATTATTTTTGGCTCCAAATAGCTTAAATTTGGGCTCCAAACTGTGAAAATTTCGGCTCCAACTTGTGAAAATTTCGACTTCAAACTTCAATTTTTACTGTACCGCACTTATCAAATCGTCGCTTTTTAAACCCAAATCCCTAATTTTTCTCAGCTACAATCCTAATTCATTTCCGCAACTTTCCCCTTCTTCTTCCTTAAATCTTCTCGAATCCGCCTCTCTTCTCTAACTTTTCTCCACCAAATTCAGATCTTGTTTTCTCCATGCCTTGTTGAACATAGAGGCTCTTCACCCAAACCATCGACTCGGATTCCAAGATCAGATTCGCCTTTCAACTATCTTGACTGCTACTTTTCTTTTGTTGAACTTCGTGCCTTCGTTCTTGCGTAGTATCACTACAAGAAAAACCGAGATGTTTTTATTGATTTTGATTTCAGAATTAATTCATCAGTTATTGTTTTAACCTAAATCGACCATGAGAGGAGATGGATTTGAAGAAGATCGACGTCCGTTCAGATCTGTCCTTTCAGGTACGATATCTTCAATCAGGTTCTGATACTTTCACCAATTCTTATTTAATTCTTTCAACCGCCAATTTGTATTGAATCCTAGATCGGTTTTTTTTTTCTTTTAAATTGTTGTCGTTAGTGCTTTGAATCGGGAACTGCAAATTGTTTATTGTTGTTTGCAACTTTTTTACTAAATACAATTTTGTTCCATGCTCTTTTTCCCTAAAGTATGCTATCATTGTAAAGCCAATCTCTTTCTCATTAGGATGTCCAACGGCATTTCAAATGTTAAAACTACAGTGGAGAAAGAATAAAAATTTATATAGTTTTGCAAAATACATTGAAGTATTGCAGCAATTGTAAAGTGCGAAATCCTATTTTAAAAAGTTAGAAAAGAATATAACTTGTTCATTTATAAAATAGACAAGATGGAAGAGAGTACAGACATATCAAAACGTAAAATTACATTGCAGAGCCATTTTTAGTGATTGGAAAGCTGAAGTAGTTGTGTTTTTGAATTCTTTAGGGGATTGATCATATGGAAAAATATTTTCTTTGGTTTTATAAGTTTAGGAGGAGCTTGGAAACTACAGAAGCCATTACAAAAGAATTTCCCTGTGGTCTTTGTTTCATATTTTCCTTTACTGCTTTCACAGTGCAATTTCATGAAACTTCTCGAAACTTCATATACCAGGTCACTCTAGTTCTCTAGCTCCTATTTGATGCATCCCCTAACGCATCTTTAGTTCTGTTTGCTTCATTTATTTCACCCCCTCCATGTTGCACATTACTATAACTTGTCTAACCTCCATAAGCAACAATTTTCAAGATTAAATGCAATTGATTTCCTACTCTAGCTCTATGCTACTAATGTCCTATTGCTTGTTCCGATTGTTTTCTAATGAGTTTTCGAGTTTATTTCATGATGTATTTGCTTCGGCTTCATTCATAGAAAATGCAAGCCTATATTATATTTGATATGTACCATGGATTCGATAAATTTCGATGATTTTGGTGCTTTGTTTTGCAATGAGTTTGATGTTTGGTTCTACGATGAAACTTGATTATGTTGGATACACGTACATGTTCAGTGCCTCATCACCAAAAATACTTGTTAGTGCATATTGTGTTATATTATCTGTTTAACATGGTCATATTTATATAGTTTAAGGAAAAGTACAACATTTGGCCTTAATGTCACTTTTACAATGCAGCTTCCATCGTCTTCTCAGCAATCAAAACGTCAACCTGTTGGCAATGAAGATGACGTCCACGAGCCACAGAAAACTGTCGAGGAGATGCGCATCGAGCTTGAGAATGAGAGAGCAGAACGAGCAAGACTCTCAAAACAACAGAAGGTAGATAATGAGAACTTTGAAGCACACCTGGCAAAGGTAATGTCAATACTCAGGGGTCACGATAGAGTTTCACGTTCGCCTTCGCCATCGTCATCTGCGTAGCTTGATTGGTATGTTAGGACTTATTTTGTAGTGATGTGGTTGTAGTATAACTATGGATATGTTTGTTATTTTGGTAGTTATGGGGTATTAGTACTGTTTTGATGGTTATGGCTGTTTATGGTTTAACGTTCACACCAACTGAATAATTTTGTTGTTTATAATTCAGCTTGGTGCACAAAATGAAGGATTGTGGATGTTTTTTATGTGATGTTAATATTATCTACGTTGTGTTGTTGCTTACTTTAGTGTTATTTGTATATGGATGGCAATTTTATACTGTTTTTTGATAGTTTTTATATCAGTTATCTGTAACTGAATAATATTAATTTGTAAAGCTGAAAGGAGTGGATCGAAAAACCAGTTATTGCCATATCAGAAAAGGAATAGCGACGTATTAGTATCAAAAGAAGAAAGCTAAATAAAAACGGCGACAATGATGCGTCGGTATTTCGAGGCTAATTTGAAAGATTTTACCGTCGAATTACTAACAAAAACAATAAAAATGTAATATACTCCAATTTAATTTCCGTCGCTAATCCTTTGCTAAATTGAAAGGGTTTACCGACAAAATAATAAACCAGATTGTTTATTTTATTAAATTTGTCGCTAATCCCTTGGTAATTAGAAAGGGTTTACCAACTACTTGAGTAAAAAATATTTTATTATAATTTAATTATCCATCGATAAAAAGTCGGTATATAAATTAAAATTAAATTAATAAATAAATTTTATTTTTGTTATAAAATCAGTAAAATGTCGGTAAAATGTTGGAAACCTCTTGCAAATTTCCGTCGTAAAATCTGACACAGATACCGTCATGGTTTTTACCGACCACCGAGACACGTAGGAAATCCGTCGCTAATGCCTGTTTAGCGACGGATTTGAAGCAGATTTTGCCGTAGCTATTTGCTGTTTTCCCTATAGTGTAGCAGCAGGAAAAGGAACACAGGGATCACGAAAAACATAATATGGATCAGAATAAGAGGCAGGGAAAGAAGTGGGAACTTCGGTCTTTAAAAAGCAAAAAAGGTAAAAAATAATAATAATTTGAGATGGTAAAAACGTTTCAAATATGTATGTTACTTTAGTACATTGCTAATATATCTGATATTATTTCCAGCTGTAGGCAAAAGAAAACTGAAACTGTGTATGTCGAGGACTTTGAGAACATACCAAAATTTGAAGAAACGCGAATGAGTACAAATATGAAACTTAGAACGAACAAGAATGTGCTGAATTTGGAGGAGCATCAGATAAATAAAATGGAAGAATTTGTTAAACTGACTGGCCTAAGTAAAATTACTATAAAATTTTAATTAATTGTGAATATTTTATATTGAAATATTATTTTGCACAGTACAAAAATTAAGAATAATCACAGAAATTTGTAAAAGAAGTAAGAAAACTTGAATACCTGTATACAAGTATGTTTTTTAGTTTGAGATTATTTTTGTTAATTAATATTTAAACTTGCATACATATGTGCAAGTTTTATACATACTTGCATACATATATTCAAGTAATCAGGTTTACTTGCACATACTAGTAGCAAATTAATTTCTATATGTTATTTTAGTGGAATTTTTAAATTAACAACAAAAGCGCATACCTGAATGGTGATGGAAACATATGCATGGGCAGATTTGCTACTTGGAAAATTTATAGATGCACAGGTATAACGAGAATGTAATAGTAATATAGTTACAATAATTCCATTATTATTTTAAAATATCAACATTTATTCGGCTATCAGTAACAAATACAATCTACTTGTTGTAACAGATTATTGACTGGTTTGCATATGAGCTGTGAAAGGACCACCCAGAAATTCTATGCTTAAAAACTATAGCTTCTGTAAGTATTTACTTAATTTGAACATGAATTCCATGATACAAATTTAGATTTTGTCACAAAAATGTACAATTACAGGTAATGTTTAATATGAAGTCAATGGGACAAGTAAAAAGGTTGGTGGATAAGCCAGTTGAGGAAGGCTATGGTTTATGTACAAAAATATTCGTTCCTATAGATGATGACAAGCATTCTTTACTTTAAGAATTTGTAAAAGAAGAAAGAAGGTGGATACATTATGACTCGAATAAACCAAGACGTGAAGGATGAGAATAACAGAAAATAGCCAGGAAAATGGTATGTACGTTGATATCCAAAATAATTGCAGCAGTAGTCTATAAATTAATATGTGTGTTATTTTGTTGAATAGAGAACTTACATCAATGCATTTGTGAAAAAAATGCTAGGCAAGAATTATCTGAAACACAAAGATATTAAATTTTCGAACTGCCCACAGCAAGGCCATACGTAAGTAAATAGATTCAGCATGTCTACTACAATGCATTTATTTCAAATTATTGCATGCTTGTATGCAGATACTAGAAATAGTTCCATAAAAAAAATCCTCGGACTAACTGATAGTGTTTTTCCATTTTTGCAGAGTCGATTGTGCAATGTTTGTGATGAATATTATGAAACAAAGAAGTGAGAACATAAAACCAGATAAACAAGATGAAATTTACATGCCACAAGTTGTTTATCTACAAAGAGCTGTTCTTGCTTACGAGATTCTCAACTGCAAACCACATAGTGGGACTCTAACCGATAACTTGACACAAAACTTCCTTCTATCTAAATCAAACAATGTAACAACCCGGATATTCAGAACCAATTTAAATTTTTTATTTTAGTAATTTTAATGGATTTTGAATATTTAAAATAATTTATTTTAAATAATAATGACTAAAAATTTAATTTAATCGAAGTTAGAACGAATATATTTATTTTAATTATATAACGAGCTTGAAATGGCGCGGTAGTTCGAAAATTCGATTTCAAATTTCAAATGAATGTACAGGATTCAAAACAAATCGGATTTCAGTAAAACCAGAAATATTTGATTCTTTTTGAAAATATCTTTCTAACGAATGCGAAAAATCCAAATTTCATAACGGGAACAAAAAGTTTTGTCCAGTTGAAAATTTGAAATGGTCGCTATGGAATTTATATATATTTTATATAATATATAGCCCTTAAAAATAGCCATCTTGCAAACGACCTCCATTTTCGTCGAAACCACTTTGGTTGGATCCGGAATGTCAAATTATTGCTAGATTCCAATTTTCATAATTTTTGAAGTTAATATGTGAGCGTGGTGAATTAAAACGTGTTTGGCAATTTCAGTTCGAATTTAATCGACTGGAAAATGATCTTTTTTCAAATGGTCTCCGAATTCGAAGAAATTAGTTTTGTTAGGACCGCATCGTCAAAACATAGCTAGATTTATTTTTCGGGAATCTTTGGGATCAGTATGTGGCCCCGGTAAATAAAATGTGCGTTCAAAATTAATATATATTGATTTATATTTTAATTTGAAGAAAAACTGAGTGAAACAATCGAATTGGCTTACCGAACATATCCCATTATGTCTGGAATCGGGGTATTTGGCTAGAGGAGACAGTCGTTGGATTTGATTTGGGATTCGGATTGAAAAACCACCAATATTGGAATTAACTATAATATATATATATATACATATATATCCTCCAATAGGAAGAAACCCTAATCCTTATCATTCCGAGCGCCGCCAGTTTTACCATCGAGGGCTGATATCGCTTTGAACTTCTCCTCCCTCTTTCTCCAAATCCATACGCTGATTTTCAAAACTTATAAAGTAAAACGAGAGAGCAGTGTGAGGTCTAAATAATGGACGGTGGAGATTGGTTTTTACTTCGGGAATCACGAGAAATCAACCCTCAAAGCCAGCGACTTCATGGTTCCGCCGCAGGCCATGGGGAGCATAGCACAAGGGGGATGGCTCAGGGTGGTGAAAGGGGGAGGTCAGCTCTTTAATTTGGTGATGGACGATTGTGCCGAGGTGGCCTCAACAATAGTGCGACGACGGATTTGGAGGGGGGGAGCGATATGGGTTCGATGAGTTACAGAGAGGAACGGGGAGGATAGTAATTAAAGAGGGATTAGTGTTAACTATATTTAATTAATAATTTATTTAATTATCAAATGGTTAAAATGTTATAACTTGTTCATAACAGAACGGAATTCAACGAAAGACGTTGCAATCCGATCGTGGCGACGAACACTACGCAATGAAACTAACTGGGACAGAAATGGAGCACTTTGGAATTTCAGGCAAATTTGAACGCGAACAAAATTAGAATAGAAATTCAGAGATAAAAGAATGGAGGAGTGGAAATGAAAGTGAGAACTCTTTCTCACTCAATTTATTTATAGTTAAATACATACTAGGATGCAGACGGTGCTTAGCAGCACCCGACGCCATTGATTGTACAAACCATGATTGTTTGTTTGGATTGAATGGACTGTATTGTGTTTATTCATGTGTATAGAATAAAATATTTGAACAATAAAAATATTATTTTTATTGTATATGTGAACTATATATAATATTCCTGTGTTGAAAAAAATATTTAAACAATAAAAATATCATTTTCATTGTATATATAAAATATATAAAATAGAATAAAGTATTTGAACAATAAAAATATCATTTTTATTATATATATGAACTGTATAAAATAGTCATGTGTTGAAATAAATATTCATAAACAAATCAGACGATTTGTTTATGTACACCCATTTATCTGATACTGATTGGGACGATATATTTTACACATCGCCCAACTGCACAAATAAAATCTGTGTTTATTGATAGAAACCCCACATGGGTATTGGGATGATATTTGACATACACTAATCTCAATTGTTTAGTTGTATGTCAATCGATGGGTTGACAGACCGTTGTAAGTGTTAACTATTTATATTTAATGCTTATATAGTTGTGTAGTGCACTCTGGCTAATGGCTGATTGTTTATCATTGTTGATATACACATGTGTTGTATGAAATCCTTATGTTTCATTCCAATTCAGAAATAAGGAATATTTTAAAACAACGAATATTTTAAAATAATGAATATTTTAAAATAACGTTCTGAAAAGAATCAAAATATGATTTTGATGTCCGATTTTGGATGGACATGAAAATATTTAAATATATGAAGTCGTGTTGATTAGATTTGCACCATTTTGATGTAGACGATATTTATATCGACTTTATTCATTTTTATAATGAATATCGAAAAGGAAGTGATTTCAAAATCTGATATTTTGAAAATATTATCATTTATATATTAAGGATATGGAATATTCAGTTTTGATTTAAAATTGAAAATGAAGTTGAAATCGTTTTAAAAAAGAATTTAAAACAATCTATAAAATACATTTTAAATGGAAATCAACGAAATATATATAATATGTATATTATATATATTAAATGGCCTGAATAGAATGCGCCGCGCTGCGGCCATTCGCGAATTTCGACCATTGACTTCGAATTGACATTACGGGAGATACGACCGTTGGATTCTCCTAAAACCGGAACTATTGGGTTCGTATCGAAAAGAGCTTTCAATGAATATAAGTGATTTGAAATATAATGGCTGGATTTGGAATTATGTCCAAATTAAATTTGGAAAAGGTCGCTGTAAATGCAGTTCGATGACTGTTTATGGAAATCGACTGTACGGGCCTTGATAAAATTATTAAAAATATCAACAATTTGTGTATAATCAAAATAAATGATTTGGAAAGAATTGGGATGAAAATTCCATATTTGAAAAGATAAAAATATATTTTTATCGAAATGAACTAGTTATGAACTAGAATTATAATCCTATTATTTTTAAATAAATAAATTGGATTGAGAATGGGTTTTAATAAAACAAGAATTTCCAATATATGAATTGGAGTGGATTTGAGTGGAAATCATCTTCGGAATATTTCGGTATTGGATTTCGTGATTATACGGATATTGTTATGGAAATTTGGAAGATATATTTATATCGTTATTTCCAATACGATATTTGTTGTTTTCAGAATTTGATATTGAATATAAGCCGATATAATTTCTATTTAGAGCCTTGTATTTAATATCAAATGGGATTTTGGGTTTGTCGTGAATTGTGTCTTCATTAACACTGTTCTTGAGCCCAGTTGAGAAAAGAATAGATCTTTTAATTAAGATTTAAGGAAGTTTTCCAATTAATAAACATTTAATTGGAACTGAATAAAAGCATTGGATTTTGGGTTTGTCGTGAATGGTGTTTTCAGTAAAACTATCCTTAAACCCCATTTGAAAAGAATATTTTTTTAATTACGATTATTAGAGTTTCTAGTTACATTTAGTAATTGGAGTAAAATGGAATGTGAATCGGGTTTATCGTGCACTGTGTTTTTATCGACATTCGTTCTTTAACCCGATTGACAGTGAAATATGATTTGGAATTTAAAAATCTTTTAATTAAGATATGGGGGGATTTTCCAAAGAAAAGTTTTCCAATCTAATAAAATAAATTGGAATGGAATGGAATTCGATTTGGTAATAATCGAAGTGAACTTCTATAGAGGAAGACTGTATATATGTAATTTAAAAGGCTTGGTCGTTATTCCATTTATATTATTGGTTGGATACGAAAGTTTTTATCGATTATATATATTGATCTGTTTTCCGGGAAGATTCCACAATTAATGGAATGAGATTTTTGGTTTAAAGTGAACTTTGTTTTAAATGACATTAGTTCTTTAACCCAGTTAAAGATAAGATTAATTCCTTAACTTTGAACAATCATTAAGTAATGATTTTTGAGATTAAAACTGAATTAGAGTTTTAATGATTCTTTAAGTAGATTGGAACATAAATGGGATAATTAAATTTATCGAATTCATGAAATGATCGAGTTTGGAGTATCACTAGTTTTGCTCCAAGCGATAGTTAAATCTTTAATTAGATTTGAAATGGTAATTAATTTTACCGATGACACCGTGGTGTTAGATATGAAGTATTACCAGTTTTGCTTCATGGGATGAATAGGTTGGGATTGGAAAATATAATAAATGATTACTTCGGTAAGGTTCGCTAATCCCGACTAGTATGGATAAACCTTAATTTGGTTTGAATTGATATCCAATGGAAGATTAAAGAATAAATTTAAAAAAAAAATCTTAGATAAAATTAATGGGAACCTTTCCCAAAGGATATGAATATTTAAATAAAATAATATTCAGTATTTGAATAAGGCGTATGTTGTGTTTTTATAGCACTTGTTTATAAGATATGCAAGTTATTTAGAAAGACCGGGTTTATCCCATTCTAATAACTGAATCGACGATAAGTCTACGATGAAGACGGTGGTTGAAGACCGGAAGTTTTCACATCGTATGGATGATTACTGATGTCTTGACTGGGCTGTACACCCAAGACGAGGTAATAAGTGATGATCGTCCAGACGTACGTGGAGATCGACCGGATATGCGAGGGCCTCTCTCCTGTATTGGACATATGGGACGAGGAATAAGGTGCCTTCGGTTTCGTTCAAACCCAGAGCGAACTTGTAAATGGATGTGTGTCTGACGTTGGATTTTATTCAGTGTTGATTGATCTCTATTAAATATATATCTATTTGGTGGCAGAGAATTTATTCTCTTGCTTAACACCCTTCTCTGAGACGTGCGAGCTCAGAGGTTATATATCAATAGACATCAGTCATATGGCGTGAATTGTCTGTGTGGCATGCTGAGATGCAAATGATCAAGGCTTCTGTTGAAAAGAAGAGTCTTGTGGTTGATGATCAAAGCACGACTTTAATATAGCATAGCTTTGTGTATAGCGTTGATTCGTGAGCCTCACACCTCAGTGTGAACCAAAAACGGAAGAGGAACTCAGGGAGGACATGCGTTTCTTTCTAACTAGGAGTGGTGTCATGATATGGAGCCCATACATTTTTACTTATGTGGATAATGGATAGCGAGGCACCTCGGTTATATCGGTCACTACGGGGCCTATGAATGACATGGTCGACATACTGACCAAACTTACGCCCCATAGGGCGGGGAAACGTATTGTTCAGGGATTATTAATCCATTTAAAAGGTGGACCAGCCCTAACGCTCCAAGTGCAGTTGCGGCTGAGTCCTGAGGCACGGGCTAGAGTGTCTCGAATTAGAAGGAAGATCCCTGGCCTCCGTTCACAGACATAATCTAATTTCTAATATGACATTTCGATTTTAATTGTAGAGCCTAGTATGGCGACATAGTGGGATGGGGAACTATGCCATCTATGATTGATACGTTGATATTTGAAGTTGATTTCTTCACTTGTAGTAATAATAAAAGATAAATTTCGCGTACCAAGCATATTTGGCTATTATTAGGTAAGCTTTATCCTCCGGCTTGCGTTGCATTGTGTGATGGGACCTGAGTCTTATAATAGCTTCATTTTCTTTAATTAGCATTGCGCTGTTTGTTTGATGCACTGATATTCTTGGGGGTAAACCCGTTCCCTATTATACGGCGTGGTCCCTTGATTTACCCTACTTTAAAAACAAGTTAATAACTGTTTTAGTTCTCACACCAGTCACATGACTGACCTGGAGTTTATTGTTTTAACTTAAACTCTGGGTGCCCCTACTTTCCACACGGGTCGCTAGTAGTTTTGATTTTGCAGATTTATTTTTACAAGATCCTGGTCTACAGCTGGAGCTATATTCGGAACGCTCTGTATCCGTGTATTTCTTTAAGTTGTGTTATGTATTGATTTTCCGCTGCTTTGTATTTGAATATCTGATATTGATCAAATGTATATTATTTATTTATACTCTATTAGATTCTTGTACTTTGATGAAATTGTTGTAAGAAATGTTATTCTGTTTGTGTTCTGATTTGTCGTGTTCTCAACTCAATCCGGGTTTTTCCGTAAGGGCAAGTTTGGGTCGTTTCAAACAAGATCAATTAAATTTGGGAGAAATGATGTTTACGTTTCATGTATATATTATCAATGGAATTAATTACTTGAAATACGGTGAAACGATTATGTAGTTTGTAAGCTGAATTACTGTTGAATTTTATGTTCTAAATCTAGTCTTTTTGAATGTCTCATGAAATTATGAAATGTTGCTAACTTGTTGAAAGCCAGTCATACTATACGCAAACTTATATGAAAATGTTGTGAAATTTGCGTACAAATGCTGCAAAAATATTTCGAATATCTACAAGTTTGTATGTATTTATTCTTGTTAGTTGCTTACATGTATGCAAATGATCTAAATATTTACTACGTGCTATTATTTTTAATACTTGCATATATTTATACATTTTTCTATTGTCGAACTACTACGACATGATTATGTAGTTTCTTTGCTGAATTACGGTTGAATTTTATGTTCCGAAATTAATTCTTCTGATCTTAAAAGATATTATGAATTATTGCTTTCCTATATACAGTTATTCATAATACTTGCTTACTTAAACGCAAATATTGTTAAATGTTATGCATATTTGTTTTTTCAAAATAATCAGGATAATTTCGCAGTTATATGAAAGTATTGTTATTAGTTGCAAGCATAAATGGAAATGCTCTATTTTTTTTATGAACATATTTTGAATAATTGCATATATGTATGCATTTTTGCTATACGATTGCTTACATTAGTGTAAGTATTTGTAGAATCAATCCAACGGTCGATGTTGCCTCTTTTTTTTTGATATGAAATTTTAAAATAGAAAATACGCAGGTAAAAATAATTTATGATTAAAAAAGGAACAAATATTCAACGATAAAAGAGAATATGCATACATGCTGAACATTTGCAGACTTGCATGCATGTAATAAGAATAGTTTCATACTTATATGCAACAAAATAGAATACTTGTATACATTATCCAGTTGTATAAATACTTTCGTACCTGTATGCAGCAAACACGATCTGTGTCATACATTTATGCATCTATGCTAAATGTCATCTAATTGGTGCAAATAATCAGTATAATTGCATACAGTATGCAACTATACAGAATAATTGCATACAAATAAGCTATAAGAAAATAACTATAAAAATAAGAGAATTTAACATTAAAATATTGAACTAAATTTAAAGCAGCACATAAATGTTCACAACAATTTACACTAAAACGAAGTGTCTTAAAAATAAAATAAAATAAAATAACAAAGCATATCTAATAGTCTTTTGAAGAACAAGTCCTTTTGTTATGACCCAGCTTCTTGCACAAACCACATCTAGTCGTCTTTGTAAATTCACCCGCCAATTTCAACCTTTTAGAAGACGATGGATGACCAGGCATTCTTCTACCTTTTGAAGGAGCTATAATTGCATCTTCAGTAGAAACGTCTTCACCCATATAGTTTATGATAGGATTGATTGGATGAAAATAAGATAAACGAAAATAACCAACTTTGAAATAAGCTTCAATGTAGTCATACACATTCAAATTTTCACAACTTAAAATACATCTAACGGCATGAGCGCAAGGAAAACCATTAATTTGCCATACGTTACAAGAACATACCCAATTATATAAATCAACAAATTGATGGATGGGAGAATGATCTTCAAAATTATATTCACTTGATTTGATAACAAACCATGAAGCTCCTTGTAACGACACGGATTTTGCCCGACCTAATCGATCGCAAAATCGACCAAGACCGTTCAAAACTCGCATACGTTAACTTTGGGAATACAATACATCAGAACAATAACAGCAGACTTTTATTACATTATAATAATGTTACATCAGAGTACAGAATATATCAGAGTACATATAAAGTAAACTACAGCGGAAGATAAATTACAACAGATTTAATACATTAAACAGCGGAAGACTTCTAAGCTCTGGACACAGCTTTAGGCTTCGATCCAGGATCCTGCTAAAGAGAGAGAGATATCTGCAAAAAGCTACTCGACTGCCCGTGTGGAAAAGAGGGCACCCGAGTTTGCAAAGTGAAACAAACTACGAGTCAGTCATGGGACTGGTGTGAGAATTCTAAACTAATATAACTAATAAGACAAATCCAAGGACCACGCCACTTTCGCGGAACGGGTTTACTCCTATGGATTGCCAGTGCATAAACCAAAGTAAATCGAGAAAAACGCAATGTCTTTTTAGAAAAATGAAACCATTATAAGACCCAGGTCCCATCACACAATGCAACGCACACCAGAGGATAGGGTTTTACCTTATAATGGTCAAAAGATGCTTGATACGTATAAAACGGATTTGATATTATTATTAGTGTATATATGTTTTAATAAAAAGATTTGAATCATAAGTATCAATCCTAGACGGCATGGTTACCATATAGCATGTCGCCAATACTAGTTCTACAATCAAAACCGCAAGGGCGTATTGGAAATTTGGATTCCATCATTAGTCGAGGCTAGGGGCAAGATCCTCTCCGATTCGAGACACTCTAGCAAATGCCTCAGGATTCCCCGCAGTGAACCCTTGGAAGCGGTAGGGCCGGTCCCCGCCTATGGGCAGTGGATTGGTTATGCCTGAACACACGTTTCCCGGTCCCTTTGGACCTATAGTATGACCACCAACGGCCTATAAAAATAACGAGGCGCCTCAAAATCCATCATCCACATAAGTAAAATGTCAGGGCTGGCAGGTCGCTGACACCACTCTAGCTAGAAAGAAACGTGTGCACTCCCTACGGTCCATATCCCGTTTTTGACTCATACCGGGGTGTGAGGCTCGCGAAGTTACGCTATACACAAAGCTACGCCTAAACAGGCCGTGCTTTGATCATCAACCACAAGGCCTGCTTTTCAACAAAAGCCTTGATCAATGCATCTTAGCATGCCACATTGTCAGTCCATACTATACCATTGATTTCTACCAACATATAACCTCTAAGCTCGTATGTCTCAGAGAAGGGTGTTAACCACCAAACAGATATATATTAAGAGAGATCAACGAATGTAGTATAAGGGACTACAACGTCAGACATACATTCCATTTATAAACTTATGCCCTGGGTCTGGGCGAAAGTCAAATCCGTGCAATCAACACTACGTCCGAACGGACACCATCTCAGCCCCTTCAAGGTAGCTACTCCCATCATGGGCCTCAATAGCATCACATCCGTTCGATGTGAAGATTGTCGGTCTTGTCACCGTCTTCAATTTTCCGATTTAACGTCGTATAATTATTTGGAATGAGATGAGTCTCGGACTTTCCAAATAATCTTCGCATATTTAATTTGCAAACCATTCTATATCGTTATTTATTCTTTTATAAATATAAATATCGTCCATTCATTTCATGTATATATATATCGTCCATTCATTACATAAATATCGTCCATTCATTTCATATGCAGTAACACTACTCTAAACATGAATTTTTATATCATATACGGTTTCTTGATTATGCATTTCATATGCGACTTCATGCTTTTTAAAACATGTTAAATTTTCATATGCGATTCATGCTTCTAAATCATGTTTCATTTCATATTTTTATATTTTTATTTGCATGTGAAATGTAAATAAAAAAAATTCCCTTCTTATTTTTATCTTTTTATTTACATGTGAAAAGTAAATAAAAATTCCCTTCTTATTTTCATCTTTTTATTTACATGTGAAAAGTAAATAAAAGTTTCATTCTTATTTTCATCTTTTTATTCGCATGTGAAATGTAAATAAAAGTTTCATTACTTTTATTCATATAAAATATATAAATAATATAACCATTTCATGTTTTCATTCATTTATTCATTTATAACATGAAAATATTCATTGCTTCATGGTTCATTTTCCATTTTCGATCACTTTCTTGATTCAGTGATCTTAACTACTTAATTCCCTTTCAATCTAATTAAAGATTTAATTAAAATCTTATTTAGTTTTAATCTTCCAAAATCATTATTAAATGATTATTCAAATTTTAGGGAATTAATTCTATCATAAATTCGGGTTAAAGAATAAATGTTATTTAAAACATAATTCACGATAAACCCAAATTTAAATTTCATAAATTTCCCATTTAATATATATAATTAGACATCATTTATTTCAGAGTATTTCATTTAATCTTAAATAAAATATTAATCATCTTCGATTTCCTTTATAAAATGTATAACATAATTTATACGGGTTAAAATGGAGTTACTATTTTAAAATGGACTGAATAGCCCAATTCATTTTCCTTATCCATTTATTATGTTTATCTTTACATTTTATTATTTAATAGCGGGCCAGACCTCTCACATTAGGCCTACAACTTGTAGATGCTGGATATGCCGGTTGGTTCCGAGCAGACTTCTACCACAGGTTGGGCTTAACCTCGTGTCTTGACCCAATTCGTATTTGCGCACTTGGACCTCTCACATTAGGCCCAACATTTATGGCTGCTGGATATGCCGGTTGGTTCCGGGCAGACTTCCGCCATAAATGTGACCTAACCTCGTGTCCAGGTACAATTAATAATTATAATTATAATTATCTCTTAAAAGTATTATTTTAAAATATTTCATATTTTAGAATATCTAATTTCTAAAATATCATTCATTCTTTTACTTATCCTTTCATTTCAGTAAACATTAATCTTTCCATATTAATATCATAAAACTATTCCCAAAATGTTTCAATTGTAATATCAAAAACTTACCATTTTAATATTAAATGAAATCTTCCTCAATTAATCCATTTATGTTAAATTTTAAAATCAAATCTTCTAAATTTACAAGTTAACATAAAAACGAGATTTTTCAATTCAAATCTTCATTATTATAATTGGAATGAAAACTTATCAATTTAAACATTTTATTTCATCCTTTTTAAATGTGCAATCTTCTTAATTAAATCGTCCATTAATTCCATTAATTGAGTACATAATGAAAATATTTCAAGTTCCTCAATAATGCTAATTATATATTCACTTTCATGTGCAATATCCATATATAAATTTTTTATATTTTTAATCAGAAACACTACGAATATATTTATTTATATATTTTACTTAAAACGCTTAAAATAAACTTGCATTCATGTTTTTGACATAACAATAAAAATAAAGTTGCATTCATATTTTTATGTAAATAAAAATAAAGTTTCATTCATATTTTTATGTAAACAACAAAAATAAAGTTTCTTTCCTATTTTTCTTTTTTACATAGAACATATTTTTGTTTTTACATGAAACACAATTTTGCTCGCAAACTCTAATGCGACAAAAATGACGATTAAACTATATTTTACATAAAACATTTTTTGTGCGCAAACTCTAGTGGGACAAAAATAACTACTGAACTATATATGTTATTGCATAAGTCATATTTTTTTGTTCGCCAACTCTAGTGCGACCAAAAATAGCAATTCAACTATGTTTGTTATTGCATAAAGTATATTTTGATGCATTGCAATTATACAACATGACGATGACTCTCATGTCGTCTCAACTAAATTAACACAACGGTGATTTTAGCGTCAAAACATTCACAATGACACACTGATGGTTTTGGTGTCATGACATACAAATTAACATGCTTATAGTTTTGGGGTGTCATAGCATACAACTTCACATTGATATTATGTTAACAAACGTGACATAAAAATGGGTATTTTGATTTTTAACAAAGAAACATAAAGCTTGTGTCTTTTTATTCTTAACAAAATAACATAAAAAGTTTGGCTTTTTATTCTTAACAAAAGACATAAAAGTTTGGCTTTTTATTCTTAACAAAAGACATAAAAGTTTGGCTTTTTATTCTTAACAAAAGACATAAAAGTTTGGCTTTTTATTCTTAACAAAAGACATAAAAGTTTGGCTTTTTATTTTAACAACAAAATTAGGTAAAATGTCTTTTTGTTTCAACAACAAAAATGGTGACAAAAATGGTTCTTTTTGTTTAATCAACAAAATAGTGACAAAATGATTCTTTTTGTTTAATCAACAAAATAGTGACAAAATGATTCTTTTAACTTTAACAACAAAAGTAGCGTCAAATTTGTTCTTTTAACTTTGTTAACAAACAACATAAAAATTTGTTCTTTTTATTTTTAACAAACAAATTATGTTAAAATTTGGTCTTTTATTCAAACAAACTGTGTTAAAAAAATTTTTTTGTCAAAAATATAACATTAAAAATTGTCCTTTATTTTATTAACAAGTTTTTATATTGAAAACTTTGTTATTTAATTCTATGGTGAATCCAAGATTCAAATTTACATAAAAAAATAATAATAATATATATATAAAGGTCTAAATCCCCTTTTTGCTTTTGAAAGAAATGAAAATAAAAAGAAGATAATAAAGATGAGAGTCTCATCATGATTACACCCAAAATAACATATCTGAACAACACACATATTTCATGGCATCATCACATACAATAATCACATACTCATCGCATACAAACATCATCATGACGCAGATCAAGAACCATAGTATACAAATCAGAATTTCGCGATTTACATTAATATATAATTATTTAAATTAGATCAGAGTTCTCACTTGCGTTTGTAGATTTTGTCCAAATTTCAAGTAGTCCAGAATCAGTTCCAAATTGTCCTAAAGCGTAGTACTCCGAATCACGATTCCACAGCTTCTGAAATCACCGAATTCCGAGCCTCTTCTCTTTGTTCTGAATTTCGGCCGTGAGTATTCGCAATTGTTCAGAACTTGGGCGCGACTTTGTGGTCGGGGCGAGGCCTACGGGTGATTATATGGGTGGTGATTGGTATCAATGGAAAGAGGAGAGAAGGCTCTTCAAGGTGATGTGTGTGGTGGGTGCTAATTCGAGGAGAGGAGAGGGGAAAATGGAGGAGAAAGAATCGGCAGACAAATGAGGGTGGCGGCTGTGACTTAAGGACGATGAACAGTGTAATTTGCCTTTAGGGTTTGCTTATTTTATATTAAATAAATGTGTAATTTTACGTTTAAGTCTAATTCTTTCTAATTCATCTTTAACAAAATTCTGAACGTTACTATCAATATCCAAATTAAAAATAGGGAAAGAAAGAATTAGGGTATGAACAAAAATTAAGCATGTATTTAGGCAATCAATTTCAAAGGTTTAATTAAATAAATACACCATTCAATTTTATTAAATATACCAAAATTGAATTCTAACTTTTAACGTTTACCCATATAAACAAAACTACATTTTTTCTAAATGATTTGATTTTTTTTTTTTTAAGAAAGAAACAAAAGCTTCCCTCTGTATTTGTTAAGAGAAATAGAACGGTACAAATATGATATGAAATGAATTATGGTTAGTGATTAGGATTATTAATAGGCATCTTTTCAATGCTCAATTAATTAGATACCATATTCAATACTTTGTTTATTCATCTAATTCGATTTCCAATCTTCCTATTTAATATAAAATCTATTTAATCATTTATGTTTACATCGTAAAACGTAAACAAAAGATAAACTTTTATATAATTAACAAATGTAAATTTTGATTTAGACATTTTTGTTTATATAAAAATTGTAAACAAAGGATTAACTTTTTATTAAATTGACAAATGTTAATTTAGATTTTGACATTTCTTTTATTTATTTATACTTTGTTCAAACAAAAAGGGTATTTTGAATATGAACAAACATAAAAGTTGACATTTTGAATCCTAGCATAAGTGGTATTTTTAACTCAACATAAATGTCATTTTGAATACTAACATAAATGGTGATTATAACTCAACATAAATGACCCTTTGAGCTTTATCATAAGTGGTGATTCTAATAGGTCAATTGTCATAAATGACATTTCAAATATGCATTTTATTATGTTCGCAAAAATAAAGGTAAAGCTCGTATTTTATTTTGTAAATAGAATTAAAGATTAAAATTAGCATTTTATTTTGTAAACAAAATAAAAGATTAAAACTTGCTTTTTTATTTTATAAACAAAATAAAGGTAAAAATTGGTGTTTTATTTTGTAAACAAAGTAAAGTTAAAAACTTGTCTTTTATTTTCAAATGACAAAATATATTCTTTCATTTCATTCTCTTAATATGAATAAAAATGATAATCTTGTATGTTGACTTTCAATACACAAACAAAAATGAAAATTTGTTTGTTAACTTTTGATTCAAACAAAAATAGTGATTTTGTTTATCAATTTTTTTTTTTAAATAAATCAAAATGTTGTTTGTTTGTCTAACCAATTTCTTAACCAAAATTGTCAATTTGATTTAATCATCATTTCTAATCAAGGCGATATTTTTATTAGTCTAATAAATCATTTTTATGTTCTTACATTTAAATAAAGACTAACATTTATTTTAAAACATATTTCATTTTTTTTTCTTTTTTTTATAAATGGTAATAAAAATGTAAAATATTTTTTTTTCTGAATTCTGACGCATTTTCTAACAAAGTTTCCTTAAAATAAAATTTTAAATTGGCCCTGATTTTCCGGGTTGTTACAGTCTCCCCCACTTAAAATCTTTTCGTCCTCGAAAAGGAACTAAGGTAAAAGTTGTTTAATTAACTAACTAAATTTTAATTTCTCTTATTAATTTCATTTGTTGACTAACTTATCAAATATACATACTCTTTTATATATTTAAAAATCATATTTTCAAAAATAGATTATATAATCAAAAAAATACGCTAATCATAAGCTTATCACTCTGAACTCATTCTAGGGCATTACTAACCCCATCTCTAATGAGTTTTCTCATTCTAGGATACTGCTGATCCTATCTCTAATGAGTATTCTTATTGGACATTACTAATCCAATCTCTGATGAGTCTTTTGTTCAGTTCTAACAAGTTGTACCCCAAAGATTTGAGCTAACCAGAGCTCTGATACCACCTGTAACGACACGGATTTTGCCCGACCTAATCGATCGCAAAATCGACCAAGACCGTTCAAAACTCGCATACGTTAACTTTGGGAATACAATACATCAGAACAATAACAGCAGACTTTTATTACATTATAATAATGTTACATCAGAGTACAGAATATATCAGAGTACATATAAAGTAAACTACAGCGGAAGATAAATTACAACAGATTTAATACATTAAACAGCGGAAGACTTCTAAGCTCTGGACACAGCTTTAGGCTTCGATCCAGGATCCTGCTAAAGAGAGAGAGATATCTGCAAAAAGCTACTCGACTGCCCGTGTGGAAAAGAGGGCACCCGAGTTTGCAAAGTGAAACAAACTACGAGTCAGTCATGGGACTGGTGTGAGAATTCTAAACTAATATAACTAATAAGACAAATCCAAGGACCACGCCACTTTCGCGGAACGGGTTTACTCCTATGGATTGCCAGTGCATAAACCAAAGTAAATCGAGAAAAACGCAATGTCTTTTTGGAAAAATGAAACCATTATAAGACCCAGGTCCCATCACACAATGCAACGCACACCAGAGGATAGGGTTTTACCTTATAATGGTCAAAAGATGCTTGATACGTATAAAACGGATTTGATATTATTATTAGTGTATATATGTTTTAATAAAAAGATTTGAATCATAAGTATCAATCCTAGACGGCATGGTTACCGTATAGCATGTCGCCAATACTAGTTCTACAATCAAAACCGCAAGGGCGTATTGGAAATTTGGATTCCATCATGAGTCGAGGCTAGGGGCAAGATCCTCTCCGATTCGAGACACTCTAGCAAATGCCTCAGGATTCCCCGCAGTGAACCCTTGGAAGCGGTAGGGCCGGTCCCCGCCTATGGGCAGTGGATTGGTTATGCCTGAACACACGTTTCCCGGTCCCTTTGGACCTATAGTATGACCACCAACGGCCTATAAAAATAACGAGGCGCCTCAAAATCCATCATCCACATAAGTAAAATGTCAGGGCTGGCAGGTCGCTGACACCACTCTAGCTAGAAAGAAACGTGTGCACTCCCTACGGTCCATATCCCGTTTTTGACTCATACCGGGGTGTGAGGCTCGCGAAGTTACGCTATACACAAAGCTACGCCTAAACAGGCCGTGCTTTGATCATCAACCACAAGGCCTGCTTTTCAACAAAAGCCTTGATCAATGCATCTTAGCATGCCACATTGTCAGTCCATACTATACCATTGATTTCTACCAACATATAACCTCTAAGCTCGTATGTCTCAGAGAAGGGTGTTAACCACCAAACAGATATATATTAAGAGAGATCAACGAATGTAGTATAAGGGACTACAACGTCAGACATACATTCCATTTATAAACTTATGCCCTGGGTCTGGGCGAAAGTCAAATCCGTGCAATCAACACTACGTCCGAACGGACACCATCTCAGCCCCTTCAAGGTAGCTACTCCCATCATGGGCCTCAATAGCATCACATCCGTTCGATGTGAAGATTGTCGGTCTTGTCACCGTCTTCAATTTTCCGATTTAACGTCGTATAATTATTTGGAATGAGATGAGTCTCGGACTTTCCAAATAATCTTCGCATATTTAATTTGCAAACCATTCTATATCGTTATTTATTCTTTTATAAATATAAATATCGTCCATTCATTTCATGTATATATATATCGTCCATTCATTACATAAATATCGTCCATTCATTTCATATGCAGTAATACTACTCTAAACATGAATTTTTATATCATATGCGGTTTCTTGATTATGCATTTCATATGCGACTTCATGCTTTTTAAAACATGTTAAATTTTCATATGCGATTCATGCTTCTAAATCATGTTTCATTTCATATTTTTATATTTTTATTTGCATGTGAAATGTAAATAAAAAAATTCCCTTCTTATTTTTATCTTTTTATTTACATGTGAAAAGTAAATAAAAATTCCCTTCTTATTTTCATCTTTTTATTTACATGTGAAAAGTAAATAAAAGTTTCATTCTTATTTTCATCTTTTTATTCGCATGTGAAATGTAAATAAAAGTTTCATTACTTTTATTTATATAAAATATATAAATAATATAACCATTTCATGTTTTCATTCATTTATTCATTTATAACATGAAAATATTCATTGCTTCATGGTTCATTTTCCATTTTCGATCACTTTCTTGATTCAGTGATCTTAACTACTTAATTCCCTTTCAATCTAATTAAAGATTTAATTAAAATCTTATTTAGTTTTAATCTTCCAAAATCATTATTAAATGATTATTCAAATTTTAGGGAATTAATTCTATCATAAATTCGGGTTAAAGAATAAATGTTATTTAAAACATAATTCACGATAAACCCAAATTTAAATTTCATAAATTTCCCATTTAATATATATAATTAGACATCATTTATTTCAGAGTATTTCATTTAATCTTAAATAAAATATTAATCATCTTCGATTTCCTTTATAAAATGTATAACATAATTTATACGGGTTAAAATGGAGTTACTATTTTAAAATGGACTGAATAGCCCAATTCATTTTCCTTATCCATTTATTATGTTTATCTTTACATTTTATTATTTAATAGCGGGCCAGACCTCTCACATTAGGCCTACAACTTGTAGATGCTGGATATGCCGGTTGGTTCCGGGCAGACTTCTACCACAGGTTGGGCTTAACCTCGTGTCTTGACCCAATTCGTATTTGCGCACTTGGACCTCTCACATTAGGCCCAACATTTATGGCTGCTGGATATGCCGGTTGGTTCCGGGCAGACTTCCGCCATAAATGTGACCTAACCTCGTGTCCAGGTACAATTAATAATTATAATTATAATTATCTCTTAAAAGTATTATTTTAAAATATTTCATATTTTAGAATATCTAATTTCTAAAATATCATTCATTCTTTTACTTATCCTTTCATTTCAGTAAACATTAATCTTTCCATATTAATATCATAAAACTATTCCCAAAATGTTTCAATTGTAATATCAAAAACTTACCATTTTAATATTAAATGAAATCTTCCTCAATTAATCCATTTATGTTAAATTTTAAAATCAAATCTTCTAAATTTACAAGTTAACATAAAAACGAGATTTTTCAATTCAAATCTTCATTATTATAATTGGAATGAAAACTTATCAATTTAAACATTTTATTTCATCCTTTTTAAATGTGCAATCTTCTTAATTAAATCGTCCATTAATTCCATTAATTGAGTACATAATGAAAATATTTCAAGTTCCTCAATAATGCTAATTATATATTCACTTTCATGTACAACTTTCATGTGCAATATCCATATATAAATTTTTTATATTTTTAATCAGAAACACTACGAATATATTTATTTATATATTTTACTTAAAACGCTTAAAATAAACTTGCATTCATGTTTTTGACATAACAATAAAAATAAAGTTGCATTCATATTTTTATGTAAATAAAAATAAAGTTTCATTCATATTTTTATGTAAACAACAAAAATAAAGTTTCTTTCCTATTTTTCTTTTTTACATAGAACACATTTTTGTTTTTACATGAAACACAATTTTGCTCGCAAACTCTAATGCGACAAAAATGACGATTAAACTATATTTTACATAAAACATATTTTGTGCGCAAACTCTAGTGCGACAAAAATAACTACTGAACTATATATGTTATTGCATAAGTCATATTTTTTTGTTCGCCAACTCTAGTGCGACCAAAAATAGCAATTCAACTATGTTTGTTATTGCATAAAGTATATTTTGATGCATTGCAATTATACAACATGACGATGACTCTCATGTCGTCTCAACTAAATTAACACAACGGTGATTTTAGCGTCAAAACATTCACAATGACACACTGATGGTTTTGGTGTCATGACATACAAATTAACATGCTTATAGTTTTGGGGTGTCATAGCATACAACTTCACATTGATATTATGTTAACAAACGTGACATAAAAATGGGTATTTTGATTTTTAACAAAGAAACATAAAGCTTGTGTCTTTTTATTCTTAACAAAATAACATAAAAAGTTTGGCTTTTTATTCTTAACAAAATAACATAAAAAGTTTGGCTTTTTATTCTTAACAAAATAACATAAAAAGTTTGGCTTTTTATTCTTAACAAAAGACATAAAAGTTTGGCTTTTTATTCTTAACAAAAGACATAAAAGTTTGGCTTTTTATTCTTAACAAAAGACATAAAAGTTTGGCTTTTTATTCTTAACAAAAGGCATAAAAGTTTGGCTTTTTATTTTAACAACAAAATTAGGTTAAATGTCTTTTTGTTTCAACAACAAAAATGGTTCTTTTTGTTTAATCAACAAAATAGTGACAAAATGATTCTTTTTGTTTAATCAACAAAATAGTGACAAAATGATTCTTTTAACTTTAACAACAAAAGTAGCGTCAAATTTGTTCTTTTAACTTTGTTAACAAACAACATAAAAATTTGTTCTTTTTATTTTTAACAAACAAATTATGTTAAAATTTGGTCTTTTATTCAAAAAAACTGTGTTAAAATTTTTTTTTTTGTCAAAAATATAACATTAAAAATTGTCCTTTATTTTATTAACAAGTTTTTATATTGAAAACTTTGTTATTTAATTCTATGGTGAATCCAAGATTCAAATTTACATAAAAATAATAATAATAATATATATATATAAAGGTCTAAATCCCCTTTTTGCTTTTGGAAGAAATGAAAATAAAAAGAAGATAATAAAGATGAGAGTCTCATCATGATTACACCCAAAATAACATATCTGAACAACACACATATTTCATGGCATCATCACATACAATAATCACATACTCATCGCATACAAACATCATCATGACGCAGATCAAGAACCATAGTATACAAATCAGAATTTTGCGATTTACATTAATATATAATTATTTAAATTAGATCAGAGTTCTCACTTGCGTTTGTAGATTTTGTCCAAATTTCAAGTAGTCCAGAATCAATTCCAAATTTTCCTAAAGCGTAGTACTCCGAATCACGATTCCACAGCTTCTGAAATCACCGAATTCCGAGCCTCTTCTCTTTGTTCTGAATTTCGGCCGTGAGTATTCGCAATTGTTCAGAACTTGGGCGCGACTTTGTGGTCGGGGCGAGGCCTACGGGTGATTATATGGGTGGTGATTGGTATCAATGGAAAGAGGAGAGAAGGCTCTTCAAGGTGATGTGTGTGGTGGGTGCTAATTCGAGGAGAGGAGAGGGGAAAATGGAGGAGAAAGAATCGGCAGACAAATGAGGGTGGCGGCTGTGACTTAAGGACGATGAACAGTGTAATTTGCCTTTAGGGTTTGCTTATTTTATATTAAATAAATGTGTAATTTTACGTTTAAGTCTAATTCTTTCTAATTCATCTTTAACAAAATTCTGAACGTTACTATCAATATCCAAATTAAAAATAGGGAAAGAAAGAATTAGGGTATGAACAAAAATTAAGCATGTATTTAGGCAATCAATTTCAAAGGTTTAATTAAATAAATACACCATTCAATTTTATTAAATATACCAAAATTGAATTCTAACTTTTAACGTTTACCCATATAAACAAAACTACATTTTTTCTAAATGATTTGATTTTTTTTTTTTTAAGAAAGAAACAAAAGCTTCCCTCTGTATTTGTTAAGAGAAATAGAACGGTACAAATATGATATGAAATGAATTATGGTTAGTGATTAGGATTATTAATAGGCATCTTTTCAATGCTCAATTAATTAGATACCATATTCAATACTTTGTTTATTCATCTAATTCGATTTCCAATCTTCCTATTTAATATAAAATCTATTTAATCATTTATGTTTACATCGTAAAACGTAAACAAAAGATAAACTTTTATATAATTAACAAATGTAAATTTTGATTTAGACATTTTTGTTTATATAAAAATTGTAAACAAAGGATTAACTTTTTATTAAATTGACAAATGTTAATTTAGATTTTGACATTTCTTTTATTTATTTATACTTTGTTCAAACAAAAAGGGTATTTTGAATATGAACAAACATAAAAGTTGACATTTTGAATCCTAACATAAGTGGTATTTTTAACTCAACATAAATGTCATTTTGAATACTAACATAAATGGTGATTATAACTCAACATAAATGACCCTTTGAGCTTTATCATAAGTGGTGATTCTAATAGGTCAATTGTCATAAATGACATTTCAAATATGCATTTTATTATGTTCGCAAAAATAAAGGTAAAGCTCGTATTTTATTTTGTA
Organism: Allium sativum; assembly: GCA_030737875.1. Classification (NCBI taxonomy): domain Eukaryota; kingdom Viridiplantae; phylum Streptophyta; class Magnoliopsida; order Asparagales; family Amaryllidaceae; genus Allium; species Allium sativum. The sequence continues at coordinate 375,657,280 of CM060909.1, read as the reverse complement.
AATAGAATTAAAGATTAAAATTAGCATTTTATTTTGTAAACAAAATAAAAGATTAAAACTTGCTTTTTTATTTTATAAACAAAATAAAGGTAAAAATTGGTGTTTTATTTTGTAAACAAAGTAAAGTTAAAAACTTGTCTTTTATTTTCAAATGACAAAATATATTCTTTCATTTCATTCTCTTAATATGAATAAAAATGATAATCTTGTATGTTGACTTTCAATACACAAACAAAAATGAAAATTTGTTTGTTAACTTTTGATTCAAACAAAAATAGTGATTTTGTTTATCAATTTTTTTTTTTAAATAAATCAAAATGTTGTTTGTTTGTCTAACCAATTTCTTAACCAAAATTGTCAATTTGATTTAATCATCATTTCTAATCAAGGCGATATTTTTATTAGTCTAATAAATCATTTTTATGTTCTTACATTTAAATAAAGACTAACATTTATTTTAAAACATATTTCATTTTTTTTTCTTTTTTTTATAAATGGTAACAAAAATGTAAAATATTTTTTTTTCTGAATTCTGACGCATTTTCTAACAAAGTTTCCTTAAAATAAAATTTTAAATTGGCCCTGATTTTCCGGGTTGTTACACTCCTTCCAAATGAAGATTCTGTAACCGAGTTTCATTCACATGACATAAAACACTATTCCAGGTAGAAGCAGTTTCATGACGATCAGACATAATTTTCATTAACTTCAATCTAATTTTATCCAAATAAGTAGTGATTGGTAAATGTCTTTCCTCCAAAATCCACTTGTTAAAACTTTCCGAACAATTAGATGACATTTCACCTATGACAACCAGGAAAAAAATACGTTAGTAAACTTCTCAAAAGGAATTCCACTCAAAAAGTTTGCCACAGTAGATCCACCAACATCTCTAAAGTTCTTCAATGCAACATTAAAATCAGTCAAATTATATGCGTAAGCAATTCTTGGAAAAGTATCCAACTACAACCTTTTATTTGTTTTGGAAAATTGAGATTTAAGAGTAATCTTTAAATTGTTGGTCAAATGATAAAAACAAGATCCATGAACTGAATTTGGAAACACCTTTGGAATAGCAACAAGAATATTAGGATGGCGATCAAAAATGAAAGCATAACTTCTACTGTCATCTTTAAGAAACTCTTTAAGTTGTTCACAATACCAAATACAATTGTCTTCATCTTCTCCAGACACAATAGCAATTGCTATAGGGAAAAAACCTATGAAAATAAACAAAAATTAATTAACTAATAAATATAATAAAAAACAGCAACAAGTAGAAAAAATAGCAGTAAAACATGTAGATTCCAAAAATATTTGCATACTTGAATGTACGAAATCAGAACTGATGCATTCACTTTGTAGAGTTAGAATAAATGCATTCAATTATACATATATACAGAATAGATGCACATCCATATGCAAATATATTTAATATTTGCATACCTGTATGCACATATTCAGAACTAAGCATAATTGATTGCAAAAAAATTATATTTGAACAGCAGATCGAAAAATACAACGCATATTTACATTAAAACTATATTCAAACAGACAATTCTAAATTATTTTACCATATTTATCCAACTTAGCTCACGTGCATGCAGATTGTAGAAACATTTGCATACTTCAATACACAAAATCAGAACTGATGCATTCACTCTCTACAATTAGAATAATTGCATTCAAGTATGCATAAATACAGAATAGATGCACATCTCTATGCAAATATATTGAATATTTGAATACCTATATGCAGATATTCAAAACTAAGCAAAAATGATTATATATATTCAAAAAAAATATTACACATGTATGCATTGGTTCAGAATTATTGCATGAATACATGCGAAAATGTAAAAAATTTGCATATAGGTGAGCATAAAATCATAAAAATTATTGTTATCAATGCGAAATAACATGTAAAACAACATACCTTCATTTCTGTTTTACCAGTAGCAGCCATTAAACACCCTTGAGCTTTGCACTTCATAAAAGTTGCATCAACAAAAACAAAAGGCCGACAATATTGAAATCCATATGCGCAAGCTTCAAATCCAATAAAAACTCTCTTAAATTGACGTGTATCATCATTACACGCCAAAACAACTTTACTCCCAAGATTAGTAGTACCAACAGCATCATAAAACGACTGTAAATGATGGTAGGACATTACATCGCTTCCATGTAAATCCTCTAATGCCAACTTCTTCACGCTGTAAGCATAATAATACTTCAAGATAACATTATACTCCGTTTGAAACAAGTTCATAATATCCTATGTCTTCATTAACGGTTTGGCTTGAATATGATCACAAACCAACAACTTAATCAATTTACTAGATATAACCAGATTATTTATGTCATGAATTCCGACACCACAATTATGTTCAGGTTGAAATCTCTTCACAACAAAATATCCAAGAAGATTGAATTTGAGAGAAGCATGAATACTAAAACTACAATTTTGTTTAGAACAAACAGCCGTAACTCTTTCTTTATCATTCTTAATCAAATTAAGCTTGTATCCAGTTTTCATACTATACATCATCAAATAAAGTCTAAATTCAGTAACACCTCCTGGAAATTGTTGTCTAACACCAGAAAAAACAGGTTGATTCAAATCACTTCTCAACAATTGCCTAAATTGATTGTTCAAATCACCGTTACTAGCAAAAGAGGAATCATTGCCAAAAGAAGAATCGCTACCATAACCAACTAAAGAACTACTACAATTGACGTCACCAAAAATAACCAAATAATCCTCATGATTATGTGCAGCCAACAAAGGAATAGACTGAAGATCAGAATTACTTTCGATATACCTTCTCAAACCATTTGTGACGACCCCAAAACCCGTACTGAAGGTGACAAGGGTGGTCTTTGGAATATAACACATAAACTGATAATAGCAGAAACAAAAATAAATAAATACACCAGATAATGAAAAAATAATCACTGGTAAACAATAATCATCAGAGTTACACAGTTCAGCTATACATAAATGTCTACAGCGAAAAACAAAACATAATGTACAATAAGAGCTGAACAGCATAAAAAGAGATAAATGATAGCATCCATCTTCAACTCCAACTATCCAGAAAGAGCCTGCTAAAAACCTGAATACAAGGCTACCCGTGTAGAAAAAGGGGCACCCGAGTTTGCAAGTGAAACAAACTACGAGTCAGTCATGGGACTGGTATGAGAAATCTACTTAACACATTATAATTTGGCTAGTCACAGGACCACGCCACTTTCGCGGAACGGGTTTACTCCATTGGATTGCCGGCGCTTTAAAGCAACTAAATCTTTTAAACATCGCAATGCTTTTTATAAAAATGAAGCCATTATAAGACTCAGTTCCCATCACATAATGCAACGCAAACCGGAGGATAGAGTTTTACCTTATAATGGCCAAAATATGCTTGATACGAATAAAACAAAGCACTTGATATTACTACTAGTGTTTATATGTTTCAAAAACAATTTCAATCATAACTATCAATCATAGACGGCATGGGTACCATATATCATGTCGCCATATATATATATATATATATATACAATCAAAACCGCACAGTCACGTATTTGGAAATTGGATTTCCATCATGAACCAAGGCAAAAGATAGTCCTTACCGAATTCAAGACGCTCTAGCCCGTGCCCTTTGGATCGTCAGGGTCGGTCCACCGATGTGGTTTATTATGCCTGAACACTACGTTTCCCCGCCCTTTGGGGCGTCAATGAGTCAACGAATGACTCCATCGGTCCCGGATCGACCGATATAACCGAGGCGCCTCGCAACAGCAACAACCACATAGGTGAAAATAGTATAAATGTCAGCCAGTTTAAGCACCGACACCACCTCTAGCTAGAAGGAAATGCATGCCCTCCCTGTGGTCCTCTCCCGTTTCTGGTTCATACCGGGGTGTGAGGTTCGCGAATTCACGTTATACACAAAGCTACGCCACACAGGCGGTGCTTTGATCATCACCACAAGACTCTGCTTTTCAACAGAAGCCTTGATCATTTGCCACTTAGGCATGCCACACTAGCAATTCATGCCATGCGACTGATGTCCATCGATATACAACCTCTGAGCTCGTGCGTCTTAGAGAAGGGCGTTAAGCAAAAGAATAAATTCTTCGCCGCCAAACAGATGTATATTTAATAGAGATCAATCAACACAGAATAAAATCCAATGTCAGACACACAGTCCATTTACAAGTTCGTTCCGGGTCTAAACGAAACCGGAGGCACTATATACCTCGCATACCCATCGATCTCCACGTACGTCTGGACGATCACCACTCATTATCCATATATCGGGATGCCTCCCAATCAGGACATCAGTTACCATCCAAACGAGGTGAAGATTTCCGGTCTTCAACCACCGTCTTCATCCTCGATTTCTTATCGTCGATTTAGTTATTCAGAATGGGATAAACCCGGTCTTTCTGAGCAATTCGGGTATATAATAAACAAGTGCTACACAAACACAACATACGCATCATTTCAATTCATTAGTCGCTAACCGTAAATCAGTAAGAGAACGATTTCCCAAATATTAACCCCGAAGGCCGAAACCAACATCAGATCAAAATCCAGGAAACCATTCGACTTAGCCAACCTTCAGTTAGTTTCTAAATTTCACATCCATATCGTTTATAATATTTTATAACGATTTATCGCTATTTTTATTTATTCTAAAGTAGCCAATTTATTCAAATGACGCTTCGGGCCATAACGCGGCCGTGGCGCTGTTTTTCTTCAGATTTGATTTACACATATCTGAAAATCTAACCGTTGGATCTTCACAAAATTTACATCATTAGAAAGATCTTTTCAAAACGAATCCAACGGTTCCAGTTTTGGGAAAATCCGACGGTCGGATCTTCCGGTACAATCGTTTGAAGTTTCGATTTCAAAATACGAACTGCAGCGTCGTTATTCGATTTAATTTAATTATATTTATATATATAAATATAATCGATTCTGGCGCTGTTTTTCTTCAGATTTGAATTAAACATTCCAGACAATCCAACCGTTGGATCTTTACAAAGTTGGTATCGTTGGAAAGATATTTCCAAAGCGAACCCAACGGTTTTAGTTTCGGGATAATCTGCTGGTCGGATCTCCCACACCAATCGTTTGAAATCACGGTTTCAAAACACGAACTGCAGCTTCGTTATTCGATTTATTTTAATTATATATATATAATCGATTCTTCGATTTCAAAACCATATTCATTTCATACCTTTGATAAAAATGATATTTTTATCAAACTAACTTCTATTTCAACACTTCACTATTTTTAACAATTCAGGTATATAATAAAAATGTGATTTTTATTGTAAAACCATTTATTTCAAAATACGACTATTGTATATAATTCATACAGAAGGTAAAAAAATAGGATTTTTATTATAAAATAATTTCTTTTAAAACACGTCTATTTTATATAGTTCATATAGATGATAAAAATATGATTTTTATTATAAAACAATTTCTATCAAAACACGAATACCATTCAACACATGAATTTCTATTCAACGAATGAATTTCAATTCAGCACACGAATATAGTTTCAACACATGAAAATAATTCCACATGAATATTATTCAAAATTTCGGCAGCATAGCGGCAGGGTAGTTAAAACCGGGGCCGTCCCTAGTACGGCTACTCGCTCTACCTTAAAGCCTCGCGGCTTTTGACAATGGGGATTTCATGCATCTAGTTCGCACGCAGGCGGCATGTATATATTTTTCATTTCCACAAACTAATCCTGTGTGGTTTCAACCAAATAATTCTCAATCACAAACGGGTATTTTTCAACCACTATCAATCAATTTCAACCACAAACAATTATAATCAACCATTCGCTATCAACCAAGTTTCACACCAATCGCAACCAATAAATATCATCCATGGTTTGTGGACGAGGGGCGTATATATATATATATATATATATATATATATATATATATATATATATGTATATATGTATATATATTATATAAGTATATTTCACTTCTATTTCAACACATATATAATTTTTACAACGCATATATAACTTATATATCGAACGTACAACTTATACAACGCTTATACATGAGGTGTACAACGCTTATATAACTCATACATCGACTATATAATTTATACATCGTCGTTTTCCATATCGTTTATAATATTTTAGAAATCTCACATTGGTTTCCACTCCACCAAATATAGCAGAAGGCTCAGAAAAATATGCGGTCTCTTCTAGAATGTAGAAGACGTCCAAACGAGCCACTGCTTCTTGTTTCACTGAATTTCATCAAGAAACGAAAAAGATATGATTTTTATAGTGAAATCAAAAACCGTAGCGCTTAGAAGTGCTATAATATAGTTAAATTATAAATAGCCGTATACCTTCTATTTCTGTTCAAAACTAGGTTTTGAATTTTCGTTCCAACCGTTGCACGATACAAAGATCCTCTTGCACAACGTCGAAGAGGGAAGTGAGGGCTTTCCGGCGCCACCACCCAGGTTCTGATCGACGGCGTCTATTGCGAGCGGTGACTGTCCAAAGGCGGCGGCTTTGAGGGCACGGATCTCACTGAATACTCGACGATAAAACTTCAGACTGCCTTAGATTTGAAGATCTCGATCTTCTCTAGAGTTTTCCCCAAAGAAGCGATTTATTTTGATGAGAGAATCAAGGGATATTGGGGAGGAAAGAATCGAGCTTCAGTAGCCGTTGTAATCGAGGGTTACGGGGAAGAAAGAAAGTGACCGACCAATAGGATTTTTTTTTATATTTTTTTTCCAAAAATACCCTCTTTCACACACGAACCCCAATCCAAACCCAACGACTGTCGTCCCTAACTAAATACCCCCATTCCGAACACAATGGGATATGTTTCGTAGGCCCATTCGAAAGTTTCAGTCAGTTTTTCTTCAAATTAAAATATAAAACATTCAATATTTAATTTGAACGTACATTTCAACTTGCCGGGGCCACATACTGATTCTAAAAATTCCCGAAAAATAAATCTAGCTATGTTTTGACGATACGGTCTCAACAAAACTAGTTTCGTCGAATTCTGAGACCGTTTGAAAAATGGCCCATTTCTGGTCGATCCAATTTAACTGTAATTGACCAAAACACGTTTTCCTTTGCCACGCTCACATATTAGCTTCAAAAATTTTGAAATTTGAAACTTAGCAATAGTTTAACATCCCGGATCCAAAAAAATTGGTTTCGTCGAATTCCGAGATCGTTTGCAAAACGACCATTTTCACGGGCTATATAAACTCCATAGCGACCTTTCAGAAAATTCATTTGGCCATAACTTTTGCTTCCTACTATGAAACTTCGATTTTTCAGATTCGTTGGAAAGATATCCACTAACATATTTAAATATTTTTGGTTTTACTCAAATCCGTTTTGTTTTGCACCCGGTACTGTCAGTCAAAGTTTGAATTCAATTTTCGAAACTGCCGCGCCATTTCATGCCTTGTTTATAATTCAAATTAATTATTTTCATTTTCAACATCGATTCAAACATACATTTCATCGCTATTATTTAAAATATTTATTTTAAATACTTAAAATTCACTATTTTAGCCAATTTAAAAATTTTAAATTGGTTCAGATTTTTCGGGTCATTACAATCTCCCCCACTTAAAACTTTTCGTCCCCGAAAAGGAACAAAGTCGAAAGTGGTTTGATTAATCAACTCTACGTTTAATCTGGCTTCCATTCTCTAACTTTTCAGTTTCTGAGAATTTTCAAATTCTTCAAAAATTTGGCTAACACCCCGAATTTTCGAAAAATTTCGCTATAACCTCCTTTGTACGGGGAGGGGTTTGGAAATTTATTGGGCCGTATTAGGTACGCAATAAATCCTATAAAGCATACACATATTTATAGTGATATATTCTGGTGTTTACAGGGGAGCGTGTATAGATAATAACTCCAGAGAATAAATTCTCGTCACCCTGTCAAAGCCTGAGGGAGTGTGTATTTTAATTGCTCCAGAGAATAAATTCTCGTCACCTCGTCCCGTGTGGGAAATAAATAGTCCATGTTCCGTATCTAATGACTAGAGAGACGTGATTATTGTCAACTCCAGACTCGTGTGGGGTTTTATTATTCTGGCAATTTATCTTTACAATTTTTTATATGGTCATATCAGTCATCAGTTCAACCTGTAAAGTATAGTCATCACCATACAAGCCTCTCGCTCGTATGGTAAATCTTCCACCTCGTCACACAATCTCCAAATGCTCATGTGGTATATGATGAAGTATGCCTATCTTCCAGAAGTATGCCATGTAGTGTAGTTCAAAATTAATTGTTACTATCCTATGGCGACATTTATTATTACATACAGAAAAACCAGCACTCCGCATCTGATGGCATTCACAGGAGTTGATATAATAATAAAATTGCGCATCCAACACATTAAGGTTTACCTATTTGCCGGGTATGCAAATAAAATCCTTACTCAACAGCTAATCCAATTACCTGTTCAAACATAAATAATGCACAAGTATATATTTCTATCTATTTTTTTTATCAGTTCAATGTGTGATTTAATCGAATAAACTTTACCATTCATTTTCTTGTTAATTAAATTAACTATCGTTTTAATAATTTAATTAATCAAATCTACTATCACACAACCCAAACAACAATCAATTTGTTTTTAACTTTTCAAAATCATTCAAATTAATTCATACACTCTTAAATTAATCTGACTATAGAATTAAAAGTGCACATCCATGGAAAGAAAATAACAACAGAGTATAGAACTAAATGGTAATGCAAAAGTATGGTAAATGTACCTCGCACCGGAGTCAATCAGAGATATCCAATCGACACTTAGGATAGGCTTTCTGAATGCTCTCCTCAGTTTCCCAAGTACAATCTCGCGGATCTCCACTCCATTGCACTTTGACTAAGTGAACCTTCTTGTTCCTCAGCTCTTTGGTTTCTTTGCCGATGATCTTTAGTGGCTCTCTTCTCACAGCCAATTCTGGAGTAATTTCAATATCTTGTTGTGCGTCCTCTTCCACAACCAAGTCTGGGTCATGAACATGCTTTCGAAGTTGAGATATGTGAAATACATCATGCACTCCAGGCAACCAATCAGGCAATTGAACCCTATAAGCGAGAGTTCCAATCCGTTCAAGAATAGGAAACAGACCAATGAATTTGGGCGCCAACTTCCCGGTTTTACCGAACCGGATAACTCCTCTCATCTGCGATACTTTCAAATATACATAGTCTCCAACAGCAAATGATATATCTCTTCTTCTTTTATCAGCATAGCTCTTTTATTGGCTTTGAGCGGCGAGTAATCATTTCTTAATGAAATCGACTTTGTCGGCAGCCTCGCGGATCATATCAGGTCCCAATACAAGTCTATTACCGGGTTCGACCCAACAAGCAGGAGATCGGCACGGTCTACCATACAATGCTTCGAATGGTGACATTGTCAGGCTTGCTTGGTAGCTGTTGTTATATGAGAATTCAGCCAAATGTAAATGGTCTTCCCATGATCCACCGAAATCTAGAACACAAGCCCACAATAAATCTTCTAGTATACGATTCACCCTCTCAGTCTGACCATCTGTCTGAGGATGATAAGCGGTGCTCAAGCTCAGCTTCGTTCCCAGTTCTACCTGAAATGCCTCCCAGAATTTGCTAGTAAATATTGGATCTCTATCACTAATTATACTGATCGGCACTCCATGTAGCCTAACAATTTCCTTAAAGTATATCTGCGCTATACTCTGAGCAGTTCGGTTCGATCTGACAGGTATGAAATGGGCGGTCTTCGTGAAGCGATCTACGATCACCCAAATACTATCATTTCCTTTCCTGGTTCTGGGCAAACCATCAATGAAGTCCATGGAAATATGTTCCCACTTCCAACCTGGAACGTCCAGCGGTTGGAACAATCTAGCAAGTTTCTGTTGGTCGCTTTTGACTAGCTGGCAAGTAGGGCATCCGCTAACATATAAAGAAATGTCTCTCTTCATCGACTTCCACCAGAAAGTGTGTTTGATGTCATTATACATTTTTCTTACTCCTGGATGGATACTAAGTTTTGACCTGTGGCATTCATCCAGCACTTCCTTTCGGAGCTCAGGAATGTTAGGAACACAGATTCGACCTTTTAGCCTTAGAATCCCATCATTATCTACCTGAAAACTCGAGGGCTCACCTTTTTGAATTATCTCTCTGATCTTCCGAATGAAGTGATCATCCTTCTGAAGAGCAGATATTTTATCTATCAATGAAGTCGTGACAATAAAACTGGCGATCATCACATTCTTTCGGCTTAACGCATCGGCCACAACATTGGCTTTCCCTGGAGTGTATAGAATCTCAAAATCATATGCTACAAGGAATTCTAGCCAACGTTGCTGCCTCAGATTCAAGTCTTTCTGGGTGAACAGATACTTTAACGACTGGTGATCTGTAAACAGTTCGAATTTCTCACCCAGAAGATAGTGTCTCCAGATTTTCAAAGAAAATACGATAGCCAACAACTCAAGATCATGAGTAACGTAGTTCTTTTCATGTGGCTTCAGCTGACGGCTAGCATAAGCAACAACTTGACCTCTTTGCATTAACACTGCACCAAGGCCTTCTCTAGAGGCATCTGTCCAGACTTTTAAATCCTGATTGCCGTCGATAATCGTTAACACTGGAGCCATTGTTAATCTTAACTTTAGCTCTTCAAAAGCCTCCTCACATTCTGGAGTCCACTTGAATTTTGAGTGCTTCTTTGTAAGCTTCGTTAAGTGACTAGATATCTTCGAAAAATCCTTAACGAACTTCCGGTAATAACTAGCCAATCCAAAAAAACTGCGGACTTCTGTAGGAGTACTAGGCTGTTTCCAATTTTGAATAGCCATGATTTTACTTGGATCCATAGCAATTCCTTCTTTTGATACTACGTGGCCGAGAAATTTCACTTCATCTTGCCAGAATATACATTTGGAAAGTTTAGCTTTCAATACATTCCTTCTCAGAATTTCTAGAACTTGATCCAAATGTTTTTCATGTTCGGCTTTTGACTTAGAGAAGATTAGAATATCGTCAATAAAAACCAGAACAAACTTATTCAGGACTCCTCTGAACACTCTATTCATCAAATCGACGAAATAAGCTGGAGCGTTACATAAACCGAACGACATTACGAACCACTCATAGAATAAGTCTGGACCTCTGAATGCTGTCATAGGAACACACTATTTGGCAATACGAAGCTGATGGAAGCCTGTAGCTAGGTCCATCCTTGAAAATACTTGTGCTCCATTCAGACGATCCAATAAATCATTGATTCACGGCAATGGATATTTATTCTTTATTGTCTGCTTGTTCAAATCACGATAATCCACACATAGTCGTAGAGTACCGTCAGACTTTGGGACAAACACCACTGCTGCTCCCTAATCAGAGAAACTAGGCCTGATCAGACCCTTCCATACTAGCTGTCGAGTTTGATTGTCTAGTTCTTCTTTCTCCTTTAGGGTCATCTTCCGAATGGCATGTACTACTGGCCTAGCATTCGGAATTAAAGCAATCTTGAAATCAATTTCTCTCTGCGGAGGTAAGCTGACAACTTCTTCGAACACATCCGCATAATTCTTGACGACAAGAATATTCTCTGTGACTACAGGGATATTTTCTATTTGAGCAGGAGAAACATTCAAAGCTGCCCAGAAGTCTTTTCTATTAGAATTCTGACCTTCACAGGGAATGGTTATATAATCACTTGATTTAATCTTCGCCTTAACGACTCTATCGGCGCATTTAACCTCAGCTTCATATTTGGTCAACCAGTCTAACCCCAAGATAAGATCAAACTCTGTAAAATTCATGACGACCGCGATAGTAGGGAACCGATAACGAGAAAAAGAAACCGGCACCCCACAAACCCAACTGAGATCGAGGGAACCCCCAACCGGATTATGGACAGTCATTGGTTCTTTGAGCTTCTTCAAATTCAAATCCAGCTTCTTAACCGCATTCTTTGCAACAAAGCTTCGCGAGGCACTGGTGTCAAACATTACTTTAACTGGAATATCTTTGACAGTTAGTGTGCCTTCTAAAACATCTGGCCTTTCCTGACTAGCTGAGGGTGATGGAGTTTCCGGCACTTCATTCACTTGAACTACTTCAGGCTTCTTTAAGAGCCAGCCATCCTTTGCAAGATGACCAGTCTGATGGCATTTACTGCAATCTCTTTTCTCTTGAAATTTTTTCTCGGATTTAGATCCACTCTTGATTCGTTTCTTTAAGGGCCCGCAGTTTATCGACAAATGCCCTTTCTGATGGCATTTATTGCATACAGCGGTCGTTACTGGTTCTTTCTCAGATCTGGCCCTTTTCCGATTGTCCTTGGGCTTGTTACTGACCTCAGACATCGCACTGGCCTCCGGACGATCAGTTTCAGACTCACCTTTATTACTAGAACTGACCTCCCCTTCGTAGCGTAACATACCTTTCTTGTCAAGATCCTCGTACTGGTAAGCCATGTATATCATTTCAGAAAAAGGAAGCTTCATATTCCTCATTACACTATTCTGATATTTTCTTTGAAGCCCCTTGATAAATCTCAGATTCTTCCTCTTCGGATTTTGAATTAGATGAGGGGCAAAGTGAGAAAGTTCATTGAATTTCTTATGATATTCTGGAATGGTCATATCTCCTTGTATCAGATAAGAAAATTCATCACATAGCCGCTCAATTGCTTCAGGAGGAGTAAATCTTTCCAAAAAATCACTTTGAATCTATCCCAGGTGATATCACCATCTGGATTATCCTTAACGACTGGATCCCACCAGAACAGAGCTTCGTCTTTAAGTGCCCAGGAGGCCAAGAATCTTTTCTGGTCATCCCTCAGCTTTAAACCATCAAAGATTTTCTCAGCAGAACGAGACCATGCTTGTGTTTTCATAATGGATTCTACGCCCGAGAACGGTAACCCACCCATATTTCGATACTTAATTAATAGGGCCTCAATATCAGGTTCTGCATTCCTTCTGTTTCTGACACTCATTTTCTAGTACTTCTGCAAATAGCAGATCAGGTGTCAGGTCAACAAAAAAGATATTTTAAAACATAGAAACATATACTTGAATGTAAATGCATCTATCGATGTGTTATCTCATTCTGCTACTCATACTAGGATATTACTGATCCTATCTGTAATGATTTACCCGTCCTAGAACACTACTGGTTCTATTTCTGACGAGTTCGTTAATATGTTATATTCCAGCACTAAGCTTAACCAAAGCTCTGATACCACGTTGTGACAACCCCAAAACCCGTACTGACGGTGACAAGGGTAATCTTTGGAATATAACACATAAATTGATAATAGCAGAAACAGAAATAAATAAATACACCAGATAATGAACAAATAATCACTGGTAAACAATAATCATCAGAGTTACACAGTTCAGCTATACATAAATGTCTATAGTGGAAAACAAAACATAATGTACAATAAGAGCTGAACAGCATAAAAAGAGATAAATGATAGCATCCATCTTCAACTCCAGCTATCCAGAGAGAGCCTGCTAAAAACCTGAATACAAGGCTGCCCGTGTAGAAAAAGGGGCACCCGAGTTTGCAAGTGAAACAAATTACGAGCCAGTCATGGGACTGGTATGAGAAATCTACTTAACACGTTATAATTTGGCTAATCATAGGACCACGCCACTTTCGTGGAACAGGTTTACTCCATTGGATTGCCGGTGCTTTAAAACAATTAAATCTTTTAAACATCGCAATGCTTTTTATAAAAATGAAGCCATTATAAGACTCAGTTCCCATCACACAATGCATCACAAACCGGAGGATAGAGTTTTACCTTATAATGGCCAAAATATGCTTGATACGAATAAAACAAAGCACTTGATATTACTACTAGTGTTTATTTGTTTCAAAAACAATTTCAATCATAACTATCAATCATAGACGGCATGGGTACCATATATCATGTCGCCATATATATATACAATCAAAACCGCACGGTCACGTATTTGGAAATTGGATTTCCATCATGAACCAAGGCAAAAGATAGTCCTTACCGAATTCAAGACGCTCTAGCCCGTGTCTCAGGATCAGAACGCATCAACCCTTTGGATCATCAGGGCCGGTCCACCGATGTGGATTATTATGCCTGAACACTACGTTTCCCTGCCCTTTGGGGTGTCAATGAGCCAACGAATGACTCCATCGGTCCCGGATCGACCGATATAACCGAGGCGCCTCGCAACAGCAACAACCACATAGGCGAAAAATAGTATAAATGTCAGCCAGTTTAAGCACCGACACCACCTCTAGCTAGAAGGAAACGCATGCCCTCCCTGAGGTCCTCTCCCGTTTCTGGTTCATACCGGGGTGTGAGGTTCGCGAATTCACGTTATACACAAAGCTACGCCACACAGGCGGTGCTTTGATCATCACCACAAGACTTTGCTTTTCAACAGAAGCCTTGATCATTTGCCACTTAGGCATGCCACACTGGCAATTCATGCCATGCGACTGATGTCCATCGATATACAACCTCTGAGCTCGTGCATCTCAGAGAAGGGCGTTAAGCAAAAGAATAAATTCTTTGCCGCCAAACAGATGTATATTTAATAGAGATCAATCAACACAGAATAAAATCCAATGTCAGACACACAATCCATTTACAAGTTCGTTCCGGGTCCGAACGAAACCGGAGGCACTATATACCTCGCATACTCATCGATCTTCACGTACGTCCGGACGATCACCACTCATTATCCATATTTCGGGATGCCTCCAAACAGGACATCAGTTACCATCCGAACGAGGTGAAGATTTTCGGTCTTCAACCACCGTCTTCATCCTCGATTTCTTATCGTCGATTTAGTTATTCAGAATGGGATAAGCCCGGTCTTTCTGAGCAGCTCGCGTATATAATAAACAAGTGCTACACAAACACAACATACGCATCATTTCAATTCATTAGTCACTAACCGTAAATCAGTAAGAGAACGATTTCCCAAATATTAACCTCGAAGGCCGAAACCAACATCAGATCAAAATCCAGGAAACCATTCGACTTAGCCAACCTTCAGTTAGTTTCTAAATTTCACATCCATATCGTTTATAATATTTTATAACGATTTATCGCTATTTTTATTTATTTTAAAATAGCCAATTTATTCAAACGACGCTTCGGGCCATAACGCGGCCGTGGCGCTGTTTTTCTTCAGATTTGATTTACACATATATGAAAATCTAACCGTTGGATCTTCACAAAATTTACATCATTAGAAAGATCTTTTTAAAACGAATCCAACGGTTCCAGTTTTGGGAAAATCCGACAGTCGGATCTCCCGATATAATCGTTTGAAGTTTCAATTTCAAAATACGAACTGCAGCGTCGTTATTCGATTTAATTTAATTATATTTATATATATATAAATATAATCGATTCTGGCGCTGTTTTTGTTCAGATTTGAATTAAACATTCCAGACAATGCAACCGTTGGATCTTTACAAAGTTGGTGTCGTTGGAAAGACATTTCCAAAGCGAACCCAACGGTTTCGGTTTCGGGATAATCCGATGGTCGGATCTCCCGCACCAATCGTTTGAAATCACGGTTTCAAAACACGAACTGCAGCTTGGTTATTCGATTTATTTTAATTATATATATATATAATTGATTCTTCGATTTCAAAACCATATTCATTTCATACCTTTGATAAAAATGATATTTTTATCAAACTAACTTCTATTTCAACACTTCACTATTTTTAACAATTCATGTATATAATAAAAATGTGATTTTTATTGTAAAACCATTTATTTCAAAACATTACTATTGTATATAGTTCATACAGATGGTAAAAAAATAGGATTTTTATTATAAAACAATTTCTTTCAAAACACGGCTATTTTTATATAGTTCATATAGATGATAAAAATATGATTTTTATTATAAAACAATTTCTTTCAAAACACGAATACCATTCAACACATGAATTTCTATTCAACGAATGAATTTCAATTCAGCACACGAATATAGTTTCAACACATGAAAATAATTCCACATGAATATTATTCAAAATTTCGGCAGCATAACGGCAGGGTAGTTAAAACCGGTGTCGTCCCTAGTACGGCTCCTTGCTCTACCTTAAAGCCTCGCAGCTTTTGACAACGGGGATTTCATGCATCTTGTAACACCCCGTAATTCTGTAACGCTAAGATTCACAAATTAAGGCAGAATTAAATGTTAAAGTCAAAATCAAGGGAAACGGCCTGCGCCATTGTGTTCGTCTCGGAATTCTGCATGAAAACAAGTTCGAGTTTGCGTAAATCGGAGTCCGTATGAGGGAGATATGGCCTCCGGAAGTTTCAGAATTCAGTTTAAAATTCGAACAGACAGAAAACAAATTCAAATTTCAAAAATCGAGACGGATTGGCCAGGGCGGGAATTTTCCCGCCCAAGACACCCAGGTTGACTGGGTAGTCGACCTGGGCTACCCAGGTCGATTGGGTAGTCGACCTGGGGCACCCAGGTCGACTACATAGTCGACCTGGGGGTTGACCCCCCTGTTTTTCCAGCTTTCTGCACCTTGTTCGTTCTAATGTATTTGGTCGCGTTTTCTGACCAGGTTCGTCCACCTAACACTATATAAACAGCCCTAGTCTTCTTCTCTATTCACAATTCTTTTCTACCCTTATGCTGCAAAGATTATTGGCGAACATGGCTTCTTCTCCTCCTCTTAATTAAATAATATATAGAATAATATATACATATATAAAATAAATCAAGATGAGGAGATGCTGCTAAAAGACTTTCAAGAAGAGGTTCAAGTTAGGCTAGAATTTCAAGTGAAGAATCAAAGGCTAGCTTAAACGGTTTCGATCAACGTCGCACGAATCATAGCAACGCCATCTTTCTGTTCTAATCTAATCTCTGTAAGTCAGTTATTTCTAGATTTGAACGTTTTTCCCTGTTCTTGACATGAAATTAAAGGAATAAAAGAATATGCCAAATCTCACTCTTTCTATTCGAATCAGTGCCTATACTCTTGAACCTAATTAAGAACTGTTATGATTCGAGGACAAATAAGACCGTGACTATGAAACTATGGACCTTAAAACCATATGCCTATGACTATGAACATTTGCCTATGACTATGAACATTACCAACGACCATGGACATTGCCTATGACTATGAACATTGCCTATGACTGTGACTATGACTGTGAGGATTATTTCCTTGACCAAACCTATGCCTTTGATTAGAAAACATAAACCATTGCCTATGACATAACAAGGACATCTATGATTAAACACCTATGATTCATGACTAGGAAAGTGTTGCTTAAGTTCTTTGATTTTGAGATTGGGTCTAAACCCGATTATTTATTCTGCCTGTCCTTGGTTTTCTTTGGTTTTAGACTATGGGAATTTACCTATTAAGTTAGGTCTACCCATGTTCTTGAACATGCGTCTCTATTCTGTCTATCCTTGGTTTTAGACCTTGGGAATTTACCTATTAAGTTAGGTCTACCCATGTTCTTGAACCTATGTCATTATTCAAACCTTTTATGCCAGTTATTATGTCCATCCTTTTTCATAGCATCTTTGGTTCATTCCCTATTTTCTACGAGTCTAGATTTATCCATAATCTAGATTGAATCGCAGTTATACGAACAGTAGGAACACGATTTGGGCATAATGTGAAATTTACTAAAAACGTAGTTTAACTTGGAAATTGGCATAAATTGGGAACATGTATTATGGAATGTTCATAGAAATGCAAATTGGATAAATTTGACATGAATTATAAGGTGTGTAATTTGAATCTAATATTGACGTGTAAATCTAGCATTTACAAGAATAGTGAACTAGAGTAATAAGTCTAGAATTAGAATATTGAATCGGAATTGGATTAGCTAATTTGGCACGGTAAGTATATTGGCATAAATGTGAAATTGGCCATAATTAGGAGTAATTGGCAGGTTTAGCAAAATCATGGTTAGTGACACTTAATTTGGTATAGTCCACATACCAAAAGGCATAAATATGATATAGAAGGGGAAATGGGCCATAAGAATGAATGTAGACAATTTACACTAAAAGAGTAATTAGGAAATAAGTAAATTAGAAATAATTTACTTATAGAATTTGCCCTGAATGAGGAAATATAAATTTAGACAAATTAAAGGTTTATTAATGACATCTCTTTTAATGACACACCAGAAAGTTCTAGGGTGACAGAGAGGATAGTGTCTAGGCTTGGGTTTGGAAAATACAAGTTTCCTGCTCTCCCTGGCTATCCCTAACTGATCCGACGGACAGGATGGTCACTTTCAAAACCCGATTTGAAAACTAATCAAAACCCCTTGAACTTAGAAAACACGAATATGCCTAGCCCGAGGTTAGACTGAGTTGCGATGTAAACCTGCCCGGAACCAACCGGCACATCCAGTAGTCGCAACAATACCTATCTAATGTGAGTGGTAGCGGCCTTAATTTATTTAGTTAAAGCTAGAACAAGGATGGTAGGGTTAAGTTAACTAAGACACTTAACTAGTTCAACATGATAACTAGACTAATGGGTGAGGTTAGGTTCAGACTAGCACTTAACCGACTTAACACAAGCTAGAATGGGAGGGTTAAGTCCATAGGAACACTTAACCGACTTAACACAGTTAAGCTAGAATGGGAGGGTTAAGTCCATAGGAACACTTAACCGACTTAACACAGTTAAGCTAGAATGGGGGGACTAAGTCCATAAAGACACTTAACCAAAATCAAGGTAGCAAAACGAGACTTGTAGGGGTTAAGTAAAGCTAATACACTTAGCCAAATTGATATGTTAACTAGACTAGAGGTTGGGGTTAAGAAAAATCTAATACACTTAGCCAATTTTGATATGATTAGCTGGGCTAGACCGTAGGGTTAAGTAAACCTGAACACGTAACCATCAGCTTGTGATAAAGGAATGAGGTTAAGTCTAAAACATGAAGGGATAATACTTAACCATTAATAACATGTTAGTTAAAACAGACGGGCAAGGTTAAGTTAAAAATGAACACTTAACCAACACAGGGTGAATGGGTAGGGTTAAGTAATAAATACTTATCCAATATAACTTAGTTTGTGGTAGGGTTAAGTTAACATGAGTTACTGATAACACTTAACCAGTTTAACAGGGTAAATGAGGGGGGTTAAGTTAGCTTGAATTGACTATGACACTTAGCCAATCCAAATTGACGGGAAAGAGAACTAAGTAAACCTTAATAAGAAAACAATGATTCTGGAAACTAAGTGGTAAATCTTAGTTAGTAAAACTAAGTAGTAATTCTTAGTATAACACGGGAAGGAGCGAATGTCCGTCTGAGTAAAAAGGAGACTCCAACGAAATGGGTTACGAAGCCCGAGGCTTCGAGGGGACATGAGGGTACTCTTGGTATCCCTCTGTGAGGCTGCAGATGATCCGCCTTGGCCCACAGAGGTTAAGGTCTGCGCAGAAGAACCAGGGGTATGCCTTGGTTGCAATACATGGCAACCTAAGGACTAGGATGGACCGGCGTGATTCGGCGAGCAAACGGTAGCCCTGTGATAGCGACTCGTCGTCGACCATCCATCTTGAGTCAATCGAGATACGTGAAGCGGAAAGGCGGAGAACTCCAAAAGACCATATACTTGCTATCTAGTTATGGGTGAGGATGGCCATAGGATAGTGGGGCACCGGGGGCCGGCGTATAGTTCTCATTTTACAAGGTGTGCCTTTCATTAGTTGAGGGAGGGGTCAGGTGGGACCATAACCACTGAAATAAAAACAGACCTTAGCATCTGCATCGGTAGATATCTGAAAGCTCCCGACCGAGTTCTGTATTCCTTGATTTGCCCTGACACAGGACTCGGAACGCACATTATGGGACATGTGCATCTAGACAAGCGATAACGATTCGCGATACATGCGTGGGGAAGTATAGGAACATATACCACTCTAGGTAGTGTGTCCTAGACTTGGGGGCATCGTTTGACAGGTAGCATAATTCCTAGTTAAACTAGGTGGCATAAATCCTGAATCCGAAAAGCGTTCAGCAAACAGCGTAAACTCTAGTTGAATCTAGAAAGTACTTGGTAGAAAACCTTAGATTAAATCAAGGCAACAAATAAATAAATGGATGCCTGAAGGCGATGGGCAATACAGGGATTGGGATCACGTTAGCGTTACTAGTTGGGACATTAGTTAGGTGTTGCAGAGATATAGAAACCGGTATGACAAGGAAATAGCGAGGCGGCGAAAGTATTAGAGAACATCCAGTTTATCTTAGCTTAGCATATCTTGTGTCGATCTTGTCTAATCTTGTTGATCCTATCATCATGGTGTTATCTTGTATTCAGTTAATTCATGTCGTTCTGCTGTTCCATGTTCATATGTTAGAAGTTACTGAACTTACTCAGGCTTTATGTCTGACTCTGTTTTTCTTTTGTCTTCTTTTCTTCCGTCCCCCCCCCCCCCCCCCCCCCAGGTAGTAAAGGAGGGAATAGTATAGCTCATGTTAAGTTGGACTGTCACTTTTTCCCAGCTTGAAGATTTGTCGAAGTTTGCTTGGATTCTCTTTTCAGATGCTATGGCTGGCTCTTGCTAAAATTGGGGAATATAAATGTTGTTTTATGCTTCTTTATTTTGTAAGACAGATGATACTCTGATATTGTAAAGAAATCATTGTATAAACTATTTTATCAATAAATCAAAGTTTTATTTTCCGTTGTTTAATTTCTGTCTGTCTTGTAATTTATCTGCATCTTTTACCCTAAATGCTCCACAGAACTTAGTGCATTCCCTTTGTGAGTGACACTAATGGATGTGGGGTGTTACACATCTAGTTCGCACGTGGGCGGCATGTATATATTTTTCATTTCCACAAACTAATCCTATGTGGTTTCAACCAAATAATTCTCAACCACAAACGGGTATTTTTCAACCACTATCAATCAATTTCAACCACAAACAATTATAATCAACCATTCGCTATCAACCAAGTTTCACACCAATCGCAACCAATAAATACCGTCCATGGTTTGTGGACGAGGAGCGTGTATATATATATATATTACATAAGTATATTTCACTTCTATTTCAACACATATATAATTTTTACAATGCATATATAATTTATATATCGAACGTACAACTTATACAATGCTTATACATGAGGTGTACAACGCTTATATAACTCATACATCGACTATATAATTTATACATCGTCATTTTCCATATCGTTTATAATATTTTAGAAATCTCACATTGGGTTCCACTCCACCAAAAATAGCAGAAGGCTCAGAAAAATATGCGGTCTCTTCTAAAATGTAGAAGACGTCCATACGAGTCCACTGCTTCTTGTTTCACTGAATTTCGTCAAGAAACGAAAAAGATATGATTTTTATAGTGAAATCAAAAACCGTAGCGCTTAGAAGTACTATAATATAGTTAAATTATAAATAGCCGTATACCTTCTATTTCTGTTCAAAACTAGGTTTTGAATTTTCGCTCCAACCGTTGCACGATACGAAGATCCGCTTGCACAGCGTCGAAGAGGGAAGTGAGGGCTTTCCGGCGCCACCACCCAGGTTCTGATCGACGGCGTCTACTGCGAGCGACGACTGTCCAAAGGCGGTGGCTTTGAGGGTGCGGATCTCACTGAATACTCGACGATAAAACTTCAGACTGCCTTAGATTTGAATATCTCGATCTTCTCTAGAGTTTTCCCCAAAGAAGCAATCGATTTTGATGAGAGAATCATGGGATATTGGGGAGGAAAGAATCGAGCTTCAGCCGCCGTCGTGTTCGAGGGTTACGGGGAAGAAAGAAAGTGACCGACCAATAGGATTTTTATTTATTTATATATTTTTTTTCAAAAATACCCTCTTTCACACACGAACCCCAATCCAGACCCAACGACTATCGTCCCTAGCTAAATACCCCCATTCCGAACACAATGGGATATGTTTCGTAGGCCCATTCGAATGTTTCAGTCAGTTTTTCTTCAAATTAAAATATAAAACATTCAATATTTAATTTGAACGTACATTTCAATTTACCGGGGCCACATACTGATTCTAAAAATTCCCGAAAAATAAATCTAGCTATGTTTTGACGATAAGGTCCCAACAAAACTAGTTTCGTCGAATTCTGAGACCGTTTGAAAAATGGCCCATTTCTGGTCGATCCAATTTAACTGTAATTGACCAAAAAACGTTTTCCTTTGCCACGCTCACATACTAGCTTCAAAAATTATGAAATTTGAAATTTAGCAATAGTTTAACATCCCGGATCCAACAAAAGTGGTTTCGTCGAATTCCGAGATCGTTTGCAAAACGACCATTTTCACGGGCTATATAAACTCCATAGCGACCTTTCAGAAAATTCATTTGGCCATAACTTTTGCTTCCTACTATGAAACTTTGATTTTTCAGATTCGTTAGAAAGATATTCACTAACAGATTTAAATATTTTTGGTTTCACTCAAATCCATTTTGTTTTGCACCCGGTACTGTCAGTCAAAGTTTGAATTCAATTTTCGAAACTGCCGCGCCATTTCAGGCCTTGTTTATAATTCAAATTAGTTATTTTCATTTTCAACATCGATTCAAACATACATTTCATCGCTATTATTTAAAATATTTATTTTAAATACTTAAAATTCACTATTTTAGCCAATTTAAAATTTTTAAATTGGTTCAGATTTTCTGGGTCATTACACCATCTCTGAGGTGATATAATTCAAAGGACAATGGACTTAAATCAGTCCATTTACCACAAAAAGCATCTCTCACGATATCAACAGAACTATCAAAATAAACACAAATAGAACAACTATCATTCCCAAACTTCAACAACATCAATACACCAATATCAGTAGGAACATTGTTAAACAAAGAAGAGAATCACCATTAATAAGTCAAATGTGCAGTAATCATATAAAAATACAAACATCTTCAAATAAATGTAAATAGGTGCATACATATACGCATATATCAGTAACAGTTGCATACTTGTATGCAAATTTCAGAATTGTTGCACATACTTTTAATCAGAATATATGCAAAAAAAAAAAATTAATGTGCATATATTAATAATATATGCATATTTGTATGCAACTAATCAGCAAACACACACAAACATAATTTTAAAAAGATCTGTGTACAATTATGCATATATATACATATAGAATATATGCATACTTATACGCAACTTTCCTGAATATAACCAAACCAATATGCACGTATTCTAAAAATAGTTGCATACATATATGCTCATATTAACAATATATGCATATTCTTATACACATATTAAGAATAAAAGAACAAATAAAATGAAAAATTAATACATACGGCCGTATAATCCATAAAAACCTTAAAATTTTATACAATAATTACATTATCCATCGACGAAACTAGACAATTAAAGAACATCAGAATAATCAATCAACAAAAAATCAAAAAAAAAATCTGTATAGAAATTAAATCTTCAAAAAGTAAAAATTACCTTAAAGAACAAGCTGTCGTTGTATAAATCAAGGATCGATCTAATTAAATCTCTGAAAAAATTCTGTGTAAAATGAATGATCGGTATACAAAATTCCGATATTCAAAAATTTAAAACGATGACGGCGCCGCCATGGACAAAGAAATATAGGTTTATCGAAAAGAAAAAATAATAATTACGTACTAATTAAATCAGACCTAGTTAATTACGGAGTTAATTAGAAAAAAAGGCAGTTTTGGAAAAATATTAGCTGCTATTTAAAATTAGGGATGAAATTAATATGTTTTAAAACAAGAGGATGTGAGCTTAATTAAGTTTTATTTTAAGGATGTGACCCTAATTTTCACTATTCAAAAATAGTGATAAATAACTACTAACATTCAATTCACATCCAGAGTGCAATTTACAACTGTATGAGCATTAAATAATTAAACAACACTGATAACAGTCTGTCAATCAATCGGTGGACATACAATTAAATCCAAGGGAGATGTGAATTAAATATCATCCCCAGACCCGTGTGGGGTTTCAAACTACAGCAGTCTATTTAAACAAATCATTAGTTAATAAATTTAACTAATTCTAACTCGGTTTGAATTATTTTTGTACTTAACCAATTTTCACTGTTTAAACAATAAACGGATATTTATATCTCATTTCAACAACTACAAAGTGTATATCCACATTGTTTGAAATACGAGTGTCGTATATTCAAACAATGCTTCGTGTGCAAATGAGTCGTGAATAGTTCATGTGTTGAACTCAAGCAATGTCACATACAATGGATAAAAATCAACAATGACAGCCTATATATATTTTCAGTTATAAAATAAATAATTATACAAATATTTTAGTGAGAGAATTCTCACTTTGGTTTCCACTCCATCATTCTTTATTAAAGGATTGTTTTAATAAAATTAAAAGATCGTTTAATTTTATCAAACTATAACGGCTTCTGTTTCCGTTCTGGTCAGTTCCATGTTGAAGAGTTTGTCGTCACGATCGCAGCGCGACTGAAATCGTCAAATTTCGACCTCATATGAAAAAATGTTGCATTTCATATGTTAATTACAAAAATTAATTAATTAATTAATTACATCCTTCACCATGTTTTTAATCCTTCTCCCTTTGTACAACAGCCAAACCCGCCTTCCAAAACTTCGTCGCGCTGCCGCCTTCACCAAAGACCCCCGGACCAGGATCGGTGGTGCCCCCTCGACACGGTTTGGCATCTCCTGCTTGCACCTTGAACGGAAGTGAACCTGGAGCACCCCAGCACCGCAAAATCTGGTGCGAATAATGGAGTTTTAAGGAACAAATTCGAACAAACCAGGCAACTACGAATCATCTCAGCCATATGGGATGAAAGAGGATAAAAATCTCCACTACTTTCGTTTTGTAATCCTGATCTAATTTGCAAAAGAGGAGGAGAAATCAGTGAATTAAAATCAGATGATTTGGTGCAAAGAATCGGGAGCGGCGGCTGGTGTTAATGAATTAGGGTTTTGGTCAAAGCTAGGGTATTTATGCCTTTAAATAATAATATTTTATTCTTGAATTGGCTCTATTTCATTCGAACTCTAAATCAGACCCAACAAATGTTATTCCTAGCTAAATACCCATATTCTGAACACAATGGGATATGTTTCATAAGCAAATTTTGCTGTTTCGATCTGTTTTTGTCAAAATTAAAATATAAATTAATATAACAATCGATATTGAATTTCAACATACATTTTAATTTAGCAGGGCCACATATTAACTCCAAAAATTATGAATTTTGAAATTTAGCTGTATTTTAACGATACGATCCTAAAAAAATTTAGTTTCGTCGAATTTGGAGGCTGTTTGAAAATGATCTTTTAACTGGTCGATTAAATTCAAGCTGAAATTGGAAACGCGTTTAAATTTACTGTGCTCACATATTAATTCCAAAAATTAGGAAATTTGAAATCTAAAATAATTTGACATTCCGGATCCAAAAGAAGTGATTTCATAAAAAACGGAGGTCATTTGCAAAACGGCTATTTTTAAGGGCTGTATATTATAAAAATATATATAAATTCCATAGCGACTATTCTAAATTTTAAACTGGACATAACTTACAATTTATAAAGTGAAATCTTGGTTTCTTACATTCGTTAGAAAATTATAGTTCAAAATATTCCAACGTTTCTTGTTTCACCGAAATCCGATTTATTTCGAATCCTATGCATTCAATTGAAATTTAAAATCGAATTTTCAAACTACCGCGCCATTTCAGGCTCGTTTTATAATTAAAATAAATTTATACATTCTAACTTCGATTTAAATAAATTTTTAGTCGTTATTATTTAAAATAAACCATATCAAATAATCAAAAACTATTAAAATAGCTAAAATTAAAATTTTAAATTGGTTCAGAAATTTCAGGTTGTTACATATATTTATTTGGATTCTATTCTATAAGGACAATATTTGCATATACCTATAATTTCTTAAGATTTACATTTTGGATACAAATAACTTCCATAAACTAATTACCACAATTTAGTCCAAATATGTCAATGTGAATTAAATAATTTCAATAGGAATCAAATGATATTATATACCACTATCAAAAGGATGTATAATCTAAATCCACTCACTTGGAATAAGCACTCCAAGTTCCAGATCTGATTCAAATCTAGTTCTATTATTCGAAGCCTTTCCTTTTATTAACTCTATTTAGACCGACAAATTGGAATTTGCACATATTTGTAAATCTGGTTCTAAATAAAATAAAATAAACTAACTAGAAAACCAGCCCTGCACGTTTATTAATAGAGGTCTGAAACTACGTCATCCGTTTGTTAAAAACAATCAAAATCTGAATGTTAAAACCTAAAATGATGCTCTCAGCAAAACGTGTATAGGTCGACCCTAGGCGTTCATAGTTCAACCTATAGGTCGACCTGAACTTGTTGAGGGTTGACCCATAATGGATCTCACACGTTGTTTTGATGCATTTTTCTATATACATTTGCTCATATTACTTATTTGCTTTTAAACTTCAACGTTACATTTGTCAATGTAAATAAATTTCCATTTTTTCTCTTTTAATTTCACTAGTGACACACGTTAGGTTTTCAAATTCTACTCACGTAATTCCTAAGATTTGTGTGTATATATTTATTTATTTGTATAAAATAAATATATACATGCACGTTTACACTTGTGCTATCATCCTTGAAATTCTTTTATAACGTCACATTATATTTATTAGTTTATAATGTTATTCTTACATCAAGATTTTTAATCTTGGATATTAGTTGTGTTTCGTCTTGGCGATTTTAGAGACTTCATCTCGTATAAGGGGATATTTCGAATGAGATCAGTTTAAATCGGGTGGGTTTGTCTCGGATTTCCATCTCAAGTCTGAAAGCTCATATAAGAACAATCTCAGGGTATATTATATGTCAAAAACTGATATTCTTGCGCAATAATTTTTATGAATGTTATTATAAAAATAGTAATTTAACTTGAATTACAAACTCACCTCATTGTTCTTAATTTACGAAGGAACTTTCATATTTATAAATCGTAATCTACTTAAAATAAAAAAAATAACACAATACAAATAGATTAGTGCTTACAACTTATGATCCATGAATATGAATTATTGTTCAAAAAAGAACACAAAAAGGATTCAAAACAATAAACAGTTCAGCATAAGAAGAACATAAAGTACATAAATTCATAGGTAACATGCTAGTAAAAAAATGATGAATATGAAAATTATAAGCATTGTAAAGCATATATGAATATATAATATGCTCATTTAACATGCAAAATATAAAATAGTAGGATATTATCGTGGTTGGATTTGTGTTTTTTAATTATTGTTCTAGTTTAGGCACAAGTTTAAATTTTATCTAGAAAAACCAAGATCTCAGTTGATATTTCAGTATCTCTCAATCGATATACCGTTTGATATTGCAATATCTCGGACGATATATTCGAAATATCATTTACAGTGAGATTTTCTGTTTCATTTCGAGAGGAGTCCAAAATGAGATTTCGGAGGAGATCTCGGGGGATATTTTTGATATTTGAAACAATGGCTTACATAACGTTAGTTTTTAATTAACTTCCATTAACTTTTCTATAACATTACATTTACATAACGTTATCATTTATTTAATCCCAATTATTATTTTACAACATTATTTTTGTATAATGTTAACATTTTACTTAATTCCATTTATATCTTTGGAATGTTATATTTGCATGACGATAACTTTTCATTAAATTCTCATTAATTTCGCACGTTCAATATCTCAAATTCAAACGTGTGTTATTTCTAGAATTCACATGTTTATATATCTATAGAATAAAATATATACACATTCGTTTATACGTATAACAATTTTCCAACATGGAATTTCCAATGTCGGTTATGTTTTCTTATGAATTCCATTTTAAACATAATGCATGTAAATTAATGAGAAAATCACCATGAACGCAATGAAAGAATTTTAAATGCCATTTTCTGAAAATTCCAAAAATGTTTATTTTTCTTTATTGATAATCAAATTATATTGTTTGTTTATTCTGAAGAATGCAGGAAGTTATGAATATGTCAGTTTGGAAGAGTTAAAGTTGGACATATATGGTTCATGATCGACTTGAATGGTTCCAAAATGACAGATTGTTACAGTTGGTAAGCAACTTAAGGGAATACCAAAGTCTATTGGGGTAAACTCATTTGAAATGTGGTTAGTAATACTCTGGAGTAAGCTGAGTGTAATATATATGAGAGCGTGCTTATTATTCTTAATATGTAATAGTTTTAAGTTAATCTATTGTAAATGATTTTTTATATATACGATTTGTAAATGTTTTGAATGCCTGAAAAATGTCCTTATATGAATGGTTAAAGGGAAATATGTTTTTTTTTTCAAGAATGTAGGTAAAGGTAAAAACTTTAAACGTTTGAGTTAAGAAAAATGAAACTAATTAAAAAGATGGGTTTTAAAACTCTTAAAATTTAAAAGAAAATAAAATGTTTAAAAATATCATCGAACATTCTTATAAAGAAAACGAGAAAGATTGTTTTGTAGGAGGCTTAGGCTTTCAAGAAATGTTTAAAATGAATAAGTAATGGAGTATTTTGCAATTAAACTTAAAATTTAAATGTTTTAAAATTATGTTTATAGTTAATATTAAGTTTCTAAATTTAGTAATATTTGATGAATAATTTAAGTAATGTTATTTAGGTATGTAAGAACTCAAAATGATGATGTAACAACCCGAAAAATCAAAACCAATTTAAAATTTTTATTTTAGAAATTTTAATGAATTTTGGATATTTAAAATGATTTATTTTAAATAATAACGACTGAAAATTTATTTTAAACGAAGTTAGAACGAATAATTTTATTTTAATTATAAAACGAGCATGAAATGGCGTGGTAGTTTAAAAATTCGATTTCAAATTTCAATTGAATGTACATGATTCAAAATAAATCGGATTTCAGTAAAACCAAAAATATTTGAATCTGTTTAATTATATCTTTCCAACGAATGTGAAAAATCCTGATTTCATAACGGGAACGGAAAGTTATGGCCAGTTGAAAATTCAGAATAGTCGCTATGGAATTTAATATAATATATAGCCCTTAAAAATAGCCATTTTGCAAACGACCACCATTTTTGACGAGACCACTTTTGTTGGATCTAAAATGTCAAATTTTTGCTAGATTCCAATTTTCATAATTTTTGAAATTAATATGTGAGCGTGGTGAATTTAAACGTGTTTGGTCAATTTAGTTTAAATTTAATCGGCTGGAAATTGACCGTTTTACAAATGGTATCCAAATTCGACGAAATAAGTTTTGTTAGGACCGTATCGTCAAAACATAGCATGATTTATTTTTCTGGAATTTTTGAAGTCAGTATGTGACCCCTGTAAATTAAAATGTACGCTGAAATCAAATTTGAATGTTATATTAATTTATATTTTAAATTAAATGAAAACTGATCAAAACAGTCGAATTGGATTACGGGACATATCCCATTGCATTCGGAATAGGGGTAATTAGCTAGGGGCGACAGTCGTTGGGCTCAATTTGGACTTGGAAAGAAAAATTCACTATTTGAAAAGAAAAAAAAATGTGGGGTGGGGTCAAAGGCGTCAAAACCCTAATTCTTCTCCTTCGCGGTCAAAGGAGAAACCTGCCCGCCCAATTCTGAAAAACCCGCCGCCCCCACTATGGCACCGCCGCCGCCCTCGCCCGCCAGTAAGCGCCACTGCCGCTCGACCTCCCTTCGCCTCCCCTACCTCCGAAGACCCCTCCCCCCTTCTCTCTCCTCTTTCCATTTGATCTCCATGCCCTAGCACAAAAGACCGCGCCGCCACCTCTTTTTCGACCGCCAACGGCCTGCCGCCACCCCCAGGCACCTCTGCGACCCCATGCACCGCGTCTGGCCATCCACCCCTGGCTGTGGGCCCCTCCACAAATTAAAAAAATTCCAATTTTTGTGTTTTCTCCATTTGCAAATAGCACCCTCCATCGCAAAAAACATAGCAGCGACTTCCTAGGGTTTTTGAAATCCTTCCAAATCAAAAACGAAGGAGAAAAGGTGAGTTTTCCTATTATATTTCTTCGATTAAAATTGTTATTTTTAGCTATAAAAAGAGATGATTTTTTGCTATAAAAAGAAATGATTTTTAGGTATAAAAAGAAATGATTTTTAGCTATAAAAAGAAATGATCTTTTAGGTATATAAAGAAATGATTTTTAGCTATAAAAAGAAATGATTTTTAGGTATAAAAAGAAATGATTTTTAGTTATAAAAATATGATTTTTATTATTTGAATAGCGATATAAAAATGTGATTTTTTATTTATATGAATAGCATATAAAAATATGATTTCTATTATATGAATAACGATATAAAAATATTTTTTTATTATATATAAAGCGCAATTAAAATATAACTTTTATATATGAAGTAGCGATTTAAAAATATATTTTTTATATATGAAGTAATGATATAAAAATATAATTTTTATGTATAATAGCATAATAAAAATGTGATTTTTCTTATATATGTAGCGAATTAAAAGTATGATTTTTTATATGAGTAGCAAATTAAATTTTTGATTTATATATATATTATATATGTAACAAATTAAAAATATGATTTTTTATATGAGCAGCGAATTAAAAATGTGATTTTTATATAAATAATAGCCGTATAAAAATGTGATTTTTAGAATGTAAATAACGTTGTTTAAAAATATAATTTTTATTATTTGAATGGAAATATAAAAATATGATTTTTATATATATCATTTTAGAATAGAAATTAGATTTATATATATATAATATCATTATAAAAATTTGATTTAAATATATATATATAGCGTTATAAAAATATGATTTTTAATATATATACTGTGTGAAACAGATTGCGATGGAACGAACTAGAAGCTGAACGGAATCCAAATCGTCCGGTAAAGAATAACGGAGTGGAAACCAAAGGTAAGAATATTTTCTCACTCAACTTTTAATTAAGTTGTTATATTCTAGGATGCAGACAATGCTTAGTAGCACCAAACACCTTTGATTGAAACCATGGATGATTGGTTGTTTGTTTGATTTATTTATTTGTTTGAATTTGGTTTGGGAAGTGAAATGAATTGATTGGAATTGGTATGTGTATGGCGCGAGCCAGTATTAGGCGATGGATAAGGCTAGACCTTATTCCGTTTCTAGTATCGCGCCGTTATGCTGCCAGAATTTTCTAAAATATGTTAAAACGATAAAAATATCATTTTTATTATATAAATGAACTGTATAAAATATTCATATGTTGAAATAAATATTTTATCGTTAAAAATATAATTTTTAACGAGTATATGGGTGAAAATAAGTATTCATTTATAAATCGGACGATTTGTTTATATACACTCATTTGATTGATATTGATTGGGACGATATATTTCACACATCGCCTAACGACACAAATAAAATATGTGTGTGTTGATTGAAACCCCACACTGGTATTGGGATGATATTTGACGTACATTTATCCCAATTGTTTAGTTGTATGTCAATCGATGGGTTGACAGACTGTTGTAAGCGTTAATTATTTATATTTAACGCTTACGCAGTTGTGTAATGCACTCTGGATAATGGTTGACTGTGTTTGATTATAGTTTTGTACATGTGTGTATGAAATCCATACAAATAAAATTATATGGTAATTGACTGTGTCTGATTCCAATTCGGAAAAAACGAATATTTTAAATTAACGAATATTTTAAAATAACAAATAATGAATATTTTAAATAGCTAATATTTTAAATTAATATTCAGTAATGGATCAAAATATGATTTTGATGTCCGATTTGGGATGGACACGAAAATATTGAAATATATGAAGCCGTGTTGATTAGATATGCGCCATATTGCCGCGAACGGTATTTATATCGATTTTATTCATTTTTATATTGAATATCAAAAAGAAAATTATTTCAAAATCTGATATTTTTAAAATATTATCATTTAAATAATATAATGATAAGGAGTATTCAATTTTGATTTAAAATTGAAAATGAAGTTAGAATTGTTTTAAAACGAATTTATAAACGATTTATAAAATACGTTTTAAACAGAAATCGACGAAACATATATTATATATATTATATAATGGCCTGAATAGAACGTGCCGCGCCGCGGCTGTTCGCGAATTTCGACCATTGACTTCGAACTGATATCACGGGAGATCCGACCGTCAGATTCTCCTAAAACCCGAACTGTTGGGTTCGTATCGAAAAGAGATTTCCAATGAATATAAGAGATTTGAAATCTAATGGTTGGATTTGGAATTATGTCCAAATCAAATTTGGAAAAGGTCGCTGTAAGTGCAATTCGATGACCATTTAAGGAAATTGACTGAAAGGACCTTAATAAAATTATCAAAAATATTGATAATCTGTGTAAAATCATAATAAATGATTTGGAAAGAATTAGGATGAAAAATTTTATATTTGAAAAGATAAAAATATATTTTTATCGAAATGAACTAGTTATTAACTAGAATTATAGTCCTATTATTTTTAAATAAATGAATTGGATTGAGAATGGGTTTTGATATAACCAGAATTTCCAATATATGAATTGGAGTGGATTTGAATGGAAATAATCTTCGGAATATTTAGATATTGGTGAGACGACCTGAACTTCCCCGTTAAGGAAAGCACAGATAGAATTGAGGACAAGACGAATCAGAACGCAAATAGAAGAACATTTCATTGTATATTACAACAATTCCATCAGATTACAAGAATATACAGAGTATGAATAAATATTATACAACAGAAAAATATCAGAGGTTACAATAAATTACATTTAAATACATCACAGCGGAAAATAATACAAAACACAACTAGAAGTAATACACGGATACAGAGCTTTCCAAGCATCGTTCCAGCTGTAAATCAAGATCCTGTGAAACTAAATCTGCAAAACCAAAACTACTAGCTGCCCATGCGGAAAATAAGGGCACCCAGAGTTTAGGTTAAAACAATAAACTCCAGGTCAGTCATGTGACTGGTGTGAAAACTAAAACAGTTATTTAAAACTTGATTTTAAAGGAGAGTAATTCAAGGGACCACGCCGTATAACATGGAACGGATTTCCTCCCAAGAACACTAGTGCATATATCAAAATAGCGCAATGCTTTTTCGAAAAATGAAGCTATTATAAGACCCAGGTCCCATCACACAATGCAACGCAAGCCGGAGGATAGGGTTTTCCCTTATAATAGCCAAACATGCTTGGTACGTTCAAAACAAATCATTTGATACTATAATAAGTGTATAGTGTCAAAACAATTTCAATCATAAATATCAATCATAGACGGCATGGGTACCATATATCATGTCGCCATACTAGTTCTACAAATAAAACCGCAATATCACGTATTGGAAATTGGATTTCCGTCATGAGTCGAGGCAAGGGGCAAGCTCCTCTCCGATTCGAGACACTCTAGCAAATGTCTCAGGACCGCACACAGCAATCCCTGGATCCTCCAAGGCCCGTCCTCTCTTACTTTTGAGGATTGGCAATTCCTGAACACACGTTTCCCGGTCCTATAGGACCTATATCCGAGGCGCCTCGCATTCCAACAACCACACAGGTGAAAAGTATATAAATGTCAGCCAGTTTAAG
Source organism: Allium sativum (assembly GCA_030737875.1). NCBI lineage: Eukaryota > Viridiplantae > Streptophyta > Magnoliopsida > Asparagales > Amaryllidaceae > Allium > Allium sativum. The sequence continues at coordinate 375,623,514 of CM060909.1, read as the reverse complement.
CACTGACACCACCCCTATCTAGAAAGAAACGTCGTGCACTCCTTGGGTCCTTATCCCGTTTTTGACTCATACCGAGGTGTGAGGCTCGCTAATTCACGTTATACACAAAGCTGCGCCACACAGGCCGTGCTTTGATCATCAACCACAAGACTTTGCTTTTCAACAGAAGCCTTGATCAATTGCCACTTACGCGTGCCACACTGGCAATTCACTCCATGCGACTGATGTCCATCGATATACAACCTCTGAGCTCATACGTCTCAGAGAAGGGCGTTAAGCATGAGAATAAATTCTCCGCCGCCAAATAGATGTATAATTAATAGAGATCAATCAAAAAAGAACAAAATCCAATGTCAGACACACAGTCCATTTACAAGTTCGTTCTGGGTCTGAATGAAACCGGAGGCACTTTCCTCGCATATCCATCGATCTCCAAGTACGTCTGGACGATCACCAACTGATTCCCTCATCTTGGGTGTACATCCCAATCAAGATCATCGGTAATCACCCAAACGATGTGAAGACTTCCGGTCTTCAACCACCGTCTTCATCTTCGACATCTCGTCGAATCGGTTATTCAGAATGGGTATAAACCCGGCCTTTCTGAATAACCCACGTATATAATAAACAAATGTTACACAAACACAACATACGCCTCATTCCAATTCAGAATAATCTTTTATTCACAAAATCACATTCTTAGGGAAAGGTTCCCATTAATTTTATCCAAGATAAATTCTTCTAAATTTATTCTTTAATCTTCCTTTGGATATCATTTCAAACCATATTACGGTTTTCCAAACTAGTCGGGATTAGCGAACCACACCGAAGTAATTATTTATTTTATTTCCCAATCCTACCTATTTATCCCATGGAGCAAACCTGGTAATACTCCATAACTAACACCACGATGTTATCGGTAAATTTAATTACCATTTCACGTTCAAATCTAATTAAAGATTTAACTATCGCTTTGGAGCAGAACTGGTGGTACTCCAATCTCTATCACTTTTCAGATTTGATAATTTAAACTAACAATTCACATTTCAGTCTAATTAAAGATCCATTAAAACTCCACTTAGTTTTAATCTTTTCAAAAATCAATATCCTGTCTTTAACTGGGTTAAAGAACCAATGTCATCTAAAAAACGGTTCACGATAAACCCAAAATCACTTTAACTGGGCTTAAGAACGGTGTTAATGAAGACTCCATCCACGACAAACCCAAATCACGTTTGATATTAAATACAAGGCTCTGAATAGAAAATATACCGGCTTATATTCAATATCAAATTCTGAAACCAACAAATATCGTATTGGAAATAACGATATAAAATATATCTTTCAAATTTCAACAACCATATCTGTATAATCACGAAACCCAACATTGAAATATTCCGAAGATAATTTCGATTCAAATCCATTTCAGTTCGTATATTGGTAATTCTGATTATTTTTAAAACCACTTTCAAATTCAATCTATTTACTTCAAAAATAAATTGATTTTAATTCTAGTTCAAAACTAGTTCATTTCGATAAAAATCTATTTTTATCTTTTCAAATACGGAGTTTTTCATCCCAATTCTTCACAAATCATATCTTATGATTTTACACAATTTATTGATATTTTTAATAATTTTATCAAGGCCCGTACAGTCGACTTCCACCAATGGCCATCGAACTGCACTTACAGCGACCTTTTCCAAATTTGATTTGGACATAATTCCAAATCCAACCGTTAGATTTCAAATTTCTAATATTTATTGGAAAGCTCTTTTCGATACGAACCCAACGGTTCCGGTTTTAGGAGAATCCGACGGTCGGATCTCCCGTAGCGTCAATTCGAAGTCAATGGTCGAAATTCGCGAACTGTCGCAGCGCGGCGCCTTCAATTCAGGCCATTATATATATATATATATATATATATATATATATTTCGTCGATTTCCTTTTAAAATGAATTTTACAATTCGTTTTAAATTCATTTTCGAAACGATTTCAACTTCCCTTTCAATTTCAAATCAAAATTGTATTTTCCTTTATAAATTCGTTTTAAATTCATTTCAAATTGATTTTAATTCAAATCGATTTTTAATTCAATTTCAATTCAATTTGAATTTCAAATTATTTCAATTCCAATTCGAATTCATTTCTATTCGATTTCAATTCAATTTCAACTCAATTTCAATTCTATTTCAATTTCAATTCAATTTCAATTCGAATTCATTTCTATTTAATTTCAATTCGAATTCATTTCCATATATTCGATTTTGAAATCACTTTTCGATATTCATTTAATTTTTTTTGAATAAAATCGATATAAATATCGTTCACGTCAAAATGGCGCATCTCTAATCAACACGGCTTTATATATTTCAATAAATTCGTTATTCTATTCAACAAATGAATATTTATTCTATTCAACATATAAATATATATTTCTTTCAACACATGAATATTCTCAACACATGAGCACTGTCAACACATGACTATTTTTGTTATTTAATATATTTTATAAAATTATGGTATCTATCGTTTGATTTTCAAATCAGACTCCAACTGTAAAGTAGTAAGAGAATGACTCCCTAAATATTAACTCCGAAGGCCGAAACCAATATCAGATCAATACCAAGGAAACCACTCATCTTATCTATTTTCCAATTAGTTTCTAACTTTAAATATGATAAAGATGTAAATTTTATTGTTAAAATATTTCTTTCAACACATGATAATTTTCAACACATGATTATCGTCAACACATGATAATTTATATTCTTTATTTTCCCAATTGGAATGAGGCCCAATCAATCACCATATAATGTTAATTATATGGTTTCCATACAACACATGTATATAATCACAACGATAAACAATCAATCATCATCCAAAGTGCACCACACAACTGCATAAGCATTAAATATAGATATCTAACGCTTATAACAGCCTGTCAATCAATCGATCGACATACAACTAATCAATCGGGATGAGTGGACTTCAAATATCATCCCAACACCCGTGTGGGGTTTCAAATCAACAAACGCATATTTTTATTCACACACACATGTTAAAATTAATATTTTTAACGATCAAATATTTTTAACTGTATAAATATTTTATTTCACATCACACAATCAATTTTCAAAACACATAAGACAATCAAACATACAAGCCATCCATGGTCTGTGGATGACGGGTGTCAGGTGCTACTAAGCACCGTCTGCATCCTAGTATATATTTTAACTAGAAAAACAAGATTTAAAGTGAGAAGTTCTCACCGAGGGTTCCACTCCGCCATTCTATATTTCTGGACTTCAGAATAGTCGGGATTAGCCTAACATTCCAACGCAGTCTTTTCTACACTGTTCATATTAAAGATCACCTTTTTAATATGATGTTTACACTTTAAAGATCACATTTTTATTTCTGTACTATTCCTATAAAAATCACGTTTTTATACGGCTACTATATAAATAAAAATCGTATTTTTATTTTAAATCTAAATATATAAAAATCGCATTTTTATTATCACTTCATATATTTAAAAATCGAATTTTTATTTCACTTCCCTTAAACAAAAATCACATTTCTATCTCGATGTTTATAAATAAAAATTCACATTTTTAATTCACTTTACATATAAAGATCCTATTTATCGAAGTAAAAATCATATTTTTACTTCACTACTTAATTAAAAGATAATATTTTAATAATCTCTGCTTCATAAAAATTATATTTTCAACTTCTACATTATATAAAAATTATATTTTTAACTTCTCTATATAATAAAAATTATATTTTTAACTTCTCTATATAATAAAAATTATATTTTTAACTTCTTTATATAATAAAAATTATATTTTTAACTTCTTTATATAATAAAAATTATATTTTTTTCCTATATAAAAATATAATCTTTCAACATATATAAATTTGATTTTCCAACTTATAAAAATTTGATTTTTCATGTTGTAAAAATTCGACCTTTCATACGTTAAAAATCGTATTTTTATGATTCCTTTCATTACTAAAAATCTCGCCTTTCCTTTATTTATCTACACAAAAAATCATAATTTTAAATATCGCTAAAAATTATGTTTTATGACGAGATTATTAAAATAAAAATCATGTTTTTTCATAGCCTAAATAAATAAAAATCATATAAAAACACTTACAAGAGGTGTTGGCTGGCGGCATTGATCGATGGCGTTCTGAGGTGGGGCTCAGGTAGCCACGGAGCAGTGGGAGGGTTAGGGTTTTTCAAGGGGCGGTGTTTTGGGTGTTTCGTGAGAGGACTGCGGGGTTTGAGGAGAATCGGAGGGGAGGGGGCCAGAGAGACGAGGCGGCCTACAGAGGGTCGGGGAGGCTCAATTGAGGGGTGGCGGCGGTCTCCTACCGCTCGATTTGGACGTAGGGGGCTTTTGGGGGTTCGCTAGGAGGAAGAGGAGGGTCGCGCTCAGGTGGGGCTGGCCGGAGGGGTGGCGATCGGTGCAGGGGTGGGTGGCGCACACCTCCGACGGCGGTGGAGCTGCTAGGAAAGGGCGACGGGGTTGATTCGAGGAAGGAGGCGGGTTTTTGAAAGTTTTGACCGTGAGGAGTAAGTTTGACAGTATGTTAGCGTTGGAGTAATAATGTATATAATTTAATTATTTAATTTAATCTCCCTAAAGTAGTTTTTTCATCTGATCTCCAAACAAGGCCCAACGACTGTCGTCCCTAGCGTATTACCCCCATTCCGAATACAATGGGATATGTTTCGTAGGCCAGTTCGACCGTTACGATCAGTTTTCGTTGAATTTAAAATATAAATCTTTATATATTCAATTTAAACGCACATTTCAATTTACCGAGGCCACATACAGTCTCTAAAAATTCCCAAAAAATTATTTCTAGCTTCGTATTGACGATACGGTCCTAACAAAGCTAATTTCATCAAATTCTGAGACCATTTGAAAAATGGCCATTTTCTGGTCGACCCGAATTCAATTGAAACTGTTAAAACACGTTTAACTTCGCCACGCTCACATATTGATTCAGAAAATAGCGAATTTTGAAACCTAGCAATAATCTGACATCCCGGATCCAACAAAAGTGGTTTCGTCGAAATCCGAGGTCGTTTGCAAAATGGCTATTTTTAAGGGCCGAAATTCCATAGCGATTATTTTGAAATTTCAACTGGACATATCTTTTGATTCCCGCTATGAAATTTCAATTTTTCGCATTCGTTGGAAAGATATTATCAATTAGATTCTAATATTTTTGGTTTCACTAAAATCCGGTTTGTTTTGCACCCGGTACATTCATTTGAACTTTGAAATCGAATTTTCGAACTACCGCGCCATTTTCAATTCCTTTTATATATAAAAATAAATATATATAATCTAATGATGACGTATATAGATATTCGTTATAATTCTATTCAAAATAAATTTCTCGTCGATATTATTTAAAATAATCATTTTAAATATCAAAATTCGCTAAAATTGCCAAAATAAAAAATTTAAACTGGCTCGCATTTTCCGGGTTGTTACAATCTCCCCCACTTAAAACTTTTCATCCCCGAAAAGGAACGAAGCCGAAAGTTGTTTACTAATCAACTCAACTTCCATATTTTCGCTACAGCTTAAGTTCTTCAACTTTTCAGTTTCTAAGAACTTTTCAAATTTTTCAAAAATTTGACTAACACCCTAAATTTCCGAAAAAATTCGCCATAACCTCCCCTGCACCGGGGACTTCGGTATCTTTTATATAGCCTCCCATGGCCTTCTTCAATCAAAAAGAAAAAGAAAAAGCCAATCGGCTCATAAAATCATCATCACCCAAACAAAACAGTAAATTATGGTAAACATGTACCTATTTGTCGGGCAAGCAAATTTTATTCTTCTGCTTTAGCTTCCTTGCTATGACCTGTTCAATGTAAGTACATGTATATGCAAGCAAATGCGACCAATTTTCAATACAATTCAATATTTGATTCTATTAGGCGTAATGGTTCAAAATTTCAAACAAATAAACAAACAACACAACCATCAGTCAATTAGTTGATTATCATTTCAAATTCATAATTTGATATATATACAAAAAACATGTTTTTGATGCCAAATCACAACAAATAATCCTATATAGTTTCGGTTCTCACACCAGTCTTTGGAAATATATAGATATCACACCTTCGAAACACGAACATAAATACTGATGATGATGCACCATCATCAAAATCATCTCCGAGCGACTAGAGTGTGATTCTATATCTATCTAGTATATTAAAACTTTGAATATACGTTCATGACGCGTATATGCAAAATCTTTATATACTCGATTGTCCAAATCAATATAAATAAATTATCAATTACGTATACTTGAATTTAATTTTCAAAACAAAGTTTGTTTTCATTTGAAAAATATACTCTTCACACTCGTTCTAGGATACTACTGATCCTATCTCTAACGAGTCATTCTAATTGGATTTTACTAATCCAATATCTGATGAATTCTTTCGTTTGGTTCTAATGTGTCTTGTTCTCGAGCTCTGTAAACCAAAGCTCTGATTCCAAACTGAGACGACCCGAACTTCCCCGGTAAGGAAAGCACGGATAGAATTGAGGACAAGACGAATCAGAACGCAAACAGAAGAACATTTCATTGTATATTACAACAATTCCATCAGATTACAAGAATATACAGAGTATGAATAAATATTATACAACAGAAAAATATCAGAGATTACAATAAATTACATTTAAATACATCGCAGCGGAAAATAATACAAAACACAACCAGAAGTAATACACGAATACAGAGCTTTCCGAGCATCGTTCCAGCTGTAAATCAGGATGCTGTGAAAATAAATCTGCAAAACCAAAACTACTAGCTGCCCGTGCGGAAAATAAGGGCACCCGGAGTTTAGGTTAAAACATTAAACTCCAGCTCAGTCATGTGACTGGTGTGAGAACAAAAACAGTTATTTAAAACTTGATTTTAAAGGAGAGTAATTCAAGGGACCACGCCGTATAACACGGAACGGGTTTCCTACCAAGAACACTAGTGCATATATCAAAACAAGGCAATGCTTTTTCGAAAAATGAAGCTATTATAAGACCCAGGTCCCATCACACAATGCAACGCAAGCCGGAGGATAGGGTTTTCCCTTATAATAGCCAAACATGCTTGGCACGTTCAAAACAAATCATTTGATACTATAATAAGTGTATAGTGTCAAAACAATTTCAATCATAAATATCAATCATAGACGGCATGGGTACCATATATCATGTCGCCATACTAGTTCTACAAATAAAACCGCAATATCACATATTGGAAATTGGATTTCCGTCATGAGTCGAGGCAAGGGGCAAGCTCCTCTCCGATTCGAGACACTCTAGCAAATGTCTCAGGACCGCACACAGCAATCCCTGGATCCTCCAAGGCCGGTCCTCTCTTATTTTTGAGGATTGGCAATTCCTGAACACACGTTTCCCGGTCCTATAGGACCTATATCCGAGGCGCCTCGCATTCCAACAACCACACAGGTGAAAAGTATATAAATGTCAGCCAGTTTAAGCACTGACACCACCCCTAGCTAGAAAGAAACGTCGTGCACTACTTGGGTCCTTATCCCATTTTTGACTCATACCGAGGTGTGAGGATCGCGAATTCACGTTATACACAAAGCTGCGCCACACAGGCTGTGCTTTGATCATCAACCACAAGACTTTGCTTTTCAACAGAAGCCTTGATCAATTGCCACTTATGCGTGCCACACTGGCAATTCACTCCATGCGACTGATGTCCATCGATATACAACCTCTGAGCTTGTACGTCTCAGAGAAGGTCGTTAAGCAAGAGAATAAATTCTCCGCCGCCAAATAGATGTATATTTAATAGAGATCAATCAACACAGAATAAATTCCAATGTCAGACACACTGTCCATTTACAAGTTCGTTCTGGGTCTGAACGAAACCGAAGGCCCTTTCTTCGCATATCCATCGATCTCCAAGTACGTCAGGACGATCACCAACTGATTCCCTCATCTTGGGTGTACAGCCCAATCAAGATCATCAGTAATCACCCAAACGGTGTGAAGACTTCCGGTCTTCAACCACCGTCTTCATCTTCGACATCTCGTCGAATCGGTTATTCAGAAAGGGTATAAACCCGGCCTTTCTGAATAACCCATGTATATAATAAACAAATATTACACAAACACAACATACGCCTCATTCCAATTCAGAATAATCTTTTATTCACAAAATCACATTCTTAGGGAAAGGTTCCCATTAATTTTATCCAAGATAAATTCTTCTAAATTTATTCTTTAATCTTCCTTTGGATATCATTTCAAACCATATTATGGTTTTCCAAACTAGTCAGGATTAGCGAACCACACCGAAGTAATTATTTATTTTATTTCCCAATCCCAACCTATTTATCCCATGGAGCAAAACTGGTAATACTATATAACTAACACCACGATGTTATCGGTAAATTTAATTACCATTTCGCGTTCAAATCTAATTAAAGATTTAACTATCTCTTTGGAGAAGAACTGGTGGTACTCCAATCTCGATCACTTTTCAGATTTGATAATTTAAACTAAGAATTCACATTTCAGTCTAATTAAAGATCCATTGAAACTCCACTTAGTTTTAATCTTTTCAAAAATCAATATCCTGTCTTTAACTGGGTTAAAGAACCAATGTCATCTAAAAACCGGTTCACGATAAACCCAAAATCACTTTAACTGGGCTTAAGAACGGTGTTAATGAAGACACCATCCACGACAAACCCAAATCACGTTTGATATTAAATACGAGGCTCTGAATAGAAAATATACCGTCTTATATTCAATATCAAATTCTGAAACCAACAAATATCGTATTGGAAATAACGATATAAAATATATCTTTCAAATTTCCACAACCATATCTGTATAATCACGAAACCCAACGTCGAAATATTCCGAAGATAATTTCGATTCAAATCCATTTCAATTCGTATATTGGTAATTCTAATTATTTTTAAAACCACTTTCAAATTCAATCTATTTACTTCAAAAATAAATTGATTTTAATTCTAGTTCAAAACTAGTTCATTTCGATAAAAATCTATTTTTATCTTTTCAAATACGGAGTTTTTCATCCCAATTCTCTTATGATTTTACACAAATTGTTGGTATTTTTAATAATTTTATCAAGGCCCGTACAGTCGATTTCCACCAATGGCCATCGAACTGCAATTACAGCGACCTTTTCCAAATTTGATTTGGACATAATTCCAAATCCAACCATTAGATTTCAAATTTCTAATATTCATTGGAAAGCTCTTTTCGATACAAACCCAACGGTTCCGGTTTTAGGAGAATCCGACGGTTGGATCTCCCGTAGCGTCAATTCGAAGTCAATGATCGAAATTCGCGAACTACCGCAGCGCGGCGCGTTCTATTCAGGCCATTATATATATTATATATATATATTATATATTTCGTTGATTTCCTTTTAAAACGAATTTTATAAATCGTTTTAAATTCGTTTTCGAAACGATTTCAACTTCCCTTTCAATTTCAAATCAAAATTGAATTTTCCTTTATAATTTCGTTTTAAATTCATTTCTAATTGATTTCAATTCAAATCGATTTTTAATTCAATTTCAATTCAATTTGAATTTCAAATTAATTCAATTCCAATTCGAATTCATTTCTATTCGATTTCAATTCAATTTCATTTCAATTCTATTTCAATTCAATTTCAATTCAATTTCAATTTCAATTCAATTTCAATTCAATTTCAATTCGAATTCATTTCTATTTAATTTCAATTCGAATTCATTTCTATATATTCGATTTTGAAATCACTTTTCGATATTCATTAAAAAAAAGAATAAAATCGATATAAATATCGTTCACGTCAAAATGGCGCATCTCTAATCAACACGGCTTTATATATTTCAATAAATTCGTTATTCTATTCAACAAATGAATATTTATTCTATTCAACACATGAATATATATTTCTTTCAACACATGAATATTCTCAACACATGAGCACTGTCAACACATGACTATTTTTGTTATTTAATATATTTTATAAAATTATGGTATCTATCGTTTGATTTTCAAATCAGACTCCAACTGTAAAGTAGTAAGAGAATGACTCCCTAAATATTAACTCCGAAGGCCGAAACCAATATCAGATCAATACCAAGGAAACCACTCATCTTATCTATTTTCCAATTAGTTTCTAACTTTAAATATGATAAAGATGTAAATTTTATTGTTAAAATATTTCTTTCAACACATGATAATTTTCAACACATGATTATCGTCAACGCATGATAATTTATATTCTTTATTTTCCCAATTGGAATGAGGCCCAATCAATCACCATATAATGTTAATTATATGGTTTCCATACAACACATGTATATAATCACAACGATAAACAATCAATCATCATCCAAAGTGCACCACACAACTGCATAAGCATTAAATATAGATATCTAACGCTTATAACAGTCTGTCAATCAATCGATCGACATACAACTAATCAATCGGGATGAGTGGACTTCAAATATCATCCCAACACCCGTGTGGGGTTTCAAATCAACAGACACATATTTTTATTCACACACACATGTTAAAAATAATATTTTTAACGATCAAATATTTTTAACTGTATAAATATTTTATTTCACATCACACAATCAATTTTCAAAACACATCAGACAATCAAACATACAAGCCATCCATGGTCTGTGGATGACGGGTGTCGGGTGCTACTAAGCACCGTCTGCATCCTAGTATATATTTTAACTAGAAAAACAAGATTTAAAGTGAGAAGTTCTCACCGAGGGTTCCACTCCGCCATTCTATATTTCTGGACTTCAGAACAGTCGGGATTAGCCTAACATTCCAACGCAGTCTTTTCTACACTGTTCATATTAAAGATCACCTTTTTAATATGATGTTTACACTGTAAAGATCACATTTTTATTTCATTACTATTCCTATAAAAATCACGTTTTTATACGGCTACTATATAAATAAAAATCGTATTTTTATTTTAAATCTAAATATATAAAAATCGCATTTTTATTATCACTTCATATATTTAAAAATCGAATTTTTATTTCACTTCCCTTAAACAAAAATCACATTTCTATCTCGATGTTTATAAATAAAAATTCACATTTTTAATTCACTTTACACATAAAGATCCTATTTTTATCGAAGTAAAAATCATATTTTTACTTCACTACTTAATTAAAAGATTATATTTTTATAATCTCTGCTTCATAAAAATTATATTTTCAACTTCTACATTATATAAAAATTATATTTTTAACTTCTCTATATAATAAAAAATATATTTTTAACTTCTTTACATAATAAAAATTATATTTTTTTTCCTGTATAAAAATTTAATCTTTCAAAATATATAAATTTGATTTTCCAACTTATAAAAATTCAATTTTTCATGTTGTAAAAATTCGACCTTTCATACATTAAAATCGTATTTTTATGATTCCTTTCATTATTAAAAATCTCGCCTTTCCTATATTTATCTACACAAAAATCATAATTTTAAATATCGCTAAAAATTATGTTTTATGACGAGGTTATTAAAATAAAAATCATGTTTTCTCATAGCCTAAATAAATAAAAATCATATAAAAACACTTACAAGAGGTGTTGGATGGCGGCATTGATCGATGGTGTTTTGTGGTGGGGCTCAGGTGGCCATGGAGCAGTGGGAGGGTTAGGGTTTTTCAGGGGGCGGTGTTTTGGGGGTTTCGTGAGAGGACTGCGGGGTTTGAGGAGAATCGGAGGGGAGGGGGCCAGAGAGAGACGAGGCGGCCTGCAGAGGGTCGGGGAGGCTCAATTGAGGGGTGGCGGCGGTCTCTTGTCGCTCGATTTGGACGGAGGGGGCTTTTGGGGGTTCGCCAGGAGGAAGAGGAGGGTCGCGCTCAGGTGGGGCTGGCCAGAGGGGTGGCGATCGGTGCTGGGGTGGGTGGCGCACACCTCCGACGGCGGTGGAGCTGCTAGGAAAGGGCGACGGGGTTAATTCGAGGAAGGAGGCGGGTTTTTGAAAGTTTTGACCGTGAGGAGTAAGTTCGACCGTATGTTAGGGTTGGAGTAATAATATATATAATTTAATTATTTAATTTAATCTCCCTAAAGTTGTTTTTTTCATCCGATCTCGAAACGAGGCCCAATGACTGTCGTCCCTAGCGTATTACCCCCATTCCGAACACAATGGGATATGTTTCGTAGGTCAGTTCGACCGTTACGATCAGTTTCCGTTGAATTTAAAATATAAATCTTTATATATTCAATTTAAACGCACATTTCAATTTAGCGAGGCCACATACAGTCTCTAAAAATTCCCAAAAAAATTATTTCTAGCTTCGTATTGATGATACAGTCCTAACAAAGCTAATTTCGTCAAATTCTGAGACCGTTTGAAAATGGCCATTTTCTGGTCGACCCGAATTCAATTGAAACTGTTAAAACACGTTTAACTTCGCCACGCTCACATATTGATTCAGAAAATAACGAATTTTGAAACCTAGCAATTATCTGACATCCCGGATCCAGCAAAAGTGGTTTCATCGAAATCCGAGGTCGTCTGCAAAATGGCTATTTTTAAGGGCCGAAATTCCATAGCGACTATTCTGAAATTTCAACTGGACATATCTTTTGATTCCCGCTATGAAATTTTGATTTTTCGGATTCGTTGGAAAGATATTATCAATTAGATTCTAATATTTTTGGTTTCACTAAAATTCGGTTTGTTTTGCACCCGGTACATTCATTTGAACTTTGATATCGAATTTTCGAATTACCGCGCCATTTTCAATTCCTTTTTTATATATAAATAAATATTTATAATATAAATATTCGTTCTAATTCTATTCAGAATAAATTTCTCATTGATATTATTTAAAATAATCATTTTAAATATCAAAATTCGCTAAAATTGCCAAAATAAAAATTTTAAACTGGCTCGCATTTTCCGGGTTGTTACAATTGGACTCCGTGATTATACAGATATTATTATGCAAATTTGGAAGATATATTTTATATCGTTATTTCCAATACGATATTTGTTGGTTCCAGAATTTGATATTGAATATAACCCGATATAATTTCTATTTAGAGCCTTGTATTTAATATCAAATTGGATTTTGGGTTTTTCATGAATAGTGTCTTCATTAACACTGTTCTTAGGCCCAGTTGAGAAAAGGACAAATCTTTTAATTAAGATTTAGAGAAGTTAACCAATTAATTAATATTTAATTGGAATTGAATAAAAGAATTGGATTTTGGGTTTGTCATGAATGGTGTTTTCAGTAATACTGTTCTTGAACTCCGTGTGAAAAGAATAAATCATTTAATTAAGATTATTAGAGTTTCCAATTATATTTAATAATTGGAATAAAATGGAATGTGAATTGGGTTTATTGTGAACTGTGTTTTAACGACATTCGTTCTTTAACTCGATTTATAATGAAATGTTATTTGGAATTTATAAATCTTTTTAATTAGATTTAAAGGAAATTTTCCAAAGTAAAGTTTTCTAATTTAATACAACAAATTGAAATGGAATGGAATTCGATTTGGTAATAATCGAAATGAACTTCTATGGAGGAAGACTTGTAATATATATTGAATTTAAAAGGCTTGGTCGTTATTCCATTTATATTATTAGTCGGATACGAAAATTGATATCGACTATATATATATATATCTATTTTCCTTGAAGATTCCATAATTAATGGAATGTGATTTGGGTTTAGCGTGAACTGTGTTTTAAATGACATTAGTTCTTCAACCCAGTTAAAGATAGGATTATATATCTAACATTGTATTTCGAACTGTATGGTTGATCTCTGTTAAATATATATCTGTTTGGTGGCGGAGAATTTATTGTCTTGCTTAACACCCTTCTCTAAGACGTACGAGATTCGAGGTTATATATCAGCAGAAATCAATAGTACGGTGTAGATTACCGATGCGGCATGTTTGTGTTTCAAAGTTAAATAATCATTAATATTGATCTTTGGGAAGATTAAAACTAAGTGGAGTTTTAATGAACCTTTAATTAGAATGAAAAGAGAATGTGATAATTTAAATTATCAAATTCGGGAAATGATCGAGAATGGAGTAGCACCTGTTTTACTCCAAGCAATAGTTAAATCTTTAATTAGATTTGAAAGAGAAATGGTAATTAATTTTACCGATAACACCGTGGCATTAGATATGGAGTATTACCAGTATTGCTCCATGAGATGAATAGGTTGGGATTAGGAAATAAAAGAAATGATTACTTCGCTAAGGTGTGCTAATCCCGACTTGTAAAGGCCCGCAAATCCGTACTATCTGAGTTGACTAATAACACCACATGTCCAACCCAAATTGCACAGAAATACGAATCATTATTAGAAAGAAGTTAGAGGATGAGAAATAGAAAGAAAGAAATATTAGAATAGAAGAAAATGAAGATCACAAACTCACAGCGGAACGAATAAAATATATTAAATAACATAACTTTTTGATATACAAATCAATAACTTTATATACATACCATCATCAGAGCACAACAGTTATTCCTGGAACAGTTATAAACACCTATTTCCAGATACAAACATGGTTCACAGCGGAATATATGATAGTCTATAGCTAACTGGTGAAGCCTCCTGCTTCCAGCTCTTCCAAGTGAATCTAGAAAAAAAATCCCTACTACTTGACTGCCCGTACAAATTTGGGCAACCAAGAGTTTAGGAAAAACAAAACAAAATAAACTCTGGGTGAGTCATGGGACTGGTGTGAGTAAACTCCAACCATTTGTTTAACTTTCAAAATCCTTTCGAAAGAAAAGATAATAGTAAGACCAGCCCACACATAAACATGGACGAATTTTACCTTACTATAACCCAAAACACTTTGATACAAAAATCCAGTGATATTATAATAATGTCTAATCAAATAAATAGAATCTAGCGGAACGCTTACATATCACGCTCCATATATAATATAAAATCAAAAACCGCAAGGCGCTTATTGGAGATTGGATTTCCAATATGACAAGGTATGGAAACCACCTCCCGATAGTGTATCTCTAGAGAGGAATACACTGGGTTCAACAAGAGCATCTTGCAACCCGGCCCACACATGACCGACCACTCATTTCGCTTGAGTGTATTGAATGTATATCACTAATGGTTGGGATCAGCAACCGTTTCCCGAATGGGACACATCGAATAGAATAAGAAATTAAATGAATCTCTAGATAGGTGATAATACATCCTAATGGGAGCGACCCACATAGCCATGTTGCCTGCCCAATTTTTGTCATTTTCCGGTTATTGAGGCCTGAGGCTACGATTACTTGCCATTCATTGATAACACAATCACTTTGAATGCCACATTGTCAGATCCATAAATCACTAATTGATTTGCACAAATATTCTGGATGTTATGCTAAGGGAATAAATCCGTTGCAACCATATATATTTATACAGACCAATCCATTTGATCATTGGAAATACTTTGTCAGACATTCGCCCTTTTACGTTCGTTCCGGGATTGAACGAAACCGAAGGCACAATTTCTATAAATAGAAAAAGTCCTTGCACTTTACTCCGTCTTCGATTATCTTCGTATAATCTGATTTGCAACGCTACTGCAATTACAGAGTGGTTCACGGATAATAATCCAACCGGTCTCTCCATATTAACAATGATATTGGCAAACACTTCGTTAGTCGGTTATTTAACTATCGAAGAAAAATAAACAAACATCCATTCATCCATAACATCAAACAAACCACTGGGCCATTTAATTGATATTTCATTAATTAAATCATTATTCCATTTCCTTTATTTGTTAACCAAATATTTCAACGATCATCTTGGGCTCTTACACTATATTGGAAAACATTTCTACACCTCGCCTTCTTTTATTTTCTGTACTTAGAAAATATATTCTATTTGAAATTGAGTCAATTTCAATCACTTATCTCTTTCAAGACTACTTTAATTATACTCAGGAAATATTTACTGTTATATTTCCAAAATTCCATCACTTGGATTAAAACGAATGCTATGTAAACATCATTACAACAACCCAAAATATTTTATTCAACTAACTATTATTCAAACAATTCTCTTCGAGATTGGATCTTGCTATTTATCAATTAAAAATGAAATCAATCAAGTTGGGGTAAAACTACCTCTCAGACCTTGATTGAAACCATCATTAACTTCAAAACGGCAAAACCACTAACCTCGAATAAACACACTATAAAACCCAATTATTCATTTTTAAACATGTATATGGTTCGCTTTCTATTTCTAGTTTATAGATTTCCTTTTTTTGCTTAAAATATTCTATTTTAAATTCCGTTATTTTATCGAATTCTATATATACCGATACCTTGATTTCAAACTATCAAATTATCTTAAAAATATTCTAACTTCTTAAATTTCCGAAAAATTTCGCCATAACCTCCCTTGTACCGGGAGCTTCGAGATATTTCAAATAGCCTCCCATGGCCCTCACCAATCCAAAAGAAAAAGAAAAAAAGCCAAGCGGCTTGCCGATACGGCACATAAAACCTCATATATGAATTTAAACATGTACCTTTTTGTCGGGCACATAAATTAAAATTTTCATATACTTCATCCCGTACCTGCCTTAACACATGTTCACCTGTTTTAATTCAATTCAACACTATCTAATTGTTTGAATTCAATTTTGCTCATTTATTCTTTAATTAGCTATTTTTCCTATTTCACTCCTTTGTTTGAACATAGCATGTTCAAAGAAAATATTTAACTTGCTCATAACAAATTGAAATTGAAATTTTCAATTCTAGTTTCCTTTTCGATTTCGAATATAAATTTTCAAATCGAATTCACTTATTCAAAGCCCAATATCAATTCACAATCTCTTTGACTAATTACTATTCAAATTAGTTAATTCGATTCAATAATCAAAAATTTGATTTCTGTTTCAAAAATCAATTCATTACTCCACCTGAGTTCGCATATAATCTACAACTCAAATTTGAAATTTTCTAACTAGAAATTCGAATTTTATTCGCATAAAATCCTTATATAGAATTAAATAAACCGTTATGGTTTTTAAATGGTTGTAGCGCTGTTTTTCTGAAAATTTGATTTTGACATAACTCAAAATATATACGACGAAATTCAGAATTTTCTCTTTCATTAGAAAACTATTATCAAATCGGTCCTGGCGTTTCTTGTTTCAAAGAATTCCGACTTCAATTGAGTTCTATATACTCAATTGAAGTTCGAATCGCCAATTTACGAACTGTCACGCTGCGACGAGCTCGTTTTAATTATATTTATAAATATAAACGTTTTAACTTCATTTATAATAAATTCAACTCCATTCTGATATATTTTTGATATATATCAAACCAATTTTCCCAATTCAGCAAAATATTTTCGATCTTCTAAAATTGTCGATTTTCTTTAGCTCAGAAATAAATTTATTCATTCTTCGCTCTTCTATATTCAAATTCTATTTTGATATTCTATTTCAAGTTCTATTTAAATTTCTATATTAATTCCATTTCCTTTTACAAATTATAAATCCTTCGGATTTATTTCTATTCTGTTTAAAAATCCACATTTTCGAGATATATTTCGTCGTTCCCATTTCGAAATGATTTCAACTTTCTATTTTCAAATTCTATTTGAATTTTATATATTCAAATTCTATATTTGAACTCCATTTGAATTTCTATATTCAAACGCCATTTGAATTATTATATTCAATTTCTATTTGAAAATTCTATTTTTAAATTCCTACTTGAATCCTGTACTCAAATTCCAATTCAACTCTATTTGAATTCTATATTTAAACTTCATTTCACTTCTATTTTCAAATTCTATATTTTAAATTTCATTTGAACTTTCTTTATTGAAATCCATTTGAATTCCTTTGAATTCAAATCCTATTTGAATTCCTTTGAATTCAAATTCTGTTTCAATTCCTTTGAATTCAAATCCCATAATTAAATTCATTTGAATTCAAATATTCAATTTATCTCTTGATAATTTATTCATTATATTTATAAACACTATAAATTTCCCTGTTTTATTTAAACAAGCCTATTTCGAAATCCATTTAAAACCAAAATCTTATTTTTGAAAATTCTCTTTGCATTTTCTATATTTAAATTCTATTGAATTTATCATATTCACAATTCTATTTGAATTTCTCATATTCAAATTCTATTTGAATTCCTCATATTCAAATTCTATTTTAGAAAGAAAAATAGATTTTCCTTTTAAATCTGCGAAATTCCTTTTCATGATATTTTTAAATATCAATATTTGGGCCCAGTGATATTTAAACACCAAACAACCAATTATTTATTTTTCTAACTCATCATATATGACAGTATATATGCAAACAAATAAACAAACAGATAATATATTTTTGAGGAATCCAGTTGGATCCCTCCAACCTGTTTCCCTGCATCCACAGATGTTAGTCAACAGAAATAATACCCATCCTGCTTCGTGGCAGGATATCGTTGTATAAAGGCGATACACTTATATACGTGGGCGTAGGGTCATCCGCTAATGATACTGTGGGAATCCAACCAATCATCAATCCAATATATATATATATAATAGTCAACCCTAAATAACTGATATATTTAAATCAACCAAATAGCATTCATACAAGCAACAACAATTATTTTAACTAATAAAAATAATTTTAAATAAAAGGTGAGTGAGATTTACTCACCGTGATTTTATTTTGATCCACTCTGATTCCAAATTTATTCCAGCTTGTGTAATCTGCAACTATGAAATTTCATGATTGATTCTGTCTACTAATATCTGGTATAGTTTAAGATGACATTTATTATTTAACTTATTGAATCATTTAAATGTAAATAAAAATTTAAATTACTAAATTAAATTAATTACCTTAACTTTTGATTAACGTCTTCTGTTTACACTGGAAAAAATCCATGTTCAATAACCCAGACTCCACGAGCATCCCCTGACAGCACCACTTCCCCTTAACTCGCCTGGAATCAACCCACTTCAGATCATCGGACCCCGCTAACTACCTCCTCCGGCCTCTCACAGTACAAGGCAGCTCCATCTCACAAGTACCATACTGACTAATTTATCGCCACCATCAAAATGCGCTCCGACAAATTTCCTCATCGGCTTCAACCATTTACTTTGTCCCTTCATACACTGCCATCACAGTTACACAAATAATTCTGTACTGTTGACATCAGCACAATGACTCGAATCACTGCTAGAACCACCAATTTCAATTACTTCATTTGCCAACCACATCAGTCAACATTTCAGTGCCTCAGCCTCCATCTGTCCGCCACCAGATTTTCCCACTCGACATCCACTTTCCATTGCCTTAGCCTCCATCGCGGCTTCATCAAACTCGAACCCTAAATTCACTGTGACTCCAACTTGAACCCAAGAAGGCTACAGAAAATCAATTCAAGATCTGGAGCTCCGAATGCCTTTCACTATTGTTCATACTATCGCGCTGCTCCACAACTCCCAACCGTCGATCCACCAAATCGAGCAATTTCGTTTTCAAGCCCCCAAGGATCGATCCTTTAACTCGCGGTTTCTCCTATCGACCAACCCAAAATCCGACAAAGACTTCGAACAACGTCGCCCCTCCATACTTAAATCTCGAGAATCTTAGCACCCTCACGTCGCTCATGAACCACCAAAAAGAAATTCGAGATTGAACTTAAATCCCCACTAATTTGCTTTGAACGATTTCGATTTATGGGTATAAGAATGAACAGGAAAGGTAAAAAAGGATGGCTCGTTTAAATCATATATATATATTTATATGAGAAAGGGGTTTGAAAATCTGATGTAAGGGAACAAGGATTCACGGTTTTGAATTGAAATAACTATGGCCATTTTAATTTGAAGTTTTGCGGATGATTTTCAAAAGAAATGAATGTGAAAGGAAACAAGGGGTGGTATCGCGATTTATAGGCAATGAAGGGGACAAGTTTTTAATGTGGTCAGCCAAAGTACATGACAATATCTTTTTAAAGGAATTAAAAAGATTTTGATTTTGATTTTAAATATAATTTAATTAAATTTGATATAAAAAGATTTTTATTTCTTTTTAAATAGATATCGATTTGATTTCGATCTTATCCATTGATCAAATAAATCGGGGTTCCAATTAAAAATCGTGAACCGCTATTTTAGCGTACCGTCCGTCGTGATAATGTTATAACGCTATTTTGAATTCAATGAAATAGATTATACAATTTAATTTGAACGTATATAAAATAACCATATTAAATTGATATAATATACTTTAAATTCAAAAACAAATAAATTCTCTGATAATAAAATATTTTTATTATCATCTATATTCAAATACAATTAATACTGATCATCTGAATTGTTTTGATTTAATTCTAACTTCGAATTGAATTATTTTAAATTCTCGTATTACGATGATTATCAAAATAAATCGTATTTCGATTATTTAATCGATAACCCAATAAAATACCATTTATATTATAAATTCAATATTTAAAACCATACTAAATATTTAAAATAAATCGACCAAAAATCCGGGTCGTTACATTCTTCCCCCCTTAAAATAATTTCGTCCTCGAAATTGCTAAGGTAGGAAAAATGGTACAAATCCATTTGTAACACCCCGCCTCCGCCAGGGTGGCTCTTGCAAGCACTCTGACTTTGGAGGGGCGTTTAAATCAGGTAAACATGCATAATGATATATCAAGGCAGAACAAGAACATATGTATATATGTAAACAGAGTAAATAACATAGATGTATAGATAAAACAGCGGAAGATTTTAAACCATTTCAAAACCAGTCTGGTACAACATCAGGTAAATTTTCCAAATAAACAAGTCTAGATAAAACAACATCATCTGAAAACTGAAATACATAAGTAGCTATCCCCAAAGTGGAAAACCATAGCAAACTCAGGTCCAAGCATACATGAGCTATCCAAGAAAAGCAGGTAAGATCCAGGCTAAGCTCCTGTATTCCCTCCCTGAGAACCTGGGGGGGGGGGAAACGGAAGAAAAGAGGCGAAAGAAAACAGGTCAGTCAAAAAGACTGAGTAAGCCCTACTACAATCAATGTAAACTGGTAAAGTTAACTAGCATGAGCAGCAGGTATGAACATAGGAATAACAACATACTAGCATGTTGATTAACTAACAAGGTAGATAAAGGTGTCATCGCATAATCCGGTTTAAGGTTTTGCACCACAGGTGTACTAACATTCTAACATGTCATGTATAATCCAGAATTTATCCCTTGGCCCAAGCTTGGCCCAGTTTCAGGTGTTTGACTCAAACCAAGATCTAACTTCTTGGTACCAATTCTAGTATAACAAGATTAGGTGTTACCCCAATGTTCATATCGAAACAGGACGGAACGGAATGGTCCATACAGAAATAGAGTTTGGGAAAAATGGGCTTTTACCATCCCAACAGATAAAATACAGAAACGGAATGCTAACAATAATGGGCCTTACCCATCCTAACAGATAGAGTACAGAAACGGAATACTACAGTAATGGGCCTTTACCACCCTAACAGAACGGTACCACTCAGAAACAGACGGGTGTTGCCACCCAACAAACAGACGGTACCAACAGAATCAGACAGAACTAAGTGTACCTTAAATCCTACCCAAGCGATCGGCTCCCTAATACATAAATACCCTGTGTCGGCCCCACGATAGGATGTATCACTCCCTAAAGTGGCAACCAATTGGCACAGGCATATTTACAGATGTCACGGTGTCTTACATCCTCAAAGGCAGACCGGGATCCACGCACGCACATGACCCGGTTGGAACGCACCATCAACACCCATCGCCATTATCAGAATGAACCACTTATAATTAGCTCAGTAAGCGTGCCCGGACCCCACCTACGGTTGGGTCAAAGTTTTGATACCAGAAAGGGTTACTGACTAATATGGGTCCCAAACAACAGATGACACAAGTATTCCCCCTTGTGTCCCCAGACTATCAGATTCAGATTAACTTATTAACAGAGTTCAGACATACTAGGTTCGTACGATCAGTTTTTAGACTAACGGATCAGATAACAGATTTACAAACTTGCCTAACTTGGTGTGGGTCCTACAGATCCGCAAAATAGGTTCGTTTAATTTACCAATCAAGTTAGTTTATCCAGACCAGGCATCAAATTGGTTCTCAGTCTTACCAAATTACTGAGTTAAATTAGTTAAGTATAGTTCAACTTAACCCTGTTGATTTACCGAGTTCCGATTGGTTAAGTGTAGGTTAACTTAACCCCGTTAACTTACCGAGTTCAGATTGGTTAAGTGTCATAAGTCATATTTCCTTAACCTTACCATGTAGCATTAATTAATTAATTAATGCGCCTTAACCTCTCACATTAGACTTTGTTGCGGTTACTAGTTAAGCCGGTCGGTTCCGGGTAGCTTTACACCACAACTTGGTCTAACCTCGGGTTCAAGGTACAACATGACCAACTTCTCACATTGGGTCCTATTGTTTGTAGCAACTAGTTAGGCCGATCGGTTCCGGGTAGGTTTATGCTACAAACTCAACGCAACCTCGAGTTGGTCACACTTATCTTTTCTAAGTGTCATGTCCATCATGTTTCCAAAACATATTACAAATTTTCAAGCAATTGGGTAGACCTAACTTAATAGGTAAATTTCCAATGGGTAGACCTAACTTAATAGGTAAATTCCCAAGCTCATGTTTTTATGTCTTTTAAGTTTACCCAACCCCCAAACGCAATCCCATCGCTTACATATCGCCATAGCGCATAAAGGATAGAAAGAGGGGACTTGACATAATCATGACATAAAAGTGTTAGAGCCACAAGTTCAACATGGTGGCATATGAAAGGTTCATGTGTTCATACACTTGCATATTACATTTTTAGGCCCAAAAGCATGCATAACATGATAACATGAACCACATGACCATCCCAAACTTGCATATCATACTTGCATAACATATGACAACTTGCATATCAAACTTGCATAAACAAACTTGCATAACATATGTCAACTTGCATATCATGCTTGCATAAACAAACTTGCATAACATATGTCAACTTGCATATCATACTTGCATAACAAATGACAACTTGCATATCAAACTTGCATAAACAAACTTGCATAACATATGTCAACTTGCATATCATGCTTGCATAAACAAACTTGCATAACATATGTCAACTTGCATATCATACTTGCATAAACAAACTTGCATAACATATGTCAACTTGCATATCATACTTGCATAACAAACTTGCATATCCTAGCATAGTAAACTTGCATATTAACTTGCATATGACAACATGATAACTTGCATAACTCATCATAATGAACTTGCATATCATACATTTAACTTTAAAGTTTAAGTATGAAAGGAATAGGGCTTACAATGCTTATTCGGACTCAAATGAGTATAGCTAATGTAAGAAACCCCTTATGCAACTAATTAAACCCCAAAAATGCAAGCAAACTTGATCAAGACTCCTCCTTTATGATGCCAAATAGAGAAACAAGACTTTAATGCAAGCTAAAGAGGATCATACAAGCCTAAATTCACTTGTATGCATGGAAATCTCTTAGGAATTTGTTTAGGAATTGTATGAAGAGAGTGGAGGCCATGAGAGGATGGATTTTGCCATAGTTTAGTTGTAGGATAGATTAATGATGATTTAGGGTAGGTTAGGGTCTTATTTATAGATTAGGCTAGTGATTTAGACCATAGGATTAAACCCTAGTTGAATTAGGTCCATCAGATTTCGGAATTCTCCAGAACCAAGCCACACAACCAAGCCCAGATCAGAAATGGTGCGCCAGGCAAAACTGCCCGGCCACCCCGTGTCGACAGGGTTGTCGATAGGGCAGTCGACACCCTTAGACCCCTGTCGACATGCCTGTCGACTTGGGGGTCTTGGCGGGAGTTTTCCCGCCTGACGCCAGTTGTGCCCTAACCCTTGTTTTTAACTTATTTTAAATCTGTTTTTACTTAGGAATTTTCTGAAAACTTCGTCGGGCCTTAATCGGGTCATACGGACTCCGATTTTCGAAAACTCGGACTCTATTTCGCGTATTTTTCCGAGACGAACGCAATGGCATAGCCCGTTTCCCTTGATTCAGATTTTAGAATTAAATTCTGCCTCGATTTATGTTATAACAGGTTATTGAAAATACGGGTTGTTACACCATTACTTTTCAAAATCTCACTTATGTTGAAACTCAACTCCTCATATTTCAACAAATTTAATTCCACCAAAACTTTTGGTCTTCCTTATTTTAATTCGAATGATCTATGATCAATCCCTTTATATCCAATCTATATTCAATTAAAGCTATTCAAATTGATTCTAGTCAATGATTCACTTCAATCCATTTAACTAGCTTAAGTTAAATTCCAATTCCAGAATCCCAATCCCAGGGTTTTCATTTTGAATCCTTTTGAAATCACGTAAATATATACATATATTATATATCATCACAATTTCAAAACATTTGAATTTTCAACTAAGCTTGTTTTCTTTCAAACAAATTCCCATCAAAAAATTTCTAAGGTAGCAATCCATCACTTAGAAACTCGAAAATGAACACTGATGATGTCGCGATCATCATCAGAATTATTTCCCAGCCACCGAAGTGAGTTTAGTGCTTAACCACTTTAAAAATCCATCTCAAAATGATTTCTACTCAAAATCCTTTTTAAACAAACCTATATTATTCTAATATACTTCAGAAAATATTTTTAAACTTCCCAGGATTTTAAATTCCAAATTCTGCTTTGAATTCAATTTCAATTCATTTCATTTGTATATTTTATTCATATACAAATTTTATTTGGTTCTATATAACCATTTCATTTCTTATAATCTCATTTGATTATAATAACAACCAACACATCCATGTATTACAATAATTTCAAAAAATATTCTTTCTATATCAAAATAGAATTTTGGGTAAAATTATTCCATATACCCACTTTAAAACAATATCGTGTTCAATCTTCTATTCAAGTGTTTACAAACTCTTATCGACGTCGTGGCATCCCACAATTCGATCAGAATTCATAAACCAATCAACAGACTAGCCAACACAATATAAAACAATTTTTATATCAATTTACAAATACGCGCTCTCATATATATATACACACTCAACTCATTCTAGGGTACTACTGACCCTATCTCTAATGAGCACAATCCCACCAAAGCCTAGGTATTCGCTCAACCTAAGCTCTGATACCAACCGTAAAGGCCCGCAAATTTGTACTATCTGAGTTGACTAATAACACCACATGTCCAACCCAAATTGCACAGAAATACGAATCATTATTAGAAAGAAGTTAGAGGATGAGAAATAGAAAGAAAGAAATATTAGAATAGAAGAAAATGAAGATCACAAACTCACAGCGGAACGAATAAAATATATTAAATAACATAACTTTTTGATACACAAATCAATAACTTTATATACATACCATCATCAGAGCACAATAGTTATTCCTGGAACAGTTATAAACACCTGTTTCCAGATACAAACATGGTTCACAGCGGAATATATGATAGTCTATAGCTAACTGGTGAAGCCTCCTGCTTCCAGCTCTTCCAAGTGAATCTGGAAAAAAAATCCATACTACTTGACTGCCCGTACAAATTTGGGCACCCAAGAGTTTAGGAAAAACAAAACAAAATAAACTCTGGGTCAGTCATGGGACTGGTGTAAGTAAACTCCAACCATTTGTTTAACTTTCAAAATCCTTTCGAAAGAAAAGAAAATAGTAAGACCAGCCCACACATAAACATGGACGGTTTTTACCTTACTATAACCCAAAACACTTTGATACAAAAATCCAGTGATATTATAATAATGTCTAATCAAATAAATAGAATCTAGCGGAACGCTTACATCTCACGCTCCATATATAGTATAAAATCAAAAACCGCAGGGCGCTTATTGGATTTTGGATTTCCAACATGACAAGGTTTGGAACCACCTCCCGATAGTGTATCTCTAGAGAGGAATACACTGGGTTCAACAAGAACATCTTGCAACCCGGCCCACACATGACCGACCACTCATTTCGCTTGAGTGTATTGAATGTATATCACCAACGGTTGGGATCAGCAACTGCTTCCCGAATGGGACAACATCGAATAGAATAAGAAACTAAATGAATCTCTAGATAGGTAATAATACATCCTAATGGGAGCGACCCACATAGCCATGCTGTCTGCCCGATTTTTGTCATTTTCCGGTTATTGAGGCCTGAGGCTACGATTACCTGCCATTCATTGATAGCACAATCACTTTGAATGCCACATTGTCAGATCCGTTAATCACTAATTGATTTGCACAAATATTCTGGATGTTATGCTAAGGGGAATAAATTCGTTGCAACCATATATATTTATACAGACCAATCCATTTGATCATTGGAAATACTTTGTCAGACATTCGCCCTTTTACATTCGTTCTGGGGCTGAACGAAACCGAAGGCACAATTTCTATAAATAGAAAAAGTCCTTGGACTTTACTCCGTCTTCGATTATCTTCGTATAATCTGATTCGCAACGCTACTGCTAATACAGAGTGGTTCACGGATAATAATCCAACCGGTCTCTCCATATTGACAACGATATTGGCAAACACTTCGATAGTCGGTTATTTAACTATCGAAGAAAAATAAACAAACATCTATTCATCCATAACATCAAACAAACCACTGGACCATTTAATTGATATTTCATTAATTAAATCATTATTCCATTTCCTTATCAATATTTGTTAACCAAATATTTCAACGATCATTTTGGCCTCTTACACTATATTGGAAAACATTTCTACACCTCGCCTTCTTTTATTTTCTGTACTTAGAAAATATATTCTATTTGAAATTGAGTCAATTTCAATCACTTATCTCTTTCCCGACTACTTTAATTATACTCAGGAAATATTTACTGTTATATTTCCAAAATTCCATCACTTGGTTTAAAACGAATGCTGTGTAAACATCGTTACAACAACCCAAAATATTTTATTCAACTAACTATTATTCAAACACTTCTCTTCGAGATTAGATCTTGTTATTTATCAATTAAAAATGAAATCAATCAAGTTGGGGTAAAATTACCTCTCAGACCTTGACGGAAACCATCATTAACTTCAAAACGGCAAAACCACTAACCTCGAATAAACACACTATAAAACCCAATTATTCATTTTTAAACATGTATATGGTTCGCTTTCTATTTCTAGTTTATAGATTTCCTTTTTTTATTTAAAATATTCTATTTTAAATTCTGTTATTTTATCGAATTCTATATATACCGATACCTTGATTTCTAACTATCAAATTATCTTAAAAATATTCTAACTCCTTAAATTTCCGAAAAAATTCGCCATAACCTCCCTTGTACCGGGAGCTTCGGGATATTACAAATAGCCTCCCATGGCCCTCACCAATCCAAAAGAAAAAGAACAAAAGCCAAGCGGCTTGCCGATACGGCGCATAAAACCTAATATATGAATTTAAACATGTACCTTTTTGTCGGGCACACAAAATAAAATTTCATATACTTCATCCCGTACCTGCCTTAACACATGTTCACCTGTTTTAATTCAATTCAACACTATCTAATCGTTTGAATTCAGTTTCGCTAATTTAATCTTTAATTAGCTATTTTGCCTATTTCACTCCTTTGTTTGAACATAGAATGTTCAAACAAAATACTTAACTTGCTCATAACAAATTGAAATTTCAATTTTCAATTCTAGTTTCCTTTTCGATTTCAAATATAAATTTTCAAATCGAATTCACTTATTCGAAGCCCAATATCAATTCAAAATCTCTTTAACTAATTACTATTCAAATTAGTTAATTCGATTCAATAATCAAAAATCTGATTTCTGTTTCAAAAATCAATTCATTACTCCACCTGAGTTCGCATATAATCTACAACTCAAATTTGAAATTTTCTAAATAGAAATTCGAATTTTATTCGCCTAAAATCCTTTTATAGAATTAAATAAACCGTTATGGTTTTTAAATGGTTATGGCGTTGTTTTTCTAAAAATTTGATTTTGAAATAACTCAAAATATAAACGACGAAATTGAGAATTTTCTCTTTCATTAGAAAACTATTATCAAATCGGTCCTGATGTTTCTTGTTTCAAAGAATTCCGACTTCAATTGAGTTCTATATACTCAATTGAAGCTCGAATCGCCAATTTACGAACTGCCACGCTTCGGCGAGCTCGTTTTAATTATATTTATAAATATAAACGTTTTAACTTCATTTATAATAAATTCAACTCCATTCTGATATATTTTAAATATATATCAAATCAATTTTCCCAATTCAACAAAATATTTTCGATCTTCTAAAATTGTCGATTTTTTTTAGCTCAGAAATAAATTTATTCATTCTTCGCTCTTCTATATTCAAATTCTATTTTGATATTCTATTTCAAGTTCTATTTAAATTTCTATATTAAATTCCATTTCCTTTTACAAATTATAAATCCTTCGGATTTATTTCTATTTTGTTTAAAAATCCACATTTTCGAGATATATTTCGTCGTTCCCATTTCGAAATGATTTCAACTCTCTATTTTCAAATTCTATTTGAATTTTCTATATTCAAATTCTATATTTGAACTCCATTTGAATTTCTATATTCAAACGCCATTTGAATTTCTATATTCAATTTCTATTTGAAAATTCTATTTTTAAATTCCTACTTGAATCCTGTACTCAAATTCCTATTCAACTCTATTTGAATTCTATATTTAAACTTCATTTCACTTCTATTTTCAAATTCTATTTTTTAAATTTCATTTGAACTTTCTTTATTGAAATCCATTTGAATTCCTTTGAATTCAAATCCTATTTGAATTCCTTTGAATTCAAATCCTATTTGAATTCCTTTGAATTCAAATTCTATTTCAATTCCTTTGAATTCAAATCCCATAATTAAATTCCTTTGAATTCAAATATTCAATTTATCTCTTGATAATTTATTCATTATATTTATAAACACTATAAATTTTCCTGTTTTATTTAAACAAGCCTATTTCGAAATCCATTTAAAACCAAAATCTTATTTTTGAAAATTCTCTTTGCATTTTCTATATTCAAATTCTATTGAATTTCTCATATTCACAATTCTGTTTGAATTTCTCATATTCACAATTCTATTTGAATTCCTCATATTCAAATTCTATTTGAATTCCTCATTTGAAATTTCAAATTCTATTTTAGAAAGAAAAATAGATTTTCCTTTTAAATCTGCGAAATTCCTTTTCATGATATTTTTAAATATCAATATTTGGGCCCAGTGATATTTAAATACCAAACAACCAATTATTTATTTTTCTAACTCATCAGATATGACAGTATATATGCAAACAAATAAACAAACAAATAATATATTTTTGAGGAATCCAGTTGGATCCCTCCAACCTGTTTCCCTACATCCACAGATGTTAGTCAACAGAAATTATACCCATCCTGCTTCGTGGTAGGATATCGCAGTATAAAGGGGATCCACTTATATACGTGGGCGTAGGGTCATCCGCTAATGATACTGCGGGCATCCGCTAATGATACTGCGGGAATCCAACCAATCATCAATCCAATATATATATATATATAATAGTCAACCCTAAATAACTGATATATTTAAATCAACCAAACATCATTCAAACAAGCAACAACAATTATTTTAACTAATAAAAATAATTTTAAATAAAAGGTGAGTGAGATTTACTCACCGTGATTTTATTTTGATCCATTCTGATTCCAAATTTATTCCAGCTTGCGTAATCCGCAACTATGAAATTTCACGATTGATTCTGTTTACTAATATCTGGTATAGTTTAAGATGACATTTATTATTCAACTTATTGAATCATTCAAATGTAAATAAAAATTTAAATTACTAAATTAAATTAATTACCTTAACTTTTGATTAATGTAATAACCCGGAAATCTGAGCTAATTTAAAATTTTTATTTTGGCAATTTTAGCGAATTTTGAATATTTAAAATGAATTATTTTAAATAATATCGACGAGAAATTTATTTTGAATAGAATTCGAACGTATATATTTATATAGATCTTCGTTAGAATATAAATATTTATTTATAATATTAATAGGAATTGAAAATGGCGCGGTAGTACGATAATTCGATTTCAAACTTCCAATGGATGTACAGGATTCAAAATAAACCGGATTTTAGTAAAACCAAAAATATGAGAATCTATTTGATAATATCTTTCCAACGAATCCGAAAAAATAAAATTTCATAGCGGGAATCAAAAGATACGCCCAGTTGAAAATTCAGAATGGTCGCTATGGAATTCTGGCCCTTAAAAATAGCCATTTTGCATACAACCTCGGATTTCGACGAAACTACTTTTGTTGGATCTGTGATGTCAAGTTATTGCTAGATTCCAATTTTCATAATTTTTCGAATCAATATGTGAGCGTGGCAAAGGAAAACGCGTTTGACCGGTTTTAGTTGATTTTAATCGACTGGAAAATGGCCATTTTTCAAATGTTCTCAGAATTTGATGAAATTAGTTTTGTTAGGACCGTATCGTCGATACGAAGCTAGAAAATATTTTTCGGAAAATTTTCTAGTTAGTATGTGGCCCTGGTAAATTGAAATGCGCGTTCAAATTCAATATATAGAGTTATATGTTGATTTTGACGAAAACTGATCGAAACGACCGAATTGGCTAATGAAACATATCCCATTGTGTTTTGAATGGGGTTATTAGCTAGGGGCGACAGTCGTTTGGTGTCATTTAGAGCTCGAATGAAAAGTCAACGTGTATGGAGAAAATAATAATATTAAATTATTATAAATATATATATATAAACCTTTACCCCCCCTTTCCCCTTTTCACTCCAGATTGAAACCAAATAAAAAAAAGAAAAGGGGCGACGGGGGGGCGATCCACCGCCGCCGCCACTACATCGCGCCCCCCCCCCAAGCAACGCGCCGCGCCGCTAGAGGCAAGAGCCCCCTCCTCCACTTCTTCCTCCCACGCGCCAAGAGCCCTCCCTCCGATTAACTCCGCCGTGCTCCTCTTTCCACGCACCAAACCCTAGCTCGAGACAGGCGCTCCACCCCCCTTTCCTCTGTAAAACCCCACAAGACCCCACCTCCAACAGTCAGAAGCTCCCCCGCCGCCGTTAGTCCATCTCCGACGCCTCCTCCAGCAGCCACCGACCACCACTGACCCCGAGCAACCCTCCTTCAACCCCTAGGTCCGAAAGATGTGAGTTTTCTATTTATTTGCATTTAATTTGCTTTAATTTCAGGTGTAAATAATAATCACCGAGTAGAAAAAAATCTGATTTTATATATGTTTTTAAAACTGAAATTTTAGATTTTTACCATACAAAGATTTGCTTTTTAGAACCATAAAGATTTGACTTTTCATATGATAAAGTTCATATTTTTATAATAGGAAAATTTAGATTTTTAAAATAGTAAAGACCACATTTATAAAATGGAAAATGATGTTTTATAACATAAAGAAGTGATTTTTTTTGAAAATGTAAAGTCGGGATTTTTATATAGATAAAAGTTCGATTTTATAAACACGAAAAGAGTAGAGTTTTAAACATGAAAAGATTTGATTTTTGAACAATTAAAAATGTAATCTTTATTATGTAGAAGACGTAAAAATATGATTTTTGTTTATGTAGAGAATTAAAAATATAATTTTTATAATATAGTAAGGTTAAAACTATAATTTTTATAATATAGAAAAGGTTAAAAATATGATTTTTATATAGTGGCGATAATAAAAATATGATTTTTATAAGATAGAGATTATAAAAATGTGATTTTTATATATGTAGTGGCTAAGGACGACAAAAGTGACGAAAGGCGAGCACGGTGAAGAATTCTACATATGAAGAGTCGTGGCGTTTGGTTTAGCTAGTCGGTGAGAACTCCTCAACTTTTTATTTTTATTTTCTAGTTGAAATATATACTAGGATGCAGACGGTGTTTAGTAGCACCCGACACCCGTCGTCCACAGACCATGGACGGCTTGTATGCTTGTTTGTTTGATTTTGATGTGTAGTTGATTGTGTGATGTGAGGTGAAATGAAATAAAATATTATATAGTTAGAAATATTTTATAGTTAAAAATAGAAATTTTAACGTGTATTTAAAATGAAATAAATATAAAAAAAATCAAAGGATTTGTTTATATACACACATTTGACTGATATTGATTGGGACGATAAATTTTACACATCGCCCAACTGCACAAATAAAATCTGTGTTTGATTGTTTGGAACCCCACACGGGTATTGGGATGATATTTGACGTACACTAATCCCGATTGTTTAGTTGTGTGTCGATCGATTGGTCGACAGACTGTGTAAGCGTTAATTATTTATATTTAATCCTTACGCAGTTGTATGGTGCACTCTGGATGATGGTTGATTATTTATCGTTGTTATTTTATACATGTGTTGTAGAAAATCCATATAATTAACATTATATGGTAATTGATTGGGCCTCATTCCAGTTTTGAAATAGGAATATTTGAAATAGAAATATTTGAAATAGGAATATTTGAAATAGGAATATTTGAAATAGGAATATTTGAAATAGGAATATTTGAAATAGAAATATTTGAAATAGAAATATTTGAAATAGAAATATTTGAAAATAGAAGTATATAAAGTCGTGTTGATTAGATTTACGCCATTTTGACGTGAACGATATTTATATCGATTTTATTCATTTTATAATGAATATCGAAAGTGATTTCAAAATCTGATATTTTGAAATGAATTGAATTTGAATTGAAATTGAATAGAAATGAATTCGAATTGAAATTGAATAGAAATGAATTCGAATTGAAATTGAATAGAAATGAATTCGAATTGAAATTGAATAGAAATGAATTCGAATTGAAATTGAATAGAAATGAATTCGAATTGAAATTGAATAGAAATGAATTGAAATTCGAATTAAATTGAAACTGAATTGAAATCGTTTTAAAATGAAATTAAAACAAATTTATATTGGAATATTCAGTTTTGATTAGAAATTGAATATGAAGTTGAAATCGTTTCGAAAACGAATTTAAAATGATTTATAAAATACGTTTTAAAAGGGAATCGAAGAAGTATATATTATATGTATAATATATATAATATAATGGCCTGAATAGAATGCGCCGCGCCGCGGCAGTTCGTGAATTTCGACCATTGACTTCGAATGGACATTGTGGGAGATCTGACCGTCGGATTCTCCCAAAACCAAAACTGTTGGGTTCGTATCAAAAAGAGCTTTCTAACGAATATTAGAAATTAGAAATCTAACGGTTGGATTTGGAATTATGTCCAAATCAAATTTGGAAAAGGTCGCTGTAAGTGCGGTTCGATGGCCGTTGATGGAAATCAACTGTACGGGCCTTGATAAAATTATTAAAAATAGTAATAATTTGTGTAAAATCATAAGAAATGATTTGTGACGAATTGGGATGAAAAACTCCATATTTGAAAAGATAAAAATAGATTTTTATCGAAATGAACTAGTTTTGAACTACAATTATAATTTTATTTATTTTTAAATAAATAAATTGAATTTGAAAATGGTTTTGAAAGTAGCCAGAATTTCCAATAATTGAATTGGAATGGATTTGAATCAAAATTATCTTTGGAATATTTCGATGTTGGATTTCGTGATTATACAGATATTGTTATGGAAATTTGAAAGATACATTTATATCGTTATTTCCAATACGATATTTGTTGGTCGTAGAATCTGATATTGAGTATAAGCCGATATATTTTCTATTCAGAGCCTTGTATTTAATATCAAATGTGATTTGGGTTTGTTGTGAATGGTGTCTTCATTAACACTGTTCTTAAACCCAGTTGAGAAAAAGATTAAATCTTTTTATTTAGATTTAATGAAGTTTACCAATTAAATAATATTTAATTGGGATTGAATTGGTATTGATTTTTGAGTTTATCGTGAACAGTGTTTTAAATAACACTTGTTCTTTAACCCGATAATTAATGAAATGTGATTTTAGGTTTATCGTGAACCGTGTTTTAAATGACACTGATTCTTTAACCCAGTTAAGGATTAAAATTAAGTGAAGCTTTAATGAATCTTTAATTAGATTGAAAAGATCGAGAATGGAGTATCACCAGTTTTACACCAGGCGATAGTTAAATCTTTAATTAGATTTGAACGTGAAATGGTAATTGAATTTACCGATAACACTGTGGTGTTAGATATGAAGTATTACCAGTTTTACTTCATGGGATGAATAGGCGGGGATTGGGAAAAAAATAAATAAATGATTACTCCGGTGGGGTTCGCTAATCCCGACTAGTTTGAATTGATATTCAAAGAAGATTAAAGAATAAATTTAAAGAATTTATCTTTGATAAAATTAATGGGAACCTTTCTCAAAGTACAATAATATTTGAATAAAAGAATATTCTGGATTGGAATAAGGCGTATGTTGTGTTTGTGTAACACTTGTTTATTATATACGCGAGTTATTCAGAAAGACCGGGTTTATCCCATTCTGAATAACTAATTCGACGTGGTGTCGAAGACGAAGACGGTGGTTGAAGACCGGAGGTCTTCACGTCGTTTGGATAATTACTAATGATCTTGATTGGGTCGTACACCCAAGAGGAGGGAATCAGTTAGTGGTCGTCCAGACGTACTTGGAGATCGATGGATATGCGGGGTACTAGGTGCCTCCGGTTTCGTTCAGACCCAGAACGAACTTGTAAATGGACTGTGTGTCTGACACTGGATTTTAGTCTGTGTGATTGATTTCTATTAAATATATATCTGTTCAGCGGCGGAGAATTTATTATCTTGCTTAACGCCCTTCTCTGAGACGTACGAGCTCAGGGGTTATATACTGATGGATATCAAACGCATGGAGTGAATTGCCTGTGTGGCATGCCTAAGTGGCAAATGATCAAGGCTTCTGTTGCAAAACAAAGTCTTGTGGTTGATGATCAAAGAGCAACCTGTGTGGCACAGCTTTGTGTAACGTTGATTCGCGAGCCTCACACCCCGGTGGTGAACCAAAAACGGGAGAGGACCTCAGGGAGGACATGCGTTTCTTTCTAGTTAGAAGTGGCGTCAGTGGTTTTACATGCCCTGACGAGTTTGACTTATGTAGTTGTTGCTGTTGCGAGGCGCCTCGGTTAGATCGGACGATTCGGGTCCGATGGAGTCATTCGTTGGCTCATTTACGCCCCATAGGGCGGGGAAACGCATGTTCAGGGTTTAAGTTTAATCCACATCAGTGGACCGGTCCTGTCGCTCCAAGGGCCCACCTGAGTCTGGGACCTGAGGCTCGGGCTAGAGATTCTCGAATCGGTAGAGGACTATCTTTTGCCTCGGTTCACAGATGGAAATCTAATTCCCAAATACGTGACTTTGCGATTTTGATTGTAGAGCCTAGTATGGCGACATGATATATGGTACCCATGCCGTCTATGATTGATACTTATGATTTGAAGTTGTTTTATGCACTATGCACTTATAATAGTATCAAATGATTTGTTTTAAACGTACTAAGCATGTTTGGTTATTATAAGGGAAAATCCTATCCCCCGGCTTGCGTTGCATTGTGTGATAGGACCTGGGTCTTATAATAGCTTCATTTTTCCAAAAAGCATTGCGCTTTTTTGTGTTATGCACTGGTATTCTTGGGAGGAAACCCGTTCCGTGTTATACGGCGTTGTCCCTTGATTTACCTATCTTTAAAATTAAGATTTGTAATTGTTTTAGTTCTCACACCAGTCCCATGACTGACCTGGAGTTTATTGTTTTAACATAAACTCTGAGTGCTCTTATTTTGACATGGGCAGCTAGTAGTTTTAGTTTTGTAGATTTATATTCACAGGATCCTGATTTACAACTGGAATGATATCCGGAAAGCTTTGTATCCGCGTATTACTTCTAGTTGTGTATTGTATTATTTTCCACTGCTATGTAATGTATTGTAATCTCTGATATTTTATAATGTGTAATATTGATTTATACTCTGTATATTCTTGTAATCTGATGGAATTGTTGTAATAAGCAATGAAATGTTCTTCCGTTTGGGTTCTGATTTGTTGTGTTCTCAAAGCGATCAGGGGTTTCGAACGGTCTTGGTCGGTTTAGCGACTGATTCGGATCGAGCGGAATTCCCGGTTGTCACAGTTGGTATCAGAGCTTTGGTTTACAAAGCTCAGAGAACAAGACACATTAGAACCAAACGAAAGAATTCATTAGAAACTGGATTAGTAATATCCAACGGGAATGACTCGTTAGAGATAGGATCAGTAGTATCCTAGAACGAGTGTGAAGGGTATATTTTTAAAGTTAAAACCAAATCTTGTTTTGAAATTTAAATCAATTATTAGTATTTGATTATTTATTTTATATTGATTTGGACTATCCAGTATATACAAATTTTGCGTATACGTCTGATTCGCGTGTATTCGAAATTTTAATATACTGGATATATATACAATCACACTCTAGTCGCCCGGAGATGATTCTGATGATGAGGCCTCATCATCAGCGTTTATATTCGAGTGACGAAAGTGAGATTTCTATATATTTCCTATTGACTGGTGTGAGAAACAAAATTAGGTAGGGCCTATTGTTGTGATTTGGCATCAAAAATCTGATTTTTAGACTATGTATCAAAATTATGAATTTAAAAAGCTAATCAACAAATTGATTGATGGTTGTGTTGTTTGATTATTGGTTGATTAATTAAAGTTGAACCATTTAGTCAAAATTGTATCAAAAAGTGAGTTGTATTGAAAATTGTTAGAATTTGCATGCGTATACATATACTTACGTTGAACAGGTTATAGCAAAGAGGCTAGAGCAGAAGAATAAAATTGTTTGCCCGATAAATAGGTACATGTTTATTGTATTTCTTGAGTTTTCGGTGATTTTGTGAGCCGATTGGCTAGCCGCTTGGCTTTTTCTTTTTCTTTTGGATTGAAGAAGGCCATGGGAGGCTATATGAAATATCCCGAAGTCCCCGGTGCAGGGGAGGCTATGGCGAAATTTTTCGAAACTTTAGGGTGTTAGCCAAATTTTTGAAAAATTTGAAAACTTCTTAGAAACTAAAAAGTTGAAGAACTTAAGCCGAAGTCAAAAGAATGGAAGTTGAGTTGTTTAGTTAAACAACTTTCGGCTTCGTTCCTTTTCGGGGACGAAAAGTTTTAAGTGGGGGAGATTGTAATAACCCGGAAATCTGAGCCAATTTAAAAATTTTATTTTGGCAATTTTAGCGAATTTTAAATATTTAAAATGAATTATTTTAAATAATATCGACGAGAAATTTATTTTGAATAGAATTCGAACGTATATATTTATATAGATCGTCGTTAGAATATAAATATTTATTTATAATATTAAAAGGAATTGAAAATGGCGCGGTAGTTCGATAATTCGATTTCAAACTTCCAATGGATGTACAGGATTCAAAATAAACCGGATTTTAGTAAAACCAAAAATATTAGGATCAATTTGATAATATATTTCCAACGAATCCGAAAAATCAAAATTTCATAGCGGGAATCAAAAGATACGCCCAGTTGAAAATTCAGAATAGTCACTATGGAATTCTGGCCCTTAAAAATAGCCATTTTGCAAACAACCTCGGATTTCGACGAAACCACTTTTGTTGGATCCGTGATGTCAAATTATTGCTAGATTCCAATTTTCATAATTTTTTGAATCAATATGTGAGCGTGGCAAAGGAAAACGCGTTTGACCAGTTTCAGTTGATTTTAATAGACTGGAAAATGGCCATTTTTCAAACGGTCTCAGAATTTGATGGAATTAGCTTTGTTAGGACCGTATC
The DNA here is from genome assembly GCA_030737875.1 of Allium sativum. NCBI lineage: Eukaryota > Viridiplantae > Streptophyta > Magnoliopsida > Asparagales > Amaryllidaceae > Allium > Allium sativum. Next base: position 375,585,534 of record CM060909.1, on the reverse strand, counting down.
ATCGATACGAAGCTAGAAAATAATTTTCGGGAATTTTTCTAGTTAGTATGTGGCCCCGGTAAATTGAAATGCGCGTTCATATTCAATATATAGAGTTATATGTTGATTTTGACGATAACTGATCGAAACGACCGAATTGGCTAATGAAACATATCCCATTGTGTTCGGAATAGGGGTAATTAGCTACGGGCGACAATCGTTGGGTGTCATTTAGAGCTCGAATGAAAAGTCAACGTGTATGGAGAAAATAATAGTATTAAATTATTATAAATATATATATTAAAACCTTTACCCCCCTTTTCCCCTTTTCACTCCAGATTGAAACCAAATAAAAAAGAAAAAAAAGAAAAGGGGCGACGGGGGGGCGATCCACCGCCGCCGCCACTACATCGCGCCCCCCCCCCCCAAGCAACGCGCCGCGCCGCTAGAGGCAAGAGCCACCTCCTCTGCTTCCTCCTCCCACGCGCGAAGAGCCCCCTCCCTTCGATAAACTCCACCGCGGTCCTCTTTCCACGCACCAAACCCTAGCTCGAGACAGGCGCTCCACCCCCCTTTCCTCTGTAAAACCCCGCGAGACCCCACCTCCGACAGTCAGAAGCTCCCCCGTCGCCGTTAGTCCATCTCCGACGCCTCCTCCAGCAGCCACCGACCACCACTGACCCCGAGCAACCCTCCTTCAACCCCTAGTTCCGAAAAGATGTGAGTTTTCTATTTATTTGCATTTATTTTGCTTTAATTTTAGGTTTAAATTATAATCACCGAGTAGAAAAAAAATCTGATTTTATATATGTTTTTAAAGCTGAAATTTTAGATTTTTACAATATAAAGATTTGATTTTTAGAACCATAAAGATTTGACTTTTCATATGATAAAGTACATATTTTTATAATAGGAAAATTTAGATTTTTAAAATAGTAAAGACCACATTTATAAAATGGAAAATGATGTTTTATAACATAAAGAAGTGATTTTTTTGAAAATGTAAAGTCGGGATTTTTATATAGATAAAAGTTCGATTTTATAAACACGAAAAGAGTAGAGTTTTAAACATGAAAAGATTTGATTTTTAAACAATTAAAAATGTAATCTTTATTACGTAGAAGACGTAAAAATATGATTTTTGTTTATGTAGAGAATTAAAAATATAATTTTTATAATATAGTAAGGTTAAAACTATAATTTTTATAATATAGAAAAGGTTAAAAATATGATTTTTATATAGTGGCGATAATAAAAATATGATTTTTATAAGATAGAGATTATAAAAATGTGATTTTTATATATGTAGTGGCTACGGACGACAAAAGTGATGAAAGGCGAGCACGGTGAAGAATTCTACATATGAAGAGTCATGGCGTTTGGTTTAGCTAGTCGGTGAGAACTCCTCACCTTTTTATTTTTATTTTCTAGTTGAAATATATACAAGGATCCAGACGGTGTTTAGTAGCACCCGACACCCGTCGTCCACAGACCATGGACGGCTTGTATGCTTGTTTGTTTGATTTTGATGTGTAGTTGATTGTGTGATGTGAAATGAAATAAAATATTATATAGTTAGATATATTTTATAGTTAAAAATAGAATTTTTAACATGTTTTTAAAATGAAATAAATATACATAATTCGAAGGATTTGTTTATATACACACATTTGACTGATATTGATTGGGACGATAAATTTTACACATTGCCCAACTGCACAAATAAAATCTGTGTTTGATTGTTTGAAACCCCACACGGGTATTGGGATGATATTTGATGTAAACTAATCCCGATTGTTTAGTTGTGTGTCGATCGATTGGTCGACAGACTGTGTAAGCGTTAATTATTTATATTTAATGCTTACACAGTTGTATGGTGCACTCTGGATGATGGTTGATTATTTGTCGTTGTTATTTTATACATGTGTTGTAGAAAATCCATATAATTAACATTATATGGTAATTGATTGGGCCTCATTCCAGTTTTGAAATAGGAATATTTGAAATAGAAATATTTGAATAGAAATATTTGAAATAGGAATATTTGAAATAGAAATATTTGAAATAGAAATATTTGAAATAGAAATATTTGAAAATAGAAATATATAAAGCCGTGTTGATTAGATTTACACCATTTTGACATGAACGATATTTATATCGATTTTATTCATTTTATAATGAATATCGAAAGTGATTTCTAAATCTGATATTTTGAAATGAATTGAATTTGAATTGAAATTGAATAGAAATGAATTCGAATTGAAATTGAATAGAAATGAATTCGAATTGAAATTGAATAGAAATGAATTCGAATTGAAATTGAATAGAAATGAATTGAAATTCGAATTAAATTGAAATTGAATTGAAATCGTTTTGAAATGAAATTAAAACGAATTTATATTGGAATATTCAATTTTGATTAGAAATTGAATATGAAGTTGAAATCGTTTCGAAAACGAATTTAAAACGATTTATAAAATACATTTTAAAAGGGAATTAACGAAGTATATATTATATATATTATATATTATATATATATATAATATAATGGCCTGAATAGAATGCGCCTCGCCGCGGCAGTTCGTGAATTTCGACCATTGACTTCGAATGGACATTGCGGGAGATCCGACCGTAGGATTCTCCTAAATTCGGAACCGTTGGGTTCGTATCGAAAAGAGCTTTCTAACGAATATTAGAAATATGAAATCTAACGGTTGGATTTGGAATTATGTCCAAATCAAATTTGGAAAAGGTCGTTGTAAGTGCAGTTCGATGGCCGTTGATGGACATCGACTGTACGGGCCTTGATAAAATTATTAAAAATAGTAAAAATTTGTGTAAAATCATAAGAAATGATTTGTGAAGAATTGGGATGAAAATCTCCATATTTGAAAAGATAAAAATAGTTTTTTATCGAAATGAACTAGTTTTGAACTAGAATTATAATTTTATTTATTTTTAAATAAATAAATTGAATTTGAAAATGGTTTTGAAAGTAACCAGAATTTCCAATAATTGAATTGGAATGGATTTGAATCGAAATTATCTTTGGAATATTTCGATGTTGGATTTCGTGATTATACAGATATTGTTATGGAAATTTGAAAGATATATTTATATCGTTATTTCCAATACGATATTTGTTGGTCGTAGAATCTGATATTGAGTATAAGCCGATATATTTTCTATTCAGAGCCTTGTATTTAAAATCAAATGTGATTTGGGTTTGTCGTGAATGGTGTCTTCATTAACACTGTTCTTAAACCCAGTTGAGAAAAAGATTAAATCTTTTTATTTAGATTTAATGAAGTGTACCAGTTAAATAATATTTAATTGGGATTGAATTGGTATTGATTTTGGGGTTTATCGTGAATAGTGTTTTAAATAACACTTGTTCTTTAACCCGATAATTAATGGAATGTGATTTTGGGTTTATCGTGAACCGTGTTTTAAATGACACTGATTCTTTAACCCAGTTAAGGATTAAAACTAAGTGAAGTTTTAATGAATCTTTAATTAGATTGAAAAGATCGAGAATGGAGTATCACCAGTTTTACTCCAGGCGATAGTTAAATCTTTAATTAGATTTGAACGTGAAATGGTAATTGAATTTACCGATAACACCGTCGGGTTAGATATGAAGTATTACCAGTTTTACTTCATGGGACGAATAGGTCGGGATTGGGAAATAAATAAATAAATGATTACTCCGGTGGGGTTCGCTAATCCCGACTAGTTTGAATTGATATTCAAAGAAGATTAAAGAATAAATTTAATGAATTTATCTTTGATAAAATTAATGGGAACCTTTCCCAAAGTACAAGAATATTTGAATAAAAGAATATTCTGAATTGGAACAAGGCGTATGTTGTGTTTGTGTAACACTTGTTTATTATATACGCGATTTATTCAGAAAGACCGGGTTTATCCCATTCTGAATAACTAATTCGACGTGGTGTCGAAGATGAAGACGGTGGTTGAAGACCGGAGGTCTTCACGTCGTTTGGATAATTACTGATGATCTTGATTGGGTCGTACACCCAAGAGGAGGGAATCAGTTAGTGGTCGTCCAGACGTACTTGGAGATCGATGGATATGCGGGGTACTAGGTGCCTCCGGTTTCGTTCAAACCCAGAACGAACTTGTAAATGGACTGTGTGTCTGACACTGGATTTTAGTCTGTGTGATTTATTTTTATTAAATATATATCTGTTTGGCGGCGGAGAATTTATTCTCTTGCTTAACGCCCTTCTCTGAGATGTACGAGCTCAGGGATTATATATTGATGGATATCAAACGCATGGAGTGAATTGCCTGTGTGGCATGCCTAAGTGGCAAATGATCAAGGCTTCTGTTGCAAAGCAAAGTCTTGTGGTTGATGATCAAAGCACAGCCTCTGTGGCACATCTTTGTGTAACGTTGATTCGCGAGCCTCACACCTCGGTGGTGAACCAAAAACGGGAGAGGACCTCAGGGAGGACATGCGTTTCTTTCTATTTAGAAGTGGCGTCAGTGGTTTTACACACCCTGATGAGTTTGACTTATGTAGTTGTTGCTGTTGCGAGGCGCCTCGGTTAGATCGGACGATCCGGGTCCGATGGAGTCATTCGTTGGCTCATTTAAGCCCCATAGGGCGGGGAAACGCATGTTCAGGGTTTAAGTTTAATCCATATCGGTGGACCGGCCCTGTCGCTCCAAGGGCCCACCTGGGTCTGGGTCCTGAGGCTCGGGCTAGAAAGTCTCGAATCGATAGAGGACTATCTTTTGCCTCGGTTCACAGATGGAAATCCAATTCCCAAATACGTGACTTTGCGATTTTGATTGTAGAGCCTAGTATGGCGACATGATATATGGTACCCATGCCGTCTATGATTGATACTTATGATTTGAAGTTGTTTTATGCACTATGCACTTATAATAGTATCAAATGATTTGTTTTAAACATACTAAGCATGTTTGGCTATTAGAAGGGAAAACCCTATCCCCCAGGTTGCATTGCATTGTGTGATAGGACCTGGGTCTTATAATAGCTTCATTTTTCCAAAAAGCATTGCGCTGTTTTGTGTTATGCACTGGTATTCTTGGGAGGAAACCCGTTCCGTGTTATACGGCGTGGTCCCTTGGTTTACCTATCTTTAAAATAAAGATTTATAACTGTTTTAGTTCTCCCACCAGTCCCATGACTGACCTGGAGTTTATTGTTTTAACCTAAACTCTGGGTGCCCTTATTTTGACATGGGCAGCTAGTAGTTTTGGTTTTGCAGATTTATATTCATAGGATCTTGATTTACAGCTGGAATGATACCCGGAAAGCTTTGTATCCGCGTATTACTTCTAGTTGTGTATTGTTTTATTTTCCGCTGATATGTAATGTATTGTAATCTCTGATATTTTATAATGTGTAATATTGATTTATACTCTGTATATTCTTGTAATCTGATGGAATTGTGGTAATAATCAATGAAATGTTCTTCCGTTTGGGTTCTGATTTGTCGTGTTCTCAAAGCGATCAGGGGTTTCGAACGGTCTTGGTCGGTTTAGCGACTGATTCGGATCGAGCGGAATTCCCGGTTGTCACAATTAACGTCTTTTGTTTACACTGGAAAATCCATGTTCAATCACCCATAATCCACGAGCATCCCCTGACATCACCACTTCCCCTTAACTCGCCTGGAATCAATCCACTTCAGATCATCGGACCCCGCTAACTACCTCCTCCGGCCTCTCACAGTACAAGGCAGCTCCATCTCACAAGTACCATACTGACTAATTTATCGCCACCATCAAAATGCGCTCCGACAAATTTCCTCATCGGCTTCAACCATTTACTTTGTCCATTCATACACTGCCATCACAGTTACACAAATAATTCTGTACTGTTGACATCAGCACAATGACTCGAATCACTGCTAGAACCACCAATTTCAATTACTTCATTTGCCAACCACATCAGTCAACATTTCAGTGCCTCAGCCTCCATCTGTCCGCCACCATATTTTCCCACTCGACATCCCCTTTCCATTGCCTTAGCCTCCATCGCGGCTTCATCAAACTCGAACCCTAAATTCACTGTGACTCCAACTTGAACCCAAGAACGCTACAGCAAATCAATTCAAGATCTGGAGCTCCGAATGCCTTTCATTATTGTTCATACTATCGCGCTACTCCACAATTCCCAACCGTCGATCCACCAAATCGAGCAATTTCGTTTTCAAGCCCCCAAGGATCGATCCTCTAACTCGCGGTTTCTCCTATCGACCAACCCAAAATCCGACAAAGACTTCGAACAACGTCGCCCCTCCATACTTAAATCTCGAGAAGCTTAGCACCCTCACGTCGCTCATGAACCACCAAAAAGAAATTCGAGATTGAACTTAAATCCCCACTAATTTGCTTTGAACGATTTCGATTTATGGGTATAAGAATGAACGGGAAAGGTAAAAAGGATGGCTCGTTTGAATCAGATATATATATTTATACGAGAAAGGGGTTTGAAAATCTGATGTAAGGGAACAAGGATTCACGGTTTTGAATTGAAATAACTATGGCCATTTTAATTTGAAGCTTTGTGGATGATTTTCAGAAGAAATGAAAGTGAAAGGAAACAAGGGGTGGTATCGCGATTTATAGGCAATGAAGGGGACAAGTTTTTAATGTGTGGTCAGCCAAAGTACATGACAATATCTTTTTAAAGGAATTAAAAAGATTTTGATTTTAAATATAATTTAATTAAATTTAATTTGATATAAAAAGATTTTTATTTCTTTTTAAATAGATATCGATTTGATTTCGATCTTATCCACTAATCAAATAAATCGGGTTTCACAATTGAAAATCGTGAACCGCTATTTTAGCGTACCGTCCGTCATGATAATGTTATAACGCTATTTTGAATTCAACGAAATAGATTATACAATTTAATTTGAACGTATATAAAAAACCGTATTAAATTGATATAATATACTTTAAATTCAAAAACAAATAAATTCTCTAATAATAAAATATTTTTATTATCATCTATATTCAAATACAATTAATACTGATCATCTGAATTGTTTTGATTTAATTCTAACTTCGAATTGAATTATTTTAAATTCTCGTATTACGATGATTATCAAAATAAATCATATTTCGATTATTTAATCGATAACCCAATAAAATACCATTTATATTATAAATTCAATATTTAAAACCATACTAAATATTTAAAATAAATCGACTAAAAATCTGGGTCGTTACACGACTAGTTGGATAAACCTTAATTCGGTTCGAATTGATATCCAAAGGAGGATTAAAGAATAAATTTAAAGAATTTATCTTTGATAAAATTAATAGGAACCTTTCCCAAAGTATGTGAATATTTGAATAAAAGAATATTCAAAATTGGAATGAGCCGTATGTTGTGTTTTTATAGCACTTGTTTATAAAATACGCGAGTTATTCGGAAAGGCCGGGTTTATACCCATTCTGAATAACTGATTCGATGATAAGTCAACGATGAAGACGGTGGTTGAAGACCAGAGGTCTTCACATCGTTTCGATAATTACTGATGTCTTGATTGGGTTGTACACCCAAGACAAGGTAATAAGTGGTGATCGTTCAGACATACTTGGAGATCGACTGGATATGCGAGGACCTCTCTCCTGTATTGGACATATAGGATGAGGAATAAGGCGCCTCTGGTTTCGTTCAGACCCAAAACTAACTAGTAAATGAATGTGTGTCTAACATTGGATTTTATTCTGCGTTGATTGATTTATATTAAATATATATATCTATTTGGTAGCGGAGAATTTATTCTCTTGCTTAACAGCCTTCTTTGAGACGTATGAGCTCAGAGGTTATATATTGATAGACATCAGTTGCATGGCATGAATTGTCAGTGTGGCATGCTGAGATGCAAATGATCAAGGCTTCTATTGAAAAGCAGGGTCTTGTGGTTTATGATCAAAGCACGGCCTTAAAGGGCATAGCTTTGTGTATAGCGTTAATTCGCGAGCCTCACACCTCGGTATAAGTCAAAAACGGGATAAGGGACCCAAGGAGGACATGACGTTTCTTTCTAGCTATGGGTGGTGTCATGGTATGGATTCCAGACATTTATTATATTTTTACCTATGTGGATGATTGATTGCGAGGCGCCTCGGATATATCGGTTACTACGGAGCCGATGGATAGGTCCTATAGGATCAGGAAACGAGTGTTCAGGAATAACTAATCCTCAAACGTAAGGGAGGACCAGCCTTGGAGGACCCAAGGGTCTATTGCGAGAGATCCTGAGGCATTTGCTAGAGTGGCTCGAAGCCGGCGAGGAGTGCATCCCTACGTCGACTCATGACAAAAATCCAATTTCCAATATGTGACATTTCGGTTTTAGTTGTAAACCTATATGGCGACATAGTAACATGGGATACTATGCCATTTATGATTGATACATTTATATTTGAAGCTGTTTGATACACTATGCACTTACAATACTATCAAAATGATTTTTTTAAATGTACCAAGCATGTTTGGCTATTATAAGGTAAAACTCTATCCTCCGGCTTGCGTTGCATTGTGTGATTGGACCTGAGTCTTATAATTGCTTCATTTTTTAAAAAACATTGCATTGTTTACAAACTGTTTATGCACTGGTATTCTTGGGAGGAAACCCCTTCCGTGTGATACGGCGTGGTCCCTTGATTTACTTTATTTTAAAATAAAGATTTAATAACTGTTTTAGTTCTCACACCAGTCCCATGACTGACCTGGAGTTTATTCTTTTAACCTAAACTCTGGGTGCCCCTATTTTCCACACGGGCAGCTAGTAGTTGGTTTTTTGCAGATATTATATTCACAGGATCCTAGTTTACAGCTGGAGCTATATTCGGAACGCTCTATATCCGTGTATTTCTTACAGTTGTGTTATGTATTAATTTTCCGCTGCATTGTAATTTTAAATCTCTGATATTTATCAAATGTATATATTTATTCATACTCTGTTATATCCTTGTACTCTGATGTAATTGTTGTAATAAGCAATGAAATATTCTTCTGTTTGCGTTCTAATTTGTCGTGTTCTCAACTCAATCCGGGCTTTCCCGTAAGGGAGAGTTTGGGTCATTTCGGATGAACTCCTTATTTGGTTTTTAAGATAAGAATTTACACAGTAAACACAAGTAATGTTGAAGAAATAGTTTCATACTAATTTCTTAATGGAAAATAATTTGAGTAAGTAAATGAACATATAGTAGTAAGGATAATCTTTGTGTAAATAAATGAAAAATTGAAAAAATTGAAAGTAATTGGTGCATTAGTAAACCAACACAACAAAATATGTAAGTCATGTGTAGGTCATTTTATTTTCATGTTAGTTTAATCCAAGTTTCGAATACACGGTTTTCAGGTGATTCAGACCGATTCGATAAGTATTTTTCACCCGATTCCTGACGACCAACATTTGATATAGATTTTTCATATGACTTTGAAGTTTTCCATCGTAGTATATGGCTCTGTGAAGAAAACCGTGGTTTCTAAACAAGAAATTGGATTAGAGCTCACAGTAAAATAATCGAGTTATCAATACTAGCTTAAAAACAAATTATGCGATCGAACAAAAGACTAAATTTGATATTGCATGCAGATGATATATGCACATCATACGAGACTTAATAAACATGTGAATAACATATTTGTTGTCTTATAGGAGTTTAGGAAACTTATTCGATTTAGAAATGTTTTAAGTGAATGGCAACTCAAGATCGATACATTGATAACATTGATCTTGATATTGATTTGAATATTAATTAATGATGTTTGTCAAGGACCGGGATGTTGATGGTTTTGATCACAACAATCTTTTTTTGCACAAACCCTGCCAAAAATATTCTTAAAAACCTGAGTGTTCCAAGTTTTAAAATAGGTTTTAAGCCGATGGAGTTTACAGTAGAAAACAGAGATAGGACTAGTTGAAGCTAGCAGCCCACAAGAGTCCTTTACTGTAGACATGAAGGAGTGGTGGGATTGCCACATCGTCTGAAAATGAAAAGAAGAAGGGCAAAAAATAGAAAGAGGGATGCACTTCAAAATCATTGGAGCATGATCCAAGTTAGTGCAGTGAAGATGTTCAATCGAGAAGGAGAAAGAAAATCCAAACCATCCCTCTAACCCGAAAACCAAATCTAAACGAGATAGGATCATGTTGGGCCCTTCTTGGTTGTTACACCAAGTGAATGCCGACCCAACAAAAGAAACCTCAAACAAACCAGATTGAATAATGAAGTAATTGAAATCCTCTACCACAGTGGTTGATAGACGATCCACCCCATTTCTTGACTTGGCACGAGACAACATTGAAATCCCCCCAATAATTCACGCACCATGCCCATACTCAGGAAGAGAGAGGATTTCTTGCCATAAATCCAATCACTGTAACCGATCGCATTTGGCATAAACCATCGAGAAGAGAAAAAGGGAAGGGAAGAAAGGATGAGAGCACTCCATAGTCGAACAAAAGAAGCGTAGAAACATCTTTGGCCCAGAAAATCCAAATCTTATTGAAAAATCCTCTACTATAATTAAGGAGAAAGACGATATCTAACAACTCGCCCGAGCCAACGAAAGGTTCTTGAATGGCCACCAAAAATATAGAATGCTTCACGATAATTCCTTTTAGACGCAAAAGAGATGCATCGTTCCTGATACCCCTAATATTCCAGATTAAAGGTTTTGCCATTTCACGACAAATGGAGGTTCACAAAGCAAAACACTCAAAGCAGCTAAATGGTACGACGGGCAGACCTAACAATATGCTTAGCCTGTCGCGAGAGAATGAGTGTAGATGGTGCTCGAAGTACATGGATGAGACCGCGTGCTCCTATGTAACGGCTGGAAATTTCCGACTCCCCGAGAGTCGGAAATTCCGAGACGTTAGTGAAAGAATTTAGAAGGTGAGAAAGAAAAGATAGAACTAATAGAATAGAAGAAGAAGAAGAACATCAGAATCATCAGAGTAACACGAATCTCACAGCGGAACGAATAACATATAATATATATAACATAACTTTGAAGTAAACAGTTATATATATACAATAGCACTTATCAGAGTACAACACTTACAACACAGCGGAAATAACTACAGCTATAAAATCTTGCAGCCTCCTGCTCCAAGCTCTCCAAGTATATCTGTAAATCCCGACTACTTGACTGCCCGTACAAATTTAGGCACCCAAGAGTTTAGGGAAAACAACAAAGTAAACTCCGGGTCAGTCATGGGACTGGTATGAGTAAAACAGTTTAAAAAAATTGAATAGGTATATGATATCTCATAAGACCACGTCGTGAATACGGAACGGGTTTTTCCTTATGAGTATCTAAACAACTTTGACAAGCAATATCATTGTGATATTATAATAATGTCTAAGTACAAATAGGTATCAATCTAGCAGAAACGCTTGCATCTCACGTTCTACATACATAGTATAAAATCATAAACCGCAGGGCGCTTATCAGAGAATGGATTCCAACAGACAAGGTATGGGAGCACCTTCTGATCAGTGTACTCTAGAGGTGATACACTGCAAGTTCAACAAGAACGTCTTGCAACCCGGCCACACATGACCGCTCACTCATTTAGCTTGAGCGTCGCGAATATATTGCCACCACGGTTATAGGCCATCAAACCGTCATCCGAAGATACAGAATCAAAAAGAAGTACAAATATGAATATTCACTAGATCGGTGACAATACACCCTGCTTGGGGATGACCCAACTAGCCATGCTGCCTAGCCCAACTTTTGTTACTTCCTGGTGTGAGGCTAGAAGCTACGTCTACCTTCAGAACATCCGATCACCATTCACTTTGATTGCCACATCGTCATACCCGCCAAATCATAAATTGACTTATCCAAAAATAACACGGGTATACAGCTAAGAGAAACGAATTCCCCCGCCACCAAACGTGAATACGTTTGAACAGATCAACTTACACGATCCATTGGATATACTCTGTCAGACCTTCTTCCATATACGTTGTCCTGGGACTGGACAAAACCGAAGGCACTATTCAGTATATCCATCTTAGTCACTGTTATCTAAGACTTATACAACAGCCCTTGCACTTTTCTCCGTCTTCAATTTATCTTTGGCATATATTGCTCGCAACGCTTATGCCAATACGGAGTGGTTCTTTGGATAATAATCCAACCGGTCTCTCCATATTAACAACGTTAAAATGGTAAAAACTTTGATAGTCTGTGATTCAACTATCAAATGAAAACATGTCGGTGTACAAACAACGATCTTATTTCCAAATGGAACTTCGATCGATCAATCATCATATGTTCATATTTCCTTATTTCATATATTTAGAAAATATATGTTATTAATCATTGGAAAACATTTCCATAGCTTATTTTCACATCACTATTATTTCGCAACTATCAGTCCCTAACTGTAACTAGTATGAGAACAATTCTCTAAGTATCAATCCGGAAGGTCGAAACCAACATCAGATCGTCACTTAGAAAACCGTTCAACTTACCCTCTCCAGTTAGTTTCTGAATTTGCTTAACTCTATTTCTTAAATTCTTATCATGAAAACATTTCATTTTCTATGTTTAGAAAACATATCTGACTATATTTGGAAAACGTTCCCAAAACTCATTTACGGATTTCAAATGAACGTTGTATAAAAACATCGTTACGCTTAATCCATTAATCGCTTATTACTTAACTATATTTCAAATCAACCTTTTCTATCGAACCACAACTATTCCTTTGTCAATTCTGAAGTCAATCAAGTTGGGGTATAATTACCTCTCAGACCTTAATTGAACAACGTCCTTTACTGTGAAATAGGTGAAGCTCGTCACTCACTTTTTCCAATCATCTGTTTACGCAAATTCTCGGATTCAGGTTACGAATCCACTTCTTATATGACAGCGTTTGATTATAACTATAACGTTATAATTCCTACTTCTGCAATATCAAATCTTAATTATAACTTTATCTCCTAACTCGAATAATTAAACAGACACCTAATTTCTTAATCAATAACTAAATCTTGATTTAAACCCTGGAAAGTAAATAGTACTTTCCCGAATTCGCTATAATCGAATTCGACGTATAACTCTCTTTCGAGTAATCTCTATTTGATTAACTCTTCTTCGAATAACCTATATTCGATTATCTCTCTTCGAATAACTCATATTCGAAATCTCTCTCTTTCGAATAAACAATATTCGATCTCTTTCTTTCGAATATGCTATATTCGAAAATCTCCTTTCGATTTACTAATCGATAACTCCTTTCGATCAAACTAAAATCGATAACTCCTTTAACTCTATTCGAATAACTAATATTCGACTAACTCCTTTGGATCAACTCATTTGATTAACTCCTTCGAATAACTAATTCGAATAACTTACCTTTGAATAACCAATATTCGATTTACTCTAACTTGATTAACTTAATTCTAATCGATTTACTCCATTTCGATTCAACTTAATTCAAATCGATTAACTTAACTCAAATTGATTAACTCCTTTCGAATAACTAAATTCGATTTAACTCTAATTGAATAACTAATATTCAATTAACTCTTACGTGTTTACTCTATTTGAATAAGTAATTCGAATCACTCTAATGTGTTTAACTCTATTCAAATATCTAATTCGAATAACTCATTTCGAATAACTAAATTCGATTAACTCTTTTAACTTTACTCGAATAACAATATTCGATTAACACCTTCTTTCGAATAACTATATTCGATTAACTCTTCGACTAACTCTTTTGGATTAACTAACTTCGAATAACTCCTTTGGATTAACTCTTCGACTAACTCCTTCGGATTAACTCTTCGATTTACTCCTTCGGATTAACTAACTTCGAATAACTCCTTTGGATTAACTAACTTCGAATACTCTTCGACTAACTCCTTCGGATTAACTAACTTCGAATAACTCCTTTGGATTAACTAACTTCGAATAACTCTTCGACTAGCTCCTTCGGATTAACTAACTTCGAATAACTCCTTTGGATTAACTAACTTCGAATAACCAATATTCAATAACTACTCTTCGAATAAATAATATTCGATAACTCTTCTCAAATGAATCACATTTGATTTCTCCACTCGAATAAACTATATTCGATAACTCTTCTCAAATGAATAACATTTGATTTCTCCACTCGAATAAACTATATTCGATAACTCTTCTCTCGAATACACCATATTCGATAACTCTACTTCGGATAAGAGATATTCGACAACTCTACTCGATTAACTCTACTTGGATAACTCTAACTGATCAACTCTAACTGGTCAACTCTAACTGGTCAACTCTAACTGGTCAACTCTAACAGGTCAACTCTAACTGGTTAACTCAACTGGTTAACTCTAACAGATTAACTCTAACTGGTTAACTCAAATGGTTTACCCTAACTTGATTTACTTGTCTCGATTAACTGAACTAATCCACTTAGTTTAACTTAGTTAATTCACTCTGATTAACTCCAACCGATTTACTTAGTTTACTCAGCTAATTCACTTTGATTAACCCAACAAATTTACTTCGATTAACCAATTAGTTTAACTGGACTAATTCACTTAGTTTGACGCAACTAATTCACTTTGGTTTACCAATTAGTTTAACTTAACTAATTCACTTCGATTTACTTAACCAATTACTTTGATTAACTCGACTAACTTGCTTTGGTTAACCTAACAAATTACTTTGTTTAACTCTATTCGAATAAGTAATTCGAATAACTCATTGTGTTTAACTCTATTCAAATATCTAATTCGAATAACTTATTTCGAATAACTAAATTCGATTAACTCCTTTTATTAACGTTTATTCATTTCAAAAGATTTCCTTTTCACAACGTTTATCCATTGATAAAGATTTACTTTTTACAACGTTTATCCATTTATAAAGATTTACTTTTAGTAACGGTTCTTCACTTTATAAATGTCCTTTTAATAACGTTTCTACTTCTCTATATAAGTCCAGACTTATATATATTCCATTTATCAACGATAAATAATTTATTTAATTTATAAAACATTATTTATAAATTAATCTACTTCAATTTATCTGTTTAAAACAGATTTCCTATTTAATATCTCATTTAAATCCATATCGTGTTATACCGTGTGCGAAGCACGTGTTTAAATCTATCCTTGTATAATTCTATTTATTTTCCGAACAAGTGTTCCTTTATTTATTCCCTAAATAAATATTACTTTATTCCATTTATTTATAATCTAAATAAATGTTCCTTTATTTATTTCCCAAATAAATAAATGGTTTCATTTTATAAAATCCTATCAATTTTATAAATAAGATTTATTTTCAATATAAACATTGAAAATTCCCTTTTTACATTCTAGTATCACCTACGGTGTGTAACGTGTCGTATAACAATGATCGGTATCCTTCAAACATATGAAATCAATAACAGATTTCATAACACATCATATATCACAATATATGAAAAACGGTAATAAATGTTGAGGAATCCAGTCGGATTCCTCCAACCTGTTTCCCTGCATCACAGATGTTAGACAATATAGATAACATCACTTTCAGTTCCATATGATATATTCTGTTAAACAGAATCAAGATAGAATTTTAACTAACTGACTAGCAGTTCAATCAAACAATCAACACACAGTCAAACAGACAATTTTAACAGTTCTAACAATACAACATGAAATTATAAACTGTTCATAGTTAGTGAGATTTACTCACATTGGCGCGTTAACCGTTGAATAACGGTTTGCGTTATTCGATTCAGTCGGACAATTTATTTCGCTATAAATTGTAATAGGTTCCAATCCACCCCCAACCAATTTCAGAATGTTGTCCTCGTTCATACAAATCCCATTCTGTATCCGGCCCATCACCACAACGAAGCACAGCTGTGCTTTCTTCTTAGGCAGTCCGTCTTACAGGAATTTCTTTGGCCCCTACACAACGTTGGCCCAACAACCCGACCCGCTGTACCCTTTTTCCCCCTCGTACAAAACTGTCGCTCCTCCCTTATCAAAATACATGCAAGTTCCCTTCTTCCCGTTTCAAAGAAAATGAACCCGCTATTCACCATCTCAAACCGTATTCTTCCATCATTGATACCTTGTGCCATCGAACACCCAGTCGCCATCAGCATCAGACACGCCTAACGACCCCTCTACCGACCCATTTGAATATAGCTCCTCCAGTTCCCAACCATTTCCGTGCTTTTCCATCTGCTCCTTCTCCTTAGTAAAACGGAAACCAACTGCACCCATCCAACACCTGCTTCTCCCTACGTCCTTAGCAATACATCCCCATGAAACCCAATACAAAAAGTACTTCATCTCCCAATGATTTTACCATCTCTCCTCTGCTGTACAAAACTCCAACACTACGCCTCCATCTCCTCAGTTTTAAACTCACGCCTCATCTTCCAGTCGCGACAACTCAGAACGACCCTCCCTTGCTAACGCCCTGACCCTCGTTTTACTCGACCCTGACCCTCAGTTTGCTGGAAGAACTTGGCATCCAAATCGTGGATCGAACTCAATGATTCTCGTATGAGGTTGAAGACGATGAACATAGGATTTCATATGTATTGGTTTGGGGTTTTAAGGAATTAAATTTAATTTTTATGAAGGTGCAGGTTTCACTGAAGAAAAATAAAGAGGTGCGGCGGAAATAAGTTTGACCAACCAAAAGTGAATTAGGTTTTAGAGGGTTTTATAGTATTTAGTTGAGGATTTTCTTGGAGAAGAAATGTTCCACGTTTTTAGGTTCAGACAAGGATGCACTATATTTATAGTGTAATTAGGTATCACCTTTGAGAGGATTTGGTTTCTCCACGTTTTCTTGTTTGGTTGAGAAGAAAGATCGGGTGAGAAGAGATGAACGTGGCCTTCCATTTGATTGGAGAAAGGGTCAAGATATTTAAACATATATTAAGTTAAAAGGTAGGTTATTTGTTATACAAAATTCTCTTCACATACAACTGCTACGCACAGAAGTAAAAATGTAGTCATGACGAGTATTTTTCCATGATCCCAAAAATATAATAATACCGGTAGATGGACTCATATTTTGAAACTTCAAAATGTTGATTTCAGGGTGCGAAATACTTCAAATAAAAAGTCGCTTATTTAATTAATTAAAAATTACAGTAAAATACTAAAAATTAAATTATCACTATTTCCCAAAAGAACCTTGTCTAAATTCACACACGATATCTAGTTATTTCGAAATAACCGTTATGGCCACGAACGAATATACCGCTGTTTTTCTGAATATTTGATTTGGACATATCTCAAAATCTATACGACGAAATCCCGATTTTTCTCTTCCACTAGAAAGATATACTCCACCAGCTCCACACGTTTCTTGTTTCACAGAAATCCGGCTTAAAATGAATCCTGTACATTCAGTTGAAGTTCGAATCGCCAAATAGCGAACTGCAGCGCTATTTCAAGCTCAATTTTAATTATATTATAATTATACGTTCGAACGTTGTACTTTAAGTTATCGATATCGCCAAATCGATATATAAATAATTAAATAAATTAATTATTCGACAGTTAACAAAACGCGCCATTACAGACTTCCCCCCTTAAAATAATTTCGTCCTCGAAATTGCTAAGCTAGGAAAATGCTACCAACTTTACTAACTATATTCAAATATCTTTTAGTTTACTTCTCAACTCCAGTTTCAACTGAACCATTTAATTTTCAATTAAATTATTAATTCATTCTGGCCAACTGAATTTCCATAAATCATGAGAATGTTCTAACGCCTGGAATTTTCGAAATTTTTTGCCGTAACCTCCTTTGTATTGGTCAATAAGACAAACCACCTCTCGCCTCTCTAGGCCTTCTCCAACCCGAAAGAAAATCAAACAGCCAAGCGGCTTGCCAATTCGGCTCATAAAATCCAAACTCATATATAATATAAACTTGTGCCTTTTTGTCGGTCGTATCATTGTATCCTTTTGATCTGTTATCACTTCTGCATATATCATGGTCATTCCACTCAGTTTACATCCTCAAACCAAATCATTCGCTTATACCCAAGCCGAATTCTATCCAAACTCCAATATCAAATTTCAAACTATTGACTTATCAATTTGGTTCCATTCTAGATTATCTCTAATCCAATTCAATTTTATTTAACTCGGTTCAAGTTAAATTTCAATTTTTTTTTTTACTATCTCATTTTATTTGACTTCATTAGTTAAATTTTAATTCCAGAACTTAAGTACCTGTGTTTCTTTCAAATCAATTTGAAATCATAATGCCAATTCAAAACCTTTGAATTTCTAAACAACTTGTTTTCTCAAAACAATTCAAAAACAAAACCTTTGGTAGTAATCCCTCACTTAGAACTCGAAAATGAACACTGATGATGTCTAGATTCATCATCAGAATCTATTTTCCAGCTATTGAAGTGAGTTCAATACTATATCATTTTCAATTTGAAAAACATTTTCAAAATCTCCCAGGAACTTTAAATTCCAAATTCTGATTTAAATTCATATTTAATTCAAACTATTTCATATATTACATTCATATGAATTCTGATTGGTCATTTATAACCATTTCACCCTTTTATAATCTTATTCGATTATAATAACAACCAACACAATCAATATACTATAATAATTTCAAGATATATATCACTTCTATAAACAAATATATTTTGGGAAAAATTATTTCATTTACCCTCTTTCAAAACATACCATGTCGGTTCATCGTATTCGAGTGTTTAGTAACCCTTATCGATACAGTGGATCAAAACTGATCGACCAGAATTCATAACCCACTCAACCAATGAGTCTCCACAATATAAAACATTTTATATTGAATAACAATTACGCGCTCATATATATACACTCAAACTCAATCTAGGATATTACTAATCCCATCTCTATCGAGTTATGCCAAAGAGCCAAGGTAATCACTTAACTTAAGCTCTGATACCAACTGTAACGGCTGGAAATTTCCGACTCCTCGGGAGTCGGAAATTCCGAGACGTTAGTGAAAGAATTTAGAAGGTGAGAAAGAAAAGATAGAACTAATAGAATAGAAGAAGAAGAAGAACATCAGAATCATCAGAGTAACACGAATCTCACAGCGGAACGAATAACATATAATATATATAACATAACTTTGAAGTAAACAGTTATATATATACAATAGCACTTATCAGAGTACAACACTTACAACACAGCGGAAATAACTACAGCTATAAAATCTTGCAGCCTCCTGCTCCAAGCTCTCCAAGTATATCTGTAAATCCCGACTACTTGACTGCCCGTACAAATTTAGGCACCCAAGAGTTTAGGGAAAACAACAAAGTAAACTCCGGGTCAGTCATGGGACTGGTATGAGTAAAACAGTTTAAAACAATTGAATAGGTATATGATATCTCATAAGACCACGTCGTGAATACGGAACGGGTTTTTCCTTATGAGTATCTAAACAACTTTGACAAGCAATATCATTGTGATATTATAATAATGTCTAAGTACAAATAGGTATCAATCTAGCAGAAACGCTTGCATCTCACGTTCTACATACATAGTATAAAATCATAAACCGCAGGGCGCTTATCAGAGAATGGATTCCAACAGACAAGGTATGGGAGCACCTTCTGATCAGTGTACTCTAGAGGTGATACACTGCAAGTTCAACAAGAACGTCTTGCAACCCAGCCACACATGACCGCTCACTCATTTAGCTTGAGTGTCGCGAATATATTGCCACCACGGTTATAGGCCATCAAACCGTCATCCGAAGATACAGAATCAAAAAGAAGTACAAATATGAATATTCACTAGATCAGTGACAATACACCCTGCTTGGGGATGACCCAACTAGCCATGCTGCCTAGCCTAACTTTTGTTACTTCCTGGTGTGAGGCTAGAAGCTACGTCTACCTTCAGAACATCTGATCACCATTCACTTTGATTGCCACATCGTCATACCCGCCAAATCATAAATTGACTTATCCAAAAATAACACGGGTATACAGCTAAGAGAAACGAATTCCTCCGCCACCAAACGTGAATACGTTTGAACAGATCAACTTACACGATCCATTGGATATACTCTGTCAGACCTTCTTCCATATACGTTGTCCTGGGACTGGACAAAACCGAAGGCACTATTCAGTATATCCATCTTAGTCACTGTTATCTAAGACTTATACAACAGCCCTTGCACTTTTCTCCGTCTTCAATTTATCTTTGGCATATATTGCTCGCAACGCTTATGCCAATACGGAGTGGTTCTTTGGATAATAATCCAACCGGTCTCTCCATATTAACAACGTTAAAATGGTAAAAACTTTGATAGTCTGTGATTCAACTATCAAATGAAAACATGTCGGTGTACAAACAACGATCTTATTTCCAAATGGAACTTCGATCGATCAATCATCATATGTTCATATTTCCTTATTTCATATATTTAGAAAATATATGTTATTAATCATTGGAAAACATTTCCATAGCTTATTTTCACATCACTATTATTTCGCAACTATCAGTCCCTAACTGTAACTAGTATGAGAACAATTCTCTAAGTATCAATCCGGAAGGTCGAAACCAACATCAGATCGTCACTTAGAAAACCGTTCAACTTACCCTCTCCAGTTAGTTTCTGAATTTGCTTAACTCTATTTCTTAAATTCTTATCATGAAAACATTTCATTTTCTATGTTTAGAAAACATATCTGACTATATTTGGAAAACGTTCCCAAAACTCATTTACGGATTTCAAATGAACGTTGTATAAAAACATCGTTACGCTTAATCCATTAATCGCTTATTACTTAACTATATTTCAAATCAACCTTTTCTATCGAACCACAACTATTCCTTTGTCAATTCTGAAGTCAATCAAGTTGGGGTATAATTACCTCTCAGACCTTAATTGAACAACGTCCTTTACTGTGAAATAGGTGAAGCTCGTCACTCACTTTTTCCAATCATCTGTTTACGCAAATTCTCGGATTCAGGTTACGAATCCACTTCTTATATGACAGCGTTTGATTATAACTATAACGTTATAATTCCTACTTCTGCAATATCAAATCTTAATTATAACTTTATCTCCTAACTCGAATAATTAAACAGACACCTAATTTCTTAATCAATAACTAAATCTTGATTTAAACCCTGGAAAGTAAATAGTACTTTCCCGAATTCGCTATAATCGAATTCGACGTATAACTCTCTTTCGAGTAATCTCTATTTGATTAACTCTTCTTCGAATAACCTATATTCGATTATCTCTCTTCGAATAACTCATATTCGAAATCTCTCTCTTTCGAATAAACAATATTCGATCTCTTTCTTTCGAATATGCTATATTCGAAAATCTCCTTTCGATTTACTAATCGATAACTCCTTTCGATCAAACTAAAATCGATAACTCCTTTAACTCTATTCGAATAACTAATATTCGACTAACTCCTTTGGATCAACTCATTTGATTAACTCCTTCGAATAACTAATTCGAATAACTTACCTTTGAATAACCAATATTCGATTTACTCTAACTTGATTAACTTAATTCTAATCGATTTACTCCATTTCGATTCAACTTAATTCAAATCGATTAACTTAACTCAAATTGATTAACTCCTTTCGAATAACTAAATTCGATTTAACTCTAATTGAATAACTAATATTCAATTAACTCTTACGTGTTTACTCTATTTGAATAAGTAATTCGAATCACTCTAATGTGTTTAACTCTATTCAAATATCTAATTCGAATAACTCATTTCGAATAACTAAATTCGATTAACTCTTTTAACTTTACTCGAATAACAATATTCGATTAACACCTTCTTTCGAATAACTATATTCGATTAACTCTTCGACTAACTCTTTTGGATTAACTAACTTCGAATAACTCCTTTGGATTAACTCTTCGACTAACTCCTTCGGATTAACTCTTCGATTTACTCCTTCGGATTAACTAACTTCGAATAACTCCTTTGGATTAACTAACTTCGAATACTCTTCGACTAACTCCTTCGGATTAACTAACTTCGAATAACTCCTTTGGATTAACTAACTTCGAATAACTCTTCGACTAGCTCCTTCGGATTAACTAACTTCGAATAACTCCTTTGGATTAACTAACTTCGAATAACCAATATTCGATAACTACTCTTCGAATAAATAATATTCGATAACTCTTCTCAAATGAATCACATTTGATTTCTCCACACGAATAAACTATATTCGATAACTCTTCTCAAATGAATAACATTTGATTTCTCCACTCGAATAAACTATATTCGATAACTCTTCTCTCGAATACACCATATTCGATAACTCTACTTCGAATAAGAGATATTCGACAACTCTACTCGATTAACTCTACTTGGATAACTCTAACTGATCAACTCTAACTGGTCAACTCTAACTGGTCAACTCTAACAGGTCAACTCTAACTGGTTAACTCAACTGGTTAACTCTAACAGATTAACTCTAACTGGTTAACTCAAATGGTTTACCCTAACTTGATTTACTTGTCTCGATTAACTGAACTAATCCACTTAGTTTAACTTAGTTAATTCACTCTGATTAACTCCAATCGATTTACTTAGTTTACTCAGCTAATTCACTTTGATTAACCCAACAAATTTACTTCGATTAACCAATTAGTTTAACTGGACTAATTCACTTAGTTTGACGCAACTAATTCACTTTGGTTTACCAATTAGTTTAAATTAACTAATTCACTTCGATTTACTTAACCAATTACTTTGATTAACTCGACTAACTTGATTTGGTTAACCTAACAAATTACTTTGTTTAACTCTATTCGAATAAGTAATTCGAATAACTCATTGTGTTTAACTCTATTCAAATATCTAATTCGAATAACTTATTTCGAATAACTAAATTCGATTAACTCCTTTTATTAACGTTTATTCATTTCAAAAGATTTCCTTTTCACAACGTTTATCCATTGATAAAGATTTACTTTTTACAACGTTTATCCATTTATAAAGATTTACTTTTAGTAACGGTTCTTCACTTTATAAATGTCCTTTTAATAACGTTTCTACTTCTCTATATAAGTCCAGACTTATATATATTCCATTTATCAACGATAAATAATTTATTTAATTTATAAAACATTATTTATAAATTAATC
This sequence comes from Allium sativum, assembly GCA_030737875.1. Classification (NCBI taxonomy): domain Eukaryota; kingdom Viridiplantae; phylum Streptophyta; class Magnoliopsida; order Asparagales; family Amaryllidaceae; genus Allium; species Allium sativum. Next base: position 375,562,379 of record CM060909.1, on the reverse strand, counting down.
TACTTCAATTTATCTGTTTAAAACAGATTTCCTATTTAATATCTCATTTAAATCCATATCGTGTTATACCGTGTGCGAAGCACGTGTTTAAATCTATCCTTGTATAATTCTATTTATTTTCCGAACAAGTGTTCCTTTATTTATTCCCTAAATAAATATTACTTTATTCCATTTATTTATAATCTAAATAAATGTTCCTTTATTTATTTCCCAAATAAATAAATGGTTTCATTTTATAAAATCCTATCGATTTTATAAATAAGAGTTATTTTCAATATAAACATTGAAAATTCCCTTTTTACATTCTAGTATCACCTACGGTGTGTAACGTGTCGTATAACAATGATCGGTATCCTTCAAACATATGAAATCAATAACAGATTTCATAACACATCATATATCACAATATATGAAAAACGGTAAAATAAATGTTGAGGAATCCAGTCGGATTCCTCCAACCTGTTTCCCTGCATCACAGATGTTAGACAATATAGATAACATCACTTTCAGTTCCATATGATATATTCTGTCAAACAGAATCAAGATAGAATTTTAACTAACTGACTAGCAGTTCAATCAAACAATCAACACACAGTCAAACAGACAATTTTAACAGTTCTAACAATACAACATGAAATTATAAACTGTTCATAGTTAGTGAGATTTACTCACATTGGCGCGTTAACCGTTGAATAACGGTTTGCGTTATTCGATTCAGTCGGACAATTTATTTCACTATAAATTGTAATAGGTTCCAATCCACCCCCAACCAATTTCAGAATGTTGTCCTCGTTCATACAAATCCCATTCTGTATCCGGCCCATCACCACAACGAAGCACAGCTGTGCTTTCTTCTTAGGCAGTCCGTCTTACAGGAATTTCTTTGGCCCCTACACAACGTTGGCCCAACAACCCGACCCGCTGTACCCTTTTTCCCCCTCGTACAAAACTGTCGCTCCTCCCTTATCAAAATACATGCAAGTTCCCTTCTTCCCGTTTCAAAGAAAATGAACCCGCTATTCACCATCTCAAACCGTATTCTTCCATCATTGATACCTTGTGCCATCGAACACCCAGTCGCCATCAGCATCAGACACGCCTAACGACCCCTCTACCGACCCATTTGAATATAGCTCCTCCAGTTCCCAACCATTTCCGTGCTTTTCCATCCGCTCCTTCTCCTTAGTAAAACGGAAACCAACTGCACCCATCCAACACCTGCTTCTCCCTACGTCCTTAGCAATACATCCCCATGAAACCCAATACAAAAAGTACTTCATCTCCCAATGATTTTACCATCTCTCCTCTGCTGTACAAAACTCCAACACTACGCCTCCATCTCCTCAGTTTTAAACTCACGCCTCATCTTCCAGTCGCGACAACTCAGAACGACCCTCCCTTGCTAACGCCCTGACCCTCGTTTTACTCGACCCTGACCCTCAGTTTGCTGGAAGAACTTGGCATCCAAATCTTGGATCGAACTCAATGATTCTCGTATGAGGTTGAAGACGATGAACATAGGAGTTCATATGTATTGGTTTGGGGTTTTAAGGAATTAAATTTAATTTTTATGAAGGTGCAGGTTTCACTGAAGAAAAATAAAGAGGTGCGGCGGAAATAAGTTTGACCAACCAAAAGTGAATTAGGTTTTTAGAGGGTTTTATAGTATTTAGTTGAGGATTTTCTTGGAGAAGAAATGTTTCACGTTTTTAGGTTCAGACAAGGATGCACTATATTTATAGTGTAATTAGGTATCACCTTTGAGAGGATTTGGTTTCTCCACGTTTTCTTGTTTGGTTGAGAAGAAAGATCGGCTGAGAAGAGATGAACGTGGCCTTCCATTTGATTGGAGAAAGGGTCAAGATATTTAAACATATATTAAGTTAAAAGGTAGGTTATTTGTTATACAAAATTCTCTTCACATACAACTGCTACGCACAGAAGTAAAAATGTAGTCATGACGAGTATTTTTCCATGATCCCAAAAATATAATAATACCGGTAGATGGACTCATATTTTGAAACTTCAAAATGTTGATTTCAGGGTGCGAAATACTTCAAATAAAAAGTCGCTTATTTAATTAATTAAAAATTACAGTAAAATACTAAAAATTAAATTATCACTATTTCCCAAAAGAACCTTGTCTAAATTCACACACGATATCTAGTTATTTCGAAATAACCGTTATGGCCACGAACGAATATACCGCTGTTTTTCTGAATATTTGATTTGGACATATCTCAAAATCTATACGACGAAATCCCGATTTTTCTCTTCCACTAGAAAGATATACTCCACCAGCTCCACACGTTTCTTGTTTCACAGAAATCCGGCTTAAAATGAATCCTGTACATTCAGTTGAAGTTCGAATCGCCAAATAGCGAACTGCAGCGCTATTTCAAGCTCAATTTTAATTATATTATAATTATACGTTCGAACGTTGTACTTTAAGTTATCGATATCGCCAAATCGATATATAAATAATTAAATAAATTAATTATTCGACAGTTAACAAAACGCGCCATTACATCCTATGAGAGGGATGGGAAGAAAACCCCTTAGGGCGATAGAAAGGAGAACCTGTAGCAGAAGCTAAGAAGTCCGATGATGACAAGCAGCCCACTGAATAAGCAAATGAAAAGAGTAGCAGTTCCTGGGAAGGCGATCTAATTGATCGTTTATGATCTCGATCTCAGCCTTACTAAGAAGAGGAAGCAAATGAGAAGGACGGGGAGAAGAGGAAGAAGAAGACCAATCGTCCAAATCAGATGAAGAAATAAAAAAGAGAGGAGGCATGTAGAAACGTCAATGTCCGATGTTTCACAATGCACACTCCTATGGCAGAACTGTCATCAGGTTGACAATCCTTCATGGGAAAGAGTGTCCTACCACCGAGGGGACACAAAAAACTGGGAATGCAACAATCACCAATCAAAACTTCCAAAAACAGATCAGCTCGAGACAAGGCATCAACGGGGGAAGACGTATAGATATCTAGAATGATAATTATATGTCCACGCCCGCTACTTGAGAGAAAACCAAACCAAAAAGCATGGAAAATTGAGCAATCCATGAGCCATAGAAAAGCGCTGCCCAACCAATTCACCAACAAACCATTGGTTGGTTTGCTTTGAACAATACAACCGAAAAACCAAAAATGGCACAACCCCTAATGCTACCAAACCAACATAAAAAAATGTAATAACCCGGATATCTGAGCCAATTTAAAATTTTTATTTTGGCAATTTTAGTGAATTTTGAATATTTAAAATTGAATTATTTTAAATAATAACAACGAGAAATTTATTTTGAATAGAATTTGGACGTATATGTTTATTTGAATCGTCGTTAGAATATAAATATTTATTTTTAATTATAAAAGGAATTGAAAATGGCGCGGTAGTTTGAAAATTCGATTTCAAAGTTCAAATGAATGTACAGGATTCAAGGTAAACCGGATTTTAGCGAAACCAAAAATATTTGGATCTATTTGAGAATATCTTTCCAACAAATCCAAAAAATTGAAATTTCATAGCGGGAATAAAAAGTTATGTCCAGTTGAAAATTCAGAATAGTCGTTATGGAATTCTGGCCCTTAAAAATGTAAATTTTGCAAACGACCTCGGTTTTCGACGAAACCACTTTTGTTGGATCCGTGATGTCATGTTATTGCTAGGTTTCAAAATTCATAATTTTCTGAATCAATATGTGAGCGTGGCGAAGTTAAACGTGTTTTGTCAGTTTCAGTCAATTTCGATCGACTAGAAAATGGCCATTTTTCAAACGGTCTCAGAATTTGATGAAATTAGTTTTATTAGAACCGTATCGTCAATACGAAGCTAGAAAATATTTTTCTGGAATTTTTAGAATCTATATGTAGCCGCGGTAAATTGAAATGTAGATTTAAACTTCAATATATAGTGTTATATTTTGATTTTGACGAAAACTGATCGAAATGATCGAACCAGCTTACGAGACATACCCCATTGTGTTCAGAATGTGGGTAATTAGCTAGGGGGACAGTCGTTGGGTTCGATTTGGTGTTTGGACGCGAAATTCACTTTTAAAAGAACTTTGAATTAAAATATTATTTTAATTAAATATAAATAGCGAAGCTAAACCCTAACTCTCCTTCCCAAATCAGTAGCCGCCACCCTCTATTTTCAACGCTCAGAAACAACGGGAATTCCTCTTCCCCATTCTCCTAATCCGCTCCACGATATTCCAAACTTCCAAATACCAATTGAAGAGCGTTCCACGATCTCTCCATCCTCCTCAGTATGATCAGATTTCATTCAGTATTTTGGATGTATTAATGCCTGAAAGGGCCGATTCTCGAGCGAGATTGCGGGATGATGGCGGGCTCGAGCTTCGAGGCGCGGGGTGGGAATGGAAGCACAGTCGGCTGCGCTCGCGGTGGTGCTGCCTGATGGGGGTCTAGACCCTCCAGTTGCGCGCAGTTCGAGGACAGAGAAGTCGAGCGGGGTTCAATTTTTATACGAACGATGGAGATGATGAATCAATCGCATGGAGTGGAAACCCAAGGTGAGAACTCCTCACTTTTAATTTATTTTCTGGTTGAAATATATACTAGGATGCAGACGGTGCTTAGCAGCACCTGACATCCGTCGTCCACAGACCATGGACGGCTTGTTTGTTTGATTGATGCGTTGTGAAAATTGATTGTGTGATTGGAATAGAAATCAAATATATATTCATGTGTTGAAATCAAATATATATTCATGTGGTGAAATAAAATATATATTCATGTGTTGAAATCAATTATATATTCATGTGGTGAAATAAAATATATATTCATGTGTTGAAATCAAATATATATTCATGTGTTGAAATAAAATAAATATCCATTTACAAATCGAACGATTTGTTTATGTACACCGATTTGACTGATATTGATTGGGACGATAAATTTTACACATCGCCCAACTGCACAAATAAAATCTGTGTTTGATTGTTTGAAACCCCACACGGGTGTTGGGATAAAATTGGACATACACTAATCCGAATAATTAGCTGTATGTCGATCGATTGATTGACAGGCTGTTATAAGCGTTGAATATTTATATTTGATGCTTATACAGTGTAGAATGCACTCTGGATGATGGTTGATTATTTATCGTTGCTATTATATACATGTGCTGTATGGAATCCATATAATTAACATTATATGGTAATTGATTGGGCCTCATTCCAATTTGGAAAATAAAGAATATTATAAAATGAAAATTCATGTGTTGAATGAATGAAAATTCATGTGTTGAATAGAATAAATAGTCATGTGTTGACGATACTCATGTGTTGAGAATATTCATGTGTTGAAACTTATCATGTGTTGAGTAAAATATTTTAACAATAAAATTCTCATTTTTATCAAATATGAAATTAGAAACTAACTGGAAATCAGTTAAGATGAATGGTTTCCTGGGTATTGATCTGATGTTGGTTTCGGCCTTCGGGGTTATTACTTAGGGAATTGTTATGTTACTAATTTACGGTTAGAGTCTGATTAAGAATTAAATGATATAAAGCACGATTTTATAAAATATATTAAATTACAAAATTGTCATGTGTTGACGCTACTCATGTGTTGAGAATATTCATGTGTTGAAAGAAATATAGATTAATGTGTTGAATAGAATAACGAAGCTATTGATATATAAAGCCATGTTGATTAGATTTGCGCCATTTTGACGCGAACGATATTTATATCGATTTTATTCATTTTTATAATGATTATAGAAGAGGAAGTGATTTCAAAATATAACGTTTTGAAAATATTATCATTTATATATCGATGATATGGAATATTCAATTTTGATTAGAAATTGAATATGAAGTTGAAATCGTTTTGAAAATGAATTTAAAATGATTTATAAAATATGCTTTAAATAGAAATCGACGAAATATATATAATATATATTATATATATAATGGCCTGAATAGAACGCGCCGCGCAGCGGCAGTTCGCGAATTTCGACCATTAACTTCGAATGGACATTACGGGAGATCCGACGGTCGGATTCTCCTAAAACCGGAACTGTTGGGTTCGTATCGAAAAGAGCTTTCTAATGAATGCATGAAATTAGAAATCTAACGGCTGGATTTGGAATTATGTCCAAATCAAATTTGGAAAAGATCACTGTAAGTGCAGTTCGATGGCCGTTGATGGAAATCGACTGTACGGGCCTTGATAAAATTATTAAAAATAGTAATAATTTGTGTAAAATCATAAGAATTGATTTGTGAGGAATTGGGATGAAAGTTAGACCCAATGGCATCTTTAATAATATCAAATGGGATTTGGGTTGTCGTGAATGGTATCTTTAATAATACTGTTCTTAGACCCAATGGCGTTAAGAAAATTAGAAGCTAGCCGAAGATTAGTTAAGTTGAATGGTTTCTTGGGTATTGATCTGATGTTGGTTTCGGCCTTCGGGGTTAATTCTTAGGGAATTGTTCACTTGATAATTTGCGGTTAAAGGCTGATAGAATAGAATGTGATTTTGGGTTTATAGCGAACCGTGTTTTAAAGGACATTGGTTCTTTAACCCAGTTAAAGACAGGATATGATTTCCCAAGTTAAACAATCATCAATATTGATTTTTGAGAAGATTAAAACCAAGTGGTGTTTTAAGGAATCATTAATTAGATTGAAATGTCGAGAATAGAGTATCACCAGTTTTGCTCCGGGCGATAGTTAAATCTTTAATTAGATTTGAACGTGAAATGGTAATTGAATTTACCGATAACACTGTGGTGTTTGATATGAAGTATGACCAGTTTTACTTCATGACAGGAATAGTGTAACACCCCACGTACGTTAGTGTCACTCACAAAGGGAATGCACTAAGTTCTGTGGAGCATTTAGGGTAAAAGATGCAGATAAATTACAAGACAGACAGAAATTAAACAGCGGAAAATAAAACTTTGCTTTATTTATAAAATAGTTTGTACAATGATTTCTTTACAATATCAGAGTATCATCTGTCTTACAAAAAAAAGAAGCATAAAAATACATTTATATTTCCCAATTATTTAGCAAGAGTCAGCCATAGCATCTGAAAAGAGAATCCAAGCAAACTTCAAAAATCTTCAAGCTGGAAAGAGTGGCAGTCCAACTTAACCTAAGCTAAACTATTCCCTCCTTTACTACCTGGGGGGGAAACGGAAGAAAAGAAGACGAAAGAAAACAGAGTCTAACATAAAGCCTGAGTAAGTTCAGTAACTTCTAGTATGTGAACATGGAAAAACAAAACGGCATGAATTAACTGAATACAAGATTACACCATGATGATAGGGTTGGCAAGATCAGACAAGACTAACACAAGATATGCTAAGCTAAGATAAACTGGATATGCTCTAATACTTTCGCCGCTTCGCTATTTACTTGTCATACGGGTTTCGATATCTCTGCACCGCCTAACTAGTGTCCCAACTAGTAACGATAACGTGATCCCAATCCCTATAGTTTCCATTGCCATCAGGCATCCATTTATTTATTTGTTACCTAGATTTAATCTAGGGTTTTCTACCAAGTGCCTTCTAGATTTTACGCTGTCTGCTGAACGCTTCTCGGATTCAGGATTTATGCCACCTAGTTCAACTAGGAATTATGCTACCTGTCGAACGATGCCCCCAAGACTAGGACACACTACCTAGAGTGGTATATGTTCCTATACTTCCCCACGCATGTATCGCGAATCATTATCGCTTGTCTAGATGCACATGTCCTATAATGTGCGGTCCGAGTCCTGCGACAGGGCAAATCAAGGAATACAGAACTCGGTCGGGAGCTTTCAGATATCTACCGGTGCAGATGCTAAGGTCTATTTTTATTCCAGTGGCTATGGTCCCACTTGACCCCTCCCTCAACTAATGAAAGGCACACCTTAAAAAAGGAGAACTATACGCCGGCCCCCGGTGCCCCACTATCCTATGGCCATCCACAACCATAACTAGATAGCAAGTATATGGTCTTTTGGAGTTCTCCGCCTTTCCGCTTCACGTATCTCGATTGACTCAAGATGGATGGTAGACGACGAGTCGCTATCACAGGGCTACCGTTTGCTCGTCGAATCACGCTGGTCCATCCTAGTCTTTTGGTTGTCATGTATTGCAACCAAGGCATACCCCTGGTTCTTCTACGTAGACCTTAAATTCTGTAGGCCCAGGCGGATCATCTGCAGCCTCAAAGAGGGATACCAAGAGTACCCTCACGTCCCCTCGAAGCCTCGGGCTTCATAACCCAATTCGTTGGAGCCTCCTTTTTACTCAGACGGACGTTCGCTCCTCCTCTTGCTATACTAAGAATTACTACTTAGTTTTACTAACTAAGATTTACCACTTAGTTTCCAGAATCGTTGTTTTCTTAACTATGGTTTACCACTTAGTTCTCTTTCCCATCAATTTGGATTGGTTAAGTGTCATTAGTCAATTCAAGCTAACTTAACCCTCTTCCTTTATCCTGTTAAACTGGTTAAGTGTTATCAGTAATTCATGTTGACTTAACCCGACCACAAACCAAGTTATATTGGTTAAGTATTACTTAACCCTACCCGTTCATCCTGTATTGGTTAAGTGTTCCTTTTTAACTTAACCTTGCCCGTCTGTTTTAACTAACATGTTATTAATGGTTAAGTATTATCCCTTCATGTTTCAGACTTAACCCTATTCCTTTACCACAACCTGATGGTTAAGTGTTCAAGTTTACTTAACCCTACAGTCTAGCCCAGCTAACATATCAAATTGGCTAAGTGTGTTATCTTTACTTAACCCCAGCCTCTAGTCTAGTTAACATATTAATTTGGCTAAGTGTATTAACTTTACTTAACCCCTACCAGTCTCGTTTTGCTATCTTGAGTTTGGTTAAGTGTCTCTATGAACTTAACCCTCCCATTCTAGCTTAACTGTGTTAAGTTGGTTAAGTGTTCCTATGGACTTAACCCTCCCATTCTAGTCAGTCTGAACCTAACCCCACCCATCCGTCTAGTTATCATGTTGAACTGGTTAAGTGTCTTAGTTAACTTAACCCTACCATTCTTGTTCTAGCTTTAACTAAATAGATTAAAGCTGCTACCACTCACATTAGACAGGTATTGTTGCGACTACTGGATGTGCTGGTTGGTTCCGGGCAGGTTTACATCGCAACTCAGTCTAACTCGGGCTAGGCATATCCGTGTTTTCTAAGTTCAAAAGGGTTTTGATTAATTTTCAAATCAGGTTTTGAAAACAACCATCCCGTCCGTCGGATCAGTTAGGGATAGCTAGGGAGAGCAGGAAACTTGTATTTTCCAAACCCTAGCCTAGACACTATCCTCTCTGTCACCCTAGAACTTTCTGGTGTGTTATTAAAAGAGATGTCGTTAATAAACTTTTAATTTGTCTAAATTAACATTTCCTCATTTAGGACAAATTCTATAAGTAAATTAATCCTAATTTACTTATTTCCCAATTACCCTTTTAATGTAAATTGACTACATTCATTCATATGGCCCATTTCCCCTTCTAAATCATATTTATGCTTTTTGGTATGTAAACCATACCAAATTAAGTGTCACTAACCATGATTTTGCTATACCTGACAGTTATTCCCAATTATGGCCAATTTCACATTTATGCCAATATACTTACCATGCCAAATAAGCTAATCCAATTCCGATTCAACATTCTAATTCACGTCAAACTATTACTCTAGTTCACTATTCATGTAAATGCTAGATTTACACGTCAATACCCATCTTATAATTTATGTCAAATTTATCCAATTTGCATTTCTATGAACATGCCATAATACATGTTCCCAATTTATGCCAATTTCCAAGTTAAACTACGTTTTTAGTAAATTTCATATTTTGCCCAAATCGTATTCCCATCGTTCGCATAATCGTGATTCCATCTAGATTATAGATAAATCTAGATTCGTAGAAAATAGGGAATGAACCAAAGATGCAATGTAAAAGATAGACATACTAACTGGCATAAAAGGGTTGAATAACGACGTCGGTTCAAGAACATGGGTAGACCTAACTTAATAGGTAAATTCCCAAGGTCTAAAACCAAAGAAAACCAAGAATAGACAGAATAGAGACGTAGGTTCAAGAACATGGGTAGACCTAACTTAATAGCTAAATTCCCAAGGTCTAAAACCAAAGATAACCAAGAATAGACAGAATAGATGATCGGGTTTAAACCCAATTTCATAGTCACAAAACTTAAGCAACACTTTCCCAGTCATGAATCACAGGTGTTAAATCACAGATGTCCTTGTTATGTCATAGGCAATAGTTTATGTTTTCAAATCAAAGGCATAGGCTTAGTCAAGAAAATAATCCTCATAGTCACAGTCACAGTCATATGCAATGTTCATAGTCATAGGCAATGTCCATAGTCATAGGCAATGTTCATAGTCATAGGCAAATGTTCATAGTCATAGGCATATGGTTTTAAGGTCCATAGTTTCATAGTCACGGTCTTATTTGTCCTTGAATCATAACAGTTCTTAATTAGGTTCAAGAGTATAGGCACTGATTCTTATAGAGAGAGAGAGAGAATTGGCATATTCTTTTATTCCTTTAATTTCATGTCACGAACAGAGAAAAACGTTCAAATCTAGAAATAACTGACTTACAGAGATTTAGATTAGAAAAGAAAGATGGCGTTGTTATGATTCGTGCGATGTTGCTCGAAACCGTTTGAGCTAGCCTTTGATTCTTCACTTGAAATCCTAGCCTGACTTGAACTTCTTCTTGAAAGTCTTTTAGCAGCATCTCCTTGTCTTGATTTATTTTATATATATTATTCTATTTATATTTTAATTAAGAGGAGAGGAAGAGGCCATGTTCACCAAGAATCTTTGCAGCATAAGGGTAGAGGAGAATTGTGAATAAAGAAGAAGACTAGGGTTGTTTATATAGTGTAGAAGTCAACGAATCTGGTCAGAATGGAGTCCAAATACAGAAGAACAAACCAGGTGCAGAAAACAGGAAAAAGCAGGGGGGGTCGACCCCCAGGTCGACTACCCAGTCGACCTGGGAGCCTTGGGCGGGAAAATTCCCGCCCAGCCCATTCTGGGTCCGATTTGAATTTTGAACCTGACCTATTTTGAAATTTGAACTTCGCTGAATCTTCCGGAGGCCATATCTCCCTCATACGGACTCCGATTTACGCAAACTCGGACTTGTTTTCATGCAGAATTCCGAGGCGAACGCAATGGCGCAGCCCATTTCCCTTGATTTTGATTTTAACTTTTAATTCTGCCTTGATTTGTGAATCTTAGTGTAACAGAATTACGGGGTGTTACATTCTCCCCCACTTAAAAGGATTTCGTCCCCGAAATCTTCAAGTTAGGAAGAATGCGTCCTACCATCCAATCACCCATCTATTCAACCATTCAACCACAGGCATTCATAGTCCTTAAAAGATCTCTAATGCTTTCATGTTCATATGCACAGTGTGTGTATATGTCTTTATCTAATGCAAAATCAGGCGGTCTACTGATTTAGTTGACCTCCTTAATGCGAATCATGTCAGTGCCATGCGTCCAATCATGTATGCAAGCATCCCTAGTTAGTAAACACTGCATGTGTGCACAGCCATTCATCCATATGCAACATCCATATGTCAACATATCAAGTTCAACTTTCAACAAATACCTATCTGTAAATGCAATATGAAAGCATCCGAACTGATCTAGTGCCTAATACGTATGCATATGCATTCACAAGCAACCATTAGCAACCACTTGCAACCATCAACCATAACATGTTTCAAATACATGTTTACATCCATTGGCTTCTACCTAAGGATCGAAGATACGACCTAGGTGATATACTTTGGAAAGAGAGAAACAATTATGCGTAAAGCTTTTAAAACAAAGAAATCAAGGATGCACCCTCAAGGAAAAGGGTATGATGCTAGTATCTAGCCTTCTTGAGCTTTACTACACTGTATCTTAACTAATTTAACTTCACTATTGTGAAATACCGGATCTCCATTTCCAAAATAAACAGATGTCAATCACGGTACCAAGTATACGTACTACGATGATTAGAGGTTTTCCTCTTATCCGCCATGCCATAACTATAAGAGTCGAAATGTCACTACGCGCTCTTTGGAGTGCCTGCCACAACTATTCATCTCTCACGCAAACCATCCAAACCGAACTCGACATTCCTCAAGTACAAGCCCCAAAGGCCTAAACCAATATCAGACAAGCACCCAAGGAATATCTCCCCCGAATTTAGATGATCTACGTGAGATGATATAAGCAAACTCGATAGCTATTCTCAAATCCCTACTAACCAAAAATAAATTGGTCGGACCACCAATTGGATTTGAGGCTCCAGTGGGATCTTTCTACTATACAAGTACTATGGTGCAGAGACTCAACTATGGAAGTGGATATGAACAAATGCGAAGCGCTAAAACCAAAGGGAAGAGTACTAACAGCAAAACTAGATTCTTCCAATAGAACGTTACTACCTTTCTCCTAGGTACGCTTGGTGGTGAAAGTTTGTTCTTGTCCTTCTGAAAATCTTGTTCCTCGTCCTTGCCTTTGTCCTTAATTATATACCCTATCATATCCTAGTAAAGATTCTTCCTCTTGTCTTAGGTTTTATAATTTCTTCCTCCTTCATGAGCTAAATCTACATCCATGAATTCCTCATCCTAGGGTTATGCTCCTTAGCCAAACTCCTCATCCCCTTCCGTGTGTAGTCATGTTGACAAATCTCTCGAAAACTGCCTCCATCGTCCGGAAAACCCTATAAGCTTCGAAAGAAAACTACCCGTAGATGAAACAACTACGGCTATGGATGGAAGTCGGGCACTACTTTGCCCTTCGATGAGGTTACCTCCCAGAAAGCCAGGAGCCCCAGAGACTCAAGAAAGAAGGAGACAAGAATTCAAACAGAGAATCAGAAGATAGTGCGTATGGCTTTGGGGAATATGTCTTTAAAACAAATCTTTTCTCTTGAAAATGCTTCTTTAAAAACCGTTTTGAAAATAATTTTCCAAATCCTTTATCTGATCTGGTAAACTTCAGCTCTGATACCACGTGTAACACCCCACGTCCGTTAGTGTCACTCACAAAGGGAATGCACTAAGTTCTGTGGAGCATTTAGGGTAAAAGATGCAGATAAATTACAAGACAGACGGAAACTAAACAGCGGAAAATAAAACTTTGCTTTATTTATAAAATAGTTTGTACAATGATTTCTTTACAATATCAGAGTATCATCTGTCTTACAAAATAAAGAAGCATAAAAATACATTTATATTTCCCAATTATTTAGCAAGAGCCAGCCATAGCATCTGAAAAGAGAATCCAAGCAAACTTCGACAAATCTTCAAGCTGGAAAGAGTGGCAGTCCAACTTAACCTGAGCTAAACTATTCCCTCCTTTACTACCTGGGGGGGAACGGAAGAAAAGAAGACGAAAGAAAAACAGAGTCAGACATAAAGCCTGAGTAAGTTCAGTAACTTCTAGTATGTGAACATTGAAAAACAAAACGACATGAATTAACTGAATACAAGATTACACCATGATGATAGGGTTGGCAAGATTAGACAAGACTAACACAAGATATGCTAAGCTAAGATAAACTGGATATGCTCTAATACTTTCGCCGCTTCGCTATTTCCTTGTCATACGGGTTTCGATATCTCTGCACCGCCTAACTAGTTTCCCAACTAGTAACGATAACGTGATCCCAATCCCTGTAGTTTCCATTGCCATCAGGCATCCATTTATTTATTTGTTACCTAGATTTAATCTAGGGTTTTCTACCAAGTGCCTTCTAGATTTTACGCTGTCTGCTGAACGCTTCTCGGATTCAGGATTTATGCCACCTAGTTCAACTAGGAATTATGCTACCTGTCGAACGATGCCCCCAAGTCTAGGACACACTACCTAGAGTGGTATATGTTCCTATACTTCCCCACGCATGTATCGCGAATCGTTATCGCTTGTCTAGATGCATATGTCCTATATGCAGTCCGAGTCCTGCGACAGGGCAAATCAAGGAATACAGAACTCGGTCGGGAGCTTTCAGATATTTGCCGGTGCTGATGTTAAGGTCTGTTTTTATTCCAGTGGCTATGGTCTCACTTGACCCCTCCCTCAACTAATGAAAGGCACACCTTGAAAAATGAGAACTATACGCCGGCCCCCGGTGCCCCACTATCCTATGGCCATCCGCAACCATAACTAGATAGCAAGTATATGGTCTTTTGGAGTTCTCCGCCTTTCCGCTTCACGTATCTCAATTGACTCAAGATGGATGGTAGACGACGAGTCGCTATCACAGGGCTACCGTTTGCTCGCCGAATCACGCCGGTCCATCCTAGTCTTTTGGTTGCCATGTATTGCAACCAAGGCATACCCCTGGTTCTTCTACGCAGACCTTAACTTCTGTGGGCCCAGGCGGATCATCTGCAGCCTCACAGAGGGATACCAAGAGTACCCTCACGTCCCCTCGAAGCCTCGGGCTTCGTAACCCAATTCGTTGGAGCCTCCTTTTTACTCAGACGGATGTTCGCTCCTCCTTGTGCTATACTAAGAATTACTACTTAGTTTTACTAACTAAGATTTACCACTTAGTTTCCAGAATCGTTGTTTTCTTAACTATGGTTTACCACTTAGTTCTCTTTCCCGTCAATTTGGATTGGTTAAGTATCATTAGTCAATTCAAGCTAACTTAACCCTCTTCCTTTATCCTGTTAAATTGGTTAAGTATTATCAGTAATTCATGTTGACTTAACCCGACCACAAACCAAGTTATATTGGTTAAGTATTACTTAACCCTACCCGTTCATCCTGTATCGGTTAAGTGTTCCTTTTTAACTTAACCTTGCTCATCTGTTTTAACTAACATGTTATTAATGGTTAAGTATTATCCCTTCATGTTTCAGACTTAACCCTATTCCTTTACCACAACCTGATGGTTAAGTGTTCAAGTTTACTTAACCCTACAGTCTAGCCCAGCTAACATATCAAATTGGCTAAGTGTGTTATCTTTACTTAACCCCAGCCTCTAGTCTAGTTAACATATTAATTTGGCTAAGTGTATTAACTTTACTTAACCCCTACCAGTCTTGTTTTGCTACCTTGAGCTTGGTTAAGTGTCTCTATGAACTTAACCCTCCCATTCTAGCTTAACTATTTTAAGTTGGTTAAGTGTTCCTATGGACTTAACCCTCCCATTCTAGTCAGTCTGAACCTAACCCAACCCATCCGTCTAGTTATCATGTTGAACTGGTTAAGTGTCTTAGTTAACTTAACCCTACCATTCTTGTTCTAGCTTTAACTAAATAGATTAAAGCCGCTACCACTCACATTAGACAGGTATTGTTGCGACTACTGGATGTGCCGGTTGGTTCCGGGCAGGTTTACATCGCAACTCAGTCTAATCTCGGGCTAGGCATATCCGTGTTTTCTAAGTTCAAAAGGGTTTTGATTAATTTTCAAATCAGGTTTTGAAAACAACCATCCCGTCCGTCAGATCAGTTAGGGATAGCCAGGGAGAGCAGGAAACTTGTATTTTCCAAACCCAAGCCTAGACACTATCCTCTCTATCACCCTAGAACTTTCTGGTGTGTTATTAAAAGAGATGTCATTAATAAACCTTTAATTTGTCTAAATTAACATTTCCTCATTTAGGACAAATTCTATAAGTAAATTAATCCTAATTTACTTATTTCCCAATTACCCTTTTAATGTAAATTGACTACATTCATTCTTATGGCCCATTTCCCCTTCTAAATCATATTTATGCTTTTTGGTATGTAAACTATACCAAATTAAGTGTCACTAACCATGATTTTGCTAAACGTAACAGTTATTCCCAATTATGGCCAATTTCACATTTATGCCAATATACTTACCGTGCCAAATTTGCTAATCCAATTCCGATTCAACATTCTAATTCACGTCAAACTAGACTTATTACTCTAGTTCACTATTCATGTAAATGCTAGATTTACACGTCAATACCCATCTTATAATTTATGTCAAATTTATCCAATTTGCATTTCTATGAACATGCCGTAATACCTGTTCCCAATTTATGCCAATTTCCAAGTTAAACTACGTTTTTAGTAAATTTCAAATTTTGCCCAAATCGTATTCCCATCGTTCGCATAATCGTGATTCAATCTAGATTATAGATAAATCTAGATTCGTAGAAAATAGGGAATGAACCAAAGATGCAATGCAAAAGATAGACATACTAACTAGCATAAAAGGGTTGAATAACGACGTCCGTTCAAGAACATGGGTAGACCTAACTTAATAGGTAAATTCCCAAGGTCTAAAACCAAAGAAAACCAAGAATAGACAGAATAGAGACGTAGGTTCAAGAACATGGGTAGACCTAACTTAATAGGTAAATTCCCAAGGTCTAAAACCAAAGATAACCAAGAATAGACAGAATAGATGATCGGGTTTAAACCCAATTTCATAGTCACAAAACTTAAGCAACACTTTCCCAGTCATGAATCACAGGTGTTAAATCACAGATGTCCTTGTTATGTCATAGGCAATAGTTTATGTTTTCTAATCAAAGGCATAGGCTTAGTCAAGAAAATAATCCTCATAGTCACAGTCACAGTCATAGGCAATGTTCATAGTCATAGGCAATGTCCATAGTCATAGGCAATGTTCATAGTCATAGGCAAATGTTCATAGTCATAGGCATATGGTTTTAAGGTCCATAGTTTCATAGTCACAGTCTTATTTGTCCTTGAATCATAACAATTCTTAATTAGGTTCAAGAGTATAGGCACTGATTCGAATAGAGAGAGAAAGAGAGAATTGGCATATTCTTTTATTCCTTTAATTTCATGTCACGAACAGAGAAAAAAGTTCAAATCTAGAAATAACTGACTTATAGAGATTTAGATTAGAAAAGAAAGATGGCGTTGCTATGATTCGTGCGACGTTGCTCGAAACCGTTTGAGCTAGCCTTTGATTCTTCACTTGAAATCCTAGCCTGACTTGAACCTCTTCTTGAAAGTCTTTTAGCAGCATCTCCTTGTCTTGATTTATTTTATATATATTATTCTATTTATATTTTAATTAAGAGGAGAGGAAGAGGCCATGTTCACCAATAATCTTTGCAGCATAAGGGTAGAGGAGAATTGTGAATAAAGAAGAAGACTAGGGCTGTTTATATAGTGTAGAAGTCAACGAATCTGGTCAGAATGGCGTCCAGATACAGAAGAACGAACCAGGTGCAGAAAACAGGAAAAAGCGGGGGGGTCGACCCCCAGGTCGAGTACCCAGTCGACCTGGGTGCCTTGGGCGGGAAAATTCTTGCCCAGCCCATTCTGGGTCCGATTTGAATTTTGAACCTGACCTGTTTTGAAATTGGAACTTTGCTGAATCTTCCGGCGGCCATATCTCCCTCATACGGACTCCGATTTACGCAAACTCGGACTCGTTTTCATGCAGAATTCCGAGGCGAACGCAATGGCGCAGCCCTTTTCCCTTGATTTTGATTTTAACGTTTAATTCTGCCTTGATTTGTGAATCTTAGTGTAACAGAATTACGGGGTGTTACAAATAGGTTGGGATTGGGAAATAAAATAAATGATTACTTCGGTGTGGTTCGCTAATCCCGACTAGTTTGAATTGATATTCAAAAGAGGATTAAAGAATAAATTTTAAAGAATTTATCTTTGATAAAATTAATGGGAACCTTTCCCAAAGTATAAGAATATTTGAATAAAAGAATATTCTGAATTGGAATGAGGCGTAGTTGTGTTTGTGTAACACTTATTTATTATATACGCGAGTTATTCAGAAAGAACGGGTTTATCCCATTCTGAATAACTGATTCGATGTGGTGTCGAGGATGAAGACTGTGGTCATAGATCGGAGGTCTTCACATCGTTTGGGTGATTACTGATGATCTTGATTGGGCTGTACACCCAAGAGGAGGGAATCAGTTGGTGATCGTCCAGACGTACTTGGAGATCGATGGATATGCGAGGTACAAGGTGCCTCCGATTTCGTTCAGACCCAGAACGAAATTGTAAATGGACTGTGTGTCTGACATTGGATTTTATTCTGTGTGATTAATCTCTATTAAATATATATCTGTTTGGCGGCGGAGAATTTATTCTCTTGCTTAACGCCCTTCTCTGAGACGTACGA
Organism: Allium sativum; assembly: GCA_030737875.1. Classification (NCBI taxonomy): domain Eukaryota; kingdom Viridiplantae; phylum Streptophyta; class Magnoliopsida; order Asparagales; family Amaryllidaceae; genus Allium; species Allium sativum. The sequence continues at coordinate 375,544,204 of CM060909.1, read as the reverse complement.
GCTCAGGGGTTATATATTGATGGATATCAATCGCATGGAGTGAATTGCCTGTGTGGCATGCCTAAGTGGCAAATGATCAAGGCTTCTGTTGAAAAGCAAATTCTTGTGGTTGATGATCAAAGCACCGTCTGTGTGGCATAGCTTTGTGTGACGTTGATTCGCGAGCCTCACACCCCGGTTGTGAACCAGAAACGGGAGAGGACAGTAGGGAGAGCATGCATTTCCTTCTAGCTAGGGTGGTGTCAGTGACCAACCAGCCTTGACATTTATATTATTTTCACCTGTGTGGTTGTTGGATTGCGAGGTGCCTCGGATATATCGGTGACTGTGTGGAGCCGATGGAGTCATTTGGCTCATTTAAGCCCCAAAGGGCGGGGAAACGCATGTTCAGGGTTTAAGTATAATCCACATCGGTAGACTGGCCCTGCATGTTGCCTAGGTACAGTTGCGGCTGAGTCCTGAGGCTCGGGCTAGAGAGTCTCGAAAGGGTAGGATTGCGCCTTGCCTTGGTTACATTAACATTAATTGCCAGTAAAAATATATGCATATAAATTGTAGTAGCCTGTGAAGAACTAATAAAAAAACAGCAACGAGACAAATGATGCAACCACATCAAGCAAACATGCGAATTATCCAAACCATATGCCAAATCCTACACATACAAAGGCAAAACGAAGACAAACAAGCCAACTTATGCAAACAATATATTTCAATCTCTATCATAAAATTTAGACAAGTAAAATTTAGGAGGATCCACAAAGTTTACTCATGCAGAGGAGGGATTCACACAAGATGGCATACAATAACACCGGGATACCCTCAGAACTTTCCCCATATATATCATATACATTAGCAATATAATAATAACGTTTTCAATATAGCTCTTTTACCATGTCAATATAGAAGCATTTTCACATTTAAATAAGAAAGCTGTTTAAGTAACCGACTTACTAAAAGTTGCAGACATTATACACAGCATGTTGCATTTAGATGTCATAGCATACCAACAAATCATGCATGTTATGCAAACATGAAACCTATGATTGTAATTTTGTAGAATGTCTCATGATTAGCCTAAAGGTAAAGTAACAAAAAGGAGAAGCATCATTTGGTTTTCAAGTGTATCAAATCATATATTCACTACATTTTTGAAATAAGACAAGTCTGAAAATATTACAAGTAAAGGCCGCATGTGCATTAAAAAAATCCAAGTTGTTACATGCTCACGCATATCAAATCACTACTGGAAGGCAAGGCAAATACATATATAAATCAAAAGTGTCTCGGTATTTAAATAAGGTAAGCAAGTACCACTATTAGCTAGGCATTGGTTTAGAAATAATCCATTAAGTCAAAAGCACATGCGGTTAACATAGGAAATGACCCAATATAGTTTGGCTTAATAAAGAAAAATAGGTTATAGCAAATTTCATGCTTTGAACCTAGGTAGGGACTAAATGGTCGAAGGTCATTTCCCATAGAACAGTTGGTTAACAGGTAAAAATAGCAAAGTATGTAAATCGAGCAAAGCACGAAATGATCAAGGCTGTATCAAAAATAGAAGGGACAGGGTACACAGGTGCAACCTACACACACACACACATACATACATATATATATATACACACACACACATATAAATAATATAAACATGCCGATTCAATTTCAAAGCAAATAAAATATGTCAAGTCAGGTATGTATTGGCTTTGCAACAATAGCTCACGCAAAATCAAGGTAGCGTATATTCTTATTTGTTTACGTATGCTAAAATCTGTATATACACATATAGGGATGTATATGTATACACACATGTCAGCCACCACATATAAACCAAAAGTTCAAATAAAAAAGTGACATAGGTACGCATAATAGAATAGCTAACCACAAACAAAATTTGACCATTATTTTTATTTTGAATTTATGTCGATACATTTCCTATCCAAGCTAGCCTTGTTACCCATGCATGTATTAGCCCACGAAGAAACAGCTATGCATCGTTTGCAAGGCATATATATTATGTCATGGTGCCTTGCTACCTACATACTAATACAGTGGAATTAATCTTCTTTGTGTTGTATATTATATGTGTATTATATTAAAACGTATACACTGGTTTTAATCTCCTTAAAACAGGTTTACTTCAGGATTTTAGATTAAAAAAACACCCAATTTCAAATCCTCTTTTTATGATACTAATTTCATTAGAAAATAGCAATTTTACTCCAATAAAAATATCATGCCATCTTCTATATATACATTAATTTATACTTCAAATACCAAAACACTTTTAATCCATATATCACTAGCACAACCATGCGGCTATGCTGTGCATTTTATATAGAGTAATAGTACCTAATCATAACTTGTACTCTATAGCTATACATTTTATTTATCTAGTCTATATCCTATTTCCGTGAATTTACTGTCACCTAGGATCATAACTTGTAAAGCATGAGAATTTCAGTCATTCTACCAAAAATAAAATAAACGAAGTACATATTTTATTTTATAATTTATGGCCGGTGATGAACTCACAGTTAGCAAAGGAATAATGGAAATTAATTGTTACACGCCGTGAAATCTTAATTTCTTATTTTTAGTAAACATGAAGAGAAAAAATCAACAATCCCACATGGTTGAACCATGTATACAGTGAGTTCATGCTTTTCAAGTGGGAACATGAATCTCCAGTTGTACATGCATCTCTCCACTTATTTTTAGTAACTGTGAGTTCATCACCGGCCATAAATTATAAAATTAAATATGTACTTCGTTTATTTTATTTTTGGTAGAATGACTGAAATTCTCATGCTTTACAACTGGTGCATGCATAATTAATTTCGGAAGAAAAATCAAGGGGAATATTTATACAATGCTAACTGGTAAGGTACATATGCTACTGTATATAAAACTGTCTTAGTTGACAATATTACTAGGATTATTTGGCTGCATGCATATTTACGTTTAATGATCCAAATTTTAACTAACGATGTATTAGAACCCCATGAGAAATTGAATTCGTGTCCAAGGGGTTCAAGCTTCCACCTTTAACTTTGTATTTTCATAAACTAGAAACTGTCTCATAATCGTTTTGCTAACAAGTCCACAAACGTACTGCTGCAAATTAACAAATAAAAAGTGCACTAAATTATTGTTTTATGCCTAAACCGCAACACCCAACAAATATTCATGATTAAGTAGAAGAAAACAACGGATTAACCTCTCATAATTACAATTTAGACATTGCCGTGTATGCAGTTTGCTTAGAAATCTATACCTCGCCGATCCATGTATTCATTAAATCGAGTACCCAAAATGATTTAGCATATTTCTATCACGAGATCTAAATTTGTATTCATTAAATCGAGTTTGCTTCCAGTAATCGCCGATCCATGTATTCATTAAATCGAGTACCCAAATCGAGTACCCAAAATTGTTATATTTAAACAATGAAAACCAAATAATTTCCAACGCCATACCTTGCCACAGCAGAACCGCGATTCCACCACCAGACGAGAAGATCCAAATTTAGCCGCAGCCGATTTCGAGACAACAAAAACCTAATCGCTGAAAAGGGGTTTCTTACGTTGTGCGGTTTGTTTCGTGTAATCTGAAAAGCGTAATGACCTAGATAATATGGAAATGACCATTTTGCCCAGCTACCTGAATGAAGTAACGGTATTAAGCGTAAGTGCATGCAATTACGGATAGTAGATGCAGTTACGGTTAGTAGCTATATAAAATAACGGAATTAACCGTTAGTACATCCAATAATGGTTATAACCGTGAGTTTTTGTTTACATTAATAACCGTGACAATGATCCGCGAAATAAGTGTGACAAACAAGCCTGTTTGGTGTAGTGAAACCCAACTTCCAATACGTGACTTTGCGGTTTTAATTGTAGAACTAGTATGGCGACATGGTATATGGTACCCATGCCGTCTATGATTGATATTTATGATTGAAATTGTTTTGACACTATACACTTATAGTAATAAAAGATGAAATTTAGCGTATCAAGCATTCTTTGGCTATTATAAGGTAAAACCCAATCCTCTGGCTTGTGTTGCATTGTGTGATGGGATCTGGGTCTTATAATAGCTTCATTTTTCTTTATTTAGCATTGCGTTGTTGTTTTATGCATTGGTGTTCTTGAGAGGAAACTCGTTCCGTGTTATACGGCGTGGTCCCTTGATTTACCTAACTTTAAAATAAAGATTAATAACTGTTTTAGTTCTCACACCAGTCCCATGACTGACCTGGAGTTTATTTTTTTAATCTAAACTCTGGGTGCCCCTATTTTCTGTATGGGCAGCTAGTAGTTTTGGTTTTGCTGATTTATATTCACAGGATCCTGGTTTACAGCTGGAACGATACTCGGAAAGCTCTGTATCCGTGTATTACTTTCAGTTTTGTTTTGTATTATTTTCCGCTGCTATGTAATGTATTGTAATCTCTGATATTTTATTATGTGAAATATTGATTCATACTCTGTATATTCTTGTATTCTAATGAATTGTTGTAATTGACAATGAAACGTTCTTCTGTTTGCGTTCTGGTTTGTCGTGCTCTCAAAACAATCAGGGGTTTCGAGCGGTCTTGGTCGGTTTAGCGATCAATTCAGATCGAGCGGAATTCCTTTTCGTTACAGTTGGTATCAGAGCTTTGGTTTACTGAGCTCAGAGAACAAGACACGTAAGAACCAAACAAAAGAATTCATCAGAAATTGGATTAGTAATATCCAATGAGAATGACTCGTTAGAGATAGGATCAGTAGTATCCTAGAACGAGTGTGAAGAGTATATTTTTAAATTGAAAACAATTTTTGTTTTGAAAATTTAAATCAATTATTCGTATTTGATTATTTATTTGTATTGATTTTGGAAAGTCCAGTATATAAAGATTTTGCATATATGTATGATCCACATGTATCCGAAGTTTTAATATATTGGGTAGATGTAGAATCACACTCTAGTCGCCCGGAGATGACACTGATGATAGCAGCTACATCATCAGTGGATTTATGTTCGAGTTTTGAAAGTGGGATCTCTATATATTCCAATTCACTGGTGTGAGAACCAAAACCCGATAGGGCTTATTGTTGTGATTTGGCATCAAAAATATGATTTTTGGACTATGTATCAAAGTTATGAATTTGAAAAACTAATCAACTAATTGATTGCTGGTTATGTTGTTTGATTAATTAAAAGTTGAACCTTTAGCCAAATTGAACCAAATAGTGGACTGTATTGAAAATTTATCACATTTGCATGCATGTACATGTACTTACATTGAACAGGTCATAGCAAGGAGGTTAGAGCGGAAGAATAAAATTGTTTGCCCGACAAATAGGTACATGTTTACGAATTTATTGGGTTTTGATGATTTTATGAGCCGATTGACTGTTTCCTTTTCTTTTTGGATTGGTGAGGGCCATGGGAGGCTATTTGAAATATCCCAAAGCTCCCGGTGCAAGGGAGGTTAAGGCGAAATTTTTCGAAAATTTAGGGTGTTAGCCAAAAATTTTGAAAAATTTGAAAAGTTCTTAGAAACTGAAAAGTTGAAGAACTTAAGCCGTAATGAAAATAATGAAAGTTGAGTTGATTTGTGAAACAACTTTCAGCTTGGTTCCTTTTTGGGGACGAAAATTTTTAAGTGGGGGAGATAGTAAATAACCCGGAAATCTGAGCTAATTTAAAATTTTTATTTTGGCAATTTTAGTGAATTTTGAATATTTAAAATTGAATTAGTTTAAATAATAAAAACAAGAAATTTATTTTGAATAGAATTTGAACGTATATGTTTATTTCAATCGTCGTTAGAATATAAATATTTATTTTTAATTATAAAAGGAATTGAAAATGGCGCGGTAGTTTGAAAATTCGATTTCAAAGTTCAAATGAATGTACAGGATTCAAGGTAAACCGGATTTTAGCGAAACCAAAAATATTAGGATCTATTTGAGAATATCATTCCAAAAAATCCAAAAAATTGAAATTTCATAGCGGGAATAAAAAGTTATGTCCAGTTGAAAATTCAGAATAGTCGCTATGGAATTCTGGCCCTTAAAAATGGAAATTTTGCAAACGACCTCGGTTTTCGACGAAACCACTTTGTTTGGATCCGTGATGTCATGTTATTGCTAGGTTTCAAAATTCATAATTTTCTGAATCAATATGTGAGCGTGGCGAAGTTAAACGTGTTTTGTCAGTCTCAGTCAATTTCGATCGACCAGAAAATAGCCATTTTTCAAATGGTCTCAGAATTTGACAAAATTAGTTTTGTTAGAACCGTATCGTCAATACGAAGCTAGAAAATATTTTTCGGGAATTTTTAGAATCCGTATGTAGCCGCGGTAAATTGAAATGTAGATTTAAACTTCAATATATAGTGTTATATTTTGATTTTGATGAAAACTGATCGAAATGATCGAATCAGCTTACGAGACATATCCCATTGTGTTCAGAATGTGGGTGATTAGCTAGGGGGACAGTCGTTGGGTTCGATTTGGTGTTTGGACGCGAAATTCACTTTTAAAAGAACTTTGAATTAAAATATTATTTAAATTAAGTATAAATAGCGAAGCTAAACCCTAACTCTCCTTCCCAAATCAGTAGCCGCCACCCTCTATTTTCAACGCTCAGAAACAACGGGAATTCCTCTTCCCCATTCTCCTAATCCGCTCCACGATATTCCAAACTTCCAAATACCAATTGAAGAGCGTTCCACGATCTCTCTATCCTCCTCAGTATGATCGAATTTCGTTTAATATTTTGGATGTATTAAGGCCTCAAAGGGCCCGACTCTCAAGCGAGATTGTGGGATGATGGCGGGCTCGAGCTTCGAGAGGCAGAGTGGGAATGGAAGCACAGTCGGCTGCGCTCGCGATGGTGCAGCCTGATGGGGGTCCGGACCCTCCAGTTGCGCGCAGTTCGAGGAGAGAGAAGTTGAGTGGGGTTCAATTTTTATACGGATGATGGAGATGATGAAAAAGGGGCTGCGCTTGTTTTAAACGTGGCTGAAGGTATAATAGTGAAGTTTTGTCTTGTTTTATTTATTTATTTATTTCAATGTAATTTGTTTAGTTAATTAAACAGTAATTAAATTTAAAAATGTTAGGGATTAAAAATATATAGAATAGAAATTGTTTTATAAAATGAAATAGCGAATATTTTATAAAATATAATTATTGTTGGTTTATAAAATAAAGTTATCATTGTTTTCAAATAAAATTAGTAATATTTTAAAATATTTATAGCAAGAATAAAAATTATAGCAAGAATAAAAAGATGATTTTTAATATAAATTTCATGAAATAGACTGCGTTGGAATTTCGGATAAAATCCAAGCTGTTCGGAAATTCAGAAAATCAAGCGCATGAAGTGGAAACCCAAGGTGAGAACTCCTCACTTTTAATTTATTTTCTGGTTGAAATATATACTAGGATGCAGACGGTGCTTAGCAGCACCTGACACCCGTCTTCCACAGACCATGGACGGCTTGTTTGTTTGATTGATGTGTTGTGAAAATTGATTGTGTGATTGGAATAGAAATCAAATATATAGTCATGTATTGAAATAAAATATATATATATATTTATGTGGTGAAATAAAATATATATTCATGTGTTGAAATCAAATATATATTCATGTGGTGAAATAAAATATATATTCATGTGTTGAAATCAAATATATATTCATGTGTCGAAATCAAATAAATATCCATTTACAAATCGAACGATTTGTTTATATACACCGATTTGACTGATATTGATTGGGACAATAAATTTTACACATCGCCCAACTGCACAAATAAAATCTGTGTTTGATTGTTTGAAACCCCACACGGGTGTTAGGATGAAATTGGACATACACTAATCCCAATAATTAGCTGTATGTCGATCGATTGATTGACAGGCTGTTATAAGCGTTGAATATTTATATTTGATGCTTATACAGTGTAGAATGCACTCTGGATGATGGTTGATTATTTATCGTTGTTATTATATACATGTGCTGTATGGAATCCATATAATTAACATTATATGGTAATTGATTGGGCCTCATTCCAATTTGGAAAATAAAGAATATTATAAAATGAAAATTCATGTGTTGAATGAAAGAAAATTCATGTGTTGAATAGATTAAACAGTCATGTGTTGACGATACTCATGTGTTGAGAATATTCATGTGTTGAAACTTATCATGTGTTGAGTAAAACATTTTAACAATAAAATTCTCATTTTTATCAAATATGAAATTAAAAACTAACTGAAAATCAGTTAAGATGAATGGTTTCCTGGGTATTGATCTGATGTTGGTTTCGGCCTTCGGGGTTATTACTTAGGGAATTGTTCTCTTACTAATTTACGGTTAGAGTTTGATTAAGAATTAAATGATATAAAGCACAATTTATAAAATATATTAAATAACAAAATAGTCATGTGTTGAAGATACTCGTGTGTTGAGAATATTCATGCGTTGAAAGAAATATAGATTAATGTGTTGAATAGAAAAAAAATATTCATTTGTTGAATAGAACAACGAAGCTATTGATATACAAAGCCGTGTTGATTAGATTTGCGCCATTTTGACGCGAACGATATTTATATCGATTTTATTCATTTTTATAATGAATATAGAAAAGGAAGTGATTTCAAAATATAACGTTTTGAAAATATTATCATTTATATATCGATGATATGGAATATTCAATTTTAATTAGAAATTGAATATGAAGTTGAAATCGTTTTGAAAACGAATTTAAAACGATTTATAAAATATGCTTTAAATGGAAATCAACAAAAAAAAATATAATATATATATAATGGCCTGAATAGAACGCGCCGCGCAGCGGTAGTTCGCGAATTTCGACCATTAACTTCGAATGGACATTACGGGAGATCCGACAGTCGGATTCTCCTAAAACCGGAACCGTTGGGTTCGTATCAAAAAGAGATTTCTAACAAATGCAAGAAATTAAAAATCTAACAGCTGGATTTGGAATTATGTCCAAATCAAATTTGGAAAAGGTCGCTGTAAGTGCAGTTCGATGGCCGTTGATGGAAATTGACTGTACGGGCCTTGATAAAATTATTAAAAATAGTAATAATTTGTGTAAAATCATAAGAATTGATTTGTAAAGAACTGGGATGAAAAATTCCACATTTGAAAAGATAAAAGTTAATTTTTATCGAAATGAACTAGTTTTGAACTAGAACTATAATCCCATTTATTTTTAAAATAAATAAAGTGGATTTGAAATGGTTTTGAAAATAACCAGAATTTCCAATATATAAAGTGGAAATGGATTTGAATCAAAATTGTCTTTGGAATATTTCAATGTTGGATTTCGTGATTATACAGATATTGTTATGGAAATTTGAAAGATATATTTATATCGTTGTTTCCAATACAATATTTGTTGGTTATAGAATTTGATATTGAATATAAGCCGATATATTTTCTATTCAGAGCCTTGTATTTAATATCAAATGGGATTTGGGTTGTCGTGAACGGTATCTTTAATAATACTGTTCTTGGATCCAATGGGGTTAAGAAAATCAGAAGCTAACTGAAGATTATTTAAGTTGAGTGGTTTCTTGGGTATTGATCTGATGTTGGTTTCGGCCTTCGGGGTAAATACTTAGGGAATTGTTCACTTGCTAATTTGCGGTTAAAGGCTGATAGAATAGAATGTGATTTTGGGTTTGTAGTGAACCGTGTTTTAAAGGACATCGGTTCTTTAACCCAGTTAAAAACAGGATATGATTTCCCAAGTTAAACAATCATTAATATTGATTTTTGAGAAGATTAAAACCAAGTGGTGTTTTAAGGAATCTTTAATTAGATTGAAATGTCGAGAATGGAGTATCACCAGTTTTGCTCCAGACGATAGTTAAATCTTTAATTAGATTTGAACGTGAAAAGGTAATTGAATTTACCGATAACTCCATGGTGTTAGATATGAAGTATGACCAGTTTTACTTCATAGGAGGAATAGGTTGGGATTGGGAAATAAAATAAATGATTACTTCGTGTGGTTCGCTAATCCCGACTAGTTTGAATTGATATTCAAAAGAAGAATAACGAATAAATTTTAAAGAATTTATCTTTGATAAAATTAATGGGAACCTTTCCCAAAGTATAAGAATATTTGAATAAAAGAATATTCTAAATTGGAATGAGGCGTATGTTGTGTTTGTGTAACACTTATTTATTATAAACGCGAGTTATTCAGAAAGACCGGGTTTATCCCATTCTGAATAACTGATTCGACGTGGTGTCGAGGATGAAGACGGTGGTCGAAGACCGGAGGTCTTCACATCGTTTAGGTGATTACTGATGATCTTGATTAGGCTGTACACCCAAGAGGAGGGAATCAGTTGGTGATCGTCCAGACGTACTTGGAGATCGATGGATATGCGAGGTACAAGGTGCCTCCGGTTTCGTTCAGACCCAGAACGAACTTGTAAATGGACTGTGTGTCTGACATTGGATTTTATTCTGTGTGATTGATCTCTGTTAAATATATATCTGTTTGGCGGCGGAGAATTTATTCTCTTGCTTAACGCCCTTCTCTGAGACGTATGAGCTCAGGGGTTATATATTGATGGATATCAATCGCATGGAGTGAATTGCCTGTGTGGCATGCCTAAGTGGCAAATGATCAAGGCTTCTGTTGAAAAGCAAAGTCTTGTGGTTGATGATCAAAGCACCGTCTGTGTGGCATAGCTTTGTGTAACTTTGACTCGCGAGCCTCACACCCCGCTTGTGAACTAGAAACGGGAGAGGACAGCAGGGAGAGCATGCATTTTGTTCTAGCTAGGGTGGTGTCAGTGACCTTCCAGCTCTGACATTTATATTATTTTCACCTGTGTGGTTGTTGGATTGTGGGGCGCCTCGGATATATCGGTGACTGTGTGGAGCCAATGGAGTCATTTGGCTCATTTACGCCCCAAAGGGCGGGGAAACGCATGTTCAGGGTTTAAGTTTAATCCACATCGGTGGACTGGCCCTGCATGTTGCCTAGGTACAGTTGCGGCTGAGTCCTGAGGCTCGGGCTAGAGAGTCTCGAAACGGTAGGATTGCGCCTTGCCTTGGTTCACAGATGGAAACCCAACTTCCAATACGTGACTTTGCGGTTTTAATTGTAGAACTAGTATGGCGACATGATATATGGTACCCATGCCGTCTATGATTGATATTTATGATTGAAATTGTTTTGACACTATAAACTTATACTAATAAAAGATGAAATTTAGCGTATCAAGCATTCTTTGGCTATTATAAGGTAAAACCCAATCCTCCGGCTTGTGTTGCATTGTGTGATAGGACCTGGATCTTATAATAGCTTCTTTTTTCTTTATTTAGCATTGCGCTGTTGTTTTATGCACTGGTGTTCTTGGGAGGAAACCCGTTCCATGTTATACGGCGTGGTCCCTTGATTTACCTAACTTTAAAATAAAGATTAATAACTGTTTTAGTTCTCACACCAGTCCCATGACTGACCTGGAGTTTATTGTTTTAACCTAAACTCTGGGTGCCCCTATTTTCCGCATGGGCAGCTAGTAGTTTTGGTTTTGCAGATTTATATTCACAGGATCCTGGTTTACAGCTGGAACGATACTCCGAAAGCTCTGTATCCGTGTATTACTTTCAGTTGTGTTTTGTATTATTTTCCGCTACTATGTAATGTATTGTAATCTCTGATATTTTATGATGTGTAATATTGATCCATACTCTATATATTCTTGTATTCTAATGAATTGTTGTAATTTACAATGAAATTTTCTTCTGTTTGCATTCTGGTTTGTCGTGTTCTCAAAACAATCAGGGGTTTCGAGCGGTCTTGGTCGGTTTAGCGATCGATTCGGATCGAGCGAAATTCCTTTTTGTTACAAAAAAACTGGGGACCCAAAAATCCCAACAAAGAGCCCTCAGTAACAAGCACAAGGGACATATGCCACAAAACATCAAGCCAAGCTGGTTCCCCCACAAGAGCAAGAAAGCCCTGCAATGCCTACAAACCAATGTAATAACCCCAATTTTTGAGCCTAATTTAAAATAAATTAATTCAAAAGAGTTTTGAATTTTTAATATGATTTCAAAGGTATGATAAGATAAATTTGATATTAAGATTAAGTTTTTTCAAATTTATAACAAATAACAAATGTGTCAAAAGAAGGTTATTTTTTGTCAAAACAAGAATTTTGTAATTTGTCAAAATTCATTTGATTTAATCATTTGGGAATTTATATTAAATTGATTTTAAATTGAATTTTAAATGAGATGTGAATAATAAAAAAAATGTTTAAAATGATGAAATTCAACGGTAAAATACATTGACAAAATATGTTAGCCTTTGTCAAAATCGGGTTTGATCAAATATTAAAATTTTGTCAAAAGAGAGATTTTATAACTTGACAAATTTAAGTTGATTTAAATGTTTTAAAATTTTAATTTGATGATGTTAAGTTGGGTTTTGAATTCAGTTTAATAAATAGTTGTTCAAAACTATAAAATATAGCGGTGAAATACGTTGACAAGAATATATCGGCTTTATTCAAAATGGATTGTTCAAATTCGAATTGATAAAACCATTTTTAGTATGATCTTTTTAATATAGATTATTATATAAATAAATTTATTTGAGTTCATGAGTAGCATAAGATCATTGGATTTTGTCAACAAAAGTCGTTAATTAATTCGATTTTTCGTCGGTTGTTTTGAATTAACAAAAGATAGCTTTATTGTTGAAAATATATGCGTTGCAAGTTTGGAAAAGGCGTCATAAAAGGTTAGGAATACTATACCTCTCAAATAGCTCATGGTTTTTAAAACCATTCATGGTTTTACTTTACAAAGGCAGACGGTTTTGACAAACCATGTGCTAAGCCCATGGTTCTCTCCTTGCCATTTTGCACTTAGCCCTCTTCCTATAAGAAGGCATCAAACCTCTTTCATTCCATTCCATTCTCTCCTTTTTTTCTCCTTCTTCTTTAACTTGGTAGCCATGGCTTCCAAGCCTCCTCTCCTCCTCCCTCTTTTCCCTTTCTTCCTCCTCCTTCTTCTTCTCTCCCCTTCCTCCTTAGCCATGTGCAACCCTCACCCCCTCCTCCCCTTACATCTCCACCACCTCTCCCTCCCTCTCCTGCCCTTATGTCTCCACCACCTCTCCCTCCCCCCTCTTCCTTGCGCCACCCTCTCCTCCTCCTCCAAAGTTCGATCATCTCCTCTTAATAAAAAAAGAGAGAGAAGGAAAACGAAGAGTTATGTATATATATACATTATACATTTGGGCAGAGAAAAAAATAATGTGACGATTACGCTTTCTAACGGTACAGTCAAAGTTTGGTGGAGTGGGACCAAAAGTTGAGAAACTCGATTTTTAATAAATATATTAGTATGGGACTCAATTCTTATATATAAACATTTACATAACTAAAAAATGTTATGTATATATATTTGAATATCATATATATGTATATAATTGTTATGTTTGTTTGTGATTAGTTGATGGACGTAAAATTGTGGATTTATTAGTTAATTAACGAAGTATAAGCATTAACTATCCAACGCTTATACCATATGTTCATATGTTGTATATATACATACACTATGTATATATATACATAGTTATGTGTGAATGGTTGTTATAGTTGTGGAAAATACTATTTTAATGGTTAATAGTGATAATGTGTTCACTACACACATATGTGGAATGACATGGGTATTGGTTAAGTCTCAGTTCATTTCGATAATTTAATTGAATATCATATTCAATTAAATAAGGGTTAAAAATAAAAGTTGAAAGTTTTTACCCGAAATGATTTGAAAATGAAACCAAAGCAATTACGAATTAATTTCGTAAATGTGGAAGTTAAATTGAAAAAGATTTCAAGTATATATGACATGTTTAAATTTGAAATCAACTGTGAATAGTAAATTGAAAATGTGAAGTTGAGTTTGATATATAAATGATGTTCAAAACTCAACTTTATTGTTCTAACTATCTTATATTATTTTTAAATGGATTTCATGAAAGTTTGGGTTTAAAAGGATTAATTTTGAAAATAATATTATTTCAATAATAAAGTAATAAAGTAATAAAATAATATTCATTAAATATAAATATTTGAATTTTAAAGTTAAACTTTGAAATATTGTTTTTAATTATGTTTAAATATGACTTATAAATATTATAATCATATTTGAAATAAATCTAATGAGTTTGGAATTTAAATTAAAATATGGTCTAAATAGGACTAGTCGGCCGTGGTAGTTCGCGAATTTTGTGTATAAATTTCGAATACTTATAACTGGAGCAATTTAAATCGGATTTCTTTGAAACGAAAAACGTTTGCTTCCTAAGGACAATAATTTTCAAATGGAAAGGATTTTTTTAAATTCAATATGTAGATTTCAAGTTATATGCAAAACTATTTTTGAAAAAGTCGCTAAAAGTGCAGTTCGTTGAACATAACGGTAAACATCTATTCTTAAATAGAGAAAATATGACTTTTTTTGTAAAATAATTATAAATCATTTAATAGTGATTTGAATTGATAGTATGAAGTTTTGGATATTATAAAACTCGTTTTGATCAAACTAGCTAATATAAGCCTGTTTGTAACGCTTTTACAACATTTTCCGGTAATGGTTTATTTAAATATTTTAAACTCATTTGTTTCATCTATGACTTAAGTTATCATTCTTAAATGATTAATAAAATGTTCTAGGAAGATTTAAACATTTCAATGGAAATTACTTTAAGTAATTTGAGTTTACTTAAAAATTAAAGGGGTCATCCAAAATTATAAATTGGACTTGGATAGGAAAAATCTTTGGATATTTGATACTAAATTCCATAGATGAAACTTACACTATTCATGAGATTTGAAAGGTAATTATACCGTTATTGCATCTATAGTATGTGTTGAATATGGAAATTTATATTGAGTATAGGCTGATACAATTGTATTTAATTCTTATACTCAATATAAATTAGTTTTGTATTTTGAAAATTAAAGCAAAATAATCTTCAGATATTTGAACTCGTACATCAAATTTTACTATTTAGGGAATTTGAAAGGTAAGTATATCATTATTTCACTCATAGTATTAGTTGATTATAAGGATTAGTATTGAATATAAGATGATATAAATTTTATTCAAATCTTATATTTAATATCTGTTGGTGCTTGGGTTTGTTGTGAATGGTATTTTAAATGACATTATTCTTTAACCCAAGACCAAATATGATTTAGAATTTAAAGATGGATTAAAAATCTAATAGAGAAATGCTTAATGATCTTGTTTTAGAAATGAAAAGGAATTGGTGAACTAATGATTCTTAATTTAAAATATTAACTATCTTGATTTAAAAGGATATGTTTTGAAGAAGGATTTATGAAATGAATAGTTTCCATAATAAGGTTTTAATTAACCAATCGAAATGGAAGAGAGACTTAGTGAATCATGCATTTCCATATAGTTTTAAAATAGCAATTGTTATTTGGAAAGACTGAAATTCAGAGTTTGGGTCCAACAAAACTATTCCAAATAACAGTACGACGTTATGGAACAATTAAAATATTAAAGACGGTGTTGAAGACCAGATACCTTCACATCAAAAGGACTACTCGCTGAATGTCTTAAGTGGGTCGCTCCTTACTTGAGATGGATTTATAGGTATTATAGCAGTAGTCCGGACATATTTGAAGGAATTTCGGATTTGCATGGCCCTCTCTACTTTATGGACGAAGAATAAGGTGCCTTCGGTTTCGTTCAGACCAAAATGGACTTGTAGGGATGTGTGTCCGGCATTTGTATTTTGTGATATACTGATTGATATTTACTAAACATATTTCTATTGGTGGCGGAAAGGTTACTTCTTAGCTTAACACTGTTCTTTAAGACATACGAGCTCAAATGTGATATGGTTAGTAATTGTCACTCATATATTATGAAATGATAATGTGACATACCAAGGGATGTGCTATTGATGTTCAAAGCATAGCTTTGCGTAACGAGACTTCGATAAGCTTCACACCCCGGGAATGGCCAAAACAAGAAAGATGTAGCAAGGTTATGGGTTATCATCTCCTATCTAGATAAAAAGTGTACCATCGCATAGAGCCTTGGTATTACTTATGTGAAAACTTCTACTTTTTTGTGGTTGTTGATGTTGTGAGGCCCCGGTTTAAGGTTGATGACGGCCGAGAGATGATATATTCAGCTGTGATCCAGTTAAGGGAGATCCCGGCCTTGTGTTGGTAGAGAAAGAGTTGTTCTCAGGACATTCCTCTAGAGATGTACCCATCAGTAAGGAAGTTCCTTAGCCTGGCCATTTGTTGGAAATCCTTTCTGCACTACAAATTTGTACAGTTCTAATTATAAACCTATATGTCAACATAATGGGATGGGGCATTATGGTGGATAGGATTGATACATTTACTTTCAAATGTGATTTCTACATTAGACATTAATAATAATTTTAAAAAGTTTTAATGTATCAAGCACGTTTGGTTATCACAAGGAAAAACCTCTCCTAAGTCTGCGTTTGCATAGTGTGTGCCGAGAGACCTCATGGTAGCTTCATTTTCAAAGAGCATTGCAAGTTTTTATGCACTGGTATTCATGAGGTAAAAAACTGTTCCGTGTTTTTACGGCGTGATCTAATGAATTACCCTACTTTATAAGTATGGTTGTTTTAGTTTCTTACATCAGTCCTTGTTTAGCATGCCTGGTAATAGGATGCATCATGATAGGGGGTTCTCGCCATGGGAGTTTGGTGGCGAGCAGTGGACTCTTACCCCTACATGTCCCTTTTGAGGGTTGGTCGTGAACTCGAAAGGGCATCCTTAAAACAAGTGGTTGGCGTTGTAATGCCATGGTAAGCTACCACTGCCTGATGGTTACAAAGACTAGGGTCGTTACAGAAGTGGTTTCAGAGCTTTGGTTCATTCAAAGCCTTGGGGTACGACTCATTAGAACAGAAGGAAAGGACTCATCAGAGCTAGGATTAATAATATCCTAAAAGAGAAACTCATTAGAGATAGGGTCAGTAACACCCTAAAATGAGTTCATAATATTAATTATATCAGACAGCGTAATTGTGACATATAAACGGGTTTTGAAAAGTTATATTTGGAATAAAAAAGATTATTTATGGTAATTATAAAGAATTCGAATTAAAAATTGTAATTATCAACGATTTTGGATAGTCGATAAGTTTTGAAACCTGTTAGGTAAGAAAATAAAATGTTAAAGTAGTTACAAATACCTTGTGAATTAAGTTTCACAATTTGACCAGAAGATATTTGGTAATTGAAGGCAATAAGAAGTCAGAAGCTATCTAAACTAAGATATTTAGATGAGCTAGATCATGTGAAAGTATAACTTTTTCCTATGAAAAAAAACTTTTTAGGGGAAATAAGTTCATAACTTCTGAACTTAAGATAATTAGAAGAACATATTTTGGAATATATATGATTAATATATATAACAATTGGTTAACTAAGATTTGTTATGCTTGGATATGGACGTGTTACGATTAGGATTTCACAAGTTTGACTTAAGATATTTATATGGAGTTGTTATAAGTGTTTATTAGCTAATAAGAATAAATAACCTAAGCATGTTTGTTGGATATTCTGTTGGAACAAGAGAAGTTGGGAAGAACTTATGTTAAACCATTAAAGTATTTCGAGTTGAGATAAAGAGTCAGAGTTATTGGCAATTTTGGATAATCAGTAAATTTTAATTTATGTTAGATAAAAATATAAGTTTATTTAGATAAGTAAAAGTAGTTTAAATTTCATATGAATAAGTTTCATGATCTAACTGAGGGATATTGTAACGTCCCAGATTTTAATTTTCTGCCATTTAAATTAGAATATTTAAATTTGTTTATATATTATATTGGAAATATAATGTATTTTTAATCGAATTTATTTATTTAAAATGGAGTTCAAATATATATATATATATAAATTAAAACGAGCTCGAAACGCCGCGGTAGTTCGTAATTTTAGATTTGAACTTTAATTGGATATACAGGATCCAATATAAGTCGGATTTCTGCGAAACAAGATACGTTTGAACTGATTTGATTATATTTTTCTAATGAAAGAGAAAAATCGAGATTTCAGCTTATAGATTTCAAGTTACATCCAATTCAAATTTTCAAATAGTCGCTACGGAATCATTTTTAAATTATACCGATTTATTTATTAATATTAAGGCATTTTTCTTATATAAATGGAATATCAAGTAAAGCCAGAATTTTTATAAGTTAAGTTTTGAATACTATACTGAATGAAATTGAAGTTGTTGTTTCAGTAAATATGATGACATTTATTTATTTATTTTCGTTAAATTTAGCTTTTTGAATTAAATGTATATTGTATCGACATTTTATAGGATCTATAAAGAAACCCATCTAAAGCTTGGGTGCTACATACACATCATACTTGTACAACACAAACAAATCTGCTACATGTACATGAATGAAAACTGGAACGGGTATTTATATTAAAACTGAAACTGAAAAAAAGAAAGAAAAAAAACATATACGAAAATAACATGAAACTGAACATGTACAGGATGGGAAAAGAAACGAGAATTTCATATAACATAAACTGGGAAGCAAATTGGAAAGTAATAATTACAAAAAGAAACAACATATATTTATATATTATCTGTACGCATGCAAAACCATCAGAACCCAAAAGAATTCATACAAAATCTTAAGAACAGTATGCCATGTTCTCTCAAACAGTAATACACCATTTACCCATGAACACATATGTGAACAGCTAAAACATAGATAAGGCACAGCTAAAAATTATAAAATACATAGCTAGAATAGCTAACAGCTAGGTATGGTACATCAAATCTGAACAGCTAAATACACAGCTTAAGAAAATCGTTCATATACATAATCAATGAACAGTTGAATATATTCAAACATTAAATCTCAAACAGCTAAGAAAAAACAGAGATGTATATCTTTATACATCAAGATTTATTCAGCTAGGAAAGCAGCTAAACGGCTATAGAAACAGTACTAAGACCACTATGGGAAATAAATCCTAAACAACTTGAGAACAAGGGTAGGGACAGCTGGAATAGTACGAAGAACACCTAATGAGAACACAGTGGAACAACTAAAGAAATATACAATGCGCAGAAACCATATATGCATATATTTAAAACATCAAATCTATAGCAACAAATCAAACAGTCTATACATATATGTATAAATACAGAGAATTCTATATACATTCAGTACTGCAATGTATTCAAAGATGGAACATAAATTCTAATACACAGTTTCAAATCTCTGATTTGAATTAACTACACATAGCCTCATAGTCCTACATAATCTACACACATGCCCTTGTTCGATCAGTATACCATTTGAACAGGTCAATAATACAGAGAATCCATTTCAAAACTCATCAAAATCTCGATTAAAACCCTCACACATCCTTTCAGTTCCCATCACCAGTACACGAAAATCCGCAAAAGGGAAAAGGAGGAAATGGCCTAAGCTTATAGCGGTTGAACTTCCTACGGCTAGCCACGGATAGACGTTCATCCTATCTAAAACAAACCACTACTATAAATATGTATTCACGCAGAGGTGTTTCATCATTCCAAGAACAATTCGAAACAATACAACAGAAAGAAAGAAAACCAAATTCGCACCACTGGAAAAGAAAAAAAATACAGTAATCGAAAAATCAAGTAAAATACTTAGCTATGTTCATGGATATACGCGTTTCAACTCGGTGGTGAATCTCCTGTTGTTTCTGTTCGAAATCGAAGTCCTAGAGATTGGGAAAAATTTGCGCAGTGGAGGCCTCGTGTTGGGTTGCTGAGGGTTTGTAGTGGATCTAAAAGACTTGGAGTTGATCGTATAAACTGTGGTGGCACGACAGGTCTTGAAGGTGTTGTTGAGGTTCGGTAGAACGATTAAAGGAGGGGAGGAAGGGAAGATTGAAGGGGAGAAGCGCGTAAGGGGGGTTGCGACGCCCTAAATCTCCAATTTTGTTGAACTAAAAAGGGATTTAGGGATTTGATTTTTCGGAATGGGATTAATTTCTGATGGAGGCGATGGCTTGAATGGAGGTAAGGAATCCGATCAGAAGGTTTTAAGGACATAGCGGGTTGGGTTTTGGGCTGAACAATCTAAAGGTGAAGCCCATCTAAGAAAATAAGTTTCATGTTTTAATAAATTAAATTATTTTTTAAACTTGTTTATATGATTTCTTGCGCATACAGTATCAGATTTTAGCATAATCTGTTTCGTTGAAACCGTGGAGACTTGAGGAACGAGATCGAGCAGAGTTTGTCAGGATCAGGGGCAACTGGAAATCCTAGTGTAACGATCCGTACTTTTACGGTATTATAATTAATTAATTTAATTATTTAAAATATGGTTTGGTAATTTAAATAGTTTAAATTTAAATAACTATTGAATATTTAGTTAATATAATAATTAAATAATATATTAAATTCTGAAATAATCAGAATTAGCTGAAATGGCAATATTTTGTGAATTGGGCAATTCAAAATGTATAATTCAGTTTAAAATTGAATTAGAATAACGAATATGTTATTTAAACGAAGTTTGAACATATAATTATATTATAATTAATTCCGAGCTCCAAATGGCGCGGCAATTTGTAATTTGGCGATTCGAACTTCAACTGATACAGGGTCTGTTTTAAATCGAATTTCTATGAAACAAGAAACGTTCGGAGCTGGCGAAGTATATTCTTCTAATGGAAGAGAAAATTCGAGATTTCATCGTGTAGATTTTGATTTATGTCCAAATCAAATTTTAGAAAAGTCGGTATGGAATTCCTTTATAATTTAAAATGATTTATAAAAGGATTTCTATTTTAATTGAATGTCGATATAACAGGGAACTTTGGAATATCGAGTTAGGAATCTCGATATGAGCTGTATGATTTTCTTGTGTGAATATATACGATGATATATACATATATTGATATTTAATTTAATTATTTTTAAATATATTTATATATTTAAAAGGGTTGTTTAGAGCTTTAAAAATAACCAGTTTTGCAAACGATCTCCGTTTTTTATGAAACTAATTTTGTTGGATCTGCAGTATTCAACTATTGCTAGATTTCAATTTTCGTCATTTTTGGGGTTAGTGTGTGGCCGTACGGATTTTTAATGTGAAAAACAGTCAGTATTTTGACGGTTGAAAATACGGTGTGTGAGCAAACGGAGTCAGAATTCAATGAAACCAGTTTCGTTGGGTCCATAATGTCGAACTGTAGCTGCATGTCCATTTTCGTGATTTCTGGGTGTCGTAGGTGATCATACGAATTTTTAAAAGGTAAAAACGGATATAAAATGGTAAAAAAAGAAAATATCTCATTGAAAATATCTAAACTAAAAATCTCTATAAATACCCCCTTCCTCTCTTATAACCTAATTCCTCAATGTTCTGTACATCGAAATAAAGAGGCCGCCACATTTTAACTACTTCAAACAATTAAATCAAATTGTATACTCAACAGAATCGAGCGTGGTTGGATCCTTTAAACTCGTATGAGGGAGGACATCGATTTGGTGTGCAAAATTTTTGGTGCGACAGTGTTAGGGGATGCTCGACATTTTCATCGCGAGGCTAGGGGAAACGGTTTGATGGAGTTGGAGGAGGCGACTGGCCGTGGTGAGTGTAGCATTTGGTTTGGGGGGTCGGGGCGCACCTACAGTGGAAAAATGGTAGGGTTTGATGCTGAGAAGGGTCGGCGCCTGTGGCATGTCGGGGTGAACCAGGGGACGTCGAAATGGAGGTAGGGGTGACCTTCTGGTGGAGTTCGAGATGGCAAGTTGGATGGTGGTGGCGGCGCTCAGAATAGATGGCCGGAGGAGGAGATAACAATGGTCAAAGTTGCAGCCAAGGTGAAGTTGTGGGTTCGAAATGTACAGGGAGTAGCGGTTCTGTGTATTTCAATATTTGGGGAAGAAAGGATAATACGGGTGCGGACTTGGATTGGTAATGGGCCGATAAAGGGGGTGAGGCCCAAGTCTAATCAATTTAAGTTTAAATTAAATTATATAAGAGTGTAAACTTGTGTAACGTATAACTTTATCATACATGATCGAAATTCAGCAAAACAAGATCTGTTAGGATCGTATGGACGGTGGCTACATGATGAACTGACTGGGAGTCAATTGGAGCTCATTACAATTTATTGCAAATTAAATTGTCCGTCTGAATCAAAGATAGTTAATCGTTATTTAACGATAACTGTCCAATGTGAGTAAAACACACCAACTCTACCAGTTCATACTTTTGTAACGTATATTTAGAACTGACAAATGAAGACTGATATCTATGTGTTGATTGTTTGATTGAATTGCTGATTGATTGGTTGAAAATATAAATATAATTATATATAAGTCGTTGATCAAATATTGATTTTGTTTATCAGAATATTTCATATTGAAATGAAATTGATGTTAATTATATTGTTTAACATCTGTGGATGCAGGGAAACAGGTCGGAGGAATCCTACTGGATGCCTCAACATTTATTTTACTGTTTTTCATATATTGTAATATATGATGTGATATATAATCTGTGTTGATGACGTATGTTGAATGATATCGATCATTGTTATTTGGGTATTTTAAATACCATAAGAAATACTGGAATGTAGAAAAGGGGATTTTCAAAGTGTATTTTGAAAATAGAGTATTTATATAAAATCAATGGATTTTATATATAAAAGGAAAAGGATTTTATAAAAGAAAATATTTTTTTATAAAATCAAAGAACAAATAGAAAAGGAATATTTGTGAAAACAAATAGAAAGAGAAATATTTGTAAAACATTTACAAATAAAATAGAAAGAGAAATATTTGTAAAACATTTACAAATAAAAGAGAAAGAGAAATATTTTCAAAACCTTAAAAAAATTAGCTTGAAAAGGAAATATTTATTTGTTAAATAAATATAATTGAAAACGAAATATTTATTTGTCAAATAAATAGAACGGAAAAGGAAATATTTATTTGTTAAATAAACAAATAAAAAAGTGAATATATGTAAAACCAATGAAAAAGGAAATATTTGTATAAACAAATAGAAAGGAAGTATTTGTAATCAAATAGTGTTAGTCGAATATAGTTTAATCGAATATAGTTCATTCGAATAGAATTAAAGGAGTTAATCGAATATAGTTTATTCGAATAGAATTAAAGGAGTTAATCGAATATAGTTTATTCGAACGGAGTTAATCGAAAGAAGTTAGTCGATTAGAGTTAATCGAATAGAGTTAATTGAATAGAGTTAATCGATTAGAGTTAATTGAAAGAAGTTATCGATTAGAGTTAATCGAATAGAGTTAATTGAATAGAGTTAATCGTATAGAGTTAATCCAGTAGAGTTAATCGATTAGAGTTAATCGATAGAGTTAATCGAATAGAGTTAATCGATTAGAGTTAATCGAAAAAGAGTTAATCGATTAGAGTTAATCAAATATAGATAATTGATTAGAGTTAATTAAACAGAGTTAATCGAATAGAGATTATCGAATATAGTTATTCGAATAGAGATTATCGAATATAGTTATTCGAATAGAGATTATCGAATATAGTTATTTGAATAGAGATTATCGAATATTAGTTATTCAAAGAGAGATTTTCGAATATAGTTTATTAGAAAGGAGATTTTCAAATATAGTTTATTCGAAAGGAGTTATCGAATATAGTTATTCGAAAGGAGTTAATCAAATATAGTTTGTTCGAAGGAGTAAATCGAATATAGTTTGCTCGAAGAAAGGTGTTAGTCAAATATAGTTTATTTGGAGAAAAGAGTTATCGAATATAGTTATTCGAAGAAAGATTTTTGAATATAGTTTATTCGAAAAGGAGTTATCGAATAGAGATTATTCGAAAGAGAGTTATACGTTGAAATTCAATTATATCGAATTCGGGTGTAATGACCCGTATTCTACACATCATAGGATCGTAGAATATTTATTTCTTTCCCATGTGGAGTCGTATGGTCATGTAACTTTGGGAAACATCTATTAGAGTCATTTCCCATGTTCATGATTTATGTCGATTTTTAAATGACCATTTTGCCCTTAGTTAGTACTGTTTTGGCCATAACTTTTGACTGAAAAGGAATTTTGACCTGAAACCACTTACATTTGATTCGTTTGATGGTTTACCTTTCCGTAGAGTGGTCATAATAGCCAAACGGACTTACCGTTTGGGAGATATGGCTGAAACAAGGTTTGGAGGGTGAAAAACTGCTTAGTCGGGCCAAATCGGGTGATTAGTGAGTAGGCTCATAACCCATTTCGGGATTAGGGTTATGGGAGGGCTGAAATGAGATGGAGAATCATTCCATTTCAGTTTTCTAGCCTCCACTTATCACCAAGGAACCCTAAAAATGGCCTCCAACCTCTAAATCACCTCCAATCACCTTTTGGTCAAGGATTTGGCTTAGCAACCCCTAATCGAGGAAGATCTTCACCAAAGCAACATAGGAGCTGCTGTTTAGCATAGAGATTCACATCAAATCAGAGAATTATTTCAGATCTTAGTTTATTTGTGGCTAAGGTGAGTGATTTGCATAGTTTTGCACTAATTATGGCTAATTAGGGGTGATTAGTGTTAATTAGTGAATTTAAACATGATAAAATTCTGGAAAAATGTTTATAAAATTCGGAATGATGTTTTAGACCTCTGATATGAATTTGAGTTAATTTGGTTAAGTTTTGATAATCCTATCATTAGTTTCACCTAAATATGCTTAAGGGGAAATATGGGATTTTGGGTATGTTTGATCCCTTTTTACCTATCATATTGATGTTTTGATGTTTGTGGTTGATTATGCATGTTGTTATGACTGTATGAAATGCTTTGTGATTGGTTAGAATAGTTGGAATGGTCGAAAACGCCGTCGAGGGGCGTAAACAGTCGCTGGAACAGCTGCAGGAATTATGCAGGGATCCGGATCGGGTCGCATGCCACGTCCACGATCCGATGATGCCGATCCGATCCGATCACGACTTCGCGAGACGACCCGTGTTGCTTCACGAAGAGGTGACCCGACCCGCCCTTATCTTCCACGATCCATTCCAGCCTGGGTGTCACGATCCGCCTGAAGGAACACGTCACGATCTCAGCAAGGTGGCACGACCCGAACCAATGGGTATTCACGATCCGATCCGATCAGAAGCCGCGACCCGATCCGGATGAAACAACCCGACCCGACCCGAAGTGGTGACGCCGGTCCGAAATAGGAGGAGGAGCCACGAGCTGGAGGAACACGACTCGATCCGCAGGGGGTGTTGGCGATCCGAACTAGGCCGATCCGATCCGATGAAGAATGTTGAAGGCCGATCCGATCCGATTCGATGGTGATGACCAATAACCCGAGATGCAAAGGTAGTCCAAATGGAAGTTAGAGCTCAGGATCCCGGAACCAGTTGGGAACCAATGAGTTCACTTCATGGTTGGACTTTGCTGCGGGACGTGTGCTAAGGAGTTGTCGACGTTCATAACTTCGATTCACCACTAAAAAGGAATGATGGGCTACTTATCAGTGCAGTAGGGTCATTATGACCTGAGGGGCAAGGTGATGGTAGCAAGACTACGTTATCAGTGCAGTAGGGTCATTATGACCTGAGGGGCAAGGTGATGCGTAGTAAGACTATGAGCCAGCGCAGATGGGGTGAATAACTCCATGGGGCAGGTGGACATAGTAAGGATTGGTAAGGCTATGAGCCAGTGCAGTGGGGTTCTTGTGACTCCATGGGGAAAAGTGGACATAGCAAAGGATTAGTAGCTACATTATCAGTGCAGTGAAGCAATTTATGACTTCATGGGGCAGAGTGATCGTAGCAAGGTATGTTGGGTGATCGAAGTGGTGAATATCGTATACTTTACGCACCGAGTGAGAGATGTGAGGATGGATGTTATGCTTGATTGTTTGCCATCATTATGACATGCACACATCCCCCACCTCCGTATCTTTATACCGTTTGATATAGTACCTTGGAGTGTTGTACAGTATGTAGTGCTAACTCTTTGGTTGCAGGTCCAGGTTCAGGTATGTTTTAGTCTACCTGTTATTGTTCACTTTAGATGCTTATCGCTCATACCAGGCTTTATGTCTGACCCAAAGTTTTATGTCTCCTCTTATTACTCTGGGTGCTCACACGAGCAGACTAGAGACATGTTAGCTGGTGATGCGCGAGTAGCTGATTCGGAGGCGGGCAGGAGGCTTCCACGTATGATATATGTATACACACACATTCTCCCTGTGTCGTTGGTGGTCGCTACTTGGGCATTAGTAGTGTACCTCATTTACCTTACTTTTGCTTTGAGACAGTTTGAAAGTTGTAATAAGCTGTATTCTGAATTTCCGCTGTTATGATGTTTAGTTCTGATTTTCAGCTTATGCACTGTCTCTCCTGTTTTATGTCAAGTATGTTATTATTATATTTTGTTCTATGCGCTGTGAGGCATTCTACAGGTTCTTAGTATGTTCATTTCCTTCTCCCCTTTTCCTTCTGACGACCCGTTCCGTGCTAACAGGACATGTGTACAGCGCACTTCTGGAGTAAATGTCGGTTGGTGCGGGGCGGGCCGTCACACTTGGTGTCAGAGCTCTAGGTTGCGTAGTTAACCTAGGGAAAGACACTAGGGAGAGTTAGTACGTATATGAGAGTGCGTATTTGTGATTACTTTGGTTTTTAAAAAGCTATGTATATATATACTATTAGTAGTATAAGAATGAAGTCGCACTGCACTAGCACGACTATGGGGTCGTTAATCGTTTCCCTTTTTCAGATTGACGATGAGCCGTGACACGAGGGGTGCTGGTAGAGGGACCAACCAAGGGAATGCCGCTGACATGAGGACAATGTTTACTAACCTCATGAGAGACATGCTCAGAGAAGTGCAAGGGGCAGTTCCCAATCCCGGAGTTGGTGTTGGCCCAGTAGTGCAGGCGCCTAGGGTCGATTTCGCCAAGTTGTGCAAGGATTACACTAATCTTGGTGGGAAGCCGTTCCACGGAACGGAGTCGGCCACGGATGTTCAAGATTGGATGGATAGTTGTGACCGTATCTTCGATGACTTGGGTCTTGAGGATGCGATGAAGAGAAGGCTAGCGTCTCGTCAGCTGCAAGGGCGAGCGATGAATTGGTGGAATGCCATTAGAACAGCTACTCCAGAGGACCAGGTTACTTGGTGTAACGACCCGCATTCTGCGCATCATAGGATCGTAGAATATTTATTTCTTTCACATACGAAGTCGTATGGTCATGTAACTTTGGGAGACGACTATTGGGGTCATTTCCCATGTTCATGATTTTTCCCGATTTTTAAATGACCATTTTACCCCTAGTTGGCACTGTTTTTGCCATAACTTTTGACTGGAAATGAATTTTGACCTGAAACCACTTCCATTGGCTTTGAATGATAGTTTCTCTTTCCGTAGAGTGGTCACATTAGCCAAACGGACTCACCGTTTGGGAGATATGGCTGAAACAAGTTTCAGATGGTGAAAGACAGCTTAATTGGGCTTAACCGGGTGATTAGCAGTTAGGCCCAAGGGGAATTTCGGGTTTAGAGGTATAGGAGGACTGATTAGGGTTAGGTTATCACTTTCATTTCAGTTTTGAGCCGCCACAAACCTCCTTGAGACCTTAGTAATGGCTTCCTACATCTAAAACACCCCAAATCACTCTCTAATTGAAGATTAGGCTTAGCAACACCAAATTAAGGTGAAAAAGCACCAAAGCAAGGTTAGAGCTGCTGTTAGACATCAGTATTCGCCCCAAATCAGAGGAGTTTCAGTTCTGAGAATTTCATTTGTGGCCAAGGTGAGTGATAGCATCATTTTGACACTAATTACGGTTAATTAAGGGTAATTAGTGAAGATTAGCGAATTTATACGTAAATAAATTCTGGAAAAATTCTTAAAATTCTAAAATAATGTTTTAAGGCTCTGTTAGAAATTTGAGATAATTTCGATGTGTTTTGTTAATTGTATGCCTAAACACGATTAAGAGTGCTTAAGGGAAAATATGAAGTTTTAGCTACTTTTGATCCATTTTGATTCATTTGAATTGTTGGTTGTTGTTTGTGGTTGCTATTACATGTTGCTATGACTCTGTGGTATGTTTCATGATTGATTAGAATAGTTAAATTGCTCGAAACGTCGTCGAATGGCGTAGAAAGCTTGCTGGAAAATTTCAGAAGTGTGCAGGTTCCGAACCGGTTCGGATCGGAGAAAGGGGGTCGGATCGGGTTTGTGAACTGACCAAGGGGATTCGAACTGGATTGGAACTTGTCGCTGGAGAAGGCTTGGCAAAAAGGAAGGCTGTTTACTTAGAGTTGGGGTGGACAAGGGGATCGGATCGGAGTAAGCTAGGGAGCGGAGCGGATCGGATCGGAAGAATGATTGGAGGCCAGATCAGATCGACTTGGAGATGCAGGGCTCGGATCGGAAGCAAACACTCGGGAAAACTAGCAAGAGGGAAAGCCACGCGGATCAGATGGCAAGGAGGGATCGGATCGGAATACGTGAAGAAATAAGGGGGCGGATCGGAGCGCTGGAAGGAAGGACACCCGACCCGACCTGGAGGAGGACCCCGACCCGACCCGGAGCGAAGTACCCGACCCGAATCGAATGAAAGAAGACAAGGAGAAAGACCCGAACCCAGAGGAAGGTGGCACTCCGAACCGAACCGAGCATGGGTGACCGAACCGAACCGAATTCTAGAGCTGCTACTGCACGACAACTTTTCTGAAGACCCACTCCAATTCAACCAAACCCGAGATGCAAAGGAAGTCCAAATGAGAAGTTAGAGCTTAAGATTCAGATGGGAATCAACGAGTTCACTTCATGATTGGGCTTTGCTGCGGGACGCGTGCTAAGGATTTATCGACACATATAGCTTTGGACCACTATGGTAGGAGGTACGAAGGCGGATTCAGGGCCATTACGGCATTGGTAGAACCAAGGGCTATGACCAATGAAGTGGGTCATTGAAATGTTTGGTCATGACTCCAAGTGTTTGGCTTGGTCACAGCAGGGTTTCTACAAGTCGGGATTCGTCGTTGCCTCAGTTTGTCTAGTGTTCCAAAGTGGTAGATGTCGTACGCTTTACGCACCGAGTGAGAGATGTGAGGATGGTTGCTATGGATGATTTGTTGCTATCATTTTGACATGCACACCCCACCCCCGTATTCTTACACTATTTATTATGGCACCTTGGAGTATTGTACGGTATGTGGTACTAACTCTTTGGTTGCAGGTCCAGGTTCAGGTATGGTTTAGTATACCTGTTATTATTCTGTTTAGATGCTTATCGCTCATACCAGGCTTTATGTCTGACCTAGAGTTTTATGTCTCCTCTTATTACTCTGGGTGCTCACACGAGCAGACTAGAGACAGGTTAGCTGGTGATGCACGGGTAGATGATCCGGAGACGAGCAGGAGGCTTCCACGTGATATATATTTAGTATTCTCCCTGTGTTGTTGAAGATCACTGCTTGGGCATTGTTGGTGTATCTTCTATTTCAGCTTTCTTTTGTTTAGAGACAGTAAATTTGGAAAATTGTAATAAGCTGTATTTGGATTTCCGCTGCTTTGAGATTGATGTTGGTTTTAGTTATCAGCTTATGCACTGTCTCGCCTGTTTTATGTCAAGTACATTATTATTATATTTTATTCCATGCGCTGTAAGGCATTCTACAGGTTCTTTGATTAGTTCATTCCCTTCTTTTCTTTCTTATGACGACCGTCTTGTGCTAGTCGGGCATGTGTACAGCGCACTTTTGGAGGAAATGCAGGCTGGTGCGGGGCGGGCCGTCACACTTGGTATCAGAGCTCTAGGTTGCGTAGTTAACCTAGGGAAGTTATCAGGGAGAGATAGTATATGTACACGAGAGAGCGTATTTGTGATTATTTTGGTTTTCAAAAGCTATATATATATACTATTAGTAGTATAGGGATGAAGTCGTACTGCACTAGCACCACTATGGAGTCGTTAATCATTTCCTTTTTTCAGATTGACGATGAGCCGATATGTTAGAGGTACCGGTAGAGGGGCCAATAATGGGAATGCTACTGACATGAGGGCGATGTTTACTGACCTCATGAGAGAGATGCTTAGAGATGTTCAGAGGGCAGCTCCCAATGGAGGAAATGGTGGTGGTCCAATGGTGCAGGCGCCAAGAGTCGACTTCGCCAAGCTGAATAAGGATTATACTAGCCTTGGTGGGAAGCCGTTCCACGGAACGGAGTCGGCTACGGATGTTCAGGATTGGGTGGATAGTTGCGAACGTATCTTCGAGGATTTGGGTATCGAGGATGCGATGAAGAGAAAGTTAGCGTCCCGTCAGCTGCAAGGGCGGGCAATGAATTGGTGGAATGCTATAAAGGCAGCTACTCCCGAAGATCAGATTACTTGGGACCAGTTTAAGGCTCGCTTTAGTGAGAAGTTCATCCCAGCTGCTCAGAAGTCAATGTTGTTTAAGAAATTCTTGGAGCTCAAGCAGAATGGCAGGGCTGTCTCGGAGTATATTGCTGAATTTGACACTTTGTCAAAATATGGGTTATCTCTTATAGATACTGCCGAGAAAAAGAATGAGAAATTCATAACTGGATTGGATCAGTACTTGGGGGAAAAACTTATTAACCACATCGATGAGACGTTTGAATCGATTGTGGGGAAAGCGTTAAGATCAGAAAGTCTCTACCCTAAGCCAAAGACTGAGGTTGCATTCGCAGAGGAGCCAAAGCCACAAGCTAGTGGTGGAGGCAAAGGTGGTTCCCAGAATAAGAGAAAGCAGAATCAGGCTAGGGATGGCCAGAAGAAAAAGAATAAGCAAGATGTGGAGTGCTTCAGCTGTGGTAAGAAGGGCCATTATGCTAGTAATTGTCGGGCCAAGCCAGCGGATAGGAAGTGCTTCAACTGTGGCCAAATGGGACATCATAAGGACAAGTGTCCACAGCCCCCTAAGGAAAAGCAAATGGTGAAAGCATATGCTCTTAACGCTATTCCTTCTTCGTCGAATGCCCCAACTGCGGCGGAGAAGGGAAAGAATGTCGTCATTCAAGGTATGCTTTCTGTTTATGATGTTCCTGTTAGAGTTTTGTTTGATACCGGAGCTTCCAGTTCTTTCATATCTAGTGACCTGGTAGATAGGTTGGGATTGGATCCCGAGATTGTCGATAGACCTTTAGTAGTGACGAACCCGATTGGTGGTTCAACTAGCCTTAGTATGATTTGTCGTAATGTGGTTCTATCGAGTCATGGATGCATGTTTGTTTGTGATTGCTTTGTTTTGGGCTTTACTGGGTTTTTCATTATTTTGGGAGTAGATTGGCTCCAAAGATACGGGGTGGTGGTAGACTGTGAGGGCTTTTTGGTGACAGCTAGAGCGGATGATGGGCGGAGGATAGTGTTTGGTGGTCTACCCAGTAAGGGGGTATTGGCTAGTTTTCTAAACTCCCTCGACATTCCGCATAGTGAGTTGTCAGGTTTGCCCGTGGTTGGCCAGTATCCGGATGTTTTCGAAGAAGTGACCGGACTTCCACCACACCGAGAGATTGAGTTTTGTATTGATTTGATAAAAGATGCCAGACCTATATTGATGCCACTTCGTCGTATGGCACCAAGGGAGCAGCGAGAGCTCGAGGTGCAAGTCAGCGATCTTTTGAAGAAGGGATTTATCAGAAGGAGTGTTTCTGAATGGGGGAGCACCAGTTGTGTTTGCTACCAAGGCGGATGGTTCCCTTCGTTTGTGTGTAGACTACCGCGAGTTGAATAAAGTGACGAGGAAGAACAAGTATCCTCTACCGCGGATAGATGATTTGTTTGATCAGTTGAGTGGCGCGAGAGTATTTTCTCAGTTGGATCTCGCGACAGGTTTTCTTCAGCTTAGAGTGGAAGCTGAGAGTATAGCTAAAACGGCATTTCGAACGCCGTCTGGGTTTTATGAATGGTTGGTTATGCCATTTGGGCTGACTAATGCCCCGGCATATTTTGTGGACCTTATGAATAGGGTATTCAGAGATCAGCTGAATAAGTCTGTCCTTGTGTTCGTTGATGATATTTTGGTCTATTCGAGGATAGAGGAGGAACACAAGGAACATTTAAGAGTAGCGATGGAGGTGTTGAGAAAACACCAATTGAAAGCAAAGTTTTCTAAGTCTCACTTCTGGAAGAGGGAAGTGAGGTTCTTGGGCCATGTTGTATCAGAGAGTGGTATTGCCGTGGACCCAGCAAAGGTGGCTACGGTACAAGATTGGCCTACGCCCAAGAATGCAACGGATGTAAGAAGTTTCTTGGGATTAGCGGGATATTATCGTAAGTTTATCCAAGGTTTCTCCAAGATAGCAGCACCATTGACCCAGTTGACAAAGAAGAATCAAGCTTTTGTCTGGGATGAGAGGTGCGAGAATGCATTCAAGAGTCTAAAGGACAAGTTGACAAGCGCACCAGTGTTAGTCATTCCTAAGGGGGATGAAGAGATGACGGTATACACGGATGCCTGTGGTACCGAACTGGGTGCTGTATTGATGCAAGGCGGTAGGGTTGTAGCTTACGCAAGTCGGCAATTGAAACCGCACGAGAGAAGATACCCTACCCATGATTTAGAATTGGCAGCGATCGTGTTCGCGTTAAAGATGTGGAGACACTATCTCTTGGGAGAAAGATTTGAGCTGTTTACAGATCATAAGTCGTTAAAATATCTCTTCTCCCAGAAGGATTTAAATCTCCGTCAGCAGAGGTGGTTAGAGTTCTTAGCTTCCTATGATTTTGACATCGCATACACACCGGGAAAGGGCAATGCGGTGGCTGATGCATTGAGTAGAAGACATGCCAGCTTAGGTGCTATGTTCCTTGAATGGAAGCAACTGGAGTTTATCGCGGGGTTTGATTTCAGACCAAAGTGCGAATTGGATCCAGAAATGTTAGCGAGTTTGACGATCAGACCCACTTTGATTGAGCGGATCGGCTCTAGTCAGAGGGACGATCCTAACCTATTGGAGATCATCTCCAAGTTAGAGATGGGTATCGATGAGGAGATGAACAAGAATGGGCTTGATCGAGATAGATGGCTTAGAAAGGATGGAAGACTAGTCGTACCCAATGTCAATGGATTGAGAGATGAAGTGCTTAGAGAATGTCATCACTCAAAGCTAACCATACACCCCGGTGGTAATAAGATGTATCGAGATATGAAGCAGACTTACTACTGGGAAGGGATGAAAAGAGACGTTGGGAAGTTTATATCCAAGTGCATGAATTGCCAGCTAGTTAAAGCCGAGCAAAAGAAGCCTAGTGGGTTGTTGCAACCATTAGAAATTCCCGAATGGAAATGGGAGCAAGTCTCGATGGATTTCATCGATGGTTTACCAAGGACTAGATCGGGATATGACAGCATTTGGGTAATTGTAGATCGACTGACTAAAAGTGCAAGGTTTATACCAGTCAAATCGACTAGAACGGCAGCTAAGTTAGCAGAATTGTATATGAAGTGGGTAGTGAGATTTCATGGAGTACCTAAAAGCATTGTGAGCGACCGAGACCCGTTGTTCACTAGTGGGTTTTGGAGGAGCTTGCAGGAGGCGCTAGGATCAGAGTTACATCTCAGTACCGCATATCATCCTCAGACCGACGGTCAGACGGAAAGGGTGAATCGTATTTTGGAAGATCTCTTGAGAGCATGTATATTGGATTTTGGTGGATCATGGGATGACCATTTGCATCTAGTAGAGTTTGCATATAATAATAGCTACCAATCCAGTATCGGTATGGCTCCATTTGAAGCTTTGTATGGAAGACCGTGCAACTCACCATCATGTTGGATAGAAACTGGCGAGAAGTTTATGCTTGGACCAGATGTGGTGAGGGAAACTTCAGGTAAAATCAAGATCATTCAGCAACGAATGAAGGCAGCCCAAGATAGGCAGAAGATTTATGCTGATAAGAGAAGAAGAGACTTAAAATTCTCCGTTGGTGACTTGGTGTTTGTCAAGATTTCTCCGTTGAAGAACGTAATACGATTTGGCAGGAGAGGTAAATTAGCACCAAGATTTGTTGGCCCATTCCCTGTTCTTGAACTAGTCGGGAATTTGGCATATAGAATTGACTTACCAGAGAAGATGGCGGGAGTTCACAACGTATTTCATGTTTCCCAACTAAGGAAGTTCGTTCACGACTCAGATATGACTATCTCACATGATCAGTTGGAAGACTTCGAAGTAGAACCCGAGGCGGTTGGAAACCGCAAGCCGGCCTGTATTGTCGCACACGACATGAAGCAACTTCGAAGGAAGTCGGTGAAGCTAGTCAAGGTACAGTGGAGCGAAGACGAGAATGATTGTACTTGGGAAACAGAAGAGGACATAAGGAAGAAGTATCCAGAACTCTTTGTCTGGTAAGATTTTATTAGCGATTTAGTTTTCCGCATGCTAGGATAGACTTGTTTGCTTGCTTTGCATGTTTGATTGTTGTATGTGGGTGTTAGGCATGCGGGATCCTGTGTATGTTTTGGGGTTAAGGAATTTCGGGGACGAAATTTCTTAAGGGGGGGAGAGTGTAACGACCCGCATTCTGCGCATCATAGGATCGTAGAATATTTATTTCTTTCACATACGAAGTCGTATGGTCATGTAACTTTGGGAGACGACTATTGGGGTCATTTCCCATGTTCATGATTTTTCCCGATTTTTAAATGACCATTTTACCCCTAGTTGGCACTGTTTTGGCCATAACTTTTGACTGGAAATGAATTTTGACCTGAAACCACTTCCATTGGCTTTGAATGATAGTTTCTCTTTCCGTAGAGTGGTCACATTAGCCAAACGGACTCACCGTTTGGGAGATATGGCTGAAACAAGTTTCAGATGGTGAAAGACAGCTTAATTGGGCTTAACCGGGTGATTAGCAGTTAGGCCCAAGGGGAATTTCGGGTTTAGAGGTATAGGAGGACTGATTAGGGTTAGGTTATCACTTTCATTTCAGTTTTGAGCCGCCACAAACCTCCTTGAGACCTTAGTAATGGCTTCCTACATCTAAAACACCCCAAATCACTCTCTAATTGAAGATTAGGCTTAGCAACACCAAATTAAGGTGAAAAAGCACCAAAGCAAGGTTAGAGCTGCTGTTAGACATCAGTATTCGCCCCAAATCAGAGGAGTTTCAGTTCTGAGAATTTCATTTGTGGCCAAGGTGAGTGATAGCATCATTTTGACACTAATTACGGTTAATTAAGGGTAATTAGTGAAGATTAGCGAATTTATACGTAAATAAATTCTGGAAAAATTCTTAAAATTCTAAAATAATGTTTTAAGTTTTAAGGCTCTGTTAGAAATTTGAGATAATTTCGATGTGTTTTGTTAATTGTATGCCTAAACACGATTAAGAGTGCTTAAGGGAAAATATGAAGTTTTAGCTACTTTTGATCCATTTTGATTCATTTGAATTGTTGGTTGTTGTTTGTGGTTGCTATTACATGTTGCTATGACTCTGTGGTATGTTTCATGATTGATTAGAATAGTTAAATTGCTCGAAACGTCGTCGAATGGCGTAGAAAGCTTGCTGGAAAATTTCAGAAGTGTGCAGGTTCCGAACCGGTTCGGATCGGAGAAAGGGGGTCGGATCGGGTTTGTGAACTGACCAAGGGGATTCGAACTGGATTGGAACTTGTCGCTGGAGAAGGCTTGGCAAAAAGGAAGGCTGTTTACTTAGAGTTGGGGTGGACAAGGGGATCGGATCGGAGTAAGCTAGGGAGCGGAGCGGATCGGATCGGAAGAATGATTGGAGGCCAGATCAGATCGACTTGGAGATGCAGGGCTCGGATCGGAAGCAAACACTCGGGAAAACTAGCAAGAGGGAAAGCCACGCGGATCAGATGGCAAGGAGGGATCGGATCGGAATACGTGAAGAAATAAGGGGGCGGATCGGAGCGCTGGAAGGAAGGACACCCGACCCGACCTGGAGGAGGACCCCGACCCGACCCGGAGCGAAGTACCCGACCCGAATCGAATGAAAGAAGACAAGGAGAAATACCCGAACCCAGAGGAAGGTGGCACTCCGAACCGAACCGAGCATGGGTGACCGAACCGAACCGAATTCTAGAGCTGCTACTTCACGACAACTTTTCTGAAGACCCGCTCCAATTCAACCAAACCCGAGATGCAAAGGAAGTCCAAATGAGAAGTTAGAGCTTAAGATTCAGATGGGAATCAACGAGTTCACTTCATGATTGGGCTTTGCTGCGGGACGCGTGCTAAGGAGTTATCGACACCTATAGCTTTGGACCACTATGGTAGGAGGTACGAAGGCGGATTCAGGGCCATTACGGCATTGGTAGAACCAAGGGCTATGACCAATGAAGTGGGTCATTGAAATGTTTGGTCATGACTCCAAGTGTTTGGCTTGGTCACAGCAGGGTTTCTACAAGTCGGGATTCGTCGTTGCCTCAGTTTGTCTAGTGTTCCAAAGTGGTAGATGTCGTACGCTTTACGCACCGAGTGAGAGATGTGAGGATGGTTGCTATGGATGATTTATTGCTATCATTTTGACATGCACACCCCACCCCCGTATTCTTACACTATTTATTATGGCACCTTGGAGTATTGTACGGTATGTGGTACTAACTCTTTGGTTGCAGGTCCAGGTTCAGGTATGGTTTAGTATACCTGTTATTATTCTGTTTAGATGCTTATCGCTCATACCAGGCTTTATGTCTGACCCAGAGTTTTATGTCTCCTCTTATTACTCTGGGTGCTCACACGAGCAGACTAGAGACAGGTTAGCTGGTGATGCACGGGTAGATGATCCGGAGACGAGCAGGAGGCTTCCACGTGATATATATTTAGTATTCTCCCTGTGTTGTTGAAGATCACTGCTTGGGCATTGTTGGTGTATCTTCTATTTCAGCTTTCTTTTGTTTAGAGACAGTAAATTTGGAAAATTGTAATAAGCTATATTTGGATTTCCGCTGCTTTGAGATTGATGTTGGTTTTAGTTATCAGCTTATGCACTGTCTCGCCTGTTTTATGTCAAGTACATTATTATTATATTTTATTCCATGCGCTGTAAGGCATTCTACAGGTTCTTTGATTAGTTCATTCCCTTCTGTTCTTTCTTATGACGACCGTCTTGTGCTAGTCGGGCATGTGTACAGCGCACTTTTGGAGGAAATGCAGGCTGGTGCGGGGCGGGCCGTCACACTTGGGATCAGTTCAAGGCTCGCTTTAGCGAGAAGTTTATTCCCGCTGCCCAGAAGTCAGTGTTGTTCAAGAGGTTCTTGGAACTTAAGCAGAACGGAAGGGCAGTTTCTGATTATATTGCTGAGTTCGACACTTTGTCAAAGTATGGACTGTCTCTCATTGATACTCCTGAAAAGAAGAATGAGAAGTTCATTACTGGTTTGGATGGATACTTGGGGGAAAGGCTTATTAATCACATCGATGAGACTTTTGAATCGATCGTGGGGAAAGCTTTGAGATCAGAGAGTCTTTACCCTAAGTCAAAGACTGAGGCTGCATCTGCAGAAGGGCCAAAGCCGCAAGCAGGCGGTGGAGGCAAGAATAAATCTCAGAATAAGAGGAAGCAGGACCAATCGAAAGGTGGCCAGAAAAAAAGCAAAAAGGATGTTGAGTGCTTCAGCTGTGGAAAGAAGGGCCATTATGCTAAAGAATGTCGGGCCAAGCCAGTGGAAAGGAAGTGCTACAACTGTGGTCAAGTGGGACATCAGAAGGATAAGTGTCTGCAACCTCTTAAGGAGAAGCAGATTGTGAAAGCATATGCTATTGATGTTGTTCCTTCTTCGTCGAATGCCCCAACTGCGGCGGAGAAAGGAAAGAATGTTGTTATTCAAGGTATGCTTTCTATTTATGATGTACCAGTTCGAGTTTTGTTTGATACTGGGGCTTCCCGTTCCTTCATATCTAATGACCTGGTAGATAGGTTGGGACTGGAACCCGAGATAGTCGATAGACCATTGGTTGTGACGAACCCGATTGGTGGTTTGACTAGCCTTAGTATGATTTGCAGGAATTTGGTCCGAGTCATGGATGTATGTTTGTATGTGATTGCTTTGTTTTGGGCTTTACTGGATATGGAATTATATTGGGAGTCGATTGGCTCCAAAGATACGGGGTGGTGGTAGACTGTGAGGGCTTTTTGGTGACAGTGAGGGCGGATGATGGGCGAAGGGTAGTGTTTGGTAGTCTACCTAGTGATGGGGTTATGGCTAGTTTTGTAAATTCCCTCGACATCCCGCAGGATGAGTTGTCATATGTGCCCGTGATTGGCCAGTATCCGGACGTCTTCCAGGAGGTGACCGGGCTTCCACCACACCGAGAGATTGAGTTCCGTATTGATTTAGTGAAAGATGCCAGACCTATAGTGATGCCACTTCGTCGTATGGCACCAAGGGAGCAGCGAGAGCTCGGGGTGCAAGTCAGCAATCTTTTGAAGAAGGGATTTATTAGAAGGAGTGTCTCCGAGTGGGGAGCACCAGTTGTGTTTGCCACTAAGGCAGATGGTTCCCTTCGTTTGTGTGTGGACTATCGCGAGTTGAATAAGGTGACGAGGAAGAATAAGTATCCTCTACCGAGGATAGATGATTTGTTTGAACAGCTGGAAGGAGCAAGAGTGTTCTCCCAGTTGGACCTCGCGACAGGGTTTCATCAGCTTCGAGTAGCGGATGAGAGTGTTCCGAAAACGGCATTTAGGACGCCGTCTGGATTTTATGAGTGGTTGGTCATGCCATTTGGGTTGACCAATGCACCAGCCTATTTTGTGGATCTTATGAATCGAGTATTCAGAGATCAGTTGAATAAGTTTGTTCTTGTGTTCGTGGATGATATCCTTGTTTACTCAAGGACAGAGGAGGAACACAAGGGACACTTGAGGATAGTGATGGAGGTGTTGAGGAAACACCAATTGAAAGCGAAATTCTCTAAGTGTCATTTTTGGAGAAGGGAAGTGAGATTCTTGGGTCATGTTGTTTCAGAGAGTGGTATTGCCGTGGACCCTGCGAAGGTGGCTACGGTACAAGATTGGCCTACGCCCAAGAATGCAACAGATGTAAGAAGTTTCTTGGGATTAGCTGGATATTATCGTAAGTTTATCCAGGACTTCTCCAAGATTGCAGCACCGTTGACTCAGTTGACTAAGAAGAATCAGTCCTTCGTCTGGGACGGAGTGTGTGAGGATGCCTTCAAGAGTCTAAAAGAGAGGTTGACGCGTGCGCCAGTGTTAGTCATTCCTAAAGGGAATGAAGAGATGACGGTATACACGGATGCTTGTGGTACCGGACTGGGTGCAGTATTGATGCAAGGAGGTAGGGTTGTAGCTTATGCTAGTCGACAGCTAAAGCCGCATGAGAAGAAGTATCCTACCCATGATTTGGAATTAGCAGCGATTGTATTTGCGCTGAAGATGTGGAGACATTATCTCTTGGGAGAAAGATTTGAGTTGTTTACCGATCGTAAATCATTAAAGTATCTCTTCTCCCAGAAAGATCTGAATCTCCGTCAGCAGAGATGGCTAGAGTTCTTGGCTTCGTATGATTTTGATATCGCATACACACCTGGGAAAGGTAATGCGGTAGCCGATGCCTTGAGTAGGAGACATGTCAGCTTAGGGGCAATGTTTCTTGAATGGAAGCAACTGGAGTATATCGCGGGGTTTGATTTCAGACCAAGGTGCGAATTGGATCCAGTTATTCTAGCTAGTTTGACGATCAGACCCGCTTTGATAGAGCGGATTGGTTCCATCCAGAGGGACGATCCTAATCTATTGGAAATCATCTCCAAATTAGAGATGGGTAGCGATGAGGAGATGAATGTGTATGGGCTTGATCGAGATGGATGGCTTCGGAAGAATGGAAGGTTAGTTGTGCCCAACGTGAATGGTTTGAGAGATGAAGTGCTTAGAGAATGTCATCACTCAAAACTAACTATACATCCCGGTGGTAATAAGATGTATCGAGACATGAGACAGACTTACTACTGGGAAGGAATGAAAAGAGACGTTGGGAAGTTTATATCCAAATGCATGAATTGCCAGCTAGTTAAAGCCGAGCAAAAGAAGCCTAGTGGGTTGTTGCAACCATTAGAAATTCTCGAATGGAAATGGGAGCAAGTCTCGATGGATTTCATTGATGGTTTACCAAGGACTAGATCGGGATATGATAGCATTTGGGTAATTGTGGATCGATTGACTAAGAGTGCAAGATTTATACCAGTTAAATCGACCAGAACGGCAGCCAAGTTGGCAGAATTGTATATGAAGTGGGTAGTGAGATTTCATGGAGTACCCAAAAGCATTGTGAGTGACCGAGACCCGTTGTTCACTAGTGGGTTTTGGAAAAGCTTACAAGAGGCTCTAGGGTCAAGATTACATCTCAGTACCGCATATCATCCTCAGACCGACGGTCAGACGGAGAGGGTGAATCGTATATTGGAAGATCTCTTGAGAGCTTGTATATTGGATTTTGGTGGATCATGGGATGACCATTTGCATCTAGTAGAGTTTGCATATAATAATAGCTACCAATCCAGTATCGGTATGGCTCCATATGAAGCTTTGTACGGAAGACCGTGCAACTCACCATCATGTTGGATAGAGACTGGCGAGAAGTTTGTGCTTGGACCAGATGTGGTGAGGGAAACTTCAGATAAGATTAAGGTCATTCAACAATGGATGAAAGCTGCTCAGGATAGGCAGAAGAGTTATGCCGATAAGAGGAGAAGAGATTTGAAATTCTCCGTTGGTGACTTGGTGTTCGTCAAGATCTCTCCGTTAAAGAGCGTGATTCGATTTGCCAGGAGAGGCAAGTTGGCACCAAGATTTGTTGGCCCATTCCCTGTTCTTGAACTAGTCGGGAATTTGGCATATAAAGTTGGCTTACCAGAGAAGATGGTGGGAGTTCACAATGTATTTCATGTTTCCCAATTAAGGAAGTTCGTTCACGACTCAGATATGACTATTTCACCTGATCAGTTAGAGGACTTCGAAGTAGAACCCGAGGCGGTTGGGAACCGCAAGCCGGTCCGTATTGTGGGGCACGATACGAAGCAACTTCGAAGAAAGGCGGTGAAGCAAGTCAAGGTTCAGTGGGGCGAGGACGAGAATGATTGTACTTGGGAAACAGAGGAGAGCATTAGGGAGGCATACCCAGAACTCTTTGCCTGGTAAGATTTACTTTACGATTTAGTCATTCCACATGCTAGGATAGACTTATTTTGCTTGTTCTGCATGTTTGATTGTTGTTTTAATGGCCGATAGGCATGCGGGAACCTTTGTGTATGTTTTGATTAAGGAATTTCGGGGGCGAAATTTCTTAAGGGGAGGAGAGTATAATGACCCGTATTCTACACATCATAGGATCGTAGAATATTTATTTCTTTCCCATGTGGAGTCGTATGGTCATGTAACTTTGGGAAACATCTATTAGAGTCATTTCCCATGTTCATGATTTTTGTCGATTTTTAAATGACCATTTTGCCCTTAGTTAGTACTGTTTTGGCCATAACTTTTGATTGAAAAGGAATTTTGACCTGAAACCACTTCCATTTGATTCGTTTGATGGTTTACCTTTCCGTAGAGTGGTCATAATAGCCAAACGGACTTACCGTTTGGGAGATATGGCTGAAACAAGGTTTGGAGGGTGAAAAACTGCTTAGCCGGGCCAAATCGGGTGATTAGTGAGTAGGCCCATAACCCATTTCGAGATTAGGGTTATGGGAGGGCTGAAATGAGATGGAGAATCATTCCATTTCAGTTTTCTAGCCTCCACTTATCACCAAGGAACCCTAAAAATGGCCTCCAACCTCTAAATCACCTCCAATCACCTTTTGGTCAAGGATTTGGCTTAGCAACCCCTAATCGAGAAAGATCTTCACCAAAGCAACATAGGAGCTGCGGTTTAGCATAGAGATTCACATCAAATCAGAGAATTATTTCAGATCTTAGTTTATTTGTGGCTAAGGTGAGTGATTTGCATAGTTTTGCACTAATTATGGCTAATTAGGGGTGATTAGTGTTAATTAGTGAATTTAAACATGATAAAATTCTGGAAAAATGTTTATAAAATTCGGAATGATGTTTTAGACCTCTGATATGAATTTGAGTTAATTTGGTTAAGTTTTGATAATCCTATCATTAGTTTCACCTAAATATGCTTAAACCCGACCCGACCCGAAGTGGTGACGCCGGTCCGAAATAGGAGGAGGAGCCACGAGCTGGAGGAACACGACTCGATCCGCAGGGGGTGTTGGCGATCCGAACTAGGCCGATCCGATCCGATGAAGAATGTTGAAGGCCGATCCGATCCGATTCGATGGTGATGACCAATAACCCGAGATGCAAAGGTAGTCCAAATGGAAGTTAGAGCTCAGGATCCCGGAACCAGTTGGGAACCAATGAGTTCACTTCATGGTTGGACTTTGCTGCGGGACGTGTGCTAAGGAGTTGTCGACGTTCATAACTTCGATTCACCACTAAAAAGGAATGATGGGCTACTTATCAGTGCAGTAGGGTCATTATGACCTGAGGGGCAAGGTGATGGTAGCAAGACTACGTTATCAGTGCAGTAGGGTCATTATGACCTGAGGGGCAAGGTGATGCGTAGTAAGACTATGAGCCAGCGCAGATGGGGTGAATAACTCCATGGGGCAGGTGGACATAGTAAGGATTGGTAAGGCTATGAGCCAGTGCAGTGGGGTTCTTGTGACTCCATGGGGAAAAGTGGACATAACAAAGGATTAGTAGCTACATTATCAGTGCAGTGAAGCAATTTATGACTTCATGGGGCAGAGTGATCGTAGCAAGGTATGTTGGGTGATC
The DNA here is from genome assembly GCA_030737875.1 of Allium sativum. NCBI lineage: Eukaryota > Viridiplantae > Streptophyta > Magnoliopsida > Asparagales > Amaryllidaceae > Allium > Allium sativum. The sequence continues at coordinate 375,501,299 of CM060909.1, read as the reverse complement.
GAAGTGGTGAATATCGTATACTTTACGCACCGAGTGAGAGATGTGAGGATGGATGTTATGCTTGATTGTTTGCCATCATTATGACATGCACACCTCCCCCACCTCCGTATCTTTATACCGTTTGATATAGTACCTTGGAGTGTTGTACAGTATGTAGTGCTAACTCTTTGGTTGCAGGTCCAGGTTCAGGTATGTTTTAGTCTACCTGTTATTGTTCACTTTAGATGCTTATCGCTCATACCAGGCTTTATGTCTGACCCAGAGTTTTATGTCTCCTCTTATTACTCTGGGTGCTCACACGAGCAGACTAGAGACAGGTTAGCTGGTGATGCGCGAGTAGTTGATTCGGAGGCGGGCAGGAGGCTTCCACGTATGATATATATATATATACACACACATTCTCCATGTGTCGTTGGTGGTCGCTACTTGGGCATTATTAGTGTACCTCATTTACCTTACTTTTGCTTTGAGACAGTTTGAAAGTTGTAATAAGTTGTATTCTGAATTTCCGCTGCTATGATGTTTAGTTCTGATTTTCAGCTTATGCACTGTCTCTCCTGTTTTATGTCAAGTATGTTATTATTATATTTTGTTCTATGCGCTGTGAGGCATTCTACAGGTACTTAGTATGTTCATTTCCTTCTCCCCTTTTCCTTCTGACGACCTGTTCCGTGCTAACTGGACATGTGTACAGCGCACTTCTGGAGTAAATGTCGGTTGGTGCGGGGCGGGCCGTCCCACTGGGAAAGTACTATTCACTTTCCGTTTAAATCAAGATTTATTTATTTATTAATAAATTAATGGTTTGTTTATTTATCCAAATTAATAAATAAAAGTTTTACTTAAGTTATTATATTTCGAAAGCCTGGGATTATAACACTATTGTTATAATCAAATAATTTATGTAAAAGAAGTGGATTCGTAAATAGAATCCGAGAGTTACGTAAGGAAGTTGTTAAAGATTTAAAGGTGAACTTTGTCTATTTCGAGGTTAGAAATGCTGTTCAGTTAAGGTCTGAGAGGTAGTTATACCCCAACATGATTGGCTTCGTTTTTAACTAAGGAATGGTTAAGGTTCGACAATGAAGATTGGTTAAGTGAACTTAGTTAACGAGTATAATGGTTTGGGTTGGCATAGCGATGTTTATTTAAATATCTGTTTTTAAATCCAATAAAGGAGTTTTGGAAATATCTTCCAAATAAGAATCAAAAAATGTTTTCTAATATAGCAAATAAGAATGGGAGCAAATATGGAAATGTTTTCCAATGTTAATATTGTATATTTTATAAATTTAGAAAATAAGAATTTCTGTATATATATGGAAATAGGAAATGGGTAAATGAATAAATTAATGATAGATTAATTTAAGAGATAAATGATGATTGATGATTGATCGATAGAATTTCCATCTGGAAATAATATCGTTGTTTGTACACATGTTTTCCTTTGATAGTTAAATCATCGACTATCGAAGATTTTGACCATTTCCGTTGTCAATACGGAGAGACCGAGATCAGATTCATTATCTGAAAACCACTCTGTATGGGCATTAGCGTTGCGATCAAATATGATGAAGATAATTGAAGACGGAGTTATGCAAGAGCTGTCCTGTTTACAGAATAGTGCCTTCAGTTTGTCCAGTCCCAGGACGACCTGTATGGAAAATGTCTGACAGGGTGTATTTAATAGATCGCGTAAGTTGATCTCTTCAAACATATTTACGTTTGGTGGCAGAGGAATTCATTTCTCTTAGCTGTATACCCGTTGTATTTTTGGTGAAATCAATTTGTGATTTGGCGGGTATGACGATGTGACATTCAAAGTGAATAGATGTGTGGTCTATCAGAGATAAGCGTGGTCTCTAGCCTCACAGCTGGGAAATGACAAAAATCGGGCAGGCAGCATGGCTAAGTGGTTGGCTGCCAATTAGGATGTATTATCACCTATCTAGAGATATTCATTTCATTCTATAATCTATTGTCGATGTTGTCCCATTCGGGAAATGGTTGCTGATCCCAACCGTTGGTGATATACATTCGATACACTCAAGCGAAATGAGTGGTCGGTCATGTGTGGCTGGGTTGCAAGATGTTCTAGTTGAACCCAGTGTATTCCTCTCTAGAGGTGAACTATCAGAAGGTGGTTCCATACCTTGTCATAGTTGGAAATCCATTATCCAATAAGTGCTCGCGATTTTGATAGTATACTATATATATAGAACGTGAGATGAAAGTGTTTCTGCTAGATGATAATTTAGTTGAAATCAAAAGAGTTTTGATATAAAGTTTATCGTTTCTTTCAAAAGGATTTTGAAAGTTAAATCAAATGTTTTGGATTCTCATAAGGGAAAAACCCGTTCCATTATACGGCGTGGTCTTATGAGATATCGTTTTATTGCTCAAACTGTTTTAAATTATTTTACTCACATCAGTCCCATGACTGACCCAGAGTTTGTTTTGTTTTCCCTAAACTCTTGGGTGCCCAATTTTGTACGGGCAGTCAAGTAGTCGAGATTTTACAGATATACTTGGAAAGTTGGAGCAGGAGGCTTCAGCAGCATTTTTATAGCTATTTTTATTTCCGCTGTGTTGTAAGTGCTGTACTTTGATAATGATATGTATATTCAGGTACAATCTTTTATTTCAAAGTTATGTTATATTTTATTTGTTCCGCTGTGAGATTCGTGTTTACTCTGATGTTATATGTTCTTCTTCTTCTATTCTAAGTTTCTATCTTATATATTCTCACCCTCTGTTTTCTTTCTATTAGTTTTTTGGTTTCCAGTGTAATTTGGGTTGGACTTGTGTTATTTGGTCAGCTCAAATTGTACCGGAATGCCGGGACACTACAATTGGTATCAGAGGTAAAGGTTAAGTGATTACCTTGGCTCTACGGCGTGACTCGGTAGAGATAGGGTTAACAGTACCCTAGATTGAGTTGAGTGTATATATACGAGTGAACATATTTGTTATTTGATATAAAAATGGTTTTATATTGTGGAGATTTATTGGTTGAGTTGTTTATAGGTTATGGTCGATCAGTTTGATCCCCTGTCTAGGTAGGGGTTTATAAACACTCGAATACGATGATCCGACACAGTTTGTTTTGAAAAGAGGGTAAATGAAATAATTATACCCAAATTATATTTTGATATAAACAAAGTATAGGAATTTGAAGTGTTATCGTAGAATGGATGTGTTGGTTGTGTTTATAATCAGATGAGATTATAAATTGAAATGGTTATATAAATAACCAATTAGAATTTATATAAGTGTAATATATGAAATCAGATGAATTAAATCCAAATTTAAATCAGAATTGGAATTAAAATTCCAAAAACATGAAAAGTGTTTGTAAATGGAATTGAATTAAATATATGAGAAATTTTAAAATCCTGGGAGATTTTAAATTGTTTATAAAGCATTGTGAATAGTATTTTGAAATAGATTTTGTAACGAACCAGGATTTTCGACTCCGAAAAATCAACACAAAACAATCATGTTGACTATTCAGACATCGGAAATACCTGATCATGAATAGAAAGAAGTTAGAGGGTGAGAATAGATAAGATAGAAAATTAGAATAGAAGAAGAAGAAGGTACAACATCAGAGTAAACACGAATCTCACAGCGGAACGAATAAAATATATTATATAACATGACTTTGAAATAAAACAGTATATATGTATAGAATAACGTTATCAGAGTACAATACTTACACACAGCGGAACTAACAATAGCTATATAATCCTGAAGCCTCCTGCTTCAAGCTCTTCCAAGTATATCTGTAAAGACCTGAACTACTTGACTGCCCATACAGATTTGGGCACCCAAGAGTTTAGGGGTCAGTCATGGGACTGGTGTGAGTAAACTCAACTCATTTGGTTTAACTTTTCAAAAATCATTTTCAAAAGAAAAGATAATCGTAAGACCAACCCACACATAAACACGGACGGTTTTTACCTTACGATAACCCAAATCAGTTTTGGAAATCAATACTTCTCTGATATTATAATAATGTCTAATCACAAGTAATTAACAATCTAGTAGAACGCTTGCATCTCACGTTCCACATATATAATACACAAACAAAACCGCAGGCGCTTATTGGAGATTGGATTCCGACTATGACAAGGTATGGGACCACCTGCCGATAGTTTATCTCTAGAGACGAATACACTGGGTTCAACAAGAACGTCTTGCAACCCGGCTCATACATGACCAACCACTCATTTCGCTTGAGTGTTTCGAATGTATACCACCAACGGTTGGGAGCTACCCACCGTTTCCCGAAAAGGGACAGCATCGAATAGATAAAAGAATGAAATAGATTTTCTCTAGATAGGTGATATACACCCTAATGGGAGCGACCCACTTAGCCATGTTGCCTGCCCGATTTCTGTCATTTCCCGGTTGATGAGGCTTGAGGTCATAACGTATCTTTTGGAACACCTAACCACCATTCACTTTGAATGCCACACTGTCATACCCGTTAATTCACAAATTGATTTCCCCAAAAATACCACGGGTATAAAGCTAAGAGAAACAAATTCCTCCACCACCAAACGTAAGTACGTTTGAAGATATCAACTTACGCTATACGTTAGATATACTTTGTCAGACATTCGTCCATTCACGTTTGTCCTGGGACTGGACAAACCGAAGGCACTATTCTGTAAACAGGATAGCCCTTGCATAACTCCTTCTTCAATTATCTTCATCATATTTGATCGCAACGCTAACGACCATATAGAGTGGTTTTCGGATAATGAATCTGATCCCGGTCTCTCTGTATTGACGACGGAAAAATGGCTACAAACTTCGATAGTCGGTGATTTAACTATCAAAGAAAAATAGGTGTACAACCAACGATCTTATTTCTAGATAGAAATTCGATCAATCATCAATCAACACTTTTCTCTTTTAATTTAATTTATCATTAATTTATTCATTTCCCGTTTCTATTTACTCAACATTTCTTATTTCCTAAATTTAGGAAATATACGTCATCAATCATTGGAAAACATTTCCATCTCTGTTTCACGTATCACTGTCATTCCAGTATTCTTTCTCATCAACATTTCATTTTTTATGATTAGAAAATATCTCTGATTATATTTGGAATTTTTTTCCAAAATTTATTCATTTGATTTAAACAGATGTTTAAATAAAACATCACTAAGCCAATTAAAACCATTACACTCATTAACTAAATTCACTTAATCAATCTTCACTATCGAACCTTACCCATCCCTTAGTTAAAAACGAAGTCAATCAAGTTGGGGTATAATTACCTCTCAGACCTTAACTGAACAACATTTCTAACCTCGAAATAGACAAAGTTCACCTTTCAAATCTTTAACAAACTTCCTTACGTAACTCTTAGATTCTATTTACGAATCAACTTCTTTTACCAAAATCACTTGATTATAACATAGTGATATAATCTCATACTTTCGAAATATAATAACTTAAATATAACTTTTCTTTCTAAATTTTGAATAAATAAACAACAACTAACTTATTATTAAATTAGTAAAACTTGATTTGAAACGGGAAGTAAATATTACTTTCCTTAATTCGATATAATCGATTTTGACGTATAGCTCTCTTTCGAAAAATCTCTGTTTGATAACTCCTTTTCGAATAAACTATATTCGATAACTCTTTCTTCGAATAACTATATTCGATAATCTCTCTTCGAATGATTTACATTCGATTAATTCTCTTCGAATGATTTACATTCAATTAATTCTCTTTTCGAATAAACTATATTCGATTAACTCCCTTAATTCTATTCGAATAAACTATTTTGAATAACTCCTTTGGATTAACTCATTTGGATTAACTCGGTTTGATTAACTCATCTTGACTAACTCAACTTGATTAACTCAACTTGATTAACTTACTTGATTAACTCAACTTATTTAACTTAACTTATTTAATTCCTATCTAATAACTAATATTCGATTAATTTATATTTGAATAACTATGTCTATTTTAACTTTATTTCGAATGGCTAATATTCGATTTAACTCCATTCGCTTGACTCAAGATCGCAGCAATCACAATGGTTACGCCTGATTCCCTCAGGAAACATCCGGTCGCCATTGGCTATCTGCCCCCCTGCGAATTTCGCTAGCAGTCGTATGAAATGGCAACTCATCCTGAATAACTATGTTTGACTAACTCTATCTCAAATAACTATATTCGATCAATTCTGATTGAATAACTAATATTCAATTAATTCTAATTCGATTAACTATGTTCAGTTAACTCTAATTCGTTTAATTCTAACTCTAATCGATTTACTCTAGCTGATTAACTCTAACTGATTAACTCCCTTGATTGACTCTACGTTTATTCAGTTTCAAATATCGATGTTGAAATCGATTTTTACTTCTCTATATAAGTCCTGACTTATATATTCTATTTATCCAATGATAAATATTTCATTTAATTTATAAAATATTATTTATAACTTATCTTCTCAATCTATCTATTAGAATAGATTCGGTTTAAAATCTTTGCTTTAAATCCATATCATGTTATACCCATGTGCGAAGCACGGGTTTAAATCTTTCAAATGTAAAATTCTCCTTTTATACAATTCTAGTCACTTTTCAAGTATTTCCTTTTATAATCTATTTATTTACAAAATAAATCCCTTTTTGATAATTCTAATTATTTTATAAAATATTTTCTTTTTATAAAATCTATTGATTTTATAAGTAATTTCTTTTATAATCTAACTATTCCCTTTTCTATTTGTTTCACATATTTCCTCTTTCTATTCTATTTATTTTCAAATAAATATCCCTTTTTAATTCTATTTGTAAATAGTTTACAAATATTTCTTTTTCAATTCTATTTGTAAATGTTTTACAAATATTTCCCTTCAATTTTATCTATTTGATTAACAAATAAGTATTCCTTTTTAATCTATTTATTTTCTAAATAAATAGTTTTCTTTTTATAAAATCTTTTGATTTTTATAAATATTTCTTTTTCAATATAACATTGAAAAATTCCTTTTTAACGTTCCAGTATTCCTTATGGTATTTAATGTACCATATAAAAATGATTAGTATCATTCAACCATACAAAATCAACAACAGATTTCATATCACATCATATAACACAATATATGGAAAAAAAAATAGTAAAGTAAATACTGAGGAACCCAGTTGGGTCCCTCCAACCTGTTTCCTTGCATCCACCGATGTTAAACAATAAAATTAACATAAATTTCATTTTACTATGAAATATTCTGCTAAACAGAATCAATATTTGATTAAAGATTTATATCTATATCGTTATCTATATTTTCAATCAACTGACTAGCAGTTCAACCAAACAGCCAACACACAGCAAACAACCATTATCAATCAGTTACAAAAGTACGTTATAAAAATATAACTAGGAATAGTTAGTGAGACTTACTCACCTTGAACGGTTATCGTTAAATAATGATAATTGGTCATTGATTTGATTCAGGCGTTTAATTTCACCATAAATCCAAACGAGCTTCAATTCACTCCCGGTCAGTTCCATGGTGTAGCCGCCATCCATACGATCCTAACGGATTCAGTTTTTGTCCAATTCTGATAACGTATGGAAGAGTTATTTAATTTACAAGGTTTTATACTACATAATATTAATTACTAAATTTTCTTTCTATTTTTGTTTGGACTTTAACTCAAAGTATTCAAATGGCCCAACGATTAACATGCACCAGTATTTCACCTTCTTCCCAAAACCTCTCGCTCCAGAAAACATCGAAGCCATTTCCATGACTTTCGATCTCAACTACTACTCCTCCTCTCAATCAGAACCCAAACAAAGTCTACCACAACACTCCTCATCCAAAATCAACCCCTACCATACCCACGAGATCAACCTCGACGCTGCCTTGCCAGGCGCGACTTCCAGATGTTCTTCACGCAACCCGGATTTGGTTTGATACTTTTAACCCTCGAATCCTGAGACGACCCGATTTCCCGTTCTCACGGAAACAAGGGTTATCTTAGGAATATAACACAGAAACAGATTATAACAGAACAGAATTAAATAAATACACCAGGTAATGAACAATAGAATATACTGGATAAAAGTAATCATCAGAGTTACACAGTATACAGGATCTTACTTAGTACAAATACAGTTCAGCTATACATAAATGTCTACAGCGGAAATAAACAAAATATGTACAATAGGAGCTGAACAGCATAAAAAGAAATAAATGATAGAATCCATCTTCAGCTCCAGCTATCCAGAAAGAACCAGCTAAACCTGAATACAAGGCTGCCCGTGTAGAAAAAGAGGCACCCGAGTTTGAGAGTGAACAAACTACGAGTCAGTCATGGGACTGGTATGAGAAATCTACTCAACACATATATATAATTTGGCTAATCACAGGACCACGCCACTTTCGTGGAACGGGTTTACTCCATTGGATTGCCAATGCTTTAAAACAAATATTTCTTTTAAACATCGCTATGCTTTTTATAAAAATGAAACCATTATAAGACTCAGTTCCCATCACACAATGCAACGCAAACCGGAGGATAGAGTTTTACCTTATAATGGCCAAAATATGATTGATACGAATAAAACAAAGGCATTTGATATTATTGCTAGTGTTAATATGTTTTGAAAACAATTTCAAATCATAACTATCAATCATAGACGGCATGGGTACCATATATCATGTCGCCATATATATATACAATCAAAACCGCACGATGTCGTATTGGGAAATTGGATCTCCGTCATGAACCAAGGCAAAAGATAGTCCTTACCGAATTCGAGACAATCTAGCCTACCATGTCTCAGGAACAGCCGCAACTGCCCCCTGGATCGTCAGGGCCGGTCCACCGATGTGGATTATTATACCTGAACAATACGTCTCCCCGCCCTTTGGGGCGCAAACGAGCCAACGAATGACTCCATCGGACCCGGATCGTCCGATCAAACCGAGGCGCCTCGCAACAGCAACAACCACATAGGTGAAAAGTATATAAATGTCAGGGCTGGTAGGTCACTGACACCACCCTAGCTAGAAAGAAACGCATGTCCTCCCTGAGGTCCTTCTCCCGTTTTAGGTTCATACCGGGGTGTGAGGCTCGCGAATTTACGTTATACACAAAGCTACGCCACACAGGCGGTGCTTTGATCATCACCACAAGACTTTGCTTTTCAACAGAAGCCTTGATCACTGCATCTTAGCATGCCACACAGAATAAATCCTATGTCAGACACACAGTCCATTTACAAGTCCGTTCTGGGTCTGAACGAAACCGGAGGCACTAAATACCTCGCAAACCCTTCGATCAACACGTACGTCTGAACGATCACCACTCATTATCCATATTTCGGGATGCCTCCCAACCAGGACCTCGGTTACCGTCCAAACGAGGTGAAGACCTCCGGTCTTCGACCATCGTCTTCATCTTCGACTTTCAATCGTCGGTCAATTATTTGAAATGAGAATTAACTCGGCCTTCTCACGTATATTTAGAATTTCAAATCAATTTATTTCAATGGTTAAATTATTCGACAACACCAATTTCGTTCTTTAATGTAATTTTCACACCAAACACATTCAACCATCAAATATCACATAAATCAAGCAAGTTCAGTTTATTTCCACTCCATATTGTTTATGGTATTTTAAAACTATTTATCGCTATTTTTATTTATTTTAAAATAGCCAATTTATTCAAAACGACGCTTCGGGCCATACAGCGGCCGTGGCGCTGTTTTTCTTTAGATTTGTTTTACACATATCTGAAAATCTAACCATTGGATCTTCGCAATATTTACATCATTAAAAAGGTCTTTTCAAAACGAATCCAACGGTTCTAGTTTCGGGAAAATCCGACGGTCGGATCTCCCGGTACAATCGTTTGAAGTTTCGATTTCAAAATACGAACTGCAGCGTCGTTATTCGATTAAATATATAATTATATTTATATATATATAAATATAATCGCTTCTGGCGCTGTTTTTCTTCAGATTTGAATTAAACATTCCAGACAATCCAACCGTTGGATTTTTACAAGGTTGGTGCCGTTGGGAAGATATTTCCAAGGCGAACCCGACGGTTGAGATTTCGGGAAAATCCAATGGTCGGATTTCCCGTACTAGTTGTTTGAAATCACGGTTTCAAAATACGAACTACACGGCCACGTTTCATTTTAATTTTATTTATATTTATATATTTATATAAATATAGTTCATTCAATGATTTCCATATCGTTTTCACTTCAAATATTTTAATAACACCTTAAAATTTTGGAAAATTTCGCCATAACCTCCCCTGCACCGGGAGCATCGGGAAATTGCAAATAGCTTTCCCGGTCCTTCTAATCTCAAAAAGAAAAAGAAAAAGCCAAGCGGCTAGCCAACAGGCTCATAAAATCATCACCCAAACAAAGCAGTAAATGTGTACCTATTTGTCGGGCACAAAATTTTATTCCTCTTCTCTAGCCCCTTTGCTATAACATGTTCAATGAATATGCATGTACATATATATACAGTTCTTATCATTTATCATTTTCTATTCAACTTCATATTTGATTTCTATTTGGTTTAAAAACACCATTCATTCTAATGTTACATAAATAGGTGCAAATCATTTCATTAGCTAATTAATGAATATTTCAACTCATATATGTTTATTTTGAACAAGTGGCTATTTTTAACACTTCACATTTCAACGATTTATGCATACAATAAAAATGTGATTTTTATTGTAAAACAATTCATTTCAAAACACTATTTTTCTATATAGTTCATGTTGGTGATAAAAATGGGATTTTTATCATAAAACAATTTCTTTTAAAAAGAGATTATTTTACACAGTTCATATAGTCGATAAAATGTGATTTTTATTATCAAACAATTTATTTCAAAATATGAATACCATTCAACACATGAATTTCTAATCAACGAATGAATATCAATTCAACACATGAATGTTTTCTATAGTTTCTATATATAGATAAAAATGTGATTTTTATTATCAAAAGATTTATTTCAAAATATGAATACCATTCAACACATGAATTTCTAATCAACGAATGAATATCAATTCAACACATGAATGTTTTCTATAGTTTCTATATATAGATAAAAATGTGATTTTTATTATCAAACGATTTATTTCAAAATATGAATACCATTCAACACATGAATTTCTAATCAACGAATGAATATCAATTCAACACATGAATGTTTTCTATAGTTTCTATATATAGATAAAAATGTGATTTTTATTATCAAACGATTTATTTCAAAATATGAATACCATTCAACACATGAATTTCTAATCAACGAATGAATATCAATTCAACACATGAATGTTTTCTATAGTTTCTATATATAGATAAAAATGTGATTTTTATTATCAAACGATTTATTTCAAAATATGAATACCATTCAACACATGAATTTCTAATCAACGAATGAATATCAATTCAACACATGAATGTTTTCTATAGTTTCTATATATAGATAAAAATGTGATTTTTATTATCAAACGATTTATTTCAAAATATGAATACCATTCAACACATGAATTTCTAATCAACGAATGAATATCAATTCAACACATGAAGATTTTCTATAGTTTCTATATATAGATAAAAATGTGATTTTTATTATCAAACGATTTATTTCAAAATATGAATACCATTCAACACATGAATTTCTAATCAACGAATGAATATCAATTCAACACATGAAGGTTTTCTATTCAATGAATAAATATAGTTTAAGCATATGAAAATAATTCAAACACACGAATATTATTCAAAATTTCGGCAGCGTAACGGCAGGGTAGTTAAAACCGGGACCGTCCCTAGTACGGCTCCTCGCTCTACCTTAAAACCTCGCGGTTTTTGACAATGGGGATCATGCATCTAGTTCGCACGCAGGCGGCATGTATATATTTATTTCATTTCCACAAACTAATCCTATGTGGTTTCAACCAAATATTTCTCAACCACAAATGGGTATTTTTCAACCACAATCAAATCAATATCAACCACAAACAATCCCAAACAACCATTCGCTATCAATCAATTTTCACAACAATTTCAACCAATAAATATCGTCCATGGTTTGTGGACGAGGGGCGTATATATATATAGATATATATTTATATATAGCAATTCACTTTTATTTCAACACATATATATATATAGCTAGAAAAAGAAATTGAAGGGTAAGAAATTCTCACAAATAGCTATCCAATACTACGACTCTTCCTTTAGAGAAATCTTCGCCAATCTCGCCTTTTGTCGCTTCGTTGCCCGTATTCTCTACATATGTAAAAATCGAATTTTTACTATGTTATTCAATATATAAAAATCGAATTTTTATTATGCTATTCAATATATAAAAATCGAATTTCAAAAATATAGATTCCGCCTTTTCAAAAATAAAGATTATATTTTTAATATTCCTATGATGTAAAAATTATATTTTTATTACTTTAAAAATATAAAAATCATATCTTACTTCTTCTACTTAATAAAAATACCGTCTTTTCTATTTTGAAAATATGATCTTTATTTTTCCAAGTTCAAATCTTTTTCTTTTAAAAGTTCAAATCTTTTTCTTTTAAAAGTTCAAATCTTTTTCTTTTAAAAGTTCAAATCTTTTTCTTTAAAAAGATTAAACCTTTTTCTATTTAAAGTTTAAACCTTTTTCCTTTTAAAGTTTAAACCTTTTTCTATTTAAAGTTTTAAAATCAAATCAGTTTTAAACTCTTAAAAAAAATCAGTTTTAAAGCCTTTCAAAAATCTGTTTTAATCCTTTATAAAAATCAGTTTTTAAATCCTAAAAAAAATAGTATTCTTTCTTTTTAAAGTTTAAAATCAATTCAGTTTTAAAACCTTTTTTAAAATCAGAATTAAATCCTAAAAAAACAGTATTCTTTCTTTTTAAAGTTTAAAATCAATTCAGTTTTAAAACCTTTTTTAAAATCAGAATTAAATCCTTTCAGATAAAAATAAAAATAAAATAAAATAACTCTAACCTGCGAAGAAGGGGGGGAAAGAAGACGTCGGCGCTGGAGGTGCTGGAGGTGGGGCGGCCTTCAGTTCGTCGGCGGTGGAGGCGGTGTGGGGTGATGGCTGTAGGCGCGGCGGCGCGATTCTGGGGTTGCGATCTCGGGTCTAACAGGGAGGAGAGGTGAACGGGGGAGAAGGAGAGGAGGAGGGAGACGATCGGAGGGGCGTGGTGGAGGGATGGTCAACGGCGAAGGCGGGCGTCGATCTTTTTTTTTCTCTTTTTTTTCTTTTTTTTTCTGAGCGAAATGGAGAGAGAAGAGGGAATAGGGGGGGTTTATATAAAATATATATATTTAATTATTTAATTTTGCAAAAAGTTGACTTTTACATACGACCTCTAAACGAGGCCCACGGCCTGTCGTCCATAGCGTTTTACCCCCATTCCGAACACAATGGGATATGTATCGCAAGCTGATTTGATCGTTACAATCAGTTTCCGTTGAATTTACATTTAAATCACTATATTGAATTTTAAACGTACATTTCAAATTACCGGGGTCACATACTAACTAAAAAAATTCCAGAAAAATATTTTCTAGCTTCGTATTGACGATACGGTCCTAACAAAACTAGTTTCGTCGAATTCTGAGACCGTTTTGAAAAATGGCCAATTTCCAGTCGATTAAAATCTACTGAAACTGGTCAAACGCGTTTTCCTTTGCCACGCTCACATTTTAATTCGAAAAATTATGAAATTTGAAACCTAACAATAACTTGACACTGCGGATCCAACAAAAGTGGTTTCGTCGAAATCCGAGGTCGTTTGCAAAATGTCCATTTTTAAGGGCCTGAATTCCATAGCGACTATTCAGAATTTTCAACTGGACATATCTTTTGATTCCCGCTATCAAATTTCGATTGGTCGGATTCGTTAGAAATATATTACCAATTAGATCCTAATGTTTTTGGTTTCACTAAAATCCGGATTGTTTTTCACCCGCTACAGTCCGACAAAGTTTGAATTCAATTTTTGAAACTGCCACGCCATTTCAGGCCTTGTTTATAATTATAATTAATTATATTCGTTTTCAATTGTCGATTCAAACTTAGTTTTCATCGCCATTATTTAAAATATTTATTTTAAATATTTAAAATCCATTATTTTAGCCAATTTAAAAATTTTTAAATTGGTTCAGATTTTCTGGGTCGTTACAATCTCCCCCACTTAAAACTTTTCGTCCCCGAAAAGGAATAAAGTCGAAAGTGGTTTGATAAATCTACAATCACACAACACAACAACCAATCCAATTGTTTTTAACCTTTAAAAATATACTAATCAAATCCTATACTCTTTAAAATCATTCAGACTATATACTTAAAAGTGTATATCTATGAAAAGAAAATAACAATAGAGTAGAGAATTGAATGGTAATGCAAAGTAGGTTAAATGTACCTTGCACCGGAGTCAATCAGAGATATCTACTCGGCATCTGGGGTAAGCTTTCTGAATGCTCTCCTCAGTTTCCCAAGTACAATCTCGCGGATCTCCACTCCATTGCACTTTGACTAAGTGAACCTTCTTGTTTCTCAGCTCTTTGGTTTCTTTGCCGATAATCTTTAGCGGCTCTCGCCTCACAGCTAATTCTGGAGTAATTTCAATATCCTGCTGAGCTGCTTCTTCCACGACCAAGTCTGGATCATGAACGTGCTTTCGAAGTTGAGATATATGAAATACATCATGAACTCCAGGCTACCAGTCTGGCAATTTAACTTTATATGCGAGAGTCCCAATCCGTTCCAGAATAGGAAACGGACCAATGAATTTGGGTGCCAACTTTCCAGTTTTACCGAACTGGATTACTCCTCTCATCGGCGATACTTTCAAATATACATAGTCGCCAACTTCAAAGGATATATCTCTTCTTCTTCTATCGGCATAACTCTTTTGTCGGCTTTGAGCGGCGAGTAATCGCTTTTTGATAAAATCGACTTTGTCGGCAGCTTCTCGGATCATATCAGGACCCAATACGAGTCTATTCCCTGGCTCGACCCAACAAGCAGGAGATCGGCACAGTCTACCGTACAATGCTTCGAATGGCGACATTGTCAGACTCGCCTGGTAGCTGTTGTTATAAGAGAATTCAGCCAAATGCAGATGGTCTTCCCATGATCCACCGAAATCTATAACACAAGCCCGCAATAGATCTTCTAAAATGCGATTCACCCTCTCAGTCTGACCGTCTGTCTGAGGATGGTAAGCGGTGCTCAAGTTTAACTTCGTTCCCAGCTCGACTTGAAATGCCTCCCAGAATTTACTAGTAAATATTGTATCTCTATCACTGACTATACTGAGCGGCACTCCATGTAGTTTAACTATTTCCCTGAAGTATATCTGCGCCAGACTCTGAGCAGTTCTGTTTGATCTGACAGGTATGAAATGGGCGGTCTTCGTGAAGCGATCTACGATCACCCAAATACTGTCATTTCCTTTCCTGGTTCTGGGCAAACCATCAATGAAATCCATAGAAATATGTTCCCACTTCCAACCAGGAACTTCTAGCGGTTGTAATAATCCGGCCAATTTCTGCTGGTCACTCTTGACTAGCTGGCAAGTAGGGCATCGGCTAACATATAAGGAAATGTCCCTTTTCATCGACTTCCACCAGAAAGTGCGTTTGATGTCATTATACATTTTGCTTACTCCCGGATGGATACTGAGTTTTGATTCGTGGCATTCATCCAGAACTTCTTTTCGAAGCTCAGGAATGTTGGGGACACAGATTCGACCTTTGAGCCTTAAAATCCCGTCATTGTCAACTTGAAAACTCGAGGGTTCGCCTTGTTGAATTATCCCTCTGATCTTCTGAATGAAGTGATCATCCTCCTAAAGAGCAGATATTTTATCTAGCAATGAAGTCGTGATGATAAAACTGGCGATCATTACATTCTTTCGGCTTAATGCATCGGCCACGACATTGGCTTTCCCTGGAGTATATATAATTTCAAAGTCATATGCTGCAAGAAACTCCAGCCAACGTTGCTACCTCAAATTCAAGTCCTTCTTAGTGAACATATACTTTAACGACTGGTGATCAGTAAATAGTTCAAATCTCTCACCCAGAAGATAGTGTCTCCAGATTTTCAAAGAGAATATGATAGCCAATAACTCAAGATCATGAGTTACATAGTTTTTCTCGTGCGGCTTCAGTTGACGGCTAGCGTAAGCAATCACTTGACCTCTTTGCATTAACACTGCGCCAAGGCCTTCTCTAGAAGCATCAGTCCATACTTTTAAATCTTGGTTGCCATCGATGATGGTTAACACTGGAGCTGTCGTTAATCTTAACTTTAGCTCTTCGAAAGCCTCCTCACTTTCTGAAGTCCATTTGAATTTAGAATGCTTCTTTGTAAGCTTCGTTAAGTGACCAGATATCTTCGAAAAGTCTTTAACGAATTTCCGGTAATAACTAGCCAATCCGAGAAAACTGCGGACTTCAGTGGGAGTACTGGGCTGTTTCCAATTCTGAATAGCTGTGATTTTGCTTGGGTCCACAACAATTCCTTCTTTCGATACGACGTGGCCCAGAAATTTTACTTCATCTTGCCAGAAGATACATTTGGAAAATTTGGCTTTTAATACATTCCTTCTGAGGATTTCTAGAACCTGTTCCAGATGCTTTTCATGTTCGGCCTTTGATTTAGAGAAGATTAGAATATCATCAATAAAAACCAGAACAAATTTATTCAAAACCCCTCTGAATACTCTGTTCATTAGATCGACGAAGTAAGCGGGAGCGTTACATAAGCCGAACGGCATTACTAACCACTCGTAGAATAAGTCGGGGCCTCGGAATGCTGTCATTGGAACACACTCTTCGGCAATTCGAAGTTGATGGAAGCCTGTAGCTAGGTCCATTCTTGAGAATACTTGCGCTCCATTTAATCGATCCAACAAATCATCAATTCGCGGCAATGGATATTTGTTCTTTATTGTCTGTTTGTTCAGATCACGATAGTCCATGCATAGTCGTAGAGTACCGTCAGATTTTGGGACAAATACCACTGCTGCACCCCAATCAGAGAAACTAGGCCTGATCAGACCTTTCCATACCAGCTGTCGTGTTTGATTGTCCAATTCCTCCTTCTCTTTCAAGGACATTCTTCGAATAGCGTAAACTACCGGCCTTGCATTGGGAATCAAAGCAATCTTGAAATCTATTTCTCTCTGCGGAGGTAAACGAACAACTTCTTCGAACACGTCCGCATAGTTCTTGACGATAGGAATGTCTTTGATGAGGTCAGGAATATTCTCTGTGATTTCAGGGACATTTTCTATTTGGGCTGGAGAAACATTCAAAGCTGTCCAGAAGTCTTTTCTATTAGCATTCTGACCTTCACAGGGAATGGTTATATAAACCCCTGATTTAATCTTTGCCTTTACGACTCTCTCGGCGCATTTGACTTCAGCTTCATATTTGGTCAACCAGTCTAACCCCAAGATAAGATCAAACTCTTTGAAATTCATGACGACCGCGATGGTAGGAAACCGATAACGAGAGAAAGAAACCGGCATTCCACAAATCCAACTGAGATCAATGGAACCCCCAACCGGATTCTGGACAGTCATTGGTTCCTTAAGCTTTTTCAAATTCAAATCCAGTTTCTTAGCTGCATCCTTTGCAATTAAGCTTCGTGACGCGCCTGTGTCAAACAGTACTTTAACTGGGATGTCTTTGACAGTTAGCGTGCCTTCTAAAACATCTGGCCTTTCCTGAATAGCTGAGGGCTCAGAAGTTTCTGCCACTTCATTCACTTGAACTATTTCAGTCTTTTTCAACTGCCAGCAATCTTGCTTTACGTGACCAGCCTGATGGCAGAGATTGCATTTACCATTTTTTTGAAAATTCATCTCGGATTTAGACCCATCACCCTTTCGTTTGTTCGAAGATCTACAATTTCTCATCGAATGCCCTTGCTGATTGCACTTTAGACATACGACTGCCTTTACCCTTTTCTGATTGATCTTCGGCCTCTTTTTGACTTCAGCCTTCGTACTAGCCTCAGGCTGCTCACTTGTCTCTGGGCTATCAGCCTCAAATTTTCTTTTGCTGCTAGAGCTGATTTCTTCTTCGTCTCGCAACATGCCTTTCATATGGAGGTCTTCATATTGATAAGCCATATAAATCATTTCTGGAAAAGGGAGCTTCACATGCCCCAACACTTTATTCTGATATCTCCTTTGAAGCCCGTGAATAAATCTCATATTTTTCCTCTTCGGATTTTGAATTAGATGAGGAGCAAAGTGAGAAAGTTCATTGAATTTCTTATGATATTCTGGGATGGTCATATCACCTTGTATCAAATAAGAAAATTCATCACATAATCTCTCGGTCGCTTCGGGAGGAGTAAATCTTTCCAAGAAAATTACTTTGAATCTGTCCCAGGTGATATCACCTTCTGGATTATCTTTAATAACTGAATCCCACCAAAACAAAGCTTCTTCTTTGAGTGCCCAAGACGCCAGTAATCTTTTCTGATCGTCTCTCAGCTTTAAACCCTCAAATATTTTCTCTGCAGAACGAATCCAAGCTTGTGTTTCCATAATGGGCTCCTTGCCTAAGAATGGCGATCCACCAAGATTTCGAAATCTCTTGTATAGAACTTCTATATTGGATTCTGGCTGCGGGAGCACAACTGGCTCATTAGCTGGTCGAGCCATACGATTACTTCTTCTGTTCCTGTCACTCATTTTCTAGTACTTCTGCAAATGGCAGATCAAGTGTCAGGTCACAGAAAAGGTATTTTAAAAATATAGAAACACATACTTTAATGTAAATGTGTCTACTGGGGTGTAATTTCATTCTGCTTTACTCATACTAGGATATTACTGATCCTATCTGTATAGAGTTACCCGTCCTAGAACACTACTGGTTCTATTTCTGACGAGTTCGTTCACATGTTATATTCCAGAACTAAGCTTAACCAAAGCTCTGATACCACGTTGAGACGACCCGATTTCCCGTTCTCACGGAAACAAGGGTTATCTTAGGAATATAACACAGAAACAGATTATAACAGAACAGAATTAAATAAATACACCAGGTAATGAACAATAGAATATACTGGATAAAAGTAATCATCAGAGTTACACAGTATACAGGATCTTACTTAGTACAAATACAGTTCAGCTATACATAAATGTCTACAGCGGAAATAAACAAAATATGTACAATAGGAGCTGAACAGCATAAAAAGAAATAAATGATAGAATCCATCTTCAGCTCCAGCTATCCAGAAAGAACCAGCTAAACCTGAATACAAGGCTGCCCGTGTAGGAAAAGGGGCACCCGAGTTTGAGAGTGAACAAACTACGAGTCAGTCATGGGACTGGTATGAGAAATCTACTCAACACATATATATAATTTGGCTAATCACAGGACCACGCCACTTTCGTGGAACGGGTTTACTCCATTGGATTGCCAATGCTTTAAAACAAATCTTTCTTTTAAACATCGCTATGCTTTTTATAAAAATGAAACCATTATAAGACTCAGTTCCCATCACACAATGCAATGCAAACCGGAGGATAGAGTTTTACCTTATAATGGCCAAAATATGATTGATACGAATAAAACAAAGGCATTTGATATTATTGCTAGTGTTAATATGTTTTGAAAACAATTTCAAATCATAACTATCAATCATAGACGGCATGGGTACCATATATCATGTCGCCATATATATATACAATCAAAACCGCACGATGTCGTATTTGGAAATTGGATCTCCGTCATGAACCAAGGCAAAAGATAGTCCTTACCGAATTCGAGACAATCTAGCCTACCATGTCTCAGGAACAGCCGCAACTGCCCCCTGGATCGTCAGGGCCGGTCCACCGATGTGGATTATTATACCTGAGCAATACGTCTCCCCGCCCTTTGGGGCGCAAACAAGCCAACGAATGACTCCATCGGACCCGGATCGTCCGATCAAACCGAGGCGCCTCGCAACAGCAACAACCACATAGGTGAAAAGTATATAAATGTCAGGGCTGGTAGGTCACTGACACCACCCTAGCTAGAAAGAAACGCATGTCCTCCCTGAGGTCCTTCTCCCGTTTTAGGTTCATACCGGGGTGTGAGGCTCGCGAATTTACGTTATACACAAAGCTACGCCACACAGGCGGTGCTTTGATCATCACCACAAGACTTTGCTTTTCAACAGAAGCCCTGATCACTGCATCTTAGCATGCCACACAGAATAAATCCTATGTCAGACACACAGTCCATTTACAAGTCCGTTCTGGGTCTGAACGAAACCGGAGGCACTAAATACCTTGCAAACCCTTTGATCAACACGTACGTCTGAACGATCACCACTCATTATCCATATTTCGGGATGCCTCCCAATCAGGACCTCGGTTACCATCCAAACGAGGTGAAGACCTCCGGTCTTCGACCATCGTCTTCATCTTCGACTTTCAATCGTCGGTCAATTATTTGAAATGAGAATTAACTCGGCCTTCTCAAATAATTCACGTATATTTAGAATTTCAAATCAATTTATTTTAATGGTTAAATTATTCGACAACACCAATTTCGTTCTTTAATGTAATTTTCACACCAAACACATTCAACCATCAAATATCACATAAATCAAGCAAGTTCAGTTTATTTCCACTCCATATTGTTTATGGTATTTTATAACTATTTATCGCTATTTTTATTTATTTTAAAATAGCCAATTTATTCAAAACGACTCTTCGGGCCATACAGCGGCCGTGGCGCTGTTTTTCTTCAGATTTGTTTTACACATATCTAAAAATCTAACCGTTGGATCTTCGCAATATTTACATCATTAGAAAGGTCTTTTCAAAACGAATCCAACGGTTCCAGTTTCGGGAAAATCCGACGGTCGGATCTCCCGGTACAATCGTTTGAAGTTTCGATTTCAAAATACGAACTGCAGCGTCGTTATTCGATTAAATATATAATTATATTTATATATATATAAATATAATCGCTTCTAGCGCTGTTTTTCTTCAGATTTGAATTAAACATTCCAGACAATCCAACCGTTGGATTTTTACAAGGTTGGTGCCGTTGGGAAGATATTTCCAAGGCGAACCCGACGGTTGAGATTTCGGGAAAATCCATTGGTCGGATTTCCCGTACTAGTTGTTTGAAATCACGGTTTCAAAATACGAACTGCATGGCCACGTTTCGTTTTAATTTTATTTATATTTATATATTTATATAAATATAGTTCATTCAATGATTTCCATATCGTTTTCACTTCAAATATTTTACTAACACCTTAAAATTTTGGAAAATTTCGCCATAACCTCCCCTGCACCGGGAGCATCGGGAAATTGCAAATAGCTTTCCCGGTCCTTCTAATCTCAAAAAGAAAAAGAAAAAGCCAAGCGGCTAGCCAACAGGCTCATAAAATCATCACCCAAACAAAGCAGTAAATGTGTACCTATTTGTCGGGCACAAAATTTTATTCCTCTTCTCTAGCCCCTTTGCTATAACCTGTTCAATGAATATGCATGTACATATATATACAGTTCTGATCATTTATCATTTTCTATTCAACTTCATATTTGATTTCTATTTGGTTTAAAAACACCATTCATTCTAATGTTACATAAATAGGTGCAAATCATTTCATTAGCTAATTAATGAATATTTCAACTCATATATGTTTATTTTGAACAAGTGGCTATTTTTAACACTTCACATTTCAACGATTTATGCATACAATAAAAATGTGATTTTTATTGTAAAACAATTCATTTCAAAACACTATTTTTCTATATAGTTCATGTTGGTGATAAAAATGGGATTTTTATCATAAAACAATTTCTTTTAAAAAGAGATTATTTTACACAGTTCATATAGTCGATAAAATGTGATTTTTATTATCAAACAATTTATTTCAAAATATGAATACCATTCAACACATGAATTTCTAATCAACGAATGAATATCAATTCAACACATGAATGTTTTCTATAGTTTCTATATATAGATAAAAATGTGATTTTTATTATCAAACGATTTATTTCAAAATATGAATACCATTCAACACATGAATTTCTAATCAACGAATGAATATCAATTCAACACATGAATGTTTTCTATAGTTTCTATATATAGATAAAAATGTGATTTTTATTATCAAACGATTTATTTCAAAATATGAATACCATTCAACACATGAATTTCTAATCAACGAATGAATATCAATTCAACACATGAATGTTTTCTATAGTTTCTATATATAGATAAAAATGTGATTTTTATTATCAAACGATTTATTTCAAAATATGAATACCATTCAACACATGAATTTCTAATCAACGAATGAATATCAATTCAACACATGAATGTTTTCTATAGTTTCTATATATAGATAAAAATGTGATTTTTATTATCAAACGATTTATTTCAAAATATGAATACCATTCTACACATGAATTTCTAATCAACGAATGAATATCAATTCAACACATGAATGTTTTCTATAGTTTCTATATATAGATAAAAATGTGATTTTTATTATCAAATGGTTTATTTCAAAATATGAATACCATTCAACACATGAATTTCTAATCAACGAATGAATATCAATTCAACACATGAAGGTTTTCTATAGTTTCTATATATAGATAAAAATGTGATTTTTATTATCAAACGATTTATTTCAAAATATGAATACCATTCAACACATGAATTTCTAATCAACGAATGAATATCAATTCAACACATGAAGGTTTTCTATTCAATGAATAAATATAGTTTAAGCATATGAAAATAATTCAAACACACGAATATTATTCAAAATTTCGGCAGCGTAACGGTAGGGTAGTTAAAACCGGGACCGTCCCTAGTACGGCTCCTCGCTCTACCTTAAAACCTCGCGGTTTTTGACAATGGGGATCATGCATCTAGTTCGCACGCAGGCGGCATGTATATATTTATTTCATTTCCACAAACTAATCCTATGTGGTTTCAACCAAATATTTCTCAACCACAAATGGGTATTTTTCAACCACAATCAAATCAATATCAACCACAAACAATCCCAAACAACCATTCGCTATCAATCAATTTTCACAACAATTTCAACCAATAAATATCGTCCATGGTTTGTGGACGAGGGGCGTATATATATATAGATATATATTTATATATAGCAATTCACTTTTATTTCAACACATATATATATAGCTAGAAAAAGAAATTGAAGGGTAAGAAATTCTCACAAATAGCTATCCAATACTACGACTCTTCCTTTAGAGAAATCTTCGCCAATCTCGCCTTTTGTCGCTTCGTTGCCCGTATTCTCTACATATGTAAAAATCGAATTTTTACTATGTTATTCAATATATAAAAATCAAATTTTTATTATGCTATTCAATATATAAAAATCGAATTTCAAAAATATAGATTCCGCCTTTTCAAAAATAAAGATTATATTTTTAATATTCCTATGATGTAAAAATTATATTTTTATTACTTTAAAAATATAAAAATCATATCTTACTTCTTCTACTTAATAAAAATTCCGTCTTTTCTATTTTGAAAATATGATCTTTATTTTTCCAAGTTCAAATCTTTTTCTTTTAAAAGTTCAAATCTTTTTCTTTTAAAAGTTCAAATCTTTTTCTTTTAAAAGTTCAAATCTTTTTCTTTAAAAAGATTAAACCTTTTTCTATTTAAAGTTTAAACCTTTTTCCTTTTAAAGTTTAAACCTTTTTCTATTTAAAGTTTTAAAATCAAATCAGTTTTAAACTCTTAAAAAAAATCAGTTTTAAAGCCTTTCAAAAATCTGTTTTAATCCTTTATAAAAATCAGTTTTTAAATCCTAAAAAAAACAGTATTCTTTCTTTTTAAAGTTTAAAATCAATTCAGTTTTAAAACCTTTTTTAAAATCAGAATTAAATCCTAAAAAAAACAGTATTCTTTCTTTTTAAAGTTTAAAATCAATTCAGTTTTAAAACCTTTTTTTAAAATCAGAATTAAATCCTTTCAGATTAAAATAAAAATAAAATAAAATAACTCTAACCTGCGAAGAAGGGGGGAAAGAAGACGTCGGCGCTGGAGGTGCTGGAGGTGGGGCGGCCTTCAGTTCGTCGGCGGTGGAGGCGGTGTGGGGTGATGGCTGTAGGCGCGGCGGCGCGATTCTGGGGTTGCGATCTCGGGTCTAACAGGGAGGAGAGGTGAACGGGGGAGAAGGAGAGGAGGAGGGAGACGATCGGAGGGGCGTGGTGGAGGGATGGTCAACGGCGAAGGCGGGCGTCGATCTTTTTTTTTCTCTTTTTTTTTTTCTTTTTTTTTCTGAGCGAAATGGAGAGAGAAGAGGGAATAGGGGGGGTTTATGTAAAATATATATATTTAATTATTTAATTTTGCAAAAAGTTGACTTTTACATACGACCTCTAAACGAGGCCCACCGCCTATCGTCCATAGCGTTTTACCCCCATTCCGAACACAATGGGATATGTATCGCAAGCTGATTTGATCGTTACAATCAGTTTCCGTTGAATTTACATTTAAATCACTATATTGAATTTTAAACGTACATTTCAAATTACCGGGGTCACATACTAACTAAAAAAATTCCAGAAAAATATTTTCTAGCTTCGTATTGACGATACGGTCCTAACAAAACTAGTTTCGTCGAATTCTGAGACCGTTCTGAAAAATGGCCAATTTCCAGTCGATTAAAATCAACTGAAACTGGTCAAACGCATTTTCCTTTGCCACGCTCACATTTTAATTCGAAAAATTATGAAATTTGAAACCTAACAATAACTTGACACTGCGGATCCAACAAAAGTGGTTTCGTCGAAATCCGAGGTCGTTTGCAAAATGTCCATTTTTAAGGGCCTGAATTCCATAGCGACTATTCAGAATTTTCAACTGGACATATCTTTTGATTCCCGCTATCAAATTTCGATTGGTCGGATTCGTTAGAAAGATATTACCAATTAGATCCTAATGTTTTCGGTTTCACTAAAATCCGGATTGTATTTCACCCGCTACAGTCCGACAAAGTTTGAATTCAATTTTTGAAACTGCCACGCCATTTCAGGCCTTGTTTATAATTATAATTAATTATATTCGTTTTCAATTGTCGATTCAAACTTAGTTTTCATCGCCATTATTTAAAATATTTATTTTAAATATTTAAAATCCATTATTTTAGCCAATTTAAAAATTTTAAATTGGTTCAGATTTTCTGGGTCGTTACAAATCCACCCAAACTTTGTCAACAACACACCATTGCCACCACGAACTCAGTTATACCCTCCAATCGAACTCTGAACTCCTCCCTCATGCTCGCTAGATAGCCCTAGGCGGACGCCAGTACACTGCGAACAGAAAAGATGATGTCGAGTTCCTCAATACGCATACCAGAACGTAGAGAATTGCTTTGTGAACTCGATTATATAGTTTGCAAATTTACAGGATTTGATTTGTTTTGATTTTGATTTTTTTTAATGATCCAACATTTACTGAGATGGAAGAAAAATTGTAGCGGCTCGTTTTTGACTGGTGGAAAATAGTTTAGGGTTTAGAAGTGTATAGGGTATTATATAGGGTAGTTTTTGTAATGACCCGGTAGGAATTCGACGCCCAAATTCTGACAATAATACATAAATCCTGTATTACCTGCCAAAACTCAAGTATCGAAAACCACCAAATAGTTATTAGAAAGAATTTAGAGGGTGAGATAAGAAAGAAAGAAATTTAGAATAGATGAAGAAGAAGATCCAACACAACACAGAGTCTCACATCGCAACGGAACAAAATATAATATAGGAATAAATCTTTGTTGAGAGCTTTGAAAATGTACTTACAATCATTAGAGTACATCACACATCTGAACAGTTATAATAATCTGTCCTCATATATCACACACAGCGGAATAATATAACACCATACGTCTGAATTTCTCCAACACGTCTTTGGACTCCATAGCATTCTATAACATGCACCTGCAGACCCGGGCTAACCCGAGCATTACAAACACTGGGTCAGTCTGGTGAACCAGAGTGAGAAAACCCCTTAAGTTTTAAAATATCATCCAACTTGATTTTAGAGTTCAAATCCCTTTCCACTACAACAGAAATACCCTTTTGCAACTGCCAAAAACAGTTGTAATAGGTCTATAACAACTCGCGCCCAACAATCCTAATATCAAGAGTTGTAATAGCGGGTCTATTTTACAACTATTTCGGACAATTGTAAAATAATTCATTACAATGATTAGTGACAGTTGTAATACGTCTATAACAACTAGCACCAGTAGTCTTAATATACGGAGTTGTAGCAGTTGGTCTATTTTACAACTATTTCGGACTGTTGTAAAATAACTATTACATCCGTTAATAACAGTTGCAAAAGACTCACTTACAACTGCTACTACCTGCTGCAATTAATGTTTCAACAACTGTTTTCATCAGCTGCGTAAGCAATTTACAACTGTTACAAGAGTTGTAATACAATATACAACAACTGAAAATTCCCCCAAAACTTTTATAGCTGATATTATCCATTAAATTTTACAGCATTACAATTAAAACAAATATTTCATTAATAATAATGACTACAGTAAGTTACTTAAAACAAACGAACCATTCGCATTAATAATAGTCTAAAACAACTCAAGTTACATCGTTTTTGAATTTATAACATAGCCAAATCCATAACATAGTCAAATCATAGCCAAATCCATAACATATACGTATTAATCAAAAGAGATGTACTCCTTGTGCCAAGCGACAGTCGTCCCAACCGCTTGCTCGATAGCGTAGATATCTGAAGTAGGCCTGTATAAAATAGTTTGGGGATCCACCACTGTTTCAACCCAAACCTTCCAAGCATCTGTTCCTAATGGTACATGGTGCACTAAAATAGCAAGATCAGTTGATGCAATTGCTGGTTCTGCAACAACGTATCTTTGCCAACTCAATAGTTTGCACTTTCTAGAAATGACTTGTGTATTACCACCAGCTGGGACATTGTTGCTACTCCGACATGACTGCAAAAGAATAACAAACAATTAAATGCAAATATAGTTATCAAACAACATGCACAAATCAATAAATGGAAACAACCAAAGTAGACACCAGTAGAAGAAAACGTCCTAAAACATTCCCTGTTTACATACTCAGAGTACATATTTGACACACATCCTTTCCCAAAATTTATCAGCATGGAAACATGGAAACCAAGAATAAAACTCAATAATAAACTAAAGCAAAAATATTGAACTAGAGTAGAAATAGAAGTAGAACTACCTACCGATTTGTATTTAGCGAAAACAAAGCTTGTATGTAACAAAACTACCTAAAATCATAACCAAAATATTGAAGTTTTCGAAACTGATTGGAACTTCTAAAATCTCATATAGGTTTTAAAAAAGGAAATGAAAACTGATTTTGAACTTTCTAATGATGTACAACACTTTGCCTTTTGTAGTCGAGATCATATTTGGCGGTCATTGCTTTTGAAATAACACAGTGTCATAATGAGTTCACGCATTAAATTTGGTAGCATGCACAACACTTTACCTCTTTGAGAACAGAGAGTACTGCCCAAAGCTGCAATGTTGGTGCCATAGCCTGCTTCATATAAGTTTATATACTCATAACCTCCCCTTATACATATATTTATGTTTTTACGAACATAGATCGGTGGATATTTCTAGTGATATGATTGAAAAAAGATAACCCAATATACAACTAGCATCAGCCCTATCATGAACCAGTTTTTCATGGATCAACGGTAAATTTTTCAGGAGCTAAACATTCAAAGTTGATATCACATAGTGTAAAAAATAGAACTTTCCTTCTAAGGCTGCTGCTATTACTCATTGGCTTACGTGGAAAATAGAGGAATTTTGAGGCTAGAAGGATACGTAAAAGTCTATGTATACATAGCAAAGAGGCAATGAATTCTGTTGACATTAATCAACAGAAGTGTACTACATATACACATAAAAATACCACTATTCTAGTGTATTCATTAACAATTCAGAAATAGGAAAGTACTAAATTTTGAATCGATCATACAGGAATAAAGAAAGAATTCTAAATGAGTGTATGTGTTTGTTTCCTTTATGGTATAGAATTTTGGCAAGAATTAAATCCTAATATACAAGAATAAAGAAAGGATTCCTGTATGAATTCCTGTCTAAGGGCTCATTGGCCCATCCTCGTTGTGTTCTACTTCTAGGACAACGCTATATGTTAAGCTTGCTGGACAAATTTTGCGTAGTGATTTAATTTAAGGCCCATAAAATCAGAACACTACGTTACTGAGACAAAATTGCCTAATTATTCTAACCTAGCTTTCCCTCGCTGGTCTCTCTTCGACATACACCGAAATGACGAGCTCTGATATTTATCAGTTCCCCATATCGTTTTCGATTTCTCTGATCCTTACCATTTTCTAGGGAAAAATCAAAACATTATGAAAAATGCAAATTGCAAAGTTGTTATGGTTAGATGGTATGTCGAAAATTTTCTCTATGATAAAATTTATATTATTTGAACTTGTATTTGCAGGTTAGAAAAATCATCGAGTTACCTAAATCCATCTTAGGAAGGCATGGCCTGTAAACAGAGAATGTTTTTGAACGTTCTCTTCTATTGAAAAACAAATCGGATAATATTTCTCATGCATTAGCAACTATTTAAATTATTTTTCTATGTTTATACTTTTTATTATTAAAATTATTTTTCTATGTTTTTTGCTGTACTAAATAAAAGTACCATTTGCTACTGATAATGGTTCTAATTCCTAAACCAGGCTTCGGAAATTAAACAATTGCTCAAGATTTATAGTGAATGATATAAAACAAAGTGACAAAGATTTATGAATGAACTATGATTACTGACACTAAAAATTGAATATTTATAAAATTTTAACAAAGTGACATAGATTTATGTAAGGGGATCAAAGTAAAAGGGCCAAAATAGGGGAGGGAATGGATGGATTTTAGAAAAAGCATGATCCGAAACTGTCAAGTAATAGATAGATAAAGATAAAGATAATTGTGACATGAAAGTGGTCAACATCACTTATGTAGGTCAGACTATCCACTGTCAATTCAGAAACACCTGTGGTTTCCAGTATGGTACCAAGGGATCGCTGATGACCAAAGACTTTGGCTTACGCACGTAAATATTCATGGTTATAGATGTTTCTTGTGCATTTGCAATTGTGATTCTAATATCCTAGCCATCTAATTGACATGCATTCGAGCATACATGTTTCCACAGTGCTTTATGTCAATATGTATCCTAAAGTACACCTTCTTACAATGTTGAGGATTTATAGCTTACAATGGTGGTCATTTGGTGTGAGATCTTATAATACGGGTCTGAAAAGCAGGGATCGACGCAACTGCATCATGATTTGATGGCCATATAATTTTGAGGATGTATTCACGATTTATTGCATATTGTTTTGAGGAAATAACTGTAAAAGAGTACATGGACCCTTTTTGAAGGTGTAAAAATGAGGAGGTAACCATTGATCATTGAAGAAAGGAAAAAATAAAATAAAATAAGAAATACCTATGGCGTATTACCACGTGGAGTCATTGGATCTTCCACTGCATTTTGTTTACCATTGATATTCTGTTAAAAAAATGCACTAATTAGTTTTTGAGCGCTTAGCAATTACTCATTAATACATTAAATCGGTTATAACTTACACCCGTGACCATATCAGAGGGTAACACTCTAGTTGTGCCGAGTGTTGCTGCAGGTTAGTGAAATACACCGAGTTAGGGACAATAATAAATTTTTACTGCAGTTAAACAAGAAAAATATAAAAACTTGTCAGGTTTAGAATTTTGAATATGATGGTTTAGAATTTTTACAGCAATAATAAATTTTTGTTTTATTTTTCCAGTTAGCAATTTTCGTTTTGTATGTTGACTTGGTTTTCTAACTCGGTTGTTTTTCCACAATCCTTATATTCAATTATTTCGAAATCACAATCAAAACTACGAAAAAAAGGTTATATGGGAGAATTCAACAAGGACTATTTTATGTAATAGTCCGATAATGGTCTCATAACATACCTGCGCAACAATGTCACTGGTAAAGGATCCGTATGAGTAAAATACCCAAAAGAACCGTTGTTAACTCTACAATTAGAAACACAATAGATGACCCGTGAAAGTTATAAATATATATCAGGTAGAACAGTATTTCAGCCGATTAACCGTTGATGGCAACATAAAAAATTAATCACTATGCTATGCAATGTGTCAAGTTAGAATTGTGATTTGAAGTATGAGTAGGATCGCTAATTAACTCTGATTGTGTGTCTATCTTTTATCAACTTACATTTTAGCAATTTTCATTCTATAATCTTTGTTATCTTGCTAGAATTGCATGATGATTATACACACTGAACTCTCATTTAATAAAATTAATCAATTCCGTTACAAAAGCTGGATTCCAATTAGTATTAACTTGTAAAAATCCTCCCCAAAGTCATTGCAATATGAATTTGGTCCCTACTTCCTCGTCAAAAACATACATAGTGGCTCAAATTTAAAATATTAAATATAATTAAAAATTAACTGAACTCATTCCATAAATGATTAAAACAAAAAATCAACAAGAGATGAATAATGAGCAATTCGGCAAATACATTCGATTTCCAAATACACAAGTTTAATAAAACGCGACTCCAGAAGTTTAATGTTATGAATAATTACCAAGAGCAATGTGCCTTCTTTTCAGGTTGGAGTTCATAATGTTTTAACCTTCATTGCTTCTTTGTACAGTTAATTTCTACATGCCTGCAACCATGCATTTGTGATATTTACATACTCACATGTTTACACATATGCCTGCAACCATGCATTTGTGATATATTCATGTTCAAACATGTCATCGAGTTATAGAATGAACAGAAGTCATGATCATGATCATATAATATGCACGAACAACAAAATAAATTAGCATGCCAAGTAGTGGATAAATACAAGGTACCTACTGTAGCCCTTTGGCAGAAATTGACAAAGCATATATAATCAATTATCAGTAGTTCTTTCTACAAGTTGATTGCATTTTTAGTTTACTCACCGAAAAAATTATTAAAACATGGTAATTTGTTGTCTAGAGATTCAAGTATATACTACAGCAGAGATTTGACACAGAGATTATGGATGAGAGTAAAAACAGTAATTTCATAATAGTATTCAAACTGTTAAATTTCATCAATTCCGACTTCATGGAGGAAGCGAAATGAGGTAAAGGTGCAAGTAATAAGGATATAGAGTAATGAATATTAAAGCTTAGGTATTGCAAATCATAATCTAACAGGACATAAGAAGCTTCTCAAACCATAACAATCTGACTAACAACTTTGCTTCTGATCTCTTTTAAAAACCACAGTAAAACAGAATTTTATGCTTTAAAAATTGTGCATATGTGCACTTTTCAGAATATTCAACCCAATCAAAATAAAAATTCACATGCATCTAATCTCTTTTGCTAGAAGCATGATTTTTTAGGCTTTCCGCTTTATACATCTTTTGCATTGTACTTGTGCCTTGTGCACATTGACAGTTATTTTATCAATTAAATAGGATTACCCAACCAACACTTTTGTAACTGGGGCAATACATAATACCTCGAGTGCTAATTGAAAATTCAGCTGACTTCAAATATTCAGACGAAGTAAAATTTACGTCTACACTTGGCACGCAATACATAAATGTATCATATGAATATTAACCTAGGGCATGCTTATATAGTTTGTAATTATATGGTCACCCTAGTGAACATTGGTCTGTTAAAGTGCATAAGGCATGGATTCCTAAATATACATAGAGAAATAAGACTAGTGACTCATTACAATAGGTTCATGTTCATGCAATTATACAATAGTGTCACGTAATAAAAGTCTGCCTACCGCTAGAGGCAACCAACAATTGTGTAACGTTAAAATGATGTGAGGCATATTCAATCATAAGACCTGTAGAGTATATGTGGTTGTATATAGAAGAAGGACTACCTGCACTAGATATGATTATAGTCTGCTTCAATTTTGGATTAATAAGTGGAAAAAAAGTCAGCTACAAATATAGTTGAAATATCTTTCAGTTCAACCTTTAAAAATAGAAAGTTATGAGACTGTGGCATGAGTTTTGATGTAAAAAATTAACATCTAACTGAAAAACCATAAGGTTACAACGAAACAATGTTAAAAAAAATACTACCATAGTAAAAAGTAATTCGCTTTGATATGGGACGAAGTACAAAATTCATTATTCATATACAATATATTATCGGTCACCCGCAAATTCCATAGTTTTGTTTTTAATGTTCTAATTGTAAAATGTGTTTTTAGTGTTTTGGAAAGTGGACAAGCCAAAGGAGAAAAGGAACGAAAGGAGCCTAAAGGCAGCATTAAAAAATTAAAATCCTCCATTTTTAGTGCTCGAACCCAGATCAAATCGGTGAAAGCCAAGTACCGAGTCCACGCAGCCAACAATGGTGAATGGATTGAGATATTTAAATAAAATTCAACATCATTGAAATTTTCGGTCCATATACACCCCTACTCAATGGTGCCTGGTTTAGTCCGATCACAGCCCGCTAAATAGATTCGAAATTTTGCTCGAACTACCTGCAACCTATCGTTTACAATTTAGACAGGTTAAAGTTTGAAAATAATTCTTAGCGTTTGGTACCAATAATGTAGAGTATCTATGTAGTATTATTAAAACCGAGCAATCCCAAAATGGCCAAGTATGAAGCAAGTATGAATCATAACAAACAATAAATGTTGCAACATTCAATCTACTAATTTATGTTCCACTGAGATTTTTTAATACCTTATTTGACTAACTGTCGTGGCATTTTCAACACAAATAAAACAAATACTGTTCTGACCAGGGGAACAAATTAAATAAATAAACCCAAAATAAATTCAGTTCGCTCCTGTTTTAATGGCAAATACACAAGTACATCTTGACCATGCATTTTAGTTTTGAAGCGGAAAGCCTAAAAAATCTTGCTTCTAGCAAAAGAGATCAATGACAGTAATTTTTGGCTCCGGTTGTAAGGCACAACACTTTTGTAACTGGTGCGTTTTCCCCTAAGGTGTGCACATTGACACCCTATTTGGTTGCAAAACACATGTTCAAACATTTGGTATTTCATAAAGACAACCACTGTAAACTTCTTATGTCAGGTGTACCTAACCAACAGGAATTTACAACATTTTCAGCAAAAATAATAATTCATACATGAGAGTAGAATGGATTTCTTGCAAAATTTTGCAAGTTCTCATTAGTTGGACATCCCTTTCTCCATTGATAGATTTGATTGAATTGCTAACAAATGTGATGAGTTACCAATAATTAACATTGGTGATTGAATCATTAAAAAGTACAAGACATCATTAGCGCATCTCCAGCATTGTGGGGTGCTATAAAATGGCTTCTACATTTAAAAAACAGAAAAACTTTTTACTGTTCTTGAAATTTAAAATTATCTAAAAACTTGTGTTGTTTTATAGAAATGTATAGCTTTTTAAATGTCAAAATTTTTCCATTTCAAAAATTAAAATTCTATAAACTGATAGATAACAATATATTTTGTTCCAAATACTCAACTACTTTAAAATAAAATAAAATAGAAAACATCTTAGCAGTTAAAAATTGGACCAGGCTTTATTTATGAAAAATCAAAACACTGCCCAAAACAGAAATGATAATAAACTCCAAAATAAAGACAAAATCTTTTGCTTCTTCTGACCTCTTGCTTCAATAGAAGAATAAGTCCATCTCCATTTAAACCACTGATTGCTTAGCAGAATGGGGATTATGGAATGTTAGGATTAAAGTATTCAAGACACACACACCCCGAAAAAAAAATAGAGGCCAAGCCCCACAGTTTGTGTCTTTTTTAAAGCGCCTTCATTTCGCTTTTTTATGTTTTTCAACTGACACTGATGCAGTTGAAACTTTCTATTAAAGAAGAATTATGGACATTAAAAACTGCACAAACATACAATTCTGAGAATAAATCATAATGACTTCATCCAACACCAAAATAAGAAGTCACATAACCATTTAACTAAAGTCAACATCAACAAAATATTTGTAGTAAGATACCTCACTCAAAGAAAAGTGAAGTGTAGTACTCAAAGGAGGCGGTTTTAAATGGTTAATGTACATACAAAACATGCTAAATAGGATTTCCTACATTAACATTAAGGGTCAAGACAATTACCGATGCTTGATGTTGCTCGTTCCTACCCATGGATGCAAACTTCTCAAGTTTTTTTTATTAATTGATCAACCTAGAAAAAAACCATAATTTGTGAATAACTAACCACATATCAAATATAGTATTGTTTTAACATGCAACCACTATAACATCAAACAAATATGTAAACAACCATGTACGTACTTGCAAAAAAATCTGCAAATGGTTGCTTTATTTTATTTTTATTTTCAAAAAAAGAAAAGATTGGTTTGATGATTGAATTGTCCGATTAAATCAATACACAATTGGGAATGATGTATGTTTTTTTAACTTCATAATAAGGGATGGATCTTAAGTTACACTTGTAAGCGCGCTAGAAACTTATTTTTTCTTATGATGTAATCAAGGTTAGATACCAAAGCAGGAAAAAACTTGCAGAGCAGTGGCCTCAAGTAAAAGAGCAATTTGTCAAACAAACGAAATTACCCAGAAAACAAACGAAGCCTTAAGAGGCCAATGATCCAAAAAAATGGCAAAAACAAACTTCAAAATTACTCAGAAACGTGCAGTTCCTCAGAAGACATGGCAAAATCGAACTCGAAAAGACATGGCCAATGATTATCATGAATACAACCGATGAAATTTTAAAAATTAAAAGTGCATATGCTATTTAAAATACTACAAGAGGAAACTAATTTTACCCAGAAATGAACTTCAAAATTACAGCAGTTCCTCACGAAGAAACCAGAAACGACGCGTCCTTTCCAATCGCAGCCACCGGTTGTTGAAGGAGATATGACGATTTGGACTAGGGTTTCGTGAAATCAATGGTGGTTGAAGGAGATCGGTGGATAAGGTCGATGGAAGGTGATATGTTTAAATCGCAGAGGAAAAAGGCAGAGCCATTGAACTAGGGTTGGGATATTAGGAATTTCATCAAAACGCGGGCTGAAAATGTTTTGGAGTCTTGTGTCTAATAGTGTATATGAATCGACAGTTATTATACATATATATTACAACTGCTACATAAATACAGTTGTTAATAGTGTATTTTAATATGGTTAATTTTGTTATATAGTATCTATCACAACTGCTTTTTTATGCAAGTTGCGAATGAACAGTTGTAATATGCTTATTTTGTTGTAGTGTGAAAGAAAAAGATAATAGTAAGACCAATCCACACATAAACACGGACGGTTTTTACCTTACGATAACCCAAAACAGTTTTTGAAAACCAATACTCCTCTGATATAATAATAGTGTCTAAATACAAATAAATAGAATCTAGCGGAACGCTTGCATCTCACGCTCCACATATACAAACAAAACCCGCGGGCGCTTACTGGAGAATGGATTCCGACAATGACAAGGTATGGGACTACCTGCCGATCGTGTATCTCTAGAGACGAATACACTGGGTTCAACAAGAACGTCTTGCAACCCGACCCACTCATGACCGACCACTAATTTCGCTTGAGTGAATCGAATGTATATCACCAACAGTTGGGCTCAAACCACCGTTTCCCGAAAAGGGACAACATCGATAGATTAAAGAAGCAAACGGAATTTCTCTAGATAGGTGATTATACACCCTAATGGGAGCGACCCACATAGCCATGCGGCCTGCCCGATTTTTTTCATCTCCCGGTTGATGGGGCTCGAGGCTAGAATTTCCCTTTAGAACATCTGGCCTCCATTTCCTTTGAATGCCACATCATCAGATCCTCTGGATATCACTAATTGACGTCCACAAAAATATCCTAGTTGGGAGATAACCAACCATGACACGTTTGAAGAAATCAACGTACGTGGCCCATTGGAAATACTCTGTCAGACATCCATCCATACAAGTCATCCAGGAATAGGATGAACCGAAGGCACCCTCCTACCGCATCCTTATATAGGAATCACCCCAAGGATCAGTAGCGAGTAGTCCTTGCAATCCGCAAAATCTCAACCACGACCGAATCACGTCAGAATATCTCTGCGTTGCAACACAGAGAATATTCGTCAAGTAATCCTTCCGCTTATGAAGATCCACGGTCTTCACTTGCTCCGTCTTCAATCGACGTCTTCACATATTTGCTGGTCAGAATAGTTTTCGAATATAAATTCGATCCCGGCCTTTCCGTACCAACAACGCATTGGCATGATTTTGATAGTCGGTTATTTAACTATCAAAATAAACAATCATAAAACAAAATAAGTTCATTGGTTCAGCATCACTTGGCCATAATATATCCATAGTAATACCAAAGATAATATATAAGTTATGATAAATATTCTCAAATCATTTTATTTAAAATACTTAAAAGAAATATCTTAAAGACCTGCCCAATTTCTCGTCACTATCTTTCAAAACATTTCCACTACATTACTTATCATTTATGCTGACGAGATTAATTCGCTTACGATCCTAAACAATTGTTACAAAATCTCCTTATATTTTTTTACCACGGAAATATCACTTCCTACTCTCACGCCCCGCTTTATTTCCTTTTATTTTGAAAACTCATCGTATATCGAACTTCTTCAAATAATGATTCACTATTATTTCCCAAAAATAATCTGCTCTAACAATTCCACTATCACGATTCATACCATCCTTCGACAATCCCGAAGTTGTTCAAGTTGGGGTATTTAATTACCTCTTAGACCTTAAGCAGCAACGTTCTTGTCTTAGATAAATATGAATCGTAATTCAAAAACTCATATTCGTTTTAACACCACTCCACTATTGTACACAAGTATGGTTTTATAAAACCCTCTTGCCTTTTGAAATCTTCCTTTTCAAAATCTCATTTAGTTAAACAAATATTCACTAAATTATTTCATTTAAGTAAACGACATATTCTAATTTAATTTAATAATCGATTATTGATAAAACAGTTGGCTTGGTAAATCTTAAAACATGATTAACCATTAATCAATCCCAACTCGTCTTTTCGTTTTGAATTGATAAATAACATTTATTAATCTGAATAATCTCATTTACCTCGATTACTATTAAATAAATAATAATTTATTTCTAAATAATCTCACCTTAATTGTTCTTAAAAACAATAAATCCTTGTTATCAATCATTGAGTAAATTCCCGCCTACTTGCTTATCAACTTAAGAATCCACTTTATAAAATTATTTAGTACTTACGGTGAAACACGTGCTTTGCACACGGTAGATCTTGGTATAAAAATAGTGGTTAAAACAACGATATATTTATATATATAATTCACTTTCCTTTTAAAACTTTATTTTAAAAGTATATTTTTAAAATCTATATTCAGTTGTAAACTGAATTTCCTAACTTCCTTATTATCGATTCACCTGACGATAAATTGAACTAAATAAAAAATAATTCGACCATCTTGTAATAACCCGGAAATTCTGAACCAGTTTAAAAATTTTATTTTGGCAATTTTAGCGAATTTTGAAGATTTAAAATAGATTATTTTAAATAATATCGACGAGAAAATTTATTTTGAATATAATTCAAACGTATATATTATATACGCCGTCGTTAGAATATAAATATTTATATATAATTATAAATAGAATTGAAAATGGCGCGGTAGTTCGATAATTCGATTTCAAACTTCAATTGAACACACCGGGTGCAAAACAATCCGGATTTTAGTGAAACCAAAAACAATAGGATCTAATTGATGATATCTTTCCAACGAATCCGAAAAATCGAAATTTCATAGCGGGAATCAAAAGATATGTCCAGTTGAAAATTCTGAATAGTCGCTATGGAATTCAAGCCCTTAAAAATGTAAATTTTGCAAATAACCTCGGATTTCGACGAAACCACTTTTGTTGGGTCCGTGATGTTAAATTATTGCTAGATTCCAAATTTCATAATTTTTCGAATTAATATGTGAGCGTGGCAAAGGAAAACGCGTTTGACCAGTTTAAGTTGATTTTAATCGACTGGAAATTGGCCATTTTTCCAACGATCTCAGAATTCGACGAAACTAGTTTTGTTAGGACCGTATCGTCAATACGAAGCTAGAAAATATTTTTATGAAATTTATAGAGTTACTATGTGACCCCGGTAATTTGAAACGTACGTTTAAAATTCAATGTAGAGATTTAAATGTAAATTCAACGGAAACAAATCGAATCGATCAAATCAGCTTGCGATACATATCCCATTGTGTTCGGAATGGGGGTAAAACGCTATGGACGACAGGCGGTGGGCCTCGTT
Organism: Allium sativum; assembly: GCA_030737875.1. Lineage (NCBI taxonomy): Eukaryota > Viridiplantae > Streptophyta > Magnoliopsida > Asparagales > Amaryllidaceae > Allium > Allium sativum. Next base: position 375,462,813 of record CM060909.1, on the reverse strand, counting down.
TCGAGGTCGTATGTAAAAGTCAACCTTTTTGCAATTAAAATAATAAAAATAAAAATAAATATCTCTCTCCTACCCCCTATTCTCTTCTCAGGCCCCCCCCCCCAGATATTTTCAATTCATTTATAAAAAAAAAGAAGCAGATCGAAATCGCGTCGCCCCTCCCCTTTCCCCGACGAGCCGCCGCGCCCCCAGGGCGATCGCCAACTCCGAACCCACTTCTCTTCCCCCCCATCGCATCACCTGTCCTCCATCGCACCCACCGGTCAACGCTACAAAAACCACCGCGCCCTCCTATTTCCAAACCCTGAGACCCGTCGAAGTTGGTGGAGCGTGCGGAGGCGCCACGCGTGGCGGAGGCTGATCGACAGCTAGGGCCTCGTACGGCGTGCGACTGGAGGGTTTTGGAGTGAAGCTTTTGGGCTCGATCAATTCCAGAAAGCAACACTGCAACAGTGATGTTAATCAATGAAGGGAACGATAACAGTTTCTGAAGCGTGATGATCTGGTAATTATTTTAATTTACAAATTTAATTAGGTTGATTTGTAGGAGATGAGTATAATATTTGAAAAGATAAAAATCAGTTTTATTTAGAAAGTTATAGGAAAATTGATTTTTAATTTATAGAAATACTTTGATTTTTAAGGAAGAAAAGTTTGGATTTTTATTTAGAGAAGTTTGAAATATAATGTTTATTATATAGAAAGGGTAAAGATATAATTTTTATATTTTTGAAGAATTAAAGATATGACTTTTATATTTTTAAACAATTGAAAATATGATTTTTATATTTTTAAAGTATTAAAAATATAGTCTTTACTATATAGCGATTATGAAAATATGATTTTTATATTTTTAAAGTAGTAAAAATATAATCTTTTATATTGTAGAAAGATAAAAATATAATCTTTGCATAGTAGGAACTATAAAAATATAATCTTTATGAGATATAGAATGTAAAAATACCATCTTTTTATATGTAGCGAAATAAAAATCAGATTTTTATGATATATATGTTGAAATAAAGAGGTAATTTTTATGGTGATGAAATGAAAATAAAATCTTTATTTTTATAAAGGCGAAATCTTTAAAATTGAAAAGGCAAAATCTTTATATGGAAAATAGCGTGATAAAAATATAATTTTTATCTATATATCATCGAAGTAAAAATGCGATTTTTATATATTGAATAGAGAAGTAAAAATGCGATTTTTATATATTGAATAGAGAAGTAAAAATGCGATTTTTATATATTGAATAGAGAAGTAAAAATGCGATTTTTATATATTGAATAGAGAAGTAAAAATGTGATTTTTATACATGTAGTGAATACGAGCAACGAAAGCGACAAAAGGCGAGAATGACGAAGACTTCTACATTTGAAGTGTCGTGAAGTTGGACAGCTATCTGTGAGAATTTCTCACCTTTCAATTTCATTTTCTAATTATATATATACTAGGATGCAGACGGTGCTTAGTAGCACCCGACACAATCATCCACAGACCATGGACTTGTTTGTTTGGTTGCATAGATTAGTTAGATGATTTGATTTGAATTTGGTTGTTTGATGAATTTGATTGATGTGTGAATGGCGTGGGCCTTCACTAGACCGGGGATAAGGCTAGGCCTCGTCCCGTTTCTAGTATCGTGCCGTTATGCCGCCGAAATTTTCTAAAATAAGTTAGAAAAATAAAAATATCATTTTATTTAAAGAATGAACTGAATAGAAATTCATATGTTGGAATAAAATGTTTTATCGTTAAAAATATAATTTTTAACGTGAAAGTGAATAAAATAAAATATTCATTTACAAACCGGACGGTTTGTTGATGTACACCTATTTGAAGGACATTGATTGGGTCGATAAATTTTACACATCGCCCAACTGCACAAATAAAATCTGTGTTTGTTGACTTGAAACCCCACACGGGTGTTGGGATGAAATTTGAAGTCCACTCATCCTGATTGATTAAATATGTCGATCGATTGATTGACAGGCTGTTATAAGCGTTAGATATCTATATTTGATGCTTATACAGTATAGTGCACTTTGGTTGATGGTTGATTATTTTCAATGCTATAATATACATGTGTTGTATGAAAATCCATATAATTAATATTATATGGTGATTGATTGGGCCTCATTCCAATTTAGAAAATAAAGAAGAATATAAAATAAAGGTTCATGTGTTGACTGTACTCATCCGTTGAGATTAGTCATGTGTTGAACGAAATATTTTAACAATAAAATTTATATCTTTATCTTTATAAAATAAAGGTTCATGTGTTGACTGTACTCATCCGTTGAGATTAGTCATGTGTTGAACGAAATATTTTAATAATAAAATTTGCATCTTTATCAATATAAAATAAAGGTTCATGTGTTGACAGTACTCATCCGTTGAGATTAGTTATGTGTTGAACGAATTATATTTAAAATAGAAATATTTGAAATAGAATATTTGAAATAGAATATTTGAAATAGAATATTTGAAAATAGAAATACATGAAGCCGTGTTGATTAGATTGACGCCATTTTGACGTGAACGATATTTATATCGATTTTATTCATTTTAAATTGAATATAAAACGATTTCGAAATGAATTGAATTGAAAACGATTTCGAAATGAATTGAATTGAAAACGATTTCGAAATGAATTGAATATAAAACGATTTCGAAATGAATTGAATATAAAACGATTTCGAAATGAATTGAACATAAAACGATTTCGAAATGAATTGAATTGAAAACGATTTCGAAATGAATTGAATATAAAATGATTTCGAAATGAATTGAATATAAAACGATTTAAAAATGAATTGAATAGAAAACGATTTCGAAATGAATTGAATATAAAACGATTTCGAAATGAATTGAATATAAAACGATTTCGAAATGAATTGAATTGAAAACGATTTCGAAATGAATTGAATATAAAACGATTTCGAAATGAATTGAATATAAAACGATTTCGAAATGAATTGAATTGAAAACGATTTCGAAATGAATTGAATATAAAACGATTTCGAAATGAATTGAATATAAAACGATTTCGAAATGAATTGAATATAAAACGATTTCGAAATGAATTGAATATAAAACGATTTCGAAACGAAATGAATATAAAACGATTTCGAAATGAATTGAATATAAAACGATTTCGAAATGAATTGAATATAAAACGATTTCGAAATGAATTGAATATAAAACGATTTCGAAATGAATTGAATTGAAAACGATTTCGAAATTAATTGAATTGAAAACGATTTCAAAATGAATTGAATATAAAACGATTTCGAAATGAATTGAATATAAAACGATTTCGAAATGAATTGAATATAAAACGATTTCGAAATGAATTGAATATAAAACGATTTCGAGATGAATTGAATATAAAACGATTTCGAAATGAATTGAATATAAAACGATTTCGAAATGAATTGAATATAAAACGATTTCGAAATGAATTGAATATAAAACGATTTCGAAATGAATTGAATATAAAACGATTTCGAAATGAATTGAATATAAAACGATTTCGAAATGAATTGAATATAAAACGATTTCGAAATGAATTGAATTGAAAACGATTTCGAAATGAATTGAATATAAAACGATTTCGAAATGAATTGAATATAAAACGATTTCGAAATGAATTGAATTGAAAACGATTTCGAAATGAATTGAATATAAAACGATTTCGAAATGAATTGAATATAAAACGATTTCGAAATGAATTGATTTGAAAACGATTTCGAAATGAATTGAATTGAAAACGATTTCGAAATGAATTGAATATAAAACGATTTCGAAATGAATTGAATAGAAAATGAATTTGATTTCAATTGAATAGAAAATGAATTTGATTTCAATTGAATATATAACGAATTTGATTGAATAGAAAACCAATTTGAGTTGAATCGAATAGAAAACCAATTTGAATTGAATAGAAAACCAATTTGAATTGAATTGAATAGAAAACCAATTTGAATTGAATCGAATTGAAAACGACTTTGAAATTGAATTGAATTGAAAATGAATTCAAATTGAATTGAAAGCGAATTGAAATGAATTCAAATTGAATTGAAATTTGAATTGAATAGAAATGAATTTTAAAACGAATTTAAAAGGAAAAATTCAATTTTGATTTGAATTGAAATGGAAGTTGAAATTGTTTTTAAAACGAATTTAAAAACTATTTATAAAATTCGTTTTGAATGGTAATCGACGAAATATATATTATATATATTATCTATATAATATAATGGCCTGAATAGAACGCGCCGCGCCGCGGCAGTTCGTGAATTTCGACCATTTATTTCAAACGGACATTACGGGAGATCCGACCGTCAGATTCTCCTAAAACCGGAACCGTTGGGTTCGTATCGAAAAGAGCTTTCTAACGAATATTGGAAATTCAAAATCTAACGGTTGGATTTGGAGATACGTCCAAATCAAATTTAGAAAAGGTCGCTATAGGTGCAGTTCGATGGCCTTTGATGGAAATCGACTGTACGGGCCTTGATAAAATTATTAAAAATGGTAATAATTAGTGTAAAATCATAAGAAATGATTTGAGAAAAATTGGGGTGAAAAACTCCATATTTGAAAAGATAAAAATAGATTTTTATCGAAACGAACTAGTTTGAACTCAATTTAAAACCCGGGTTTTTATTTTTAAATAAATAAATTAGATTTAAAAAGGGGTTTTAAATAATCGGAATTCCTAATATATTTGATTGGATTTGAAATGGGTTTATCGTGAACTGTGTTTTAAATAACACTAGTTCTTTAACCCGATAATAAATAGAATGTGATTTGGGTTTGTCGTGAACTGTGTTTTAAATAACACCTAGTTCTTTAACCCAGTAAAAGGAGTTTTAACGAATCTGCAATTAGATTGAAATGTGAATTCGTAATCTAAATTTCCCAATTTAGAAAATGAACGAGAATGGAGTATTACCAGTTTTGCTCCAAAGCGATAGTTAAATCTTTAATTAGATTTGAACGTGAAATGGTAATTAATTTTACCGATAACACCACGGTGTTAGATATGGAGTGTTACCAGTTTTGCTTCATGGGATGAATAGGTTGGGATTGGGAAATAAAATAAATAATTACTTCGGTGTGGTTCGCTAATCTCGACTAGTTTAGAAAAACCATAATTTGGTTTGAAACGACATCCAAAGGTAGATTACAGGATAAATTTTAAAGAATTTATCTTGGATAAAATTAATGGGAACCTTTCCCTAAGAATGTGGAATTTAGAAACTAGCTGTAGGTTGGCTAAGAAGAATGGTTTCCTGGGTATTGATCTGATGTTGGTTTCGGCCTTCGGGGTTAATGTTTGGGAAATTGTTCTCTTGCTAATTTGCGGTTAGTGACTAATGAATTGGAATGAGGCGTATGTTGTGTTTGTGTAACATTTGTTTTCAATATACGCGGGTTGTTCGGAAAGACCGGGTTTACACCCATTCTGAATAATTGATTCGACGATATGTCGAAGATGAAGACGGTGGTCGAAGACCAGAAGTCTTCACATCGTTTGGATAATTACTGACGATCCTGATTGGGCTGTACACCCAAGAGGATGGAAATAGTTGGTGGTCGTCCAGACGTACCTGGAGATGGATGGATATGCGAGGAAAGTGCCTCCGGTTCCGTTCAGACCCAGAACGGACTTGTAAATGGATTATGTGTCTGACATTGGATTTTATTCTGTGTTGATTGATTTCTATTAAATATACATCTGTTTGGCGGCGGAGAATTTATTCTTTTGCTTAACGCCCTTCTCTGAGACGTACGAGCTCAGAGGTTGTATATCGATGGACATCAGTCGCATGGCATGAATTGCCTGTGTGGCACGCTAAGATGCAATGATCAAGGCTTCTGTTGAAAAGCAAAGTCTTGTGGTTGATGATCAAAGCACGGCCCCTGTGGCGTAGCTTTGTGTATAACGTGAATTCGCGAGCCTCACACCTCGGTATGAGTCAAAAACGGGATACGGACTGCAGGGAGAGCACGACGTTTCTTTCTAGCTTTGGTGGTGTCAGTGACTTACCAGCCCTGACATTTATATACTTTTCACCTATGTGGTTGTTGGAATGCGAGGCGCCTCGATTATAGGTCTGTAAGGACCGGGAAACGTGTGTTCAGGAATAAATAATCCTCTAACGTAAGTGAGGACCGGCCCTGAAGCATCCAGGGGTTGCCCAGAGTGCGTAGCCCCGGGACATTTGCTAGAGTGTCTCGAGCGCGGAGAGGAGCTTGCCCCTTGCCTCGACTCATGACGGAAATCCAATTTTCAATACGTGTATTGCGGTTTTAATTGTAGAACTAGTATGGCGACATGATATATGGTACCCATGCCATCTATGATTTATATTTATGATTGAAATTGTTTTGACACTATACACTTATTATAGTATCAAATGATTTGTTTTAAACGTACCAAGCATGTTTGGCTATTGTCACGGCAAGGAATTTCGCTCGGTCCGAACCAGTCGCTAAACCGACCCAGACCGTTCGAAACGCCCTATCGTTGAGAACACGACAAAACAGAACGCATACAGAAGAACATTTCATTGTATATTACAACAATGCATCAGATTACAAGAATATACAGAGTATAAAAGAATATTACACAGAATTATCAGAGATTAAATTACATTTAAATACATCGCAGCGGAAAATAATACAATACACAACTTAGAATGAGATATACGGATACAAAGCTTTCCGGATATCGTTCCAGCTGTGAACCAGGATCCTGTGAATAAAATCTGCAAAACCGAAACTACTAGCTGCCCGTGTCAAAATAAGGGCACCCAGAGTTTAGGTTAAAACAATAAACTCCAGGTCAGTCATGTGACTGGTGTGAGAACTAAAACAGTTATTAATCTTTGTTTTAAATCATTAGGTAAATCAAGGGACCACGCCGTATAACACGGAACGGGTTTCCTCCCAAGAATACCAGTGCATAAAACAATCAGCGCAATGCTAAATAAAGAAAAATGAAGCTGTTATAAGACCCAGGTCCCATCACACAATGCAACGCAGCCGAGGATAGGGTTTTCCCTTATAACAGCCAAAGGATGCTTGATACGTTTTAAAACAAATCATTTGATACTATTATAAGTGTATAAAACAACTTCAAATCATAAGTATCAATCATAGGCGGCATGGGTACCATATATCATGTCGCCATATATAGGTTTACAAATAAAACCGCAAATGTCACGTATTTGGAAATTGGATTTCCGTCTATGAACCGAGGCAAAAGATAGTCCTCAACCGATTCGTGACTCTCTAGCCCGAGCCACAGGTCAGAGCTCGAGTGACCTTGGAGCGACAGGGCCGGTCCACCGATGTGGATTAAAATGCCTGAACACTACGTTTCCCCACCCTATGGGGTGTAAGTCTGGTCCGTCAGCCGACCAGAATGCATCGGCCGAAACCGATATAACCAAGGCGCCTCGCAACAGCAACAACCACATAAGTCAAACTCGTCAGGGCGTGTAAAACCACTGACGCCACTTCTAACTAGAAAGAAACGCAAGTCCTCCCTGAGGTCCGTCTCCCGTTTTTGGTTCATACCGGGTGTGAAACACGCGAGGTAAACGTTACACAAAGCTACGCCACAAAGGCCGTGCTTTGATCATCACCACAAGACTTTGCTTTTCAACAGAAGCCTTGATCATTTGCATCTTAGCATGCCACACAGGCAAACCATCCTATGCAACCGATATCAGTCACACAGAATGAAATCCGATGTCAGACACACAGTCCATTTACAAGTCCGTTCTGGGTCTGAACGAAACCGGAGGCACCTAGTACCCCGCATATCCATCGATCTCCAAGTACGTCTGGACGATCACTAACTGTTTCCATCTTCTTGGGTGTACAGCCCAATCAAGATCATCAGTTATCACCCAAACGACGTGAAGACCTCCGGTCTTCGACCATCGTCTTCATCTTCGACTTATCGTCGTATCAGTTATTCAGAATGGGTTAAACCCGGTCTTTCCGAATAACTCGCGTATATATTATAAAAGTGTTACACAAACACAACATACGCCTCATTCCAACTCATTAGTCATTAACCGTAAATTAATCAAGAGAATAATTCCCCAAATATTAACCCCGAAGGCCGAAACCAACATCAGATCAATATCCAGAAAACCATTCTACTTAGCTAACCGACAGTTAGTTTCTAAATTTCACGTTCAAATCTAATTAAAGATTTAACTATCGCCTGGAGCAAAACTGTGGTACTCCATTCTCGATCTTTTCAATCTAATTAAAGATTCATTAAAACTCCACTTAGTTTTAATCTGTGACTGGGTTAAAGAATCAGTGTCATTTAAAACACGGTTCACGATAAACCCAAAATCACATCCCATTAATTATCGGGTTAAAGAACAAGTGTTATTTAAAACACTGTTCACGATAAACCCAAAAATCAATATCCATTCAATTCCAATTAAATATTATTTAATTGGTACACTTCATTAAATCTAAATCAAAAGATTTAATCTTTTCTCAGCTGGGTTCAAGAACAGTGTTAGTGAAGACACCATTCACGACAAACCCAAATCACATTCATTAATTATCGGGTTAAAGAACAAGTGTTATTTAAAACACTGTTCACGATAAACCCAAAAATCAATATCAATTCAATTCCAATTAAATATTATTTAATTGGTACACTTCATTAAATCTAAATAAAAAGATTTAATCATTTCTCAACTGGGTTCAAGAACAGTGTTAGTGAAGACACCATTCACGACAAACCCAAATCACATTTGATATTAAATACAAGGCTCTGAATAGAAAATATCCCGGCTTATATTCAATATCAAATTCTACGATTAACAAATGTCGTATTGGAAATAACGATATAAATATATATCTTTCAAATTTCCATAACAACACCTGTATAATCACGAATTCCAACATCGAAATATTCCGAAGACAATTTCGATTCAAATCCACTCCAATGCAATCATTGGAAATTTTGGTTATTTTTAAAACCCTTTTCGAATTCAATTTATTTATTTAAAAATAAATAGAATTATAATTCTAGTTCAAAACTAGTTCATTTTGATAAAAACTATTTTTATCCCTTTTCAAATAGGGAGTTTTTCATCCCAATTCTTTCTAAATCATTTCTTATGATTTTACACAAATTATTACTATTTTTAATAATTTTATCAAGGCCCGTACAGTCGATTTCCATCAATGGCCATCGAACTGCACTTACAGCGACCTTTTTCGAATTTGATTTGGACGTAACTCCAAATCCAACCGTTAGATTTCTAATTTATCACATTCGTTAGAAAGCTCTTTTCGATACGAACCCAACGGTTCCGGTTTTAGGAGAATCCGACGGTCGGATCTCCCGTAATGCCCGTTTGAAATAAATGGTCGAAATTCGCGAACTGCCGCGGCGCGGCGCGTTCTATTCAGGCCATTATATTATATATATAATATATATAATATATACTTCGTCGATTTCTATTTAAAACGAATTATATAAATCGTTTTGAATTCGTTTCAAAAACATTTTCAACTTCCTTTTCAATTCAAATCACAATTGAATTCTTCTTTATAGATTCGTTTTAAAATTCATTTCTATTCAATTCAAATTTCAATTCAATTTGAATTCGTTTTCAATTCAATTCATTTCGAAATCGTTTTCAATTCAATTCATTTCGAAATCGTTTTCAATTCAATTCATTTCGAAATCGTTTTCAATTCAATTCATTTCGAAATCGTTTTCAATTCAATTCATTTCGAAATCGTTTTCAATTCAATTCATTTCGAAATCGTTTTCAATTCACTTCATTTCGAAATCGTTTTCAATTCAATTCATTTCGAAATCGTTTTCAATTCAATTCATTTCGAAATCGTTTTCAATTCAATTCATTTCGAAATCGTTTTCAATTCAATTCATTTCGAAATCGTTTTCAATTCAATTCATTTCGAAATCGTTTTCAATTCAATTCATTTCGAAATCGTTTTCAATTCACTTTGAATTCGTTTTCAATTCAATTCATTTCGAAATTGTTTTCAATTCAATTCATTTCGAAATCGTTTTCAATTCAATTCATTTCGAAATCGTTTTCAATTCAATTCATTTCGAAATCGTTTTCAATTCAATTCATTTCGAAATCACTTTTCAATATTCATTTTAAAATGAATAAAATCGATATAAATATCGTTCACGTCAAAATGGCGTCAATCTAATCCTCACGGCTTCACATATTTCTATTTTCAAATATTCTATTTCAAATATTTCTATTTCAATTATTTCTATTTCAAATATTTCTATTTCAAATATTTCTTTTTTTTTTCGAAACTGGAATGAGGCCCAATCAATTACCATATAATGTTAATTATATGGATTTTCTACAACACATGTATATATCAACAACGATGAATAATCAACCATCAACCAAAGTGCACTACACTGTATAAGCATCAAATATAGACATTTAACGCTTATACCAGCTTGTCAATCAATCGATCGACATATTTAATCAATCAGGATGAGTGAACTTCAAATTTCATCCTAACACCCGTGTGGGGTTTCAAACAATCAAACACATATTTTATTTGTGCAGTTAGGCGATGTGTAAAATTTATCGACCCAATCAACGTCATTCAAATAGGTGTACATAAACAAACCGTCTGGTTTGTAAATGAATATTTTATTTTTTTCTCGCATTCACGTTAAAAATTATATTTTTAACGATAAAACATTTTATTTCAACATATGAATTTCTATTCAGTTCATTCTTTAAATAAAATGATATTTTTATTTTTCTAACTTATTTTAGAAAATTTCGGCGGCATAACGGCACGATACTAGAAACGGGACGAGGCCTAGCCTTATCCCCGGTCTAGTGAAGGCCCACGCCATTCACTCATCAATCAAATCAATTTCATTTTGCAAACCACAAAATTTGGAGTAAGGGTCTAACCTAGCCTTACTCCTACGCCTTATAACGGCGCACGTCTAATCCTAACCAATTTATCGATTCGATTTTTCACATCACAAACCACATTCAAACCAATATCGCAATCAATCACCAAACAATCAAACAAACAAGTCCATGGTCTGTGGACGATTGTGTCGGGTGCTACTAAGCACCGTCTGCATCCTAGTATATATATATATATATAACTAGAAAAATAAATTGAGAGGTGAGAAATTCTCACCTATAGCTATCCTAGCTCCACGGCACTTCTAATGCAGAATTCTTCGTCGACCTCGCCTTTTTGTCGCTTTCGCCCGTATTCTCTACATATGTAAAAATCTCATTTTTACCTCGCTATTCAATATATAAAAAAAATCGAATTTTTACTTTGCTATTCAATATATAAAAATCGAATTTTTACTTTGCTATTCAATATATAAAAATTCCATTTTTCTATCGAAGTTCAATTTATAAAAATTCTATTTTTCTATCGAAGTTCAATATATAAAAATTTTATTTTTCTCTCGAAGTTCTATATATAAAAATCATATTTTTATCTTGAAGTTCTATATATAAAAATCATATTTTTATCTCGAAGTTCTATATATAAAAATCATATTTTTATCTCGAAGTTCTATATATAAAAATCATATTTTTATCTCGAAGTTCTATATATAAAAATCATATTTTTATCTCGAAGTTCTATATATAAAAATCATATTTTTATCTCGAAGTTCTATATATAAAAAATCTAGTCTTTGGTATTCAAACCTTTTTCTAAAAATCAGTTTTTATATCTTTAAAAAAATCAGTTTTTATAATGCTTTTAAAATCAGTTTTTAAAATGTAAAAATCAGTTTTTAAATGTTTTAAAATCAGTTTTTAAAATGCTTTAAAATCAGTTTTTAAAATGCTTTAAAATCAGTTTTTAAAATGTAAAAATCAGTTTTTAAAATGTTTTAAAATCAGTTTTTAAAATGCTTTAAAATCAGTTTTTAAAATGCTTTAAAATCAGTTTTTAAAATGTAAAAATCAGTTTTTAAAATGTAAAAATCAGTTTTTTTTTTATTTACCTTAAACCCTAATTAAAATATAAAACAAAAATAAAATATTAATAATAAAACTTACAGCGACCTAGGTTGGAGGAGGGGGGGTTACGGCGGCTTCCTCAAGCCAGGGGGGGTCGGAATCGAAGCCGCGGAGGTGGGTGGAGGGTCTGGCGGTGGGCGTCGTTCAAATAGAAGAGAAGGGGGGATTCGCGAGCAGGGGGTGCGTGGTAGGAGCAGCTCGAGGTGGGGAAGAAGGAGGAGAGGGGCGGAGAGGCTCTGGCGGCGGTCGGAGCTCAGGCGATGGGGGGGGGTCGGCGTTCGATTCGAACGATTCTTTTTTTTTTTTTTCTGTATCAATGAATTCGGGGGGGGGCAAAGGTTATAGGAAAGAGAATTTTTTTTTTTTATTTAATTATTTATTTATTCAAAAAGGTTGACTTTTACATATGATCCCAAAACGAGGCCCACCGCCTGTCGTCCATAACGTTCTACCCCCATTCCGAACACAATGGGACATGTATCGTCAGCTGATTCGACTGTTACAATCAGTTTCCTTTTGAATTTACATTTAAATCACTATATTGAATTTTAAACGCACATTTCAAATTACCGGGGTCACATACTAACTAGAAAAATTCTAGAAAAATATTTTCTAGCTTCGTATCAACGATACGGTCCTAACAAAACTAGTTTCGTCGAATTCTGAGACCGTTGGAAAAATGGCCAATTTCCAGTCGATTAAAATCAACTGAAACTGGTTAAACGCGTTTTCTTTCGCCACGCTCACATATTGATTCGAAAAATTATGAAATTTGGAATCTAGCAATAACTTAACATCACGGACCCAACAAAACTGGTTTCGTCGAAATCCGAGGTCGTTTGCAAAATGTCCATTTTTAAGGGCCTGAATTCTATAGCGACTATTCAGAATTTTCAACTGGACATATCTTTTGATTCCCGCTATGAAATCTTGATTTTTCGGATTCGATAGAAAGATATTATCAATTAGATCCTATCATTTTTGGTTTCACTAAAATCCGGATTGTTTTGCACCCGGTACGTTCAATTGAAGTTTAAAATCAAATTATCGAACTACCGCGCCATTTTCAATTCTATTTATAATTATATATAAATATTTATATTCTAACGACGACGCGTATAAATATATACGTTCGAATTATATTCAAAATAAATTTCTCGTCGATATTATTTAAAATAATCCATTTTAAATAATCAAAATTCGCTAAAATTGCCAAAATAAAAATTTTAAACTGGCCCAGATTTTACGGGTTGTTACAATCTCCCCCACTTAAAACTTTTCGTCCCCGAAAAGGAACAAAGTCGAAAGTGGTTTGATTAATAAGCTCCACGATCGATCAGGCTTCCATTCTCCAACTCTTTAGTTTCTGAGAATTTTCAAAATTTCAAAAATTTGGCTAACACCCTAAATTTTTGAAAAATTTCGCCATAACCTCCCCTGCACCGGGAGCATCGGGGAATTTCAAATAGCTTCCCCGGTCCTTCAGATCTCAAAAAGAAAAAGAAAAAGCCAAGCGGCTAGCCAATAGGCTCACAAAATCATCATCACCCAAACAAAACAGGAAATTATGTAGTAAACATGTACCTATTTGTCGGGCAAACAAATTTTATTCTCTGGCTCTAGCCTCCTTGCTATGACCTGTTCAATGATATATATGTATATGCTAGCAAATGCGACCAATTTCAATAAAATTCAATATTTGACTCTAATGAACCAAATGGTTCAAATTTTAATTATTCAAACAATAGCCAAACAATACAACCATCAATCTATTAGTTGATTAGTTTTTCAAATGCATAACTTTGATATATATACAGAAAATCATGTTTTTGATGCCAATTCACAACAATGTGTTCTAGCTATATATATAAGATTTGGTTCTCACACTAGTCTAATGGAAATATATAGATATCACACCTTCGAAACACGAATATAAATACTGATAATGCGGCCGCATTACCAAAATTATCTCCGGGCGACTAGAGTGTGATTCCATATCTATCCAATATATTAAAATTTCAAATACACGCGGATCAGACGTATACGCAAAATCTATATATACTGGATTGTCCACATCAATATAATTAAATAATCAAATACGAATAAGTGATTTAAATTTTCAAAACAAAAGTTTGTTTTCATTTTAAAAATATACTCTTCACACTCGTTCTAGGATACTACTGATCCTATCTCTAACGAGTCATCCCATTGGATATTACTAATCCAATTATCTGATGAATTCTTTCGTATGGTTCTAATGTGCCTTGTTCTCTGAGCTTTGTAAACCAAAGCTCTGATACCAACTGTCACGGCAAGGAATTTCGCTCGGTCCGAACCAGTCGCTAAACCGACCCAGACCGTTCGAAACGCCCTATCGTTGAGAACACGACAAAACAGAACGCATACAGAAGAACATTTCATTGTATATTACAACAATGCATCAGATTACAAGAATATACAGAGTATAAAAGAATATTACACAGAATTATCAGAGATTAAATTACATTTAAATACATCGCAGCGGAAAATAATACAATACACAACTTAGAATGAGATATACGGATACAAAGCTTTCCGGATATCGTTCCAGCTGTGAACCAGGATCCTGTGAATAAAATCTGCAAAACCGAAACTACTAGCTGCCCGTGTCAAAATAAGGGCACCCAGAGTTTAGGTTAAAACAATAAACTCCAGGTCAGTCATGTGACTGGTGTGAGAACTAAAACAGTTATTAATCTTTGTTTTAAATCATTAGGTAAATCAAGGGACCACGCCGTATAACACGGAACGGGTTTCCTCCCAAGAATACCAGTGCATAAAACAATCAGCGCAATGCTAAATAAAGAAAAATGAAGCTGTTATAAGACCCAGGTCCCATCACACAATGCAACGCAGCCGAGGATAGGGTTTTCCCTTATAACAGCCAAAGGATGCTTGATACGTTTTAAAACAAATCATTTGATACTATTATAAGTGTATAAAATAACTTCAAATCATAAGTATCAATCATAGGCGGCATGGGTACCATATATCATGTCGCCATATATAGGTTTACAAATAAAACCGCAAATGTCACGTATTTGGAAATTGGATTTCCGTCTATGAACCGAGGCAAAAGATAGTCCTCAACCGATTCGTGACTCTCTAGCCCGAGCCACAGGTCAGAGCTCGAGTGACCTTGGAGCGACAGGGCCGGTCCACCGATGTGGATTAAAATGCCTGAACACTACGTTTCCCCACCCTATGGGGTGTAAGTCTGGTCCGTCAGCCGACCAGAATGCATCGGCCGAAACCGATATAACCGAGGCGCCTCGCAACAGCAACAACCACATAAGTCAAACTCGTCAGGGCGTGTAAAACCACTGACGCCACTTCTAACTAGAAAGAAACGCAAGTCCTCCCTGAGGTCCGTCTCCCGTTTTTGGTTCATACCGGGTGTGAAACACGCGAGGTAAACGTTACACAAAGCTACGCCACAAAGGCCGTGCTTTGATCATCACCACAAGACTTTGCTTTTCAACAGAAGCCTTGATCATTTGCATCTTAGCATGCCACACAGGCAAACCATCCTATGCAACCGATATCAGTCACACAGAATGAAATCCGATGTCAGACACACAGTCCATTTACAAGTCCGTTCTGGGTCTGAACGAAACCGGAGGCACCTAGTACCCCGCATATCCATCGATCTCCAAGTACGTCTGGACGATCACTAACTGTTTCCATCTTCTTGGGTGTACAGCCCAATCAAGATCATCAGTTATCACCCAAACGACGTGAAGACCTCCGGTCTTCGACCATCGTCTTCATCTTCGACTTATCGTCGTATCAGTTATTCAGAATGGGTTAAACCCGGTCTTTCCGAATAACTCGCGTATATATTATAAAAGTGTTACACAAACACAACATACGCCTCATTCCAACTCATTAGTCATTAACCGTAAATTAATCAAGAGAATAATTCCCCAAATATTAACCCCGAAGGCCGAAACCAACATCAGATCAATATCCAGAAAACCATTCTACTTAGCTAACCGACAGTTAGTTTCTAAATTTCACGTTCAAATCTAATTAAAGATTTAACTATCGCCTGGAGCAAAACTGTGGTACTCCATTCTCGATCTTTTCAATCTAATTAAAGATTCATTAAAACTCCACTTAGTTTTAATCTGTGACTGGGTTAAAGAATCAGTGTCATTTAAAACACGGTTCACGATAAACCCAAAATCACATCCCATTAATTATCGGGTTAAAGAACAAGTGTTATTTAAAACACTGTTCACGATAAACCCAAAAATCAATATCCATTCAATTCCAATTAAATATTATTTAATTGGTACACTTCATTAAATCTAAATCAAAAGATTTAATCTTTTCTCAGCTGGGTTCAAGAACAGTGTTAGTGAAGACACCATTCACGACAAACCCAAATCACATTCATTAATTATCGGGTTAAAGAACAAGTGTTATTTAAAACACTGTTCACGATAAACCCAAAAATCAATATCAATTCAATTCCAATTAAATATTATTTAATTGGTACACTTCATTAAATCTAAATAAAAAGATTTAATCATTTCTCAACTGGGTTCAAGAACAGTGTTAGTGAAGACACCATTCACGACAAACCCAAATCACATTTGATATTAAATACAAGGCTCTGAATAGAAAATATCCCGGCTTATATTCAATATCAAATTCTACGATTAACAAATGTCGTATTGGAAATAACGATATAAATATATATCTTTCAAATTTCCATAACAACACCTGTATAATCACGAATTCCAACATCGAAATATTCCGAAGACAATTTCGATTCAAATCCACTCCAATGCAATCATTGGAAATTTTGGTTATTTTTAAAACCCTTTTCGAATTCAATTTATTTATTTAAAAATAAATAGAATTATAATTCTAGTTCAAAACTAGTTCATTTTGATAAAAACTATTTTTATCCCTTTTCAAATAGGGAGTTTTTCATCCCAATTCTTTCTAAATCATTTCTTATGATTTTACACAAATTATTACTATTTTTAATAATTTTATCAAGGCCCGTACAGTCGATTTCCATCAATGGCCATCGAACTGCACTTACAGCGACCTTTTTCGAATTTGATTTGGACGTAACTCCAAATCCAACCGTTAGATTTCTAATTTATCACATTCGTTAGAAAGCTCTTTTCGATACGAACCCAACGGTTCCGGTTTTAGGAGAATCCGACGGTCGGATCTCCCGTAATGCCCGTTTGAAATAAATGGTCGAAATTCGCGAACTGCCGCGGCGCGGCGCGTTCTATTCAGGCCATTATATTATATATATAATATATATAATATATACTTCGTCGATTTCTATTTAAAACGAATTATATAAATCGTTTTGAATTCGTTTCAAAAACATTTTCAACTTCCTTTTCAATTCAAATCACAATTGAATTCTTCTTTATAGATTCGTTTTAAAATTCATTTCTATTCAATTCAAATTTCAATTCAATTTGAATTCGTTTTCAATTCAATTCATTTCGAAATCGTTTTCAATTCAATTCATTTCGAAATCGTTTTCAATTCAATTCATTTCGAAATCGTTTTCAATTCAATTCATTTCGAAATCGTTTTCAATTCAATTCATTTCGAAATCGTTTTCAATTCAATTCATTTCGAAATCGTTTTCAATTCACTTCATTTCGAAATCGTTTTCAATTCAATTCATTTCGAAATCGTTTTCAATTCAATTCATTTCGAAATCGTTTTCAATTCAATTCATTTCGAAATCGTTTTCAATTCAATTCATTTCGAAATCGTTTTCAATTCAATTCATTTCGAAATCGTTTTCAATTCAATTCATTTCGAAATCGTTTTCAATTCACTTTGAATTCGTTTTCAATTCAATTCATTTCGAAATCGTTTTCAATTCAATTCATTTCGAAATCGTTTTCAATTCAATTCATTTCGAAATCGTTTTCAATTCAATTCATTTCGAAATCGTTGTCAATTCAATTCATTTCGAAATCACTTTTCAATATTCATTTTAAAATGAATAAAATCGATATAAATATCGTTCACGTCAAAATGGCGTCAATCTAATCCTCACGGCTTCACATATTTCTATTTTCAAATATTCTATTTCAAATATTTCTATTTCAATTATTTCTATTTCAAATATTTCTATTTCAAATATTTCTTTTTTTTTTCGAAACTGGAATGAGGCCCAATCAATTACCATATAATGTTAATTATATGGATTTTCTACAACACATGTATATATCAACAACGATGAATAATCAACCATCAACCAAAGTGCACTACACTGTATAAGCATCAAATATAGACATTTAACGCTTATACCAGCTTGTCAATCAATCGATCGACATATTTAATCAATCAGGATGAGTGAACTTCAAATTTCATCCTAACACCCGTGTGGGGTTTCAAACAATCAAACACATATTTTATTTGTGCAGTTAGGCGATGTGTAAAATTTATCGACCCAATCAACGTCATTCAAATAGGTGTACATAAACAAACCGTCTGGTTTGTAAATGAATATTTTATTTTTTTCTCGCATTCACGTTAAAAATTATATTTTTAACGATAAAACATTTTATTTCAACATATGAATTTCTATTCAGTTCATTCTTTAAATAAAATGATATTTTTATTTTTCTAACTTATTTTAGAAAATTTCGGCGGCATAACGGCACGATACTAGAAACGGGACGAGGCCTAGCCTTATCCCCGGTCTAGTGAAGGCCCACGCCATTCACTCATCAATCAAATCAATTTCATTTTGCAAACCACAAAATTTGGAGTAAGGGTCTAACCTAGCCTTACTCCTACGCCTTATAACGGCGCACGTCTAATCCTAACCAATTTATCGATTCGATTTTTCACATCACAAACCACATTCAAACCAATATCGCAATCAATCACCAAACAATCAAACAAACAAGTCCATGGTCTGTGGACGATTGTGTCGGGTGCTACTAAGCACCGTCTGCATCCTAGTATATATATATATATATATATAACTAGAAAAATAAATTGAGAGGTGAGAAATTCTCACCTATAGCTATCCTAGCTCCACGGCACTTCTAATGCAGAATTCTTCGTCGACCTCGCCTTTTTGTCGCTTTCGCCCGTATTCTCTACATATGTAAAAATCTCATTTTTACCTCGCTATTCAATATATAAAAAAAATCGAATTTTTACTTTGCTATTCAATATATAAAAATCGAATTTTTACTTTGCTATTCAATATATAAAAATTCCATTTTTCTATCGAAGTTCAATTTATAAAAATTCTATTTTTCTATCGAAGTTCAATATATAAAAATTTTATTTTTCTCTCGAAGTTCTATATATAAAAATCATATTTTTATCTCGAAGTTCTATATATAAAAATCATATTTTTATCTCGAAGTTCTATATATAAAAATCATATTTTTATCTCGAAGTTCTATATATAAAAATCATATTTTTATCTCGAAGTTCTATATATAAAAATCATATTTTTATCTCGAAGTTCTATATATAAAAATCATATTTTTATCTCGAAGTTCTATATATAAAAAATCTAGTCTTTGGTATTCAAACCTTTTTCTAAAAATCAGTTTTTATATCTTTAAAAAAATCAGTTTTTATAATGCTTTTAAAATCAGTTTTTAAAATGTAAAAATCAGTTTTTAAAATGTTTTAAAATCAGTTTTTAAAATGCTTTAAAATCAGTTTTTAAAATGCTTTAAAATCAGTTTTTAAAATGTAAAAATCAGTTTTTAAAATGTTTTAAAATCAGTTTTTAAAATGCTTTAAAATCAGTTTTTAAAATGCTTTAAAATCAGTTTTTAAAATGTAAAAATCAGTTTTTTTTTTTTTTTTACCTTAAACCCTAATTAAAATATAAAACAAAAATAAAATATTAATAATAAAACTTACAGCGACCTAGGTTGGAGGAGGGGGGGTTACGGCGGCTTCCTCAAGCCAGGGGGGTCGGAATCGAAGCCGCGGAGGTGGGTGGAGGGTCTGGCGGTGGGCGTCGTTCAAATAGAAGAGAAGGGGGGATTCGCGAGCAGGGGGTGCGTGGGAGGAGCAGCTCGAGGTGGGGAAGAAGGAGGAGAGGGGCGGAGAGGCTCTGGCGGCGGTCGGAGCTCAGGCGATGGGGGGGGGGGGGGGGGGGGTCGGCGTTCGATTCGAACGATTTTTTTTTTTTTTTTTTCTGTATCAATGAATTCGGGGGGGGCCAAAGGTTATAGGAAAGAGAAATTTTTTTTTTTATTTAATTATTTATTTATTCAAAAAGGTTGACTTTTACATATGATCCCAAAACGAGGCCCACCGCCTGTCGTCCATAACGTTCTACCCCCATTCCGAACACAATGGGACATGTATCGTCAGCTGATTCGACTGTTACAATCAGTTTCCTTTTGAATTTACATTTAAATCACTATATTGAATTTTAAACGCACATTTCAAATTACCGGGGTCACATACTAACTAGAAAAATTCTAGAAAAATATTTTCTAGCTTCGTATCAACGATACGGTCCTAACAAAACTAGTTTCGTCGAATTCTGAGACCGTTGGAAAAATGGCCAATTTCCAGTCGATTAAAATCAACTGAAACTGGTTAAACGCGTTTTCTTTCGCCACGCTCACATATTGATTCGAAAAATTATGAAATTTGGAATCTAGCAATAACTTAACATCACGGACCCAACAAAACTGGTTTCGTCGAAATCTGAGGTCGTTTGCAAAATGTCCATTTTTAAGGGCCTGAATTCTATAGCGACTATTCAGAATTTTCAACTGGACATATCTTTTGATTCCCGCTATGAAATCTTGATTTTTCGGATTCGATAGAAAGATATTATCAATTAGATCCTATCATTTTTGGTTTCACTAAAATCCGGATTGTTTTGCACCCGGTACGTTCAATTGAAGTTTAAAATCAAATTATCGAACTACCGCGCCATTTTCAATTCTATTTATAATTATATATAAATATTTATATTCTAACGACGACGCGTATAAATATATACGTTCGAATTATATTCAAAATAAATTTCTCGTCGATATTATTTAAAATAATCCATTTTAAATAATCAAAATTCGCTAAAATTGCCAAAATAAAAATTTTAAACTGGCCCAGATTTTACGGGTTGTTACAGCTATTATAAGGGAAAACCCTATCCTCCGGCTTGCGTTGCATTGTGTGATGGGACCTGGGTCTTATAATAGCTTCATTTTTTGAAAAAGCATTGCGTTGTTTATTCTATGCACTGGTATTCTTGGGAGGAAACCCATTCCGTGTTATACGGCGTGGTCCCTTGAATTACTCTCTTTTAAAGTAAAGTTTAAATAACTGTTTTAGTTCTCACACCAGTCACATGACTGACCTGGAGTTTATTGTTTTAACCTAAACTCTGGGTGCCCTAATTTTCCGCACGGGCAGCTAGTAGTTTTGGTTTTGCAGATTTATATTCACAGGATCCTGGTTTACAGCTGGAATGATATCCGGAAAGCTCTGTATCCGTATATCACCTTCAGTTGTGCTTTGTATCATTTTCCGCTGCTATGTAATTTATTGTAATCTCTGATATTTATCGGATGTAATTTATTCATTTATACTCTGTATATTCTTGTATCTGGTGTAATTGTTGTAATAGCAATGAAATGTTCTTCTGTTTGTGTTCTGATTTGTCCTGTTCTCAAACAGTCAGGGGTTTCGAACGGTCTAGATTGGTTTAACGACTGATTCTGATCGAGCGAAATTCCTGGTCGTCACATTTGGTATCAGAGCTTTGGTTTACAGAGCTCGAGAACAAGACACATTAGAACCATACGAAAGAATTCATTAGATATTGGATTAGTAGTATCCAATTAGAATGACTCGTTAGAGATAGGATCAGTTGTGTCCTAGAACGAGTGTGAAGAGTATATTTTTCAAATGAAAACAATTTTGTTTTGAAATTTAAATCGTTTTATACGTATTTGAATATTTTATTTGTATTGAATTTGGACAATCCAATATATAAAGGTTTTGCTTATACGCGTCATGAACGTATATTCGAAGTTTTAATATACTGGATAGATATAGAATCACATTCTAGTCGCCCGGAGATGGTACTGATGATAGCACGTGCATCATCAGTATTTATGTTCGAGTTTCGAAGGTGTGATATCTATATATTTCCATTAGGCTGGTGTGAGAACCAAAACTTATATAGTTAGAACACATTGTTGTGAAATGGCATCAAAAACGAGATTTTTTGTATATATATCAAAATTTATGAATTTGAAGCGTTAAATCCACTAATTGATTGATGTTTGTGTTGTTTGTTTATTTGTTTGATAATTTTGAATCATTTAGCCTAATTGAATCAAATATTGAACTGTATTGAAAATTGGTCGCATTTGTTTGCATATACATATACTTACATTGAACAGGTCATAGCAAGGAGGCTAGAGCTGAAGAATAAAATTTGTTTGCCCGACAAATAGGTACATGTTTACTATAATTTACTGTTTTGTTTGGGTGATGATGATTTTATGAGCCTATTGGCTAGCCGCTTGGCTTTTTCTTTTTCTTTTTGAGATTAGAAGGACCGGGGAAGCTATTTGAAATTCCCCGATGCTCCCGGTGCAGGGGAGGTTATGGCGAAATTTTTCGAAAATTTAGGGTGTTAGCCAAATTTTTGAAAATTTGAAAATTCTCAGAAACTGAAAAGTTGGAGAATGGAAGCCAGATCGAACGTAGAGTTGATTAATCAAACCATTTTCGACTTTGTTCCTTTTCGGGGACGAAAAGTTTTAAGTGGGGGAGATTGTAATAACCCGGAAATTCTGAACCAGTTTAAAATTTTTATTTTGGCAATTTTAGCGAATTTTGAAGATTTTAAATAGATTATTTTAAATAATATCGACGAGAAAATTTATTTTGAATATAATTCGAACGTATATATTATATACGCCGTCGTTAGAATATAAATATTTATATATAATTATAAATAGAATTGAAAATGGCGCGGTAGTTCGATAATTCGATTTCAAACTTCAATTGAACACACCGGGTGCAAAACAATCCGGATTTTAGTGAAACCAAAAACAGTAGGATCTAATTGATGATATCTTTCCAACGAATCCGAAAAATCGAAATTTCATAGCGGGAATCAAAAGATATGTCCAGTTGAAAATTCTGAATAGTCGCTATGGAATTCAGGCCCTTAAAAATGGAAATTTTGCAAACAACCTCGGATTTCGACGAAACCACTTTTGTTGGTTTCCATGATGTTAAATTATTGCTAGATTCCAAATTTCATAATTTTTCGAATTAATATGTGAGCGTGGCAAAGGAAAACGCGTTTGACCAGTTTCAGTTGATTTTAATCGACTGGAAATTGGCCATTTTTCCAACGATCTCAGAATTCGGCGAAACTAGTTTTGTTAGGACCGTATCGTCAATACGAAGCTAGAAAATATTTTTATGAAATTTATAGAGTTACTATGTGACCCCGGTAATTTGAAACGTACGTTTAAAATTCAATGTAGAGATTTAAATGTAAATTCAACGGAAACAAATCGAATCGATCAAATCAGCTTGCGATACATATCCCATTGTGTTCGGAATGGGGGTATAACGCTATGGACGACAGGCGGTGGGCCTCGTTTCGAGGTCGTATGTAAAAGTCAACCTTTTTGCAATTAAAATAATAAAAATAAATATCTCTCTCCTACCCCCTATTCTCTTCTCAGGCCCCCCCCCCCCCGATATTTTCAATTCATTTATATAAAAAAAAAAGAAGCAGATCGAAATCGCGTCGCCCCTCCCCTTTCCCCGACGAGCCGCCGCGCCCCCAGGGCGATCGCCAACTCCGAACCCACTTCTCTTCCCCCCCATCGCATCACCTGTCCTCCATCGCACCCCCCGGTCAACGCTACAAAAACCACCGCGCCCTCCTATTTCCAAACCCTGAGACCCGTCGAAGTTGGTGGAGCGTGCGGAGGCGCCACGCATGGCGGAGGCTGATCGACAGCTAGGGCCTCGTACGGCGTGCGACTGGAGGGTTTCGGAGTGAAGCTTTTGGGCTCGATCAATTCCAGAAAGCAACACTGCAACAGTGATGTTAATCAATGAAGGGAACGATAACAGTTTCTGAAGCGTGATGATCTGGTAATTATTTTAATTTACAAATTTAAATAGGTTGATTTGTAGGAGATGAGTATAATATTTGAAAAGATAAAAATCAGTTTTATTTAGAAAGTTATAGGAAAATTGATTTTTAATTTATAGAAATACTTTGATTTTTAAGGAAGAAAAGTTTGGATTTTTATTTAGAGAAGTTTGAAATATAATGTTTATTATATAGAAAGGGTAAAGATATAATTTTTATATTTTTAAAGAATTAAAGATATGACTTTTATATTTTTAAACAATTAAAAATATGATTTTTATATTTTTAAAGTATTAAAAATATAGTCTTTACTATATAGCGATTATGAAAATATGATTTTTATATTTTTAAAGTAGTAAAAATATAATCTTTTATATTGTAGAAAGATAAAAATATAATCTTTGCATAGTAGGAACTATAAAAATATAATCTTTATGAGATATAGAATGTAAAAATACCATCTTTTTATATGTAGCGAAATAAAAATCAGATTTTTATGATATATATGTTGAAATAAAGAGGTAATTTTTATAATGATGAAATGAAAATAAAATCTTTATTTTTATAAAGGCGAAATCTTTAAAATTGAAAAGGCGAAATCTTTATATGGAAAATAGCGTGATAAAAATATAATTTTTATCTATATATCATCGAAGTAAAAATGCGATTTTTATATATTGAATAGAGAAGTAAAAATGCGATTTTTATATATTGAATAGAGAAGTAAAAATGCGATTTTTATATATTGAATAGAGAAGTAAAAATGCGATTTTTATATATTGAATAGAGAAGTAAAAATGCGATTTTTATACATGTAGTGAATACGAGCAACGAAAGCGACAAAAGGCGAGAATGACGAAGACTTCTACATTTGAAGTGTCGTGAAGTTGGACAGCTATCTGTGAGAATTTCTCACCTTTCAATTTCATTTTCTAATTATATATATACTAGGATGCAGACGGTGCTTAGTAGCACCCGACACAATCGTCCACAGACCATGGACTTGTTTGTTTGGTTGCATAGATTAGTTAGATGATTTGATTTGAATTTGGTTGTTTGATGAATTTGATTGATGTGTGAATGGCGTGGGCCTTCACTAGACCGGGGATAAGGCTAGGCCTCGTCCCGTTTCTAGTATCGTGCCGTTATGCCGCCGAAATTTTCTAAAATAAGTTAGAAAAATAAAAATATCATTTTATTTAAAGAATGAACTGAATAGAAATTCATATGTTGGAATAAAATGTTTTATCGTTAAAAATATAATTTTTAACGTGAAAGTGAATAAAATAAAATATTCATTTACAAACCGGACGGTTTGTTGATGTACACCTATTTGAAGGACATTGATTGGGTCGATAAATTTTACACATCGCCCAACTGCACAAATAAAATCTGTGTTTGTTGACTTGAAACCCCACACGGGTGTTGGGATGAAATTTGAAGTCCACTCATCCTGATTGATTAAATATGTCGATCGATTGATTGACAGGCTGTTATAAGCGTTAGATATCTATATTTGATGCTTATACAGTATAGTGCACTTTGGTTGATGGTTGATTATTTTCAATGCTATAATATACATGTGTTGTATGAAAATCCATATAATTAATATTATATGGTGATTGATTGGGCCTCATTCCAATTTAGAAAATAAAGAAGAATATAAAATAAAGGTTCATGTGTTGACTGTACTCATCCGTTGAGATTAGTCATGTGTTGAACGAAATATTTTAACAATAAAATTTATATCTTTATCTTTATAAAATAAAGGTTCATGTGTTGACTGTACTCATCCGTTGAGATTAGTCATGTGTTGAATGAAATATTTTAATAATAAAATTTGCATCTTTATCAATATAAAATAAAGGTTCATGTGTTGACAGTACTCATCCGTTGAGATTAGTCATGTGTTGAACGAATTATATTTAAAATAGAAATATTTGAAATAGAATATTTGAAATAGAATATTTGAAAATAGAAATACATGAAGCCGTGTTGATTAGATTGACGCCATTTTGACGTGAATGATATTTATATCGATTTTATTCATTTTAAATTGAATATAAAACGATTTCGAAATGAATTGAATTGAAAACGATTTCGAAATGAATTGAATTGAAAACGATTTCGAAATGAATTGAATATAAAACGATTTCAAAATGAATTGAATATAAAACGATTTCGAAATGAATTGAATATAAAACGATTTCGAAATGAATTGAATATAAAACGATTTCGAAATGAATTGAATTGAAAACGATTTCGAAATGAATTGAATATAAAACGATTTTGAAATGAATTGAATATAAAACGATTTCGAAATGAATTGAATTGAAAACGATTTCGAAATGAATTGAATATAAAACGATTTCGAAATGAATTGAATATAAAACGATTTCGAAATGAATTGAATTGAAATCGATTTCGAAATGAATTGAATATAAAACGATTTCGAAATGAATTGAATATAAAACGATTTCGAAATGAATTGAATTGAAAACGATTTCGAAATGAATTGAATATAAAACGATTTCGAAATGAATTGAATATAAAACAATTTCGAAATGAATTGAATATAAAATGATTTCGAAATGAATTGAATATAAAACGATTTCGAAATGAATTGAATATAAAACGATTTCGAAACGAATTGAATATAAAACGATTTCGAAATGAATTGAATATAAAACGATTTCGAAATGAATTAAATATAAAACGATTTCGAAATGAATTGAATATAAAATGATTTCGAAATGAATTGAATATAAAACGATTTCGAAATGAATTGAATATAAAACGATTTCGAAATGAATTGAATTGAAAACGATTTCGAAATGAATTGAATATAAAACGATTTCGAAATGAATTGAATATAAAACGATTTCGAAATGAATTGAATATAAAACGATTTCGAAATGAATTGAATATAAAACGATTTCGAAATGAATTGAATATAAAACGATTTCGAAATGAATTGAATATAAAACGATTTCGAAATGAATTGAATATAAAACGATTTCGAAATGAATTGAATTGAAAACGATTTCGAAATGAATTGAATATAAAATGATTTCGAAATGAATTGAATATAAAACGATTTCGAAATGAATTGAATTGAGAACGATTTCGAAATGAATTGAATATAAAACGATTTCGAAATGAATTGAATATAAAACGATTTCGAAATGAATTGAATTGAAAACGATTTCGAAATGAATTGAATTGAAAACGATTTCGAAATGAATTGAATATAAAACGATTTCGAAATGAATTGAATAGAAAATGAATTTGATTTCAATTGAATAGAAAATGAATTTGATTTCAATTGAATATATAACGAATTTGATTGAATAGAAAACCAATTTGAGTTGAATCGAATAGAAAACCAATTTGAATTGAATAGAAAACCAATTTGAATTGAATTGAATAGAAAACCAATTTGAATTGAATCGAATTGAAAACGACTTTGAAATTGAATTGAATTGAAAACGAATTCAAATTGAATTGAAAGCGAATTGAAATGAATTCAAATTGAATTGAAATTTGAATTGAATAGAAATGAATTTTAAAACGAATTTAAAAGGAAAAATTCAATTTTGATTTGAATTGAAATGGAAGTTGAAATTGTTTTTGAAACGAATTTAAAAACTATTTATAAAATTCGTTTTGAATGGTAATCGACGAAATATATATTATATATATTATCTATATAATATAATGGCCTGAATAGAACGCGCCGCGCCGCGGCAGTTCGTGAATTTCGACCATTTATTTCAAACGGACATTACGGGAGATCCGACCGTCGGATTCTCCTAAAACCGGAACCGTTGGGTTCGTATCGAAAAGAGCTTTCTAACGAATATTGGAAATTCAAAATCTAACGGTTGGATTTGGAGATACGTCCAAATCAAATTTAGAAAAGGTCGCTATAGGTGCAGTTCGATGGCCGTTGATGGAAATCGACTGTACGGGCCTTGATAAAATTATTAAAAATGGTATTAATTAGTGTAAAATCATAAGAAATGATTTGAGAAAAATTGGGGTGAAAAACTCCATATTTGAAAAGATAAAAATAGATTTTTATCGAAACGAACTAGTTTGAACTCAATTTAAAACCCGGGTTTTTATTTTTAAATAAATAAATTAGATTTAAAAAGGGGTTTTAAATAATCGGAATTCCTAATATATTTGATTGGATTTGAAATGGGTTTATCGTGAACTGTGTTTTAAATAACACTAGTTCTTTAACCCGATAATAAATAGAATGTGATTTGGGTTTGTCGTGAACTGTGTTTTAAATAACACCTAGTTCTTTAACCCAGTAAAAGGAGTTTTAACGAATCTGCAATTAGATTGAAATGTGAATTCGTAATCTAAATTTCCCAATTTAGAAAATGAACGAGAATGGAGTATTACCAGTTTTGCTCCAAAGCGATAGTTAAATCTTTAATTAGATTTGAACGTGAAATGGTGTAATAACCCGAAAATCTGGGCCAGTTTGAAATTTTTATTTTGGCAATTTTAGCGAATTTTGATTATTTAAAATGAATTATTTTAAATAAAATCGACGAGAAATTTATTTTGAATATAATTCGAACGAATATATTTATATGCGTCGTCGTTAGAATATAAATAATTATATAATTATAAATAGAATTGAAAATGGCGCGGTAGTTCGATAATTCGATTTCAAACTTCAATTGAATGTACCGGGTGCAAAACAATCCGGATTTTAGTGAAACCAAAAATAATGGAATCTAATAGTGAATATCTTTCCAACGAAGTTAACAAACTGAGATTTCACTTTATAAATGATAAGATATGTCCAGTTGAAAATTCAGAATAGTCGCTGTGGAATTTATATATATTTTATATAATATATAGCCCTTAAAAATAGCCGTTTTGCAAACGACCTCGGATTTCGACGAAACCAGTTTTGTTGGGTCCGGGATGTTAAGTTATTGTTAGATTCCAAATTTCATAATTTTTCGAATCAATATGTGAGCGTGGCAAAGGAAAATGCGTTTGACCATTTTCAGTGGATTTTAATCGACTGGAAATTGGCCATTTCTCAAACGGTCTCAGAATTCGACGAAACTAGTTTTGTTAGGACCGTATCGTCAATACGAAGCTAGGAAATATTTTTCACTAATTTTTCTAGTTAGTATGTGGCCCCGGTAATTAGAAATGTACGTTTAAAATTCAATATAGTGATTTAAAAGTAAATTCAACTGAAACTAATCGAAATGATCAAATCAGCTGGCGATAGATATCTCATTGTGTTTGGAATGGGGGTATTTGGCTAGGGGCGACATTCGTTGGGTTTGATGTGGAGTTCGTATCGATAATTATACATTTTTGATATGAAGAGAATTAAATATAATAAAATAAAATATATAAATAGCCCAAAATTCTCATTAACCCTAACCCTAAAATATCCCGCCGTCAGCCCCAATTCTAAAGCCCAATTCGTCCCAAATTGATTCGCCCCTTTTCTCTTAAATTAGCACGAATTAATCCCCGTTCCAAAACAAAAATCAAAGCCGCTTCCAAGATCTTCAAGACTGTACCACCTTGATCATCTTTGGCGAAGGACTGAGCTCGAATTCGAGCACCAAAGTGCCGCCGCTCGCATCGATTTTCTGGCTCAGGCGAGCCACCGATCTCGATGCCGCTCAAGGCGTTGGTGGAGGGATGGGAGCTCGTCAGCGTGGCACTCTCTGATCTGGGTCCGGCGGCGCGAAGGAGGAGCAACGACGAAACCCTAGTTCGGAGCAGCTTGGTTCAACGTTCTTCAGGAAAAGAAAAAAAGGGTAATCCCCTTGGTTGATTTAACTAAACATTGGTTTAAGTAATTCAGTTTTTTTTTTTATTTTTTTTTATTTTTTTTTCAGTGTTGTTTTCAAAACTGAGTTTTTTTTAAAACATGAAAAACTTAGATTTTTAAATATGAAAAATATAGATTTTCATAAATAAATGGCATTGGTTTAAAATGTGTTATTTTTATATAAATAAAGCATTGCATAGAAAAATATGGTTTTTAAATATGTATATGGCTTTAAATTAAATGTGTTTTTAAATCTACATATAGCATATGATTTTTTAAAAATATAAGATAACATTGGTTTTGAAAATATAAGCATGTAGGATTTTTGAAAAATAAACATACATTGTTTTTGAAGAGTAAACGTACATTGTTTTTGAAAAATAAATATACAGTGTTTTTAAAACTGAAAAGATAGGATATTTATGAAGTAAAAATATGATTTTTATATTTTTAAAGTATTAAAAATATAATCTTTACTATATAGAAATATTAAAAATATGATTTTTATATTTTTAAAGTATTAAAAATATAATCTTTATAGGATAGGGAATATAAAAATATCTTCTTTGTATATGTAGCGAAATAAAAATCTGATTTTTATAATATATACGTTGAAATAAAGTGGTGACTTTTTAAAGGCGAAATCTTTATTTTAGAAAAGGCGAATTCTTTAGGTGGAAAATAGCGTGATAAATATAATTTTTATCTATATAATAGCATAGTAAAAATATGATTTTTATATATTGAATAGCGAACTAAAAATTCGATTTTTACATATGTAGAGAATACGGTCGACGAAGGTGACTTTTTAAAGGCGAAACGACGAAGACTTCTGCAAATGAAGTGCCGTGGAGCTTGGATAGCTTTCGGTGAGAACTTCTCACCTTTCAATTTAATTTTTCTAGTTATATATATACTAGGATGCAGACGGTGCTTAGTATCACCCGACACAATCGTCCACAGACCATGGACTTGTTTGTTTGACTGTTTGGTGATTGATTGCGATATTGGTTTGAATGTGGTTTGTGGTGTGAAAAATCGAATCGATAAATTGATTAGGATTAGACGTGCGCCGTTATAAGGCGAAGGAGTAAGGCTAGGTTAGACCCTTACTCCAAATTTTGTGGTTTGCATAACGAAAGTGAATTTGATTGATGTGTGAATGGCGTGGGCCTTCACTAGACCGGGGATAAGGCTGGGCCTTGTCCCGTTTCTAGTATCGTGCCGTTATGCCGCCGAAATTTTCTAAAATATGTTAGAAAAATAAAAATATCATTTTATTGAATAAATGGATTGAATAGAAATTCATAAGTTAGAATAAAATGTTTTATCGTTAAAAATATAATTTTTAACGTGAATGTGAATAAATAAATATTCATTTACAAACCGGACGGTTTGTTTATGTACACCTATTTAAAGGACATTGATTGGGACGATAAATTTTACACATCGCCCAACTGCACAAATAAAATATTTGTTTGATTGTTTGAAAACCCCACACGGGTGTTAGGAGGAAATATGCAGTTCACTCATCCTGATTGATGAAATATGTCGATCGATTGATTGACAGGCTGTTATAAGCGTTGAATATCTGTATTTGATGCTTATGCAGTGTAGTGCACTTTGGTTGATGGTTGATTATTTTTCAATGCTATGATATACATGTGTTGTATGAAAATCCATATAATTAACTTTATATGGTAATTGATTGGGCCTCATTCCAATTTGAAAAATAAAGAATATTATAAAATAAAAGTTCATGTGTTGACAGTACTCATTCATTGAGATTGGTCATGTGTTGAACGAAATATTTTGATTAACAACTATTTTGAAAAAGAAATATTTGAAATAGAATATTTGAAAATAGAAATTTATGAAGCCGTGTATGGACGCCATTTTGACGTGAACGATATTTAAATTGAATTGAAAACGATTTCGAAATGAATTGAATTGAAAACGATTTCGAAATGAATTGAATTGAAAACGATTTCGAAATGAATTGAATTGAAAACGATTTCGAAATGAATTGAATTGAAAACGAATTCAAATGGAATTGAAAGCAAATTGAAATGAATTTAAATTGAATTGAAATTCGAATTGAATAGAAATGAATTTTGAAACGAATTTATAAAGAAGAATTCAATTTTGCTTTGAATTGAAATGGAAGTTGAAATAGGTTTTGAAACGATTTTAAAACTATTTATATAATTCGTTTTGAATAGTAATCGACGAAATATATTATATATATATTATATATAATATAATGGCCTGAATAGAACGCGCCACGCCGCGGCAATTCGTGAATTTCGACCATTTATTTCAAACGGACATTACGGGAGATCCAACCGTCGGATTCTCCTAAAACCGGAACCGTTGGGTTCGTATCGAAAAGAGCTTTCTAGCGAATGTTAGAAATTTGAAATCTAACGGTTGGATTTGGAATTATGTCCAAATCAAATTCGAAAAAGGTCGCTGTAAGTGCAGTTCGATGACCGTTGTTGGAAATCAGCTGTACGGGCCTTGATAAAATTATTAAAAATAGTAATAATTTGTGTAAAATCATAAGAAATGATTTGTGAAGATTTGAGATGAAAAACTCCATATTTGAAAAGATAAAAATAGTTTTTTTTATCGAAATGAACTAGTTTTGAACTAGAATTATAATTCTATTTATTTTTAAATAAATAAATTGAAGTTGAAAAGGGTTTTAAAAATAACCAGAATATCCAATGATTGCATTGGAGTGGATTTGAATCGAAATTGTCTTCGGAATATTTCGATGTTGGAATTCGTGATTATACAGATGTTGTTACGGAAATATGAAAGATATATATTTATATCGTTATTTCCAATACGACATTTGTTAGTCGTAGAATTCGATATTGAATATAAGCCGATATATTTTCTATTCAGAGCCTTGTATTGAATATCGAATGTGATTTGGGTTTGTCGTGAATGGTGTCTTCACTAACACTGTTCTTGAACCCAGTTGAGAAAAGATTAAATCTTTTTATTTAGATTTAATGAAGTGTACCAATTAAATGACATTTAATTGAAATTGAATCGATATTGATTTTTGGGTTTATCGTGGACAGTGTTTTAAATAACACTCGTTCTTTAACCCGATGATTAATGAATGTGATTTTGGGTTTATCGTGAACCGTGTTTTTAAATGACACTGATTCTTTAACCCAGTCAAAGATTAAAACTAAGTGGAGTTTTAATGAATCTTTAATTAGATTGAAATAATCGAAATGGAGTATCACCAGTTTTGCTCCAGGCGATAGTTAAATCTTTAATTAGATTTGAACGTGAAATGGTAATTGAATTTACCAATAACACTGTGGTGTTAGATATGAAGTATTACCAGTTTTACTTCATGGGATGAATAGGTTGGGATTGGGAAATTAAAACAAATGATTACTTCGGTAAGGTTCGCTAATCCCGACTAGTTTGAATTGATATTCAAAAATGGATTAAAGAATAAATTCAAGGAATTTATCTTTGATAAAATTAATGGGAATCTTTCCCTATGAATGTGAAATTTAGAAACTAACTGTCGGTTGGCCAAGCAGAATGGTTTTCTGGATATTGATCTGATGTTGGTTTCGGCCTTCGGGGTTAATATTTGGGGAATTATTCTCTTGATTAATTTACGGTTAGTGACTAATGAATTGGAATGAGGCGTATGTTGTGTTTGTGTAACACTTTTATAATATATACGCGAGTTATTCGGAAAGACCGGGTTTATCCCATTCTGAATAACTGATACGACGATAAGTCGAAGATGAAGACGATGGTCGAAGACCGGAGGTCTTCACGTCGTTTGGGTGATAACTGATGATCTTGATTGGGCTGTACACCCAAGAAGATGGAAACAGTTAGTGATCGTCCAGACGTACTTGGAGATCGATGGATATGCGGGGTACTAGGTGCCTCCGGTTTCGTTCAGACCCAGAACGGACTTGTAAATGGACTGTGTGTCTGACATTGGATTTTAGTCCGTGTGATTGATCTCTATTAAATATATATATGTTTGGCGGCGGAGAATTTATTCTCTGGCTTAACGCCCTTCTCTGAGACGTACGAGCTCAGGGGTTATATATTGATGGATATCAAACGCATGGAGTGAATTGCCTGTGTGGCATGCCTAAGTGGCAATTGATCGAGGCTTCTGTTGAAAAGCAAAGTCTTGTGGTGATGATCAAAGCACGGCCTTTGTGGCGTAGCTTTGTGTAACGTTTACCTCGCGTGTTTCACACCCGGTATGAACCAAAAACGGGAGACGGACCTCAGGGAGGGCATGCGTTTCTTTCTAGTTAGAAGTGGCGTCAGTGGTTTTACACGCCCTGACGAGTTTGACTTATGTGGTTGTTGCTGTTGCGAGGCGCCTCGGTTATATCGGTTTCGGCCGATGCATTCTGGTCGGCTGACGGACCAGACTTACACCCCATAGGGTGGGGAAACGTAGTGTTCAGGCATTTTAATCCACATCGGTGGACCGGCCCTGTCGCTCCAAGGGACGATGCGTTCTGTTCCTGAGACACGGGCTAGAGCGTCTCGAATCGGTTGAGGACTATCTTTTGCCTCGGTTCATAGATGGAAATCCAATTTCCAAATACGTGACATTTGCGGTTTTATATGTAAACCTATATATGGCGACATAGTGGCATGGGACGCTCATGCCGCCTATGATTGATACTTATGATTTGAAGTTGTTTTATACACTATGCACTTATTATAGTATCAAATGATTTGTTTTAAACGTATCAAGCATTCTTTGGCTGTTATAAGGGAAAACCCTATCCTCGACTGCGTTGCATTGTGTGATGGGACCTGGGTCTTATAACAGCTTCATTTTTCTTTATTTAGCATTGCGCCGTTTGTTTTATGCACTGGTATTCTTGGGAGGAAACCCGTTCCGTGTTATACGGCGTGGTCCCTTGATTTACCTAATGATTTAAAATAAAGATTAATAACTGTTTTAGTTCTCACACCAGTCACATGACTGACCTGGAGTTTATTGTTTTAACCTAAACTCTGGGTGCCCTTATTTTTGACACGGGCAGCTAGTAGTTTTGGTTTTGCAGATTTATATTCGCAGGATCCTGGTTTACAGCTGGAACGATATCCGGAAAGCTTTGTGTAACGACCCGGATTTTTCAGGCCTTTGAATTCTGAATATTTAAATTGGTTTAAATATTTTATTTGAATTATATATAGGAATATATAGGGAATTTATTTATAAAACGAAGTTTGAACGTATAATATATAATATAATATAAAACGAGCTCGAAATCGCGTGACAATTCGTAATATGGAGTTTTGAACTTCAACTAAGTATACAGAACTCGTTATAAATCGGATTTCTGTGAAACAAGATACGTTGGAGTCATATTGATTATAATTTTCATATGAAAGAGAAAAATCTAGATTTCGTGTTATAATTTGTTAGTTATGGCCAAATCAAATTTTGAAATAATCGCTATGGAAAATCGTTATATAAATATACGCGTTAAAATAGCCGTTTTGCAAACGGACTCAGATTTTGACGAAATCAGTTTCATTGGGACCGTATCGTTAAATTATTGTACGGTGTTGAATTGCGTGGCAAACCGATGTCGTATGTAACCACGGTAGCCGTAAACGCTTGTTCAGTGCAATTAAATTAATTCAACTGAATAAAGGGATATTAGAGTGTAACTTGAACAGACGATCGAATCAGGCCACGAAACCAGTTCCAGTGAGTTCGTAGCGTCGGATATAGTCAGGGTAGGTATATAGTTTGTTATTTTTAGAGATCGGCAAATTTGGTGTTCAGAAGGGCAGTGCGGTACGCGCCAAAAACAGTCTACTGGGGCAACAGTCTCAGAATGCGACGAAACTAGTGCCGTTGGGTTCGTATCGAAAAGTTATTATCGGTGTTCGCAGTTTCAAGTTGATTTGATTTATCTGGTGATCGTGAAAAATTTAAACGCGTGTTCATTTCTGGTTTTATAAAGGAAATTTTTTCATACGATGTCAGAATTCGACGAAACTTGCCCCATTGGGTTCAGAATACCCTTTTACACCAAGATTAGTTTTTTTATCAGTAAAAAGAAGGTTCAAAGTTTTTATGTAGAGTACGACATCAATGTAAGGTCAAATTTGAGAAAATACCTTCTAAGTAGACTTGAGCTAATTCATATATATATTATAGTATTAATTTAGTTTCACATGCCTACATACCGTACTGTAGCACCTATGTTTTACGTCCTTCATGCCTAAGAACACATCAGGCATGAATTGTTAAATCAATGTAGTCCTAAAACACATACCTACCCAATTCATGTCAACCTATTATCAACTCCTTGCCGACAAAGTAAAACATACATTGAAAATAAAACCTGCCCTATTCTATGTACCCGTACCCCCCAAGCTTACAGCCGTGCCACTCACGTTTTCTTCTTCTTTAAATATACGGTATACATCCTTCTTGTTCTCAAAATAAAAACGCAAGCCCCAAATTTAAAAAAAAAAAAAAAAAAAAAAAAAATATATAAACTGGCGGTGGGCCTAGGATTCAATGATGGCCTCGTGATTTCTAGACGAGAGGACGAGTGGAGGGTGAGGGGGTGCGCATGTGGATGAAGTTAGAATGGAGTTGAGCTGCGAAGCTCGGTGGTAGGAATTTGCTAGTGAAGGTGGGAAGTTCGGTGAATATTGGCGATGATGGAAATCATTGGGGGAGGCCGGATATTGTTTGAAGCTGTGGTCGCGTTTAGGCTTGGGCGCAAGATGATGAAGTTGGGTCATGGAAGGGTTCGCTGCTTTTGAGTTTAAATGGTGAGGGTGCGGTTTTTGGTCCATGATGTTGGTTTTGATCTACTGTGTAGGTAGGAGGTGGTACTGTGATGAGTGGGTGAATGCATGTGAGCCATGGAAGGAGTGGCAGTCAAAGGAAGTAGGAGAGTATGTAGTGCGGATTGGTGATAAAGGGGAAGTATGTTGTTTGGAGCAGGTATGGGTTTTGCGGTGAATAATATGAAAGGAAGTGTTTGCCGTAAGCATGGAACAAGGATCTTAATAAAGAAAGAAGAAAAAAGAAAAAAAAAAGAGAAAAAAAAAGGGAAGTAAACTTGAAAGTTTAAAGACCAGGTACTGACTGCAATATGGGTGTGCAACGAGACAATAAAGAAAACGGCTGAGGTAGAAGAAGGGATCGCAGAAGTCAGTCATCAGTTGCTAGGTAATTTGTGAGTAAACCATGTTTATTTAGAACTAATTTTGTAATTAAGAAATGATGTTGGTAAAATGGTCGGCCATGGTTCTCTTCACGTTTTCAAATACTTGGAAAAGATGGGGTCGAGTGGTTCTCGTGATTAACATGGTAGACACATGGATTAGGAATTTGATTAGAGTTAAGACCAGAGTAAGGATTAATAAAAATAAAAAAGGGAATAAATTAATCAAGATAACTATATATAAAATAAGAATAAAAATTTATTAATGTTGATATCGGAATGTTTATAATTGTCATATGTTATCAAAATCAAACGGAACTTGTCAGATTGGAATCATAGCAACGAGAGTCACATTGTGGAACTGATTTTGCTGAGAACTGAGCTACTGAAATTTTCGTGACAAAATCAAACGCTTGTTTGATTGTAAACGAAATAAGAAGCAGAATCATCAACCGCGAAACAAGGTGAGTAAACTCACTCGTTTAAATTTATTTTATAATGTGAAATGGTTGCTTGGTTGAATAGTTGATAAATTGGTTGATATAATCATCGTTGATTGATTTATTTCATTAATGTGATATTTTTGATGTTACTAACATCTGTGGATGCAGGGAAACAGGTTGGAGGGATCCAACTGGATCCCTCAATATTTTATTTACTGTTTTATTTGATGGTGATATATGTTATGCTACATTATCCATGGTTGAATTTGTGTGTTTGATTTACCCTGGCCTTAGGAACCTGGTATTTTAGATACCGTAAAATATCATAGAATGTGAAAAAGGAAATTTGAATTTAAAAGCAGAGTTTATTTCCAAATTAGAAATAATTTCTTTTTCATTGAGTTGCAAATGGAAACCTATTCCATCGGGTAAACCAAGAAAAATGTTATAAATAAAGTTATAAATTAAGTGGATCATTAACCATTGGATAAATTAAAAGGTGAGTTCAAATATGAATGTATATTTGAAAGTGAGTATCGGTTTTGAAACCAATATTTGGAAATGGATCCGAATTTAGCAAATTACAGAGGAAAATTTAAAGAAAGATTTTCAAATGCTTAAAATAAAAGAATAAATGCTTTAAAACAAGGAAATATTTTGTAAATAAAATAAGGTGATTTATAGAAATCGAATTAAGTGGTTAGAAGAATGTATAGTTTATAAATATGTTTAAAGAAGGACTTGAATTGTTAAAAATAAACAGAGTTTATAAATGAACAACGGAAGCGTGTGCGTCGCACACGGTATTTTATTCAAAACAGCAATCATAACGCTGTTGTTATAAGAAATGCATTTTAAAATTTTAAATAGCAATTTTAACGCTGTCTTTGTAAGGAATGCTTTTATAAAACTAAACAGTGATTTTAGCGCTGTTGTTATAATAGATGTTATAAATCTATACAGCAATTTTAGACGCTGCTGTTATAATAAATGTCTTGGTAAATCTAAATAGCAATTTTAACGCTGCTGTTATAATAACTGTTTTAATAGCAATTTTAATGCTATGGTTATGATAAGTGTTCTATAATGCTAGACAGCGGTTTTAACGCTATTGTTGAAAGCAATGTTTGGTTAAAAAGTTGTGAGCTCTGACTATATTCAAAGTTAAGAATGTCGTTCAGTTAAGGTCTGAGAGGTAATTATACCCCAACTTGACTGACTGCATTATTGATGAAGAAATGGTTAAGGCTCGATAGCAAGGGTTGGTTAGTGATATCGTTAGTTAACGAATGATTTATGATTTGAGTTATAATAACGATGTTTATAACATCAGTTTAATTCAAAGGAATTAGAAATGTTTTCTAATTGGAAGAAGAGATATTTTCTCAATAAAGGAATTATATACATTGGAAATGTTTTCCAATAATCAAGAGAGAAAATAGGACTTTGATAGCACGCGAAAGATGGGAAATGGGAATTGGAAATGATAATGTAATAAAGAACTAATATACAAAGGGCCCAGTGTTGTTTGATGCTTGATTGATAGAATTTCCATTTGGAAATAGGACCGTTGATTGTATGGATGTTTTCTTTGATAGTTAAATCACCGACTATCAAAGTTTTATTTTTATATACCTCCGTTGTTAATATGGAGAGACCGGGATCAGATTTGATATCTGAAACCCACTCCGTATTGGCGTAAGCGTTATGAAGCAACTTATGTTGAAGAAAATTGAAGACGGAGTTATGCAAGGGCTATCCTGTTTACGGGTTAGTGCCTTCGGTTTGTCCAGACCCAGGACAACTTGTATGGACGAGTGTCTGACAGAGTATTTCCAAAGGGGGTTACGTACGTTGATTCCTTCAAACGTACGAAGTTGGTGGCATAGAAGAGAAACTTCTTTAGCCTAACAATCTGAGTATTTTTGTGGGAATCAATTAGTGATTTCCGATGGATCTGACGATGTGGCATTCAAAGTGCATGATGGCCAGATGTTCTGGAGGATAATTCAAACCTCAAGCCTCATCAACCCGGAATTGGACAAAAATCGGGCAGGCAGCATGGCTATGTGGGTCGCACCCATTAGGATGTATGATCACCTATCTAGAGAAATTCCTTTTGTTCTTAAATCTATCGATGCTGTCCCTTATCGGGAGACGGTTGCTGATCCCAACCATCGGTGGTATACATTCGATACACTCAAGCGAAATGAGTGGTCGGTCATGTGTGGGCCGGGTTGCAAGATGTTCTTGTTGAACCCAGTGTATTTGCCTCTAGAGATACACGTTCGGAAGGTGGTCCCATACCTTGTCAAGTTGGAATCCAATCTCCAATAAGTGCCTGCGAGTTTGATTGTATATTATATATGTAGAGCGTGAGATGCAAGCGTTCTACTAGATTTTAATTACTTGTGATTAGACATTATTATAATATCAGATAATATATGATTTCCAAAGTGTTTTGGGTTATCGTAAGGTAAAAACCATCCGTGTTTATGTGTGGATTGGTCTTACGATTATCTTTTCTTTTGGAAAGGATTTTGAAAGTTAAACAAATGATTGGAGTTACTCACACCAGTCCCATGACTGACCCAGAGTTTATTTTGTTTGTTTTTCCCTAAACTCTTGGGTGCCCAAATTTGTACGGACAGTCAAGTAGTCAGGATTTTTCAGATATACTTGGAGAGCTTGGAGCAGGAGGCTTCACCAGTTAGCTATAGACTATCATATTTTCCGCTGTGTACTATGTTGTATCTGGAAACAGGTGTTTATAACTGTTCCAGGAATAATCGTTATGCTCTGATAATGGTATATATATACAGTTACTGATTTGTATTTCAAAGTTATATTATCTAATATATTTTATTCGTTCCGCTGTGAGTTTGTGATCTCCGTTTTCTTCTATTCTAATATTTCTTTCTTTCTATTTCTCATCCTCTAACTTCTTTCTAAAAATGGTTCGTATTTCTGTGCAATTTGAGTTGGACGTGTGGTGTTATTAGTCGACTCAAAGGGTACGGATTTGCGGGTCGTTTCATTTGGTATCAGAGCTGAAGGTTAAGTGATTACCTTGGCTCTGTGGTGTAACTCAATAGAGATGGGGTTAGTAGTACCCTAGATTGAGTTTGAGTGTATATATATATGAGCGCGTATTTGTAGATTTGATATAAAATTGCTTTATATTGTGTTGGTTGGTTTGTTGAGTGGTTTATGAATTCTGGTCGATACGGGAAGTACAACTGTATCGATAGGTGTTTCTAAACTCTCGAACAGAACAAATCGACTCAGTATTGTTTTAAAGATGGGTAAAACGATATGATTTTGCCCAAAAGTTATTTTGATATAAAGGGATAATTTCCTGAAATTATCGAATGTGTTGATTGTTATTACAATCAAAGGAAATTATAGAATATTGAAATGGTTGTATAAAACCAAATTGAATTTGTATAAGAATAGGATATACAAATAAGCTGAACTGAAATTTAATTCAAACCATAATTTGAATTTAAATCCCGGAAGTTTTGAAATATTCCTTGAAGTGTTTTAAAGGTAATATATCATTGGTTTGAAGAGATTTTTGGAAACAAGAATGATTTTGAATGGATTTTAAAGGGATTAAGCACTGAAATCACTTCAGGGGCGATAAAATAATTCTGATAATGGGTCGCGACATTATCGGTATTCATTTTCAAGTTTCTGAGTGACGGATTGCTACCATAGTAATTTGGAAATATAAAATCTGTTTGAAAAGGACAAGTTGTTTTAGAAATTCAAATGTTTTGAATTGAGTTGATTATAATGTATATAAATATATATATGATTTTCAAACTAATTTGAAATAAAACCCGGGAATTTGAATTCTGAAATTAAGATTTAACTTGTGAAAATTGAATAGATTGAAATGGGAAAGATGTGTGAAATGAATTGAAATTTAACTTAAGTTGAGTTAAATTAAAATTGGATTGGATTAAAAATAATTCCGAATGGAATTAAATAAAGAAAATGTTGAAATTCAGATTATTAATATGAATTCGACTTATGAAGAAGCAAGTGAATATATTGGATGTTGTTGGTTGGAATTGAATTGGATTCAAGTATAATAAGTGGATTAAGTTGAATAGAAA
Organism: Allium sativum; assembly: GCA_030737875.1. Classification (NCBI taxonomy): domain Eukaryota; kingdom Viridiplantae; phylum Streptophyta; class Magnoliopsida; order Asparagales; family Amaryllidaceae; genus Allium; species Allium sativum. The sequence goes on along the minus strand of CM060909.1, from coordinate 375,420,959 downwards.
TCAGATTTGAATTGATAGAATGAAAGCGAACTAATCAGAAGATGATTAAGTGTTAAAAACTGGAAGGGGTTGATTTGAGACCAAGTGGAAATGGATATATGTATGCTGAGCAGATATTGAATGGAAGAAAGTGCAAGAGATAGAATTATGCCCGACAAAAAGGTACATGTTTACAATATTGTTTGGGTTGATGATTTTATGAGCCTATGAGGCAAGCCACTTGGCTTTTTGATTTTCTTTTGGATTGGAGAAGGCCTAGAAAAGCGAATTGTGGTCGTGCCGATTGAGCCGTGCAGAGGAGATACTGCCGGAATTTTTCAGAATTTAAAGTGTTAGAAAATTTTCAGAATTTTTGAAAATTTTCGTTAGTAAGAATAAATTAATATTTTAATTTAAATAAATTGGTTCAGTTAAGCTGAAATTAAGAAGTGAACAAAAAGGATTTTTGAACCGAGTTAATAGGGTACGTAGCATCTTAACCTACCTTAGCAATTTCGAGGACGAAATTATTTTAAGGGGGAAGGAATGTAACGACCCGGATTTTTCAGGCCTTTGAATTCTGAATATTTAAATTGGTTTAAATATTTTATTTGAATTATATATAGGAATATATAGGGAATTTATTTATAAAACGAAGTTTGAACGTATAATATATAATATAATATAAAACGAGCTCGAAATCGCGTGACAATTCGTAATATGGAGTTTTGAACTTCAACTAAGTATACAGAACTCGTTATAAATCGGATTTCTGTGAAACAAGATACGTTGGAGTCATATTGATTATAATTTTCATATGAAAGAGAAAAATCTAGATTTCGTGTTATAATTTGTTAGTTATGGCCAAATCAAATTTTGAAATAATCGCTATGGAAAATCGTTATATAAATATACGCGTTAAAATAGCCGTTTTGCAAACGGACTCAGATTTTGACGAAATCAGTTTCATTGGGACCGTATCGTTAAATTATTGTACGGTGTTGAATTGCGTGGCAAACCGATGTCGTATGTAACCACGGTAGCCGTAAACGCTTGTTCAGTGCAATTAAATTAATTCAACTGAATAAAGGGATATTAGAGTGTAACTTGAACAGACGATCGAATCAGGCCACGAAACCAGTTCCAGTGAGTTCGTAGCGTCGGATATAGTCAGGGTAGGTATATAGTTTGTTATTTTTAGAGATCGGCAAATTTGGTGTTCAGAAGGGCAGTGCGGTACGCGCCAAAAACAGTCTACTGGGGCAACAGTCTCAGAATGCGACGAAACTAGTGCCGTTGGGTTCGTATCGAAAAGTTATTATCGGTGTTCGCAGTTTCAAGTTGATTTGATTTATCTGGTGATCGTGAAAAATTTAAACGCGTGTTCATTTCTGGTTTTATAAAGGAAATTTTTTCATACGATGTCAGAATTCGACGAAACTTGCCCCATTGGGTTCAGAATACCCTTTTACACCAAGATTAGTTTTTTTATCAGTAAAAAGAAGGTTCAAAGTTTTTATGTAGAGTACGACATCAATGTAAGGTCAAATTTGAGAAAATACCTTCTAAGTAGACTTGAGCTAATTCATATATATATTATAGTATTAATTTAGTTTCACATGCCTACATACCGTACTGTAGCACCTATGTTTTACGTCCTTCATGCCTAAGAACACATCAGGCATGAATTGTTAAATCAATGCAGTCCTAAAACACATACCTACCCAATTCATGTCAACCTATTATCAACTCCTTGCCGACAAAGTAAAACATACATTGAAAATAAAACCTGCCCTATTCTATGTACCCGTACCCCCCAAGCTTACAGCCGTGCCACTCACGTTTTCTTCTTCTTTAAATATACGGTATACATCCTTCTTGTTCTCAAAATAAAAACGCAAGCCCCAAATTTAAAAAAAAAAAAAAAAAAAAATATAAACTGGCGGTGGGCCTAGGATTCAATGATGGCCTCGTGATTTCTAGACGAGAGGACGAGTGGAGGGTGAGGGGGTGCGCATGTGGATGAAGTTAGAATGGAGTTGAGCTGCGAAGCTCGGTGGTAGGAATTTGCTAGTGAAGGTGGGAAGTTCGGTGAATATTGGCGATGATGGAAATCATTGGGGGAGGCCGGATATTGTTTGAAGCTGTGGTCGCGTTTAGGCTTGGGCGCAAGATGATGAAGTTGGGTCATGGAAGGGTTCGCTGCTTTTGAGTTTAAATGGTGAGGGTGCGGTTTTTGGTCCATGATGTTGGTTTTGATCTACTGTGTAGGTAGGAGGTGGTACTGTGATGAGTGGGTGAATGCATGTGAGCCATGGAAGGAGTGGCAGTCAAAGGAAGTAGGAGAGTATGTAGTGCGGATTGGTGATAAAGGGGAAGTATGTTGTTTGGAGCAGGTATGGGTTTTGCGGTGAATAATATGAAAGGAAGTGTTTGCCGTAAGCATGGAACAAGGATCTTAATAAAGAAAGAAGAAAAAAAAAAAAAAAAAAAAGAGAAAAAAAAAGGGAAGTAAACTTGAAAGTTTAAAGACCAGGTACTGACTGCAATATGGGTGTGCAACGAGACAATAAAGAAAACGGCTGAGGTAGAAGAAGGGATCGCAGAAGTCAGTCATCAGTTGCTAGGTAATTTGTGAGTAAACCATGTTTATTTAGAACTAATTTTGTAATTAAGAAATGATGTTGGTAAAATGGTCGGCCATGGTTCTCTTCACGTTTTCAAATACTTGGAAAAGATGGGGTCGAGTGGTTCTCGTGATTAACATGGTAGACACATGGATTAGGAATTTGATTAGAGTTAAGACCAGAGTAAGGATTAATAAAAATAAAAAAGGGAATAAATTAATCAAGATAACTATATATAAAATAAGAATAAAAATTTATTAATGTTGATATCGGAATGTTTATAATTGTCATATGTTATCAAAATCAGACGGAACTTGTCAGATTGGAATCATAGCAACGAGAGTCACATTGTGGAACTGATTTTGCTGAGAACTGAGCTACTGAAATTTTCGTGACAAAATCAAACGCTTGTTTGATTGTAAACGAAATAAGAAGCAGAATCATCAACCGCGAAACAAGGTGAGTAAACTCACTCGTTTAAATTTATTTTATAATGTGAAATGGTTGCTTGGTTGAATAGTTGATAAATTGGTTGATATAATCATCGTTGATTGATTTATTTCATTAATGTGATATTTTTGATGTTACTAACATCTGTGGATGCAGGGAAACAGGTTGGAGGGATCCAACTGGATCCCTCAATATTTTATTTACTGTTTTATTTGATGGTGATATATGTTATGCTACATTATCCATGGTTGAATTTGTGTGTTTGATTTACCCTGGCCTTAGGAACCTGGTATTTTAGATACCGTAAAATATCATAGAATGTGAAAAAGGAAATTTGAATTTAAAAGCAGAGTTTATTTCCAAATTAGAAATAATTTCTTTTTCATTGAGTTGCAAATGGAAACCTATTCCATCGGGTAAACCAAGAAAAATGTTATAAATAAAGTTATAAATTAAGTGGATCATTAACCATTGGATAAATTAAAAGGTGAGTTCAAATATGAATGTATATTTGAAAGTGAGTATCGGTTTTGAAACCAATATTTGGAAATGGATCCGAATTTAGCAAATTACAGAGGAAAATTTAAAGAAATATTTTCAAATGCTTAAAATAAAAGAATAAATGCTTTAAAACAAGGAAATATTTTGTAAATAAAATAAGGTGATTTATAGAAATCGAATTAAGTGGTTAGAAGAATGTATAGTTTATAAATATGTTTAAAGAAGGACTTGAATTGTTAAAAATAAACAGAGTTTATAAATGAACAACGGAAGCGTGTGCGTCGCACACGGTATTTTATTCAAAACAGCAATCATAACGCTGTTGTTATAAGAAATGCATTTTAAAATTTTAAATAGCAATTTTAACGCTGTCTTTGTAAGGAATGCTTTTATAACACTAAACAGTGATTTTAGCGCTGTTGTTATAATAGATGTTATAAATCTATACAGCAATTTTAGACGCTGCTGTTATAATAAATGTCTTGGTAAATCTAAATAGCAATTTTAACGCTGCTGTTATAATAACTGTTTTAATAGCAATTTTAATGCTATGGTTATGATAAGTGTTCTATAATGCTAGACAGCGGTTTTAACGCTATTGTTGAAAGCAATGTTTGGTTAAAAAGTTGTGAGCTCTGACTATATTCAAAGTTAAGAATGTCGTTCAGTTAAGGTCTGAGAGGTAATTATACCCCAACTTGACTGACTGCATTATTGATGAAGAAATGGTTAAGGCTCGATAGCAAGGGTTGGTTAGTGATATCGTTAGTTAACGAATGATTTATGATTTGAGTTATAATAACGATGTTTATAACATCAGTTTAATTCAAAGGAATTAGAAATGTTTTCTAATTGGAAGAAGAGATATTTTCTCAATAAAGGAATTATATACATTGGAAATGTTTTCCAATAATCAAGAGAGAAAATAGGACTTTGATAGCACGCGAAAGATGGGAAATGGGAATTGGAAATGATAATGTAATAAAGAACTAATATACAAAGGGCCCAGTGTTGTTTGATGCTTGATTGATAGAATTTCCATTTGGAAATAGGACCGTTGATTGTATGGATGTTTTCTTTGATAGTTAAATCACCGACTATCAAAGTTTTATTTTTATATACCTCCGTTGTTAATATGGAGAGACCGGGATCAGATTTGATATCTGAAACCCACTCCGTATTGGCGTAAGCATTATGAAGCAACTTATGCTGAAGAAAATTGAAGACGGAGTTATGCAAGGGCTATCCTGTTTACGGGTTAGTGCCTTCGGTTTGTCCAGACCCAGGACAACTTGTATGGACGAGTGTCTGACAGAGTATTTCCAAAGGGGGTTACGTACGTTGATTCCTTCAAACGTACGAAGTTGGTGGCATAGAAGAAAAACTTCTTTAGCCTAACAATCTGAGTATTTTTGTGGGAATCAATTAGTGATTTCCGATGGATCTGACGATGTGGCATTCAAAGTGCATGATGGCCAGATGTTCTGGAGGATAATTCAAACCTCAAGCCTCATCAACCCGGAATTGGACAAAAATCGGGCAGGCAGCATGGCTATGTGGGTCGCACCCATTAGGATGTATGATCACCTATCTAGAGAAATTCCTTTTGTTCTTAAATCTATCGATGCTGTCCCTTATCGGGAGACGGTTGCTGATCCCAACCATCGGTGGTATACATTCGATACACTCAAGCGAAATGAGTGGTCGGTCATGTGTGGGCCGGGTTGCAAGATGTTCTTGTTGAACCCAGTGTATTTGCCTCTAGAGATACACGTTCGGAAGGTGGTCCCATACCTTGTCAAGTTGGAATCCAATCTCCAATAAGTGCCTGCGAGTTTGATTGTATATTATATATGTAGAGCGTGAGATGCAAGCGTTCTACTAGATTTTAATTACTTGTGATTAGACATTATTATAATATCAGATAATATATGATTTCCAAAGTGTTTTGGGTTATCGTAAGGTAAAAACCATCCGTGTTTATGTGTGGATTGGTCTTACGATTATCTTTTCTTTTGGAAAGGATTTTGAAAGTTAAACAAATGATTGGAGTTACTCACACCAGTCCCATGACTGACCCAGAGTTTATTTTGTTTGTTTTTCCCTAAACTCTTGGGTGCCCAAATTTGTACGGGCAGTCAAGTAGTCAGGATTTTTCAGATATACTTGGAGAGCTTGGAGCAGGAGGCTTCACCAGTTAGCTATAGACTATCATATTTTCCGCTGTGTACTATGTTGTATCTGGAAACAGGTGTTTATAACTGTTCCAGGAATAATCGTTATGCTCTGATAATGGTATATATATACAGTTACTGATTTGTATTTCAAAGTTATATTATCTAATATATTTTATTCGTTCCGCTGTGAGTTTGTGATCTCCGTTTTCTTCTATTCTAATATTTCTTTCTTTCTATTTCTCATCCTCTAACTTCTTTCTAAAAATGGTTCGTATTTCTGTGCAATTTGAGTTGGACGTGTGGTGTTATTAGTCGACTCAAAGGGTACGGATTTGCGGGTCGTTTCACTTTGTATCCGTATATCTACTTCTAGTTGTGTATTGTATTATTTTCCGCTGCGATGTATTTAAAATGTAATTTAAATCTCTGATATTTATGTGTAATATTCATTTTTACTCTGTATATTCTTGTAATCTGATGCATTGTTGTCATATACAATGAAATGTTCTTTTATATGCGTTCTGTTTTGTCCTGTTCTCAAACGATAGGGCGTTTCGAACGGTCTGGGTCGGTTTAGCGACTGGTTCGGACCGAGCGAAATTCCTTGCCGTCACAGTTGGTATCAGAGCTTTGGTTTACAAAGCAGAGAACAAGACACATTAGAACCATACGAAAGAATTCATCAGATATTGGATTAGTAAAATCCAATGGGAATGACTCGTTAGAGATGGGATCAGTAGTATCCTAGAACGAGTGTGAAGAGTAAATTTTTAAAGTGAAAACAAATTTTTGTTTTGAAAATTTAAATCAATTATTCGTATTTGATTATCTATTTATATTGAGTTGGACAGTCCAGTATATAAAGATTTTGCATATACGCCTTGCAAACGTGTATTTGAAATTTTAATATACTGGATAGATATAGAATCACATTCTAGACACCCGGAGGTGGTTCTAATGAGTGATCGATCATCATCAGAATCTATGTTCGTGTTTTGAAGATGTGATATTTATATATTTCCTATTGATTGGTGTGAGAACCAAAATTAGATAGGGCTTATTGTTGTGATTTGGCATCAAAACATGATTTTCTGTATATATATCAAAAATTATGAATTTGAAACTCTAATTCACTAATTGATTGATGTTTGTGTTGTTTGTTTAATTGTTTGCTAATTTTAACCATTTATGCCTAATTGAATCACATATTGAACTGTATTGAAAATTGGTCGCATTTGCTTGCATATACTTGCATATCATTGAACAGGTCATAGCAAGGAGGCTAGAGCTGAGAATAAAATTTGTTTGCCCGACAAATAGGTACATGTTTACTACATAATTTCCTGTTTTGTTTGGGTGATGATGATTTTGTGAGCCTATTGGCTAGCCGCTTGGCTTTTTCTTTTTCTTTTTGAGATCTGAAGGACCGGGGAAGCTATTTGAAATTCCCCGATGCTCCCGGTGCAGGGGAGGTTATGGCGAAATTTTTCAAAAATTTAGGGTGTTAGCCAAATTTTTGAAATTTTGAAAATTCTCAGAAACTAAAGAGTTGGAGAATGGAAGCCAGATCGATCGTAGAGTTGATTAATCAAACCACTTTCGACTTTGTTCCTTTTCGGGGACGAAAAGTTTTAAGTGGGGGAGATTGTAATAACCCGAAAATATGGGCCAGTTTGAAATTTTTATTTTGGCAATTTTAGCGAATTTTGATTATTTAAAATGAATTATTTTAAATAAAATCGACGAGAAATTTATTTTGAATATAATTCGAACGAATATATTTATATGCGTCGTCGTTAGAATATAAATAATTATATAATTATAAATAGAATTGAAAATGGCGCGGTAGTTCGATAATTCGATTTCAAACTTCAATTGAATGTACCGGGTGCAAAACAATCCGGATTTTAGTGAAACCAAAAATAATGGAATCTAATAGTGAATATCTTTCCAACGAAGTTAACAAACTGAGATTTCACTTTATAAATGATAAGATATGTCCCGTTGAAAATTCAGAATAGTCGCTGTGGAATTTATATATATTTTATATAATATATAGCCCTTAAAAATAGCCGTTTTGCAAACGACCTCGGATTTCGACGAAACCAGTTTTGTTGGATCCGGGATGTTAAGTTATTGTTAGATTCCAAATTTCATAATTTTTCGAATCAATATGTGAGCGTGGCAAAGGAAAATGCGTTTGACCATTTTCAGTGGATTTTAACCGACTGGAAATTGGCCATTTCTCAAACGGTCTCAGAATTCGACGAAACTAGTTTTGTTAGGACCGTATCGTCAATACGAAGCTAGGAAATATTTTTCACTAATTTTTCTAGTTAGTATGTGGCCCCGGTAATTAGAAATGTACGTTTAAAATTCAATATAGTGATTTAAAAGTAAATTCAACTGAAACTAATCGAAATGATCAAATCAGCTGGCGATAGATATCTCATTGTGTTTGGAATGGGGGTATTTGGCTAGGGGCGACATTCGTTGGGTTTGATGTGGAGTTCGTATCGATAATTATACATTTTTGATATGAAGAGAATTAAATATAATAAAATAAAATATATAAATAGCCCAAAATTCTCATTAACCCTAACCCTAAAATATCCCGCCGTCAGCCCCAATTCTAAAGCCCAATTCGTCCCAAATTGATTCGCCCCTTTTCTCTTAAATTAGCACGAATTAATCCCCGTTCCAAAACAAAAATCAAAGCCGCTTCCAAGATCTTCAAGACTGTACCACCTTGATCATCTTTCGCGAAGGACTGAGCTCGAATTCGAGCACCAAAGTGCCGCCGCTCGCATCGATTTTCTGGCTCAGGCGAGCCACCGATCTCGATGCCGCTCAAGGCGTTGGTGGAGGGATGGGAGCTCGTCAGCGTGGCACTCTCTGATCTGGGTCCGGCGGCGCGAAGTAGGAGCAACGACGAAACCCTAGTTCGGAGCAGCTTGGTTCAACGTTCTTCAGGAAAAGAAAAAAAGGGTAATCCCCTTGGTTGATTTAACTAAACATTGGTTTAAGTAATTCAGTTTTTATTTTTATTTTTTTTTTATTTTTTTTTCAGTGTTGTTTTCAAAACTGAGTTTTTTTTAAAACATGAAAAACTTAGATTTTTAAATATGAAAAATATAGATTTTCATAAATAAATGGCATTGGTTTAAAATGTGTTATTTTTATATAAATAAAGCATTGCATAGAAAAATATGGTTTTTAAATATGTATATGGCTTTAAATTAAATGTGTTTTTAAATCTACATATAGCATATGATTTTTTAAAAATATAAGATAACATTGGTTTTGAAAATATAAGCATGTAGGATTTTTGAAAAATAAACATACATTGTTTTTGAAGAGTAAACGTACATTGTTTTTGAAAAATAAATATACAGTGTTTTTAAAATTGAAAAGATAGGATATTTATGAAGTAAAAATATGATTTTTATATTTTTAAAGTATTAAAAATATAATCTTTACTATATAGAAATATTAAAAATATGATTTTTATATTTTTAAAGTATTAAAAATATAATCTTTATAGGATAGGGAATATAAAAATATCATCTTTGTATATGTAGCGAAATAAAAATCTGATTTTTATAATATATACATTGAAATAAAGTGGTGACTTTTTAAAGGCGAAATCTTTATTTTAGAAAAGGCGAATTCTTTAGGTGGAAAATAGCGTGATAAATATAATTTTTATCTATATAATAGCATAGTAAAAATATGATTTTTATATATTGAATAGCGAACTAAAAATTCGATTTTTACATATGTAGAGAATACGGTCGACGAAGGTGACTTTTTAAAGGCGAAACGACGAAGACTTCTACAAATGAAGTGCCGTGGAGCTTGGATAGCTTTCGGTGAGAACTTCTCACCTTTCAATTTAATTTTTCTAGTTATATATATACTAGGATGCAGACGGTGCTTAGTAGCACCCGACACAATCGTCCACAGACCATGGACTTGTTTGTTTGACTGTTTGGTGATTGATTGCGATATTGGTTTGAATGTGGTTTGTGGTGTGAAAAATCGAATCGATAAATTGATTAGGATTAGACGTGCGCCGTTATAAGGCGAAGGAGTAAGGCTAGGTTAGACCCTTACTCCAAATTTTGTGGTTTGCATAACGAAAGTGAATTTGATTGATGTGTGAATGGCGTGGGCCTTCACTAGACCGGGGATAAGGCTGGGCCTTGTCCCGTTTCTAGTATCGTGCCGTTATGCCGCCGAAATTTTCTAAAATATGTTAGAAAAATAAAAATATCATTTTATTGAATAAATGGATTGAATAGAAATTCATAAGTTAGAATAAAATGTTTTATCGTTAAAAATATAATTTTTAACGTGAATGTGAATAAATAAATATTCATTTACAAACCGGACGGTTTGTTTATGTACACCTATTTAAAGGACATTGATTGGGACGATAAATTTTACACATCGCCCAACTGCACAAATAAAATATTTGTTTGATTGTTTGAAAACCCCACACGGGTGTTAGGAGGAAATATGCAGTTCACTCATCCTGATTGATGAAATATGTCGATCGATTGATTGACAGGCTGTTATAAGCGTTGAATATCTGTATTTGATGCTTATGCAGTGTAGTGCACTTTGGTTGATGGTTGATTATTTTTCAATGCTATGATATACATGTGTTGTATGAAAATCCATATAATTAACTTTATATGGTAATTGATTGGGCCTCATTCCAATTTGAAAAATAAAGAATATTATAAAATAAAAGTTCATGTGTTGACAGTACTCATTCATTGAGATTGGTCATGTGTTGAACGAAATATTTTGATAATAACAACTATTTTGAAAAAGAAATATTTGAAATAGAATATTTGAAAATAGAAATTTATGAAGCCGTGTATGGACGCCATTTTGACGTGAACGATATTTAAATTGAATTGAAAACGATTTCGAAATGAATTGAATTGAAAACGATTTCGAAATGAATTGAATTGAAAACGATTTCGAAATGAATTGAATTGAAAACGATTTCGAAATGAATTGAATTAAAAACGAATTCAAATGGAATTGAAAGCAAATTGAAATGAATTTAAATTGAATTGAAATTCGAATTGAATAGAAATGAATTTTGAAACGAATTTATAAAGAAGAATTCAATTTTGCTTTGAATTGAAATGGAAGTTGAAATAGGTTTTGAAACGATTTTAAAACTATTTATATAATTCGTTTTGAATAGTAATCGACGAAATATATTATATATATATTATATATAATATAATGGCCTGAATAGAACGCGCCGCGCCGCGGCAATTCGTGAATTTCGACCATTTATTTCAAACGGACATTACGGGAGATCCAACCGTCGGATTCTCCTAAAACCGGAACCGTTGGGTTCGTATCGAAAAGAGCTTTCTAGCGAATGTTAGAAATTTGAAATCTAACGGTTGGATTTGGAATTATGTCCAAATCAAATTCGAAAAAGGTCGCTGTAAGTGCAGTTCGATGACCGTTGTTGGAAATCGGCTGTACGGGCCTTGATAAAATTATTAAAAATAGTAATAATTTGTGTAAAATCATAAGAAATGATTTGTGAAGATTTGGGATGAAAAACTCCATATTTGAAAAGATAAAAATAGTTTTTTATCGAAATGAACTAGTTTTGAACTAGAATTATAATTCTATTTATTTTTAAATAAATAAATTGAGTTTGAAAAGGGTTTTAAAAATAACCAGAATATCCAATGATTGCATTGGAGTGGATTTGAATCGAAATTGTCTTCGGAATATTTCGATGTTGGAATTCGTGATTATACAGATGTTGTTACGGAAATTTGAAAGATATATATTTATATCGTTATTTCCAATACGACATTTGTTAGTCGTAGAATTCGATATTGAATATAAGCCGATATATTTTCTATTCAGAGCCTTGTATTGAATATCGAATGTGATTTGGGTTTGTCGTGAATGGTGTCTTCACTAACACTGTTCTTGAACCCAGTTGAGAAAAGATTAAATCTTTTTATTTAGATTTAATGAAGTGTACCAATTAAATGACATTTAATTGAAATTGAATCGATATTGATTTTTGGGTTTATCGTGGACAGTGTTTTAAATAACACTCGTTCTTTAACCCGATGATTAATGAATGTGATTTTGGGTTTATCGTGAACCGTGTTTTTAAATGACACTGATTCTTTAACCCAGTCAAAGATTAAAACTAAGTGGAGTTTTAATGAATCTTTAATTAGATTGAAATAATCGAAATGGAGTATCACCAGTTTTGCTCCAGGCGATAGTTAAATCTTTAATTAGATTTGAACGTGAAATGGTAATTGAATTTACCAATAACACTGTGGTGTTAGATATGAAGTATTACCAGTTTTACTTCATGGGATGAATAGGTTGGGATTGGGAAATTAAAACAAATGATTACTTCGGTAAGGTTCGCTAATCCCGACTAGTTTGAATTGATATTCAAAAATGGATTAAAGAATAAATTCAAGGAATTTATCTTTGATAAAATTAATGGGAATCTTTCCCTATGAATGTGAAATTTAGAAACTAACTGTCGGTTGGCCAAGCAGAATGGTTTTCTGGATATTGATCTGATGTTGGTTTTGGCCTTCGGGGTTAATATTTGGGGAATTATTCTCTTGATTAATTTACGGTTAGTGACTAATGAATTGGAATGAGGCGTATGTTGTGTTTGTGTAACACTTTTATAATATATACGCGAGTTATTCGGAAAGACCGGGTTTATCCCATTCTGAATAACTGATACGACGATAAGTCGAAGATGAAGACGATGGTCGAAGACCGGAGGTCTTCACGTCGTTTGGGTGATAACTGATGATCTTGATTGGGCTGTACACCCAAGAAGATGGAAACAGTTAGTGATCGTCCAGACGTACTTGGAGATCGATGGATATACGGGGTACTAGGTGCCTCCGGTTTCGTTCAGACCCAGAACGGACTTGTAAATGGACTGTGTGTCTGACATTGGATTTTAGTCCGTGTGATTGATCTCTATTAAATATATATCTGTTTGGCGGCAGAGAATTTATTCTCTGGCTTAACGCCCTTCTCTGAGACGTACGAGCTCAGGGGTTATATATTGATGGATATCAAACGCATGGAGTGAATTGCCTGTGTGGCATGCCTAAGTGGCAATTGATCGAGGCTTCTGTTGAAAAGCAAAGTCTTGTGGTGATGATCAAAGCACGGCCTTTGTGGCGTAGCTTTGTGTAACGTTTACCTCGCGTGTTTCACACCCGGTATGAACCAAAAACGGGAGACGGACCTCAGGGAGGGCATGCGTTTCTTTCTAGTTAGAAGTGGCGTCAGTGGTTTTACACGCCCTGACGAGTTTGACTTATGTGGTTGTTGCTGTTGCGAGGCGCCTCGGTTATATCGGTTTCGGCCGATGCATTCTGGTCGGTTGACGGACCAGACTTACACCCCATAGGGTGGGGAAACGTAGTGTTCAGGCATTTTAATCCACATCGGTGGACCGGCCCTGTCGCTCCAAGGGACGATGCGTTCTGTTCCTGAGACACGGGCTAGAGCGTCTCGAATCGGTTGAGGACTATCTTTTGCCTCGGTTCATAGATGGAAATCCAATTTCCAAATACGTGACATTTGCGGTTTTATATGTAAACCTATATATGGCGACATAGTGGCATGGGACGCTCATGCCGCCTATAATTGATACTTATGATTTGAAGTTGTTTTATACACTATGCACTTATTATAGTATCAAATGATTTGTTTTAAACGTATCAAGCATTCTTTGGCTGTTATAAGGGAAAACCCTATCCTCGACTGCGTTGCATTGTGTGATGGGACCTGGGTCTTATAACAGCTTCATTTTTCTTTATTTAGCATTGCGCCGTTTGTTTTATGCACTGGTATTCTTGGGAGGAAACCCGTTCCGTGTTATACGGCGTGGTCCCTTGATTTACCTAATGATTTAAAATAAAGATTAATAACTGTTTTAGTTCTCACACCAGTCACATGACTGACCTGGAGTTTATTGTTTTAACCTAAACTCTGGGTGCCCTTATTTTTGACACGGGCAGCTAGTAGTTTTGGTTTTGCAGATTTATATTCGCAGGATCCTGGTTTACAGCTGGAACGATATCCGGAAAGCTTTGTATCCGTATATCTACTTCTAGTTGTGTATTGTATTATTTTCCGCTGCGATGTATTTAAAATGTAATTTAAATCTCTGATATTTCTGTGTAATATTCATTTTTACTCTGCATATTCTTGTAATCTGATGCATTGTTGTAATATACAATGAAATGTTCTTTTATATGCGTTCTGTTTTGTCCTGTTCTCAAACGATAGGGCGTTTCGAACGGTCTGGGTCGGTTTAGCGACTGGTTCGGACCGAGCGAAATTCCTTGCCGTCACAAATGGTAATTAATTTTACCGATAACACCACGGTGTTAGATATGGAGTGTTACCAGTTTTGCTTCATGGGATGAATAGGTTGGGATTGGGAAATAAAATAAATAATTACTTCAGTGTGGTTCGCTAATCTCGACTAGTTTAGAAAAACCATAATTTGGTTTGAAACGACATCCAAAGGAAGATTACAGGATAAATTTTAAAGAATTTATCTTGGATAAAATTAATGGGAACCTTTCCCTAAGAATGTGGAATTTAGAAACTAGTTGTAGGTTGGCTAAGAAGAATGGTTTCCTGGGTATTGATCTGATGTTGGTTTCGGCCTTCGGGGTTAATGTTTGGGAAATTGTTCTCTTGCTAATTTGCGGTTAGTGACTAATGAATTGGAATGAGGCGTATGTTGTGTTTGTGTAACATTTGTTTTCAATATACGCGGGTTGTTCGGAAAGACCGGGTTTACACCCATTCTGAATAACCGATTCGACGATATGTCGAAGATGAAGATGGTGGTCGAAGACCGGAAGTCTTCACATCGTTTGGATAATTACTGACGATCCTGATTGGGCTGTACACCCAAGAGGATGGAAATAGTTGGTGGTCGTCCAGACGTACCTGGAGATGGATGGATATGCGAGGAAAGTGCCTCCGGTTCCGTTCAGACCCAGAATGGACTTGTAAATGGATTGTGTGTCTGACATTGGATTTTATTCTGTGTTGATTGATTTCTATTAAATATACATCTGTTTGGCGGCGGAGAATTTATTCTTTTGCTTAACGCCCTTCTCTGAGACGTACGAGCTCAGAGGTTGTATATCGATGGACATCAGTCGCATGGCATGAATTGCCTGTGTGGCACGCTAAGATGCAATGATCAAGGCTTCTGTTGAAAAGCAAAGTCTTGTGGTTGATGATCAAAGCATGGCCCCTGTGGCGTAGCTTTGTGTATAACGTGAATTCGCGAGCCTCACACCTCGGTATGAGTCAAAAACGGGATACGGACTGCAGGGAGAGCACGACGTTTCTTTCTAGCTTTGGTGGTGTTAGTGACTTACCAGCCCTGACATTTATATACTTTTCACCTATGTGGTTGTTGGAATGCGAGGCGCCTCGATTATAGGTCTGTAAGGACCGGGAAACGTGTGTTCAGGAATAAATAATCCTCTAACGTAAGTGAGGACCGGCCCTGAAGCATCCAGGGGTTGCCCAGAGTGCGTAGCCCCGGGACATTTGCTAGAGTGTCTCGAGCGCGGAGAGGAGCTTGCCCCTTGCCTCGACACATGACGGAAATCCAATTTTCAATACGTGTATTGCGGTTTTAATTGTAGAACTAGTATGGCGACATGATATATGGTACCCATGCCGTCTATGATTTATATTTATGATTGAAATTGTTTTGACACTATACACTTATTATAGTATCAAATGATTTGTTTTAAACGTACCAAGCATGTTTGGCTATTATAAGGGAAAACCCTATCCTCCGGTTTGCGTTGCATTGTGTGATGGGACCTGGGTCTTATAATAGCTCCATTTTTCGAAAAAGCATTGCGTTGTTTATTCTATGCACTAGTATTCTTGGGAGGAAACCCGTTCCGTGTTATATGGCGTGGTCCCTTGAATTACTCTCTTTTAAAGTAAAGTTTAAATAACTGTTTTAGTTCTCACACCAGTCACATGACTGACCTGGAGTTTATTGTTTTAACCTAAACTCTGGGTGCCCTCATTTTCCGCACGGGCAGCTAGTAGTTTTGGTTTTGCAGATTTATATTCACAGGATCCTGGTTTACAGCTGGAATGATATCCGGAAAGCTCTGTATCCGTATATCACCTTCAGTTGTGCTTTGTATCATTTTCCGCTGCTATGTAATTTATTGTAATCTCTGATATTTATCGGATGTAATTTATTCATTTATACTCTGTATATTCTTGTATCTGGTGTAATTGTTGTAATAGCAATGAAATGTTCTTCTGTTTGTGTTCTGATTTGTCCTGTTCTCAAACAGTCAGGGGTTTCGAACGGTCTAGATTGGTTTAACGACTGATTCTGATCGAGCGAAATTCCTGGCCGTCACTCATCTGTTATGAATTTTCCAATCAACATCACAATTGGTTAATAACCAAACAAAGGTTGAATTTGGGTTTCACAATCAACAACCAATTATATAAGCCAATCATATGGGTTCCACAGTTTCATATCATGATCATATTAAAAAAAAATCAATCTAACTGATAACGGTCAATCAATAGTCATCCAAGCACCCAATATGATTTAAATACGTTTATATTATAATAAACGTAACCAACAAGGTAAGTTACCTTCCTTATAAATTTATCGTTATAAATAACGATATCATTTTATTTAAATTAAACGATCGTTTAATTTAAATAATCGATATAAAAATATTTAACACGCATTAACCAACCAGTAACAAGCAGCCATAACACACAGATGATAAACCCGACTTAAAATCATTAAAAGTGGGGAAAACTGAGTGAGGTTAACACACCTTGATTTGAGTTCGTTGATAACAGTTTGTTTTAGCCAAATTAAACACGCGTTAAATTTGACTAAAATTTCCGGTTGCCTCCGCTCTTGACCTAACCAATTTCATGTTATAGTTCTTAACAAGACGATTCCAACGCTCCCAGTCTCACTGAATTCTGATTAAGAACGCGTACGATATTATTATCACAAGTTTATAAACTAATATAGATTTTGAATTTGTTTTAATCAGTTGGGCCGTACCTTTTATTTTCGTCCAGCCCAGGCCCGTTACACTCCCACCCACATAACTTGGATCCCTCTTCCTTCCAGATTCATCCGCTTCTCACAATAATAATTCAGCCTCCTACAAGAAATCGATACTCATGGCCGACGAGCTTCTCTCCCTTCTTCACGATGTAAACGCTCCGACGCATCCCTCCTCACTTTGATCCTCCTCTTCCCTCTAGCGTCGTCCGACTTTCCCAACCCTAAGCCCCCTCGATTTTCTTCAGCAAACATGCCACCACCAAAATACCACAATTGACTCCAAAATCCACCAGAACTCGCAGCTTCCTTCGCATCGAATCCATAAATTCAGACTCGAAGCCTTACTCGTGAAAAGAAAATCCGAACCCTAATTCTCTGGTTCGAACAAATCTATCACGAACCACTTCGAAAGTGATATTGAGATGAAGAGAGTGCAATTACAAACTCAGATAAGTATTTACTTGATTTTTTTTGTTTGCTGTCATTTTTTTTTTCTTTGCTGTGTTGATTCATTTCATTAAGAAGATTGAGAAACACCACCGCGTTGGGTACCTATTTATAGTAGTTTGATAAGATAAGACTGGTGTCTTTCAAAGCTCTTCCTAGGTTTGGATACTAAGTGCCTAGGCCATTTGCTTTTTCCTCTTTACATATTTTGTTTGTACTGGCGATGGTTGATGGATCCGTGATGGATTTTAACAGAGATTTTTGTTGGATTGAGTACTGAGTTTTCAACATCGTTGGTTTGTTCAAAAAGATAGTGATCTGACTGTATAGATTAGGCGAGATAGATGCTAGGAAAATTTGTTTATTCCATCCAGCTATTTAAAATTGTACTATAAATTTGCGCAGATATTTAGAAAAATATGGCACAGTCTATCCAAATGTGCACATGGAATCGACTATGTATAAATATACTTAGTTGTTCATAGGCTGGTCTTAGCTGTTCATTTCTTGTTTCGATTTGATGTATCCATTTCTTCAGCTATGCATAATCTTGGTTGTTCCTACTCTACTGCTGTTCATTGATTATGTGTATATAGTTGTATAGATTTAGCTATTCATACACTATTCTTTAGCAATTTCCTTTTTATAATTTTCTTTAACTGTTCAACTGAAAAGGTCAAGACATCCTTGCTGTCCTTGAATTGAATTGAGTTGTTTTGTCCATGTGATAACTTGCAA
Source organism: Allium sativum (assembly GCA_030737875.1). Lineage (NCBI taxonomy): Eukaryota > Viridiplantae > Streptophyta > Magnoliopsida > Asparagales > Amaryllidaceae > Allium > Allium sativum. The sequence continues at coordinate 375,402,882 of CM060909.1, read as the reverse complement.
TACCCCACATCAGGATTTTAGTTGTTGGGGTTTGGCAACAAAATCTTTGTACAGATTTTGTATGTGAAGAAGAAATCTTTTCCTTGTTGTTTTTTTATATTTCTTCTTCTTTTCCTATCCTTTTTTTTATTTTCATACTTTGCCTGATGCAGTTGCAGGCAAGGCAACCAGATCACATGGTATTTGTTGCAAGCTTCAAAAAATGAAGGTTCCCAATGCTGTACAAATGCTGTTACTCAATGTAGATGGTGGAAATTTTGGTGATGCACACATATATACTTGATTGATGTATGGGCTTCACTTCAACATATAGGTTACTCATATGGCCTGGCAAAAGATTTTGTGCACATGAAAAAAAATTGTTCTTATTTTATTTTATAGCATTGTTCTTGTTCTTCTTATATTGATACTGTGCTTGAGTTCACATCAGTGTATGAATTTGTTTATAGGCTTGGCAAAGATTTGGTGCAGGAGCACATGGACGTGAAGAATCTGTTGTTATTTTGCTTTGTATTTTATTTTTATTTTTTCTTTCTTCTACTATTCAAAAAAAAGCCAAAAAGTTGTAATTGTATCTTTACAAAAGATTTATGTATGTAAACGTGAGGAGTTGTTCTTATTTATTCATTTGGTATGGCATTTTGCTTGTAATGTTCACATCAGTTTGTTACTGGCTCGGCAAAAAACTTTGTCCATGAATATGAACAGAACTGTTCTTATTTTACTGCATTCTTCTTTGTTCTTTTTTATTTATTTGTCACCAACGTTCTAAAGACATCTGTAGCTATGTGTGTGAACCATTAGTACTTGTACTAGGTAGTGTAGGTATACTGTTACATTCCATTTTACCATGCTGCTATTATATTTGAGCCAATTTGTAACCTTTTAGGTGCTTTCGAGGATTTTTGTGTAACACAGATTTCGTATAGAGTTAATTACTACCGCTTGTTGGTTGTCTTGTAAAAAAAATGTTTGAATTGAATGTTGAAACCATTGAATTAAAAATATAACGCTTGGATCCTTCATACATTTGTTCTGTATCGATCATCAAATACAACATAAATGTTTTTGAGTTAAACGATATCGAAACTCTATTAAAATTCTTATTTAATTATTAAATAAACGTTATCGATTTCCATAGCGACTATTTTAAAATTTGAATTGGACATAACTTAAAATTTTTACAACGAAATTTCAATTTTTCTCTTTCGTTAGAAAATTATAATGAAACAGATTCAAACGTTTCTCGTTTCACGAAATTCCGACTTATATCGGATTTTATATCTTCAATTGAAATTCAAATCGAAAATTTTGAACTACCGCGTCGTTTTCGAGCTCATTTTAATTATATTATAAAATATAACGTTTGAACTCAATATTAAATATTAAAATCAATAAATATTCCAATTAAAATATTTAAACAAAATTAAATATTCAAATTAAAATAGCCAAAAACCCGGGTTGTTACATTCTTCCCCCCTTAAAATAATTTCGTCCTCGAAATTGCTAAGGTACGAAAAGTGCCACAACCCATTATACTTTCTCAAATTCGATTTATTTCAAATCAAAAACCTATTTGATGTCATAATTTCCAAATTGATTTTTCAAACATTTCTCTTTATAATTCAAATTCTGATTTTAAATTCAAACACCATTATTCTAAGTTATTCTGTTTTAGCTTGTCTTAAATTAAATCCAAAATTTCAATTTCATACTAAAATTCACATTCACCACTTTATAGGTGAAATTTTTGGTTATATTAACCATTCAAATTCAAATTCCCATTTGAATTCCACTCAAGTAAATCCATCAAACCATAATATCTCCACCACTTAATAAAATTATTCCTTTTATATACAAAATAGAATTTGGGTAAAATTATTTCATTTACCCTATTACCAAACAATATTGTTTACATCACCAGTCCAATGCTTTTCAACACTTGAACTGATTAACAACACAATACAAAACATTTGTATATAAAATCTACAAATACGCTCTCATATATATATATATACACACTCAACTTGATCTAGGGTATTACTAACCCCATCTCTACCGAGTCGCGCCACAGAGCCAAGGTTATTACTAAACCAATAGCTCTGATACCACTGTAACGACCCGATAGGAATTCGATGCCCAAATTCTGACAATAATACATAAACCCTGTATTACCTGCCAAAACTCAAGTATCGAAAACGACCAGATAGTAATTAGAAACAATTTTGAGGGTGAGATAAGAAAGAAAGAAATTTAGAATAGAAGAAGAAGAAGATCCAACACAACACAGAGTCTCACATCGCAGCGGAACAAAATATAATATAGGAATAAATCTTTGTTGAGAGCTTTGAAAATGTACTTACAATCATTAGAGTACATCACACATCTGAACATTTATAATAATCTGTCCTCATATATCACACGCAGCGGAATAATATAACACCATACGTCTGAATTTCTCCAACACGTCTTTGGACTCCATAGCATTCTATAACCTGCACCTGCAGACCCGGGCTAACCCGAGCATTACAAACACCGGGTCAGTCAGGTGAACCAGAGTGAGAAAACCCCTTAAGTTTTAAAATATCATCGAACTTGATTTTAGAGTTCAAATCCCTTTCTGAAAGAAAAAGATAATCTTAAGACCAATCCACACATAAATACGGACGGTTTTTACCTTACGATAACCCAAAACAGTTTTTGAAAACCAATACATCTCTGATATTATAATAGTGTCTAAATACAAATAAATAGAATCTAGCGGAACGCTTGCATCTCACGCTCCACATATATAGTATACAAACAAAACACGCGGGCGCTTACTGGAGAATGGATTCCGACTATGACAAGGTATAGGACTACCTGCCGATCGTGTATCTCTAGAGACGAATACAATGGGTTCAACAAGAACGTCTTGCAACCCGGCCCATACATGACCGACCACTCATTTCGCTTGAGTGTATCGAATGTGTATCACCCACAGTTGGGCTCAAACCACCGTTTCCCGAAAAGGGACAGCATCGATTGATTAAAGAAGCAAAAGGAATTTCTCTAGATAGGTGATTATACACCCTAATGGGAGCGACCCACATAGCCATGCTGCCTGCCCGATTTTTGTCATCTCCCGGTTGACGAGGCTCGAGGCTAGAATTTCCCTTTAGAACATCTGGCCGCCATTTCCTTTGAATGCCACATCATCATATCCTCTGGATATCACTAATTGACGTCGACAAAAATATCCTAGTTGGGAGCTAACCAACTATGACACGTTTGAAGAAATCAATGTACGTGGCCCATTGGAAATACTCTGTCAGACATCCGTCCATACAAGTCATCCAGGAATAGGATGAACCGAAGGCACCCTCCTACCGCATCCTTATATAGGAATCACCCCAATAATCAGTAGCGAGTAGTCCTTGCAATCCGCAAAATCTCAACCACGACCGAATCACGTCAGAATATCTCTGCGTTGCAACACAAAGAATATTCTTCAAGTAATCCTTCCTCTTATGAAGATCCGCGGTCTTCACTTGCTCTGTCTTCAATCGACGTCTTCACGTATTTGCTGGTCGAAATGGTTTTCGAATATAAATTCGATCCCGGTATTTCCGTTCCAACAACGCATTGGCATGATTTTGATAGTCGGTTATTTAACTATCAAAATAAACAATCATAAAACAAAATAAGTTCATTGGTTCAGCATCACTTGGCCATAATATATCCGTAGTAATACCAAAGATAATATATAAGTTATGATAAATATTCTCAAATCATTTTATTTAAAATACTTAAAAGAAATATCTTAAAGACCTGCCCAATTTCTCGTCACTATCTTTCAAAACATTTCCACCACATTACTTATCATTTATGCTGACGAGATTAATTCGCTTACGATCCTAAACAATTGTTACAAAATCTCCTTTTATTTTGTTACCACGGAAATATCACTTCCTACTCTCACGCCCCGCTTCATTTCCTTTTATTTTGAAAACTCATCGTATATCGAACTTCTTCAAATAATGATTCACTATTATTTCCCAAAAATAATCTGCTCTAACAATTCCACTATCACGATTCATACCATCCTTCGACAATCCCGAAGTTGTTCAAGTTGGGGTATTTAATTACCTATCAGACCTTAAGCAGCAACGTTCTTGTCTTAGATAAATATGAATCGTAATTCAAAATCTCATATTCGTTTTAACACCACTCCACTATTGTACACAAGTATGGTTTTATAAAACCCTCTTGCCTTTTGAAATCTTCCTTTTCAAAATCTCATTTAGTTAAACAAATATTCATTAAATTATTTCATTTAAGTAAACGGCATATTATAATTTAATTTAATAATCAATTATTGATAAAACAGTTGGCATGGTAAATCTTAAAACATGATTAACCATTAATTAATCCCAACTCGTCTTTTCGTTTTGAATTGATAAATAACATTTATTAATCCGAATAATCTCATTTACCTCGATTACTATTAAATAAATAATAATTTATTTCTAAATAATCTCACCTTAATTGTTCTTAAAAACAATAAATCCTTGAGTAAATTCCCGCCTACTTGCTTATCAACTTAAGAATCCACTTTATAAAATAATTTAGTACTTACGGTGAAACACGTGCTTTGCACAGGGTAGATCTTGGTATAAAAATAGTGGTTAAAACAACGATATATATATATAATTCACTTTCCTTTTAAAACTTTATTTTTAAAAGTATATTTTTAAAATCTATATTCAGTTATAAACTGAATTTCATAACTTCCTTATTATTGATTCAACTGACGATAAATCGAACTAAATAAACAGTCATTCGGCCATCTGCTATGAATTTTCCAATCAACATCACAATTGGTTAATAACCAAACAAAGGTTGAATTTGGGTTTCACAATCAACAACCAATTCTATAAGCCAATCATATGGGGTTCCACCGTTTCATATCATGATCATATTAAAAAAAATCAATCTAACTGATAACGGTCAATCAATAGTCATCTAAGCACCCAATATGATTTAAATACGTTTATATTATAATAAACGTAACCAACAAGGTAAGTTACCTTCCTTGGAAATTTATCGTTATAAATAACGATGTCATTTTATTTAAATTAAACGATCGTTTAATTTAAATAATCGATATAAAATTATTTAACATGCATTAACCAACCAGTAACAAGCAGCCATAACACACAGATGATAAACCTGACTTAAAATTATTAAAAGTAGGGAAAACTGAGTGAGGTTAACTCACCTTGATTTGAGTTCGTTGATAACAATTTGTTTTAGCCAAATTAAACACGCGTTAAATTTGACTAAAATTTCTGGTTGCCTCCGCTCTTGACCTAACCAATTTCATGCTATAGTTCTTAACAAGACGATTCCAACGCTCCTAGTCTCACTGAATTCTGATTAAGAACGCATACGATATTTTTCTCACAAGTTTATAAACTAATATAGGTTTTGAATTTGTTTTAATCAGTTGGGTCGTACCTTTTATTTTCGTCCATCCCAGGCCCGTTACACTCCCACCCACATAACTTGGATCCCTCTTCCTTCCAGATTCATCCGCTTCCCACAATAATAATTCCGCCTCCTACAAGAAATCGATCCTCATGGCCGACGAGCTTCTCTCCCTTCTTCACGATGTAAACGCTCTGACGCATCCCTCCTCACTTCGATCCTCCTCTTCCCTCTAGCGTCGTCCGACTTTTCCAACCCCAAGCCCCCTTCGATTTTCTTCAGCAAACATGCCACCACCAAAATTCCACAATCGACTCCAAAATCCACCAGAACTCGCAGCTTCCTTCGCATCGACTCCGTAAATTCAAACTCGAAGCCTTACTCATGAAAAGAAAATCCGAACCCTAATTCTCTGGTTCGAACAAATCTATCACGAACCACTTCGAAAGTGATATTGAGATGAAGAGAGTGCAATTACAAACTCAGATAAGTATTTACTTGAATTTTTTGTTTGCTATCGTATTTTTTTTGTTTAATTTTTCTTTGCTGTGTTGATTCATTTCGTTAAGAGGTTTGAGAAACACCACCGCGTTGGGTACCTATTTATAGTAGTTTGATAAGATAAGACCGGTGTCTTTCAAAGCTCTTCCTAGGTTCAGCTACTAAGTGCCTAGGCCATTTGCTTTTTCCTCTTCACAGATTTTGTTTGTACTGGCGATGGTTGATGGATCCGTGATGGCTTTTAACAGTGATTTTTGTTGGATTGAGTACTGAGTTTTCAACATCGTTGGTTTGTTCAAAAAGATAGTGATCTGACTGTATAGATTAAGCGAGATAGATGCTAGGAAAATTTGTTTATTCCATCCAGCTATTTGAAATTGTACTATAAATTTGCATAGATATTTAGAAAAATATGGCACAGTCTATCTAAATTTGCACATGGAATCTACTATGTATAAATATACTTAGTTGTTCATAGGCTGGTTTTAGCTGTTCATTTCTTGTTTCGATTTGATGTATCCATTTCTTCAGCTATGCATAATCTTGGTTGTTCCTACTCTACTGCTGTTCATTGATTATGTGTATATAGCTGTATAGATTAAGTTGTTCATACACTGTTCTTTAGCAATTTCCTTTTTATATTTTCTTTAACTGTTCAACTGAAAAGGTCAAGACATCCTTGCTGTCCTTGAATTGAATTGAGTTGTTTTGTCTATGTGATAACTTGCAATACCCCACATCAGGATTTTAGTTGTTGGGGTTTGGCAACAAAATTTTGGTACAGATTTTGTACGTGAAGAAGAAATCTTTTCCTTGTTTTTTTTATTTCTTCTTCTTTTCCTACCCTTTTTTTCATACTTTGCCTGATGCAGTTGCAGGCAAGGCAACCAGATCACATGGTATTTGTTGCAAGCTTCAAAAAATGAAGGTTCCCAATGCTGTACAAATGCTGTTACTCAATGTAGATGGTGGAAGTTTTGGTGATGCACACCTATATACTTGATTGATGTATGGGCTTCACTTCAACATTTAGGTTAGTCATATGGCCTGGCAAAAGATTTTGTGCACATGAAAAAAAATTGGTCTTATTTTATTTTATAGCAATGTTCTTGTTCTTCTTATATTGATACTGTGCTTGAGTTCATGTCAGTGTATGAATTTGCTTATAGGCTTGGCAAAGATTTGGTGCAGGAGCACATGGACGTGAAGAATATGTTGTTATTTTGCTTTGTATTTTATTTTTATTTTTTCTTTCTTCAACTATTCAAACAAAAGCCAAAAAGTTGTAATTGTATCTTTACAAAAGATTTATGTATGTTAACGTGAGGAGTTGTTCTTATTTATTCATTTGGTATGGCATTTTTCTTGTAATGTTCACATCAGTTTGTCGCTGGCTCGGCAAAAAACTTTGTCCATGAATGTGAACAGAACTGTTCTTATTTTATTGCATTCTTCTTTGTTCTTCTTTATTTATTTGTCACCAACGTTCTAAAGACATCTGTAGCTATGTGTGTGAACCATTAGTACTTGTACTAGGTAGTGTAGGTATACTGTTACATTCCATTATACCATGTTGCTTTTATATTTGAGCCAATTTGTAACCTTTTAGGTGCATTCGAGGATTTGTGTGTAACATAGATTTCGTATAGAGTTAATTACTACCACTTGTTGGTTGTCTTGTAACAAAAATGTTTGAATTGAATGTTGAAACCATTGAATTAAAAATATAACGCTTGGATCCTTCATACATTTGTTCTATATCGATCATCAAATACAACATAAACGTTTTTGAGTTAAACGATATCGAAACTCTATTAAAAATCTTATTTAATTATTAAATAAACGTTATCGATTTCCATAGCGACTATTTTAAAATTTGAATTGGACATAACTTAAAATTTTTACAACGAAATTTCAATTTTTCTCTTTCATTAGAAAATTATAATCAAACAGATTCAAACGTTTCTCGTTTCACGAAATTCCGACTTATATCGGATTCTATATCTTCAATTGAAATTCAAATCGAAAATTTCGAACTACCGCGTCGTTTTCGAGCTCATTTTAATTATATTATAAAATATAACGTTTGAACTCAATATTAAATATTAAAATCAATAAATATTCCAATTAAAATATTTAAACAAAATTAAATATTCAAATTAAAATGGCCAAAAACCCGGGTTGTTACAGTTTTTTTTTATTCGATTATTCTATTTTATTTTAAGCAATCGTTGTTTACATTTGTCCTCTAAAATTCTTGTGATCACATACGATACCCAAAAATCATGAAACTAGAAATGCAGGTATAGTTCGACATTGCGGACCCAACAAAACTGGTTTCGTTGAATTCCGACTCCATTTGCTCACACAACGTATTTTTAACTATCAATATACTGACTATTTTCACATTAAAAATCCGTACGGCCACACAATGACTTCAAAAATCACGAAAATTGAAATCTAGCAATAATTTAATATTATGGATCCAACAAAATTAGTTTCGTCGAAAACTGAGGTCGTTTGCAAAACTGGCTATTTTTAAAGCCCTAAATAACCCATTTAAATATATAAATATATTTAAAAACAATTAAATTAAATATAAATAATTTAATATTTTCATATATATTCACACTAGAATATCATACAGCTCCACTGGGATTTATAACTTGATGTTTCAAATTTCCCAGTTATATCGATATTCGATCTATATTTAAAAATCCATTTTACAATATAAATAAATCGATATAAATTATAAAGGAATTCCATAGCGACTTTTCGAAAATCTGATTTGGACATAAATCAAAATCTACACAATGAAATCCCGAATTTTCTCTTCCACTAGAAAAATATACTTCACCAACTCCGAACGTCTCTTGTTTCACGGAAATCCGATTTAAAACGAACCCTGTACATTCAGTAGAAGTTCAAATCGCCAAATAGCGAACTGTCGCGCCATTTCGAGTTCGATTATAATTATAATATAATTATATGTTAAAACTGTCGTTCAAATAATATATTCGTTATTTTAATTCAATTCTAAACTGAATTAAATATCACAGATGATCCAATTCACACCATATTGTGAATTCCCCTATTTCTGATTATTTCAGAAATTTAATATATTATTATATTATTTATTTTAATTAAATATTCAATATTATTAAATTCTGGTCATTTTAAATAACCAAACCATTATCTAAATAATTAAATAAATTATTTATATACCGTAAAAATACGGGTTGTTATATTCTTCCCCCTTAAAATAATTTCGTCCTCGAAATTGCTAAGGTAGAAGACAGACCCTACTAACTGGGTTAAAATTACATGTTTACTTCTTTAACTTCAGTTTCAACTGAACCGATGAATTCGAATTAAAATATTAATTAATTTTGATTAATAAAAATTTTCAAAAATTCTGAAAATTTTCTAACACCTTAAATTTCCGGAAAATTTCGCCAGCACCTCCTTTGTACCGGTCAATAATTCAAACCACAACTCGCCTCTCTAGGCCCTCTCCAATCCAAAATAAAATCAAACAGCCAAGCGGTTTGCCCAATCGGCCCATAAATCACAAAATCCATAAAAAAATAAATGTGTACCTTTTTGTCGGGCATATCAATAAATTCTTCCATTCTGTTGCCAATTCAGCATATACCAAAGTCATCCCAATCAATCTCCAATCATCTGTTCTCAAATCCAATCATCCCATTTTCAAACCAAATCTCATTCTCAATCTCAAATTCCATTACCAATTTCAACTCTTACTTACCCGTCCAATATACTTAAACAAATTCATAACTCACAAATTCAACTTTATTCGATATCGTTCTATTTCAATTCAATTTCCCCTTACTAATTTTAATTCGATTCCAGTTTGCATTCACAAATTTCTATTTGATTTCCATTTCTGGTTTTAATTCAATTTCAATTTTCTTTCGCCAATTTTCTTTAAATTTGTTTTTAATTCATACTGTCTTCCTGGGGATTTTAAACAGTTTAGTTTTTCTAAAATAAATTATTCCCTTTCAGGATTCAAAACAACTTGTTTTCTCAAAACAATTCAACACAAAATCTTTGGTAGTAATTCGTCACTTACAGCTCGAAAATGAACACTGATGATGTGGCCAGCATCATCAGAGTTATTTCCCAGCTATCGAAGTGAGTTCAATACTATACCATTTCAAAACTCAAATTTTAAACACTTTCATTTTGAAATCTTTTCAAAATATCATTCACGATACTTATAAACAATTTAATATCTCCCAGGATTTTAATTTTTTTTTAAACTTAACTCAAATCCACTTACAAACACTTCTCCCAGTTTTTAGAATTTTAATTCCAATTCTGATTTAATTAATCTGCTTTTATATTATACGAACTCAAATTGGTTATTTATATAACCATTTCAATTATAATCAACCAATACATCCAATATACTATAATGATTCGAATATAAATATTTTCTTTATATCGAAATATACTTTGGGTAAAATTATCTCATTTAACCTCTTTCAAAAAATACTATGCCGGTTTATCGTACTTGAGTGTTTAGAAACTCCCATCGATACAGTGGATCAAACTGATCGATCAGAACCCATAAACAACTCAACCGATAAATCTCCACAATATAAAACATTTTTTTATAAAATCTACAAATAGGTTCACTCGTATATATACACTCAAACTCAATCTAGGGTATTACTAATCCCATCTCTACTGAGTCACGCCACAGAGCCAAGGTAATCACTTAACCTTCAGCTCTGATACCACTGTAACGAACTGAGATTTTCGACTTCGAAAAATCAACACAAAACTACCATGTTGACTATTTAGACATCGGAAATACCTGATCATCAATAGAAAGAAGTTAGAGGGTGAGAATAGATAAGATAGAAAATTAGAATAGAAGAAGAAGATACAACATCAGAGTAAACACGAATCTCACAGCGGAACGAATAAAATATATTATATAACATAACTTTGAAATAAAACAGTATATATGTATAGAATAACATTGTCAGAGTACAACACTTACACACAGCGGAAATAATAATAGCTATATAATCCTGAAGCCTCCTGCTTCAAGCTCTTCCAAGTATATTTGTAAAGACCTGAACTACTTGACTACCCGTACAAATTTGGGCACCCAAGAGTTTAGGGGAAACAAAAAAATAAACTTTGGGTCAGTCATGGGACTGGTGTGAGTAAACTCAAATCATTTGGTTTAAATTTTCAAAAATCCTTTTCAAAAGAAAAGATAATCGTAAGACCAATCCACACATAAACACAGACGGTTTTTACCTTACGATAACCCAAAACAGTTTTGGAAATCGATACTTCTCTGATATTATAATAATGTCGAATGTAATAACCCGGAAAATCTGGGCCAGTTTAAAATTTTTATTTTGGCGATGTTAGCGAATTTTGAATATTTAAAATAGATTATTTTAAATAATATCGACGAGAAATTTATTTTGAATATAATTATAACGTATATATTATACGCGTCGTCGTTAGAATATAAATATTTATATATAATTATAAATAGAATTGAAAATGGCGCGGTAGTTCGATAATTCGATTTCAAACTTCAATTGAATGTACCGGGTGCAAAACAATCCGGATTTTAGTGAAACCAAAAACATTAGGATCTAATTGATAATATCTTTCTAACAGATGTAAGAAACTGAGATTTCACTTTAAAAATTGAGAGATATGTCCAGTTGAAAATTCTGAATAGTCGCTATGGAATTCAGGCCCTTAAAAATGGACATTTTGCAAACGACCTCGGATTTCGACGAAACCAGTTTTGTTGGGTCCGTGATGTTGAATTATTGCTAGGTTTCAAATTTCAAAAATTTTCGAATCAATGTGTGAGCGTGGTAAAGGAAAACGGGTTTTGACCATTTCAGTTGATTTTAATCGACTGGAAATTGGCCATTTTTCTAACGGTCTCAGAATTCGGCGAAACTAGTTTTGTTAGGACCGTATCGTCAATACGAAGCTAGAAAATATTTTTCTGGAATTTTTCTAGTTAGTATGTGACCCCGGTAATTTGAAATATACGTTTAAAATTCAATTTAGTGATTTAAATGTAAATTCAACGAAAACTGATTCAAACAGTCGAATCAGCTTGCGATGCATATCCCATTGTGTTCGGAATGGGGGTAATTAGCTAGGGGCGATGGTCGTTGGGTTTGATTTGGGGTTCAGAGCGATTAACAATTAAGGATGGAATTAAATATTAATTTAAAAATAAATATATAAGGTCACAAGGTCAAACCCTTGACCGTTTCTTTTATCTGAGGCGCGTTTCAAAGATGGACGGCGGCCTCCATTCAATTCGTTTTCCATTTCTTTCTTCAAATCCCTTAATCAGTTGAAGGATCTTCAGCGCAAAATCTCAAGAGCGAAGAGAGCTCTCTCCACCCCAACCCGAATCATCTTCCCTTGAGGTGTATCGAGTGGGAATTCCGAGCTCGAAGGGCTCGACTTCGAGCCAGCTTTTCTGGGACGTCGGAGCTTCGGGTTGAGAGCCACTCCGGCGAAGTGGAGGCGCCACCAAGACGCTCGGACTGGCGAGGCCAGATCAGCCCCTGACAGCTCCAGGGGGGGCGCGCTAGTAAACCCTAACTGTTGAAAGGGTACGAACTCGTCCAGGCAATGGCAAGTGAAATGGTAAGGATTTTAAACTCAGTTCTAATAAATAAAGCAGTGTTTTTAAATTTTAGATTTTAATAATTATACTAGGTTTTGAAAATATAAATATACTAGGTTTGAAATATAAATATCCTTGCTTTTAAAATATAAATATACATTGTTTTTAAAAATAGAAGTCGCAGAATAAAAAGTATGATCTTTATATTTTTAAAAGTGATAAAAATATGATTTTTATATTTTTAAAGAATTAAAAATATAATCTTTACTATATAGGAATATTAAAAATATGATTTTTATATTTTTAAAGTATTAAAAATATAATCTTTATAGAATAGAGAATATAAAGATATCATCTTTGTGTATGTAATGAAATAAAAATCTGATTTTTATTTTATATACGTTAAAGTAAAGTGATGATTTTTATATATTGAACTTTGAACTAAAAATTCGATTTTTATATATTGAACTTCGAACTAAAAATTCGATTTTTATATATTGAATAGCGAAGTCAAAATTCGATTTTTTTTATATTGAATAGCAAGGTAAAAATTCGATTTTTATATATATAGTGAATACGGGCAGCGAAGATGACGAAGACGGGATAACGAAGAAGATTTCTATAAACGAAGAGTCGTGGTATTGGATAGCTTTCGGTGAGAACTTCTCACTCAAAATTTCTCTTTTGCTAGTCATATATATATTTATACTAGGATGCAGACGGTGCTTAGTAGCACCCGACACCCGTCCACATACCATGGACTTGTTTGTTTGGTTGTGTAGTTGGTTAGATTATTTGATTTGGATTTGATTGATTGGTTGAATTGGAAATTGATTAAAATTGATATGTGAATGGCGTGGGCCTTCACTAGACCTGGGATAAGGCTGGGCCTTGTCCCGTTTCTAGTATCGTGCCGTTATACCGCCGAAATTTTCTAAAATATGTTAGAAAAATAGAAAGATCATTTTATTTAAAGAATGAACTGAATAGATATTCATATGTTAAAATAAAATGTTTTATCGTTAAAAATATAATTTTTAACGTGAATGTGAATAAATAAATATTCATTTACAAACCGGACGGTTTGTTTATGTACACCTATTTGACTGATATTGATTGGGTCGATAAATTTTACACATCGCCCAACTGCACAAATAAAATCTGTGTTTGATTGTTTGAAACCCCACACGGGTGTTGGGATGAAATATGAAGTTCACTCATCCTGATTGATTAAATATGTCGATCGATTGATTGACAGGCTGTTATAAGCGTTAGATATTTATATTTGATGCTTATACAGTGTAGTGCACTTTGGTTGATGGTTGATTATTTTTCAATGCTATTATATACATGTGATGTATGAAAATCCATATAATTAACATTATATGGTAATTGATTGGGCCTCATTCCAATTTGAAAAATAAAGAATATATAAAATAAGGTTCATGTGTTGACTATACTCATCCGTTGATATTAGTCATGTGTTGAACGAATTATTTTTATAATAAAATTTACATCTTTATCAATATAAAATAAGGTTCATGTGTTGACTATACTCATCCGTTGATATTAGTCATGTGTTGAACGAATTATTTTTATAATAAAATTTACATCTTTATCAATATAAAATAAGGTTCATGTGTTGACTATACTCATCCGTTGATATTAGTCATGTGTTGAACGAATTATTTTTATAATAAAATTTACATCTTTATCAATATAAAATAAGGTTCATGTGTTGACTATACTCATCCGTTGATATTAGTCATGTGTTGAACGAATTATTTTTATAATAAAATTTACATCTTTATCAATATAAAATAAGGTTCATGTGTTGACTGTACTCATCCGTTGAGATTAGTCATGTGTTGAACGAAATATTTTAACCAAAAATAGTCACACATGGACGGTACTCATTCGTTGAGATTAGTCGTGTGTTGACAAAAAGAAATATTTGAAACAGAATATATAAAGCCGTGTTGAATAGTGATGCGCCATTTTGACGCGAACGATATTTATATCGATTTTAACGATTTCGATTTGAATTGAATATAAAACGATTTCGAATTTGAATCGAATAGAAAACCAATTTGATTTCAAATTGAATATATAATGAACTTGATTCAAATAGAAACCGAAACGAATTTAATTTGAATAGAAAATGAATTTGAATCGAATAGAAAACCAATTTGAATTGAATTGAATTGAATTGAATTGAAAAACGAATTCGAATTGAATTTAAAATGAAGTGAAATGAATTCAAATTGAATTGAAATTTAAATTGAATAGAAATGAATTTTAAAACGAATTTATAAAGAAGAATTAAATTTTGATTTGAATTGAAATGGAAGTTGAATTTGCTTTTGAAACGAATTCAAAACTATATATATAACTCGTTTTAAATAGGAATCGACGAAATATATATTATACATATTATATATATAATATAATGGCCTGAATAGAACGCGCCGCGCCGCGGCAGTTCGTAAATTTCGACCATTTATTTCAAACGGACATTACGGGAGATCCGACCGTCGGATTCTCCTAAAACCGGAACCGTTGGGTTCGTATCGAAAAGAGCTTTCTAACGAATATTAGAAATTCAAAATCTAACGGTTGGATTTGGAGATACGTCCAAATCAAATTCGAAAAAGGTCGCTGTAAGTGCAGTTCGATGGCCATTGATGGAAATCGCCTGTACAGGCCTTGATAAAATTATTAAAAATATCAATAATTTGTGTAAAATCATAAGAAATGATTTGGGAAGAATTGAGATGAAAAACTCCATATTTGAAAAGATAAAAATAGATTTTTATCGAAATGAGCTAGTTTTGAACTAAATTTAAAACCTAATTTTTTTAAAATAAATAAATTAGATTAAAAAGAGGTTTTAAATAATCGGGATTTCTAGTATATTTGATTGGATTTGAAATGGGTTTATCGTGAACTGTGTTTTAAATAACACTAGTTCTTTAACCCGATAATAAATAGAATGTGATTTGGGTTTATCGTGAACTGTTTTTTAAATAACACCTAGTTCTTTAACCCAGTAAAAGGAGTTTAACAAATCTGCAATTAGATTGAAAAGCGAATGGATAATCTAAATTATCAAATTTAGAAAATGAGCGAGAATGGAGTATTACCAGTTTTGCTCCAAAGCGATAGTTAAATCTTTAATTAGATTTGAACGTGAAATGGTAATTAATTTTACCGATAACACCACGGTGTTAGATATGGAGTATTACCAGTTTTGCTTCATGGGATGAATAGGTTGGGATTGGGAAATAAAATAAATAATTACTTCGTTGTGGTTCGCTAATCTCGACTAGTTGGAAAAACCATAATTTGGTTTTAAAAGACATCCAAAGGAAGATTACAGGATAAATTTTAAAGAATTTATCTTGGATAAAATTAATGGGAACATTTCCCAAGGAATGTGAAATTTAGAAACTAGCTGTGGGTTGGCTAAGAAGAATGGTTTCCTGGGTATTGATCTGATGTTGGTTTCGGCCTTCGGGGTTAATGTTTGGGAAATTGTTCTCTTGTTAATTTGCGGTTAGTGACTAATGAATTGGAATGAGGCGTATGTTGTGCTTGTGTAACATTTGTTTTAATATACGCGGGTTGTTCGGAAAGTCCGGGTTTATACCCATTCTGAATAACCGATTCGACGATAAGTCGAAGATGAAGACGGTGGTCGAAGACCGGAAGTTTTCACATCGTTTGGATAATTACTGACGATCCTGATTGGGCAGTACACCCAAGAGGATGGAAATAGTTGGTGGTCGTCCAGACGTACTTGGAGATGGATGGATATGCGAGGAAAGCGCCTCCGGTTTCGTTCAGACCCAGAACGGACTTGTAAATGGATTGTGTGTCTGACATTGGATTTTATTCTGTGTTGATTGATTTCTATTAAATATATATCTGCTTGGCGGCGGAGAATTTATTCTCTTGCTTAACGCCCTTCTCTGAGACGTACGAGCTTAGAGGTTATATATCGATAGATATCAATCGCATGGCATGAATTGCCTGTGTGGCATGCTGAGTTGCATAGATCAAGGCTTCTGTTGAAAAGCAAAGTCTTGTGGTTGATGATCAAAGCACAGCCTACGTGGTAGCTTTGTGTATAGCGTGTATTCGTGAGCCTCACACCTCGGTATGAGTTAAAAACGGGATACGGACTGCAGGGAGAGCGCACGTTTCTTTCTAGCTTTGGTGGTGTCAGTGACTTACCAGCCCTGACATATATATACTTTTCACCTTTGTGGTTGTTGGATGAGGCGCCTCGATTATAGGTCTGTAAGGACCGGGAAACGTGTGTTCAGGAATAACTAATCCTCTAACGTAAGTGAGGACCGGCCCTGAAGATCCAGGGGTTACCCAGTGTGCGTAATCCTGAGGCATTTGCTAGAGTGTCTCGAACGCGGAGAGGAGCTTGCCCCTTGCCTCGACTCATGACGGAAATCCAATTTCCAATACGTGTATTGCGGTTTTAATTGTAGAACTAGTACGGCGACATGATATATGGTACCCATGCCGTCTATGATTTATATTTATGATTGAAACTGTTTTGACACTATACACTTATTATAGTATCAAATGATTTGTTTTACACGTACCAAGCATGTTTGGCTATTATAAGGGAAAACCCTATCCCCCGGCTTGCGTTGCATTGTATGATAGGACCTGGGTCTTATAATAGCTTCATTTTTCGAAAAAGCATTGCGTTGTTTATTCTATGCACTTGTATCCTTGGGAGGAAACCCGTTCCGTGTTATACGGCGTGGTCCCTTGAATCACTCTCTTTTAAAGTAAAGCTTTAAATAACTGTTTTAGTTCTCACACCAGTCACATGACTGACCTGGAGTTTATTGTTTTAACCTAAACTCTGGGTGCCCCTATTTTCCGCACGGGCAGCTAGTAGTTTTGGTTTTGCAGATTCATATTCACAGGTTCCTGGTTTACAGCTGGAATGATATCCGGAAAGCTCTGTATCCGTATATCACCTTCAGTTGTGCTTTGTATTATTTTCCGCTGCTTTGTAATTTATTGTAATCTCTGATATTTCTGTGTAATATTTATTCATTTATACTCTGTATATTCTTGTAATCTGATGCATTGTTGTAATATACAATGAAATGTTCTTCTGTTTGTGTTCTGATTTGTCCTGTTCTCAACAGTCAGGGGTTTCGAACGGTCTAGATCGGTTTAACGACTGATTCAGATCGAGCGAAATTCTAGGCCGTCACATTTGGTATCAGAGCTTTGGTTTACAGAGCTCGAGAACAAGACACATTAGAACCATACGAAAGAATTCATCAGATATTGGATTAGTAATATCCAATTAGAATTACTCGTTAGAGATAGGATCAGTAGTATCCTAGAACGAGTGTGAAGAGTATATTTTTCAATTGAAAATCATTTTGTTTTGAAATTTAAACCATTTTAAGACGTATTTGATTATTTATTTATTTTTGAATATGGACAATCGAGTATATAAAGATTTTGCATATACGCGTCATGAACGTATATTCGAAGTTTTAATATACTGGATAGATATAGAATCATACTCTAGTGGCCCGAAGATGATTCTGATGATTGACTAGTTGTCATTAGTATTCATGTTCGTGTAACGAAGGTGTGATATCGATATATTTCCATTAGACTGGTGTGAGAACCAAAACTTATATAGTTAGAACACATTGTTGTGAATTGGCACCAAAAACAAGATTTTCAGTATATGTATCAAATTATGAATTTGAAACTCTAATCCACTAATTGATTGATGATTGTGTTGTTTGTTTAATTGTTTGCTAATTTTTAACCATTATGCCTAATTGAATCACATATTGACTTATATTGAAAATTGGTCGCATTTGCTTGCATATACATATACTTATATTGAACAGGTCATAGCAAGGAGGCTAGAGCCAGAGAATAAAATTTGTTTGCCCGACAAATAGGTACATGTTTACTACATAATTTCCTGTTTTGTTTGGGTGATGATGATTTTGTGAGCCTATTGGCTAGCCGCTTGGCTTTTTCTTTTTCTTTTTGAGATCTGAAGGACCGGGGAAGCTATTTGAAATTCCCCGATGCTCCCGGTGCAGGGGAGGTTATGGCGAAATTTTTCGAAAATTTAGAGTGTTAGCCAAATTTTTGAAATTTTAGAAAATTCTCAGAAGCTGAAAAGTTGGAGAATGGAAGCCAGATCGAGCGTTGAGCTGAATAATCAAACCACTTTCGACTTTGTTCCTTTTCGGGGACGAAAAGTTTTAAGTGGGGGAGATTGTAATAACCCGGAAAATCTGGGCCAGTTTAAAATTTTTATTTTGGCGATGTTAGCGAATTTTGAATATTTAAAATAGATTATTTTAAATAATATCGACGAGAAATTTATTTTGAATATAATTATAACGTATATATTATACGCGTCGTCGTTAGAATATAAATATTTATATATAATTATAAATAGAATTGAAAATGGCGCGGTAGTTCGATAATTCGATTTCAAACTTCAATTGAATGTACCGGGTGCAAAACAATCCGGATTTTAGTGAAACCAAAAACATTAGGATCTAATTGATAATATCTTTCTAACAGATGTAAGAAACTGAGATTTCACTTTAAAAATTGAGAGATATGTCCAGTTGAAAATTCTGAATAGTCGCTATGGAATTCAGGCCCTTAAAAATGGACATTTTGCAAACGACCTCGGATTTCGACGAAACCAGTTTTGTTGGGTCCGTGATGTTGAATTATTGCTAGGTTTCAAATTTCAAAAATTTTCGAATCAATGTGTGAGCGTGGTAAAGGAAAACGGGTTTTGACCATTTCAGTTGATTTTAATCGACTGGAAATTGGCCATTTTTCTAACGGTCTCAGAATTCGGCGAAACTAGTTTTGTTAGGACCGTATCGTCAATACGAAGCTAGAAAATATTTTTCTGGAATTTTTCTAGTTAGTATGTGACCCCGGTAATTTGAAATATACGTTTAAAATTCAATTTAGTGATTTAAATGTAAATTCAACGAAAACTGATTCAAACAGTCGAATCAGCTTGCGATGCATATCCCATTGTGTTCGGAATGGGGGTAATTAGCTAGGGGCGATGGTCGTTGGGTTTGATTTGGGGTTCAGAGCGATTAACAATTAAGGATGGAATTAAATATTAATTTAAAAATAAATATATAAGGTCACAAGGTCAAACCCTTGACCGTTTCTTTTATCTGAGGCGCGTTTCAAAGATGGACGGCGGCCTCCATTCAATTCGTTTTCCATTTCTTTCTTCAAATCCCTTAATCGGTTGAAGGATCTTCAGCGCAAAATCTCAAGAGCGAAGAGAGCTCTCTCCACCCCAACCCGAATCATCTTCCCTTGAGGTGTATCGAGTGGGAATTCCGAGCTCGAAGGGCTCGACTTCGAGCCAGCTTTTCTGGGACGTCGGAGCTTCGGGTTGAGAGCCACTCCGGCGAAGTGGAGGCGCCACCAAGACGCTCGGACTGGCGAGGCCAGATCAGCCCCTGACAGCTCCAGGGGGGGCGCGCTAGTAAACCCTAACTGTTGAAAGGGTACGAACTCGTCCAGGCAATGGCAAGTGAAATGGTAAGGATTTTAAACTCAGTTCTAATAAATAAAGCAGTGTTTTTAAATTTTAGATTTTAATAATTATACTAGGTTTTGAAAATATAAATATACTAGGTTTGAAATATAAATATCCTTGCTTTTAAAATATAAATATACATTGTTTTTAAAAATAGAAGTCGCAGAATAAAAAGTATGATCTTTATATTTTTAAAAGTGATAAAAATATGATTTTTATATTTTTAAAGAATTAAAAATATAATCTTTACTATATAGGAATATTAAAAATATGATTTTTATATTTTTAAAGTATTAAAAATATAATCTTTATAGAATAGAGAATATAAAGATATCATCTTTGTGTATGTAATGAAATAAAAATCTGATTTTTATTTTATATACGTTAAAGTAAAGTGATGATTTTTATATATTGAACTTTGAACTAAAAATTCGATTTTTATATATTGAACTTCGAACTAAAAATTCGATTTTTATATATTGAATAGCGAAGTCAAAATTCGATTTTTTTTATATTGAATAGCAAGGTAAAAATTCGATTTTTATATATATAGTGAATACGGGCAGCGAAGATGACGAAGACGGGATAACGAAGAAGATTTCTATAAACGAAGAGTCGTGGTATTGGATAGCTTTCGGTGAGAACTTCTCACTCAAAATTTCTCTTTTGCTAGTCATATATATATTTATACTAGGATGCAGACGGTGCTTAGTAGCACCCGACACCCGTCCACATACCATGGACTTGTTTGTTTGGTTGTGTAGTTGGTTAGATTATTTGATTTGGATTTGATTGATTGGTTGAATTGGAAATTGATTAAAATTGATATGTGAATGGCGTGGGCCTTCACTAGACCTGGGATAAGGCTGGGCCTTGTCCCGTTTCTAG
Source organism: Allium sativum (assembly GCA_030737875.1). Classification (NCBI taxonomy): domain Eukaryota; kingdom Viridiplantae; phylum Streptophyta; class Magnoliopsida; order Asparagales; family Amaryllidaceae; genus Allium; species Allium sativum. The sequence continues at coordinate 375,381,760 of CM060909.1, read as the reverse complement.
TATCGTGCCGTTATACCGCCGAAATTTTCTAAAATATGTTAGAAAAATAGAAAGATCATTTTATTTAAAGAATGAACTGAATAGATATTCATATGTTAAAATAAAATGTTTTATCGTTAAAAATATAATTTTTAACGTGAATGTGAATAAATAAATATTCATTTACAAACCGGACGGTTTGTTTATGTACACCTATTTGACTGATATTGATTGGGTCGATAAATTTTACACATCGCCCAACTGCACAAATAAAATCTGTGTTTGATTGTTTGAAACCCCACACGGGTGTTAGGATGAAATATGAAGTTCACTCATCCTGATTGATTAAATATGTCGATCGATTGATTGACAGGCTGTTATAAGCGTTAGATATTTATATTTGATGCTTATACAGTGTAGTGCACTTTGGTTGATGGTTGATTATTTTTCAATGCTATTATATACATGTGATGTATGAAAATCCATATAATTAACATTATATGGTAATTGATTGGGCCTCATTCCAATTTGAAAAATAAAGAATATATAAAATAAGGTTCATGTGTTGACTATACTCATCCGTTGATATTAGTCATGTGTTGAACGAATTATTTTTATAATAAAATTTACATCTTTATCAATATAAAATAAGGTTCATGTGTTGACTATACTCATCCGTTGATATTAGTCATGTGTTGAACGAATTATTTTTATAATAAAATTTACATCTTTATCAATATAAAATAAGGTTCATGTGTTGACTATACTCATCCGTTGATATTAGTCATGTGTTGAACGAATTATTTTTATAATAAAATTTACATCTTTATCAATATAAAATAAGGTTCATGTGTTGACTATACTCATCCGTTGATATTAGTCATGTGTTGAACGAATTATTTTTATAATAAAATTTACATCTTTATCAATATAAAATAAGGTTCATGTGTTGACTGTACTCATCCGTTGAGATTAGTCATGTGTTGAACGAAATATTTTAACCAAAAATAGTCACACATGGACGGTACTCATTCGTTGAGATTAGTCGTGTGTTGACAAAAAGAAATATTTGAAACAGAATATATAAAGTCGTGTTGAATAGTGATGCGCCATTTTGACGCGAACGATATTTATATCGATTTTAACGATTTCGATTTGAATTGAATATAAAACGATTTCGAATTTGAATCGAATAGAAAACCAATTTGATTTCAAATTGAATATATAATGAACTTGATTCAAATAGAAACCGAAACGAATTTAATTTGAATAGAAAATGAATTTGAATCGAATAGAAAACCAATTTGAATTGAATTGAATTGAATTGAATTGAAAAACGAATTCGAATTGAATTTAAAATGAAGTGAAATGAATTCAAATTGAATTGAAATTTAAATTGAATAGAAATGAATTTTAAAACGAATTTATAAAGAAGAATTAAATTTTGATTTGAATTGAAATGGAAGTTGAATTTGCTTTTGAAACGAATTCAAAACTATATATATAACTCGTTTTAAATAGGAATCGACGAAATATATATTATACATATTATATATATAATATAATGGCCTGAATAGAACGCGCCGCGCCGCGGCAGTTCGTAAATTTCGACCATTTATTTCAAACGGACATTACGGGAGATCCGACCGTCGGATTCTCCTAAAACCGGAACCGTTGGGTTCGTATCGAAAAGAGATTTCTAACGAATATTAGAAATTCAAAATCTAACGGTTGGATTTGGAGATACGTCCAAATCAAATTCGAAAAAGGTCGCTGTAAGTGCAGTTCGATGGCCATTGTTGGAAATCGCCTGTACAGGCCTTGATAAAATTATTAAAAATATCAATAATTTGTGTAAAATCATAAGAAATGATTTGGGAAGAATTGAGATGAAAAACTCCATATTTGAAAAGATAAAAATAGATTTTTATCGAAATGAGCTAGTTTTGAACTAAATTTAAAACCTAATTTTTTTTAAATAAATAAATTAGATTAAAAAGAGGTTTTAAATAATCGGGATTTCTAGTATATTTGATTGGATTTGAAATGGGTTTATCGTGAACTGTGTTTTAAATAACACTAGTTCTTTAACCCGATAATAAATAGAATGTGATTTGGGTTTATCGTGAACTGTGTTTTAAATAACACCTAGTTCTTTAACCCAGTAAAAGGAGTTTAACAAATCTGCAATTAGATTGAAAAGCGAATGGATAATCTAAATTATCAAATTTAGAAAATGAGCGAGAATGGAGTATTACCAGTTTTGCTCCAAAGCGATAGTTAAATCTTTAATTAGATTTGAACGTGAAATGGTAATTAATTTTACCGATAACACCACGGTGTTAGATATGGAGTATTACCAGTTTTGCTTCATGGGATGAATAGGTTGGGATTGGGAAATAAAATAAATAATTACTTCGTTGTGGTTCGCTAATCTCGACTAGTTGGAAAAACCATAATTTGGTTTTAAAAGACATCCAAAGGAAGATTACAGGATAAATTTTAAAGAATTTATCTTGGATAAAATTAATGGGAACATTTCCCAAGGAATGTGAAATTTAGAAACTAGCTGTGGGTTGGCTAAGAAGAATGGTTTCCTGGGTATTGATCTGATGTTGGTTTCGGCCTTCGGGGTTAATGTTTGGGAAATTGTTCTCTTGTTAATTTGCGGTTAGTGACTAATGAATTGGAATGAGGCGTATGTTGTGCTTGTGTAACATTTGTTTTAATATGCGCGGGTTGTTCGGAAAGTCCGGGTTTATACACATTCTGAATAACCGATTCGACGATAAGTCGAAGATGAAGACGGTGGTCGAAGACCGGAAGTTTTCACATCGTTTGGATAATTACTGACGATCCTGATTGGGCAGTACACCCAAGAGGATGGAAATAGTTGGTGGTCGTCCAGACGTACTTGGAGATGGATGGATATGCGAGGAAAGTGCCTCCGGTTTCGTTCAGACCCAGAACGGACTTGTAAATGGATTGTGTGTCTGACATTGGATTTTATTCTGTGTTGATTGATTTCTATTAAATATATATCTGCTTGGCGGCGGAGAATTTATTCTCTTGCTTAACGCCCTTCTCTGAGACGTACGAGCTTAGAGGTTATATATCGATAGATATCAATCGCATGGCATGAATTGCCTGTGTGGCATGCTGAGTTGCATAGATCAAGGCTTCTGTTGAAAAGCAAAGTCTTGTGGTTGATGATCAAAGCACAGCCTACGTGGTAGCTTTGTGTATAGCGTGTATTCGTGAGCCTCACACCTCGGTATGAGTTAAAAACGGGATACGGACTGCAGGGAGAGCGCACGTTTCTTTCTAACTTTGGTGGTGTCAGTGACTTACCAGCCCTGACATATATATACTTTTCACCTTTGTGGTTGTTGGATGAGGCGCCTCGATTATAGGTCTGTAAGGACCGGGAAACGTGTGTTCAGGAATAACTAATCCTCTAACGTAAGTGAGGACCGGCCCTGAAGATCCAGGGGTTACCCAGTGTGCGTAATCCTGAGGCATTTGCTAGAGTGTCTCGAACGCGGAGAGGAGCTTGCCCCTTGCCTCGACTCATGACGGAAATCCAATTTCCAATACGTGTATTGCGGTTTTAATTGTAGAACTAGTACGGCGACATGATATATGGTACCCATGCCGTCTATGATTTATATTTATGATTGAAACTGTTTTGACACTATACACTTATTATAGTATCAAATGATTTGTTTTACACGTACCAAGCATGTTTGGCTATTATAAGGGAAAACCCTATCCCCCGGCTTGCGTTGCATTGTATGATAGGACCTGGGTCTTATAATAGCTTCATTTTTCGAAAAAGCATTACGTTGTTTATTCTATGCACTTGTATCCTTGGGAGGAAACCCGTTCCGTGTTATACGGCGTGGTCCCTTGAATCACTCTCTTTTAAAGTAAAGCTTTAAATAACTGTTTTAGTTCTCACACCAGTCACATGACTGACCTGGAGTTTATTGTTTTAACCTAAACTCTGGGTGCCCCTATTTTCCGCACGGGCAGCTAGTAGTTTTGGTTTTGCAGATTCATATTCACAGGTTCCTGGTTTACAGCTGGAATGATATCCGGAAAGCTCTGTATCCGTATATCACCTTCAGTTGTGCTTTGTATTATTTTCCGCTGCTTTGTAATTTATTGTAATCTCTGATATTTCTGTGTAATATTTATTCATTTATACTCTGTATATTCTTGTAATCTGATGCATTGTTGTAATATACAATGAAATGTTCTTCTGTTTGTGTTCTGATTTGTCCTGTTCTCAACAGTCAGGGGTTTCGAACGGTCTAGATCGGTTTAACGACTGATTCAGATCGAGCGAAATTCTAGGCCGTCACATCGAATCACAAGTAATTAACAATCTAGCAGAACGCTTGCATCTCACGTTCCACATATATAATACATAAACAAAACCGCAGGCACTTATTGGAGATTGGATTCCGACTATGACAAGGTATGGGACCACCTGCCGATAGTGTATCTCTAGAGACAAATACACTGGGTTCAACAAGAACGTCTTGCAACCCAGCCTACACATGACCGACCACTCATTTCGCTTGAGTGTATCGAATGTATACCACCAACGGTTGGGAGCTACCCACCGTTTCCCGAAAAGGCACAGCATCGAATAGATAAAAGAATGAAATGGATTTTCTCTAGATAGGTGATATACACCCTAATGGGAGCGACCCACTTAGCCATGATGCCTGCCCGATTTCTGTCATTTCTCGGTTGATGAGGCTTGAGGTCATAACGTATCTTTTGGAACACCTAACCACCATTGACTTTGAATGCCACATTGTCATACCCGTCAAATCACAAATTGATTTCCCCAAAATACCACGGGTATAAAGCTAAGAGAAACGAATTCCTCCGCCACCAAACGTAAGTTCGTTTGAAGAGATCAACTTACGCGATCCGTTAGATATACTTTGTCAGACATTCGTCCATTCACGTTTGTCCTGGGACTGGACAAACCGAAGGCGCTATTCTGTAAACAGGATATCCCTTGCATAACTCTATCTTCAATTATCTTCATCATATTTGATCGCAATGCTAACGTCCATACAATGTGGTTTTCTGATAATGAATCTGATCCCGGTCTCTCCATATTGACGATGGAAAAATGGCCCAAAACTTCGATAGTTGGTGATTTAACTATCAAAGAAAAATAGGTGTACAACCAACGATCTTATTTCTAGATAGAAATTCGATCGATCAATCAACACTTATCTCTTTTAATTTAATTTATCATTAATTTATTCATTTCCCATTTCTATATACTCAACATTTCTAATTTCCTAAATTTAGGAAATATACGTCATCAATCATTGGAAAACATTTCCATCTCTGTTTCAAGTATCACTGTCATTCCAGTGTTCTTTCTCATCAACATTTCATTTTCTATGATTAGAAAATATCTCTGATTATATTTGGAAAATGTTTCCAAAATTTATTCATTTGATTTAAATAGATGTTTAAATAAAACACCACTAAGCCAATTTAAATCATTACACTCATTAACTAAGTTCACTTAATCAATCTTCACTATCGAACCTTACCCATCCCTTAGTTAAAAACGAAGTCAATCAAGTTGGGGTATAATTACCTCTCAGACCTTAACTGAACAACATTTCTAATCTCGAAATAGACAAAGTTCACCTTTCAAATCTTTAACAAACTTCCTTACGTAACTCTCGGATTCTATTTACGAATCCACTTCTTTTACCAAAATCACTTGATTATAACGTAGTGATATAATCTCATACTTTCGAAATATAATAACTTAAATATAACTTTTCTTTCTAAATTTTGAATAAATAAACAACAACTAACTTATTATTAAATTAGTAAAACTTGATTTGAAACGGGAAGTAAATATTACTTTCCTTAATTCGATATAATCGATTCTGACATATAGCTCTCTTTCGAAAAATCTCTATTCGATAACTCCTTTTCGAATAAACTATATTCAATAACTCTTTCTTCAAATAACTATATTCGATAATCTCTCTTCGAATGATTTACATTCGATTAACTCTCTTTGAATGATTTACATTCAATTAATTATCTTTTCGAATAAACTATATTCAATTAACTTCCTTAATTCTATTCGAATAAACTATTTCGAATAACTCCTTTGGATTAACTCATTTGGATTAACTCGGTTTGATTAACTCATCTTGACTAACTCAACTTGATTAACTCAACTTGATTAACTTACTTGATTAACTCAACTTATTTAACTTGACTTATTTAACTCCTATCTAATAACTAATATTCGATTAATTTATATACGAATAACTATGTCTATTTTAACTTTATTTCGAATGGCTAATATTCAATTTAACTCCATTCGCTTGACTCTAGATTGCAGCGATCACAATGGTTACGCCTGATTCCCTCAGGAAACATCCGACTACCGTAGGCTATCTGCACCCCTACGAATTTCGCTAGCAGTCGTACGAAATGACAACTCATCCTGAATAACTATGTTTGACTAACTCTATCTCAAATAACTATATTCGATCAACTCTAATTGAATAACTAATATTCAATTAATTCTAATTTGATTAACTATGTTCAGTTAACTCTAATTCGTTTAATTCTAACTCTAATCGATTTACTCTAACTGATTAACTCTAACTGATTAACTCCCTTGATTGACTCTACGTTTATTCAGTTACAAATATCGATGTTGAAATCAATTTTTACTTCTCTATATAAGTCCTGACTTATATATTCTATTTATCCAATGATAAATATTTCATTTAATTTATAAAATATTATTTATAAACTTATCTTCTCAATCTATCTATTAGAATAGATTCTATTTAAAATCTTTGCTTTAAATCCATATCATGTTATACCCATGTGCGAAGCACGGGTTTAAATCATTCAAATGTAAAATTCTCCTTTTATACAATTCAAGTCACTTTTCAAGTATTTCCTTTTATAATCTATTTATTTACAAAATAAATCCCTTTTTGATAATTCTATTTATTTATAAATTTTTTTTTTATAAAATCTATTGATTTTATAAATAATTTCTTTTATAATCTAATTATTCCCATTTCTATTTGTTTCACATGTTTCCTCTTTCTATTCTATTTATTTTCAAATAAATATCCCTTTTTAATTCTATTTATAAATAGTTTACTAATATTTCTTTTTCAATTCTATTTGTAAATGTTTTACAATAATTTCCCTTCAGTTTCATCTATTTGATTAACAAATAAGTATTCCTTTTTAATCTATTTATTTTCTAAATAAATAGTTTTCTTTTTATAAAATATTTTGATATTTATAAATATTTCTTTTTCAATATAACATTGAAAATTTCCTTTTTAACATTCCAGTGTTCCTTATGGTATTTAACGTACCATATAAAAATGATCAGTATCATTCAACCATACAAAATCAACAACAGATTTCATATCACATCATATAACACAATATATGAAAAAAAACAGTAAAGTAAATGTTGAGGAACCTAGTTAGGTCCCTCCGACCTGTTTCCCTGCATCCACAGATGTTAAACAATAAAATTAACATCAGTTTCATTTTACTATGAAATATTTTGCTAAACAGAATCAATATTTGATTAGAGATTTATATCTATATCGTTATCTATATTTTCAGTCAACTGACTAGCAGTTCAACCAAACAGCCAACACACAGCAAACAACCATTATCTATCAGTTATAAAAGTACGTTATAAAAATATAACTAGGAAGAGTTAGTGAGACTTACTCACCTTGAACGGTTATCATTAAATAACGATAATTGGTCATTGATTTGATTCAGGCGTTTAATTTCACGATAAATCCAAACGAGCTTCAATTCACTCCCGGTCAGTTCCATGGTGTAGCCGCCGTCCATACAATCCTAACGGATTCAGTTTTTGTCCAATTCTGATAGCGTATGGAAGAGTTATTTGATTTACAAGGTTGTATACTACATAATATTAATTACTAAATTTTCTTTCTATTTTTGTTTGGGCTTTACCTCAAAGTATTCAAATGGCCCAACGATTAACACGCACCAGTATTTCTCCTTCTTCCCAAAACCTCTCGCTCCAGAAAACATCCAAGCCATTTCCATGACTTTCGATCTCAAACTACTCCTCCTCTCAGTCAGAACCCAAATAAAGTCTACCACAACACTCCTCATCCAAAACCGACCCCTACCATACCCACGAGATCAACCTCGACGCTGCCTTGCCAGGCGCGACTTCCAGATGTTCTTCATGCAACCCAAATTTGGTTCGACACTTTTAACCCTCGAATCCACCCAAACTTCGTCAACAACACCCCCTTGCCACCACGAACTCAGTTATACCCTCCAATCGAACTCAGGACTCCTCCCTCATGCTCGCTAGCTAGCCCTAGGTGGACGCCAGTACACTGCGAACGGAAAAGATGATGTCGAGTTCCTCAATGCGCATACCAGAACGTAGAGAATTGCTTTGTGAACTCGATTATATAAGTTTGCAAATTTACAGGATTTGATTTCTTTTGATTTTTTTTTAATGATCCAACATTTACTGAGATGGAAGAAAAATTGTGACGGCTTATTTTTGACCGGTGAAAAATAGTTTAGGGTTTAGAAGTGTATAGGGTATTATATAGGGTAGTTTTAAACTGGACATGCAGCTACAGTTCGACATTGCGGACCCAAAAACTGGTTTCGTCGAATTCCGACTTCGTTTGCTCACAAGTGTATTTTTAACTATCAAAATACTGATTGTTTTTCACATTAAAAATCCGTACGGCCACACACTAACTTCAAAAATCACGAAAATTGAAATCTAGCACTAATTTAATATTATGGATCCAACAAAATTAGTTTCGTCGAAAACTGAGGTCATTTGCAAAACTGGCTATTTTTAAAGCCCTAAATAACCCATTTAAATATATAAATATATTTAAAAACAATTAAATTAAATATAAATAATTTAATATTTTCGTATATATTCACACTAGAATATCATACAGCTCCACTGGGATTTATAACTTGATATTTCAAATTTCTCAGTTATATCGATATTCGATCTATATTTTAAAATCCATTTTAAAATATAAATAAATAAATATAAATTATTTAGGAATTCCATAGTGACTTTTTGAAAATTTGATTTGGACATAAATCAAAATCTACACAATGAAATCCCGATTTTTCTCTTCCACTAGAAAAATATACTTCACCAGCTCCGAACGTTTCTTGTTTCACGGAAATCCGATTTAAAACGAACCCTGTACATTCAGTTGAAGTTCAAATCGCCAAATAGCGAATTGCCGCGCCATTTCGAGCTCGATTATAATTATAATATAATTATACGTTCAAACTGCCATTCAAATAATATATTTGTTATTTTAATTCAATTCTAAACTGAATTAAATATCACAGATGATCCAATTCACACCATATTGTGAATTCCCCTATTTCTGATTATTTTAGAAATTTAATATATTACTATATTATTTATTTTAATTAAATATTCAATATTATTAAATTTTGGTCATTTTAAATAACCAAACCATTATTTAAATAATTAAATAAATTATTTATATACCGTAAAAATACGGGTCGTTACAGATTTCAAAACGGAAGCGTTGAGAAATGGTTTTAAAAGTGATATAGTATGGAACTCACTTAGATCGCTGGAAAATAGATTCTGTTGATGACAGCTACATCATCGGTGTTCATTTTCGAGTTGCTAAGTGATGGATTACTACCAAAGATTTTGTTTCTGGATTGTTTTGTGAAAAGCAAGTTGTTTTGAATCCTGAAAGGGGATATCTGGTTTTAGAAAAGCTAAACTGTTTGAAAATCCCTGGGGAAGATTGTTTGAATTGAAACAAATTAAATTAGAATTTGTAAAAGCAAATAGAAATTTAATTGAAACCAGTTAAGTGGAAGATGAATTGAGATAGAAAAATATCGAATTAGATTGGATTAGAGATAATCCGAAATGGAAATTTACTAGTAAGTTAAGAGTTGAAATAAAAAAAATGGAATCTGAATTAAGAACGGAATTTGTCTTGGGAATAACCGAATAATTGGGATACATTGATATATGCAGAATTGGTAACACATGGAAAGGATATATTGATATGTCCGACAAAAAGGTACCAGTTTATTTGTATATGGGTTTGAGATTTTGATGAGCCGAATTGGCAAGACGCTTAGCTGTTTAATTTTCTTTTGGGTTGAAGAAGGCCTAGAGATGCGAGTTGGAGTTTGAGCTATTGACCAGTACAAAGGAGGTGCTGGCGAAATTTTTCGAAAAGTTAAGGTGTTAGAATATTTTCAGGATTTTTGAAAATTTTCATTAGTAAAAATGAATAAATATTTAATTGAAAATAAATTGGTTCAGTTGAGACTAAAGTTAAAGAAGTGAACAAATAAGTTCTAACCATTCAATAGGGTTTGTTTTCTACCTTAACAATTTCGAGGACGAAATTATTTTAAGGGGGAAGAATGTAACAACCCGTACTTTTACGGTATTATAATTTATGTATTTAATTATTTAAAATATGGTTTGGTAATTTAAATAGTTTAAATTGAAATAACTATTGAATATTTAATTAATATAATAATTAAATAATATATTAAATTCTGAAATAATCAGAATTAGCAGAAATGGCAATATTGTGTTAATTGGGCAATATATAATTCAGTTTAAAATTGAATTAGAATAACGAATATATTATTTAAACGAAGTTTGAATGTATAATTAAATTATAATTAATTTCGAGCTCCAAATGGCGCGGTAGTTCGTAATTTGGCGATTTGAACTTAAACTGAATATACGGGTCTGTTTTAAATCGGATTTCTGTGAAACAAGAAACGTTCGGAGCTGGTGAAGTATATTTTTATAATGGAAGAGAAAAATCGAGATTTCATCAAGAGATTTTGATTTATGTCCAAATCAAATTTTAGAAAAGTCGCTATGGAATTCCTTTATAATTTATAATGATTTATAAAAGGATTTCTATTTTAATTGAATGTCGATATAACTGGGAACTTTGGAATATCGAGTTACGAATCCCGATATGAGCTGTATGATTTTCTAATGTGAATATATATGATAATATATATATATTGATATTTAATTTAATTATTTTTAAATATATTTATATATTTAAAAGGGTTATTTAGAGCTTTCAAAATAGCCAGTTTTGCAAACGACCTCCGTTTTCGACGAAACTAATTTTGTTGGATCCGTAGAATTTAATTATTTCTAGATTTCAATTTTCGTCATTTTTGGGGTCAGTGTGTGGCCGTACGGATTTTTAATGTGAAAAGCAGTCAGTATTTCAACGGTTAAAAATACGCTGTGTGAGCAAACGGAGTCGGAATTCGATGAAACCAGTTTTGTTGGGTCCGTAATATCGAATTGTAGCTGCATGTCCACTTTCGTGATTTTTGGGTGTCGTGTGTGATCACACGAATTTTTAAAAGGTAAAAACGGATATAAAATGGTAAAAAAAGAAAATATCTAAAAATATCTCATTAAAAATATCTAAACTAAAAATCTCTATAAATACCCCTTTCCTCTTTTATAACCTAATTCCTCAAGGTTCTGTACATCGAAATAAAGAGGCCGCCACATTTTAATTACTTCAAACAATTAAATCAAATTGTATACTCAACAGAATCGAGCGTGGTTGGATCCTTTAAACTCGTATGAGGGAGGAGATCGATTTGGTGTGCACAGTTTTTGGTGCGACAGTGTTAGGGGGTGCTCGACATTTTCACCGCGAGGCTAGGGAAAACGGTTTGATGGAGCTGGAGGAGGCGACTGGCCGTGGTGAGTGTAGCATTTGGTTTGGGGGTTCGGGGCGCACCTGCGGTGGCAAACTGGTGGGGTTCGATGCTGAGAAGGGTCGGCACTTGTAGCATGTCGGGGTGAACCAGGGGACGTCGAGATGGAGGTAGGGGTGACCTTCAGGTGGAGTTCGAGATGGCAAATTGGATGGTGGTGGCGGGGCTCAGAATAGATGGCTGGAGGAGGAGATAACAACGGTTAATGGTGCAGTCAATGGTGAAGTTGTGGGTTCGAAATGTATAGGGAGTAGCGGTTTTGTGTATTTCAATATTTGGGGAAGAAAGGATAATACGGGTGCGGGCTTGGATTGGTAATGGGCCGATAAAGGGGGTGAGGCCCAAGTCTAATCAATTTAAGTTTAAATTAAATTATATAAGAGCATAAATTTGTGTAATGTATAACTTTATCATACGTGATCGAAATTCAGTGAAACAAGATCCGTTAGGATCGTATAGATGGTGGCTACACGATGGAACTGACTGGGAGTCAATTGGAGTTCATTACAATTTATTGCAAAATAAATTGTTCGTCTGAATCAAAGATAGTTAATCGTTATTTAACGATAACTGTCCAATGTGAGTAAAACTCAACAACTCTACCGGTTCATATTTTTATAACGTATATTTAGAACTAATAAATGATGACTGATATCTGTGTGTTGATTGTTCGATTGAATTACTGATTGATTGGTTGAAAATATAAATATAATTATATATATAAGTCATTGATCAAATATTGATTTTGTTTATCAGAATATTTCATACTGAAATGAAATTGATGTTAATTATATTGTTTAGTATCTGTGGATGCAGGGAAACAGGTCGGAGGAATCCAACTGGATTCCTCAACATTTATTTTACTGTTTTTCATATATTGTAATATATGATGTGATATATAATTTGTGTTGATGACGTGTGTTAAATGATATCGATCATTGTTATTTAGGTATTTTAAATACCATAAGAAATACTAGAATGTAGAAAAAGGGATTTTCAAAGTGTATTTTGAAAATAAAGTAGTTATATAAAATCAATGGATTTTATATATAAAAGGAAAAGGATTTTATAAAAGAAAATATTTTTTTATAATATCAAAGAACAAATAGAAAAGGAATATTTGTGAAAACAAATAGAAAGAGAAATATTTGTAAAACATTTACAAATAAAATAGAAAGAGAAATATTTGTAAAACATTTACAAATAAAATAGAAAGAGAAATATTTGTAAAACATTAATAAATGGCTTGAAAAGGAAATATGTAACGACCCGTATTCTACGCATCATGGGATCGTAGAATATTTATTTATTTCACATATGAAGTCATATGGTCATGTAACTTTGGGAGACGACTATTGGGGTCATTTCCCATGTTCATGATTTTTGTCGATTTTTAAATGACCGTTTTGCCCCTAGTCGGTACTGTTTTGGCCATAACTTTTGACTGGAAAGGAATTTTGACCTGAAACCACTTCCATTGGATTCAAATGATGGTTTCTCTTTCCGTAGAGTGGTCATAATAGCCAAACGGACTTACCGTTTGGGAGATATGGCTGAATTAAGGTTCAAAGGGTTATTTTCAGCTTAATTGGGCCAAACCGGGTGATTAGCAACTAGGCCCAATGGGGGATTTCGGGTTTAGGGGTATATGAGGGCTGATAGGGTTAGAATTTCGGTTTCTTCCTCATTTTTCCAGCCGCCACTTGCTTTCCTTCACCCTAGTCATGGCCTCCATCCTCTAAAATCATCCCAAATCACCTTCTAATCACTTCCTAATCAAGTTTTGGCCTAATCTACATCAAATCAAGGCAAATCAACGTCAAATTTGGGATAGAGCTGCTGGAACACATAGGGATTGGATCCAAATCAGAGGACATTTCAGATCTATAGTTTAATTTGTGGCAAAGGTGAGTGATTTGCATAGTTCCTCACTAATTATGGTTAATTATGGTAATTAGCGAAGATTAGCGAAATTATTGCTCAGAAAAATCTAGAAAAATTCCCAAAATTCTAAAACATCATTTTATGCCTCTGATACGAATTTGGGTTGATTTCGACTAATTTTGTAAATCCCGGAATTTGGGGGGATTAAGGAGTAATTAGTGATAATTAGCGAAATTATGCATGTTAAAAATCTGGAAAAATATGCAGAAATTCATAAATATTATTTTAAGCCTCTGTTAGAAAAATTGGCTAATTTGGTTAAGTTTTGCTAATCCTATTGTTAGATTTGCTTAAACATGCTTAAGGGGAAAATATGGATTTTTGGGTATGTTTGATCCATTTTAACCTATGATATTGATGTGAATGATGTTTGTGGTTGATTATGCATGTTGCTATGACTGTATGAAATGCTTTGTGATTGATTTCAATAGTTAGAATGGTCGAAAACGTCGTCGAATGGCGTAAACACTTGCTGGAACAGTTTCAGAAAACAGTGCAGAGTTCGGATCGGATCGGATAAGGGGGCTCGGATCGGATATGTAGAACTGAGCAAAGAATCTGATCGGATCGGAACCCAACACTTAGGAAAAGTGGTAAAAAGGAAGGCCACGCTAGCTAAACTGGGATCGGATCGGATAGAGGAAGACGGATCGGATCGGATAGAGGAAGACGGATCGGATCGGATAGAGGAAAACGGATCGGATCGAAGGGGACGGATCGGATCGGAAACACAAAGGCGAATTAGAGCAGGAGCACAAAAGCGGATCGGATAGGAGCATATGAAGGGGAGCATGAAGACGGATCGAAAGCACAAACCAAGAAGGACCCGACCCGACCCGAAAGGAAGCACCGACCCGACCCGAAGAAGAAGAAGCAGCTGACTCGAACCCAGAGGAACGCCGACCCGAACCGATGGAGGACAACCGACCCGAACCGCACCAGGAGAAGACCCGACCCGAACAGATGAAGGACACCCGACCCGAATCGATGGCTTGAGAAGGAACCCGACCCGACCCAGTATTGACCAATAACCCGAGATGCAAAGGTAGTCCAATATGGGAAGTTCGAGCTCAGGATCCAGACGGGAACCAATGAGTTCACTTCGTGATTGGGCTTTGCTGCGGGACGCGTGCTAAGGAGTTGTCGATGTCTATGACTTTGGATCACTAGGTGTTGGAGGTAGAGAGACAAACTCGGGCTTTGGATATGGTGCGACTAGGGAGCTACCTACCAATGGAGTGGGGTCATGGAAACGTTGGGCGTGATCCCATAGGTATGGCGTTGGTGGTAGTAGGAATGTACATAGTCGTACAAAGTCGAGTTCTGTCGTTTTAGTAAAGTGCTCTAGTGATCGAAGTAGTGGATATCGTATGCTTTACGCACTGAGTGAGGGATGTGAGGATGATTGCTATGCTTGATTGTTTGACATCACTATGACATGCACACCCCCACCCCCGTTATCTTTACACCATTTGAAAGGACACCTTAGAGTGTTGTACAGTATGTAGTGCTAACTCTTTGGTTGCAGGTCCAGGTTCAGGTATGATTGGATTATACCTGTTATTGTTATGTTTTGTTGCTTATCGCTCATACCAGGCTTTATGTCTGACCCAGAGTTTTATGTCTCTTCTTATTACTCTGGGTGCTCACACGAGCAGACTAGAGACAGGTTATGGTTAGCTGGTGATGCGCGAGTAGCTGATTCGGAGGCGAGCAGGAGGCTTCCACGTATGATATATAGATATTCTCCCTGTGTCGTTGGTGGTCACTACTTGGGCATTAGTAGTGTACCTTCTTTATCTTGCTTTTGCTTTGAGACAGTTTGAAAGTTGTAATAAGCTG
The DNA here is from genome assembly GCA_030737875.1 of Allium sativum. Classification (NCBI taxonomy): domain Eukaryota; kingdom Viridiplantae; phylum Streptophyta; class Magnoliopsida; order Asparagales; family Amaryllidaceae; genus Allium; species Allium sativum. The sequence continues at coordinate 375,366,136 of CM060909.1, read as the reverse complement.
TATTTTGGATTTCCGCTGCTATGATACTTAGTTCTAGTTTTCAGCTTATGCACTGTCTCACCTGTTTTATGTCAAGTATGTTGTTATTATATTTTATTCTATGCGCTGTGAGACATTCTACAGGTTCCTTGATTAGTCCATTCTCTTCTTTCTTTTTTTCTTCTGGCGACCGTTCCGTGCTAACTGGACATGTGTACAGCGCACGATTGGAGTAAATGTCGGTTGGTGCGGGGCGGGCCGTCACACTTGGTATCAGAGCTCTAGGTTGCGTAGTTAACCTAGGGAAAGACACCAGGGAGAGATAGTACGTATATGAGAGCGCGTATTTGTTATATTTTGGTTTTCAAAAGCTAGTTATATATAAATACTAGTAGTATTAGTAAGGATGAAGTCGCACTGCACTAGTACCACTATGGAGATGGCTGATTCGTTCTCTTTACAGATTGAACGATGAGCCGAAACCTGAGGAACAATGGTCCAAGGGGCAACAATAGGAATGACCCAGACTTGAGGACGATGTTCACTAACTTCATGCGAGATATGATTAGGGATGCTCAGGGAGCAGTCCCTAATGCTGCTAATGGTGGTGGTCCAGTGGTGCAGGCGCCTAGGGTCGATTTCGCCAAGTTGTGCAAGGATTACACTAACCTTGGTGGGAAGCCGTTCCACGGAACGGAGTCGGCCACAGATGTTCAGGATTGGTTGGATAGCTGTGATCGTATCTTCGACGACTTGGGTCTTGAGGATGCGATGAAGAGAAGGCTAGCGTCTCGTCAGCTGCAAGGGCGAGCGATGAATTGGTGGAATGCCATTAGAACGGCTACTCCAGAAGATCAAGTTACTTGGAATCAGTTTAAGACTCGCTTTTGTGATAAGTTTATTCCAGCTGCTCATAAATCAGAACTGTTCAGGAAGTTCTTGGAGCTTAAGCAGAACGGTAGAGCAGTCTCGGAGTATATCGCTGAATTCGACACTCTATCGAAATATGGATGGTCCCTTATCGATACAGTCGAAAAGAAGAACGAGAAGTTCATAACTGGCTTGGATGGGTACTTGGGGGAAAGACTTATAAACCATATCGATGAGACGTTCGAGTCTATTGTAGGAAAGGCATTAAGGTCAGAGAGCCTTTTCCCTAAGTCGAAGGCCGAAGTTGCTACGGCATCTGCAGAGGAGCCAAAGCCGCAAGCAGGCGGTGAAGGCAAGAAGAATTCTCAGAACAAGAGGAAGCAGAACCCGACCAAGGATGGTCAGAGTAAGAAAAACAAGAAAGATGGCGAATGCTTTAGTTGTGGCCAGAAGGGCCATTACGCCAGAGATTGTCGAGAAAAGCCTGGGGAAAGGAAGTGCTTTAACTGCGGCCAGGCGGGACATCACAAGGATGATTGCCCACAACCTCCTAGGGAGAAGCAGATTGTGAAAGCGTATGCTATCAACGCTGTTCCTTCTTCGTCAAATGCCCCAACTGCGGCGTAGAAGGAAAAAGGTGTCATTATTCGAGGTATGCTTTCTATTTAAGATGTTTTGATCGGGTTTTGTTTGACAAACCTGAGTTAGTCGATAGACCTTTAGTAGTGACGAACCCGATTTGGTGGTTCGACTAGTTTGGCATGATTTGTTAATGTGGTCTTATCGAGTCATGGATGTATGTTTCCTTGTGATTGCTTTGTTTTGGGCTTTACTGGGTTTAGCATTATTTTGGGGAGTCGATCTACTCCAAAGGAATAGGGTGGTATTAGGTACCTACCTAGTGATGGCTATAGTAACTGGAGTTAAGGAAGCTAAGAGGTTATCGTTGCAGTAAGTTCTAGTTGTCTCTGGGAGGCAAATGGGTACTCCAGTGCTAGATTGTTTTGCTAGTATCACCTCATGTGGATTGTCCGAATTCGGAGGAGATGTTCCTTGGGCGCTTGTCTGATATTGGTTTAGGCCTTTGGGGCTTGTGCTTGGGGAATGTCGAGTTTGACTAGGATGGTTTGCGTGAGGGATAAGTAGACGTTGCGATTTTCATTGGATGATATCTTGGTTCACTCGAGGAGTGATGGGCAGACGGAACATGATAAGACTGTTCAACGGTATAGACTGCCTAGAGTTAGACTCGACAGGGTTATGAGCTTGCTCGAGTGGGACTCGGGAAAGATGCAGAGTAATGGATTGGTTAGGACCCTATGTTGATGTTCTTTTTGAAAGAATAGGATGTGTTCGTTGATCATGGAAGATGCAACGAAGATTAGGACGATTCAAGTTAGACTTGAACTCGTAAAAGAAAAATGGGGCGAGTTCGTTAGTCATGGTGATATAACGAATATGGAAATACTTCACATTAGATTTTAAGTATGTTTGGAACATTGTGGGAAGCTCGTTGATCTTGGAGATTCAGCGAACATAGGAGAGTTTCACGTTGGACTTGGACTCGTAGGTAGAGTACCTAGATTCACTATGTGGGTCTAGTTTACCTTTGGAAGGTGAATGTACGTTGGACGTGCAGTACGAGATTCATTGGATGAGTCTAGTTTATCTCTGGGAGATTGACTCGAGTTAGACTCGAGAAGGCTGCAAGGAATTGGATTCAGCTCGAGTTGGACTCGAGAGGGCAGCAAGATAATGGATAGACTTGGGTTGGACTCAAGTATTTTAGGAGGACTAAAAGCAGGGGTATCTGGGGACGCCCGTTACCTTGGATCCGTTGGACGTGATCTAGTTATCCTTGGAGGATAAACGTACGTTGGACGTACGGTAGTCCGATTGGAGGCTGGGCTTCCATTAGTTTAATTATCCTTGGAGGATAAACGTACGTTGGACGTACGGTAGACCGAAGGGAGGCGGGGCTTCCATTGGCCTGAGATTGGTTGGACCAGTCAAGTAGGCATCGGTGTATGGAGGCTGGGCTTCCATTAGTTATTGATGTTGGTTGGACCAGACAGACTGGAATCGACATATTGGGATTGGTTAGACCAATCATGTAGGTGTCGATGTGTTTATGACTTTAGCAGGTGATAGATAGGATTTGTTTGATGGATGTTATGGTTGCTATGTTTGTTCCTATCTTTCTTCCCTTGAGTAGACTATCACCTGTAGGGTTCCAGCGATGGGGAACAAAGTGATTGTAATAGGGCTATGAGCCAGTGCAGTGGAGTTGTTATGACTCCATGGGGCAGAGTGATCATAGTAAAGGATTTGGGTGCAGTACTAGTTGCATTGAGTAGGAGACATACCAGTTTAGGGGTTTTGTTTCTAGGATGGAAGCAACTAGAGTATGGCACAGGATATGATTTCAGACCCAAGACTGAATTGGATTCAGAAACGCTAGTAAGCTTGACGATTAGATCGATTTTGATTGAGTGGATTGTTTCCAGTTAGAAGGACGATCCTAATCTATTGGGAACCATCTCTAGGGTAGAGATGGGTATGGATGGAAAGAGAATGATCAGGTAAGGATTTGATCGAGAAGAGCGACTTCGAAAGAATAAGGGACTAGTTGTACCCAACGTAGATGGACCGAGAGGTGAAGTGCTTAGAGCATATCATCACTCGAAATTGACTATACATCCCAGTGGTAACAAGATGTATTGAGACATAGAGTAGATATACTACTGGGAAGGGATAAAGATAGGCAGAAGGCTTATCTCGATAAGAGATGAAGAGGTTTGGAATCCTTCGTTAATGACTTGGTGGTTGTCGAGATCTCTCCATAGAGAATGTGATTCGGATTGGTTGGAGAGATAGGTTAGCACCAAGATTTGTTGGCCCATTCCCAGTCCTCGAGCATGTTGGGAATTTGGCGTATGAGGTAGAGCTACCTAACAAGATGGCGGGAGTTCACAACGTATTTCATGTTTCCCAGTTAAGGAAGTTTGTGCAAGACCCTAATGTGGCTATTTCACCAGATCAGTTGGACGAAAGCGAGGTCGAACCCGAGGCGGTTGGGAACCGCAAGTCTATGCGTATTGTGGGGAACGATATGAAGCAGCTTCGAAGGAAGGCGGTGAAACTAGTCAAAGTCCAGTGGGGTGAGAATGGAAAAAGACTGTACTTGGGAAACAGAGGAGGATATAAGGAAGAAGTATCCAGAACTCTTTGCCTAGTAAGGTTTTGGTAGTGATGGTTTCTTCCCTTGTTAGTAAACCGCATGCTAGGATAGACTTGTTTTGCATGTTGATTGTTGTTTATGGTTGATAGGCATGCGGGACCCTTTGTGTGTTCTGGTTAGGGAATTTCGGGGGCGAAATTTCTTAAGGGGGGAAGAGTGTAACGACCCGTATTCTACGCATCATGGGATCGTAGAATATTTATTTATTTCACATATGAAGTCATATGGTCATGTAACTTTGGGAGACGACTATTGGGGTCATTTCCCATGTTCATGATTTTTGTCGATTTTTAAATGACCGTTTTGCCCCTAGTCGGTACTGTTTTGGCCATAACTTTTGACTGGAAAGGAATTTTGACCTGAAACCACTTCCATTGGATTCAAATGATGGTTTCTCTTTCCGTAGAGTGGTCATAATAGCCAAACGGACTTACCGTTTGGGAGATATGGCTGAATTAAGGTTCAAAGGGTTATTTTCAGCTTAATTGGGCCAAACCGGGTGATTAGCAACTAGGCCCAATGGGGGATTTCGGGTTTAGGGGTATATGAGGGCTGATAGGGTTAGAATTTCGGTTTCTTCCTCATTTTTCCAGCCGCCACTTGCTTTCCTTCACCCTAGTCATGGCCTCCATCCTCTAAAATCATCCCAAATCACCTTCTAATCACTTCCTAATCAAGTTTTGGCCTAATCTACATCAAATCAAGGCAAATCAACGTCAAATTTGGGATAGAGCTGCTGGAACACATAGGGATTGGATCCAAATCAGAGGACATTTCAGATCTATAGTTTAATTTGTGGCAAAGGTGAGTGATTTGCATAGTTCCTCACTAATTATGGTTAATTATGGTAATTAGCGAAGATTAGCGAAATTATTGCTCAGAAAAATCTAGAAAAATTCCCAAAATTCTAAAACATCATTTTATGCCTCTGATACGAATTTGGGTTGATTTCGACTAATTTTGTAAATCCCGGAATTTGGGGGGATTAAGGAGTAATTAGTGATAATTAGCGAAATTATGCATGTTAAAAATCTGGAAAAATATGCAGAAATTCATAAATATTATTTTAAGCCTCTGTTAGAAAAATTGGCTAATTTGGTTAAGTTTTGCTAATCCTATTGTTAGATTTGCTTAAACATGCTTAAGGGGAAAATATGGATTTTTGGGTATGTTTGATCCATTTTAACCTATGATATTGATGTGAATGATGTTTGTGGTTGATTATGCATGTTGCTATGACTGTATGAAATGCTTTGTGATTGATTTCAATAGTTAGAATGGTCGAAAACGTCGTCGAATGGCGTAAACACTTGCTGGAACAGTTTCAGAAAACAGTGCAGAGTTCGGATCGGATCGGATAAGGGGGCTCGGATCGGATATGTAGAACTGAGCAAAGAATCTGATCGGATCGGAACCCAACACTTAGGAAAAGTGGTAAAAAGGAAGGCCACGCTAGCTAAACTGGGATCAGATCGGATAGAGGAAGACGGATCGGATCGGATAGAGGAAGACGGATCGGATCGGATAGAGGAAGACGGATCGGATCGAAGGGGACGGATCGGATCGGAAACACAAAGGCGAATTAGAGCAGGAGCACAAAAGCGGATCGGATAGGAGCATATGAAGGGGAGCATGAAGACGGATCGAAAGCACAAACCAAGAAGGACCCGACCCGACCCGAAAGGAAGCACCGACCCGACCCGAAGAAGAAGAAGCAGCTGACTCGAACCCAGAGGAACGCCGACCCGAACCGATGGAGGACAACCGACCCGAACCGCACCAGGAGAAGACCCGACCCGAACAGATGAAGGACACCCGACCCGAATCGATGGCTTGAGAAGGAACCCGACCCGACCCAGTATTGACCAATAACCCGAGATGCAAAGGTAGTCCAATATGGGAAGTTCGAGCTCAGGATCCAGACGGGAACCAATGAGTTCACTTCGTGATTGGGCTTTGCTGCGGGACGCGTGCTAAGGAGTTGTCGATGTCTATGACTTTGGATCACTAGGTGTTGGAGGTAGAGAGACAAACTCGGGCTTTGGATATGGTGCGACTAGGGAGCTACCTACCAATGGAGTGGGGTCATGGAAACGTTGGGCGTGATCCCATAGGTATGGCGTTGGTGGTAGTAGGAATGTACATAGTCGTACAAAGTCGAGTTCTGTCGTTTTAGTAAAGTGCTCTAGTGATCGAAGTAGTGGATATCGTATGCTTTACGCACTGAGTGAGGGATGTGAGGATGATTGCTATGCTTGATTGTTTGACATCACTATGACATGCACACCCCCACCCCCGTTATCTTTACACCATTTGAAAGGACACCTTAGAGTGTTGTACAGTATGTAGTGCTAACTCTTTGGTTTCAGGTCCAGGTTCAGGTATGATTGGATTATACCTGTTATTGTTATGTTTTGTTGCTTATCGCTCATACCAGGCTTTATGTCTGACCCAGAGTTTTATGTCTCTTCTTATTACTCTGGGTGCTCACACGAGCAGACTAGAGACAGGTTATGGTTAGCTGGTGATGCGCGAGTAGCTGATTCGGAGGCGAGCAGGAGGCTTCCACGTATGATATATAGATATTCTCCCTGTGTCGTTGGTGGTCACTACTTGGGCATTAGTAGTGTACCTTCTTTATCTTGCTTTTGCTTTGAGACAGTTTGAAAGTTGTAATAAGCTGTATTTTGGATTTCCGCTGCTATGATACTTAGTTCTAGTTTTCAGCTTATGCACTGTCTCACCTGTTTTATGTCAAGTATGTTGTTATTATATTTTATTCTATGCGCTGTGAGACATTCTACAGGTTCCTTGATTAGTCCATTCTCTTCTTTCTTTTTTTCTTCTGGCGACCGTTCCGTGCTAACTGGACATGTGTACAGCGCACGATTGGAGTAAATGTCGGTTGGTGCGGGGCGGGCCGTCACAAAATATTTATTCGTTAAATAAATAGAATTGAAAAGGAAATATTTATTTGTTAAATAAATAGAATTGAAAAGGAAATATTTATTTGTTAATTAAATAGAATGGAAAAGGAAATATTTATTTGTTAAATAAACAAATAGAAAAGGGAATATTTGTTTAACCAGTGAAAAAGGAAATATTTGTATGAACAAATAGAAAAGAAAGTATTTGTAATCAAATAGTGTTAGTCGAATATAGTTAATCGAATATAGTTTATTCGAATAGAATTATAGGAGTTAATCGAATATAGTTTATTTGAATAGAATTAAAGGAGTTAATCAAATATAGTTTATTAGAAAGGAGTTAATCGATTAGAGTTAATCGAATAGAGTTAATTGAATAGAATTAATTGTATAGAGTTAATCCAGTAGCGTTAATCGATTAGAGTTAATCGATTGTGTTAATCGATTAGAGTTAATCGAAATAGAGTTAATCAATTAGAGTTATAAATATAGTTAATTGATTAGAGTTAATTAAACAGAGTTAATCGAATAGAGATTATCGAACATAGTTATTCGAATAGAGATTATCTAATATTAGTTATTCAAAGAGAGATTTTCGAATATAGTTTATTCGAAAGGAGATTTACGAATATAGTTTATTCGAAAGGAGTTATCGAATATAGTTAGTCGAAAGGAGTTAATCGAATATAGTTTGTTTGAAGAAGGAGTAAATCGAATATAGTTTGCTCGAAGAAAGGTGTTAGTCAAATATAGTTTATTTGAAGAAAAGAGTTATTGAATATAGTTATTCGAAAAAAGACTTTCGAATATAGTTTATTCGAAAAGGAGTTATCGAATAGAGATTATTCGAAAGAGAGTTATACGTTGAAATTCGATTATATCGAATTCGGGAAAGTACTATTCACTTTCCGTTTTAATCAAGATTTATTTATTTATTTATTTATAAATTAATGGTTTGTTTATTTATCCAAATTAATAAATAAAAGTTTTACTTAAGTTAATATATTTCGAAAGCCTGGGATTATAACACTATTGTTATAATCAAATAATTTATGTAAAAGAAGTGGATTCGTAAATAGAATCCGAGAGTTACGTAAGGAAGTTGTTAAAGATTTATAAGATGAACGTTCTCTATTTCAAGGTTAGAAATGTTGTTCAGTTAAGGTCTGAGAGGTAGTTATATCCCAACTTGATTGGCTTCGTTTTTAACTAAGGAATGGTTAAGGTTCGACAGTGAAGATTGGTTAAGTGAATTTAGTTAACGAGTATAATGGTTTGAGTTGGCATAGCGATGTCAATTTAAACATCTGTTTTTAAATCCAATGAAGGAGTTTTGGAAATATCTTCCAAATAAGAATCAAAAAATGTTTTCTAATATAGAAAATAAGAAGGGGAGTAAATATGGAAATGTTTTCCAACGTTAATATCATTTATTTTCTAAATTTAGAAAATAAGAGTTTCTGTATATATATATATATATATATATATATATGGAAATAGGAAATGGGTAAATGAATAAATTAATGATAGATTAATTTAAGAGATAAATGATGATTGATGATTGATCGATAGAATTTCCATCTGGAAATAATATCGTTGTTTGTACACATGTTTTCCTTTGATAGTTAAATCACCGACTATCGAAGATTTTGACCATTTCCGTTGTCAATACGGAGAGACCGGGATCAGATTCATTATCTGAAAACCACTCTGTATGGGCATTAGCATTGAGATCAAATATGATGAAGATAATTGAAGACGGAGTTATGCAAGGGCTGTCCTGTTTACAGAATAGTGCCTTCGGTTTGTCCAGTCCCAGGACGACCTGTATGGAAGAATGTCTGACAGAGTGTATTTAATAGATCGCGTAAGTTGATCTCTTCAAACGTATTTACATTTGGTGGCCGAGGAATTCGTTTCTCTTAGCTGTATACCCATTGTATTTTTTGGAAAATCAATTTGTGATTTGGCGGGTATGACGATGTGACATTCAAAGTGAATAGATGTGTGGTCTGTCAGAGATAAGCGTGGCCTCTAGCCTCACAACCGGGAAATGACAAAAATCGGGCAGGCAGCCTGGATAAGTAGTTGGCTTCATTCTATAATCTATTGTCGATGTTGTGCCATTCGGGAAACGGTTGCTGATGCCAACCGTTGGTGATATACATTCGATACACTCAAGCAAAATGAGTGGTCGGTCATGTGTGTCCGGGTTGCAAGATGTTCTTGTTGAACCCAATGTATTCCTCTCTAGAGGTACACTATCAAAAGGTGGTTCCATACCTTGTCATGGTTGGAAATCCATTATCCAATAAGTGCTCGCGATTTTGATTGTATACTATATATGTAGAATGTGAGATGAAAGCGTTTCTACCAGATGATTATTTAGTTGTGGTTAATAGACATTATTATAATATCAAAAGAGTTTCGATATAAAGTTTTTCGTTTCTTTCAAAAGGATTTTGAAAGTTAAATCAAATGTTTTGGATTCACATAAGGGAAAAACCCGTTCCGTTATACGGCGTGGTCTTATGAGATATCGTTTTATTGCTCAAACTGTTTTAAATTGTTTTACTCACACCAGTCCCATGACTGACCCAGAATTTGTTTTGTTTTGTTTTTCCTAAACTCTTGGGTGCCCAATTTTGTACGGGCAGTCAAGTAGTCGGGATTTTACAGATATACGTGGAAAGCTGGAGCAGGAGGCTTCAGCAGCGTTTTTATAGCTATTGCTTATTTCCGCTGTGTTGTAAGTGCTATACTTTGATAATGATATATATATTCAGGTACAATCTTTAATTTCAAAGTTATGTTATATTTTATTCATTCCGCTGTGAGATTCGTGTTTACTCTGATGTTGTATGTTCCTCTTGTTCTTCTATTCTAAGTTTCTATCTTATCTATTCTCACCCTCTGTTTTCTTTCTATTAGTTTTCTGGTTTCCAGTGTAATTTGGGTTGGACTTGTGTTATTTGGTCAGCTCAAATTGTATCGGAATGCCGGGACAATACACCTAGTCAAATTAAACATCTGTTTAATTTGACTAAAATTAGATATTTATCGACAAATTCAAACCAATGTGAGTTAAACTCACTTAGCTCGTCCCATTTATATTTTATATAAATTGGGTTTTTATTTTGCGTGTTCTGATTGTTATTGGTTAACCGTTTGCTAGTTAAATAATTATCATTGATTCAGCAATTGAAATTAAACAGTCGTTTAATTTCAATATGATACCACTCGTTATGATCTAACCCAATAAAAGTAGTTTCCCTTTATTGGCCATGGTTATAAACGCGTTTGAATTGTTTGGATTGTTTGAATGGTCCGTTAATTTGTTGATGGTTGTTATAGAAATTACCAGTTAAATGATAATAAGTGACTTGATTTGAGATAACCATTTTGGATGCAGGTAAAAACAGGTTGAAGGGATCCAACTAGATTCCTCAAATTTATTGTTTATTTTCATATTACCATTATATGGACGATTTACCCAGTATGGTTGAATGATTGATTATTGTTGATTTTTGAACCATATTTCAACATTTATTCTGATATTAACCAATGGATGCTATGGGTAAGGTAATTGGCATCACACGGCCTATAAATCAATCGATTTATAAATAATGGATTTTATCGACTGTGGATCGACAGTATTGAAGTTATAAATATATTTTATAACTGAAATAGATTTTGAAAGCCATTATTTTGAATGAAAGTTATTTAAAAGGATACAAATATTAATTATTTATTAATTAAAGTTTATAAGTAATTATGAAATTATTTTATAAAACAAATTCTTACGTTAATAAGGATTATAAGCATATGAGCAAGAAATAACCTAGCGGTTAAGTATTTGATTTATCACATCCAAGAAACAATTAAATGAGGTTATTTAAATTAATTATATTTTAATTAATTTAAAGGAGGAATTAACTGGAATGGGTTAGAGGAGTAATCGTGTTTTGAATTGACCGAGTTGACCGTTTTAACTAAGATTGACCTTTTAGTTAGTTTGTTGTTAATAAACTAAATAAGATCACTTAACGAATAGTGTTTAAAATTTTAAGAAGATTTTAAAAGGGATTTTTATTATTTATTTTTGTAAATAAAGCATTTAACTGATTTTACAATAGTGAATGTAAAAGTAAATTATTTATTTTAATTTAAGTAATTACTTCTTAAATATAATTAAGTAAGTAACTGTTTTGGAATGGAATATAGTTGAAAAGAAGTTATGAACACGTTTTATATTTGAGCTCGAGTCTTATAATGAAGCAATAAAGAGGTTTAAGCGAATACATAACTTAAATGAAAGGTCTACTTAACGTTGAATTAAGTAAAGAGAGATGGAGATATAAAGAGAGTTTATATTAAACCTGAAATTTATAAACAAGGTTTACAAATGGAATGTGAAGTTAAAGCGATGTTTGTGAAATTGGAAAATTTTAAATAAAGAATTAAGTTAGAAAATGGAATTGAAAAGAGATTTCCCTAGAGAAAAGGGGATTGGAAAAAGGGATTGAAATTGAGCTTAGTAAAAGAGGTTGGAAATAGGATTTGTAATAATAATCCAGTTTAAGAAATAAAGTTATTTAAATAAGTCAAGAGTTAATAAAAGTGATGTTTAGTAAGCAATTATTTAATTGACGAATTAAGCAATATTAATTATGTTTAAAAAGAGAGACTTCCAAAAAAGATAAGAAGAACTGTAAAGCCATATTTTAAATAAACTTGTTAAGTGGAATGTGTTTTGATATTAACTTGAATATCGGTTTTTGAATTACAACTCGTATTTATCTGAAGGTAAGAACGTTGTTGATCAAGGTCTGAGAGGTAATTAAAATACCCCAACTTGAACGACTTCGGGACTATCCAAGGATGATACTAGTTGGTAATGGCAAGAATGTATAATAAGATTTCCAAAGTAACGAAAATAAATAGATTTGAGAATGTATGATAAAATTTCCAAAGTAATGGAATTAAAAGGAGATTGGGCGATAATTTTGAAGAATATAGGAACGAGATATAGAATGGTTTATTCTATAAGGATAAGGATTGGATACTTTTCCAAGTAATGAAAATAAACGAGTTTGCGTAACGTCGAATAGTAAGTTGAATTGATTTCTCAATTATAGCTAATGTTATAGTAAATGTTTTGAAAATAATAGTCAAATGGAATATGGGATATTGTTATATAATATATTTTTTTCTAAACATTTTAACAAAGTAGTTGCGAATATTAGTATACTAGAATAAGAATTGAAATACGGTTTTTCCCATATTGGAATATCCAAGTTTAGTTAATTTTAATTTAAGAAGCCATGTGATGCTAAGTAACCAGTATATCTATTTACGATTGTATAAATGTTTATTTGATAGTTAAATAAACGACTATCAAATTTGACCTTTACGATTGTTGGTATGGAAAGACCGGGATCGAATGTACATTTGAAAACCATTCCGACCAACAAATACGAAAATATAGAAAATATCTAGACGGCAATCTAGATGGAGCATTTGAAAACCATAGATCTTCATAAAATGGAAGAACCACTTACAATCTCTGATTCGACCCGGAGATATACTGGGGTTCTGTCGTGGTTGAAATCTGTGGATTGCAAGGACTACTCGCCACTGATCCATGGGGTGATTCCTATATTGGATGCAGTAGGAGAGTACCTTCGGTTCATCCTGTTTCTGGATGACTTGTATGGACGGATGTCTGACGGGGTATTTCCTAAAAAACACGTACGTTGATTTTTACAAATATGCCGAGTTGGTGGCAAAGAGGGGCACTTCTTTAATACCCAAAGTATATTTGTGGACGTCAATTAGTGATTTGACGGATCTGACGATGTGGCATTCAAAGTGAATGGTGGCCTAGTGTTCCAAAAGATTTATAACCTCAAGCCTCATCAACCGGGAAATGACAAAAAAATGGGGCAGGCAGCATGGCTATGTGGGTCGCTCCCATTAGGGTGTATTGTCACCATCTAGAGAATATTCATATTTGTTCTTCTTTCCGCTTCTGTATCTCCCGGGAACGGTTATGTTGCTAGCAATCGTAGGTGACAATATATTCGGAACATTCAAGAGAAATGAATGGTCGGTCATGTGTGGGCCGGGTTGCAAGACGTTCTTGTTGAACCCAGTGTATTCCTCTCTAGAGATACACTATCGGCAGGTGGTTCCATACCTTGTCATAGTCGAAATCCAATCTCCAATAAGCGCTCGTGGTTTTGTTTGTATACTATATATGTGGAGCGTGAGATGCAAGCATTCTGCTAGATTCTAATTATTTGTATTTAGACATTATCATAATATCAGGTGAATATTGATTTCAAAAATGTTTTGGGTTATAGTAAGTTAAAAACCATCTGTGGTTATGTGTGGGCTGGTCTTACTATTATCCTTTTCTTTCAAAAGGATTTTTGACTTTAAAATCAATATGGATGTTATTTAAACTTAGTGGGTTTTTTCTCACTCTCGTTCACCAGACTGACCCATCGTTTGTAATGCTCAGGTTAGCCGGGTCTGCAGGTTCAGGTTATAAAATGCTATGAAGTCCAAAAGACGTGTTGGAGAGTTCAGACGTATTACTATATTTTCCGCTGTGTGATGTATATGAGGACAGATTATTATAACTGTCCAGGTGTATTGATGTACTCTGATAACTGTAAGTGTTTATTTCAAAAGCTCTCAATAAAGTTTTATTTCTATATTATATTTTGTTCCGCTGCGATGTGAGACTCTGTTTTTGTGTTGTGTTGTTTCTTCTTCTTCTATTCTAATATTTCTTCCTTTCTTATCTCACCCTCTAAATTTTTCTATTGGCATCTGAGTTTCCAGTGCAATTTGGGTTAGACTGGTGTGGTTTGGTCAGCTCAAAAGGTACCGAAAATTTGGGTCGTCACACTTCGTATCAGAGTAATGGTTTAGTAATAACCTTGGCTATGTGGCGTAACTCAATAGAGATGGGGTTAGTAACACCCTAGGTTGAGTTTGAGTGTGTATATTATGAGAGCGCATTTGTAGATTTTATATAAAAATGTTTTGTATTGTGTTAATTAATCGGTTCAAGTATTGGGAAACCATATCGAACTGGGAATTGACACGATATTGTTTTATAAAAGAGGGTAAATGAAATAATTTTACCCAAGGTATATTTTTATATAAAGGGAAATAATTTTCTATATTATAGTAGGGTGGGTTGTTTTGTTGTTCTGATTGATTTGATTTGAAACAAATTGAATTGTGAAATAAAGTTGAACTGATTATTAAATCAATTAGTCAATTGAATCATATATGAAAGTGAAACTAAAATTGGTTAAGTATAATAAATTTAAGAATGGCTTCGAATAGAATGAACTTAAATAAATTGGGATTTGAAAATTAAATGGATAAATAATAGGAATCAATTTGATTGATTGATATTAATGAATGTTAAACCAAAGCAGATGCAAACCAGATAATGAATAATTGAATTTAATCAAACCAGTTGGGGTTAATAAGAAATTGTATGAATGGAAAGCAAGGATATAAGTCCCGGTAGAGTGAATTGGAAATAAAGTTTGTTATGTAGTTGAATCGGAATTATTTAACCCAGATTATTATTTTCTTTATAAGTGGAATAAGTGCAGAATCCTGAAGGCTCTGAAGATGATTTGGTTATACAGACTGGAAATACAGACGATGAGCAGCTACTTGGTATGCTTCGGAAATTGGGATTTGAATTGGAATGGCCGACAAATAGGTAAACCTTATATTATTGGTTGGCGATTGATTTTATACCCTAGGTGGGTAGCCATTCGGATTTGGATTTTTCTTTTTGAAGAAGTTGAGGCCCAGAGTGGCGGTTGTAGTCGTACAGATCGAGCCGCGCAGAGGACGTGCTGGCGAAATTCTCGGAAATTTTTAGAGTTTGAATTTATTTTGATGATAATCCAAAAGAAATAATTTTAAAATTAATTTGGTTCAGAGTATTCTTCTTACTTTGCACTTTCGAGGACGAAATTATTTTAAGGGGGGAAGAATGTAACGTCCCAGATTTTTCTGCCATTTAAATTAGAATATTTGTAACAACCCGGAAATCCGAGCCAATTTAAAATTTTTATTTTGGCAATTTTATTGAATTTTGAATATTTAAAATGAATTATTTTAAATAATTATTTTGAATAGAATTAGAATGTATATATTTATATAGATCGTCGTTAGAATATAATTATTTATTTTTAATTATAAAAGGAATTGAAAATGGCGCGGTAGTTCGAAAATTCGATTTCAAATTTCAAATGAACGTACAGGGTGCAAAATAAACTGGATTTTGGCGACACAAAAAATATTAGAATCTATTTGAAAATATCTTTCCAACGAATCCGAAAAATTGAAATTTCATAGCGGGGATTAAAAAGTTATGCCCAGTTGAAATTTCAGAATAGTCACTATACGATTTTGGCCCTTAAAAATGGAAATTTTGCAAACGACCTCTGTTTCGACGAAACCACTTTTGTTGGATCCATGATGTCAAGTTATTGCAAGGTTTCAAAATTCGTAATTTTTTTAATCAATATGTGAGCGTGGTGAAGTATAACGCGTTTGACCAGTTTCAATTGATTTTAATCTACTGGAAAATCGCCATTTTTCAAACGGTCTCATAATTCGACGAAATTAGTTTTGTTAGGATTGTATCGTCAATATGAAGCTAGAAATAATTTTTCTGTAATTTTTAGAGTTCGTATGTGGCCCTGGTAAATTGAAATGTGCGTTCAAATTCAATATATAGATTTGTATTTTGATTTTGGCGAAAACTGATCGAAACAGTCGAATCGGCTTACCGGACATATCCCATTGTGTTCGGAATGGGGGTATTACGCTAGGAGCGGCAGTCGTTGGATTGGATTTGTAATTCGTAACAATAGACTGATATTTTAGGAATTTTAATCGAATGAAAATATTAATTATATAAATATTGGCCTATAGGGATTCACTAAACCCTAGTTTTTATTTCATTAAAAATCCCGCCGTTCTCCTGGAACTTCACGACGGAGGATCTCGATTCTTTCTTCCCCCAAAATCGAGTAATCCACGCAGTGAATTTACAAACTCCAAAAACAAAAACTCAAGAACTCTCCGAGCTCTCCAAATCCCTGGTGGTCTGATGAAATTTCGTTGCGTGTGGAGGGGGAGTCGACTCCTAAAAGGACCGCCGTTCAGATGCAACTACAGGCCGCAGGACCCCACCGAGCACGACACCACTCGAGGCGATGGCAGCTCTCACGGCGGTCGTCCGTTCTCTGGGGACCGATGGGGTTCCGGTCTGACGATGTGGCGGCAATGGTTGATTCTTGTTTGGAGCTTTAGAACGAGGGTTTTTACAGTGAGAAGGCAGTGCAAAACAAAGAAGAAAGGTGATTTTTGAAATATATAAACCATTGTTTAAATTCATTTTTAATTTATATAAATATACGTTGATTTGAAAATATAAGTACTTGTTTCTGAAAATATAAAAGGAGAACTGTTTTGAATATAAAAATATACATAGAATATGTTATAAAAATATACGTAGAATTTGTTTTAAAAATGTTAACAGAATTTGTTTTAAAAATGTTAACAGAATTTGTTTTAAAAATATAAAATAAGATTGTTTTTGTAAATAGAAGCAGCATTGTTTTTGGAAAATATACAAAACATAGATAAAAATACAATTTTTATATATAAAGTGGCGATCTCAAAATGTGATTTTTATCTGTTTAGCATTGAAATAAAAATACGATTTTTAATCTTAAAATCATGTTAAGCAGGTTGCGTTAGAATCAGAGCAGTGAACCTGAGTGGCACTAAGGACTGGCGGAGTGGAACCCAAAGGTGAGAACTCCTCACCTTTAATTTATTTCTAGTTTGAAATATATATACTAGGATGCAGACGGTGTTTAGCAGCACCCGACACCCGCCGTCCACAGACCATGGATGACTTGTTTGTTTGATTGTGTTTGGATTGATTTGTTTGTGTGAATTTGGCAAGTGAAGTGGAATGGAATATATATATTCATGTGTTGAAATAAAATATATTCATGTGTTGAAATAAAATATATATTTATCTGTTGAAATAAAATATATATTCATGTGTTGAAATAAAATACATATTCATGTGTGGAAGTAAAATAAATATTTTGTAAACAAATCAGAACGATTTGTTTATGTACACCCATTTAACTGATATTGATTGGGACGATAAATTTTACACATCGCCCAACTGCACAAATAAAAATCTGTGTTTGTTGATTTGAAACCCCACATGGGTATTGGGATGATAGTTGACGTACACTAATCCCAATTGTTTAGTAGTATGTCGACCGATTGGTTGACAGACTGTGTAAGCGTTAATTATTTATATTTAATGCTTATGTAGTTGTGTGATGCACTCTGGATGATGGTTGATGATTTATCGTTGCTATTATATACATGTGTTGTAGGGAATCCATATAATTAACATTATATGGTAATTGATTGGGCCTCATTCCAATTTGGAAAATAAGAAATATTATAAAAATAAATTCATGTGTTGAATAGAAAATAAATTCATGTGTTGAATAGAAAATAAATTCATGTGTTGAATAGAAATAAATTCATGTGTTGAATAGAAATAAAAATTCATGTGTTGAATAATATAAATTCATGTGTTTGAATAGAATAAATATTCATGTGTTGAATAGAATAAACATTCATGTGTTGAATAAAAGCCGTGTTGACTAGATTGACGCCATTTTGACGTGAACGATATTTATATCGATTTTATTCATTTTTATAATGAATATAGAAAAGAAAATGATTTCAAAATATAACGTTTTGAAAATATTATCATTTGTATATCGATGATGTGGAATATTCAATTTCGATTAGAAATTGAATATGAAGTTGAAATCGTTTTGAAAACGAATTTAAAACGATTTATAAAATACGTTTTGAAAGGAAATCGACGATGTATATATTATATATATTATATATATAATATAATGGCCTGAATAGAACGCGCCGCGCCGCGGCAGTTCGTGAATTTCGACCATTGACTTCAAATGGACATTACGGGAGATCCGACCGTCGGATTCTCCTAAAATCAGAACCGTTAGGTTCGTATCGAAAAGAGCTTTCTAAAGAATATTAGAGATTTGAAATCTAATGGTTGGATTTGGAATAATGTCCAAATCAAATTTGGAAAAGGTCGCTGTAAGTGCAGTTCGATGGCCGTTGATGGAATTCGACTGTACGGGCCTTGATAAAATTATTAAAAATAGTAATAATTTGTGTAAAATCATAAGAAATGATTTGTGAAGAATTGAGATGAAAAATTCGAAATTTGAAAAGATAAAAATAGATTCTTATTGAAATGAACTAGTTTTGAACTAGAATTATAATCCCATTTATTTTTAAATAAATAAATTAGGTTTGAAAGGGTTTTAAAAGTAACCAAAATTTCCAATAATTGAATTGGAATGGATTTGAATCGAAATTGCCTTTGGAATATTTAGATGTTGGATTTCATGATTATACAGATATTGTTATGGAAATTTGAAAGATATATTTATATCGTTATTTCCAATACGATATTTGTTGGTCGTAGAATTTGATATTGAATATAAGCCGATATATTTTCTATTCAGATCCTTGTATTTAATATCAAATGGGATTTGGGTTTGTCGTGAATGGTGTCTTCATTAACACTGTTCTTAAACCCAGTTGAGAAAAAGATTAAATCTTTTTATTTAGATTTAATGAAGTGTACTAATTAAATGATATTTAATTGGAATTGAATTTGAATTGATTTTTAGGAAGATTAAAACCAAGTGGAGTTTTAATGAATCTTAAATTAGATTGAAGTGATCGAGAATGGAGTATCACCAGTTTTGCTCCAGGTGATAATTAAATCTTTAATTAGATTTGAACGTGAAATGGTAATTGAGTTTACCGATAACATCGTGGTGTTAGATATGAAGTATTACCAGTTTTACTTCATGGGATGAATAGGTTGGGATTGGGAAATAAAATAAATGATTACTTCGCTGTGGTTCGCTAATCCCGACTAATTTGAATTGATATTCAAAAGAAGATTAAAGAATAAATTTAAAGAATTTATATTTGATAAAATTAATGGGAACCTTTCCCGAAGTATAAGAATATTTGAATAAAAGAATATTCTGAATTGGAATGAGGCGTATGTTGTGTTTGTGTAACACCTGTTTATTATATACGTGAGTTATTCAGAAAGATCGGGTTTATCCCATTCTGAATAACTGTGTGACGGCAAGGAATTTCGCTCGGTCCGAACCAGTCGCTAAACCGACCCAGACCGTTCGAAACTCCCTATCGTTTGAGAACACGACAAATCAGAACGCATATAAAAGAACATTTCATTGCATATTACAACAACGCATCAGACTACAAGAATATACAGGGTATAAATGTATATTACACAGAAATATCAGAGATTTAAATTACATTTAAATACATCGCAGCGGAAAATAATAAAATACACAACTAGAAGAGATATACGGATACAAAGCTTTCCGGATATCGTTCCAGCTGTAAACCAGGATCCTGTGAATATAAATCTGCAAAACCAAAACTACTAGCTGCCCGTGTCAAAATAGGGGCACCCAGAGTTTAGGTTAAAACAGTAAACTCCAGGTCAGTCATGTGACTGGTGTGAGAACTAAAACAGTTATTAATCTTTGTTTTAAAGTTAGGTAAATCAAGGGACCACGCCGTATAACACGGAACGGGTTTCCTCCCAAGAATACCAGTGCATATAAGTAAACAGCGCAATGCTTTTCTAAAAATGAAGCTATTATAAGACCCAGGTCCCATCACACAATGCAACGCAGCCGAGGATAGGGTTTTCCCTTATAATAGCCAAACATGCTTAGTACGTTTAAAACAAATCATTTGATACTACTATAAGTGCATAGTGTATAAAACAACTTCAAATCATAAGTATCAATCATAGGCAGCATGAGCGCCCCATCCCACTATGTCGCCATACTAGGCTCTACAAATAAAACCGCAAAGTCACGTATTTGGAAATTGGATTTCCGTCTATGAACCGAGGCAAAAGATAGTCCTCAACCGATTCGAGACTGCCTAGTCCGAGCCTCAGGAACAGCCGCAACTGCCCCATGGATCGTCAGGGCCGGTCCACCGATGTGGATTATTATGCCTGAACACTACGTTTCCCCGCCCTTTGGGGCGTAAATGAGCCAACTAAATGACTCCATCGGTTCGAGAACGACCGATCAATCCGAGGCGCCTCGCAACAGCAACAACCACATAAGTCAAACTCGTCAGGGCGTGTAAAACCACTGACGCCACTTCTAACTAGGAAGAAACGCATGCCCTCCCTGAGGTCCGTCTCCCGTTTTTGATTCATACCGGGTGTGAAACTCGCGAAGTAAACGTTACACAAAGCTACGCCACAAAGGCCGTGCTTTGATCATCACCACAAGACTTTGCTTTTCAACAGAAGCCTCGATCAATTGCCACTTAGGCATGCCACACAGGCAATTCACTCCATGCGTTTGATATCCATCAATATATAACCCCTGAGCTCGTACGTCTCAGAGAAGGGCGTTAAGCAAGAGAATAAATTCTCCGCCGCCAAACAGATATATATTTAATAGAGATCAATCACACAGTCCATTTACAAGTCCGTTCTGGGTCTGAACGAAACCGGAGGCACCTAGTACCCCGCATATCCATCGATCTCCAAGTACGTCTGGACGATCACCAACTGTTTCCATCTTCTTGGGTGTACAGCCCAATCAAGATCATCAGTAATCACCCAAACGACGTGAAGACTTCCGGTCTTCGACCACCGTCTTCATCTTCGACACCACGTCGAATCAGTTATTCAGAATGGGTTAAACCCGGTCTTTCTGAATAACTCGCGTATATATTATAAAAGTGTTACACAAACACAACATACGCCTCATTCCAATTCAGAATATTCTTTTATTCAAATATTCCTATACTTTGGGAAAAGTTCCCATTAATTTTATCCAAGATAAATTCTTTAAATTTATTCTTTAATCTCCTTTGAATATCAATTCAAACTAGTCGGGATTAGCGAACCACACCGAAGTAATCATTTATTTTAATTTTCCCCAATCCCAACCTATTCATCCCATGAAGTAAAACTGGTAGTACTTCATATCTAACACCACAGTGTTATCGGTAAATTCAATTACCATTTCACGTCCAAATCTAATTAAAGATTTAACTATCGCCTGGAGTAAAACTGGTGATACTCCATTCTAGATCATTTCAATCTAATTAAAGATTCATTAAAACTTCACGTAGTTTTAATCTTTAACTGGGTTAAAGAATCAGTGTCATTTAAAACACGGTTCACGATAAACCCAAAATCACATTCATTAATTATCGGGTTAAAGAACGAGTGTTATTTAAAACACTGTTCACGATAAACCCAAAAATCAATATCAATTCAAATTCCAATTAAATATTATTTAATTGGTACACTTCATTAAATCTAAATAAAAAGATTTAATCATTTCTCAACTGGGTTCAAGAACAGTGTTAGTGAAGACACCATTCACGACAAACCCAAATCACATTCGATATTCAATACAAGGCTCTGAATAGAAAATATATCGGCTTATATTCAATATAGAATTCTACGACTAACAAATGCCGTATTGGAAATAACGATATAAATATATATCTTTCAAATTTCCATAACAACACCTGTATAATCACGAATTCCAACATCGAGATATTCCGAAGACAATTTCGATTCAAATCCCCTCCAATGCAATCATGGGATATTCTGGTTATTTTCAAAACCCTTTTTAAATTCAATTCATTTATTTAAAAATAAATAGAATTATAATTCTAGTTCAAAACTAGTTCATTTCGATAAAAACCTATTTTTATCTTTTCAAATATGGAGTTTTTTCATCCCAATCCTTTCTAAATCATTTCCTATGATTTTACACAAATTATTACTATTTTTAATAATTTTATCAAGGCCCGTACAGTCGATTTCCATCAATGGCCATCGAACTGCACTTACAGCGACCTTTTTCAAATTTGAATTGGACGTAACTCCAAATCCAACCGTTAGATTTCAAATTTCTAATATTCGTTAGAAAGCTCTTTTCGATACGAACCCAACGGTTCCGGTTTTAGGAGAATCCGACGGTCGGATCTCCCGTAATGTTCGTTTGAAATAAATGGTCGAAATTCACGAACTGCCGCGGCGCGTTCAATTCAGGCCATTATATTATATATATAATATATATAATATATACTTCGTCGATTTCTATTTATAACGAATTATATAAATAGTTTTAAAATCGTTTCAAAAGCAATTTCAACTTTCCTTTCAATCCAATTTGAATTCATTTTCAATTCAATTCATTTCGAAATCGTTTTCAATTCAATTCATTTCGAAATCGTTTTCAATTCAATTCATTTCGAAATCGCTTTCAATTCAATTCATTTCGAAATCGCTTTCAATTCAATTCATTTCGAAATCCATTTCAATTCAATTCATTTCGAAATCACTTTCAATTCAATTCATTTCGAAATCACTTTCAATTCAATTCATTTCGAAATCACTTTCAATTCAATTCATTTCGAAATCACTTTCAATTCAATTCATTTCGAAATCACTTTCAATTCAATTCATTTCGAAATCACTTTCAATTCATTTCGAAATGAATAAAACCGATATAAATATCGTTTACGTCAAAATAGCGTCAATCTAATCAACACGGCTTCATATGTTTCTATTTTCAAATATTCTATTTCGAATATTTCTATCTCAAATATTTCTTTTTCGAAACTGGAATGAGGCCCAATCAATTACCATATAATGTTAATTATATGGATTTTCTACAACACATGTATATATCAACAACGATGAATAGTCAACCATCATCCAAAGTGCATTCTACACTGTATAAGCATCAAATATAAATATTCAATGCTTATAACAGCCTGTCAATCGATCGATCGACATATTTAATCAATCAGGATGAGTGAACTTCAAATTTCATCCTAACACCCGTGTGGGGTTTCAAACAATCAAACACATATTTTATTTGTGCAGTTGGGCGATGTGTAAAATTTATCGTCCCAATCAATGTCCTTCAAATAGGTGTACATAAACAAACCGTCCGGTTTGTAAATGAATATTTATTTATTCACATTCACGTTAAAAATTACATTTTTAACGATAAAACATTTTATTCAACCTATGAATATTCTATTCGGTTCATTTATTCAATAAAATAATATTTTTATTTTTCTAACATATTTTAGAAAATTTCGGCGGCATAACGGCACGATACTAGAAACGGGACAAGGCCTAGCCTTATCCCCGGTCTAGTGAAGGCCCACGCCATTCACACATCACTCAAATCAATTTCAATTCACCCAAACAATTCAATTTCAATCAAATAATCTAACTTATTTTTCCAATCAAAACCAACAAGTCCATGGTCTGTGGACGATTGTGTCGGGTGCTACTAAGCACCGTATGCATCCTAGTATATATATATAACTAGAAAAGAAATTGAAAGGTGAGAAATTCTCACATATAGCTATCCTAGCTCCACGGCACTTCATTGATAGAAATCTTCTTCGCTATCGCATCTTCGTCATCTTCGTTGCCCGTAGCCACTACGTATATAAAAATCGAATTTTCACTTCGCTATTCCATATATAAAAATTATATTTTTATTTCGAAGTTCAATATATAAAAATCCTATTTTTATTTCGAAGTTCAACATTTAAAAATCCTATTTTTATTTCGAAGTTCAACATATAAAAATTATATATTTATTCCTTCTATACTATAAAAATTATATTTTTATTACTTCTATAATAAAAAAAATCATATTTTGAACCTCTTGCTTATATAAAAATCTAATTTTTATTCTCTATTCAAATATATAAAAAAAATCGTATTTTTAATTCTGTTTATACTTTCAAAACCAATTCTAATTTCAGTTTCAAATTAATGCTATATTTTTTTGTTTTAAAATAATGTTATTTTCTGTTTTAAAACTTAATTAAGTAATTAACTAATCTAATTAGGGTTTGTAAATTACCTTAACCTCGTTCAAAACAATCTGGGCCACCCGTTCTTGAATCCTAGGGCCACTGCTTTTCTTCCCCGTCACGCTCGTTATTCCCAGAACAAATACGAACCGAAAGAAACCCATCAGCCCTTACTAGGGCTCGCCGTTGCTCACTCCAGATGCCGCCGGAATCCAATCGACAACCACCCTTCCAATCGCCTTGGCCTACCCTATCACCGGCCTTAGTGGCTTGAAATTCGAAACCCCCCTGAGCCTCGAAATCTCGACCAAAACCGCAGCCTTTGAGAGGCAAAAACAGCCACCAGAACGCCTTACTTCCGATCATCACCATTGGGAACAGAGTGCTCCCCGAGCTGAGCAATTTTGCTTTGGAAATTTCTGATTTTGACGAGTGGATTTGTGGATTTGTGGAGGAGAAGGATGGAATTAAAAATCGCCGTTCATTTTGAAAAACGCGGCGGGTTTTCTGGGGAGTTGACCGCGAATGAGAAAGTGAATTAGGGTTTGACCCTTTTGACCGTATTTATATTTATATATTTTATATTTAATTTATTCAAAAAAGTAACTTCTTATTTTGGACTCGAAATTGAACCCACCGACTGTCGCCCCTAGCTAATTACCCTCATTCCGAACACAATGGGATATGTTTCGTAAGCCAGTTCGACTGTTACGATCAGTTTCCGTTAAATTTAAAATATAAATCCTTATATTTTAAATTCAAACGTACATTTCAATTTACCGGGGCCACATACAGCCTCTAAAAAAATCCCGAAAAATTATTTCTAACTTCGTATTGACGATACGGTCCTAACAAAACTAATTTCGTCAAATTCTGAGACCGTTTGAAAAATGGCCATTTTCCAGTCGATTAAATTCAACTGAAATGGTCAAATGCGTTTAAGCGTTCCACGCTCACATATTGATTCGAAAAATTACGGAAATTGGAATCTAGCAATAACTTGACATTCCGGTTCCAACAAAAGTGGTTTCGTCGAATACCGAGGTCGTATGCAAAATTTCCATTTTTAAGGGCCTGAATTCCATAGCGACTATTCAGAATTTTCAACTGGACATATCTTTTGATTCCCGCTATGAAAATTTGATCTTTCGGATTTGCTGGAAAGATATTATCAATTAGATCCTATCATTTTTGGTTTCACTTAAATCTGGATTGTTTTGCACCCGGTACATTCAATTGAAGTTTGAAATCGAATTATCGAACTACCGCGCCATTTTCAATTCCTTATATAATTATATATAATTATTTATATTCTAACGACGACGTATATAATATATACGTTCGAATTATATTCAAAATAAATTTCTGGTCGATTTTATTTAAAATAATTCATTTTAAATAATCAAAATTCGCTAAAATTGCCAAAATAAAAATTTTAAACTGGCCCAGATTTTCGGGTTGTTACAATCTCCCCCACTTAAAACTTTTCGTCCTCGAAAAGGAACAAAGTCGAAAGTGGTTTGATTAATCAGCCCTACGTTCGATTTGGCTTCCATTCTCCAACTTTTTAGTTTCTGAGAATTTTCAAAAATTTCAAAAATTTGGCTAACACCCTAAATTTTCGAAAAATTTCGCCATAACCTCCCCTGCACCGGGAGCATCGGGGAATTTCAAATAGCTTCCCCGGTCCTTCAGATCTCAAAAAGAAAAAGAAAAAGCCAAGCGGCTAGCCAATAGGCTCTTAAAATCATCATCACCCAAGCAAAACAGTAAATTATGTAGTAAACATGTACCTATTTGTCGGGCAAACAAATTTTATTCTCTGCTCTAGCCTCCTTGCTACGACCTGTTCAATGATATACATGTATATGCAAGAAAAGCGACCAATTTTCAATATAGTTCAATATTTGATTTAGTTAGGCATAATGGTTCAAAATTATCAAACAATTAAACAAACAACACAAACATCAATCAGTTAGTGGATTAGAGTTTCAAATTGATAATTTTGATACATATACAAAAATCATGTTTTTGATGCCAATTCACAACAATAAGCCCTATCTAATTTTGGTTCTCACACCAGTCAATAGGAAATATATAGAAATCACACCTTCGGAGCACAAACATAAATATTGATGATGCCATGGTCATTATCAACATCATCTCCAGGCGACTAGAGTGTGATTCTATATCTATCCAGTATATTAAAATTTCAAACACACGTGGATCAGACGTATACGCAAAATCTTTATATACTGGACTGTCCAACTCAATATAAACTAAATAATCAAATACGAATAATTGATTTAAATTTTCAAAACAAAATTTGTTTCATTTAAAAAAATATTCTCTTTACACTCGTCCTAGGATACTACTGATCCTATCTCTAACGAGTCATTCCCATTGGATGTTACTAATCCAACATCTGATGAATTCTTTCGTATGGTTCTAATGTGCCTTGTTCTCTAGCTTTGTAAACCAAAGCTCTGATACCAACTGTGACGGCAACGCGAAATCCGGTAGGCTTTGCAACCATCCCTTCATCCTCCATTCCAGCAGGTAAAACCCACCGCGGCTCACAGTGGTCCCCCAGTAACTTGTTTTACGGCGACCCTCTCGAGTCTCCCGGCCACTGCCTAACCAACCCCCACCACAAGGGACATGTGGGGGTAAGAGTCTCCCGTTCGCCACCAAACCGTGAAGCGAGAACCCCCCATCATGACTGCAACAAGAACTGGTGATACTCCATTCTCGATCATTTCAATCTAATTAAATATTCATTAAAACTTCACGTAGTTTTAATCGTTAACTGGGTTAAAGAATCAGTGTCATTTAAAACACGGTTCACGATAAACCCAAAATCACATTCATTAATTATCGGGTTAAAGAACGAGTGTTATTTAAAACACTGTTCACGATAAACCCAAAAATCAATATCAATTCAAATTCCAATTAAATATTATTTAATTGGTACACTTCATTAAATCTAAATAAAAAGATTTAATCATTTCTCAACTGGGTTCAAGAACAGTGTTAGTGAAGACACCATTCACGACAAACCCAAATCACATTCGATATTCAATACAAGGCTCTGAATAGAAAATATATCGGCTTATATTCAATATCGAATTCTACGACTAACAAATGCCGTATTGGAAATAACGATATAAATATATATCTTTCAAATTTCCATAACAACACCTGTATAATCACGAATTCCAACATCGAGATATTCCGAAGACAATTTCGATTCAAATCCCCTCCAATGCAATCATGGGATATTCTGGTTATTTTCAAAACCCTTTTTAAATTCAATTCATTTATTTAAAAATAAATAGAATTATAATTCTAGTTCAAAACTAGTTCATTTCGATAAAAACCTATTTTTATCTTTTCAAATATGGAGTTTTTTCATCCCAATCCTTTCTAAATCATTTCCTATGATTTTACACAAATTATTACTATTTTTAATAATTTTATCAAGGCCCGTACAGTCGATTTCCATCAATGGCCATCGAACTGCACTTACAGCGACCTTTTTCAAATTTGATTTGGACGTAACTCCAAATCCAACCGTTAGATTTCAAATTTCTAATATTCGTTAGAAAGCTCTTTTCGATACGAACCCAACGGTTCCGGTTTTAGGAGAATCCGACGGTCGGATCTCCCGTAATGTCCGTTTGAAATAAATGGTCGAAATTCACGAACTGCCGCGGCGCGGCGCGTTCAATTCAGGCCATTATATTATATATATAATATATATAATATATACTTCGTCGATTTCTATTTATAACGAATTATATAAATAGTTTTAAAATCGTTTCAAAAGCAATTTCAACTTTCCTTTCAATCCAATTTGAATTCATTTTCAATTCAATTCATTTCGAAATCGTTTTCAATTCAATTCATTTCGAAATCGCTTTCAATTCAATTCATTTCGAAATCGCTTTCAATTCAATTCATTTCGAAATCGCTTTCAATTCAATTCATTTCGAAATCACTTTCAATTCAATTCATTTCGAAATCACTTTCAATTCATTTCGAAATCACTTTCAATTCAATTCATTTCGAAATCACTTTCAATTCAATTCATTTCGAAATCACTTTCAATTCAATTCATTTCGAAATCACTTTCAATTCAATTCATTTCGAAATGAATAAAACCGATATAAATATCGTTTACGTCAAAATAGCGTCAATCTAATCAACACGGCTTCATATGTTTCTATTTTCAAATATTCTATGTAACGAACCGCATTTTCAGCAACAGAATAATTAATTTATTTAATTATTAGAATAGTGATTTAGAGAATCAAAGGGTTATTGAATTGAATTATAGTGAATATTTAATTAAATTAAATAATATAATAATATATTTATTTCTGAAATAGTCAGAAATAGTGGAATTCACAGTATTGTGTGAATGGGCAATATAAAATATATATAATTCAGTTTATATTGGATTATATTGACGAATATATTTATAAACGCCATTTGAACGTATAATTTAAATTATAATTATAATAGAGCTCGAAATGGCGCTGCAGTTGGCTATTTGGCGATTCGAACTTCAACTGGTTATACAGGATTCGTTTTAACTCGGATTTCTGTGAAACAAGAAACGTGTGGAGCTGGTGGAGTATATCTTCCTAGTGGAAGAGAGAAATCAGGATTTCGTCGTGTAGATTTTGTTTTATGTCCAAATCAAATTTTAAAATAGTCGCTATGGAATTCCTTTATATTTTGCAACGCTTTATTTACGTTATAAATGGATTTTCTATATAATTTGATTATCGAATTAATACTGGAATTTGAATATCGAGTTATAAACTCTAATATAATTATTTTAAAGCTGTGGTATATCGTATGTGAATATATACGATAATATTTATTTTTAAATATTAAATTTAATTGTTTTTAAATATATTTATATATTTAAAAGGGCTATTTAGGACTTTAAAAATAGCCACTTTTGCAGACGAAGTCGGATTTCAACGAAACTAATTTTGTTGGATCCGCAGCGTCGAATTATTGTTAGATTCCAAGTTTGGTGATTTTTAGAAGCAGTGTGTGGCCGTACGGATTTTTAGAGTGAAAATAGACAGTATTTCGACGGTTAAAAATACGCTGTGTGGGCATACGGAGTCGGAATTCGACGAAACAAGTTTCGTTGGGTCCGTAATGTCAAACTGTAGCTGCATGTCAATTTTCGTGATTTTTGGGTATTGTATGTGATTACAGGAATTTTAGAGGATGATTACAAATAGCGTTGGCTTAAAAATTCATAAAATAATCGAATAAAAAATTATTAAACCTTACTATAAGTAATCCTAACATCTCTAACCCTAACTCCTCATTTTTCTCTGGTCGGAAAATCCGCCGCCACTCAAAACAAAATTCCACAGTAAAAATCCAACTTCAAAATTCTATATAAATTCATACAAAAATATAAAAATCAGATTATATGAATTTTTGGGTTGTTGAGGAGTTTCTCTACGCATCTACATGGGTTTTGAGGGTTGCGATCAACATTTGTTCGGTGTTGGGTTTTCTAGTCGTGCCTAGGGTTCACGGCACCGGGAGTTTGGGGCGTCATTTGAGGATTTGGGGTTTCCGGTTGTACTTGTGGTGGCGGAGGGGAGTCGATTGTGATGGTTTGGGGAACTTCCGTGCTTAAAGGCGTCGCACCTGTAGGGCATTCGGCTGAGGGTCGCGATACCTTATGGGCATGCGAGTTAGGGGAAAATAGGATGGGGAGGTCGAGTGATCGATGGAGAGGTTAATGGTGCTATTCGGTTTGAGTATCATGGAAAGCTGGGGTGATTACGTTAAGGAAGGAAGCGGCTAATGGTTGGAAGAAGTTCGGTGGAGTTTTTGTACAGGAGAAAATCGGATCAGAGAAGAAGGGTTAAGGGGGCGGGCCAGGTATTGTGAGAAAGGTTATGGGCCTTGTTTAATAGTAAGCCCAGTTGGAAATTAGAAGTTAAAATCTTTATTTAATTTAAATAATAAGTTAACTTGTTAATCTTATATCTTGTACATACGGTATCAGAATTTCGAACCGTCTGTCGCGTTGGAATCGTATGGACGATGGCTACACCATGGAACTGACCGGGAGAGGATTGAAGCTCGTTTGGATTTACGGTGAAATCAAATGCCTGAATCAAATCGACAACTGGTTCTCGTTATTTAACGACCCATGACCGATGTGAGTAAATCTCACTAACTCTGAACGCTTTATATTTTTATAAAGTATTTTTAGAATTGATAAATATTGGCTGATTTGCTGTGTATTGGTTGTTTGCTTGAACTGCTAGTCAGTTGATTTAAAACATCGATAACGATATATATAAATCGTATCGAAATATTGATTCTGTTTATCAGAATACTTTATACTCATGTTATTTATGTTGACTAACATCTGTGGATGCAGGGAATCAGGTTGGAGGGACCCAACTGGGTTCCTCAACATTTATTTACCGCTTGTCATATATTTTGATATATGATGTGTTATATCATCCGTATTGTTTCTGGGTGTTTGGATGATGACCGATCAGTTGATTTGATATTTTTACGCCATAAGTGATACTGAAAAGTGAAAAGGGAGATTTTCAAAGTATATTTGAAAATAGAGTATTTATATATATAATCAATAGATTTTATGTATGAAAGGAAAACGGGTTTATAAAGAAAAATCATTTTTTGTAAATCAAAGAAATAGAGGGAAAATATGGGTAAAACCAATATAGAAGAATATTTGTAAAATAATTACAAAAGGAACAAAAAGAGAAACATCTGAGAGATAGTTACAAATGAAATTAGGAAGAAATATTTGTAAACATTTCAAAGGGACTAAAAGGAAAA
This sequence comes from Allium sativum, assembly GCA_030737875.1. Lineage (NCBI taxonomy): Eukaryota > Viridiplantae > Streptophyta > Magnoliopsida > Asparagales > Amaryllidaceae > Allium > Allium sativum. The sequence goes on along the minus strand of CM060909.1, from coordinate 375,335,176 downwards.
ATGAATTTAGAAAATGAACTGAGTTATAAAAGGAATTATTTATTTTGGAAATAAATAGAATAATAAAATACTTGAAATTGGCTAAAGTGTAATAAAGGAGAATTTTACACTAGGAAGAGTTTCGGCCCGTGCTTCGCACACGGGTAAACAGATCATGAATTCAAAGTGAATATTTAAGAGAGATCTATTTTAACAGATAAAGTGAGAAGGTTAATTTATAAATAAAGTTTATAAATTAATTTAGTTATTTATCTTTGGATAAATAGAGTATATAAGTCAAGACTTATATAGAGAAGTAAAAAAATCGATTTCCACATCGATGTTTGAAACTGAATAAGGACAAAGGAGAATTTATCGAATAAGAGTTATTCGAAGTGAAGTTATCGAATATCAGTTTATTCGAAAGGAAATTTATCGAACATTGGTTGTTCGAAAAAGGGGTTAATCCAATAGGGTTGATTCAATAGAGTTAAACAGGGAAGTTAAACCGTTAGAGTTAAACATTTAGAGTTAGTTAGTTAGAGTTAACCAATTAGAGTTAATTAGTTAGAGTTAATCGATTAGAGTCTAATCGAACTAGAGTTATCCAAATATAGTAATCGAATGAGGGATGATGGAATATTAGTTATTCAATTAGATTTGCTCGAATTTAGTTATTCGAGATAGAGTTAAACAGAAGTAGTCATTTAAGATAAGCTACCAGTGAGCACGACTGCTAGCGTAATTCGCAGGGCTGTAGATAGCCTAAGGCGGTCGGATGTTTCCTGAGGGAATCAGGCGTAACCATAGTGATCGCTGCGATCTAGAGTCGAGCGAATGGTGTCAAGTCAAATATTAGTTAATTGATAAAAGTAATTTAGTCGAGTTAATTAAGCTAAGTTAGTCCAGTTGAACTGATCAAGTAAGTGGGCCAAAATGAGTAAATCAGACCGAGTTATCTGAACAAGGGTTAGTCCAGTAAGAGTTAAACAGAATAAGAGTTACAACTTAGAGTTAACCGAGTATGAGTTAATGATTTAGTTCGTTATTTATTCGAGTTAGAAAATCAAAGTATTTATAAAGTCATTATAATTCGGATGCAGGGGATTATAACACCATTATTATAATCAAGTGTTTTCCCGTACGAGAAGCGGATTTGTAAATAAAATCCGAGGATGTCGTAAAGAAGTGTTAAAGATTTAAAAAGATGAACTTTGCCTATTTCGAAGTTAGAAATGTTGTTCAGTTAAGGTCTGAGGGGTAACTATACCCCAACTTGATTGACTTCGTTTTAACTAAGAAAGGGTTAAGATTCGATGGTGAAAAGTGGTGAAGTGGAAACCAAATCAAGGAGATTTGGCATAGTGATGTTTATTCAAACATCTGTTTAATCAAATGAAAGAGATTTGGAAATGTTTTCCAAATGAGAAGCAGAATTGTTTTCTGAATATAGAAACAAGAGATGGAAATGTTTTCCAATGATAATGATATATATCTTCTAAATATAGTGAATAAGAAACATTAAACAACAGGAATAGGGAAATGAACGAATGGATGAAGTGATGATTGTTCGATAGAATTTCCTTCGGGAAATAATATCGTTGTTTGCACACCGACATGTTTTCGTTTGATAGTTAACTCACCGACTATCAAAGTTTTTGACCATTTTACGTTGTTAATATGGAGAGACCGGTTGGATTATTATCCAGAGAACCACTCCGTATTGGCATAAGCGTTGCGAATCAAGTATGCTGAATATATTGAAGACGGAGTAAAATGCAAGGGCTATCCTGTTTACATAATAGTGCCTTCGGTTTGTCCAGTCCCAGGACAAACGTGAATGGACGAATGTCTGACAAAGTATATTCAAAGGATCGCGTAAGTTGATCTCTTCAAACGTACTTACGTTTGGTGGCGGAGGAATTCGTTTCTCTTAGCTTTATACCCGTGGTATTTTTGGTGAAATCAATGTGTGATTTGGCGGGTATGACGATGTGGCATTCAAAGTAGTGGAGGTGTGATCTGTCAAAAGATACGTTATGACCTCAAGCCTCATCAACCGGGAAATGACAAAAATCGGGCAGGCAGCATGGCTAAGTCGGTCGCTCCGAAGTAGGGTGTATGATCACCTATCTAGAGAAATTCCTTTTGTTCTTAAATCTATCGATGCTGTCCCATTTCGGGAGGTGGTTGCTGATCCCAACCGTCGGTGATATACATTCGATACACTCAAGCGAAATGAGTGGTCGGTCATGTGTGGGCCGGGTTGCAAGATGTTCTTGTTGAACCCAGTGTATTTGCCTCTAGAGATACACGTTCGGAAGGTGGTCCCATACCTTGTCAAGTTGGAATCCAATCCCCAATAAGCGCCCGCGAGTTTGATTGTATATTATATATGTAGAGCGTGAGATGCAAGCGTTCTACTAGATTGTTAATTACTTGTGATTAGACATTATTATAATATCAGATAAGATATGATTTCCAAATGATTTGGGTTATCGTAAGGTAAAAACCGTCCGTATTTATGTGTGGATTGGTCTTACGATTATCTTTTCTTTTGAAAAGGATTTTGAAAAGTTAAACAAAAAGATTTGAGTTTACTCACACCAGTCTCATGACTGACCCAGAGTTTATTTTGTTTTGTTTTCCCTAAACTCTTGGGTGCCCAAATTTGTACGGGCAGTCAAGTAGTCAGGATTTACAGGTATGCTTGAAGAGCTTGGAGCAGGAGGCTTCAAGATTTTTCTAGCTATTGATTATTCCGCTGTGATGAAAGTGTTGTACTCTGATAATGGTATGATATACATATACTACTTTGATTTCAAGATATGTTGTCTATTATATTTTATGCGTTCCGCTGTGAGATTCGTGTTACTCTGATGTTGTTATGTTCTTCTTCTTCTGTTCTAATTTTCTATCTTATCTATCCTCACCCTCTAATTTCTTTCTTGGACTATCCGGTAATTTCGACTTTTGATTGTTCGATAGGTGTTATATATCGGATAACCAAGGTCGTTTTTTTCCCGGGTCGTTACAGTGGTATCAGAGCTGAAGGTTAAGTATTACCTTGGCTCTTTGGCGTGATTCAGTAGAGATGGGGTTAGTAATACCCTAGACTGAGTTTGAGTGTATATATACGAGTGAACGTATTTTTTTTTGATATAAAATGATTTTATATTGTGGAGATTTATTGGTTAAGTTGTTTATGAGTTCTGGTCGATCAGTTTGATCCACTGTATCGATAGGGGTTTCCAAACACTTGAATACGATAAACCGACACAGTATGTTTTGAAAGAGGGTAAATGAAATAATTTTACCCAAAGTATATTTTGATATAGAATAAAGATATATCTGGGAATTATTATCATATATTGGATGTGTTGGTTGATTATAATTGAAATGGTTATATAAATAACCAATTCGAGTTCGTATAATATAAAAGCAGATTAATTAAATCAGAATTGGAATTTAAAATTCATAAAATTTGAATAAGTGTTCGTAAGTGGATTTTAAAATCCTGGGAGATTTTAAATTTGTTACAGGCTTTGAAAGGGATATTTTGAAATAATTTCAAAATGAAAGCGTTTAGAAATGATTTTGAAAGTGACATAGTATTGAACTCACTTCAATAGCTGGAAAATAGATTCCGACGATGATCCGGACATCGTCGGTGTTCATTTTCGGGTTTGTAAGTGACGGATTGCTACCAAAGGTTTTGTTTTTGAACCATTTTGAGAAAACAAATTATTTTGATTTTCCAAATAAATGATTTGATTTTGGAAAAGGCTAAGCTGTTTAAGAACTCCCAGAAACAGATTATTTGGAATAAACACAAATTAAATAGAAATTTGTGAAAGCAAATTTGAAATTGGATTGAACCCAGTTCAGTGGAAATTGAATTGAATTGAAATAGAATGCTATCAAGTAGAATTGGACTGGATTAGAAATAATCTGGAATAGAAATGAATTGTTGAGTAATAATTTCGAATTGAGATTGGAATTGCAGTTTGATTGAAATTTGGCCTTGTTATAAGCGGATGGTCGTGTTGAAGATAAAAGTGATTGGGAGTTTGATTGGGATGATAGTGGTATATGCAAAATTGATAGTAGAGTTGGATGCCCGACAAAAAGGTACACATCTATATTCATATGAGTTTGATGAGATTTATGAGCCGAATTGGCAAGCCGCTTGGCTGTTTGATTTTCTTTTGGATTGGAGAGGCCTGTGTGACGGTTTGGGAATTTTCCCGATGCTCCCGGTACAAAGGAGGTGCTGGCGAAATTTTTCAGAAATTTCAGGTGTTAGAAAATTTTCAGAATTTTTGAAAATTTTCATTAATTGGAATAAATTAATAATTTAATTGAAAGGAATTAATTCAGTTAAAAACTGAAATTAAAGAAGTAAACGAATAATTCAAAACTAGTTAATAGGGTTGTTCTCTACCTTAGCAATTTCGAGGACGAAATTATTTTAAGGGGGGAAGAATGTAACGAACCGCATTTTCAGCAACGGAATAATTAATTTATTTAATTATTAGAATAGTGATTTAGAGAATTAAAGGGTTATTGAATTGAATTATAGTGAATATTTAATTAAATTAAATAATATAATAATATATTTATTTCTGAAATAGTCAGAAATAGTGGAATTCACAGTATTGTGTGAATGGGCAATATAAAATATATATAATTCAGTTTATATTGGATTATATTGACGAATATATTTATAAACGCCATTTGAACGTATAATTTAAATTATAATTATAATAGAGCTCGAAATGGCGCTGCAGTTGGCTATTTGGCGATTCGAACTTCAACTGGTTATACAGGATTCGTTTTAACTCGGATTTCTGTGAAACAAGAAACGTGTGGAGCTGGTGGAGTATATCTTCCTAGTGGAAGAGAGAAATCAGGATTTCGTCGTGTAGATTTTGTTTTATGTCCAAATCAAATTTTAAAATAGTCGCTATGGAATTCCTTTATATTTTGCAACGCTTTATTTACGTTATAAATGGATTTTCTATATAATTTGATTATCGAATTAATACTGGAATTTGAATATCGAGTTATAAACTCTAATATAATTATTTTAAAGCTGTGGTATATCGTATGTGAATATATACGATAATATTTATTTTTAAATATTAAATTTAATTGTTTTTAAATATATTTATATATTTAAAAGGGCTATTTAGGACTTTAAAAATAGCCACTTTTGCAGACGAAGTCGGATTTCAACGAAACTAATTTTGTTGGATCCGCAGCATCGAATTATTGTTAGATTCCAAGTTTGGTGATTTTTAGAAGCCGTGTGTGGCCGTACGGATTTTTAGATGAAAAATAGACAGTATTTCGACGGTTAAAAATACGCTGTGTGGGCATACGGAGTCGGAATTCGACGAAACAAGTTTCGTCGGGTCCGTAATGTCAAACTGTAGCTGCATGTCAATTTTCGTGATTTTTGGGTATTGTATGTGATTACAGGAATTTTAGAGGATGATTACAAATAGCGTTGGCTTAAAAATTCATAAAATAATCGAATAAAAAATTATTAAACCTTACTATAAATAATCCTAACATCTCTAACCCTAACTCCTCATTTTTCTCTGGTCAGAAAATCCGCCGCCACTCAAAACAAAATTCCACAGTAAAAATCCAACTTCAAAATTCTATATAAATTCATACAAAAATATAAAAATCAGATTATATGAATTTTTGGGTTGTTGAGGAGTTTCTCTACGCATCTACATGGGTTTTGAGGGTTGCGATCAACATTTGTTCGGTGTTGGGTTTTCTAGTCGTGCCTAGGGTTCACGGCACCGGGAGTTTGGGGCGTCATTTGAGGATTTGGGGTTTCCGGTTGTACTTGTGGTGGCGGAGGGGAGTCGATTGTGATGGTTTGGGGAACTTCCGTGCTTAAAGGCGTCGCACCTGTAGGGCATTCGGCTGAGGGTCGCGATACCTTATGGGCATGCGAGTTAGGGGAAAATAGGATGGGGAGGTCGAGTGATCGATGGAGAGGTTAATGGTGCTATTCGGTTTGAGTATCATGGAAAGCTGGGGTGATTACGTTAAGGAAGGAAGCGGCTAATGGTTGGAAGAAGTTCGGTGGAGTTTTTGTACAGGAGAAAATCGGATCAGAGAAGAAGGGTTAAGGGGGCGGGCCAGGTATTGTGAGAAAGGTTATGGGCCTTGTTTAATAGTAAGCCCAGTTGGAAATTAGAAGTTAAAATCTTTATTTAATTTAAATAATAAGTTAACTTGTTAATCTTATATCTTGTACATACGGTATCAGAATTTCGAACCGTCTGTCGCGTTGGAATCGTATGGACGATGGCTACACCATGGAACTGACCGGGAGAGGATTGAAGCTCGTTTGGATTTACGGTGAAATCAAATGCCTGAATCAAATCGACGATTGGTTCTCGTTATTTAACGACCCATGACCGATGTGAGTAAATCTCACTAACTCTGAACGCTTTATATTTTTATAAAGTATTTTTAGAATTGATAAATATTGGCTGATTTGCTGTGTATTGGTTGTTTGCTTGAACTGCTAGTCAGTTGATTTAAAACATCGATAACGATATATATAAATCGTATCGAAATAGATTCTGTTTATCAGAATACTTTATACTCATGTTATTTATGTTGACTAACATCTGTGGATGCAGGGAATCAGGTTGGAGGGACCCAACTGGGTTCCTCAACATTTATTTACCGCTTGTCATATATTTTGATATATGATGTGTTATATCATCCGTATTGTTTCTGGGTGTTTGGATGATGACCGATCAGTTGATTTGATATTTTTACGCCATAAGTGATACTGAAAAGTGAAAAGGGAGATTTTCAAAGTATATTTGAAAATAGAGTATTTATATATATAATCAATAGATTTTATGTATGAAAGGAAAACGGGTTTATAAAGAAAAATCATTTTTTGTAAATCAAAGAAATAGAGGGAAAATATGGGTAAAACCAATATAGAAGAATATTTGTAAAATAATTACAAAAGGAACAAAAAGAGAAACATCTGAGAGATAGTTACAAATGAAATTAGGAAGAAATATTTGTAAACATTTCAAAGGGACTAAAAGGAAAAATGAATTTAGAAAATGAACTGAGTTATAAAAGGAATTATTTATTTTGGAAATAAATAGAATAATAAAATACTTGAAATTGGCTAAAGTGTAATAAAGGAGAATTTTACACTAGGAAGAGTTTCGGCCCGTGCTTCGCACACGGGTAAACAGATCATGAATTCAAAGTGAATATTTAAGAGAGATCTATTTTAACAGATAAAGTGAGAAGGTTAATTTATAAATAAAGTTTATAAATTAATTTAGTTATTTATCTTTGGATAAATAGAGTATATAAGTCAAGACTTATATAGAGAAGTAAAAAAATCGATTTCCACATCGATGTTTGAAACTGAATAAGGACAAAGGAGAATTTATCGAATAAGAGTTATTCGAAGTGAAGTTATCGAATATCAGTTTATTCGAAAGGAAATTTATCGAACATTGGTTGTTCGAAAAAGGGGTTAATCCAATAGGGTTGATTCAATAGAGTTAAACAGGGAAGTTAAACCGTTAGAGTTAAACATTTAGAGTTAGTTAGTTAGAGTTAACCAATTAGAGTTAATTAGTTAGAGTTAATCGATTAGAGTCTAATCGAACTAGAGTTATCCAAATATAGTAATCGAATGAGGGATGATGGAATATTAGTTATTCAATTAGATTTGCTCGAATTTAGTTATTCGAGATAGAGTTAAACAGAAGTAGTCATTTAAGATAAGCTACCAGTGAGCACGACTGCTAGCGTAATTCGCAGGGCTGTAGATAGCCTAAGGCGGTCGGATGTTTCCTGAGGGAATCAGGCGTAACCATAGTGATCGCTGCGATCTAGAGTCGAGCGAATGGTGTCAAGTCAAATATTAGTTAATTGATAAAAGTAATTTAGTCGAGTTAATTAAGCTAAGTTAGTCCAGTTGAACTGATCAAGTAAGTGGGCCAAAATGAGTAAATCAGACCGAGTTATCTGAACAAGGGTTAGTCCAGTAAGAGTTAAACAGAATAAGAGTTACAACTTAGAGTTAACCGAGTATGAGTTAATGATTTAGTTCGTTATTTATTCGAGTTAGAAAATCAAAGTATTTATAAAGTCATTATAATTCGGATGCAGGGGATTATAACACCATTATTATAATCAAGTGTTTTCCCGTACGAGAAGCGGATTTGTAAATAAAATCCGAGGATGTCGTAAAGAAGTGTTAAAGATTTAAAAAGATGAACTTTGCCTATTTCGAAGTTAGAAATGTTGTTCAGTTAAGGTCTGAGGGGTAACTATACCCCAACTTGATTGACTTCGTTTTAACTAAGAAAGGGTTAAGATTCGATGGTGAAAAGTGGTGAAGTGGAAACCAAATCAAGGAGATTTGGCATAGTGATGTTTATTCAAACATCTGTTTAATCAAATGAAAGAGATTTGGAAATGTTTTCCAAATGAGAAGCAGAATTGTTTTCTGAATATAGAAACAAGAGATGGAAATGTTTTCCAATGATAATGATATATATCTTCTAAATATAGTGAATAAGAAACATTAAACAACAGGAATAGGGAAATGAACGAATGGATGAAGTGATGATTGTTCGATAGAATTTCCTTCGGGAAATAATATCGTTGTTTGCACACCGACATGTTTTCGTTTGATAGTTAACTCACCGACTATCAAAGTTTTTGACCATTTTACGTTGTTAATATGGAGAGACCGGTTGGATTATTATCCAGAGAACCACTCCGTATTGGCATAAGCGTTGCGAATCAAGTATGCTGAATATATTGAAGACGGAGTAAAATGCAAGGGCTATCCTGTTTACATAATAGTGCCTTCGGTTTGTCCAGTCCCAGGACAAACGTGAATGGACGAATGTCTGACAAAGTATATTCAAAGGATCGCGTAAGTTGATCTCTTCAAACGTACTTACGTTTGGTGGCGGAGGAATTCGTTTCTCTTAGCTTTATACCCGTGGTATTTTTGGTGAAATCAATGTGTGATTTGGCGGGTATGACGATGTGGCATTCAAAGTAGTGGAGGTGTGATCTGTCAAAAGATACGTTATGACCTCAAGCCTCATCAACCGGGAAATGACAAAAATCGGGCAGGCAGCATGGCTAATTCGGTCGCTCCGAAGTAGGGTGTATGATCACCTATCTAGAGAAATTCCTTTTGTTCTTAAATCTATCGATGCTGTCCCATTTCGGGAGGTGGTTGCTGATCCCAACCGTCGGTGATATACATTCGATACACTCAAGCGAAATGAGTGGTCGGTCATGTGTGGGCCGGGTTGCAAGATGTTCTTGTTGAACCCAGTGTATTTGCCTCTAGAGATACACGTTCGGAAGGTGGTCCCATACCTTGTCAAGTTGGAATCCAATCCCCAATAAGCGCCCGCGAGTTTGATTGTATATTATATATGTAGAGCGTGAGATGCAAGCGTTCTACTAGATTGTTAATTACTTGTGATTAGACATTATTATAATATCAGATAAGATATGATTTCCAAATGATTTGGGTTATCGTAAGGTAAAAACCGTCCGTATTTATGTGTGGATTGGTCTTACGATTATCTTTTCTTTTGAAAAGGATTTTGAAAAGTTAAACAAAAAGATTTGAGTTTACTCACACCAGTCTCATGACTGACCCAGAGTTTATTTTGTTTTGTTTTCCCTAAACTCTTGGGTGCCCAAATTTGTACGGGCAGTCAAGTAGTCAGGATTTACAGGTATGCTTGAAGAGCTTGGAGCAGGAGGCTTCAAGATTTTTCTAGCTATTGATTATTCCGCTGTGATGAAAGTGTTGTACTCTGATAATGGTATGATATACATATACTACTTTGATTTCAAGATATGTTGTCTATTATATTTTATGCGTTCCGCTGTGAGATTCGTGTTACTCTGATGTTGTTATGTTCTTCTTCTGTTCTAATTTTCTATCTTATCTATCCTCACCCTCTAATTTCTTTCTTGGACTATCCGGTAATTTCGACTTTTGATTGTTCGATAGGTGTTATATATCGGATAACCAAGGTCGTTTTTTTCCCGGGTCGTTACATTCTATTTCGAATATTTCTATCTCAAATATTTCTTTTTCGAAACTGGAATGAGGCCCAATCAATTACCATATAATGTTAATTATATGGATTTTCTACAACACATGTATATATCAACAACGATGAATAGTCAACCATCATCCAAAGTGCATTCTACACTGTATAAGCATCAAATATAAATATTCAACGCTTATAACAGCCTGTCAATCGATCGATCGACATATTTAATCAATCAGGATGAGTGAACTTCAAATTTCATCCTAACACCCGTGTGGGGTTTCAAACAATCAAACACATATTTTATTTGTGCAGTTGGGCGATGTGTAAAATTTATCGTCCCAATCAATGTCCTTCAGATAGGTGTACATAAACAAACCGTCCGGTTTGTAAATGAATATTTATTTATTCACATTCACGTTAAAAATTACATTTTTAACGATAAAACATTTTATTCAACCTATGAATATTCTATTCGGTTCATTTATTCAATAAAATGATATTTTTATTTTTCTAACATATTTTAGAAAATTTCGGCGGCATAACGGCACGATACTAGAAACGGGACAAGGCCTAGCCTTATCCCCGGTCTAGTGAAGGCCCACGCCATTCACACATCACTCAAATCAATTTCAATTCACCCAAACAATTCAATTTCAATCAAATAATCTAACTTATTTTTCCAATCAAAACCAACAAGTCCATGGTCTGTGGACGATTGTGTCGGGTGCTACTAAGCACCGTCTGCATCCTAGTATATATATATATAACTAGAAAAGAAATTGAAAGGTGAGAAATTCTCACATATAGCTATCCTAGCTCCACGGCACTTCATTGATAGAAATCTTCTTCGCTATCGCATCTTCGTCATCTTCGTTGCCCGTAGCCACTACATATATAAAAATCGAATTTTCACTTCGGTATTCCATATATAAAAATCATATTTTTATTTCGAAGTTCAATATATAAAAATCCTATTTTTATTTCGAAGTTCAACATTTAAAAATCCTATTTTTATTTCGAAGTTCAACATATAAAAATTATATATTTATTCCTTCTATACTATAAAAATTATATTTTTATTACTTCTATAAAAGAAAAAATCATATTTTGAACCTCTTGCTTATATAAAAATCTAATTTTTATTCTCTATTCAAATATATAATAAAAAATCGTATTTTTAATTCTGTTTATACTTTCAAAACCAATTCTAATTTCAGTTTCAAATTAATGCTATATTTTTTTGTTTTAAAATAATGTTATTTTCTGTTTTAAAACTTAATTAAGTAATTAACTAATCTAATTAGGGTTTGTAAATTACCTTAACCTCGTTCAAAACAATCTGGGCCACCCGTTCTTGAATCCTAGGGCCACTGCTTTTCTTCCCCGTCACGCTCGTTATTCCCAGAACAAATACGAACCGAAAGAAACCCATCAGCCCTTACTAGGGCTCGCCGTTGCTCACTCCAGATGCCGCTGGAATCCAATCGACAACCACCCTTCCAATCGCCTTGGCCTACCCTATCACCGGCCCTAGTGGCTTGAAATTCGAAACCCCCCTGAGCCTCGAAATCTCGACCAAAACCGCAGCCTTTGAGAGGCAAAAACAGCCACCAGAACGCCTTACTTCCAATCATCACCATTGGGAACAGAGTGCTCCCCGAGCTGAGCAATTTTGCTTTGGAAATTTCTGATTTTGACGAGTGGATTTGTGGATTTGTGGAGGAGAAGGATGGAATTAAAAATCGCCGTTCATTTTGAAAAACGCGGCGGGTTTTCTGAGGAGTTGACCGCGAATGAGAAAGTGAATTAGGGTTTGACCCTTTTGACCGTATTTATATTTATATATTTTATATTTAATTTATTCAAAAAAGTAACTTCTTATTTTGGACTCGAAATTGAACCCACCGACTGTCGCCCCTAGCTAATTACCCTCACTCCGAACACAATGGGATATGTTTCATAAGCCAGTTCGACTGTTACGATTAGTTTCCGTTAAATTTAAAATATAAATCCTTATATTTTAAATTCAAACGTACATTTCAATTTACCGGGGCCACATACAGCCTCTAAAAAAAATCCCGAAAAATTATTTCTAACTTCGTATTGACGATACGGTCCTAACAAAACTAATTTCGTCAAATTCTGAGACCGTTTGAAAAATGGCCATTTTCCAGTCGATTAAATTCAACTGAAATGGTCAAATGCGTTTAAGCGTTCCACGCTCACATATTGATTCGAAAAATTACGGAAATTGGAATCTAGCAATAACTTGACATTCCGGTTCCAACAAAAGTGGTTTCGTCGAATACCGAGGTCGTATGCAAAATTTCCATTTTTAAGGGCCTGAATTCCATAGCGACTATTCAGAATTTTCAACTGGACATATCTTTTGATTCCCGCTATGAAAATTTGATCTTTCGGATTTGCTGGAAAGATATTATCAATTAGATCCTATCATTTTTGGTTTCACTTAAATCCGGATTGTTTTGCACCCGGTACATTCAATTGAAGTTTGAAATCGAATTATCGAACTACCGCGCCATTTTCAATTCCTTATATAATTATATATAATTATTTATATTCTAACGACGACGTATATAATATATACGTTCGAATTATATTCAAAATAAATTTCTGGTCGATTTTATTTAAAATAATTCATTTTAAATAATCAAAATTCGCTAAAATTGCCAAAATAAAAATTTTAAACTGGCCCAGATTTTCGGGTTGTTACAAACTGATTCGACGATGTGTCGAGGATAAAGACGGTGGTTGAAGACCGGAGGTCTTCACGTCGTTTGGGTGATTACTGATGATCTTGATTGGGTTGTACACCCAAGGGGAGGGAATCAGTTGGTGATCGTCCAGACATACTTGGAGATCGATAGATATGCGAGGTACAAGGTGCCTCCGGTTTCGTTCAGACCAAGAACGAACTTGTAAATGGACTGTGTGTCTGACATTGGATTTTATTCTGTGTGATTGATTTCTATTAAATATATATATATATATATATCTGTTTGGCAGCGGAGAATTTATTCTCTTGCTTAACGCCCTTCTCTAAGACGTATGAGCTCTGAGGTTATACATTGATGGATATCAATCGCATGGAGTGAATTGCCTGTGTAGCACGCTTAAGTAGCAAATGATCAAAGCTTTTGTTGAAAAGCAGAGTCTTGTGGTTGATGATCAAAGCACCTCCTGTGTGGCACAACTTTGTGTAGCGTTAATTCGCGAGCCTCACATACCGGTGTGAACCAGAAACGGGAGAAGGATCCAGGGAGAATGTGCGTCTCTTTCTAGCTAGAAGTGGCGTCAGTGGTTTTACATGCCCTGACGAGTTTGACTTATGTGGTTGTGGGATTGCGAGGCGCCTCGGATATATCGGTGACTATGTGGAGCCGATGGAGTCATTGGACTCATTTACGCCCCATAGGGTGGGGAGACGTAGTGTTCAGGGTTTTGTTTAATCCACATCGAGTGGACCGGCCCTGTGGCTCCTAAAGGACGATGCGTTCTGTTCATGAGGCTCGGGCTAAAGAGTCTCGAATTTGGTAAGGACGATTCCTTGCCTTGGTTCACAGATGGAAATCCAACTTCCAACACGTGACTTTGCGGTTTTGATTGTAGAGCCTAGTATGGCTACATAGTGGTATGGGGCACTTATGTCGTCTATGATTGATACTTATGATTGAAATTGTTTTGACACTATACACTTATAGTAATAATAAAACATGAAATTTAGCGTATCAAGCATTCTTTGGCTATTATAAGGTAAAACCCTATCCTCCGGCTTGTGTTGCATTGTGTGATGGGACCTGGGTCTTATAATAGCTTCATTGTTCTTTATTTTAGCATTGCGCTGTTGTTTTATGCACTGGTATTCTTGGGAGGAAACCCGTTCCGTGTTATACGGCGTGGTCCCTTGATTTCCCTAACTTTAAAATAAAGATTAATAACTGTTTTAGTTCTCACACCAGTACCATGACTGGCCTGGAGTTTATTGTTTTTACCTAAACTCTAGGTGCCCTTATTTTCGACACAGGCAGCTAGTAGTTTTGGTTTTGCAGATTTATATTCACAGGATCCTGATTTACAGCTGGAACGATACTCGGAAAGCTCTGTATCCATGTATTACTTTCAGTTGTGTATTGTATTATTTTCCGCTGCTATGTAATGTATTGTAATCTCTGATATTTTATAATGTATATTATTTGTTAATACTCTGTATATTCTTGTATTCTGATGAATTGTTGTAATTAAACAATGAAATGTTCTTCTGTTTGTGTTCTGGTTCGTCTTGTCCTCAATTCAATCCGTGCTTTCCTTACCGGGGAAGTTCGGGCTGTTTCATTTTGGTATCAGAGCTTTGGTTTACAGAGCTCGGAGAACAAGATACATTAGAACCAAACGAGAGAATTCATCAGGAATTGGATTAGTAATATCCAATAAGAATGACTCGTTAGAGATGGGATCAGTAGTATCTTAGAACGAGTGTGAAGAGTATACTTTTAAAATGAAAACAAATTTTGTTTTGAAATTTAAATCGTTTTATACGTATTTGAATATTTATTTGTATAGAATTTGGACAAGCCAATATTTAAAGATTTTGCATATACGCCTTGCAAACGTATATTCGAAGTTTTAATATACTGGATAGGTATAGAATCACACTCTAGTCGCCCGGAGATGATTCTGATGATTACTCGAGTATCATCAGAATTTATATTCGAGTTTCGAAAAGTGGGATTTCTATATATTTCCAATTGGCTGGTGTGAGAACCAAAATATAGTTAGAATATATTGTTGTGATTTGGCACCAAAAATGTGATTTTTGACTATATAACAAAATTATGTGTTTGAAATGATAATCAACTAATTGATTGCTGGTTGTGTTGTTTGATTATTGTTTGATTAATTAAATGTTGAACCTTTATCCAAATTGAACCAAATAGTGAATTGTATTGAAAATTTAACGCATTTGAATGCATATACATGTGCTTATATTAAACAGGTCATAGCAAGGAGGCTAAAGCAGAAGAATAAAATTGTTTGCCCGACAAATAGGTACATGTTCACTAATTTCTTGGGTTTTGGATGATTTTATGAGCCGCTTGGCTATTTCGTTTTCTTTTTGGATTGATGAGGGCTATGAGAGGCTATTTGAAACGTATATTCGAAGTTTTAATATACTGGATAGATATAGAATCACACTCTAGTCGCCCGGAGATGATTCTGATGATTACTCGAGTATCATCAGAATTTATATTCGAGTTTCGAAAAGTGGGATTTCTATATATTTCCAATTGGCTGGTGTGAGAACCAAAATATAGTTAGAATATATTGTTGTGATTTGGCACCAAAAATGTGATTTTTGACCATATAACAAAATTATGTGTTTGAAATGATAATCAACTAATTGGTTGCTGGTTGTGTTGTTTGATTATTGTTTGATTAATTAAATGTTGAACCTTTATGCAAATTGAACCAAATAGTGAATTGTATTGAAAATTTAACGCATTTGAATGCATATACACTGCTTATATTAAACAGGTCACAGCAAGGAGGCTAAAGCAGAAGAATAAAATTGTTTGCTCGACAAATAGGTACATGTTTACTAATTTCTTGGGTTTTGGATGATTTTATGAGCCGCTTGGCTATTTCGTTTTCTTTTTGGATTGATGAGGGCTATGGGAGGCTATTTGAAACGTATATTCGAAGTTTTAATATACTGGATAGATATAGAATCACACTCTAGTCGCCCGGAGATGATTCTGATGATTACTCGAGTATCATCAGAATTTATGTTCGAGTTTCGAAAAGTGGGATTTCTATATATTTCCAATTGGCTGGTGTGAGAACCAAAATATAGTTAGAATATATTGTTGTGATTTGGCACCAAAAATGTGATTTTTGACTATATAACAAAATTATGTGTTTGAAATGATAATCAACTAATTGATTGCTGGTTGTGTTGTTTGATTATTGATTGATTAATTAAATGTTGAACCTTTATGCAAATTGAACCAAATAGTGAATTGTATTGAAAATTTAACGCATTTGAATGCATATACATGTGCTTATATTAAACAGGTCATAGCAAGGAGGCTAAAGCAGAAGAATAAAATTGTTTGCTCGACAAATAGGTACATGTTTACTAATTTCTTGGGTTTTGGATGATTTTATGAGCCGCTTGGCTATTTCGTTTTCTTTTTGGATTGATGAGGGCTATGGGAGGCTATTTGAAACGTATATTCGAATATTTAATATACTGGATAGATATAGAATCACACTCTAGTCGCCCGGAGATGATTCTGATGATTACTCGAGTATCATCAGAATTTATATTCGAGTTTCGAAAAGTGGGATTTCTATATATTTCCAATTGGCTGGTGTGAGAACCAAAATATAGTTAGAATATATTGTTGTGATTTGGCACCAAAAATGTGATTTTGGACTATATAACAAAATTATGTGTTTGAAATGATAATCAACTAATTGCTGGTTGTGTTGTTTGATTATTGTTTGATTAATTAAATGTTGAACCTTTAGCTAAATTGAACCAAATAGTGAATTGTATTGAAAATTTAATGCATTTGAATGCATATACATGTGCTTATATTAAACAGGTCACAGCAAGGAGGCTAAAGTAGAAGAATAAAATTGTTTTCCCGACAAATAGGTACATGTTTACTAATTTCTTGGGTTTTGGATGATTTTATGAGCCGCTTGGCTATTTCGTTTTCTTTTTGGATTGATGAGGGCTATGGGAGGCTATTTGAAATATCCCGAAGTCCCCGGTGCAGGGGAGGTTATGGCGAAATTTTTCGAAAATTTAGGGTGCTAGCCAAATTTTTGAAAAAATTGAAAAGTTCTTAGAAACTGAAAAGTTGAAGAACTTAAGCCATAAGGAAAATAACGGAAGTTGAGTTGGTTTGTAAAAAAACTTTCGGCTTCGTTCCTTTTCGAGGACGAAAAGTTTTAAGTGGAGGAGATTGTAACAACCCAGAAATCCGAGCTAATTTAAAATTTTTATTTTGGCAATTTTAGTGAATTTTGAATATTTAAAATGAATTATTTTAAATAATAACGACGAGAAATTTATTTTGAATAGAATTAGAACGTATATATTTATATAGATCGTCGTTAGAATATAATTATTTATTTTTAATTTAAAAGGAATTGAAAATGGCGCGGTAGTTCGAAAATTCAATTTCAAATTTCAAATGAACGTACAGGATGCAAAATAAACCGGATTTTGGCGAAATCAAAAATATTAGAATCTATTTGAAAATATATTTCCAACGAATCCGAAAAATTGAAATTTCATAGCGGGAATAAAAAGTTATGCCCAGTTGAAATTTCAGAACAGTCACTATAGGATTTTGGCCCTTAAAAATGGAAATTTTGCAAACGACCTCTGTTTTCCACGAAACCACTTTTGTTGGATCCGTGATGTTAAGTTATTGCTAGGTTTCAAAATTCGTAATTTTCTAAATCAATATGTGAGCGTGGCGAAGTAAAACGCGTTTGACCAATTTTAGTTGATTTTAATCGACTGGAAAATGGCCATTTTTCAAATGGTCTCAGAATTCGACGAAATTAGTTTTGTTAGGACTGTATCGTCAATACGAAGCTCGAAATAATTTTTTAGTAATTTTTAGAGTTTGTATGTGGCCCTGGTAACTTGAAATGTACGTTCAAATTCAATATATAGATTTGTATTTTGATTTTGGCGGAAACTGATTGAAACAGTCGAATCGGCTTACCGAACATATCCCATTGTGTTCGAAATGGGGCTATTACGCTAGGAGCGGCAGTCGTCGGATTGGATTTGGAATTCGTAACAATAGACTGATATTTTAGGAATTTTAATCGAATGAAAATATTAATTATATAAATATTGGCCTATAGCGATGCACTAAACCCTTGTTTTTATTTCATTAAAAATCCCGACGTTCTCCTGGAACTCACGACGGAGGATCTCGATTCTTTCTTCCCCCAAAATCGAGTAATCAACGCAATGAATTTACAAAATCCAAAAACAAAAATTCAAGAACTCTCCGAGCTCTCCAAATCCCTGGTGGTCTGATGAAATTTCGTCGTGTGTGGAGGGGGAGTCGACTCCTCAAAGGGCCGCCGTTCAGATGCAACTACAGGTCGTAGGACCCCACCGAGCGCGACGCCACTCCAGGCGATGGCAGCTCTCACGGCAGCCGTTCATTCTCTGGGGACCGATGGGTTTCCGGTCTGACGATGTGGCGACAATGGTTGATTCTTGTTTGGAGCTTCAGAGCGAGGGTTTTTATAGTGAGCAGGAAGTGCAAAACAAAGAAGAAAGGTGATTTTTGAAATGTATAAACCATTGTTTAAATTCAGTTTTAATTTATATAAATATACGTTGATTTGAAAATATAAGTACTTGTTTCTGAAAATATAAAAGGAGAACTGTGTTGAATATAAAAATATACATAGAATATGTTATAAAAATATACGTAGAATTTGTTTTAAAAATGTTAACAGAATTTGTTTTAAAAATGTTAACAGAATTTGTTTTAAAAATATAAAATAAGATTGTTTTTGAAAATAGAAGCAACATTGTTTTTGGAAAATATACATAACATAGATAAATATACAATTTTTATATATAAAGTGGCGATCTCAAAATGTGATTTTTATCTGTTTAACATTGAAATAAAAATACGATTTTTAATCTGAAAATCATGTTAAGCAGGTTGAGTTAGAATCAGAGCAGCGAACCTGAGTGGCAGTAAGAACTGGCGGAGTGGAACCCAAAGGTGAGAACTCCTCACCTTTAATTTATTTCTAGTTTGAAATATATATACTAGGATGCAGACGGTGCTTAGCAGCACCCGACACCCGTCGTCCACAGACCATGGATGACTTGTTTGTTTGATTGTGTTTGGATTGATTTGTTTGTGTGAATTTGGCAAGTGAAGTGGAATGGAAAATATATATTCATGCGTTGAAATAAAATATATTCATGTGTTGAAATAAAATATATATTCATGTGTTGAAATAAAATATATATTCATGTGTTGAAATAAAATACATATTCATGTGTGGAAGTAAAATAAATATTTATAAACAAATCAGAACGATTTGTTTATGTACACCCATTTGACTGATATTGATTGGGACGATAAATATTACACATCGCCCAACTGCACAAATAAAAATATGTGTTTGTTGATTTGAAACCCCACACGGGTATTGGGATGATAGTTGAAGTACATAATCCCTATTGTTTAGTAGTATGTCGACCGATTAGTTGACAGACTGTGTAAGCGTTAATTACTTATATTTAATGCTTATGCAGTTGTGTGGTGCACTCTGGATTATGGTTGATGATTTATCGTTGCTATTATGTACATGTGTTGTAGGGAATCCATATAATTAACGTTATATGGTAATTGATTGGGCCTCATTCCAATTTGGAAAATAAGAAATATTATAAAAATAAATTCATGTGTTGAATAGAAAATAAATTCATGTGTTGAATAGAAATAAATTCATGTGTTGAATAGAAATAAAAATTCATGTGTTGAATAATATAAATTCATGTGTTGAATAGAATAAATATTCATGTGTTGAATAGAATAAACATTCATGTGTTGAATAAAAGCCGTGTTGACTAGATTGACGCCATTTTGACGTGAACGATATTTATATCGATTTTATTCATTTTTATAATGAATATAGAAAAGAAAGTGATTTCAAAATATAACGTTTTGAAAATATTATCATTCGTATATCGATGATGTGGAATATTCAATTTCGATTAGAAATTGAATATGAAGTTGAAATCGTTTTGAAAACGAATTTAAAACGATTTATAAAATACGTTTTGAAAGGAAATCGACGATGTATATATTACATAATATATACATAATATAATGGCCTGAATAGAACGCGCCGCGCCGCGACAGTTCGCGAATTTTGACCATTGACTTCGAATGGACATTACGGGAGATCCGACCGTCGGATTCTCCTAAAATCAGAACCACTGGGTTCACGAAAAGAGCTTTCTAACGAATATTAAAGATTTGAAATCTAACGGTTGGATTTGGAATAATGTTCAAATCAAATTTGGAAAAGGTCGTTGTAAGTGCAGTTCGATGACCATTGATGGAATTCGACTGTACGGGCCTTGATAAAATTATTAAAAATAGTAATAATTTGTGTGAAATCATAAGAAATGATTTGTGAAGAATTGAGATGAAAAATTACAAATTTGAAAAGATAAAAATAGATTTTTATCGAAATGAACTAGTTTTGAACTAGAATTATAATCCCATTTATTTTTAAATAAATAAATTGGATTTGAAAGGGTTTTAAAAGTAACCATAATTTCCAATAATTGAATTGGAATGGATTTGAATCGAAATTGCCTTTGGAATATTTAGATGTTGGATTTCGTGATTATACAGATATTGTTATGGAAATTTGAAAGATATATTTATATCGTTATTTCCAATACGATATTTGTTGGTCGTAGAATTTGATATTGAATATAAGCCGATATATTTTCTATTCAGAGCCTTGTATTTAATATCAAATGGGATTGGGGTTTGTCGTGAATGGTGTCTTCATTAACACTGTTCTTAAACCCAGTTGAGAAAAAGATTAAATCTTTTTATTTAGATTTAATGAAGTATACCAATTAAATGATATTTAATTGGAATTGAATTTGAATTGATTTTTGGGAAGATTAAAACCAAGTGGAGTTTTAATGAATCTTAAAATAGATTGAAGTGATCGAGAATGGAGTATCACCAGTTTTGCTCCAGGCGATAGTTAAATCTTTAATTAGATTTGACCGTGAAATGGTAATTGAGTTTACCAATAACACCGTGGTGTTAGATATGAAGTATTACCAGTTTTACTTCATGGGATGAATAGGTTGGGATTGGGAAATAAAATAAATGATTACTTCGGTGTGGTTCGCTAATCTCGACTAATTTGAATTGATATTCAAAAGAAGATTGAAGAATAAATTTAAAGAATTTATCTTTGATAAAATTAATGGGAACCTTTCCCAAAGTATAAGAATATTTGAATAAAAGAATATTCTGAATTGGAATGAGGCGTATGTTGTGTTTGTGTAACACTTGTTTATTATATACGCGAGTTATTCAGAAAGACCGGGTTTATCCCATTCTGAATAACTGATTCGACGATGTGTCGAGGATAAAGACGGTGGTTGAAGACCGGAGGTCTTCACATCGTTTGGGTGATTACTGTTGATCTTGATTGGGCTGTACACCCAAGAGGAGGGAATCAGTTGGTGATCGTCCAGACATACTTGGAGATCGATGGATATGCGAGGTACAAGGTGCCTCCGGTTTCGTTCAGACCAAGAACGAACTTGTAAATGGACTGTGTGTCTGACATTGGATTTTATTCTGTGTGATTGATTTCTATTAAATATATATCTGTTTGGCGGCGGAGAATTTATTCTCTTGCTTAACGCCCTTCTCTGAGACGTACGAGCTCAGAGATTATATATTGATGGATATCAATCGCATGGAGTGAATTGCCTGTGCGGCATGCCTAAGTGGCAAATGATCAAGGCTTTTGTTGAAAAGCAGATTCTTGTGGTTGATGATCAAAGCACCGCCTGTGTGGCACAGCTTTGTGTAGCATTAATTCGCGAGCCTCACATACCGGTGTGAACCAGAAACGGGAGAAGGATCCAGGGAGAATGTGCGTCTCTTTCTAGCTAGAAGTGGCGTCAGTGGTTTTACATGCCCTGACGAGTTTGACTTATGTGGTTGTGGGATTGCGAGGCGCCTCGGATATATCGGTGACTATGTGGAGCCGATGGAGTCATTAGACTCATTTACGCCCCCATAGAGTGGGGAGACGTAGTGTTCAAGGTTTTGTTTAATCCACATCGAGTGGACCGGCCTTGTGGCTCCTAAGGGACGATGCGTTCTGTTCCTGAGGCTCGGGCTAGATAGTCTCGAATTTGGTAAGGATGATCCCTTGCCTTGGTTCACAGATGGAAATCCAACTTCCAATACATGACTTTGCGGTTTTGATTGTAGAGCCTAGTATGGCGACATAGTGTTATGGGGCACTTATGTCGTCTATGATTGATACTTATGATTGAAATTGTTTTGACACTATACACTTATAGTAATAATAAAACATGAAATTTAGTGTATCAAGCATCCTTTGGCTATTATAAGGTAAAACCCTATCCTCCGGCTTGTGTTGCATTGTGTGATGGGACCTGGGTCTTATAATAGCTTCATTGTTCTTTATTTTAGCATTGCGCTGTTGTTTTATGCACTAGTATTCTTGGGAGGAAACCCGTTCCGTGTTATACGACATGGTCCCTTGATTTCCCTAACTTCAAAATAAAGATTAATAACTGTTTTAGTTCTCACACCAGTCCCATGACTGACCTGGAGTTTATTGTTTTAACCTAAACTCTAGGTGCCCTTATTTTCGACACGGGCAGCTAGTAGTTTTGGTTTTGCATATTTATATTCATAGGATCCTGATTTACAGCTGGAACGATACTCGGAAAGCTCTGTATCCGTGTATTACTTTCAGTTGTGTATTGTATTAATTTCCGCTGCTATGTAATGTATTATAATCTCTGATATTTTATAATGTATATTATTTGTTAATACTCTGTATATTCTTGTATTCTGATGAATTGTTGTAATAAACAATGAAATGTTATTCTGTTTGTGTTCTGGTTCGTCTTGTCCTCAATTCAATCCGTGCTTTCCTTACCGGGGAAGTTCGGACTGTTTCAATATTTAAATTTGTTTATATATTATATTGGAAATATAATGGATTTTTAATCGAATTTATTTATTTCAAATGGAGTTCGGAGACATATATATAAATTAATTAAAACGAGCTCGAAACGCCGTTGTAGTTCGTAATTTTAGATTTGAACTTTAATTGGATATACAGGATCCGATATAAGTCGGATTTCTAAGAAACAAGATACGTTTGAACCGATTTGATTATATTTTTATAATGAAAGAGAAAAATCGAGATTTCAGCTTATAGATTTCAAGTTACGTCCAATTCAAATTTTCAAATAGTCGCTATGGAATCGTTTTTAAATTATACCGATTTATTTATTAATATTAAGGGATTTTTCTTATATAAATGGAATATCATGTAAAGCCAGAATTTTTAAAAGTTAAGTTTTGAATACTATACTGAATGAAATTGAAGTTGTTGTTTCAGTAAATACGATGACATTTATTTATTATTTTCATTAAATTTAGCTTTTTGAATTTAATGTATATTGTATCGACATTTTAGAGGATCTATAAGGAAACCCACCTAGAGTTTGGGTGCTACATACACATCATACTTGTACAACACAAACAAATCTGCTACATGTACATGAATGAAAACTGGAATGTGTATTTATATTAAAACTGAAACCGAAAAAAAAGAAAAAAGAAAAAGAAAAAACATATACGAAAATAACATGAAACTGAACATGTACAGGATGGGAAAAGAAACGGGAATTTCATATAACATAAACTAGGAAGCAAATTGGAAAGTAATAATTACAAAAAGAAACAACATATATTTATATATTATCTATACACATGCAAAACCATCAGAACCCAAAAGAATTCATACAAAATCTTAAGAACATTATGCCATGTTCTCTCAAACAGTAATACACCATTTCCCCATGAACACAGATGCGAACAGCTAAAACATAGATAAGGCACAGCTAAAAATTATAAAATACATAGCTAGAACAGCTAACAGCTAGGTATGGTACATCAAATCTGAACAGCTAAATACACAGCTTAAGAAAATCGTTCATATACATAATCAATGAACAGTTGAATATATTCAAACATTAAATCTCAAACAGCTAAGAAAAAAAGAGATGTATATCTTTATACATCAAGATTTATTCAGCTAGGAAAGCAGCTAAACGGCTATAGAAACAGTACTAAGACCACTATGGGAAATAAATCCTAAACAACTCAAGAACAAGGGTAGGGACAGCTGGAACAGTACGAAGAACAACTAATGAGAACACAGTGGAACAACTAAAGAAATATACAACGCGCAGAAACCATATATGCATATATTTAAAACATCAAATCTATAGCAACAAATCAAACAGTCTATACATATGTGTATAAACACAGAGAATTCTATATACATTCAGTACTGCAATGTATTCAAAGATGGAACATAAAATCTAATACACAGTTTCAAATATTTGATTTGAATTAACTACACATAGCCTCATAGTCCTACATGATCTACACACAAGCCCTTGTTCGATCAGTATACCATTTGAATAGGTCAATAATACAGAGAATCCATTTCAAAACTCATCAAAATATTTATTAAAACCCTCACACATCCTTTCAGTTCCCATCACCAGTACACGAAAATCTGCAAAAAGGAAAAGGAGGAAATGGCCTAAGCTTATAGCAGCTGAACTTCCTATGGATAGCCACTGATAGATGTTCATCCTATCTAAACCAAACCACTACTATAAATATGTATTCACACAGAGGTGTTTCATCATTCGAAGAACAATTCGAAACAATATAGCAGAAAGAAAGAAAACCAAATTCGCACCACTGGAAAAGAAAAAAAATACAATAATAAAAAAATCAAGTAAAATACTTAGCTGTGTTCATGGACATACGCGTTTCAACTCAGTGGCGAATCTCTCGTTGTTTCTGTTTGAAATCGAAGTCCTAGGGCTTGGGAAAAATTTGCGCAGCGGAGGCCTCGTGTTGGGTTGCTGAGGGTCTGTAGTGGATCTAAAAGACTTGGAGTTGATCGTATAAACTGTGGTGGCACGACAGGTCTTGAAGGTGTTGTTGGGGTTCGGTAGAACGATTAAAGGAGGAGAGGAAGGGAAGATTGAAGGGGAGAAGCGCGTAAGGGGGGGGGGTTGCGACGCCCTAAATCTCCAATTTTGCTGAACTAAAAGGGGATTTAGGGATTTGATTTTTCGGCATGGGATTAATTTCTAATGGAGGCGGTGGCTTGAATGGTGGTAAGGGATCCGATCAGAAGGTTTTAAGGACATAGCGGGTTGGGTTTTGGGCTGAACAATCTAAAGGTGAAGCCCATCTAAGAAAATAAAATTCACGTTTTAATAAATTAAATTATTTTATAAACTTGTTTATATGATTTCTTGCGCATACAGTATCATATTTTAGCACGGTCAGTTTCATTGAAACCGTGGAGACGGGAGGATCGAGATGGAGCAGAGTTAGCCAGGATCAGGGGCAACTGGAAATCCTAGTCAAATTAAATATCTGTTTAATTTGACTAAAACAAGATATTTATCGATAAATTCAAACCAATGTGAGTTAAACTCACTCAGCTCTTCCCATTTATATTTTATATAAATTGGGTTTTTAATTTGCGTGTTCTGATTGTTAATGGTTAACCGTTTACTAGTTATATAATTATCGTTGATTCAACAAATGAAATTAAACAGTCATTTAATTTCAATAAGATACCACTCGTTATGATTTGACCTAATAAAAGTATTTTCCCTTGATTGGCCACGGTTATAAACGCGTTTGAATTGTTTGGATTGTTTGAATTGTCCGTTAATTTGTTGATGGTTGATATAGAAATTACCAGTTAAATGAAAATAAGTGATTTGATTTGAGATAACCATTTTGGATGCAAGTAAAAACAGGTTGGAAGGATCCAACTGGATTCCTCAAATTTATTGTTTATTTTCATATTACCATTATATGGACGATTTACCCATTATGGTTGAATGATTGATTATTGTTGATTATTTCAACATTTATTCTGATATTAACCAATGGATGGTATGGGTTGGGTAATTGGCATCACACGGTCTATAAATCAATCGATTTATAAAATATGGATTTTATCGACTGTGGATCGACAGTATTGAAGTTATAAATATATTTTATAACTGAAATAGATTTTGAAAGCATTATTTTGAATGGAAGTTATTTAAAAGGATACAAATATTAATTATTTATTAATCAAAGTTTATAAGTAATTATGAAATGGTTTTATAAAACAAATTCTTACGTTAATAAGGATTATAAGCATATGAGCAAGAAATAACCTAGCGGTTAAGTATTTGATTTATCGCGTCCAAGGAACTAAATGAGGTTATTTAAATTAATTATATTTTAATTAATTTAAAGGAGGAATTAACTGGAATGGGTTAGAGAAGTAATTGTGTTTTGAATTGACCGAGTTGACCGTTTTAACTGAGATTGACCTTTTAGTTAGTTTGTTGTTAATAAACTAAATAAGATCACTTAACGAATAGTGTTTAAATTTTAAGAAGATTTTAAAAAGGATTTTTATTATTTATTTTTGTAAATAAAGCATTCAACTGATTTTACAATAGTGAATGTAAAAGTAAATTATTTATTTTAATTTAAGTAATTACTTCTTAAATATAATTAAGTAAGTAAGTGTTTTGGAATGGAATACAGTTGAAAAGAAGTTATGAACAAGTTTTATATTTGAGCTCGAGTCTTATAATGAAGCAATAAAGAGGTTTAAGCAAATACATAACTTAAATGAAAGGTCTACTTAACGTTGAATTAAGTAAAGAGAGATGGAGATATAAAGAGAGTTTATATTAAACCCGAAATTTATAAACAAGGTTTATAAATGGAATGTGAGGTTAAAGCGATGTTTGTGAAATTGGAAATACTTAAATAAGGAATTAAGTAAGAAAATGGAATTAAAAAGAGATTTCCCGAGAGAAAAGGGGATTGGAAAAAGGGAATGAAATTGAGCATAGTAAAAGAGGTTGGAAATAGGATTTGTAATAATAATCCAGTTTAAGAAACAAAGTTATTTAAATAAGTCAAGAGTTAATAAAAGTGATGTTTAGTAAGCAATTATTTAATTGACGAATTAAGCAATATTAATTATATTTAAAAAGAGAGACTTCCAAAAAAGATAAGAAGAACTGTAAAGCCATATTTTAAATAAATTTGTTAAGTGGAATGTGTTTTGATATTAGATTGAATATTGGTTTTTGAATTACAATTCGTATTTATCTGAAAATAAGAACGTTGTTGATCAAGGTCTGAGAGGTAATTAAAATACCCCAACGTGAACGACTTCGGGACTATCCAAGGATGATACTAGTTGGTAATGGCAAGAATGTATAATAAGATTTCCAAAGTAACGGAAATAAATAGATTTGAGAATGTATGATAAAATTTCCAAAGTAACGGAAATAACATGGGATGAAGTTTTGGTAATGGAATTAAAAGGAGATTTGGCGATAATTTCGAAGAATAAAGGAACGAGATATAGAATGGTTTATTCTATAAGGATAAGGATTGGATACTTTTCCAAGTAATGAAAACAAAAGAGTTTGCGTAACGTCGAATAGTAAGTTGAACTGATTTCTCAGTTATAGCTAATGTTATAGTAAATGTATTGAAAATAATAGTCAAATGGAATATGGGATATTGTTATATAATATATTTTTCTACAAATTTAAACAAAGTAGTTGCGAATATTAATATACTAGAATATGAATTGAAATACGGTTTTTCCCATATTGGAATATCCAAGTTTAATTAAGTTTAATTAATTTTAATTAAAGAAGCCAAGTGATGCTAAGTACTAAACCAACAAATCTATTTATGATTGTATAAATGTTTATTTGATTGTTAAATAACCGACTATCAAATTTGACCTTTACGATTGTTGGTATGGAAAGACCGGGATCGAATGTATATTCGAAAACCATTCCGACCAATAAATACGAAAATATAGAAAATATCTAGATGGCAATCGAGATGGAGCATTTGAAAACCATAGATCTTCATAAAACGGAAGAACCACTTACAATCTCTGATTCGACCCGGAGATATACTGGGATTCTATCGTGGTTGAAATCTATGGATTGCAAGGACTACTCGCTACTAATCCATGGGGTGATTCCTATATTGGATGCAGTAGGAGAGTACCTTCGGTTCATCCTGTTCTTGGATGACTTGTATGGACGGATGTCTGACGGAGTATTTCCTAAAAACCACGTACGTTGATTTTTACAAATATGCCGAGTTGGTGGCATAGAGGGGCACTTCTTTAATACCCAGAGTATATTTGTGGACGTCAATTAGTGATTTAACGAATCTGGCGATGTGGCATTCAAAGTGAATGGTGGTCAGGTGCTCCAAAAGATTTATAACCTCAAGCCTCATCAACCGGGAAATGACAAAAAAACCGAGCAGGCAACATGGCTATGAGGGTCGCTCCCATTAGGGTGTATTGTCACCATCTAGAGAATATTCGTATTTGTTCTTCTTTCCGCTTCTGTATCTCCTGGGAACGGTTATGCTGCTAGCAATCGTAGGTGACAATATATTCGGAACATTCAAGAGAAATGAATGGTCGGACATGTGTGGGCCGGGTTGCAAGACATTCTTGTTGAACCCAGTGTATTCCTCTCTAGAGATACACTATCGGCAGGTGGTTCAATACTTTGTCATAGTCGGAATCCATTCTCCAATAAGCGCCCGCGGGTTTGTTTGTATATTATATATGTGGAGCGTAAGATGCAAGAGTTCTGCTAGATTCTAATTATTTGTATTTAGACATTATCATAATATCAGATGAATATTGATTTCAAAAATGTTTTGGGTTATAGTAAGGTAAAAATCGTCCATGGTTATGTGTGGGCTGGTCTTACTATTATCCTTTTCTTTCAAAAGGATTTTTGACTTTAAAATCAATATGGATGTTATTTAAACTTAGTGGGTTTTTTCTCACTCCGGTTCACCAGACTGACCCGTCATTTGTAATGCTCGGGTTAGTCGGGTCTACAGGTTCAGGTTATAAAATGCTATGAAGTCCAAAACACGTATTGGAGAGTTCAGACGTATTACTATATTTTACGTTGTGTGATGTATATGAGGACATATTATTATAACTGTCCAGGTGTATTGATGTACTCTGATAACTGTAAGTGCTTATTTCAAAAGCTCTCAATAAAGTTTTATTTCTATATTATATTTTGTTCCACTGCGATGTGAGACTCTTTTTCTGTGTTGTGTTGTTTCTTCTTCTTCTTCTTCTATTCTTATATTTCTTCCTTTCTTATCTCACCCTCTAAATTCTTTCTATTGGCATCTGAGTTTCCAGTGCAATTTGGTTTGGACTGGTGTGGTTTGGTCAGCTCAAAAGGTACCGGAAATTTGGGTCCTCACAGATATTTGATAGTTAATTTAAAAGGGTTATCTAAATTGAGCTATTTAGATAATATATTTGAATCTATGTATAAATATTGATATAATATTATATAGTTATAAGTTTATACTCTTGTTCGTTTGAATTTCGAGGACGAAATTTCTTTAAGGAGTGAAGAATGCGACAACCTAGATTTTTTAGCCTAATTTAAATTAAATTAAATTCAAAAGTGTTTTGAATTTTTAATATGATTTAAAAGATATGATAAGATAAATTTGATATTAAGATTAAGTTTTTTCAAATTTGTAACAATTAACAAATTTTTTAAAAGATTTTTTTGGTCAAAATAAGATATTTGTAACTTTTCAAAATTCATTTAATTTAATATTTTGGGAATCTAGATTAAGTTGATTTTAAATTGAATTTTAAATGAGGTGCGAATAATAAAACAACTTCCTTAAAATGATGGAATTCAACGGTAAAATACATTGACAAAATATGTCAGCTTTTGTCAAAACCGGATTCGATCAAATATTAAAAATTTGTCAAAAGCATGATTTTATAACTTGACAAATTTAAGTTGATTTAAACATTTGAAAATTTTAATTTAATGATGTTAAGTTGGATTTTGAATTCAGTTTAATAAATAGTTGTTTAAAACTATAAAATATAGCGGTGAAATACGTTGATAAAAATATATTGGCTTTTGTCAAAATGGATTATTTAAATTCATATTGACAAAACCATTTTTAGTATGATCTTTTTAATATAGATTATTAAATAAAATAATTTTATTTGAGTTCTTGAGTAGCATAAAATCATCAGATTTTGTCAACAAAAGTCGTCATTTAATTTATTTTGTCGTTGGTTGATTTGAATTGACAAAAGATAGCTTTGTTGTTGAAAAATATATGCATTGCAAGTTAAACACTTGAGAAGTGTCTAGGTAACAACGATGCGAGTTCAAAACCCGGGATGATATGCTAAAAGGGTTTACCATGTGCATACGCTACGATTAGCCACTTATGTGGTATCCGCGGACCGGGTTAAGTGCACTAGGAGGGTTTTATCGCTCCGGTTGGTTTCCCTCTGAACAAATTCAAAAAAAAAACAGTTGAGAAGTGTGACAAAAGCTTAGGAATACCATACCTTCCTAATAGCTCATGGTTTTGAAAACCATCTACGGTTTTACTTTATAATGGCATATGTTTTGACAAAACCATGTGCCAAGGACATGGTTTCCTCCTTGCCATTTTGCACTTAGTCCCTCCCCTCTTCCTATAAGAAGGCACCAAACCTCTTCCATTTCATTCCATTCTCTCATTTCTTTTCTCCTTCTTCCTTACCTTGGTAGTCATGGCTTCCAAGCCTCCTCTCCTCCTCCCTCTCTTCCTCCTCCTTCTTCCCTCCTCCCCCCTCCTCCTTGGTCGTGCGCCACCCTCACCTCCTCCTTCCTTTGCGCCTCCACCACCTCTCTCTCCCCCCTCCCTGCACCACCCTCTCCTCCTCCTCCAAAGTTCGACCCCCTCTTCTTATTTAAAAAAAAGAGAGGGAAAAAGAAAAAGAAGAGTTATGTCTGCGTGTGTGTGTGTATATATATATAGGTAAAGAGAGAAAATAATGCGAGACGCGGCTACGCTACTCGACGGTTCAGTCAAGTTTGGTGGAGTGGAACCCAAAGGTGAGAAATTCAATTTTAATAAATATATTAGTATGGGACCCAATTCTTATATATAAACATTTGTATAAGTGAAAATGTCATGTATATATATTTGGATATAAAATGTATATATAACTTTTGTGTATGTTGTGATTGGTTGATGAATAGAGAATTGTGGATTAATTAGTTAATTAACGAAATATTAGCATTAATTATCTAACGCTTATACCATATGTTCATATGTTGTATATATACATACACTATGTATGTATATATACATATATACATACATACGTTATGTGCGAATAGCTGTTAGAGTTGTGGAAAATATTATTTTAATGGTTAATAGTGATAATGTGTTCACTACATACACATATGTGGAATGATATGGGTATTGGTTAATTCTCGGTTCATTTCGATAATTTAATTGAATATTATAATTAATTAAATAGAGTGGTAAAGATAAAAGTTGAAATTTTGTACCCAAAATGATTTGGAAATTAAACTGAAGTAATTACGAATAACTTTCGTAAATGTGGAAGTTTGAATTGAATAAGATTTCAAATATATATGACATCTTTACATTTGAAATCAACTGTGAATAGTAAATTCAAAACGTGAAATTGAGTTTGATATATAAATGATGTTGAAAACTCAAATTTATTATTCAAACTGTCTTATATTTTTTTTTAAATGGATTTCAGGAAATTTTGGGTTTAAAAGGATTAATTTTAAAAAATAATATTATTTTAATAATAAAATAATAATATAATATTCATTTAATATGAATATTTGAATTTTAAAGTTAAATTTTGAAATATTGTTTACAAATAAGTTTAAATATGATTTATAAAGATTATAATCATGTTTGAAGTAATCAGATGAGTTTTCAATTTAAATTAAGATTTGGTCTGAATAGGACTAGTCGTGCTGCGGCAGTTTTTGAATTTCGACTATAAACTGCAAACTTTTATAAGAGGAGCAATTTAAATCGGATTTCATCGAAACAAATATCGCTTTCTTCCTAAAGATAACAGTTTCAAATGGAAAAGGAATTTTCAAAATTCAATATATAGATTTCAAGTTAAGTGCAAAACTATTTTTGAAAAGGACGCTATAAGTGCAATTCGTTGACCATAACGGTAAATGTCTATTCTTAAACAGAGAAAAATATGATTTTTTTTGAAAAATCGTTATAAATGATTTAAAGGTGATTTGAGTTGATAGTATGAAGTTTTGGATAATATAAAAGTCGTCTTGATCAAACTGGCTAATATAAGCCTGTTTGTAACGCTTTTACAACATTTTCCAATAATGCTTTTGTTAGATCAAAATTTGGACCTAACACCCAAATCGTTCTAATTCTTATAGAGTTTTAACTGAAGAATGAAGAAAAAGCAGAAAACACACAGAGTTTATAGTGGTTCGGCGTTAACAAGCCTACGTCCACTTTATATGTTATTAATTATACTTTGAATGCTGGTACAATCAATGATTTCTCTCTAGCTCACTTTTATAATTGTGATTTCTCTCAATAATCTAGTAATAAAACTGATAAAAAATGGTAGTATGACAATAATGGCGGAATCAGTCCTCAATATTGCCAAAAGGATCCCAAAAACTGCCAAGCTCCGGGCTATTTATAGCTGATTTTGTCAGGCGGATCGTGGTAACACGTGGCACGAATCCCGAGAACATCGGATCGCATCACAGCCGATGAAGAAATAGTCAAATTAGCCGTTGTGGACAGGTGTCGCGATCCCCTTGAAAATCGAATCGAGTAAATGGGGAGAATCAGTCAAAATGACGGTTGGGGACACGTGTCGCTGGATCCGTGCATCTCAGATCGCCGAAGACTAGCTCGTGCTTGAACGGGTCAGAGGCTTCGCCGTGTATCAGGGGATCAGATCGCTCTATACTGGGCAGTAATGTATGTACGGATCGAGTCACATAGAGGTGTCGTTTCGCTGATGAAATGGGGGCGATCCGATGAGGTGCGATCCGATGAGGGGCGATTCGATGGTGCGATCCGTTCCTTCATGTACTTAGGGAACGCAGTTTCATACTTTCTTCTTGTGAGCGAACCTGGGTAGCTTGGTCAAAAAGCTAGCCAACATTTTGCCCCCTCGAAGTATGTTTCATCGATGATGGAACATGCTTCGAAACTATAAAAACGTCTTTCCATAAAGAGATGCGAATCAGTGAACAATTCCCTTTCTGGGAACTTTCAGAGTCTTCATCATCGAATCCGTCAGTCGTTTATCGGTTCGGATCGCATGCGCGAGTCGCGGTCTGTTAGCGAGTCATTGGCCTTGTCCTTTGGTGAGAATTTGGGCCTTTTCACGGAACGGAACGAGGTGGGCTTCTCTTCGAGACGTTCTGGGCTTTTGGTTCGCGGCCCGTCTATTTTCGCGGATGGAATAAGACAAAAAAGGGGAGACAAACGGTCGCCCTTTTGCCTATATAAGTCGACCCTCCTCTCCACTTTCTTCTTTCTTCTCGCTTTTTGTATCGCATCGTCAGCTTCATCGAGGAAAAACCTTAGTTTCGATTTCCAAATTCTTGCCCAATTTCGAACTTTAAAAAGGTAACTAGACGATTTCTCTTAAGTTTCTACCGTGTTCGCACTAGTTTAGAGAGTATGGACAGCGGGATTTTATAGGATTTGGTGAGAGTGGACGTGAGCGTGCCTGGTGCGAAGAGGAGAGTTGAGGTAGAAGAAGGAAGAGATGACCAGGTTGATTCGTGGGCGAGGTCTGAGTTCGGAGTGGTGGCTAGACGAGGGGGGAGGGTGCTGAACTGGAAAGTTGATTTGGGTAGCGGATCGGATTGCAGAAATGACAAGGCTACGATTTGTGTGAGTGTCGGATCGCGGAGGTATCAGAGCTTCGGATCGTGGAGGATGGGGCGATGCGGATCGCCAAGAAGCCATCGCGATTCGTTCAGGATGAGTTGGTGCGCCTCACGGTTCGAAGCTTTTCCATAACCTAATACCCTTCCGCGTATCGAGTCCTTCACCACGATCCGTCCTCACTTCGCGATCCGAACCTGTCTTGCCATCCGATTGCTGACTAAATAATATGATGCGACTTTAACAAATCGATGAACAGTTAGGTTAGATCCCTTGATACGAACATTCCAGATCGAACAACTGCATAATCTATCAATCGAACAATGACCAATGTCTGGATGATTTTGTTGACCCTTGTACTTTTCTTTAATGCATGCACAAGCACACACACCGGAACTTGCACACACGGGGGGACGGGTAGTTTTAATCTCATTTTTCATGTTTTCTCGCCTAACGGTAATGTCGGATAATCAATCTTCTTCAAGATCCGTTACAGAAACGGAGTCCGAGGTTCCTGAGCAATACAACCCCGAGGTCCCTCCAATTAACTCAGGAGGTGAAGATTCTGGATCTGAATACGAGGCAACGGAATCAGATCCGTCTGAAAGTACTTCATCTAGTGAAGAGTCTGAGATAGACAGGCGAGCTCCCGACGAGATTCTTGGCGCGCTCGGGATAGAGAAATTTTCTGATTCTTTAGTGTCTAAACTCGATGATATAAAGCTTAAAAGAATCTGCCTGAGACATGGGATTCCTTGGGATGATGTAAGGACACCCGATAGCGAAGATAGACCCCACTTAGCTCCGGAAGGGTATATGGCAGTCAGCTGAACCATGTGCTTGGTAGGAGCTATTCCTCCGTTTCCTCCAATCGTCATCGAGACTTTAAAACGACTGAGTATCGCTCCGATGCAGCTTCATCCTAACGCCTACGCATCTCTGTACACCCTATATATTGCATACGCGGAGATCCTACATACCGAACTCACATTTAGAGATTTAACATTCTTCTTTCTTTTCAAGCATCGCTCCTCGGCAACCCCAAATTTCTCTTTCTTTGAATCGGTGGCGAATCGGAAAGTTCTGTATGACGGATACAACAATATAGGGGATCCTAAGTCTGATTGGTTCTATATAAAGAAACAGGCCAGGTGCTCAAGAAGATGGCTTAAATCAAGTAAACTTTAATCTTTCGACTGAATATCTTGTTCAAGAAACCGAAGCATTAACATTCTCCCCCCTTTTTCTTTGTTTTAAACAGATCACGTCATCCCGAAGACGGAAGGCCCGTTATACAATAATCGATTGTCTATTCTTCTACAAAGCAGATCCGAGTTTCTAAGGATCAAGAAGTGCATCACTGACGAGAATCTTCATAAGCATCGTCTTCTAGATATAAGATTTGGACTTGGTGTTGGCGGCAAACCCTATAGATACGTGCCCCCAACGGAGGGAGAGGGAACATCGCAGGCAGTAGAAACAACTAAATTTCGCAAGAGTCCTTCCCCGATAATCATTCAAGATGATGAGGACCTAAACATATACAGAGGGGATGAGGCCCGTGGTGACAAGTCCAAGAAAATCCCAGTTTCTCCGGGGGGCTTCCCCTCCAGGGCTTCTCCTCCGATCGAACCCGCTGCTCCCGATGATTTGACAGAAGAACAGTTATTCAACAAGCTGAGCAAAATTCCTCTGCCCGATGATGTATACACAGAGAGGGACTTTGAAGGGGAGCCATTCTTCCCTGCTTCTGAAGAGACCATCGCTCCAACTAGAGAACAAGAAACTACTCAGATGAGCCTGTCTTCAGGCCCGGGTCTGTTAGGGGGAATTATATGGGATGCACAAATCACACACACTACCTGACCCCGCACTCTTACATCATCAGTATTCAAAATTTTAATATGCTCTTTTCTCTTTTGCAGGAAAGATGTCCCGTAGGCGATCTTATTCTTATCGTTCTCTTCGTGAGGGCACACCCAGTCTTCACCCGAGTACTGAGCGCTTTCGCGGCCCTTCTCACAAGCCGACTTCCTCGCAACCCCGGTCTCCACCGAAATCGACATCTGGAAAGCTTCCCAGTTATCCGGTCGTTCCTGCAGGGGGAAAACAACTTCCTAAAGCGCTAACTCCTTCGAAGAGTGCACCCTCTCACAGCAGGCCGTCGAAAAGACATCACGAGTCTAAGGATAAAAGCAAGGATCTGAACAAAGATTCTGAAAAGGAGAGAAGTGACATTGTCCCTTCCAGCCAGCCAGAGTTAGCTGCCCCCGGGTCACGGGATTATATCCATGGTCCTGAGATTCAAGGTAGGCTGGAAAAGTTGCGGGAACAATTCCCCAACATCTTCTTCGAAAGGATGACGTTTGTTCTAGCCTTGGAGCCAGTTCCTAAGAACTGGGATAATGAAGTTGTCGGGCACATTCGCCATGTAGCCAGACAGTATGAGATGATGAAGAAACATGCGGTCAATCTTTCAGAAGTCATTCGAACACTCGAAATGGAAGCACATAGATCTAAAGCAAAACTCGATAACAACGAAAGGGCCAGGACCGAGATGGAGAAAGACTTGGAAGATGCTCAATCCCAACTCGCCTTAGCGCGGAGAGATACTGAAAATTATAAGATCGAATTGGAGAATGCTAAGAAGCGCTTTCATTCGGAACTTGACTCCAATAGCCAAGAGAAGATGGCTTTAAAGAAGGAAGTAAAAGATCTCAAAATGGCCAACATTGAGTTGAAGACAGCACAAGGCCATTTTGAAGCTGAGAGAGCTGCTTGGGAGGCAGAAAAAGCAAGTTTGAAAGAAAGTTTAGCTTTGGCTGAAGCGGAAAAGGTGATTTTGAATGATCAAGTCGTGGATGCGGAGAGACGGGCGGCTCTCGCCGAAAAGAATGTTGAAAGTACCATCGAAATGGCTACTGCTTCTAACAACAAGCTCCTCGAGAGAGAGAAGGATATCGAGGGGTTTGAAGAGATGATTTTTGACTTCCTGGGCCAAGTCCTCAAAACCTGCAACATCTCGTGGATCCTGGATTACCACGTTACTTTAGCCAATTTATGGGATGGCATCGTTGAGGGTGAGAGGCAGAGATTGGGAGTCGAAGAAATTGATGAAGATGAGTTGATGAAGAGCATCTTGAGGGATAACGAGCCCGAGGACCTGGTAGAAGGTCGTCGTCTGATTCAGGTGGAAATGGAAAAAGGAGAGGGCCCTGGCTAAGGGTAAAGGCAAAGCTGACGAAGGTTCGAGTTCATCCGTGGAGCCCAAGACCTCCGAAGTTGAGGAATACCATCCTGATGATCCACCAATCCCTTTGGGCCTAACTCCTGTGGTTGTTGGAGCTCCTGCAGCTACCCAAGAAGGAGGATCTGCGGAAGGTATCTCCCTTTTTTCCCCACAATTTGTCAAAGCAATTGTGAATTGTCGTCGTCTGGTAGAGAAACCAATTGAATTAATAACGTGTGTTCCCCATAATACAGGTGGTGAGCCCGTCGATAAGGGTGTTGAAAAAGGAAAAGAGGCGGAGAAGGAGGTCGTCTCGCCAGGTGCCGGTGTTGATATATCGAAGCAGACTGAGGATACAACAGCAGAGAAAAGCGTCCTGGCACCTAGTGCTGATGTTCCCAAGGATGCTGAAACCATCGAGGCCTTGAAATACATGGATGGGCGCCATGTAGAGGATGAGGAGGATATCATTGGCGCCAAAGAGACCGAAGACGATGACGACGAAACTTTGGCCAGCAGAAAAGCTAGGCAGGAAAAGGAGATGGCTTTGAAGATGGTGGGACAAGAGCCTCTGAACATAGTCCCTATCGCGGAACTTGATCCCAAAACTGGGATCATTTTGAAAATCCAGCCCAAATTCATCAGCAGACAACTTCATTTTGCGAATCCTGATGATTTCCCAGCTTCCCTTACTGATAAAAGGAAGAGAAAGGAGGCGGAAGAGGAATCTTCTGAAGAGTCGGATGTTCCTCTCATAGACAAAAGGAAGAGAAAGAAAGGAGATCAATCCGACGCTGACAAGGCGAAGCTGGAGAAACAGAAGCAGGAGAAGAGGTCAAAGCGTAAATAGGATATTGTCGCTTGTTTATATTTTGTCTTTAGGTTTCCCACTGGCCAGGAAATGTAATTATGAGACTGGCCCTCACTTTTGTTTTCTAGGTTGTTTTTCACTTTGTAGGCTTGTTGTATATAAAGGAAAGTTTATCTCTTTTTGCATCATCGTGTACCTGTATTCAAATAAACTTTCCATGTTTAGTCATAGACCATCTAATTATAACTACAAATCAGTCAAACAACAGAAAGAAAAATTAAAAAAATTTGTGCTGCATTGCTGCATTAAAGTTCATGTGTATATGCATATGGCCCCCAATCAATCGTTAATGTAGCGCTTAACTAGGGCTTATTAAAGATTGATTAGCATTATTCGCATGTTGCCCCCTATTTCTGAATATGGGGGACTTAGAAAATTTCATAAGATAACTGTTCTTGTGGTACTGAATCTCTAGCACCTTTCTCAGTGCTTTATCATAGACTCCTTTATACTCTCCTGGCGGTCGCCGAGGTTAGAGTTCAAATTCAATAGTTCAGTCGGTCCCTGTTCCTTCAGCAGGGAAGGAGTTCTTTCTCAGCGCTTACTCGGAGACGCTTTTATACTCTCCCTCTCTCTGGAGAGTTAGAGTTCGAGCTCAGCAATTCAATCGCTCCCCGATCCTTCAGCAGGGAAGGAGCTCTTTCTCAGCGCTCAATCGGAGACGCTTTTACACTCTCTCTCTCTCTCTGGAGAGTTAGAATTCGAGCTCAGCAGTTCAATCGCTCCCCGATCCTTCAGTAGGGAAGGAGCTCTTTCTCAGCGCTCAATCGGAGACGCTTTTATACTCTCTCTCTGGAGAGTTAGAGTTCCGTCACGGCGGTTCCGATCATGGTACATCGCCTCCATATCCGTTATCCTCAGAATTTTGACTGGTGATTACATTCCATTCTGATGGATGGCACCTAAAATCATATGCTTCTGGGATCATTGCATGATTCACAGTAATTTTCATAAAAATAGAAAGACAGATAAATAATGCAATAAAGGTAAACGACACACAATATTTTCATAGTGGTTCGGTCGAATCATGACCTACATCCACTTTATAATTTTTTGCTTTAAGGAATCAGACTATTCTAGGGAAGTCGTGCCTTGTACATGGTTTTCAACAAAGCAAAAGAACAGATTTGAAACTTTTATGTTAAGTATGGCCGTAAATGTTGGGCATTCCACACTCTGGGGATTTCCTTTCCATCTACGGTTGCCAGCTTGAAGGTTTCATTATCAAGCTTGCTCAGAATGGAGTACGGTCCTTCCCACTTCGCTCCCATATGAGTTGGGGGTGGAAAGACACGTTTCAGAACCAAGTCTCTGGGTTTCAAGGTTCGGGCTCGAACCTTTTTGTTGTAGTATCGAGCGACCTATTGTTTGCATCTCAAGGCACGCAGGTCTGCTTCATCCCTCTTTTCTTCGATCATATCCAGGGACTCAAGGAGCAATTCATTATTGGTCATCGGATCATAATAAGTCACTCGGTGAGAAGGTACCTTTATCTCAACCGGGATGACCGCTTCCGTTCCAAAAGCAAGGGAGAAGGGGGTATGTCCTGTTGCCGATTTATATGTTGTCCTGTAGGCCCATAGTGCCAAGGGCAATTCATCAGCCCACATGGCTCTGGCCCGCTTCAGTCTTCTTTTCAGAATGGACTTAATCACTTTATTCGCCGCTTCGACTTGTCCGTACGATTGCGGGTGCGCCACAGAGGTGTACCGATTCTCAATGTGGTATTTTTGGCAGAAATTTCTGAATTCAGTGCTATCGAACTGAGTTCCGTTATCCGTTATTACAATCTTTGGAATCCCAAATCGACAGATGATGTTTCTGACGATAAAATTGATCACTCGCTTGGTTGTGATTGTAGTCAGTGGTTCAGCCTCGACCCACTTAGTGAAATAATCTACGGCTACTATAGCGAACCTTGCTCCGCCCCTAGCTATGGGGAGACTTCCGATGATTTCAATTCCCCACATGGCGAAAGGCCATGGGCTCGTCATTGTTTTTAACTGATTAGGAGTTGCTCTAGGTATCTTTGAAAATCTCTGGCACGCATCACACCGTCGTGCGTATTTTGCCTCATCCTTGTTTATGGTAGGCCAGAAATAACCATGCCGCAACACCTTCTTTGCCAATGTTTGCCCTCCAGTGTGATCGCCGCATTCGCCTTCGTGTACCTCCTGCAGCACACGCTTGATGTCATCGTGGGCTATACACCGGAGAAGGGGCATCGAAAATCCTTGTCTGTAAAGAACTCCGCCTTGCAGAACGTATCGGGCAGCTTTGCGAATTATCTTACATCTCTCGCTTTTCTTGGTCGGAAGCGCTCCATTCATCAAGAAATTCTTTAGAGGGGTCATCCACGACTCCCTTTCTGGTTCCGTCTCTAGTATTGGATCGATTTCCATTTGATCTATACTAGGGGACCGAAGCACTTCAACGGGGGCTAGCCCGGTCTCTTCAGGATCGTCGGAACTAGCCATCTTTGCCAACTTATCCGCCTGCTGATTCTCTGACCGCGGAATGTGAGATATGCTGTAGTGATCAAAGTCGTTCAGCAACTCCTTCACTTTCTTCAAATATAGAATCAATCTTGCACTTTTGGCTTGGAATTTTCCAGTAACCTGGTTCACAACTAACTTGGAGTCGCAAAAGATCTTCAGCTTTGTGACTTCTAACTCCTTTGCGATCCTTAGTTCGGCTATCTGGGCTTCATATTCGGAGTCGTTGTTAGTGGCGTGAAACTCCATCCGAATAGCATAGGATATCAATCGTTTCTCGGGAGTTTCAAGCACTATTCCAGCGCCGGATCTTTCGTCGTTCCTAGCGCCATCAGTATACAATCTCCAGGCATTGGGATCGAAAAGTAATTTTGAAGGATCAACTTCTTCGTTTGCTATATCCTCTTCCGGGACGGTAAACTCTGCTATGAAGTCGGCTATCACTTGCCCCCGAATTGACCGTCGGGGCTGAAAGTTCAGATCAAATTGACTTAACTCAATGTTCCATTTGAGTAATCTTCCAGACGCCTCTGGTCTCTGTAGAACTTGCTTGAGTGGATGATCGGTGTATACGGTAATGGGATGCGCCTGAAAATAATGTCGAAGCTTTCTAGAGGCGATCAGTAAACTATACGCCAACTTTTCTATCCTTGGATAATTACGCTCTGCTGCCGTCAATTTTTTGCTCACGTAATACACAGGTCTTTGGACCTTATTTTCTTCTCTTACCAACGCTGAGCTGATCGCGTGGGATGACACTGCCAAGTACACGAATAAGTCCTCGTGATCCATCGGCTTAGATAATATCGGAGGTTTCTCCAGGTGCCTCAGTAATTTCTGAAATGCTTCTACGCAGTCAGGCGTCCATTTGAAGTGGCGTTTTCCCCGCTTTATTAATTCGAAGAATGGGATGCATTCGTCCGTAGCCCTGGAGATAAATCTGCTTAGTGCGGCTACTTTTCCTGCAAGGCTTTGCACATCCTTAATTTGCCTAGGTTCCTGAATGTCT
Organism: Allium sativum; assembly: GCA_030737875.1. Taxonomy (NCBI): domain Eukaryota; kingdom Viridiplantae; phylum Streptophyta; class Magnoliopsida; order Asparagales; family Amaryllidaceae; genus Allium; species Allium sativum. The sequence goes on along the minus strand of CM060909.1, from coordinate 375,293,758 downwards.
CTGAATGATGCGATCTGGTCTGGATTAATCTCAATCCCACGGGAACTGACGATGAACCCCAAGAATTTTCCGGAGGCGACACCGAATGAACATTTTGTTGGGTTGAGTTTCATTCCGTACTTTCGAAGAATGCCGAACATCTCTGCCAAGTCCGTAGTGTGATGGGAGGATTGCTTGGACTTAACCAACATGTCGTCGACGTATACTTCCATTGTTTTCCCGATCTGGTTATAGAACATTCTGTTGACTAAACATTGATATGTAGCGCCTGCGTTCTTCAAGCCAAAGGGCATCACTACATAGCAATATGTAACAACCCGTAAAATGCGAGCCAGTTTGAAATTTTTATTTTGGCGATTTTAGCGAATTTTGAATATTTAAAATAGATTATTTTAAATAATATCGACGAGAAATTTAATTTGAATATAATTTGAACGTATATATTATATACGTCGTCGTTAGAATATATAATAATTATATATAATTATAAAAGAAATTGAAAATGGCGCGGTAGTTCGAAAATTCGATTTCTAATTTCAAATGGATATACAGAATTCAATATAAGTCAGAATTGAACGATACAAGAAATATTTGAATCTGTATAACTATATCTTTGTAACGAAGTTAACAAACTGAGATTTCATTATAGAAATGATAAGGTATGTCCAGTTTAAAATTAGAAATAGTCGCTGTGGAATTTATATATATTTTTATATATATAAGGCCCTTAAAAATAGCAATTTTGCAAACGACCTCGGATTTCGACGAAACCACTTTTGTTGGATCCGCAGTGTTAAGTTATTGCTAGATTCCAAATTTCATAATTTTTCGAATCGATATATGAGCGTGGCAAAGGAAAACGCGTTTGACCGATTTCAGTTGATTTTAATCGACTGGAAATTGACCATTTTTCAAACGGTCTCAGAATTCGACGAAACTAGTTTTGTTAGGGCCGTATCGTCAATACGAAGCTAGAAAATATTTTTCTGGAATTTTTAGTGTTAGTATGTGACCCCGGTAATTTGAAATGTACGTTTAAAATTCAATATAGTGATTTAAATGTAAATTAAACGGAAACTGATTCAAACGATCGAATCAACCTGTGATACATATCCCATTGTGTTCGGAATGGGGGTGAAACGCTATGGGCGACAGGCGGTGGGCCTCGTTTAGAGGTCGTATGAAAAAGTCAACTTTTTGCGATTAAATTAATTAAATTAAAAAAATAAAAAAATAAAAAAAAATCCCCTTTTCCCTCTTTGTACTCCAGGCCCCCCCCGATAGAAATTTATTCAGAAATCAAAAAAAGAAAAAAAAAAAAAAAGAAATCGCGATCCCCCCCCCCCCCCCCCCGTTGCCTCGACCGCCGCCAGAGGCTGGCGCCGCCACCGCCGCTGTTTCCTCTCCACCCTCCCCTTCTGCTCCTCCTCCACTTGAAATCGACAACCCCGAAGCCCCCTTCAGCTCAGAATCGAAGCCGCCTGAGACCACCTCCAAGCCGCCATACGACCTCCCCGACGCCGCCAAGCTCGACAGTCATCCCCCTCCCCTTCTTCGCGAATGTAAGTATTTTATTTATTTTAATGCTGTGTTTTTTTTTAGGGATTAAAAATCTGTTTTTTTTTTTTTTTTTTTTTGAGAAGATAAAACAGATTTTTTTAAAAGTGTTAAAACTATTTTTTTCAAATGATTTTAAAACTGATTTGTTTAAGATTTAAAAAAAAAACTGTTTTTTTTTTAAAGATTGAAACTGTTTTTATAAAAAGGTTTAAACTGTTTTTTTTTAGGAAGTAAAACTGATTTTTTTATAGGATGTTAAAAACTGATTTTCGAAAGAGTTTAAAACTGATTTTATTTTAAACTTTAAATAGAAAAAGATTAGAACTTTAGAAATAAAATAAAGATCCTATTTTTAAAGAAATAAAAATGTGATTTTTATATATTGAACTTCGAGTTAAAAATGTGATTTTTATATATTGAACTTCGAGTTAAAAATGTAATTTTTATATGTTAAACTTCGAATTAAAAATGTAATTTTTATATGTTGAACTTCGAATTAAAAATAGAATTTTTATATGTTGAACTTCGAATTAAAAATGTAATTTTTATATGTTGAACTTCGAATTAAAAATAGAATTTTTATATGTTGAACTTCGAGTTAAAAATGTGATTTTTATATATTGAACTTCGAGTTAAAAATGTGATTTTTATATATTGAACTTCGAGTTAAAAATAGAATTTAATATATTGAACTTCGATAGAAAAATAGAATTTTATATATTGAACTTCGATAGAAAAATAGAATTTTTATATATTGAACTTCGATAGAAAAATAGAATTTTTATATTTTGAACTTCGATAGAAAAATAGAATTTTTATATATTGAACTTTGATAGAAAAATATGATTTTTATATATTGAACATCGAAGTAAAAATTCGATTTTTATATATTGAATAGCGAAGTAAAAACTCGATTTTTACATATGTAGTGAAAGCGGACAACGAAGGTGACAAAAAGGCGAAACGACGAAGACTTCTGCAAATGAAGAGCCGTGGAGCTTGGATAGCTTTCAGTGAGAATTTCTCACCTTTCAATTTCTTTTTCTAGTTATATATATATACTAGGATGCAGACGGTGCTTAGTAGCACCCGACACAATCGTCCACAGACCATGGACTTGTTTGTTTGGTTGCGTAGATTAGTTGGATTATTTGATTGAAATTGAATTGTGTGGTGAAATGAATTGATTTGATTGATGTGTGAATGGCGTGGGCCTTCACTAGACCGGGGATAAGGCTAGGCCTTGTCCCGTTTCTAGTATCGTGTCGTTATGCCGCCGAAATTTTCTAAAATATGTTAGAAAAATAAAAAGATCATTTTATTGTGTAAATGAATTGAATAAAAATTCATAGGTTGAAATAAAATGTTTTATCGTTAAAAATATAATTTTTAACGGGAAGTGAATAAAATAAAATATTCATTTATAAACCGGACGGTTTGTTTATGTACACCTATTTGACTGATATTGATTGGGTCGATAAATTTTACACATCGCCCAACTGCACAAATAAAATCTGTGTTTGATTGTTTGAAAACCCCTCACGGGTGTTGGGATGAAATATGAATTTCACTCATCCTGATTGATTAAATATGTCGATCGATTGATTGACAGGCTGTTATAAGCGTTGAATATCTATATTTGATGCTTATACAGTGTAGTGCACTTTGGTTGATGGTTGATTATTTTTCAATGCTATGAGATACATGTGTTGTATGAAAATCCATATAATTAACTTTATATGGTAATTGATTGGGCCTCATTCCAATTTGAAAAATAAATAATATTATAAAATAAAAGTTCATGTGTTGACAGTACTCATTCATTGAGATTGGTCATGTGTTGAACGTAATATTTTGATAATAACAACTATTTTGAAAATAGAAATTTATGAAGCCGTGTTGATTAGATTGACGCCATTTTGACGTGAACGATATTTATATCGATTTTATCGATTTCGAAATGAATGAATTGAAAACGAATTCAAAATGAATGAATTGAAAACGAATTCAAAATGAATTGAAAACGATTTCGAAATGAATTGAATTGAAAACGAATTCAAATGGAATTGAAAGCGAATTGAAATGAATTCAAATTGAATTGAAATTCGAATTGAATAGAAATGAATTATGAAACGAATTTATAAAGAAGAATTCTATTTTGCTTTGAATTGAAATGGAAGTTGAAATAGGTTTTGAAACGATTTTAAAACTATTTATATAATTCGTTTTAAATAGGAATCGACGAAGTATATATTATATATATTATATATATAATATAATGGCCTGAATAGAACGCGCCGCGCCGCGGCAGTTCGTGAATTTCGACCATTTATTTCAAACGGACATTGCGGGAGATCCGACCGTCGGATTCTCCTAAAACCGGAACCGTTGGGTTCGTATCGAAAAGAGCTTTCTAACGAATGTAATAAATTAGAAATCTAACGGTTGGATTTGGAGATACGTCCAAATCAAATTCGAAAAAGGTCGCTATAAGTGCAGTTCGATGGCCATTGTTGGAAATTGACTGTACGGGCCTGGATAAAATTATTAAAAATAGCAATAATTTGTGTAAAATCATAAGAAATGATTTAGAAAGAATTGGGATGAAAAACTCCATATTTGAAAAGATAAAAATGGATTTTTATCGAAATGAACTAGTTTTGAACTAGAAATATAATTCTATTTATTTTTAAATAAATAAATTGAATTTAAAAAGGGTTTTAAAAATAACCAAAATTTCCAATGATTGCATTGGAGTGGATTTGAATCGAAATTGTCTTCGGAATATTTCGATGTTGGAATTCGTGATGATACAGGTGTTGTTATGGAAATTTGAAAGATATATATATTTATATCGTTATTTCCAATACGACATTTGTTAGTCGTAGAATTCGATATTGAATATAAGCCGATATATTTTCTATTCAGGGCCTTGTATTGAATATCGAATGTGATATGGGTTTGTCGTGAATGGTGTCTTCATTAACACCGTTCTTGAACCCAGTTGAGAAAAGATTAAATCTTTTTATTTAGATTTAATGAAGTGTACCAATTAAATGATATTTAATTGGAATTGAATTGATATTGATTTTTGGGTTTATCGTGAACAGTGTTTTAAATAACACTCGTTCTTTAACCCGATAATTAATGGAATGTGACTTTGGGTTTATCGTGAACCGTGTTTTAAATGACACTGATTCTTTAACCCAGTCGAAGATTAAAACTAAGCGGAGTTTTAATGAATCTTTAATTAGATTGAAATGATCGAAAATGGAGTATCACCAGTTTTGCTCCAGGCGATAGTTAAATCTTTAATTAGATTTGAACGTAAAATGGTAATTGAATTTACCGATAACACTGTGGTGTTAGATATGAAGTATAACCAGTTTTACTTCATGGGATGAATAGGTTGGGATTGGGAAATTTAAAATAAATGATTACTTCGGTAAGGTTCGCTAATCCCGACTAGTTTGAATTGAGATTCAAAAATAGAATGAAGAATAGATTCAAGGAATTTATCTTGGATAAAATTAATGGGAACCTTTCCCTATGAATGTGAAATTTAGAAACTAACTGGCGGTTAGCCAAGCAGAATGGTTTTCTGGATATTGATCTGATGTTGGTTTCGGCCTTCGGGGTTAATATTTGGGGAATTATTCTCTTGATTAATTTACGGTTAGTGACTGATGAATTGGAATGAGGCGTATGTTGTGTTTGTGTAACACTTTTATAATATATACGCGAGTTATTCGGAAAGACCGGGTTTATCCCATTCTGAATAACTGATACGACGATAAGTCGAAGATGAAGACGATGGTCGAAGACCGGAGGTCTTCACGTCGTTTGGGTGATAACTGATGATCTTGATTGGGCTGTACACACAAGAAGATGGAAACAGTTAGTGATCGTCCAGACGTACTTGGAGATCGATGGATGCGGGGTACTAGGTGCCTCCGGTTTCGTTCAGACCCAGAACGGACTTGTAAATGGACTGTGTGTCTGACATCAGATTTCATTCTGTGTGACTGATATCGGTTGCATAGGATGGTTTGCCTGTGTGGCATGCTAAGATGCAAATGATCAAGGCTTCTGTTGAAAAGCAAAGTCTTGTGGTTGATGATCAAAGCACGGCCTTTGTGGCGTAGCTTTGTGAAACGTTTACCTCGCGTGTTTCACACCAGGTATGAACCAAAAACGGGAGACGGACCTCAGGGAGGGCCTGCGTTTCCTCCTAGCTAGAAGTAGCGTCAGTGGTTTTACACGCCCTGACGAGTTTGACTTATGTGGTTTTTGCTGTTGCGAGGCGCCTCGGTTTGATCGGACGATCCGGGTCCGATGGAGTCATTCGTTGGCTCATTTACGCCCCAAAGGGCGGGGAAACGCAGTGTTCAGGCATTTTAATCCACATCGGTGGACCGGCCCTGACGATCCAAGGGTCACTCGAGCTCTGATCCTGAGACTCGGGCTAGGCAGTCTCGAATCGGTTGAGGACTATCTTTTGCCTCGGTTCATAGACGGAAATCCAATTTCCAAATACGTGATCTTGCGGTTTTAGTTGTAATCCTATATATGGCGACATAGTGGGATGGGGCGCTCATGCCGCCTATGATTGATACTTATGATTTGAAGTTGTTTTATACACTATGCACTTATTATAGTATCAAAAGATTTGTTTTAAACGTATCAAGCATTCTTTGGCTGTTATAAGGGAAAACCCTATCCCCCGGCTTGCGTTGCATTGTGTGATAGGACCTGGGTCTTATAACAGCTTCATTTTTCTTTATTTAGCATTGCGCGGTTTGTTTTATGCACTGGTATTCTTGGGAGGAAACCCGTTCCGTGTTATACGGCGTGGTCCCTTGATTTACCTTTGAAAATAAAGATTAATAACTGTTTTAGTTCTCACACCAGTCACATGACTGACCTGGAGTTTATTGTTTTAACCTAAACTCTGGGTGCCCCTATTTTGACACGGGCAGCTAGTAGTTTTGGTTTTGCAGATTTATATTCACAGGATCCTGGTTTACAGCTGGAACGATATCCGGAAAGCTTTGTATCCGTATATCTATTTCTAGTTGTGTATTGTATTATTTTCCGCTGCTATGTATTTAAATGTAATTTAAATCTCTGATATTTCTGTGTAATATTCATTTTTACTCTGTATATTCTTGTATTCTGATGCATTGTTGTAATATACAATGAAATGTGTTTTTGTATGCGTTCTATTTTGTCATGTTCTCAAACGATAGGGCGTTTCGAACGGCCTGGGTCGGTTTAGCGACTGGTTCGGACCGAGCGAAATTCCTTGCCGTCACACAATATAATCCCAGATCCGTGATAAAACTAGTGTGTTCTTGATCTAGAACATGCATTGGAATCTGGTTATATCCTGAGTAAGCATCCATAAATGAGAGAAGTTCATGACCCGCCGTCGAGTCCACCAACTGGTCGATCCGGGGTAACGGAAAACTGTCTTTTGGGCAGGCTTTGTTCAAATCCGAGAAGTCGATACACGTTCGCCACTTCCCGTTGGCCTTCTTTACCAGGACTGGATTTGAAATCCAGTCTGGGTAGATCGAGTCTCTGATAAATCCATTACTCTTTAGCTTTCCAACTTCTTCTTTCAAGGCAGCGGACCTCTCTGGGCCCAGCATTCGCCTTTTTTGCTTTACCAGAGGATGTTTAGGGTTAATGCTTAATGAATGGCTCATGGTCGATGGGGATATTCCGCACATGTCTGCGTGGGTCCAAGCAAATACATCCAAGTTATTTTTTAGGAAATCCGTCAGTTCTTTAGCGAGATTCGGATTTAACTGGGATCCAATCTTAAGGACCTTCTCTGGGTCACTATCATCGATCGGTACATCCACAGTTGTCTCGTTGGGAGTCGCCATTCTGCCCCCAGGTTCTTGGTCCTCTCTAGGATCTATATCCTCGGGCAACTCTCTGGGCGACTCTCCTACGGTTATCCTCTTTAGTTGCTATAAGGTCTCCGCCCTTGTAGGGGGAGAAGCGCCCTTGGTTTCTATGTCCCCTCCATTGCGAAGTAACTTTAGCTCAGCAACATAACATGCTCGTGCGGCAACCTGATCTCCTCTGACAATACCAACGCCAGCTTCTGTGGGGAATTTCAATAATAAGCACCAGGGGGCTATACAGGCTCTAAACTTTGCGAGGGTCGGACCGCCCAAGAATGCATTGTAGGGTGGTTCAACATCCAAAACCACGAAGGGAAGGATTCTCACTCTCTGGCGTTCTCCTTCCCCAAGTGTAACTGGTAACTCTACATAACCCATTGGAGCGGTGGACGCTCCGTTAAATCCACGGATCCATCCCTGACAAGGCTTCAAGTCTTTTATTTCGAGGTTCATCTGGTCGAACGTTCTTTTGAAAAGAATGTTGACGGAACTCCCGTTGTCCACTAAAACCTTATGAACAGTGGCTGGTCCAATAGGTACTGTGATTACAAATGGATCTTCAGTCGGAGCATGGACTCCAATGCTTTCTCGTTCATGGAAAACGACATCGTCGGACATCATCTTTTGTTTCTTTACCGGGATATTGTCCTCGGTGTTGCTACACTCCCCTACCTCGAGGTGTTGCTTGGCTGCATTGACATATTGATCCAATGCCTTGGAACTGTGTCCGGCGAGATAAAGCCCTCCGATTACGGTATTGATAACGATGTCCTTTCCCTTTTGCTGGGCAGTTGGCCTGGCAGCAAGTTGATTCTGGTTTTGATTTGGGGCATGTACGGCTTGCCCCCTATCTCTGGGCGTTACTCTGTATTCATCTAATTTTCCTTCTCGAAGAAGCCTCTCGACTACATCTCTTAGGTGACGGCATTCATTTGTCGAATGGCCATGAATCTGATGAAATAGACAAAACTTCCCCGTTTCACGTTCTTTCTCCGTCGACTCTCTGGGAGGTGGCCTCTTATTCTGGAGGACGTTGTACGAATCCATGAAGATATTTTCCAAAGTATCATTTATTGGCGTATAACTCTCAAAGGCCCTGGGACGAGTCCTTCTCTAGGAGTCGTTCCCTCGGTTCCTCTTCCGGTTGTTGCCATTACAATTATTATCATTGTTCCCTGACTGACGACCACCCTGATTCCGGTTTCCGACATTAACTTCGACCTTCCCCGAGCTGTCTCCTGTCTGCTTAATGGCGACATTGCTCTGGATTTCCTCCTTATCGGCCGTTTTTGCCTTTCGGTTAGCATATACTTCTTCCCGGCGTAAATGTACGTTAGCTTTTTCGTAGAATAACTCTCTAGTATGGGGTGGCTTGCCGGCCAAGTATCTCCCAAATTCAGTGTCTTTATCCACTCCATCGATCAGAGCTGCGACAATGGTTGGCTTATGAGGATCTTTAACTTCAGTAGCGGCCAGGTTGAAACGGTCTAAATACACCCTCAAACTCTCACCTGGTCGCTGCTTGACAAGGAACAAGTCAATCACACTCTTTGTCTTTTGTGCGTAGATGCGGAACTGTTCCACGCACCTTTCACTCAACTCCCTAAAGCTGGAAATTGATCTTGGTGGTAAGCGAGTAAATCATAAAAATGCTACATCCTCCAAGAATATGGGAAATGCTTTGCACTTGACATCATCAGAAGCTGCGGCAGTGGTCATTGACCAAGAATATCTCATCAGATGCTGGACGGGATCAGATCTACTCGCGTAACAGTTCATCTGTGGCATGTTGAAACACCTTGGGAAAGTCGCATCCAAAATATCATCAGTGAAAGGGGTATGACTGCGGTCAATTCCCCAATCTTCATTCCGTTGTCCACGGCTATCTGCCAGAATTTGATGGATCATAGCTGCAACATTTGCACTAGTCAACGGAGGTTCGGGGTCAGTGCTTCTTGCTCGGCGGGGTTCTCTAATCTCTCTTCCGGGAGCAGTCACAAAGTCCGGGGCTCAGATTGGACTTCGTTGCCCCCTGTTACCATGAGCATTTGCGCGGCGACGGGGCTGAGGTAGTCTGTTCTGTACAGGACTGTCCGCACCTCGAGCTCTGGGAGTTGCGGCGTGATCGTTCACATTATGGTTTGAGGGCCCTGCACCCAGTGCCTCTTCTTCTCGTGACGGCAGGGTCCCGAACCGAAGCTGCTCTATGTTTTCGGGTCTCTCATATGGTCGCCGCGGAGGTATCGGCGATTCCTCTGACGAAGAAGAATATCCTAGAGTGAGCGGACGAACTGGCGGCGTCCTTTGCCTTACGAGATAATTAAGCCTTCTATCCATAACGGTCAAATTTTGTCGCAGAACGGAGCTTTCCTGCCTTTGGGCAGCCAATTCATCAAACAGTCTCTCCCACATTTCGGAAAAGCGAGAGAGATCCCCCTCAGTAACGGGAGCAGCAGGGTCATATTGATCATCATCGCTTTCTCTTATGCGCAAAGAGCTTGAGCCAGGTCGAACGGAGGGGCCAGGACGGTAGGAGCGAGCCATAGGCTCCTTTCCAGGTCGAGTTGTAGTTCGATCATCAATTCGGATCGCTGTGGATCGAGGATGGTGGCTCGCAGCGCCCCCCTGGGATCGGTTCGTGGTCACGGTACGCGGAGGATTCGAGGCGTTATCTCGGGATCGAGTAACAACCCCTTCAGCAGTCTGGATCGCCTCGTTCTCGTCGACTCGGAGCGTGGCATCTTCATCGGATCGGTTCGCCCCCGGCGCTCCGCGATCCAAAGTTCCCTCATTGCCTTGCTCGTGCACACTTTCTTCAACTGCTTCATTCGCGATTTCATTGGTTCGTGAAGCGCGTACTTCCTTAGATCTCTTTCCAGCCATGATATCAGATGTCGCTGGAATCTTCAAAGAACTAAATAGTGAAGCTTTAGGACTGTGTTCTCAGTGAAAGCACCAAAATGTTAGATCAAAATTTGGACCTAACACCCAAATCGTTCTAATTCTTATAGAGTTTTAACTGAAGAATGAAGAAAAAGCAGAAAACACACAGAGTTTATAGTGGTTCGGCGTTAACAAGCCTACGTCCACTTTATATGTTATTGATTATACTTTGAATGCTGGTACAATCAATGATTTCTCTCTAGCTCACTTTTACAATTGTGATTTCTCTCAATAATCTAGTAATAAAACTGATAAAAAATGGTAGTATGACAATAATGGCGGAATCAGTCCTCAATATTGCCAAAAGGATCCCAAAAAATGCCAAGCTCCGGGCTATTTATAGCTGATTTTGTCAGGCGGATCGTGGTAACACGTGGCACGAATCCCGAGAACATCGGATCGCATCGCAACCGATGAAGAAATAGTCAAATTAGCCGTTGTGGACAGGTGTCGCGATCCCCTTGAAAATCGGATCGAGTAAATGGGGAGAATCAGTCAAAATGACGGTTGGGGACACGTGTCGCTGGATCCGTGCATCTCGGATCGCCGAAGACTAGCTCGTGCTTGAACGGGTCAGAGGCTTCGCCGTGTATCAGGGGATTGGATCGGTCTATACTGGGCAGTAATGTATGTACGGATCGAGTCGCATAGAGGTGTCGTTTCGCTGATGAAATGGGGACGATCCGATGAGGTGCGATCCGATGAGTGGCGATTCGATGGTGCGATCTGTTCCTTCATGTACTTAGGGAACGCAGTTTCATACTTTCTTCTTGTGAGCGAACCTGGGTAGCTTGGTCAAAAAGCTAGCCAACAGCTTTATTTAAAGGTTTTAAACTCATTTGTTTTCATTTATGACTAAGTAATTGTAACAATCCGGATTCCGACAGACCGAATTTTTTTCAAAAACCCAATCTATCGAAACCCGAGTTGAGCGCTCTGGTATCCTGCAGAAAAAGACAGAGATAAAGAAAACATGTTTGAATTCGTAAGCATCTTACAGTGGAAGGAATTCAAGGTATAATATACTTTAAATATAGCTTTACCTTATAAAACATACTGCCTAACCAATATCCAAAGCTTATACCATCTCTGTCATGAACCTAACCTGGAAGTATGTAATGAGGAGGGGGTCAGAACATAAGTTCTGTGTGAGTGGACTTAGAATAAACTTCTGTGTAATCCTACATATACCATTCAGTTATATTTTCTTGCTTATTGGGTTATTCGCGACATTGGCTCTCTAGGCTATACTCATGTCCCACTAGTAGATTAGCCTAATACAACATATATGTAGATACTCCCAACTCGTATAATCCTTTCCATGTATATATACAGTCCCTTGCCATATGTCGTACGGATTTCATCATGTAAATCTATACTACTTTAGTGTAGTGCCACCATTCTCGAAATCGTTTGGACTAACACTCTTGATCTTGCTAGATTCCGTTTATTACCTAGATCTAATCTAGGGTTTTCTATAAAGCGCTTCCTAGATTCAACCAGGGTTTACGCTACCCAGGGCCACTGGGGTTTATGCTACCTATTGAACGCTTTCTAGATCCGACCAGGTTTTATGCTACCTAGGGCCACTAGGGTTTATGCTACCTATCGAACAATGCCCCCTAGTCTAGGACACACTACCCGGAGCGATATATGTTCCTAGACTTTACGTCCCAATCGTGTCGTTAAACGTGCTAGATATCTAGTTGCATATGTCCTCTATATGTGCGGCCCGAGTCCCGTAGTAGGGCTAATCAAGAAACACGGAACTCGGTCGGGAGCTTTAAGTTATCTGCCGATGCAGATGCTAAGGTGTGTTTTATCTTTATATGGCTATGGTCCCACTTGACCCCTCCCTCAACTAATGAAAGGCACCCAAGAAAATCAAGAATGAGAACTGTACGCAGGCCCTCTATGCCCCCACAAACCTATTGGCCACCCTCACCCATAACTAGATAGCAAAGTATATGTTCTTTTGGAGTTCTCCGCCTTTCCGCTTGCATATCACAATTGACTCAAGATGGTAGGTAGACGACACTGTACTATCACGGGGCTAAACAAGATATCGCCGCCTCACGCTGACCCATCCTAGTCTTTAGGTTGCTTATATTGCAACCAAGGCATACCCTTGGCTCTTCTAACGCAGACCATAACCTCTGTGAGCCCAGGAGGATCATCTGCAACCTCACAGAGGGATACCAAGAGTACCCTCACGTCCCCTCGAAGCCGCGTGCTTCGTAACCCAGTTCGTTGGAGCCTTCTTCATGATCAGATGGACGTTCGCTCCTCCTCGTGTTCTACTTGGCTTTCTTGACTAAGATTTACTACTCAGTTCTCTTAACTAAGGTTTACTACTTAGTTTCCTGAATCGTTAGCTTTCTTAACTAAGGTTCACTACTTAGTTTCCTGAATCGTTAGCTTTCTTAACTAAGGTTCACTACTTAGTTCTCTTAATCGTTCGTTTTCTTAACTAAGGTTTACAACTTAGTCCTCTTAACTAAGGTTTATTACTTGGTTCTCTTAACCAAGGTTTGATACTTAATTTCTGTTACTTAGTTCACTTTAACTAAGGTTTGTTACTTAGTTCCTTTTAACTAAGATTTACCAATGAATTCAAGCATGACTTAAGTTCTCTTTATCAAATGATAGCGTACGGGTGTTTTCCCACATTTTCAGCTTAGATTAACTTATTTCATGGTATAAGTCATCCCACCCTTCGAGTCTTGTATTACATCTTAAGTCATATTCATTTCTTATCCCTAGGATAAGTTTATCTATTATTTAATCTTATCATTCCCCACTTTTCCTTGCTTTGATACTGTTATATTGGTTAAGTTTGCCCATGTGTCCAAGTTGACTTAACCCCCAATCACGTATTTAATTCAATCCACGTACCATGCTAAATTGGTTAAGTGTTCTCTATCAGTTCATGTTGACTTAACCCACCCATATATCATGTCAAATTGGTTAAGTGTTATCTAGCAGTTCACGTTGACTTAACCCACCCATATATCATGTCAAATTGGTTAAGTGTTGTCTAGTGTTTCATGTTGACTTAACTTTACCATACTAGCATGTGTCATTAGCATTAATTAATTATTAAAGCCCAACCTCTCACATTAGACCTATTGTTGCGGTCACTGGATGCCCCGGTTGGTTCCGGGCAGGATTACACCACAACTCAATCTAACCTCAGGTTTCAAGCACGTTATGACTAACTTCTCACATTAGAACCTATTGTTTGCGGTCACTGGATGTGCCGGGCGGTTCCGGGCAGGATTACACCGCAAACTCATTCTAACCTCGAGTTAGCCATGTTTCATGTTTAGCCAATTAACAATTCATGTCTACTCTAGGTGTCATAGGCTAATTATAAATTTACAAGCATGTTCATGTTCATTCTAGATATCAATTGTCAATTACTAATTCACAAGCATGTTCATGTTCAAGTTATGCCACTATTGTCAATTTCATGTAATGTGTCGAGTTCCATAATTACATAAAAACATGGTTTGTCCAACATATTCCATTTTTAATTATGTTTCTAGGATCTTAACGGCATATCCAATTTTTAAGTCTCAAATTCAAGCTTTACCCAAAAACCCCAATTTATGTTCATGTTTATAATCCCGTTAATAGGCTATACCTATTATTCCAGTTTCCCATACATGTGTTCCTAACAGGTTGCTATCATTCCTCATATGTTGGTTAAGCTTATTCGTATGTCAAGTGCTACTTAACCCATTTCTACTTTGCTTACACAACCATTCGTGTGATAATCTTTTTTCCCAAATTGCCTAATTCATCGATTAAATCTCAAGCTCTTCCCAAATAACTATAATTTATGCCCTGTTGACCTTGGCTCGAAGGTAGCCAAAGTTTCAAAAATAAAAAGGAAGAATAGGGAAGAGGAATAGATTAAGCATACAAAGATTATTTTAAATTGCAACATGAATTTTAACTGAGGAATGACGAACGATAATAATACTGTTATGCATGAAGTGTATTGTAATCCCACTCACTGATTTAAGAACGGATCTTGAATTCTAGGATCTGGTTTCTGAAACTGAAAAGCTATCCATTGACGTAGATTATCGATCCTCTAATTTAGATTTGATTCTTAGAAAATAGTTGTTAAAGTCGCTGAATTAGCCTTTGATTCTCTACTTGAATTCTAACGAAGAACTTGAGCAGCATAACCCCGTCTTTGATTTATTTTGATATGAATTAGGGCAGAGTATAGGCATAATGAAGATGTTTAGAGAAAACTGTAGCCTTAGGGTGTTTACATAGGTGCTCAAGACCTTATCGTACACGCAGCGCTGAGTCAGCATTGAACCCAGTTAAGAAAATAGTCCAGGTTCGCAGATGAATCTAGGCAAATCTTATCGTACACGCAGCGCTTAGTCAGCATTGGGTCCCGCAAGCTGTTATGGTGCAGAAATTCGAATTTTGAATGTTTGAATTGTTTTAGCGTAGAAATTTGATTTTTGAACTTTTGAATTTCAGGAATTTATTTAACTGTTTTATTCACATGAAATATTCTTATATGTATACAGTTACTCTACCGACCATTTTACGCGTATATATATAAGCACAATTTTCGTTTTATTTTCAAAATTCAAACGATGTTGCACCGTTATTTGATTTTTTCCATGTTTCATTGACTATAGCCTTATCTTGAATTTTATCTTTTGTATACATATATGCTTATATATATATATATATATTTATGTACGTTCTTATCCTTTCAAATTTTGAATTTGTATACATACATATATTTGCATGTTCAGTTGGCCCTCTCTAAAACAAAGATAAAAATTATGCCGTCGCCGGGGTTCGAACCCCCGACCCCATGTTACAAATCCAATGTCTTAACCAACTGAGCTATGAAGTATTCTGTTAATAAGTCTTAGAACAATGATAATTATTGTTCTCTCCTTACTTCTTTTTTTCATGTTAGTTACAATACTTAAATTAAACCATGGCATGAATCTTTTTCTTTTAATGTTAATGCATTATGTTTGCAAATCAGTGCATGCAACATATTTGCATGGCATGCAACCAATCCTTTCTTTCTTTTAATGCATGCATTACATTTTTTTTCAGTGCATGTATTTATTACATGCAATCCTTATTTTATTCTTTATTTTATATTTTAGTTTGTTTGTGTATATATATATACATATATATATATATATCTTGTGCGTATACAAAATTCTAGGCTTAATAACTTCTTCATATGATGTCCGTTTTACGCAAACCAGGTGTCTATCTTGACCAGAATTCCAAGACGGACGCAATGGTGATTTCCGTTTTACTTAATTCCTGACATTGAAATTAAGTATTTTTGTTTTCTCATCTCTTCGATTACACACATTGTTATCGCATTAATTTCTTTACTCTTCAATGTATGAATTAATTTTTCATTATACATCACCAATATTTACCTATCTATGCATATATACATATTTGTACATTTTTAATTTTATTAAAAATGTGGGTGTTACATTCTCCCACCCTTAAAGAATTTCGTCCTCGAAATTCGATAAGAGTAAAATAGATAATCCCTCGCAATATCCATCCATCCAGTGTGCATCCAATTATTGCAAACATTGTGCACACGTGCAAAGTGAGATACATCATAGTAAAGTATGTATGCCTAATTTGGATCCACCTATATGTATGCAAATTTTAAAAACCCTTTCAAAACATGATGCTCACATCCTAAATATACTTGCAGTTCTATATGAACGCAATATTCTTGAAAAATCAAAATATTTTTCATCTACGTTTTCCCATACTCTTATAGAATAAGAGCATAGATCACCCAATTGTCGCATTCAAAACCCTACCAACCATCATTAAATTCGATATTTAGAAAAATCTAATTTTCTAAATTCGATTTCTTATGTTAAAAAAAAGATATAAAACGGAAGAATTTACATTTTCCGCTGTACCTTTTATAATTGCACTCGGATTTTTATATAACTATTCTATAAAAACTTCCTACTTTCCTATCCAAGCACAACCACATAAGAAAACTTTCCTTTCTCTTTCATCTTATCTTGGAATAATTTCATATTTATTTATCTTTTTCTTAAGATTTCCATTTTCTTTTCCCGTCACATTTGTTGCCTTACCGAATTTATTGCCTCTTGTTAGCTTAGGCTTTTCTCTTTCGTAGCTTATTTGACTTAATCCAATTACTTAAGTTTATTATTTCAAATAAGTTTTTTCTGTTTTCAACTCAAACAGCATCCTACACAACTACTACTATGGGCCAAGAATTTTAGGACTTTGTCATCTCAAACAATTGCGAGTCCACACAACAGGATCTACCCACTTACTTGCCCTTTACTACTTAGTAGTCACTACTAGTCCTTGTTATGCATTACTAGCCTATACTTTTTCTCTCTTTCTCAAGCAACAAACCTAGGTTTCTCGATCCATAGGAATTCTACGGGAATTTTCCATTAGTTTAATATTAGTTAATCCCTGACTGTATATTGGCAAGGGAGTAACTCCCTAAATATCAACCCCAAAGACCGAAATCAACATCAGATTGACACTCAGAGAATCACTCAACCCAACCAATCTCTAGTTGGTTCCAATTGTTTAATTCATAGCTTTAACTTTCTCTCGTCCTTTTCTAGGCACTAATCCTTACCTACTCCATTCTTTTTAAAACATGGTTTGGCCTCCTTTCTTTTCATTATATTTTTATTTCAAAAATTAAAAGTGTTAAAACTTTGTTTTCTTCTCCAAAACTTGTTTTCGCCAAACCATAAAAACATGTTACAGAATAAAATGCAAAACATTTTTTTTTCAAATCACAAAACTGGAGTAGACAAGGACAGCTATCGGGCTTACATTGTTTCTAATTACAATGTTAATTTAACTACTCGCTATAAGGTGCAGACATTTATTCTATTCCTACAACTTATTTTGTCCACCCAACAAAATTTCTTCGTAAATCAATAATCAAAATTTATTGTTAACAGAATAGAATTTTCTTTTACAAAACGCAACACTTTCTTTTCAATCCTTTCATATATTATAATATGAAAACTAGCGAGCTATATATGCTCTATATTATGCACTTTTTAATGAGAGAGTTCTTTTAAAACAAGAAATCATTATTCTACCAAAGTATACACCACTTTACTTTAAAAACCCAACATGCACCGAATATGTCCTTTACGTATTTTTCTTAAACATCAAAAATACTTTTAAGATTAAAACTTGAAAAACACCACAAACTCTTTTACAAATTCAAGTTCTTAAAAGTTTATTATTGGGTTAGACTCAAAGTGGGTCTTTCAACTCAACTAGGCTTTCCTAGGCACTTTCCAAACCAATTCTCTCAACCATATATATTCCTAATCCATTTTCCACATTTTAACCTTTTTCTAACTTATAAGGTTTCACTTCTAAACCCACTACTTTGAAATAACAACATTTCAGTTTTAATTCTTATGGGATACTTTCTTTCTCCAATACGAAATCATATTGTACACTTTCCAACCAAACCATCTAAGGGTCTTAAAATTTCTAGGTTCATTCCTTTAGTGTACAAAATAGCTATCCCAACTCTTTCCATTCCTAGTGGGCTACTTTATGGATTTAGGTTTATATATAATATATTTAAATTTTAGAAAATACAAATATGTTCACTCATTATCTCCCTAAGATCACTAAACCGAAGCTCTGATACCAGATGTAACAACCCGGATTCCGACAGACCGAATTTTTTCCAAAAACCCAATCTATCGAAACCCGAGTTTGGCGCTCTGGTATCCTACAGAAAAAGACAGAGATAAAGAAAACATGTCAGAATTCATAAGCATCTAACAGCGGAAGGAATTCAAGGTATAATATACTTTAAATATAACTTTACCATATAAAACATACTGCCTATCCAGTATCCAAAGCTTATACCATCTCTGTCATGAACCTAACCTGGAAGTATGTAATGAGGAGGGGGTCAGAACATAAGTTTTGTGTGAGTGGACTTAGAATAAGCTTCTGTATAATCCTACATATACCGTTCAGTTATATTTTCTTGCTTATTAGGTTATTCGCTATATTAGCTCTCTATGCTATAATCATGTCCCACTAGTAGATTAGCCTAATACAATGTATATGTAGATACTCCCAACTCATATAATCCTTTCCATGTATATATACAGTCCCTTGCCGTATGTCGTATGGGCTTCATCATGTAAATCTATACTACTTTAGTGTAGTGCCACCATTCTCGAAATCGTTTGGACTACCACTCTTGATCTTGTTAGATTCCGTTTATTACCTAGATCTAATTTAGGGTTTTCTATCCAGTGCTTCCTAGATTCAACCAGGGTTTACGCTACCCAGGGCCACTGGGGTTTATGCTACCTATTGAACGCTTTCTAGATCCGACCAAGGTTTATGCTACCTAGGGCCACTAGGGTTTATGCTACCTATCGAACAATGCCCCCAGTCTAGGACACACCACCCAAAGTGATATATGCTCCTAGACTTTACGTCCTAATCATATCGTTAAACGTGCTAGATATCTAGTTGCATATGTCCTCTATATGTGCGGCCCGAGTCCCGTGGCAGGGCTAATCAAGAAACACGGAATTCGGTCGGGAGCTTTAAGTTATCTGCCGATGCAGATGCTAAAGTCTGTTTTATCTGTATGTGGCTATGGTCCCACTTGACCCCTCCCTCAACTAATGAAAAGCACCCAAGAAAATCAAGAATGAGAACTGTACGTAGGCCCTCTATGCCCCCACAAACCTATTGGGCACCCTCACCCATAACTAGATAGCTAAGTATATGGTCTTTTGGAGTTCTCCGCCTTTCCGCTTGCGTATCACGATTGACTCAAGATGGTAGGTAGACGACGACGTGCTATCACAGGGCTAAACAAGATATCGCCACCTCACGCTGACCCATCCTTGCCTTTAGGTTGCTTATATTGCAACCAAGGCATACCCTTGGCTCTTCTAATGCAGACCTTAACCTCTGTGAGCCTAGGAGGATCATTAACAACCTCACAGAGGGATACCAAGAGTACCCTCACGCCCCCTCGAAGCCGTGTGCTTCGTAACCCAGTTCGTTGGAGCCTTCTTCATGATCAGATGGATGTTCGCTCCTCCTCATGTTCTACTTGGCTTTCTTGACTAAGGTTTACTACTTAGTTCTCTTAACTAAGGTTTACTACTTAGTTTCCTGAATCGTTAGCTTTCTTAACTAAGGTTCACTACTTAGTTTCCTGAATCGTTAGCTTTCTTAACTAAGGTTCACTACTTAGTTCTCTTAATCGTTCGTTTTCTTAACTAAGATTTACAACTTAGTCCTCTTAACTAAGGTTTATACTTGGTTCTCTTAACCAAGGTTTGATACTTAGTTTCAGTTACTTAGTTCTCTTTAACTAAGGTTTGTTACTTAGTTCCTTTTAACTAAGATTTACCAATGAATTCAAGCATGACTTAAGTTCTCTTTATCAAATGATAGCATACGGGTGTTTTCCCACATTTTCAGCTTAGATTAACTTATTTCATGGTATAAGCCGTCCCACCCTTCGAGTCTTGTATTACATCTTAAGTCATATTCATTTCTTATCCCTAGGATAAGTTTATCTATTATTTAATCTGATCATTCCCCACTTTTCCTTGCTTTGATACTGTTATATTGGTTAAGTTTGCCCATGTGTCCAAGTTGACTTAACCCCCAATCACGTATTTAATTCAATCCACGTACCATGCTAAATTGGTTAAGTGTTCTCTATCAGTTCATGTCCGCCCATGTATCATGTCAAATTGGTTAAGTGTTATCTAGCGGTTCACATTGACTTAACCCACCCATATATCATGTCAAATTGGTTAAGTGTTGTCTAGTGTTTCATGTTGACTTAACCTTACCATACTAACATGTGTCATTAGCATTAATTAATTATTAATGCCCAACCTCTTACATTAGACCTATTGTTGCGGTCACTGGATGTGCCGGTTGGTTCTGGATAGGATTACACCACAACTCAATCTAACCTCGGGTTTCAAGCACGTTATGACTAACTTCTCAGATTAGAACCTATTGTTTGCGGTCACTGGATGTGCTGGGTGGTTCCGGGCAGGATTACACCGCAAACTCATTTTAACGTCGAGTTAGCCATGTTTCTTGTTTAGCCAATTTACAATTCATGTCTATTCTAGGTGTCATAGGCCAATTATAAATTTACAAGCATGTTCATGTTCATTCTAGATATGAAATGTCAATTACCAATTCACAAGCATGTTCATGTTCAAGTTATGCCACTATTGTCAATTTCATGTTATGTGTCGAGTTTCATAATTACATAAAAACATGGTTTGTCCAACATATTCCATTTTTAATTATTTTTCTAGGATCTTAACGGCATATCCAATTTTCAAGTCTTAAATTCAAGCTTTACCCAAAACCCTCAATTTATATTCATGCTTATAATCCCGTTAATAGGCTATACCTATTATTCCAGTTTCCCATACATGTGTTCCTAACAAGTTGCTATCATTCCTCATATGTTGGTTAAGCTTATTCATTTTTTAAGTGCTACTTAACCCATTTCTACTTTTCTTACACAACCATTCGTGTAATAATCTTTTTACCCAAATTGCCTAATTCATCGATTAAATCTCAAGCTCTTCCCAAATAACTATAATTTACGCGCTGTTGACCTTGGCTCGAAGGTAGCCAAAGTTTCAAAAATAAAAAGGAAGAATAAGGAAGAGGAATAGATTAAGCATACAAAGATTATTTTAAATTGCAACAAAAATTTTGACTAAGGAATGACGAACGATAATAATACTATTATGCATGAAGTGTATTGTAATCCCACTCACTGATTTAAGAACGAATCTTGAATTCTAGGATCTGGTGTTGAGACGACCCGATTTCCCGTTCTCACGGAAACAAGGTTATCTTTTGGAATATAACACAGAAACATATAATAGCAGAACAGAATTAAATAAATACACCAGAATGAACAACAAAATATACTGGATAAAAGTAATCATCAGAGTTACACAGTATACAGGATCTTACTTAGTACAAATACAGTTCAGCTATACATAAATGTCTACAGCGGAAATAAACAAAATATGTACAATAGGAGCTGAACAGCATAAAAAGAAATAAATGATAGAATCCATCTTCAGCTCCAGCTATCCATAAAGAACCAGCCAAACCTGAATACAAGGCTGCCCGTGTAGAAAAAGGGGCACCCGAGTTTGAGAGTGAAACAAACTACGAGTCAGTCATGGGACTGGTATGAGAAATCTACTCAACACATATATAATTTGGCTAATCACAGGACCACGCCACTTTCGTGGAACGGGTTTACTCCATTGGATTGCCAGTGCTTTAAAACAAATCTTTCTTTTAAACATCGCTATGCTTATTATAAAAATGAAGTCATTATAAGACTCAGTTCCCATCACACAATGCAACGCAAACCGGAGGATAGAGTTTTACCTTATAATGGCCAAAATATGATTGATACGAATAAAACAAAGGCAATTGATATTATTGCTAGTGTTTATATGTTTTTGAAAACAATTTCAAATCATAACTATCAATCATAGACGGCATGGGTACCATATATCATGTCGCCATATATATATACAATCAAAACCGCACGATCTCGTATTTGGAAATTGGATTTCCGTCATGAACCAAGGCAAAAGATAGTCCTTACCGAATTCGAGACTGCCTAGCCCGAGTCTCAGGATCAGAACGCATCGATCCTTGGATCGTCAGGGCCGGTCCACACGGAGTGGATTAAAAATGCCTGAGCACTACGTTTCGCCGCTCTTTGGGGCGTAAGCGAGCCAACAAGTGACTCCATCGGACTCGGATCGTCCGATCTAACCGAGGCGCCTCGCAACAGCAACAACCACATAAGTCAAACTCGTTAGGGCGTGTAAAACCACTGACGCCACTTTTAGCTAGGAGGAAACGTAGGCCCTCCCTGAGGTCCGTTCTCCCGTTTTAGGTTCATACCGGGGTGTGAGGCTCGCGAATTCACGTTATACACAAAGCTACGCCACACAGGCGGTGCTTTGATCATCACCACAAGACTTTGCTTTTCAACAGAAGCCCTGATCACTGCATCTTAGCATGCCACACAGAATAAATCCTATGTCAGACACACAATCCATTTACAAGTCCGTTCTGGGTCTGAACGAAACCGGAGGCACTAAATACCTCGCAAACCCTTCGATCAACACGTACGTCTGAACGATCACCACTCATTATCCATATTTCGGGATGCCTCCCAATCAGGACCTCGGTTACCATCCAAACGAGGTGAAGATCTCCGGTCTTCGACCATCGTCTTTATCTTCGACTTTCAATCGTCGGTCAATTATTTGAAATGAGAATTAACTCGGCCTTCTCAAATAATTCACGTATATTTAGAATTTCAATTCAATTTATTTCAATGGTTAAATTATTCTATAACACCAATTTTGTCCTTTAATGTAATTTTCACACCAAACACATTCAACCATCAAACATCACATAAATCAAGCAAATTCAGTTTATTTCCATTCCATATCGCTTATGATATTTTATAACTATTTATCGCTATTTTTATTTATTTTAAAATAGTCATTTTATTCAAAACGACGCTTCGGGCCATAAGGCGGCCGTGGCGCTGTTTTTCTTCAGATTTGATTTACACATATCTGAAAATCTAACCGTTGGATCTTCACAAAATTTACATCATTAGAAAGGTCTTTTCAAAACGAACCCAACGGTTCCAGTTTCGGGAAAATCCGACGGTCGGATCTCCCGGTACAATCGTTTGAATTTTCGATTTCAAAATACGAACTGCAGCGTCGTTATTCGATTAAATATAATTATATTTATATATATAAATAAATATAATCGCTTCTGGCGCTGTTTTTCTTCAGATTTGAATTAAACATTCCAGACAATCCAACCGTTGGATTTTTACAAGGTTGGTGCCGTTGGAAAGATTATTCCAAGGCGAACCCGACGGTTGAGGTTTCGGGAAAATCCAATGGTCGGATTTCCCGCACTAGTCGATTGAAACCACGGTTTCAAAATACGAACTGCACGGCTTCGTTTCGTTTTAATTTTATTTATATTTATATATTTATATAAATATAGTTCATTCAATGATTTCCATATCGTTTTCACTTCAAAAAATTTTCTAACACCTTAAATTTTGGAAAAATTTCGCCATAACCTCCCCTGCACCGGGAGCGTCGGGAAATCGCAAATAGCGTCCCGGTCCTTCTAATCTCAAAAAGAAAAGGAGAAAGCCAAGCGGCTAGCCAACAGGCTCAAAATCATCACCCAAACAAATCAGTAAATGTGTACCTATTTGTCGGGCACAAAATTTTATTCCTCTTCTCTAGCCCCTTTGCTATAACCTGTTCAAAGAATATTGCATGTACATATATATACAGTTCATATCATTTTTCAATTTCTGTTCAACTTCATATTTGATTTCTATTTGGTTTAAAAACACCATTCATTCTAATGTCACATAAATAGGCGCAAATCATTTCATTAGCTAATTAATGAATATTTCAACTGATATATGTTTATTTGAACAAGTGGCTATTTTTAACATTTCACATTTCAACGATTTATGCATACAATAAAAATGTGATTTTTATTGTAAAACGATTCATTTCAAAACACTATTTTTCTATATAGTTCATATAGTCGATAAAAGGTGATTTTTATTATCAAACAATTTATTTCAAAATATGAATACCATTCAACACATGAATTTCTAAACAACGAATGAATATCAATTCAACACATGAATGTTTTCAATAGTTTTTAGATATCGATAAAAATGTGATTTTTATTATCAAACAGTTTATTTCAAAATATGAATACCATTCAACACATGAGTTTCTAAACAACGAATGAATATCAATTCAACACATGAATGTTTTCTATAGTTTTTAGATATCGATAAAAATGTGATTTTTATTATCAAACAGTTTATTTCAAAATATGAATACCATTCAACACATGAGTTTCTAAACAACGAATGAATATCAATTCAACACATGAATGTTTTCTATAGTTTTTATATATCGATAAAAATGTGATTTTTATTATCGAACTATTTATTTCAAAATATGAATACCATTCAACACATGAATTTCTAAACAACGAATGAATATCAATTCAACACATGAATGTTTTCAATAGTTTTTATATATCGATAAAAATGTGATTTTTATTATCGAACAATTTATTTCAAAATATGAATACCATTCAACACATGAATTTCTAAACAACGAATGAATATCAATTCAACACATGAATGTTTTCAATACAATGAATAAATATAGTTTAAGCATATGAAAATAATTCAAACACACAAATATTATTCAAAATTTCGGCAGCATAACGGCAGGGTAGTTACACCGGGACCGTCCCTAGTACGGCTCCTCGCTCTACCTTAAAACCTCGCGGTTTTTGACAATGGGAAACATGCATCTAGTTCGCACGCAGGCGGCATGTATATATATTTATTTCAATTCCACAAACTAATCCTATGTGGTTTCAACCAAATATTTCACAACCACCAATGGGTATTTTTCAACCACAATCAACCAATATCAATCACAAACAATCCCAAACAATCATTCGCTATTAATCCATTTCACAACAATTTCAGCCAATAAATATCGTCCATGGTTTGTGGACGAGGGGCGTATATATATATATATATATATATAGATATTTATATATAGCAATTCACTTTCATTGTCAACACATATATAATTATTTTTAAATCAGAAATCTCACCAATAGCTATCCAATACCACGACTCTTCCTTTATAGAAATCTTCGCCTTTTGTTGCTTTCGCCCGTATTCTCTACACATGTAAAAATCGAATTTTTACTATGCTATTCAATATATAAAAATCGAATTTTGACTTCGCTATTCAATATATAAAAATCTGATTTTTGACTAAAGAAATCAGTTTTTCTTTGCTTTTAAAAATCAGTTTTCTTTGCTTTTAAAAATAAAAACCAGTTTAAAAATTCTTTTATAAAAATCTGTTTTATACTTTTAAAATAAAAATAAAAAAACAGTTTCATACTTTTTCAAATCAGGTTTCAGTTTTACCCTTTATATAAAAATCATTTTTTTATCCTAAAAAGAAAATTAGTTCTAAACTAATTAAAATTCAGTTTTAAACTTTTTTTTTTTTAAATTCAGTTTTAAATTCTTTTAAACATTCAGTTTTAAATACTTTTAAACATTCAGTTTTAATCTTTTAAACATTCAGTTTTAATCTTTTAAAAATATTCAGTTTTTATACTTTTAAAACAAAACAGTTTTAATCTTTTTAAAACAAAACAGTTATATATTTTTAACAAAATCAGTTTATTATATTTTTTTTTTTTACAGAATAAAAAAATATAAAATAAAAATAAAAATGTAAAGCGACTTACAGCGGAGGGGGGGGCGTCTCGCAGGTCGTCGGAGGCTTCGAGGGGCGGCGCTAGGGCTCCGATTGGGGGTCGCGAGGGTGATGGGGCGTTGCTTCGGGGGTAGCTCGATGGTTGCGTCGTCGGATGAAGGCGTTGCTTCGATGGAAGGAGGGGGTCGGGCGGTGGGGCTTCGGCGAAGTCCTCGTCGGCGGCTCGAGGGTCAGGCGGCGCGATTTGCTTAGGGTTTCTCTTTTTTTTTTTTTTCTGTATACTGAAATCGGTAATGAATTACAGGGGGGGGGCCAAGGTATAGGAGAAAATTTAGATATTATTTTTTTATTATTATTATTTTATTATTTAATTTTGCAAATAGGTTGACTTTTACATACGACCTCGAAACGAGGCCCACCGCCTGTCGCCCATAGCGTTTAACCCCCATTCCGAATGCAATGGGATATGTATCGCAAGCTGATTTGATCGTTACAATCAGTTTCCGTTGAATTTACATTTAAATCACTATATTGAATTTTAAACGTACATTTCAAATTACCGGGGTCACATACTAACTAGAAAAATTCCAGAAAAATATTTTCTAGCTTCGTATTGACGATACGGTCCTAACAAAACTAGTTTCGTCGAATTCTGAGACCGTTTGAAAAATGGCCAATTTCCAGTCGATTAAAATCAACAGAAACTGGTCAAACGCGTTTTCCTTTGCCACGCTCACATATTGATTCGAAAAATTATGAAATTTGAAACCTAGCAATAACTTGACACTGCGGATCCAACAAAAGTGGTTTCGTCGAAATCCGAGGTCGTTTGCAAAATGTCCATTTTTAAGGGCCTGAATTCCATAGCGACTATTCAGAATTTTCAACTGGACATATCTTTTGATTCCCGCTATCAAATTTCGATTGGTCAGATTCGTTAGAAAGATATTATCAATTAGATTCCATTATTTTTGGTTTCACTAAAATCCGGATTGTTTTGCACCCGGTATATTCAATTGAAGTTTGAAATCGAATTATCGAACTACCGCGCCATTTTCAATTCTATATATAATTATAATTAATTATATTCGTTTTCAAATGTCGATTCAAACTCAGTTTTCATTGCCATTATCTAAAATATTTATTTTAAATATTTAAAATCCATTATTTTAGCCAATTTAAAAATTTTAAATTGGTTCAGATTTTCTGGGTCGTTACAATCTCCCCCACTTAAAACTTTTCGTCCCCGAAAAGGAATAAAGTCGAAAGTGGTTTGATAAATCTACAATCCCACAATACAACAACCAATTTGTTTTTAATATTCAGAGTATAGAATAAACAATGCACATCCATGGGAAGAAAATAGCAACAGAATAGAGAATTAAATAGTAATGCAAGGTAAAGTAAATGTACCTTACACCAGAGTCAATCAGAGATATCCACTCGGCATCTGGGGTAAGCTTTCTGAATGCCCTCCTCAGTTTCCCAAGTACAATCGCGCGGATCTCCACTCCATTGCACTTTGACTAAGTGAACCTTCTTGTTCCTCAGCTCTTTGGTTTCTTTGCCGATGATCTTTAGCGGCTCACGCCTCACAGCTAGTTCTGGAGTAATTTCAATATCCTGCTGAGCTGCTTCTTCCACGATCAAGTCTGGATCATGAACGTGCTTTCGAAGTTGAGATATATGAAATACATCATGAACTCCAGGCAACCAGTCAGGCAGTTTGACCCTATATGCGAGAGTTCCGATCCGTTCCAGAATAGGAAACGGACCAATGAATTTAGGTGCCAACTTTCCAGTTTTACCGAACCGGATAACCCCTCTCATCGGCGATACTTTCAAATATACGTAGTCGCCAACTTCGAAGGATATATCTCTTCTTCTTTTATCGGCATAGCTCTTTTGTCGGCTTTGAGCGGCGAGTAATCGCTTCTTAATAAAATCGACTTTGTCGGCAGCTTCTCGAATCATATCGGGACCCAACACAAGTCTATTCCCAGGCTCGACCCAACAAGCAGGAGATCGGCACGGTCTACCGTACAATGCTTCGAATGGAGACATTGTCAGACTCGCCTGGTAGCTGTTGTTATAAGAGAATTCAGCCAAATGTAGATGGTCTTCCCATGATCCACCGAAATCTATAACACAAGCCCGCAATAGATCTTCTAAAATGCGATTCACCCTCTCAGTCTGACCGTCTGTCTGAGGATGATAAGCGGTGCTCAAGTTTAACTTCGTTCCCAGCTCGACTTGAAATGCTTCCCAGAATTTGCTAGTGAATATTGTATCTCTATCACTTACTATACTGAGCGGCACTCCATGCAGTCTAACTATTTCCCTGAAGTAAATATGTGTCAGACTCTGAGCAGTTCTGTTTGATCTGACAGGTATAAAATGGGCGGTCTTCGTGAAGCGATCTACGATCACCCAAATACTGTCATTTCCCTTTCTGGTTCTGGGCAAACCATCAATGAAATCCATAGAAATATGTTCCCACTTCCAGCCAGGAACTTCTAGCGGTTGTAATAATCCAGCCAATTTCTGTTGGTCGCTTTTAACTAGCTGGCAAGTAGGGCATCGGCTGACATATAAAGAAATGTCCCTTTTCATCGACTTCCACCAGAAAGTGCGTTTGATGTCATTATACATTTTGCTTACTCCCGGATGGATACTGAGTTTTGACTTGTGGCATTCATCCAGTACTTCCTTTCGAAGTTCAGGGATGTTAGGGACACAGATTCGACCCTTTAGCCTTAAAATCCCATCATTATCAACTTGAAAACTCGAAGGTTCGCCTTGTTGAATTATCCCTCTGATCTTCTGAATGAAGTGATCATCCTCCTGAAGAGCAGATATCTTATCTAGCAATGAAGTCGTGATAATAAAACTGGCGATCATTACATTCTTTCTGCTTAATGCATCAGCCACGACATTGGCTTTTCCTGGAGTATATATAATTTCGAAGTCATATGCTGCAAGAAACTCCAGCCAACGTTGCTGTCTCAGATTCAAGTCCTTCTGAGTGAACAGATACTTTAACGACTGATGATCTGTAAACAGTTCAAATCTCTCGCCCAGAAGATAGTGTCTCCAGATTTTCAAAGAGAATATGATAGCCAATAACTCAAGATCATGAGTTACATAGTTTTTCTCGTGCGGTTTCAGTTGACGGCTAGCATAAGCAATCACTTGGCCCCTTTGCATCAACACTGCACCAAGGCCTTCTCTAGACGCATCAGTCCAGACTTTTAAATCTTGGTTGCCATCGATGATGGTTAACACTGGAGCTGTTGTTAATCTCAACTTTAGCTCTTCGAAAGCCTCCTCACTCTCTTGAGTCCATTTGAACTTAGAATGCTTCTTTGTAAGCTTCGTTAAGTGACCAGATATCTTCGAAAAGTCTTTAACGAACTTTCGGTAATAGCTAGCCAATCCGAGAAAACTGCGGACTTCAGTGGGAGTACTGGGCTGTTTCCAACTTTGAATAGCCGTGATTTTACTCGGATCCACAGCGATTCCTTCTTTCGATACAACATGGCCCAGAAATTTCACTTCATCTTGCCAGAAGATACATTTGGAAAACTTTGCTTTCAATATATTCCTTCTGAGGATTTCCAAAACCTGTTCCAGATGCTTTTCATGCTCGGCCTTTGATTTAGAGAAGATTAGAATATCATCAATAAAAACCAGAACGAATTTATTCAAAACCCCTCTGAACACTCTATTCATCAGATCGACGAAATAAGCTGGAGCGTTACATAAGCCGAACGGCATTACTAACCACTCGTAGAATAAGTCGGGGCCTCTGAACGCTGTCATTGGAACACACTCTTCGGCAATTCGAAGTTGATGGAAACCTGTAGCTAGGTCCATTCTTGAGAACACTTGTGCTCCATTTAATCGATCCAACAAATCATCTATTCGCGGCAATGGATATTTGTTCTTTATTGTCTGTTTGTTCAGATCTCGATAATCCACGCATAGCCGTAGAGTACCATCAGATTTTGGGACAAATACCACTGCTGCACCCCAATCAGAGAAACTAGGCCTAATCAGACCCTTCCATACTAGCTGTCTTGTTTGATTGTCTAATTCCTCCTTCTCTTTCAAGGACATTCTTCGAATAGCGTGAACTACCGGCCTTGCATTGGGAATCAAAGCAATTTTGAAATCTATTTCTCTTTGCGGAGGTAAGCGAACAACTTCTTCGAACACGTCCGCATAGTTCTTGACGACAGGAATATCTTTGATGAGGTCGGGAATATTCTCTATGACTTCAGGGACATTTTCAATTTGGGCTGGAGAAACATTCAAAGCTGCCCAGAAGTCTTTTCTATTAGCTTTCTGACCTTCACAGGGAATGGTTATATAATCACCTGATTTAATCTTCGCCTTTACGACTCTGTCGGCGCATTTAACTTCAGCTTCATATTTGGTCAACCAGTCTAACCCCAAGATAAGATCAAACTCTTTAAAATTCATGACGACTGCGATGGTAGGAAACCGATAACGAGAGAAAGAAACCGGCACTCCACAAACCCAACTGAGATCAATGGAACCCCCAACCGGATTCTGGACAGTCATTGGTTCCTTGAGCTTTTTCAAATTCAATTCCAGTTTCTTAGCTGCATCTTTGGCAATGAAGCTTCTTGACGCGCCTGTGTCAAACAGTACTTTAACTGGGATGTCTTTGATAGTTAGCGTGCCTTCTAAAACATCTGGTCTTTCTTGGCTAGCTGAGGGCCCAGACGCTTCTGCTACTTCATTTATGTGTACTGTTTTGGACTTCTTAAATTGCCTGCAATCCTTTTCAAGATGGCCAATCCGATGACATTGACAACATTTTCTATTCTCTCGAAACTGGTTATCGGGTTTAGACCCCTTCTTTCGTTTCTTCGAGGTTTTACACTTCCTGGTCAGATGCCCCTGTTTATTGCAGTTAGAGCATGTGGCAGTCGTTGCCCGCTCTTTTTCAGATTTAGCCCTTTTTCGATTTGCTTTGGGCTTCTTGCTGACCTCTAACGTTGTTATGGCCTCCGGACGATCAGTTTCTGACTCTGTTTTATCACTAGAACTGACTTCTTCTTCGTCGTATAACATTCCTTTCTTATGGAGATCTTCATATTGATAAGCCATATAAATCATTTCCGAAAAAGGAAGCTTCACATGCCCCAATACTTTATTCTGGTATTTCCTTTGAAGCCCGTGAATAAATCTCATATTCTTCCTCTTCGGATTTTGAATTAGATGAGGAGCGAAGTGAGCAAGTTCATTGAATTTCTTATGATATTCGGGAATGGTCATATCACCTTGTATTAGATAAGAAAATTCATCACATAATCTCTCGGTTACTTCGGGAGGAGTAAATCTCTCTAGGAAAATCACTTTGAATCTGTCCCAGGTGATATCACCTTCTGGATTATCTTTAATGATTGTTTCCCACCAGATTAAAGCTTCTTCTTTGAGCGCCCAAGATGCTACTAACCGTTTCTGGTCATCTCTCAGCTGGATATGCTCAAAGATTCTTTCGACAGAACTCAACCAAGCTTGAGTTTGAATAATAGATTCATTGCCCGAGAATTGCGCTCCGTTCAGATTTCGATATTTCTTTAATAGAGCCTCTAGATCGGGTTCTGTATTCCTTATGTTTCTGGCACTCATTTTTCTAGTACTTCTGCAATTAGCAGATCAAGTGTCAGGTCACAGAAAAGATAGTTTAAAATATAGAAACATATACTTCAAGTGTAAATGTGTCTATCGAGGAGTAATTTCATTCTGCTTTGCTCATACTAGGATATTACTAATCCTATCTGTAGAGTTACCCGTCCTAGAACACTACTGGTTCTATTTCTGACGAGTTCGTTCAAATGTTATATTCCAGAACTAAACTTAACCAAAGCTCTGATACCACGTTGAGACGACCCGATTTCCCGTTCTCACGGAAACAAGGTTATCTTTTGGAATATAACACAGAAACATATAATAGCAGAACAGAATTAAATAAATACACCAGAATGAACAACAAAATATACTGGATAAAAGTAATCATCAGAGTTACACAGTATACAGGATCTTACTTAGTACAAATACAGTTCAGCTATACATAAATGTCTACAGCGGAAATAAACAAAATATGTACAATAGGAGCTGAACAGCATAAAAAGAAATAAATGATAGAATCCATCTTCAGCTCCAGCTATCCAGAAAGAACCAGCCAAACCTGAATACAAGGCTGCCCGTGTAGAAAAAGGGGCACCCGAGTTTGAGAGTGAAACAAACTACGAGTCAGTCATGGGACTGGTATGAGAAATCTACTCAACACATATATAATTTGGCTAATCACAGGACCACGCCACTTTCGTGGAACGGGTTTACTCCATTGGATTGCCAGTGCTTTAAAACAAATCTTTCTTTTAAACATCGCTATGCTTATTATAAAAATGAAGCCGTTATAAGACTCAGTTCCCATCACACAATGCAACGCAAACCGGAGGATAGAGTTTTACCTTATAATGGCCAAAATATGATTGATACGAATAAAACAAAGGCAATTGATATTATTGCTAGTGTTTATATGTTTTTGAAAACAATTTCAAATCATAACTATCAATCATAGACGGCATGGGTACCATATATCATGTCGCCATATATATATACAATCAAAACCGCACGATCTCGTATTTGGAAATTGGATTTCCGTCATGAACCAAGGCAAAAGATAGTCCTTACCGAATTCGAGACTGCCTAGCCCGAGTCTCAGGATCAGAACGCATCGATCCTTGGATCGTCAGGGCCGGTCCACACGGAGTGGATTAAAAATGCCTGAGCACTACGTTTCGCCGCCCTTTGGGGCGTAAGCGAGCCAACAAGTGACTCCATCGGACCCGGATCGTCCGATCTAACCGAGGCGCCTCGCAATAGCAACAACCACATAAGTCAAACTCGTCAGGGCGTGTAAAACCACTGACGCCACTTTTAGCTAGGAGGAAACGTAGGCCCTCCCTGAGGTCCGTTCTCCCGTTTTAGGTTCATACCGGGGTGTGAGGCTCGCGAATTCACGTTATACACAAAGCTACGCCACACAGGCGGTGCTTTGATCATCACCACAAGACTTTGCTTTTCAACAGAAGCC
This sequence comes from Allium sativum, assembly GCA_030737875.1. Taxonomy (NCBI): domain Eukaryota; kingdom Viridiplantae; phylum Streptophyta; class Magnoliopsida; order Asparagales; family Amaryllidaceae; genus Allium; species Allium sativum. Next base: position 375,260,750 of record CM060909.1, on the reverse strand, counting down.
CTGATCACTGCATCTTAGCATGCCACACAGAATAAATCCTATGTCAGACACACAATCCATTTACAAGTCCGTTCTGGGTCTGAACGAAACCGGAGGCACTAAATACCTCGCAAACCCTTCGATCAACACGTACGTCTGAACGATCACCACTCATTATCCATATTTCGGGATGCCTCCCAATCAGGACCTCGGTTACCATCCAAACGAGGTGAAGATCTCCGGTCTTCGACCATCGTCTTTATCTTCGACTTTCAATCGTCGGTCAATTATTTGAAATGAGAATTAACTCGGCCTTCTCAAATAATTCACGTATATTTAGAATTTCAATTCAATTTATTTCAATGGTTAAATTATTCTATAACACCAATTTTGTCCTTTAATGTAATTTTCACACCAAACACATTCAACCATCAAACATCACATAAATCAAGCAAATTCAGTTTATTTCCATTCCATATCGCTTATGATATTTTATAACTATTTATCGCTATTTTTATTTATTTTAAAATAGTCATTTTATTCAAAACGACGCTTCGGGCCATAAGGCGGCCGTGGCGCTGTTTTTCTTCAGATTTGATTTACACATATCTGAAAATCTAACCGTTGGATCTTCACAAAATTTACATCATTAGAAAGGTCTTTTCAAAACGAACCCAACGGTTCCAGTTTCGGGAAAATCCGACGGTCGGATCTCCCGGTACAATCGTTTGAATTTTCGATTTCAAAATACGAACTGCAGCGTCGTTATTCGATTAAATATAATTATATTTATATATATAAATAAATATAATCGCTTCTGGCGCTGTTTTTCTTCAAATTTGAATTAAACATTCCAGACAATCCAACCGTTGGATTTTTACAAGGTTGGTGCCGTTGGAAAGATTATTCCAAGGCGAACCCGACGGTTGAGGTTTCGGGAAAATCCAATGGTCGGATTTCCCGCACTAGTCGATTGAAACCACGGTTTCAAAATACGAACTGCACGGCTTCGTTTCGTTTTAATTTTATTTATATTTATATATTTATATAAATATAGTTCATTCAATGATTTCCATATCGTTTTCACTTCAAAAAAATTTCTAACACCTTAAATTTTGGAAAAATTTCGCCATAACCTCCCCTGCACCGGGAGCGTCGGGAAATCGCAAATAGCGTCCCGGTCCTTCTAATCTCAAAAAGAAAAAGAGAAAGCCAAGCGGCTAGCCAACAGGCTCAAAATCATCACCCAAACAAATCAGTAAATGTGTACCTATTTGTCGGGCACAAAATTTTATTCCTCTTCTCTAGCCCCTTTGCTATAACCTGTTCAAAGAATATTGCATGTACATATATATACAGTTCATATCATTTTTCAATTTCTGTTCAACTTCATATTTGATTTCTATTTGGTTTAAAAACACCATTCATTCTAATGTCACATAAATAGGCGCAAATCATTTCATTAGCTAATTAATGAATATTTCAACTGATATATGTTTATTTGAACAAGTGGCTATTTTTAACATTTCACATTTCAACGATTTATGCATACAATAAAAATGTGATTTTTATTGTAAAACGATTCATTTCAAAACACTATTTTTCTATATAGTTCATATAGTCGATAAAAGGTGATTTTTATTATCAAACAATTTATTTCAAAATATGAATACCATTCAACACATGAATTTCTAAACAACGAATGAATATCAATTCAACACATGAATGTTTTCAATAGTTTTTAGATATCGATAAAAATGTGATTTTTATTATCAAACAGTTTATTTCAAAATATGAATACCATTCAACACATGAGTTTCTAAACAACGAATGAATATCAATTCAACACATGAATGTTTTCTATAGTTTTTAGATATCGATAAAAATGTGATTTTTATTATCAAACAGTTTATTTCAAAATATGAATACCATTCAACACATGAGTTTCTAAACAACGAATGAATATCAATTCAACACATGAATGTTTTCTATAGTTTTTATATATCGATAAAAATGTGATTTTTATTATCGAACTATTTATTTCAAAATATGAATACCATTCAACACATGAATTTCTAAACAACGAATGAATATCAATTCAACACATGAATGTTTTCAATAGTTTTTATATATCGATAAAAATGTGATTTTTATTATCGAACAATTTATTTCAAAATATGAATACCATTCAACACATGAATTTCTAAACAACGAATGAATATCAATTCAACACATGAATGTTTTCAATACAATGAATAAATATAGTTTAAGCATATGAAAATAATTCAAACACACAAATATTATTCAAAATTTCGGCAGCATAACGGCAGGGTAGTTACACCGGGACCGTCCCTAGTACGGCTCCTCGCTCTACCTTAAAACCTCGCGGTTTTTGACAATGGGAAACATGCATCTAGTTCGCACGCAGGCGACATGTATATATATTTATTTCAATTCCACAAACTAATCCTATGTGGTTTCAACCAAATATTTCACAACCACCAATGGGTATTTTTCAACCACAATCAACCAATATCAATCACAAACAATCCCAAACAATCATTCGCTATTAATCCATTTCACAACAATTTCAGCCAATAAATATCGTCCATGGTTTGTGGACGAGGGGCGTATATATATATATATATAGATAGATATTTATATATAGCAATTCACTTTCATTGTCAACACATATATAATTATTTTTAAATCAGAAATCTCACCAATAGCTATCCAATACCACGACTCTTCCTTTATAGAAATCTTCGCCTTTTGTTGCTTTCGCCCGTATTCTCTACACATGTAAAAATCGAATTTTTACTATGCTATTCAATATATAAAAATCGAATTTTGACTTCGCTATTCAATATATAAAAATCTGATTTTTGACTAAAGAAATCAGTTTTTCTTTGCTTTTAAAAATCAGTTTTCTTTGCTTTTAAAAATAAAAACCAGTTTAAAAATTCTTTTATAAAAATCTGTTTTATACTTTTAAAATAAAAATAAAAAAACAGTTTCATACTTTTTCAAATCAGGTTTCAGTTTTACCCTTTATATAAAAATCATTTTTTTATCCTAAAAAGAAAATTAGTTCTAAACTAATTAAAATTCAGTTTTAAACTTTTTTTTTTTTTTAAATTCAGTTTTAAATTCTTTTAAACATTCAGTTTTAAATACTTTTAAACATTCAGTTTTAATCTTTTAAACATTCAGTTTTAATCTTTTAAAAATATTCAGTTTTTATACTTTTAAAACAAAACAGTTTTAATCTTTTTAAAACAAAACAGTTATATATTTTTAACAAAATCAGTTTATTATATTTTTTTTTTTACAGAATAAAAAAATATAAAATAAAAATAAAAATGTAAAGCGACTTACAGCGGAGGGGGGGGGCGTCTCGCAGGTCGTCGGAGGCTTCGAGGGGCGGCGCTAGGGCTCCGATTGGGGGTCGCGAGGGTGATGGGGCGTTGCTTCGGGGGTAGCTCGATGGTTGCGTCGTCGGATGAAGGCGTTGCTTCGATGGAAGGAGGGGGTCGGGCGGTGGGGCTTCGGCGAAGTCCTCGTCGGCGGCTCGAGGGTCAGGCGGCGCGATTTGCTTAGGGTTTCTCTTTTTTTTTTTTTTTCTGTATACTGAAATCGGTAATGAATTACAGGGGGGGGGGCCAAGGTATAGGAGAAAATTTAGATATTATTTTTTTTTTTATTATTATTTTATTATTTAATTTTGCAAATAGGTTGACTTTTACATACGACCTCGAAACGAGGCCCACCGCCTGTCGCCCATAGCGTTTAACCCCCATTCCGAATGCAATGGGATATGTATCGCAAGCTGATTTGATCGTTACAATCAGTTTCCGTTGAATTTACATTTAAATCACTATATTGAATTTTAAACGTACATTTCAAATTACCGGGGTCACATACTAACTAGAAAAATTCCAGAAAAATATTTTCTAGCTTCGTATTGACGATACGGTCCTAACAAAACTAGTTTCATCGAATTCTGAGACCGTTTGAAAAATGGCCAATTTCCAGTCGATTAAAATCAACAGAAACTGGTCAAACGCGTTTTCCTTTGCCACGCTCACATATTGATTCGAAAAATTATGAAATTTGAAACCTAGCAATAACTTGACACTGCGGATCCAACAAAAGTGGTTTCGTCGAAATCCGAGGTCGTTTGCAAAATGTCCATTTTTAAGGGCCTGAATTCCATAACGACTATTCAGAATTTTCAACTGGACATATCTTTTGATTCCCGCTATCAAATTTCGATTGGTCAGATTCGTTAGAAAGATATTATCAATTAGATTCCATTATTTTTGGTTTCACTAAAATCCGGATTGTTTTGCACCCGGTATATTCAATTGAAGTTTGAAATCGAATTATCGAACTACCGCGCCATTTTCAATTCTATATATAATTATAATTAATTATATTCGTTTTCAAATGTCGATTCAAACTCAGTTTTCATTGCCATTATCTAAAATATTTATTTTAAATATTTAAAATCCATTATTTTAGCCAATTTAAAAATTTTAAATTGGTTCAGGTTTTCTGGGTCGTTACAGGTTTCTGAAACTGAAAAGCTATCCCTTGACGTAGATTATCGATCCTCTAATTTAGATTTGATTCCTAGAAAATAGTTGTTGAAGTCGTTGAATTAGCCTTTGTTTCTCTACTTGAATTCTAACGAAGAACTTGAGCAGCATAACCCTGTCTTTGATTTTTGATATGAATTAGGGCAGAGTATAGGCATAATGAAGACGTGTAGAGAAAACTGTAGCCTTAGGGGTGTTTATATAGGTGCTCAAGACCTTATCGTATACGCAGCGCTGAGTCAGCATTGAGCCCAATTAAGAAAATAGTCCAGGTTCGCAGATGAATCTAGCCAAATCTTATCGTACACGCAGCGCTGAGTCAACATTGGGTCCCGCAAGCTGTTTTGGCGCAGAAATTCGAATTTCGAATGTTTGAATTGTTTTGGCGTAGAAATTTGATTTTTGAACTTTTGAATTTCAGGAATTTATTTAACTGTTTTACTCACATGAAATATCTTATATGTATACAGTTACTCTACCGACCATTTTACGCGTATATATATACGCACAATTTTCATTTTATTTTCAAAATTCAAACGATGTTGCACCTTTATTTGATTCTTGCCATATTTCATTGACAAGCCTTGTAACACCCCGAATTTTAGTTAATACTAAAATTCACTAATTACAGGATAAATAATCTCAGATGTGGGAATCGGGGGAAACGGGTTGCGCTATTGCGTTCGTCTCGGAAAAATACGCGAAATAGAGTCCGAGTTTTCGGGAATCGGAGTCCGTATGGCCCGGTTATGGCCTAAAGAAGTTTGCAGAAAATTTAAAACTAAAACAGATTTAAAAATTCAAATATTCAGATTTGGAAGGGGCCAGGCGGGGTCAGGCGGGAAGCTTCCCGCCCAACCCATGTCGACAGGGCTGTCGACAGGCCTGTCGACAGGGGTGTCGACATGCCTGTCGACTTGCCTGTCGACAGGGTGCCACCGTCCATTGAACCTGGGTGCACCAGGTTGCACCAGGTTGGGTTCTAGGCTGGCTAGGAGGGCTGGTTCTAGAGATTTCCTAAATCTAAGGGTCCTAATCTAATCTAGGGTTAATCTAAGGGCCTAAAACACTCACCTAATCCTATAAATAAGACCACAACCCTACCCTAATTCATTCATAATTAGGTCTTGTAACTAAACTATGGCAAAATAAAATTTGAGCATGGCCTCCACTAGTTCATGAAGGAAGTTGCAAGCTAATCTCTCTCAAATCATTCTCTAATCATCATTATCTTCATAATTAGCAACAAATTCCTCTTCATAAGTTGGTTAATCTTTAGTTTGGTGAGTTTCTATCACTTTAACATTGATTGTTAAAGTAAGTAGATTGGGTGTAATGAGACTTATGGTCTTAAATGCGGATTAGTGAGTTTGAATCATGTATAATGATATGTTACTCTATGTTGTTCTATGTTTATGCATATTGGTTTATGCATGCTTAATAAGTTGATTTATGCATGTTTAACAAGATGGTATATGCATGTTTAGCAAGAGGATTTATGCATATTGAATGAGTGGAATTATGCATGTTTAACAAAGTGAGTTATGCAAGTTAAGTATATGTTAAAATGCAAGTTTAAAGTGATATGCAAGTTATGCATGCTTATGCAAGTATATGGATGCTTATGCAAGTCATGTATATGTTTAAATGCAAGATTTATGTGATATACCAGTTATGCATGCTTATGCGAGTATATGAATGCTTATGCAAGATATGTATATGCTTAAATGACATGATATGCAAGTTATGCATGTTTATGCAAGTTATGTATGCTTATGCAAGTATGTGAATGTTTATGCAAGTATGCGAATGCTTATGCAAGTTATGTGTATGCTTAAATGCATGTTTAACATGTCATGCAAGTTATGAGAATGCCTATATGCAAGTTCAACATGTTATGCAAATCATGTGTATGATAATATGCAAGCTCATAAGTAACATGTTATGCAAATCATGTGTATGATAATATGCAAGTTGAGTTAAATATGGTTGGGTTAAAATGTGCTCATATATGCAAGTTGACATCCTTTTAACCCATGACAAAGTTATATGCTAAACCCATGATATGTGTGATGGATCTTCCCCTTTTATTATGACATGAAATGAGAACGACTTACGTGGGGAACGATGGGGTGGGTAAATATGTTAATAAATGAATGATTGGGTATGATTAAGCATACCATAAAAATAAATTACCATAAGTGGGAATTTACCTATTGAGTTAGGTCTACCCCATGGGAATTTACCTATTGAGTTAGGTCTACCCATGTTATGGAAAACTTGATATTAATTAGGGATAATTAATATGGGGGTGATTAATTAGGTGTAATTAATCGACTAAGACACGAGGTTGGACTCATTTGTAGTGTAAAACTGCCCGGACCCGACCGGCTTAACCAGTTGCTACAAATGTCAGCCCAATGTGAGAGGTCTTGGCCATAAATTAAATACGTGATTAAGGTAAAGACACGAGGTTAGACTCTGTTATGACGTAAGACTGCCCGGATTCTACCGGCTTAACCAGGCGGTCATAACAGTCAGTCTAATGTGGGAGGTCTTTATGGGAGATCACGGTCTTAATTAATTAAGAAACACTTAACCATAGTAGCATGTAGTGGGACATGAGGGGTTAAGTGGATGCCTTGGGTGGCATGAGGAAATTTTGTGGTTGCCTTGGGTGGCATGTGGAATCTAGTGGGTTGCCTTGGGTGGCAATAGAAAATACGATTAGAATACTTAACCAAGTGGAAACATGTAATTAAACATGATTAAAGGGTTAAGTGGGGTACACTAGATATTAGACAAGCTTAAGTGGGTAGCTTGTGGGGGCCCATTTCAACCAATATCCCAAACGTATCTTTGTGGGCTCGACCCATGTCGAGTGACGGGACACGCATATTGGGCTTGATTATAAGAGGCCAAAACGGGTTAGCGGTGGCAACGCAAGTCCAACGGGTTTCATATGCGTGTGTGGGCCCGGGCTGGTAGATAAGCCGTTGTTGCATCGTGTAGATATAAAGCCGTGCACCGTTAGTATTGGGTAGCCACTTTAGGGGAGTGATACACCCCACTGTGGGACCAGCACGGGTATCTACGGTAGGGAGCCGATCGATGGGGAGTAGTGGGTACACCTAGTAAAGATAGGGGCAGACGGCACCTATGTAGGAGTACACGAAACTACTGGGTAAGAATTACTGAGTACACCTAGTGGAGATAGGGGCAGACGGCACCTATGTAGTGGGCTAGGAGTACACGAAACTACTGGGGAAAATTTTCTAAGTCCTTGGAAGGGATCAACCTTTAAGTGGGAATGACTGGTGTGGTGCAGTTAGTAATTATCCTTGGGTGGGTAGATGCGTCCTGACGGTTATCTTAGTTTATCCTAAGTCTTCTAAGCTGCTTAGTGTAGCCATTCATCCCCAGATATTACCGTAGGTCAAGTTTATGTCTTCTCTGGTTACTTTAATGATTGTATTGTTAAAGTTATAGGACTCACTCAGACTTATGTCTGACCCCGTTGTTTTTATCTTTTTCCCAACCCTCAGGTCCTACGGTGGATCCTAGCAGTAGTAGAGCTTGATCGGATTGCTGTTCCAGTCTTTCGGAGCTTGGGTAGATGTAAAGCTCCAGTTATCCAGTTATCTTTTCTTTTGTCATGGCTATTGTATGAGAGAGTGGGATTATGTACTTCTTTATTTTGACGGATATTGTACTTGACTTTTATCATGGTTTTATGATGTAACCAGACATGTTTATTTCCGCTGTTATGAGATGATGTTTTAAAATTTCAAGTACTATTTATATCTGTCTTGGTGTAATTTTTCTGTTCTATATTCACTAAAATACTCCACCGATGCTATGGCATTCCCTTTATGAGTGACCATAGCGGGTGTGGGGTGTTACACGTGGTATCAGAGCAAAGGTTACCGGAACAGATAAAATTTTTAGAAAACTATTTTTCTAAAAACATTTTTGGAAGTGATATTTTCAAAAACATGTCTTTTAAGAGAAAAGTTTTTGAAAGAAAAGCATAATCCCCAATAGCCATATCTATATCCTTCGAATCCTTCGTTTTGAATCTTTCCTTTTTCGTTTCAGCATGGCCGAGAATCTTATCTTTCCAGAGGGTGTGACGGTACCAGTATGGTATAGGAGATTGATGGAGGCTAGGGCCACCACGGCGGGTCCAGCAAATGTTCCTCCACCAACCGTAGCACCCGATCTTCCTCCTCCCCCTCCTCCTCGCACGGATACCTTTGCTAAGACTTGCAAGGAATTTAAAGCTATGGGAGGGAAACCTTTTCAAGGATCTGAAACTTTTGTGGAGGCTAGAGATTGGCTTAAGGAGGTGGAAGAGTTGATAGATATCTTTGAGATGGAAGAAGGGAAGAAAGTCAAGTTGGCTGCTTGGTTAATGAAGGGAGAGGCCTCATTCTGGTGGGAGGTCACTAATGGAGAACGCCCCGTTGACTCTTGGGCGGATTTTAGGCAAAGATTTGTGGCAAAGTTTCTCTCAAGGGCGGAGGAAAACTTGTATATGGAAAGATTCTTAACTCTAAAGCAAGGGAATCTCTCGGTGAAGGAATATGTCAACAAGTTTAATCAATTGGCAAGGTTTGGCTTAGATATGGTGAATACACCGGAGAAGAAGGCTTTGCGGTTCGTGAAAGGCTTGAATGAACCTATGCATGGGTTGGCTATGACTCATATCCCTATGGGGGCCACCTTTGAGAAGCTAGTTGACATGGCACTCATGTATGAGGAAGAGAAGGGTCCTAATGCTAATAAGGCACCCGAAAAGAAGGGAGATCAAAAGAGACCTCAACAGCAACAAAGCAAAGGTGGGAAAGGCAACGGTGGCAAGAGCAAGAAGAAGAAGTGTTTCAATTGTGGGACACCTGGCCACCTAAGCAAGGATTGTCGCAAGAAGAAGAAGACTGGCTGGTTCCACTGTGGCGAAGCAGGGCATCTAGTGAAAAATTGCCCTAAGAAAGGGCAAAGGACGGGATCTACCTCAGGAGGACAGGTGCAAGCTCTTATGGCACCGAGTCAGGCTAGGGGGCAAGTACAGGCTCTCGCGGTTCCACCGATTCAGGAGAGAGGTAGAACTATTTCCGTTGAAAGTCTGGTTTTTCTATTTGACCATCCTGTCCATACATTGTTTGATTCAGGCGCATCGCATTCGTTTATCTCATCATCATTAGTTGAGTCACTGCACTTAGACACCAGTCTGGTAGATGATCCCTTGGTTGTTTCAAACCCAATTGGGGGCTCCATTTATTTGTCCATGATATGTTTGGGTTTGAAGGTTTCTATACTTAGCATTGAGTTTAGATGTGATGCTTTTGTATTGGGCTTCACGGGCTATGGGTTGATTTTGGGCATGGACTGGTTATCCAGTAATGGTGCCGTTCTTGATTGCGAAAGGAGAGTTGTTAGGCTCATGACCCGCTTGGGTAACACTCTCGAGATTTCTTGTAATCCCAGGGACTCTGTTAGGCTAAGTTATCTTGAATCGCTTGACGCTTCGGTCGAGAGTTTGCAATCTGTTAGAGTGGTCCGGGAATATCCGGATGTGTTTGAGGAGGTGAAGGGCATACCTCCGAAGCGGGAGATTGACTTCCGAATATATTTGGTGGATAATGCTAAACCGGTATCTTTACCAGTGCGCCACATGGCTCCTCGTGAGAGGAGGGAACTCCATAAGCAAGTAGGGGAGTTACTTGAGAAGGGGTTCATAAGACGGAGCATATCGGAGTGGGGTGCTCCAGTAGTATTTGCTACGAAGGCGGATGGGTCCCTCAGACTTTGTGTAGACTATAGAGAACTCAACAAGCTCACAAAGAAGAATAGACACCCATTGCCGAGGATTGATGATCTTTTCGATCAGTTGGTTGGCGCTTCAGTATTTTCTCAGTTGGACTTGGCCACGGGGTTTCATCAGTTGAGGGTGGCTGAGGATAGCATTGACAAGACTGCCTTTAGGACTCCGGATGGTTTCTATGAGTGGCTGGTGATGCCATTTGGGTTGACGAACGCCCCTGCATACTTTGTTGATTTGATGAGTAGGGTGTTCAGGGAGTTCCTTAATAAATTTGTGGTGGTCTTTGTGGACGATATCTTAGTATTTTCTAAGAGTGAAGAAGAGCATGCCCTACATCTTGGGGAAGTGTTGAAGACTCTTCGAGCGCATAGCCTTAAGGCTAAATTCTCTAAATGTCACTTCTGGAGGAAGGAAGTGCGGTTCTTGGGGCACGTGGTCTCCAAGGAAGGGATAGCTGTGGATCCCACGAAGGTAGTATCAATTCAGGATTGGAAGGTTCCAAAGAATGCTACCGAAGTAAGAAGTTTCTTGGGGTTGGCGGGTTATTATAGGAAGTTTATTAAAGACTTCGCGAAGATATCAGCCCCATTAACCCGCTTGACGAAGAAGAATCTTGTTTTCACATGGGACGTAGATTGCGATGATGCGTTCCGACGGTTAAAGAGAGCTTTAACCACCGCTCCAGTTTTAGTGTTGCCAGATGGGAGCAAGCCATTTGTTGTCTATACCGATGCCTGTGGGACAGGACTTGGCGCAGTCTTAATGCAAGAGGGAAGGGTAATAGCCTATGGAGGAAGGCAGTTAAGGCCACATGAGAAAAATTACCCTACCCATGATCTAGAGCTGGCTGCTATTGTTTTTGCGCTTAAGATCTGGCGCCATTATCTTCTCGGTGAGAGATTCGAGTTGTTCACTGACCACAAATCATTGAAGTACTTGTTTTCTCAGAAGGATTTGAATCTGAGACAGCAAAGGTGGATGGAGTTCTTAGCATCCTATGATTTCGAGATAGCATATACCCCTGGCAAGGGTAATGTGGTGGCGGACGCCTTGAGCAGGAAGAGTTTGTCCTTGAGTCCATTGTTCGTGGAGCGACGAAGCTTGGAGTTTATCTCGATGTTTGATTTCAGACCTTCCATTGATTATGTACCCGGTTTGCTAGCTTCTTTGGAAGTTAGACCTACTCTTTTGGGGCGGATTGGAGAAGCATAGAGGGACGACCCACAGTTGGTTGAGTTGATGGAGAAGCTCATAAGGGGGGAGTCGTCCAGCCATTTGAGTAGGTACACCCTAGACGATAAGGGGTGCTTGCGTAGAGACGGTAGACTTTGTGTACCGCAAGATGAAGGGTTGAGGAAGGTCATTCTTGATGATGCACGCCGTTCTAGGATGACCATTCATCCCGGTGGGGATAAGATGTACCAAGACATGAAGAGGGTTTTCTTCTGGGCCGGTATGAAGAAAGATGTGGCCGAGTATGTCGCTCGATGTTTGGTATGCCAGCAAGTGAAGGCGGAGCAAAGGAAACCAGGTGGGTTGCTTCACCCATTGGAGGTTCCGCAATGGAAGTGGGATAGCGTCTCGATGGATTTTATTGACGGGTTACCCAGATCGAGAAAGGGTAATACAGGAATTTGGGTGGTGGTAGACAGACTTACTAAGAGCGCCCATTTCATACCTGTGAAGAGCAAGAGGACTGCTCCATGGCTAGCTTCAGTATATCTTCGAGAGATAGTTCGATTACATGGGGTACCCTCTAGCATAGTGAGTGATCGAGATCCTATCTTCACTAGTGAGTTCTGGAAAAGTTTACAGGAAGCAGTGGGAACTCAATTGTGTTTGAGCACCGCATATCATCCTCAGACGGACGGCCAGACTAAGAGGGTGAACCGTGTCCTAGAAGACCTTTTGAGGCTTTGTATCTTAGATTTTGGAGGTACATGGGAAGAGCATCTTCCATTGGTGGAGTTCGCATATAATAACAGCTTTCAGTCCAGTATTGGTATGGCTCCTTTCGAAGCTCTCTATGGAAGGCCTTGTCGATCACCTACATGTTGGTGGGAATCTACGGATAAGATCTTGCTTGGGCCTGATATGGTTAGGGAGACTTCTGAGAAGATTGACTTGATTCGAAGAAGGATGAAAGCAGCGCAGGATAGGCAAAAATCTTATGCGGACAAGAGAAGGACGGATCTTGAGTTTGAGGTTGGGGATATGGTTTTTGTTAAGGTATCTCCGTTGAGAAATGTTGTTCGCTTCGGATCCGTTGGGAAGTTAGCACCGAGGTTTGTTGGGCCGTTTCCTATCAAGGAAAGGATTGGACGGATGGCATATAGGGTGGAGTTGCCCGACAGACTTAGTGGTGTTCATGATGTATTCCATGTATCACATCTGAGGAAGTGCTTACATGAGACGGCAGAGGTGGTAGAGCCGAGCTTGCTTAGAGATGTAGAGGTAGAGCGTGATACGACTATTCGACGAGCCCCTACTCGCATCCTTGGGTCAGAGACTAGGAAGTTGAGAAACAGAGAGGTGCAGCTAGTCAAAGTGCAATGGGGAGAAGATGAGGGCAACGCAACTTGGGAGACGGAAGCAAAGATGCGTTCATTGTACCCATTTCTTTTTGAGGGTATATCTTTACTTTCTCCTTTATCGCTTGTCTAGTATTTATCTTATCTTTGGTATGTCCTCTCGTTAGTACCTTTGACCTTTAGATAGGGTAAACCTATGGTTGAAACATGTGTTTGAGACATGTTATGGTTGATGGATGCAAGTGGATGCAAGTGTTTGCTGGTGGTTGCTCGTGGATGCATATACACACACTCTAGGCACTAGATCGGCTCAGTCACTTCATATTGCATAATTGCATAAAATTGTGTGTAGGAAAATATTTATGGATGTATAATGGTTGTGTTATCACATGGATGATGCATTTTGGTGAATGATTGTGCACTCATGTAGATATTGTAGGTGTCGATAGGGTTTTCTCGCATACATAATGGATGCATGGCACTATCATGGTTTGCATATGTTCATACATTAGATAGGGAACATATACACACACTGTTTGCATATGCTCATACATCATTAGAAACTGTTTAAGGACAATGGATGCCCGTGGTTGATGATTTGAGTAGATGGTTGTTTGGATGGTAGGATATGCATTCTCCTTAGCTTAGAGATTTCGGGGACGAAATCCTTTAAGGAGGGGAGAATGTAACACCCCGAATTTTAGTTAATACTAAAATTCACTAATTACAGGATAAATAATCTCAGATGTGGGAATCGGGGGAAACGGGTTGCGCTATTGCGTTCGTCTCGGAAAAATACGCGAAATAGAGTCCGAGTTTTCGGGAATCGGAGTCCGTATGGCCCGGTTATGGCCTAAAGAAGTTTGCAGAAAATTTAAAACTAAAACAGATTTAAAAATTCAAATATTCAGATTTGGAAGGGGCCAGGCGGGGTCAGGCGGGAAGCTTCCCGCCCAACCCATGTCGACAGGGCTGTCGACAGGCCTGTCGACAGGGGTGTCGACATGCCTGTCGACTTGCCTGTCGACAGGGTGCCACCGTCCATTGAACCTGGGTGCACCAGGTTGCACCAGGTTGGGTTCTAGGCTGGCTAGGAGGGCTGGTTCTAGAGATTTCCTAAATCTAAGGGTCCTAATCTAATCTAGGGTTAATCTAAGGGCCTAAAACACTCACCTAATCCTATAAATAAGACCACAACCCTACCCTAATTCATTCATAATTAGGTCTTGTAACTAAACTATGGCAAAATAAAATTTGAGCATGGCCTCCACTAGTTCATGAAGGAAGTTGCAAGCTAATCTCTCTCAAATCATTCTCTAATCATCATTATCTTCATAATTAGCAACAAATTCCTCTTCATAAGTTGGTTAATCTTTAGTTTGGTGAGTTTCTATCACTTTAACATTGATTGTTAAAGTAAGTAGATTGGGTGTAATGAGACTTATGGTCTTAAATGCGGATTAGTGAGTTTGAATCATGTATAATGATATGTTACTCTATGTTGTTCTATGTTTATGCATATTGGTTTATGCATGCTTAATAAGTTGATTTATGCATGTTTAACAAGATGGTATATGCATGTTTAGCAAGAGGATTTATGCATATTGAATGAGTGGAATTATGCATGTTTAACAAAGTGAGTTATGCAAGTTAAGTATATGTTAAAATGCAAGTTTAAAGTGATATGCAAGTTATGCATGCTTATGCAAGTATATGGATGCTTATGCAAGTCATGTATATGTTTAAATGCAAGATTTATGTGATATACCAGTTATGCATGCTTATGCGAGTATATGAATGCTTATGCAAGATATGTATATGCTTAAATGACATGATATGCAAGTTATGCATGTTTATGCAAGTTATGTATGCTTATGCAAGTATGTGAATGTTTATGCAAGTATGCGAATGCTTATGCAAGTTATGTGTATGCTTAAATGCATGTTTAACATGTCATGCAAGTTATGAGAATGCCTATATGCAAGTTCAACATGTTATGCAAATCATGTGTATGATAATATGCAAGCTCATAAGTAACATGTTATGCAAATCATGTGTATGATAATATGCAAGTTGAGTTAAATATGGTTGGGTTAAAATGTGCTCATATATGCAAGTTGACATCCTTTTAACCCATGACAAAGTTATATGCTAAACCCATGATATGTGTGATGGATCTTCCCCTTTTATTATGACATGAAATGAGAACGACTTACGTGGGGAACGATGGGGTGGGTAAATATGTTAATAAATGAATGATTGGGTATGATTAAGCATACCATAAAAATAAATTACCATAAGTGGGAATTTACCTATTGAGTTAGGTCTACCCCATGGGAATTTACCTATTGAGTTAGGTCTACCCATGTTATGGAAAACTTGATATTAATTAGGGATAATTAATATGGGGGTGATTAATTAGGTGTAATTAATCGACTAAGACACGAGGTTGGACTCATTTGTAGTGTAAAACTGCCCGGACCCGACCGGCTTAACCAGTTGCTACAAATGTCAGCCCAATGTGAGAGGTCTTGGCCATAAATTAAATACGTGATTAAGGTAAAGACACGAGGTTAGACTCTGTTATGACGTAAGACTGCCCGGATTCTACCGGCTTAACCAGGCGGTCATAACAGTCAGTCTAATGTGGGAGGTCTTTATGGGAGATCACGGTCTTAATTAATTAAGAAACACTTAACCATAGTAGCATGTAGTGGGACATGAGGGGTTAAGTGGATGCCTTGGGTGGCATGAGGAAATTTTGTGGTTGCCTTGGGTGGCATGTGGAATCTAGTGGGTTGCCTTGGGTGGCAATAGAAAATACGATTAGAATACTTAACCAAGTGGAAACATGTAATTAAACATGATTAAAGGGTTAAGTGGGGTACACTAGATATTAGACAAGCTTAAGTGGGTAGCTTGTGGGGGCCCATTTCAACCAATATCCCAAACGTATCTTTGTGGGCTCGACCCATGTCGAGTGACGGGACACGCATATTGGGCTTGATTATAAGAGGCCAAAACGGGTTAGCGGTGGCAACGCAAGTCCAACGGGTTTCATATGCGTGTGTTGGCCCGGGCTGGTAGATAAGCCGTTGTTGCATCGTGTAGATATAAAGCCGTGCACCGTTAGTATTGGGTAGCCACTTTAGGGGAGTGATACACCCCACTGTGGGACCAGCACGGGTATCTACGGTAGGGAGCCGATCGATGGGGAGTAGTGGGTACACCTAGTAAAGATAGGGGCAGACGGCACCTATGTAGGAGTACACGAAACTACTGGGTAAGAATTACTGAGTACACCTAGTGGAGATAGGGGCAGACGGCACCTATGTAGTGGGCTAGGAGTACACGAAACTACTGGGGAAAATTTTCTAAGTCCTTGGAAGGGATCAACCTTTAAGTGGGAATGACTGGTGTGGTGCAGTTAGTAATTATCCTTGGGTGGGTAGATGCGTCCTGACGGTTATCTTAGTTTATCCTAAGTCTTCTAAGCTGCTTAGTGTAGCCATTCATCCCCAGATATTACCGTAGGTCAAGTTTATGTCTTCTCTGGTTACTTTAATGATTGTATTGTTAAAGTTATAGGACTCACTCAGACTTATGTCTGACTCCGTTGTTTTTATCTTTTTCCCAACCCTCAGGTCCTACGGTGGATCCTAGCAGTAGTAGAGCTTGATCGGATTGCTGTTCCAGTCTTTCGGAGCTTGGGTAGATGTAAAGCTCCAGTTATCCAGTTATCTTTTCTTTTGTCATGGCTATTGTATGAGAGAGTGGGATTATGTACTTCTTTATTTTGACGGATATTGTACTTGACTTTTATCATGGTTTTATGATGTAACCAGACATGTTTATTTCCGCTGTTATGAGATGATGTTTTAAAATTTCAAGTACTATTTATATCTATCTTGGTGTAATTTTTCTGTTCTATATTCACTAAAATACTCCACCGATGCTATGGCATTCCCTTTATGAGTGACCATAGCGGGTGTGGGGTGTTACAAGCCTCTCACCCCGTAAATGGCCAATACAGGAAAGATGCAACAAGGTTATGGGTTATCATCTCCTATCTAGATAATAAGTGTACCATGGTATGGAGTCCATGTATTACTTATGTGACAACTTCTACTTTTCGTGGTTGTTGATGTTGCGAGGCCCCTGTTTAAGGTTGGTAACGACCGAGAGATGATATATTTAGGTGTGATCCAATTAAGGGAGATCCCAACCTTGTGTTGGTAGAGAAAAAGTTGTTCTCATGACCCATTCCCTTAGAGATGTACCCATCGGCAAGGAAGTTTCTTAGCTTGGTCATTTGTTGGAAAATCATTCTCCACTACGAGTTTGTACGGTTTTAGTTGTCTATATGTCGACATAATGAGATGAGGCATTATGCTGGCCAGGATTGACACATTTACTTTTGAAAATGATTTCCACATTAGACACTAATAATAATATCAAAATGTTTTCATGTATCAACCATGTTTGGCTATCATAAGGAGAAACCTCTCCCATGTCTGCGTTTGCATAGTGTGTGTACCGAGAGACCTTATGCTAGCTTCATTTTCAAAGAGCATTGCGAGTCTTTATGCACTGGTATTCATGAGGGAAAAACTCATTCCGTGTTTATACGGCGTGGTCTTATGAATTACCCTACTTTATAAGTATAACTATTTTAGTTTCTCATACTACTCCCATGAACGACTTAGAGTTTATTGTTCTTCCACCTAAATTTTGGATGCCCATATTTTCCATATGGGAAGCCTGGTGATTTAGGTTTTGCAGACTTAGTCTTGGAGTCGTTTTAGAGCGGGTTCTGGATTACAGCTGGAGGTATGTCCGGAGCATTTTATTTTCTCCGCTGAGCTTAGTTATTTCTGTTGTGTATTTTCCACTATGTACGTATTTTTCGTTGTTCCTTGTTATTTGTTGTACTCTGATGTAAAAATTATTGTTACGATAATGAAAAGTTCTTTTATTCAGTTCTAATGTGTAAGTACCCATAACCATCCATCTTTGAGAACGTCTCGGGTCGGTTTAATTACTAAGTCTAGACGGGCTGAAAGACGAGTCGTCACTACCTACCAATTGAAACATCAAAGACCGAAAACCGCTAGGGATAAGGAACCAAGCTTAAAAACCCCTATCTCAACAGTTGAACGAAGGGGAATACCCTTGTTAGAAGATCGAATCAAACGGAGATTAGCCAAACAAACGCAGGGCTGAGGCACAAAAAAATCAAACCGAAACACCATACACACAAATGACGAAACAAGCCATTTTACCAATAGAAATGTTTGCCAATCGATCAATATATCATAACCAAACTCAGAGCCAAACAATAAAAACGATGAACTAAAAGCTGAAAGGTTAACGGGGCAAACCTAAAGGGGGCACCGAACTGAATGTGGCAGCTAGAAATGCCCAAAGCCAGAAAAACATCAACCACCGAACTAATATTCTCAGGTGCCACGCCAGATGATACCATCGGCTGCATCCGCAGTTTCAAAGTATCCCACTTTTCCTTTACACACGCTCGCGACTAGGCAAGCCAGCGTCTATACTTACTACCCTGAAGCCAAACTTGTCGCGACAATGACCAGGAAATGCAGCAATCACTAGGAGCACAGCCGAAACGGGTCGAAATCCAGCAAACCAAAGCTATTGCAAATTGCTAGGGGGTAGTGCACGAGCCCATGCACTACCATTTGCGCCAGTCGAATGGATCGCCTCACACGAATGGTACGACGAAGAAGGGAAGGGAACTGAAGAGACTATATGAGGCTGACGATGCCTCTTTCTACGCTTAGAGCGCGTAGTGACACAAGTAGGCTTCCCTATAACCGACCACTCCACCACAGGAGGAGAATAAAATGAAATAACTCTAAGCAAAAAGCGAATAAGGGGGATGAACCACCATCAACAACTTTATACCAGGAAACAACATCATGGTACAAAAATGCTCAGACAACCTGACATAAAAGCGCTGAACGAATGCCCCAGGAGAGGACATAAGATCGGAAAATATGGAAAAAAAACCACAAGGCTCCAAATCGAAAAAAAACCAAGCCAACAACCAAAAAACGATGCCGAGAAAGGGCTAAAAAATCTGGCAAAGAACTAACCTGAACCACAACCGAAGAAACCCCAACCTAAGCTACAACCACTAAAACACCCATCGTCGAACTCACAACCTCAAGAATCAAGGCAACCTCGGGACAACCACCAACAAACGTCCCAAAAGCACAATAGAAAGAACTGGGCTCACCCGAGTTCATCAAACCCTAACGAAGTCAAGCCGAACACAAATAGGGCAACGTTGGTTATAAGAGATCACTAGAATAGAAACAGTAGCGCGCATAGAGAATTCAGACAAAAAATTTTGGTAATCAAAGAAATTAAGAGAATCGCCTATTTACGATAGAGGAAGGCTGCCATTTTCAAAGAAAAAGAGTCATTTTTGTGTTTAACAATTGTTCACTATGCAAAAAGGGGTGAAGAGTGAAGACGGTACCTTTGGCAGTCCCTTAAAAATAGTATGCTATTTACAAAAGAATATTGTCAAAAATTGGTTGTCCGCAAATAGCCTAAATAATTTACGAGGAAAAGCGCTGGTTATTCAAATTTGAAATAAAATAAAACAATTATCTATTTGCTATTGAATTGGAGTAAAATGATAAACTATTTGCTACTTTTGTGCATATTTGCACGTTCTCAAAGCACAAAACCCTAATAAATACTGGTCTCCCAAGTCATTTTCGCCCAAAATTATTCTACCCCTTCGACATAAATTAAGAAAGACGCTTAAGTCATGGACGGTATTCCCGGATCGTACAACCCTAGAACGGCGGAAGAGGTATTTAGAGATTTCCGCGGCAGGCGCGCTGGATTGATCAAAGCACTCACAACTGGTGATTATTATTATTATTATTATCATTATTATTTATTACTTTTGTCGCAAGTTTTGTTCAGATATCTGAATTTGCTTGATTTTGTTGCTGCAGAAGTCGAGAAGTTCCATCAGCTTTGTGATCCCGGTGAGAATATTAAATTTTGGTTTTATTTATTTATCTTAAGCGTTAACCTGAAGACTGAATTTAGAATATCTATTCTTTTGTTTAATTGGTAATATAGGGAGTGGAGTTGTTATCGTTGGTAGTTTTGGATAATTTCGAGTTGTGTATGATTTTTTTACTTAACTTCGGGATTGAAGCTAACAAACAGTCGTGTTTTGGAATTTGGGTATGTCATCTTGGTCCTGTAACTGACTAATTAATGTTGTTCAATCGGGTAGCGGATATACTGTTGAGTTTTGACCATTTATTTCTGTGTACTGTTGAAGTTTCCTTATTTGCCATATCCAGCGATGAACCTTGAGAGAAATATTGGCATGAGCACTATAGTTTATTTGAAAGTTTAGGGAATTCAGGGCCAATTCAGGCATTGTTTTAACTGTGTTATGGTTTCTATAATCACAATACACGTAAAGCGTAAATAAATAGTAATTTGGTTAAATCAAACAATAATTGGAATTTTTTAGTAGACACATCATTACATAATAAGTATTGTTGCCCATTCTTTTTAAAACGTGCTGTGTCAAAACTATCCTGGCAGTGCTTGTAGTATCAAATATGGTGCATTTAGCACCTCTCTTTAGATAGCGTTGCGCTTGTAGCTTGGATTTTGGATAAATAAACTTAACATTACAAGGATTCAAGTTGATGTCTCAAAAAGCGCACGGTAAACTGAATTCTTGCAATTGCAGACAAGCTCAAAAGGCTGTTTCAATGTATTTGTTCTTTTATTTTTAGGTTTTTGATACTCAGAACCTGCAATCTCATACGTTGGTTCCTAATTGGCAAATTCTTAGTAACCAATTTCATGAATCCTAACTCAATTTTGGAATATCGAATTGTAGAAAAATAAACCCGTTTTTTTTTTTAAATCAAATTAGAGAAATAGAAGGGGTTTAATATATTGCTTTTCCTTTTCTTTTTGAATTTATTAGGTATTACAGGAGAGAATCTTTCCCATGTGATATTACTTCGTACAATCTGTTTTTCTTTCATAATATTATAATCATAACCTGGTTACCCAATCTCCTCAGATGTGGTATGTGTCTGTCATTGGCTGTAATTAACCCATTTTTTCTTTCTCAATTTGCAAGTGGATTACTCAAAATGATACATGTATATTTAAAATGCTTAAGTTGCTAGTTATTTGAATTTAGATATTTTACAAAATGCTATCGATGACAAAAAAGGAAGGGGTGTGTATCTTTATGATTTAGCAAGCATCCAAAACAAATTTGTATAGCCTATGTGTTTAACAAAAACTTTGTTTTTTTCCATGGCATGATGGAAACAGGGGATTTGAATTTTGTGATGTATGTGCAACTGAAAACTGTAATTGATTTATGGTGTATTTAACTACCCATGACAGACAACCGTGAATCATATAGTGTTTGTCTTGCTCTTTTTTTCTTTCCATAAGTACATTATAGAGCTTTGTAGAGATCTTTTTTGAAGTTACTAGATACTCATCTCCATAAATTTGAACGACGAGATATATCGTGGAATTATATATTGTAAAGTGGTTTTTTTTTTTTTCATTTTTTTTCCACAACTGTTTAGCACCGAATAAATGTAGAGACTAAAGCTGATTTGTTAATCACCCCACATATGCTTACAGGAATATATGAAAATTTGATACACATTACATCTGCATAAGAGGATTTTTTTAATAAAGATCATATAGAAGTGTTTCTAGTTATATGGAATTGCTTTGTTTTATCATATCATGCATTTTGCAGAGAAAGAAAATTTGTGTTTGTATGGGCTTCCCAATGAGACGTGGGAAGTTGCCTTGCCTGCAGAAGAAGTTCCTCCTGAACTTCCTGAGCCTGTATTAGGAATTAACTTTGCTAGAGATGGAATGGATGAAAAAGATTGGTTATCACTGGTAGCTGTTCATAGTGACTCATGGCTACTCTCTGTTGCATTTTATTTTGGTGCCCGTTTTGGCTTTGACAAGGATGCCCGGTAAATTGTTTTTCCCCCTTCCTTTATTTGCTGTATTGGCCATTACACTCCTCTCTCTCTCTCTCTCTCTCTCTCTCTCTCTCTCTCTCTCTCTCAAATAGGCATTGAAGGCAATTCATAGGACATAGCACATCATGCAATTAAGTTTGTTTTCCTGTTGAATATGATCCATTATGTATTTTGCACGAAGTACGAACGCTGGCACAGGGATATAAAGTTGAATGCGATCGTATGTATAAAGAAGAAACATCGTCCAATTGTATATAGATGTCCAAAAAAAAAAGTAACAAAACTTTTAGCATATACTAAATGTCTTCAGTAATAGGCGTGAGTGTTCATAATTATGATCTTTGATGTGTGATGCCCTGGATGTTGATGCTTAAATAATGAATGCTGTATCATGAGAGAATCATCCAGCAGACGGTCTTCATGCCATCCTATTGTAAATTCAGCCACTGTATTGTCATATCTTTGGTCTGTGAGTTATTAAATTGAATATTTGTTGTAGCATCTTCAATTGTTGTTCAAATTGATCTTCCGATGATGTTTGATTGGAGCCTTGAAGAATCTGTTAGAAGTTTTTCTTTTCTTTTTTTCTGTTCTTTATTCTTGAAATCAAACATGTAACAACCCAAATACCAAACAATCCGAATTCCAAACAATCCAAATCTTAACATTTCCATTGAGTACTTATCCAAGATTTAAGATTCCTGTTCAATCTTTACAGTTCACTCTTTCTTCCTGACAGTGCAGTGATGAATGTAGTCTGCAATCGGTGCACAACAATCAATGCAAAAATGTGGAGCTACTAACTTATTTGGTTATATGTAAACAATGTTAATTGTGATATTTAAACGATGATATAAGCAGACACCATCAATTTGCAATAACACGATTCATCTTATATTTGTATCATCATGCGAATATATAATACTGTTATTGCGTGCGCTACTAACGTGCACTGTACGCTACTAACGTGCACTACGTGCACTGTGTTTCTTTATCTTTGTCACTTGGAAACTCGCTAAATTAAATCTAAAGGTTTTTACTATGTATATCCATTTGAACTCTTCTTTCACCCACCTATCCTCTTCATTTAGTCACCCACACCGACCTTTTCATAATTTTTTTTATCCCCTTTCCGAAAGAATAAATCAACTTCTCCTCTCTATCTTTCTTCAAACAACAAAATCAAAATTTCTCCATAGTCTGTCTTTGATTAGTTTAATATTTCAGCGGGATATATAAATCTAGCTAATTTTGTTAAAATTAAGTTGTCGGCTTTAATTGTATTTGGAATTCCTTTTTTTTTTTTACTTTGTGACCTTAACTAAGATTAAGATAGCATAGAATAATTTGCTGCTCAAATTAGGTGTTAAGGTGTAACATATTAAAGAACATTCATTATACCTCGATAAAAAATATGCAATTGCTATTGTTTTATTGTTGGTTGAATAAGAAAAGAGAAAAACAATGAAACTAATTGTGGTAGAAGACAAAATGATATAGTTAAATATATTTATTTATGATAATCCATTCCCTAGAAAATTAGCAGGTTTATAGTTTTTTTGATTTTCATTCATATTCTAAGCTGAATTAAATATCTTAACTAATCGATTTTTAATCTGAAATTCATAAAATAAAATGTACTTCTGTTTTTCATCTCATTTTTTTGGTCATTAGTGATAAATAAGATCGAACATGATTATGTTTACGTTTGGATTTTATTATTTATATGTTGTCCGATTATTTTCATATCCTTTTTTGAACTTAAGGTGGGTTTTTGAAGTTGATTCCATGATTTAATTTTATTAAGGTGTTTAGGTGTGTGTAAATACTAACACCCAAACCAAATATATAATGTTGGAAAAGTTAAAAGCACATAAGTTGGATTCAGAATTTTAGATGAATTAAGGTAGTGACTCAGGCAATGGACCAAATTCAGAATACATATTTTAGCATATTCAGATTCAAATTGTGGGGAAGTGTATATCCTGTCTGTAAGGGCCAGCTTACATACATGAAACATATGTGCATCCCCTTTTCATGGGAGCATTCTGTATTTGTGTTACAATCTATAGTGCTTTGTGTTGTTTTTCTTTTAACTACACACACTGCTTTTATTATTGTGACATACTGCTTACAGGAGACGGTTATTCTCTATGATTAACGGGCTTCCATCCATATTTGAAGTTGTTTCTGGAACTGCCAAGAGGCAAGCAAAAGAAAAAACACCTACCAATAGTAGCAGAAGCAGTAAACCAAAGGTAAACTAGCTAAACTTGTCTCCATATTCATGTGTTACTGTTACTGAAACCCTCTTTGTACTATTTTTTTCTTCTGAAAAAAAAGTAACTCTTTTATTAGTTACCAGTGAATATATTCTATGTGCATTGAAAGATGATTTGTTATGGCCAATGTAACTCTCAGCTTATTCCGACGGTTACAAAACTCTCCAGTAGCAGTTAAATCATTCTTTGTAAGAACTTATGGGTAGGGTAGCTTTCCATGCAATACAGAAAATCTCTGGCAATGAGCTAGGACCAAGCACTATTTAAATGTCAAACAATTGATATAAATCCATATCTTGGCTAATTATAACTTTCTGGTTCAATTGTTCGGCATTCACAAGTGGTATGAATAATAACCTGTGATTTACCTTAGTTAATTAGGTGGACTAGGAAGCATTTTCAATTAAATATAGAAGTATTCATTTTTAATTGAATCACGTTTTTACGGTTGGTTATATTTTTGAAATTGTGTGATTTGACCTAATATACATCCCTATTGTGTTCTACTTTTTGTTAGCAATCAAGACAGTCAGAGATCAAAACCTCAAACATCTCCCCGCCAAAAGAGGACGAAGACAGTGAAGAAGAAGGAGAGGAAGAAGATGAAGGGGAACATGAAAACACGTTATGTGGCGCTTGTGGCGATAACTACTCAACCGACGAGTTTTGGATTTGCTGCGATATATGTGAGAGGTGGTACCATGGCAAATGCGTGAGGATTACTCCTGCTAGAGCTGAGCACATCAAGCAGTACAAATGCCCTGCTTGTAGCAGCAACAAGAGAGTTCGAGCCTAAGCTGCACATATTTTTAGTTCATAGGATGCTGTGGTCGCTGGCATTATTACTATTCGAGCAGTTTAATGAACTAGTTTGCTGTTTCCGTCCATATTAGGTTGTAGCTCTTGTTAAAGAATTCGTTTTTGTTCGTTGTATGCTTGCTTCGTTTACCTTGGTTTAAACTTTATTATTGTACTTCTTCTTTGAGGTACTTGACTCGGTATATTGCTTCAATAAATGGTCTTCATGCAATTCAAATAGTTTTTTTTTCTTTTCCTTTAGTACTTTTTGATTTGTGGCGATGCTGTTTACTTTGTACGCTGAGTTTCTTTTGCTGATGGTTATGTGATTCTACTAGCGCTTTAGCACTTTGCGAGGTATTAAATTGATTCTCTTTGTTGGAGGCTGGCTCATGCCTGCCTTATTGGGCAGTTATGTAAAGCATTTATGTTAGTAATTTGTCGCTGATAAAGTTTGAGAGAATATGCAAACTATGTCAATGACAAAAGAAAAGGAAAACTTCCACTTCATTTAGCACATTTGATTCCATTGATCCACTTGATGGTGGTACTAATGCAAAACTAAACTGTCATAACTCATAACAACTCAGAATTTTGCCTTTTTAGTGAGCTTCCATCTTCCTCAATATGAAAGCTGCTGCTTTGTAAGTCATCTTCATTAAACTCAACCCAAACTGTGCTTATCTTAGCCACCATCCCTCGTGCAAACGGATGAATTCCTAAACTTAGAGCTTTGTTTTCACGTTCTGTTATTGAAATCTGATGCTCGATCTTTGCTTCCAGTACCAAAATATCATCACTTGTAATGATTTTAACAGATGGGTATTCCAAACTTTTATTCACGCATCTCTTGCACTCGTCATAAAATTCATGAAGATTTGAAGTAGATACGCAAGCCTTCTTCAGTGTTTCGATAGTTAAAACTTGACTATCCTTCTTTAGATCAATGAAAGAACCAGACACAACTTCCACACCTTCACAAAAGCTCTCATAAACGTGAAAACTCTCTCTTAAGACCACATTCATCACACACTGCATCACATTGTTCGATCTTGAATCCTCAATAGGCAGGCATTCAATTACCCGGTCAAGCAGCCTTATGCACTTGGATATTCCATATACTGCCTCATTTTCTTCATTTGAGGCACTGCTAATGTGTTCCAACTTGCCTGCTTGGTTAATCAACCAATCCATCCTTTCTCCAACAAGATTAGAGTAATTCAACACAAAAGCACGAAGAGTATCATCATTGATATTCCTACTCTCCAATAACCACTTTGGATTAATTTTCAAGTCACCTGAAGCCCATAAATTACGAATATCTTGCTCAAAATATCGGTCACCTCCACGAATAAGGCGGTGTAGAAGAAACAAAGTCTTGAGAACTACTATAAGATCTTTAGAAGCTTCAAGCCTACTTGAAACTCTTCTACAAAAATATGTTATTGAACCCGGTGAGTTGGATATCAAGAAAAGAATCTGGTGTAAGTACTTATCTTCGGGACATACATTAGTGTTATCCGTTGATTGAATGGTGGCAATATCGATGCTTGAGAGGATATTTCTACTTGCAAATGAAGCTATAGTTGACATGACCATTCTTTTGAACTTCTTAAACATTAATTTTCTCTGAGTAGGGAGTGTAATAGGGTTACATATACATAAGTTTATGAAGATGGTGAGGGTATTTCTTCGAGGTGTAGAATTAAGAAAATGAAGATATTGTGACAACACTTATTTTAAGTTGGGAAGAAAAGTCACTTTTGTGATATGAAATCTATGTTTTTGTCTTGTGGCTTTCTACTTTTGGATATTAGTTTAAGAAGTCAACCTATCGTGTGCTTGGTGGATGAATCAAATGCTTTAGGTATAGGATTCCTAGTGTTCCATTAGCAACCTCTCAAAAATATTTTGACTTAAATCACTCCTTTTTTTAATCTTCCTGTCTTGTTTCCTGGTATTCTGTGGGGGAATTAATGGAAAAAAGGTAGTTTTCAATAAGTTGCTGTTTTCAAATAGCAGATTGGAAGTAGGCAATGTACATATTCTCATAAAAATATTTTTTGGACTTGATATTAAATCCAATTCCCTTGTCTGAAGAAAAAAGTACTTCGGCAAATTGTAAAATTAAAAAGTTAAAGTTGACATGCACTTAATCATGAGTTATTCAGATATAAATTGATAAAGAATATAATCTGTTCTTTTACTTTAGAGCCTATTGATTAATGATTGTTTCCTTATGCTTGGTTGATACCATAAAAGTTTTTAATATTATACATATCCAACGCTGCAATGACATTTCTAGAACATGTATGTTATGCAAAAATTACACAAAATGCTCCGATACCAATCTGTTGTGCGAAAAAGATTGCACAACTGCAGAAGAACAATAAAAAGGATCTAGATATGCCAATTGAACATCAATCAAACGGTAATTATTCTATTACACATCAAGTTACGAAGATATAATAATAAATAATGAAGGTAAATCATGAGGTAACAAATTGCGCAAACATAACAAATAAATCACTAATTCATTTCCTTAGTAAAGATGGAACAAAATAATCCTGCAATTATTTTTTGTCAACTCATGCAAATGCAATCAATAATTTATGCATTTCCGTATTAAAAATATTTACTTACCATTATGCATATTTATTTGTATCTATTTGTGATTTTGTATCACCAAATTTAGTATGTTATAAGTTTGTTTCTCATCCTTTTTAACTGAAATCTTGCCAGTCTCATGCAAAAAAGACAGTACTGACCTTCAGTATCCATATATATTTTTTCTAACCAAATCAAATTAATTTGTCAATCAATTTCCAAACTATATTTTGGTCTTTGTGGAAAATAGGAAGAATCAATTTGTGGACAAAAAATAGTAAATTGCAAGATACACATATAGGGCTGACAACGGATACTTTTGGATACAGGTAGTGCTATATCCGTAATCGCATCCGAAATTATTTTCGGATATCGGATATCCGTATCCGCGGATACGGACGAATATCGGATAATTATCCTATCCGCCAACGATCGATAAATCATGAAATATAAATGAAAATTTATAGTTTAACATAATTGTTTTTCAATTTTTTTATTACTAAAGTGTTAAAAATAAGCATATATGATGAAATTAAATAGGTTTGAGTAACTAATATGCATTTAGTGCATATGATATAAACCTTCGACTTAATAAAACAATAAATAAATCTGATTCATTGTACTAAAATACATATAATTTTGAGTATAATGTTAAAAATATTCGAACGGATAATTTTTGGATGCGGATATCTATGTATTCGTATCCGCATCCGTTTTTTCGGATATCGGATAATTACTCGCTTTTCGGATAAGGATGCGGACGAATCTCGAATTTTTTGGGTACCCGTTGTCAGCCCTATACACATAAACTAATATGTATTATTGTTTTATTTTGTTATGTTGGGGGGGGGGGGGGTGGGGGTTGGGAAGCATTTTTTTCTGTGGAAATTGATTCACAAAAACGATCACTTGAAATGAATATTATAATTTATTTTGTTATCAAACCCTATTTTTAATTATTATGGTCAAATGATTTTATATTATTTATGAAGTATGAAATGCTAGAACAATTATAAAAACAATATTGACCGCGTACTAATAGGTTTAGGATAGATATGCAAATGCAATCCTCCACATTCTTAAATCTCCCTATTAGATGTGTCATTGGACTACTAAGTTGATAGGGTTCAGCAATGACATGTAATAACAAAAAATTCATTTTGTTACAATTAAATGTTGTCATGAACATGTGTATATTCAATTTAGTAGTTCACCCCACCAAACCAAATTAGCGATATCCAATGCTAACGCACTTACCATTGGATAAATTTTCGTTGCCATACCAATGATAGTGTCGGAACATAGATGTTACTAACATGTTATACTCGTGCTTTGTTGAGCAAACATTGGTTTAATGTGGAAAGGGCACTGCGCAAATGGAATGTTCTTGGCATTATTCTTCAACTCAATTTAATTACCAGTAATTAAGGACAAGGTCTATATTCGTATGATTATTACTAACCACAATGGGATACGGTTTGCAGTTTATGGGGGAAATTTGTTCACTAGTTAATAGAGGTTTATGATTTAATTATAAACTGAAGATGGAAAGCTGTCTTTGCACATTGATACCCACCAAACAGTTTTCTATTATGTAAAGATAGAAAGCTGTTTTTTTTTTAAGTTTCTATCCAGCAAAATTGACGAGGAAACCACTGAAATCAACCAAGGCGATTTCACTAACAGTCTCCAAAGCTAGAAAAGCTTACGCAAAACATGGGCGAGTTAAAAGATCTAGATCTGGGGTTTTATTCATGTTTCAGTTCCTCTTGCTATTTCTGTGTCTTCATCCGCCAAGTTTATCTCAACCATCCATTTTTGCATGATACGACTAGTTAGTAGTTTGGTGAAATCCATCGAGTACACAACCCTGTGAGGTTGAGATTTATTTGGAGACGTTAGGACAGCTATTTCGAGGTGAGAGAAATTAAGTTACTTTATTCATAATTAGTTATGGATCTTAGGGGTGGGCATAAACCGCACCGCAATGCGGAAACCACCCAGACCGAACCGTAAAAACGGTACGGAAAACCACACCGAATTCTCTCTCTAAAGCAAACAGCCCAAACCGAACCGATTCGCAATGATATGGTTCGGTTGCGGTTTGAACTTTTATCAAACCATATTAAACCGAACTGAACCGCATAACTACACCGACAATATTATGTTAAAAAAATTAACAAATTCTTATCTAACTTTTAATTTAGGTAAATTTTATTCTAATACACAACTTTAGTAAGTTAATCCACCCTATTTTATAGAATCATTGACTTTCACTAAAATTCAAATTTTAATCGGTGTATCCACCTGAAAAAACTTACCTATTTTTTCTTCTTCTCAGCCTTCTTTTCTGCGTTTTATCTTATATTGTTTCTGAAATCTTACCATCTAAATCCAAGTTTAAGTGGAGTAATTCAACGTAATAATAATAAGTAATTTGATTATTTTTTGTTTGAAGTTGATTATTTATATACAAAGGTGTCTTACCATCTAAATGATCATGGTTCGCGGTGCTTTGCAAACAGCCAGATTATGAATAAATACAATAAAAACTATGTTAAAATGATGAAACCCATAAAGAAGTTAGAAGATAGTTCAAAAAATTTCAAGTGAAATAATGAATTAAAATTTAATCAATCAAACAATAGTGGTTTTTCAATTCGGTGGTTTAATTCCTTGTAGTATAAATTGGAAAGTCTGGATGGTTTAACATGTTGAAATAGTAAGACAACATTTGTCAGTTATACAAACTACAACAAAAAACAAGCAAGTAAATTCTTCATCAGCTATTTTTTTGCGCTCATCCTTCTATGATTTTTGTTATTAACCAATGAATATTGCAGATGTGATGTATCGATTATAAGCATACTGTGACACAATTGTTTATGATTTAGAAATGTGGCAAGCTAACACTATATTCAATGGATGCCCAAAAAAATGTTTTGTTTTTTAAGAAGTTAGCTGTCTGCAGATGCCATTTGCATTGATTTGCATTATTTGTGGTTGTCGGTTTGTATTGAAAAATTAGGAATGACTTATGTGTGAAATGCAGAATGTAAAGGGTGAACATATAAGTAGATTGACGCTATATTTCTTGTATCTCTTGCGAGCTGGTTATCCCAATTAGTATTTGTCATGTTAGTTTTTTTCTTTAATTCTGCGGATATGTACACAATTGTATGGTTTTAATTACCCATGGTTGTCGTATATTGTAATGTAATGTGGTTCCCTTCTTTTGTATATGTTTGCTGTTTTCGATTGTCCTGTAGAATGAGGGGTTTTATAATGTCTTGGTTAAACAAGAAGCACGAAAATCAATTGCAAGGTATATAATAGGGTGAAATTTTTAAGTTAATCCACTCGTGGATTAACTTACAAAATAGTTGTGGATTAACTTATTAAAATCGTGGATTAGAATACAAATTACCTTTAATTTAACGATATATATTCTGTTTTCAACGTATGTTGTAGTTATATTAATTAAAGATAACACTATGTGTTTTAACCTTCAAGTGATACAACGTCATACAATCGTAAATTGATTGTTGATGGAAGTAATTTTCGTGTTTCATATTTAATAGGGTTCAAACTGGACCGAACCAAAAGCGGACCGTATTACATCGAAACCGAACTGAAATCGAACTGTTTAAACGGTTAGTATAATGGTTTGTATTTTTGATCAAACGTTTGATGCGGTGCGGAAGCGGTTTGAGTTTCAAACCGCACCGAACCGAGCTGCGCCCACCCCTAATGGATCTTGCTATAATATGTAATATCTTTACCGATGAAAAAAAGAAAAAATACACGGGCTGTTAATGGGTCGTGTCGGGTCGGGTTTGGGTTGATTTATAAAAAGGTCAAGTCAACCTGTGTATTAAACGGATTCTCAATTCTAACCCGATCCGTTTATAAACGGGTTGACCCGACTCGACCTGTGTAATCCGTTTAAGTAAATGGGTAGTGTCGGGTTTAACTGTTTGACTCATTGGTAAATATTGACCACTAATATAAACATTAAAAGAACCAAATCACTAATAGGCAGTACTATTATATAATCACCAACAGACAACAAGTTACAAAATCACCAATATGCAACACGTATAAAGCATAAAGTCATCATATCTAAAAATCATTCTTCATACACAAGAACATATGACCATACTATTGAATTTTTAATTCAAATATTTTATGAAGAGGATGTAATCATTTAATTGATTTGATTAATTGACTGATTGATTAATTAATTGACTAATTGATTGATTGATTTTATCATAGAAGGAAAGAAACAAAAGTTTATATTCTGGAGTTATTTTAAAGAGGCAGTTTGGATAATTGCCTCAGTCTTCTATATTCTCCATATATGCAGTCTTCTTGGTTAGATCAAAACATCAATCAATAATAAAAAACCATGTGAGAATATCTGGTGAGGTTGTG
This sequence comes from Allium sativum, assembly GCA_030737875.1. Lineage (NCBI taxonomy): Eukaryota > Viridiplantae > Streptophyta > Magnoliopsida > Asparagales > Amaryllidaceae > Allium > Allium sativum. The sequence goes on along the minus strand of CM060909.1, from coordinate 375,228,647 downwards.
TGCCTCTAGGGGCTTGCGCCCTAGAGAGGAAGATGTAGGACTTTGGGTTGAGGGTTGCTATTCCTATTTACTGCTGAAAGACGTAGTTGGTGCATCCAGATTGTTCAAGGTTTGTCGTCGTTCTTCATCACTCTTCTGCTCCACAATGTCATCTTGTTATTATTTGCCTATCCCAATAAGGTTATTGATTCAATTGTATTTTGTTTATTTTTGGTTTTGAGTGTAAACAAAATTTGTTTTTGGTGAATCAATAAAGAAGGTGGTTGGGTGGAATATTTGTGTATTGCTATTATTTATGATCCATTGTGTTGTTATTTTCAATCAAATTCATCTTCAATTGATTGAGTGAAATAGATTTTCAGGCATTTTGTCAAACTTCCACTGTGCACAAAATCCCAACAGTTGGTATCAGAGCAATTTTTGCATAACAAATTGTTATCGGATCTTAGTTCATCGCATATCTTGGAGTGTTTATTGAATTGAAGATTGTAAATGTCGGAGATGATGTTGCTTTTCGTGGATGACTATTTTTGATGGCGGATATTGGGGGATATGGAAGTCTATGATGGTGGATGTTTATGCCTCAATGGTCTGATTGATGGAGATGAGAAGAAACCTTTTGATATGGATGAGGGAAGATGGAAGAAGATGAAGAAGAAGGCGGGTGACGGTTGAAGAACCTAGTCCACAACAAAGTGGAGATGTTAATTGGTCACCGCTGATGGTCCTAAGGTGGAGGATCATGGTATCGACAAGGGTCTGGATGTTGATGATGCTCGAGGGATCCCAGAGATGAAGAGATCATGTCAAACGAAAGACGAATGCCGAGTTGTGAAATCCACAAAGATGAGATGAAGATCTTGTGGTATTGCAAGCACTTTCTAAACCGTTAATTTTGTGTGGTGCAGCTCAAGTGGTAGATGCATCTTTTGCAGACGGTGGGTTGTGTTTGTAATTGAGGTGTGGTCGTAGTCCTTTCGACTGGGTGTATCTTGTTGCCTTGAAATCGAGGTTGATTTTAATTGAGAGTAGGTGTTGTTGAAAGAGCTAGGTTGACTTGTTTGTGGATTGTTGGAGATATGTGATATTTGAATCAAGGTGGAGTGTTGAATTTTTGATTCAAATATTTTATAAAGAGGATGTAATCATTTAATTGATCGATTAATTGACTCATTGATTGGTTGATTGACTGATTGATTGATTTGATTGATTGATTTTATCATAGAAGTAAAGAAATGAAAGTTTATATTCTAGAGATACTTTGAAGGGGCAATTTGGATAATTGCCTAGGTCTTCTATTCTCTATATATGAAGTCTTCTTGGTTAGACCAGAACATCAATCAATAATAAGAAACCATGTGAGAATATCTGGTGAGGTTGTATGCCTCCAGGGGCTTGTGCCCCGGAGAGGAAGATGTAGGAATTTGGGCTGAGGGTAGCTATTCCTATTTACTACTGAAAGACGTAGTTGGTGCCTCCAGATTGTCCAAGGGTTTGTCGTCGTTCTTCATCGCTCTTCTGCTCCAACAATGGTCATCTAGATATTATTTGCCTATCCCAATAATGTTATTGATTCAATTGTATTTTGTTTATTTTTGGTTTTAAGTGTAAACAAAATTTGTTTATGGTGAATCAATAAAGTGGGTGGTTGGGTGGAATATTTGTGTATTGCTATTATCTCTGATGCATTGTGTTGTTATTTTCAATCAAATTCATCTTCAAGTGATTGGGTGAAATAGATCATGTTTTTCGGGCGTTTTGCCAAACTTCAGTTGCGTACAAACCCCCAACACATACTGCATACATAAAAATAACAAATGGAAGAGATACAGTTGTTATAAGTAAAATATAACTAACAACATATAAGAATAAAATTTTCCAATCAGATCTGAGCTTTTTTTTCTTAAACAACATACGCACCTCCTACCTCTTCTCTAATTTCCTCTCCTCAACCATAACTGCTTTAAAACGCTACAGCTTTCCTCTCTTCGTCTTAATGTGGTGGCCCTATTGGGTTTCCTTGAAGTGGTTTCGGCTTGCTACGGGTTGGTCTGCCTGATACGACGTGGTGTGACTTCGGTCAGTGAATCTTCTTCTTTCTCTGACGAATTCGTGTCTCGCCTTTTACGGGATACTTGCTAAGTGTAAGTTTCAGCATCAACTGAGTTCCAATTGTGCTCTCATATGTGACTGATTTTCAGCAAGCGAGGTATGATTTGGATGTTTTCTATAGCTCAGTGAGTTCAATTTGAACGGCTTAGCTTGTATTGTCCTAATGGTTGTGATGGTTTCGTTTTTGAGGTTTTGTGATTCAAGTGACCTAAGTTTTCGACTTGTAGTTTCAGTTTTAAATGTTTGTGGTGTTTTATTGAGTTAGTTTTAGATGTTCGAGTTTCATCTTTAAGGTTTGGAGGTTGTGTATGCCATGTTATATCGTTCTGGTCAGTTTTTCCATGGCCATTTTGTCCATCATCTTTTTATTCTTCTCGCCAGTTGGGTATACCTTGCTTCTTGTTTGGCTACACACGTGAAGCAACTGCTCAGACCGTAGTTCAACTAGGAGGTGGAGGTTGCCTGCGTTGTCTGTATTCGGTAGCTGGTTGGGCGGTTTCTATGGGCGGTATGTAAGTTTTCATGCGATGCCTACTTTACATGGTGAGAACTATACGTCCTTACTGTGTTCAATGTGGTACGATAGGGAAGGTGGTATTCTGTTAGGGTATGGTGCTCCAAGAAACCTGCTACTGCTGAGATCTATATTTTATTGCAGTAGTCTCATGTCATGACTCTGAGCACGCTTTGTTGTGTTCAGTATGTTGGCTCGCCGAATACCGTGGGCTTGTTTGTAATAGTAGTACTTTGTTCTGTCCAATTATTATTGTATTTGAAAGTTATGTGCTTCTTTCTGAAGTATGAAAACCATGTAATGTAACGTCTCCCTGCGTGGAGTACTTATGAAAATTGTAGTCTAGTAATTTAGCTAGCTCCAGTGTTGTAAGCCTGATAGGTAGAGTGGACGAAACACTATTAACTCCGTAGGCTGTGGACGGTCCACCTTAAAAACCGAACTAGCGGATTGCAACCACAGTCACCTGTACTATACTGTATTTTTTTTCCAGAAGAAAGGTAGAGGCAATGTACATTTCCCCGCCATATATAAATATTACGTAAAAGAAATAACATCCAGTTGGCCACCATATTACAACCCACACCGCTCTCATAAGAGCCAAAATATGACATCATAAACCCAGCTCGCGCAGGAGCATACAAAATATAACAAGCATCACCACCAAAATACAAGCATCAGCCACAAAAAGAAGAAAGAAAGCAAAATAAAGTGGCCAACAACATCTCCTCTAAGAAGCGTGGAGGAAATCACCAAGATTCGCTGCCATCTGTAACAAAATCAACAAATAACCAACTGTCAATGCCCATCCACTTGTAGTAAAACTTCAAAACTTGAAACAGTACTGCATTCGAAGATGTAGCAGAAGTTTTAAAGCACCTATTGTTCCTTTCGTACCAAATAAACAAATAAAAAGACAAATTAAGCAAAGCAAGTTGTTTTGAAGGAACTTTTTCCTAAAACAGAAACTGGTCACGCAGAGCATCTTTCCATATTAGGTCAATGTTAGCATTAACTAAACTTATAACCCAGACATAAAAATCCATATCACAATCATGAAATAAGTGGGTATAGTCCTCTTCCTCGGCTCTACAAAACACACATGCAGAATCTACATGAAGATTCTTCCTTCTCAGCAAACTTTTTGTATTTAATTTTCCATGTAGTACAATCCACATATGCATTCGAACCTTCATCGGGACATTAAAACTCCATATGTAGGAAAAACACATGAGTTTTCTTCCAGAGAAATTCATTAGATCATAGCAATGCTTTACTGAAAATTTCTTTTTATTTCTCCACAAACACTCGTCCTCTTCATCTATAAGAACCACATTCTGAGTCTGAAAAGCTTCATAAGCTGAAGTAAAGCTCTTCCTTCAATTAATCTATTAAAACTCAATTTCCACTTGAAGCCATCAACTGAAGAATCATAAACTTCATAAACCATGGCTAACTTATCACAAGAGATCTCATATAAAGCATCAAATTCTGAGATCAAAGCAATTGGAAGAATCCATTTATCTAGCCAAAAATAGCTCCACCTCCCATTTTTCCCTTTCAAGTTAAAAGGCACTTTAAAAATTTGAGAACAGCTTAAAACACCCTTCCAGAAAGCTGATGGACGATCAACATTTTTGTATAGGGAAAAAACTCCATCATAACAAGTATTAACAACCCATTCACACCAAAACATATGTTTGTGAGATGAAATACTCCATAACCATCTACACAGTAATGCGATATTCATTTCTCTCAAATTCAAGACTCCCAATCCCCCTTGCTCTTTAGATTTGCACTCCTGCTTCCACAAAATTAAACAAACAGCAGCACTAGCATTTCTTTCACCTGACCAAAGAAAATTTCTTCGCACCATATCAATCTTATTGATAACCCAGTCTGGAAAGTGATAAAAAGACAACCAATACAAAGGAGTCCCTGAAAGAACATAATTAACCAATACAAATCTCCCAGCTTTAGATAAAGACCTCCCCTTCCACTTGGATAATTTAGTATCCACCTTATTAATTAGTGTATACCAATCATCCTTTAACAATTTGCCTGGTCTAATGCATATGCCAAGATAATTCAGAGGAAATGATCCAACTTTGCAATTCAACATTTCAGCAATACCATCAGCAACTCTATTGTCTGTCCCAACCATTAAAACTGAGCTTTTATGAAAATTAATTTGCAGACCAGAAATACTCTCAAAAGTATAAAGAATAAATTTGAGAGCCGCAATATACTTACAGTCAGGCTTACTGAAGACTATCGTGTCATCAACGTAATGCAGAGACGTAATACCTCCCATTACGAAATCATCACCAAAACTCTTCAGAATCCCATTCACACAACTGACCTTCGAAATCTGAGTGAAAACATATGCTGTCAAATCAAAAAGTAGTGGTGACAATGGATCACCTTTCCTCAAACCTCTCTTAGAACCGATAGTCTACCTAGCCACCCCATTTACAAACACATTTGCCTTGGTTGCCACAAAAATGCCACTAATCCACCCTATCCATTTCCTGCTAAAGCCTCTAGCTTCCAATAAACTCAAAATAAAATCCCAGTCCACCGTGTCAAACTCCTTAGCAAAATCCAGTTTCAAAAGAGCACAAGGTAAAGAATATTGTGTACAATATGATACAATCTCTTGGACCATGGCTGCCCCTTCAAGAATATGTCTGCCTTTAATAAAAGCAGTTTGTGACTTGTCAATGAGTTTTTCCATAACCACTTTTAGCCTATTAGCAAGTACTTTAGTAGTTAACTTATAAGTACTATTTAATAAGCTAATCGGTCTAAAATTTGATGGAGACAAGGAACCCTCTTTCTTTGGAATGAGAAAAACATTTGCGTAAATAATCTTCTCAAAATTAATAGAACCCTTCTCTAAATTCTGAACAAATTGATGATGTCCACCTTGATCCAGTTCCAATAGTTTTTAAAGAAAATTTTTGGAAAGCCATCCGGACCTGGTGCTTTGTCATTGGGCATTTCATTTAAGACAGCAAAAATCTCCTCTTCAAAGAAACTTGAATCTAAACAAGATTGATCCAAATTAGTTGGATATAAAGCTTTCCAATCAACCTCTGAACTGATATTTCTACATGAACCAAACAACTTCCCATAAAAATCTATGAAAATTTTATTCAAATCCTCCTGCTTAGAAATCTCCACACCATCATGTTCAACACTGCAAATCATATTTGAACGCCATCTCCTAATGGCTATTCAATGAAAATAACCAGTGTTTTTGTCACCTTCTTTAACCCATTGGTCTTTAGAACGTTGTATCCAATATACTTCTTCTTGATCAATAACTTTCAAAAGCTCCTTTTCTTTATCCTTTAATAGATCTTTCTCCATAACAGATAAAGAACTCTGTTTAGCAATGATATTTAAATTTAGAATCTCATTCTCCAAATTTTCTTTTCTCCTTTTAATAGAACCAAAAACTTCCTTGTTCCACTTCTTCAAAAAGCACCTCAACAACTTCAGTTTTCTTCTAATGGACCCAGCAACATCATCCAAATTCGAGAATTCAGACCACTTATTCATCAACATATCATCAAAACTGTCCTCCAAACACCACATTTTTTCAAACCTGAACAGAGAATTCCTAGGCAAGCGATCTCCATAATCAAAGACGATTGGACAATGATCATAGATCACTGATGCAAAGCCCCTCTGAGATGAGAGAGGATGCAGGTCTTCAAATTCCGGATTTATGAAAAATCTATCAAGCTTCACTAACGTTGGATCATCCCTTTTATTACTCTAGGTGTAATTATGATTGTTTAATGGAAAATCAATCAAATTACATTCTCTTATACACTCTCCAAAATCATCCATGTCTTCTCCATAGTTTTCTGCTCTTTTATTTCTCTCAAATGAGAACCTCGTTACATTGAAATCTCCACCAATTAACCATGGTCCATGAAAAGATTTATTAAATTGCGAACAGTCATCCCAAAGAACTTTCCACTCCTCTCTGGTCTGAGGACCATAGACATTAGTGAAGTGATAAAGAACTCCAGTACTCTTCCAACTTAACACCACATTCAAACAATGCAAATTTTTTAACTCCTGTTTCAATTCCCACTTATCACATTTCAAACCAATCATAAGGCCACTTGAACTGCCATAAGCATTCAAATGACTCCAACCATCCAACATCGAACCACCCAGGGACATGAAACAGAAATCATTAGCATTATCAATCTTAGATTCTTGAATGAAAACAATATCAGGATTAAGAGAAAACAAAACATTCTTAATCCTATGGCATTTTTTGGGTTTGCCCAAACCACGCACATTCCAAGAAACTATAATCATTTATTCGAGTTAACTCTCTCTATTTCCTTCTTCTTAAAGTCAGCAATGTTTGCATCAATGTTATTCAAATTAAACCCTGATTTAACAGCTAAATCATAAAGTTGATCATTCGACAAGCTATTTAAAAAAGCAGGAACGGAAACACTACCTTCCAGCGGATGCTCCATATTCTGACTTCTTCTTGCGCTCCTCCTTAACAGAGTAACACCAGAAGAGCCCACAGCTTCCTTGCCCTTAGATGTAATGCGAAAGCTACCCAGCACAGCAGGAGTGTCCCCCACTTTATCACCATCCAGATCATCACTCTTAAGCACCTCCTCAATCCTTCCAACCACCAGCGACCTCTCCTCATTAGCATGCAAGTCCTCCATGGCCTCCTGTACATATTCACCACCAAAAATATTAGATGGTTCTCCCCACTCTTCAAGAATGTTCAGAAAGACATTCTGACGATGAACATCACTTTTAGCCTTCCATGTCTTTAGAATACCTTCAGAATCCTTTCTAAACACAATGTTTTTAAAATCATTTGGATCTGGCATCTCATTAGGATTCCCAAAGAACCTGCTAATCTCCACCTCATGATAAGATTTTCATGAATAAATTCTCAACAATGATTGCAAATAAACTGGCATAGGAACTTCAACCTCCACCCTAAGATATGATAGATCAACTACATTCCAAACCTTCTGCTACAAATTCGTAACCTCCCCTACTTTCATCAGAATCAAGCTAACCATCCAACGATTGCGAAAGATGAGCGGAAGATTCTTCAGTGTGATCCAGATCTTTGTCATCTCCTTGGGTTTAGCAGAGTTAAAGCGAAGACTCCAAGGTCTCAAACAAAGAACACCCCTCTTAGCGTTTAAAATTCTTTCGCCATCCAAGAAATTCCAAGGAAATTTCACCATAAAATCGTTGTTGAACCGCTTCACACTCCAAACCCATCGATGCAAATAGCTAAACTCCCTCTTTAGGCACTGCTCCACATGATTCATCGAGAATTCACCTTTTACATTTGAAATAACTACCCAAGAATTGAGTCTCTCCATATCATTATCCCCAGTAAATTGAGAGATATGTATTTCGTTTCCTATCACCATTCTCCTTTTCTTTTGCGGTTTTTGTGAAGGGATTTTAGGTGGAACTTCTAAAGAATTTAGAGAGTTTCTTGGAGGATTTCTTTGTGATTTTTTATTCTCTAAACACTGATAGCCTTTGTGACCAGTCTTTTTGCATTTGAAACAAATTACTGGATTTCTACAATCCCTAATCCAGTGATCAGATTCTCCGCACCTAAAGCAACCTTTCTTTGATTTGACATAATTCAGCTTATCAGAATATGAATTGGAATGTTTTCTTGAATCTTGCATCTTATTTTCCTCGAATTTCGGAGCTGGATTGTTTAGTAATGCTTCTTTGAAAGTCACATGAGGTTTGGTGTATGAAAGATCCGTTGTATTCAGGTTTTCTTGAATTAAATTCGTAGCTGACGCCATAAGACTTCAGACGCCATTAAAGAAGGAGGACGCCATCCGCTACTATACTGTGTTTTTACTATTGGTCATAATAAAAAAGTGTTACGAATCACTATACAACCAGTTGGCCTTGCCCACAATAAAAAAGAATAAATTAGTAAAATATAGCAGCTTAAACATGAATATATGAGCATACTGGTTATTGCATACATAAAAGACTAACACTAACAACATACATAAAAGACTAACAGTATGGAAGAAAAACAACATATAATCGGGTTTGACGCGTCAAAATCGGATTAGCGGGTCAACCCACCCATTTATAAATGGGTCAAATTCGGGTTGATCGGAAAATGACCCGCTAACTGAACTGGTCGGGTTAACCTGCTAATTTCTGTGCGGGTTTCGGGTCGAGTAGGAAACTGACAGCCCTGCACCGAACGCGTGCTTCATTTTATCCATAGTCGATGGCAATTAACCATCGATCGATGATGTATTGTTGTTTTTATGTTGAGTTGATATACTTTGTACAACCAAATGCCAAACCCATAGACTTGGTACTTGACGCATTATTTCAATCGGTCCGATACAACTGAACGACATCTGTTGTCGTGTTAATATATCTTTATCGTGTCAAAGCCAGAAATTCAGGATACTTTTGGTTTGTAATTTTAAATTTTGAATTTTTTATGAAAAAATGCATTGTATTTCTAAAGGTGATCAATTCGAAAAACGATTATAATATATAAACTTGAAAACGATTTTTGTTTATTTTTTGTCATTTCACCTTTTTGTTCTGCTCTCTCTATACATCTTACTTCTTCTTCCCACGTCGTCCTCATATTCCACACATTTTGAATACATACTGAAAATGCAAAATTCAATTTACAAACCAATCAAATCCTGGTATATTGGTCCTTTATTTCCATCGGTCCAGATACGCTAATTAATGGGTTATAGCCATCCTATTCTTATATAAAAATCTTAATTTGCCATCGTACGATGTATACTTAACATGAAAATCTTAGTTTGCAAGGTCTACGTGATAGCCTGCATTCTAACAAGCTCAAATTATAAAAAATATTCAAAACCTCAAATCCATTGGAATATGCACTTTTTGTTTGGTATCGTACAAAAAAGCAAAGATGTTCAACAAAGCACAATTAAATAACTCACAACAGAATAATTTAAAATATAATAATGAATAAGTGCTAACCATATAATCAACACTCTCAAATCAAGTGTCTCCATCAACACCAATCATGCACCAAAACAAACAGTGTTTGCCTTCTATTTACCTATGCATTGTTTTGAGGAGGGTTAGAAAAATGTTTTTTGACTGGTAAATTATACATCTTATACATAACAATATCATATACTGACTGCAACCATTTATATCATGTTAAGTTTCATTTTAGGTCGTTCAACCTCCATTAGTGCATATGAACCGCGCCAATCTACTTCCTAACAGATTTACTTTATATATATATATATATATATATATATATATGAAGAGTGTTTTGGGGCACCCCTTTTTTGTAGCATCCCTTTAGCACCACTACCGATTATGTGAGCTATGGTAATCCAAATTCAACAAGAATTTGTAGATTTTTAATCCACATATATACTATCATTTATATAAAATTTGAGCTTATTTCGACATTCGTAACATTTTCAAAATCTTAACTCAATTATTTATCGTTCAGACATTTATTCGAACCGTTAAATTTAAAAATCAAATATATTATTTTATGAATGTCGGAACGAGCTCAAATTTTGGATAAACAATAATATATATGTAGATTGAACATCCACAAATTCTTGTTGGATTTGGTTTGGTGTAGCTCACGAACGAGTATGAATCCTGCAAAATAGGGGCGCCTTAGAACACTCTTTATATATATATATATATATATTGTAACAACCCGGAAAATCCGAGCCAATTTAAAATTTTTATTTTGGCAATTTTGATGAATTTTTAAAATTTAAAATGAACTATTTTAAATAATAACGACGAGAAATTTATTTTGAACAGAATTCGAACGTATATATTTATATACGTCGTCATTAGAATATAATATTTTATTTTAATTATAAAAGGAATTGAAAATGGCGCGGTAGTTCGAAAATTCGATTTCAAAGTTCAAATGAATGTACCGGATTCAAAATAAACCGGATTTTGGCGAAACCAAAAATAATAGAACCTAATTGAGAATATCTTTCCAACGAATCTAAAAAATTGAAATTTCATAGCGGGAATCAAAAGTTACGTTCAGTTGAAAATTCAGAATAGTCGCTATGGAATTTTGGGCCCTTGAAAATGGAAATTTTGCCAACAACCTCGGTTTTCGACGAAACCACTTTTGTTGGATCCGTGATGTCAAGTTATTGCTAGGTTTCAAAATTCATAATTTTTCGAATCAATATGTGAGCATGGCAAAGGAAACGCGTTTTACGAGTTTTAGTTGATTTTAATCGACTGGAAAAATGGCCATTTTTCAAACGGTCTCAGAATTTGACGAAATTAGTTTTGTTGGGACCGTATCGTCAATACGAAGCTAGAAATAATTTTTTTATAATTTTTCGAGTTAGTATGTGACCCCAGTAAATTGTAATGTGCGTTCAAATTCAATATATAGATTTATAATTTTATTTTGACGAAAACTGATCGAAACGAGCGAATCAGCCTACGATACATATCCCATTATGTTCGGAATGGGGGTAATTAGCTATGGACGACAGTCGGTGAGTTCGATTTCGAGGTCGAAATTAAAAGTTGCTTTTTGAAATAATTAAAAAAATAAATAGAAAACCCTCTCTTTTTCCCCTTACTTCCTCTCAGCCTCCCCCCCGGTCAGTTTTATTTCAACGAAAAGGAAAAAAAAAGAAGAAAAGGAAGAGGGAGGAGCCGTCGCTCCTCCGACCAAGGCGTCATCGCGCCTCAGGCGCTGGCCACCAGCTCCCTCTCCCTCGCGTCTCCTCCCCTCTCTGCGATGAACGCGAGCCCCTCTTCCCCCATCGACGAAGACCCAAGCCCTAGCACCCTGGAACCCAAATCGCGCCCAACCCGAACCCATTCAGCCAATCCGCCTCCAGCAGTCCACCGCGCGACGCACGAGTGAACCCCGAACGCCCCCTCTCCCCTTCACCAGACCAGCGAGCTCCAAACCCCCCCTCGATCGATTTTCCTCCTTCGAGCAGCGACCTTCCAGCCTTCGATGAACCCCAAGCACCCTCTTCCAATATAAAATGTGAGTTTTATTCTTTTCCTTATTTTATTTATTTCTTTGATTAAAACTGAATTTTAATTAAGGAAAGATTCGATTTTTCAAAATAGAAAAAGATTGGGTTTTTATCATTAGGAAAGATTACATTTTTAGATACGAAAAGTTGTGAATTTTATAGCGTGTAAAGAATAGATTTTTGTTTAGAGAAAAGATTTGATCTTTAGTTATAACAAAGATTTGATTTTTGTTTAAATGAATAACAAATAAAAATATGATTTTTACATTATATAGATAATAAAAATTCGATCTTTATTATGTAGGAGATATAAAAATATGTTTTTTATTCATGTAGAATAATAAAAATATAATTTTTATTATATTGCTAGCAAGATAAAAATATAATTTTTTATCATGGAAGTAGCGTTGTAAAGAAGTGATTTTTACATATGTAGCAGGGATATAAAAATTCGATCTTTATATTAGAAGTGAATATAAAAATATATTTTTTATAGGAAGGAGCATTATAAAAATATAATCTTTATTATATGAACACCATTTTAAAAATAGAATTTTTATCTATATAGTAGCGATGTAAAAATAGAATTTTTATCTATATAGTAGCGATGTAAAAATAGAATTTTTATCTATATAGTAGCGGTGTAAAAATAATTTTTCTATCCATATAGTGTGATTATAAAAATGTGATTTTTATATATGTAGTGGCTACGGGCAACGAAATTGACAAAAGGCGAGCACGACGGAGATTTCTACATATGAAGAGTCGTGGCGTTTGGGTTAGCTAGTCGGTGAGAACTTCTCACTTTAAATCTTATTTTCTAGTTAAAATATATACTAGGATGCAGACGGTGTTTAGCAGCACCCGACACCCGTCGTCCACAGACCATGGACGGCTTGTATGCTTGTTTGTTTGATTTTGATGTGTAGTTGATTGTGTGATGTGAAATGAAATAAAATATTTATATAGTTAAAAATATTTTATAGTTGAAAATAGAATTTTTAACATGTATTTAAAAAGAAATAAATATATAAAAACAAATCGGACGATTTGTTTATATACACACATTTGACTGATATTGATTGGGACGATAAATTTTACACATCGCCCAACTGCACAAATAAAATCTGTGTTTGATTTTTTGAAGCGCCACATGGGTATTGGGATGATATATGACATACACTAATCCCAATAATTAGTTGTATGTCGATCAATTGATTGACAGGCTGTTATAAGCGTTAAATATTTATATTTGATGCTTATACAGTGTAGAACGCACTTTAGATGATGGTTGATTGTTTATCGTCATTGTTGTATATATGAATTTGATGAAATCCCTATAACTGAAATTATATGGTAATTGACTGTGTCTGATTCCAGTTCAGAATTATCGAATAATTTAAAAATAATATTCTTTGAATATTGAAATGTGAAGCCGTGTTAAGTAGTTACACGCCATTTTAACACGAACGGGAATTTTGTCGATTTTATAATGAATATTGAAAAGTGATTTCAAAATCGAATATTTTGAAAATATAATTGAATTGAAATTGAATAAATTTAAAATTCAAATTGAATTGAAAATGAACTAAAATCGAATTGAAAATAAAATGAATTCAATTCGAATTGAAAATAAAATGAATTCAATTCGAATTGAAAATAAAATGAATTCAATTCGAATTGAAAATAAAATGAATTCCATTCAAATTGAAAATAAAATGAATTCGAATTGAATTTAAAATAAAATGAATTCGAATTGAATTGAAAATAAAATGAATTCGAATTGAATTGAAAATAAAATGAATTCGAATTGAAATTGAATAGAAATGAATTCAAATTGAAATTGAATAGAAATGAATTCGAATTGAAATTGAATAAATTTAAAATTCAAATTGAATTGAAAACGAACTGAAATTGAATTAAAAATCGATTTGAACTGAAATCAATTTGAAATGAATTTAAAACGAATTTATAAGGAAAAGTTCAATTTTAATTTGAATTTTGAAATGAAGTTGAAATCATTTCGAAAACGAATTTAAAAACGATTTATAAAATACGTTTTAAATGGAAATCGATGAAATATATATTACATATATTATATATATATTATATAATGGCCTGAATAGAACGCGTCGCGCCGCGGTAGTTCATGAATTTCAACCACTGACTTCGAATTGACGTTATGGGAGATCCGACCGTTGGATTCTCCTAAAACCGGAACCGTTGGGTTCATATCGAAAAGAGATTTCCAATGAATATTAGAAATTTGAAATCTAACGGTTGGATTTGGAATTATGTCCAAATTAAATTTGGGAAAGGTCGTTGTAAGTGCAGTTCGATGGCCGTTATTGAAAATCGACTGAATGGGCCTTGATAAAATTATTAAAAATATCAATAATTTCTGTAAAATCATAATAAATGAATTGGAAAGAACTGGGATGAAAAATTCCACATTTGAAAGGATAAAAATATTTTTTTTCGAAATGAACTAGTTTTGAACTAGAATTATAATCCAATATTTTCAAATAAATAAATTGAATTTGAAGTGGTTTTGAAAATAATCAGAATTTCCAATATACGAATTGGAATGGATTTGAATCGAAATTATGTTCGGAATATTTCGATGTTGGATTTCGTGATTATACAGATATGGTCGTGGAAATTTGAAAGATATATATATATATATATATATATATATATCGTTATTTCCAATATGATATTTGTTGGTCGTAGAATTTGATATTGAATATAAGCCGATATATTTTCTATTCAGAGCCTTGTATTTAATATCAAATGTGATTTGGGTTTGTCGTGAATGGCGTCTTCATTAACAATGTTCTTAAACCTAGTTGAGAAAAATATTAAATCTTTTTATTTAGATTTAATGAAGTGTACCAATTAAATGGTATTTAATTAGAATTGAATTTGAATTGATTTTTGGGTTTATCGTGAACGGTGTTCTAAATAACACTTGTTCATTAACCCGATAATTAATGGAATGTGATTTTGGGTTGTCGTGAACGGTATCTTCAATAATACTGTTCTTAGACCCAACTGAGTTAAGAAGATCATAAACTAATGGGAGATTAGTTAAGTTGAATGGTTTTTTGGGTATTGATCTGATGTTGGTTTCGGCCTTCGGGGTTAATATTTATGGAATTGCTCACTTGCTATTTTACGGTTAAGGGCTGATAGAATGGAGTCTGACTTTGGGTTTATCGTGAACCGTGTTTTAAATGACATTGAGTCTTTAACCCAGTTAAAGATTAAAACTAAGTGGAGTTTTAATGAATCTTTAATTAGTTTGAAAAGATCGAGAATGGAGTACCACCATTTTTGCTCTAGAGCGATAGTTAAATCTTTAACTAGATTTGAACGTGAAATGGTAATTAATTAATTACCGATAACACCGTGGTGTTAGATATGGGGGTAATAACAGTTTTACTTCATGGGATGAATAGGTTGGGATTGGGAAATAAAATAAATAATTACTTCGGTGTGGTTCATTAATCCCGACTAGTTTGGAAAACCATAATTTGGTTTGAAATGACATCCAAAGGAAGATTAAAGAATAAATTTTAAAGAATTTATCTTTGATAAAATTAATGGGAACCTTTTCCTAAGAATGTGAAATTTAGAAAACTAAGTGTAGGTTAGTTAAGAAGGATGGTTACTTGGATATTGATCTGATGTTGGTTTCGGCTTCGGGGTTAATATTTGGGGAATTGTTCTCTTACTAATTTACGGTTTGTGACTGATGAATTAGAATGAGGCGTATGTTGTGTTTGTGTAACACTTGTCCATTATATACGCGGGTTATTCGAAAAGGCCGGGTTTATACCCATTCTGAATAACCGATTTGACGATATGTCGAAGATGAAGACGGTGGTTGAAGACTGGATGTCTTCACATCGTTTGGATGATTCCTGGCAATCTTGATTGGGCTGTACACCCAAGATGAGGGAATATGTTGGAGATCGTCCAGACGTACTTGGAGATCGATGGATATGTGAGGAAAGTGCCTCCGGTTTCGTTCAGACCCAGAACGAACTTGTAAATGGCCTGTGTGTCTGACATTGGATTTTATCCTGTGTTGATTGATCTCTATTAAATATACATCTACTTGGTGGCGGAGAATTTATTCTCTTGCTTAACGCCCTTCTCTGAGACGTACGAGCTCAGAGGTTGTATATCGATGGACATCAATCGCATGGCATGAATTGCCAATGTGGCATGCCTAAGTGGCAGATGATCAAGGTTTCTGTTGAAAAGCAAAGTCTTGTGGTTGATGATCAAAGCACGACCTACGTGGCATAGCTTTGTGTATAGCGTGAATTCGCAAGCCTCACACCTCGGTATGAGTTAAAAACGGGATAAGGACCCAAGGAGTGCACGACGTTTCTTTCTAGCTAGAGGTGGTGTCAGTGCTTAAACTGGCTGACATTTATATTATTTTTACCTATGTGGTTGTTGGAATGCGAGGCGCCTCGGATATAGGTCTGATAGGACCGGGAAAAGTGTACAGGAATAATTAATCCTCAAACGTAAGGGAGGACCGGCCTTGGAGGTTCCAAGGGTTACCAAGAGAGAGTAGTCCTGAGACATTTTCTAGAGTGTCTCGAAGCGGAGAGGAGCTTGCCCCTTGCCTCGAATCATGACGGAAATCCAATTTCCAATACGTGATATTTCGGTTGTATTTGTAGAGCCTAGTATGGCGACATAGTGGGATGGGGCACTTATGCCGTCAATGATTGATATTTATGATTGAAATTGTTTTGAAACTATAAACTTATAGTAATATCAAAATAATCTGTTTTTAAACGTATCAAGCATTCTTTGGCTATTATAAGGTAAAACCCTATCCTCCGGCTTGCGTTGCATTGTGTGATGGGACCTGGGTCTTGTAATAGCTTCATTTTTCTAAAAAGCATTGCGCTGTTTTATTATATGCACTGGTATTCTTGGGAGGAAACCCGTTCCGTGTTATACGGCGTGGTCCCTTGAATTACTCTCCTTTAAAGTTAAAATAGTAACTGTTTTAGTTCTCACACCAGTCACATGACTGACCTGGAGTTTATTGTTTTAACCTAAACTCTGGGTGCCCCCATTTTCGACACGGGTAGCTAGTAGTTTTGGTTTTGCAGATTTATATTCACAGGATCCTTATTTACAGCCGGAACGATGCTCGGAAAGCTCTGTATCCGTGTATTACTTTCAGTTGTGTTTTATATTGTTTTTCCGCTGCTATGTAATTTATTGAAATCTCTGATATTTATCGAATGTATTTTATTAATTTATACTCTGTATATTCTTGTATCTAATGGAATTGTTGTAATTAACAATGAAATGTTCTTCTGTTTGTGTTCTGATTCGTCTTGTCCTCAATTCAATCCGTGCTTTCCTTCACGGGGAAGTTCAGGTCGTCTCTGTTTGGTACCAGAGCTCTGGTTTACAGAGCTCAAGAACAAGACGCATTAGAACCATACGAAATAATTCATCAGCGATTGGATTAGTAATATCCAATTAGAATGACTCGTTAGAGATAAGATCAGTAGTATCCTAGAACGAGTGCGAAGAGTATGTTTTTAAAATGAAAACCAACTTTGTTTTGAGAATTTAAACCTTACGTATATGAATATTTATTTTATATTGAATTTGGACAATCCAATATATAAAGATTTTGCATATACGTCTTGCAAACGTGTATTCAAAGTTTTAATGTACTGGATAGTTATAGAACCACATCTAGTTGCCCGGGCTGGTGACGGGGCACCATCGCCAGTATTTATTTTCGAGTTTCGAAAGTGAGATGTCTATATATTTCCATTAGACTGGTGTGAGAACAAAAATATAGATAGGATATTTTGTTGTGAATTGGCACCAAAAATGTGATTTTTGACTATATATCATAATTATGAATTTGAAACGTTAATCCACTAATTGATTGATGTTTGTGTTGTTTGATTATTGGTTTGATAATTTTGAACCGTTTAGCCTAATTGAACCAAATTTTGAACTGTATTGAAAATTGTTTGAAAATGCATGCATATACATGTACTTACATTGTCATGGCAAGGAGGCTAGAGCAGAAGAATAAAATTGTTTGTCCGACAAATAGGTACATGTTTATTGTATTTCTTTGGGTTTGGATGATATTATGAGCCGATTGGCTAGCCGCTTGGCATTTTCTTTTTCTTTTGGATTGAAGAAGGCCATGGGAGGCTATATGAAATATCCTGAAGTCCCCGGTGCAGGGGAGGTTATGGCGAAATTTTTCGAAAATTTAGGGTATTAGCCAAATTTTTGAAGAATTTGAAAAGTTCTTAGAAACTGAAAAGTTGAAGAACTTAAGCCGTAATGAAAATAATGAAAGTTGAGTTGGTTTGTTAAACAACTTTCAGCTTCGTTCCTTTTCGGGGACGAAAAGTTTTAAGTGGGGGAGATTGTAACAACCCGGAAAATCCGAGCCAATTTAAAATTTTTATTTTGGCAATTTTGATGAATTTTCAATATTTAAAATGAACTATTTAAAATAATAACGACGAGAAATTTATTTTGAATAGAATTCGGGCATATATATTTATATACGTCGTCGTTAGAATATAATATTTTATTTTAATTATAAAAGGAATTGAAAATGGCGCGGTAGTACGAAAATTCGATTTCAAAGTTCAAATGAATGTACCAGATTCAAAATAAACTGGATTTTGGCGAAACCAAAAATAATAGAATCTAATTGAGAATATCTTTCGAACGAATCCAAAAAATTGAAATTTCACAGCGGGAATCAAAAGTTACGTCCAGTTGAAAATTCAGAATAGTCGCTATGGAATTTTGGGCCCTTGAAAATGGAAATTTTGCAAACGACCTCGGTTTTCGACGAAACCACTTTTGTTGGATCCGTGATGTCAATTTATTGCTAGGTTTCAAAATTCGTAATTTTTCGAATCAATATGTGAGCGTGGCAAAGGAAACGCGTTTTACCAGTTTCAGTTGATTTTAATCGACTGGAAAATGGCCATTTTCAAACGGTCTTAGAATTTGACGAAATTAGTTTTGTTGGGACCGTATCGTCAATACGAAGCTAGAAATAATTTTTCTATAATTTTTCGAGTTAGTATGTGACCCCAGTAAATTGGAATGTGCGTTCAAATTCAATATATAGATTTATATTTTTATTTTGACGAAAACTGATCGAAACGAGCGAATCATCCTACGATACATATCCCATTTTGTTCGGAATGGGGGTAATTAGCTATGGACGACAGTCGGTGAGTTCGATTTCGAGGTCAAAATTAAAAGTTGCTTTTTGAAATAATTAAATAAATAAAAAATAGAAAACCCTCTCTCTTTGCCCTTACTTCCTCTCAGCCCCCCCCCCCCCCCCCGTCAATTTTATTTCACTGAAAAAGAAAAAAAAAAGAAAAAGAAGAGGGAGGAGTCGTCGCTCCTCCGACCAGGGCGCCGTCGCGCCTCAAGCGCTGGCCACCAGTTCCCTCTCCCTCGCGTCTCCTCCCCTCTCTGCAATGAACGCGGGCCCCTCTTCCCCCATCGATGAAGACCCAAGCCCTAGCACCCTGGAACCCAAATCGCGCCCAACCCGAACCCATTCATCCAATCCGCCTCCAGCAGTCCACCGCCCAACGCACCAGTGAACCCCGAACGCCCCCTCTCCCCTTCACCAGACCAGCGAGCTCCAAACCCCCCCTCGATCAATTTTCATCCTTCGAGCAGCGACCTTCCAGCCTTCGATGAACCCCAAGCACCCTCCTCCAATATAAAATGTGAGTTTTATTCTTTTCCTTATTTTATTTATTTCTTTGATTAAAACTGAATTTTAATTAAGGAAAGATTCGATTTTTTAAAATAGAAAAAGATTGGGTTTTTATCATTAGGAAAGATTACATTTATAGATACGAAAGTTGTGAATTTTATAGCATGTAAAGAATAGATTTTTGTTTAGAGAAAAGATTTGATCTTTAGTTATTACAAAGATTTGATTTTGTTTAAATGAATAACAAATAAAAATATGATTTTTACATTATATAGATAATAAAAATTCGATCTTTATTATGTAGGAGATATAAAAATATGATTTTTATTCATGTAGAATAATAAAAATATAATTTTTATTATATTGCTAGCAAGATAAAAATATTATTTTTTATCATGGAAGTAGCGTTGTAAAGGAGTGATTTTTACATATGTAGCAGGGATATAAAAATTCGATCTTTATATTAGAAGTAAATATAAAAATATAATTTTTATATAGAAAGGAGCGTTATAAAAATATAATCTTTATTATATGAACACCATTTTAAAAATAGAATTTTTATCTATGTAGTAGCGATGTAAAAATAGATTTTTTTTCTATATAGTAGCGATGTAAAAATAGAATTTTTATCTATATAGTAGCAATGTAAAAATAGAGTTTTTATCTATATAGTAGCGGTGTAAAAATAGAATTTTTATCCATATAGAGTGATTATAAAAATGTGATTTTTATATATGTAGTGGCTACGGGCAACGAAATTGACAAAAGGCGAGCACGACGAAGATTTCTACATATGAAGAGTCGTGGCATTTGGGTTAGCTAGTCGGGGAGAACTTCTCACTTTAAATCTTGTTTTCTAGTTAAAATATATACTAGGATGCAGACGGTGTTTAGCAGCACCCGACACCCGTCGTCCACAGACCATGGACGGCTTGTATGCTTGTTTGTTTGATTTTGATGTGTAGTTGATTGTGTGATGTGAAATGAAATAAAATATTTATATAGTTAAAAATATTTTATAGTTGAAAATAGAATTTTTAACGTGTATTTAAAAAGAAATAAATATATATAAACAAATCGGACGATTTGTTTATATACACACATGTGACTGATATTGATTGGGACGATAAATTTTACATATTGCCCAACTGCACAAATAAAATCTGTGTTTGATTGTTTGAAACCCCACACGGGTATTGGGATGATATATGACATACATTAATCCCAATAATTAGTTGTATGTCGATCGATTGATTGATAGGCTGTTATAAGCGTTAAATTTTTATATTTGATGCTTATACAGTGTAGAACGCACTTTGGATGATGGTTGATTGTTTATCGTCATTGTTGTATATATGAATTTGATGAAATCCATATAACTGAAATTATATGGTAATTGACTGTGTCTGATTCCAGTTCAGAATTATCGAATAATTTAAAAATAATATTCTTTGAATATTGAAATGTGAAGCCGTGTTAAGTAGTTACACGCCATTTTAACACGAACGGGAATTTTGTCGATTTTATAATGAATATTGAAAAGTGATTTCAAAATCGAATATTTTGAAAATATAATTGAATTAAAATTGAATAAATTTAAAATTCAAATTGAATTGAAAACGAACTGAAATCGAATTGAAAATAAAATGAATTCAATTCGAATTGAAAATAAAATAAATTCAATTCGAATTGAAAATAAAATGAATTCAATTCGAATTGAAAATAAAATGAATTCAATTCGAATTGAAAACAAAATGAACTCGAATTGAACTGAAAATAAAATGAATTCGAATTGAATTGAAAATAAAATGAATTCGAATTGAATTGAAAATAAAATGAATTCAAATTGAAATTGAATAGAAATGAATTCAAATTGAAATTGAATAGAAATGAATTCGAATTGAATAAATTTAAAATTCAAATTGAATTAAAAACGAACTGAAATTGAATTAAAAATCGATTTGCATTGAAATCAATTTGAAATGAATTTAAAACGAATTTGTAAGGAAAAATTTAATTTTGATTTGAATTTGAAATGAAGTTGAAATCGTTTCTAAAACGAATTTAAAAACGATTTATAAAATACGTTTTAAATGGAAATCGACGAAATATATATATTATATATATATATATTATATAATGGCCTGAATAGAACGCGCCGCGCCGCGGCAGTTCGTGAATTTCGACCATTGACTTCGAATTGACGTTACGGGAGATCCGACCGTCGGATTTTCCTAAAACCGGAACCGTTGGGTTCGTATCGAAAAGAGCTTTCCAATGAATATAAGAAATTTGAAATCTAATGGTTGGATTTGGAATTATGTCCGAATCAAATTTGGGAAAGGTCGTTGTAAGTGCAGTTCGATGGCCGTTATTGAAAATCGAATGCATGGGCCTTGATAAAATTATTAAAAATATCAATAATTTCTGTAAAATCATAATAAATGAATTGGAAAGAACTGGGATGAAAAATTCCACATTTGAAAGGATAAAAATATATTTTTATCGAAATGAACTAGTTTTGAACTAGAATTATAATCCAATATTTTCAAATAAATAAATTGAATTTGAAGTGGTTTTGAAAATAATCAGAATTTCCAATATACGAATTGGAATGGATTTGAATCGAAATTATGTTCGGAATATTTCGATGTTGGATTTCGTGATTATACAGATATGGTCGTGGAAATTTGAAAGATATATATATATATATATATATATATATATATATATATATATCGTTATTTCCAATACGATATTTGTTGGTCGTAGAATTTGATATTGAATATAAGCCGATATATTTTCTATTCAGAGCCTTGTATTTAATATCAAATGTGATTTGAGTTTGTCGTGAATGGCGTCTTCATTAACACTGTTCTTAAACCTAGTTGAGAAAAAGATTAAATCTTTTTATTTAGATTTAATGAAGTGTACCAATTAAATGGTATTTAATTAGAATTGAATTTGAATTGATTTTTGGGTTTATCGTGAACGGTGTTTTAAATAGCACTTGTTCTTTAACCCGATAATTAATGGAATGTGATTTTGGGTTGTCGTGAACGGTATCTTTAATAATACTGTTCTTAAACCCAACTGAGTTAAGAAGATCAGAAACTAACTGGGGATTAGTTAAGTTGAATGGTTTCTTGGGTATTGATCTGATGTTGGTTTCATCCTTCGGGGTTAATATTTAGGGAATTGCTCACTTGCTATTTTACGGTTAAGGGCTGATAGAATGGAATGTGACTTTGGGTTTATCGTGAACCGTGTTTTAAATGACATTGATTCTTTAACCCAGTTAAACATTAAAACTAAGTGGAGTTTTAATGAATCTTTAATTAGATTGAAAAGATCGAGAATGGAGTACCACCATTTTTGCTCCAGAGCGATAGTTAAATCTTTAACTAGATTTGAACGTGAAATGGTAATTAATTTTACCGATAACACCGTGGTGTTAGATATGGGGGTAATAACAGTTTTACTCCATGGGATGAATAGGTTGGGATTGGGAAATAAAATAAATAATTACTTCGGTGTGGTTCGCTAATCCCGACTAGTTTGGAAAACCATAATTTGGTTTGAAATGACATCCAAAGGAAGATTAAAGAATAAATTTTAAAGAATTTATCTTTGATAAAATTAATGGGAACCTTTCCCTAAGAATGTGAAATTTAGAAAACTAACTGTAGGTTAGTTAAGAAGGATGGTTTCTTGGATATTGATCTGATGTTGGTTTCGGCCTTCGGGGTAAATATTTGGGGAATTGTTCTTTTACTAATTTACGGTTAGTGACTGATGAATTGGAATGAGGTGTATGTTGTGTTTGTGTAACACTTGTCTATTATATACACGGGTTATTCGGAAAGGCCGGGTTTATACCCATTCTGAATAACCGATTCGACGATATGTCGAAGATGAAGACGGTGGTTGAAGACCGGAAGTCTTCACATCGTTTGGATGATTCCTGGCAATCTTGATTGTGTTGTACACCCAAGATGAGGGAATATGTTGGAGATCGTCCAGACGTACTTGGAGATCGATGGATATGCGAGGAAAGTGCCTCCGGTTTCGTTCAGACCCAGAACGAACTTGTAAACGGACTGTGTGCCTGACATTGGATTTTATCCTGTGTTGATTGATCTCTATTAAATATACATCTGCTTGGCGGCGGAGAATTTATTCTCTTGCTTAACGCCCTTCTCTGAGATGTACGAGCTCAGAGGTTGTATATCGATGGACATCAATCGCATGGCATGAATTGCCAGTGTGGCATGCCTAAGTGGCAGATTGTGAAAACCCGTAACTTCCCCGTAAAGGAAAGTGTCGGATAGTTCGAGAACAAGCCACAACAAAACGCATACAAAAGATCATTTCATTGTATATTACAACAATGCATCAGAATACAAGAATATACAGAGTATAAATGAATATTACACAGAAATATCAGAGATTTAAATTACATTTAAATACATAGCAGCGGAAAATAATACAATACACCACTAGAAGAGATATACGGATACAAAGCTTTCCGGATATCATTCCAGCTGTAAACCAGGATCCTGTGAATATAAATCTGCAAAACCAAAACTACTAGCTGCCTGTGTCAAAATAAGGGCACCCAGAGTTTAGGTTAAAACAATAAACTCCAGGTCAGTCATGTGACTGGTGTGAGAACTAAAACAGTTATTTATCTTTATTTTAAAAGTTAGGTAAATCAAGGGACCACGCCGTATAACACGGAACGGGTTTCCTCCCAAGAATACCAGTGCATAAAACAAACAGCGCAATGCTAAATAAAGAAAAATGAAGCTGTTATAAGACCCAGGTCCCATCACACAATGCAACGCAGCCGAGGATAGGGTTTTCCCTTATAACAGCCAAAGAATGCTTGATACGGTTAAAACAAATCGTTTGATACTATTATAAGTGCATAGTGTATAAAACAACTTCAAATCATAAGTATCAATCATAGGCGGCATGAGCGCCCCATCCCACTATGTCGCCATACTAGGCTCTACAAATAAAACCCCGAATGTCACGTATTTGGAAATTGGATTTCCGTCTATGAACCGAGGCAAAAGATAGTCCTCAACCGATTCGAGACAATCTAGCCCATGCCTCATGAACAGCCGCAACTGCCCCATGGAGCGACAGGGCCGGTCCACCGATGTGGATTATTATGCCTGAACACTACGTTTCCCCGCCCTTTGGGGCGTAAATGAGCCAACAAATGGCTCCATCGGACCCGGATCGTCCGATCAAACCGAGGCGCCTCGCAACAGCAACAACCACATAAGTCAAACTCGTCAGGGCGTGTAAAACCACTGACGCCACTTTTTAGCTAGAAGGAAACGCATGCCCTCCCTGAGGTCCGTCTCCCGTTTTTGGTTCATACCGGGTGTGAAACTCGCGAAGTAAACGTTACACAAAGCTAAGCCACAAAGGCCGTGCTTTGATCATCACCACAAGACTTTGCTTTTCAACAGAAGCCTTGATCATTTGCCACTTAAGCATGCCACACAGGCGATTCACTCCATGCGATTGATATCCATCAATATATAACCCCTGAGCTCGTACGTCTCAGAGAAGGGCGTTAAGAAAGAGAATAAATTCTCCGCCTCCAAACAGATATATATTTAATAGAGATCAATCACACAGACTAAAATCCAATGTCAGACACACAGTCCATTTACAAGTCCGTTCTGGGTCTGAACGAAACCGGAGGCACCTAGTACCCCGCATATCCATCGATCTCCAAGTACGTCTGGACGATCACTAACTGTTTCCATCTTCTTGGGTGTACAGCCCAATCAAGATCATCAGTAATTACCCAAACGACGTGAAGACTTCTGGTCTTCGACCACCGTCTTCATCTTCGACTTATCGTCGTATCAGTTATTCAGAATGGGATAAACCCGGTCTTTCCGAATAACTCGCGTATATTTTAAATAAGTGTTACACAAACACAACATACGCCTCATTCCAATTCATTAGTCACTAACCGTAAATTAATCAAGAGAATAATTCCCCAAATATTAACCCCGAAGGCCGGAACCAACATCAGATCAATATTCAGAAAACCATTCTGCTTGGCTAACCGACAGTTAGTTTCTAAATTTCACATTCATAGGGAAAGGTTCCCATTAATTTTATCCAAGATAAATTCCTTGAATTTATTCTTTATTCTATTTTTGAATCTCAATTCAAACTAGTCGGGATTAGCGAACCTTACCGAAGTAATTATTTATTTTAATTTCCCCCTCCCAACCTATTCATCCCATGAAGTAAAACTGGTAATACTTCATATCTAACACCACAGTGTTATCGGTAAATTCAATTACCATTTCACGTTCAAATCTAATTAAAGATTTAACTATCGCCTGGAGCAAAACTGGTGATACTCCATTTTCGATCATTTCAATCTAATTAAAGATTCATTAAAACTCCACTTAGTTTTAATCTTCGACTGGGTTAAAGAATCAGTGTCATTTAAAACACGGTTCACGATAAACCCAAAATCACATTCATTAATTATCGGGTTAAAGAACGAGTGTTATTTAAAACACTGTTCACGATAAACCCAAAAATCATTCCATTAATTATCGGGTTAAAGAACAAGTGTTATTTAAAACACTGTTCACGATAAACCCAATATCAATATCAATTCAATTCCAATTAAATATTATTGAATTGGTACACTTCATTAAATCTAAATAAAAAGATTTAATCTTTTCTCAACTGGGTTCAAGAACAGTGTTAGTGAAGACACCATTCGCGACAAACCCAAATCACATTTGATATTCAATACAAGGCTCTGAATAGAAAATATACCGGCTTATATTCAATATCAAATTCTACGACTAACAAATATCGCATTGGAAATAACGATATATATATATATATATCTTTCAAATTCCCATAACAATATCTGTATCATCACGAAATCCAACATCGAAATATTCCGAAGGCAATTTCGATTCAAATCCATTCCAATGCAATCATTGGAAATTCTGGTTATTTTCAAAACCATTTCAAATTCAATTTATTTATTTAAAAATAAATAGAATTGTAATTCTAGTTCAAAACTAGTTCATTTCGATAAAAATCTATTTTTATCTTTTCAAATATGGAGTTTTTCATCCCAATTCTTTCTAAATCATTTCTTATGATTTTACACAAATTATTACTATTTTTAATAATTTTATCAAGGCCCGTACAGTCGATTTCCATTAACGGCCATCGAACTGCACCTATAGCGACCTTTTTCGAATTTGATTTGGACGTATCTCCAAATCCAACCGTTAGATTTTGAATTTCTAATATTCGTTAGAAAGCTCTTTTCGATACGAACCCAACGGTTCCGGTTTTAGGAGAATCCGACGGTCGGATCTCCCGTAATGTCCGTTTGAAATAAATGGTCGAAATTCACGAACTGCCGCGGCGCGGCGCGTTCTATTCAGGCCATTATATAATATATATAATATATACTTCGTCGATTTCTATTTAAAACGAATTATATAAATAGTTTTGAATTCGTTTCAAAAACATTTTCAACTTCCATTTCAATTCAAATCAAAATTGAATTCTTCTTTATAAATTCGTTTTAAAATTCATTTCTATTCAATTCAAATTTCAATTCAATTTGAATTCATTTCAATTCGCTTTCAATTCAATTCATTTCGAAATCGTTTTCAATTCAATTCATTTCGAAATCGTTTTTAATTCAATTCATTTCGAAATCGTTTTCAATTCAATTCATTTCGAAATCGTTTTCAATTCAATTCATTTCGAAATCGTTTTCAATTCAATTCATTTCGAAATCGTTTTCAATTCAATTCATTTCGAAATCGTTTTCAATTCAATTCATTTCGAAATCGTTTTCAATTCAATTCATTTCGAAATCGTTTTCAATTCAATTCATTTCGAAATCGTTTTCAATTCAATTCATTTCGAAATCGTTTTCAATTCAATTCATTTCGAAATCGTTTTTAATTCAATTCATTTCGAAATCGTTTTCAATTCAATTCATTTCGAAATCGTTTTCAATTCAATTCATTTCGAAATCGTTTTCAATTCAATTCATTTCGAAATCGTTTTTAATTCAATTCATTTCGAAATCGTTTTCAATTCAATTCATTTCGAAATCGTTTTTAATTCAATTCATTTCGAAATCGTTTTCAATTCAATTCATTTCGAAATCGTTTTCAATTCAATTCATTTCGAAATCGTTTTTAATTCAATTCATTTCAAAATGAATAAAATCGATATAAATATCGATCACGTCAAAATGGCGTCAATCTAATCAACATGGCTTCATAAATTTCTATTTTCAAATATTCTATTTCAAATATTTCTTTTTCAAAATAGTTGTTATTATCAAAATATTTCGTTCAACACATGACCAATCTCAATGGATGAGTACTGTCAACACATGAACCTTTATTTTATACTGATAGAGATGTAATTTTTATTACTAAAATATTTTGTTCAACACATGACCAATCTCAATGGATGAGTACTGTCAACACATGAACCTTTATTTTATATTGATAAAGACGTAAATTTTATTACTAAAATATTTCGTTCAACACATGACCAATCTCAATGGATGAGTACTGTCAACACATGAACCTTTATTTTATATTGATAAAGACGTAAATTTTATTATTAAAATATTTCATTCAACACATGACTAATCTCAATGGATGAGTACTGTCAACACATGAACCTTTATTTTATATTATTCTTTATTTTCTAAATTGGAATGAGGCCCAATCAATCACCATATAATGTTAATTATATGGATTTTCATACATTACACACATATGATAGCATTGAAAAATAATCAACCATCAACCAAAGTGCACTACACTGTATAAGCATCAAATATAGATATCTAACGCTTATAACAGCCTGTCAATCAATCGATCGACATATTAAATCAATCAGGATGAGTGAACTTCAAATTTCATCCCAACACCCGTGTAGGGTTTCAAACAAACAAACACAGGTTTTATTTGTGCAGTTGGGCGATGTGTAAAATTTATCGACCCAATCAATGTCCTTCAAATAGGTGTACATAAACAAACCGTCTGGTTTGTAAATGAATATTTATTTATTCACTTCCACGTTAAAAATTATATTTTTAACGATAAAACATTTTATTTTAACATATGAATTTCTATTCAGTTCATTTATTCAATAAAATGATATTTTTATTTTTCTAACATATTTTAGAAAATTTCGGCGGCATAATGGCACGATACTAGAAACGGGACGAGGCCTAGCCTTATCCCCGGTCTAGTGAAGGCCCACGCCATTCACACATCAATCAAATCCATTCAATTTCAAATCAAATCATCTAACTAATCTATGCAACCAAACAAACAAGTCCATGGTCTGTGGACGATTGTGTCGGGTGCTACTAAGCACCGTCTGCATCCTAGTATATATATATAACTAGAAAAAGAAATTGAAAGGTGAGAAATTCTCACCGATAGCTATCCTAGCTCCACGGCACTTCATTGATAGAAATCTTCATCGCTATCGCATCTTCGTCATCTTCGTTGCCCGTAGCCACTACATATGTAAAAATCGAATTTTTACTTCGCTATTCAATTATAGAAAAATCAAATTTTTATTTCGATGTTCAATATATAAAAATCACATTTTTACTTCGATGTTCAATATATAAAAATCATATTTTTTACTTCGATGTTCAATATATAAAAATCATATTTTTACTTCGATGTTCAATATATAAAAATCATATTTTTACTTCGATGAAAAATGAAATCTTTACTTTGTTGTTCATATATAGGAAAATCAATCTCTTTATAAAGGAAAAATTCAGTTTTTGTTAACAATAAAAATTCCGTTCTTATTAACTATAAAAATCAGTTTTTTATTAACTCTAAAAATCAATTTTTATTAACTCTAAAAATCAGTTTTAAACCACGAAAACAAGAATCTTACAGTATTTGAAATGAGGAAGGGGGGGGGGGAGTGCTTACAGGTGCGGATCGAGGAGGGTGGTCTGCGTGGCCAGGTGGAAGGCGACAACGGGTAGCAGCGGCATCCGGCGTTCGAATCTGGGGCTCGCGACTGGCTTGGGGGTTAGGGCTCGAAGGGGATGGCGCCGACGTGGAGGAGGATCGGAGGGACAGAGGAGAACGAGAAGAGGAGGAACGGGAAGAAGGGGGAAGGCGCCTGATCGGAGGTGGAGGAGATGGGCGGCGGGATGGAGGGCGAGGGCACTTCGATTTTTTTTAATTTTTATTTCTGACTTTCTTTTTGAACGGGGGGGGGGGGGGGGGGGCAGAACGTATAGGGGAGGAGAGGGTTTTAGTTTTTTTTTTAATTATTTTATTTCCAAAAAGTTGACTTTAACATACGACCCCTGAACGAGGTCCACCGCCTGTCGTCCATAGCGTTTTACCCCCATTCCGAACACAATGGGATATGTATCGTAGGTTGATTCGATCATTTGAATCAGTTTCCGTTTAATTTACATTTAAATCACTATATTGAATTTTAAACGTACATTTCAATTTACTGGGGTTACATATTAACTCGAAAAATTCCACAAAAATATTTCTAGTTTCGTATTGACGATACGGTCCTAACAAAACTAGTTTCGTCGAATTTTGAGACCGTTTGAAAAATGGCTAATTTCTAGTCGATTAAAATCGACTGAAACTAGTCAAACGCGTTTTCCTTTGCCACGCTCACATATCGATTCGAAAAATTATGAAATTTGAAATCTAGCAATAACTTGACATCACGGACCCAACAAAAGTGGTTTCGTCGAAATCCGAGGTCGTTTGCAAAATTCTCATTTTTAAGGGCCCGAATTCCATAGCGACTATTCAGAATTTTCAACTGGACATATCTTTTGATTCCCGCTATGAAATCTTGATTTTTCGGATTCGTTGGAAAGATATTCACGAATGGATCCCAATGTTTTTGGTTTCACTAAAATCCGGATTGTTTTGCACCCGGTACATTCAATTGAAGTTTGAAATCGAATTATCGAACTACCGCGCCATTTTCAATTCTATTTATAATTATATATAAATATTTATATTCTAACGACGACGCGTATAATATATACGTTCTAATTCTATTCAAAATAAATTTCTCGTCGATATTATTTAAAATAATTCATTTTAAATGTTCAAAATTCGCTAAAATTGCCAATTAAAAAATTTCAAACTGGCTCGCATTTTCCGGGTTGTTACACAGATGATCAAGGCTTCTGTTGAAAAGCAAAGTCTTGTGGTTGATGATCAAAGCACGACCTACGTGGCATAACTTTGTGTATAGCGTGAATTCGCGAGCCTCACACCTCGGTATGAGTTAAAAACGGGATAAGGACCCAAGGAGTGCACGACGTTTCTTTCTAGCTAGATGTGGTGTCAGTGCTTAAACTGGCTGACATTTATATTATTTTTACCTATGTGGTTGTTGGAATGCGAGGCGCCTCGGATATAGGTCTGATAGGACCGGGAAAAGTGTACAGGAATGATTAATCCTCAAACGTAAGGAAGGACCGGCCTTGGAGGTTCCAAGGGTTACCCAGAGAGAGTAGTCCTGAGACATTTTCTAGAGTGTCTCGAAGCGGAGAGGAGCTTGCCCCTTGCCTCGACTCATGACGGAAATCCAATTTCCAATACGTGATATTTCGGTTTTATTTGTAGAGCCTAGTATGGCGACATAGTGGGATGGGGCACTTATGCCGTCTATGATTGATATTTATGATTGAAATTGTTTTGAAACTATACACTTATAGTAATATCAAAATAATCTATTTTTAAACGTATCAAGCATTCTTTGGCTATTATAAGGTAAAACCCTATCCTCCGGCTTGCGTTGTATTGTGTGATGGGACCTGGGTCTTATAATAGCTTCATTTTTCTAAAAAGCATTGCGCTGTTTTATTATATGCACTGGTATTCTTGGGAGGAAACCCGTTCCGTGTTATACGGCATGGTCCCTTGAATTACTCTCCTTTAAAGTTAAAATAGTAACTATTTTAGTTCTCACACCAGTCACATGACTGACCTGGAGTTTATTGTTTTAACCTAAACTCTGGGTGCCCCTATTTTCGACATGGGCAGCTAGTAGTTTTGGTTTTGCAGATTTATATTCACAGGATCCTGATTTACAGCTGGAACGATGCTCGGAAAGCTCTGTATCCGTGTATTACTTTCAGTTGTGTTTTATATTGTTTTTCCGCTTCTATGTAATTTATTGAAATCTCTGATGTTTATCGAATGTATTTTATTCATTTATACTCTGTATATTCTTGTATCTGATGGAATTGTTGTAATTAACAATGAAATGTTCTTCTGTTTGTGTTCTGATTCGTCTTGTCCTCAATTCAATCCGTGCTTTCCTTCATGGGGAAGTTCGGGTCGTCTCATATATATATATATATATATATATATATATATATATATATATAGAGAGAGAGAGAGAGAGAGAGACGGGTTCAATGGCACCCCAAACAGTTGGGCACCCCTTTGGCCTCCCTAATTTCCACTACAAGTGGATGTAGAGAGGGGGAACTTTTGGTGGAAAACTGAGGAGCTAAAGGGGTGCCCAACTATTTGGGGTGTAATTGAACGCCCATAGATCATAGAGTTAAAAAAAGTGTTATACTCTGTAGGTAAAGAACGTAAAAGAATAACAGCTTGCATCCTGTCCTCAATCTTTACCTCAGCTGCTCGAAGATTCATGACAAGTGTGTTCAGGGCATCTACATGAGCAAATACATCTGTTTGCTATAAGATGATGCGGTTGGTGAGAGACTTGTCATAGAACTTTCTCTGAAGAGCATCCCATAACTCCTTAGCAGTTTTCGCATGAGAAAACTCTCTAAGTACTTCATCAGAAAGGCTAAGTTGGATGGTAGTAAGAGCATTCTCTTCCAATTCTTCTATCTCTTCAGGTGCTAATTTCTTCAATTTCTCTGGATCTTAGACAACCTTAATTGTCCTCTTTCTTCAACATCGCTTCCATCTTCATCTTCCATGTGCCAAAATCCCCTTTTCCATCAAATCTAGCAACTCCATAATTTGTAGCGCTTCTACCACCGTTATTCTTTGCGGAATTTGACATGGCTGAAAAAGCCTTTGAACATGACAACTTGCTATGATACCAATCTGTAGTGCAAAATCAGAGATTTGGGTAGTGTAATACGATAAACCCAATTATTTAGTCTGTCAATAATTTCAACAATGCCAAAAAAATAAAATCAAGTGGCACAAATTATAGAGAGAACAAAAACAGAAAAGAGAGGAAAGGACACACCAATATAACGTGGTTCAGATATGAATATCCTATGTCCACGGAGACCCAACAACTTTTATTTCTCAATGAAGAAATGAGTACATAAGATTATAATAGAGAGAAGATTAATGGTGGATTGCTCGCATTCATACAATAACATGATCCCTATTATATATATAGAGAGATTTCTTGGAGATAAATAAGAGAAGTTTCTAGATTACTTGGACATGAAGAAAAAAAATATAATATCTTCCTTGATTTGATTGGAGCATAAATGGTT
Source organism: Allium sativum (assembly GCA_030737875.1). Taxonomy (NCBI): domain Eukaryota; kingdom Viridiplantae; phylum Streptophyta; class Magnoliopsida; order Asparagales; family Amaryllidaceae; genus Allium; species Allium sativum. The sequence continues at coordinate 375,195,609 of CM060909.1, read as the reverse complement.
GGCGCAATCATGGTCTCAATCTCTTTTCCTGAGTAAATTGATTCTTCATTACTTGATTGATTGGCCTGTTATTTTTCTTCCAAAAAGAAAACTTCCTCTTATATCTTTCCATATACGAGCCAATTAATCGATTTACAATCAATCAATTTCTTTCTTTCTCTACAAATATTTGAATCATAAATTTCAACATCAATCAAATTATGAAGATACGATAATAAATAATGGAGGTAAATTATGAAATAACAAATGATGCAAACATAGTGTCAAGATTATGAAGGAAATAACTTTTTATTAATTGATGATTTGTTGTACAATGAAATGATGCTTATATATAGGCTATAGGCCAACAATAACAAATTGTAAAATAGGAAAGATTGTAATTTAGGTAAATAATACAAAGTGAACTGAGTACTGGGTTTGGCCCAATATATTAGCGGTGAAATGATTTTAGGCTTATCAGATAATATATCGGTGGATAATATATTAGTGGTGTGAATACCATGTGGGCTTACTATTTCCAATACATAGCAAGTAAATGACTAATTCATTTCCTTAGCAAAGACAGAAGAAAATAATATCGCATTTATTTCTTTGTCATCTCATGCAAACGGAATCAATAATTTATTCATTTCCATATTAAAAATATTTACTTTTCATTCTACATATTTGTTTCCACCTATTTGTGGTTTGTATCACCAAATTTAACATGTTATAAGTTTGTTTCTCATCCTTCTCTACTGAAATCTTCCCAGTCTCATGCAAACAAGATGCTGACCTTCAATATCCATATTTTTTTCTAACCAGATCAAATTAATTTGTCAATTAATTTCCAAACTATATTTTGGCTTTTAACTGGGAGAATCAATTTGTGGATAGAAAATAATAAATTGCAAGACACACATAAGCATATATATATATATATATATATATATATATATATTAAAAGGCAAATTCTATTCAAACACCGTAAATTGCTTTACTTACACCATGAGATTTTAAATAAAATTTCATACCAAAATGACCTTACTAAAAAGGAATCAATATTAAAGAATGAAAACATATACAATTCTCCCTTGTTTGCATTATGTATACTCCATATAATTTCTCTTCTAAAGTTAGTAAATTATAAATTAATTTATATCACTAGTTAAATTAAATTTATATTTCTTTTGAGGATTAAAATATATTCATATCATTACAGGTAACATTTATATACAGTCAATTTTAACATTTTTCACTTTAATTAAATATAAAAATTAAAATTTAAAACTAATTGCTAAAATTAATGTTATACAGAGTACTAAAAATTCTTCAATCTTTCATTCAAATCTAATCATATTTAAATTTAACATCAAAATTTAACTAGTTTAATTTTCTTATATTTAAAAAAATAAGTTCAAATTTCCATCATCTAAAATTTAAAATGATTTAAAAATAAAACAATCAAATAATTTAAAATACTAGTATTAAAAAATAAAGTTTTTTTAATTTTAGGTAAATACATTGCAATGAATTTCCAGTTCTATGTAATTAAGTTTTAATGTTAAAGAGAAAAGGTGATGAAAATATAAATGGGTAATTTTGTGAAATTCATGTTGTATGAAAAGAAATTTTTGGTGTATGCTATTTTATTTCATTTTACGGTGTGTGTTATGGAAGGAATTATAGGTGCATGAATAGAATTAGCCATATTAAAATTGTTTTATTTTATTAATGGAGAGGTAGCATTTTTTTCTTTGGAAATTGGTACTTTATTATTCACAAAAACGATCACTTGAAATGAATATTATAATTTATTTTGTTATCAAACCTTATTTTTAATTATTATGGTTAAATGATTTTATATTATTTGTAAAGTATGAATTGCTAGAACAATTATAAAAACAATATTGACCACGTACTAATAGGTTCAAGATAGATATGCAAATGCAATCCTCCACATTCCTAAGTCTCCCTATTAGATGTATCATTGGACTGCTAAGTTGGTAGGGTCCTGCAATCCAATATCTGAACATAGCGACTTCTCATTTCTCGTACGTGCCATCCTCTATCTAATAATTTTCTGTTGTATCTCACCGTTATACGGAGAAGCTTCACTCGATCGATGTCTATCAGGAGCGAAAGCCGAAGCAGAGCAATGAGGATGTGCAGAAGCTCGAGGAGAGTGTGTGTTAAAGACCACAGTGATTTCCTTGTATCAATAGCCGGCCCAATTGTGAACTTCGATGTCGACGACGATCCAAACGTTAACAAAAAATTCATTTTGTTATAATTAAATGTTGTAACGAACACATGTGTATTCAATTTAATAGTTCACCCCAACAAACCAAACTAGAGATATCCAATGCTAACGCACTTAGCTTTAGATAAATTTTCGTCGCCATACCAATGATAGTGTTGGAACATAGATGTTACTAACATGTTATACTTGTACTTTGTTGAGCAGACATTGGTTTAACGTGGAAAGGGCACTGCGCAAATGGAATGTTCTTGGCATTATTCTTCAACTCAATTTAATTACAAGTAATTAAGGACAAGCTCTATATTCGTATGATTATTACTAACCACAATGGGATACACTTTGCAGTTTATGGGGGAAATTTGTTCACTGGTTAATAGAGATTTATGATTTAATTATAAACTGAAGATGGAAAGCTGTCTTTTCACATTGATACCCATAAAACAGTTTTCTATTATGTAAAGATGGAAAGCTGTCTTCATCCGCCAAGTTCATCTCAACCATCCATTTTTGCATGATACGACTACTTAGTAGTTTGATGAAATCCATCAAGTACTCAACCCTGAAAGGTTGAGATTTATTTGGAGACGTTAGACAGCTGTTTTGAGGACAGAGAAATTAAGTTATTTTATATTCAAAATCAGTTATGGATTAATATCTTTACCTATGAAAAGAAGGAAAAAATACATCGAAATAGCGCTGTCAGTGGGTCATGTCAGATCGAGTTGGGGTTGGGTTATATAAAGGTCAAATGAGCATGTTTATTAAACGGATCATTTTTTCTCAATTCTAACCCGACCTGTTTATAAATGGGTTGACCTGACCCAATCTGTGTAATCCGTTTAAGTAAACAGGTCGTGTCGGGTTTACCTGTTTGACCCATTGGTAAATATTGCCTGCTAAGATAAACATGAAAAGAACCAAATCACTAATAGGCAGTACTATTATATAATCACCAACATGCAGCAAGTTGCAAAATCACCAATAGACAACAAGTTACAAAATCACCAATATGCAGCATATATAAAGCATAAAGTCATCATATCCAAAAATCATTCTTCATACACAAGAACATACGAGCATACTGTTGAATTTTTGATTCAAATATTTTATGAAGAGGATGTAATCATTTAATTGATTTGATTAATTTCATTAATTGACTAATTGATTGGTTGATTGATTGATTTTATCATAGAAGGAAAGAAATGAAAGTATATATCCAAGAGATATTTTAAAGAGGCGGTTTGGATAATTGCCTAGGTCTTCTATTCTGTATATATGCAGTCTTCTTGGTTAGATCAGAACATCAATCAATAATAAGAAACCATGTGAGAATATCTGGTGAGGTTGTGTGCCTCCAAAGGCTTGCACCCTGGAGAGGAAGATGTAGGAATTTGGGATGAGGGTAGCTATTCCTATTTACTACTGAAAAACGTAGTTGGTGCCTCCAGATTGTCCAAGGGTTTGTCGTCGTTCTTCATCGCTCTTCTGCTCCAACAATAGTCATCTAGATATTATTTGTCTATCCCAATAAGGTTATTGATTCAATTGTATTTTGTTTATTTTTTGTTTTGAGTGCAAACAAAATTTATTTATGGGGAATCAATAAAGAAGATGGTTGAGTGGAATATTTATGTATTGCTATTACTTCCCTTTTATTGTGTTGTTATTTTCAATCAAATTCATCTTCAAGTGATTGGGTGAAATAAATCTTGTTTTCCAGGTGTTTTGTCAAACTTCCGCTGCGCACAAAATCCCAACACATACTGCATACATAAAAGACTAACATATGGAAGAGATACAGTTGTTATAAATAAAATATAACTAACAACATACACGAATAATTTTTTCCAATCAGAGCTGAGATTTTTTTTCATTAAACAGCATATGCACCCTCCAATCTCTTCTCTAATTTCCTCTCCTCGACCATAACTTCTTTAAAACGCTATAGCTTTCCTCTCTTCGTCTTAGTGTGGTGGCCATTTTGGATTCCTTGAAGTGATTTTGGCTTGCTATAGCTTGGTCTGCTTGATACGACGTGGTGCGACTTCGGTCAGTGAATCTTCTTCTTTCTCTGATGAATTCGCATCTCGCCTTTTACGGGATACTTGCTAAGTGTAAGTTTTAGCATCAACTGAGTTCCAATTGTGCTCTCATATGTGGTTGATTTTTAGCAAGCAAGGTATGATTTGGATGTTTTCACTAGCTCAGTGAGTTCAATTTGAATGGCTTGGCTTGTATTGTCGTGATGGTTATGATGGTTTCGTTTTTGAGGTTTTGTGATTCAAGTGACTTAAGTTTTCGACTTGTAGTTTCAGTTTTGAATGTTTGTGATGTATTATTGAGTCAGTTTTGGATGTTCGAGTTTCATCTTTAAGATTTGGAGGTTGTGTATGCTATGTTATATCGTTCTGGTCAGTTTTTCTATGGCCATTTTGTTCATCAACTTTTTATTCTTCTCGTCAGTTGGGTATACCTTGCTTCTTGTTTGGCTACAACGGGAAGCAACGACTCAGACCATAGTTCAACTAGGAGGTGGAGGTTGCCTATGCTATCTGTATTCGGTAGTTGGTTGGGCGGTTTTTATGGATAGTAAGTAAGTTTTCATGCGATGCCTACTTTACATGTTGAGAACTATATGTCCTTACTGTGTTCAGTGTGGTACGATAGGGAAAGTGATATTTTGTTAGGGTATGGTGCTCCAGGAAACCTGCTGCTGCTGAGTGTGGACTTTCTATATGTTATTGCAGCAGTCTCATGTCATGACTCTAAGCACGCTTTGCTGTGTTCAGTATGTTAGCTTGCCGAATACCGTGGGCTTGTTTGTATTAGCAGTACTTTGTTCTGTCTAATTATTATTGTATTCGAAAGTTTTGTGCTTCTTTCTGAAGTATGAAAACCATGTAATGTAACGTCTCCCATCGTGGAGTACTTACGAAAATTGTAGTCTAGTAATTTAGCTAGCTCCAGTGCTGTAAGCCTGATAGGTAGAGTGGACAGAACACTATAAACTCCGTAGGCGGTGGATGGTCCACCTTAAAAACCGGACTAGCTGATTGCAACCACAATCACCTGTACTATACTGTATTTTTATTATTGGTTATAATAAAAAAATGTTATGGATCACTATAAAACCGGTTGGCCTTGCCAAAAAAAGAATAAATTAGTAAAATATAACAGCTTAAACACGAATATATGAGCATACTGGTTACTGCATACATAAAAGACTAACATTAACAACATACATAAAAGACTAATAGCATGGAAGAAGAACAACATATAATCCGGTTTGACACGTCAAAATCTGATTAATGGGTCAACCCCACCCATTTATAAATGGGTCAAATTCAGGTTGATTTGAAAATGACCCGCCAACTAAATGGGTCGGGTTAACCTGCTAATTTCCATGCGGGTTTCGGGTCGAGTAGGAAATTGATAGCCCTACCCCGAACGCGTGCTTCGTTTTATCCATAGTCCACGGCAGTTAACCGTTGATTGATGATATATTGTTGTTTTTATGTTGAGTTGATATACTTTGTACAACCGAATGCCAAACCCATAGACTTGGTACTTGAACCATTATTTCAATCATTCCGATACAACCGAGCGACATCTATTGTCGTGTTAATATATCTTTATTGTGTTAAAGCCATAAATTTAGGGTACTTTTGGTTTGTAATTTTAAAATTTGATTTTTTTATGATAAAATGCATTGTATTTCTAAAGGCGACCAATTCAAAAAATGATTATAATATATAAACTTGAAAACGACTTTTGTTTATTTTCTATCATTTCACTTGTTTGTTTTGCTCTCTCTATATCATCATCGTCCTCTTACTTCTACTTCGTCCCACGTCGTCCTCATATTCACACCTTTTTAATACATACTGGAAATGCAAAATTCTACAAACCAATCAAATCCAAGTATATTGGTCCTTTATTTCCATTGGTCTAGATACACTAATTAATGGTTTATAGCCATCCTATTCTTATATAAAAATCTCAATTTTCCATCGTATGATGTATACTTAACATGAAAATCTTAGTTTGCAAGGTCTATGTGATAACCTGCATTCTAACAAGCTCAAATTTTAAAAAAAGTTCAAAACCTCAAATCCATTGGAACATGCACTTTTTGTTTGGTATCGTACAAAAAAGCAAAGATGTTCATCAAAGCTCAATTAAATAACTTACAATAGAATAATTTAAAATATACTAATGAATAAGTGCTAACCGTATAATCAACACTCTCAAATCAAGTGTCTCCATCAACACCAATCATGCACCAAAACAAACAGTGTTTGCCTTCTATTTATCCTATGCATTGTTTTGAAGAGGGTTGGAATAATGTTTGATGACTGGTAAATTATACATCTTATACTTAACACTATCATATACTGATTGCAACCATTTATGTTATGTCAAGCTTTATTTTAGGTCGTTCAACCTCCATCAGTGCATACGAACCGCACGAATCTACTTCCTAATAGATTTAGTTATATATATATATATATATACATACAAGGAGTGTTCCGAGGCACCCTTTTTTGTAGCATCCCTTTAGCACCACTACCGGTTCGTGAGCTACGATAATCCAAATCCAACAAGAACTTGTAAATTTTCAGTCCATATATATATATCATCATCTATCTAAAATTTGAGCTTGTTCCGACATTTGTAACATTTTCAAAACCTTAACTCAATTATTTATCGTTCAAACATTTATTCAAACCGTTAAATTTAAACATCAAATATATTATTTTATGAATGTCAGAACGAGCTCAAATTTTGGATAGACGATAATATATATGTGGATTGAACATCTACAAATTCTTGTTGAATTTGGTTTGGTGTAGCTCATGAACGAGTATGGATTCTGCAAAATAGGGGTGCCTTAGAATGCTCTTTATATATATATATATATAAATATGTGTGTGTGTGTGTATATATATAGGCAGGTTCAATGACACCTCAAACAGTTGGGCACCCCTTTGGCCTCCCTGTTTTCCACCACAAGTGGATGGAGAGAGAGGGAACTTGTGATGGAAAATTGAGGGGCTAAAAGGGTGCACAACTATTTAGGTGCAATTGAACGCTCACTATATGTGTGTGTGTGTGTGTGCGCGTGCATGCGTGTGTGTGTGGGGGGGGGGGGGGGGGTGCGCGCACGCGCGCATGTGTGCGCGCTCCCCTCATGTATGCATGTTTGAGGGTATGTGTGTGTATCCCTTGATCCACCTCGGACTTAGATACTATACCCTGATATCTTTCGCAAGCACTTCGCTGGTATCAACAATTTCGCAATATCACCATTGTATGCTACGAGAATGAGTAAACTACACTCGCAATGGATTCCCAAATGACTGCATCATGAACGTGCATATATACATTATATCTGCAATGGACTGTTCAATTCCTACATCATAGATGCTTTGAATTATGTTAACGGACCGCACCATTACCAACGTTGAGTGAAATTCAATAAAGGATTTTCTAGTTTCTCTACTTCTATTTTACTTGCGGACTGGCTCCGCTATCCATCCATTTTTATTTTGAAGGTATCTCTTGATACAGGTCACTAGCAGTGCCTCAATCAACTAATCAAATAAAACCACATGGCATTGGATGTCGCACCCGAACATCTCAACAATGAAAGATTGTTCAGTCCAAAGATGTAACCAAATGTCCTTCACGCTAAGCTGTTGGACCGACGATGAACTAGTTACTAGCAATGATACTCCTAGCGGTTGGTACCCACATGCTCCTAGTTTGCATAATTTACCTAACTGTTAACCAACCACGTAGATTTCCCAAAGTAATAATGGAAATGCCTCTTGGTATCCTAAAGCATACTAAAACCGTTGATAGACTGCACTTTTGCCAACATTGCGGATCCTATCATGGGGGAACCCTCTACACATGACAGTATTTCTCATGGGCCCTAAGAAATATAAATATATAACCATTATTTCCACAAGCTAGGGATGTAAACGGGTCAGACCGGAGTGAACGGAGGTGTGTCCAAGCTCTGTCCTATAAGAGATTCAGACGGACGCTGACCGGATAAGCATTAAGTTCGAATATTGTTCATACAAGCCAGATAACAGACAAACAATGTTCGGACAATAGAAAAACATCAAACATTTTGGATCGGACTGGACCCTGGTGTGTTCAAGCTTTGTACTATAAGAGAATCGGACGAACACGGACCGAACACCTTATTGCTTCGGACTGAGCCGGACAACAGACTGTCATGTCCGATATACAGCCCTACCACATGCACTAAGCCTCTTATTGCTTACTCCAATATTCACTTCAACATATCACTAGGATTGACCACCCACTGTGGTCTCTTACATCCTAACCGAAGTTCCCTATGAATATGTCAGGATCAGACTTCTCCATTATTCGTTCTCAATCACTTATCTCTTGCGCTAACGATATTTATCGTACCGCCATTAGGATGTGTCATTTCCCATTTTTCCATATTATTTGTAACGTACTACACCCTTTACCTAGATTATAGATGTAACATCCCATAAATTTCGACCATTTAAGTCACCAAATTTAATTTAATTGTTGAATTTAAAATGGTTTTAAAATAAGAATTAAATGATAAACGTAACTTAGAATGTATTTGTCTAAATCATGAAATTGATGTATAATGAAATATTGATGTTTGAGATTTACTATTTCCATATAGAACTGATCTAATTAATTATATAACGAAAATGTCAAAGTTTAGTCGCCCCATTTAAATTGGTTTTTGACGATTATTTGTAGTTACGGCAACCGATATATCTCAAATAACAATAATAATAATTTAAATTTAAAATAAAATTTCGAAATTTAATATTTGAGATGCGTCTAACTAGACATAGCGTAGGAATAAATTCCGTAGAAAAATATGCAAGTTTGTTCCGTTTGTGCTAAATTAATTGAAGATTTAATAAATCGCTATGATTGAAACATTGCAGAAATTTAAGCGAATTTAAATAAAAATGTTAGACTGAATTCTGAAAAGAACGATACTTTTTGTTTTGTGAAATTCAAACATTCAGACCACCATATGTAAGATTTTGCAAATAGAAATAAGTTATTTACACCTTTCGATTTCCATGCGTTGATCCGTTTTATACCATCCTTTCATTAACGTTTTAATTCATGCGTGTTTTCATTGTTCCCAAAACCCCAAAGAAACCATTTCAAAACACAATAACACGTTAATTTGAAAATGATAATATGACCAACAGTTAGGCTTTAGAGACATTTTTCTTGTTCCTTTTATGCATAAATCTAGTCTTAATGCAATATAGGTATTTGTTTGTTCCTCTGAAATGAAATAGTATGGTTTTAGAATTTCATTTAACACGTTAATTTGAGAACAATACCTAGATATGTTTACTATATATATATACACACACATATATATACACACATACATATATATATATATATATATAATTTTCAATATACACACACGCACACCCCCACATACACACACATACAATCGAATTGGACAGAATTCATTCATGCGTGACTTATCTCCAGGTATGTTCCAAAAGCCATGTTTCAAATTAAAAAATACATATGTATAAAACTTTCAAATTGTCTACATGTATAATACATTTAGGCCCTCGCATATCACATACGCATGGAAGTAAATATGGATGATGGATTGTAAACTTTCGTTTGTTTATCATAGAAGTAAAAAAAATTGGGAAAGATGAAGGATATTTTATAAATAAATAAGTAACATAAGAGTAGAAAAAGATTTTAAACGTTGAATCATGGGTGAGCTGCAAATATTTTTGAGGATTTCCAAAACATGGGAATGTACGTTCTGTGCGCATGTCCAAACTTTTTTAAACTTTTTTACTCTTAACGTTTGGAATAAAACAGCTATTCACTTTACATCTCTTCTGTACCCATTTTTTTTAGAAATCTGAAAAGAATGGATTCATAAAACGTGTGTTTTCATTTTACTTAAATAAAGCAAGAATTTGAATTAGTCACATTGAATAGGTATTCTCGCTCGTATCTCCATTTTTTGGAATTTGAGGAGAATGTGGGTATAGCGTTTCAAATATCGTAACAACCCAAATTTTCAGAACCAGTTTAAAATATTTATTTTAGTTATTTTAATGAATTTTGAATATTTAAAATGATTTATTTTAAATAATAATGATAAAAATTTATTTTAATTGAAGTTAGAATGTATAAATTTATTTTAATTATAAAACGAGCTTGAAATGACAAGGTAGTTTGAAAATTCGATTCCAAATTTCAAATGAATGTACAAGATTCAAAATAAATCGGATTTCAGTAAGACCAGAAATATTTGAATCTGTTTAATTATATCTTACTAACAAGTGTGAAAAATTTAGATTTCGTAACGGGAATTGAAAGTTATGGCCATTTTAAATTTCAGAATAGTTTGCCGTAGAATTTATATATATTATATAATATATAGCCCTTAAAAATACCATTTTGAAAACTACCTCCGTTTTCGATGAAACCACTTTTGTTGGATCCGGAATGTCAAATTACTGCTAGATTCCAATTTTCATAATTTTTGGAATTAATATGTGAGCATGGTAAATTTAAACTCTTTTGGTCAATTTAGTTTGAGTTTAATCGACTGGAAAATGACCGTTTTTCAAACGGTTTCCAAATTCGATAAAATTAGTTTTGTTAGGACCGTATTGTCAAAACATAGCTAGATTTATTTTTTTGGAATTTTTGGAGTCAGTATGTAGCCTCGGTAAATTAAAATGTACGTTTAAAATTAATATATATTGATTTATGTTTTAATTTAGATAAAAACTGATCAAAACAATGGAATTGACTTATGAAACATATCCCATTGTATCCAGAATGTGGTTAATTAGCTAGGAGTGACAGTCGTTGGGTTTGATTTGGAGTTCGTGTGGATACACGGGTATTTTTGGAAATTAAATAGTATAAATGTAAATTAAAATCCTAAAATAAATTCATTCATTGGTCAACGGAAAAATCCGCGCCTCCATCTGATGAATGGCGGAAACCACTTCTAGTCTTCCCGTCCACTTTCCTCTCGATCCGCGCAATAAAATTCAGTGCTCCTGAAGAGAAAATCGAAGAGCTTCATCCCCTCTACACATCCATACTAAGTTTGGAAACTATCGTTGAGGATTAAAGAAGAAATCGGGGTCCAAAGGGTTGCCGTTCGAACCCGTTTTCCGTCCTCGTGGTGCGTTCGAGTGGGGCCCACTTCTGGGCGTTGGTGGAGCGGAGCAAGGTGCTTCTCGTGGCGGCTCTCGATCGATGGCGCAGGCACCCTGGCAGCGACGGTTTTGAACCCTAGTTTTGAACCAGAAATGAAAGTCGTGGCCTGTTGAACGATGAAGAAAGGTTTAGGATTATTTTTAATTAATTAATTATTAATTATCCAATGTATTCTAACGTATATAATGCTATAACTTTTCCATACGGGGTCTAAATCGCGCGAAACTGGATCCGTTGCGATCGTAGGAACGAGAGCTTCACAACAAGACTAACTGGGTCAAATTTGGAGCTAGATGGAAATTTAGAAAAATTCAAACCTAAACGGTGCCAGAACCATTAGTTAAAGACTGGCGGAGTGGAAACTGAAAGTGAGAACTCCTTCTCACTTAATTTATTTTACAGTGAAAATAATTTAGGTTGCAGATGGGGCTTAGAAGCCCTCGACACTATTTATTATAAAAACCAAATTATGTGATTTGAATTATATGGAGTTCAACACTCGAATTCGCACAATCACATAAATTGAAAGCGATGTATGGATATTACTGATACACGGATTTCATACTCCGCGAGTAGCCACTTATGGCATCGTAAATGGCGTTTGGGTAGTTGAGTATTTATTTATTTGGATGTTCTGCGTGATTTGATTGTGATTGTAAAATTGGTTGTGGATTAATTGTGAATTGATTTGAATTGGTTAGTGTATGGCGGAAGCCAGTATTAGGCGAGGGATAAGGCTAGACCTTATTCCGGTTCTAGTATCGCACGGTTATGCTGCCGAAATTTTCTAAATAGTGTTAGAAAAATTTAGCCAGTTGAAAATATTATTTTTAGCTTATAACGACAATAAATAAAATAATTATTGGATAGTTGAAAATAAGTTTACACATCCATTTACAAGTCAGATGACTTGTTTATGCTCGCCTATTTTTGTGATATCGACTGGGTCGATAAATTTTACACATCACCCAACTGCACAAATAATATTCAATGTTTGTTGGTTGAAACCCCACACGGGTATTGGGATGATATTTGACGTACACTAATCCCAATTGTTCAGTTGTATGTCAATCGATTGGTTGACAGACTGTTGTAAGCGTTAATTATTTATATTTAATGCTTGTGCAGTTGTGTGATGCACTCTGGATGATGGTTGACTGTGTATTATTATTGTTGTGTACATGTGTGTATGAAATCCATGTAAATAACATTATATGGTAATTGATTGTGTCTGATTCCAATTCAGATAGAACGAATATTTTAAATAACAAATATTTTAAAATAAGGAATATTTTAAAATAATATTCAATAAAGGATTAAAATCTAATTTTAATGTCCGATTTTGGATGGACACGAAAATATTGAAATATATGAAGCCATGTTGTTTAGATTTGTGTCATTTTAACGCGAATGATATTTATATCGATTTTACTCATTCTTATAATGAATATCGAAAAGGAAATGATTTCAAAATTGGATATTTTGAAATTATCATCATTTATATATTATACTGATAAGGAGTATTCAATTTTGATTCAAAATTGAAAATGAAGTTATAATCGTTTTAAAATGAATTTATAAACGATTTATAAAATATGTTTCAAATGGTTATCGACGAAGTATATATAATATATATATTATATAAATTTAATGGCCTGAATAGAATGCACCGCGTCGCGACCGTTCGCGAATTTCGACCATTGACTTTGAATTGATATTACAGGAGATTCAACTATCGGATTGTCCTAAAACTGGAACCGTTGGGTTCGTATCGAAAAGAGCTTTCCAATGAATAAAAGAGATTTGAAATCTAACGGTTGGATTTGGAATTATGTCCAAATCAAATTTGGAAAAGGCCTATAAAAATCATATTTTAATGGCGACGTCGTGGCGATCTCTTTTCGAAAATTCAAAACACGCTTTTTCTTCTTTCAAATCGTCTTTCTCCTCACAAATCTCTTCTTTACACGTTGACCAAGATGATAACGTTAAAAACGTTTCTGCTAATCCATCTTTTAAGGATATTCTGCTCAGGCCAGCTGTAAAGCGAAATCCAGATCCGATTTTTTTAAACAATAAAAGGCCTTTGTCAAAACCGTCTCCTCGCATTCTCAACAGCTATAATGAAAATCTCAATAACATCAAATCAAAAAATGGCTGCTTCAGATGTGGATCGACAGATCACTGGGCGAGATCATGTCGAAATCTAGTTATTTGTTTTAAATGTCATAAAACAGGGCATAAGGGTTTCAATTGCAAATCTTTTCGTTCTCCACCCCCAAAAATGGCTGAAAGATCCAGAAAACAAATTTCCGCTAATCGCTACCAAAATTCTTTTGATTGTGCTCGATCGATGGTAATCATCTCCATTGTGAGTGGATCTTTCTCGATACGGCAGATTGAGGAGATTTTGAAAGCCAGATATGGCCGTCATGCCCCATCCTGGGACTGGAACGTCAAGCGAATGGGTGATGTCTTTGTTGTTCGGTTCCCACAGCATCTGCTGACAGTAAACTTCCAATATAACTTCAATTTTACCATGGGGAGAATTAACCTGAGGAGGTGGAGTCCGCGTTTCGGCAGTGTCTCGAGGGAGAAGGAAACCTTTTGGATCCTCTTGAAAAATGCCCCGCTAGTATGTCGTAAACTTGACGTCCTCCAAGCAGCTCTAAAAGATTATGGAGACGTGGAGAGGGTCCAGTACGGTGCAATTCATGACGTGGATTATACTTATTTGCGTGCCAAATTTATGAAGGAGGTGGGCACCCCATTGCCGGATTCAGTGGCAATTCCAATCGAGGGTTTTTCCCATGTAGTGCAGATTGAAAGATGCGAGGAAGACTCGCCGCCGAAAATCAATGTTCCTCTTTTCAAGCAGAGGGTTTTTGCAACCGATGGAGAGGGGAAGCTTGAAGTTTTGAGTAGCAAGGATGGGGGTGCCAAAATGCATGTGGAGGAAGTTATTGCCTCGGTGGCAGATTCGGCTATTGAAGGAGAAGGGGATGTTTTCGCAAGGAGGAATAATGATAATTATGTGGTTCGATTTGATGATGGGGTGGCAGTAGAGGTTGATGAGGTTGGCAACATTGTGGGAGTGGGTGCAAACTCCAGAGAGATCATCGCCGTCAATGATAATGATGGAGTAGGCTTGCAAGATCTTGGGGAGGGAGGCAACATGCAAGGTGCCAGGGAGGCGGTGGAAGAACAAGTCATGGACAACGAATCACAAGATTTAAATTTGGCTGGGGATTTGGCGCTGGCCCCAACCAGCTCAGGGGAATGCTCGGCTACAAGTGGTAAAGGCAAGCGTGCAATGGATCATGGTGTGGTCATGCTACGTTGCAGCGCAAGAGGGATGGGTCATCCATTGGCAGGTAGCATTTTTGTTCCTGCTATACTTAATACTTTGTCTAGTGATCAACTTCATGATATTGCAAGTAAATCTGGTTTTGTGTTGAATGATGATGTGATAAGTGATATTAAGAACAAAGAAAATGAGAGGGCTAATGGTTCATCATGATAATTGTCACTTGGAATGTTAGAGGCCTAGGAACTTTTGATAAGTGTCTTAGGGTTAAAAACTACCTCAAGTCTGTAAAACCTGACATCATTATGCTTCAAGAGACTAAGCTTGAGAATCCTGAACCATTTATTTTTAAATGTCTGGGGTGGGGTGTTATTGATGAATGGGCCTTTATACCTGCTGTGGGAACCTCGGGTGGCATTTTTACTGGCTGGAATAGTAATTCTTGGTTGCTTAAGCAAGAAATCAAACAAACTTACTGTCTGCATTTGGCCCTGGAATGTAAATCTACAAATGTACTTTACTTCTTTTCTAATGTTTATGGACCCAATACAAGACGAGAAAGAATGACTTTATGGGCTGAGGGTTTGGACTTTTATAAACTCGTGTATGGTCCCTCGGTAATTGGCGGCGACTTTAATGTTACAAGATTTATGTCTGAACGTAATGTAGTGAAAAACGCTGGCTTGGGCGACATGAACGATTTTAGTGACTTTGTTGGTAACTGTGGCCTTATTGACCTACCCATGACTAATAGAAAATATACGTGGACTGACGGTAGGACCCCTCCTACTTTAGTTCGCCTCGATCGTTTCTTCATTAATTCTGCTTTTGATGACTTGCACCCCCTGACTCTTCAAAGAGGTCTTACTTCCCTTATTTCTGATCACTGCCCGGTTGTTCTAAACACCAACGTCGATCATAGAAGGAAATCTTTTTTTAAGTTCGAAAATATGTGGTGCATTGAACCAAATTTTGATGTGATGTTGCGCCAAAAGTGGGTAGAATTTCGCAGCTTTGGGGATGCAGCTAGCAATTTTTGTAGGAAAATGAGACTATTGCGTAAATTTTTAGCCAAATGGAATCGAGAAGTCTTTGGAAACATCAGAGTTAAGAAGCAGAGACTTGAATCTGAGATTATGGAGCTTAATGTGCTTGAGGAAGGGCGTAATCTAAGTGAGGCTGAGCGTGCCTTGTTAAAAACTAAAGAAAAGGAGCTTCTAACGGTGATTGACCAAGAAGAGATTTTTTGGAAACAGAGGTCGAGAACTCAGTGGCTTAAGCTTGGTGATAGTAACACAAGTTATTTCCACAAAGTTGCAAACGGTAGACGGCGTACTAACACAATATGTAGCATTTGGAAAGACGGAGTTGAAATTTGTGATCATCAAAGGATAGAAGAGGTTTTTTCTGAATTTTATAAGGGAATCTTTGGTGAACGCATTGAGAATCGTGTGAATGTTGATTGGAAGATGCTGTATCCTTCATCTGTTGATCTTAGTGGCATTGATACTGAGTTCTCGGAAGAGGAAATCGTCGCGGCTTTAAACGAAATGCCTGGTGATAAAGCCCCTGGCCCTGATGGTTTTCCAAATTTTTTCTATAAGAAATATTGGGATGTGATTAAACAGGATGTTATTAACATATTCAAAGAATTTCATTCTGGTTCCTTGAGATTGGACATGTTGGGGTACGCTAATGTAGTCTTAATCCCTAAGAAAGGAGGAAATGTCTCGGCTGCGGATTTTCGACCTATTAGTCTTTTGAATAGTAGTTTCAAATTGATCACTAAGGTTCTCGCAAACAGACTGAAAGCGAAGATGGATAACCTGATTGATGTTTCGCAGACAACATTTATTAGGGGAAGATTCATTCTTGATCGAGCGGTACTTGTCCAGGAAGTTATCTCCCATTGTGATAGACATAATGTGCCTTGCGCAATCCTGAAGCCGGACTTCGCTAAGGCCTTTGACACAGTTGACTGGAGGTTTATCATGGATCTTCTTAACGCGAGAGGCTTTCCGTGTAAATGGCTAAACTGGATTCTGTAACAACCCGTATTTTCAATAACCTGTAATAACATAAATCGAGGCAGAATTTAATTCTAAAATGGGAATCAAGGGAAACGGGCTATGCCATTGCGTTCGTCTCGGAAAAATACGCGAAATAGAGTCCGAGTTTTCGAAAATCGGAGTCCGTATGACCAAGATATGGCCTCGCGAAGTTTCACGAAAAATTCCCAAATTAAAGTATACTTAATTAAGTGAAATGGGTTGTGTAGATATATATATATATATTGATATATATATATATATATAATTGAAAATTTAATAAATAAATATGCAAAAATGCTCAAAACAGCGAATTGGGAGAGGGGAATAACCGAACCGGCCGATTTTTGAAGTCGACCCGAGCCCGCTGGGTCGACTAGGGGTTAATCCAGGGTGTTTGGCTGTCAACCCGTGGGCCGATTCGCTCAAGTGCAGATTTTGCATTTGAATGGTTCTCATGGTCCATCTTTAATCTAAAGGCCCTAGATGGTTCCTACACTTGACTTCTTCCCCAAGACATGCTTTGATGGCTTGGATTGAATCTAGGGTTAATCCTATGGCCTAAAACACTTGCCTAATCTATAAATAAGACCCTAACCTACCCTAATTCATTCATAATTAAACCTAGTGACTAAACTATGGAAAAATGCTAGCTCTCATGGCCTCCACTAATTTTATGAAGAGGGTTGCATACTAATCACTCTCTAATCAACTTCTAATCCCTTCTTAGCATCTTAATCTTCTTCATTTGGTGTTCAAAGTTGCTAGTTGTGAGTTTCTATCACTTTGATGATCTTTTGGTAAACTAATTAGATGAGATGTGATGAGATTTATGGTTTTGTATGTGGGTTAATGAGCTTTGAATCATATGATATGATGTTAGCATTAATCTTATGTTTATGCATGTTGAGTATGTAAGCTTATGCAAGTTTAATATGATGTATGTTATGTTTGCATGATGCTAAATATGCAAGTTGTGGGCTATGTAATCATATGCATGTTATGCAAGTTCATGGTAATATGCTATGCAAGTTACATGTTTGTTAATATGCAAGTTACATGTAACAACCCGTAAAATCTGGGCCAGTTTAAAATTTTTATTTTGGCCATTTTAGCGAATTTAGATTATTTAAAATGAATTATTTTAAATAATATCGACGAGAAATTTATTTTGAATATATTCGAACGTATATATTATACGCGTCGTCGTTAGAATATAAATAATTATATATAATTATAAATAGAATTGAAAATGGCGCGGTAGTTCGATAATTCGATTTCAAACTTCAATTGAATGTACCGGGTGCAAAACAATCCGGATTTTAGTGAAACCAAAAATAATGGAATCTAATAGTGAATATCTTTCCAACGAACCCGAATGATCAAAATTTCTTAGCGGGAATCAAAAGATATGTCCAGTTGAAAATTCTGAATAGTCGCTATGGAATTCAGGCCCTTAAAAATGGACATTTTGCAAACGACCTCGGATTTCGACGAAACCAGTTTTGTTGGGTCCGTGATGTAAAGTTATTGCTAGATTTCAAATTTCATAATTTTTCGAATCAATATGTGAGCGTGGCAAAGGAAAACGCGTTTGACCAGTTTCAGTTGATTTTAATCGACTGGAAATTGGCCATTTTTCTAACGGTCTCAGATTTCGACGAAACTAGTTTTGTTAGGACCGTATCGTCAATACGAAGCTAGAAAATATTTTTCTAGAATTTTTAAAGTTAGTATGTGACCCCGGTAAATTGAAATGTACGTTTAAAATTGAATATATAGATTTATACATTAATTTCAGCGAAAACTGAGCGTAACAGCCGAACTGGCTTATGAAACATATCCCATTGTATTCGGAATGGGGGTAATTAGCTAGGGACGACAGTCATTGGGCCTCGTTCGGAGATCGAAATTTAAAGTTACTTTATGGAGAAATTAATTATTTAAATAATTAAAATATTATATAACCCCCTTGAGCTCTCTCTTTCCTCACAAGTCAAACCACGGTCAAAATATAAAAAAAAAAAAAAAAAAAAAAAAAACCCCTTCCAGTTTCAGATCGCGACGCCTCTTCCTCCCCCTTGCTGACGCCGACGATGGACCGCCGCTCCCCCCTAAAGTCGCGCCTTCCTCTCCCCTCTAGCTCATCTCCTTCCTCCCTTCGAATCGAAGACGAAAACGCCAGAGCTTTCCCCCCCCACAGTGATGACCGCCGACGAACTGAAGGCCGCCCCAACCCTCCGCCTCCTCCTGCCGCCGACCCAGAGCCACCCGAAGCCTCTCCGATGGTGGTGAACCCCCCCCTTTCGAACTGTAAGTTTTTACTTTATTTATAAAACTGATTTTTACTTAATTTATAAAACTGATTTTGTTAATATTAAAAACCGATTTTTATGTTTTTAAAATTCTGATTTTAGGTAGGTTTAAAACTGAATTTTATTTTAGGTTTAAGACTGAATTTTATTTTAGATTAGAAAACTGATTTTTAAATGATTTTTAAACTGAATTTTTAAATAAGGCAAAAACTGTATTTTTATTTTTTAAGTTATGAAAAAACTGCATTTTTATGAAAGCGAAAAACTGATTTTATTTTGAACTTTAAAATAGGAAAAAAAGTTTAATCTTTTAGTAGAAAAAGATTTGAACTTGCAAAAGAAAAAAAATTCGATTTTTATATATTGAATAGCGAAGTCAAAATTCGATTTTATATATTGAATAGCATAGTAAAAATTCGATTTTTACATATGTAGTGGCTACGGGCAGCGAAGATGACGAAGATGCGATAGCGATGAAGATTTCTATCAATGAAGTGCCGTGGAGCTAGGATAGCTAATCGGTGAGAATTTCTCACCTTTCTATTTATTTTCTAGTTATATATATATACTAGGATGCAGACGGTGCTTAGTAGCACCCGACACAATCGTCCACAGACCATGGACTTGTTTGTTTGACAGTTTGGTGATTGATTGCGATATTGTTTGAATGTGGTTTGTGGTGTGAAAAATCGAATCGATAAATTGGTTAGGATTAGACGTGCGCCGTTATAAGGCGAAGGAGTAAGGCTAGGTTAGATCCTTACTCCAAAGTTTGCGGTTTGCATAACGAATTGATTTGATTGATGTGTGAATGGCGTGGGCCTTCACTAGACCGGGGATAAGGCTAGGCCTTGTCCCGTTTCTAGTATCGTGCCGTTATGCCGCCGAAATTTTCTAAAACATGTTAGAAAAATAAAAATATCATTTTATTGAATAAATGAATTGAATAGAAATTCATAGGTTGAAATAAAATGTTTTATCGTTAAAAATATAATTTTTAACGTGAATATGAAAATAGTGAAGTGAATAAATAAATATTCATTTACAAACCAGATGGTTTGTTTATGTACACTTATTTGAATGATATTGATTGGGTCGATAAATTTCACACATCGCCCAACTGCACAAATAAAATCTGTGTTTGATTGTTTGAAACCCCACACGGGTGTTAGGATGAAATATGCAGTTCACTCATCCTGATTGATTAAATATGTCGATCGATTGATTGACAGGCTGTTATAAGCGTTGAATATCTGTATTTGATGCTTATGCAGTGTAGTGCACTTTGGTTGATGGTTGATTATTTTTCAATGCTATGATATACATGTGTTGTATGAAAATCCATATAATTAACTTTATATGGTAATTGATTGGGCCTCATTCCAATTTGAAAAATAAAGAATATTATAAAATAAAAGTTCATGTGTTGACAGTACTCATTCATTGAGATTGGTCATGTGTTGAACGAAATATTTTGATAATAACAACTATTTTGAAAAAGAAATATTTGAAATAGAATATTTGAAAATAGAAATTTATGAAGCCGTGTATGGACGCCATTTTGACGTGAACGATATTTATATCGAATTGAAAACGATTTCGAAATGAAATGAATTGAAAACGATTTCGAAATGAATTGAATTGAAAACGATTTCGAAATGAATTGAATTGAAAACGATTTCGAAATGAAATAAATTGAAAACGATTTCGAAATGAAATGAATTGAAAACGATTTCGAAATGAATTGAATTGAAAACGATTTCGAAATGAAATGAATTGAAAACGATTTCGAAATGAATTGAATTGAAAACGAATTCAAATGGAATAGAAAGCGAATTGAAATGAATTCAAATTGAATTGAAATTCGAATTGAATAGAAATGAATTTTAAAACGAATTTATAGAGAAGAATTCAATTTTGATTTGAATTGAAATGGAAGTTGAAAATGTTTTTGAAACGAATTCAAAACTATTTATATAATTCGTTTTAAATAGAAATCGACGAAATATATATTATATATATTATATATAATATAATGGCCTGAATAGAACGCGCCGCGCCGCGGCAGTTCGCGAATTTCGACCATTTATTTCAAACGGACATTACAGGAGATCCGACCGTCGGATTCTCCTAAAACCGGAACCGTTGGGTTCGTATCGAAAAGAGCTTTCTAATTAATGTTAGAAATTTGAAATCTAACGGTTGGATTTGGAGATACGTCCAAATCAAATTCGAAAAAGGTCGTTGTAAGTGCAGTTCGATGGCCATTGTTGGAAATCGACTGTACGGGCCTTGATAAAATTATTAAAAATAGTAATAATTTGTGTAAAATCACAAGAAATGATTTGTGAAAGTTTGGGGTGAAAATCTCCATATTTGAAAAGATAAAAAAATGGATTTTTATCGAAATGAACTAGTTTTGAACTAGAATTATAATTCTATTTATTTTTAAATAAATAAATTGAATTTGAAATGGTTTTGAAAATAACCAAAATTTCCAATGATTGCATTGGAGTGGATTTGAATCGAAATTGTCTTCGGAATATTTCGATGTTGGAATTCGTGACATTACAGGTGTTGTTATGGAAATTTGAAAGATATATATTTGTATCGTTATTTCCAATACGACATTTGTTAGTCGTAGAATTCGATATTGAATATAAGCCGATATATTTTCTATTCAGAGCCTTGTATTGAATATCGAATGTGATTTGGGTTTGTCGTGAATGGTGTCTTCACTAACACTGTTCTTGAACCCAGTTGAGAAAAGATTAAATCTTTTTATTTAGATTTAATGAAGTGTACCAATTAAATGATATTTAATTGGAATTGAATTGGTATTGATTTTTGGGTTTATCGTGAACAGTGTTTTAAATAACACTTGTTCTTTAACCCGATAATTAATGGAATGTGATTTTGGGTTTATCGTGAATCGTGTTTTAAATGACACTGATTCTTTAACCCAGATAATGATTAAAACTAAGTGGAGTTTTAATGAATCTTTAATTAGATTGAAAAGATCGAGAATGGAGTATCACCAGTTTTGCTCCAGGCGATAGATAAATCTGTAATTAGATTTGAATGTGAAATTTAGAAACTAACTGGCGGTTAGCCAAGCAGAATGGTTTTCTGGATATTGATCTGATGTTGGTTTCGGCCTTCGGGGTTAATATTTGGGGAATTATTCTCTTGATTAATTTACGGTTAGTGACTAATGAATTGGAATGAGGCGTATGTTGTGTTTGTGTAACACTTATTTAAAATATACGCGAGTTATTCGGAAAGACCGGGTTTATCCCATTCTGAGTAACTGATACGACGATAAGTCGAAGACGAAGACGATGGTCGAAGACCGGAGGTCTTCACGTCGTTTGGGTGATAACTGATGATCTTGATTGGGCTGTACACCCAAGAAGATGGAAACAGTTAGTGATCGTCCAGACGTACTTGGAGATCGATGGATATGCGGGGTACTAGGTGCCTCCGGTTTCGTTCAGACCCAGAACGGACTTGTAAATGGACTGTGTGTCTGACATCGGATTTCATTCTGTGTGACTGATATCGGTTGCATAGGATGGCTTGCCTGTGTGGCATGCTAAGATGCAAATGATCAAGGCTTCTGTTGAAAAGCAAAGTCTTGTGGTTGATGATCAAAGCACGACCTTTGTGGCGTAGCTTTGTGTAACGTTTGATTCGCGAGTTTCACACCCGGTATGAATCAAAAACGGGAGACGGACCTCAGGGAGGGCATGCGTTTCTTTCTAGTTAGAAGTGGCGTCAGTGGTTTTACACGCCCTGACGAGTTTGACTTATGTTGTTGTTGCTGTTGCGAGGCGCCTCGGTTATATCGGTTTCGGCCGAATGCATTCTGGTCGGCTGACGGACCAGACTTACACCCCATAGGGTGGGGAGACGTATTGTTCAGGCATAATAATCCACTCCGTGTGGACCGGCCCTGACGATCCAAGGGGCAGTTGCGGCTGTTCCTGAGGGGCGGGCTAGAGCGTCTCGAATCGGTTGAGGATCTTGCCCCTAGCCTCGGTTCATAGATGGAAACCCAATTTCCAAATACGTGACATTTGCGGTTTTATTTGTAAACCTATATATGGCGACATAGTGGTATGGGGCATTCATGCCGCCTATGATTGATACTTATGATTTGAAGTTGTTTTATACTCTATGCACTTATAATAGTATCAAATGATTTGTTTTAAACGTATCAAGCATTCTTTGGCTGTTATAAGGGAAAACCCTATCCTCGACTGCGTTGCATTGTGTGATGGGACCTGGGTCTTATAACAGCTTCATTTTTCTTTATTTAGCATTGCGTTGTTTGTCTTATGCACTGGTATTCTTGGGAGGAAACCCGTTCCGTGTTATACGGCGTGGTCCCTTGTTTTACCTAGCTTTGAAAATAAAGATTTATAACTGCTTTAGTTCTCACACCAGTCACATGACTGACCTGGAGTTTATTGTTTTGACCTAAACTCTGGGTGCCCTTATTTTGACACGGGCAGCTAGTAGTTTTGGTTTTGCAGATTTATATTCACAGGATCCTGGTTTACGACTGGAACGATATCCGGGAAGCTTTGTATCCGTATATCTCATTCTAGTTGTGTATTGTATTATTTTCCGCTGCTATGTATTTAAATGTAATTTAAATCTCTGATATTTCTGTGTAATATTCTTTTATACTCTGTATATTCTTGTAATCTGATGCATTGTTGTTATATACAATGAAATGTTCTTCTATATGCGTTCTGTTGTGGTTTGTTCTCGAACTATCCGACGCTTTCCTTTACGGGGAAGTTACGGGTCTTCACAGTTGGTATCAGAGCTTTGGTTTACAAAGCAGAGAACAAGACACATTAGAACCGTACGAAGGAATTCATCAGATATTGGATTAGTAATATCCAATGGAATGACTCGTTAGAGATGGGATCAGTAGTATCCTAGAACGAGTGTGAAGAGTATATTTTTAAAATGAAAACGATTTTTGATTTGAAAATTTAAATCAATTATTCGTATTTGATTATTTATTTTATATTGATTAGGACAATCCAAAATATAAAGATTTTTGCGTATGCGCCTAGCTAGCGTGTATTCGAAGTTTTAATATATTGGATAGATATAGCACCACACCCTAGTCGCCCGGAGATGATATTGATGATAGCGATCGCATCATCAACATTTATGTTCGTGTTTCGAAGGTTTGATATCTATATATTTCCTATTGACTGGTGTGAGAACCAAAATTAGATAGGGCTAATTGTTGTGATTTGGCATCAAAAATCTGATTTTTGTATATATATCGAAATTATGAATTTGAAACGTTAATCCACTAATTGATTGAAGTTTGTGTTGTTTGTTTAATTGTTTGCTAATTTTGAACAATTATGCCTAATTGAATCAAATATTGAACTCTATTGAAAATTGGTCGCATTTGTTTGCATATACATATATATCATTGAACAGGTCATAGCAAGGAGGCTAGAGCAGAGAATAAAATTTGTTTGCCCGACAAATAGGTACATGTTTATTACATAATTTACTGTTTTGTTTGGGTGATGATGATTTTATGAGCCTATTGGCTAGCCGCTTGGCTTTTTCTTTTTCTTTTTGAGATCTGAAGGACCGGGAACGCTATTTGCAATTTCCCGATGCTCCCGGTGCAGGGGAGGTTATGGCGAAATTTTTCAAAAATTTAGGGTGTTAGCCAAATTTTTGAAATTTTAAAAATTCTCAGAAACTAAAGAGTTGGAGAATGGAAGCCAGATCAAATGTGGAGCTGAATAATCAAACCACTTTCGACTTTGTTCCTTTTCGGGGACGAAAAGTTTTAAGTGGGGGAGATTGTAACAACCCGTAAAATCTGGGCCAGTTTAAAATTTTTATTTTGGCCATTTTAGCGAATTTAGATTATTTAAAATGAATTATTTTAAATAATATCGACGAGAAATTTATTTTGAATATATTCGAACGTATATATTATACGCGTCGTCGTTAGAATATAAATAATTATATATAATTATAAATAGAATTGAAAATGGCGCGGTAGTTCGATAATTCGATTTCAAACTTCAATTGAATGTACCGGGTGCAAAACAATCCGGATTTTAGTGAAACCAAAAATAATGGAATCTAATAGTGAATATCTTTCCAACGAACCCGAATGATCAAAATTTCTTAGCGGGAATCAAAAGATATGTCCAGTTGAAAATTCTGAATAGTCGCTATGGAATTCAGGCCCTTAAAAATGGACATTTTGCAAACGACCTCGGATTTCGACGAAACCAGTTTTGTTGGGTCCGTGATGTAAAGTTATTGCTAGATTTCAAATTTCATAATTTTTCGAATCAATATGTGAGCGTGGCAAAGGAAAACGCGTTTGACCAGTTTCAGTTGATTTTAATCGACTGGAAATTGGCCATTTTTCTAACGGTCTCAGATTTCGACGAAACTAGTTTTGTTAGGACCGTATCGTCAATACGAAGCTAGAAAATATTTTTCTAGAATTTTTAAAGTTAGTATGTGACCCCGGTAAATTGAAATGTACGTTTAAAATTGAATATATAGATTTATACATTAATTTCAGCGAAAACTGAGCGTAACAGCCGAACTGGCTTATGAAACATATCCCATTGTATTCGGAATGGGGGTAATTAGCTAGGGACGACAGTCATTGGGCCTCGTTCGGAGATCGAAATTTAAAGTTACTTTATGGAGAAATTAATTATTTAAATAATTAAAATATTATATAACCCCCTTGAGCTCTCTCTTTCCTCACAAGTCAAACCACGGTCAAAATATAAAAAAAAAAAAAAAAAAAAAAAAACCCCTTCCAGTTTCAGATCGCGACGCCTCTTCCTCCCCCTTGCTGACGCCGACGATGGACCGCCGCTCCCCCCTAAAGTCGCGCCTTCCTCTCCCCTCTAGCTCATCTCCTTCCTCCCTTCGAATCGAAGACGAAAACGCCAGAGCTTTCCCCCCCCACAGTGATGACCGCCGACGAACTGAAGGCCGCCCCAACCCTCCGCCTCCTCCTGCCGCCGACCCAGAGCCACCCGAAGCCTCTCCGATGGTGGTGAACCCCCCCCTTTCGAACTGTAAGTTTTTACTTTATTTATAAAACTGATTTTTACTTAATTTATAAAACTGATTTTGTTAATATTAAAAACCGATTTTTATGTTTTTAAAATTCTGATTTTAGGTAGGTTTAAAACTGAATTTTATTTTAGGTTTAAGACTGAATTTTATTTTAGATTAGAAAACTGATTTTTAAATGATTTTTAAACTGAATTTTTAAATAAGGCAAAAACTGTATTTTTATTTTTTAAGTTATGAAAAAACTGCATTTTTATGAAAGCGAAAAACTGATTTTATTTTGAACTTTAAAATAGGAAAAAAAGTTTAATCTTTTAGTAGAAAAAGATTTGAACTTGCAAAAGAAAAAAAATTCGATTTTTATATATTGAATAGCGAAGTCAAAATTCGATTTTATATATTGAATAGCATAGTAAAAATTCGATTTTTACATATGTAGTGGCTACGGGCAGCGAAGATGACGAAGATGCGATAGCGATGAAGATTTCTATCAATGAAGTGCCGTGGAGCTAGGATAGCTAATCGGTGAGAATTTCTCACCTTTCTATTTATTTTCTAGTTATATATATATACTAGGATGCAGACGGTGCTTAGTAGCACCCGACACAATCGTCCACAGACCATGGACTTGTTTGTTTGACAGTTTGGTGATTGATTGCGATATTGTTTGAATGTGGTTTGTGGTGTGAAAAATCGAATCGATAAATTGGTTAGGATTAGACGTGCGCCGTTATAAGGCGAAGGAGTAAGGCTAGGTTAGATCCTTACTCCAAAGTTTGCGGTTTGCATAACGAATTGATTTGATTGATGTGTGAATGGCGTGGGCCTTCACTAGACCGGGGATAAGGCTAGGCCTTGTCCCGTTTCTAGTATCGTGCCGTTATGCCGCCGAAATTTTCTAAAACATGTTAGAAAAATAAAAATATCATTTTATTGAATAAATGAATTGAATAGAAATTCATAGGTTGAAATAAAATGTTTTATCGTTAAAAATATAATTTTTAACGTGAATATGAAAATAGTGAAGTGAATAAATAAATATTCATTTACAAACCAGATGGTTTGTTTATGTACACTTATTTGAATGATATTGATTGGGTCGATAAATTTCACACATCGCCCAACTGCACAAATAAAATCTGTGTTTGATTGTTTGAAACCCCACACGGGTGTTAGGATGAAATATGCAGTTCACTCATCCTGATTGATTAAATATGTCGATCGATTGATTGACAGGCTGTTATAAGCGTTGAATATCTGTATTTGATGCTTATGCAGTGTAGTGCACTTTGGTTGATGGTTGATTATTTTTCAATGCTATGATATACATGTGTTGTATGAAAATCCATATAATTAACTTTATATGGTAATTGATTGGGCCTCATTCCAATTTGAAAAATAAAGAATATTATAAAATAAAAGTTCATGTGTTGACAGTACTCATTCATTGAGATTGGTCATGTGTTGAACGAAATATTTTGATAATAACAACTATTTTGAAAAAGAAATATTTGAAATAGAATATTTGAAAATAGAAATTTATGAAGCCGTGTATGGACGCCATTTTGACGTGAACGATATTTATATCGAATTGAAAACGATTTCGAAATGAAATGAATTGAAAACGATTTCGAAATGAATTGAATTGAAAACGATTTCGAAATGAATTGAATTGAAAACGATTTCGAAATGAAATAAATTGAAAACGATTTCGAAATGAAATGAATTGAAAACGATTTCGAAATGAATTGAATTGAAAACGATTTCGAAATGAAATGAATTGAAAACGATTTCGAAATGAATTGAATTGAAAACGAATTCAAATGGAATAGAAAGCGAATTGAAATGAATTCAAATTGAATTGAAATTCGAATTGAATAGAAATGAATTTTAAAACGAATTTATAGAGAAGAATTCAATTTTGATTTGAATTGAAATGGAAGTTGAAAATGTTTTTGAAACGAATTCAAAACTATTTATATAATTCGTTTTAAATAGAAATCGACGAAATATATATTATATATATTATATATAATATAATGGCCTGAATAGAACGCGCCGCGCCGCGGCAGTTCGCGAATTTCGACCATTTATTTCAAACGGACATTACAGGAGATCCGACCGTCGGATTCTCCTAAAACCGGAACCGTTGGGTTCGTATCGAAAAGAGCTTTCTAATTAATGTTAGAAATTTGAAATCTAACGGTTGGATTTGGAGATACGTCCAAATCAAATTCGAAAAAGGTCGTTGTAAGTGCAGTTCGATGGCCATTGTTGGAAATCGACTGTACGGGCCTTGATAAAATTATTAAAAATAGTAATAATTTGTGTAAAATCACAAGAAATGATTTGTGAAAGTTTGGGGTGAAAATCTCCATATTTGAAAAGATAAAAAAATGGATTTTTATCGAAATGAACTAGTTTTGAACTAGAATTATAATTCTATTTATTTTTAAATAAATAAATTGAATTTGAAATGGTTTTGAAAATAACCAAAATTTCCAATGATTGCATTGGAGTGGATTTGAATCGAAATTGTCTTCGGAATATTTCGATGTTGGAATTCGTGACATTACAGGTGTTGTTATGGAAATTTGAAAGATATATATTTGTATCGTTATTTCCAATACGACATTTGTTAGTCGTAGAATTCGATATTGAATATAAGCCGATATATTTTCTATTCAGAGCCTTGTATTGAATATCGAATGTGATTTGGGTTTGTCGTGAATGGTGTCTTCACTAACACTGTTCTTGAACCCAGTTGAGAAAAGATTAAATCTTTTTATTTAGATTTAATGAAGTGTACCAATTAAATGATATTTAATTGGAATTGAATTGGTATTGATTTTTGGGTTTATCGTGAACAGTGTTTTAAATAACACTTGTTCTTTAACCCGATAATTAATGGAATGTGATTTTGGGTTTATCGTGAATCGTGTTTTAAATGACACTGATTCTTTAACCCAGATAATGATTAAAACTAAGTGGAGTTTTAATGAATCTTTAATTAGATTGAAAAGATCGAGAATGGAGTATCACCAGTTTTGCTCCAGGCGATAGATAAATCTGTAATTAGATTTGAATGTGAAATTTAGAAACTAACTGGCGGTTAGCCAAGCAGAATGGTTTTCTGGATATTGATCTGATGTTGGTTTCGGCCTTCGGGGTTAATATTTGGGGAATTATTCTCTTGATTAATTTACGGTTAGTGACTAATGAATTGGAATGAGGCGTATGTTGTGTTTGTGTAACACTTATTTAAAATATACGCGAGTTATTCGGAAAGACCGGGTTTATCCCATTCTGAGTAACTGATACGACGATAAGTCGAAGACGAAGACGATGGTCGAAGACCGGAGGTCTTCACGTCGTTTGGGTGATAACTGATGATCTTGATTGGGCTGTACACCCAAGAAGATGGAAACAGTTAGTGATCGTCCAGACGTACTTGGAGATCGATGGATATGCGGGGTACTAGGTGCCTCCGGTTTCGTTCAGACCCAGAACGGACTTGTAAATGGACTGTGTGTCTGACATCGGATTTCATTCTGTGTGACTGATATCGGTTGCATAGGATGGCTTGCCTGTGTGGCATGCTAAGATGCAAATGATCAAGGCTTCTGTTGAAAAGCAAAGTCTTGTGGTTGATGATCAAAGCACGACCTTTGTGGCGTAGCTTTGTGTAACGTTTGATTCGCGAGTTTCACACCCGGTATGAATCAAAAACGGGAGACGGACCTCAGGGAGGGCATGCGTTTCTTTCTAGTTAGAAGTGGCGTCAGTGGTTTTACACGCCCTGACGAGTTTGACTTATGTTGTTGTTGCTGTTGCGAGGCGCCTCGGTTATATCGGTTTCGGCCGAATGCATTCTGGTCGGCTGACGGACCAGACTTACACCCCATAGGGTGGGGAGACGTATTGTTCAGGCATAATAATCCACTCCGTGTGGACCGGCCCTGACGATCCAAGGGGCAGTTGCGGCTGTTCCTGAGGGGCGGGCTAGAGCGTCTCGAATCGGTTGAGGATCTTGCCCCTAGCCTCGGTTCATAGATGGAAACCCAATTTCCAAATACGTGACATTTGCGGTTTTATTTGTAAACCTATATATGGCGACATAGTGGTATGGGGCATTCATGCCGCCTATGATTGATACTTATGATTTGAAGTTGTTTTATACTCTATGCACTTATAATAGTATCAAATGATTTGTTTTAAACGTATCAAGCATTCTTTGGCTGTTATAAGGGAAAACCCTATCCTCGACTGCGTTGCATTGTGTGATGGGACCTGGGTCTTATAACAGCTTCATTTTTCTTTATTTAGCATTGCGTTGTTTGTCTTATGCACTGGTATTCTTGGGAGGAAACCCGTTCCGTGTTATACGGCGTGGTCCCTTGTTTTACCTAGCTTTGAAAATAAAGATTTATAACTGCTTTAGTTCTCACACCAGTCACATGACTGACCTGGAGTTTATTGTTTTGACCTAAACTCTGGGTGCCCTTATTTTGACACGGGCAGCTAGTAGTTTTGGTTTTGCAGATTTATATTCACAGGATCCTGGTTTACGACTGGAACGATATCCGGGAAGCTTTGTATCCGTATATCTCATTCTAGTTGTGTATTGTATTATTTTCCGCTGCTATGTATTTAAATGTAATTTAAATCTCTGATATTTCTGTGTAATATTCTTTTATACTCTGTATATTCTTGTAATCTGATGCATTGTTGTTATATACAATGAAATGTTCTTCTATATGCGTTCTGTTGTGGTTTGTTCTCGAACTATCCGACGCTTTCCTTTACGGGGAAGTTACGGGTCTTCACATTACATGTATGTAAATATGCAAGTTACATGTTTGTTAATATGCAAGTTACATGTTTGTTAATATGCAAGTTACATGTATGTAAATATGCAAGTTACATGTTTGTTAATATGCAAGTTACATGTTTGTTAATATGCAAGTTACATGTATGTAAATATGCAAGTTACATGTTTCTTTATATGCAAGTTACATGTTTGTTAATATGCGAGTTACATGTATGTAAATATGCAAGTTACATGTTTATTAATATGCAAGTTCATGATGACACATTATGCAAGTCTATAAGCTAATATGCAAGTTTGTTATGCAAAATGAATATGTAAGTTATGTGACATATTATATGCAAGTTATGTGACATGTTATGCAAGTTCATATGCAAGTTATGTGTTTGTTAATATGCAAGATGGCACCTTTGAAACATGTTCATTCATATGCAAGTTGACACCTTTTATATGTGTTATATCATGAACGAAATTACGTGGGAACGATGGGGTAATTAAATGCATAAGTTAATAAGATTGTGTGAAATTAATATAATTATGCATAACACAAAATAAATAAACATAGTATGGGAATTTGCCTATTTGGTTAGGTGTACCCATACTATGTGTTGGGAATTTACCTATTGAGTTAGGTCTACCCCATGGGAATTTACCTATTAAGTTAGGTCTACCCATGTTAAGAAAACTTGATTAATTAGGGATAATTAATATAAAATTATGAGGGTGATTAATTAGGTGTAATTAATTGACTAAGACACGAGGTTGGACTCAGTTGTAGCGTAAAACTGCCCGGACCCAACCGGCTTAACCAGTTGCTACAAATGTTAGCCCAATGTGAGATGTCTTAGGCACAAACTAAATACGTAATTAATGTAAAGACACGAGGTTAGACTCTGTTATGACATAAGGCTGCCCGGACCCAACCGGCTTAACCAGCGGTCATAAAAGACAGTCTAATGTGAGAGGTCTTTACAAAGGTTACGTTCTTAATTAATTAATTAAGAAACACTTAACCACATTAGCATGTAGAGGGACATGAGGGGTTAAGTGGGTGCCTCGGGTGGCATGAGAAAATCTAGTGGTTGCCTTGGGTGGCAATAGAAAATACGATTAGAATACTTAACCAAAATGGAACATGTAATTAAAACATGATTAAAGGGTTAAGTGGGATATACTAGAAAAAGGGACAAGCTTAGGTGGGTAGCTTGTGGAGGCCCATTTCAACCAGTAACCCATACGTATCTTTGTGGGCTCGACCCATGTCGAGGACGGGACACGCATACTGGGCTTGACTGTAAGAGGCAAACGGGTTAGCGGTGGCAACGCAAGTCCAACGGGCTTCATATGCGTGAGTGGGCCCGGGCTGGTAGGTAAGCCGTTGTTGCATCGAGTAGATATAAGCCGTGCACCTTTAGTTTCATCAGGTTGCCACATTGGGGAATGATACATCCCACGGTGGGGCCAGCACGGGTATCTACGTTAGGGAGCCGATCGAATGGGAAGTAGTGTGTACACCTAGTGGATTGTAGGGCCCCGTGGCGCCTACTTGGTCACCTAGGGGTACGCAAGTACTAATTAGTAAATTTTATAAGTCCTTGGGTGGGATCAACCTTTAAGTTAGGAACGACTGGTGTGGTGCAGTTTAGTAATTTACCTTAGGGAGGGTAGATGCGTCTTTATCCTTTATCTTCGTTTAGTTGACTGCTTAGGGTAGCCATTCATCCCTATATGTTACCGTATATCAGTTTATGTCTTTTCTGGTTACTTTAACGATTGTATTGTTAAAGTTATAGGACTCGCTCAGACTTATGTCTGACCCCGTTGTTTTTATCTTTTTCCCAACCCTCAGGTCCTACGGTGGATCCTAGCAGTAGTGGAGCTTGATCGGATTGCTGTTCCAGTCTTTAGGAGCTTGGATAGATGTAAAGCTCCAGTTATCCAGTTATCTTTTCTTTTGTTTGGCTATTGTATGAGAGTGGGATTATGTACTTCTTTATTTTGATGGATATTGTACTTGACCTTTATTGTGGTTTTATGATGTAACCAGACATGTTTTACTTCCGCTGTTATGAGATGATGTTTTAAAATTTCAAGTACTATTTATATCTGTCTTGTTGTAATTTTTCTGTTCTATATTCACTAAAATACTCCACCGATGCTATGGCATTCCCTTAGTGAGTGATCATAGCGGGAGTGGGGTGTTACACGTGGTATCAGAGCTTAAGGTTACCAGAACAGATAAAATTTTTGAGAAAAACTATTTTCTAAGAGTATTTTCGAAGAAAGTATTTTCAAAAGCATGTCTTCTAAGAGAAAAAGTTTTTGAAAAAGAAAAGCATAATCCCCAATAGCCATATCTTTATCTTTCGGAATCTCCTTTTTGAATCTTTCCTCTTTCGTTTCAGCATGGCTGAAGATCTTAACATCCCGGAGGGTTTAGTTATACCACTATGGTATAGGAGGTTGCAAGAGGCTAGGGCCGCGGCTGCGGGTCCGGCCAATGCTACTACACCAGAGACAACCGCTCCTCCTCCTCAGCCTATAGTGGATAATTTTGCTAAGGTTTGCAAGGAGTTCAAGGCTATAGGAGGAAAACCTTTTCTTGGTTCAGAGACTTTCGTAGAGGCTAGAGATTGGCTTAAGGAAG
The DNA here is from genome assembly GCA_030737875.1 of Allium sativum. Taxonomy (NCBI): domain Eukaryota; kingdom Viridiplantae; phylum Streptophyta; class Magnoliopsida; order Asparagales; family Amaryllidaceae; genus Allium; species Allium sativum. The sequence continues at coordinate 375,161,854 of CM060909.1, read as the reverse complement.
TGGAAGAGTTGCTAGATATCTTTGAAGTGGAAGAGGGAAAGAAAGTCAAGTTGGCGGCTTGGTTAATGAAGGGAGAGGCCTCATTCCGGTGGGAGGTCACTAATGGAGAACGCCCTGTTGACTCTTGGGCAGATTTTAAGCAAAGGTTTGGGGCTAAGTTTCTCTCAAGGGCGGAAGAGAATCTGTTTATGGAGAAGTTCTTGAATTTGAAGCAAGGGAATCTCACGGTGAAAGAATATGTCAACAAATTCAATCAATTAGCAAGGTTTGGCATAGAGTTGGTGAATACACCGGAGAAGAAGGCTTTGAGGTTCGTTAGAGGCTTGAACGAACCATTGCAAGGAATAGCTATGACTCACATTCCTATGGGGGCCACTTTTGAGAAGCTTGTCTACATGGCACTTATGCATGAGGATGATAAGAATTCTAAGGCACCAGAGAAAAAGGGGGATCAGAAGAAACCGCAACAACAACAACAAGGCAAGGGCGGAAAAGGCAATGGTGACAAAAAGAAGACGAAGAAGAAGTGCTTCAATTGTGGAACACCAGGACACCTCAGTAAGGATTGTCGCAAAAAGAAGAAGACCGGTTGCTTTCATTGTGGTGAAGCAGGGCATCTTGTGAAAAACTGCCCAAAGAAGGGGCAGAAGACGGGGTCTACCTCAGGAGGCCAGGTGCAAGCTCTTATAGCACCACCTCAGTCAGGGGGGCAAGTTCAGGTTCTCTCAGTTCCACCGATTCAGCAGAGAGGTAGAACTATTTCCGTTGAAAGTCTGGTTTTTCTGTTTGATCATCCAGTTCGTACTTTGTTTGACTCTGGCGCATCGCATTCTTTTATCTCATCATCGTTAGTTGAGTCACTGCACTTAGACACCAGTCTAGTTGATGATCCCTTGGTTGTCTCAAACCCAATTGGGGGCTCCATATATCTGTCTATGATATGTTTGGGTTTGAAGATTTCTATACTTAGCGTTGAGTTTAGATGTGATGCTTTTGTATTGGGCTTCACGGGCTATGGGTTGATCTTGGGCATGGACTGGTTATCCAGTAATGGTGCCGTTCTTGATTGCGAAAGGAGAGTTGTCAGGCTCATGACCCGCTTGGGTAACACTCTCGAGATCTCTTGCAATCCCATGGAATCTGTTTTGCTAAGTTATCTTGAATCGCTCGATGCTTCGGTCGAGAGTTTGCATTCTGTCAGAGTAGTCCGGGAATATCCGGATGTGTTTGAAGAAGTAAAGGGTTTGCCTCCGAAGCGGGAGATAGATTTCCGAATTTATTTGGTGGATAATGCCAAACCAGTGTCTTTGCCAGTGCGCCACATGGCTCCTCGGGAGAGAAGGGAACTTCATAAGCAAGTAGGGGAGTTGCTTGAGAAGGGGTTTATAAGGCGAAGTATATCGAAGTGGGGAGCTCCAGTAGTGTTTGCCACGAAGGCGGATGGGTCCCTCAGACTTTGTGTGGATTATAGGGAACTTAATAAGCTCACAAAGAAGAATAGACACCCATTACCGAGGATAGATGATCTCTTTGATCAGTTGGTTGGCGCCTCAGTGTTTTCGCAAATGGATTTAGCTACAGGGTTTCATCAGTTGAGAGTGGCGGAGGACAGTATAGAGAAGACTGCTTTCCGGACTCCGGATGGTTTTTATGAGTGGCTAGTGATGCCATTTGGGTTGACAAACGCCCCTGCATACTTTGTGGATCTCATGAGTAGAGTGTTCAGAGAGTATCTGAATAAGTTTGTAGTAGTTTTTGTGGATGACATCTTGGTCTTTTCCAAGAGTGAAGAAGAGCATGCCTTACATCTCAGAGAAGTGTTGGAGACTCTTCGAGCACATGGTCTTAAAGCTAAATTCTCTAAATGTCATTTTTGGAGAAGAGAAGTGCGATTCTTAGGGCATGTGGTCTCTAAGGAAGGGATAGCTGTGGATCCCGCAAAGATAGTATCTATCCAGGATTGGAAAGTTCCTAAAAATGCTACCGAAGTAAGAAGTTTCTTGGGGTTGGCAGGATATTATAGGAAGTTCATCAAAGACTTCGCGAAGATATCAGCCCCATTAACCCGCTTGACGAAGAAGAATCTGGTTTTCTCATGGGATGTAGATTGTGATGATGCTTTCCGACGGTTAAAGAGAGCTTTGACCACCGCTCCAGTTTTAGTGCTTCCAGATGGGAGTAAGCCGTTTGTTGTTTATACCGATGCTTGTGGAACAGGATTAGGCGCAGTCTTGATGCAGGAGGGAAGGGTAATAGCCTATGGAGGGAGACAATTGAGAGTGCATGAGAAGAATTACCCTACCCATGATCTAGAGTTGGCCGCGATTGTTTTCGCACTTAAGTCTTGGCGCCATTATCTTCTTGGTGAGAGATTCGAGTTGTTCACTGACCATAAATCATTGAAGTACTTATTCTCTCAGAAAGATTTAAACTTAAGACAGCAAAGGTGGATGGAGTTCTTAGCATCCTATGATTTCGAGATAGCATATACCCCTGGCAAGGGTAACGTGGTGGCTGACGCCTTGAGTAGAAAAAGGCTATCTTTAAGTCCATTGTTCGTAGAACGGCGAAGCTTGGAGTTTCTTTCTTTGTTCGACTTAAGACCTTCTGTTGATTTTGTACCTGGTTTGTTGGCATCCTTGGAGGTTAGACCTGCTCTTTTGAGACGGATTGGCGAGGCTCAGCGAGACGACCCACAGTTGGTTGTGTTGGTAGAGAAGCTTATAAGAGGGGAGTCGTCCAGCCATTTGGGTAGATACACCATAGATGATAAGGGATGGTTGCATAGAGACGGTAGACTTTGTGTACCGCAAGATGAGGGTTTGAAGAAGGCTATTTTGGATGATGCACATCGTTCAAGAATGACTATTCATCCCGGTGGAGACAAAATGTACCAAGACATGAAGAGAGTTTTCTTCTGGGCCGGTATGAAGAAAGATGTAGCCGAGTATGTAGCTAGATGTTTAGTGTGCCAACAAGTTAAAGCGGAGCAAAGGAAACCCGGTGGGTTGCTACACCCATTGGAAGTTCCGCAGTGGAAGTGGGATAGTGTCTCGATGGATTTCATCGATGGGTTACCGAGATCGAGGAAGGGCAATACGGGAATTTGGGTTGTGGTGGACAGACTTACCAAGAGTGCCCATTTTATACCCGTGAAGAGTAAGAGGACCGCTCCATGGCTTGCTTCGGTCTATGTTAGGGAGATTGTTAGATTGCATGGCGTGCCATCCAGCATTGTGAGTGATCGAGATCCTATCTTTACTAGTGAGTTTTGGAGAAGTTTGCAAGAGGCGGTAGGGACTCAGTTGTGTTTGAGCACCGCATATCATCCTCAGACGGACGGTCAGACCGAGAGGGTGAACCGTATCTTAGAAGATCTCTTGAGGCTTTGTATCTTGGATTTTGGAGGTACATGGGAAGAACATCTTCCTTTGGTGGAGTTCGCATATAATAACAGCTTTCAGTCCAGTATTGGTATGGCTCCTTTCGAAGCTCTTTATGGAAGGCCTTGTCGATCTCCTACATGTTGGTGGGAATCTACGAATAAGATCTTGCTTGGGCCGGATATGGTTAGAGAGACTTCAGAGAAGATTGATTTAATTCGAAGAAGGATGAAAGCAGCGCAAGATAGACAGAAATCTTATGCGGATCGGAGAAGGACGGAACTTGAGTTTGAGGTTGGGGATATGGTTTTTGTCAAAGTATCTCCATTGAGAAATGTGGTTCGCTTTGGGTCCGTTGGGAAGTTAGCACCGAGATTTGTTGGGCCATTTCCTATTAAGGAAAGGATTGGACAGATGGCATATAGGGTGGAGTTGCCCGACAGACTTAGTGGTGTTCATGATGTATTCCATGTATCACATTTGAGGAAGTGCTTACATGAGACCGCAGAGGTGGTAGAGCCGAGTTTGCTTAGAGATGTAGAGGTAGAGCGTGACGCGATGATTCGACGAGCTCCTACTCGCATCCTTGGGTCAGAAACTAGGAAGTTGAGGAACAGAGAAGTCCAGCTAGTTAAAGTGCAATGGGGAGATGACGAAAGCAATGCTACTTGGGAGACGGAAGCGAAGATGCGTTCTTTGTATCCATTTCTTTTTGAGAGTATGTCTTTTAACTTCTCCTTTATTGCTTGTCTAGTACTTATCTTATCTTTAGTATATCCTCTCGCTAATACCTATGACCTTTAGATAGGGTAAAACCTATGGTTGAAACATGTGTTTGAAACATGTTATGGTTGATGGATGCATATGGATGCAATTGTTTGCTAGTGGTTGCTCGTGGATGCATATACACACACATTAGGCACTAGATCGGCTCAGTCACTTCATGTTGCATATTGCATAAATGGATGTGGTAGTTAGATTGATGGATGTATCATGGCTGTGTTATCATATGGATGATGCATTTTTGTGTATGGTTGTGCACGCATGTAGAAATTTGTATGTGTCAATAGGGTTTCGCATACATATTGGATGCATGGCACTATCATGGTTTGCATTAAGGAGGTTTACTGTATCAGTAACCGCCTGATTTTCGCATTAGGTAAGTACATATACACACACTTTTGCATATATCCATCCAGCATTTAGAATCTTGTAAGGACAATGATTGCTCGTGGATGATGCTTTGAGTAGATGGATGATTGGATGGTAGGATACGTTCTTCCTAACTTGAAGATTTCGGGGACGAAATCCTTTAAGGAGGGGAGAATGTAACAACCCGTATTTTCAATAACCTGTAATAACATAAATCGAGGCAGAATTTAATTCTAAAATGGGAATCAAGGGAAACGGGCTATGCCATTGCGTTCGTCTCGGAAAAATACGCGAAATAGAGTCCGAGTTTTCGAAAATCGGAGTCCGTATGACCAAGATATGGCCTCGCGAAGTTTCACGAAAAATTCCCAAATTAAAGTATACTTAATTAAGTGAAATGGGTTGTGTAGATATATATATATATATATTGATATATATATATATATATAATTGAAAATTTAATAAATAAATATGCAAAAATGCTCAAAACAGCGAATTGGGAGAGGGGAATAACCGAACCGGCCGATTTTTGAAGTCGACCCGAGCCCGCTGGGTCGACTAGGGGTTAATCCAGGGTGTTTGGCTGTCAACCCGTGGGCCGATTCGCTCAAGTGCAGATTTTGCATTTGAATGGTTCTCATGGTCCATCTTTAATCTAAAGGCCCTAGATGGTTCCTACACTTGACTTCTTCCCCAAGACATGCTTTGATGGCTTGGATTGAATCTAGGGTTAATCCTATGGCCTAAAACACTTGCCTAATCTATAAATAAGACCCTAACCTACCCTAATTCATTCATAATTAAACCTAGTGACTAAACTATGGAAAAATGCTAGCTCTCATGGCCTCCACTAATTTTATGAAGAGGGTTGCATACTAATCACTCTCTAATCAACTTCTAATCCCTTCTTAGCATCTTAATCTTCTTCATTTGGTGTTCAAAGTTGCTAGTTGTGAGTTTCTATCACTTTGATGATCTTTTGGTAAACTAATTAGATGAGATGTGATGAGATTTATGGTTTTGTATGTGGGTTAATGAGCTTTGAATCATATGATATGATGTTAGCATTAATCTTATGTTTATGCATGTTGAGTATGTAAGCTTATGCAAGTTTAATATGATGTATGTTATGTTTGCATGATGCTAAATATGCAAGTTGTGGGCTATGTAATCATATGCATGTTATGCAAGTTCATGGTAATATGCTATGCAAGTTACATGTTTGTTAATATGCAAGTTACATGTATGTAAATATGCAAGTTACATGTTTGTTAATATGCAAGTTACATGTTTGTTAATATGCAAGTTACATGTATGTAAATATGCAAGTTACATGTTTGTTAATATGCAAGTTACATGTTTGTTAATATGCAAGTTACATGTATGTAAATATGCAAGTTACATGTTTCTTTATATGCAAGTTACATGTTTGTTAATATGCGAGTTACATGTATGTAAATATGCAAGTTACATGTTTATTAATATGCAAGTTCATGATGACACATTATGCAAGTCTATAAGCTAATATGCAAGTTTGTTATGCAAAATGAATATGTAAGTTATGTGACATATTATATGCAAGTTATGTGACATGTTATGCAAGTTCATATGCAAGTTATGTGTTTGTTAATATGCAAGATGGCACCTTTGAAACATGTTCATTCATATGCAAGTTGACACCTTTTATATGTGTTATATCATGAACGAAATTACGTGGGAACGATGGGGTAATTAAATGCATAAGTTAATAAGATTGTGTGAAATTAATATAATTATGCATAACACAAAATAAATAAACATAGTATGGGAATTTGCCTATTTGGTTAGGTGTACCCATACTATGTGTTGGGAATTTACCTATTGAGTTAGGTCTACCCCATGGGAATTTACCTATTAAGTTAGGTCTACCCATGTTAAGAAAACTTGATTAATTAGGGATAATTAATATAAAATTATGAGGGTGATTAATTAGGTGTAATTAATTGACTAAGACACGAGGTTGGACTCAGTTGTAGCGTAAAACTGCCCGGACCCAACCGGCTTAACCAGTTGCTACAAATGTTAGCCCAATGTGAGATGTCTTAGGCACAAACTAAATACGTAATTAATGTAAAGACACGAGGTTAGACTCTGTTATGACATAAGGCTGCCCGGACCCAACCGGCTTAACCAGCGGTCATAAAAGACAGTCTAATGTGAGAGGTCTTTACAAAGGTTACGTTCTTAATTAATTAATTAAGAAACACTTAACCACATTAGCATGTAGAGGGACATGAGGGGTTAAGTGGGTGCCTCGGGTGGCATGAGAAAATCTAGTGGTTGCCTTGGGTGGCAATAGAAAATACGATTAGAATACTTAACCAAAATGGAACATGTAATTAAAACATGATTAAAGGGTTAAGTGGGATATACTAGAAAAAGGGACAAGCTTAGGTGGGTAGCTTGTGGAGGCCCATTTCAACCAGTAACCCATACGTATCTTTGTGGGCTCGACCCATGTCGAGGACGGGACACGCATACTGGGCTTGACTGTAAGAGGCAAACGGGTTAGCGGTGGCAACGCAAGTCCAACGGGCTTCATATGCGTGAGTGGGCCCGGGCTGGTAGGTAAGCCGTTGTTGCATCGAGTAGATATAAGCCGTGCACCTTTAGTTTCATCAGGTTGCCACATTGGGGAATGATACATCCCACGGTGGGGCCAGCACGGGTATCTACGTTAGGGAGCCGATCGAATGGGAAGTAGTGTGTACACCTAGTGGATTGTAGGGCCCCGTGGCGCCTACTTGGTCACCTAGGGGTACGCAAGTACTAATTAGTAAATTTTATAAGTCCTTGGGTGGGATCAACCTTTAAGTTAGGAACGACTGGTGTGGTGCAGTTTAGTAATTTACCTTAGGGAGGGTAGATGCGTCTTTATCCTTTATCTTCGTTTAGTTGACTGCTTAGGGTAGCCATTCATCCCTATATGTTACCGTATATCAGTTTATGTCTTTTCTGGTTACTTTAACGATTGTATTGTTAAAGTTATAGGACTCGCTCAGACTTATGTCTGACCCCGTTGTTTTTATCTTTTTCCCAACCCTCAGGTCCTACGGTGGATCCTAGCAGTAGTGGAGCTTGATCGGATTGCTGTTCCAGTCTTTAGGAGCTTGGATAGATGTAAAGCTCCAGTTATCCAGTTATCTTTTCTTTTGTTTGGCTATTGTATGAGAGTGGGATTATGTACTTCTTTATTTTGATGGATATTGTACTTGACCTTTATTGTGGTTTTATGATGTAACCAGACATGTTTTACTTCCGCTGTTATGAGATGATGTTTTAAAATTTCAAGTACTATTTATATCTGTCTTGTTGTAATTTTTCTGTTCTATATTCACTAAAATACTCCACCGATGCTATGGCATTCCCTTAGTGAGTGATCATAGCGGGAGTGGGGTGTTACAGATTCATTGCATTTTAACATCAAGCAGATCCAATATTTGTGTGAATGGAGTGGCTGGCAAAACTATTGTATCCAAGCGAGGGCTGCGCCAGGGTGACCCACTTTCCCCACTCCTCTTTGACTTGGCTGCCGATGTCTTTTGTCGGATCCTTCAGGTGGCAAGTTCTAATGAGATTATTCAAAGCTTTGGGCGTGATCACATCATTGGGGGTATTAATTCACTACAATATGCTGATGACACTATTATTTTTTGCAACCCTGATTGCAAGAATATTGCCTCTTTAAAATTTTTGCTTTATGCTTTTGAAAGTTTATCTGGCTTAAAGATTAATTTTCATAAGAGCAGTGTTTATACTTTGGGCTGTAGCGTTGATGTGAACAGGAAATGTGCTGAAATGCTCAACTGCATGGCGGATTCTTTCCCCCTCAAATACCTTGGAGCTTACATCCGTCCAAAGAGATTGATGAAGAGTGATTGGCAATATGTGATTGATAAAGTTGACAGGCGATTAGCGAGGTGGAAAGGAAATTGTCTATCAAGGGCTGGACGTCTGGTGCTGGTGAACTCTGTTCTGGCGGCTATCCCTTTGTACTGGCTCTCTTTTTATTCGTGTCCGGGTTGGGTTGTTCAGAAGATTGATGCTGTTCGTCGAAATTTTTTCTGGACCGGTACGAAGGACACGCGTAAAGCCTGCTGTCTAGTGTCGTGGGATCGGGTGTGCAAGTCCAAAGATCAAGGAGGTTTGGGAGTCATCAACTTGAAAAACATGAACTCTGCATTACTTTGTAAATGGCTGTTGATTATGCTTAGCGAAAAGAAAGTTCTCTGGAAGGAGTGGATCTTAAACACTTGCTATGGTGGTAGATTTGACTGGAATGCGGACGTTTCTCATTGCTCAACATTCTGGCGTGGTGTTATGGCAAATGTTCACTGGATGAAGATTGGGACTGAGATTGTAGTTAAAAACGGCTGAAGCGTCTCTTTCTGGTATGACTGTTGGTTGCTCCCTATCCCTTTGCGTGATGAATTTGCCGATCTGTTTGCTATTGCATGCAACAAAAGTGCTTCAGTCTGTGCAATGTTTAATGTGAATTCTGCCAATTTTAAATGGAACCTGTCCTTCTGTCGCATTGTGGCTGGTAATGCTCTGCTTCAGCTATGTGGCCTGATTCGTTTGTTAGAAGATGTACATCTTCATAGCAATGAGGAGGATGAATTTGTGTGGAAGATTGGTGGTAACTTTTGCGTGAGCGCACTTTATAAGTTGATGAACTTCGCAGGAAGAAAGTATGATGGATTCATGAGAATGTGGAGTTTTAAGGCTGTACCTGCTAAGGTCAAGATACATATGTGGATGATCATGCACAACAAGCTCAATACAGTGAAAAGATTACGGCAAAAAGGTGTTCTTGTTACTGGGGGATGTGTTTTTTGCACTGATGACGACGAGGATTATCAGCATCTTTTTGTTGATTGTGATTTCGCCTTTTACGTGTGGACGAAGTGTTTAGTTAGCCTTAATATCTGCTTAGACTGGTCTCACTTCATCTCTGATCAATTTCTTTTCTGGAATAACACTATTATTACATTACCTGACACTGACATGCGCCATATGTTTGCTCTTTTGAACTTTGCTTATGTTTGGATCCTCTGGCATGAACGCAACTCACGAAAGTTTAAATGCAAAATGAAACGGCCCAACTCAGTTATTTTTCGCATCCTTAATTTTGTTTCTCTTTGGTCAGGCAAGGAAGAAATCAAGTTTGTTGACACAATCGGAGCTCGAGTGATGGACAGGGCTCGTGGTAGCAGAGCTTGATGTTGCCATGCTTCATTTTACTGGGTTTGCATGCTGTATTTTTGTAGTCGTTTCATATAATTTTTGGGCTTTATGTAAACATGCCTGCGTGCATGTATTTTGGTTGTACATATTTATGTAAATATTTGTAACTAGTAGCTAGCCCTATGCATGCTGAACACGTTGTACTGGTTTTATGTTTAATGAATGAATGAAGGCGTGAATCTAGCGATTCACTACCTTTTTGCATCAAAATTTTTTTTTGGAAAAGGCCTGTGTAAGTGCAGTTCGATGACCGTTTATGGAAATCGACTGAAAGGGCCTCAATAAAATTAATAAAAATATTAATAATTTGTGTAAAATCATAATAAATGATTTGGATGAAAAATTCCACGTTTCTAAAGATAAAAATATATTTTTATCGAAATGAACTAGTTATGAACTAGAATAATAATTCAATATATTTAAAGAAATAAATTGGATTTGAAATGGTTTTAAAAATTACCAGAATTTTCCAATGAATAAATTGGAATGGAAATAATCTTCGGAATATTTCAATATTGGATTAAGTGGTTATACGAATATTGTTATGGGAATTTGGAAGATACATATATCGTTATTCCCAATATGATATCCGTTAGTTTCAGAATTTGATATTAAATATAAGCCACTATAATTTCTATTCAAAGCCTTGTATTTAATATTAAATTTGATTTTGGGTTTGGTGTGAATGGTGTCTTAAATAACACTGTTCTTAAACCTAGTTGAGAAAAGAATAAATCTTTTAATTAAGATCTAGTGAAGTTTTCCAATTAATTAATATTTAATTGGAATTGAATAAAAGAATTAGATTTTGGGTTTGTCGTGAATGGTGTCTTAAATAACACTGTACTTGAACCCTGTGTGAAAAGAATAAATCTTTTATTATTAGAGTTTCCAGTTAATTAACATTTAATTGGAATAAAATGGGATGGGAACTGGGTTTATTATGAACTGTGTTTTTAACGACATTCATTCTTTATCCCGATTAACAGTGAAATGTGATTTGGAATTTATAAATCTTTTATTAAGATTTAATGGAAATTTACCAAAGTAAAGTTCTCCAATTTAATATATTAAATTGGAATTGAATGGAATTCAATTTGGTAATAATCAAAGTGAGCTTCTATTTAGTAAGACTGTTAATATATATGGAATTTAAAAGGCTTTTCCGTTATTCCATTTATATTATTAGTCAGATATGGAAATTGATATCGATTATATATATATATTGATCTGTTTTTCTGTGAAGATTCCATAATTAATGGAATGTGATTTTGGGTTTTTCGTGAACTGTGTTTTAAAAAACATTGGTTCTTTAACCCAGTTAAAGACAGGATTACATGTCTAACGTTGTATTTCGAACTGTATTGTTGATCTCTGCTAAATATATATCTGTTTGGTGGTGGAGAATTTATTCTCTTGCTTAACACCCTTCTCTAAGACGTACGAGCTTAGAGGTTATATATTGGCAGAAATCAATGGCACGGTGTAGATTTTCGATGCGACATGTTGATTTCCTAAAGTTAAACAATCATTAATATTGATTTTTGGGAAGAGTAAAATAAGTGGAGTTTTAACGAATCTTTAATTAGATTGAAATGTGAACGAGATAATTTAAATTATCAAATTTGGGAAATGATCGAGAATGGAGTACCACCAGTTTTACTCCAGGCAATAGTTAAATCTTTAAATAGATTTCAACGCGAAATGGTAATTAAATTTACCGATATCATCGTAGTGTCAGATATGGAGTATTACCAGTTTTGCTCCATGGGATGAATAGGTTGGGATTAGGAAATTAAACAAATGATTACTTCGGTAAGGTGCACTAATCCCGATTAGTTTGGATAAACCTTAATTTGATTGAAATTGATATCCAAAGGAAGATTAAAGAATAAATTTAAAGAATTTATCTTTGATAAAATTAATGGGAACCTTTCCCTAATGATATGAATATTTGAATAAAAGAATATTCAGGATTGGAATGAGGCGTATGTTGTGTTTTTATAGCACTTGATTATAAGATACGTGAATTATTCAGAAAGGCCGGGTTTATACCTATTCTGAATAATTGATTCGACAATAAGTCGACGATGAAGACAGTGGTTGAAGACCGTAGGTCTTCACATCGTTTGGATGATTACTGATGTCTTGATTGGGTTGTACACCCAAGATAAGGTAATAAGTGGTGATCTTCCAGACGTACTTGGAGATCGACCGGATATGCGAGGGCCTCTCTCCTGTATTGGATACATGGGATGAGGAAAAAGGTGCCTCCGATTTCGTTCAGACCCAGAACGAACTAGTAAATGGATGTGTGTCTGACATTGGATTTCGTTCTGCGTTGATTGAACTCTATTAAATATATATCTGTTTGGTGGTGGAGAATTTATTCTCTTTCCTAACACCCTTCTCTGAGACGTATGAGCTTAGAAGTTATATATCGGTGGACATCAGTAGCATGGCGTGAATTGTCAGTGTGGCATGCAGAGATGCAAATGATCAAGGCTTCTATTGAAAAGCAGAGTCTTGTGGTTGATGATCAAAGCACGGCTTTAAATAGCATAGCTTTGTGTATAATGTTAACTCGCGAGCTTCACACCCCGGTATGAACCAGAAATGGGATGAAGGATGGTAGGGAGGACATGCGTTTCTTTCTAGCTAGAAGTGGTTTCATGGTATGGAGCCCAGACATTTTACTCATGTGGATGTTGCATATTATTTGAAGGATAGCGAGGTACCTCAGATATATCGGTCACTACGGGGTCGATGGATGACATGGTCGACATACTGACCAGACTTACACCCCATAGGGCGGGGAAAGGTATTGTTCAGGGATTATTAATCCACTTAGTGTGGACCAACCGTGCATTTTACTAGGTGCAGTTGCTACTGTATCCCGAGACACGGGCTAAAGCGTCTCGAATTCGGTAAGGATGATCCCTTGCCTTGGTTTATAGATGGAATCCATCTTCCAATACGTGACATTTCAGTTTTGATTGTAGAGCCTAGTATTGGCGACATGATATATGGTACCCATGCCGTCTATGATTGATACATTTATATTTGAAGTTTTTTTTTAACACTATGCACTTATATTAGTATCAAATGATTTGTTTTAAACGTACCAAGCATGTTTGGCTATTATAAAGTAAAACTCTATCCTCCGGCTTGTGTTGCATTGTGTGATGGGACCTGAGTCTTATAATAGCTTCATTTTTTCCAAAAAGCATTGCGTTGTTTGTTATATGCACTGGTATTCTTGGGAGGAATCCCGTTCCGTGTTATACGGCATGGTCCCTTGATTTACTCTACTTTTAAAAGAAAAGTTTTAAATAACTGTTTTAGTTCTCATACCAGTCTCATGACTGACCTGGAGTTTATTGTTTTAACCTAAACTCTGGGTTCCCCTATTTTCCACACGGGCAGCTAGTAGTTGGGTTTTGCAGATTATTATTTTCACAGGATCCTGGATTTACAGCTGGAGCTATACTCGAAACGCTCTGCATCTGTGTATTTCTTTAAGTTGTGTTATGTATTATTTTTCCGCTGCATTGTAATTTTAAATCTCTGATATTTATCAAATGTATATTATTTATTCATACTCTATTATATTCTTGTACTCTGATGTAATTGCTGTAATAAGAAATGAAATGTTCTTATGTATGCGTTCTGATTTGTCGTGTTCTCAACTCAATCCGGGCTTTCCCGTAAGACCGAGTTCGGGTCATTTCAGTTGGTATCGGAGCTTTGGTTTACAGAGCTCGAGAACAAGACACATTAGAACCGAACGAAAGAATTCATCCGAGATTGGATTAGTAATATCTAATAGGAATGACTCGTTAGAGATGGGATCAGTAGTATCCTAGAATGAGTTAGAAGAGTATTATAAATGAAAACGGATTTTGTTTTGAAAATTTAAACCTTATTTTACGTATTTGTATTGATTTGGACAATCAAATATGTGAAGATTTTGCATATACGCCTAGCTAGCGTGTATTCGAAGTCTCATATATACTAGATAGATATAGAATCACATTCTAGTCGCCCGGAGATGATCCTGGTGATTAATCGATTATCATCAGTATCTATGTTCGAGTTTCGAAAGTGGGATATCTATATATTTCCAATTGACTGGTGTGAGAACCAAAACTAGATAGGGTTTATTATTGTGATTTGGCACCAAAAAGATGATTTTTGAATATATATTGAAGTTATGCATTTGAAAAGCTAATTCACAATTGATTGCTGGTCGTATTATTTGATTAATAGTTTAATTAATAAAAATATTGGAATGATAATTAATTTAACCAATATGGGAATGAAATAAATTGAGCCAAATTGAATCAAAAATTTGAGTTGGATTGAAAATTGATTGAAATTGCATGCATGTACATATATATATGTGTGAACAGGTCATAACAAGGAAGATAAGAAGAGGAATAAAATTGTATGCCCGACAAATAGGTACATATTTAATGTATTTCTTAGGTTTGTTGATTTTATGAGCCGCTTGGCTTTTCGTTTTCTTTTGGATTGTTGAGGGCCTTGTGAGGCAAGTTGTGGTTTTAAAGGTCTACCCGTACAAAGGAGGTTATGGTAATAAATTTCGAAAATTTAGGGTGTTAGCCAAATTTTTGAAGAATTTGAAAATTCTTAGAAACTGAAAAGTTGAAGAATGAATGCCAGAATGAAAGTTGAGTTGGTTAGTTAAACAACTTTCAGCTCCGTTCCTTTTCGAGGATGAAAAGATTTTAAGTGGGGGAGATTGTACCAATCTGGATTTTCAAAACCAATTTAAATTTTTTATTTTAGTTATATAAATGAATTTTGAATATATAAAATGATTTATTTTAAATATTGATGACTAAAAATTTAATTTAATTGAATTTAGAACATATAAATTTATTCTAATTATAAAACGAGCCTGAAATGGCGCGGTAGTTTGAAAATTCGATTTCAAATTTCAAATGAACGTACAGGACAGAAAATAATTCGGATTTCAGTAAAACTAGAAATATTTGAATCTGTTTAATTATATCATTCTAACGAATGTGAAAAATTCAGATTTCATAACGGGAATTGAAAGTTATGGCCATTTTAAATTTCAGAATAGTCGCTGTATAATTTATATACATTTTATATAATTTATAGCCCTTAAAAATAGCCATTTTGCAAATAACCTTCGTTCTCGACGAAACCACTTTTGTTGGATTTGGAATGTCAAATTATTGCTAGATTCCAATTTTCATAATTTGTGGAATTAATATGTGAGCGTAGTAAATTTAATTGCGTTTGGTCAATTCACTTTGAATTTAATCGACTGGAGAATGACCGTTTTTCAAATGGTCTCCAAATTCGATGAAACTAGTTTTGTTAGGACCGTATCATCAAAACATAGCTAGATTTATTTTTCTGGGATTTTTGGAGTCAATATGTGGCCTTTGTAAATTAAAATGTACGTTTAAAATTAATATATATTTCTTTATGTTTTAATTTGTATAAAAATTGATCAAAACAGTAGAATTGGCTTACGAAACATATCCCACTGTATCCGGAATGAGGGTAATTAGCTGGGGGTGATAGCTTTTGGGTTTGATTTGGAGTTCGTGTGGATACGCAAATATTTTTAGAAATTAAATAGTATAAATATAAATTAAAACCCTAAAATAAATTCATTCATTGATCAACGGAAAAAATCGCGCCGCCATTTAATGAACGGCGGAAACCACTTCCAGTCTTCCCGTCCACTTTCCTCTCGATCCATGCAATAAAATTCAGTGCTCCTGAAGAGAAAATTGAAGAGCTTCATCCCCTCTACACATCCATTCTTAGTTTGGAAATTATCGTTGAGGATTGAAGAAGAAATCGGGGTCCAAAGGACCGCTGTTCGAACCCGTTTTCCACCCTCGTGGTGCGTGCGAGTAGGACCTACTTCTGGGTGTTGGTGGAGTGGGGCAAAGCGCTCCTCGTGGCGGCTCTCGATCGATGGCGTAGGCACTGTGGCAGCGACAATTTTGAACCAGAAATGAAAGTCGCGGCCTTTTGAACGATGAAGAAAGGTTTAGGATTATTTTTAATTAATTAATTATTAATTATCCAATGTATTCAAACGTATATAATGCAATAACTTTTCCATTCGAGGTCCAAATCGCGCGAAACTGGATACGTTGAGATCGAGGGAACAAGAGCTTCACAACAAGATTAACCAGGTCAAACTTGGAGCTAGTTGGAAATATAGACAAATTCAAACCCGAACGATGCCAGAACCATCAGTTAAAGACAGGCGGAGTGGAAACCGAAAGTGAGAACTCCTTCTCACTTAATTTATTTTACAGTTAAAAATAGTTTAGGTTGCAGACGGGGATTAGAAGCCCCCGACACTATTTATTGTACAAACCAAATTATGCGATTTAAATTATATGGAGTTGTAATAACCCGAAAAATCTGGACCAGTTTAAAAATTTTATTTCGGCAATTTTAGCGAATTTTGAATATTTAAAATGAATTATTTTAAATAATATCGACGAGAAATTTATTTTGAATATATTCGAACGTATATATTATACGCGTCGTCGTTAGAATATAAATATTTATATATAATTATAAATAGAATTGAAAATGGCGCGGTAGTTCGATAATTCGATTTCAAACTTCAATTGAATGTACCGGGTGCAAAACAATCCGGATTTTAGTGAAACCAAAAATAATAGAATCTAATAGTGAATATCTTTCCAACGAATCCGAAAAATCAAAAGTTCGTAGCGGGAATCAAAAGATATGTCCAGTTTAAAATTCAGAATAGTCGCTGTGGAATTTATATATATATTAATATAATATATGGCCCTTAAAAATAGACATTTTGCAAACGACCTCAGATTTCGACGAAACCAGTTTTGTTGGGTCCGTGATGTTAAGTTATTGCTAGGTTTCAAATTTCATAATTTTCCGAATCAATATGTGAGCGTGGCAAAGGAAAACGCGTTTGACCAGTTTCAGTTGAATTTAATCGACTGGAAAATGGGCATTTTTCAAACGGTCTCAGAATTCGACGAAACTAGTTTTGTTAGGACCGTATCGTCAATACGAAACTAGAAAATATTTTTCTGGAATTTTTCTAGTTAGTATGTGACCCCGGTAATTTGAAATGTACGTTTAAAATTCAATATAGTGATTTAAATGTAAATTCAACGGAAACTGATTGTAACGATCAAATCAGCTTGCGATACTTATCCCATTGTGTTCGGAATGGGGGTAAAACGCTATGGACGACAGGCGGTGGGCCTCGTTTCGAGGTCGTATGTAAAAGTCAACCTTTTTGCAAAATATAAATAATTAAATAAAATAAAAAAAATATAATCTCCCCCCTTTATCTTCGTTCTGGCCCCCCCCCCGTTCAATTCGATTCAGTTAAACAGAAAAAAAAAAAAAAAACCCTAAAACTATCACGCCGCAGCCCCGGGAAGCGCCGCCCATCACCGCCTATCCTCCCTCCCTCGATCGAAGACCCAAAACCCTCGAAGCCGCCGACGAAGACCCCGCTCCTCCCTCCATCGCGAGCGAAACCCGTGTCGTTACACGTGGTATCAGAGCTTTGGTTTACAAAGCGAGAGAACAAGACACATTAGAACCCTACGAAAGAATTCATCAGATATTGGATTAGTAATATCCAATTAGGATGACTCGTTAGAGATAGGATCAGTAGTATCCTAGAACGAGTGTGAGGAGTGTATTTTTTTAAATGAAAACCAATTTTGTTTTGAAAATTTAAATCAATTATTCGTATTTGATTATTTATTTATATTGACTTTGGACAGTCCAGTATATAAAGATTTTGCATATACGCCTTGCAAACGTGTATTTGAAATTTTAATATACTGGATAGATATAGAATCACATTCTAGACACCCGGAGATGGTTCTGATGATTGATCGATCATCATCAGAATTTATGTTCGTGTTTTGAAGATGTGATATCTATATATTTCCATTAGACTGGTGTGAGAACCAAAATCAGATAGCGCCTATTGTTGTGATTTGGCATCAAAAATCTGGTTTTTGACTATATATCAAAGTTATGAATTTGAAACTCTAATTCACTAATTGATTGATGTTTGTGTTGCTTGTTTAGTTGTTTGCTAAAATTTTGAACCATTATGCCTAATTGAATCAAATATTGAATTGTATTGAAAATTGGTCGCATTTGCTTGCATATACATATCTATCATTGAACAGGTCATAGCAAGGAGGCTAGAGCCGAAGAATAAAATTTGTTTGCCCGACAAATAGGTACATGTTTAATACATAATTTACTGTTTTGTTTGGGTGATGATGATTTTATGAGCCTATTGGCTAGCCGCTTGGCTTTTTCTTTTTCTTTTTGAGATCTGAAGGACCGGGGAAGCTATTTGAAATTCCCCGATGCTCCCGGTGCAGGGGAGGTTATGGCGAA
Source organism: Allium sativum (assembly GCA_030737875.1). Lineage (NCBI taxonomy): Eukaryota > Viridiplantae > Streptophyta > Magnoliopsida > Asparagales > Amaryllidaceae > Allium > Allium sativum. The sequence continues at coordinate 375,143,585 of CM060909.1, read as the reverse complement.
ATTTTTCAAAAATTTAGGGTGTTAGCCAAATTTTTGAAATTTTGAAAATTCTCAGAAACTAAAGGGTTGGAGAATGGAAGCCAGATCGAGCGTAGAGTTGATTAATCAAACCACTTTCGACTTTGTTCCTTTTCGGGGACGAAAAGTTTTAAGTGGGGGAGATTGTAATAACCCGGAAAATCTGGGCCAGTTTAAAATTTTTATTTCGGCAATTTTAGCGAATTTTGAATATTTAAAATGAATTATTTTAAATAATATCGACGAGAAATTTATTTTGAATATATTCGAACGTATATATTATACGCGTCGTCGTTAGAATATAAATATTTATATATAATTATAAATAGAATTGAAAATGGCGCGGTAGTTCGATAATTCGATTTCAAACTTCAATTGAATGTACCGGGTGCAAAACAATCCGGATTTTAGTGAAACCAAAAATAATGGAATCTAATAGTGAATATCTTTCCAACGAATCCGAAAAATCAAAAGTTCGTAGCGGGAATCAAAAGATGTGTCCAGTTTAAAATTCAGAATAGTCGCTGTGGAATTTATATATATTTTAATATAATATATGGCCCTTAAAAATAGACATTTTGCAAACGACCTCGGATTTCGACGAAACCAGTTTTGTTGGGTCCGTGATGTTAAGTTATTGCTAGGTTTCAAATTTCATAATTTTCCGAATCAATATGTGAGCGTGGCAAAGGAAAACGCGTTTGACCAGTTTCAGTTGAATTTAATCGACTGGAAAATGGGCATTTTTCAACCGGTCTCAGAATTCGACGAAACTAGTTTTGTTAGGACCGTATCGTCAATACGAAACTAGAAAATATTTTTCTGGAATTTTTCTAGTTAGTATGTGACCCCGGTAATTTGAAATGTACGTTTGAAATTCAATATAGTGATTTAAATGTAAATTCAACGGAAACTGATTGTAACGATCAAATCAGCTTGCGATACATATCCCATTGTGTTCGGAATGGGGGTAAAACGTTATGGACGATAGGCGGTGGGCCTCGTTTCGAGGTCGTATGTAAAAGTCAACCTTTTTGCAAAATATAAATAATTAAATAAAATAATAAAAAAATAATATAACCTCCCCCCTTTATCTTCGTTCTGCCCCCCCCCCCCCCCCGTTCAATTCGATTCAGTTAAACAGAAAAAAAAAAAACCCTAAAACTATCGCGCCGCAGCCCCGGGAAGCGCCGCCCATCACCGCCTGTCCTCCCTCCCTCGATCGAAGACCCAAAACCCTCGAAGCCGCCGACGAAGACCCCGCTCCTCCCTCCATCGCGAGCGAAACCCGTGTCGTTACACGAGTTCAAAACTCGAATTCGCACAATCACATAAACTGAAAGCGATGTATGGATATTACCGACACATAGATTTCATGCTCCGTGAATAGCCACGTATGGCGCCATAAATAGCATTTGGGGTGGTTGAGTATTTATTTATTTGGATATTCTACGTGATTTGATTTTGATTGTAAAATCGGTTGTGGAATAATTGTGAATTGATTTGAATTGGATTGTGTATGGCGCGATCCAATGTTAGGCGAGGGATAAGGCTAGACCTTATTTCGGTTCTAGTATCGCGCAGTTATGATGCTAAAATTCTCTAAAAAGTGTTAGAAAAATTTAGCTAGTTGAAAATATTATTTTTAGCTTAAAACAGCGATAAATAAAATAATTGTTGGATAGTTAAAAATAAGTTTACACATCCATTTACAAGTCGGACGACTTGGTTATGCTCGCCTATTTTTGTGATATCGATTAGGTCGATAAATTTTACACATCGCCCAACTACACAAATAATATTCAGTATTTATTGGTTGAAACACCACACGGGTATTGGGACGATATTTGACATACACTAATCCTAATTGTTTAGTTGTATGTCAATCGATTGGTTGACAGACTGTTGTAAGCGTTAATTATTTTTATTTAATTCTTATGGAGTTGTGTGATGCACTCTGGATGATGATTGACTATGTATGATTATTGTTGTGTACATGTGTGTATGAAATCCATATAAATAACATTATATGGTAATTGACTGTGTCTGATTCCAATTCAGATAGAACGAATATTTTAAAATAACAAATATTTTAAAATAATATTCAATAAAGGAATAAAATCTGATTTTAATGTCTGATTTTGGATGGACACGAAAATATTGAAATATATGAAGCCATGTTGTTTAGATTTGCGCTATTTTAATCCGAACGATATTTATATAGATTTTATTCATTCTTATAATGAATATCGAAAAAGAAATGATTTCAAAATCGGATATTTTGAAAATATTATCATTTATATATTATAATGATAAGTGGTATTCAATTTTGATTCAAAATTGAAAATGAAGTTAGAATCATTTTAAAACGAATTTATAAACGATTTATAAAATACTTTTTAAACAGAAATCGACTAAGTATATATAATATATATATTATATAAATTTAATGGCCTGAATATAACGCACCGCGCCGCGACCATTCGCAAATTTCGACCATCGACTTCGAATTGATATTACGGGAGATCCGACCGTCGGATTCTCCTTAAACCGAAACCATTGGGTTCGTATCGAAAAGAGCTTTCCAATGAATAAAATAGATTTGAAATATAACGGCTGGATTGGAGCTATGTCCAAATCAAATTTGGAAAAGGTCGATGTAAGTGCAGTTCGATGACCGTTTATGGAAATCGACTGAAAGGGCCTTAATAAAATTACTAAAAATATTAATAATTTGTTTAAAATCATAATAAATGATTTGGAAAGAATTGGATGAAAAATTCCACGTTTGTAAAGATAAAAATATAATTTTATCAAAATGAACCTGTTATTAACTTGAATAATAAACCAATAGTTTTAAAGAAATAAATTGGATATGAAATGGTTTCAAAAATAACCAAAATTTTCCAATGAATAAATTGGAATGGAAATAATCTTCGGAATATTTTGATATTGGATTCCGTGGAATTTGGAAGATACATATATCTTTATTCCCAATACGATATCCATTAGTTTCAGAATTTGATATTGAATATAAACCGATATAATTTCTATTTAGAGCCTTGTATTTAAAATTAAATTGAATTTTGGGTTTGTTGTGAACGGTGTCTTAAATAACACTGTTCTTAAACCCAGTTGAGAAAAGAATAAATCTTTTAATTAAGATTTAGTGAAGTTTTCCAATTAATTAATATTTAATTAGAATTAAATAAAAGAATTGGATTTCAGGTTTGTCGTGAATAGTGTCTTAAATAACACTGGTCTTGAACCCCATATGAAAAGAATAAATCTTTTAATTAAGATTATTAGAGTTTCCAGTTAATTAACATTTAATTGGAATAAAATGGGATGGGAATTGAGTTTATTGTGAACTGTGTTTTTAACGACATTCATTCTTTAACCCGATTAACAGTGAAATGTGATTTGGAATTTATAAATCTTTTATTAAGATTTAATGGAAATTTTGCATAGTAAAGTTTTCCAATTTAATATATTAAATTGGAATTGAATGGAATTCGATTTGGTAATAATCGAAGTGAGCTTCTGTGGAGGAAGTCTATTAATATATATGGAATTTAAAAGGCTTTGCCGTTATTCCATTTGTATTATTAGTCAGATACGAAAATTGATATCGATTATATATATTGATTTTTTTTCCGTGAAGATTCCATAATTAATGGAATGTGATTTTGGGTTTATCGTGAACTATGTTTTAAATGACATTGGTTCTTTAACCCATTTAAAGACAGGATTACATGTCTTACATTGTATTTCGAACTGTATTGATGATATCTTCTAAACATATATCTGTTTGGTGGCAGAGAATTTATTCTCTTGCTTTACATCCTTCTCTAAGGCATACGAGCTTAGAGGTTATATATCAGTAGAAATCAATGGTACGGTGTAGATTGTCGATGCAACATGTTGATTTCCCAAAGTTAAACAATCATTAATATTGATTTTTGGGAACATTAAAACTAAGTTTAGTTTTAAAGAATCTTTAATTAGGTTGAAATGTGAATGAGATAATTTAAATTATCAAATTTGGGAAATGATCGAGAATGGAGTACCAGCAGTTTTACTCCAGGCGATAGTTAAATCTTTAATTAGATATCAACGTGAAATGGTAATTAAATTTACCAATAACACCGTGGTGTTAGATATGGAGTATCACCAGTTTTGCTCCATGGGATGAATGGGTTGGGATTGGGAAAATAAATAAATGATTACTTTAGTAAGGTGCGCTAATCTCGACTAGTTTGGATAAACCTTAATTTGGTTTGAATTGATACCCAAAGGAAGATTAAACAATAAATTTAAAGAATTTATCTTTAATAAAATTAATGGGAAATATTCAGAATTGGAATGAGGCGTATGTTTTTTTATAGCACTTGATTATAAGATATGTGAATTATTTGGAAATGCCGGGTTTATACCCATTCTGAATAATTAATTCGACAATAAGTCAATAATGAAGACGGTAGTTGAAGAACAGAGCTCTTTACATCGTTTGGATGATTACTGATGTCTTGATTGGGCTGTACACCCAAGACAAGGTAATAAGTGGTGGTCATCCAGACATTCTTGGAGATCGACCGGATAGCGAGGACCTCTCTCCTGTATTGGACAAATGGGATGAGGAATAAGGTTCCTCCAGTTTCGTTTTGACCCAGAACGAACTAGTAAATGGATGTATGTCTGACATTGGATTTCGTGCTATGCTAATTGATCTCTATTAAATATATATCTGTTTGGTGGCGGAGAATTTATTCTCTTTCTTAACACCCTTCTCTGAGACGTACGAGCTCAGAGGTTATATATCGATAGACATCAGTCGCATGGCGTGAATTGTCAGTGTGGCATGCTGAGATGCAAATGATCAAGGCTTCTGTTGAAAAGCAGGCTCTTGTGGTTGATGATCATAACAGGGTTTTAAATAGCATAACTTTGTGCATAGCGTTAATTCGCGAGCTTCACACCCCGGTATTGGGATGAAGGACGGCAGGGAGGACATGCGTTTCTTTCTAGCTAGGAGTGGTGTCATGGTATGGAGCCCAGACATTTAACTCATGTGGACGTTGCATATTATTTGATGGATAGCAAGGTACCTCGGATATATGGGTCACTGCGGGGCCGATGGATGACATGGTCGACATACCGACCAGACTTACGCCCCATAGGTCGGGGTAACATATTGTTCAGGGATTATTAATCCACTTAGTGTGGACCGGCCCTGCATTTTCCTAGGTGCAGTTGCGACTGTATCCTGAGATACAGGCTAGAGCGTCTCGAATTCGGTAAGGATGATCACTTACCTTGGTTCATAGATGGAATCCAACTTCCAATACGTGACATTTCGGTTTTGATTATAGAGCCTAGTATTGGAGACATGATACTTGCCGTTTATGATTGATACATTTATATTTGAAGTTGTTTTTAACAATATGCACTTATAATAGTATCAAATGATTGGTTTTAAACGTACCAAGCATGTTTGGCTATTACAAGGTAAAACTCTATCCTCCGGCTTGCGTTGCATTGTGTGATGGGACCTGAGTCTTATAATAGCTTCATTTTTTGCAAAAAGCATTGCACTGTTTCTTATATACACTGGTATTCTTGGGAGGAAACCCGTTCCGTGTTATACGGCGTGGTCCCTTGATTTACTCTACTTTTAAAAGAAAAGTTTTAAACAACTGTTTTAGTTCTCACATTAATCCCATGACTAACCTGGAGTTAATCGTTTTAACCTAAACTCTGGGTTCCCCTATTTTCCACACGGGCAGCTTATAGTTGGGTTTTGTAGATTATTATTTTCATAGGATCCTGGATTTACAGCTGGAGCTATACTCGGAACGCTCTGCATCGGTGTACTTCTTTAAGTTGTGTTATGTATTATTTTTCTGCTATATTGTAATTTTAAATCTCTGATATTTATCAAATGTATATTATTTATTCATACTCCGTTATATTCTTATACTCTGATGTAATTGTTGTAATAAGCAATGAAATGTTCTTCTATTTGCGTTCTGATTGGTCGTGTACACAACTCAATCCGGGCTGTCCCGTAAGGACGAGTTCGGGTCGTTTCACAACCGTTCTCTCATCTTTATATTTTTTCTGCTGCATTTGTTTTCCCATTCAGACAAAACACAAACTGTTGTGTCCACATTCTCTCTCTCCCTCTATTCTTTCCGTTGTTCATCTTCCTCCTACCGCAAACGCCTACGCACCCGTTCATCACCAACCTCTCACGTTGAACACCACTGATTCCTCCTTCGTACGCCTAAAACATAGACAGTGACCCAGTTCGTGGCTGTGCTGCACTACCCCACTTCAAACTCGAGCCCACGCTGGTGGCTTAACTTCCCCTTTCAGCGATCCACTCCTCACCATTACGGACACCTCCTCCATTCTTCCCGTTTCCTATGCCTCGTTGTTGCCTCCTCTTTTTTCTCGTCACCGCTGCAGGTAAGTTTTAACTCATGATTCACCTCATTTCAAGCATCTCAAAATCAAATTAAGGATGAAATTATAATAATGATTCAATGTTGAACTGCCCTTCTTCTTATATATTGTCCTTAGCATTGTTGGTCATTTAATTTTGGTTGTTCTTTTGTCTTGTTTCTGAGATGCTGCTAGTTTGTATTGTTGCACTGTGTCTACGTTGTTTTTGAGGTTACATGTTTCATTAGCGCCCCTGTTGAGCCGTGTATTTGTTGTGAACATTTGATTTCCTGATATCTTCTAATCAAAACTAGTTGTATTTCATACAGTGTGCTATTAATTATTACTATGGGTAACATACAGTGGGTATGGGGAAAGGTGAATTGGTGGATTTGTTTATTGCCTTGTTTATAAACCTGAAGGTAAATAAATACTGGTGCTTTGTTTTGTATGTAAACCTGAATCCCGCCTATATCTTGCAATGTTCACTGAAACGCAGGCTGCTTTCAATTTTGCATGAATTTTGTGACCATGAGTACTTTCATTTGGCATTTAGTAACTAAAAAAATTAAATGAAATTGGGACAGAGATATATAATTGTGAAATTGAGTTACCTGTATATATGAAAATTTAGCAACTCCATATATTGCTTTATATACCTTGTATTGGCACCGAATATATATGTAGTTATGTATGGAAAGATTTGTTCATTCTTATGTCTTGTAGCGAAGTGAATCATGTTTTGCTTTATTTTGTAAACCTAAAAATACCCACATTGGTTCACATACCTTGTTTTGCCTAATTACATATCCATGATTTGTTTAAAACTAAACTCATATTGCTTGGAAGTATTAACCGTGAATACTGGATAAATTTAGGCAACTTAGGTAGCTACACATGACTAGTGAATATTTTCACCTAAGTGTATACATGTTGGGGTCCAGGCTGCCTGTCAGTTTCGTGCCTATAAGTAATTTATTGTGCATACACGTGCCAATCCTATTTTGAAACCTGGAAACACATGATGCGTTTAACCTTGTGAAATGTTTATACAACCATTAATACTGAATTAGTAATTGCATATGAGTTAGGATTAATTATTATATTTTGAGTATTTTATTGAAGTTGACTTACTTGAAATAAGTTTAATTCTAACTCGAGTGCTTTATGTTTTGCATGGAATGCTCGGGTCAGACCGAATGTTACAGTATAAAGATTTCAACTATCGAGGTTAGAGACTCGTGGAGACGTGCAATCTGGATCAAAGAAAAAAATCTGTATATTTATTCAAAGCTATGTATTTTCCGCTGTGTAAAATTTATTGTATAACTATGATATTTTGTATAAAAATTATTCTGCTGCAAGTTATTGTATTATGTGATTCAGTGTATTGATTCTATTAAACTTTGTAAGCTAAATAACAATATGTTGTTTCGAACGATTTGAGCTGGTTTAATTACCGAATTGAAGCAGTCGGAAAGACAGGTCGGTATAGTTGGTATCAGAGCAAGGTTTATACGAAGCTTAGCTTATTGAGTTTAATACTCATTAGAGATAGGGTAGTAATACCATAGAATGAGTAGAATCATCATTGATATTACTCTTTAAATAGTGTATTTTGAACATATAAATTATTTTGAAATTTTGAATCATTACAAATTCACACTCCTTTGAATCTATTTCTCTTTTTTGACTTCTCCTTGGGCTTAAATCTCAATCTCGTTCGAAATCCATTTTTGAGATTTATCGAAGGAATTTATGTATAAGTTATAAGAATCAATAACTTGACTTGTTAACTACTGAATTTGAAACAAATAGATTGAATTTACCATAGTATATGAATAACCTTAAATGGAAGTTTGAACCTTAACAAATGATTTTGCAAAGTATCGAGATTTTGTACTAAAGAACTTAAAGATAATAAACTATGGATGTCACAACAAGCTAGATTTATAAACATTGGAATATCAACTCGTTTTAGTAGGATACTCATAAATTTATGATTAGAATTGATTGTGGAAAAATACGTATTCGTTTTGAAATTGTTTCGTCATTGTTAGTAATATACTTAAGATTATATTATTGGAATATAAACTAAGGAAGACTTCAAAACTATGTTAAGAAAATCCCATTTAATTGTCGTGTTATTGAAGATGGCAAAGACGAAAGCACAGAAGGCAGCACGTCGAGAACGAAGAGCAATTGCCCGTAAAGAAAAGGAAGAGGAGATTGCAGAACACGAAAGAATAACTAGAGAAAGGCAAGGACCTGGTCCTTATGATAATTTCATATGTTATCGATGTCAAAAAAGGGACATTGCGCAGCTATGTGTGGATAGAGAAACGGGGGAAAGAAGAAGAAAGGTAAGATTTTTCGGTCCGATATTTTCTGCTTTAAATGTCGATAGAAGGGGCATTTTCCAAGTCGTTGCCTTGAAGTGAAAAAGAAAAAACCTACCTCTGCCGTAACAGTCAACAAACCAATTATCTTCCAATATTGCAAGCAAATTGGATATATAGCCTAGAACTGTTCCGAAAGGCAGCGTGGAAGGCAAGCCGTGTTGCGCCCTGCTAGATCAAGGACCATAAAGTATGAAAATGAAAATGGAAGTATCTCGTATTATTGTGGAAATTGCAAGAATTGGGGACACATTTCCGTGGAATGCACTAATTCTTTTGTGGATATACCTGAAAGAGTGAATACTGTGGAGTCGTTCATGCGAAGATGCGTAGTAGGGAAGCAAAGTAGGATAGATCTTGATAGTTCTGAATCTTAACCAATTTGACTGATGACTCCTCATATGAGATATTATCTTTTGTATCTCTAATTTCCGTAATCTTGTTGTCATCGTTGTAACAAATTTCATATAATTAAGTACCTAGTGATCTCTTGTGTGATGAAGGATGTACTCATCATAAGAAGTTATAATGCTTATTTGTGTTCCATAAATATTATGCAAGTTGTCTGCTTAATTTTTTATTATTTAAGGATGCGTATTTAAATCAAAGCAATTAGATAAAATTATTGATGAATAATGTTTAAATAAAATCTTGCTTATAGAATATTTCAAAGTAATGTAATGACCACTTTACGAATCATGGGCGATTTTTTTTTTTAAACTATTGGTTTTGAAATCTTGGAAGATTTGAATTTGAACAATGCTTGATTTAAGAAATGATTATTGAAATCATATTATGAATTCAAAGCTGAATTATATTGGAATTTCGGATAAGTTGATTCAGATTGGATTATCACTTAAAGTTAGTATTTTCTTTACAACAACCAATATATATAAATATATGTGTGTGTGTGTATATATATTTACACTATTTTTTCCTAAATTATAAAATTTATTTTAGTTTATTTAAACTACTTTGAACGTAAACTTAGTTATCTTATTTAACAATTCTATATAAACCTATTTATTTTATTTAAACTATTTTATACCAAAACTTATTTATATTAACCCAAACCTATTTTATATCAAGCTATTATTTTATCAAAACTATTTTAAATTTAATTTAACTATTTTGAAGATAAAAGCATATACTTCTTATCCGAGCAATTTAAGTCCGAAATGATCGAATGTAAAGATTCAGTTGAATAATGATATTCATGACATGTAATCTAAATTCAATTTGAAGCCCTAATAGTGAATTGATTTGTAAATCTAAATTTGAAATGATATAAAATATTTGAATCATTTTAGATATCGAACTGAATTTAGTACTGAAATGGAATTTCGAGAATCTTCAAATTTTTGGATATTTGATATGAAAGTTTTGAAACTTATATATGAAAAATTTATATGAGAATGCGGTAAATTCAAAACTATTGATTTGAAGGTAATTGATATGAAATGGAGCCTTATATGAAATGGAAATTGTACAAGAATAACATGTGAAATATTATTTGAGAAATCTTATGTAATGAAATTTTATATTAGTACGATACATGCAAAGTGAAATTTTTATTATGTATAGTATCATATGATTTTAAATCGAAGATATGGGAACTTCCATTGAAAATCAAGGTCCTACTCGGTAGAAACTCTTGTTGATATTTCTTTGATTTTGGTTGTCCGGACGTAATACTCATGTGTTTTCCTTTGATTTGACGGATGTTTCTTTGGGGAACCAGGTGTAACCGTTGTGTCTACTACGATCTATGGTCGTTTTACGATGGCGAAATCTACAGGGCTACAAAGGCATATGGGTATGGATGTTTCCTGTGGGATCCAGGTGCAATCATTGCATATCTGCGGTCCACATGGCGTAATTGATAGGGCAGTGATTGCCTAAGGTTTATGGGTAATAGAGATGTAACCACCAGTGTTACTAGATGTAAACTGCGATCCATGCTATTTTTTGAGGTATTATGACGAAATGCATAAGGCAGTGATACTCTAGCCACCTATGGCCGCGACACTTTGTCCTCTTGACCTGGTGATAGAGCGACCTTAGGGGCCGCATTCCATGATGATCTTAGGTTATTCTATTACATTAATTCATGACGAAATTCACAGGGAAGAGATCTGCTATAGGTACGGATGCTCCCTGGGGGACCCAGACATAACAGTTGTGTATTTGTGATTCATGAATAGTTTCATCGGTTGGTTTATTGGATGGTACTTCTTTTATCTATTTTAATGTTTTCAAGTATTTTCACTGGATGTTGAAACGAGTTTACTTCGTACTTCGTGATTTCTAGCTTTGCGCCTGATCAATGCATTACCAGAGTCTTGAAGAATGATGATAAACTTGTGGAAATATCGAGTTATCGAAAACTATTTTTGATATAAAGTATTTTGTTATAAAAGGGATTTTTCAAAGAATTTTCTTATAAACTTTAAAACTTATATATAAATCGAAGACACTTGAATTAAATACATTGGTGTAACTAAAAAAACTGAATGAACTACAATGTGTGAGTGTGCGAAAACCATTCTATTCACATAAAAGTTTTGATTTAGTTTGAATATACGATTTTGATTTCAAATAGAATTGTTTGCTCGATCCTCGACGATGAACAGTGATAGAAGTTTTTGATGAAATTGTGAAGTTCTTGTAACACCTAATAATTTTAAAGGACATTAAAATGATAAACTAAAGAATACATAATTAAATATTGGGAATTAAGTAAAATGGACCATACCATTGCGTTCTTCTCGGAATTCTACTCAAGATAGACTCCGAGTTTACATAAAACGAACATCGTATGAGGTAGATATGAAGCTTAGAAGTTTGTATACGTATAAGAGGAATTGAAACGACCCGCAAATCCGTACCCTTTGAGTTGACTAATTACACCACACGTCCAACCCAAATTGCACAGAAATGCGAATCATTAATAGAAAGAAGTTAGAGGATGAGAAATAGAAAGAAAGAAATATTAGAATAGAAGAAAACGAAGATCACAACTCACAGCGGAACGAATGAAATATATTAGATAACATAAACTTTGAAATACAATTCAGTAACTGTATATATACATACCATCATCAAAGCACAACAGTTATCCCTGGAACAGTTATAAACCCCTGTTTCCAGATACAACATAGTACACAGCAGAAAATATGATAGTCTATAGCTAACAGGTGAAGCCTCCTGCTTCAAGCTCCTCCGAGTGAATCTGAAAAAAACCCGACTACTTGACTGCCCGTACAAATTTGGGCACCCAAGAGTTTAGGGAAAACAGACAAAATAAACCCTGGGTCAGTCATGGGACTGGTGTGAGTAAATTCCAACCATTTGTTTAACTTTTAAAAACCCTTTCGAAAGAAAAGATAATCGTAAGACCGATCCACACATAAACACGGATGGTTTTTACCTTACGATAAACAAAAAATATTTTTGATATCAAATCCAATGATATTATAATAATGTCTACATCAAATAAATAGCCATCTAGCAGAACGCTTGCATCTCACGCTCCATATATAATATAAAATTAAAAAAACCGCAGGGCACTTATTGGAGATTGGATTTCCAACATGACAAGGTATGGGACCACCTGCCGATAGTGTATCTCTAGAGACGAATACACTGGGTTCAACAAGAACGTCTTGCAACCCGGCCCACACATGACCGACTACTCATTTCGCTTGAGTGTGTCGAATGTTTATCACCAACGGTTAGGATCAGCAACCGTCTCCCGAAAGGGACAGCATCGATAGATTAAAGAAGCAATTGGAATTTCTCTAGATAGGTGATTGTACATCCTAATGGGAGCGACCCACTTAGCCATGCTGCCTGCCCGATTTTTGTCAATTCTCGGGTTGTGAGGCTTGAGGCTTGAATTATCTTCCAGAACATCTGGCCACCATTCACTTTGAATGCCACATTGTCAGATCCATCGGAAATCACTAATTGATTCCCACAAAAATACTCAGATTGTTAGGCTAAAGAAGTTTCCCTTCTATGCCACCAACTTCGTACGTTTGAAGGAATCAACGTACGTAATCCATTTTGGAAATACTCTGTCAGACACTCGTCCATACAAGTTGTTATGGGTCTGGACAAACTGAAGGCACCATTCTATTAATCCATCTTAGGCAATTTCTACCTAGGATTAACAAAACAGCCCTTGCACTTTACTTCGTCTTCAATTATCTTCAGCATAAGTTGATTCATAACGCTTATACCAATACAGAGTGGTTTTCAGATATTAAATCTGATCCCGGTCTCTCCATATTGACGACGGAGGTATAAAATAAATCAAAACTTTGATAGTCGGTTATTTAACTATCAAAGAACATCCATACAATCAACGGTCCTATTTCCAATTGGAAATCCTACCGATCAAGCATCAAACAACACTGGGCCCCTTTTTAATTTATTTTCTTATTATTTCCAATTCCTGTCCCTTAATTCCTCGTTGACAATTCATTTCATTTTCTATGTGTCGAAAATATCTCTCATTTTATTTGGGAAAACATTTCAAATTAACGCGATGTTATAAACATCGTTGTTTTAACTCAACCCACTAATCATTTATTAGCTAACCATATTGCTTAACCAAGTTTCACCATCGAACCTTAACCATTTCTCCATCGATCATGAAGTCAATCAAGTTGGGGTATAATTACCTCTCAGACCTTAATTGAACAACATTCTCAACTTTGAAATAGTCAAAGCTCACACTTTAAACAAAACGTCGCTTTCACGACTCTCGGACTCGATCTTAAGAACACACTTCCTTTGCAGAAAAATATTGATTATAACGGTAGCGTTATAATCGCTGTCTCCAAATATTTGGTTTATAAAACATTGCTTTTAACAACAGCGTTACAATCGCTGTCTAGAATTATAGAACACTTATTATAGCATTAAGATCGCTACAAAACAGTTATTATAACGGCAGCGTTAAAATTTGCTATCTAGATTTACAAAATATTTATTCTAATGACAGCGCTAAAATCGCTGTTTACAAGTATAAAACATTTATTGTAACAACGCTAAAATCGCTGTTTACAAATATAAAACATTTATCGTAACAACAACGCTAAAATCACTGTTTATATTTGTACTAAATAGAATTCAAATATCCTTCCTGAACTTAAACCATTATAACGAACTTCGACCTAGTCAAAGTATAATTATAAGTTTCTTGAATTTATTTCAATTTGTTTTATATTCCGAACTTTGGAATATAATTCAACGTTTCCTTTCGAAACGAATTTTCATTTCCCTTATCATTCAAATTTCTATTTGAATTCACATTCCCAACCCAGATCTATTTTATAGCTGCTTTCATTTACAGAATATCTACTCTAAATGATTATTCACTTTAATCGTGCATAGTATCTCTTTTTACATAATCAAATCCATTTGATTTTACCATATCAAATCCAAATTTCATATATAACTTCTATTTACAATTGTTTATAGAAAATCTCATCATTAATTTCAAACATTTGTAATCTCATTTCTTTTTATTTCAATCATTCAAAATCTCGTAAAAGATGTCCTTAAAATTGTTAAGTTTAAATCTCCTTTCTAATATTGGTTTAAAAACCGACTTTCACATTTCTATAGAAATTCAAATTTGAATTTATATTTCAATGTAACCAATGATAAATAATTAAATTAATTTAAATTCTCAATTATAACAACCTCCTGATTCATACATTTGAACAGGTTTCTATTTCCAACTCTATTCGAAATTAGATTTCTATTTTTGGAAATAAATTTGCTTTTTAAATCTCCAATTTATTTTCTTCATTTGAAAATATTTTCGGTATCCAAAATACCAAGTTTCTAGGGCCAGGGTAAACCAACACACAAAGTCAATCACTGACTATATAAATCACACCACCCATCAAAATCAAGGAAAAACAGTAATATGAATATTGAGGAACCCAGTTGGGTCCCTCCAACCTGTTTCCCTGCATCCACAGATGTTAGTTAACATCAGTAATATTATTTCACATCAATATGAAATGTCAGAACTAATAACCGATCAACCATGTAATCATATCAACCAATTTTATCAACTATTCAACCAAGAAACCATCACATAGTAAAAATAAATTTAAAAACTCGTTTATATAAAAATATAACCGAGTCGGAGTTAGTGAGTTTACTCACCTTGCTTTTGATTCTTCTTCCATCTCATTCAGAATCAAATGACCGTTTTGATTTTTCTATGAAATTCCAATAACTCTGTTCTTGGTCATGTCAGTACTACAATGACGGTCTTGTTGCTACGTTACGTAACTTCTTTCGCTTGATTCTTTAATTTATGTTCCTTAACCCAGGCCAATTATATTCTGTTCGAACTGGTTCCTTCCACCTTGTTTCAAACCCTCAGCAGTGGCCGTCAAAATCTAACCAACAATAGCCTTATAATACTTTCCAAGTCTTATGACAGCACACTTCTGTAGTAATCTTTCCATCAACATGACCGAACCCAAACCACCTTCAGAACTCGACACCGGTACAACTGCCACCACGCTGAACTCCACAACCATAGTGACCAACCATTTCTGGTTCTTGCCAAGACCAATATTCCCTTCTATATTACCCGGCCTATCTTGCTCCTCCAACATCAATATTTCCCAAACATTTAAATCCTAAACACGCCTTAATCCTTGTTTTAACGCACCACTCTTCTTCCCTTTCAACAAGAATTCGCTCCTGCTTGTTGTCTAAACTCACTGCCGACATTACTCCCTATTTCGTGATTTCAGTCTTGCTTTCCAACATCCTATATTTCATCAATATAAGAGAACCCAGTTCCAATATTTACCAACTTTCTGTACCTAAGAAAAACACCATAACATCATGAACTTCTTTGTGCCCGCACCCACGCAAAACCGCATCTTTCTCCTGTATGCTCCATCATCCAACCGGTTCACCAAACTTCCGTCCATCACTGCGTGAAAACATCCCATCTCAGCAACACCCTACACCGATCTCACTGCCAAAACTTCGACATCGTGAGTATCCACGCACCCATAACTCCATAGCATGGCCTCATTTCAACTACCGCCCCTATTCTTCACATAGAAAACAACCCACTGCCATGCTCTTCTCTCTCCTCACAATCCCAAACCAATGTTTGTTGCTGAGCTTCAGTTTCGAATGGGAAATAAGAGGGTCGAGCTGCGTCACTTGCAAGAAGAGAAGGCTTGAGCTGAAGAGAATTTAACTAATTCGAAATTAAGAGTTTTCGTTTGAAGCTTTAACTTCAAATTTATTTCCGAAGACCCTTGTTTTCTTTGAATTGGTGAAACAATGAATCAGGCTGTAAAGAAGAGGAACGAAGTGGAAATGGGGATTTAGGGATTTCGATTATTTTGGGAACAGGAAATTTAGGGTGATAATTTTATAAGGTGATTGAAGTTTTGTTTTGAGCAGTGGACGATTTCATATTATATTTAGAAGTCTGATTTTCTTACGGTTTTCTTTGCTTGAGGATGAGAAGAATAGATGCCAGTATTTAAAAGCAAACAAGTTTGCTTGCCACGGTATCAAGTATCTTGGCACGCACGGAAGCGATGTTGGTTGGTGCTCAAAAGATTGGCAGTCACGGTGTTGAAATGGCTTGCAGTACACGGTTTGCAACAGCTTGCATATCACGGTTTCTAACAGCTTGAGTAACACGGTTTTATTATCTTGGAGGGCACGCTGATGAAAACGTGGCAGACCAGGGTTTGAATAGGGTATTATTATAGGTTAGCTTAAACAAATACGTAGGGGCATAAACTGTTAGGTGTACGAAGGGTGTATATTTGTTTTATAGAGTTTCATTTGTTTACATACACTCATGGATGCAAATAAAAATACCACTGTGTCGAGCGAGGTGCCACGATCCCAAAAGTATAATAACATCGGTAGTCTAACTTATATTATGAAATCCAAAAATATTGATATAGGGTGCAAAATACTCCAAATAAAAATTGCGTATTTCTATAGCGATATTTAAATATATTTAAATAACCGTTATGGCTTATATACGATTCTATAGCGACTATTTCTAAATTTGATTTGAACATAATTTTTTATTCCCGCTATGAAATCTGGATTTTTCACATTCATTGGAAGGGTATTTTCAAACAGATTCAAATATTTCTTGTTTCGCTAAAATCCGATTTATTTTGAATCCTGTACATTCATTTGAAATTTGAAATCAAATTTTCAAACTACCGCGCCATTTTGAACTCGTTTTAATTATATTATAAATTATACGTTTAAATATCGTTTTATTAAATAAATTCGTTATAAATTCCTATATATAATTCAAATAAAATATTTAAACCAATTTAAATATTCAGAATTCAACGACTGAAAAATCCGCGTCGTTACAGGAATACACACACACACACACACACACACACACATATATATATATATATATATCAACTCAGATTTTTCAAAACTGTTTAAAACAATGAGCGAGAAAACTAGGCAGGAACCAAGCCTATTGGGTCTGACCCACACCTAGGCTGGGTCGAAATATGGGTCGACCCAAGGCCACGTGGGTCGACCCAGGTTAGGGTTAGTTCACCCAACCAAGATCTGGCCGAATTCTTTCTGCTGTTTCTGGACGTTTTTGTGACCGAGTTCATTGGAGGTATGCTATATATAGGACATCATTTCTATTGTTTTTATACACCTAAAACAATGGAGACAATGAAATTATGCCTCTACTTGGATTGAATCAGCCTATCTTCTTTAACATCAGCCTATAAACATATACAAGGATTCCTTCTTCAACATCAACATATTTTTCTCTGTTCTTTAGATCCAATCTCTATGAGTTCATGTTACTTTTAGATATAAAAATTTAACAAGTAACACTGACATGTTTATAAATCCGGATCTAAACCTATACCTGTTAAGAATCTGATTCATACCTAAACATTTTTTTTATTACATGTATTCTTCTGTACACCTGATCTACTGCTCAGTTCTTATATGCCTATTTCTGCTGTCATATGACCATCTCTATTACTATATGCTTACTTTGTTTAATATGCCTATTCTGTTCTTCTCTCTCTCATTTCTTTTTTATTTTTATAGCCTAGGCTACCTTCGAGCCTAGGCCAATATCGCTGAAACATGCGTACGAACGAAATTGGGATAATTTGGGAATGATAATTTGGGGGCATAACTTGTACTACAAATCATGACTGAAATTTGGGGCATATCTTATACTATGAATTATGACTTGAGTTTTGGGCATATAAATATGTAGGTTTAATTTAGATGAAGCGGAACATGTTAATGAAACTGTAAGTAACATGTGAAACATGTTGGTTGGTATGCATACATGTTAACTCGTAATACTTAACCTATTTTATCTATGGGGGTTATATACATATAAACCTGTTAATCTGTGGTGGGGTTAAGTAAACATGTTGAATCTATGGGGTTAAGTAAATCTGTTAAATCTGTGGGGGGTTATATGAACCCTTTAAACTTAACATGTCTGATCTGTTAGGGCTGTGAGAGCTTGTTAATCTGTTAGGTATAATCTATCAAAATCCTAGTTAATTGGGGATATAAGCCTAAGGGGTGGATTGTGTCATCTGTTGTGTGGGGCCCATATCAGTCAGTAACTCATTTGGTATTAAAGGGGGACCCTGCAGTAGGTAGGGGTCAGGGCATGCTTACTGAACTAATTATAAGAGGTTCATTTGGTGGAGGTGTTCTGATGGCGTGTTCCAATGGAGTCATATGCATGCACGTGTCTGGTTTGCTTAGGAAAATAAGCCGCTATAACACGAGTAAATAGGTCTGTGTCCTTCTTTAGGTTGCCATTTTAAGAAGTTATACACCCTACTATGGGGCCGACACAGGGTATTTACGAGTTAGGGAGCCGATCAATTGGGAGGTAGTAATTAGGGTACATCTAGTCCTGCCTGTTTCTGTGGGGTACATGTATTTCTGTTTGGGGTAACACTCGTTATTTCTGTTTAGGCACCAGTTATTTCTGTTTTGGGTAAAACCCTTTACTAGAGTACACCTAAAACTACCATTATGTTTCTGTAGGGATCATTCTATTTCTATTAAGTAATTAGAGGATACCTAATCCCATCGCTTATCTGTTATACTAGTATGGGTGCAGAGAAAAGTATTTGAGAAGAATAATCTACTATGTTTATTCTACTTATTCTGATCAGCCTTTTAATACCTGTTATATGAAACTATTATCTCTCATCCAGTTTATATGCCTGTCATGATAATTTTACTTCTTTATATGCTAAAAGTCACTGGACTCGCTAGAATTTATGTCTGACCCATTTTGTTCCCTTTTCTTTCTTCCTCCCCCAGGTTCTCAGGGTAGGAACGCTCAGGCTTAATTAGGACCCTCTCTTTTGTTTCTGCTAGGATTTGGAACTACTTCGATGTGTTGCTTTGACTACCTATCTACTTGTTTATGGCTACTTATGGGGATTGTGATTTTTCATTTCTGTACTCTGATGGTTTTTAGCGCAAGACATATATTTTTATTTGATGTATTTTGTTCCAATATTTCAGTCTGATGTTGTATTTGGATTTTGTGACCACGATGTTTTCTGTTGGAAAATAAAGTTTTAAATTTCTACTGCTATTTTATATACCTGTCTTGTGAGATTCTATTCTGTTTACCTATAATGTTTCACGGAACTTAATGCATTTTTTTAAAGAGTGACATTAACGGACGTGGGGTGTCACATTTGATATCAGAGCCGAAGGTTATAAGATCGGAAAAAAGGTTTTGAAAATTGTTTTCAAAAGGTTTCAAAAAGAAAGTATTTACAGAAGAAAAGTCTGTTTTTGGAAAACATATTCCCCAAAGCCATATAAAATATCTTTCGATTCTCTGTTTGAATCCCTTTTCCTTTTCTTTTCAGCATGTTTGGGGAACCAAATATTCCAGAGGGCATTCAGTTACCGACTTTGTTCCATAGATATCTTGGGGTTACGACGCCTGCCGGAGGCCAAGAAATGCCTCTTCCCTAGCTACAGCCATTGTTCCTCCTCCTCCGCGAGCGAATAATTTCTCTAAGATATGAAAGAATTTCTGTGCTATGGGGAAAAACCCATTCCGAGGAACTGAGGACTTTGTGGAAGCACGGAATTGGCTAAAAGAGATGAAGAACTTATTTGGGCTTTTTGAGGTTGATGACCACAGAATGATACAGTTGGCTGCATGGCAGCTTAAGGACAAGGCTTCATTCTGGTAGAAAGTGACGCAAGCAAGGCGTCCAGTGGAAACTTGGGATGATTTATGATAGAGGTTCGAGATGAAGTTTCTTTCTCAGGAAGAAAATAGTATGTAGATGGAGAGGTTTCTTGCACTTAAGCAAGGAAGCATGTCTGTCAAAGAGTATGTCAATAAGTTTAACCAGTTAGCGAAGTTTGGTCTGGAGCTGGTGAATACCCCACACAAGAAAGCAAGGTTTGCAAGAGGATTAAATCTTCCCCTTCAAGCATTGGCATTATCTCACATTCTGATGGGGATAACTTTGAGAGACTGGTTGATATGGCATTGATGCATGAAGAAGGAAAAGATGAGAAAAAGGAGGCTAAGAATGATGAGACACAAAACAAGAAAGTGTGGCCAAGAAAGAACAACAAAAGAAGGGAGGAAAGAATGACAAAGCTCAAGGTAAGAAGAAATGTCATGGTTATGGGAGCTTGGGTCATTTGGTCAAAGATTGCAGAAAAAGGAAGAATGCTTACTTCCATTGCGGTGAGGTCATACACTATTCTAGGGAGTGCCCAAAGAAGCAAGGACAGGGCCAAAGGGCAGGATCTTCTGGAGGGAAGGTGCATGCTCTCAAGGCTAGTGTACTGGACATAGGTAGGAAAGTTTCTGTTGAGGGTTTGATTTCTCTTTTCAATCATCCTATTATGACTCTTTTTTATTATGGCACTTCTCATTCTTTTATATCTGATTCTGTGGTTGAGTCTCTGCACCTTAGTACTAGAATTGTTTATGATCCCGTTATTGTCTCAAACCCCATTAGGGGGGTGACTCATCTGTCTATGATTTGTTGGGGTTTGAGGATATCTATGTCGGACGTCGAGTTTGATGTGATGCATATGTGCTTGGTTTTATGGGCTAAGGTCTGATTCTAGGGATGGATTGGCTAGCCATGTATGGTGCCATTCTGGACTGTGAGAGGAGGGTCATTAGACTTTTGAATTACGGAGGGAGGACTCTCGAGATTTCCTGTGACCCAAAAGGGTCTGTTATGCTTAGTTTCCTAGAATAATTTGATGCTTCTATCGATGATTTGCGATCTGTACCTATTGTCTATGAGTATTCGAATGTTTTTGGGGAGGTTAGGTGCTTACCTACGAGGTGCGAGATTGATTTTCGGATATACTTGGTGGATAATTCGAAGCCAGTCGCATTGCCTGTGCACCACATGGATCCTAGGGAAAGGAGGGAGCTTAGAAAGCAAGTAAGGAAGCTACTTGAGAAGGGGTTTATTAGGCGAAGCGTATCAGAATGAGGTGCTCTAAACGTCTTTGCAACTAAGGCAGATGGCTCGCTTCGCTTATGTGTGGATTACAGGGAGTTGAATAAGCTCATTAAGAAGAATAGGCACCCACTTCCGAGGATTGATGATCTGTTTGACCAGCTTGTTGATGCATCTGTTTTCTCTCAGTTAGACTTGGCAATGGGGTTTCATCAGTTGAGGGTGGCCGATGACTATATAGACAAGATCGATTTCAGAACTCCAGATGGTTTCCTTGAGTGACTAGTCATGCCTTTTATGTTGACGAATGCACCCACATATTTTGTAGATCTGATGAGTAGGGTGTTCTGGGAGTTTCTGAATAAGTTCGTTGTGGTCTTTGTGGATGACATTCTGATCCTCTCGAAGAGAGAGGAAGAACATGCTCTACATTTAGGGGAGGTTTTGAGGACTCTTTGAGCGCACCAGCTTAAGTCGAAATTCTCCACATGTCACTTTTGGAGAGAGGAAGTAAGATTTCTAGGGCATGTAGTCTCCAAGGATGGAAAAGCAGTGGATCCCTCGAAAGTATGCAGTTCAAGATTGAAAGGTTCCAAAGAATGCAATGGAGGTGAGGAGTTTTCTCGGTTTAGCGGGCTATTATAGGAAGTTTATCAAGGACTTCACAAAGATATCAGCCCCACTCACCAGACTGATGAAGAAGAATATGACCTTTTCTTGGAGCATTGACTGTGAGGATGCTTTTCAGCAGTTAAAGAGGGTTCTGACAACAGCCTCTGGCTTGACTTTGACTGATGGGAATAAAGCGTTCACAGTGTACACTGATGCATGTGGTACAGGACTTGGTGTCGTCTTGATGGAAGAGGGAAGGGTATTATGTTAGGGGGTAGACAGTTGAGAGTCCATGAGAAGATATACACTACCCATGATTTGGAGTTGGCTGCTATAGTATTTGCGCTTAAGACTTGGCGACATTATCTACTTGGAGAGAGGTTCAAGTTGTACACGGATCATAAATCTCTCAAGTATCTATTGTTGCAAAGGGATTTCAACTTGGGACAACAGGGATGGATGGAGTTCCTAGCATCATATGATTTTGAGATTTCTTATACCCCTGGCAAGGGTAATGTGGCGGCGGACGCGTTGAGTATGCAGAGGATGACTTTGAGTCCTCTATTCGTAGAGAGGCGGAGCTTGGAGTACATATCGACCTTCGATTTTAGGCCATCTACAGATCTTACACCAGGTTTGTTGGCATCCTTAGAGGTGCGACCTACTCTTATGGATCAGATAGGATCTTCGCAGCGAGAGGACCCATTGATAGCAGACATCTTGGATAGGCTTAGTAGAGGGGAGTCTTCTAGTCACCTTAGTAGATATTCCACAGATGATAGAGGGTAGTTGCGATGAGATGGAAGGCTTTGTGTTCCTCGAGCTAGGAGTCTGTTGAAGACAGTCCCTGAGGAAGCCCATCATTCTAGGATGACTATCCATCCGGGCGATGATAAGATGTATAGGTTATGAAGAGGGTTTTCTTTTGGGATAGGATAAAGAAAGATATAGCGGAGTTTGTCTCTTGATGTTTAGTTTTCTAGCAAGTTAAAGCTAAGCAGAGGAAACCTGGTGGTTTGCTTCATCCTCTGCAGGTCCCACAGTGGAAGTGGGAGAGCGTCTCTATGGATTTCATTGATGGTTTGCCTAGATCGAGGAAAGGCAACACCAATATTTCGGTTATAATAGACAGGCTTACAAAGAGCGCTCATTTCATTCATGTTAAGAGTAAGAGAACGACAACATGGTTGGCATCAGTTAATCTTCTTGAGATAGTCCATCTACATGAAGTACCTTTTAGTATTGTGACTGATCGTGACCCCATCTTCACTAGTGAGTTCTGGAAGTGCCCGCAAGAGGCATTAGGTACACAGTTATGTTTGAGCACCGTGTATCGCTCTTAGACCAATGGGCAGACTAAGAGGGTGAATAGAGTTCTTGAGGATCTTTTTAGGCTGTGTATCCTAGACTTCGGAGCGACTTAGGAAGAGCATCTTCCGTTGGTTGAATTTGCCTACAATAATAGTTATCAGACTAGTATAGGTATGAAACCCTTTAAGGCATTGTATGGACGACCTTGTAGATCACCGACTTGTAGGTGAGAGTCTACAGATAAGCTCTACTTGGACCTGAGATGATTAGAGAAATTCAGAAAAGGTTGATCTTATCTGCAAATGCATGAAGATAGCTCAGGACCGGCATAAGTCGTATGCAGATAGGAGAAGGACTAATATTGAGTTTGAGGTGGGAGACATGGCTTTCATCAAAGTATCACCTTTGAGGAATGCAGTTCGCTTCGGATCTGTAGGGAAATTGGCGCCAAGGTTCGTAGGGCCATTTCCGATAGTAGAAAGGATATGTCAAATGGCCTATAGAGTAAAGTTACCAGAGAGATTGGAGGGTGTTCATGGTGTTTTCCACATTTCTCATTTGCGAAATTATCTGCATGATACAACAGAGGTAGTTGAGCCGAGCATGCTTGAGGATGTAGAAGTAGAATGAGAGGCGACAGTTAGATTGGTTCTGTAACAGCCCACATTTTACGTATCGGAGGATCGTAAAATATTTTTATTTTATTCTCTGAGGGTTGGATCATTCTCATATATTAATATGTTTCTTCTTGGGATGTGAGACATGTCCATAATTTTAACAATTTTGTTTGTGACCATTTTTCCCCTATCAGTCTTTTATAGGGAATAACTTTTAATTCGGGTCGAATCAGGTGTTGAGACCTGTGCCACTGGAAAGAAAATGATGATTCCCTTTCCATAGAGTGGTCAAACTAAAGTTTTGGCCCAGAGGTTTGGGAGGAATCGCCATTTTAAGGTTTAATAGTTGGATGTCCAAAAGCCATAATGGGCTGATTTGAGGAGGCCCATTAGTGGGCTGGTGGAAGGATAGGGGGTAAGTGGCATAGAGAATAGTTTACTTTCTCCATTCCCACATTTGGTATCAGAGCACTGGTTATCGATTTTAGCCAAAGTTCAAAGACGTAATTACGTATGAGAGACGTATTTGTAGGTTTCATTTTGATGAATACTATATAATACTATATAGTTTAGTAGTGTTTGTACTTCTTTAGCAGCTTTTCTTGCTAGTGGCTAATCATTCTAATTTACAGATTTAGAAGGAGTCAACGTACTTCGAGACATACTGCTAGGGAGGAGGTTGTGCCTAAAGGGGGAGATGGCGGTGCACCAGTTTACCCAACCATGTTTGAAGCCATGATGGAGGCATTCATGCGAAGGGTACCTGCTCCAGTGGCATCCACAGTAGATGTAGGTGTTCATATGCCTAGGGTTGTGGGTTTTGCGAATCTATGCAAGGATTATACATCTCTAGGAGGAAACCATTCAAAGGAACGGAACCATCTAAAGAGGTTCAGAGGTGGATGGATTCTTGGGTTCATATCTATGAAAACTTGGGGCTGAATGATACAATTAACAGAAAGCTTGCGTTAAGGAAATTACAGAGTAGGGCCATGGAATGGTGGAATTCATTTACACTTGAGACTCCAGAGGAAGAGATTTCATGGGAGCAATTCCAAGCTAAGCTCAAAGAAAAGTATCTCCACAGCTCAGAAGTCTGCTCTATTCAAGAAATTTGTGGAATTAAAGTAGAATGGTCGTCCTGTGCTTGACTACATTTCTAACTTTGAAGCCTTATCCAGATATGCTCGTTTATACATTGACACACCTTATAAGAAAAACGAGAAGTTCATTATGGGTCTGGATACCTATATTGGAAGGTCATTGGTGGATCATCTTGACGATTCATTCGAGAAGATTGTGGGAAAAGATGTGAGACATGAGAGCTTGCTTCCGAAATAGGAAGTCGTTGTTTTTGCATCTAAAGAAGCTCCAAAACCGCAACAGGATGGTAACAACAAGAAGAGGAAGCAACAGAAACAGACGGGAAAAGATGGTCATAAGAAGCAGAAAGGCGAAGTGACTTGCTTTAATTGCTGGCAAAAGGTCCATTATTCCAAGGATTGTAAGGAAACCAAAGCTGAGAAGAAGTGCTTCAAGTGTGGAAAGCCTGGGCATGGGAAGAAGGATTGTCCAGAAGCAGCTAAGGGTAAACAGGTTGTGAAGGCTTATTGTTTGGAAGCCATATCGTCTTCTTCAAGAGCTTCTATTGCAGAGGAGAAAGGAAAGGGTATCGTCGTCCAAGGTACTCTTTCTGTCCGAGGTGTTTCAGTTCGAGATTTGTTTGATACTGGTGCATCACATTCATTCATTTGCAATGAGCTTGTGTGTCGCTTGGGTTTGGAACCCGAGATTTGTGATAGACCTTTCGTAGTAACTAGTCCAGTAGGGGGTTCGTCCAATCTTTGTATGATTTTTCGTGGTCTAGTGTTGTCGAGTCATGGTTGCTCTTTTGTGTTTGATTGTTTTGTTCTTAACTTCGATGGGTTTGGGATCATCTTGGGCATGGACTGGCTCAAGAGGTATGCGACAAGAGTGAATTGCGAGAAGCTAGAGGTGAGATTTAGGGATGTGTAAGGGTGAAAAGTGTTGATCCGATGTAAGCCCGAAGATGGTGTCTTCTTGAGCTATATATATTCGCTTGTGATTTCACAGGAAGACTTGTCATCTATGTTGATCACTAATGATTATGAGGATGTCTTTGACGAGGTCAAAGGGTTGCCGCCGCATCGTGAGATCAAGCTTAGGATCGATTTGGTCGAGGATGCTAGACCAATTGTTATGCCTCTTAGGCAGATGGCGCCTAAGGAACAACGAGAGTAGGAGGTGCAAGTTCGTGACCTTCTAGGAAAGGGATTCATTCGGAGAAGTGTTTCCGAGTGGGGCGCACCAGTAGTGTTTGCAACCAAGGAAGATGGCCTGTTAAGATTGTGTGTGGACTATCGTGAGATAAATAAGGTGACCAAGAAGAACAAGTATCTGTTGCTAAGGATTGATGAGTTGTTCGATCAGCTTCATGAGGCCAAAGTGTTTTCTCAGATGGATTTGGCAATGGGATTTCACCAGTTAAGGGTGGTAAAGGATAGTGTGCCGAAGACTGCTTTTAGGACACCATCCGGGTTCTTCGAATGGTTGGTGATGCCATTTGGGTTGACTAACGCGTCAACGTATTTTGTAAATCTTATGAATAGGGTTTTCAAAGATCAGTTGAACAAGTTTGTGCTTGTGTTCGTGGATGACATTCTGGTTTACTCTCGAAATGAGGAAGAGCACAAGACGCACTTGAGATTTGTTTTGGAAATCTTGCGAAAGCATCAGCCAAAGGTTAAGTTTTAAAAGTATCACTTCCAGAAGAGTGAAGTGAGATTCTTAGGCCATGTTGTCTCTGGAAATGGAATAGCGATTGACCCCGCTAAAGTGGCAGCAATTCAGGACTGGGATAGACATAAGAATGCGATGGATGTGAGAAGTTTCCTTGGCTTGGCTTGTTATTACTGACGGTTTATCAAGGATTTCTCAAAGATAGCTGCACCATTAACAGGATTGACGAAGAATAACCAAGTGTTCTCATGGGATATAAAGTGTGAGAAAGCATTTGGGATCCTGAAGGAGAGACTGACGAGTGCTTCTGTGTTGACCATTCCAGGTGGGAATGAAGAAATGATGGTATACATCGATGCATGTGGTACTGGTCTTGGAGCAGTACTGATGCAGAAGGATAAGGTTGTGGCCTACGCGAGTCGACAGCTAAATCTGCATGAAAGGAATTATCCAACTCATGATTTGGAGTTGGCGGCGATTGTGTTTGCTCTGAAGATATGGAGACATTACTTGTTGGGAGTTCGATTCGAGTTATTCACGGATCACTAATCGTCGAAGTATCTTTTCTTCCAAAAGGATTTGAATCTTCGGTAGCAACGGTGGTTAGAGTTTCTAGCATCGTATGATTTTTGTATACCCTATACTTTGGGGAAGGGTAACGTAGTTGTAGATGTGTTGAGTTGAAGATACGCAAGTTTGGGAGTGATGTTTTCAGAATGGAAAAGCCTCAAGTATTTAGCAAGGTTCGATTTCAGGCCAAGGTGTGAGTTGGAACCTGAAATGTTGGCAAGCTTATTGATAAGACCTACTCTTATCGAAAGGATTGGCAAGAGCCAAAAGCGAGATATAAAGCTTGTTGAGTATATCCAGAAGCTGGAACCATAAAATAAAGAGTTCGATGTCGATCGAGAAGGTTGGATTCGAAAACAAGGATGACTGGTTGTTCCTGATATCGACGGATTGAGAGATGAGGTTCTGAAGTAATGTCATCACTCGAAGTTGACGATTCATCCCGATGGTAATAAGATGTATCAGGACATGAAGCGAGTCTACTACTGGGCGGGGATGAAGAGGGATATTGGGAAGTTCATTTCCAAGTGCATGAACTGTTAATTGGTGAAAGCTGAACAAAAGAAGCCGAGTGGATTGCTTCAGCCATTGGAAGTTCCTATTGGAAGTGGGAGCAGATATCGATGGATTTTATCAATGAACTACCTGAAACCGAGGCAGGAAACGAAGGGATTTGGGCTATCGTGGATCGCTTGACCAAAAGTGCATGTTTCATTCCTGTCAAATCGACTATGATAGCATCTAAATTGGCTGAACTTTATGTGAAATAGATAGTTTAATTCCATGATATCGCAAAGAGTATAGTGAGTGACCGAGATCCATTGTTCACAAGTGGATTTTGGAAGAGTTTGCAGGAAACTTTGGGAGCCTAGTTGTGTTTGAGTACGGCTTATCATCCCCAAACTGATGGTCGAACCGAGAGGGTTAACCGAGTTTTGGAAGATCTCCTAAGGGCATGTGTGTTAGACTTCGGGGGATCCTGGGAAGACCATCTACATCTAGTTGAGTTTGCATATAATAATAGCTACCAGTCTAGCATTGGGATGACACCATACGAGGCATGGTATGGGAGGTCGTGCAATTCTCCGGCATGTTGGTTAGAAACTAGAGATAAGTTGATACTTGGGCCGGAGATGGTAAGAGAAACCTCATATTGTATCGAGATTATTCGGTAAGGAATGAAGGCAACCCAAGATCGTCAGAAAAGTTATGCTGATAAACGTCGAAAAGATTTGGAATTCGACGTTGGCGATATGGTTTTCATGAAAATTTCTCCATTGAAGCATGTAGTTAGATTCAGAAGCAAAGGGAAGTTAGCTCCTAGGTTCGTTGGACAATTTTCAATAGTCGAGCAGATTGGAAAGCTCGCATATAGATTGGAGTTACCTGAGAAGATGTCGAGTGTGCATAATGTTTTCCATGTATCGTTTCTACGGAAGTTCGTGCATGATTCGAATGTGGTGGTTTCTCCAGAGCAGTATGAAGACCTAGAAGTAGAGATCGTAGTTGCAAGACCCCATAAGCCGCTTCGTGTTGTGGGGAATGACAAGAAACAACTTAGGAGGAAGACGGTTAAGCTAGTCAAGGTACAATGGAGAGAGGATGGTGAAGATTGTACATAGGAGACGGAAGAGAGCATGAAGGCGACCCATCCAGAACTCTTCGTCAATATGACCCGTTAGTATCGTACCACCTTACACCATTGTAACTTGTGATATGGTTGTTTTAGTATTCCGCGTGCTAGGATAAGGCTATGGATGCATGACTTAATGGCTGCTAGTTTGAGTGATAGAATTGGCTACTCATAGATGATAGGCATGCAGAATTGTTTTGGTTGCTTGTGGTTTTTGGAATATCGGGAGCGAAATTCTAAAGGGGGAGAGAATGTAACAGCCCGCATTTTACGTATCGAAGGATCATAAAATATTTTTATTTTATTCCCTGAGGGTTGGATCATTCTCATATTTTAATATGTTGCTTATGGGGATGTGAGACATGTCCATAATTTTTGCCAATTTTGTTTGTGACCATTTTGCCCCTATCAGTCTTGCATAGGGTATAACTTTTGACTCAGGTCAAATCAGGTGTTGAGACCTGTGCCATTGGAAAGGAAATGATGATTCTCTTTACGTAGAGTGGTCACATTAAAGTCTTGGCTCGGTGGTTTGGGAGAATCATTGATTTAATGTTTAACAGTTGGCTGTCCAGGTTTGGTAAGCCATAATGGGCTGATTTGAGGAGGCCCATTATTGGGATGGTGGAAGGCTATAAATAGGGGGTAAGAGGCATGTAGAATATTCCATTCACTCATTTGGAAGAGCTAGAGATCCTTCATCCCTCTATTGCCTACACCTTTCCACCATTAAAGCTTAAAGAATCAAAGATCTACAACATTTGAGGCTAGATCTATCCAAGAGACAGATCATTGAATTGAAGAGTTTGGATCAAATTCTTCGCGGTTCAGAATCATATTTCATTGCATTTGAGTTGTTTTGGAGAATTGGTGAGTGATATGCATCTCTCACACAGATTCAATCAAGTATATGAGTTGTATACACACATTTTTATCAAATTCAAGTCGTTTTCCTTAGATCTACATCATGGTAAGTCTATTTTCATATGAACCACCATAGGATCTTGTTTAACAACTTAAAATCGGAAATTTTCATATTATTTACATATGTTTAAGCAAGTTAGATCCATAATTTAGTTCATATTTTCATTTATCATTATTTTGGTGAAATTGCAAAATTTTGGCGGAAATCGTCATATTCATGTTGTTAATGATTCCATAACATGCTTATGGTTGAATTGTAGGAATTGGATGAGTAGATTTTGTCGAAATTGTTGTTTGGCGATGTTTTGTTCAAAACTGAACTTGGATTGGGGATATACAGGCCACGGGTCGCTAGTGTAGTACAAGCAGTACAAGTGTAGTACAAGGCATAGTACAGGAAATGAGTCGGCACCAAAATGGGTCGGCACCAAAGTGGGTCGGCACCAAAATGGGTCTGCACCAAAATGGATCGACACCAAAATGGGTTGGCACCAATGTGGGTCTGCACCAAAGTGGGTCTACACCAAAATGGGTCGGTACCAAAATGGGTTGGCACCGGAGTGGGTCGACACCAAAGTGGGTCTGGTCGGACTTTTCTGCCGATGATGTGACTTTGAAGTCAATTCAATATGGAATGTAGAAGCGATGTGAAGTGTTCGTTGCAAGTCGTAATGCAACGGGTACGAGGCAACTCAAAAGCATTCTAACTTGTCAGAAATGGTAGGATAGTCGTCGTCGATGTCGACCAAAGATACTGAAGGCCTAGGAATTATCGTTGTCGTAGGTTCTAGCGGGCTCGAAGTAGGGGTTACACGATTTTGTTGTATGGTCGATTACCCTGGGCATCGTGTATGGCCTAGAAACATTTCATTGTAATGGTGTGTGGGATTTTAGTTAGAACCGGGGCTTACCATTGGCCTTTGACAGTTGATGGCAAATTGTTAGCCAGTCATAAGACTAACGATGGTTTCGAAGCATGATTGGCGGTGATAGCCAGAGTCTGTCATGCATGCTAGATTCTATTTGTACCATCTCATGTAATCTATCCAACGTCAAAGGAGATGTTCCTTGAGTGCTTGTCTGATATTGGTTTAGGCCATTGGGGATTGTGCTTGATGGATGTTGAATCCGATTAGGATGGTTTACGTGAGATATATAATCTGGATGCCATGAGTGCTATTGTTGGTTGCTTCTGATTGCCATTTTGGTTTCCATGGACGAATGATTGAAATGCTTGATGTAATGGCTATCACTATCCAATGTGGGGAAGATGAGAGTTGCGTTCTTTTCTGGTGTTGTGGGTAGATTAGTTCGTTTATTTACCCATTCCCATATACTTTATTGATGAAGTTTGTTAGTTGTTTTATCGCTCATTATGACTGTTGTATGACTTAAGGTTTTATGTTTCCCTCTTATTACCTTAGGTTGTTCATCTGAATATTGGATGGGCATACTAGGTGGCAGGTGATAGCTTAGTGAGGACGATGTTGCTGTTGGGAGGCGAGCAAGAGGCTTGTGTATTATCTTTACTACTATCTAGTACCTTTGTTTTGCGTTGTTTGTTATTCTTCTTTGAGTGTTGTAGTGAGGCAAAATTGTATAAACACTGCTGTTGAATCCAAGTGTATCGATATTACTTTCTAGTCATTATGAAAGTTTAGTTTTTTATGCTTCGGTAATATTACCTGTTGTATATGTTCTATTATATTTTATCCTTGTGCTGTGAGTTTTACGACAGGTACCATTGTGTTTCATTCCTTGATGATCATCCGTAGCTGCCTGGCACACCTTTCAGTGCATTATCTCTCTTGTAGTGGGCAGGGGCTGTGGGAAATTGTCATAAGTTCCTACCCGTATACTTGGATCAGAGGTTAAGAAGCTTCGCAACCGAAAAGTAAAATTGATGAAAATTCAATGGGGAGAGGAACACAAATATGTAACTTGGGAGAATGAAGACAAGATTCGCGCTTCGTAACCTTTTCTTTTCTAGGATATGTTCTTAACTTCTTTTTCCAAGCTTTTATTCATACTTGCTTCTGTCATTTGAGTATTTCCCATTGATCGAATATTCTACCTTTAGGTAGGAAAAACCAATGGATGTAAACATATGTTTGAAACATGTTATGTTTGATGGATGCAAGTGTTTGCTAGTGGTTGCTCGTGGATGCATATACACACACTAGGCACTAGATCGGCCCAAAGGACACTCGTGGTGCATATGGGAGTATGTGCATTTTTATTTTTTATGAATGGAAATGAGTATGTGCATTTTAATTTTTTATGAATGGAAATGACACTATCATCATATAGATGTTGCATTTGGATGGATGATTATGCGCACATATAGCGTTTACATGATATACTAGGACTATTTACATACATATTGGATTCATGGCACTAACATAGATTGCATTGAGGAGGTCGACTGAATCAGTAGACCGCCTGATTTTTCGCATTAGCATAGGGACATACACACACACCCCTTTTCCTATGTTCATACAAGCATTAGAAATCTTTTAAGGACAATGGATGCCTATGATTGATTGATGAATAGGTGGTTGATGGTTGTTAGGATAAATATTCTTCTAGAGATTTTGGGGACGAAATCCTTTAAGTAGGGGAGAATGTAACACCTCGTAATTTTAAAGGACATTAAAACAATAAACTAGAGAATACTTAATTAAATATTGGGAATTAAGTAAAATGAACATACTATTGCGTTCGTCTCGGAATTCTGCTTAAGTCAGACTCCGAGTTTGCGTAAAACGGACATCGTATAAGGTAGATATGAAGCTTAGAAGTTTGTATACGTACATAAGGAATATATATATATATATATATATGAACTCAAAATTTTAAAAACAGTTTAAAACAGCAAGTGGGAAAACTAGGCGTGAACCAGGCCCATTGGGTCTGACCCACACATGGTCCGTGTCGACTTATAGGTCGACCCAAGGCCACGTGGGTCGACCTATAGGTCGACCCAACCAGGATCTGGCCGAATTCTTTCTGCTGTTTCTGGACGTTTTTGTGACCAGGTTCGTTGGAGGTAAGCTATATATAGGACAATATTTCTATTGTTTTTATACACCCAAAATAATGGAGACAATGAAATTCTGCCTCTGCTTGGATTGAATCATCGTATCTTCTTTAACATCAGCCTATATACGTATACAAGGATTCCTTCAGCAACACCAGCATATTTTTCTATATTCTTTATATCCAATCTCTATGAGTTCATGTTATTTTAGATATAAAAATTTAACTACTAACCCGAACATGTTCATAAATCTGGATCTAAACCTATACCTGTTAAGAACCTGATTCATACCTAAATAGTTTTGTTATTACATGTATTCTTATGTACACATGTTCTGCCATTCAGTTCTTATATGCCTATTTCTGATGAAATATGCCCATCTCTGTTACTATATGCTTATTTTGTTTTATATGTGACACGAACCAAACCCCTTCTCCACGGTGGCAAGGTCAGTCTTTAGAAAATAACACATTAATCACATCAGCAAAATACATAATATAGGGGGTGGATTTGTGGAAAACGGAAGAGAAGAAGGAAGTTAGACAGAGAATGCGTTTGCAACTGTAAACGGACCATTTAAACAAATCATTTCAATTTGTGAATTTTAATTTAATTTGTTTATGATAAATTAATTTATTATTTGTTTTTAGTAAATAATACGTATAAATAAATAAATTGAAAAATTATAAATTACTCTGAGGTAAACAATGAAAATAAGTAATGCCATAATAGTGAACTATGTAGTGCAAAATAGAACAACAAATTAGGCGGGATCCATCTAAAAACAGCGAAATCAAAATCATTATCAGAGTTACAAAGATACAGGAACCTACTTAGTACATAACAGATTTCATCGAGTAAATAATAAGTCTACATCGGAATCAAATATAAACATACATGCAGTAATGTTTAAAAATTCAAAAGAAATACTAAAAGGACAAGTCTTCATCTTCAGCCAAAAGAGCACCCAATGCTACGGTGCATATACAAAAATAAAGCTAATCACATATTCACTTGGCTACCCATGTAAAAATCTGGGCACTCGAGTTTTCAAGGGAAAAACAAACTATGATTCAGTCATGGGACTGGTATGAGAAATTCTACAGTTACTTAACTTGTTTAAGAATGAGGCAAATCACAGGACTACGCCATATGTCACAGAACGAGTTTACTCCATTTGATTGCCAGTGAATGAAATAAGTAACTCAAAAAAACAACGCAATGCTTTTTAGAAAAATTAAGCCATTATAAGACTCAGGTTACATCACACAATGCAAACACAAACCAGAGGATAGAGTTTTACCTTATAAGGGCCAAATATGCTTGATACACATAAAACAAAAATCATGTGATATTATTATTAGTGTCAGGATGTTTTATAATTAGTTTCAAATAAAATGTATCAATCCTAGATGGCATAGTACCCCATCCTACTATGTCTCCATATAGGTTTACAATTAAAACGACATGATGTCGTGTTGGAAATTGGATTTTCTTCATGCGTCAAGGCAAGGGATGGTCTCCTTACCGATTCGGATCACCTCTAGCAAGATGACCCAGGACTCAGACGCTGGTGAGCCCTTAGATCCTGCAAGGCCGGTCCTCTCTTACTTTTGAGGATTGGTTATTCCTAAACAATACGTTTTCCAGACCTATCAGACCTAACACTCGATCGTTTAAGTTGGCTTTATATCTGTGGTGCCTCGCAATCCATCTTCCACATAAGTAAAAATGTCTGGGCTCCACACTATGACACAACTTCTGGCTAGCAAGAAACATATGCACTCATTACGTCCCTTATCCCGTTTTTGATCACACCGGGGTATGAGGCTCGCGAATTAATGCTATACACAAAGCTATGCTACTTAAAGCTGTGCTTTGATCGTCATCCATAAGACTCTGCTTTTCAACAAAAGCCTTGATCACTTGCATCTTGGCATGCCACACTGTCAATCCATACTATGTCATTGATTTCCACCAATATGCAATCTCTAAGCTCGTACGTCTCAGAGAAGGGTGTTAAGCAAGAGAATAAATTCTCCACCACCAAACAGATATATATTTAGCAGAGATCAACAATATAGCACACACTACAATGTTAACATACAATAAATTCATACGTCCATTCTGGGTCTGAACGAAACTGGAGGCATCTTATTCCTCATTCCATATGTCCAATAAAGAAGAGAGGTCCTCGCATATCTGGACAATCAACAAGTACGTCCGGACAACTACCAGTACGTCCGGACAACTACCACTATAACCTCTTCTAGGGAGCTACCCATATCCAAGGCGTCAGTAGTAATCCATTTGATGTAAAGACTACCGGTCTTGCACCGTTTTCATTATCTTCGACTTTTAATCGTCCTTTAATTATTTGAAATAAGATTTAACTCAGTCTTTCCAAATAATTCTCGCATAAATTTCAAATCAAATTCTTTCTCTTGGTTAAATCATTGGACTTCACCATTAGTTACTGTATGTAAAATGGTTTAGTCGAGAATTTAATTTGGTCATCGAATTAGATACTCAAGTCATATCATATCCAATATTCATTTTGTACGTTTTCATGCCAAATCGTATTTAACCATTTTTATTTTTCAAATCAAGCAAAATTGGTTTGCACTTACTTTAAATCGCTTAAAATAATTTGAAACGCTTTTGAATAAAATCGATTGCTGAAATCTGCGAATTAGTGAAACTGACAAGTCAAAAACGAAGTTGAAATGGGGCGAAACTCGGTCGGGAAAAAGCCTGGATGGACGTAAGCTGTTGACCATGGCCTCCAACGGTCAAAAGCAGAAATATGCCAACAGGCGTAGACGCCTGGCCATTTTTGGTCAGACATCTGAGCTAAAGCAATTTTTTTTCCTCTAAAACATGGACAAACGCCTCTCCCCCTCCCAGACAGACATCTGAGACGAAGCATGGGCAAATGTTTTCCTAGGAAATGATGTGCAAACGGTTCTCGAACGAGCTCGCATCAATGGTGATAGCTTATAACGTTTTCTAAATGAGAATGAAGCCACATTAACTGACCGAAACCACTCATGCACACATACACACATGCACAAACACACACACACACATACATACTTGATCTTGCTACGATTTCGATTATATATTCTAAAATGAACCAATTCTCTAACCATTAGCTATCAAATGCGATTCAAGCTAGAACGAGATTGTTTGGCAATGCTAAAGGGAAGCTACAAGAGCGTGGGTGCACAAATAACTTCACCTATAGCATATACAACCCGAATATAGTTTATACCAAGATTTCCAGAATTAGAAAAACAAAGAAATCGTCAACCCAAGCAAAGAACCCCATACATACATAATGTATACTCCATTCAAACGTACCATAGGCACACTGTACAAGCATAATGCTTGAGGAATTACCGTGAGTTCTTAAATAACTCACCATTAGCGGAAAAGTCATATTTTTATTGCACTACTTAGTGTTTAACATCACGTTAAAATCATATGATCAATCAATAAACATTTCATCAACCCAAGCTTAATCAGCTACTAAATAGTTAATTAACACTAGCTCTTTCATAGTTTCAATTTCCCACATTAAACAATTATCATCGAAGTTTTCATCTTTGCTCATTTACAAACAAGAAATAGACCTAATAGCAAGCAAAATCAACCTCTCTTCCAATATTGCACGCAAATCTCCAATCTAAGCACATATAAATAGATTTCCTAAGAGTTAGGTCATACGAATCAACAAAAATCAGAGAGGAGATAAGATAGAGAAGATGAAGAGGAGCTTACCTAAGCTTCTATACTTGATTTCAACAAGAATTGGGCTTGGAATCAAGAACCCTAGCTTAGGAAATTTAATTTCCCATTCCTTTCCCCATTTTCTAATTTGGTTAAGTGTTGAAGTGGAATG
Source organism: Allium sativum (assembly GCA_030737875.1). Taxonomy (NCBI): domain Eukaryota; kingdom Viridiplantae; phylum Streptophyta; class Magnoliopsida; order Asparagales; family Amaryllidaceae; genus Allium; species Allium sativum. The sequence continues at coordinate 375,106,829 of CM060909.1, read as the reverse complement.
AAGGAGAAAGGGACCGATTTGGGGCACTTAAGTGAAGTGGCTAAGTTGGCTAACCAAGCCTTAACCAAAGTACCAATTTTTGCAAACTCCAAACATATCGATCCTTATAGTTTTCGACCACCTAAACGACGTTTTCAGCTCAATGGAAGTGGTTTCGAGTCCAAATTCATCCATATACAAAATGCGACTTTTAGGACTATAGATAATATTCCATAGCGAATATTCTAAATTTTAATTTAAACTTAACTTACAATTCATAAAGTGAAATCTCAATTTCTTACATTCGTTAGAAAATCACAATTTAAAATATCCTAACGTTTCTTGTATTGTCAAATTCTGGTTTATTTTGAATTATGTACATTCACTCAAAGTTTAAAATCGAATTTTCAAACTACCGCGCTATTTCAAGTTCGTTTTAATTAAATTTAAATTTATACATTCTGACTATGATTAAAACAAATTTTAAGTCTTATTCTCAAAATAATTCATCCAAAATATTTATATTCTATGAAAATTAATTAAAAATAAATTTTAAATTGGTTCCAAAAATACGGGTTGTTACAATCTCCCTTACTTAAAAGTTTTTCGTCCCTGAAAAAGGAAACTACAGTAAAGTAGGAACTAAATTGCAACGTAACATAACATAAATATCTCTCTCAATAGAGCTAATCAGAGATGTCCACTCTACACCCGGGATAAGCCTGTTTGATGCTATCCTCTGTTTCCCATGTGTAGTCTCTAGGATACCCACTCGATTGCACTTTGACTTAATGCACCTTCTCGTTCCTTAGAACTCTGGTTTCTCTGCCAATAACCTTTTTCGATTCCCTATGCACGTCCAAACTCGAAGTAATATTCAAATCTTGTTGCGATGCTTCTTTCACAATCAAGTTTGGATCATGTACATGCCTGCGAAGCTGAGAAATATGAAACACATCATGAACACCGGATAACCAATCCGGCAAATGAACCCTGTAAGAAAGAGTTCCAATCCTCTCGAGTATAGGAAACGGGCCAATATATCTAGGTGCCAACTTTCCTGTCTTCCCAAATCGAATTACTCCCCTCATCGGACAAACTCTCAGATACATGTAATCACCAACAGAAAATGCTAAATCTCTTCTTTTAGAATCTGCATAACTCATCTATCGACTTTTTGTTGCTTGTATTCGCTTCTTAATGAAATCCACTTTATCAGAAGCTTCTCGGATCATATTCGGACCCAATACTAATCGATTACCAGGCTCTATCCAACATGCAGGAGATCTACATGGTCTACTATACAATGCTTCAAACGTGACATTTTTAAACTTGCCTGGAAGCTATTATTGTATGAAAACTCAACCAAATGTATATGATCTTCCCAAGATCTTCCCAAATCAAGGATACAAGTCCGCAATAAATCTTCCAATATACGATTCACCCTCTCAGTTTGGCCAACCATCTGAGGATGATATGCAGTGCTATGATTGATCTTGGTTCCCAATTCAGATTGAAATTCTTCCCAAAATATACTAGCAAAGATCAGATCACGACCACTAACAATGCTTTTGGGAATTCCATGCAGTCTAACAATTTCTCTTACATAAATCTAAGCAAGACTCTGAGCTATTCTGTTGATTTCACTAGAATAAAATGGGCACTCTTTGTGAAATGATCAACTGTAACCCAAATACTATCATTGCCCTTCTTGGTTCTAGGCAAACCATCAATGAAATCCATGGATATTTGGTCCCACTTCCATTCTGGAATCTCTAAAGGTTGCAATAATCCCGCAAGCTTCTGTTGATCACTCTTGACTTGTTGGCAAGTATAGCACCTGCTGACATATATAGAAATGTCTCTCTTCATAGACTTCCACCAGAATGTGCGCTTAAGATCATAATACATCTTACTCACCCTTGTATGAATACTAAGCTTGGATTTGTGACATTCATCCATTACCTCTCTTTTGAGCTTGGGAATATCCGGAACACAGATTCATCCTTGCAATCTAAGAGTTCCTTTACTATCAATCTGAAAGCTTGAAACTTCTCTTTCTTGAACTCGTTTGTGAATCATCTGAACAAACTCATCCTCCTTCTGTAAAATGGAAATATCTCGATCAATGAAGGCGTAATAATCAGGTTAGCGATGATTGCATTCTTTCTACTAAGTGCATCTGCTACAACATTGGCTTTCCCTGGAGTATTCAAAATATCAAGATCTTATGCTACAAGAAATTCTAACCAATGTCGCTATCTCAAATTCAAGTCTTTTTGGGTGAACATATATTTTAATGATTTATGATCTGTATATAATTCGAACTTCTCACCCAAACGATAGCGTCTCCATATCTTCAAAGCAAATACTACTACCAATAGTTGAGATCATGTGTAACATATTTCTTCTCATGCGGCTTCAACTGATGGCTAGCATAAGCAACAACTTGGCCTCTTTGCATTAACGTTGCACCTACTCCTTCATGAGAACCATCCATATAGACAGTCAAATCCTGATTTCCATCTATAATAGTCAACACTGAGTAGTAGTCAACCTTACTTTCAGCTCTTGGAAAGCTGCCTCAAATTCTGTCGTCCAATTAAACCTTGATGCTTCTTTGTAAGCTTCGTTAATGGACCAGATAACTTCGAAAAATTCTTAACAAATTTCGGATAATAGCCTGCCAATTCCAAAAAACTTTTGACTTCCGTGGGAGTGCTAGGTTGCTTCCGATCTCTAATGGTTGTAATCTTTCCTGGATCCACTGAAATTCCTTCCTTCGATACAACATGACCAAGGAACTTAACTTCTTCTTGCTAGAACATGCATTTAGAAAATTTGGCTTTCAATACATTCTTTCTCAGAATTTCCAAAACTTGTTCCAAATGCTTCGCATGCTCGCTAGCCGACTCAGAGAAGATCAAAATATCATCAATAAAAACTAGCATAAATTTATTCAACACTCTGCGAAATACTCGATTCATCAAATCAACAAAGTAAGAAAGAGCGTTACATAAGTCGAACGACATTACTATCCACTCATAAAATAGGTCTGGACCTCTGAAAGCTGTCAAAGGAACACATTCTTCGGCAATCCGCAGTTGATGGAAACCTGTAGCTAGCTCCATCATTGAAAACACTCGAGCTCCATTCAAGCAATCCAATAAATCACCAATGCGTGACAATGGATATTTATTCTTCAATGTTTTCTTATTTAAGTCTCGATAACCTACGTATAATCGGAGAGTACCTTCTGACTTAGGAACAAATACCACAACTGCTCCCCAACTCGAGAAACTAGGCCTGATTAGACCTTTCCATAACAATTGTCTAGTTTGATCACCCAACTCTTCTTTCTCTTTCAATTTCATTTTTCGAATTGCATGCACAACTGGCCTTGCATTCGGAACTAAATAGTTTTTGAAATCAATTTCTCTTCGCGGAGGTAGGTTATCAACTTCTTCCAATACATCCGCATAATCTCTAACAACCAGACTATTCTTAATAGAATTAGGAGAGACTTCAATAGCAGACCAAAATTCTTTTCTATCTGAACTTGAGCCTATGCATGGTACGATAATACTCCTAAGTTTTGCTTTAACTTTAACCACTCTTTCGGCACATTTAACTTTGGCCTCATACTTTGTCTACCAATCCAACCCAAGTATAATATCAAATTCGGAAAGATTCATGATGATCCAATCAAAGGAAAATGGTAAAAAGAATAGGACACAGACAATCTATAATATAAACGAAGAACAAGAGGACCACCTATCGGGTTATGAACACTAATAGATTCCCCAAGATTTCTTAATTTTAAATTTAACTTTTTAACTGTGTTGCTCAAAATGAAACTTCGCGATGCTCCCATATCAAATAATACTTTAACAGGAATGTTTTTTATCGTAAGCGTGCCTTCCAACACGTAGGGTCACCTTCGCCTATAGAAGGAGATGACACCTTCTCCCGATCATATACATGAGCTACTTCGGGATTTTTCAGTGATGGGCAATTCTTGATAATATGCCCCGTCTTACGGAAATTGAAGCATTCTCTTGTTTCTCGAGGTTTCTGGCTAGGGTCAGATTCATTTCGCTTTGGCCTTTTAGGAGCATTGCATTCATTAGTCCAATGCCCATACTGGACACATTTGCTATCCTCTTGGGGCTTAGCTGTTTCTGTCTTGCTGGCTTCAGGCTTCTTATCGGGAAGCTTTATCTTGTTATTAGCTTGATTTCTCTCCCGATACGCTTGAGAGTTTCTCTTATCAATACCCTCATATCTACAAGCCATATCGACAACCTTATCAAATGGAAGTTCTATATGGCCTGTCACTCTGCTGTGGTACCTCCTCTGAAGTCCATTCAATGAACCGCTTGTTCTTCCTGACCGGTTCTTGAATTAATTCTGGGCCATAGTGAGAGAGTTCGTTAAACTTGCTGATATACCCATGAATGGTTCTGTTACCTTGTTTAAGATTAGCAAATTCATCATGCAAGCGCTCGACTTCCTGTCGTGGAACAAACCTTTCCTCAAAGACTTCTTTAATCCTCGCCCAAGTCATATCTACTTCGAGCTCACCTACAGTCACCGCTTCCCACCAAATTAGGGCATCATCTTTAAGTAACCAGGATGCCAAGAATATTTTCCTATTATCTACTAATTCTAGGCCCGCGAAGATCCATTTGTAGGACCTCAACCAATCTTGTGCTTCCAATACGGTTCTAATGCCTGTGAATGGCACTCCGCCCAAGTTTTATATTTCTTGGTAACTTCATCGAGATCAAATAGTTGTTGTTGTTGTAGTTGAAATACTGGTTCATTATTAGTCACTGATCCCCAATCATCGAGGTCAGGATGATAATTAACAGCGGGGATATTGTCCCTTCCTTGGCCTCTACCTCTTCAACTCATTTCCTTTCCAGTTCTGTGGATAGCAAGGAAAGAGTCAGGCCAATAGAAAAGATAGCTTAAGGAATGATATAAGCATATAGACATATGCATAAATAATGATGTAATGACCATGTTATGTGCTATTCTGATGTACTCATTCTAGGATATAACTAATCCTATCTCTAATGAGTTACTCGTCCTAGAATACTACGGATTCTATCTCTGACGAGTTGCTTAATATGTTATCATCCAGAACTAAGGTTAACCAAAGCTCTGATACCATGCCTGACACGAACCAAACCCCTACTCCACAGTGTTAAGGTCGGTCTTTGGAAAATAACAAATTGATCACATCAGCAGAATACAGAATATATCATAATGCATAAATTTGGAGAATAATTTACATTATATCATAACAATGGAATCATAATCATCATCAGAGTTACACAGATATAGGATCCTACTTAGTACATAATAGGTTTCATCAAGTAGATAATAAGTCTACATCGGAATCAAATATAAACATACATGAGGTATGTTTAAAAGTTAAAAAGAAATTCTAAAATGACAAGTCTTCATTTTCAGCCAGAAAAGCACCCAATGCTACAGTGCATATCCAAAAATAAAGCCAATCACATGTTCACTTGGTTTCCCGTGTAAAAATATGGGCACCCGAGTTTGCAAGGGAAAAAAATATGTGAGAAATTCTACACTTACTTAACTTGTTTGAGAACAAGGAAAATCACAGGACCACGCCGTATGTCACGGAACGGGTGTACTCCATTGGATTGTTGGTGCATGAAATAAGTAACTCAAATAAACAACGCAATGTTTTTCAGAAAAAGAAAGTCATTATAAGACTCGGGTCCCATCGCACAATGCAAACACAAACCAGAGGATAGAGTTTTACCTTATAAGGGCCAAATATGCTTGATACACATAAAAAAAATCATGTGATATTATTATTAGTGTCAAGATGTTTTATAAATAATTTCAAATTAAACGTATCAATCCTAGATGGCATAGTACCCCATCCTACTATGTCGCCATATAGGGTTACAATTAAAACCGCACGATGTCGTATTGGAAATTGGATTTCCGTCATGAGTCAAGGCAAGGGATTGTCTCCTTACCAATTTGGATCACCTCTAACAAGAAGACCCAAGGCCCAGATGCCGGTGAGCCTATGGATCCGGCAAGGCCGGTCCTCTCTTACTTTTTAGGATTAGTTATTCCTAAACAATATGTTTCCCGGTCCTATCAGACCTATCACTCGAGCCTTTTAGGCGGCTCTATATACGGGGCGCCTCGCAATCCATCTTCCACATAAGTAAAAATGTCTGGGCTCCATACCATGACATAACTTCTATCTAGAAAGAAACGTATGCACTGCTTGCATCCCTTGTCCCGTTTCTGACTCATACCGGGGTGTGAGGCTCGCGAATTAACGCTATATACAAAGCTATGATACTTAAAGTTGTGCTTTGATCATCATCCACAAGACTCTGCTTTTCAACAAAAGCCTTGATCACTTGCATCTTGGCATGACACACTGGCAATCCATACTAAGTCATTTATTTCCACCAATATATAACCTCTATGCTCATATGTCTAAGAGAAGGGTGTTAAGCAAGAGAATAAATTCGATATATATTTAGCAGAGATCAACAACATAGCACACACTACAATGTCAAACATACAATCCATTCATACGTCCGTTCTGGGTGTAAACGAAACCGGAGGCACCTTATTCCTCATTTCGTATGTTCAATATGAAGAGAGGTTCTCACATATCTGGAAAATCAACAAGTACGTCCGGACAACTACCACTATAACCTCTTTAAGGGAGCTACCTATATCTAAAGCATTAGTAGTAATCCATTCGATGTGAAGATTGCCGGTCTTGCACCGTCTTCGTTATCTTCGAATTTTAATCGTCGTTTAATTATTTGAAATGAGATTTAACTAGGTCTTTCCAAATAACTCTTGCATAAATTTTAAATTAAATTCTTTTCCTTGGTTAAATCGTTGGCCTTTACCATAGTTACCATTGTAGAAGGGTTTAGTCGAGAATTTAATTCGTTCATCGAATTAGATACTAAAGTCATATCATATCCAATATTCATTTTATACGTTTTCATGCCAAATCGTATTTAACCATTTTTTATTTTCAAACCAAGAAAAATTGGTTTGCACATATTTTTAATCGCTTAAAATAATTTGAAACGATTTCGAATAAAATTGATTGTTGAAATCTGCTAATTAGTGAAATCGACAAGTCACAAATGAAGTCGAAATGGGTCGAAACTCGGCCGGGAAAGAGCCTGGATGGACCTAAGCTGTTGATCGATGGAGACCACGGTCAACAGTAGAAATATGCCAACAGACGTCTGACACCTCCTGGACAGACGTCTGTTGTCAGGAAAAGAATTTCCCGAGAGTTTGGACAGACATCTGACTATTTTTGTTCAAACGTCTGAGCTGGAGCAATTATTATTTTTCTCTAAAACATGGACAAACTCTTGTCCCCCTCCCGGACAGACGTTTGAGTTGAAGCATGGGCAAATGTTTGCCTAGGAAACTATGTGCATACGGTTCTCGGATGAGCTCAGATCAATGATGATGGTTTATAACGTTTTCTAAATGAAAATGAAGCCTCATTAACTCACCGAAACCACCCATGCGCACATACACACATGCACAAACACACACACACACATACTTGATCTTGCTAAGATTTCGATTATATATTCTAAAATGAACTGATTCTCTAACCATTAGCTATCAAATGCAATTCATGCTAGAACGAGATGGTTTGGCAATGCTAAAGGGAAGCTGTAAGAGCATGGGTGCATACAATAACTTCAGCTATAACATATAGAACCCGAATATAGATTATACCAAGATTTCCAATATTAGACAAACAAGGAAATCATCAACCCAAGAAAATAACCCAATGCATACACAATGTAGACTCAATTCAGACATACCATAGGTACATTATACAAGCATAACGCTTGAGGAATTATTTTGAGTTCTTAAGTAACTCACCTATAGCGGAAAAGTCATAGTTTTATTACACTACTTAGCGTTTAACATTATGTTAAAATTATATGATCAATCAATAAACATTTCATCAACCCAAACTTAATCAACTACTAAATAGTTAATTAACACTAGCCCTTTCATAGTTTCAGTTTCCCACATTAAACAATTATCATCGAAGTTCTCACCTTTGCTTGTTTACAAACAAGAAATAGACCCAATAGCAAGCAAAACCAACTTCTCTTCCAATATTGCATGCAAATCTCCAATCTAAGCACATATAAATAGATTTCCTAAGAGTTAGGTCATACGAATCATCAAAAATCAGAGAGGAGATAAGATAGAGAAGATGGAGAAGATGAAGAGGAGCTTACCTAAGTTCTATACTTGATTTTAACAAGAATTGGGCTTGGATTCAAGAACCCTAGCTTAGGAATTTTAATTTCCCATTCCTTTCCCCATTTTCTAATTCGGCTAAGTGTTGAAGTGGAATGAAGGAGAAAGGAGTTGATTTGGGGCACTTAAGTGATGTGACTAAGTTGGCTAACCAAGCCTTAACCAAAGTCCCAATTTTCACAAACTCCAAACATATAGATCCTTATAATTTTCTACCACCTAAACGACGTTTTGAGCTCAATAGAAGTGGTTTCAAGTCCAAATTCATCCATATACAAAATGCGACTTTTAGGACTATAGATAATATTCCATAGCGAATATTCTAAATTTTAATTAAGCATAACTTACAGTTCATAAAGTGAAATCTTAATTTCTTACATTCGCTAGAAAATCACAAGTTAAAATATCCTAACAGTTCTTGTTTTATCAAATTCTGATTTACTTTGAATTCTATACATTCATTCAAAGTTTAGAATCGAATTTTCAAACTACTGCGCTATTTCAAGTTCGTATTAATTAAATTTAAATTTATGCATTCTAACTTTGATTAAAACAAATTTTAAGTCGTTTTTTCTCAAAATAATTCATCCAACATATTTAATTTCTATGAAAATCAATTAAATATAAATTTTAAATTGGTTCCAAAAATACGGTTTGTTATAATATGCCTACTCTGTTCTTCTCTCTCATTCCCTTTTACTATGAATCATGCGTACAAATGAAATTGGGATAATTTGGGATGATTAGGATTGATAATTTGGGGGCATAACTTGTACTATGAATCATGACTGGAATTTGGAGGCATAACTTATACTATGAATTATGACCTGAGATTTGGGCATATAAATCTGTAGGTTTAATTTAAACATGAAGTGGAACATGTTAATGAAACTGTAAGTAACCTGTGAAACATGTTGGGGGTTATGCATACCTGTTAACCTGTAATACTTAACCTGTTTAATCTGTTGGGGTTATATCCATATAAACCTGTTAATCTGTAGCTTATTTAATATGTGGGTGGGGTTAAGTAAACATGTTGAATCTGTGGGGTTAAGTAAATCTGTTAAATCCGTGGGAAGTTATACGAACCCATTAAACTTAACATGTTTGATCTGTTGGGGTTATGAGGGATTATTAATCTGTTAGGCAGAACCTAACAAAATCCTAGTTAACTGGGGATACAAGCCTAAGGGGGTGGCTTCTGTCATTTGTTGTGTGGGGCCCATATCAGTCAGTAACCCATTCTAGTATTAAATGGGGACCCCACACTAAGTAGCGGTCCAGGCACGCTTACTGAACTGATTATAAGAGGTTCATTTGGTGGAGGTGTTCTGATGGCGCATTCCAATGGAGTCATGTGCGTGCATGGGTCCGGCTTGCTTGGGAAAATAAGCCACTATAACACTAGTAAATAGGTCTGTGTTCTTATATAGATTGCCACTTTAGAAAGTAATACACCCTACTATGGGGCCAACACAGGATATTTAAAAGTTAGGGAGCCGATCAATTAGGGGGTAGTAATTAGGGTACATCTAGTTCTGCCTGTTTTTGTGGGGTACCTGTAATTCTATTTGGGGGTAACACCCATTAATTCTGTTTAAGTACGAGTTATTTCTGTTTCGGGTAAAACCCGTTGCTAGAGTACACATAAAACTACCATTATGTTTCTGTAGGGATCATTCTGTTTCTGTTATGTAATTAGGGGATATATAGGCCCGCCACATATGTGTTATACTTGTATGGATGCAAAGAAAAGTATTTGAGAAGAATAGTATACTCTGTTTATTCTACTTATTCTGATTAGCCTGTTCATACCTATTATATGATACTATTATCTCTCATCCAGTTTATATGCCTGTCATGATACTTTTACTTCTTTATATGCTAAAATCACTGGACTTGCCAGACTTTATGTTTGACCTATTTTGTTTCCTTTTCTCTCTCTTCCTTCCCCCTCAGGTTCTCAAGGTGGGAACGCTCAGGCTTGATTAAGACTCTCTCTTCTGTTTCTGCTTGGATTTGGATCTGCTTCGATGTATCGCTTTGACTACCTGTCTACTTGTTTATGGCTACTTATGGGGATTGTGATTTTTCATTTCTGTACTATTATGGTTTTTAGCGCAAGAGAAGTGTTTTTATTTGATGTATTTTGTTCCAGTATTTCAGTCTGATGTTGTATTTGGATTTTGCGACCACGATGTTTTCTGTTGGAAAATAAAGTTTTAAATTTCTGCTGCAATTTTATATATCCGTTTTGTGAGATTCTGTTATGTTTACCTATAACTCTTCATGGGACTTATGGATTTTGTTAAAGAGTGACATTAACAGATATGGGGTGTCATAGTTCTCTATCATAGTTTATTTCTCTGCAAGGAGACCGAAAGTTTTCAATCAAGAAGTCAAATCAGAAGTCCGCACTAGAGTGACAGAGTTACCAATACTAATTGAATGGAAAATTTTGTCTTTGAACAAACAATCAAAGTTGGTATGCTTATAAATGGTATATCATTTAATTACTAGTTCCTTATTCTATTCCTTTTCGAGGATGAAAAGTTCTGAGTGGGGGAGATTGTAGCATCCCGTAAATTTTGACCATTTAAGTTATTGAATTTAAAATGGTTTCAAAATAAGAATTAAACGATAAATGTAACTTAAAATATATTTGTTTAAATCATGAAATTGATGTATAATGAAATATTGATGTTTGAGACTTATTGTTTCCATATAGAAGTAATTTAATTAATGGTGTAACGAAAGCGTCAAAGTTTAGTTGCTCCTTTTGAATCGGTTTTTGAAGATTATTTGTGGTAGCGGCAACCGATATATCTCAAATAATAATAATAATTTAAATTTAAAATAAAATCATGAAATTTAATATTTGAGATGTGTCTAACTAGACATAGTGTAGGAATAAGTTCCTTAGAAAAATATGCAAGTTTATTCCGTTCATGCTAAATTAATTAAAGATTTAATAAATCATTGCGAATGAAACGTTATCGAAATTTGAGCGAATTTCAACTAAAAATACTAATCATTTCTTGATTTGTGAACATTCAAACCACCGTTTGGACCACGGTATGTAAGATTTGGCAAATAGAAATAAAATATTTATACCTTTCAAATGCTATGCATTGATCCATTTTCTACCATCCTTTCATTAACGTTTCAATTCATGCATGTTTTCATTGTTCCCAAAACCCCAAAGCAACCATTTCAAAACATAGTAACACGTTAATTTGAGAATGATAATATGTCCAACAGTTACGCTTTAGAGACATTTTTCTTGTCCCTTTTATGTGTAAATCTAGTCTTAATGCAATATAGGTATTGGTTTGTTCCTCTGAAATGAAATAGTCTGGTTTTAGAGTTTGGTTTTGCACGTTAATTTGAGAACAATACCTAGATATGTTTAACACAGACACACACTCACATACACATACACACACACACACAATCGCATGGGATATAACTCATTCATGCGTGACTTATCTCCAGGTATGTTCCAAAAGCCATGTTTCAAAGGAAAAAAAATACATATATAAACCTTTCAAATTATCTACATGCATAATACATTTAGGCCCTGGCATATCACATACGTATGGAAGTAAATATGGATGATGGATTCTAAACTTCCATTTGTTTATCATAAAAGTAAAAAAAAAGGGAAAGATGAAGGATATTTTATAAATATATAAGTAACGTAAGAGCAGAAAAAGATTCTAAACGTTGAATCATGGATGAGCTGCAAATATTTTTGAAGATTTCCAAAACATGGGCATATACGTTTTGTGTGCATGCCAAACCTTTTTAATTTTTTTTTTACTCTTAACGTTTGGAAATAAAATAGCTATTCACTTTACATCTCTTTTATACCCGTTTATTTAGAAATTTGAAAAGGGTGGATTCGAAAAACGTGTGTTTTCATGTTACTAAATAAAGTAAGAATTTGAATTAGTCGCATTGATTAATTATTCTCGGTTGTATCTCCATTATTTCGGAATTTGAGGAGAACGTGGATACATGTTTCAAATATCATACAACTGTTCTCTCATCTTTATATTTGTTTTTTGCCACATTTGTTTTCCCATTCAAACAAAACACTAACTGTTGTGTACGTGTTCTCTCTCTCACTCTATTCTTTCCGTTGTTCATCTTCCTCCTACTGCAAATGCCTGCACACCCGTTCATCACCCGCCTCCCACGTTGAACACCACCGATTCCTCCTGTGTACGCCCAAAACCCAAACTGTGACCCAGTTCGTGGCTGTGCTTCCCTACCCCCACTTCAAACTCGAGCCCACATTGGTGGCTTAACTTACCCTTTCAGCAATCCACTCCACACCATCACGGACGCCTCCGCGGTTCTTCCCGTTACTTGTGCCTCTCTGTTACCACCACTTCTTTCTCGTCACCACTGCAGGTGGGTTTTAACTCACGATTCACCTCATTTCAAGCATCTCAACACCAAGTTATTGCTGAAATTATAATAATGATTCGATATTGAACTGGCCTTCTTCTATACGTTGTCCTTAGCATGGCTGGTCATTCATTTTTGGTTATTCTTTTGTCTTGTTTTTTACATGCTTTTAGTTTGTATTGTTGCACAGTGTCTACACTATTTGTGCGTCTATTTGTTTCATTAACACCCCTGTTGCGTTGTATACTTATTGTGGCCTTTTCATTTCTTGAAATCTTCTAACCGAAACTGGCTGTATTTTGTTCTGTTTGCTATTAATTATAACTTTGGGTAACATACAATGGGTATGGGGAAAGCTGAATTGGTGGGTTTGTTTAATGGCTCGCATTTTTGGTAGTCAAATATTTAATTAATTTATTATATTAAATATTTATTGGAAATTAAAAAGGGTTTAAAATATATAATGAAGTTTATACGTTAAATTTATATATAATATAAACGAGCTCGTAATGACGCGGTAGTTCGTAATATAGAGTTTTGAACTTCAATTGAATATACAGAATCCGTTTTAAGTCGGATTTATGTGAACAAGAAACATTTGAATCTAAGTGGTGATAATTTTCTAATGGAAGAGAAAAATCGAAATTTTATCGTATATACTATAAATTATGTCCAAATCAAAATTTGAAATAGTCGCTATGGATTCGTTAATAAATTATAACGTTTATTTAATTTATTTAATAAAGAATATCTATATATTTGGATATCGTTTAACTTAAAAATATTAATGTTGAGTTGTAAATTCATATTGGTTGAATTTGAAGTGATAAATTATTTTATTTGGGGATATTCGATAATAATAATTTATTATTATTTTATTTAATTGTTTGAGATTTAATTTGAATTTTATCAATATTATACGCTGTATGAATATCTATTTTCCAAACAACCTCCATTTTCGACGAAACGAATTTTATTGGAGTACGTATCGCTAGCTATTGCTAAAACTCCAATTTGGAGCCAATCAGAGTTATTTTGTCGGTAGAAAAAATTTAAACATGAACCAACAAGTAAAATTGAAATTAAATTAGAGTCTTTATGCAAACGGGGTTGGTTTTCAACAAAACAAATTTCATTGGAAGCGTAACGTCAAGTTATAGCAATGTGTCTATTTCCGTTGCATTTGGGGTTCGGGTATGGTTATACGCTCAACGTAAATACTGGTAATTATTAATGGCGGAATATATGAATCATGTAAAATCAACTTATCAAAAATAAATCAAATAAATTGAGTAAAACTTAGATCTTAAGTAAAATATGTACATCCTAAAAATACACGCAGCTCTGTCTATATATGAACAACATATGAAAACAAGCAGGACAGGGAAAATCAGCTAATCTAATAGCTAATCTAATTAATCATGTATTTATCAAAACAACTACCTATTTTATAGTTGTGCACCTGTTAACTTTCTAACCAATCAAACAAAAAGCAAACAACTACCATAAAACTTTAAGTCCATCACGTGTAGCTTTTGTGAAAACACAGTGCACCTACCCAAACAAAGTCTATATCGATCATATCTTCAAATATACAGACTATACTTGTGTACCACATATATACACTATCTAATCTAACTCCGTACTCAGCTAATTTAAAATAAAAACTAGACGTGCAGACCTATCCACTCTAGTACTTCCACCCACTGTTTTGAAAACCGGACTGGACCGGTGGTTGGACCGCGGTTCAACCTGAACCGTGGGCCAATCCGGCCCGGAGTTGAATATAGCCGTGTTTTCCAAGTAACCGCGGCTCAACCAGAAAAACCGGGTCCAACCATGAAAATCTGGTTTAAATACACATTTAAACCATTGGCCGAAACTGAATTCAGCACAGAAACAACCAAATAAAAGGCACATGTTCCAACTGTGATTAATAACCAATGAGCTGCATTTATTTATACATAAAATATGCCCATGCTTTATGCGATTCTAGAATGTGGGACTGCTAATATACAGGTTTGTACAAAATAGGCAAATGCTTTCATTCGTTTTATATAATTTTCTTACCAAATTTAGTTTTTCATACATTAATATACTGATTTAATGAAAATTCATAAGTGTACGGTTCTTAAGGTTCGACCGATCGAACATTTAAAACCTCTAACCTTCGACTGTCACGGTTCGATGTGCGGCATGATTATGAAAACTATGCTTCCATCCCAAGCTAAGTAGATGAGAATCAAACGTCTTCAATCCTATGTTTTTTAGCACAACTTTCTATCCTGCTAAATAGTAAAGCGTTTGCACCATGTATCATCTTCTATAAATACGATGTGCTTATCACAATTTCCTTCTTACTGAAAATATTAGCTGATACTTGTGTCCATATTCATTTCTTCCTATTTCTAAAACACGCAAGCTCCATTGATAATAAACTGAAACCCAACTTCCCAGTTCAACCGATACCCTCCTTCAATGGAAATAACCGAACCCATTATTTAAATATATATACAACCCAACCCTTTGAGTATCAGCTGAAAGATTTGGACATGCATGTGTTCGAATGCATGCATGTTCAGGCATAAGTCAACATGGTTTTGCATGGAAGGTAAAGAGGAGCGAGGTGCGAACTGATATGCGATGGAACTTTGAATTTTGTTGATGTTCTGTTAAACGAAGGTGAACGGTGAGGACTGAAGTGGTGGTGCTGGAGCGTAAGTATGTATGCATGGGTCTAGAGTTTGGAGAGAAAGTAGTGCAGTGGAGCGGTTTACTGTTAATGGCGGAGCTGAGTTAGTCGAGGTGGGGATGTATGGAGGCGGCTTGAGCTGTGTGTATGAAGCAGGGAGATGAAATGTATCTAGGGCTTCGTCTGGTGTGACTGAAAATATCAGAGAGTTGGTGGAATACTGTGTGGATCTTTTTCTGGTAATGGGTGGTTAACGAAGTCTAGAGGGGACGAGGCCATGGTGAGAAGGTGAAAGGAGTGGATGCACAAGGTGCCGGAAAGTGGGGGCATGCGAAGAAAATTAGATCGGGAAATTATCATGGAGATTCCATGAAGTTTGGGGTATCAATATGTTGCGTGTATGGTGTGATCGAGGGCAGGCTTCAGGAAAGAAAACAAAGTAAGCTTGGGGAAGAAGGGGCCGTTTTGAATGGTGCAGATCTGGGTTTTACTGGGGGCGTAGGCTTCAGGCCAATGGTCTAGTGGGCCTCCATTAAAAAAAAGGTTGAACGTATAAGAAAAAAAAGAAAGCATTATTGGATGAAAGCATGGCAGAATCATGTGGCACGGTGGAGTATAAATTGTGTGGGTGTGTGAAGTCGAAATTAATGGAGCAGGTGGGAATGTGAATGCATGATCCTATTCTATATTACATTACCATTTAGATAATTTATATGTTTCATTTGCCCAATTATACCATGACTATAAATCATACCGACGCCCAATTGTATATTCATAAACATAACTAAGTATAAATTAAGATTTGATTAAAAAATTAAACTAGTTTAAAATATAATTAGTTTAAAATAAAAACCATGAACATATAATTTGTAACGTATTCCTATGTTATCAGAAATGAATAAACTAGAAGGCGTTGGAACTGTGCTGCCGAGCATAATGTATGAAATTGATTTGGAGCAATTTGGACGCAGTTGGGGTTTTCAATTAAATTAAACGCATGTTTAATTTAATTGAAAACGATCATTATCTCGACAAACAAAATCCAAGGTGAGTTAAACTCACTCAGTATCCCACTTATAATTATTATAAGTCGGGTTTTATTGTTTGTGTGCAATATTTGATATTTATTGACTGATTGATGGTTGTTTGGTTGTTGCTGAATATTTATTTATATTGTTTAAATTAAACGGTTGTTTAATTTAAATAAAATAAAAATCGTTATTTTAACGATTAATTCCAAGAAGTTAACTTACCTCATTGGTTACGTTTATAATAATATAAATGTTTAAAATTGAATTGGATGTTTGAATTGTTGTTAGTTGATCGTTACTAGTTGAATTAATTATTCATACTGATTGTAAATGGTCGTATTGAATTAACCAATTGAATACATAGAAGAACAGGTTAGAGGAGTCCAACCGGATTCCTCAAATTTATGGTTTGTTTTCATGTTATATCGAAGAACTATTTAACCGACCAAATTGGATGATGGATTGATTATTGATTGTTAAACCCTTGATATTAACCAATGTGAAATATTGGTTGAGGACTGGGCAGTAGATAGCCTTAATTATACATCGTTATTATAAAAAATGGTTTACGGTAAGGTCAATCGATAGAAATGAAATTTTGAAATTTATTTTATAACTGAAAATCTGACCGTGTGCGTGTGCGACACACACGCCTCATCTTAATTGTTAAATGATTTACCAAAATCTACCGTGTGCGACGCACACGCCTTATCTTAATTTTTAAATGATTTACCAAAATTTGCCGTGTGCGACGTACGTGCCTCATCTTAACTATTAACTGATTGATAAAGCAAATCCTTATATTACTATAATTGTTGAGCAAGTGGGTAAGGATTAATGTAACAATTAATAACTGAGATTAATTATTATATTTAGTAACAATTAAAATTGGTTTATATTAAATCGATTATTAATTATTTAATAATAATCGAAGTAAATGGGATAATTTAAATTAAATATATTATTAATTAATTTAAATGAAAAGACAAGTTAGAGTTGATCAACGAGTTAATCGTATTTTAGAGTTGACCAAGTCAACTGTTTTAACAGAAGTAGATTTCTAAATTAAATTAGCTTGAGCTGATTAATCTACAATGATTTAACAAATAGTTGTTTAACTTAATGAGATTCTGAAAAGGAAATTTAGTATTTATTCTAGTTAGTGTTTAAGTAAATTATAAAATTAAATTACAATAATTTAAGACATTATTTCTTAAATGAAGTTCATTTAAGTAATCAAAGCAATAATGAATATAATTAAAATTTAAAGTGAGTTTATCAACGGGTTACCTTTAAACCGAGTGTGGTAAATTAAGTTATAAGCGGATTTTAAGCAAATGAGATAAGCTTAAAATAAAGATAATTTAATATCGAATTAAGTAAAGGAAATTAGGATGAAAAAGGTTTTATATTAAACCAGCATTGTATAAACGAGGTTATAAAGTGAGATGGGAGTTTAAAGCATTAACTTTAAATTAACATTACTTAGTAATGATATTAAGTGAAATTGATGAGATTTAAAATACGATTTCGCAGAATGAATGATGGAAAGGATTAGAAAAAGGATTCCTGTAATTAAATTGGGTAAAGGATCGAGTAATAAGATTTGTAAATAAAATCTGGATAATAAAAACAATTAGTTTAAAGGAGTTAAGATTTAAAAGTTTATTTTTAGGCATCATTTACTTGATCAATGATTTAGAAATAAATAACACTTTCAAAAAGGAAATTTCAAAAATAAAAAGATTTTATAAAACCATATTTTAAATAAATGGTGAAGGAGTATTTGTTGGCATTAGAATGAATATGGGTTTTTGAATTACAATTCACATTTATCTTAAGATAAGAATGTTGTTGATCAAGGTTTGAGAGGTAATTAAAATACCCCAACTTGAACGACTTTAGGATTATCGGAGGATGATATGAGTTGTAATGATAAAGATGTTAGAAGCGATTTATTATGAGAGATAATAATGTGACGTTATTTGAGGATAGATGTGATGAGATTTCATTATAAAGGAAAAAAAGAATTTAAAGAAATATAGGTATTGATATTTCCAAAGTAATGGAAATAAAATGGCTAGAGAATATGAAATGATATTTTCCATAATCAAGGTAATAAAAGGAGTTATAAAAATATAATGATATTTTTGAAGTAAAGAGATGAATTTAGAGTGAGTTATTTTAAAAGGATAAGCGATGCTGATTGTTTTCAAAATAACGAAACAAAAGGAGACTTCGTAGCGATTGTTTTACGAATGATACGTTGGATCAATTTTCCAATTATAAATAATAAGTAATGTTGCAACACATGATTTGAATGATAATTAGATATGATTATAAGATATTTTTCTAAATATTAAATAGAAATGGTTTTAGAATATTTGTGTATCAAAACAAGAGGTGAATAATGTGTTGAAAGATTTAGAAGTTTTAATTAACCATTCATGAGTTATTTCTATCTAAAATTGGCCAAATGACACTATGTACTCAACCAGTAAATCCATTTTACTTTGTTTATTTGATAGTTAAATAACCAACTATCAAAATTTTGCCCATACGGTTGTTGATATGGAAAGACTGGGATCGAATTCATTTTTGAAAACCATTCCGACCAATAAATACGAATATGTGGAAGATGCTAGTCAAGATGGAGCAATTGAAGACCGTAGATCTTCATAAAACGGTAGAATTACTTACAATCCCTGGCTGATCCATAGAGATATACTGTGATTCTGTCGTGGTCGAAATCTACAGATTGCAAGGACTACTCGCTACTAATCCTTGGGGTGATACCTATATAAGATGTGCTAGGAGGGTGCCTTCGGTTCATCCTGTTCCTGGATGACGTGTATAGATGGATGTCTGACAGAGTATTTCCAGAAAGGTCACGTATGTTGATTTCTTCAACTGTACCAATAGTAGAGGCAGAGAAGGAAACTTCTTTTAACTAACATGTAAAGTATGGTTGTGGACGTCAACTAGTGATTTTGATGGATTTGATGATGTGGCGTTCGAAGTGAATGTGATGTGTTGATTATAAAGTTAAAGCGTAGCCTCATCAATCAGGAATGGTAAAAATCGGGTAGGTCGCATGGCTATGTGGGTCGCCCCCATTAGAGTGTATTGTCACCATCTAGAGAATATTCATATTTGTTCTTCTTTTCGCTTCTGTATCTCTTAGGAACGATTATGTTGGATCCAACCGTAGGTGATAATATATTCGGAACATTCAAGGTTAAGTGAATGGCCGGTCATGTTTAGCCTAAGTTACAAGATGTCTTGTTGAACTCTGTGTATTCCTCTCTAGAGATACACTATCGGAAAGGTGGTTGCCCATACCTTGCCATGGAAATCCACTCTCCATTAACCTCCCGCGGTTTTGATTGTATACTAAATATGTAGAGTGTGATATGCAAGCGTTCGTCTAGATTGATATCTATTTGTATTTAGACATCATTATAATATCAGAAAATATACTGATTTCAAAAACGATTTAGGTTATCGTAAGGTAAAAACATTCTGTATTTATGTGTGAAAACCCGTAACTTCCCCGTAAAGGAAAGTGTCGGATAGTTCGAGAACAAGCCACAACAGAACACATACAGGAGAACATTTCATTGTATATTACAACAATGCATCAGATTACAAGAATATACAGAGTATAAATGAATATTACACAGAAATATCATAGATTTAAAATTACATTTAAATACATAGCAGCGGAAAATAATACAATACACAACTAGAAGAGATATACGGATACAAAGCTTTCCGGATATCGTTCCAGCTGTAAACCAGGATCCTATGAATATAAATCTGCAAAACCAAAACTACTAGCTGCCCGTGTCAAAATAAGGGCACCCAGAGTTTAGGTCAAAACAATAAACTCCAGGTCAGTCATGTGACTGGTGTGAGAACTAAAACAGTTAATCTTTATTTTTAAAGTTAGGTAAATCAAGGGACCACGCCGTATAACACGGAACGGGTTTCCTCCCAAGAATACCAGTGCGTAAAACAACAGCGCAATGCTAAATAAAGAAAAATGAAGCTATTATAAGACCTAGGTCCTATCACACAATGCAACGCAAGCCGGGGGATAGGGTTTTTACCTTATAACAACCAAGAATGCCTGATACGTTTAAAACAAATCATTTGATACTATTATAAGTGCATAGTGTATAAAACAACTTCAAATCATAAATATCAATCATAGGCGGCATGAATGCCCCATACCACTATGTCGCCATATATAGGTTATACAATCAAAATCGCAAAGTCACGTATTTGGAAATTGGGTTTCCATCTATGAACCGAGGCAAAAGATAGTCCTCAACCGATTCGTGACTCTCTAGCCCGAGCCACAGGTCAGAGCTCGAGTGACCTTGGAGCGACAGGGCCGGTCCACCGATGTGGATTAAACTTAAACCCTGAACATGCGTTCCCCCGCCCTATGGGGCGTAAATGAGCCAACGAATGACTCCATCGGACCCGGATCGTCCGATCAAACCGAGGCGCCTCGCAACAGCAACAACCACATAAGTCAAACTCGTCAGGTCGTGTAAAACCACTGACGCCACTTTTAACTAGAAAGAAACGCATGCCCTCCCTGAGGTCCGTCTCCCGTTTTTGGTTCATACCGGGTGTGAAACTCGCGAAGTAAACGTTACACAAAGCTGTGCCACAAAGGCCGTGCTTTGATCATCACCACAAGACTTTGCTTTTCAACAGAAGCCTCGATCAATTGCCACTTAGGCATGCCACACAGGCAATTCACTCCATGCGATTGATATCCATCAATATATAACCCCTGAGCTCGTACGTCTCAGAGAACGGCGTTAAGCAAGAGAATAAATTCTCCGCCACCAAACAGATATATATTTAATAGAGATCAATCACACGGACTAAAATCCAATGTCAGACACACAGTCCATTTACAAGTCCGTTCTGGGTCTGAACGAAACCGGGGGCACATAGTACCCCGCATATCCATCGATCTCCAAGTACGTCTGGACGATCACCAATTGTTTCCATCTTCTTGGGTGTACAGCCCAATCAAGATCATCAGTAATCACCCAAACGACGTGAAGACTTCTGGTCTTCGACCACCGTCTTCATCTTCGACTTATCGTCGTATCAGTTATTCAGAATGGGATAAACCCGGTCTTTCCAAATAACTCGCGTATATTTTAAATAAGTGTTACACAAACACAACATACGCCTCATTCCAATTCATCAGTCACTAACCGTAAATTAATCAAGAGAATAATTCCCCAAATATTAACCCCGAAGGCTGAAACCAACATCAGATCAAAATCCAGGAAACCATTCTGCTTAGCTAACCGACAGTTAGTTTCTAAATTTCACATTTATAGGGAAAGGTTCCCATTAATTTTATCAAAGATAAATTCCTTGAATTTATTCTTTAATCATCTTTTGAATTTCGATTCAACTAGTCGAGATTAACGAACCTTACCAAAGTAATCATTGGTTTTAATTTCCCAATCCCAACCTATTCATCCCATGAAGTAAAACTGGCGATACTTCATAACTAACACCACAGTGTTATCGGTAAATTCAATTACCATTTCACGTTTAAATCCAATTAAAGATTTAACTATCGCCTGGAGCAAAACTGGTGATACTCCATTCTCGATCTTTTCAATCTAATTAAAGATTCATTAAAACTCCACTTAGTTTTAATCTGTGACTGGGTTAAAGAATCAGTGTCATTTAAAACACGGTTCACGATAAACCCAAAATCACATTTCCATTAATTATCGGGTTAAAGAACGAGTGTTATTTAAAAACACCATTCACGATAAACCCAAGAATCAATATCAATTCAATTTCAATTAAATATTGTTTAATTGGTACACTTCATTAAATCTAAATAAAAAGATTTAATCTTTTCTCAACTGGGTTCAAGAACAGTGTTAATGAAGACACCATTCACGACAAACCCAAATCACATTTGATATTCAATACAAGGCTCTGAATAGAAAATATATCGGCTTATATTCAATATCAAATTCTACGATTAACAAATGTCGTATTGGAAATAACGATATAAATATATATCTTTCAAATTTCCATAACAACACCTGTATAATCACGAATTCCAACATCGAAATATTCCGAAGACAATTTCGATTCAAATCCACTCCAATGCAATCATTGGATATTCTGGTTATTTTTAAAACCCTTTTTAAATTCCATTTATTTATTTAAAAATAAATAGAATTATAATTCTAGTTCAAAACCAGTTCATTTCGATAAAAATCTATTTTTATCTTTTCAAATATGGAGTTTTTCATCCCAATCCTTTCTAAATCATTTCTTATGATTTTACACAAATTATTATTATTTTTAATAATTTTATCAAGGTCCGTACAGTCGATTTCCATCAATGGCCATCGAACTGCACTTATAGCGACCTTTTTCAAATTTGATTTGGACGTATCTCCAAATCCAACCGTTAGATTTTGAATTTCAAATATTCGTTAGAAAGCTCTTTTCGATGCGAACCCAACGGTTCCGGTTTTAGGAGAATCCGACGGTCGGATCTACCGTAATGTCCGTTCGAAGTCAATGGTCGAAATTCGCGAACTGCCGCGGCGCGGCGCGTTCTATTCAGGCCATTATATTATATATAATTATTTATATAATATATACTTCGTCGGTTTCTATTTAAAACGAATTATATAAATAGTTTTAAATTCGTTTCAAAAGCAATTTCAACTTCCTTTTCAATTCAAATCAAAATTGAATTCTTCTTTATAAATTCGTTTTAAAATTCATTTCTATTCAATTCAAATTTCAATTCAATTTGAATTCATTTCAATTCGCTTTCAATTCAATGTGAATTCGTTTTCAATTCAATTCATTTCGAAATCGTTTTCAATTCAATTCATTTCGAAATCGTTTTCAATTCAATTCATTTCGAAATCGTTTTTAATTCAATTCATTTCGAAATCGTTTTTTAATTCAATTCATTTCGAAATCGTTTTCAATTCAATTCATTTCGAAATCGTTTTCAATTCAATTCATTTCGAAATCGTTTTCAATTCAATTCATTTCGAAATCGTTTTCAATTCAATTCATTTCGAAATCGTTTTCAATTCAATTCATTTCGAAATCGTTTTCAATTCAATTCATTTCGAAATGAATAAAATCGATATAAATATCGTTCACGTCAAAATGGCGTCAATCTAATCAACACGGCTTCATAAATTTCTATTTTCAAATATTCTATTTCAAATATTTCTTTTTCAAAATAGTTGTTATTATCAAAATATTTCGTTCAACACATGACCAATCTCAATGGATGAGTACTGTCAACACATGAACCTTTATTTTATATTGATAAAGATGTAAATTTTATTACTAAAATATTTCGTTCAACACATGACCAATCTCAATGGATGAGTACTGTCAACACATGAACCTTTATTTTATATATTGATAAAGATGTAAATTTTATTACTAAAATATTTCGTTCAACACATGACCAATCTCAATGGATGAGTACTGTCAACACATGAACCTTTATTTTATATATTGATAAAGATGTAAATTTTATTACTAAAATATTTCGTTCAACACATGACCAATCTCAATGGATGAGTACTGTCAACACATGAACCTTTATTTTATATATTATTCTTTATTTTCTAAATTGGAATGAGGCCCAATCAATCACCATATAATGTTAATTATATGGATTTTCATACATTACACACATATAATAGCATTGAAAAATAATCAACCATCAACCAAAGTGCACTACACTGTATAAGCATCAAATATAGATATCTAACGCTTATAACAGCCTGTCAATCAGTCGATCGACATATTTAATCAATCAGGATGAGTGAACTTCAAATTTCATCCCAACACCCATGTGGGGTTTCAAACAATCAAACACAAATTTTAGTTGTGCAGTTGGGTGATGTGTAAAATTTACCGTCCCAATCAATGTCAGTCAAATCGGTGTACATAAACAAACCGTCCGGTGTGTAAATGAATATTTATTTATTCATATTCACTATATTCATATTCACGTTAAAAATTATATTTTTAACGATAAAACATTTTATTTTAACATATGAATTTCTATTCAGTTCATTCTTTAAATAAAATGGTATTTTTATTTTCTAACTTATTTTAGAAAATTTCGGCGGCATAACGACACGATACTAGAAACGGGACAAGGCCTAGCCTTATCCCCGGTCTAGTGAAGGCCCACGCCATTCACACATCAATCAAATCAATTTCATTTCACCAAACCATTCAATTCAAACCAAATAATCTAATTTTTGCAATCAAACAAACAAGTCCATGGTCTGTGGACGATTGTGTCGGGTGCTACTAAGCACCGTCTGCATCCTAGTATATATATATAACTAGAAAAAGAAATTGAAAGGTGAGAAATTCTCACCGATAGCTATCCAACCATCTCGACTCTTCTTTTGCAGAATTCTTTGTCGTTCTCGCCTTTTTGTCACCTTCGTTGACCGTAGCCACTACATATATAAAAATCGAATTTTTACTATGCTATTCAATATATAAAAATCGAATTTTTACTATGCTATTCAATATATAAAAATCGAATTTTTACTATGCTATTCAATATATAAAAATCAAATTTTTACTATGCTATTCAATATATAAAAATCAAATTTTTACTATGCTATTCAATATATAAAAATCATATTTTTACTATGCTATTCAATATATAAAAATCATATTTTACTTCGATGTTCAATATATAAAAATCATATTTTTACTTCGATGTTCAATATATAAAAATCATATTTTACTTCGATGTTCAATATATAAAAATCATATTTTTACTTCGATGTTCAATATATAAAAATCATATTTTTACTTCAAAACTATATATATAAAAATTCAGTTTTTCTTCGCTATTCGAATATATAAAAATCCAATTCATATTTGCTATTCATAAAGGAAAATCATATTTTCCTATATAAAGATTATAACTTTTCTATGTTAACAATTTCAGATCTTACCCATGATGTTCTACTCGAGAACTAATTTTTATTTTACTTAAAACTGATTTCATTAAAGAAAAATCTATTTTTTTTATTCATATAAACCTCTTAGCCTCCCCTATATATAAAAATATAATTTTAATAAACTAAAACCCTATTTTTAATAAGCTAATCCTATATAAAATAAAAAAATTAAATTAAAATATAAAAACTTACTGTTAGTTGAGAAAAAGGGGGTTTCGGAGTTCTGCACGGGGCTGGAGAGATAGACGAGGGTGGAGAAGCTTCGGGGAAAGGGGATGGAGGCGGAAACTAGGAGGGGGGGGGGGCCTCAACGGCGGATGCTCGATCGTCGGGAGGGTTTCTGGGTTTGGAGGGGTTCTAGGGCAACGTAGCACGAGAGGAGGGGAGGGGGAAGAAGAGGAGGCGCCGGCGTTGGGAGGCCACCGCGAGAGCAGGCGATGGCGTTGGGGGGGGGGGGTCGTCGATCTGGAGCAGCGTTCTTTTTTTTTTTTTGATTTGCAGAATGAACGTGGGGGGGGGGGGCAGAACGAAATAAAGGGGAGAAAGGGTTTTTTTTATTTAATTATTTGTAAAAAGTGGACTTTTACATACGACCTCAAAACGAGGACCACCGCCTGTCGCCCATAGCGTTTTATCCCCATTCCGAACACAATGGGATATGTATCGCTAGCTGATTTGATCGTTTCGATCAGTTTCCTTTAAATCTACATTTAAATCGCTATATTGAATTTTAAACGTACATTTCAAATTACCGGGGTCACATGCTAACTCTAAAAATTCTCGAAAAATATTTTCTAGCTTCGTATTGACGACACGGTCCTAACAAAACTAGTTTCGCCGAATTCTGAGACCGTTGGAAAAATGGCCATTTTACAGTTGATTAAAATCAACTAAAACTGGTCAAACGCGATTTCTTATGCCACGCTCACATATTGATTCAGAAAATTATGAAATTTGAAACCTAGCAATAATTTGACACTGCGGATCCAACAAAAGTGGTTTCGTCGAAATCCGAGGTCGTTTGCAAAATTTCAATTTTTAAGGGCCTGAATTCCATAGCGACTATTCAGAATTTTCAACCGGACATATCTTTTGATTCCCGCTATGAAATTTTGATTTTTCGGATTCGTTGGGAAGATATTATCCATTAGATCCTATTGTTTTTGGTTTCACTAAAATCCGGATTGTTTTGCACTCGGTACATTCAGTTGAAGTTTGAAATCGAATTATCGAACTACCGCGCCATTTTCAATTCCTTTTATAAATATAAATAAATATTTATATTCTAACGACGACGTATATAATATATACGTTCTAAATATATTCAAAATAAATTTCTCGTCGATATTATTTAAAATAATTCATTTTAAATAATCAAAATTCACTAAAATTGCCAAAATAAAAATTTTAAACTGGCCCAGATTTTCGGGTTGTTACAATCTCCCCCACTTAAAACTTTTCGTCCCCGAAAAGGAACAAAGTCGAAAGTGGTTTGATTAATCAACTCTACGTTCGATCTGGCTTCCATTCTCCAACTTTTCAGTTTCTGAGAATTTTCAAATTTTCAAAAATTTGGCTAACACCCAAAATTTTCGAAAAATTTCGCCATAACCTCCCCTGCACCGGGAGCATCGGGGAATTTCAAATAGCTTCCCCGGTCCTTCAGATCTCAAAAAGAAAAAGAAAAAGCCAAGCGGCTAGCCAATAGGCTCATAAAATCATCATCACCCAAACAAAACAGTAAATTATGTAGTAAACATATACCTATTTGTCGGGCAAACAAATTTTATTCTCTGCTCTAGCCTCCTTGCTATGACCTGTTCAAGGTAAGTATATGTATATGCAAGCAAATGCGACTAATTTTCAATACAATTCAATATTTGGTTCAATTAGGCTAAATGGTTCAAAATTAGCAAACAATAAACAAACAACACAAACATCAATCAATTAGTGAATTAACGTTTCAAATTCATAACCTTGATACTTATACAAAAATCATGTTTTTGATGCCAAATCACAACAATAAGCCCTATATAATTTTGGTTCTCACACCAGTCAATAGGAAATATATAGAAATCTCACTTTCGTCACTCGAATATAAACACTGATGATGATGCACCATCATCAGGATCATCCCCGGGTGACTAGAGTGTGGTTCTATATCTATCCAGTATATTAGAACTTCGAATATACGTTTGCAAGGCGCATATGCAAAATCTTTATATACTGGACTGTCCAAATCAATACAAATAAATAATCAAATACGAATAATTGATTTAGATTTTCAAAACAAAAATTGTTTTCATTTTAAAAATATACTCTTCACACTCGTCCTAGGATACTACTGATCCCATCTCTAACGAGTCATTCCCATTGGATATTACTAATCCAATATCTGATGAATTCTTTCGTATGGTTCTAATGTGTCTTATTCTCTGCTTTGTAAACCAAAGCTCTGATACCAACTGTGAAAACCCGTAACTTCCCCGTAAAGGAAAGTGTCGGATAGTTCGAGAACAAGCCACAACAGAACACATACAGGAGAACATTTCATTGTATATTACAACAATGCATCAGATTACAAGAATATACAGAGTATAAATGAATATTACACAGAAATATCAGAGATTTAAAATTACATTTAAATACATAGCCGCGGAAAATAATACAATACACAACTAGAAGAGATATACGAATACAAAGCTTTCCGGATATCGTTCCAGCTGTAAACCAGGATCCTGTGAATATAAATCTGCAAAACCAAAACTACTAGTTGCCCGTGTCAAAATAAGGGCACCCAGAGTTTAGGTCAAAACAATAAACTCCAGGTCAGTCATGTGACTGGTGTGAGAACTAAAACAGTTAATCTTTATTTTTAAAGTTAGGTAAATCAAGGGACCACGCCGTATAACACGGAACGGGTTTCCTCCCAAGAATACCAGTGCGTAAAACAACAGCGCAATGCTAAATAAAGAAAAATGAAGCTATTATAAGACCCAGGTCCTATCACACAATGCAACGCAAGCCGAGGGATAGGGTTTTTACCTTATAACAGCCAAGAATGCTTGATACGTTTAAAACAAATCATTTGATACTATTATAAGTGCATAGTGTATAAAACAACTTCAAATCATAAATATCAATCATAGGCGGCATGAATGCCCCATACCACTATGTCGCCATATATAGGTTATACAATCAAAATCGCAAAGTCACGTATTTGGTAATTGGGTTTCCATCTATGAACCGAGGCAAAAGATAGTCCTCAACCGATTCGTGACTCTCTAGCCCGAGCCACAGGTCAGAGCTCGAGTGACCTTGGAGCGACAGGGCCGGTCCACCGATGTGGATTAAACTTAAACCCTGAACATGCGTTCCCCCGCCCTATGGGGCGTAAATGAGCCAACGAATGACCCCATCGGACCCGGATCGTCCGATCAAACCGAGGCGCCTCGCAACAGCAACAACCACATAAGTCAAACTCGTCAGGGCGTGTAAAACCACTGACGCCACTTTTAACTAGAAAGAAACGCATGCCCTCCCTGAGGTCCGTCTCCTGTTTTTGGTTCATACCGGGTGTGAAACTCGCGAAGTAAACGTTACACAAAGCTATGCCACAAAGGCCGTGCTTTGATCATCACCACAAGACTTTGCTTTTCAACAGAAGCCTCGATCAATTGCCACTTAGGCATGCCACACAGGCAATTCACTCCATGCGATTGATATCCATCAATATATAACCCCTGAGCTCGTACGTCTCAGAGAAGGGCGTTAAGCAAGAGAATAAATTCTCCGCCGCCAAACAGATATATATTTAATAGAGATCAATCACACGGACTAAAATCCAATGTCAGACACACAGTCCATTTACAAGTCCGTTCTGGGTCTGAACGAAACCGGGGGCACCTAGTACCCCGCATATCCATCGATCTCCAAGTACGTCTGGACGATCACCAACTGTTTCCATCTTCTTGGGTGTACAGCCCAATCAAGATCATCAGTAATCACCCAAACGACGTGAAGACTTCTGGTCTTCGACCACCGTCTTCATCTTCGACTTATCGTCGTATCAGTTATTCAGAATGGGATAAACCCGGTCTTTCCAAATAACTCGCGTATATTTTAAATAAGTGTTACACAAACACAACATACGCCTCATTCCAATTCATCAGTCACTAACCGTAAATTAATCAAGAGAATAATTCCCCAAATATTAACCCCGAAGGCCGAAACCAACATCAGATCAAAATCCAGGAAACCATTCTGCTTAGCTAACCGACAGTTAGTTTCTAAATTTCACATTTATAGGGAAAGGTTCCCATTAATTTTATCAAAGATAAATTCCTTGAATTTATTCTTTAATCATCTTTTGAATTTTGATTCAACTAGTCGAGATTAACGAACCTTACCGAAGTAATCATTGGTTTTAATTTCCCAATCCCAACCTATTCATCCCATGAAGTAAAACTGGTGATACTTCATAACTAACACCACAGTGTTATCGGTAAATTCAATTACCATTTCACGTTTAAATCCAATTAAAGATTTAACTATCGCCTGGAGCAAAACTGGTGATACTCCATTCTCGATCTTTTCAATCTAATTAAAGATTCATTAAAACTCCACTTAGTTTTAATCTGTGACTGGGTTAAAGAATCAGTGTCATTTAAAACACGGTTCACGATAAACCCAAAATCACATTTCCATTAATTATCGGGTTAAAGAACGAGTGTTATTTAAAAACACCATTCACGATAAACCCAAGAATCAATATCAATTCAATTTCAATTAAATATTGTTTAATTGGTACACTTCATTAAATCTAAATAAAAAGATTTAATCTTTTCTCAACTGGGTTCAAGAACAGTGTTAATGAAGACACCATTCACGACAAACCCAAATCACATTTGATATTCAATACAAGGCTCTGAATAGAAAATATATCGGCTTATATTCAATATCAAATTCTACGATTAACAAATGTCGTATTGGAAATAACGATATAAATATATATCTTTCAAATTTCCATAACAACACCTATATAATCACGAATTCCAACATCGAAATATTCCGAAGACAATTTCGATTCAAATCCACTCCAATGCAATCATTGGATATTCTGGTTATTTTTAAAACCCTTTTTAAATTCCATTTATTTATTTAAAAATAAATAGAATTATAATTCTAGTTCAAAACCAGTTCATTTCGATAAAAATCTATTTTTATCTTTTCAAATATGGAGTTTTTCATCCCAATCCTTTCTAAATCATTTCTTATGATTTTACACAAATTATTATTATTTTTAATAATTTTATCAAGGTCCGTGCAGTCGATTTCCATCAATGGCCATCGAACTGCACTTATAGCGACCTTTTTCAAATTTTATTTGGACGTATCTCCAAATCCAACCGTTAGATTTTGAATTTCAAATATTCGTTAGAAAGCTCTTTTCGATGCGAACCCAACGGTTCCGGTTTTAGGAGAATCCGACGGTCGGATTTCCCGTAATGTCCGTTCGAAGTCAATGGTCGAAATTCGAGAACTGCCGCGGCGCGGCGCGTTCTATTCAGGCCATTATATTATATATAATTATTTATATAATATATACTTCATCGATTTCTATTTAAAACGAATTATATAAATAGTTTTAAATTCGTTTCAAAAGCAATTTCAACTTCCTTTTCAATTCAAATCAAAATTGAATTCTTCTTTATAAATTCGTTTTAAAATTCATTTCTATTCAATTCAAATTTCAATTCAATTTGAATTCATTTCAATTCGCTTTCAATTCAATATGAATTCGTTTTCAATTCAATTCATTTCGAAATCGTTTTCAATTCAATTCATTTCGAAATCGTTTTCAATTCAATTCATTTCGAAATCGTTTTTTAATTCAATTCATTTCGAAATCGTTTTCAATTCAATTCATTTCGAAATCGTTTTCAATTCAATTCATTTCGAAATCGTTTTCAATTCAATTCATTTCGAAATCGTTTTCAATTCAATTCATTTCGAAATCGTTTTCAATTCAATTCATTTCGAAATCGTTTTCAATTCAATTCATTTCGAAATCGTTTTCAATTCAATTCATTTCGAAATCGTTTTCAATTCAATTCATTTCGAAATCGTTTTTAATTCAATTCATTTCAAAATGAATAAAATCGATATAAATATCGTTCACGTCAAAATGGCGTCAATCTAATCAACACGGCTTCATAAATTTCTATTTTCAAATATTCTATTTCAAATATTTCTTTTTCAAAATAGTTGTTATAATCAAAATATTTCGTTCAACACATGATCAATCTCAATGGATGAGTACTGTCAACACATGAACCTTTATTTTATATTGATAAAGATGTAAATTTTATTACTAAAATATTTCGTTCAACACATGACCAATCTCAATGGATGAGTACTGTCAACACATGAACCTTTATTTTATATATTGATAAAGATGTAAATTTTATTACTAAAATATTTCGTTCAACACATGACCAATCTCAATGGATGAGTACTGTCAACACATGAACCTTTATTTTATATATTGATAAAGATGTAAATTTTATTACTAAAATATTTCGTTCAACACATGACCAATCTCAATGGATGAGTACTGTCAACACATGAACCTTTATTTTATATATTATTCTTTATTTTCTAAATTGGAATGAGGCCTAATCAATCACCATATAATGTTAATTATATGGATTTTCATACATTACACACATATAATAGCATTGAAAAATAATCAACCATCAACCAAAGTGCACTACACTTATAAGCATCAAATATAGATATCTAACGCTTATAACAGCCTGTCAATCGATCGATCGACATATTTAATCAATCAGGATGAGTGAACTTCAAATTTCATCCTAACACCCGTGTGGGGTTTCAAACAATCAAACACATTTTATTTGTGCTGTTGGGCGATGTGTAAAATTTATCGTCCCAATCAATGTCCTTCAAATAGGTGTACATAAACAAACCATCTGGTTTGTAAATGAATATTTTATTTTATTTACTTTCACTATATTCATATTCACATTAAAAATTATATTTTTAACGATAAAACATTTTATTCCAACATATGAATTTCTGTTATTCATTTACACAATAAAATGATATTTTTATTTTCAAACATATTTTAGAAAATTTCGGCGGCATAACGGCACGATACTAGAAACGGGACAAGGCCTAGCCTTATCCCCGGTCTAGTGAAGGCCCACGCCATTCACACATCAATCAAAATCACCAATCAACCAAATTCAAATCAAATCATATAACTAATCTATGCAACCAAACAAACAAGTCCATGGTCTGTGGACGATTGTGTCGGGTGCTACTAAGCACCGTCTGCATCCTAGTATATATATATATAATTAGAAAAGAAATTGAAAGGTGAGAAATTCTCACCAATAGCTATCCTAACTCCATGGCACTTTCATTTGCAGAAACCTTCGTCGCTCTCGCCTTTTTGTCATCTTCGTTGCCCGTATTCACTACACATGTAAAAATCGAATTTTTACTTTGCTATTCACTATATAAAAATCGAATTTTTACTATGTTATCTAATATATAAAAATCGAATTTTTACTTCGAAGTTCAATATATAAAAATCACATTTTTAACTCGAAGTTCAATATATAAAAATCACATTTTTTTTCGAAGTTCAATATATAAAAATCACATTTTTAACTCGAAGTTCAATATATAAAAATCACATTTTTAATTCGAAGTTCAATATATAAAAACCATATTTTTAATTCGAAGTTCAATATATAAAAATCAATTACCATATAATGTTAATTATATGGATTTTCTACAACACATGTATATAATAGCGTTGAAAAATAATCAACCATCAACCAAAGTGCACTACACTGTATAAGCATCAAATATAGATATCTAACGCTTATAACAGCCTGTCAATCAGTCGATCGACATATTTAATCAATCAGGATGAGTGAACTTCAAATTTCATCCCAACACCCGTGTGGGGTTTCAAACAATCAAACACAGATTTTAGTTGTGTAGTTGGGCGATGTGTAAAATTTACCGTCCCAATCAATGTCAGTCAAATCGGTGTACATAAACAAACCGTCCGGTGTGTAAATGAATATTTATTTATTCATATTCACTATATTCATATTCACGTTAAAAATTATATTTTTAACGATAAAACATTTTATTTTAACATATGAATTTCTATTCAGTTCATTCTTTAAATAAAATTGTATTTTTATTTTCTAACTTATTTTAGAAAATTTCGGCGGCATAACGGCACGATACTAGAAACGGGACAAGGCCTAGCCTTATCCCCGGTCTAGTGAAGGCCCACGCCATTCACACATCAATCAAATCAATTTCATTTCACCAAACCATTCAATTCAAACCAAATAATCTAATTTTTGCAATCAAACAAACAAGTCCATGGTCTGTGGACGATTGTGTCGGGTGCTACTAAGCACCGTCTGCATCCTAGTATATATATATAACTAGAAAAAGAAATTGAAAGGTGAGAAATTCTCACCGATAGCTATCCAACCATCTCGACTCTTCTTTTGCAGAATTCTTTGTCGTTCTCGCCTTTTTGTCACCTTCGTTGACCGTAGCCACTACATATATAAAAATCGAATTTTTACTATGCTATTCAATATATAAAAATCGAATTTTTACTATGCTATTCAATATATAAAAATCGAATTTTTACTATGCTATTCAATATATAAAAATCAAATTTTTACTATGCTATTCAATATATAAAAATCATATTTTTACTATGCTATTCAATATATAAAAATCATATTTTTACTATGCTATTCAATATATAAAAATCATATTTTACTTCGATGTTCAATATATAAAAATCATATTTTTACTTCGATGTTCAATATATAAAAATCATATTTTACTTCGATGTTCAATATATAAAAATCATATTTTTACTTCGATGTTCAATATATAAAAATCATATTTTTACTTCAAAACTATATATATAAAAATTCAGTTTTTCTTCGCTATTCGAATATATAAAAATCCAATTCATATTTGCTATTCATAAAGGAAAATCATATTTTGCTATATAAAGATTATAACTTTTCTATGTTAAAAATTTCAGATCTTACCCATGATGTTCTACTCGAGAACTAATTTTTATTTTACTTAAAACTGATTTCATTAAAGAAAAATCTATTTTTTTATTCATATAAACCTCTTAGCCTCCCCTATATATAAAAATATAATTTTAATAAACTAAAACCCTAATTTTAATAAGCTAATCCTATATAAAATAAACAAATTAAATTAAAATATAAAAACTTACTGTTAGTTGAGAAAAAGGGGGTTTCGGAGTTCTGCACGGGGCTGGAGAGATAGACGAGGGTGGAGAAGCTTCGGGGAAAGGGGATGGAGGCGGAAACGAGGAGGGGGGGCCTCAACGGCGGACGCTTGATCGTCGGGAGGGTTTCTGGGTTTGGAGGGGTTCTAGGGCAACGTCGCACGAGAGGAGGGGAGGGGGAAGAAGAGGAGGCGCCGACGTTGGGAGGCCACCGCGAGAGCAGGCGATGGCGGAGGGGGGGGGGGTCGTCGATCTGGAGCAGCGTTCTTTTTTTTTTTTTTCGATTTGCAGAATGAACGTGGGGGGGGGGGGGGGGGGGGGGGGGGCAGAACGAAATAAAGGGGAGAAAGGGTTTTTTTATTTAATTATTTAATTATTTGTAAAAAGTGGACTTTTACATACAACCTCAAAACGAGGCCCACCGCCTGTCGCCCATAGCGTTTTACCCCCATTCCGAACACAATGGGATATGTATCGCTAGCTGATTTGATCGTTTCGATCAGTTTCCTTTAAATCTACATTTAAATCGCTATATTGAATTTTAAACGTACATTTCAAATTACCGGGGTCACATGCTAACTCTAAAAATTCTCGAAAAATATTTTCTAGCTTCGTATTGACGACACGGTCCTAACAAAACTAGTTTCGCCGAATTCTGAGACCGTTGGAAAAATGGCCATTTTACAGTTGATTAAAATCAACTAAAACTGGTCAAACGCGATTTCTTATGCCACGCTCACATATTGATTCAGAAAATTATGAAATTTGAAACCTAGCAATAATTTGACACTGCGGATCCAACAAAAGTAGTTTCGTCGAAATCCGAGGTCGTTTGCAAAATTTCCATTTTTAAGGGCCTGAATTCCATAGCGACTATTCAGAATTTTCAACCGGACATATCTTTTGATTCCCGCTCTGAAATTTTGATTTTTCGGATTCGTTGGGAAGATATTATCCATTAGATCCTATTGTTTTTGGTTTCACTAAAATCCGGATTGTTTTGCACTCGGTACATTCAGTTGAAGTTTGAAATCGAATTATCGAACTACCGCGCCATTTTCAATTCCTTTTATAAATATAAATAAATATTTATATTCTAACGACGACGTATATAATATATACGTTCTAAATATATTCAAAATAAATTTCTCGTCGATATTATTTAAAATAATTCATTTTAAATAATCAAAATTCACTAAAATTGCCAAAATAAAAATTTTAAACTAGCCCAGATTTTCGGGTTGTTACATTATGTGTGGATTTTGTCTTACGATTATCATTTCTTTCAAAAAGATTTTAACTTTAAAATCAAGTTGGCTATTACCCCTAAATTTAGTGTGTTTTTCTCACTCTGGTTCACCAGAATGATCCGACATTTGTAATGCTCGGGTTAGCTCGGGTTGTGCAGATTCAGGTTATTAGATGCTGTGAAGTTCAGAGACGAGCTAGGGAAGTCCAAACGTATGATATCTAGTATTATTCCGTTGTGTTGTATATGGGGACAAGTATTTATAACTGTCCAGATATTTTGATGTACTCCGATGATTGTAAGTTTTATTTCAAGCTCTCAATAAAGTTTTTTTATTTATATGTTATATTTGTTCCGCTGTGATGTAAGAATCTGATTCTGTGTTGTTTCTTCTTCTCGTTCTTCTATTTCTTTCTTTCTTATCTCACCCTCTGACTTCTTTCTAATAACTCTCCGTGTTTTCGATACTTGGGTTTTGACTAGTGATTCAGGATCTGTATTATTGTCGGAATTCGGGCTAAAATTCTCGTAGGTTGTTACAGTGGTATCAGAGCAATGGTTTAGTAATAACCTAGGCTCTGTGGTATAACTCGGTAGAGATTGGGTTAGTAATACCCTAGATTGAGTTGAGTGTATATATGAGAGAGCGTATTTGTAAATTTTATATATACAAATGTTTTGGTATTGTGTTTACTGATCGGTTCAAGAAGAACTGACAGTTGATACAGTATTGTTTTGTAAAGATGGTAAATGGAATAATTTTATCCGAATTACATTTTTATACAGAATTGAAATAATTTTATCAAATTATTGATATTGGTTCGCTGATTGATTTGTATAGAGGTTCAAACGGGATTGTGGATTGTTTAATATAACATGAAGAATTTGTGAGTAAAAATTTATATATATAACTAAATTAATTATAATTTAACTTTATCTAAGTTAAATAAATTTAAAATGAAAATGGAATAATTTGGTTGTGTTGACCATTGATTGTTTGTTTGTTTGATGATATATTGATTGGATAATAAAAATTTATCAATAGAAATGAATTGAAATCTAAGAAATAAGTTCCAAAATAATGAATGATAATAAAATCAATATGAAATGAAACTAGAATGAGTTAACCCTATATATGTTATTTGCATATTGTATAATGAGTTAGTACAGGTTGGAAGAAGGAAAAAATGGCATTTGCTTTGCGATTAGAGTATTGAGTTGCCCGACAAATAGGTAAACCTTGATAATATTGATTTGGGTAATTGATTTTATACCCCTGAGTTGGGTGGCCATTTGGTTTTGTTTTCTTTGGATCGATGTGAGGCCCGTAGTGGCAGTGGTAGTTGTTTGGATCGAACAGTACAAAGGAGGTGCTGGCGAATTTTTCATAAAATTTTAAAACTTAGAATATTATTGATGATAACTTTTTAAAACCCAAAAGTATATTTTTATGGTTTGGAAATCAATAATTTTGGTAATAATAGGGTTTGGAGCATTATTCTTAACTTAGTAATTTCGAGGACGAAATTCTTTTGAGGGGGGAAGATTGTAATGGCCCGTATTTTTGGTAGTCAAATATTTAATTAATTTATTATATTAAATATTTATTTGGAATTTTAAAAGGGTTTAAAATATATAATTAGTTTATATAACGAAGTTTATACGTTAAATTTATATATAATATAAACGAGCTCTTAATGACGCGGTAGTTCGTAATATTGAGTTTTGAACTTCAATTGAATATACAAAATCCGTTTTAAGTCGGATTTCTGTGAAACAAGAAACGTTTGAATTTAAGTAGTGAAAATTTTCTAATGGAAGAGAAAAATCGAAATTTTATCGTATATACTGTAAATTATGTCCAAATTAAAATTTGAAATAGTCGCTATGGATTCGTTAATAAATTATAACATTTATTTAATTTATTTAATAAAGAATTTCTATATATTTGGATATCGTTTAACTAGAAAATATTAATGTTAAGTTGTAAATTCATATTGGTTGAATTTGAAGTGATAAATTATTTTATTTGGGGATATTCGATAATAATAATTTATTATTATTATTATTTTATTTAATTGTTTGAGATTTAATTTGAATTTTATCAATATTATACGCTGTATGAATATCTGTTTTCCAAACAACCTCTGTTTTTTACAAAACGAATTTTATTGGAGTACATATCGCTAGTTATTGCTAAAACTCTAGTTTGGAGCCAATCAGAGTTATTTTGTCACTAAATGAAATTTAAACGTGAACCGACAAATAAAATTGAAATTAAATTATAGTCTTTATGCAAACGGGGTCGGTGTTCAACAAAACAAATTTCATTGGAAGCGTAACATCAAGTTATAGCAGTGTGTCTATTTCCGTTGCGTTTGGGGTTCAAGTATGGCTATATGCTTAACGTAAATAGCGGTAATTATTAACGGTGTAATATATAGATCGTGTAAAATCAACTTATCAAAAATAAATCAAATAAATTAAGTAAAACTTAGATCCTAAGTAAAATATGTACAGCCTAAAAATACACGCAGCTCTATCTATATATGAACCGCACACGCAAACAAGCAGAGCATAGAAAATCAGCTAATCTAATTAATCATGTATTTATCAAAACTACTACCTATTTTGTAGTTGTGCACCTATTAAATTTCTAACCAATCAAACCAAAAGCAAACAGCTACCCTAAAACTTTTAGTCCATCACGGGCAGCTTTTGTGAAAACACAGTGCACCTATCCAAACGAAGTCCACATCTATCATATCTTCAAATGTGCAGACTATATTTGTGTACCACATATATACTATCTACTTGTAACACCCCGTGTATTCTATAACCGTGAAATTCATAAATTAAAGTATAATTAATTTCAAATCAAAGAATTAAGGGAAACGGGATACGCCATTGCGTTCGACTCGGAAAAATACGCGAAATAGAGTCCGAGTTTTCGAAAATCGGAGTCCGTATGACCAAGATATGGCCTCCGGAAGTTTCAGAATTAGGTTTAAAATTCGAACAGACGAAAACAGCTCAGAAAAACTAATTCAAAATTCAAAATCGGGCCCAATTGGCCAAGGCGGGAAAATTCCCGCCCAAAGCACCCAGGTCGACTTGGCAGTCGACCTGGGGCTAGCCAGGTCGACTGGGCAGTCGACCTGGGTAACCCGTGTCGACTGCCAAGTCGACACGGTGTCGACTGGGCTGTCGACCTGGCCCCTGAGCCAGGTCGAACCCAGCCCACCCTGGCTGGCCAGGTCTGTGTTTGGTCGATTTTCTGAGCCTTGCCTTGTCACTAGGGCTAGGTGTCAGCTCCTGGTTGGTCTCTCCTTCAAACGAACGACTATTATTGAACCAAGCTTCATCGACGGTCTAAATCAACTCACAAACTCTATAAAAAGGACCTAAGTCTAACCCTAATTCACATAAACTAAAATGGAGATGAGACCGTCATGTTGCTGAGGAGAGACTAAAGATAGCCGTCAGAAATAGAGAGACAATTAGGAATAAATCAAAAAGCTTAAAGCAACGTCAAATCAATCAAAGCAACGCCTACAACAAAGGATAGCAACTCCAAATTCAGAATTCAGATTTCTGAATTGAAGATTCGCCATACGCTGTAAGTAGAGTGCTATTCCGATATGAATTAAATAATTGTGTTGATTTGTGTAATGTAAGAAATGGAATTGTGGCGATAATAATCTATATTTGTATGTTG
Source organism: Allium sativum (assembly GCA_030737875.1). Taxonomy (NCBI): domain Eukaryota; kingdom Viridiplantae; phylum Streptophyta; class Magnoliopsida; order Asparagales; family Amaryllidaceae; genus Allium; species Allium sativum. The sequence continues at coordinate 375,067,023 of CM060909.1, read as the reverse complement.
CTTTGATGCAAAACGATTTGGGAATATTATGGTATACGATTGGATATTTGCAAGTACGCGATTTGCGTTGGAAACGAAATGGAATTGTGGCGATAATGAATTATATTTGTATGTTATTTTGATTCTAAACGATTTGGCAATGCTATAGTTTGATTCATACAAGTATGTGGCTTATGTTGACAACCACATGTTGTGGAATTTTGATTGGGACTTATGCAAGCACATGATTCATATTGAAAACTACATGTTTGTGGTAGTTATTTACAACACCCATTTGGTAAATGCAAGTATAAGATTCATGTTGAAACAACAACTATATGTTGTAATAGTTTATTTTGAAATTTATGCAAGTCTATGATCTATTGTTATGACAACATGATGTATAATTCTATGGTCATCTTTAGTGTAATTTGATCCACTTAAGTATTATGATTCATATGAAGGTTGTAAGGACCCGTAACTTCCCCGGTAAGGAAAGAGCAGATACTTTTAGAACAACACACATCGGAACGCAGACAGAAGAACATTTCATTGTATTTTACAACAATTCCATCAGATACAAGAATATACAGAGTACAAATGAATAAATTACATTTAAAAAGGTTATGTTGAAATTGGCATCATAGTTCAAGTATAAAAATCATATTTTTGTGATAGTGACAAAAGCACGCATCTTTGTAAATTTGTATTAATTTTATGAACATGACTAAACTATGTTCGTTATTATGCCCAATTGAAAAACATGTTTTTAGGCTCATGTTGTTATCATAAGTTACATTAGAATTACATTCCTCTTGCAAGTTTACATAGATAAAATAAAAACCATGATGTAAGTTTAGATATGTTTATGCTATAATTCTATGAATAGAATGAAAACCATGATTCATATAAGAATTAGGTTGGGATAATTCTAGTTGAACCATACTTTTGTATTAGTGACAAAAGTAAGTACCCTTTTGTTAACATGTAGTGATTTTATGAAAACGATTAGTTTATGCCTAAATAAAAATATAGGCTTATATTTCTAGTCAAGACCATGTGCCAATAATAATGATATCTAATTTAGTTAGATTCTTGATTTCAAGTTTACATGGTTAGTTGAACCTATGATTCATGTTTAAGTATTGTTTATGCCATAATCATATGAATTGAATAATTCATGCTTAGGTATTGTTTATGCCATAATCATATGAATAGAATAATTCATGTTTAGGTATTGTTTATGCCATAGTCATATGAATAAATGATTCATGTTTAAGTATTGTTTATGCCATAATCATATGAATTGAATAATTCATGCTTAGGTATTGTTTATGCCATAATCATATGAATAGAATAATTCATGTTTAGGTATTGTTTATGCCATAGTCATATGAATAAATGATTCATGTTTAAGTATTGTTTATGCCATAATCATATGAATTGAATAATTCATGCTTAGGTATTGTTTATGCCATAATCATATGAATAGAATAATTCATGTTTAGGTATTGTTTATGCCATAGTCATATGAATAAATGATTCATGTTTAAGTACTGTTTATGCCATAATCATATGAATAGATTGATTCATGTTTAAGTATTGTCTATGCATTAACCATATGAATAGAATGATTCATGTTTAAGTATTGTTTATGCCATGATTATACGAATAGAATGATTCATGTTTAAGTATTGTTTATGCTATGATTATATGGATAAAATGATTCATGTTATGCCATGATTATATGATGTTACAATTGCAAGTTCACATGTGCCTATTTTATGTTAATTGAACCGTTCGTTGCAAGTTCATGCGTTCACACTCCCCTTTTTCATGTTATCTTATAAACATCATGTTATAAGCCTCCCCTTTTCATATGGCTAAATTGGGTTTAAGTATTAAACCCAACACACCTTACATTGGAACGAACGAATAAAACGGGGGAAATGACGTTTGGGTTAAAAATATAGAACATATGTGTTGGCTTGTTTGACGCACGCCAATAACTTTGAAAAACAATTAAGTGGCATGAATAAATCTTAACCAATAAAGATGAATTTGAATAATGGGCCGCAAATATTTACATATAAAAAGAAGAAAGACAAAATATGTAAATGTAGAAAAATACGATGTGTTTAACCCGAGGTTGGATTGAGTTGTGATGTAAACCTGCCCGGAACCGCCCGGCTGTCCAGTAGTCAGAACAATACCTAGCCAATGTGGGTGGTTAAACACGGAGCCCAATAAGGACCCGAGGTTAGACTGAGTTGTGGCGTAAGACTGCCCGGACCCAACCGGCAACAGGCAGCCACAACAATACTTGTCTAATGTGAGAGGTCAAGGCTTTAATAAGACAATTAAGGCTGAGACAGGATTGATAGGATTAAGTAAATTATATTAATACTTAATCAAAATGGAACATGCTAAACTAAACAGACTGATTGGGGGTTAGGTTTATAAAACACTTAACCAACTTAGCATGTTGGCTAGAAATAGAAAACCTAGTAGCGAGGGACCCTTTTCGCAGTAACCCTACAAGGTATCATGATACCCTGAAACTAGGCAGGGTGGGGCACGATTACTGGGCTGATTGTAAGAGGTCAAATCGACGGCGGTGGTGCAGCAGTGTAGGTTCTAACGGGGTGCGGGCGTGCACACACTCCGGCACAGAAAAATAAGGCACTGGGCACCAGTAGCATACCTGTGCATTCTAGGATTGTGTCGGGCCGCCACCATGGGACTTGATACACCCCATGGTGGGACCAGCATAGGTAACTACAACATCGGGGGCCGTAAGACACATGTAACTATGCGAGTAGGAGCCGATCATCATAAAATGGACCACTTCACCCTAATTATGGGGTGCCCGTTGGGAATTAGTTTATATGGGTACAGAGATTAATATGGGGTACGATAGTATATTCGACCCTAGACAACTTAACTAAGTTTATGGTGCTTTCCCATTTCTAGTTTATACTTATCATACCCAGTTCTTTATTCATAGACTGAATAGTCCTAGACTTACTCAGGCTTTATGTCTGACTCTACTTTTCTTTCGTCTTCTTTTCTTCCGTTTCCCCCCCAGGTCCACAGGGAGGGAATACCGCAGCTTGACCATCCTTCATATCCAGCTTGAAGAGAAAGAATGTATTGCTTGGATCTTTTCGTTTTGGACTATGGCTTTGGACAGCAACTATGGGACTTTTGCAGTTTATTTATGTTTTCCTTATGCTTCTTTAAATAATGTAATCAAGACAGTTATGATTTTGGAAATATTGTAAGACAATTATGGCATGGTTTGTGTAACACATATTTTAATGAAATAAAAGTTGTTGTTTTCCGCTGTTCAAAAATATGTGTTCTTATATCTGTCTTGTATATCTGTGACTTATACTTATAAACCTCCACCAAAATTAGGGCATTCCCTTTGAGAGTGACCCTAACGGAGGCGGGGTGTTTCACTTGGTATCAGAGCCTAGGTTTACCAGATAAGATAAAAAGTTTTGAAAATTTATTTTCAAAAAGGAAATTTAAAGAAGCATTTTTAAAAAGATAAAATATTTTATTTTAAAAAGGCAAAGTCCCCAAAGCCATAGGTACTATCTTCTATCCTTCGTTTTGAATCTATCCTTTCTGTTTCAGCATGTCTGGAGACCTTACTCCCCAGCTGCTGACGCTTTCACTCCTCCTCCTCCACGTGAACCAGCAAGCGGAAGAGTCCCAGAGTAGGAAGACGAATAATAGTCAAACAAGAAAGGATCGTAACAGTAATAATAAGAAACAGGAAAAAAGGAAATGCAATTTTTGTGGTACGGAAGGGCACATAGCCAAGGATTGTAGAAAGAGGAAAAGAAAGCAAGGAGAATGTTTTCATTGTGGGGAGACTGGACACATCAGCGAAAACTGCCCTGAGAAGACAGACTTTGAGAACGACGGGAAAGACAACAAGTCCCAAGAGAAGAGGAAGTGTAAATTCTGTGGCAAAGTTGGGCACTTAGTGAAAGATTGCCGGAAAAAGAAGGCCAAGGAGAATGGTGGGTGCTTTTCTTGCGGTGAGACAGGCCACAGGGCTAAGGACTGCCCAAGGAAACGAGGACAGGGGCAGAGGGCTGGATCCACCTCAGGGGCACAAGTTCATGTGCTAGAAGCGCCACCTCTGCAACAGCGAGGTATAAATACTTCTGTAGAAAGTGTAGTTTATCTTTATGATCACCCCGCTCGCACTTTATTTGATTTCGGCGCATCACACTCCTTTATCTCGTCTGCTTTAGTTAGAATCTCTGCACCTAAAAACTAGTATGGTAGAGGACCCCTTAATTGTTTCAAACCCAATTGGGGGCCCAGCTCATTTGTCTATGATCTGTTTGGGATTGAAAATTTCTATTCTAAGCATAGAATTTCAATGTAGTGCCTTTGTTTTGGGCTTTTCGGGATATGGTTTGATTTTGGGCATGGATTGGCTATCCAGTAATGGGGCCATCCTTGATTGTGAGAAAAAGGGTTGTTAGGCTCCTAACCCAGCTCGGTAATACTTTGGAAATTTCTTGTAATCCCTCGTATGCGGTTATGCTTAGTTATCTTGAATTGCTAGATGCCTCCGTTGAAAATTTGCAATCGATTAGAATGGTCCGGGAATATCCGGATGTCTTCGAAGAGGTGAAGGGCTTGCCTCCGAAGCGGGAGATAGACTTCCGTATATATCTTGTAGATAATGCAAAGCCCGTTGCGTTGCCCGTTAGACACATGGCTCCACGGGAAAGGAAAGAGCTCAGTAAACAGATTAAAGAGCTTCTAGAGAAGGGGTTCATTAGAAGGAGCATTTCAGAATGGGGCGCTCCAGTAGTGTTCGCCACTAAGGCAGAAGGTTCATTTCTCTTATGCATGAGTTGTGGAGAATCACCTTAGTAAGTACATTTGGCAACATAGTTGACATTTGTTTATTTTCAAGAGATAATTCATCTATGTGGAATACCCTCTAGTAAGTGAACAAGATCCAAGATTCACTAGTGAATTTTGGAGAGCTTGCATGGAACCATGAGTACGCAGTTAGGCTTGGGCCAAGTATACTAGAAGGAGAGTAAGTGAAAGAGGAACGAGAGGCAATAGTGAAATAGGTTCCAACTCATATTTTGGAAACAAGAATTAAGAAGCTACGAAATTTTGAAGTTAAAGACAGACAAAGCATAATGGAGTTAAGCTCAAGGAATGCGACTTAGAAGATTGAAGACTAGATTCGTGCATCATATCTCTTCTTAAGAGTATATCCTTGATCCCTCTCTTCCTGTAGAGCTTACTTGCATGCTATCTTTTGTATATATCCTCTCGGTCCCATTCTCAATCCAATTTCTATTGCAAACCCCATAGGGAGTATGACTCATCTTTTAGTAACACATGTTGGGGCTCGAGGGTGTTCGTTGGTTTGACTAAACTTTTTGGGTTTTATAGGATACGGGTTGGTCTTAGGAAGGGACTCCCTTGTGACCTAAAAGGAGTCCATCATGCTTAGTTTCCTAGAATCATATATAGTGGTTGGGTTGAGTAATTCTTTGGGTGTCAGTCTGATGTTGATTTCGGTCTTCGGGGCTGATGCTTAGAGAATTCTTCTCCTAGTCAATATATATGGCATAGATTTCCAGTTTTGACATTGCCTAATGGGCACAAAGTTTTTACTTGCTTCTATCATTCGACTATACCTTTAGATAGGAACAATTGGGAAAATGGCCTATAGATTAGAGCTACCCGAAAGATCGGCCGGAGTTCACAACGTTTTTCATGTTTCACATCTCCGAAAATGTCTACATGAGTCTGCTGAAGTGGTAGAGCCAAATATCCTAGAAGAAGCTGAAGTGGAACGCAAAGCAACCATGAGGAAAGTTCCAACCCGCATATTAGGAACGGAAGTGAAGAAGCTACGCAACCGCGAAGTCAAGCTCGTCAAAGTTCAGTGGAGCGACGCCGAAGGAGATGCAACTTGGGAGACTGAAGCTAGAATACGCGCTGCCTACCCTTTTCTTTTCGAGGGTACATCTTTAATCCTTCCTTTTCTTAAGTTGCGCTTTTATCTATCTTTTTTTAGGTATATCTCCTCGACCCTATCTTTTAGGTAGAAACTCTTTGGATGAAAACATGTAGTTGAAACATGTTATGGATGATGGTTGCAAGTGGTTGCAAGTGATTGCTAGTGGTTGCTCGTGGTTGCATATACACTCACAATCTAGGTTTTAGATCGGCTCAGTCACTTCATATTGCATATGCATATATGTTTGCATTCGTATATGGTTGAACTTTAATGTGTTGTCATATGGATGTTGCATTTATATGAATGATTGTGCACTCATGTAGAATCATGAATAGGAGGATTTGCATACATAATGGATTCATAGCACTTACATAATTCGCATTAAGGAGGTCAACTGAATCAGTAGACCGCCTGATTTTGCATTAGATAAATACATGTACACACACACTTCGCATATGATCATGAAGCATTAGAAGTCTTTTAAGGACAATGGATGCTCGTGTTTTATGGATGAGTAGATGGATGTTTGGATGTTAGGATACACATTCTTCCTAACTTGAATATTTCGGGGACGAAATCCTTTTAAGTGGGGGAAAATGTAACACCCCGTGTATTCTATAACCGTGAAATTCATAAATTAAAGTATAATTAATTTCAAATCAAAGAATTAAGGGAACCGGGATATGCCATTGCGTTCGTCTCGGAAAAATACAGGAAATAGAGTCCGAGTTTTCGAAAATCGGTGTAACGACCCGGATTTTTGGCCGTTGAATTCTGAATATTTAAATTTGTTTTAAAAATTTTAATTGAATTATATATAGGAATTTATTGATTAAAAACGAAGTTTGAACGTAAATTTATAATATAATTATAAAACGAGCTCGAAATCGCGCGGCAGTTCGTAATATAGAGTTTTGAACTTCAACTGAGGATACAGGATCCGATATAAGCCGGATTTCTATGAAACGAGACACGTTGGAACCGTATTGACGATAATTTTCATATGAAAGAGAAAAATCTAGATTTCGTGTTATAATTTGTTGGTTATGACCAAATCAAAATTAGAAATAGTCGTTGTAGAATCGTATATAAGCCATAACGGTTTATTTAATATAACTAGAGATTGGCTACGAATTTGGGCAAGGTTCTTTTGAGGCGTAGTGATAAATTAATTTTTAGGATTTTACTGTAATTTTTAATTAATTAAATACGCAACTTTTTATTTGGGGTATTTTGCACCCTATATCAATATTTTGGGGTTTCATAAAATAAGTTAAACTACCGATATTATTATATTTTTGGGATCATGGCACATCGCTTGACACGATAGTATTTTTATTTTTGTCCATAGCAGTCCGTGAGTGAATGGAATTCTATGTAGCGGGGTACGCTAATATTTAAATGAATAATCAAATGTTTATCGTACCAAAATCTTATTGTAATTGTTGGCTAAAAACTATACAAATCCCTGTGCATATCTCTTTGAAAAATTGAGATCATATCTTGACTAAGATCACGCTGGACGAGTCAAACTTTTCCGACTGAACAAATCTTTTGCGTATTCCCTTATTTTAATCAAGTAAAGAAAACTGTCCGTCCATTCGTTGGCAAGAAGTAAAACAAAATCCAACAATATACGTTCGAATCTCCACAAACACCTGTCAAAATCTTATCTGACATCACCGAAAAGGATACACATGTCCCTTTCAAATATTACAACAATATACTTAAGAAACCTTCTGCATATATAAGGTTGTACATGCCAACTTTGAAATAGAAGTCACTGCCCGTACTTGGCAATACAACCGCACATGCATGTCTGAGCTCAACGTACAAAGCAAATGAATGCACGCACATGACTACAAACCTACCCTATAGTCCTAATTACTTGGCAACCAAGCCGTCTAGCCTATATATATACCACCGTGCTTCTGAAATTCCCAGGTTCCAACTCATTTCTTCGCGTCCCTTATTCTCTTCAAGTCCATCCCGTTTCTCTTATGAATTAAAATCCTGGAACCCCTCACTTTAAAATCGAAATCAACTCAACGGAAAATCCTAAAACTTTTAAACAAATTATTCCGAGCTCGGTTGCAATTCGAATCATAGATTCAAGATGGTAGTTTTTGTTCATAGGTTTGTGGATCTATGTATAGTGGGAAGCTCGGGTTTACGGTGGTGAATCGCGGCACCTGGTGTCAAAGTTCGAACCATTCAAGTTCGTTGTTTCTTTTGGATACTGGAGGATGGTTGACTGAGGTGGTGCATGTGTTGAATGGAGATGGCTTGTAGCAGGTGTAAGCTGCATGTTGAATAGCAGCAGAAGGGATTACGGTGCGGTATAAATGGAGGTGCGGATTGGTTTAAGGAAACGTGCAGGAGTTGTGAAGAAAGGAAAACACAAGGAGTTCAATACTTGAAGAGGGATGCTTGTCACTGTAGGGGGCTGAGTTAGTTTGAAACCACACAGGAGCTGCCGCTTGGATTCTCGCATGAAGGAGGGAGAAAGGGTAGCCAACGGTATTCAAAAGTAATCAAGGAAGGATTAGGCAGTATAGCAAGTAGAGTAGTGGAAAATATATATATACAGGGTGCTGGGACGGGTTGCTGAATTTAAGAAAATGGATTGAGAAACGATGACACGGCTGTTCTTGTTTCAGCGAGGAGATGAGGAAGGGTTAAAAACACCTAAACGTGATTAGTGGTAAGAAAAATAAGTTATTAGGTTTTAAATTAATTTATTTTTGGTAAATGACTCGACTATATTTCTTTGAAAACGTTCGGTATTTCCTGAGCCAGGTAGAAACGGTACTAGGAATAAATAGGAACAAAAACCATGGTTTACGGTTACTAAAGTTTTTAGGATATTTAATTATAAATTAGTTCATTTATTTATAACGGTTTAAGTCAATTAAAAACTTATCACATGTATAACTATTTCATTCATGAACAGAATCCGACCAAACTGGTCATGTTGGAATCATAGCAAAGAAATCTACATTGTAAAACTAAGGTGGCGAATAATAGAGTAGCTGGGATTTCATCGAAAAACTAAACGTCTGTTTCATTTCAATGAAATAAAAACAGAACCGTCAGCTGCGACCAAGGTGAGTAAACTCACTCGTTTAAAATTATTTTATAGTGTGAAATGGTTGCTTGGTTGAATAGTTGATGAATTGGTTGATATAATCATCGTTGCTTGATTTATTTCATTAATGCGATATTTTTGATGTTACTAACATCTGTGAATGCAGGGAAACAGGTTGGAGGGATCCAACTGGATCCCTCAACATTTTAGTTATTGTTTTATTTGATGGTGATATATGTTATGCTACATTATCCATGGTTGAATTTGTGTGTTTGTTTTACCCTGGCCTTACGAACCTGGTATTTTAAATACCGTAAAATATCATCGAATGTGAAAAAGGAAATTAGAATTTAAAAGCAGAGTTATTTCCAAATTAAAAATAATTTCTTTTACATGAGTTGCAAATGGAAACTATTCCATTGGGTAAACCAAGAAAAATGTTATAAATAAAGATATAAATTAAGTGGATCATTAACCATTGGATAAATTAAAAGGTGAGTTCAAATATGAATGTATATTTGAAAGTGAGTATCGGTTTTGAAACCAATATTTGGAAATGGATTTGAATTTAGCAAATTACAGAGGAAAGTTTAAAGAAAGAATAAATGCTTTAAAACAAGGAAATATCTTGTAAATAAAACAAAGGGGATTTATATTAAGTGGTTAGAAAATGTATAGTTTATAAATATGTTTAAAGGAGAACTTGAATTGTTAAAATAAACAGAGTTTATAAATGAACAACGGAAGCGTGTGCGTCGCACACGGTATTTTATTCAAAACAGCAATCATAACGCTGTTGTTATAAGAAATGCTTTTTAAATTTTTAAACGGCGATTTTAACGCTGTCTTTGTAAGAAATGCTTTTATAAAACTAAACAGCGGTTTTAGCGCTGTTGTTAAAATAGAGGTTGTAAATCTATATAGCAATTATAACGCTACCGTTATAATCAACATTTTTATAAAGAAGGTGTGTTCGTAGAGCAAATCCGAGAGTCATGTAAGAAACGTTTGGTTTAAAGTTGTGAGCTCTGACTATTTCAAAGTTAAGAATGTCGTTCAGTTAAGGTCTGAGAGGTAATTATACCCCAACTTGACTGACTGCATTATTGACGGAGAAATGGTTAAGGCTCGATAGCAAGGATTGATTAGTGATATCGTTAGTTAACGAATGATTTATGATTTAAGTTATAATAACGATGTTTATAACATCAGTTAATTCAAAGGATTTAGAAATGTTTTCTAACTGGAGTAAAAGATATTTTCTCAATAAAGGAATTATATATATATTGGAAATGTTTTCCAATAATCGAGAGAGAAAATAGAGCTTTGAAAGAACACGAAAGATGGGAAATGGAATTTTGAAATGATAATGAAATAAAGAACTAATATAAAGAGGGCCCAGTGTTGTTTGATGCTTGATTGATAGAATTTCCATTTGGAAATAGGACCGTTGATTGTATGGATGTTTCTTTGATAGTTAAATCACCGACTATCAAAGTTTTGATTTACTTTATACCTCCGTTGTCAATATGGAGAGACCGGGATCAGATTTGATATCTGAAAACCACTCCGTATTGGCGTAAGCGTTATGAAGCAACTTATGCCGAAGAAAATTGAAGACGGAGTTATGCAAGGGCTAGCCTGTTTACGGGTTAGTGCCTTCGGTTTGTCCAGACCCAGGACAACTTGTATGGACGAGTGTCTGACAGAGTATTTCCAAAGGGGGTTACGTACGTTGGTTCCTTCAAACGTACGAAGTTGGTGGCATAGAAGGGAAACTTCTTTAGCCTAACAATCTGAGTATTTTTGTGGGAATCAATTAGTGATTTCCGATGGATCTGACGATGTGGCATTCAAAGTGAATGGTGGCCAGATGTTCTGGAAGATAATTAAAACCTCAAGCCTCATCAACCCGGAAGTGGACAAAAATCGGGCAGGCAGCATGGCTATGTGGGTCGCACCCATTAGGATGTATGATCACCTATCTAGAGAAATTCCTTTTGTTCTTAAATCTATCGATGCTGTCCCTTGTCGGGAGGCGGTTGCTGATCCCAACCGTCGGTGACATACATTCGATACACTCAAGCGAAATGAGTGGTCGGTCATGTGTGGGCCGGGTTGCAAGACGTTCTTGTTGAACCCAGTGTATTCGTCTCTAGAGATACACGTTCGGAAGGTGGTCCCATACCTTGTCAAGTTGGAATCCAATCTCCAATAAGCGCCTGCGAGTTTGATTGTATAATATATATGTAGAGCGTGAGATGCAAGCGTTCTACTAGATTCTAATTACTTGTGATTAGACATTATTATAATATCAGATAATATATGATTTCCAAAGTGTTTTGGGTTATCGTAAGGTAAAAACCATCCGTGTTTATGTGTGGATCGGTCTTACGATTATCTTTTCTTTCGAAAGGATTTTGAAAGTTAAACAAATGATTGGAATTTACTCACACCAGTCCCATGACTGACCCAGAGTTTATTTTGTTGTTTTCCCTAAACTCTTGGGTGCCCAAATTTGTATGGGCAGTCAAGTAGTCGGGATTTTACAGATTCACTTGAAGAAGCTTGAAGCAGGAGGCTTCACCAGTTGGCTATAGACTATTATATTTTCCGCTGTGTACTATGTTGTATCTGGAAACAGGTGTTTATAATTGTTCCAGGGAAAATCGTTGTGCTCTGATAATGGTATGTTTATACAAATACTGATTTGTGCTTCAAAGTTATATAATCTAATATATTTTATTCGTTCCGCTGTGAGTTTGTGATCTTCGTTTTCTTCTATTCTAATATTTCTTTCTTTCTATTTCTCATCCTCTAACTTCTTTCTAAAAATGGTTCGTATTTCTGTGCAATTTGAGTTGGACGTGTGGTGTTATTAGTCGACTCAAAGGGTACGGATTTGCGGGTCGTTTCATTTGGTATCAGAGCTGAAGGTTAAGTGATTACCTTGGCTCTGTGGCGTGACTCAATAGAGATGGGGTTAGTAATACCCTAGATTGGGTTTGAGTGTATATATATATGAGCGCGTATTTGTAGATTTGATATAAAATTGTTTTATATTGTGTTGTCTGGTTTGTTGAGTAGTTTATGAATTCTGGTCGATACAGGGTGTACAACTGTATCGATAGGTGTTTCTAAACTCTCGAACAAAACAATTCGACATGGTATTGTTTAAAGTGGGTAAGTGATATAATTTGCCCAAAAGTTATTTTGATATAAAGGGATAATTTTCTGAAATTATCGAATGTGTTGATTGTTATTACCATCAAAGGAAATTATAAAATATTGAAGTGGTTGTATAAACCAAACTGAATTTGTATGAGAATAGGATATACAAATAAGCTGAACTGAAATTTAATTCAAACCATAATTTGAATTTAAATCCCGGAAGTGTTGAAATATTCCTTGAAGTATTTTAAAGGTATATGGCATTAGTTGAAGAGATTTTTGAATAAGAAAGTTGAATATATTGGATGTTGTTGAATGGGATTGAATTGGATTCAAGGATAATAAGTGGATTGATTTAAATAGAAATCAGATTTGAATTGATAGAATGGAAGTGACTAATCAGAAGTTGATTAGAGATCTGACAACTGGAAGTTGTATTGATTTGAAACCGGTGGGAAATGGATATACGCATGCTGAGCAAATATTGAATGGAAGCAAATGCATGAGATAGATTATGCCCGACAAAAAGGTACATGTTTACAGTATTACTTGGGTTTGATGATTTTATGACCCTATGAGGCAAGCCACTTGGCTTTTTGATTTTCTTTTGGATTGGAGAAAGCCTAGAAAGGCGAGTTGTGGTTGTACCGATTGAGCCGTGCAGAGGAGATGCTGCCGAAATTTTTCAGAATTTAAAGTGTTAGAAAATTTTCAGAATTTTTGAAAATTTCCGTTAGTAAGAATAAATGAATATTTTAATTGAAATAAATTGGCCCAGTTAAACTAAAGTTAAGAAGTGAAAAAAAGGGATTTGTGGATCGGGTTAATAGGGTATGTGGTGTCTTTTCCGACCTTAGCAATTTCGAGGACGAAATTATTTTAAGGGGGAAGGAATGTAACGACCCGGATTTTTGGCCGTTGAATTCTGAATATTTAAATTTGTTTTAAAAATTTTAATTGAATTATATATAGGAATTTATTGATTAAAAACGAAGTTTGAACGTAAATTTATAATATAATTATAAAACGAGCTCGAAATCGCGCGGCAGTTCGTAATATAGAGTTTTGAACTTCAACTGAGGATACAGGATCCGATATAAGCCGGATTTCTATGAAACGAGACACGTTGGAACCGTATTGACGATAATTTTCATATGAAAGAGAAAAATCTAGATTTCGTGTTATAATTTGTTGGTTATGACCAAATCAAAATTAGAAATAGTCGCTGTAGAATCGTATATAAGCCATAACGGTTTATTTAATATAACTAGAGATTGGCTACGAATTTGGGCAAGGTTCTTTTGAGGCGTAGTGATAAATTAATTTTTAGGATTTTACTGTAATTTTTAATTAATTAAATACGCAACTTTTTATTTGGGGTATTTTGCACCCTATATCAATATTTTGGGGTTTCATAAAATAAGTTAAACTACCGATATTATTATATTTTTGGGATCATGGCACATCGCTTGACACGATAGTATTTTTATTTTTGTCCATAGCAGTCCGTGAGTGAATGGAATTCTATGTAGCGGGGTACGCTAATATTTAAATGAATAATCAAATGTTTATCGTACCAAAATCTTATTGTAATTGTTGGCTAAAAACTATACAAATCCCTGTGCATATCTCTTTGAAAAATTGAGATCATATCTTGACTAAGATCACGCTGGACGAGTCAAACTTTTCCGACTGAACAAATCTTTTGCGTATTCCCTTATTTTAATCAAGTAAAGAAAACTGTCCGTCCATTCGTTGGCAAGAAGTAAAACAAAATCCAACAATATACGTTCGAATCTCCACAAACACCTGTCAAAATCTTATCTGACATCACCGAAAAGGATACACATGTCCCTTTCAAATATTACAACAATATACTTAAGAAACCTTCTGCATATATAAGGTTGTACATGCCAACTTTGAAATAGAAGTCACTGCCCGTACTTGGCAATACAACCGCACATGCATGTCTGAGCTCAACGTACAAAGCAAATGAATGCACGCACATGACTACAAACCTACCCTATAGTCCTAATTACTTGGCAACCAAGCCGTCTAGCCTATATATATACCACCGTGCTTCTGAAATTCCCAGGTTCCAACTCATTTCTTCGCGTCCCTTATTCTCTTCAAGTCCATCCCGTTTCTCTTATGAATTAAAATCCTGGAACCCCTCACTTTAAAATCGAAATCAACTCAACGGAAAATCCTAAAACTTTTAAACAAATTATTCCGAGCTCGGTTGCAATTCGAATCATAGATTCAAGATGGTAGTTTTTGTTCATAGGTTTGTGGATCTATGTATAGTGGGAAGCTCGGGTTTACGGTGGTGAATCGCGGCACCTGGTGTCAAAGTTCGAACCATTCAAGTTCGTTGTTTCTTTTGGATACTGGAGGATGGTTGACTGAGGTGGTGCATGTGTTGAATGGAGATGGCTTGTAGCAGGTGTAAGCTGCATGTTGAATAGCAGCAGAAGGGATTACGGTGCGGTATAAATGGAGGTGCGGATTGGTTTAAGGAAACGTGCAGGAGTTGTGAAGAAAGGAAAACACAAGGAGTTCAATACTTGAAGAGGGATGCTTGTCACTGTAGGGGGCTGAGTTAGTTTGAAACCACACAGGAGCTGCCGCTTGGATTCTCGCATGAAGGAGGGAGAAAGGGTAGCCAACGGTATTCAAAAGTAATCAAGGAAGGATTAGGCAGTATAGCAAGTAGAGTAGTGGAAAATATATATATACAGGGTGCTGGGACGGGTTGCTGAATTTAAGAAAATGGATTGAGAAACGATGACACGGCTGTTCTTGTTTCAGCGAGGAGATGAGGAAGGGTTAAAAACACCTAAACGTGATTAGTGGTAAGAAAAATAAGTTATTAGGTTTTAAATTAATTTATTTTTGGTAAATGACTCGACTATATTTCTTTGAAAACGTTCGGTATTTCCTGAGCCAGGTAGAAACGGTACTAGGAATAAATAGGAACAAAAACCATGGTTTACGGTTACTAAAGTTTTTAGGATATTTAATTATAAATTAGTTCATTTATTTATAACGGTTTAAGTCAATTAAAAACTTATCACATGTATAACTATTTCATTCATGAACAGAATCCGACCAAACTGGTCATGTTGGAATCATAGCAAAGAAATCTACATTGTAAAACTAAGGTGGCGAATAATAGAGTAGCTGGGATTTCATCGAAAAACTAAACGTCTGTTTCATTTCAATGAAATAAAAACAGAACCGTCAGCTGCGACCAAGGTGAGTAAACTCACTCGTTTAAAATTATTTTATAGTGTGAAATGGTTGCTTGGTTGAATAGTTGATGAATTGGTTGATATAATCATCGTTGCTTGATTTATTTCATTAATGCGATATTTTTGATGTTACTAACATCTGTGAATGCAGGGAAACAGGTTGGAGGGATCCAACTGGATCCCTCAACATTTTAGTTATTGTTTTATTTGATGGTGATATATGTTATGCTACATTATCCATGGTTGAATTTGTGTGTTTGTTTTACCCTGGCCTTACGAACCTGGTATTTTAAATACCGTAAAATATCATCGAATGTGAAAAAGGAAATTAGAATTTAAAAGCAGAGTTATTTCCAAATTAAAAATAATTTCTTTTACATGAGTTGCAAATGGAAACTATTCCATTGGGTAAACCAAGAAAAATGTTATAAATAAAGATATAAATTAAGTGGATCATTAACCATTGGATAAATTAAAAGGTGAGTTCAAATATGAATGTATATTTGAAAGTGAGTATCGGTTTTGAAACCAATATTTGGAAATGGATTTGAATTTAGCAAATTACAGAGGAAAGTTTAAAGAAAGAATAAATGCTTTAAAACAAGGAAATATCTTGTAAATAAAACAAAGGGGATTTATATTAAGTGGTTAGAAAATGTATAGTTTATAAATATGTTTAAAGGAGAACTTGAATTGTTAAAATAAACAGAGTTTATAAATGAACAACGGAAGCGTGTGCGTCGCACACGGTATTTTATTCAAAACAGCAATCATAACGCTGTTGTTATAAGAAATGCTTTTTAAATTTTTAAACGGCGATTTTAACGCTGTCTTTGTAAGAAATGCTTTTATAAAACTAAACAGCGGTTTTAGCGCTGTTGTTAAAATAGAGGTTGTAAATCTATATAGCAATTATAACGCTACCGTTATAATCAACATTTTTATAAAGAAGGTGTGTTCGTAGAGCAAATCCGAGAGTCATGTAAGAAACGTTTGGTTTAAAGTTGTGAGCTCTGACTATTTCAAAGTTAAGAATGTCGTTCAGTTAAGGTCTGAGAGGTAATTATACCCCAACTTGACTGACTGCATTATTGACGGAGAAATGGTTAAGGCTCGATAGCAAGGATTGATTAGTGATATCGTTAGTTAACGAATGATTTATGATTTAAGTTATAATAACGATGTTTATAACATCAGTTAATTCAAAGGATTTAGAAATGTTTTCTAACTGGAGTAAAAGATATTTTCTCAATAAAGGAATTATATATATATTGGAAATGTTTTCCAATAATCGAGAGAGAAAATAGAGCTTTGAAAGAACACGAAAGATGGGAAATGGAATTTTGAAATGATAATGAAATAAAGAACTAATATAAAGAGGGCCCAGTGTTGTTTGATGCTTGATTGATAGAATTTCCATTTGGAAATAGGACCGTTGATTGTATGGATGTTTCTTTGATAGTTAAATCACCGACTATCAAAGTTTTGATTTACTTTATACCTCCGTTGTCAATATGGAGAGACCGGGATCAGATTTGATATCTGAAAACCACTCCGTATTGGCGTAAGCGTTATGAAGCAACTTATGCCGAAGAAAATTGAAGACGGAGTTATGCAAGGGCTAGCCTGTTTACGGGTTAGTGCCTTCGGTTTGTCCAGACCCAGGACAACTTGTATGGACGAGTGTCTGACAGAGTATTTCCAAAGGGGGTTACGTACGTTGGTTCCTTCAAACGTACGAAGTTGGTGGCATAGAAGGGAAACTTCTTTAGCCTAACAATCTGAGTATTTTTGTGGGAATCAATTAGTGATTTCCGATGGATCTGACGATGTGGCATTCAAAGTGAATGGTGGCCAGATGTTCTGGAAGATAATTAAAACCTCAAGCCTCATCAACCCGGAAGTGGACAAAAATCGGGCAGGCAGCATGGCTATGTGGGTCGCACCCATTAGGATGTATGATCACCTATCTAGAGAAATTCCTTTTGTTCTTAAATCTATCGATGCTGTCCCTTGTCGGGAGGCGGTTGCTGATCCCAACCGTCGGTGACATACATTCGATACACTCAAGCGAAATGAGTGGTCGGTCATGTGTGGGCCGGGTTGCAAGACGTTCTTGTTGAACCCAGTGTATTCGTCTCTAGAGATACACGTTCGGAAGGTGGTCCCATACCTTGTCAAGTTGGAATCCAATCTCCAATAAGCGCCTGCGAGTTTGATTGTATAATATATATGTAGAGCGTGAGATGCAAGCGTTCTACTAGATTCTAATTACTTGTGATTAGACATTATTATAATATCAGATAATATATGATTTCCAAAGTGTTTTGGGTTATCGTAAGGTAAAAACCATCCGTGTTTATGTGTGGATCGGTCTTACGATTATCTTTTCTTTCGAAAGGATTTTGAAAGTTAAACAAATGATTGGAATTTACTCACACCAGTCCCATGACTGACCCAGAGTTTATTTTGTTGTTTTCCCTAAACTCTTGGGTGCCCAAATTTGTACGGGCAGTCAAGTAGTCGGGATTTTACAGATTCACTTGAAGAAGCTTGAAGCAGGAGGCTTCACCAGTTGGCTATAGACTATTATATTTTCCGCTGTGTACTATGTTGTATCTGGAAACAGGTGTTTATAACTGTTCCAGGGAAAATCGTTGTGCTCTGATAATGGTATGTTTATACAAATACTGATTTGTGCTTCAAAGTTATATAATCTAATATATTTTATTCGTTCCGCTGTGAGTTTGTGATCTTCGTTTTCTTCTATTCTAATATTTCTTTCTTTCTATTTCTCATCCTCTAACTTCTTTCTAAAAATGGTTCGTATTTCTGTGCAATTTGAGTTGGACGTGTGGTGTTATTAGTCGACTCAAAGGGTACGGATTTGCGGGTCGTTTCAATCGGAGTCCGTATGACCAAGATATGGCCTCCGGAAGTTTCAGAATTAGGTTTAAAATTCGAACAGACGAAAACAGCTCAGAAAAACTAATTCAAAATTCAAAATCGGGCCCAATTGGCCAAGGCGGGAAAATTCCCGCCCAAAGCACCCAGGTCGACTTGGCAGTCGACCTGGGGCTAGCCAGGTCCACTGGGCAGTCGACCTGGGTAACCCATGTCGACTGCCAAGTCGACACGGTGTCGACTCGGCTGTCGACCTGGCCCCTGAGCCAGGTCGAACCCAGCCCACCCTGGCTGGCCAGGTCTGTGTTTGGTCGATTTTCTGAGCCTTGCCTTGTCACTAGGGCTAGGTGTCAGCTCCTGGTTGGTCTCTCCTTCAAACGAACGACTATTATTGAACCAAGCTTCATCGACGGTCTAAATCAACTCACAAACTCTATAAAAAGGACCTAAGTCTAACCCTAATTCACATAAACTAAAATGGAGATGAGACCGTCATGTTGCTGAGGAGAGACTAAAGATAGCCATCAGAAATAGAGAGACAATTAGGAATAAATCAAAAAGCTTAAAGCAACGTCAAATCAATCAAAGCAACGCCTACAACAAAGGATAGCAACTCCAAATTCAGAATTCAGATTTCTGAATTGAAGATTCGCCATACGCTGTAAGTAGAGTGCTATTCCGATATGAATTAAATAATTGTGTTGATTTGTGTAATGTAAGAAATGGAATTGTGGCGATAATAATCTATATTTGTATGTTGCTTTGATGCAAAACGATTTGGGAATATTATGGTATACGATTGGATATTTGCAAGTACGCGATTTGCGTTGGAAACGAAATGGAATTGTGGCGATAATTAATTATATTTGTATGTTATTTTGATTCTAAACGATTTGGCAATGCTATGGTTTGATTCATACAAGTATGTGGCTTATGTTGACAACCACATGTTGTGGAATTTTGATTGGGACTTATGCAAGCACATGATTCATATTGAAAACTACATGTTTGTGGTAGTTATTTACAACACCCATTTGGTAAATGCAAGTATAAGATTCATGTTGAAACAACAACTATATGTTGTAATAGTTTATTTTGAAATTCATGCAATTCTATGATCTATTGTTATGACAACATGATGTATAATTCTATGGTCATCTTTAGTGTAATTTGATCCACTTAAGTATTATGATTCATATGAAGGTTGTAAGGACCCGTAACTTCCCCGGTAAGGAAAGAGCGGATACTTTTAGAACAACACACATCGGAACACAGACAGAAGAACATTTCATTGTATATTACAACAATTCCATCAGATACAAGAATATACAGAGTACAAATGAATAAATTACATTTAAAAAGGTTATGTTGAAATTGGCATCATAGTTCAAGTATAAAAATCATATTTTTGTGATAGTGACAAAAGCACGCATCTTTGTAAATTTGTATTAATTTTATGAACATGACTAAACTATGTTCGTTATTATGCCCAATTGAAAAACATGTTTTTAGGCTCATGTTGTTATCATAAGTTACATTAGAATTACATTAGAATTACATTCCTCTTGCAAGTTTACATAGATAAAAAAAAACCATGATGTAAGTTTAGATATGTTTATGCTATAATTCTATGAATAGAATGAAAACCATGATTCATATAAGAATTAGGTTGGGATAATTCTAGTTGAACCATACTTTTGTATTAGTGACAAAAGTAAGTACCCTTTTGTTAACATGTAGTGATTTTATGAAAACTATTAGTTTATGCCTAAATAAAAATATAGGCTTATATTTCTAGTCAAGACCATGTGCCAATAATAATGATATCTAATTTAGTTAGATTCTTGATTTCAAGTTTACATGGTTAGTTGAACCTATGATTCATGTTTAAGTATTGTTTATGCCATAATCATATGAATTGAATAATTCATGCTTAGGTATTGTTTATGCCATAATCATATGAATAGAATAATTCATGTTTAGGTATTGTTTATGCCATAGTCATATGAATAAATGATTCATGTTTAAGTATTGTTTATGCCATAATCATATGAATTGAATAATTCATGCTTAGGTATTGTTTATGCCATAATCATATGAATAGAATAATTCATGTTTAGGTATTGTTTATGCCATAGTCATATGAATAAATGATTCATGTTTAAGTATTGTTTATGCCATAATCATATGAATTGAATAATTCATGCTTAGGTATTGTTTATGCCATAATCATATGAATATAATAATTCATGTTTAGGTATTGTTTATGCCATAGTCATATGAATAAATGATTCATGTTTAAGTACTGTTTATGCCATAATCATATGAATAGATTGATTCATGTTTAAGTATTGTCTATGCATTAACCATATGAATAGAATGATTCATGTTTAAGTATTGTTTATGCCATGATTATACGAATAGAATGATTCATGTTTAAGTATTGTTTATGCTATGATTATATGGATAAAATGATTCATGTTATGCCATGATTATATGATGTTACAATTGCAAGTTCACATGTGCCTATTTTATGTTAATTGAATCGTTCGTTGCAAGTTCATGCGTTCACACTCCCCTTTTTCATGTTATCTTATAAACATCATGTTATAAGCCTCCCCTTTTCATATGGCTAAATTGGGTTTAAGTATTAAACCCAACACACCTTACATTGGAACGAACGAATAAAACGGGGGAAATGACGTTTGGGTTAAAAATATAGAACATATGTGTTGGCTTGTTTGACGCACGCCAATAACTTTGAAAAACAATTAAGTGGCATGAATAAATCTTAACCAATAAAGATGAATTTGAATAATGGGCCGCAAATATTTACATATAAAAAGAAGAAAGACAAAATATGTAAATGTAGAAAAATACGATGTGTTTAACCCGAGGTTGGATTGAGTTGTGATGTAAACCTGCCCGGAACCGCCCGGCTGTCCAGTAGTCACAACAATACCTATCCAATGTGGGTGGTTAAACACGGAGCCCAATAAGGACCCGAGGTTAGACTGAGTTGTGGCGTAAGACTGCCCGGACCCAACCGGCAACAGGCAGCTACAACAATACCTGTCTAATGTGAGAGGTCAAGGCTTTAATAAGACAATTAAGGCTGAGACATGATCGATAGGATTAAGTAAATTATATTAATACTTAATCAAAATGGAACATGCTAAACTAAACAGACTGATTGGGGGTTAGGTTTATAAAACACTTAACCAACTTAGCATGTTGGCTAGAAATAGAAAACCTAGTAGCGAGGGACCCTTTTCGCAGTAACCCTACAAGGTATCATGATACCCTGAAACTAGGCAGGGTGGGGCACGATTACTGGGCTGATTGTAAGAGGTCAAATCGACGGCGGTGGTGCAGCAGTGTAGGTTCTAACGGGGTGCGGGCGTGCACACACTCCGGCGCAGAAAAATAAGGCACTGGGCACCAGTAGCATACCTGTGCATTCTAGGATTGTGTCGGGCCGCCACCATGGGACTTGATACACCCCATGGTGGGACCAGCATAGGTAACTACAACATCGGGGGCCGTAAGACACATGTAACTATGCGAGTAGGAGCCGATCATCATAAAATGGATCACTTCACCCTAATTATGGGGTGCCCGTTGGGAATTAGTTTATATGGGTACAGAGATTAATATGGGGTACGATAGTATATTCGACCCTAGACAACTTAACTAAGTTTATGGTGCTTTCCCATTTCTAGTTTATACTTATCATACCCAGTTCTTTATTCATAGACTGAATAGTCCTAGACTTACTCAGGCTTTATGTCTGACTCTACTTTTCTTTCGTCTTCTTTTCTTCCGTTCCCCCCCAGGTCCACAGGGAGGGAATACCGCAGCTTGACCAGCCTTCATATCCAGCTTGAAGAGAAAGAATGTATTGCTTGGATCTTTTCGTTTTGGACTATGGCTTTGGACAGCAACTATGGGACTTTTGCAGTTTATTTATGTTTTCCTTATGCTTCTTTAAATAATGTAATCAAGACAGTTATGATTTTGGAAATATTGTAAGACAATTATGGCATGGTTTGTGTAACACATATTTTAATGAAATAAAAGTTGTTGTTTTCCGCTGTTCAAAAATATGTGTTCTTATATCTGTCTTGTATATCTGTGACTTATACTTATAAACCTCCACCAAAATTAGGGCATTCCCTTTGAGAGTGACCCTAACGGAGGTGGGGTGTTTCACTACTCTAACTCCGTACTCAGCTAATTTAAAAGAAAAACTAGACGTGCAGACCTATCCACTCTATTACTTCCACCCACTGTTTTGAAAATCGGACCGGACTAGTGATTGGACCGTGGTCATACATGAACCGTGGACCAATCCGACCCAGAGTTCAATATAGCCTTGATTTCCAAGTAATCGCGGTTCAACCAGAAAAACCGGGTCCAGCCATGAAAATCCGGTTTAAATACACATTTAAACTGTTGCCCGAAACTGAATTCAGCACAGAAACAACCAAATAAAAGGCACATGTTCCAGCTGTGCTTAAAAACCCACGAGCTGCATTTGTTTATACATAAAATATGCTAATGCTTTATGCGATTCTAGAATGTGGGACTACTTATATACAAGTTTGTACAAAATAGGCAAATGCTTTCAATCGTTTTATATATTTTTCTTACCAAATTCAGTTTTTCATACATTAATATACTGATTATTGAAAATTCATAAGTGTACGGTTCTTACGGTTCAACCGATCGAACTTTTAAAACTTCCGACCTTGGACTATCATGGTTCGATGTGCGACATGATTATGAAAACTGTGCTTCCACCCTAAGCAAGGTAGATGAGACTCTGACGTCTTCAATCCTATGTTTTTTAGCATAGCTATCTATCCTGCTAAACAGTAAAGCGTTTGAACCACGTATCTCTTCTATAAATACGATGTGCTTATCACCATTTCCTTCTTGTTGAAAATATTAGCTGATACTTGTGTCCATATTCATTTCTTCCTATTTCTAAAACACGCAAGCTCCATTGATAATAAACCGTAACCCAACTTCCCAGTTCAACCAATACCCTCCTTCAATGGAAATAACTGAACCCATTATTTAAATATAAATAGAACCCAACCCTTTGAGTATCAGCTAAAAGAGTCGGACGTGCATGTGTTCGAATGCATGCGTGTTCAAGTATAAGTCAACATGGTTTTGCGTGGAAGGTAAGGAGGAGCGAGGTGCGAACTGATATGCGATGGAACTTTGAAGTGTGTTGATGTTCTGTCGAATGAAGGTGAATGGTGAGGACTGAAGTGGCGGTGCTGGAGCGTAATGATGTATGCATGGGTCTGGAGTTTGGAGAGAAAGTAGTGCAGTGGAGCGGTAAACTGTTAATGGCAGAGCTGAGTTAGTCGAGGTGGGGATGTATGGAGGCGGCTTGAGCTGGGCATATGAAGCAGGGAGATGAAATGGATCTGGGGCTTTGTCTGGCGTGACTGAAAATATCGAAGAGTTGGTGGAATACTGTGTGGATCGATTTCTGGTAATGGGTGGCTAACGAAGTCCAAAGGGAGCGATGCCATGGTAAGAAGGTGAAAGGAGTGGATGCGTAAGGTGCCAGAAAGTGGGGCATGCGAAGAAAATTAGATCGGGAAATTATCATGGAGATTCCATGAAGTTTGGGGTATCAATATGTTGCATTTACGGTGTGAACGAGAGCAGGCTTCAGGAAAGAAAAGAAAGTTTGGGGAATAAGGGTTTGTTTCGAACGGTGCGGTTTTATTGGGGGTGTAGGCTTTAGGCCAATGGTCTAGTGGGCTTCCATTAAAAAAAAAGGTTAAACGTATAAAAAAAAATGGAAGCATTATTGGATGAAAGCATGGCGGAATTAGGTGGCATGGTGGAGTATAAATTGCGTGGGTGCATGAAGTCAAAATTAATGGAGCAGGTGGGAATTTGAATGCATGATTCTATTATTTATTACATTACCGTTTAGATAATTTATATGTAACATGTGCCCAATTATACGTTGACTATAAATCATACCAGCGCCCAATTATATATTCATAGACGTAACTAAGTATAAATTAAGATTTGATTAAAAAGTTTAACTAGTTTAAAATATAATTAGTTTAAAATAAAAACCATGACCATATATTTGTAATGTACTCCTATGTTATCAGAAATGAACAAACTAGAAGGCGTTGGAACTGTGCTGCCGAGCATAATGTATGAAATTGATTTGGAGCAATTTGGACGCAGTTGGGGTTTTCAATTAAATTAAACGCATGTTTAATTTAACTCAAAACGATCGTTATCTTGATAAACAAAATCTAAGGTGAGTTAAACTCACTCAGTATTCCACTTATAATTATTATAAGTCAGGTTTTATTGTTTGTGTGCTATATTTGCTATTTATTGACTGACTGGATGTTGTTTGGTTGTTGCTGAATATTTATTTATATTGTTTTTATTAAATGGTTGTTTAATTTAAATAAAATAAAAATCGTTATTTTAACGATTGACTCCAATGAAGGTAGCTTACCTCGTTAGTTACGTTTATAATAATATAAACGTTTAAAATTGAATTGGATGTTTGAATTATTATTAGTTGACTGTTACTAGTTGAATTAATTATCCATACTGATTGTAAATGGTCGTATTGAATTAACCAATTGAATACAGAGAAGAACAGGTTGGAGGAATCCAACTGGATTCATCAAATTTACGGTTTGTTTTCATGTTATATCACATGAACTATTTAACCAACCGGATTGGATGATGGATTGATTATTGATTGTTAAACCCTTGATATTAACCAATGTGAAATATTGGTTAAGGACTGAGCAGTAGATGGCCTTAATTATACACCGTTTTTATAAAGAATGGTTTACGGTAAGGTGAATCAATAGAAATGAAATTTTGAAATTTATTTTATAACCGAAAATCTGACCATGTGCGACGCACACGCCTCATCTTAATTGTTAAATGATTTACTAAAATCTACCGTGTGCGATGCACACGCCTCATCTTAATTGTTAAACGATTTTCCAAAATCTGCCGTGTGCAACGCACATGCCTCATCTTAACTATTAACTGATTGATAAAGCAAATCCTTATATTACCAGAATTGTTAAGCAAGTGGGTAAGGATTAATGTAACAATTAATAACTGAGATTAATTATTATTTTTAGTAATAATTAAAATTGGTTTATATTAAATCGATTATTAATTATTTAATAATAATCGAAGTAAATGGGATAATTTAAATTCATTATATTATTAATTAATTTAAATGAAAAGACAAAATAGAGTTGATCAACGAGTTAATCGTGTTTTAGAGTTGACCAAGTCAACTATTTTAACAGAAGGTAATTTCTAAATTAACTTAGCTTGAGCCGATTAATCTGCAATGATTTAACAAATAGTTGTTTAACTTAATGAGATTTTGAAAAGGAAATTTAATATTAATTCCAGTTAGTGGTGAAGTATATTATAAAACTTAAATTATAATAATTTAAAACATTATTTCTTAAATGAAGTTCATTTAAGTAATCGAAGCAGTAATGAATATAATTAAAATTTAAAGTGAGTTTATCAATGGGTTTACCTTTAAACCGAGTGTGGTAAATTAAGTTATAAGCGGATATTAAGCCAATTAGATAAGCTTAAAATAAAGATTACTTAATATCGAATTAAGTAAAGGAAATC
Organism: Allium sativum; assembly: GCA_030737875.1. NCBI lineage: Eukaryota > Viridiplantae > Streptophyta > Magnoliopsida > Asparagales > Amaryllidaceae > Allium > Allium sativum. Next base: position 375,040,925 of record CM060909.1, on the reverse strand, counting down.
AGGATGAAAAAGGTATTATATTAAAACAGCATTGTATAAACGAGGTTATAAAATGAGATGAGAATTTAAAGCGTTAATTTTGAATTAACGTTACTTAGTAATGGTATTAAGTGAAATTGATGAGATTTGAAATACGATTTCGTAGAGTGAATGATGGAAAGGGTTAGAAAAAGGATTCCTGTAATTGAATTGGGTAAAGGATCGAGTAATAAGATTTGTAAATAAAATCTGGATAATAAAAACAAATAGTTTAAAGGAGTTAAGATTTAAAAGTTGATTTTTAGTTTTCATTTACTTGATCAATGATTTATAAATAAATAACACTTTTAAAAAGGAGATTTCAAAAATAAAAATATTTTATAAAACCATATTTTAAATAAATGGTGAAGGAGTATTTGTTGGCATTAGAATGAATATGGGTTTTTGAATTACAATTCATATTTATCTTAAGACAAGAATGTTGTTGATCAAGGTTTGAGAGGTAATTAAAATACCCCAACTTGAACGACTTCAAGATTATCGGAGGATGATATGAGTTGTAATGATAAAGATGTTAGAAGCGATTTATTATGAGAGATAATAATGCGACGTTATTTGCAGGTAGATGTGATGAGATTTCATTATAAAGTAAAAAAAAGAATTTAAGGAAATATAGGTATTGATATTTCCAAAGTAACGGAAATAAAATGGCTAGAGAATATGATGTGATAATTTCCATAATCAAAGTAATAAAATGATTTATGAAAATATAACGATATTTTTGAAGTAAAGAGATGAGTTTAGAGTGGGTTATTTTAAAAGGATAAGAGACAGTGATTGTTTTCAAAATAACGAAACAAAAGGAGATTTTGTAACGATTGTTTTACGAACGATACATTGGATAAATTTTCCAATTATAAATAATAAGTAATGTTGCAGCAAATGAGTTGAATGATAATTGGATATGATTATAAGATATTTTTCTAATATTAAATGGAAATGGTTTGAGAATATTTGCATATTAAAACAAGAAGTGAATACTATGTTGAAAGATTTAGAAGTTTTAATTAATTATTCATTAATTATTTCTAACAAAAAAAAGGCTAAGTGACACTGTGTACTCAACCAGTAGATCCATTTTACTTTGTTTATTTGATAGTTAAATAACCGACTATCAAAATCTTGCCCATACAATTGTTGGTACAGAAAGACCGGGATCGAATTTATTCTCGAAAACCATTCCGACCAATAAGTATGAATACATGGAAGATGCTATTCAAGATGGAGCAATTGAAGACCGTGGATCTTCATAAAACGGTAGAATTACTTACAATCTCTGGTTGATCCCTAGAGATATACTGTGATTCTTTCGTGGTTGAAATCTACGGATTGCAAGGACTAATCGCTACTAATCCTTAGGGTGATGCCTATACAGGATGTAGTAGGAGGGTACCTTCGGTTCATCCTGTTCCTAGATGACGTGTATGGATGGATATCTGACAGAGTATTTCCAGAAAGGTAACGGACATTGATTTCTTCAACTGGACCAAGAGTAGAGGCAGAGAAGGAAACTTCTTTTAGCTAACACATAAAGTATGGTTGTGGACGTCAATTATTGATTTTGATGGATTTGATGATGTGGCATTCGAAGTGAATGTGATGTGCTGATTATAAAGTTAAAGCGTAGCCTCAAGCCTCATCAACCAGGAATGGTAAAAATCGGGTAGGTCGCTTGGCTATGTGGGTCGCCCCCATTAGGGTGTATTGTCAACATCTAGAGAATATTCATATTTGTTTTTCTTTTCGCTTCTGTATCTCCTGTGAATGGTTATGTTGGATCGGACCATAGGTGAAAATATATTCAGAACATTCAAGGTTAAGTGAATGGCCGATCATGTTTAGCCTGAGTTGCAAAATGTTCTTGTTGAACTCGGTGTATTCCTCTCTAGAGATACACTGTCGGAAAGGTGGTTGCCCATACCTTGCCATAGAAATCCATTCTACAATAAACGCCCGCGGTTTTGATTGTATACTATATATGTTGAGCATGAGATGCAAGCATTCTGCTAGATTGGTATCTATTTGTATTTAGACATTATTATAATATCAGAAAATATACTGATTTCAAAAACGATTTGGGTTATCGTAAGGTAAAAACCGTCCATATTTATATGTGGATTTGGTCTTACGATTATCCTTTCTTTCAAAATGGTTTTAACTTTAAAATCAAGTTGGCTATTACCCATAAACTTAGTGTGTGTTTTTCTCACTCTGGTTCACCAGACTGATCCGGTGTTTGTAATGCTCGGGTTAGCCCTGGTTGTGCAGATTCAGGTTGTTAGATGCTGTGAAGTTTAGAGACGAGCTGGAGAAGTCCAAATGTATGATATCTAGTATTATTCCACTGTGTTGTATATGGGAACAAATATTTATAACTGCCCAATATTTTGATGTAATCTGATGATTGTAAGTTTTATTTCAGGCTCTCAATAAAGTTTTTTTATTTCTATATTATATTTTGTTCCGCTGCGATGTGAGACTCCGATTCTGTGTTGGTTCTTCTTCTTGTTCTTCTATTTCTTTCTTTCTTATCTCACCCTCTAACTTCTTTCTAATAACTATCTGTGTTTTTGATACTTGGGTTCCGGCAAGTGATACAGGATTTATATTATTGTCGGAATTCAGGCTCGAATTCTCGCAGGTCATTACAGTTTGTTTGTTGCCTTATTTATAAACCTGATGGTAAATAAATTGTACTGGCGCTTTGCTTTTTATGTAAACATGAAGCCCGCCTATAACTTGCATTGTTTACTGAAACGTGGGTTGCCTTTGATTTTGCATGAATTTTGTGACCATGAGTACTTTCATTTGGCATGTAGTTAGTCGAAACAAAAATTAGGGACAGAGATATATAATTGTGAAATTGAGTTACCTGTATGTATGAAAATTTAGCAACTCCACATATTGCTTTATCTACCTTATATTGGGACTATATATATATGTAGTTATGTATGGAAAGATTGGTTCATTCTCATGTCTTGTAGCGAAGAGATCCATGTTTGCCTCGTTTTGTATACTTGAAAATACCCACATTGGTTCACATACCTTGTTTTTCCTTGATTTTATATCCATGCTTTGTTTAAAACTAAACTAATATTTCTTGGAAGTATTAACCATGAATATTTGATAAATTTGAGCATCTTAGGTAGCTACACATGACTAATGAATATTTTCACATAAGTGTATACATATTAGGGTCTGGGATACCTGTCACTTTCATTCTTATAAGTAAGTTTGTTGTGCATACACGTGACAATCCTATTTTGAAACCTGGAAACACATGATGCATTTGACCTTGTGAAATGTTTATACTACCATTAATATTTGAATCAGTAACTGCATATAATTAGAATTAATTATTATATTTTTAGTATTTTATTGAAGTTGGTTTACTTGAAATAAGTTTAATCCTAACTTGAGTGTTTTATCTTTTGCATGGAACGTCAGGGTCAGACCGAGTGTTATAGTATAAAGGTTTCAGCTATCGAGGTTAGACAATCATAGAGACATGCGCGCTCTGAATCAAGGGAAAAAAAATCTGTATATTTATTCAAAGCTATGTATTTTTTCCACTGAGTAAAATTTATTGTATAACTCTGATATTTTGTATAAAAATTATTCCGCTACACGTTATTGTATTATGTGATTCTATGTATTGATTCTACTAAACCCTGTGAGCTTAATAGCAATATGTTGTTTCGAACGATTTGAGTTGGTTTAATTACTGACTTGAAGCAGTCGGAAAGATAGGTCGTTGCAGTAGAATTAACATAGTTCATTCTAAAACACATATTCAAGGTTATATAAATAATTTTTCTTTCCTTAACCTTTTTCTTTTTGCCGGTTAATCTTTTATTTAGACGCTTAATCTAGATTTCCATTCATATGTGTTTATTTTATAGTTATTCATATCATTGTCATATTGGTTTTTAATTTCCTTTATTCCTTTTTATTCCATTCTTTAAATTTGTCTGTGTTTAAAATTTTAACTTTTACGACCATTTCCCTATCTCATTAATTTCTTTAACTTATTCTTTCTCTTGCTATTTCATTCCTAAAACCTACCAAATTTTATGAAATTCGGACTTGGTTTTATCCTTGATTGCTATAAAGTCTATATCCATAATTTTCCCAAAAAGAGATATTTTGCGTGGTATTTGCATTGGCAAGGAATTATCTTTCTATTTGTTGAAATAGACAATACAAAATATAAAAAGTAAAGAGTTGGAGAGAGCACACTAGGAATTGTTATACTAGTTTGGAATGATCTTACATCTAATCCTAAATAATTTATTATGCAGATTTTTTTTCAAAAAATAGTCTTCAATACAGTCTCCATTTCAAGGCTATGAGGTAATCCCTTTATATTTTCTTAACTCTATGTATTCTTGTTGATTCAGATATGCACCTTCACACTCACTTAAATCTAAACTAGACACCAAGCCACCCAATGGATTTGGATGGGACAACACCACACCCACTTGGATTTCAAGGACATCAAGCATAACCCCTTCATAAGAGTATTGATTTTTTTGATTTAAGCGAAATTTGTTTAGAAAATTTAAGAGAATGAGCGAGATGATAAGAAGCATAGAAAAGGAAGAATTTTGCTATAAAATTCATTAAAAAAAACCCTATATATAGAACAACGATCATATCTTTTCATGAAGAGATACGGTAAAACAGCACATCATTTTAAAATTTGAATTGAAAATTTTGGCAAGTATGTCAACATAGATATTAGTATATGTCGAGATATACCTTATATTTCTAAAAAATCATTTTAGTTTAAAAATGTTTTGAAAATGTTAAACTTTGTAACATGTTTTGAAACTTTATATACTTACTTAATCATAGTATACACACATGTTAATTTAAAGGAAACTTTAATAATATAACATTTAATCAAATTATAAAAAATATCATATTTTGGTTAATACCAAAAATCAGATGTTCGAAAACTATACGATGTTAAGTTACAAATCTCGAAATTTTAATATATAAAATACTTAAACAATTGAAAATTAATTTGAATATTCTTTGAAACGATATTAGAAAATTATTTTGAAACAAAATATTTGACTATTTTTTGAAAATGAGAGAGATCATGAAATGTTATTCGAGCTTTAACAATTTATTCGTAGACTTTATTAATTTTCTCAATATTTCAAATCTTTAAATCTTCGTACTCATGATTCTTTAATCTCTAACCTTTTAGTATTCATATCATTCTTTATTAATATTGTCATGATACTATGTAGTCTTCCTACTCATCGCCTATGTAATATCATGTATTATATATCCTGATAAATCATTATCATATCTATTTTATAATGTCATATGGATATTTACATCAAACCAATACTTATTTTACTAACGATCTCCCTTTTTGATGATGACAACAAGGTAAATAAAATATGACAAAATTTCCCTAATTCCAAACATTCCCATCATTTCAAGTCACTCTACCCTTTAATCTATACTCCTTCATAGTCTAAAGTCTATTTCAACTTGTGACACTCCACATCCCCTACAGTCATCCATATGAGGATGCATTAGGTTTTGTGAAGCGCAATAAGTATACAGTAACCAAATTTTCACAAGACAAAATAATACTTGCAGCGGAAAATTTTAACTTTTATTATTTAATAAAAATCGTTACTTCCAAATCCCAATTACAACATCATTTCATCATATTTCTCAAATACCAAACATAATAGATAAAACCGACTGTCAAATAAAGCAAACTATCAGAGTACAAAATCTTAAAAGCATATCTCTCTTTAGTAGCCATATCAAAATAAAGCAAAAGTCGAACCAATATATAAACTCAAAAAAAATCCAAGAATCCAAGTTGAAAATCACGATCATTGCGGAAGACTTTCGTGAGAACCTAAGAGAGGAGAAAGGAAGAGAGAAGGAAAAACAAAATAGGTTAGACATAAAGTCTGGCGAGTTCCAGTGATTTTTAGTATAAGCACAGATAAGCGGTATCAAGACAGATAAATAATATTAGATGAGAAAGCACAGTATAAATATACAAGTACGAAGTAAGTGGATAACAAGGTAAGAATAGTTCAGCTTCTCATTTATATCCTAAAAACAAGTTTTCTGCACCAATACTAATATAACAAGATTAGGTTTTATCTTGATTACTACCCATGCGATCGGCTCCCTATTACGTAAATACCTTGTGAGCCCCGGCAGTAAGGTGTATCAGTCCCTAACCCAGCAACTTATAGGACACAGACCTATTTACTGGCGTTACATCGTCTTAACTTTCCCATTCAGACCGATGCACGCTCATGACTCCGCCGGAACGCGCCCATACCCACCTTCCTCGTTTTGAACCTCTTACTATCCAGATCAGTAAAGTTGCCCTGACCGCTACCTAAGCGAGGCCACTAGTCCAATACCAACAGGGATACTGACTGATATGGGTTCCACACAAATCGACACAAGCCAAACACCCTAAGTGTAACATCCTAGATTTTTAATCAATTTATTTCGAATATTTAAATTTATTTTAATGTTGCATTGGATATATAAATGGATTTTATATTTAATTTATCGATTAAATAACTGATGTACGAATTAATATTGAATATATTTAATTATCATAATATGAAACAGTAATAATTGAATTTGCATATAAAATTGGATCAAACAATTCTATAGATCAATATATATTTCATTTGAATTAAAACGATAATAATAATTTATTATCGATGAATTTAATTGTTTGAAATTGATTTATATTTTTATCGAATTTAATTTAAATCATTAATTTAAATTGTTATCTCTTCTGTACAGTCGGATTAAATTTCAGAATCAGTTCCATTACGTCCGGAATAGAAAATAGTGTGGAGATGCCGGTTGTTACGATTTAATAACGGTCCAGAATTTTGTTTTGTAGGACTGCGAGATATTTTAATTATTGAATTAAAATAAAATCACATAGTAGACCAATACACTTGTTTCAGCCGACCTAATCCAATTTTCATATACGCAGACCTATCAACCAAACTTCGTTGTCTCCATCTTTCATTTCTTGTTCGTATTGTTCCTTACCTTTGTAGCAAAGTAAAATAGGGTTTTTAATGGCATGTACGTTACGTCTACTGTTTCGCACCTATATAGTGAGGCCTTCGCCTTCATTTCTTCGGTTCTAAAACCAGAAAGCATATCAAAGTCATTTCCTTTTCTTTTGTTGTTTATTTCTCTTATTAAAAATAGTTGAAAGCTTAAGATAAATGGCCTCTCCATCCTCCCTTTTGAAACCCAAATCCAAACCGCACCCTGCATCATCCATTTTCACAAATCAAACAAAAGGCTTCAGATCAAGATCTAAATGGTCAAATCTTTTCTCCATTCAATATTCGAATCCGCTAGCTACTGAACAAATCAAAATGGTCGATTTCCCTTTTCGAAAATCAAATCGAAATAATGATTTATATTTAACGTAATGCCTGAAGCTCGACTCATTACATTCGCGAATTAGGGCAGTTGGGGGGTTCATGATTTGAGGGATGGGTGCGGTGACTTGATTTGAAGAATATGGGTGTAGTTGTGGTACGCGATGGGGTAAATGGGGTGCTACGGAGAGGCCAGAAGTGACTGGAAATGGTGCGGTGGACTGAGGTAATTTTATGATGACATTTGCGTGAAGGAAGGGGGCGTTGAATCAATTGGTGATAGATTTTGGAGTAGCTGTGATGAAGACAAGGTTGCTGTTTTGAAAAAGCGTTGGTGATAAGTGAAGAAGTAGGAGGAGATGTGTGAACTCACAGTTGTTTGCAAATGAATTGAAGTGCGAAAGTAGGAAGATGGAGTGGTCTGTGTATTTGTTTAGGAAGCTAGGGTTTGTGTTTTTTTTCATGGGATGGTACGATAATTTGAGGAGTTGCAGTAGTATTGAGGTTGTTAATTTAGAGATGGCATGTCAATAAACATGAGGGAGCTTGTGTGTTTGTTTCTTGGGTGGTATTAGTGGGTTGACAGTGGAGTTTTTGGAGCATTCAACAAAGGGAAGAGAAGCTATTTGGACGGTATGGAGTTGTGACAATATTATGGTGATGAATCTGTGGATATGTGTGTAGTAGCTTGAAAGTTTGAATTGAGAGTTGGCAATGCAGCTGTTCAATGAAATGTTATAACGGATTACCGCAGTTTTTTGAACTGGTTTTAGGGGAAATGGATCGATGAATTTATGATCTGCTTCGTGGTTTTGATTGAGTTGTTGCAAAGGCAGTGAGGTATATTTATTCTACAAAATTTAATAATAAATATAAAAGTTTATTTATTTTAGTAAATTAAATAAATAGTGTTAATCGATAATTAAAATTAAATAATCGTAGGTACGAAATAAACCCATTTGAGTCGATCCATAGCTGCAATAATATGGAATTAAACAGGATATTCGACAACGAGAATCAGGTGACTAAATCTCACTTAAAAAGTACTTTTATCATTAAAAATATATTGTTGGCTGCTTGGTTGCATTTATAAATTGTTTACCAGTCTTGATTATTATATACTAGTTATATTAGGCTTGGTGATTGTGGCTATTATTATATATAGTCAATATTTCCCGCAATATTTGTAACGCCCCGACTCTATACCCACTACCGCCCAGTTCATTTCAGAGAAATGTCATAGACCATAATGGAGAATGAGGTTTTTGAAGAGCGACTGATTGTATAATTACTCCATGTGAGGAATGCACATCGAATATTGATACCGATTTAAATTTCGACATGACTATTCGACACATAAAGCAACTACACAACGGCTGTATGCAATCCGGAAAGAAGTATAAAATAGACAACAATAATAATATAAATATGGTATATCTCAGCCAGAAACAGAATAATCATATCACAAAGGCGGAATAGATATGCATAAACCAAGAGTGTGTACAACAAGTTAGTGGTCAACAAAGATCCACTAATACATGTACCATGATCTACATAAAAGAATATGTACACTACGATAGATAATGTCATAGGTACAAAAGTACATAAAGCTGCGGAGATAGAGTAGCAAGATGAAAGCAGAAGATCAACCCTATGAGAAGACCCAAAGGAGAACCTAAAATGACTTGGCTTGACCTGAGTATTATTTATAATAAAATAAACAATAAATGGATCAGTCTAGCTGTACTTATCAAATAAACAGAGATAATAAGAGATATAACGCCGGATGACATGATTCCAACTGTAATATCTAATCATAAATAAATATGAAACATGGCATGTCAACACAACTATCTCTAAATAATCTCCTAGTCAATGTAGAATGCAACATTAAAATACTAGCACACAAACATAAGTTATCGAAGTAAACATATATCAAATTGATGCGTATCACATCAAAGTAATCATAAATCATCAAAGTAAACATAAATCAAATTGACGCGTATCACATCAAAGTAATCATAAATCATCAAAGTAAACATAAATCAAATTGACGCGTATCGCATCTGTAGCGACCCGTACTTCCCCGTAAAGGAAAGGACGAATTGCTTTGAGAACAAGACAGATCAGAACAAAAACAGAAGAACATTAAATCAAATTGACGCGTATCGCATCTGTAGCGACCCGAACTTCCCTGTAAAGGAAAGAACGAATTGCTTTGAGAACAAGACAGATCAGAACACAAACAGAAGAACATTTCATTGCTTATTACAACAATTCCATCAGAATACAAGAATATATAGAGTACGAATAAGTATTACACATCATAAAATATCAGAGATTTAAATACATTACAACAGCGGAAAATAATACAAAACACAACTGAAGGAGATATACGGATACAGAGCTTTCCGAATATCATTCTAGCTATAAACTAGGATCCCTTAAGAATAAATCTGCAAAACCAAAACTATTAGCTGCCCGTGTGGAAAATAGGGGCACCCAGAGTTTAGGTTAAAACAATAAACTCCAGGTCAGTCATGTGACTGTTGTGAGAACTAAAACAGTTATTAATCTTTATTTTATAAATGAAGTAAATCAAGGGGACCACGCCGTATAACACAGAACGGGTTTCCTCCCAAGAATACTAGTGCATAGAATAAACAGCGCAATGCTTTTTGGAAAAATGAAGCTATTATAAGACCCAGGTCCCACCACACAATGCAACGCAAGCCGGAGGATAGGGTTTTACCTTATGATAGCCAAACATGCTTGGTACATTTTAAAACAAATCATTTTGATACTATTATAGTGTAAAGTGTATGAAAACAACTTCAAATATAAATGTACCAGTCATAGACGACATAGTGTCCCATACCACTATGTCGCCATAATAGGCTCTACAGTCAAAATCAAAATGTCACGTATTGGAAATTGGATTTCCGTCATGAGTCGAGGCCAGGGATGGCTCCTCACCGCTTTGAGACACTCTAGCAAATGTCTCAAGGCAACGCACTCTGGGCAGTCCTTGGAATCGGTTGGGCCGGTCCTCCGCTACATTTGAGGATTGGCAGTTTCTAAACACACGTTTACTGGTCCTATCAGATCTATCCATCGGCTCCGAAGAGATCGATATAACCAAGGCGCCTCGCAATCCAACAACCACATAGGTAAAAATAATATAAATGTCAGAGCTTGCAAAACGCTGACACCACCCATAGCTAGAAAGAAACGTCTGTTCTTCCAACGGTCCGATCCCGTTCTTAACTCATATCGAGGTGTGAGGCTCGCGAATTAACGCCATACATAAAGCTGTGCCACAAAGGCCGTGCTTTGATCATCAACCACAAGACTCTGCTTTTCAACAAATGCCTTGATCACTGCATCTTAGCATGCCACACATGCAATTCATGTCATGCGACTGATATCTATCGATATATAACCTCTGAGCTTATACATCTCAGAGAAGGGCGTTAAGCAAGAGAATAAATTCTCCACCGCCAAAATATATATATTTAATAGAAATCAATCAACACAGAATAAAATCCAATGTCAGAGACACAATCCCTTTACAAATTGGTCCTGGGTCTGAACGAAACCGGTGGCACCTTATTCCTCGTCCCGTATATCCAATACAGGAGAGAGGTCCTCGCATATCCGTTGATCTCTAAGTACGTCTGAACAATCCCCACTTATTACCTCGTCTTGGGTGTACAACCCAATCAAAACATCAATAATCATCCAAACGATGTGAAGACCTCCGGTCTTCAACCACCGTCTTCATCATCGACTTATCATCGAATCAGTTATTCAGAATGGGTATAAACCCGGCCTTTCCAAATAACTTGCATATAAAATAAACAAGTGCTATAGAAACACAACATATGCCTCATTCCAATTCTAAATACTCTTTTATTCAAATATTCACATTCTTCGGGAAAGGTTCCCATTAATTTTATCAAAGATAAATTCTTTAAAATTTATTCTTTAATCTTCCTTTGGATGTCAATTCAAACCATGTTATGGTTTTCCAAACTAGTCGGGATTAGCGCACCTTACCGAAGTAATCATTTATTTAATTTCCCAATCCCAACCTATTTATCCCATGGAGAAAAATTGGTACTACCCCATATCTAACACCACAATGTTATCAGTAAATTTAATTATCATTTCCCGTTCAAATCTAATTAAAGATTTAACTATCGCTAGGTGCAAAACTGGCGATACTCCATTCTCGATCATCTCCCAAATTTGATAATTTAAATTATCAATTCCCATTTCAATCTAATTAAAGATTCATTAAATCCCCACTTCGTTTTAATCTTCCAAAAAATCAATGTTAATGATTATTTAACTTTAGAAACACGAACATGTCACATTGACAATCTTCACCGTACTATTAATTTCTACCGATATATAACCTCTAAGCTCGTACGTCTCAGAGAAGGGTGTTAATCAAGAAAATAAATTCTCTGCCACCAAACAGATATATATTTAAAAGAGATCAACCATACAGTTCGAAATACAATGGCAGACATGTAATCCTGCCTTTAACTGGGTTAAAGAACTAATGTCATTTAAAACACAGTTCACGACAAACTCAAATCACATTCCATTATTATGGAATCTTCACGGAAAACCAAATCGATATATAATCGATATCATTTTCCGTATCCGACCAATAATATAAATGGAATATCGACAACACCTTTTAAATTCCATATGTATTAACAACCTTCCTCCACAAAATTTCATTTCGATTATTATCAAATCAGATTCCAATTTAATATATATTAAATTGGAAAACTTTACTTTGGAAAATTCCTTTTAAATCTTAATAAAAAGATTTATGAATTCCAAACCACATTTCACTGTAAATCGGGTTAAAAATGAATGTCGTTAAAAACACAGTTCACAATAAACCCAATTCACATTCCATCAGTCTCTAACCGTAAATTACTAAGAGAACAATTCCCTACGTATTAACCCCGAAGGCCGAAACCAACATCAGTTCAGTACCCAGGAAACCATTAAGGTTAACTAATCTCCAGTCAGTTTCAAATTTTCTTAACTCCATTGGGTTTAAGGAGAGTATTATTAAAGATACCATTCACGGCAAACCCAAAATCCAATTTGATATTAAATACAAGCCTCTGAATAGTAAGTATATCGGCTTATATTCAATATCAAATTCTGAAACCAACAAATATCGTATTGGAATAACGATATATATATATCTTCCAAATTCCTCCACAATATCCGTATAATCACGAAATCCAATATCGAAATATTCCGAGGATAATTTCGATTCAAATCCATTCCAATTCATATATTGGAAATTCTGGTTATATTTAAAACCATTTCAAATCCAATTTATTTATTTAAAAATATTGGATTTTTAATTCTAGTTCACAACTAGTTCATTTCGATAAAAATGTATTTTTATCCTTTAAAATATGGAGTTTTTCATCCCAAATCTTTCCAAATCATTTATTATGATTTTACACAAATTATTGATATTTTCAATAATTTTATCAAGGCCCGTACAGTCGATTTCCACAAACGGCCGTCGAACTGCACTTACAACAGCCTTTTCCAAATTTGATTTGGACGTAATTCCAAATCCAACTGTTAGATTTCAAATCTCTCATATTCTTTAGAAAGCTCTTTTCAATATGAACCCCAACGGTTCTAGTTTTAGGAGAATCCGACGGTCGGATCTCCCGTAATGTCCGTTCGAAGTCAATGGTCGAAATTCGCGAACTACCGCGGCGCAACGCATTATATTCAGGCCATTATATATATATATAATATTTCATCGATTTCTTTTTAAAACGTATTTTATAAATCGTTTAAAATTCGTTTTCAATACGATTTCAACTTCATATTCAATTTCAAATCAAAATTGAATATTCCATATTATCGATATATAAACGATAATATTTTCAAAAAATTACATTTCGAAATCATTTCCTTTTCGATATTCATTATAAAAATGAATAAAATCGATATAAATATCATTCACGTCTAAATGGCATTAATCTAATCCACACGGCTTCATATATTTAAATATATTCATGTCCATCCCAAATCGGACATCAAAACCATATTTTGATCTTTTATCGAATATCATTTTAAAATATTCGTTATTTTAAAATAAGCGTTATTTTAAAATATTCATTCTTTCTGAACTGGAATCAGACACAATCAATTACTATATAATTCGATTTATATGGATTTCATACACACATGTACACAACAACGATCAAATACAGTCAACCATCATCTAGAGTGCATTCTACACTACATAAGCATCAAATATAAATATTCAATGCTTATAACAGCCTGTCAACCAACCGATTGACATACAACTAAATATTGGGATTAGTGTATGTCCAATATCATCCAAATACCCGTGTGGGGTTTCAATCAACAAATAATGAAGTTTATTTGTGCAGTTGGGCGTTGTGTAAAATTTATCGTCCCAATCAATATCAGTCAAATGTGTGTACATAAACAAATCGTTTTGATTTGTAAATAAATAGTTATTTTATTCATATATCCATTAAAAATTATATTTTTAACTATAAAATATTTATTTCCATTCCACATCACACAATCAATTTTCACAACACAGTCAAACAAACAAACAAGTCGTCCATGGTTTGTTGACGATGGGTGTCGGGTGCTGCTAAGCACCATCTGCATCCTAGTATATATTTCAAACTAGAAAATAAAATAAAAGTGAGGAGTTCTCACCTTTGGGATCCACTCCGCCGTGCTTTGATTATCGATCTATTTAGTATACCTACGTTAAAAATTATATTTTTAACCGATCAATAGTTATTTCTTTTTATGATTATTCTACAAATAACATACATAAGCTAAACATTATATTTTTATCTTTCTAAAAATAATTTCATATTTTTATAACAACGCTACATAGTTAAAAATCACAATTTTCTATCGCTATTGAATATATAATAATCACATCTTTCTCTATTATATAAAATCCTATTTTTATAATCTCTACAATATAAAATCATATTTTTATTATCTCTATAACATAAAAATCATATTTTTATTATCTCTATAATACAAAAATCATATTTTTAATTTACTACTCATATAAAAATTATATTTTTATTCGCCAGAAATATAAATAAAAATCCTATCATTTCATGCATATATAAAAATCTAATTTTTATAACTTTTCATATTATAAAAATCATATCTTTCCTTTCTAAAGATCTAATCTTTTTATTTTTTAAAAAAATCAAATCTTTGAATGCTAAAAAATCTAAACGTTAAAAAATAAAAATCTAAACTTTTTATATAAACAAAAATCAAAATTTTATAATCTCTATATATTTTTAAAACTGGAATAAAAATAATATTATATAAAAAAAACTCACAGCGGCTTAGGGTTAAGGGAAAGGGCAGTGCCGAAATTCACAGGTGGCGCTGGGGGTTCAGAGGTGGTCGTGGGCGGCGTGGGGCCTTCAGGTGGTGGTGCGGTGGTGCAAGTGGGCGGTGACAACTGTTCATGTGTTGCGGGGGAGGGCGCGTCGTATGGGGAGTGGAGGGAGGAACGAAGAGGCTGGAGGGGAGAGGATCGGCGAGGAGGAAGGTCAACGGCGGTGGGCGCGGCGTGGGGCCAAGCGGCGGTGGCTCTGTTCTCTGTTTTTTTTTCTTAATTCGATTTCTGTTTGAATGAACCGAGGGGGGGGGGGTAGGAGATAGAGGGGTTGACCTTGAAGAGAGGAAAGGTGGGGGTGAATTTAAAAATATATATTTTATATTCTTCTAAATTCCCAAAAAGCAACTTTCATTTTCAAACTCTAAACAGGACCCAACGACTTTCGTCCATAAAGTGTTACGCCCATTCCGGACACAATGGGCTATGTCCGGTAAGCCAATTCGACTGTTTCGATCAGTTTCCGTCAAAATCAAAATATAAATCTATATATTCAATTTTGAACGTACATTTCAATTTACCGGGGCCACATACGGACTCTAAAAATTCCCGAAAATATTTTCTACCTTCGTATTGACGATACGGTTCTAACAAAACTAATTTCGTCAAATTTGGAGACCGTTTGAAAAATGGCCATTTTCTGGTCGATCCAAATTGACTAAAATTATCAATACACATTTTCTTTTGCCACGATCACATATTGATTTCAAAAAATTATGAAAATTGGAACCGAGCAATAACTTGACATCCCGGATCCAACAAAAGTGGTTTCGTCGAAAACGGAGGTCGTTTGCAGAATCGCTATTTTTAAGGGATATATTTCCATAGCGACTATTTTGAATTTTCAACTGGGCATAACTTTTTATCTCCACTATGAAATTTCAATTTTTTCGGATTCGTTATAATGATATTCTCAAATAGATTCTAATATTCTTAGTTTCGCTAAAATTCGGTTTATTTTGAATCTTGTACATTCATTTGAAATTTGAAATCGAATTTTCAAACTACCACGTCATTTTCGATTCCTTTTATAATTAAAAATAAATATATTCTAACGTCGGTTCAAATAAATATATACGTTCTAATTCTATTCAAAATAAATTTCTCGTCGTTATTATTTAAAATAATTCATTTTAAATATTCAAAATTCATTATAATTGCCAAAATAAATAAATTAAATTGGTTCTTATTTTCCGGGTTGTTACAATCTCCCCCTCTTAAAATCTTTTCATCCTCAAAAAGGAATGGAGCTGAAAGTTGTTTACTAATCAACTCAACTTTCATTTTGGCTTTCATTCTTCAACTTTTCAGTTTCTAAGAATTTTCCAATTCTTCAAAAATTTGGCTAACACCCTAAATTTTCGAAAAAAATCGCCATAACCTCCTTTATACGGGAGCACCGGGAAAATGTCCAAACCTCCACATAGGCCCTCTCATCTCAAAAAGTTAAAGAAAAAGCCAAGCGGCTAGCCAAGCGGCTAGCCAATCGGCTCATAAAATCATCCAAACCCAATAAATTAGTAAACATGTACCTATTTGTCGGGCATACAATTTTATTCCTCTGCTCTAGCCTCCTTACTATGACTTGTTCAATGTATATACATGTATATGCACGCATTTCCAAACAATTTTCAATACAGTTCAATATTTGGTTCAATTTGGCCTAAATTTACCTTTCTTTCATATGTTGGTTTAAAGGAATAATCATACAACACAACCATCAATCAATTAGTTGATTAGCTTTTTCAAATGCATAATTTTGATATATATACAAAAAATCATGTTTTTAATGCAAATTCACAACAATAGACCCTATCTAGTTTTGGTTCTCACACCAGCCAATTGGAAATATATCGATATCTCACTTTCGAAACTCGAACAAAAACACTGATGATGTACGTACTATAGCGACCATCAGAACCATCTCCGGGCGACCAGAGTGTGATTCTATATCTATCCAGTATATTAAAACTTCGAATACATGTTTGCAAGGCGTATATGCAAAATCTTTATGCATTGGATTGTCCAAATTTAATATAAATAAAATATTCAAATACGTTGAATAAGGTTTAAATCTTCAAAACAATTTTTTTTCACTTTTAAAAATATACTCTTCACACTCATTCTAGGATACTACTAATCCCATCTCTAACGAGTCATTCTCATCGGATATTACTAATCCAATCTCTGATGAGTTCTTTCGTTTGGTTCTAACGTGTCTTGTTCTCGAGCTCTGTAAACCAGAGCTCTGATACCAAATGTGGCGACCCGAACTTCCCCGTAAAGGAAAGAACGAATTGCTTTGAGAACAAGACAGATCAAAACACAAACAGAAGAACATTTCATTGCTTATTACAACAATTCCATCAGAATACAGGAATATACAGAGTACGAATAAATATTACACATCATAAAATATCAGAAATTTAAATACATGACATCAGCGGAAAATAATACAAAACACAACTGAAGGAGATATACGGATACAGAGCTTTCCGAATATCATTCCAGCTGTAAACCAGGATCTTGTAAGAATAAATCTGCAAAACCAAAATTGCTAGCTGCTCGTGTGGAAAATAGGGACACCCAGAGTTTAGGTTAAAACAATAAACTCCAGGTCAGTCATGTGACTGGTGTGAAACCTAAAACAGTTATTAAATGAAGTAAATCAAGGGACCACGCCGTATAACACGGAATGGGTTTCCTCCCAAGAATACTAGTGCACAGAATAAACAGTGCAATGCTTTTTGGAAAAATGAACCTATTATAAGACCCAGGTCCCATCACATAATGCAACGCAAGCTGGAGGAAAGGGTTTTACCTTATAATAGCCAAACATGCTTGGTACGTTTTAAAACAAATCATTTTGATACTATTATAGTGTAAAGTGTATGAAAACAACTTCAAATATAAATGTATCAATCATAGACGGCATAGTGCCCGATACCACTATGTCAGCATACTAGGCTCTACAATCAAAACCGAAATGTCGCATATTGGAAATTGGATTTCCGTCATGAATCGAGGCCAAGGATGGCTCCTTACCGCTTCGAGACACTCTAGCAAATGTCTCAGGACTACGCACTCTGGGCAGCCCTTGGAATCGGTTGGGCCGGTCCTCCGCTACGTTTGAGGATTGACAATTCCTGAACACACGTTTCCCGGTCCTATCGTACCTATCCATCGGCTCCGAAGAGACCGATATAACCGAGGTGCCTCACAATCCAACAACCACATAGGTAAAAATAATATAAATGTCAGGTCTTGTAAAACGCTGACACCACCCATAGCTAGAAAGAAACGTCGTATTCTTCCAACGGTCCGATCCCGTTTTTAACTCATACCGAGGTGTGAGGCTCGCGAATTAATGCCATACACAAAGCTATGCCACAAAGGTCGTGCTTTGATCATCAACCACAAGACTCTGCTTTTCAACAAAGCCTTGATCACTACATCTCAGCATGCCACACAGGCAATTCATGCCATGCGATTGGTATCTATCGATGTATAACGTCTGAGCTCGTACGTCTCAGAGAAGGGCGTTAAGCAAGAGAATAAATTCTCCACCGCCAAACAGATATATATTTAATTGAAATCAATCAACACAGAATAAAATCCAAAGCCAGACACACAATCCCTTTACAAGTTCGTTCTGGTTCTGAACGAAACCGGAGGCACCTTATTCCTTGTCCCGTATGTCCAATACAGGAGAGAGGTCCTCGCATATCCATCGAACTCCAAGTACGTCTGGACGATCACCACTTTTTACCTTGTCTTGGGTGTACAGCCCAATCAAGACATCAGTAATCATCCAAATGATGTGAAGACCTTCGGTCTTCAACCACCGTCTTCATCATCGACTTATCGTCGAATCAGTTATTCAGAATGGGTATAAACCCGGCCTTTCCGAATAACTGGCGTATAAAATAAACAAGTGCTACAAAAACATAACATATGCCTCATTCCAATTCTGAATTCTCTTTTATTCAAATATTCACATTCTTTGGGAAAGGTTCCCATTAATTTTATCAAAGATGAATTCTTTAAAATTTATTCTTTAATCTTCCTTTGGATGTCAATTCAAACCATGTTATGGTTTTCCAAACTAGTCGGTATTAGCGCACCTTACCAAGTAATCATTTATTAAATTTCCCAATCCCAACCTATTCATCCCATGGAGAAAAACTGGTACTACCCCATAACTAACACCACGGTGTTATCGGTAAATTTAATTACCATTTCCCGTTCAAATCTAATTAAACATTTAACTATCGCTAGGAGCAAAACTGGCGATACTCCATTCTCGATCATCTCCCAAATTTGATAATTTAAATTATCAATTCCCATTTCAATCTAATTAAAGATTCATTAAAACTCCACTTAGTTTTAATCTTCCCAAAAATCAATGTTAACGATTATTTAATTTTAGAAACACGAACATGTCGCATCGACATTCTTCACCATACTATTGGTTTCTACCGATATATAACCTCTAAGCTCGTACGTCTCAAAGAAGGGTGTTAAGCAAGAGAATAAATTCTCCGCCACCAAACAAATATATATTTAATAGAGATCAACCATACATTTCGAAATACAATGACAGACATGTAATCCTGCCTTTAACTGGGTTCAAGAACTAATTTCATTTAAAACACAGTTCACGACAAACCCAAATCACATTCCATTATTATGGAATCTTCACGGAAAACCAAATCGATATATAATCGATATCATTTTCTGTATCCGACCAATAATATAAATGGAATATCGACAACGCCTTTTAAATTCCATATGTATTAACAGCCTTCCTCCACAAAATTTCATTTCGATTATTATCAAATCAGATTCCAATTTAATATATATTAAATTGGAAAACTTTACTTTGGAAAATTCCTGTTAAGTCTTAAAAAAAAGATTTATAAATTCCAAATCACATTTCACTATAAATAGGGTTAAAGAACGAATGTCGTTAAAAACACAGTTCACAATAAACCCAATTCACATTCCATCAGTCTCTAACCACAAATTAATAAGAGAACAATTCCCTAAGTATTAACCCCGAAGGCCGAAACCAACATCAGATCAATACCCAGGAAACCATTCAACTTAACTAATCGCTAACAAGTTTCTAATTTTCTTAACTCCATTGGGTTTAAGAACAGTATTATTAAAGATACCATTCACGACAAACCCAAAATCCAATTTGATATTAAATACAAGGCTTTGAATAGAAAGTATATCGGCTTATATTCAATATCAAATTCTGAAACCAACAAATATCGTATTGGAATAACGATACATATATCTTCCAAATTCCTCCACAATATTCGTATAATCACGAAATCCAATATCGAAATATTCCAAGGATAATTTCGATTCAAATCCATTCCAATTTATATATTGGAAATTCTGGTTATTTTTAAAACCATTTCAAATCCAATTTATTTATTTAAAAATATTGGATTTTTAATTCTAGTTCACAAGTAGTTCATTTCGGTAAAAATATATTTTTATCCTTTCAAATGTAGAATTTTTCATCCTAATTCTTTCCAAATCATTTAATATGATTTTACACAAATTATTGATATTTTTAATAATTTTATCAAGGCCCGTACAGTCAATTTCCATAAACGGTCGTCGAACTGCACTTACAGCGACCTTTTCCAAAATTGATTTGGACGTAATTCCAAATCCAACCGTTAGATTTCAAATCTCTCATATTTTCCAGAAAGCTCTTTTCGGTACGAACCCAACGGTTCTAGTTTTGGGAGAATCTGATGGTCGGATCTCCCGTAATGTCCGTTCGAAGTCAATGGTCGAAATTCACGAACTGCCGCAGCGCATTCTATTCAGGCCATTATATTATATATATATAATATAAATAATATATATTTCATCGATTTCCTTTTAAAACATATTTTATAAATCGTTTTAAATTCGTTTTCAAAACGATTTCAACTTCATATTCAATTTCAAATAAAAATTGAATATTCCATATCATCGATATATAAATGATAATATTTTCAAAACATTATATTTCGAAATCATTTCCTTTTCGATATTCATGATAAAAATGAATAAAATCGATATAAATATCGTTCACGTCTAAATGGCGTCAACCTAATCCACACAGCTTCATATATTTAAATATATCCGTGTCCATCCCTAATCGGACATCAAAACCATATTTTGATCTTTTACCGAATATCATTTTAAAATATTCGTTATTTTAAAATAAGCATTATTTTAGAATATTCCTTCTTTCTGAACTGGAATCAGATACAGTCAATTACCATATAATTTGATTTATATGGATTTCATACACACGTGTACACAACAACAATCAAATATAGTCAACCATCATCCAAAGTGCTAACTACACTACATAACCATCAAATATAAATATTCAACGCTTATAACAGCCTGTCAACCAACCGATTGACATACAACTAAATATTGGGATTAGTTTATGTCCAATATCATCCCAATACCCGTGTGTGGTTTCAATCAAGAAATAATGAATTTTATTTCTACAGTTGGGCGATTTGTAAAATTTATCGTCCCAATCAATATCAGTCAAATGTGTGTACATAAACAAATCGTTTTGATTTGTAAATGAATATTTATTTTATTTTTAACTATAAAATATTTATTTCCATTCCACATCACACAATCAATTTTCACAACACAGTCAGACAAACAAACAAGTCGTCCATGGTCTGTGGACGACTGGTGTCGGGTGCTGCTAAGCACCGTCTGCATCCTAGTATATATTTCAAACTAGAAAATAAAATAAAAGTGAGGAGTTCTCACCTTTGGGATCCACTCCTCCGTGCTTTGATTGTCGATTGATTTAGTATACCTACGTTAAAAATTATATTTTTAACCAACCAATAGTTATTTCTTTGTATGATTATTCTATAAATAACATACATAGGCTAAAAATTATATTTTTATCTTTCTAAAAATAATTTCATATTTTTATAACAACGCTACATAGTTAAAAATCACATTTTTTTATCGTTAATGAATATATAATAATCACATCCTTATTTTCTCTATTATATAAAAATCCTATTTTTATAATCTCTATAATATAAAAATCATATTTTTATTATCTCTATAATATAAAAATCATATTTTTAATTTGCTACTCATATAAAAATTATATTTTTATTTGCTAGAAATATAAATAAAAGTCCTATCTTTTCATGCATATATAAAAATCGAATTTTTATAGCTTTTCATATTATAAAAATCGTATCTTTCCTTTCTAAAGATCTAATCTTTTTATTTTTAAAAAAAATCAAATCTTTGAATGCTAAAAATCTGAACTTTAAACAATAAAAATCTAAACTTTTTATATAAACAAAAATCAAATTTTTATAATCTCTATATATTTTTAAAACTGAAATAAAAATCATATTATATAAAAAAAACACACAATGGCTTAGGCGTAAGGGAAAGGGCGGTGCTGGAGTTCGCAGGTGGCGCTGGGGGTTCAGAGGTGGTCGTGGGCGGCGTGGGGCCTTCAGGTGGTGGTGTGGTGGTGCAAGATGGGGGTGACGGTTGTTTATGAGTTGTGTGGGAGGGTGCGTCGTATGGGAAGAGGAGGGAGGAACGAGGAGGCTGGAGGGGAGAGGATCGGCGAGGGGGAAGGTCAGCGGCGGTGGGCGCGGCGGTGGCTCCGTTATTTTTTTTCTTCTTAAATCGATTTCTGTTTGAATGAGCCGGGGGGGGGGGAGGGGGCGTTAGGAGATAGAGGGGTTGACCTTGAAGAGAGGAAAGGTGGGGGTGTATTTAAAAATATATATTTTATATTCTTTTAAATTCTCAAAAAGCAACTTTTATTTTCGAACTCCAAACAGGGCCCAACGATTGTCATCCATATATAATTGCCCCTATTTCGAACACAATGGGCTATGTCCGGTAAGCCAATTCAATTGTTTCGATCAGTTTCCATCAAAATCAAAATATAAATCTATATATTCCATTTTGAACGTACATTTCTGTTTACCGGGGCCATATACGTACTTTAAAAATTCCCGAAAAATATTTTCTAGCTTCGTATTGATGATACGGTTCTAACAAAATTAATTTCATCAAATTTGGTGACTGTTTGAAAAATGGCCATTTTTTGGTCAATCCAAATTGACTGAAACTGTCAAAACACGTTTTCTTTTGCCACGCTCACATATTGATTTCAAAAATTATGAAAATTGGAACATAGCAATAACTTGACATCCTGGATCCAACAAAAGTGGTTTCATCGAAAACGGATGTCGTTTGCAGAATCGCTATTTTTTAGGGCCATATTTCCGTAGCGACTATTATGAATTTTCAACTGGACATAACTTTTTATCCCCACTCTGAAATTTCAATTTTTCGGATTCGTTAGAAATATATTCTCAAATAGATTCTAATTTTTTGCTTCCGCTAAAATTTAGTTTATTTTGAATCCTGTACATTCATTTGAAATTTGAAATCGAATTTTCAAACTACCGCGCCATTTTCAATTGCTTTTATAATTAAAAATAAATATATTCTTACATCGATTCAAATAAATATATACGTTCTAATTCTATTCAAAATAAATTTCTCGTCCGTATTATTTAAAATAATTCTTTTTAAATATTCAAAATTCTTTATAATTGCCAAAATAAAAATTTTAATTTGTTTTTGATTTTTTGGGTTGTTACAATCAAAGTATCATAAATCATCAAAGTAAACATTCATAAAGGGGCAGGCCTGTTCATAGATTAGATACAAACTTTAGGTTGTGAACCCTATTGTTGGAGCCGAAGCTCCCCATAGTGCCGAGTCGTGACCCCGGAAAGAGAAAACACTTAAATCGTGAAATCTCTAGAAAACATCATAAAGGGGGGCAGGTCTGTTCATAGATGAGATACGATCTCTAGATAGCGAACCCATTTGTTTGAGTTGAAGCTCCCCACGAAACCGGGTCGTGACCCCAGTAGACGAAATCATAAATCATAGATAATCATAGAGGAAAACATAAATCATAGAAAATCATATAAAGTTGGACCGAAGTCCCATAGATGAAGGTCACAAATCGTATATTCCCACTCGGGCGATCGCAAACCAAACAACTATGTCATAGAGGCGGATACCATGGATCCGGGTAAATAGGAATTACTCCGAGCTAGTTAATATAAGAAAATAGCTATATTTCCCATAACCACATGCTATTCTCGAATATTTACACACTCGTAACTGGTTCCTATTCAAAACAGAGAAAATCATAGAAGGAGCATTGCCACGGTTTTCAATCGGACGAGTCCAAGAATTAACCATCGAAGCAAAAGCAAGGGAGATTTTGCTAAGATGTTTAATTGGATTTCTCATACGAACAAGAAAAAGGTTTATAAAATATATACTAGTAGATTTGAAGAAGGTTCATAAAAGGATTTCGTAAATTAGCTTCATATAATGAAGTAAGATTGGAAACCATTTTAATACGAGAATTTGATATCTACTAAATAACATAAAACCTCTTTATATAATTTCAAAGTGGCAATAAACAATAGTACGGTTGTCAAGGTAAATCGATTAAGGGGATTCACGTCACAACGACGTGATTTCAAATAATAAATCATCAAATATAAATTCATTAAATCGAATATACATATAGCTCGTAGTGAATCCAATGATATTAAGAAACGATTAGAAATCACCCTAGAGCGACAGGAAACAAAAACACAAAACTAGGGGTCATAGGTCAAAGTATGATCACCAAGGTGATTGATAAATGCGTAGTTCATATTACAACAACATACAAGAAATCAAAGGGATAACAGTTGTAATTCCGATCAACGAACGAATCGAAATCCCAAACTAGCACCCGAAGGTTTTAAACTATATCAGAATGGACTCGAAGGATATCAACTCAATAATTCGCATTTTAATTGCGCGAATGATATTAACAAGAGTATTGAAATCTATTCCAATTTAGTTTATCAGATTGGAAAACCTCTCTTTAGAAAATTCCATTAAATCTTAATTAAAAGTTTTATAAATTCAAAATCCTCACTTTCAGGTTGTAGTGTTTGTTGTTGCGATTCCAGCGCACCTGAGTTTGCGAATTTCTGACGTCGTATGAGAAATTATGATCGTTTGAAAATTAACAATTTTTGCCTTTTGACAGACGTCTGTTTATGCGTCGGTCAGACGTCTGAGCAGATGCAAAAAGTTACTGTAGTCACAGAGAGTTCTACAGACGTCTGTTGCGTCAGTCAGACGTCTGAAGCGGTGCAACAGACGTCTGAGTTGAAGCCAATAATTATGTTCATTCCGGAGAGTTCTATAGACGTCTGTTGCGTCGGTCGGACGTTTGAAGCGATGCAACAGACGTCTGAACTGAGCCAAATATTACATTTTGCCTAGGTAATGATATGCAATCGATTTTCCTGGACCTCCCGCATTAATTCTAAATGTTTAGAGGGCTTGCATACACTCTTTAAAGCACAAAAACAACATGCATATACACACATTCACATGCAAAAACATATATACATAAGGTAGCAATGATTTTGATTATATATTCAAAATATGAACTGAATTCCAAACTAAAGCCTACATAAGCGATTCAAGCGACTTGTGAAGACATAGAACTTTGTCGGGGGACCATGGAGCTTCGCAACATCACCAAATCAACTCAAAACACATGCACAAGATCGTGTAAACAATCCTACTTATAATTTCAACTGAATGGAACATAAACATATGGTATCGGCTAAGTTACAGTAACATAACCAATTCAATGGCAGATGCAAACATATATGGACACTAAATTACTCTTGTACAAGCAAATGGCTTGTGGCATAGATGTGAGTTTATAAAGAACTCACCTTGGTTTCATACGGAGGAAGAACAAGCACCAATACACACAAAGAACCTCTCTTTCTCTAATAGCTCCTCAAAAACCGTCTCATGAACACAAATAAAGATACATGAGTGTTAGGGCACACTAAAAATTCGAAGTTGAGAGGAGAGAAAGGTAGAAAGCGAGTAGAGAGAGAGAGCTTACCCTTGTTCTCCTTAGATTAACACATGATTGGAGCTTCAAATTGCAAAACCTAGGTGGCAATTTCTATTTCCCTTTCCACTCTCTCCATTTTTTTGCCTTAGGAAACAAAAATGAAGTGAATGAGAGGAAAGGGAGAAGGGTTGGGCTGATAGGAATAGTGGGAGAGGTTTAAACAAGCCAATTTGGTTAGTTTAACCACAACTAAGCCCATTTTTGGAGCCCGAAAATCCGTAACTCCAAACATATCGTAGTTTATAGTCAAAAAGGTTGTAAACGACGTTCCGGACTCAATGGAAGTGGTCCTGAGTCCTAATTTTATCGTTTGTGAAAAACGATATTTTGAGTGACACATTGGATACGATGACATATTTAAATAAAAATATTTAAATCTACTATCATGGAATGAGCGGGTTGTTACAGACTTCCCCCCTTAAAAGAATTGCGTCATTGCAATTCCTTAAGATTAAAGTAATAGGTCACAACCAAAAATTATATCACGAAGTTGTACAACAAGAACCGATACGAAATGAAAAGATCACATCAAAGGCTAGATGAGATCCCAATTTCGTCTCGCAAGAGCATAAAAACTAGAGTTCAATCTTGAACTTCATTACCAATGAAGGTAGTCATCCCAAACTGATAAAATAATTCCTGAAAAATTCATAAGCGCTATGAATTCAAATAGACTCGCCTTTCTTAGTATGATTGTAACAACCCGTAAAATGCGAGCCAGTTTGAAAATTTTATTTTGGCAATTTTAGCGGATTTTGAATATTTAAAATAGATTATTTTAAATAATATCGACGAGAAATTTAGTTGAATAGAATTCGAACGTATATATTATATATACGTCGTCGTTAGAATATATAATAATTATATATAATTATAAATAGAATTGAAAATGGCGCGGTAGTTCGATAATTCGATTTCAAACTTCAATTGAATGTACCGGGTGCAAAACAATCCGGATTTTAGTGAAACCAAAAATAATGGAATCTAATAGTGAATATCTTTCCAACGAATCCGAATAATCGAAATTTCATAGCGGGAATCAAAAGATACGTCCAGTTGAGAATTCAGAATAGTCGCTATGGAATTTATATATATTTTATATAATATATATAGCCCTTAAAAATGGACATTTTGCAAACGACCTCGGATTTCGACGAAACCAGTTTTGTTGGGCCCGGGATGTAAAGTTATTGCTAGGTTTCAAATTTCATAATTTTTCGAATCAATATGTGAGCGTGGCAAAGGA
Source organism: Allium sativum (assembly GCA_030737875.1). Classification (NCBI taxonomy): domain Eukaryota; kingdom Viridiplantae; phylum Streptophyta; class Magnoliopsida; order Asparagales; family Amaryllidaceae; genus Allium; species Allium sativum. The sequence continues at coordinate 375,013,689 of CM060909.1, read as the reverse complement.
AAACGCGTTTGACCAGTTTCAGTTGATTTTAATCGACTGGAAATTGGCCATTTTTCATACGGTCTCAGAATTCAACGAAACTAGTTTTGTTAGGACCGTATCGTCAATACGAAGCTAGAAAATATTTTTCTGCAATTTATAGAGTTAGTTTGTGACCCCGGTAATTTGAAATGTGCGTTTAAAATTCAATATAGTGATTTAAATGAAAATTCAAAAGGAAACTGATTCAAACTATCAATTCAGCTTGCGGTACATATCCCATTGTGTCCGGAACGGGGGTAAAACGCTATGGACGATAGGCGGTGGGCCTCGTTTCGAGGTCGTATGTGAAAGTCAACTTTTTGCCAAATAAAATAATTAAATAATTAAAATAAATAAAATAAAATAAATTCCCTTTATCTTCTGGACCCCCCCCCCCCTTATTTTTCATTTACGTTCAGATTCAAAACAAAAAAAAAAAACCTAAAATTTAAAATCGCTCAGCCGACGCCACCCTCCAATGCTTCGCCGACGTCAAGCCACCACCGGAGGCGCCCACCACCCAACCCCGACGTCCAGCCACCCCCGCCGCCTCTCCTTTTTCCCCCCTCTCTAATTCGAGCTCGATTGTCTCGAATCCCCTGACCCCAAAAACCCGATGCCGCCCTCCTCCACGTCGAGCGCCACCAACCTCCGCCTGAAACCCCCCCCAAGTCGACGCAGACAGCGTGAAGAACCCCCCCTCACGGTAAGTATTTTGTAATTTGTTTTTGTTAATTTAAAAAAAACTGTATGTTGTTAATTTTAAAAACTGTATGTTGTTAATTTTAAAAACTGTATTTTGTTAATTTTAAAAACTGTATTTTGTTAATTTTAAAAACTGTATGTTGTTAATTTTAAAAACTGTATTTTGTTTATTTTAAAAACTGATTTATAAAGGATTTAAACTTCAAAAGTAAAAACGGATTTTTAAAAGAAGTTAAAACTGATTTTGTTTTAAAGTAAAAATAGGATTTTTTATATGTTGAAAGTCGAGATAAAAATCATATTTTTATATATTGAAAGTCGAGATAAAAATCATATTTTTATATATTGAAAGTCGAGATAAAAATTCGATTTTTATATATTGAATAACATAGTAAAAATTCGGTTTTTACATATGTAGTGGAAGCAGCAACGAAGGTGACAAAAAGGCGAAACGACGAAGACTTCTGCAAATGAAGAGCCGTGGAGCTAGGATAGCTATAGGTGAGAATTTCTCACCTTTCAATTTTATTTCTAGTTATATATATATATATACTAGGATGCAGACGGTGCTTAGTAGCACCCGACACAATCGTCCACAGACCATGGACTTGTTTGTTTGGCTGTTTGGTTATTGATTGTGATATTGGTTTGAATGTGGTTTGTGGTGTGGAAAAAAAAATCGAATCGATAAATTGGTTAGGATTAGACGTGCGCCGTTATAAGGCGAAGGAGTAAGGCTAGGTTAGACACTTACTCCAAATCTTGTGGTTTGCATAATAAAATTGATATGATTGATGTGTGAATGGCGTGGGCCTTCACTAGACCGGGGATAAGGCTAGGCCTTGTCCCGTTTCTAGTATCGTGCCGTTATGCCGCCGAAATTTTCTAAAATATGTTAGAAAATAAAAATATCATTTTATTGTGTAAATGAATAATAGAAATTCATATGTAGGAATAAAATGTTTTATCGTTAAAAATATAATTTTTAACGTGAATATGAATATAGTGAAAGTGAATAAATAAATATTCATTTACAGACCAAACGGTTTGTTTATGTACACCTATTTGAAGGACATTGATTGGGTCGATAAATTTTACACATCGCCCAACTGCACAAATAAAATCTGTGTTTGATTGTTTGAAAACCCCACACGGGTGTTGGGATGAAATATGAATTTCACTCATCCTGATTGATTAAATATGTCGATCGATTGATTGACAGGCTGTTATAAGCGTTGAATATCTATATTTGATGCTTATACAGTGTAGTGCACTTTGGTTGATGGTTGATTATTTTTCAATGCTATGATATACATGTGTTGTATGAAAATCCATATAATTAACCTTATATGGTAATTGATTGGGTCTCATTCCAATTTGAAAAATAAAGAATATTATAAAATAAAAGTTCATGTTTTGACAGTACTCATTCATTGAGATTGGTCATGTGTTGAACGAAATATTTTGATAATAACAACTATTTTGAAAAAGAAATATTTGAAATAGAATGTTTGAAAATAGAAATTTATGAAGCCGTGTTGATTAGATTGACGCCATTTTGACGTGAACGATATTTATATCGATTTTAAAACGATTTTGAAATGAATTGAATTGAAAACGATTTCGAAATGAATTGAATTGAAAACGATTTCGAAATGAATTGAATTGAAAACGATTTCGAAATGAATTGAATTGAAAACGATTTCGAAATGAATAAAATTGAAAACGATTTCGAAATGGATTGAATTGAAAACGATTTCGAAAGGAATTGAAAACGATTTCGAAATGAATTGAATTGAAAACGATTTCGAAATGAATTGAATTGAATAGAAATGAATTTTAAAACGAATTTATAAAGGAGAATTCAATTTTGAATTGAATTGAAAAGAAAGTTGAAATTGCTTTTGAAAACGATTTTAAAACTATTTATATAATTCGTTTTAAATAGGAATCGACGAAATATATATTATATATATTATATATATAATATAATGGCCTGAATAGAACGCGCCGCGCCGCGGCAGTTCGTGAATTTCGACCATTTATTTCAAACGGACATTACGGGAGATCCGACCGTCGGATTCTCCTAAAACCGGAACCGTTGGGTTCGTATCGAAAAGAGCTTTCTAAAGAATATTAGAAATTTGAAATCTAACGGTTGGATTTGGAGATACGTCCAAATCAAATTCGAAAAAGGGCGCTGTAAGTGCAGTTCGATGACCGTTGATGGAAATCGACTGTACGGGCCTTGATAAAATTATTAAAAATAGTAATAATTTGTGTAAAATCATAAGAAATGATTTGTGAAGATTTGGGATGAAAAACTCCATATTTGAAAAGATAAAAATAGATTTTTATCGAAATGAACTAGTTGTGAACTAGAAATATAATTCTATTTATTTTTAAATAAATAAATTGAATTCGAAAAGGGTTTTGAAAATAACCAAAATTTCCAATGATTGCATTGGAGTGGATTTGAATCGAAATTGTCTTCGGAATATTTCGATGTTGGAATTCGTGATTATACAGGTGTTGTTATGGAAATTTGAAAGATATATTTGTATCGTTATTTCCAATACGACATTTGTTAATCGTAGAATTTGATGTTGAATATAAGCCGATATATTTTCTATTCAGAGCCTTATATTGAATATCAAATGTGATTTGGGTTTGTCGTGAATGGTGTCTTCACTAACACTGTTCTTGAACCCAGTTGAGAAAAGATTAAATCTTTTTATTTAGATTTAATGAAGTGTACCAATTAAAAATGATATTTAATTGGAATTGAATTGGGAATGATTTTTGGGTTTATTGTGAACAGTGTTTTAAATAACACTTGTTCTTTAACCCGATAATTAATGGAATTGATTTTTGGGTTTATCGTGGACAGTGTTTTTAAATAACACTCGTTCTTTAACCCGATAATTAATGAAGGTGATTTTGGGTTTATTGTGAACTGTGTTTTTAAATGACACGGATTCTTTAACCCAGTCACAGATTAAAACTAAGTGGAGTTTTAATGAATCTTTAATTAGATTGAAATAATCGAAATGGAGTATCACCAGTTTTGCTCCAGGCGATAGTTAAATCTTTAATTAGATTTGAACGTGAAATGGTAATTGAATTTACCGATAACACCGTGGTGTTAGATATGAAGTATAACCAGTTTTACTTCATGGGATGAATAGGTTGGGATTGGGAAATTAAAACAAATGATTACTTCGGTAAGGTTCGTTAATCCCGACTAGTTTGAATTGATATTCAAAAATAGATTATAGAATAAATTCAAGAAATTTATCTTGGATAAAATTAATGGGAACCTTTCCCTATGAATGTGAAATTTAGAAATTGACTGTCGGTTAGCCAAACAGAATGGTTTTCTGGATATTGATCTGATGTTGGTTTCGGCCTTCGGGGTTAATATTTGGGGAATTATTCTCTTGATTAATTTACGGTTAGTGACTAATGAATTGGAATGAGGCGTATGTTGTGTTTGTGTAACACTTATTTAAAATATACGCGAGTTATTCGGAAAGACCGGGTTTATCCCATTCTGAATAACTGATACGACGATAAGTCGAAGATGAAGACGGTGGTCGAAGACCGGAGGTCTTCACGTCGTTTGGGTGATAACTGATGATCTTGATTGGGCTGTACACCCAAGAAGATGGAAACAGTTGGTGATCGTCCAGACGTACTTGGAGATCGATGGATATGCGGGGTACTAGGTGCCTCCGGTTTCGTTCAGACCCAGAACGGACTTGTAAATGGACTGTGTGTCTGACATTGGATTTTAGTCCGTGTGATTGATCTCTATTAAATATATATCTGTTTGGCGGCGGAGAATTTATTCTCTTGCTTAACGCCCTTCTCTGAGACGTACGAGCTCAGGGGTTATATATTGATGGATATCAATCGCATGGAGTGAATTGCCTGTGTGGCATGCTAAGATGCAAATGATCAAGGCTTCTGTTGAAAAGCAAAGTCTTGTGGTTGATGATCGAAGCACGGCCTTTGTGGCGTAGCTTTGTGTAACGTTGATTCGCGAGTATCACACCCGGTATGAATCAAAAACGGGAGACGGACCTCAGGGGGGACATGCGTTTTCTTTCTAGTTATGAGTGGCGTCAGTGCTTGAACTGGCTGACGAGTTTGACTCATGTGGATATTGCTTATTATTACTTGCTGAAAAGCGAGGCGCCTCGGTTATATCGGTTTCGGCCGATGCTTCTGGTCGGCTGACGGACCAGACTTACACCCCATAGGGTGGGGAAACGTAGTGTTCAGGCATTTTAATCCACATCGGTGGACCGGCCCTGTCGCTCCAAGGGCTCACCTGAGTCTGGGTCCTGTGGCTCGGGCTAGAGAGTCACGAATCGGTTGAGGACTATCTTTTGTCTCGGTTCATAGATGGAAATCCAATTTCCAAATACGCGACTTTGCGGTTTTATTTGTAAACCTATATATGGCGACATAGTGGCATGGGACGCTCATGTCGTCTATGATTGATACTTATGATTTGAAGTTGTTTTCTACACTATGCACTTATTATAGTATCAAATGATTTGTTTTAAACGTATCAAGCATTCTTTGGCTGTTATAAGGGAAAACCCTATCCCCCGGCTTGCGTTGCATTGTGTGATAGGACTTGGGTCTTATAACAGCTTCATTTTTCTTTATTTAGCATTGCGCTGTTTGTTTTATGCACTGGTATTCTTGGGAGGAAACCCGTTCCGTGTTATACGGCGTGGTCCCTTGATTTACCTTTGAAAATAAAGATTAATAACTGTTTTAGTTCTCACACCAATCACATGACTGACCTGGAGTTTATTGTTTTAACCTAAACTCTGGGTGCCCTTATTTTGACACGGGCAGCTAGGAGTTTTGGTTTTGCAGATTTATATTCACAGGATCCTGGTTTACAGCTGGAACGATATCCGGAAAGCTTTGTATCCGTATATCTCATTCTAGTTGTGTATTGTATTATTTTTCCGCTGCTATGTATTTAAATGTAATTTAATTCTCTGATATTTCTGTGTAATATTCATACTCTGTATATTCTTGTAATCTGATGCATTGTTGTAATAAGCAGTGAAATGTTCTTCTGTATGCGTTCTGATTTGTCGTGTTCTCAAACGATAGGGCGTTTCGAACGGTCTGGGTCGGTTTAGCGACTGGTTCGGACCGAGCGAAATTCCTTGACGTCATAGTTGGTATCAGAGCTTTGGTTTACAAAGCTAGAGAACAAGACACATTAGAACCATACGAAAGAATTCATCAGAAATTGGATTAGTAATATCCAATGGGAATGACTCGTTAGAGATAGGATCAGTAGTATCCTAGAACGAGTGTGAAGAGTATATTTTTCAAATGAAAACAATTTTTGTTTTGAAAATTTAAATCAATTATTCGTATTTGGTTATTTATTTATATTGACGTGGACAATCCAGTATATATAGATTTTGCGTATACGTCTGATCCGCGTGTATTCAAAGTTTTAATATACTGGATAGATATAGAATTACACTCTAGTCGCCCGGGGATGATGTTGATAATGACCATGGCATCATCAATAATTATGTTCGTGTTTCGAAGGTGTGATATCTATATATTTCCTATTGACTGGTGTGAGAACCAAAATTAGATAGGGCCTATTGTTGTGATTTGGCATCAAAAACAAGATTTTCAGTATATATATCAAAATTATGAATTTGAAACGTTAAATTCACTAATTGATTGATGTTTGTGTTGTTTGTTCATTTGTTTGCTAATTTTGAACCATTATGCCTAATTGAACCAAATATTGAATTATATTGAAAATTGGTTGTATTTGCTTGCATACACATATATATCTTTGAACAGGTCATAGCAAGGAGGCTAGAGCAGAGAATAAAATTTGTTTGCCCGACAAATAGGTACATGTTTACTACATAATTTCCTGTTTTGTTTGGGTGATGATGATTTTATGAGCCTATTGGCTAGCCGCTTGGCTTTTTCTTTTTCTTTTTGAGATCTGAAGGACCGGGGAAGCTATTTGAAATTCCCCGATGCTCCCGGTGCAGGGGAGGTTATGGCGAAATTTTTCAAAAATTTAGGGTGTTAGCCAAATTTTTGAAATTTTGAAAATTCTCAGAAACTAAAGAGTTGGAGAATGGAAGTCAGATCGAAGGTAGAGCTGAATAATCAAACCACTTTCGACTTTGTTCCTTTTCGGGGACGAAAAGTTTTAAGTGGGGGAGATTGTAACAACCCGTAAAATGCGAGCCAGTTTGAAAATTTTATTTTGGCAATTTTAGCGGATTTTGAATATTTAAAATAGATTATTTTAAATAATATCGACGAGAAATTTAGTTGAATAGAATTCGAACGTATATATTATATATACGTCGTCGTTAGAATATATAATAATTATATATAATTATAAATAGAATTGAAAATGGCGCGGTAGTTCGATAATTCGATTTCAAACTTCAATTGAATGTACCGGGTGCAAAACAATCCGGATTTTAGTGAAACAAAAAATAATGGAATCTAATAGTGAATATCTTTCCAACGAATCCGAATAATCGAAATTTCATAGCGGGAATCAAAAGATACGTCCAGTTGAGAATTCAGAATAGTCGCTATGGAATTTATATATATTTTATATAATATATATAGCCCTTAAAAATGGACATTTTGCAAACGACCTCGGATTTCGACGAAACCAGTTTTGTTGGGCCCGGGATGTAAAGTTATTGCTAGGTTTCAAATTTCATAATTTTTCGAATCAATATGTGAGCGTGGCAAAGGAAAACGCGTTTGACCAGTTTCAGTTGATTTTAATCGACTGGAAATTGGCCATTTTTCATACGGTCTCAGAATTCAACGAAACTAGTTTTGTTAGGACCGTATCGTCAATACGAAGCTAGAAAATATTTTTCTGCAATTTATAGAGTTAGTTTGTGACCCCGGTAATTTGAAATGTGCGTTTAAAATTCAATATAGTGATTTAAATGAAAATTCAAAAGGAAACTGATTCAAACTATCAATTCAGCTTGCGGTACATATCCCATTGTGTTCGGAACGGGGGTAAAACGCTATGGACGATAGGCGGTGGGCCTCGTTTCGAGGTCGTATGTGAAAGTCAACTTTTTGCCAAATAAAATAATTAAATAAATAAAATAAAATAAATTCCCTTTATCTTCTGGACCCCCCCCCCCTTATTTTTCATTTACGTTCAGATTCAAAAAAAAAAAAAAAAAAAACCTAAAATTTAAAATCGCTCAGCCGACGCCACCCTCCAATGCTTCGCCGACGTCAAGCCACCACCGGAGGCGCCCACCACCCAACCCCGACGTCCAGCCACCCCCGCCGCCTCTCCTTTTTCCCCCCTCTCTAATTCGAGCTCGATTGTCTCGAATCCCCTGACCCCAAAAACCCGATGCCGCCCTCCTCCACGTCGAGCGCCACCAACCTCCGCCTGAAACCCCCCCCAGTCGACGCAGACAGCGTGAAGAACCCCCCCCCTCACGGTAAGTATTTTGTAATTTGTTTTTGTTAATTTAAAAAAAACTGTATGTTGTTAATTTTAAAAACTGTATGTTGTTAATTTTAAAAACTGTATTTTGTTAATTTTAAAAACTGTATTTTGTTAATTTTAAAAACTGTATGTTGTTAATTTTAAAAACTGTATTTTGTTTATTTTAAAAACTGATTTATAAAGGATTTAAACTTCAAAAGGTAAAAACGGATTTTTAAAAGAAGTTAAAACTGATTTTGTTTTAAAGTAAAAATAGGATTTTTTATATGTTGAAAGTCGAGATAAAAATCATATTTTTATATATTGAAAGTCGAGATAAAAATCATATTTTTATATATTGAAAGTCGAGATAAAAATTCGATTTTTATATATTGAATAACATAGTAAAAATTCGGTTTTTACATATGTAGTGGAAGCAGCAACGAAGGTGACAAAAAGGCGAAACGACGAAGACTTCTGCAAATGAAGAGCCGTGGAGCTAGGATAGCTATAGGTGAGAATTTCTCACCTTTCAATTTTATTTCTAGTTATATATATATATATATATACTAGGATGCAGACGGTGCTTAGTAGCACCCGACACAATCGTCCACAGACCATGGACTTGTTTGTTTGGCTGTTTGGTTATTGATTGTGATATTGGTTTGAATGTGGTTTGTGGTGTGGAAAAAAAAATCGAATCGATAAATTGGTTAGGATTAGACGTGCGCCGTTATAAGGGGAAGGAGTAAGGCTAGGTTAGACACTTACTCCAAATCTTGTGGTTTGCATAATAAAATTGATATGATTGATGTGTGAATGGCGTGGGCCTTCACTAGACCGGGGATAAGGCTAGGCCTTGTCCCGTTTCTAGTATCGTGCCGTTATGCCGCCGAAATTTTCTAAAATATGTTAGAAAATAAAAATATCATTTTATTGTGTAAATGAATAATAGAAATTCATATGTAGGAATAAAAATTTTTATCGTTAAAAATATAATTTTTAACGTGAATATGAATATAGTGAAAGTGAATAAATAAATATTCATTTACAGACCAAACGGTTTGTTTATGTACACCTATTTGAAGGACATTGATTGGGTCGATAAATTTTACACATCGCCCAACTGCACAAATAAAATCTGTGTTTGATTGTTTGAAAACCCCACACGGGTGTTGGGATGAAATATGAATTTCACTCATCCTGATTGATTAAATATGTCGATCGATTGATTGACAGGCTGTTATAAGCGTTGAATATCTATATTTGATGCTTATACAGTGTAGTGCACTTTGGTTGATGGTTGATTATTTTTCAATGCTATGATATACATGTGTTGTATGAAAATCCATATAATTAACCTTATATGGTAATTGATTGGGTCTCATTCCAATTTGAAAAATAAAGAATATTATAAAATAAAAGTTCATGTTTTGACAGTACTCATTCATTGAGATTGGTCATGTGTTGAACGAAATATTTTGATAATAACAACTATTTTGAAAAAGAAATATTTGAAATAGAATGTTTGAAAATAGAAATTTATGAAGCCGTGTTGATTAGATTGACGCCATTTTGACGTGAACGATATTTATATCGATTTTAAAATGATTTCGAAATGAATTGAATTGAAAACGATTTCGAAATGAATTGAATTGAAAACGATTTCGAAATGAATTGAATTGAAAACGATTTCGAAATGAATTGAATTGAAAACGATTTCGAAATGAATAAAATTGAAAACGATTTCGAAATGGATTGAATTGAAAACGATTTCGAAAGGAATTGAAAACGATTTCGAAATGAATTGAATTGAAAACGATTTCGAAATGAATTGAATTGAATAGAAATGAATTTTAAAACGAATTTATAAAGGAGAATTCAATTTTGAATTGAATTGAAAAGAAAGTTGAAATTGCTTTTGAAAACGATTTTAAAACTATTTATATAATTCGTTTTAAATAGGAATCGACGAAATATATATTATATATATTATATATATAATATAATGGCCTGAATAGAACGCGCCGCGCCGCGGCAGTTCGTGAATTTCGACCATTTATTTCAAACGGACATTACGGGAGATCCGACCGTCGGATTCTCCTAAAACCGGAACCGTTGGGTTCGTATCGAAAAGAGCTTTCTAAAGAATATTAGAAATTTGAAATCTAACGGTTGGATTTGGAGATACGTCCAAATCAAATTCGAAAAAGGGCGCTGTAAGTGCAGTTCGATGACCGTTGATGGAAATCGACTGTACGGGCCTTGATAAAATTATTAAAAATAGTAATAATTTGTGTAAAATCATAAGAAATGATTTGTGAAGATTTGGGATGAAAAACTCCATATTTGAAAAGATAAAAATAGATTTTTATCGAAATGAACTAGTTGTGAACTAGAAATATAATTCTATTTATTTTTAAATAAATAAATTGAATTCGAAAAGGGTTTTGAAAATAACCAAAATTTCCAATGATTGCATTGGAGTGGATTTGAATCGAAATTGTCTTCGGAATATTTCGATGTTGGAATTCGTGATTATACAGGTGTTGTTATGGAAATTTGAAAGATATATTTGTATCGTTATTTCCAATACGACATTTGTTAATCGTAGAATTTGATGTTGAATATAAGCCGATATATTTTCTATTCAGAGCCTTATATTGAATATCAAATGTGATTTGGGTTTGTCGTGAATGGTGTCTTCACTAACACTGTTCTTGAACCCAGTTGAGAAAAGATTAAATCTTTTTATTTAGATTTAATGAAGTGTACCAATTAAAAATGATATTTAATTGGAATTGAATTGGGAATGATTTTTGGGTTTATTGTGAACAGTGTTTTAAATAACACTTGTTCTTTAACCCGATAATTAATGGAATTGATTTTTGGGTTTATCGTGGACAGTGTTTTTAAATAACACTCGTTCTTTAACCCGATAATTAATGAAGGTGATTTTGGGTTTATTGTGAACTGTGTTTTTAAATGACACGGATTCTTTAACCCAGTCACAGATTAAAACTAAGTGGAGTTTTAATGAATCTTTAATTAGATTGAAATAATCGAAATGGAGTATCACCAGTTTTGCTCCAGGCGATAGTTAAATCTTTAATTAGATTTGAACGTGAAATGGTAATTGAATTTACCGATAACACCGTGGTGTTAGATATGAAGTATAACCAGTTTTACTTCATGGGATGAATAGGTTGGGATTGGGAAATTAAAACAAATGATTACTTCGGTAAGGTTCGTTAATCCCGACTAGTTTGAATTGATATTCAAAAATAGATTATAGAATAAATTCAAGAAATTTATCTTGGATAAAATTAATGGGAACCTTTCCCTATGAATGTGAAATTTAGAAATTGACTGTCGGTTAGCCAAACAGAATGGTTTTCTGGATATTGATCTGATGTTGGTTTCGGCCTTCGGGGTTAATATTTGGGGAATTATTCTCTTGATTAATTTACGGTTAGTGACTAATGAATTGGAATGAGGCGTATGTTGTGTTTGTGTAACACTTATTTAAAATATACGCGAGTTATTCGGAAAGACCGGGTTTATCCCATTCTGAATAACTGATACGACGATAAGTCGAAGATGAAGACGGTGGTCGAAGACCGGAGGTCTTCACGTCGTTTGGGTGATAACTGATGATCTTGATTGGGCTGTACACCCAAGAAGATGGAAACAGTTGGTGATCGTCCAGACGTACTTGGAGATCGATGGATATGCGGGGTACTAGGTGCCTCCGGTTTCGTTCAGACCCAGAACGGACTTGTAAATGGACTGTGTGTCTGACATTGGATTTTAGTCCGTGTGATTGATCTCTATTAAATATATATCTGTTTGGCGGCGGAGAATTTATTCTCTTGCTTAACGCCCTTCTCTGAGACGTACGAGCTCAGGGGTTATATATTGATGGATATCAATCGAATGGAGTGAATTGCCTGTGTGGCATGCTAAGATGCAAATGATCAAGGCTTCTGTTGAAAAGCAAAGTCTTGTGGTTGATGATCGAAGCACGGCCTTTGTGGCGTAGCTTTGTGTAACGTTGATTCGCGAGTATCACACCCGGTATGAATCAAAAACGGGAGACGGACCTCAGGGGGGACATGCGTTTTCTTTCTAGTTATGAGTGGCGTCAGTGCTTGAACTGGCTGACGAGTTTGACTCATGTGGATATTGCTTATTATTACTTGCTGAAAAGCGAGGCGCCTCGGTTATATCGGTTTCGGCCGATGCTTCTGGTCGGCTGACGGACCAGACTTACACCCCATAGGGTGGGGAAACGTAGTGTTCAGGCATTTTAATCCACATCGGTGGACCGGCCCTGTCGCTCCAAGGGCTCACCTGAGTCTGGGTCCTGTGGCTCGGGCTAGAGAGTCACGAATCGGTTGAGGACTATCTTTTGCCTCGGTTCATAGATGGAAATCCAATTTCCAAATACGCGACTTTGCGGTTTTATTTGTAAACCTATATATGGCGACATAGTGGCATGGGACGCTCATGTCGTCTATGATTGATACTTATGATTTGAAGTTGTTTTCTACACTATGCACTTATTATAGTATCAAATGATTTGTTTTAAACGTATCAAGCATTCTTTGGCTGTTATAAGGGAAAACCCTATCCCCCGGCTTGCGTTGCATTGTGTGATAGGACCTGGGTCTTATAACAGCTTCATTTTTCTTTATTTAGCATTGCGCTGTTTGTTTTATGCACTGGTATTCTTGGGAGGAAACCCGTTCCGTGTTATACGGCGTGGTCCCTTGATTTACCTTTGAAAATAAAGATTAATAACTGTTTTAGTTCTCACACCAGTCACATGACTGACCTGGAGTTTATTGTTTTAACCTAAACTCTGGGTGCCCTTATTTTGACACGGGCAGCTAGGAGTTTTGGTTTTGCAGATTTATATTCACAGGATCCTGGTTTACAGCTGGAACGATATCCGGAAAGCTTTGTATCCGTATATCTCATTCTAGTTGTGTATTGTATTATTTTTCCGCTGCTATGTATTTAAATGTAATTTAAATCTCTGATATTTCTGTGTAATATTCATACTTTGTATATTCTTGTAATCTGATGCATTGTTGTAATAAGCAGTGAAATGTTCTTCTGTATGCGTTCTGATTTGTCGTGTTCTCAAACGATAGGGCGTTTCGAACGGTCTGGGTCGGTTTAGCGACTGGTTCGGACCGAGCGAAATTCCTTGACGTCACAGTGATTCTCAAGAGAACGAGAATCGATAGAATGCACAAAAACCATGCGAATCTAATTTGGAATTTCAAGAAGCAACAGGACTGCGTCCTACAGACGCGAGATATCAAAGTAGATATTTCTCTTAGGATATGAGATGGGAAATTATGGTGGTTGACTATTCCATTCCCAAACTCAATCACGACGATGTAGCGAACACCGATCTTCAGCACTTTAGTCTTACGACATGGTGGCTGACGCCCACATAGGAACAACTCAGAGATTGCAATGAAGTTAGCTAAGGAGAGCAATTCTTGAAGGAATAATCAATTTTAATATCAATGATTCATGGTTGGTAACGGAATACTACTGAACTATTTGGGGAAATTGATTTCTAACTAGGTACTAAATCTCATTTAGTAACCATAAGGACGAATCATTAGGAATTATACGAAATTCCCAATATTCAAGAACTCGAGTATCAATTTTACAAAATTGGAAACATCGAGAAGATGATGGATAAGTAGTGCACAACTTACCACTTCGGAACAACAGGATTAAAGATAATTTTCCACCAAAAATCTCAAATCCCACAAACATCAGCAATTAATCAAAGAAGTGATAGACAATTTCTATAACAAGATGAGATTAAACCAAAGAGGTCGTAATCCCCAAAAATTTGATTGACAAGGGTTAACAAACGTGTGGAGACAATTGTCAATCCAACTGATTCAAACAAACAAAGGAGGCATATCAAAAGAGCTCACCTTTCGATATTCATTTCTAAGAACATGCAAGGCTAAGTCCATAAGTGAATTGACTATAGCACTTCCGGGTGACTAGATCATAGATTCGAAGAAAGGAATTATTGAGTTCACCGTGGATCGCAAACCCAAATCTCCCCTTCCCCATGGGATTCCCATTCTCTCGAGTGATCGTTCACTAGAGAAAATAATGAGACCAATGGAATCACAAGAATACTAAATTCTCTTCAGCAAATTGAAACAAGGATTAGGAATTAGGCAGGATTTCTTATTGATTGGGAATCTCGAAAATAAAAGATCTGAAATTCGAAAACAAGAGACATAAATAAATAACTTTTTGGGTTGTTCCTGGAGTTATATAATTTACTCAAATAAAAGACTCAAGATAATTTCTAATTAAAAATCTTGAACCACTCAAATTCTTGGAATTGCTCCAAGGAAATCTAGAAATAAATTATCTAGAAAAATAACAAACGACTACGAAAATAGAAAAATCCAAAATATTTTGATTAACTTATTAGAAGTGAATTTTAATTTTAGGAATCATTTCGAATGTCGGATTGTCACATAATGGTGTTTAGGAATTCCAAACTACAACAAGGCGTCCTATATCTCGTTCGAGATCCTTAACGCACCCGATGGGTAAGTTAACACAAGAAAGTCCTTACAATTTCTAACGTTCACGCAGATCTCGCGAAAATATAAAAATTCAATAAATCATTCGGGATGGCATAAAGGAAGTAAAATTCCTTTATGAACTTATGAATAAAACACAATTGATATCTTTTGATAACGAAGAACACGGTAGGCGTATATCAAAAGAACATAAATAAAGAAATTTCTGAACAAGGTAAATGACATTAAGGAATTAATGACACGTACCTTGACTAAAGAAGAGGGATCATAAGAAGCAGGATGTTTTCCCTCGTTCTTGATCTTGAGTTTGGAATGGAACAATACATTTGTTGAGTAAATTTAGCACAAATGCTTGGTGACTCACACCGGCACAATGAGGTAACAAATGAGTTGTTTTAGCCCGAAGGCTTGGTGATCTCACACCGGACTAGAACTATATAGCTGACAATAATGGAGTAGATTTAGTCACAACGACATGGTATCTACACACCGACCAACAAGTGATCAATAGACCATGCTAGGTACGTAACGACGTACGAAACAATCTTAACTAGAAATCAAGAAATATCAGGATCAAGGGCACTTATGACATGCGTAACGAGATGCACGGGCAAGATATCCAATGATCAATCAACTACAGGGATCATATATGATCAACAAGATTAGTATGATACACAACAGGCCAAACAGACATCGATTAGCAACTCGAGTCAAAGAATGAAACAGAAGCACCACTAGAGCACACGGGCCCTAGATGGACTATAGAAATCAATTCGAAGGAGAACGAGTCGATAGCTATTCTAAAGGACCAGAAAAAGGCCACTTGAGACAAAATCACCCCTCCCGTAGGAGGTACACTGGGTGAACCGGCACTTGCATGGCTACGACCAACTATTTCGCTTCTTTAAGGAAAAAGAAGGAGGAAAAAGTTAGTCTCAAGTGGAATTCAAACAAGGTGAATTCAATCAAAATGGAATCATATATGAAGATAAGCTACGACGGGTCTTAAGACTCTAACTAAAACCCTAAAGCATGATTCCCGAGAGAGGCTTAAGACAATACCATCGTCATACTATCTTACACTGTTCCGGAAATTGGCTTTGATACAAATTGTAATGCCCCGCCTCTATACCCACTATCATCCAGTTCATTTCAGAGAAATGTCGTGGACCATAACGGAGAATGAGGTTTTTGAGGAGCGACCAATTGTATAATTACTCCATATGAGGAATGCACATCGAATACTGATACCGATTTAAGTTTCGACATGACCATTCGGCACATAGGGCAACCACACAATGGCTATATGCAATCCGGAAAGCAGTATAAAATATACAACAAGAATAATATAAATATGGTATATCTCAGCTAGACACAGAATAATCATATCACAAAGGCGGAATAGATATGCATAAACCAAGAGTGTGTACAACAAGTTAGTGGACAACAAAGATCCACTAATACATGTACCATGATCTACATAAAAGAATATGTACACTACGATAGATAATGTCATAAGTACAAAAGTACATAAAGCTGCAGAGACAGAGTAGCAAGCTGAAAGCGGAAGATCAACCCTGTGAGAAGACCTAAGGGAGCACCTAAAATGACTCGGCCTGACCCGAGTATTATTTACAAGAAAATATACAATAAACGGATCAGTCTAGCTGTACTTATCAAATAAACATAGATAATAAGAGATATAACGCAGGATGACATGATTCTTACCGTAATATCTAATCATAAATAAATATGAAACATGGCATGTCAACACAACTATCTCTAAATAATCTCCTAGTCAATGTAGAATGCAACATTCAAATACTAGCACACAAACATAAGTTATCGAAGTAAACATAAATCAAATTGACGCGTATCACATCAAAGTAATCCTAAATCATCAAAGTAAACATAAATCAAATTGATGCGTATCACATCAAAGTAATCATAAATCATCAAAGTAAACATAAATCAAATTGATGTGTATCGCATCAAAGTAATCATAAATCATCAAAGTAAACATTCATAAAGGGGCAGGCCTGTTCATAGAAGAGACACGATCTCTAGGTAGCGAACCCTTTTGTTGGAGCCGAAGCTCCCCATGGTGCCGGGTTGTGACCCCGGAGAGAGAAAACACATAAATCGTGAAATCTCTAGAAAACATTATGAGGGGGGGGGGCAGGTCTGTTCATAGATGAGATACGATCTCTAGGTAGCGAACCCATTTGTTAGAGTCGAAGCTCCCCATGAAGCCAGGTCGTGACCCAGATAGAGGAAATCATAAATCATAGAAAATCATGGAGGAAAACATAAATCATAGAAAATCATATAAAGTTGGACCGAAGTCCCATAGATGAAGGTCACAAATCGTATATTCCCACTCTGGCGATCGCGAACCAAACAACTATGTCATAGAGGCAGATACCATGGATCCGGGTGAATAGAAATTACTCTGCGCTAGTTAATATAAGAAAATAGCAACATGTCCCATAACCACATGCTATTGTCGAATATTTACACACTCGTAATTGGTTCCTATTCAAAACAGAGAAAATCATAGAAGGAGCATTGCCACGGTTTTCAATCAGACGAGTCCAAGAATTAACCATCGAAACAAAAGCAAGGGTTCATAGTCCTTGATTTTACTAAGACGCTTAATTAGATTTCTCATATGAAGGAGAAAAAGGTTTATAAAATATATGCTAGTAGATTTGAAGAAGGTTTAAAAACGATTTCGTAAATTAGCTTTGTATAATGAAGTAAGATTGGAAACCATTTTAGTACAAGAATTTGATATCTACTAAATAACATAAAACCTCTTTATATAATTTCAAAGTGGCAATAAACAATAGTACGGTTGCCGAGGCAAATCGATCAAGGGGATTCATGTCACAACGACGTGATTTCAAATCATAAATCATCAAATATAAATTCATTAAATCGAATATACATATAGCTCGTTAGTGAATCCAATGACATTAAGAAACGATTAGAATTCACCCTGGGGCGACAGGAAACAAAAACACAAAACTAGGGGTCAAAGGTCAAAGTACGATCACAAAGGTGATCGATAAATGCGTAGTTCACATTACAATAACATACAGGAAATCTAAGGGATAACGGTTATAATTTAGATCAACGAATGAATCGAAATCCCAAACTAGCACCCGAAGGTCTTAAACTATATCGGAATGTACTCGAAGGATATCGACTCAACAATTCGCATTTTAATTGCGCGAATGATATTAACAAGAGTATTGAAATCAATTCCAATTTAGTCTATCAGATTGGAAAACCTCTCTTTAGAAAATTTCATTAAATCTTAATCAAAAGATTTATAAGTTCAAAATCCTCACTTTCATGTTGTAGTGTTCGTCGTTATGATTCCAACGCTCCTGAGTTTGCGAATTTCTGACGTCGTATAAGAAAGTTATGATCGTTTGAAAATTAACAATTTCTGCCCTTTGACAGACGTCTGTTTTTGCATCGGTCAGACGTCTGAGTAGATGCAAAAAGTTACCGTAGTTACAGAGAGTTCTACAGACGTCTGTTGTGTCGGTCAGACATCTGAAGCGGTGCAACAGACGTCTGAGCTGAAGCCAATAGTTATATTCATTCCAGAGAGTTCTATAGACGTATGTTGCATCGGTCAGACGTTTGAAGCGATGCAACAGACGTCTGAACTGAGCCAAATATTGCATTTTGCCTAGGTAATGATATGCAATCAATTTTCGAACGAGACCGAACCTCCCGCATTGATTCTAAATGTTTAGAGGGCTTGCATGCATTCTCTAAAGCACAAAAACAACATGCATATACACACATTCACATGCATAAACATATATACATAAGGTAGCAATGATTTTGATTATATTAATTCAAAATATGAACTGAATTCCAAACTAAAGCCTACATAAGCGATTCAAGCGACTTGTGAAGACTTAGAACTTTGTCAGGGGACAACGGAACTTCACAACATCACCAAATCAACTCAAAACATATGCACATGATCGTGTAAATAATCCTACTTATAATTTCAACTCAATGGAACATAAACATATGGAATCTGCTAAGTTACACTAACATAACCAATTCACTAGCACATGCAAACATATATGAACACTAAATGTAATGTCCCAATTTTTGGACTAAGTTATAATACAGTTATTATGAATTAATTCGGTAATTGAATAATAAATTGAATAGTGAATATTGGAAAATTTCAAGAATATATATGGTTTAAAATATCTTAATCAATGTATATATGTTTATAAATCAAGTTAGAAATGTTCTGTTATATTGCTTTAGAATTTTATATTCATTTTAACCTCTATAAAAAAAATATATAGTGGGTTTAAATATTTTAGAAAATTAGAATAATTTTTGTGAAATCATAATGAGTTTGTTATATACATTATTGTTTATATGAACATATATAAATACATGTAAATGGGGTTTTAACATTTTTATTTGAATTCAAACTTGTTTTAATTCATGCAAATATAGAAGTACATCGAATAACATATAAGAATATTTAAGATAGAATTTTATTTCTTCATATGCAAATATGTAATAGACATAGTATAAAATTAATATAAAATGGGGATACACAACCAATAAATAGATTGCATTTACCGTAGAAGCCAAACTTTTGCTATATTTAGAACATCCAAATATATGAATCATTAAATAATTTCATACTTGGCTGCCAAAAATGTTGTTAATGCATTTAGTACCTAGGATGTATACATACCCATACACCTCTCTTGAATGGCCGTATATTGGAACTATTCTATACTGTATAATGACAATACTAGACCCATATGTTGTGCAGCATGCTTCCACAGTACAAAGATTGGGTACTAAAGCATAAGTAGTTTTGAATAGAGTGACCATTATGTTTGTATATGGAACACTGACTGGATTTGAAGGACAAAAGTATCAAGTGATATATCTTTCCATTGAGTGACAGCTATTTTTGCCATCTCCTTTGTCATTTGTAGTTAATGCCCACGATTTTATCATGTGATAAAACTAGCTATAGTCTGTAAAATAACCTTAGCTGTAAATAGACTTTCAAATCAATTAAAATACCCTGATCCCCTTGCACATGCTAAGAACAGTAAAAACACTTAGGTATTTCAGCTAAGAGCCAACCAATACATGCAGCTAGACATTTCTTTGAACTGAAAATCAAAGAAAAACAACATAGCATTGATGTGAAGGCTATTTAAGTGATAGAAACGGATATAAAATCAATAGGTTTTCTTTGCTTAGGTGCTAAGTTGGTATTGTTAATATAAGGTACACACATGTGTATTTTTGGCAGCAGGAACATGGCACATTAATTTTAGAAGAAAGCAAAGATTTGATGACAATACAAGACAATAAAATCTACATCAAGTCACCTCTTATATACAGCTGCATTTCCATACCACCTACCTGACTTAAACCTTTCCCCTTGCATCTATAAATACATCTAGTCATTTCATACATACATGACTCATTCAAAATAAGACTAAAAACTGGAAAGAAGAATGGAGGTATAAAGCATGGCAAGGAAGTTTTAAAGCCTGGGAATGGAAAACTAGTGAAGACTAAAACATGAAAACAGAGGAGCCCTTCCCTGTGAGTGAACACCCCTTCTTTGATTCTGTTCTAGGCATTTTTTTATGGTTAATCTAAGACTGTGTAGGACATTACACACACGAATTTATATTAATAAAGTATAATGATTGTTAAAAGAAAGGACTGGAAATAGTTGATAGGTGATTGAATGGGTATTGCTTAAAAATTTGAAGACAGTTAAAACCTTCTGTGAGTAGACATTCCTTTTGTTACTTGTTTGTTTTTAGTTAAGCTATGACTGTGCATAGATCATAATACATATGTAATATATTGACTAAAAATGGATGATTTATTTAAAGAGGAATGACTGAAATGATGAAGGTGTGTTTGTTTGAAACTGAATGAAAACTGGACAGTTTTTTTTTAGAGTAAATTTCACTTGAATGTGTGGTTGTAAAACTAGGATCTGATCTTATATAAATCAGTATAGATGCACTTGCTCATATGACTTAATGTATGATTTAAACTGCCACTAGGGCATTAAGTAAAAATCCGAAATGATGACAGTATGTTAGTAAGTATAACTAATCTCACTTGAATCTATTTCAAATAGTTCTACAGTATATATATATATACTGATCTACTTCGAGTATATGAAATGGAGATTAGTTCACATCAGTGTTTATCTTTGAAGAATTAAACTGGAATGCAATTAACAGCACCCAAAAACCCATATACTCTGATAAACTCTAACCATCAACTGTATAAGTAAACTCATCATCTTAAAATCCTAATGATTGTTTAGAATAGAGTTTAACATCTACATATTCTCATATATGTCAGTAAATAATTTTAAGTTCCACTCTAAATGGTAATTTATATTTCAGATATTAAGGGTATTGTAAAGGTGTTAATAACTTAGGAAACTAAAACATCATGAACATGAGATTCAGACATACCAGGGTATTCTTATTGTCAAGGCATGATTTTAAACACATGTTTCACGATTTTTAATCAACTAGAACTTGTGGTTGAATCAAAGATTGGGTTTTGGGTTTTTAAATTGAATATGTTGATTTCGTGGATGATGATGCAAACTATTTTTGATGAAGGCTCGGAGTTGTCAGGAGAAGCTGCTGGTGGACTCGCGTGAATTCTGATGATCGGAGAAAGGAGGACGAACGCGTTTTAAGGCTGGGGCTATGTTTTGAAGGGTTGGGCTTGATTCGATTTTAGGGAGGCGTGAGGTTTCGAGTTAAGCTAAACTTGGGGTGGAGGTACGCTAGGGTCTGGAGAGGCCATAGGTGGTGGCGTCAGGCGTAACGGCGGTCGGAGTGGCCCGGAAAGGCTGATCTATGATGATACCTGGAGCTTGTACTTTCAGTTGATGGAGCTGGAGGAGGGATTTTGAGGAACAAGTGCTGTTGGATTGAATTTATGGGTCAATAGCAATGTCAGGTGGAAGCCGGGTTCGTGGGGATAGTTGCGGAGGCACGGTGGTCAGTACAATGGTAGTGCATGTGCACAGTGCACTGTAAAGACAGGAGATGGAAAACAAAGAAGAAAAGAGAGAAGGAAGGGAAGATAAGAAAGAGAGCGGATGCATTCAGTAAGGTATACGTGGGCGATAGTGAACTGGACCTTGGCATTTGGGCCTGGAAATGTATTGTGCTAAAAAAAAGTAGAGAAAAGAAAGAAAGGTAAGAGAAAGAACTTAAAGCAAAATACTTAATAACACGGCGATACATTTATACAAAACTTCTACCCTGAGCACACGTAATAGATCCATAGACAGAAAAATGAAATCCAATCCACGAAATAATTTGATCTATGGACAGCATCATTGTGGTAAAGGTCGTAATGCCAGAGGAATCATTACCGCAAGACATAATTTAAAATAAATAAATAGAATATTTTTAAACCAACATTCTAAAGGAAATAAATAAAGGAAATAGAAGTCAAAGAAAAGGAAATGAGAAAGGAATTTTTTTATAAAATATAAATATAAAGAGAAAAATTAGAAATAAAATACAAAAGAGTAGAAAATGGATAAAATAAAAAGGAGTCTCTTTAAAAGTATAATTAATATTTAGTATATATAAATATTTATAGAAATAGAAATTCAAGTAATATTTTTAAAAAGGAAGAAGTATAGTATGAGAAGCAGATGGTAGATGATCAGACAGGCTCATTTGTAAACGAAGTTGTACTTGATTAGAGTCAAACAAAGTTGTTTTATTTTAAATAAATAAATAGAGTTAATTTATTTCTTTTCTAATTTATTAAAATTATAATAAAATACGAATGCGCATATTTCTAAGAATCCAGATAAATAGTCCAAGTCATATAAATTGAATTGTAATCAGCGTTATGTTGTGATTAACGGATGATGTTGATCTTTTAAATATTGTAATAAACTCCAATGATTTGAAATGAAATGTTAGTCCAACTGTAATCGACTTAGGTCGATAAATATAATTTAAATCAAGAAATGTTTTCAAAGTCGAATTAACGACAATTAAACTAAAATTTGCAATTTATGAGAACGGGAATTTATCTACTGACTAAATAAACAGTATAGGTCCTGTAGTAATATTTATTTATGAGATTAAGTTAATAGAATAAACAAGTCCAAAAAGGAAGATATTCAGAAATCCAATGTAAATAACGTAAGAAGCAAATGTTTGGCAGATAGGAAAGGTTGTAAGGAATGTTAGTAAGATACTTTGGTTGACCAATGACGATGGGTTTATTCTGGAGATCAGAAAATAAATGGGATACAGAAATAAATCGGAAAGGGGTTCTGAATTGATAATCGATTAAGGAAAGTAACGTTTACTTTCCGTTTTAAATATTTAAACAAATTTTACATAGTGAATACTTATTCATCTAAGGAAATAAAATAGCAATTATATTTTAAAATCGTAAACATTGAAGTATGGATTATAAAATACTGGTATAATCGATATAAATAAATGGAATTCTTAAACTGAGTTAGATAGATATGATTTGGAAATGATTATTTTCCAAGTTCAACCAATGATGAATGATGATTATTTGAATCATCGAATTGTGGCAGACCACATCTGTTGTGATAATTGATTTGTTAATTTGATTGATTGAAATACTATGTCATGACCCAATTAACTTGTTAGTTTGAATTTAAACATTTACATGTATTATTTTGATAGAACTTGATAATCCATTAAGGACATAGAAACACATATGAAATATATCGATCTGATTATTTTAAGTATCACTTATCCCTAAAAAATACTAACGTTCATCGATCCAAAGAGTCCGGGATTGGTTTTCTAATCAAATCCAAATACCACTTTGTTTCGACCTAGACGTTGATTAATTGGAAGTCAAGCTGAAGACCATTGAAGACGGTGTTTATGCAAGGGCTATTCTGTCTATCCTAGGTAGAAATTGCCTAAGATGGATTTACAGGATAGTGCCTTCGTCTTGTCCAGACCCAGGACAACTTTTATGGACGAATGTCTGATAGAGTATGCCTAACAAGCCGCGTAAGTTGATCTCTTTAAAACTATGTCTGGTGGCGGAGAAATTTGTTCCTCTTAGCTTTACACCCATAATTTTGGGAAAATCAACTTGTGATTTGACGGGTTTGATGATGTGGCATTCAAAGTGAATAAAGATGTACTGATCGAAAAGGTAAGTTATGACCTTAAGCCTCACAACCGGAAAATGATACAAATCGGGCAAGCAGCACGGCTATGTGGGTCGATCCCATTAGGGTATATTGTCATCATCTAGAGAACATTCATTTTGTTACTTCTTTCAATTCTGTATCTCCCGGGAATGGTTATGTTGCTAGCAACCGTAGGTGAAAATATATTCGATAAACTCAAGAGAAATGAGTGGTCGGTCATGTGTGGGCCGGGTTGCAAGACATTCTTGTTGTGCCCAGTGTATTCCTCTCTAGAGATACACTATTGAAAGGTGGATCCATACCATGTCATAGATGGAAATCCATTATCCTAAGCGCCAAGAGGTTTTTGTTTGTATAATATATATGGAGCGTGAGATGCAAGCGTTCCGCTAGATTCTAATTTATTTGTGGAAACCCTAGACATTATTATAATATCAATATAATTATGATTTCAGAATGTTTTGGGTTATCGAAGATAAAAACCATTTGTGTTTATGTGTGGATTGGTCTTACGATTATCTTTTCTTTCTAAAGAATTTTTCTAAGTTAAACAAGCTGTTTAAAATCGTTTACTCACACCAGTTGTAACGGCCTGGAATTTCGCTCGATCCGAATCAGTCGTTAAACCAATCTAGACCGTTCGAAACCCCTGATCGTTTTAGAACAGGACAGATCAGACGCAGACGGGAGAACATTTCATTGTATATTACAACAATTCCATCAGATACAAGAATATACAGAGTATAAATGAATTAAATTACATTCGATAAATATCAGAGATTACCATAAATTACATAGCAGCGGAAAATAATACAAAACACAACTGAAAGTAATACACGGATATAGAGCTTTCCGAGCATCGTTCCAGCTGTAAACCAGGATCCTGTGAATATAAATCTGCAAAACCAAAACTACTAGCTGCCCGTGCGGAAAATAGGGGCACCCAGAGTTTAGGTTAAAACAATAAACTCCAGGTCAGTCATGTGACTGGTGTGAGAACTAAAACAATTATTTAAAGCTTTACTTTAAAAGAGAGTAATTCAAGGGACCACACCGTATAACACGGAACGGGTTTCCTCCCAAGAATACCAGTGCATAGAAAAGACAACGCAATGCTTTTTCGAAAAATGAAGCTATTATAAGACCCAGGTCCCATCACACAATGCAACGCAAGTCGGAGGATAGGATTTTACCTTATAGCAGCCAAACATGCTTGGTACGTTTAAAACAAATCATTTGATACTATAATAAGTGTATAGTGTCAAAACAGTTTCAATCATAAATATAAATCATAGGCGACATGAATGCCCCATACCACTATGTCGCCATACTAGTTCTACAAATAAAACCGAAATGCACGTATTGGAAATTGGATTTCCGTCATGAGTCGAGGCAAGGGGCAAGCTCCTCTCCGCTTTCGAGACACTCTAGCAAATGTCTCAGGACTACACACTCTGGGCAATCCTGGATGCTTCAGGGCCGGTCCTCACTTATGTTAGAGGATTATTTATTCCTGAACACACGTTTCCCGGTCCTTACAGACCTATAATTGAGGTGCCTCATCCAACAACCACAAAGGTGAAAAGTATATAAATGTCAGGGCTGGTAAGTCACTGACACCACCAAAGCTAGAAAGAAACGTCGTGCTTTCCTTGCAGTCCGTATCCCGTTTTTGACTCATACCGAGGTGTGAGGCTCGCGAATTCACATTATACACAAAGCTGCCACGTAGGCCGTGCTTTGATCATCCACCACAAGACTTTGCTTTTCAACAGAAGCCTTGATCATTGCATCTTAGCGTGCCACACAGGCAATTTATGCCATGCGATTGATATCTATCGATATATAACCTCTAAGCTCGTACGTCTCAGAGAAGGGCGTTAAGCAAGAGAATAAATTCTCCATCGCCAAACAGATATATATTTAACAGAAATCAATCAACACAGAATAAAATCCAATGTCAGACACACAATCCATTTACAAGTTCGTTCTGGGTCTGAACGAAACCGGAGGCACTTTCCTCGCATATCCATCCATCTCCAAGTACGTCTGGACGACTACCAACTATTTCCATCCTCTTGGGTGTACAGCCCAATCAGGATCATCAGTAATTATCCAAACGATGTGAAGACTTCCGGTCTTCAACCACCGTCTTCATCTTCGACATATCGTCGAATCGGTTATTCAGAATGGGTATAAACCCGGCCTTTCAAACAACCCGCGTATATTAAAATGAATGTTACACAAACACAACATATGCCTCATTCCGATTCATATTCTCAGGGAAAGGTTCCCATTAATTTTATCCAAGATAAATTCTTTAAAATTTATCCTTTAATCTTCCTTTGGATGTCGTTTCAAACCAAATTATGGTTTTCCAAACTAGTCGGGATTAGCGAACCACATCGAAGTAATTATTTATTTTATTTCCCAATCCCAACCTATTCATCCCATGAAGTAAAAATGGTAATACTTCATATCTAATACCACAGTGTTATCGGTAAAATTAATTACCATTTCACGTTCAAATCTAATTAAAGATTTAACTACCGCTTTGGAGCGGAACTGGTGATACTCCATTCTCGCTCATTTTCTATATTTGATAATTTAGATTATCAATTCACATTTCAATCTAATTGCAGATTCATTAAAACTCCTTTTACTGGGTTAAAGAACTAGTGTCATTTAAAACACACTTCACGATAAATCCAAATCACATTCTATTTATTATCGGGTTAAATAACTAGTGTTATTTAAAACACAGTTCACGATAAACCCATCTCAAATCCAATTTATTTATTTAAAAATAAATGGGTTTTAATTTTAGTTCAAAACTAGTTCATTTCGATAAAAAAACTATTTTTATCTTTTCAAATATGGGATTTTTCATCCTAGTTCTTCACAAATCATTTCTTATGATTTTACACAAATTATTACTATTTTTAATAATTTTATCAAGGCCAGTACAGTCGATTTCCATCAACGGCCATCGAACTGCACTTACAGCGACCTTTTCCAAATTTGATTTGTACGTATCTCCAAATCCAACCGTTAGATTTCAAATTTCTAATATTCGTTAGAAAGCTCTTTTCGATACGAACCCAACGGTTCCGGTTTTAGGAGAATCCGACGGTCGGATCTCCCATAACGTCCGTTCGAAATAAATTGTCGAAATTCAAGAACTGCCGCGGCGCGGCGCGTTCTATTCAGGCCATTATATTATATATATAATATATATAATATATATTTCGTCGATTTCTATTTAAAATGAATTTTATAAATAGTTTTGAATTCGTTTCCAAAAACAATTTCAACCTTTATTTCAAATTCAAATCAAAATTGAATTTTCTATTATAAATCCTTTTTAAAATTCATTTCTATTCAATTCAAATTTCAATTCAATTTGAATTCATTTCAATTCGTTTTCAATTCAATTCGAATTCGTTTTCAATTCAATTCGAATACGTTTTATATTCAATTCATTTCGAAATCGTTTTATATTCAATTCATTTCGAAATCGTTTTATATTCAATTCATTTCGAAATCGTTTTATATTCAATTCATTTCGAAATCGTTTTATATTCCATTCATTTCGAAATCGTTTTATATTCAATTCATTTTGAAATCGTTTTATATTCCATTCATTTCGAAATCGTTTTATATTCAATTCATTTCGAAATCGTTTTATATTCAATTCATTTCTAAATTGGTTTTCTATTCAATTCAATTCGAATTCATTTTCTATTCAATTCAATTCGAATTCGTTTTCAATTCAAATCAAATTCGTTTTCTTTTCAATTCAATTCGAATTCCATTTCAAAATATTCGATTTCGAAATCACTTTTCAATATTCATTTTAAAATGAATAAAATCGATATAAATATCGTTCACGTCGAAATGGCGTCAATCTAATCAACCCGGCTTCATATATTTCTATTTTCAAATATTCTATTTCAAATATTTCCTTTTCAAATATTTCTATTTCAAATATTTCGTTTTCAAATATTTCTATTTCAAATATTTCGTTATTAAATATTTCTATTTCAAATATTCTATTTCAAATATTCTATTTCAAATATTCTATTTCAAATATTTCTATTTCAAATATTTCTATTTCAAATATTTCGTTCAACACATGACTAATCTCAACGGATGAGTACAGTCAACACATGAACCTTTATATTATATTGATAAAGATGTAAATTTTATTATTAAAATATTTCGTTCAACACATGACTAATCTCAACGGATGAGTACAGTCAACACATGAACCTTTATATCATAATATTCTTTATTTTCTAAATTGGAATGAGGCCCAATCAATCACCATATAATGTTAATTATATGGATTTTCATACATCACACGTATATAATAG
Source organism: Allium sativum (assembly GCA_030737875.1). NCBI lineage: Eukaryota > Viridiplantae > Streptophyta > Magnoliopsida > Asparagales > Amaryllidaceae > Allium > Allium sativum. The sequence goes on along the minus strand of CM060909.1, from coordinate 374,985,240 downwards.
CATTGAAAAATAATCAACCATCAACCAAAGTGCACTACACTATATAAGCATCAAATATAGATATCTAACGCTTATAACAGCCTGTCAATCAATCGATCGACATATTTAATCAATCAGGATGAGTGAACTTCAAATTTCATCCCAACACCCGTGTGGGGTTTCAAACAATCAAACACAGATTTTAGTTGTGCAGTTGGGCGATGTGAAAAATTTATCGTCCCAATCAATGTCCTTCAAATAGGTGTACATAAACAAACCGTCCGGTTTGTAAATGAATATTTATTTATTCACATTCACCATATTCATATTCACGTTAAAAATCATATTTTTAACGATAAAACATTTTATTTTAACATATGAATTTCTATTCAGTTCATTCTTTAAATAAAATGATATTTTTATTTTCTAACTTATTTTAGAAAATTTCGGCGGCATAACGGCACGATACTAGAAACGGGACAAGGCCTAGCCTTATCCCCGGTCTAGTGAAGGCCCACGCCATTCACACATCAATCAAATCCATTCTATTTCACCCAACTGTTCAATTCAAACCAAATAATCTAACCAACTACACAACCAAACAAACAAGTCCATGGTCTGTGGACGATTGTGTCGGGTGCTACTAAGCACCGTCTGCATCCTAGTTTATATATATATATAACTAGAAAAAGAAATTGAAGAGTGAGAAATTCTCACCAAAAGCTATCCAATACCACGACTCTTCATTTAGAGAAATCATCGCCATTCTCGCCCTTTGTCGCTTTCGTTGCCCGTAGCCATTATATATATAAAAATCGAATTTTTACTATGCTATTCAATATATAAAAATCGAATTTTTACTATGCTATTCAATATACAAAAATCGAATTTTTACTATGCTATTCAATATATAAAAATCGAATTTTTATAATCACGCTATATAGTAAAAAATTCTATTTTTACATTGCTACTATATAGATAAAAATTATATTTTTAATACTTTAAAAATATAAAAATCATATTTTTATTACTTTAAAAATATAAAAATCATATTTTAAATCCTTTAAAAATATAAAAATCATATTTTTAATCCTTTAAAAATATAAAAATCATATTTTAAATCCATCTACAATATGAAAGATTATATTTTTATAACGTCTTTTACACATAAAAGATTATATTTTTACTTAGCTACACGAATAAAAATAATATTTTTAACTTGTTACTCTAATAAAAATAATATCTTTAACTTGCTACCATGATAGAAATAATATTTTTATCCCTCATACTATATAAAGATGATATTTTTATTTTGCTACACATATAAAAATTGGATTTTTATTACCAAAAACCCTATCTTTAACTAAATAAAAATCTTACCTTCATCACACAATGTCCTTTATAATTTATTCACTAATTTAAATAATTACATTAAATAAAATCGAATAAAAACTCACCCTTCTTATTCGGTTTCCTCCCGAGAAGGGTCCCACATTCGATGGACAGCCGGAGGGCGTCGTTGGAGCCAAAGGGGTCGGCGCCGGAGTCTTTCAGGCAGAGGATGGAGTTGAGAGTGAGTTGTGGGGTGCTGGAGTGGGGGCCTCGTCGATGCAGGACATGCTCAGGTGGGTGGTTGGGCGATCACGGCGGAGCTGGGGTAGTGGAGGGGCTGGGTCGCAGCAGGTGGGGTCGGAAATGGCGGCTGCTAGGGTTTTATGGAGGGGAAGGGTTCGTCTCTAGGGTAGGGGGGAAGAAGGAGAGGGGCGGCGGTGGTTGGGGGCCCCCCTGGTGGCGTCGCGATGGTCGATTGGGGGGGGGGGGGGGGGCGTCACACTGTTTTTTTATAAAAAAAAATCGATTAGGGAAAGAAATGAACGGGGGGGGGGGGGGCAGATAAAGGAAGAGGAAAGGGAGAGAAGTTTTAATTTTATTTTATATTATTTAATATTTAATTAACCCATAAAGCAACTTTTAATTTCGACCTCTAAACGAGGCCCACCACCTTTCGTCCATAGCTAATTACCCCCATTCCGAACACAATGAGATATGTATCGTAGGCTGATTTGATCGTTACAATCAGTTTTCGTCAAAATCAACACATAACTCTTTATATTGAATTTGAACGCGCATTTGAATTCACCGGGGTCACATACGAACTCTATAAATTGCAGAAAAATATTTTCTAGCTTCGTATTGACGATACGGTCCTAACAAAACTAGTTTCGTCGAATTCTGAGACCGTTTGAAAAATGGCCATTTTCCAGTCGATTAAAATCAACTGAAACTAGTCAAACGCTTTTTCCTTTGCCACGCTCACATATTGATTCGAAAAATTATGAAATTTGGAATCTAGCAATAATTTGACATCACGGATCCAACAAAAATGGTTTCGTCGAAATCCGAGGTCGTTTGCAAAATGTCAATTTTTAAGGGCCTGAATTCCATAGCGACTATTCGGAATTTTCAACTAGACATATCTTTTGATCCCCGCTATGAAATTTCGATTTTTAGGATTCGTTGGAAAGATATCATCAATTAGATCCTATTATTTTTGGTTTCACTAAAATCCGGATTGTTTTGCACCCGGTACATTCAATTGAACTTTGAAATCGAATTATCGAACTACCGCGCCATTTTCAATTCTATTTATAATTATATGTAAATATTTATATTCTAACGACGACGCGTATAATATATACGTTCGAATTCCATTCAAAATAAATTTCTCATCGATATTATTTAAAATACTTCATTTTAAATGTTCAAAATTCGTTAAAATTGCCAAAATAAAAATTTTAAACTGGCCCAAATTTTCGGGTTGTTACAATCTCCCCCACTTGAAACTTTTCGTCCCCGAAAAGGAACAAAGTCGAAAGTGGTTTGATTAATCATCTCTACGTTCAATTTGGCTTTCATTCTCCAACTTTTCAGTTTCTAAGAATTTTCAAATTTTCAAAAATTTGGCTAACACCCTAAATTTTCGAAATATTTCGCCATAACCTCCCCTACACCGGGAGCCACGGGAAAATCCCGAAATTGCCATATAGGCCTTCTGATCTCAAAAAGAAAAAGAAAACGCCAAGCGGCTAGCCAATAGGCTCATAAAATCATCATCACCCAACAAAACAGTAAATTATAGTAAACATGTACCTATTTGTCGGGCAAACAAATTTTATTCTTCGGCTCTAGCCTCCTTGCTATGACCTGTTCAATGTAAGTATATGTATATGGATGCATTTGCGACCAATTTTCAATACAATTCAATATGTGATTCAATTAGGCATAAATGGTTCAAAATTATCAAACAAACAACACAAACATCAATCAATTAGTGGATTAACGTTTCAAATTCATAAATTTTGATATATAGACTGAAAATCTTGTTTTTGATGCCAAATCACAACAATAAATCTATCTATCTAAGTTTTGGTTCTCACACCAGTCTAATGGAAATATATAGATATCATACCTTCGAAACACGAAAATAATTACTGATGATGACGCGTCAATCATCAGAATCAGGTCCGGGCGACTAGAGTGTGACTCTATATCTATCCAGTATATTAAAACTTCGAATATACATTCATGACGCGTATATGCAAAACCTTTATATACTAGATTGTCCAAATTCAAAATAAATAAATTATTCAAATACATGTAAAACGATTTAAATTTTCAAATAAAATTGTTTTCATTTGAAAAAATATGCTCTTCACACCCGTTCTAGGATACTACTGATCCCATCTCTAACGAGTTATTCTAATTGGATATTACTAATCCAATATCTGATGAATTCTTTCGTATGGTTCTAATGTGTCTTGTTCTCGAGCTATGTAAACCAAAGCTCTGATACCAAATGTAACGGCCTGGAATTTCGCTCGATCCGAATCAATCGTTAAACCGATCTTGACCGTTCGAAACCCCTGATCGTTTTAGAACAGGACATATCAGACGTAGACGGGAGAACATTTCATTGTATATTACAACAATTCCATCAGATACAAGAATATATAGAGTATAAATGAATTAAATTACATTCGATAAATATCAGAGATTACCATAAATTACATAGCAGCGGAAAATAATACAAAACACAACTGAAAGTAATACACAGATATAGAGCTTTCCGAGCACCGTTCCAGCTGTAAACCAGGATCCTGTGAATATAAATCTGCAAAACCAAAACTACTAGCTGCCCGTGCGGAAAATAGGAGCACCCAGAGTTTAGGTTAAAACAATAAACTCCAGGTCAGTCATGTGACTGGTGTGAGAACTAAAACAGTTATTTAAAGCTTTACTTTAAAAGAGAGTAATTCAAGGGACCACGCCGTATAACACGGAACGGGTTTCCTCCCAAGAATACCAGTGCATAGAAAAGACAACGCAATGCTTTTTCGAAAAATGAAGCTATTATAAGACCCAGGTCCCATCACACAATGCAACGCAAGCCGGAGGATAGGGTTTTACCTTATAACAGCCAAACATGCTTGGTACGTTTAAAACAAATCATTTGATACTATAATAAGTGTATAGTGTCAAAACAGTTTCAATCATAAATATAAATCATAGGCGGCATGAATGCCCTATACCACTATGTCGCCATACTAGTTCTACAAATAAAACCGAAATGCACGTATTGGAAATTGGATTTCCGTCATGAGTCGAGGCAAGGGGCAAGCTCCTCTCCGCTTTCGAGACACTCTAGCAAATGTCTCAGGACTACACACTCTGGGCAATCCTGGATGATTTAGGGCCGGTCCTCACTTATGTTAGAGGATTATTTATTCCTGAACACACGTTTCCCGGTCCTTACAGACCTATAATCGAGGCGCCTCATCCAACAACCACAAAGGTGAAAAGTATATAAATGTCAGGGCTGGTAAGTCACTGACACCGCCAAAGCTAGAAAGAAACGTCGTGCTCTCCCTGCAGTCCGTATCCCGTTTTTGACTCATACCGAGGTGTGAGGCTCGCGAATTCACGTTATACACAAAGCTGCCACGTAGGCCGTGCTTTGATCATCCACCACAAGACTTTGCTTTTCAACAGAAGCCTTGATCATTGCATCTTAGCGTGCCACACAGGCAATTTATGCCATGCGATTGATATCTCTCGATATATAACCTCTAAGCTCGTACGTCTCAGAGAAGGGCGTTAAGCAAGAGAATAAATTCTCCGCCGCCAAACAGATATATATTTAACAGAAATCAATCAACATAGAATAAAATCCAATGTCAGACATACAATCCATTTACAAGTTCGTTCTGGGTCTGAACGAAACCGGAGGCACTTTCCTCGCATATCCATCCATCTCCAAGTACGTCTGGACGACTACCAACTATTTCCATCCTCTTGGGTGTACAGCCCAATCAGGATCATCAGTAATTATCCAAACGATGTGAAGACTTACGGTCTTCAACCACCGTCTTCATCTTCGACATATCGTCGAATCGGTTATTCAGAATGGGTATAAACCCGGCCTTTCCGAACAACCCGCGTATATTAAAACGAATGTTACACAAACACAACATATGCCTCATTCCAATTCATATTCTCAGGGAAAGGTTCCCATTAATTTTATCCAAGATAAATTCTTTAAAATTTATCCTTTAATCTTCCTTTGGATGTCGTTTCAAACCAAATTATGGTTTTCCAAACTAGTCGGGATTAGCAAACCACATCGAAGTAATTATTTATTTTATTTCCCAATCCCAACCTATTCATCCCATGAAGCAAAACTGGTAATACTTCATATCTAATACCACGGTGTTATCGGTAAAATTAATTACCATTTCACATTCAAATCTAATTAAAGATTTAACTACCGCTTTGGAGCGGAACTGGTGATACTCCATTCTCGCTCATTTTTTATATTTGATAATTTAGATTATCAATTCACATTTCAATCTAATTGCAGATTCAATAAAACTCCTTTTACTGGGTTAAAGAACTAGTGTCATTTAAAACACACTTCACGATAAATCCAAATCACATTCTATTTATTATCGGGTTAAAGAACTAGTGTTATGTAAAACACAGTTCACGATAAACCCATGAACCAATTCTATTTAAACCCATCTCAAATCCAATTTATTTATTTAAAAATAAATGGGTTTTAATTTTAGTTCAAAACTAGTTCATTTCGATAAAAAAAACTATTTTTATCTTTTCAAATATGGGATTTTTCATCCCAGTTCTTCACAAATCATTTCTTATGATTTTACACAAATTATTACTATTTTTAATAATTTTATCAAGGCCAGTACAGTCGATTTCCATCAACGGCCATCGAACTGCACTTACAACGACCTTTTCCAAATTTGATTTGGACGTATCTCCAAATCTAACCATTAGATTTCAAATTTCTAATATTCATTAGAAAGCTCTTTTCGATACGAACCCAACGGTTCCGGTTTTAGGAGAATCCGACGGTCGGATCTCCCATCATGTCCGTTCGAAATAAATGGTCGAAATTCACGAACTGCCGCGGCGCGGCGCGTTCTATTCAGGCCATTATATTATATATATATATATATATAATATAAAATATATATTTCATCGATTTCTATTTAAAACGAATTTTATAAATAGTTTTGAATTCGTTTCCAAAAACAATTTCAACCTTTATTTCAAATTCAAATCAAATTGAATTTTCTATTATAAATCCTTTTTAAAATTCATTTCTATTCAATTCAAATTTCAATTCAATTTGAATTCATTTCAATTCGTTTTCAATTCAATTCGAATTCGTTTTCAATTCAATTCAAATTCGTTTTATATTCAATTCATTTCGAAATCGTTTTATATTCAATTCATTTCGAAATCGTTTTATATTCAATTCATTTCGAAATCGTTTTATATTCAATTCATTTCGAAATCGTTTTATATTCCATTCATTTCGAAATCATTTTATATTCAATTCATTTCGAAATCGTTTTATATTCCATTCATTTCGAAATCGTTTTATATTCAATTCATTTCAAAATCGTTTTATATTCAATTCATTTCTAAATTGGTTTTCTATTCAATTCAATTCGAATTCGTTTTCTATTCAATTCAATTCGAATTCGTTTTCAATTCAAATCAAATTCGTTTTCTTTTCAATTCAATTCGAATTCCATTTCAAAATATTCGATTTCGAAATCACTTTTCAATATTCATTTTAAAATGAATAAAATCGATATAAATATCGTTCATGTCGAAATGGCATCAATCTAATCAACCCGGCTTCATATATTTCTATTTTCAAATATTTCCTTTTCAAATATTTCTATTTCAAATATTTCGTTTTCAAATATTTCGTTTTCAAATATTTCTATTTCAAATATTTCGTTTTCAAATATTTCTATTTCAAATATTCTATTTCAAATATTCTATTTCAAATATTTCTATTTCAAATATTTCGTTCAACACATCACTTATCTCAACGGATGAGTACAGTCAACACATGAACCTTTATATTATATTGATAAAGATGTAAATTTTATTATTAAAATATTTCGTTCAACACATGACTAATCTCAACGGATGAGTACAGTCAACACATGAACCTTTATATCATAATATTCTTTATTTTGTAAATTGGAATGAGGCCCAATCAATCACCATAATGTTAATTATATGGATTTTCATACATCACACGTATATAATAGCATTGAAAAATAATCAACCATCAACCAAAGTGCACTACACTGTATAAGCATCAAATATAGATATCTAACGCTTATAACAGCCTGTCAATCAATCGATCGACATATTTAATCAATCAGGATGAGTGAGCTTCAAATTTCATCCCAACACCCGTGTGGGGTTTCAAACAATCAAACACAGATTTTAGTTGTGCAGTTGGGTGATGTGTAAAATTTATCGTCCCAATCAATGTCCTTCAAATAGGTGTACATAAACAAACCGTCCGGTTTGTAAATGAATATTTATTTATTCACATTCACCATATTCATATTCATGTTAAAAATTATATTTTTAACGATAAAACATTTTATTTTAACATATGAATTTCTATTCAGTTCATTCTTTAAATAAAATGATATTTTTATTTTCTAACTTATTTTAGAAAATTTCGGCGGCATAACGGCACGATACTAGAAACGGGACAAGGCCTAGCCTTATCCCCGGTCTAGTGAAGGCCCACGCCATTCACACATCAATCAAATCCATTCTATTTCACCCAACTGTTCAATTCAAACCAAATAATCTAACCAACTATACAACCAAACAAACAAGTCCATGGTCTGTGGACGATTGTGTCGGGTGCTACTAAGCACCGTCTGCATCCTAGTATATATATATTTATATATATATATAGAAAAAGAAATTGAAGAGTGAGAAATTCTCACCAAAAGCTATCCAATACCACGACTCTTCATTTAGAGAAATCATCGCCATTCTCGCCCTTTGTCGCTTTCGTTGCCCGTAGCCACTATATATATAAAAATCGAATTTTTACTATGCTATTCAATATATAAAAATCAAATTTTTACTATGCTATTTAATATATAAAAATCGAATTTTTACTATGCTATTCAATATATAAAAATCGAATTTTTACTATGCTACTCAATATATAAAAATCGAATTTTTATAATCGCGCTCTATGGATAAAAATTCTATTTTTACATTGCTACTATATAGATAAAAATTATATTTTTAATACTTTAAAAATATAAAAATCATATTTTTATTACTTTAAAAATATAAAAATCATATTTTTAATCCTTTAAAAATATAAAAATCATATTTTTAATCCTTTAAAAATATAAAAATCATATTTTTAATCCATCTACAATATGAAAGATTATATTTTTATAACGTCTTTTACACATAAAAGATTATATTTTTACTTAGCTACACGAATAAAAATAATATTTTTAACTTGTTACTCTAATAAAAATAATATCTTTAACTTGCTACCATGATAGAAATAATATTTTTATCCCTCCTACTATATAAAGATGATATTTTTATTTTGCTACACATATAAAAATTGGATTTTTATTACCAAAAACCCTATCTTTAACTAAATAAAAATCTTACCTTCATCACACAATGTCCTTTATAATTTATTCACTAATTTAAATAATTACATTAAATAAAATCGAATAAAAACTCACCCTTCTTATTCGGTTTCCTCCCGAGATGGGTCCCACAGTCGATGGACAGCTGGAGGGCGTCGCTGGAGCCAAAGGGGTCGGCGCCGGAGTCCTTCTGGCGGAGGATGGAGTCGAGAGTGGGTTGTGGGGTGCTGGAGTGGGGGCCTCGTCGATGCAGGACGTTCTCAGGTGGGTGGTTGGGCGATCACGGCGGAGCTGGGGTAGTGGAGGGGCTGGGTCGCGGCAGATGGGGTCGGAACTTGCGGCGGCTAGGGTTTTATGGAGGGGAAGGGTTCGTCGCTAGGGTAGGGGGGAAGAAGGAGAGGGGCGGCGGAGGTTGGGGCCCCCCTGGCGGCGTCGCGATGGTCGATTGGGGGGGGGGGGGGGGTGGGGCGTCGCAATGTTGTTTTTTTTTAAATCGATTAGGGAAAGAAATGAACGGGGGGGGCAGATAAAGGAAGAGGAAAGGGAGAGAAGTTTTAATTTTATTTTATATTATTTAATATTTAATTAACCCATAAAGCAACTTTTAATTTCGACCTCTAAACGAGGCCCACCGCCTATCGTCCATAGCTAATTACCCCCATTCCGAACACAATGGGATATGTATCGTAGGCTGATTTGATCGTTACAATTAGTTTTCGTCAAAATCAACACATAACTCTATATATTGAATTTGAACGCGCATTTCAATTCACCGGGGTCACATACGAACTCTATAAATTGCAGAAAAATATTTTCTAGCTTCGTATTGACGATACGGTCCTAACAAAACTAGTTTCATCGAATTCTGAGACCGTTTGAAAATGGCCATTTTCCAGTCGATTAAAATCAACTTAAACTGGTCAAACGCGTTTTCCTTTGCCACGCTCACATATTGATTCGAAAAATTATGAAATTTGGAATATAGCAATAATTTGACATCACGGATCCAACAAAAGTGGTTTCGTCGAAATCCGAGGTCGTTTGCAAAATGTCAATTTTTAAGGGCCTGAATTCCATAGCGACTATTCGGAATTTTCAACTGGACATATCTTTTGATCCCCGCTATGAAATTTCGATTTTTTGGATTCGTTGGAAAGATATCATCAATTAGATCCTATTATTTTTGGTTTCACTAAAATCCGGATTGTTTTGCACCCGGTACATTCAATTGAAGTTTGAAATCGAATTATCGAACTACCACGCCATTTTCAATTCTATTTATAATTATATATAAATATTTATATTCTAATGACGACGCGTATAATATATACGTTCGAATTCCATTCAAAATAAATTTCTCGTCGATATTATTTAAAATACTTCATTTTAAATGTTCAAAATTCGTTAAAATTGCCAAAATAAAAATTTTAAACTGGCCCAGATTTTCGGGTTGTTACACCAGTCCCATGACTGACCCAGAGTTTATTTTTCTATGTTTCCCCTAAACTCTTAGGTGCCCAAATTTGTATGGGCAGTCAAGTAGTTCACGATTTTACAGTTAATCTGGAAGGAGCTTGGAACAGGAGGCTTCAGCGTTAGATATATATACAGTTTATTTTCGCTTTGATGTATATATGGTGTACTCTGATGTTGTATGTAAGTTCAGATACAGTTTTGTATTTTCCAAAGTTTATATCGATATTATATTTTATTCTGCTGCGAATGTGAGATTCAATGATTCAGATCTTTCTTCTATCTAAGTTCTTCTATTCTAATTTTCTATCTTTTCTATTTCTCATCCTCTAACTTATTTCAATAAATGATTCATATTTTAGTGCAATTTGGGTTGGACTTGTATTGTAATTAGTCAACTCAAAGGTCCGAATTTGCGGGTCATCACACTAAATTTCACTTATACAAGCCAATGGCTTGTGGCATAAATGTGAGTTCATAAAGAACTCACCTTGGTTTCATACGGAGGAAGGACAAGCACCAATATGCACAAAGAACCTCTCTTTCTCCAATAGCTCCTCAAAAATCGTCTCATGAACACAAATAAAGACACATGAGTGTTAGGGCACACTAAAAATTCGAAACTGAGAGGAGAGAAAGGTAGAGAGCGAGTAGAGAGAGAGCTTACCCTTGTTCTCCTTGGATTAACACATGATTGGAGCTTCAAATTGCAAAACCTAGGTTGCGATGTCTATTTCCCTTTCCACTCTCTCCATTCTTTTGCCTTAGGAAACAAAAATGAAGTGAATGAGAGGAGAGGGAGAAGGATTGGGCTGATAGGAATAGTGGGAGAGGTTTAAACAAGCCAATTTGGCTAGTTTAGCCGCCACTAAGCCCATTTTTGCAGCCCGAAATTCCGTAACTCCAAACATATCGAAGTTTATATACAAAAAGGTTGTAAACGACGTTCCGGACTCAATGGAAGTAGTCCCAAGTCCTAGTTTTATCGTTTGTGAAAAACGATATTTTGAGTGACACATCAGATAAGACGATATATTTAAATAAAAATATTTAAATCTACTATCATGGAATGAGCGGGTTGTTACAGTATTATTAGCGGATGCCAGTAGTACCATTAGCGGATTACCTTATCGCCCCACGATATAAGAGTGGATGACCTTCTACACCGCGATATCCTGCCTTAAAGCGGGATTGGTATTATTTATGTTGTTTGACATCTGTGAATGTAGGAAAACAGGTTGGAGGAATCCAACTGGGTTCCTCAAAATTTATTATTCCTTGTTTCCACATATATAATCATATATGATGTGTTATAAACCCATGATTTGAAATTGTGTGATTTGAATGTTTGTACATCACTAGCCCTAGATATTGATATTTAAAAATATCATAAAAAGATATTCTTAGAATTTAAAAGGAAAATTTATTTTTTGAAATAGAATTTGAACTTTGAATATGCTCGGAAAAATATTAACTTGTTTTTAAGAATAAAAACAAGTAAATAAATTTATAAACGAAATTTATAAATAAATGGAAAAATTATCATCAGATAATTATTAATGTAAATTTCAAATATGATTTTTTTTAAAAGGGGAAATTTATTTTCCAAAGAAGAAATTGAATTTCAAACGGGATTTGAAATATTAACTTGTTTTAATATTTAAAACAAGAAATGATATTCATAAACGATGTTTATAATAGAGGTGAATAAATATCAAGGGATAATTTTTTATTTAAATTCAAGTATGAATTTTAAAAGGGGACTTGGAATCGTTTAAACAGGGGAAACAATGAAATTTATTCCAACGTTCGGAATATAAATTGAACTGGGATAAATCCGTATGGGTTCATAATTAAAATCCGACTGTGTCAAATTTATAAAAATCAATTATCTTCAGAAAGAATAATGGGATTTGTTTTAAATAGAATATATGCAATATGGAATAGATTCTATATTTATAAGTTTATAATAATAAAATATATAGAATATAAAAGCAAAGGGGATTTTTACGATAAGTAATATCAGTTTTTGTGTTACAAACTATTATCCGTCTTAAGATAAGAACTTTGTCGGTCAAGGACTGAGAGTTAAAAAAATACCCCAACTTGAACGACTTCACTATTATCAAGGGACGATATTAGTTTGTAGTGGTAAAGGATGTTGAAAATTTGATTACTTCCATAAAAGAGATTTATAATTGAAATTTGATTGTATCGATTTGTTATAAATACTTTGTGTCTAAATTAGATTTTAATATAGAAATTAAATAAATTCATAGCCAAGTTATGAATGTGGAAATAAATAATCGACGAGTTTGAATATTCTGAATTGTTGGATTAGATTTGGATAGCGGGCTCAATTTATTTCGAAATATTGGAAATGCAGTTGAAATTCATTTTCTAAACGAAGTTAATGTTTTATTTAAATTATAATTAAAACGAACTCGCCGCAGTGCGGTAGTTTATAAATTGGAGATTCGAACTTCAATTGAGTATACATAACTCAGTATAAATCAGAATTCGATGAAACAAGAAATGCCCAAACCTATTGAATAATTATTTTCTAATGAAAGAGAAAAATCTGGATTTCATCGTATAGATTTTGAGTTATGTCAAAATCAAATTTTTAGAAAAACAACGCTATAATCGTTTTTAAACCGTAATGGCTTATTTAATGAAATAAAAGGATTTTGAGCGAAATAAAATCCGAATTTCCAATAGTAAAATTTATATTTGAGTTATAAATTAAATATGAACTCAAGCGGAATATATGAAGTGGTTTTTGGAACAAGATTCAGATTTTTATTTATCGAATGAGGTTAACTAATTTCAAAGGGATTAGTTGATTAAGTTTTGATTTGAATTTAAATTAGTTTAAATGAATTGAATTTGTTAGTCGGGATTGGAGATTCGAATATAAAATTTGGATTAGAATTAGGAACGAGCAAAGAGATTGAGTTTGAATTGAGTAAAAGTGAATACGAACATATTTGGATGTGATATATTCAAATTAAAAGAGCATTAGGCAGAAAGAGCTAATTAAGGAAGTGGTTAGCGAATTTTGGTAAAAAGTGTTGAATTGATTGAAATGAATTGGAAATGGGCGTATATATGTTAAACAGGTATGGAATGAAGAATATAAAGAGAATGAAGATTATAGTTTTAGTGCCCGGCAAAAAGGTACATGTTTAAATTTCGATATGAGGTTTTATGAGCCCTATGGGCAAGCCACTTGGCTTTTTGATTTTCTTTTTGAATGGAAAGGGCCTAGAGATGCGAGTTGGGGTTTGAACTATTGACTGGTACAAAGGAGGTGCTGGCGAAATTTTTCGAAAATTTAAGGAGCTAGAATATTTTTAAGAAATTTTGATAATAGAAATCAATATGTCGATACATAGAATTCGATAAGAAATTTGGAAAGTAGAATATTAATTAAAAGGGCCAGTGATTGTTTGATGAATGATTTGTTTTTCTTTGATAGTTAAATCACCGGCTATCAAAGATTTTTGGACCATCGTTGTCAACACGGAGAGATCGGTTGGATTTAATATCCAAAAACCACTCCTTATTGGCATAGACTTTGCGAATGAGATTATGCTGAAGAAATTGAAGATGGAGTGAAATGCAAGTGTTGATATTTTTGTCCAGACCCAGGAAAACTTGTATGGACAAGTGTCTGACAGAGTATCCCTAACAGATCACATAAGAAGATCTTTTCAAGGTTTACGTCTGGTGGCGGAGAAATTCGTTTCCCTTAGCTTTTATACCCGTAATATTTTTTGGAAGATCAACCCGTGAATTGACGGGTTTGACGGTGCGGCATTCAAAGTGTATGGTGGGCATATGTTCTAAAAGATAGACGTAGCCTCAAGCCTCACAACCGGGAAATGACAAAAAATCGCGCAGGTAGCATGGCTAGTTGGGTCATACCTAAGCAGGGTATATTTGTCACCGATGTAGAGAAAGTTCATTATTTGTTTTTCTTTCGATTATACATCTTATGGATTACGGTTGGATGGCAAACAACCATGAGTGACAATATAATCACTACACTCAAGCTAAATGAGTGGGCAGTCATGTGTGGCCGGGATGCAAGACGTTCTTGCTAAACCCCAGTGTATCCCCTCTAGAGTACACTGATCGGGAGCCATACCTTGTCATAGTTGGAATCCAGTATCCAATAAGCTCCCTGTGCTTTTTGATTTTGTACTATGTGTGTAGAGCATGAGATGCAAGCGTTCTATTATTTGACTATTTACTTAATTAGATATTATTATAATATCAGTGAATTTTGATATCAAAATGTTTTGGGTTATAGTAAGGTAAAAACCGCTCATTTTTATGTGCGGTATGGTTTACTATTGTCCATTTTTTCAAAGGATTTTCAAAGTTAAACAATATGGCTGGAGTTTACTCACACCAGTCTCATGACTAAACCAGAGTTTATTTTGTTTGTTTTTCCTAAACTCTTGGGTGCCCAAATTTGTACGGGCAGTCAAGTGTTTCAGGATTTTACAAATACACTTGGAGAAGCTTGAAGCATGAGGCTTCATTGTTAGTTACTTAGAGTTATTTCCGTTGTGTTGTATATATGTTGATCTTTGGTAATTGTAACGACCCGGATTTTGAGCGACTTTGGTTATCGACGTAAGCACGACGTCGATAACCAAAACGTCGAAAAATCCTGGTAATTAATGAAAGAAATTAGAAGGTGAGAATAGATAAGATAGAAACTTAGAATAGAAGAAGAAGAAGAACACAACATCAGAGTAACACGAACCTCACAGCGGAACGAATAACATATAATAGATAACATAACTTTGAAATATAACAGTTATGTATACAATAGCACTTATCAGAGTACAGCACTTACAACACAGCGGAAATAACTATAGCTATATGATCTTGAAGCCTCCTGCTCCACGCTCTTCCAGTATATCTGTAAATCCCGACTACTTGACTGCCCGTACAAATTTAGGCACCCAAGAGTTTAGGGAAAACAACAAAGTAAACTCCGGGTCAGTCATGGGACTGGTGTGAGTAAAACAGTTTAAACAGGTATATGAACAAGTAAACGATATCTCATAAGACCACGCCGCAGAACGGAACGGGTTTTCCCTTATGAGAATCCAAAATATCCTTATATCAAAAACCCTTTGATATTATAATAATGTCTATGTACAAATAGATATCAACTAGCAGAAACGCTTTCATCTCACGTTCCACATATATAGTATACAATCAAAATCGTAAGCACGTATTGGGTAATGGATTTCCAACTATGACAAGGTATGGAACCACCTTTCGCTAGTGTACCTCTAGAAAGGAATACACTGGGTTCAACAAGAACATCTTGCAACCCGGCCACACATGACCGACCACTCATTTGCTTGAGTGTATCGAATGTATATCACCAACGGTTGGGATCAGCAACCGTTTCCCGAATGGGACAGCATCAACAATAGATTTTATAGAAGTAAATGAAACTCTAGATCAGGTGATTATACACCCTAATAGGTGCGACCTACATAACCATGCTGCCTGCCCGATTTCTATCATTTACCGGCTGATGAGGCTAGAAGCTACGCTTTATCATCACATCAGATTCACTTCGAATGCCACATTGTCAGATCCATCAAAATCACTAACTTGACGCCTACAACCATACATTACGTGTCAGCTAAAAGAAGTTTCCTTCTCCGCTTCCACTCTTGGTACAGTTGAAGAAATCAAGGTACATGACCTTTCTGGAAATACTCTGTCAGACATTCATTCATACACTTAGAACATCACATCGTCATACCCGCCAAATCACAAATTGATTTGCCCAAACATAACCCGGGTATACAGCTAAGAGAAACGAATTCCTCCGCCACCAACGTGAATACGTTTGAACAGATCAACTTACGCGATCCATTGGATATACTCTGTCATACCTTCTTCCATATACGTTGTCCTGGGACTGGACAAACCGAAGGTACTGTTCAGTATATCCATCTTAGTCACTGTTATCTAAGACTTATACAACAGCCCTTGCACTTTACTCCGTCTTTAATTATCTTTGGCATATATGATTCGCAAATGCGTATGCCAATACAGAGTGGTTCTTTGGATAATAATCCAACCGGTCTCTCCATATTAACAACGTTAAAAATGGTCAAAACTTCGATAGTCTGTGAGTTAACTATCAAAGAAAAACAAGTGTGCAAACAACGATATTATTTCCAGATGGAAATAATATCGAACAATCATCAAACAACTTTTATCCTTTTGGTTCAATAATTTACTTATCTCCTGTTTCCCTATATTCAACATTTTGCTATTTTCTAGATTTAGAAAATATAGGTTATTACCACTGGAAAACATTTCCATCTCTTGTTTTCAATATTAGAAAACAAATTCTGATTTCTTCTTTGGAAAACATTTCCAACTCAACATTGGACTTAGACAGATGGTTAAACAAACCATCGCGATGCCAACCTAAATCATTTCCTTTAAATTACTAAATCCACTTTACTGCCGAACCATACCCATTTCTTAGTTATAAACGAAGCCAATCAAGTTGGGGTAGAATTTACCTCTCAGACCTTAACCGAACAACATTCTAACCTCGAAATAAGTAAAGTTTACTTTACTCGTTTAACTCCATGGATTAACTCCTCGACCAACTCCTTCTCGACTACTCTTGTGATTTAACTCCTTCTCGACTACTCTTATGGTTTTAACTCGACTAACCCTTTGTTTTAACCTTCTAACCCTTTTGTTTAACTTCGACTACCCCTTTGGGTTTAACTCGACTAACCCTTTGGTTTTAACTCGACTACCCCCTTGGTTTTAACTCGACTACCCCTTTGGTTTTAACTCGACTAACTTATTTGACAGATCTGGTTTAACTAACTCATTTGACAAACATGTTTTAACTAACTCATTTGACAAATCTGGTTTAACTAACTCATTTGACAAACATGTTTTAACTAACTCATTTGACAAATCTGGTTTAACTAACTCATTTAACAAATCTGGTTTAACTAACTTAATCAAATTCACTTTGATTAACTGAACTAGATAACTCAATTTGATTAACCTAACCAATTCACTTTCATTACTCGACTAATTCACTTTGGTTTAACCTAACCAATTCAATTTGATTACTCTTAACTTGCTAATTCCATTTGATCAACTCCTTATTTATTTTCTAATAAATATTCCTTTTATAAAATCTCTTGATTTTATAAATAAATTCCCTTTTTAATAATTCTATTTATTCCATTAAATAAATAATCCCTTTACAAATTCTATTTATTTATGTCTAAATAAATATCTCTTTTTAATCTTTATATTGATTTCACTAATGAATAAATTCCTTTTAATCTTTATATTGATTTCAAATATATTTCCTTAATATATTTTATTTCGAATATAACTGCTTTATATTTCATTTCAAATATAACTCCTTTTGTTGATTTCAAATATAACTCCTATATATTTGATTTCGAATATAACTCCTATATATTTGATTTCGAATATAACTCCTATATATTTGATTTCAAATAAATTTCCTTATATTCAACATTTTGCTCTTTTATAATATAAAATCCATTGATTTTATATAATAAATTATTTTCAAAATATACTTTTGGAAATCTCCTTTCCCACATTCTGGTGTTTCTAATGGTATTTAACACGCCATATGACAACGATATATATATATCGTCCAATACACATAATCATAACAGATTATATATCACATTTTATATCACAATATATAAATCACAGTAAAATAAATGTTGAGGAATCCAGTTGGATTCCTCCGACCTGTTTCCCTGCATCACAGATGTTAGATAACACCAGTATAATATTCTGATAAGCAGAATATAATATATATATATATATATATATATATATATATATAATTTCCACTAACTGACTAGCAGTTCAATCAAACAGTCAACACACACTCAACAGAAAATATTTCACAGTTCTAAAAATACAACAGGAAATTATAAACTGTTCAGAGTTGGTGAGATTTACTCACAGTTGCGCGTTAATTGATAAATATCGGTTTGTGTTCTTTGACTCAGTTGGACAATTTATTTCGCCATAAATTGTAACGAGCTCGGATTCACTCCCGGTCAGTCTCATTGTGTTGCTCCCGTCCATACGATCCCAACGCAACTTACGGTTTGTAAATCTGATTCCGTATGACCATGTTATCACTTAAACAAGTTCGAATACTATTTAAATTAAAATAAAACTTAAACTATTTAATTAAAATGGAATTGGGCTTTACCCAATGAAACACAGCCCACTCCCATTCATGAACACCAGCCCGCACCTTTCTCTCCCAAATCCTGATGCCGTGCTCCTCTCCCTATCCACACAGCCATTGACCGAACTTTGCATCCTCCTTCCACCTTCCTTCCTTCACGAATGAGCACACAACCATCACCATTTCACTTCTCATCTCAGTCTCTTTCTCCTCATATCCTCAAAACCCAGCTCGGTGCCTCCATGCCAAACCCGTCGTCGAACACTGCCTGTAGCATACGCTACAGGTATCGACACCTTTCTCCACGGATTTCCACAAAACTCCACCGAACGATGCTGCTTCCTCTCAGGAACTCCAAACTCCCATTAGTTTTGCGAATCCAGGTCCGGATTTCTTGAATCGTCCAGCCCTAGACCACGCTGAAAGGTTCGGCTCCAGCAAAAACCCCATCGAGCTCTATGATTTCCACATCAAAACGAAGAAGACTCCACCAGCAACTCGAATCTATATCGATTAGGATTTATAGACTTGGTTTTTATTTTATTTTCCTTGAATTTCTTTGCTGCGTTTTGCTTTTGGGAAGGACAAAAATGTGTTTCGGCTGATCTATATATTTATGTTAGGGGTTGGTAACATGTGTGGCTGCCAAAGGAAAGGATGTGGCCGGTTTCTTGATCACATAAATATTTTAGGATATTTTCTTTTTCCTTTTATTTATTTTTATATTTGCTTCAGTCTTCTAAAAATCACTGCGAACACATACGACGCCTAAAAATCATGAAAACTGACACGTTGATAGAATTTGACATTATGGTCCCAACGAAACTGGTTTCGTCGAATTCCGACTTCGTATGCTCACACAGTGTATTTTTAACTGTCAAAATACTGATTGTTTTACACTCTAAAAATCGGTACGGCCACATACTGACTTCAAAAATCACGAAACTTAACATCTAGCAAATATTTGACATTACGAATCCAACAAAACTGGTTTCGTCGAATTCCGACTTCGTATGCTCACACAGTATATTTTTAAAGCTCTGGATGACCCATTTAAATATATAAATATATTTAAATATTATTAAATTAAATATAAATAAATTTATATTATCGTATATATTCAAAGTGGAATACCATACAGCTTCAGAAAAATTATATACTTGATATTCCAAGTCCAGGTTGAATCGATATTCAATTTATATTGAAAAATCCATTTATAACGTAAATAAGGCGTTACGAATTATAAAGGAATTCCACAGCGACTTTTCTAAAATTTGATTTGGACATATCTCAAAATCTATACGACGAAATCCTGATTTTTCTCTTCCACTAGAAAGATATACTCCACCAGCTCCACACGTTTCTTGTTTCACAGAAATCCGGCTTAAAACGAATCATGTACATTCAGTTGAAGTTCAAATCGCCAAATCGCGAACTGCAGCGCCATTTCAAGCTCGATTTTAATTATAATAAAATTATACATTCAAACTGTCGTCGATTGAATATATTTGTCAATATAATTCAACTCTAAGCTGAATTAAATTCTGGGGATGACCCTGCTCACCTTATATTGTCAATTCACTATATTTTGGTATTTCCTGAATTAAATATACTATATTTAATATTTAAATTAATTAAATATTCACTTAATTTAATTAAACGATGATTTAATTCCCTACATCACCATATATATAATTAAATAAATTAATTATAATACCCCTGACAGTGCGGGTCATTACATTCTTCCCCACTTATAATAATTTCGTCCTCGAAATTGCTAAGTTAGAGGACGACCCTATATATTGGAACTCCTAAGAATTGTTTACCCCTTATTTCTGATTTTCAACAGAACCAATTAATATCGACTAAAATATTAATTCTTCCGACTAACTAAAATTTTCAAAAATTCAGAAAATTTTCTAGCACTTTAAATTTCCAGAAAATTTTGCTATAACCTCCTTTGTACAGCCCTATCGGTAAAACCATAACTCGCCACTCTAGGCCTTCTTCAACTCAGAAGAAAATCAAACTATTTCCCAGCTTACGCTTAGTTGGGTTAAAGCGGATGTTGTGTAAAACATCTTCATGACAACCCAAATACTATATTCAACTAACTCTTATCCAACATTGATCTTCGAGCCTGAAATCTTACTATTTATTTGTTAATAATGAAACCAATCAAGTTGGGGTATAATTACCTCTCAGACCTTGACTGAATAACATTTATAACGTCAAAACAGATAAGACCACTTACTCATATAATCAATACCATACAACTAATTATTCACTTTTTGGCACGTATACTCTTTCTCTTTTTAGGTTTGTTTTAACTCTAATCCCTTAATTCTAACTGATTAACACTAACTGGTTAACTCTACCTGGTTAACTCTACTGGTTAACTCTACCTGGTTAACTCGACTTGATTAACTCGACTTACTTAACCCAACTGGTTAACTCTACTGAACTGGTTAGCTCTGCTGAACTGGTTAACTCTACTGGACTGGTTAACTCTAATGAACTGGTTAACTCTACTGGACTGGTTAGCTCTACTGAACTGGTTAACTCTACTGAACTGGTTAACTCTACTAGTTATTCATTTCGTTCCTTTTAACAACGTTTATCCATTTTTTTAAAGATTTACTTTTGGTAACGGTTCTTCACTTTAAAAAAATGATTTTTCCTTTTCAATTTGCCTATATTTATTTCATATAAATATTTCCTTTATATTTGGTTTTCACAAATATTTCCCTTATATTTGGTTTTCACAAATATTCCTTTTATATATTCTAACTCCTTAAATTTCCAGGAAAATTCGCCATAACCTCCTTTGTATCGGGAGCATCGGGATATTTCACATAGCCTCCCATGGCCCTCACCAATCCCAAAAGAAAAAGAAAAGCCAAGCGGCTAGCCGATTCGGCTCACAAATCTCATGCTTATATCAAATATAAACTTGTACCTTTTGTCGGCATATTAACTTTATAACCTTCACCTGTTATCAATCCAACATATACCCAAGGTCATCTCAACAAATTTTCAATCAGTCCTCATCCACAAATTCAATCATTCGTTTATATCCAAGCCAAATACCCTTTCAACCTTGAGTTTGATTCTCTATTTCGAACTCTTAACTTGGTTACCAAATCATACTTCAAATTAGAATATCCCAAATTCAATTCATCTCGATATCCTTCGATTTCGATTATCACTTAACTGGATTTATTTAAATTCCAATTTGTTTTCACAAATTTTAATTCCAATTTGGCTTTAAATTCAACAGTCTTTTCCAGGGAGATTTTTTTTTTAAATTGCTTCACCTTTCAAAAATTCAAATATTCCTTTTTGAAATTCAACACAACCCGTTTTTCCCAAAACAAATTCAAAAACAATCTCTTTGGTAGTAATCCGCCACTTACCACTCGAAGATGAACACTGATGATGCTGCAGTCATCATCAGAGTTTATTTTCCAGCTACAGAAGTGAGTTCACTACTATAAAACCATTTCTAACCATTTCCACTTTGAAATTCATTTCAAAAAATATAATTCACACTGCTTGTAAAACAATTTAAAATCTCCCAGGATCTTAAATTTTCCTTATACTTAAATCCAGATTTATTTACAAACTTCTTTCCAATTTCTGGGATTTTAATTCCAACTCTGATTTAAATTTCCGATTTAACTCATCTGATTCCACGTATTTTACTTATATGAATTCTGGTTGGTTATTTACATAACCATTCAACTAAAATCTTATTCGATTATAATTACAACCAATATATCCACTATATTATAATTTTGATATATATATATATATATATCTTCTCTATATCAAGATATACCTTGGGCAAACTTATTTTAATTTACCCTCTTTTCAAAACATATCGTGACGACCCATCGTATTCAAGTGTTTAGTAACTCCTACCGATACAGTGGATCAAACTGATCGACCAGAACTCATAAACAACTCGGCCAATGAATCTCCAAAATAAAAAACCATTTTTATATCAAATACAAATACGCACTCGTATATATACACTCAAACTCAATCTAGGGTATTACTAACCCTATCTCTACCGAGTCACGCCACAGAGCCAAGTAATTCTTAACTTAAGCTCTGATACCAACTGTAACGACCCGGATTTTGAGCGACTTTGGTTATCGACGTAAGCACGACGTCGATAACCAAAACGTCGAAAAATCCTGGTAATTAATGAAAGAAATTAGAAGGTGAGAATAGATAAGATAGAAACTTAGAATAGAAGAAGAAGAAGAACACAACATCAGAGTAACACGAACCTCACAGCGGAACGAATAACATATAATAGATAACATAACTTTGAAATATAACAGTTATGTATACAATAGCACTTATCAGAGTACAGCACTTACAACACAGCGGAAATAACTATAGCTATATGATCTTGAAGCCTCCTGCTCCACGCTCTTCCAGTATATCTGTAAATCCCGACTACTTGACTGCCCGTACAAATTTAGGCACCCAAGAGTTTAGGGAAAACAACAAAGTAAACTCCGGGTCAGTCATGGGACTGGTGTGAGTAAAACAGTTTAAACAGGTATATGAACAAGTAAACGATATCTCATAAGACCACGCCGCAGAACGGAACGGGTTTTCCCTTATGAGAATCCAAAATATCCTTATATCAAAAACCCTTTGATATTATAATAATGTCTATGTACAAATAGATATCAACTAGCAGAAACGCTTTCATCTCACGTTCCACATATATAGTATACAATCAAAATCGTAAGCACGTATTGGGTAATGGATTTCCAACTATGACAAGGTATGGAACCACCTTTCGCTAGTGTACCTCTAGAAAGGAATACACTGGGTTCAACAAGAACATCTTGCAACCCGGCCACACATGACCGACCACTCATTTGCTTGAGTGTATCGAATGTATATCACCAACGGTTGGGATCAGCAACCGTTTCCCGAATGGGACAGCATCAACAATAGATTTTATAGAAGTAAATGAAACTCTAGATCAGGTGATTATACACCCTAATAGGTGCGACCTACATAACCATGCTGCCTGCCCGATTTCTATCATTTACCAGCTGATGAGGCTAGAAGCTACGCTTTATCATCACATCAGATTCACTTCGAATGCCACATTGTCAGATCCATCAAAATCACTAACTTGACGCCTACAACCATACATTACGTGTCAGCTAAAAGAAGTTTCCTTCTCCGCTTCCACTCTTGGTACAGTTGAAGAAATCAAGGTACATGACCTTTCTGGAAATACTCTGTTAGACATTCATTCATACACTTAGAACATCACATCGTCATACCCGCCAAATCACAAATTGATTTGCCCAAACATAACCCGGGTATACAGCTAAGAGAAACGAATTCCTCCGCCACCAACGTGAATACGTTTGAACAGATCAACTTACGCGATCCATTGGATATACTCTGTCAGACCTTCTTCCATATACGTTGTCCTGGGACTGGACAAACCGAAGGTACTGTTCAGTATATCCATCTTAGTCACTGTTATCTAAGACTTATACAACAGCCCTTGCACTTTACTCCGTCTTCAATTATCTTTGGCATATATGATTCGCAAATGCGTATGCCAATACAGAGTGGTTCTTTGGATAATAATCCAACCGGTCTCTCCATATTAACAACGTTAAAAATGGTCAAAACTTCGATAGTCTGTGAGTTAACTATCAAAGAAAAACAAGTGTGCAAACAACGATATTATTTCCAGATGGAAATAATATCGAACAATCATCAAACAACTTTTATCCTTTTGGTTCAATAATTTACTTATCTCCTGTTTCCCTATATTCAACATTTTGCTATTTTCTAGATTTAGAAAATATAGGTTATTACCACTGGAAAACATTTCCATCTCTTGTTTTCAATATTAGAAAACAAATTCTGATTTCTTCTTTGGAAAACATTTCCAACTCAACATTGAACTTAGACAGATGGTTAAACAAACCATCGCGATGCCAACCTAAATCATTTCCTTTAAATTACTAAATCCACTTTACTGCCGAACCATACCCATTTCTTAGTTATAAACGAAGCCAATCAAGTTGGGGTAGAATTTACCTCTCAGACCTTAACCGAACAACATTCTAACCTCGAAATAAGTAAAGTTTACTTTACTCGTTTAACTCCATGGATTAACTCCTCGACCAACTCCTTCTCGACTACTCTTGTGATTTAACTCCTTCTCGACTACTCTTATGGTTTTAACTCGACTAACCCTTTGTTTTAACCTTCTAACCCTTTTGTTTAACTTCGACTACCCCTTTGGGTTTAACTCGACTAACCCTTTGGTTTTAACTCGACTACCCCCTTGGTTTTAACTCGACTACCCCTTTGGTTTTAACTCGACTAACTTATTTGACAGATCTGGTTTAACTAACTCATTTGACAAACATGTTTTAACTAACTCATTTGACAAATCTGGTTTAACTAACTCATTTGACAAACATGTTTTAACTAACTCATTTGACAAATCTGGTTTAACTAACTCATTTAACAAATCTGGTTTAACTAACTTAATCAAATTCACTTTGATTAACTGAACTAGATAACTCAATTTGATTAACCTAACCAATTCACTTTCATTACTCGACTAATTCACTTTGGTTTAACCTAACCAATTCAATTTGATTACTCTTAACTTGCTAATTCCATTTGATCAACTCCTTATTTATTTTCTAATAAATATTCCTTTTATAAAATCTCTTGATTTTATAAATAAATTCCCTTTTTAATAATTCTATTTATTCCATTAAATAAATAATCCCTTTACAAATTCTATTTATTTATGTCTAAATAAATATCTCTTTTTAATCTTTATATTGATTTCACTAATGAATAAATTCCTTTTAATCTTTATATTGATTTCAAATATATTTCCTTAATATATTTTATTTCGAATATAACTGCTTTATATTTCATTTCAAATATAACTCCTTTTGTTGATTTCAAATATAACTCCTATATATTTGATTTCGAATATAACTCCTATATATTTGATTTCGAATATAACTCCTATATATTTGATTTCAAATAAATTTCCTTATATTCAACATTTTGCTCTTTTATAATATAAAATCCATTGATTTTATATAATAAATTATTTTCAAAATATACTTTTGGAAATCTCCTTTCCCACATTCTGGTGTTTCTAATGGTATTTAACACGCCATATGACAACGATATATATATATCGTCCAATACACATAATCATAACAGATTATATATCACATTTTATATCACAATATATAAATCACAGTAAAATAAATGTTGAGGAATCCAGTTGGATTCCTCCGACCTGTTTCCCTGCATCACAGATGTTAGATAACACCAGTATAATATTCTGATAAGCAGAATATAATATATATATATATATATATATATATAATTTCCACTAACTGACTAGCAGTTCAATCAAACAGTCAACACACACTCAACAGACAATATTTCACAGTTCTAAAAATACAACAGGAAATTATAAACTGTTCAGAGTTGGTGAGATTTACTCACAGTTGCGCGTTAATTGATAAATATCGGTTTGCGTTCTTTGACTCAGTTGGACAATTTATTTCGCCATAAATTGTAACGAGCTCGGATTCACTCCCGGTCAGTCTCATTGTGTTGCTCCCGTCCATACGATCCCAGCGCAACTTACGGTTTGTAAATCTGATTCCGTATGACCACGTTATCACTTAAACAAGTTCGAATACTATTTAAATTAAAATAAAACTTAAACTATTTAATTAAAATGGAATTGGGCTTTACCCAATGAAACACAGCCCACTCCCATTCATGAACACCAGCCCGCACCTTTCTCTCCCAAATCCTGATGCCGTGCTCCTCTCCCTATCCACACAGCCATTGACCGAACTTTGCATCCTCCTTCCACCTTCCTTCCTTCACGAATGAGCACACAACCATCAC
This sequence comes from Allium sativum, assembly GCA_030737875.1. Taxonomy (NCBI): domain Eukaryota; kingdom Viridiplantae; phylum Streptophyta; class Magnoliopsida; order Asparagales; family Amaryllidaceae; genus Allium; species Allium sativum. Next base: position 374,958,528 of record CM060909.1, on the reverse strand, counting down.
CATTTCACTTCTCATCTCAGTCTCTTTCTCCTCATATCCTCAAAACCCAGCTCGGTGCCTCCATGCCAAACCCGTCGTCGAACACTACCTGTAGCATACGCTACAGGTATCGACACCTTTCTCCACGGATTTCCACAAAACTCCACCGAACGATGCTGCTTCCTCTCAGGAACTCCAAACTCCCATTAGTTTTGCGAATCCAGGTCCGGATTTCTTGAATCGTCCAGCCCTAGACCACGCTGAAAGGTTCGGCTCCAGCAAAAACCCCATCGAGCTCTATGATTTCCACATCAAAACGAAGAAGACTCCACCAGCAACTCGAATCTATATCGATTAGGATTTATAGACTTGGTTTTTATTTTATTTTCCTTGAATTTCTTTGCTGCGTTTTGCTTTTGGGAAGGACAAAAATGTGTTTCGGCTGATCTATATATTTATGTTAGGGGTTGGTAACATGTGTGGCTGCCAAAGGAAAGGATGTGGCCGGTTTCTTGATCACATAAATATTTTAGGATATTTTCTTTTTCCTTTTATTTATTTTTATATTTGCTTCAGTCTTCTAAAAATCACTGCGAACACATACGACGCCTAAAAATCATGAAAACTGACACGTTGATAGAATTTGACATTATGGTCCCAACGAAACTGGTTTCGTCGAATTCCGACTTCGTATGCTCACACAGTGTATTTTTAACTGTCAAAATACTGATTGTTTTACACTCTAAAAATCGGTACGGCCACATACTGACTTCAAAAATCACGAAACTTAACATCTAGCAAATATTTGACATTACGAATCCAACAAAACTGGTTTCGTCGAATTCCGACTTCGTATGCTCACACAGTATATTTTTAAAGCTCTGGATGACCCATTTAAATATATAAATATATTTAAATATTATTAAATTAAATATAAATAAATTTATATTATCGTATATATTCAAAGTGGAATACCATACAGCTTCAGAAAAATTATATACTTGATATTCCAAGTCCAGGTTGAATCGATATTCAATTTATATTGAAAAATCCATTTATAACGTAAATAAGGCGTTACGAATTATAAAGGAATTCCACAGCGACTTTTCTAAAATTTGATTTGGACATATCTCAAAATCTATACGACGAAATCCTGATTTTTCTCTTCCACTAGAAAGATATACTCCACCAGCTCCACACGTTTCTTGTTTCACAGAAATCCGGCTTAAAACGAATCATGTACATTCAGTTGAAGTTCAAATCGCCAAATCGCGAACTGCAGCGCCATTTCAAGCTCGATTTTAATTATAATAAAATTATACATTCAAACTGTCGTCGATTGAATATATTTGTCAATATAATTCAACTCTAAGCTGAATTAAATTCTGGGGATGACCCTGCTCACCTTATATTGTCAATTCACTATATTTTGGTATTTCCTGAATTAAATATACTATATTTAATATTTAAATTAATTAAATATTCACTTAATTTAATTAAACGATGATTTAATTCCCTACATCACCATATATATAATTAAATAAATTAATTATAATACCCCTGACAGTGCGGGTCATTACAGTAATGGTATGTATATATGATACAAAATTTGTATTTCAAAAATCATGTTATATATTATATTTTTATTCGTTCCGCTATGAAACTCTGTGTAACAACCCAGAAAATCGAAACTAATTTAAAATTTTATTTTAAGAAATTTTTTGTTAAAGACATGCGATAAATGATAAACATAACTTAGAATGTTTTGGTTTAGAGAATTCAAGACATGAAATTGATTTATAATTAACACTTAGCTTTAAAAATATGTTAATTAGCTTAGATTTGTAAACATGACATTTATTATGTAAACATGCTATTTTACATTGATTTTAAACATGTTAATAATTGGCATTGATTAACATTGATTTGTGAACCTGTAAACATGTTAATATAAACACAGTAATGTTTGGAAGTTGGTAAAAATATAAAAATCATATCTTTATTGTAAATGTAAACATATTTTTTGGAAATTTGCTATACAATAAAAATCATCCTTTTTATTGTAAAATGTAAACACATGAATTTGGCATTTATTGCTAATGCATAAATAAGTATATGATACATAAGCAAATGATAAAAGCATTTATTTGCTTTAATTGTTTCTACTAAGAATTTTATGAACATTAAGACAAGATTTTTGAATTATTAATCCATGTAAATGATTTATGAATTATTAATGGAAGTACATTAACATTGATGATTTATTTAATGTTTGAATGAAAAGTGAATTTAGTTGATAAATCGTTACTAAATAATAATAAAATTCATTGATAAGTATAAATTTTATGAAATTAAATTATAATATAGTAAACATAGGATTGATGTAACATTGGAGAGAATAAGGTAACAATTATTGATATATTATAATAAATAGCTATCATTGATCGTATGGAATGTATCATTGATCATATGGAATGTATCCACACATGCGTTCCCAATAGAAAATGTAGTTAAATCTCCATGGAAAAAAAGGAATTTTCTTCACAAAGCATGTGTAATCATGGAAGTAAATTTAAATGCATTCCTGAAATCAACGCTTCGTTTATTCATTTCTTTCCGTTCACTCTCTCTCTCTCCTTGTTAATTACCTTTGAATTTTGAATAAAAAAAAGGAAAGAATTTTTTTCTTTATTTTGAAATTAATGTTTACCGCTTCATGTACGTTTCTTATTCCTATCTTTTCTCTCCACTTATGTATTTTATCCTAATTTCCATTCATTCTTAGAACCACTCCCATTCTTTTTCTTCCTCTTTATATTTATCGTGCCTCTTCTTTTATCACTTCCAATGAAAAATACTTTTGTAATAACCCGAAAATCCGAGCCAATTTAAAATTTCTATTTTGGAAATTTTAGCGAATTTTGAATATTTAAAATGAATCATTTTAAATAATAACAACGAGAAAATTTATTTTGAATATAATTTGAACGTATATATTTATATAGATCGTCGTTAGAATATAAATATTTATTTTAAATTATAAAAGGAATTGAAAATGGTGCGGTAGTTTGATAATTCGATTTCAAATTTCAAATGAACATATCGGGTGCAAAATAAACCGGATTTTAACGAAACCAAAAATATTTGAATCTATTTGAGAATATCTTTCCAACGAATCCGAAAAATAGAAATTTCATAGCGGGGATCAAAAGATATGTCCAGTTGAAAATTCAGAATAGTCGTTATGGAATTCAGGCCCTTAAAAATGGAAATTTTGCAAACGACCTCGGAATTCGACGAAACCAATTTTGTTGGATCTGCGATGTCAAATTATTGCTAGGTTTCAAATTTCATAATTTTTCGAATCAATATGTGAGCGTGGCAAAGGAAAACGCGTTTGACCAATTTCAGTTGATTTTAATCAACTGGAAAATGGCCATTTTTCAAACGGTCTCAGAATTCGATGAAATTAGTTTTGGTAGGACTGTATCATCAATACGAAGCTAGAAATTATTTTTCGGGAATTTTTCTAGCTAGTGTGTGGCCCCGGTAAATTGAAATGCGCGTTCAAATTCAATATATAGAGTTATATGTTGATTTTGACGAAAACTGATCGAAACAGTCGAATCAGCCTACGATACATATCCCATTGTGTTCGGAATGAGGGTAATTAGCTATGGACGATAGTCAGTGGGTTCGATTTCGAGTTCGAAGTAAAAAGTCACTTTTTGAAAATTAAATTTATTAAACATATATTTCCATTCTCTCTCCCTCCCTCTATTTACAGTTAAACCCCCCCCCCCCCCCCCCCCCCGGATTTCATTTCAACGGAAATAAAAAAATTAAACCTAACTAATCGCGCCCGCCACAACCGCGACACCGTCCGTCGCTCCACCCACGTCCGCCCTCCTCCGCCATCAACGAGCCCCCCCACCTTCCTCTTCCCTCCAGCCTCCCTCTCTCCTTGTCCTCTCGTCGTTCGACGAACCCCGAGACCCCCCCCCCTTTCGAATCCCTCAAACTGAAACCCCCCTCCTCCTTCTCGCCGACAACCACCCCCCCTCTGCCTCCGTACGATCAGCGAACCCCCCCTTCTTCCATTTGAACAATGTAAGTCTTCTCCTTTTTCTTTTTATTATTCATTTATTTTATTTATCCTAAAATAGAAATGTTTTTTACAAAGTAAAAGATATGATTTTTATAAAGCAAAAAGGAATGATTTTTACAAAGTAAAGATATGCTTTTTTTATATAGTAAAAAGTTAGGATTTTTCATCATAAAAACTTTGATTCTCCATTATATTAGGTAATGGTTTATTTTACAACATAAAGATGTGATTTTTATTTTATAGAAACCATAAAAATATAATTTTTATTTTAAAGATCACATTAGAAATAAAGGATAGGATTTTTGCTTGTGGAAAGATTTGATTTTTAGAAACGAAAAGAAAAGTAGAGATAATTAAAAATATAATTTTTATAGTATAGAGAAGATTGAAAATATAATTTTTATATCATAGAAAGGTTAAAAATATAATTTTTATACTAGTGGCATATTAAAAATATGATTTTTATATTATAGAAGTATTAAAAATTCGATCTTTATTATGTAGAAGGAGCAAAAATGTGATTTTTATATAGTGGAAATAATAAAAATGTGATCTTTATAGAAATAGCGAAGTAAAAATTCGATTTTTACATATTGAATGGCGAAGTAAGAATTCGATTTTTATATACGTAGAGTAGCGATAAAAAGGTATAAAGCGATATAAAAATATAATTTTTATCCATGGAGTGATAATATAAAAATGTGATTTTTATATATGTAGCGAACACGGATGGTGGAAGTGACAAAAGGAAGAACGATGAAGATATCCTACATTTGAAGTGTCATGAAGTTGGGATATCTTAGGTGAGAACTTCTCACTTTTAATTTAATTTTCTAGTTAAAATATATACTAGGATGCAGACGGTGTTTAGTAGCACCCGAAACCCGTTGTCCACAGACCATGGACGGCTTGTATGCTTGTTTGTTTGATTTTGATGTGTAGTTGATTGTGTGATGTGATGTGAAATGAAATAAAATATTTAGATAGTTAAAAATATTTTATAGTTGAGAATAGAATTTTTAACGTATATATAAAATGAAATTAGTATAAACAAATCGGATGATTTGTTTATATACACACATTTGACTGATATTGATTGGGACGATAAATTTTACACATCGCCCAACTGCACAAATAAAATTTGTGTTTGATTGTTTGAAACCCCACACGGGTATTGGGATGATATATGACATACACTAATCCCAATAATTAGTTGTATGTCGATCGATTGATTGACAAACTGTTAAAAGCGTTAAATATTTATATTTGATGCTTATACAGTGTAGAATGCACTTTGGATGATGGTTGAATATTTGTCATTGTTGATATATACATGTGTTGTAGAGAACCCATATAATCAACATTATATGGTAATTGATTGGGCCTCATCCCAGTTTTGAAAAGAAATATTTGAATAGAAATATTTGAAAAGAAATATTTGAATAGAAATATTTGAAAAGAAATATTTGAATAGAAATATTTGAAAAAGAAATATTTGAAATAGAATATTTGAAAATAGGATATATGAAGCCGTGTTGATTAGACTGACGCCATTTTGACGTGAACGATATTTATATCGATTTTATTCATTTTTAAATGAATATTGAAAAGTGATTTCAATAATCGAATATTTTAGAAATTGAATTGAATAGAATTCAAATCGAATTAGAAATTGAATTGAATAGAAATCAAATCGAATTGAAATTGAATTGAATAGAAAATGAATTCGAATTAAATTGAATAGATTTGAAATTTCGAATTAAATTGAAATGAATTGAAATTCGAATTAAATTGAAATTGAATTGAAATCGATTTGAAATGAAATCAAAACAGATTATATTGAAAAAATTCAATTTTGATTTGAATTTGAAATGAAGTTGAAATCGTTTCGAAAACGAATTTAAAACATTTTTTAAAATATGATTTAAATTGAAATCGATGAAGTATATATTATATATATAACATAATGGCCCGAATAGAACGCACCGCGCCGCGACAGTTCGCGAATTTTGGCCACAGACTTCGAATGGATATTGCGGGAGAACCGACCGTCGGATTCTCCTAAAACTGGAACCGTTGGGTTCGTATCGAAAAGAGCTTTCTAACGAATGTGATAAATTAGAAATCTAACGGTTGGATTTGGAATTATGTCCAAATCAAATTTGAAAAAGGTCGTTGTAAGTGCAGTTCGATGGCCGTTGATGCAAATCGATTGTACGGGCCTTGATAAAATTATTAAAAATAGTAATAATTTGTGTAAAATCATAAGAAGTGATTTGTGAAGAATTGGGATGAAAAACTCCATATTTGAAAAGATAAAAATATATTTTTATCGAAATGAACTAGTTTTGAACTAGAATAATAATTTTTTTTAAATAAATAAATTGAATTTGAAATTGGTTTCAAAAGAAACCAGAATTTCCAATAATTGCATTGGAATGGATTTGAATCGAAATTGTCTTCGGAATATTTCGATGTTGGATTTCGTGATTATACAGATATTGTTATGGAAATTTGAAAGATATATATATCGTTATTTCCAATACGATATTTGTTGGTCGTAGAATTTGATATTGAATATAAGCCGATATATTTTCTATTCAGAGCCTTGTATTTAACATCAAATGTGATTTGGGTTTGTCGTGGATGGTGTCTTCATTAACACTGTTCTTAAAACCAGTTGAGAAAAAGATTAAATCTTTTTATTTAGATTTAATGAAGTGTAACAATTAAATAATATTTAATCGGAATTGAATTAGTATTGATTTTTGGGTTTATCGTGAACAGTGTTTTAAATAACACTTGTTCTTTAACCCGATAATTAATGGAATGTGATTTTGGTTTTATTGTGAACCGTGTTTTAAATGACACTGATTCTTTAACCCAGTTAAAGATTAAAACTAAGTGGAGTTTTAATGAATCTTTAATTAGATTGAAAAGATCGAGAATGGAGTATCACCAGTTTTACTCCAGGCGATAGTTAAATCTTTAATTAGATTTAAACGTGAAATGGTAATTGAATTTACCGATAACACCGTGGTGTTAGATATGAAGTATTACCAGTTTTACTTCATGGGATGAATAGGTTGGGATTGGGAAATTAAAATAAATGATTACTTCGGTGTGGTTCGCTAATCCCGACTAGTTTGAATTGATATTCAAAGAAGATTAAAGAATAAATTTAAAGAATTTATCTTTGGAAAAATTAATGGGAACCTTTCCCGAAGTATAAGAATACATGAATAAAAGAATATTCTGAATTGGAATGAGGCGTATGTTGTGTTTGTGTAACACTTGTTTATTATATACGCGAGTTATTCAGAAAGACCGGGTTTATCCCATTCTGAATAACTAATTCGACGTGGTGTCGAAGATGAAGACGGTGGTTGAAGACTGGAGGTCTTCACGTCGTTTGGATAATTAATGATGATCTTGATTGGGCCGTACACCCAAGAGGAGAGAATCAATCGGTGATCGTCCAGACGTACTTGGAGATCGATGGATATGAGGAGTACTAGGTGCCTCCGGTTTCGTTCAGACCCAGAACGAACTTGTAAATGGACTGTGTGTCTGGCATTGGATTTTATTCTGTGTGATAGATTTCTATTAAATATATATCTGTTTGGCAGCGGAGAATTTATTCTCTTGCTTAACGCCCTTCTCTGAGACGTACGAGCTCAGGGGTTATATATTGATGGATATCAAACGCATGGAGTGAATTGCCTGTGTGGCATGCCTATGTGGCAATTGATCAAGGCTTCTGTTGAAAAGCAAAGTCTTGTTGTGATGATCAAAGCACGGCCTTTGCGGCGTAGCTTTGTGTAGCGTTGATTCGCGAGCCTCACACCCCGATGGTGAACCAAAAACGGGAGAGGACCTCAAGGAGGACATGCGTTTCTTTCTAGCTAGAAGTGGCGTTAGTGGTTCTACACGCCCTGACGAGTTTGACTTATGTGGTTGTTGCTGTTGCGAGGCGCCTCGGATATATCGGTCTTTCTCGAACCGATGGAGTCATTCGTTGGCTCATTTGCGCCCCCATAGGGCGGGGAGACGTATTGTCCAGGGTTTAAGTTTAATCCACATCGAGTGGACTGGCCCTAACGATCCAAGGTGCACTCGAGCTATGTATCCTGAGACATGATAGGCTAGATTGTCTCGAATTCGGTAGAGGACTATCTTTTGCCTCGGTTCACAGATGGAAATCCAACTTCCAATACGAGACTTTGCGGTTTTATTTGTAGAGCCTAGTATGGTGACATAGTGGGATGGGGCGCTTATGCGGTCTATGATTGATACTTATGATGTAAAGTTGTTTTATACACTATGCACTTATTATAGGATCAAATAATCTGTTTTAAACGTATCAAGCATTCTTTGGCTATTATAAGGTAAAAACCCTATCCTCCGGCTTGCGTTGCATTGTGTGATGGGACCTGGGTCTTATAATAGCTTCATTTTTCTTTATTTAGCATTGTGTTGTTTGTTTTAAGCACTGGTGTTCTTGGGAGGAAACCCGTTCCGTGTTATACGGCATGGTGCCTTGATTTACCTAACTTTAAAATAAAGATTAATAACTGTTTTTAGTTCTCACACCAGTCCCATGACTGACCTGGGGTTTATTGTTTTAACCTAAACTCTGGGTGCCCCTAATTTCGACGCGGGCAGCTAGTAGTTTTGGTTTTGCACATTTATATTCGCAAGATCCTGGTTTACAGCTGGAATGATATCCTGAAAGCTTTGTATCCGTATATCTCCTTCAGTTGTGTATTGTATTATTTTCCGCTGCTAAGTAATTCATTGTAATATCTAATATTTATCGAATGTGTAATATTTATTCATACTCTGTATATTCTTGTATTCTGATGGAATTGTTGTAATAAACAATGAAATGTTCTTCTGTCTGCGTTCTATTTTGTCGTGTTCTCAAAGCGATCAGGGGTTTTGAACGGTCTTGATCGGTTTAGCGACTGATTCGGATCGAGCGAAATTCTTTGTCGTTACATCGTGGTATCAGATCTTTGGTTTACAAAGCTCAGAGAACAAGACACGTTAGAACCATACGAAAGAATTCATCAGAAATTGGACTAGTAATATCCAATGAGAATGACTCGTTAGAGATGGGATCAGTAGTATCCTAGAACGAGTGTGAAGAGTAATGTTTTTAAAATAAAAATTGAAAACAAGTTTTGTTTTGAAAATTTAAATCGAATTATTCGTATTTGAATATTTATTTTATATTGATTTGGACTATCCAGTATATATAGATTTTGCATATACGTCTGATCCACGGGTATTCAAAGTTTTAATATACCGGATAGATATAGAATCACGCTCTAGTAGCCCGGAGATGATTCTGATGATTGACTAGTCGTCATCAATATTCATGTTCGAGTGAAGAAAGTGAGGTTTCTATATATTTCCTATTGACTGGTATGAGAACCGAAATTAGATAGGGCCTATTGTTGTGATTTGGCATCAAAAATCTGATTTTTAGACTATATATCAAAGTTATGAATTTGAAAAGCTAATCAACTGATTGATTGCTGATTGTGTTGTTTGATTATTGGTTGAGTAATTAAAATGTTGAACCATATAGCCAAATTGATCAAATAGCGAGTTGTATTGAAAATTTGTCGCATTTGCATGTGTATACACGTGCTTACATTGAACAGGTCATAGCAAGGAGGCTAGAGCAGAAGAATAAAATTTGTTTGCCCGACAAATAGGTACATGTTTACCATAATTTACTGTTTTGTTTGGGTGATGATGATTTTATGCGCCGATTGGCAAGCCACTTGGCCTTTCCTTTTTCTTTTGGATTGAAGAAGGCCATGGGAGGCTATATGAAATATCCCAAAGTCCCTGGTGCAGGGAAGGTTATAGCGAAATTTTTCGAAAATTTAGGGTGTTAGCCAAATTTTTAAAAAATTTGAAAAGTTCTTAGAAACTGAAAAGTTGAAGAACTTAAGCCGTAGTGAAAATACTGGAAGTTGAGTTGAATTGTTAAACAACTTTCGGCTTCGTTCCTTTTCGGGGACAAAAAGTTTTAAGTGGGGGAGATTGTAATAACGCGAAAATCCGAGCCAATTTAAAATTTTTATTTTGGCAATTTTAGCGAATTTTGAATATTTAAAATGAATTATTTTAAATAATAACGACAAGAAAATTTATTTTGAATATAATTTGAACGTATATATTTATACAGATCGTCGTTAGAATATAAATATTTATTTTAAATTATAAAAGGAATTGAAAATGGTGTGGTAGTTCGATAATTCGATTTCAAATTTCAAATGAACATACCGGGTGCAAAATAAACCGGATTTTAGCGAAACCAAAAATATTTGAATCTATTTGAGAATATCTTTCCAACGAATCCGAAATTTGAAATTCCATAGTGGGAATCAAACGATATGTCCAGTTGAAAATTCAGAATAGTCGTTATGGAATTCAGGCCCTTAAAATGGAAATTTTGCAAACAACCTCGGAATTCGATGAAACCACTTTTGCTGGATCCGCGATGTCAAATTATTGCTAGGTTTCAAATTTCATAATTTTTCGAATCAATATGTGAGCGTGGCAAAGGAAAACGCGTTTGACCAGTTTCAGTTGATTTTAATCGACTGGAAAATGGCCATTTTTCAAACGGTCTTAGAATTCGATGAAATTAGTTTTGTTAGGACTGTATCGTCAATACGAAGATAGAAATTATTTTTCGGGAATTTTTCTAGCTAGTGTGTGGCCCCGGTAAATTGAAATGCGCGTTCAAATTCAATATATAGAGTTATATGTTGATTTTGACGAAAACTGATCGAAACAGTCAAATCAGCCTACGATACATATCCCATTGTGTTCGGAATGGGGGTAATTAGCTAGCTTTTTTCATTTTTTTCTGTGAATTGACGACAGTCGGTGGGTTCGATTTCGAGTTCGAAGTAAAAAGTCACTTTTTGAAAACTAAATTTATTAAACATATATTTCCATTCTCTCTCCCTCCCTCTATTTACAGTTAACCCCCCATTTCATTTCAACGGAAATTAAAAAAAAAAGAAACCTAACTAATCGCGCCCGCCACAACCGCGACACCGTCCGTCGCTCCACCCACGTCTGCCCTCCTCCGCCATCATCGTGCCCCCCACCTTCCTCTTCCCTCCAGCCTCCCTCTCTCCTTGTCCTCTCGTCGTTCGACGAACCGTGAGATCCCCCCTTCGAATCCCCCAAACCGAAACCCCCCTCCTCCTTCTCGCCAACAAGCACCCCCTGCCTCCGTACGATCAGCGAAACCCCCCCCCCTTCTTCCATTTGAACGATGTAAGTCTTCTCCTTTTTCTTTTTATTATTCATTTATTTTATTTATCCTAAAATAGAAATGATTTTTACAAAGTAAAAGATATGATTTTTATAAAGCAAAAAGGAATGATTTTTACAAAGTAAAGATATGTTTTTTATATAGTAAAAAGTTAGGATTTTTCATCATAAAAAGCTTTGATTCTCCATTATATTAGGTAATGATTTATTTTACAACATAAAGATGTGATTTTTATTTTATAGAAACCATAAAAATATAATTTTTATTTTAAAGATCGCATTAGAAATAAAGGATAGGATTTTTGCTCGTGGAAAGATTTGATTTTTAGAAACGAAAAGAAAAGTAGAGATAATTAAAAATATAATTTTTATAGTATAGAGAAGATTAAAAATATAATTTTTATATCATAGAAACGTTAAAAATATAATTTTTATACTAGTGGCATATTAAAAATATGATTTTTATATTATAGAAGTATTAAAAATTCGATCTTTATTATGTAGAAGGAGCAAAAATGTGATTTTTATATAGTGGAAATAATAAAACTGTTATCTTTATAGAAATAGCGAAGTAAAAATTCGATTTTTATATATTGAATAGCGAAGTAAGAATTCGATTTTTATATACGTAGAGTAGCGATAAAAAGGTATAAAGCGATATAAAAATATAATTTTTATTCATGGAGTGATAATATAAAAATGTGATTTTTATATATGTAGCGAACACGGATGGTGGAAGTGACAAAAGGAAGAACGATGAAGATATCCTACATTTGAAGTGCCATGGAGTTGGGATAGCTTAGGTGAGAACTTCTCACTTTTAATTTTCTAATTAAAATATATACTAGGATGCAGACGGTGTTTAGTAGCACCCGACACCCGTTGTCCACAGACCATGGACGACTTGTATGCTTGTTTGTTTGATTTTGATGTGTAGTTGATTGTGTGATGTGATGTGAAATGAAATAAAATATTTAGATAGTTAAAAATATTTTATAGTTGAGAATAGAATTTTTAATGTATATATAAAATGAAATTAATATGAACAAATCGGATGATTTGTATATATACACACATTTAACTAATATTGATTGGGACGATAAATTTTACACATCGCCCAACTGCACAAATAAAATCTGTGTTTGATTGTTTGAAACCCCACACGGGTATTGGGATGATATATGACATACACTAATCCCAATAATTAGTTGTATGTCGATCGATTGATTGACAAACTGTTACAAGCGTTAAATATTTATATTTAATGCTTATACAGTGTAGAATGCACTTTGGATGATAGTTGATTATTTGTCATTGTTGATATATACATGTGTTGTAGAAAACCCATATAATCAACATTATATGGTAATTGATTGGGCCTCATCCCAGTTTTGAAAAGAAATATTTGAATAGAAATATTTGAAAAGAAACATTTGAATAGAAATATTTGAAAAGAAATATTTGAATAGAAATATTTGAAAAAGAAATATTTGAAATAGAATATTTGAAAATAGAATATATGAAGCCGTGTTGATTAGATTGACGCCATTTTGACGTGAACGATATTTATATCAATTTTATTCATTTTTAAATGAATATTGAAAAGTGATTTCAATAATCGAATATTTTAGAAATTGAATTGAATAGAATTTAAATCGAATTAGAAATTGAATTGAATAGAATTCAAATCGAATTGAAATTGAATTGAATAGAAAATGAATTTGAATTAAATTGAATACATTTGAAAGTCGAATTAAATTGAAATGAATTGAAATTCGAATTAAATTGAAATTGAATTGAAATCGATTTGAAATGAAATCAAAATAGATTATATTGAAAAAATTCAATTTTGATTTGAATTTGAAATGAAGTTGAAATCGTTTCAAAAACGAATTTAAAATAGTTTTTAAAATACGTTTTGAATTGAAATCAACGAAGTATATATTATATATATAATATAATGGCCCGAATAGAACGCGCCGCGCCACGGCAGTTCGCAAATTTTGACCATAGACTTCGAATGGATATTGTGGGAGATCCGACCGTCGGATTCTTCTAAAACCAGGACCGTTGGGTTCGTATCAAAAAGAGCTTTCTAACGAATGTGAGAAATTAGAAATCTATCGGTTGGATTTAAAATTATGTCTAAATCAAATTTGAAAAAGGTCGCTGTAAGTGCAGTTCGATGGCCGTTGATGGAAATCGACTGTACGGGCCTTGATAAAATTATTAAAAATAGTAATAATTTTTGTCAAATCATAAGAAGTGATTTGTGAAGAATTGGGATGAAAAACTCCATATTTGAAAAGATAAAAATAGATTTTTATCGAAATGAACTAGTTTTGAACTAGAATAATATTTTTTTTTTAAACAAATAAATTGAATTTGAAATTGGTTTCAAAAGGAACCAGAATTTCCAATAATTGAATTGGAATGGATTTGAATCGAAATTGTCTTCGGAATATTTCGATGTTGGATTTCGTGATTAGATAGATATTAGTATGGAAATTTGAAAGATATATATATCGTTATTTCCAATACGATATTTGTTGGTCGTAGAATTTGATATTGAATATAAGCCGATATATTTTCTATTCAGAGCCTTGTATTTAACATCAAATGTGATTTGGGTTTGTCGTGGATGGTGTCTTCATTAACACTGTTCTTAAACCCAGTTGAGAAAAAGATTAAATCTTTTTATTTAGATTTAATGAAGTGTACCAATTAAATAATATTTAATTGGAATTGAATTGGTATTGATTTTTGGGTTTATCGTGAACAGTGTTTTAAATAACACTTGTTCTTTAACCCGATAATTAATGGAATGTGATTTTGGGTCTATCGTGAACCATGTTTTAAATGAAACTAATTCTTTAACCCAATTAAAGATTAAAACTAAGTGGAGTTTTAATGAATCTTTAATTAGATTGAAAAGATCGAGAATGGAGTATCACCAATTTTACTCCAGGCGATAGTTAAATCTTTAATTAGATTTAAACGTGAAATGGTAATTGAATTTACCGATAACACCGTGGTGTTAGATATGAAGTATTACCAGTTTTACTTCATGGGATGAATTGGTTGGGCTCGGGAAATTAAAATAAATGATTACTTCGGTGTGGTTCGCTAATCCCGACTAGTTTGAATTGATATTCAAAGAAGATTAAAGATTAAATTTAAAGAATTTATCTTTGATAAAATTAATGGGAACCTTTCCCAAAGTATAAGAATATTTGAATAAAAGAATATTCTGAATTGGAATGAGGCGTATGTTGTGTTTGTGTAACAATTGTTTATTATATACGCGAGTTATTCAGAAAGACCGGGTTTATCCCATTCTGAATAACTAATTCGACGTGGTGTCGAAGATGATGACGGTGGTTGAAGACCGGAGGTCTTCACGTCCTTTGGATAATTACTGATAATCTTTATTGGGCCGTACACCCAAGAGGAGAGAATCAGTCGGTGATCCTCTAGATGTACTTGGAGATCGATGGATATGCGGGGTACTAGGTTCCTCCGGTTTCGTTCTGACCCAGAACGAACTTGTAAATGGACTGTGTGTCTGACATTGGATTTTATTCTGTGTGATTGATTTCTATTAAATATATATCTGTTTGGTGGCGGAGAATTTATTCTCTTGCTTAACGCCCTTCTCTGAGACGTACGAGATCAGGGGTTATATATTGATGGATATCAAACGCAAGGAGTGAATTGCTTGTGTGGCATGCCTAAGTGGCAATTGATCAAGGCTTCTGATGAAAAGCAAAGTCTTGTGGTGATGATCAAAGCACGGCCTTTGTGGCGTAGCTTTGTGTAGCGTTGATTCGCGAGCCTCACACCCCGGTGATGAACCAAAAACGGGAGAAGACCTCAGGGAGGACATGCGTTTCTTTCTAGCTAGAAGTGGCGTCAGTGGTTTTACATGCCCTGACGAGTTTGACTTATGTGGTTGTTGCTGTTGCGAGGCGCCTCAGATATATCGGCCGTTCTCGAACCAATGGAGTCATTCGTTGGCTCATTTGCGCCCCATAGGGCAGGGAGACGTATTGTCCAGGGTTTAAGTTTAATCCACATCAAGTGGACCGGCCCTGATGATCCAAGGTGCACTCGAGCTCTGTATCCTGAGACATGGTAGGATAGATTGTCTCGAATTCGGTAGAGGACTATCTTTTGCCTCGGTTCACAGATGGAAATCCAACTTCCAATACGAGACTTTGTGGTTTTATTTGTAGAGCCTAGTATGGCGACATAGTGGGATGGGGCGCTTATGCCGTCTATGATTGATACTTATGATGTGAAGTTGTTTTATACACTATGCACTTATTATAGTATCAAATAATCTATTTTAAACGTATCAAGCATTCTTTGGCTATTATAAGGTAAAAACCCTATCCTCCGGCTTGCGTTGCATTGTGTGATGGGACCTGGGTCTTATAATAGCTTCATTTTTCTTTATTTAGCATTGCGCTGTTTGTTTTAAGCACTGGTGTTGTTGGGAGGAAACCCGTTCCATGTTATACGACGTTGCCCCTTGATTTACCTAACTTTAAAATAAAGATTAATAACTGTTCTTAGTTCTCACACCAGTCCCGTGACTGACCTGGAGTTTATTGTTTTAACCTAAACTCTGGGTTCCCCTATTTTCGACGCGGGCAGCTAGTAGTTTTGGTTTTGCAGATTTATATTCGCAGGATCCTGGTTTACAGCTGGAATGATATACGGAAAGCTTTGTATCCGTATATCTCCTTCAGTTGTGTATTGTATTATTTTCCGTTGCTATGTAATTCATTGTAATCTCTGATATTTATCGAATGTGTAATATTTATTCATACTCTGTATATTCTTGTATTCTGATGGAATTGTTGTAATAAACAATGAAATATTCTTCTGTCTGCGTTCTATTTTGTCGTGTTCTCAAAGCGATCAGGGGTTTCGAACGGTCTTGATCGGTTTAACGACTGATTCGGATCGAGCGAAATTCTTTGTCGTTACATCTTTCTTCCCCAAATCATATTCCTTACCTAAATTGTTTTTCCCAATTTATTAGCTCCGTGAAACCTTCTTCTCACGTACCTCCCCCTATTCCCGATGTGTATGTGCCTCTCCAAGCTCTCTAATCTCCAACAAACGGCACCCAAAACCGTTAACTACAGCTCAAGAAATTGTGATTCAAAGTTTTGAACAATTCAAGAACCCGATAAATTTGGCAATCCTGCAACAACGCAACTTCACATAACGCCATAGATCTGTTGTGTACAAGCTTCTGACTTTCAATTCGTTCTAGATCTGACAAATACAAAGGTGAGAATTTCTGATCTATTTTTAATTTATTTTCTAGAATAAAATAATATTCTATATATTTGAATGCGTGTAATAATTCAGATATGTGCTTGCGCTGCAATTAGTTATTTTTTTCGCTAATTGATATATCTAAATATATGATGATAATCACTTCTGCGATGCTTTGTGTTTAGATGTTGGTTGATTTGAAATAATGGGTAGTTTGGCAATAAAGTTTGGATCTTTCATTTGGATTCATAAAATAAATAAAGTTTGGATCTTTCATTTGGATTCATAAAATAAATAAAGTTTGGATCTTTCATTTTGATTCATAAAATTTGTGTGGTGTATGTTATGAATTATGAACATAAGATTAGTGTTGGGTATTTACACTAAAACAAGTATAAACAAGTATGAATCCTGAAATTTTTATCGTCTTCATGAAACTTGTAAGTTGCATATATAAATTAGCGTTAATGCAAAATATGAAAAGTAGATTAGGAAATTTGAGTTAAATGGAAACACGAAATATAGTCATATTTTTAGCATTAATGAACCATAATTATATTTTGGCGTTAATAGAAAAAGTGAATCATAATCATATATTTTAGCGTTTAAGTAGGAATAGAATAAAAAGGATTACATTTTCATGTAATCAAAGAAATGGACAATGGATTATATTTTCTTATAATCAAAGGAATGAATAAAAGATAACATCTTTATGTAAATAAACATATCTTTAGCGTTTTTAGTTAAAATATGAATATAATTATATTTTTAGCGTTTTTGATGGAACATGTAATAATCATATTTTTATTGTTCTTAGTTAATACATGAATAAACTTTTTTTTTTACCATTTTGGTTTAAAACAAGGAATTAAGATTGTTTTCACAGTTGATGTGGGAATAAGAAATTAAGATGGTTTTCACTGTTTATGTTGAAATAAGGAATTAGGATTATTTTCACTGTTTATGTTAAAACATGAAATTAAGATTATTTTTGTCGTTTATGTAGAAATATGAAATTAAGGATATTTGTAGCGTTTTTGTAGAAACATGGAAATAAACATATTTTTAGTGTTTATGTAAAAACATGAAAATAAATATGCTTTAGTGTTTAAGTAGAAACGTGAAACATTATCATATTTTAATGACATGTCACTGCATATGAATGAAATCATATTTTAGAGTAGCGTCACTACATATGAAATAAAATACATTTATTTGTTAATGTCATATACTGCATATGAAATAACATATATTTGTAATGTCATATATGGCATATGAAATAAAATATAAGGTTAAGGTCATACTTTTTGCATATGAAGCGAAGTAGTTTAAATGTTATTATAAAATGTTGTCATTTATGTTAATTAAAAGTTGTCATTTACGTTAGAATTCAAGAACGTCATTTACGTTAGGATTCAAGAACGTCATTTATGTTAGAATTAGAAAGAACATTTACGTTAGGAAGAACATTTATGTTAGAAAGAACATTCATGTTAGAAATAAAACATTTATAAATAAAACATTATTTTATTTGTCATGTAAATATAATTTGTAGTCATATTAAATAGCATGTTTATGTTACTTGTTA
Source organism: Allium sativum (assembly GCA_030737875.1). Classification (NCBI taxonomy): domain Eukaryota; kingdom Viridiplantae; phylum Streptophyta; class Magnoliopsida; order Asparagales; family Amaryllidaceae; genus Allium; species Allium sativum. The sequence continues at coordinate 374,940,253 of CM060909.1, read as the reverse complement.
AATATGATTTGTTAACAAATAAAATTATCATTAGGATTGTCATGTTCATGTAAAATTAACATTTTTAGTTATAAATTATTAAGTTAGTATGGAGTTGTCATTTTGATTATAAACATCATTTTTTAGAAGCATGATATGTTAGAAAAAAAATCATTTGTAGAATCATTTATATTAGGAATTAAATGTGTCATATTAATATAGAATTGTCATTTATTAAATATGTCCTGTTAATATAGAATGGTCATTTATTAAATATGTCATAATAATATAAAATTGTCATTTAGTATAAAAGTCATTTAAGTTGGAATTATGCCATGCAATTAAAAATGTCATTTAAATTGGAATTATGTCATACAATTAAAAATGACTTTTTGTTATAAAATGTTGCCTTAGAAAAGAAATAACATTTTTGATATAAAATGTTATCTAGAAAAGAAATATTTTAGAAAAAGAATATTTTAGTGTAAAAAAATATATTTTAAATAAATAATAGTTTAAAATAATGAATGTTTACAGTGAAATAATTACAATTATAAATTATAATTGTTCTTGGACACGAGGTTAGGTCACATTTGTGGTGGAAGTCTGCCCGGAACCAACCGGCATATCCAGCAGCCACAAATGTTGGGCCTAATGTGAGAGGTCCAAGTGCACAAATACGAATTGGGCCAAGACACGAGGTTAAGCCCAACAAGTGGAATAAGTCTGGCCGAAACCAACCGGCATATCCAGCATCCACAAATTGTAGGCCTAATATGAGGGGTTTGGCCCATTATAAAACATAAATGGGTGAGAAACAATTTAATACGAAGTTCATTTATAAAATAAAGATTTCATAGGAATTTACATTTTCCTATGTAAATAAAGAATGAAATGGAAATTTGCATTTTTAATGAAATCAAGGGTTGAAGTAAAAGATTTCATTTTAAAATAGAAATAATGCATTGAAAGAAAAAAGTACATTTTTAATGCAAGTCATGAAACTAGAAAAATGATCATATTTTTGAAATAAAAATATGTTTGCATCAAACACCACATTTTTGACATAAGGTAATAAAGGAAAGAGGAAAGTTACATTTTTCTTTATGTAAATAAAAATTAGAATTTTTTTTCATTTTTATGTAATTAAGTTAGAGAACATAAAAATTACATTTTTATGTAATTAAGTCAATTTCCATGTGAATTAGATTAAGGGTGAAAAATTTACATTTATCATGTAAATTATGATAAAGGAGGAAAATTACATTTTTAATGTAATTTAAATTTAAAGAAAGGAAAGTACATTTTCTATTTAAAGGAAGAATTTCATTTTCATGTAATTAAGGTTTAAAATAAAAGTTATAATTTCATGTAATTAAGATTAAAGGTAGGAGTTACGTTTTTCATGTAATTTAATAAAAGTAAAGGTACATTTTTAGGAATAGGTTTTTTTTATTAAAAGGAATAAGGATTAGAAATGTACATTTTAATGAATGGATCTTCATTAAAAAGAATAAGAAACAAAATATACATTTTGTGTAATTTGAAAGATGGAAGAAAAATGTACATTGTTGTGTATGTGAATTATAATAAAATAAACATTATTGTGTGTCATGTTATACCTTGATATTACATACACAAATAGGAAAATTTGTTGCTACCAAAATATAGTGGAATGAAAATGAACTATTTTTATCAAGATAAAAATAGTGATAAATAATAATGTTATGAAATGCTTTAAAATGATAATTGTAATGACCCGGATCCTTATGGGGTAATTTTTGAATATTTAATATTTAATTTAAATATTTGGTGGATAATATAAGTGGAATTTTATATTTGAGTTATCAATTTAATAATCAATTTCGATTTAATATCGAAAATATTAGAATACGAAAATGGATTTAGTTGAATTCAAAATTTTGTTTTGAATTGAAAACAGTTCAAAAGATTAATTGGAAAATTTATTTAAATTTATAACGATAATAATATTAATTTATTATCGAGGAAATAAATTGTTTCGAATTTAGTTCATATTGATTTAAATTAATATCTTTCACAGATGATCGAATTAGACTTCGTGACCTATCCCAGTGGGTTCAGAATTGTGGTTTTATCCTAGAATCATCAGTTGTTCGGTTCAGAAAGGAGTTCAGAATAATAGAGTGTTTTAATTTTTGGATATCGGTTTAAAAACTAATTAAAACCAATTAAATTAGAATAGAGAAATTCCTCTTCTTTTTGTGTGGATCGAAATTGAAACCGTGCCCTCCCTTATGATCACAAACAAAACAACTCCTGTGCTTCTTTTACCTCCACAAACTAAGAATAACCGTGCTTCTTTTACCTCCACCAATCTCTGTATAAAATCGCCCTTTCCCTCTAAATCAACAAACCCGATACCATTCTATATCTCCAACCAAAACTAAAGGAAATTTCCCCTTTTTCAGAACAATCAATTCAAGGTTTTTAAAATAGAAATAAAATCAAATTCATACAAGGTGGAATGGAGTTGTTAGTCGACGTTTGATTTGGGGAGGTCTAGGTCAGCAGTACGGTCGCGATTTCTGGGGGAGTTCGACTGCGATAAGTGTCGCGATGTTTACTGTGCGTGGGTGGTTCTCGTTCAAAGTCGCGATTGATGATTTCTGAACTGAGAAGGGCGGCTCGAGTGGGTATATCGTGGATTTTGGGATCCGCGTTTCTTCTGGTGAAGTGGTGAGTGATGCGAAGAACGATGGCGCTGATGTCAAATTGGTGAAGGTGCGACGTACAGTAGTTCGACGTTCAGAATTTGGAGGCGCTCGCGATGTCTGGAGGGAGTACGGATCTGTGGTGTAGTATTTGGGGAGGTAGAATGTGAGCAATGAGCTGATGATGGCACTGGTGAATTCTGGTTTGGTGGCCGACGAGATGACAGTAAGATGGTAGTGCGAAAGGAGGAGATGGAAACTCGCTAGCAAGATGTTTGTCAGAATGCCGAGTGGATGATCTCCGTGTTGGGCTGATTTCCATCCATTTGGAGCTGTAGGGATTTTACTTCCTAGTTGATCATTTTATTTGCAAGGACAAAAGGTATATGTTTTTACCGGAATTTTAAATACCTAGGATTTATTTAATCATTTGTTTAACTAGTTAATCAAATTTAATAATAACAAAAATCGTTATCTTATAAATGTAAATTCCCACTTATACGAGGTCCAAACTCAAGAAATCCGTCGTGTAGACTCGTAACAAGGAATGTTGACAACTGAAGAGAATTTGGAAATCTGCTAAAGCTCGATAAATTTAAATTAGAGCGGATTGCAATAAAAGACCCGGTGAGTAAATCTCACCTGTTTGTTAGAATTATTTTTATATACTTAAAATAATTATCATGTTTGTTTGAATGTTGTTTGGTTGATTTAAATATATATAGTTATTTAGGTTGACTATTATATATATATATATATATATTGGTTTGATGATTGGTTGGATTCCCGCAGTTTCATTAGCGGATGCCCGCGGTTTCATTAGCGGATGATTACCCTATACGCCCCACGCTATGATTAGTGGATGACCTTCTATACCGCGATATCCTGCCTCGAAGCAGGATGGGTATTACTATGTTGACTAACATCTGTGGATGCAGGAAAACAGGTTGGAGGAATCCAACTGGATTCCTCAAAAAAAAAAAATTATCTATTGTTGTTTGTTTGATTTCATATATATTCATATATGATGTGTTAAAAATAAAATGATTGAAAATTGGTTGATTTGATTGTTTAAAATATCACTGGGTTTGAATATTGATCTATAAAAATATCGTAAAGGGTATTTGAGATTTTAAAAAGGAAATTCTATTTTTATAAATAGAATTTGAATTTTAAATAAAACTATAGAAAATATTAACTTGTTTGAAGGTATATAAAACTAGTATGGAATTTATAAACTTTGTTTATTAATGAAAATATGGGATTTGAATCGAATTTATAAACTTTGTTTATAAATGAAAATATGGGATTTGAATCGAATTTATAAACTTTGTTTATAAAGGAAGATATGGGATTTGAATCGAATTTATAAACTTTGTTTATAAAGGAAGATATGGGATTTGAATCGAATTTATAAACTTTGTTTAAAAATGAAAATATGGGATTTGAATTGAATTTATAAACGTTGTTTATAAATGGAAAGGTGGGATTTGAATTGAAGTTATAAACGTTGTTTATAAATAATGCAGAGAATTCAAATGGACTTTAAACTATAGAATTTGAATATAGAATTCAAATGGACTTTAAACTATAGAATTTGAAAAGAGAATTCAAATGGACTTTAAACTATAGAATTTGAAAATAGAATTCAAATGAAGTTTAAATAAAGAGAATTCAAATAGAATTGAATTGGAATTTGAATAAGAAGTCGATAAGGAAACGAGAGTATGAGTATAATTAGAATTTGTTAATATGCAGTTAAAATATATTTGAACATGTCATGTTCAAATATGAAGGTGAAATAGACTGAAGAGTTAAGTAACAAGTTTATTTAACAAATTGAGTTAAAACGATTGGTATAGTTAAAATAGATTGGACAGGTATTGTAACGACCCGTGTTTTTCGACCATTCGAATCTGAATATTTAAATTGGTTTTAAATATTTTATTTGGAATATGAATGGATTTTAATATTTAAATCGCTATTGAATGAAGTTGAACGATATATATTCATATATAATATAAATCGAGCTCAGAAATGGCGTGCAGTTCGTAATATGAAGTTTTGAACTTCAACTAAGAATACAGAATCCGTTATAAGCCGGAATTCTGTTAAATAAGAAACGTTGGAACCGTAGCGATGATAGTTTTCATATAAAAGAGAAAAATCCAGATTCCGTGTTATAGATTGTCAGATATGGCCAAATCAAATTTTGAAATAGTCGCTGTGAAAATCGTTAATTAAAATAAAGGCCTTTAAAATAGCCGTTTTGCAAACGGACTCAGATTTCGACGAAATCAGTTTCATTGGAACCGTATCGTTAAATGATTGCATGGTGTTAAATGGCGTGGCAACCCGATGTCGTATGTGACCACGGCAGCCAAAAACGCCCGTTCATTTTCTATAACGCGTAATTTAATTAATAAAGGGATATTTGAGCGTAACTTGAGCAGACCATCGAATTAGGCCACGAAACCAGTTCCGTTGAGTTCGTATCGTCGATTAGAGTCAGGATAGGTATATAGTTTGTTACTTTTAGAGATCGAGAAATTTGGCGTTAAAAAGGGTAGGGCGGTTCGAGGTAAAAATAGCCTACCGGGGCAACAGTCTCAGAATGCGACGAAATTAGTGCCGTTGGGTTCGTATTGAAAAGTTATTGTCGATGTTCGCAGTTTCAAGTTGATTTGATTTATCTAGTGACCGTGGAAAAATTAAATGCGTGTTCATTTCCGGTTTCATAAAGGAAATTTTTTCATACGACCTCGGATTTCGATGAAACTTGTTCCATTGGATCTGGAATATCTTTTTACACCAAGATTAGTTATTTTATCAGAAAACAGAAATCATTTGTAGTGGTTTATCGCGTTACATTAGGATGAAGTTTCGTATAATAATATTATAATAACATACACTATATTTAAACAGCTATACAAATTGAAATGTACGGCCTAGGCAAATTTTCAGCATCCTACGCACATGCTTCTCTCTATTCTCGCAGCTATTATTGAACCGTGGAAGCAAAGTCACAATAAATAATTCAATTTGCATTTCCTTGGTCGCCAATCCACCTGTTATGTGCCGACCAAGTTGTTTTGGAATTCTTACCCTACAGCTACTCTAAGTTTTGCTGCATACCTATACCGCAAACGACTTGGCAGTCACGTTGCTTCTCCCTATAAAAGAACACAGCCAACTACTCCATTTGTGCTTCATTAATTTTTCGTTTGTTCCAAAATGATGAGAGCCGTATTTCTCTTCCTCAACAAAAAAAAAAAAAAAAAAAAAAAAGAGGGATGAACGAAAGTAATAGTGACAGGTGGAGGAAGCTTCGGTTTCGTGAATTAGAAGAAGGAGAGGGCAAGAGCAGGATGCAACGGATACAACAAGGAGCAGGTGAATGAAGCTTTAGAGGGGAACGAAATTCGAAAGTTTGGAAAGTAAAAAGAGGATGTACAGGAGGCCAGTACGGGGCTGTTGGCGTGAGAGGCAGTAGGGGGTTCGGATGCATGGGGTGTTAAGTTGAACTGTGCATGGGAGAACAGGCGGAAGTGGTTGGTGCGTTCGGAGGTGTATACAGGTGGAGAATGTTGGTTATTTTGGAAACGTGAGGGACTTGAAGTGAGGAGGGTGGAGCGCAGCATGGGTGCGGACTGGGGTGGGAGCTTCTTGTATTGGGAACGAAGGGTAGCGGTAAGGATTCAAACAGGGAGATGCATATTGCTTTGGGCATATAAAAAGGTACGTATTAGTTTTGGTATAAGGGTTCATGAGCGTAGGGTGTAAGTGTAGTTGACCTGAACGAAGTATACAGGAAGAACGAGAAATGGAAAACGAAGATAGTAAGGGGTCAGCCTGATGTCAGTATGATAACGTAATGGGTTATTAACCATGATTAGATCTGACTCATTTTAAGGATTTAGTAAAGTTAGTTATTTTATTTAATCACATATTAATAGTTAATTCATATAGGCTTTCGGGTGGAAGAAATATGGAACCGCACATAGAGGAGGTAGGTAGGAGAACGTGTGGACTGGTTTAATAATGGGTGATCGTTGAGACATCTGAAGCTGAAGATAACAAGGATGGTAGATGAAGTAATTAACTCTTTAAGTTATAATTAAAACATCTAATTAGTTAATATAGTTACAATTATAATAATTGAATTGGCGCAGGATTTCTGAACTTCGATCTGAAGCCATACACGGTTGGAAAGAATGAATGATGCTGGGAAGGATTTAAGTTGTCCCGTATGTTTACTTTTAGCTATAATTAGGTGTTTATTTAAATTAAAGTAATTAAATTATTAATTTTATTAACTAAGACATGAATTTATACAGGAGATGTGTGGGATATTGCGGACATCAATACATCACTGAGGTCAAATGGTCTACTGAATGAACGTGAACGGAAACAGTGTGAAAGGAAACAACCGGCCTATTAACCGTAATTCAAAATGATTAACATTATAAAATATTGATTAAGGAAATGAATACTAATATTAATCATGAACTTATATTTTTAATCCATGCGTATATTGACAGAACTGAACAAAACAAAGGGGCTTTGGGATCACATCAATGAATACCACCACATTATAGAACTGTTCTGGTCACAACTGGAAACTTCTGGATTGTTGGTTAAATGGAATGCATGTTTAACTTAACAAGACTCGAACCACTTTAGCGACAACTTATCGGATCAAGGTGAGTTAAACTCACTCAGTTTTCCCATTTATATTTTATATAAATTGGGTTCTTTATTTTGTGTGCTCTGCTTGCTGATGGTTGCTTATTTGCTAGTTATACAGTTGTTTGTTGATTTAACTGATGAAATTAAACTGTGTTTAATTTCAGTGAAAGTACCCAATCGTTATTTTTAACGATTGGTTCCAATAAAGGTGACTCACCTTGGTTGGTCACGTTTATTTATAAACGTGTTTAAATGGTTGCATTGTTTGAATTGCTTATGGTTGATGTTAAATGGTCGTTATTTAGTTTATCAGTTAAACAAAACTGAACAGTCTGATTTGAGATAACCATTCTGTATACAGGGAAGAACAGGTTAGAGGGATTCAACCGGATTCCTCAAATATATTATTTATCTCATATTTTCACATATGAACTGTCCTGTTTGGTTGATTGATTTGATTATTGATTTGGACTGGGAATTCAACCTGTGTTGTGTTTAAACCAATGAGCGGTATTGGTTGAGTATTTAGCAGTGTATGGCCTATAAAATCAATCATGTTATAAATATTGATTCACCGTCAGGTGAATCGATAAAGATGAAGTTATAAAATTTACTTTATAACTAGAGTTGGATTTCGAATATATTATTTTGAATAAAGGTTTATAAAAGAAAAGTAAGTAAATAAATATTTTATTTATTTAAGACTTCGATTTGTTCTGATGTTAATCAGATCTACAATTATGAGCATAAGAAATGAGATGAATGGTTAAACTTTGATAAGTGTTTTCTAAACAGCAATTTTAGCGCTGTTATAATATATGGTTTGTAAATCAAATATAGCGATTTTAGTACTGTTGCTATAGTAAATGGATTGAAAACCTAAACAGCGATTATAGCGCTGTTGTTTGTAAATCTAAATAGTAATTATAATGCTATGGTTATAACATATGTGCTATAAATTTTCTTATTAAAAACAAATGGATTTTCCCGATTTAAATAAAGGATGAGTTGCCATTTCGTACGACTGCTGGCGTAATTCGCAGGGCTGCTGATAGCCTACGGCGGTCGGATGTTTCCTGAGGGAATCAGGCGTAACCATTGTGATCGCTGTGATCTAGAGTCAAGCGAATGGATGTAAGTCGAGTATTAGTTAATCGATAGAAGTTAAACAAGTAGAGTTAATCAGTTAAAGTTAACCAGTTAAAGTTAATCAATTAGAGTTAATCGATTGGAATTTAATCGAATTGGAGTTATTCAAATATCGTATTTTGAATGTTAAAGAGCTAGAAGTTTTGGTTTAACAAAAGTAAATCAGTTGTTAAAGGCCAAATGGTGCTGAATACTGAGCCAGTGAACTCATTGGGTTGTCATGATTGAAACACTGATTATTTTGATAGTTAAATCACCGACTATCAAATCAGATCAATACGATTGTTGGTACGGAAAGACCGGGATCGAATTTATATTCGAAAACCATTCCGACCAACGAATACGTGAAGATATCAGAAGACGGTCGAGATGGAGCATTGAAGACCGTGGATCTTCATAAGCGGAAGGATTACTTATAATCTCTGGTTTAGCGGCCCGAGATACACTGTGATTCTGTCGTGGTTGGAATCCACGGGTTGCAAGGACTTTTCGCTACTGATCCATGGGGTGATTCCTATATGGATGCGGTAGGAGAATACCTTCGGTTCATCCTGTTCCTGGGTGACTTGTATGGATGAATGTCTGACAGAGTATTTCCAGAAAAGGTCACGTACATTGATTTCTTCAACCATACCAAGAGTGGAAGCGGAGAAGGAAACTTCTTTCAGCTTACACATAATGTATTGTTGTGGACGTCAATTAGTGATTGTTGATGGATCTGACGATGTGACATTCGAAGTGAATGTGATGTGCTGATAAAGCGTAGCCTCAAGCCTCATCAACCGGGGAATGACAAAAATCGGGCAGGCAGCATGGCTATGTGGGTCGCTCCCATTAGGGTGTATAATCACCTATCTAGAGAAATTCCTTTTGTTTCGTATTCTATCGATTCTGCCCATTCGGGAACGGTGGTTTGAGTCCAACCGTTGGTGATATACATTCGATACACTCAAGCGAAATGAGTGGTCAGTCATGTGAGGGCCGGGTTGCAAGACGTTCTTGTTGAACCCAGTGTATTCGCCTCTAGAGATACACGAGCGGCAGGTGGTCCCATACCTTGTCAAGGTCGGAATCCAATCTCCAATAAGCGCCTGCGGTTTTGATTATATACTATATACGTGGAGCGTGAGATGCAAGCGTTCCACTAGATTGATATTTATTTGTATCTAGACATTATCATAATATCAGATCAATATATGATTTCAAAAATGTTTTGGGTTATCGTAAGGTAAAAACCGTCCGTATTTATGTGTGGATTTGGTCTTACGATTATCCTTTTCTTTTGAAGAGATTTTGAACTTTAAAATCTTGTTGGATGATTTACCCTAAATACTGTGCGAGTTTATCTCACTCTGGTTCACCAGACTGACCCGGTGTTTTGTAAATGCTCGGGTTAGACCGAGGTGTACAGGTTCAGGTTATCAGGTACTGAGAAGTCTAGAGACGAGCTGAAGATGTTCAGACGAATGATATTCCGTTGTGTGATGATATATATATGAGGACAGATTATCAAAACTGTCCAGATGTGTGTTGTACTCTGATATTGTAAGTATTTTCAAAAGCTCTCAATAAAGAGGTATTTCTGTATTATATTTTGTTCCGCTGCGATGTGAGATTCTGTGATGATTCTTCTTCTTCTTCTTCTATTCTAATATTTCTTTCTTTCTTATCTCACCCTCTAATTTCTTTCTAATAACGTCCAGTGTTTTCGGTGTTGGAAGGTCGGCATGAGTTACGGTAAAGGTATTTATGTCGATTTTCGGGGCCGAAATCCGCTGGGTCGTTACAGGTATAGACATACAGGAGACAGGTTTGGAATAAAGTATAGAAGTGAAATAAATAGAATGCCCGACAAAAAGGTACGTATTTAATTCATATATGAGATTTTATGCGCCGTATCGGCAAGCCGCTTGGCTTTTTCTTTTTCTTTTTGAGATGAGAAGGACCGGGAAAGCTATTTGAAATTTCCCGATGCTCCCGGTACAAAGGAGGTTATGGCGAATTTTTCCGGGAATTTAAGGAGATAGAATATTTTTAAGATAATTTGATAGTTAGAAATCAACATATCAAATTATATAGAAGTCGATAAGGAAACGAACTTAGAAATAGAATAGTATAATTAAAAAGGGAAGTATAAGAATAAAATCTCGTAGAAATAGAAAGAGAAAATGTATATGTTTAAAGGTGAATAATCAGTTGTATGGTATTGATTATTCGAGTAAGTAGTCTTGTCTGTTTTGACGTTAAATGTTATTCAGTCAAGGTCTGAGAGGTAATTATACCCCAACTTGGTTGATTTCATGATATACCGATAAGTAGCAAGATTCAGGCTCGAAGATCAATGTGGAATAAGAATTAGTTAAATACTGTATTTGGGTTTTCGTAACGATGTTTTACACAACATCTGTTTTAACCCAAATATGTGCAAAGCTTGGAAATAGAATAATGAATATTTCCTAGTATAGAAAATAAAGGAAGGCGATATATGGAAATGTTTTCCAAAGAACGTATAAGGCCAATATGGTTATTGAAAATATTTGGTTAACAAATATTGATAAAAAAATAGAGAAGAGATTTAATTAATGGAATATTAATTAAAGGCTCACTGATGGTTGGATGTTTGGATGAACACTTGTTTTATTCGATAGTTAAATCATCGACTATCGAAACACTTGTTTTTATTCGATAGTTAAATCACAGACTATCGAAGTTTTGACCATCGTTGTCGATATGGAGAGACCGGTTGGATTATTATCCGAAGAACCACTCCGTATTGGCAGTAGCGTGCGAATCAGATTATATAAAGATAATCTAAGACGGAGTAGAGTTCAAGGACCTTTTCTATTAATAGAAATAGTGCCTTCAGTTCATCCTGTTCCTGGGTGACTAGTATGGATAAATGTCTGACAGAGTATTTCCAGAAAGGTCACGTACATTGATTTCTTCAACCGTACCAAGAGTGGAAGCGGAGACGGAAACTTCTTTTAGCTAACACGTAATGTACTGTTGAGGACGTCAATCAGTGATTTGATGGATTTGACGATGTGACATTCGAAGTGAATGTGGTGTGATGATAAAACGTAGCCTCTGGCCTCATCAACCGGTAAATGACAGAAATCGGGCAGGCAGCATGGCTATGTAGGTCGCACCTATTAGGGTGTATAATCACCTGATCTAGAGTTTCATTTACTTCTAAAAATCTATTGTCGATGCTGTCCCATTCGGGAAACGGTTGCTGATCCCAACCGTTGGTGATATACATTCGATACACTCAAGCGAAATGAGTGGTCGGTCATGTGTGGCTGAGTTGCAAGATGTTCTTGTTGAACTCGGTGTATTCTCCTCTAGAGATATACCAACGGAAGGTGGTTCCATACCTTGTCATAGTTGGAAATCAATTACCCAATACGTGCTTGCGGTTTATGATTTTATATTATATATGTGGAACGTGAGATGCAAATGTTCCACTAGATTGTTATCTACTTGATTTAGACATTATTATAATATCAAAAGAGTTTTGATATAAAGATTTTAGTTCCTTTCAAAGGGATTTTGAAAGTTAACTCAAGCGTTTGGATTTTCATAAGGGAAAAACCCATTCCGTGATATACGGTGTGGTCTTATGAGATATCATTTAGTTTTCTGAAACTGTTTTAAACTGTTTACTCATACCAGTCCCATGACTGACCCGGAGTTTATTTGTTTTGTTCTACCTAAACTCTTGGGTGCCTAAATTTGTACGGGCAGTCAAGTAGTTCAGGATTTTTCAGATATATCTAAAGGAGCTTGGAGCAGGAGGCTTCAGCGTAATCTAGTTATAATGTTGTTCCGTTGTATTGTAAGTGTTGTACTCTGATAAGTGTATGTTATACAGTTAAGATTTTGTATTTCAAAGGTTATGATATATTATATTTTGTTCCGCTGCGATGTGAGATTCTGTGTTGTTATTTCTGTTCTTCTTCTATCTCTTTCTTCTAAAAAAAATATGTTCCGTATTTTCATGATATTTGGGTTGGACGTATGATGTATATAGTCAACTCTGATGTTACGGAAATCTGGGTCATTACACTTGGTATCAGAGCTTAGGTTGAGCGAATACCTAGGCTTGTTGGAATGTGCTCATTAGAGATAGGATCAGTAGTATCCTAGAATGGGTTGAGTGTATATATATACGAGAGAGCGTATTTGTTATTTGATATAAAAACTGTTTTATATTGTGTAGACTAGTCTGTTGAGTGGATTATAAATTTTGGTTGAATCGTGGGACGCCACGATGTCGATAGGAGTTTATAAACACTTGAACAGGAGATTGGACACGATATTGTTTTTAAATAGTTGAGTTGATTGTTAGGATTATAATCAAATTAGATTATAAAACAGAAATAGTTATATATATAACCAATGGAATTTGTATATGAAATCAAATATACAAATGTGATAAATTGAAATTGAATTCCAACCAGAATTCAGAATTTAGAATCCTGGGAGTTTGGAAAATATTTTTCTAAATGGGTTTTGAAAGAAATAAAGCACTGAACTCATTCAGTAGCTGGGAAATAATTCTGATGATGGTTGCAACATCATCAGTGTTCATTTTCGAGTATCTAAGTGATGAATTGCTGCCTTAGAAAAGTTTTGATGGAAATTTGTTTGAAAAGAAACAAGTTGTTTGAAAATTCAAATGTTTTGAATTTGGGATAAATATAAATATATGTATATAACTTCAAAGGAATTTTGAAATGGGAATTGGAATATAGATTTCAAATAGAGGTAAAATAAAGGAATTTGAATATATATATAATTCAAATAGAAGTGAAATAGAATTTGAATTCAAAGGAATTCAAATGAGTTTGAATAAAGAAAATTCAAATAGAAATTGTATAAGAAAAATTGAAATGGAATTTGAATTCAAAGGAATTCAAATAGATTTGAATAAAGAAAAGTCAAATAGAGATTTGAATATTAGAATTCAAATGGAATTTGTTTAAATAGAATTTCAAAAAAAAAATATAAAGTTTGAAATAAAATTTTAAATAAAAGGAATTTAAATAGAAATTGAACAAAGGAATTTAAATAGAAATTGAACAAAGGAAATTCAAATATAGAAATTGAATAAAGGATTTCAAATGGAATTTGAATATTGTAAATATATAGGATTTGAATATTAGAAGTGAAATAGATCGGGAATATTATAAAATGGATTGGATATATTTTAAAAATATATCAAAATGGAGTTGAATATGTTATAAACAAAGTTAAAACGTTTATATTTATAAATATAATTAAAACGAGCTCGCCATAGCGCGGCAGTTCGTAAATTGGCTATTCGAACTTTAATTTAGTATACAGAACTCAATTGAAGTCGGAATTCTTTGAAACAAGAATCGTCGGGACCGGTTGAACAATAGTTTTCTAATGAAAGAGAAAAATCTGGATTTCCTCATATAGATTTTGAGTTATGTCAAAATCAAATTTTTAGAAAAGCAGCGCCAGAACCATTATAAAACCAAAACGGTTTAATTAAATAAATAAAAGGATTTTTAGGGAATAAAATCCGAATTGGCAGTAGAAAAAATCCAGACTGGGAATATAAAATAAATATGAACTTCAGTGAAGTAAGTAAAATGATTTTTAAGACGAAAATCATATTTTAAATGGTTAAATAGAATTAACTAAATGGAGAATAATTAGTTAAAGGAAATTTGAATCGAAACTGGGTTTTTGGATAAGTGAAAGAGATTGAGGATTTATATTCGAAATCGAATATATAACTCGAGTTGAAAATATAATTAGATTAGTTTATAATTAAGTTGACATATATTTGAACAAGTGATATTCAAATAAAAAAGGTTGAAATAGGCAAAACGGTTAATTAGCAACTAGTTAATGGGAATTTGAATGATTGAAATTAAAATTAACTTAAGTAAGTTAAATGGATCGAAATGAATAAATTGAGTAAAATCAATGTGAATGAAATATGAATTAGGTGTGAATAAAGGAAATATATTTGTAACACAAATACAAAGGAAGTTATGTGCAAACAAATAGAAGGAGAAATATTTGTTAAAACATTTACAAATAGAATTTAAAAGGAAATATTTGTAAAACATTTACAAATAGATTCAATGGAAATATTTATTTATTTTTTAAATAAATAGAAGGTTATAAATGAGATATTTATTTGTTAAATAAATAGAATTTAATCAAAGGAATATTTAGAAGATGAATAGAAAATGGAAATCTGTTTTTAACAGATTAATAGAAAAGATTAATTTATAAATAACAGTTTATAAATTAAATTAAATATTTATCATTCGATAAATGGAATATATAAGTCTGAACTTATATAGAGAAGAGATATTGGTTTTTAACACCGATAGTTTTAAATAGAAGGGGGTACACAACACTTGTATAAGTGAAGTAACGTTATTAAAGAGAACATTTATAAAGTGAAGAACCGTTACTGAAAGTAAATCTTTATAAATGAATAAACGCTATCCAATAGGAGTTATTCGAATAGGAGAAGTCGATTAGAGTTAGAAATAATCGATTAGAGTTAGGATAAATCGATTAGAGTTAGAGTTAACCAGTTAGAGTTAATCGGTTAGAGTTAATCCGTAGAGTTAATTGAATATTAGTTATTCAATTAGAATTTAACGAATATTTGTTATTCAAATTTAGAGTTAACCAGATAGAGTTAATTGAACATAGTTAATCGAATTAGGATTTAATTGAATGTTAGTTATTTAATTAAAGTTGATCGAATATAGTTATTGAGATAGAGTTAGTCAAAAATAGTTACTCAGGATAAGTTGCCATTTCGTACGACTGCTAGCGTAATTTGCAGGGCTGCAGATAGCCTAGGGCGGTCGGATGTTTCCTGAGGGAATCAGGCGTAACCATTGTGATCGCTGCGATCTAGAGTCAAGCGAGTGGAGTTAAATCAAATATTAGTTTATTCGGATAGAATTAAAGGAGTTATCGATTATTAGTTAATCGAAGGAGTTATCGATTATTAGTTAATCGAAGGAGTTATTGATTATCAGTAAATCAAAGGAGTTATCGATTATTAGTTAATCGAAGGAGTTATCGATTATTAGTTAATCAAAGGAGTTATTGATTATCAGTAAATCAAAGGAGTTATCGATTATTAGTTAATCGAAGGAGTTATCGATTATTTGTTAATTGAAATGAGTTATCGATTATAGTTTAATCGAAAAGAGTTATCGATTAGTTTAATCGAAGTGAGTTATAGAATATTGGTTATTCGAAGGAGTTATCGAATTTAGTTATTCGATGGAGTTAATCGAAAAGAGTTAAATCCAATAGAGTTAATTGATAAGAGTAAATTGAATAGAGTAAATCGAATATGGTTTATTCGAAGAAAGGTTTTCGAATCTAGTTATTCGAAAGAGAGATTATCGAATATAGTTATTCGAAGGGAGGAGTTATCGAATAAGGATTTATTCGAAAGAAAGTTATGTAAGGAAGTTGAAATGTTGAGTATCAACATAAATAAGTTTGAAAAGATAAATGGGTTTGTAGCACTTTTCCTACCTTAGCAATTTCGAGGACGAAATTATTTTAAGTGGGGAAGATTGTAATGACCCGGATCCTTATGGGGTAATTTTTGAATATTTAATATTTAATTTAAATATTTGGTGGATAATATAAGTTGAATTTTATATTTGAGTTATCAATTTAATAATCAATTTCGATTTAATATCGAAAATATTAGAATACGAAAATGGATTTAGTTGAATTCAAAATTTTGATTTGAATTGAAAACAGTTCAAAAGATTAATTGGAAAATTTATTTAAATTTATAACGATAATAATATTAATTTATTATCGAGGAAATAAATTGTTTCGAATTTAGTTCATATTGATTTAAATTAATATCTTTCACAGATGATCGAATTAGACTTCGTGACCTATCCCAGTGGGTTCAGAATAGTGGTTTTATCCTAGAATCATCAGTTGTTCGGCTCAGAAAGGGGTTCGGAATAATAGAGTGTTTTAATTTTTGGATATCGGTTTAAAAACTAATTAAAACCAATTAAATTAAAATATAGAAACTCCTCTTCTTTTTGTGTGGATCGAAATTGAAACTGTGCCCTCCCTTATGACCACAAACAAAACAACTCCTGTGCTTCTTTTACCTCCACAAACTAAGAATAACCGTGCTTCTTTTACCTCCACCAATCTCTGTATAAAATCGCCCTTTCCCTCTAAATCAACAAACCCGATACCATTCTATATCTCCAACCAAAACTAAAGGAAATTTCCCCTTTTTCAGAACAATCAATTCAAGGTTTTTAAAATAGAAATAAAATCAAATTCATACAAGGTGGAATGGAGATGTTAGTCGACGTTTGATTTGGGGAGGTCTAGGTCAGCAGTACGGTCGCGATTTCTGGGGGAGTTCGACTGCGATAAGTGTCGCGATGTTTACCGTGCGTGGGTGGTTCTCGTTCGAAGTCGCGATTGATGATTTGTGAACTGAGAAGGGCGGCTCGAGTGGGTATATCGTGGATTTTGGGATCCGTGTTTCTTTTGGTGAAGTGGAGAGCGATGCGAAGAACGATGGTGCTGATGTCAAATTGGTGAAGGTGCGACGTACAGTAGTTCGATGTTCAGAATTTGGAGGCGCTCGCGATGTCTGGAGGGAGTACGGATCTGTGGTGTAGTATTTGGGGAGGTAGAAGGTGAGCGATGAGCTGATGATGGCGCTGGTGAATTCTGGTTTGGTGGCCGACGAGATGACAGTAAGATGGTAGTGCGAAAGGAGGAGATGGAAACTCGCTAGCAAGATGTTTGTCAGAATGCCGAGTGGATGATCTCCGTGTTGGGCTGATTTCCATCCATTTGGAGCTGTAGGGATTTTACTTCCTAGTTGATCATTTTATTTGCAAGGACAAAAGGTATATGTTTTTACCGGAATTTTAAATACCTAGGATTTATTTAATCATTTGTTTAACTAGTTAATCAAATTTAATAATAACAAAAATCGTTATCTTATAAATGTAAATTCCCACTTATACGAGGTTCAAACTCAAGAAATCCGTCGTGTAGACTCGTAATAAGGAATGTTGACAACTGAAGAGAATTTGGAAATCTGCTAAAGCTCGATAAATTTAAATTAGAGCGGATTGCAATAAAAGACCCGGTGAGTAAATCTCACCTGTTTGTTAGAATTATTTTTATATAGTTAAAATAATTATCATGTTTGTTTGAATGATGTTTGGTTGATTTAAATATATATAGTTATTTAGGTTGACTATTATATATATATATTGGTTTGATGATTGGTTGGATTCCCGCAGTTTCATTAGCGGATGCCCGCGGTTTCATTAGCGGATGATTACCCTATACGCCCCACGCTATGATTAGTGGATGACCTTCTATACCGCGATATCCTGCCTCGAAGCAGGATGGGTATTACTATGTTGACTAACATCTGTGGATGCAGGAAAACAGGTTGGAGGAATCCAACTAGATTCCTCAAAAAAAAAAAATTATTATCTGTTGTTGTTTGTTTGATTTCATATATATTCATATATGATGTGTTAAAAATCAAATGATTGAAAATTGGTTGATTTGATTGTTTAAAATATCACTGGGGTTTGAATATTGATCTATAAAAATATTGTAAAGGGTATTTGAGATTTTAAAAAGGAAATTCTATTTTTATAAATAGAATTTGAATTTTAAATAAAACTATAGAAAATATTAACTTGTTTGAAGGTATATAAAACAAGTATGGAATTTATAAACTTTGTTTATAAATGAAAATATGGGATTTGAATCGAATTTATAAACTTTGTTTATAAATGAAAATATGGGATTTTAATCGAATTTATAAACTTTGTTTATAAAGGAAGATATGGGATTTGAATCGAATTTATAAACTTTGTTTATAAAGGAAGATATGGGATTTGAATTGTATTTATAAACTTTGTTTATAAATGAAAATATGGGATTTGAATTGAATTTATAAACGTTGTTTATAAATGGAAAGGTGGGATTTGAATTGAAGTTATAAACGTTGTTTATAAATAATGCAGAGAATTCAAATGGACTTTAAACTATAGAATTTGAATATAGAATTCAAATGGACTTTAAACTATAGAATTTGAAAAGAGAATTCAAATGGACTTTAAACTATAGAATTTGAAAATAGAATTCAAATGAAGTTTAAATAAAGAGAATTCAAATAGAATTGAATTGGAATTTGAATAAGAAGTCGATAAGGAAACGAGAGTATGAGTATAATTAGAATTTGTTAATATGCAGTTAAAATATATTTGAACATGTCATGTTCAAATATGAAGGTGAAATAGACTGAAGAGTTAAGTAACAAGTTTATTTAACAAATTGAGTTAAAACGATTAGTATAGTTAAAATAGATTGGACAGGTATAGACATACATGAGACAGGTTTGGAATAAAGTATAGAAGTGAAATAAATAGAATGCCCGACAAAAAGGTACGTATTTAATTCATATATGAGATTTTATGCGCCGTATCGGCAAGCCGCTTGGCTTTTTCTTTTTCTTTTTGAGATGAGAAGGACCGGGAAAGCTATTTGAAATTTCCCGATGCTCCCGGTACAAAGGAGGTTATGGCGATTTTTTCTGGGAATTTAAGGAGATAGAATATTTTTAAGATAATTTGATAGTTAGAAATCAACATATCAAATTATATAGAAGTCGATAAGGAAACGAACTTAGAAATAGAATAGTATAATTAAAAAGGGAAGTATAAGAATAAAATCTCGTAGAAATAGAAAGAGAAAATGCATATGTTTAAAGGTGAATAATCAGTTGTATGGTATTGATTATTCGAGTAAGTAGTCTTGTCTGTTTTGACGTTAAATGTTATTCAGTCAAGGTCTGAGAGGTAATTATACCCCAACTTGGTTGATTTCATGATATACCGATAAGTAGCAAGATTCAGGCTCGAAGATCAATGTGGAATAAGAATTAGTTAAATACTGTATTTGGGTTGTCGTAACGATGTTTTACACAACATCTGTTTTAACCCAAATATGTGCAAAGCTTGGAAATAGAATAATGAATATTTCCTAGTATAGAAAATAAAGGAAGGCGATATATGGAAATGTTTTCCAAAGAACGTATAAGGCCAATATGGTTATTGAAAATATTTGGTTAACAAATATTGATAAAGAAATAGAGAAGAGATTTAATTAATGGAATATTAATTAAAGGCTCACTGATGGTTGGATGTTTGGATGAACACTTGTTTTATTCGATAGTTAAATCATCAACTATCGAAACACTTGTTTTTATTTGATAGTTAAATCACAGACTATCGAAGTTTTGACCATCGTTGTCGATATGGAGAGACCGGTTGGATTATTATCCGAAGAACCACTCCGTATTGGCAGTAGCGTGCGAATCAGATTATATAAAGATAATCGAAGACGGAGTAGAGTGCAAGGACCTTTTCTATTAATAGAAATAGTGCCTTCAGTTCATCCTGTTCCTGGGTGACTAGTATGGATGAATGTCTGACAGAGTATTTCTAGAAAGGTCACGTACATTGATTTCTTCAACCGTACCAAGAGTGGAAGCGGAGAAGGAAACTTCTTTTAGTTAACACGTAATGTACTGTTGAGGACGTCAATCAGTGATTTGATGGATTTGACGATGTGACATTCGAAGTGAATCTGGTGTGATGATAAAACGTAGCCTCTGGCCTCATCAACCGGTAAATAACAGAAATTGGGCAGGCAGCATGGCTATGTAGGTCGCACCTATTAGGGTGTATAATCACCTGATCTAGAGTTTCATTTACTTCTAAAAATCTATTGTCGATGCTGTCACATTCGGGAAACGGTTGCTGATCCCAACCGTTGGTGATATACATTCGATACACTCAAGCGAAATGAGTGGTTGGTCATGTGTGGCTGAGTTGCAAGATGTTCTTGTTGAACTCGGTGTATTCTCCTCTAGAGATATACCAACGGAAGGTGGTTCCATACCTTGTCATAGTTGGAAATCAATTACCCAATACGTGCTTGCGGTTTATGATTATATATTATATATGTGGAACGTGAGATGCAAACGTTCCACTAGATTGTTATCTACTTGATTTAGACATTATTATAATATCAAAAGAGTTTTGATATAAAGATTTTAGTTCCTTTCAAAGGGATTTTGAAAGTTAAATCAAGCGTTTGGATTTTCATAAGGGAAAAACCCGTTCCGTGATATACGGCGTGGTCTTATGAGATATCATTTAGTTTTCTGAAACTGTTTTAAACTGTTTACTCATACCAGTCCCATGACTGACCCGGAGTTTATTTGTTTTGTTCTACCTAAACTCTTGGGTGCCTAAATTTGTACGGGCAGTCAAGTAGCTCAGGATTTTTCAGATATACCTAAAGGAGCTTGGAGCAGGAGGCTTCAGCGTTATCTAGTTATAATGTTGTTCCGTTGTGTTGTAAGTGTTGTACTCTGATAAGTGTATGTTATACAGTTAAGATTTTGTATTTCAAAGGTTATGATATATTATATTTTGTTCCGCTGCGATGTGAGATTCTGTGTTGTTATTTCTGTTCTTCTTCTATCTCTTTCTTCTAAAAAAAATATGTTCCGTATTTTCGTGATATTTGGGTTGGACGTATGATGTATATAGTCAACTCTGATGTTGCGGAAATCTGGGTCATTACAATAATTATACGAGGATTATTTGAAAAGACCGAGTTATACTCATTTCAAATAATCATACGATGTTTAAATGGAAGATATGGGAGACGGTGTTGAAGACCGACGATCTTCACATCGGATGGGCGACGACTACTGAGACCCTGGACTGACTTGCTCCCAGGAAGGGGTTGAAGTGGAAATTGTCTGGATGCAGTGTTGATTTGTACGGATTTGGCTTTCGCTCAGACCCAGAGCATAAGCTTATAAATGGATTGTATGTCTGACATTGTATTCCTTTATGTTGTATTCGTTGATCTCTGCTAAACATATATCTGTTTGGTGTTTTACACCTTTCTCTGAGACGTACGAGCTTAGAGGTTATACGTTGGTAGAAATCAATAGTATGGTATGGATTGACGATGTGGCTTGCTAAGATGCATATGATCAAGGCTTTGTTGAAAAGCAGGCCTTGTAGGATGATCAAAGCATAGCCTGTTTAGGCATAGCTTTGTGTATAGCGTGACTTTGCGAGCCTCACACACCGGTGGAGTCTAAAATGAGAGAAGGGAACGCAGGGAGAGCAGCACGTTTCTTTCTAGCTAGAAGTGGTGTCGGTGCTTAAACTGGCTGATATTTACTTATGTGGATGATGGAATGAGGCGCCTCGGATGATAGTGTAATAACCCGGAAAATCTGGGCCAGTTTAAAATTTTTATTTTGGCTATTTTAGCGAATTTTGAATATTTAAAATAGATTATTTTAAATAATATCGACGAGAAATTTAATTTGAATATAATTCGACGTATATATTATATACGTCGTCGTTAGAATATATATAATTTTATTTATAATTATAAATAGAATTGAAAATGGCGCGGTAGTTCGATAATTCGATTTCAAACTTCAATTGAATGTACCGGGTGCAAAACAGTCCGGATTTTAGTGAAACCAAAAACATTAGGATCTAATTGGTAATATCTTTCCAACGAATCCGAATAATCAAGATTTCATAGCGGGAATCAAAAGATATGTCCAGTTGAAAATTCTGAATAGTCGCTATGGAATTCAGGCCCTTAAAAATGGACATTTTGCAAACGACCTCGGATTTCGACGAAACCAGTTTTGTTGGGTCCGGGATGTAAAATTATTGCTAGGTTTCAAATTTCATAATTTTTCGAATCAATATGTGAGCGTGGCAAAGGAAAACGCGTTTGACCAGTTTCAGTTGATTTTAATCGACTGGAAAATGGCCATTTTTCAAACGGTCTCAGAATTCGACGAAACTAGTTTTGTTAGGACCGTATCGTCAATACGAAGCTAGAAAATATTTTTCGGGAATTTTTCGAGTTAGTATGTGGCCCCGGTAATTTGAAATGTACGTTTAGGATCCAATATAATGATTTCAATGTAAATTCAGCGGAAACTGATTGTAACGATCGAATCAGCTTGCAGTACATATCCCATTGTGTTCGGAATGGGGGTAAAACGCTATGGGCGACAGGCGGTGGGCCTCGTTTCGAGTTCGTACGGAAAAGTCAACTTTTTGCAATTAATTAAATAATAATAAAAAAAAAATCCCTCTCTTCCCTTAACCAGGCCCCCCCGATCATTCTTCTGTAAATCGAAAAGAAAAAAAAAAAAACGCTCGTCGGCGGTCAGGACCTCGACCACTCCGCTCCTCCCCCTACAGCCACCGCCCGCCGCTTCCACCCCCTCCTCTTCCTCCGCTTTCCTCTACCTCTCCGGCCTATCCCCCTCGCGACCCTCCTCTTCCAGCGAGAACCACACCCTAAACCCCCAAGTTGAAGACCGCCGGATCCTCTACCACTGCCACCGTATGCAGCCCCCCCTGAAGTCGATGGCCGACCTGAGCACCCCCCTGCTCGAGCGACGCCTCGTTTAGCTCCTCCTCCCCTCGAGTGCGGGTCCCCATCTCAAATCAGCCCAAAACGAGACCTCTTTCCTCCCCCTTTTCTAGAGTAACTGTAAGTGTTTTCAGTTTTATTTATTTTTAACCTGAGTTGAGATTTTTATTGATAATCAAGATGGTATTTTCATAAAGTAAAAGGTCGTATTTTTATAAGAGGAAGGTCGTATTTTTATATAAGGAAAGGCGAATATTTTTATAAGGGAAAAGTATATATTTTTAATATAGTAAAGCTTATATTTTTATATATGAAAACTTATATTTTTATTCATGAAAGTTTATACTCTTATTTTGAAAAGATTATATTTTAGTCATGAAAAGAAATAATTTTTGATTGGTAAAGGATATGATTTTTCATATGAAAAAGACAAATTAAAAATATGATTTTTATATATTGAACTTCGAATTAAAAATATGATTTTTATGTATTGAACTTCGAATTAAAAATATGATTTTTATATATTGAACTTCGAATTAAAAATATGATTTTTATGTATTGAACTTCGAATTAAAAATATGATTTTTATATATTGAACTTCGAAATAAAAATTCGATTTTTATATATTGAATAAGGAAGTAAAAAATTCGACTTTTACATATGTAGTGGCTACAGCAACGAGGATGACGAAGATGCGATAGCGATGAAGATTTCTATCAATGAAGTGCCGTGGAGCTAGGATAGCTATAAGTGAGAATTTCTCACCTTTCAATTTCATTTTCTAGTTATATATATATACTAGGATGCAGACGGTGCTTAGTAGCACCCGACACAATCGTCCACAGACTATGGACTTGTTTGTTTGGTTGCGTAGATTAGTTGGATTATTTGATTGAAATTGAATTGTTTGGTGAAATGAAATTGATTTGATTGATGTGTGAATGGCGTGGGCCTTCACTAGACCGGGGATAAGGCTAGGCCTCGTCCCGTTTCTAGTATCGTGCCGTTATGCCGCCGAAATTTTCTAAAATAAGTTAGAAAAATAAAGATATCATTTTATTGAATAAATGAATTGAATAGAAATTCATAGGTTGAAATAAAATGTTTTATCGTTAAAAATATAATTTTTAACGTGAATGTGAATAAATAAAATATTCATTTACAAACCGGACGGTTTGTTTATGTACACTTATTTGAATGACATTGATTGGGACGATAAATTTCACACATCGCCCAACTGCACAAATAAAATATGTGTTTGATTGTTTGAAACCCCACACGGGTGTTAGGATGAAATTTGAAGTTCACTCATCCTGATTGATTAAATATGTCGATCGATTGATTGACAGGCTGTTATAAGCGTGGAATATCTATATTTGATGCTTATACAGTGTAGTGCACTTTGGTTGATGGTTGATTATTTTTCAATGCTATTATATACATGTGTTGTATGAAAATCCATATAATTAAAATTATATGGTGATTGATTGGGCCTCATTCCAATTTAGAAAATAAAGAATATTATAAAATAAAAGTTCATGTGTTGACAATACTCATTCATTGAGATTGGTCATGTGTTGAACGAAATGTTTTGATGATAACAACTATTTTTGAAAAAGAAACATTTGAAATAGAAACCTTTGAAATAGAATATTTGAAAATAGAAATTTATGAAGCCGTGTTGATTAGATTGACGCCATTTTGACGTGAACGATATTTATATCGATTTTAAACGATTTCGAAATGAATTGAATTGAAAACGATTTCGAAATGAATTGAATTGAAAACGATTTCGAAATGAATTGAATTGAAAACGATTTCGAAATGAATTGAATTGAAAACGATTTCGAAATGAATTGAATTGAAAACGATTTCGAAATGAATTGAATTGAAAACGATTTCGAAATGAATTGAATTGAAAAGGATTTCGAAATGAATTGAATTGAAAACGATTTCGAAATGAATTGAATTGAAAACGATTTCGAAATGAATTGAATTGAATTGAAAGCGAATTGAAATGAATTCAAATTGAATTGAAATTTGAATTGAATAGAAATGAATAGAAATGAATTTTAAAACGAATTTATAAAGAAGAATTCAATTTTGATTTGAATTGAAAAGAAAGTTGAAATAGCTTTTGAAACGATTTTAAAACTATTCAAATAATTCGTTTTAAATAGAAATCGACGAAGTATATATTATATATATTATATATATAATATAATGGCCTGAATAGAACGCGCCGCGCCGCGGCAGTTCGTGAATTTCGACCATTTATTTCAAATGGACATTACGGGAGATCCGACCGTCGGATCCTCCTAAAACCGGAACCGTTGGGTTCGTATCGAAAAGAGCTTTCTAACGAATATTAGAAATTTGAAATCTAACGGTTGGATTTGGAGATACGTCCAAATCAAATTCGGAAAAGGTCGCTGTAAGTGCAGTTCGATGGCCATTGTTGGAAATCGACTGTACGGGCCTTGATAAAATTATTAAAAATAATAATAATTTGTGTAAAATCATAAGAAATGATTTGTGAAGATTTGGGATGAAAAACTCCATATTTGAAAAGATAAAAATAGATTTTTATCGAAATGAACTAGTTTTGAACTAGAATTATAATTCTATTTATTTTTAAATAAATAAATTGAATTTGAAAAGGGTTTTAAAAATAACCTGAATTTCCAATGATTGCATTGGAGTGGATTTGAATCGAAATTGTCTTCGGAATATTTCGATGTTGGAATTCGTGATTATACAGATGTTGTTATGGAAATTTGAAAGATATATATATTTATATCGTTATTTCCAATACGACATTTGTTAATCGTAGGATTTGATATTGAATATAAGCCGATATATTTTCTATTCAGAGCCTTGTATTGAATATAAAATGTGATTTGGGTTTGTCGTGAGTGGTGTCTTCACTAACACTGTTCTTG
The DNA here is from genome assembly GCA_030737875.1 of Allium sativum. NCBI lineage: Eukaryota > Viridiplantae > Streptophyta > Magnoliopsida > Asparagales > Amaryllidaceae > Allium > Allium sativum. The sequence continues at coordinate 374,914,263 of CM060909.1, read as the reverse complement.
AACCCAGTTGAGAAAAGATTAAATCTTTTTATTTAGATTTAATGAAGTGTACCAATTAAATAATATTTAATTGGAATTGAATCGATATTGATTTTTGGGTTTATCGTGGACAGTGTTTTAAATAACACTCGTTCTTTAACCCGACAATTAATGGAATGTGATTTTGGGTTTATCGTGAACCGTGTTTTAAATGACACTGATTCTTTAACCCAGTCGAAGATTAAAACTAAGTGGAGTTTTAATGAATCTTTAATTAGATTGAAAAGATCGAAAATGGAGTATCACCAGTTTTGCTCCAAGCGATAGTTAAATCTTTAATTAGATTTGAACGTGAAATGGTAATTGAATTTACCGATAACACCGTGGTGTTAGATATGAAGTAGGACCAGTTTTACTTCATGGGATTAATAGGTTGGGGTTGGGAAATTAAAACAAATGATTACTTCGGTAAGGTTCGTTAATCCCGACTAGTTGAATCAAAATTCAAAAGAAGATTTGAGAATAAATTTTAATGATTTATCTTGGATAAAATTAATGGGAACCTCTCCCTATGAATGTGAAATTTAGAAACTAACTGTCGGTTAGCCAAGCAGAATGGTTTTCTGGATATTGATCTGATGTTGGTTTCGGCCTTCGGGGTTAATATTTGGGGAATTATTCTCTTGATTAATTTACGGTTAGTGACTAATGGATTGGAATGAGGCGTATGATGTGTTTGTGTAACACTTATTTTAAATATACGCGAGTTATTCGGAAAGACCGGGTTTATCCCATTCTGAATAACTGATACGACGATAGGTCGAAGATGAAGACGGTGGTCGAAGACCGGAAGTCTTCACGTCGTTTGGGTAATTACTGATGATCTTGATTGGGCTGTACACCCAAGAAGATGGAAACAGTTGGTGATCGTCCAGACGTACTTGGAGATCGATGGATATGCGGGGTACTAGGTGCCTCCGGTTTCGTTCAGACCCAGAATGGACTTGTAAATGGACTATGTGTCTGACATTGGATTTTGGTCCGTGTGATTGATCTCTATTAAATATATATCTGTTTGGCGGCGGAGAATTTATTCTCTTGCTTAACGCCCTTCTCTGAGACGTACGAGCTCAGGGGTTATATATTGATGGATATCAAACGCATGGAGTGAATTGCCTATGTGGCATGCCTAAGCGGCAATTGATCGAGGCTTCTGTTGAAAAGCAAAGTCTTGTGGTGATGATCAAAGCAAGGCCTTTGTGGCGTAGCTTTGTGTAACGTTGATTCGCGAGCTTCACACCCGGTATGAACCAAAAACGGGAGAGGACGTCAGGGAGGGCATGCGTTTCTTCCTAGCTAGAAGTGGCGTCAGTGGTTTTACACGCCCTGACGAGTTTGACTTATGTGGTTGTTGCTGTTGCGAGGCGCCTCGGATTGATCGGTCGTTCTCGAACCGATGGAGTCATTTAGTTGGCTCGTTTACGCCCCATAGGGCGGGGAAACGCATGTTCAGGGTTTAAGTTTAATCCACATCGGTGGACTGGCCCTGAGGATCCAAGGGTCACTCGAGCTCTGATCCTGAGACTCGGGCTAGGCAGTCTCGAATCGGTTGAGGACTATCTTTTGCCTCGGTTCATAGACGGAAATCCAATTTCCAAATACGTGACATTTGCGGTTTTATTTGTAGAGCCTAGTATGGCGACATAGTGGGATGGGGCGCTCATGCCGCCTATGATTGATACTTATGATTTGAAGTTGTTTTACACACTATGCACTTATGATAGTATCAAATGATTTGTTTTAAACGTATCAAGCATTCTTTGGCTGTTATAAGGTAAAAACCCTATCCCCCGGCTTGCGTTGCATTGTGTGATAGGACCTGGGTCTTATAACAGCTTCATTTTTCTTTAATTAGCATTGCGCTGTTTGTTTTATGCACTGGTATTCTTGGGAGGAAACCCGTTCCGTGTTATACGGCATGGTCCCTTGATTTACCTAATGATTTAAAATAAAGATTAACTGTTTTAGTTCTCACACCAGTCACATGACTGACCTGGAGTTTATTGTTTTAACCTAAACTCTGGGTGCCCCTATTTTGACACGGGCAGCTAGTAGTTTTGGTTTTGCAGATTTATATTCACAGGATCCTGGTTTACAGCTGGAACGATATCCGGAAAGCTTTGTATCCGTATATCTCTTCTAGTTGTGTATTGTATTATTTTTCCGCTGCTATGTATTTAAAATGTAATTTAAATCTCTGATATTTCTGTGTAATATTCATTTATACTCTGTATATTCTTGTAATCTGATGCATTGTTGTTATATACAATGAAATGTTCTTCTGTATGCGTTCTGATTTGTCGTGTTCTCAAACGATAGGGCGTTTCGAACGGCCTGGATCGGTTTAGCGACTGGTTCGGACCGAGCGAAATTCCTTGCCGTCACAGTTGGTATCAGAGCTTTGGTTTACAAAGCAGAGAACAAGGCACATTAGAACCATACGAAAGAATTCATCAGATATTGGATTAGTAATATCCAATGGGAATGACTCGTTAGAGATAGGATCAGTAGTATCCTAGAACGAGTGTGAAGAGTAAATTTTTTTAAATGAAAACAAATTTTGTTTTGAAAATTTAAATCAATTATTCGTATTTGATTATTTATTTTATATTGATTAGGACAATCCAAAATATAAAGATTTTTGCGTATGCGCCTAGCTAGCGTGTATTCGAAGTTTTGATATATTGGATAGATATAGAATTACACTCTAATCGCCCAGAGATGATTTTGATGATGGAGCTCCATCATTAGAATTTATATTCGAGTGACGAACGTGTAATATCTATATACTTCCTGTCGACTGGTGTGAGAACCAAAATTAGATAGGGCTTATTGTTGTGATTTGGCATCAAAAATCTGATTTTTGTATATGTATCAAAATTATGAATTTTGAAACATTAAATTCACTAATTGATTGATGTTTGCGTTGTTTGTTTATTTGTTTGCTAATTTTTTTAGCCATTTAGCCTAATTGAATCACATATTGAACTATATTGAGAATTGGTTGCATTTGCTTGCATATGCATATATATCATTGAACAGGTCATAGCAAGGAGGCTAGAGCAGAGAATAAAATTTGTTTGCCCGACAAATAGGTACATGTTTACTACATAATTTCCTGTTTTGTTTGGGTGATGATGATTTTATGAGCCTATAGGCTAGCCGCTTGGCTTTTTCTTTTTCTTTTTGAGATCTGAAGGACCAGGGAAGCTATTTGAAATTCCCCGATGCTCCCGGTGCAGGGGAGGTTATGGCGAAATTTTTCGAAAATTTAGGGTGTTAGTCAAATTTTTGAAAATTTGAAAATTCTCAGAAACTGAAAAGTTAGAGAATGGAAGCCAGATCGAGCGTAGAGTTGATTAATCAAACCACTTTCGACTTTGTTCCTTTTCGGGGACGAAAAGTTTTAAGTGGGGGAGATTGTAATAACCCGGAAAATCTGGGCCAGTTTAAAATTTTTATTTTGGCTATTTTAGCGAATTTTGAATATTTAAAATAGATTATTTTAAATAATATCGACGAGAAATTTAATTTGAATATAATTCGACGTATATATTATATACGTCGTCGTTAGAATATATATAATTTTATTTATAATTATAAATAGAATTGAAAATGGCGCGGTAGTTCGATAATTCGATTTCAAACTTCAATTGAATGTACCGGGTGCAAAACAGCCCGGATTTTAGTGAAACCAAAAACATTAGGATCTAATTGGTAATATCTTTCCAACGAATCCGAATAATCAAGATTTCATAGCGGGAATCAAAAGATATGTCCAGTTGAAAATTCTGAATAGTCGCTATGGAATTCAGGCCCTTAAAAATGGACATTTTGCAAACGACCTCGGATTTCGACGAAACCAGTTTTGTTGGGTCCGGGATGTAAAATTATTGCTAGGTTTCAAATTTCATAATTTTTCGAATCAATATGTGAGCGTGGCAAAGGAAAACGCGTTTGACCAGTTTCAGTTGATTTTAATCGACTGGAAAATGGCCATTTTTCAAACGGTCTCAGAATTCGACGAAACTAGTTTTGTTAGGACCGTATCGTCAATACGAAGCTAGAAAATATTTTTCGGGAATTTTTCGAGTTAGTATGTGGCCCCGGTAATTTGCAATGTACGTTTAGGATCCAATATAATGATTTAAATGTAAATTCAGCGGAAACTGATTGTATCGATCGAATCAGCTTGCAGTACATATCCCATTGTGTTCGGAATGGGGGTAAAACGCTATGGGCGACAGGCGGTGGGCCTCGTTTCGAGTTCGTATGGAAAAGTCAACTTTTTGCAATTAATTAAATAATAATAATAATAAAAAAAAAATCCCTCTCTTCCCTTAACCAGGCCTCCCCGATCATTCTTCTGTAAATCGAAAAAAAAAAAAAAACCGCTCGTCGGCGGTCAGGACCTCGACCACGCCGCTCCTCCCCCTACAGCCACCGCCCGCCGCTTCCACCCCCTCCTCTTCCTCCGCTTTCCTCTACCTCTCCGGCCTATCCCCCTCGCGACCCTCCTCTTCCAGCGAGAACCACACCCTAAACCCCCAAGTTGAAGACCGCCGGATCCTCTACCACTGCCACCGTATGCAGCGCCCCCCCTGAAGTCGATGGCCGACCTGAGCACCCCCCTGCTCGAGCGACGCCTCATTTAGCTCCTCCTCCCCTCGAGTGCGGGTCCCCATCTCAAATCAGCCCAAAACGAGACCTCTTTCCTCCCCCTTTTCTAGAGTAACTGTAAGTGTTTTCAGTTTTATTTATTTTTAACCTGAGTTGAGATTTTTATTGATAATCAAGATGGTATTTTCATAAAGTAAAAGGTCGTATTTTTATAAGAGGAAGGTCGTATTTTTATATAAGGAAAGGCGAATATTTTTATAAGGGAAAAGTATATATTTTTAATATAGTAAAGCTTATATTTTTATATATGAAAACTTATATTTTTATTCATGAAAGTTTATACTCTTATTTTGAAAAGATTATATTTTAGTCATGAAAAGAAATAATTTTTGATTGGTAAAGGATATGATTTTTCATATGAAAAAGACAAATTAAAAATATGATTTTTATATATTGAACTTCGAATTAAAAATATGATTTTTATGTATTGAACGTCGAATTAAAAATATGATTTTTATATATTGAACTTCGAATTAAAAATATGATTTTTATGTATTGAACTTCGAATTAAAAATATGATTTTTATATATTGAACTTCGAAATAAAAATTCGATTTTTATATATTGAATAAGGAAGTAAAAAATTCGACTTTTACATATGTAGTGGCTACAGCAACGAGGATGACGAAGATGCGATAGCGATGAAGATTTCTATCAATGAAGTGCCGTGGAGCTAGGATAGCTATAAGTGAGAATTTCTCACCTTTCAATTTCATTTTCTAGTTATATATATATACTAGGATGCAGACGGTGCTTAGTAGCACCCGACACAATCGTCCACAGACCATGGACTTGTTTGTTTGGTTGCGTAGATTAGTTGGATTATTTGATTGAAATTGAATTGTTTGGTGAAATGAAATTGATTTGATTGATGTGTGAATGGCGTGGGCCTTCACTAGACCGGGGATAAGGCTAGGCCTCGTCCCGTTTCTAGTATCGTGCCGTTATGCCGCCGAAATTTTCTAAAATAAGTTAGAAAAATAAAGATATCATTTTATTGAATAAATGAATTGAATAGAAATTCATAGGTTGAAATAAAATGTTTTATCGTTAAAAATATAATTTTTAACGTGAATGTGAATAAATAAAATATTCATTTACAAACCGGACGGTTTGTTTATGTACACTTATTTGAATGATATTGATTGGGACGATAAATTTCACACATCGCCCAACTGCACAAATAAAATATGTGTTTGATTGTTTGAAACCCCACACGGGTGTTAGGATGAAATTTGAAGTTCACTCATCCTGATTGATTAAATATGTCGATCGATTGATTGACAGGCTGTTATAAGCGTGGAATATCTATATTTGATGCTTATACAGTGTAGTGCACTTTGGTTGATGGTTGATTATTTTTCAATGCTATTATATACATGTGTTGTATGAAAATCCATATAATTAAAATTATATGGTGATTGATTGGGCCTCATTCCAATTTAGAAAATAAAGAATATTATAAAATAAAAGTTCATGTGTTGACAATACTCATTCATTGAGATTGGTCATGTGTTGAACGAAATGTTTTGATGATAACAACTATTTTTGAAAAAGAAACATTTGAAATAGAAACATTTGAAATAGAATATTTGAAAATAGAAATTTATGAAGCCGTGTTGATTAGATTGACGCCATTTTGACGTGAACGATATTTATATCGATTTTAAACGATTTCGAAATGAATTGAAAACGATTTCGAAATGAATTGAATTGAAAACGATTTCGAAATGAATTGAATTGAAAACGATTTCGAAATGAATTGAATTGAAAACAATTTCGAAATGAATTGAATTGAAAACGATTTCGAAATGAATTGAATTGAAAATGATTTCGAAATGAATTGAATTGAAAACGATTTCGAAATGAATTGAATTGAAAACGATTTCGAAATGAATTGAATTGAAAACGATTTCGAAATGAATTGAATTGAATTGAAAGCGAATTGAAATGAATTCAAATTGAATTGAAATTTGAATTGAATAGAAATGAATTTTAAAACGAATTTATAAAGAAGAATTCAATTTTGATTTGAATTGAAAAGAAAGTTGAAATAGCTTTTGAAACGATTTTAAAACTATTCATATAATTCGTTTTAAATAGAAATCGACGAAGTATATATTATATATATAATATAATGGCCTGAATAGAACGCGCCGCGCCGCGGCAGTTCGTGAATTTCGACCATTTATTTCAAACGGACATTACGGGAGATCCGACCGTCGGATCCTCCTAAAACCGGAACCGTTGGGTTCGTATCGAAAAGAGCTTTCTAACGAATATTAGAAATTTGAAATCTAACGGTTGGATTTGGAGATACGTCCAAATCAAATTCGGAAAAGGTCGCTGTAAGTGCAGTTCGATGGCCATTGTTGGAAATCGACTGTACGGGCCTTGATAAAAATAATAATAATTTGTGTAAAATCATAAGAAATGATTTGTGAAGATTTGGGATGAAAAACTCCATATTTGAAAAGATAAAAATAGATTTTTATCGAAATGAACTAGTTTTGAACTAGAATTATAATTCTATTTATTTTTAAATAAATAAATTGAATTTGAAAAGGGTTTTAAAAATAACCTGAATTTCCAATGATTGCATTGGAGTGGATTTGAATCGAAATTGTCTTCGGAATATTTCGATGTTGGAATTCGTGATTATACAGATGTTGTTATGGAAATTTGAAAGATATATATATTTATATCGTTATTTCCAATACGACATTTGTTAATCGTAGGATTTGATATTGAATATAAGCCGATATATTTTCTATTCAGAGCCTTGTATTGAATATAAAATGTGATTTGGGTTTGTCGTGAGTGGTGTCTTCACTAACACTGTTCTTGAACCCAGTTGAGAAAAGATTAAATCTTTTTATTTAGATTTAATGAAGTGTACCAATTAAATAATATTTAATTGGAATTGAATCGATATTGATTTTTGGGTTTATCGTGGACAGTGTTTTAAATAACACTCGTTCTTTAACCCGACAATTAATGGAATGTGATTTTGGGTTTATCGTGAACCGTGTTTTAAATGACACTGATTCTTTAACCCAGTCGAAGATTAAAACTAAGTGGAGTTTTAATGAATCTTTAATTAGATTGAAAAGATCGAAAATGGAGTATCACCAGTTTTGCTCCAAGCGATAGTTAAATCTTTAATTAGATTTGAACGTGAAATGGTAATTGAATTTACCGATAACACCGTGGTGTTAGATATGAAGTAGGACCAGTTTTACTTCATGGGATTAATAGGTTGGGGTTGGGAAATTAAAACAAATGATTACTTCGGTAAGGTTCGTTAATCCCGACTAGTTGAATCAAAATTCAAAAGAAGATTTGAGAATAAATTTTAATGATTTATCTTGGATAAAATTAATGGGAACCTCTCCCTATGAATGTGAAATTTAGAAACTAACTGTCTGTTAGCCAAGCAGAATGGTTTTCTGGATATTGATCTGATGTTGGTTTCGGCCTTCGGGGTTAATATTTGGGGAATTATTCTCTTGATTAATTTACGGTTAGTGACTAATGGATTGGAATGAGGCGTATGATGTGTTTGTGTAACACTTATTTTAAATATACGCGAGTTATTCGGAAAGACCGGGTTTATCCCATTCTGAATAACTGATACGACGATAGGTCGAAGATGAAGACGGTGGTCGAAGACCGGAAGTCTTCACGTCGTTTGGGTAATTACTGATGATCTTGATTGGGCTGTACACCCAAGAAGATGGAAACAGTTGGTGATCGTCCAGACGTACTTGGAGATCGATGGATATGCGGGGTACTAGGTGCCTCCGGTTTCGTTCAGACCCAGAACGGACTTGTAAATGGACTGTGTGTCTGACATTGGATTTTGGTCCGTGTGATTGATCTCTATTAAATATATATCTGTTTGGCGGCGGAGAATTTATTCTCTTGCTTAACGCCCTTCTCTGAGACGTACGAGCTCAGAGGTTATATATTGATGGATATCAAACGCATGGAGTGAATTGCCTGTGTGGCATGCCTAAGCGGCAATTGATCGAGGCTTCTGTTGAAAAGCAAAGTCTTGTGGTGATGATCAAAGCAAGGCCTTTGTGGCGTAGCTTTGTGTAACGTTGATTCGCGAGCTTCACACCCGGTATGAACCAAAAACGGGAGAGGACGTCAGGGAGGGCATGCGTTTCTTCCTAGCTAGAAGTGGCGTCAGTGGTTTTACACGCCCTGACGAGTTTGACTTATGTGGTTGTTGCTGTTGCGAGGCGCCTCGGATTGATCGGTCGTTCTCGAACCGATGGAGTCATTTAGTTGGCTCGTTTACGCCCCATAGGGCGGGGAAACGCATGTTCAGGGTTTAAGTTTAATCCACATCGGTGGACTGGCCCTGAGGATCCAAGGGTCACTCGAGCTCTGATCCTGAGACTCGGGCTAGGCAGTCTCGAATCGGTTGAGGACTATCTTTTGCCTCGGTTCATAGACGGAAATCCAATTTCCAAATACGTGACATTTGCGGTTTTATTTGTAGAGCCTAGTATGGCGACATAGTGGGATGGGGCGCTCATGCCGCCTATGATTGATACTTATGATTTGAAGTTGTTTTACACACTATGCACTTATGATAGTATCAAATGATTTGTTTTAAACGTATCAAACATTCTTTGGCTGTTATAAGGTAAAAACCCTATCCCCCGGCTTGCGTTGCATTGTGTGATAGGACCTGGGTCTTATAACAGCTTCATTTTTCTTTAATTAGCATTGCGCTGTTTGTTTTATGCACTGGTATTCTTGGGAGGAAACCCGTTCCGTGTTATACGGCGTGGTCCCTTGATTTACCTAATGATTTAAAATAAAGATTAACTGTTTTAATTCTCACACCAGTCACATGACTGACCTGGAGTTTATTGTTTTAACCTAAACTTTGGGTGCCCCTATTTTGACACGGGCAGCTAGTAGTTTTGGTTTTGCAGATTTATATTCACAGGATCCTGGTTTACAGCTGGAACGATATCCGGAAAGCTTTGTATCCGTATATCTCTTCTAGTTGTGTATTGTATTATTTTTCCGCTGCTATGTATTTAAAATGTAATTTAAATCTCTGATATTTCTGTGTAATATTCATTTATACTCTGTATATTCTTGTAATCTGATGCATTGTTGTTATATACAATGAAATGTTCTTCTGTATGCGTTCTGATTTGTCGTGTTCTCAAACGATAGGGCGTTTCGAACGGCCTGGATCGGTTTAGCGACTGGTTCGGACCGAGCGAAATTCCTTGCCGTCACAGATAGGTCCTATAGGACCGGGAAACATGTGTTCAGGAATTGCCAATCCACAAACCGCAAGTGTGGACCGACCCTGCAGGATCCAAGGGTTCTCTGCGGGGAATTCTGAGACATTAGCTAGAGTGTCTCGAATCGGTAAGGAGCTCCTCCCTAGCCTTGACTCATGATGTAAACCCAATTTCCGATACGACCTCATGTGATTTTGATTGTATTACTAGTATGGAGGCATAGTATATGGTAGCTATGCTTCCTAGGATTGATACATTTACTTTGAAATGTTTTCGAAACATATATACACTAATAATAATATCAAATTCGTTTTTATCGTACCAAGCATGTTTAATCACCATAAGGTAAAACTCTATCCTCTGGTTTGCATTGCATTGTGTGATGGGACTTGGGTCTTATGGTGGTTTCATTTTTCTAAAAAGCATTGCGTTGTTTTGACGATTCACTTTATTTTATGCACTGGTAATCTATTTGAATAAAACCCGTTCCGCATTAGTGGCGTGGTCTTTAGATTTGCCATATTTGTAACACCCCGTGTATTCTATAACCGTGAAATTCACAAATTAAAGTATAACTAATTTCAAATCAGAGAATTAAGGGAAACGGGATACGCCATTGCGTTCGTCTCGGAATTCTGCTTGAGATAGAGTCTGAGTTTGCGTAAAACGGATATCGTATGAAAAAGATATGGACGAACGAAGTTGGGCGAAAAACAAGAAAAAGGGTCAGAATGCACTGGTTCACTTGGGAAGTGCGCCAGAACAAAAATGAACTAGCGCACTTGGGAAGTGCGCCAGTACATTTTTGACCTGGCGCACCTGCCAAGTGCGCCCAGGTCAAAAATGACCTGCTGGTCAGGTCTGGTCAAGTCCTGGCTGGCCAGGTCTGTGTTTGGTCGATTTTCTGAGCCATGCCTTGTCACTAGGGCTAGGTGTCAGCTCCTGGTTGGTCTCTCCTTCAAACGAACGGCTATTATTGAACCAAGCTTCATCGACGGTCTAAATCAACTCACAAACTCTATAAAAAGGACCTAAGACTAACCCTAATTCACATAAACTAAAATGGAGATGAGACCGTCATGCTGCTGAGGAGAGACTGAGGATAGCCGTCAGAAATAGAGAGACAACTAGGAGATAATTCAAAGCTTAAAGCAACGTTAATCAAATCAAAGCAACGCCTACAACAAAGGATAGCATCTCCAAATTCAGAATTCAGATTCCTGAATTGAAGATTCGTCATACGCTGTAAGTAGAGTGCTATTCCGATGTGAATTAAATAATTGTATTGATTTGTGTAATGTAAGAAATGGAATTGTGGCGATAATAATCTATATTTGTATGTTTCTTTGATGCAAAACGATTTGGGAATATTATGGTATACGATTGGATATTTGCATGTACGCGATTTGCGTTGGAAACGAAATGGAATTGTGGCGATAATGACTTATATTTGTATGTTATTTTGATTCTAAACGATTTGGCAATGCTATGGTTTGATTCATACAAGTATATGGTTTATGTTGACAACCACATGTTGTGGAATTTTGATTGGGACTCATGCAAGCATATGATTCGTATTGAAAACTACATGTTTGTGGTAGTTATTTACAACACCCATTTGGTAAATGCAAGTATAAGATTCATGTTGAAACAACAACTATATGTTGTAATAGTTTATTTTGAAATTCATGCAAGTCTATGATCTATTGTTATGACAACATGATGTAAAATTCTATGGTCATCTTTAGTGTAATTTGATTCACCTAAGTATTATGATTCATATGAAGGTTATGTTGAAATTGGCATCATAGTTCAAGTATAAAAATCATGATTTTGTGATAGTGACAAAAGCAAGCGTCGTTGTAAGCTTGTATTAATTTTATGAACATGACTAAGCTATGTTTGTTATTATGCCTAGTTTAAAACATGTTTTCTAAGCTTATGTTGTTATCCTAATCATATGATAATATATTTGACACATAAGTTACATTAGAAATTACACTAGAATTACATCCCCTTACAAGTTACATAGATAGGACAAAAACCATGATTATATGAATAGTAGGATTCATATTCAATTATGTTTATGCCATGACCATATAAGGACTCATGTTCAATTATGATTATGCCATAATTATATGATTAGAGTGGTTCATGTTTAAGTACTATTTATGCTATGACTACATGTTTCGTTTACACCATGATTATGTGAATAGAATGATTCATGTTTAAGTATTGCTTATATTATATGTTGTTACAATTGCAAGTTCACATATGCCTATCTTATGTTAATTAGATCGTTATGTTGCAAGTTCATGCGTTCACACTCCCCTTTTTATGTCACCTTATAAACACCATGTTATAGCCTCCCCTTTTCATATGGGTAAATTGGGTTTAAGTATTAAACCCAACACACCTTACATTGGAGCGAACGTATAAAACGGGGGTAATGACGTTTGGGCTAAAATATAGAACATATGTGTTGGCATGTTTGACGCATGCCAACAACCTTGAAAAACAATTAAGTGGCATAAATAAATCTTAATCAATAAAGATGAACTTGAATAATGGGCCGCAAATATTTACATATAAAAAGAAAAGAGACAAAATATGTAAATGTAGAAAAATACGATGTGTTTAACCCGAGGTTGGATTGAGTTGTGATGTAAACCTGCCCGGAACCGCCCGGCTGTCCAGTAGTCACAACAATACCTATCCAATGTGGGTGGTTAAACACGGAGCCCAATAAGGACCCGAGGTTAGACTGAGTTGTGGCGTAAGACTGCCCGGACCCAACCGGCAACAGGCAGCCCCAACAATACCTGTCTAATGTGAGAGGTCAAGGCTTTAATAAGACAATTAAGGCTGAGTCAGGATTGATAGGATTAAGTAAATTATATTAATACTTAATCAAAATGGAACATGCTAAACTAAACAGACTGATTGGGGGTTAGGTTTATAAAACACTTAACCAACTTAGCATGTTGGCTAGAAATAGAAAACCTAGTAGCGGGGGACCCTTTTCAGCAGTAACCCTATAAGATGTATCATGATACCCTGAAACTAGGCAGGGTGGGGCACGATTACTGGGCTGACTGTAAGAGGTCAAATCGACGGCGGTGGTGCAGCAGTGTAGGTTCTAACGGGGTGCGGGCGTGCACACACTCCGGCGCAGAAAAATAAGGCACTGGGCACCAGTAGCATACCTGTGCATTCTAGGGTTGTGTCGGGCCGCCACCATGGGACTTGATACACCCCATGGTGGGGCCAGCATAGGTAACTACAACATCGGGGGCCGTAAGACACATGTAACTATGCGAGTAGGAGCCGATCATCATAAAATGGGTCACTTCACCCTGATTATGGGGTGCCCGTTGGGAACTAGTTTATATGGGTACAGAGATTAATATGGGGTATGATAGTATATTCGACCCTAGACAACTTAACTAAGTTTATGGTGCTTTCCCATTTCTAGTTTATACTTATCATACCCAGTTCTTTATTCATAGACTGAATAGTCCTAGACTTACTCAGGCTTTATGTCTGACTCTACTTTTCTTTCGTCTTCTTTTCTTCCGTTCCCCCCTAGGTCCACAGGGAGGGAATACCGCAGCTTGACCAGCCTTCATATCCAGCTTGAAGAGAAAGAATGTATTGCTTGGAACTTTTCGTTTTGGACTATGGCTTTGGACAGCAACTATGGGACTTTTGCAGTTTATTTATGATTTCTTTATGCTTCTTTAAATAATGTAATCAAGACAGTTATGAAGATGTTATGTTTTTGGAAGTATTGTAAGACAATTATGGTATGGTTGGTGTAACACGTATTTTAATGAAATAAAAGTTGTTGTTTTCCGCTGTTCAAAAATATGTGTTCTTATATCTGTCTTGTATATCTGTGACTTATACTTATAAACCTCCACCAAAATTAGGGCATTCCCTTTGAGAGTGACCCTAACGGAGGTGGGGTGTTTCACTTGGTATCAGAGCATAGGCTTACCAGATAAGATAAAAAGTTTTGAAAATTTATTTTCAAAAAGGAAATTTAAAGAAGCATTTTTAAAAGAAAAATATTATTTTATTTTAAAAAGGCAAAGTCCCCCCCCCAAAGCCATAGGTATTATCTCTTATCCTTCGTTTTGAATCTATCCTTTTTGTTTCAGCATGTCCGAAGAACTTAACTTGCCAGAGGGTGTACCAATACCTGGTTGGTTTAGACGGTTCTTAGAAGCAAGGGCCACTCAGCCAGGTCCTACCGTTCCTCCTCTCCCAGCTGCAGGAAATCATCCAGCTGCAGCAGCACCTCTTCCTCCACCTCCTCCGCGGGGAACACGTTTGGTAAGATATGTAAAGATTTTAAAGCTATGGGAGGAAAGTATTTTCATGGAATTGAGTCCTTCGTGGCAGCTAGAAATTGGCTGAAAGAAACCGAGGACTTATTCATCATCTTTGAGGTAGAAGATAGGCAGAAAGTACAACTGGCAGTGTGGCTACTAAAGGGCGAGGCTTCCTACTAGTGGGAAGTCACTAATGCAGAAAGACCAGTGGAAACATGGGAGGACTTTAGGGCAAGGTTTGAGGATAAATTTCTCTCAGACGCAGAAAGGAGTTTGCAGTTGGAAAAATTCTTATTTCTTAAGCAAGGGAACAAGACAGTCAAAGAGTATGTTAATCAGTTTGATGAGCTGGCTAGGTTCGGACTGGACCTTGTCAACACCCCGCACAAGAAGGCTCTCCGTTTTGTCAAAGGGTTGAATGAGCCATTACACAGTTTGGCCATGACCCATATACCCATGGGAGCTACGTATGAAAGGTTGGTACAGATGGCGTTGCTGAACGAAGAGGATAAGGGCAAGAAGGAGACAAAGGCAGAAAGCTCTCAAGGGAAGAAAGAGGGTTTGCAGCCTAAGAAGACAGACTTTAAGAAGGGCGGGAAAGGCAACAAAGAGAAGAGGAAGTGTAATTTCTATGGCAAAGTGGGGCACTTAGTGAAAGATTGCCGGAAAAAGAAGGCCAAGATGAATGGTGGGTGCTTTTCTTGCGGTGAGATAGGCCACATGGCTAAGGACTGCCCAAAGAAACGAGGACAGGGGCAGAGGGCTGGATCCACCTCAGGGGCGCAGGTTCATGTGCTAGAAGCGCCACCTCTGCAACAGCGAGGTATAAATACTTCTGTAGAAAGTGTAGTTTATCTTTATGATCACCCAGTTCGCACTTTATTTGATTCTGGCGCATCACACTCCTTTATCTCGTCTGCTTTAGTAGAATCTCTGCACCTAAAAACTAGTATGGTAGAGGACCCCTTAATTGTTTCAAACCCAATTGGGGGCCCAACTCATTTGTCTATGATCTGTTTGGGATTGAAAATTTCTATTCTAAGCGTAGAATTTCAATGTAGTGCCTTTGTTTTGGGCTTTTCGGGATATGGTTTGATTTTGGGCATGGATTGGCTATCCAGTAATGGGGCCATCCTTGATTGTGAGAAAAGGGTTGTCAGGCTCCTAACCCAGCTCGGTAACACTTTGGAAATTTCTTGTAATCCCTCGTATGCGGTTATGCTTAGTTATCTTGAATCGCTAGAGGCCTCTGTTGAAAATTTGCAATCGGTTAGAGTGGTCCGGGAATATCCGGATGTTTTCGAAGGGGTGAAGGGCTTGCCTCCGAAGCGGGAGATAGACTTCCGCATATATCTTGTAGATAATGCAAAGCCCGTTGCATTGCCCGTTAGACACATGGCTCCACGGGAAAGGAAAGAGCTCAGTAAACAGATTAAAGAGCTTCTAGAAAAGGGGTTCATTAGGAGGAGCATTTCAGAATGGGGCGCTCCAGTGGTGTTCGCTACAAAGGCGGATGGTTCACTCCGTCTATGTGTTGACTATAGGGAGCTCAACAAGCTAACGAAAAAGAATAGGCACCCTCTCCCCAGAATTGACGATTTGTTTGATCAGCTTGTAGGAGCGTCTGTTTTCTCCCAACTCGATTTAGCGACCGGTTTTCATCAGCTAAGGGTGGCTGAAGATAGTATCGATAAAACGGCATTCAGAACCCCAGACGGCTTCTTTGAATGGCTTGTCATGCCTTTCGGCTTGACAAATGCACCTGCTTACTTCGTGGACCTAATGAGTAGGGTATTCAGAGATTTCCTCAATAAGTTCGTAGTGGTCTTCGTAGACGATATCCTTATCTTCTCAAAGAGTGATGAGGAACATGCTCAGCACTTAAGGGCAATCATGGAAACTCTGCGAGTCCATCAGCTAAAAGCCAAATTCTCCAAATGCCACTTTTGGAGAGAAGAAGTGAGGTTCCTTGGGCACATAGTATCCAAACAAGGGTTAGCAGTGGACCCTGCTAAGGTAGTGGCGGTACAGGATTGGAAGACACCAAGGAATGCAACTGAGGTCCGAAGTTTTCTAGGACTAGCAGGTTTCTATCGAAAGTTCATAAGGGATTTTGCGAAAATCTCAGCTCCGCTCACAAAGTTGACCAAGAAGAATCTAGTGTTCAATTGGGACTTGGATTGCGAGTTTGCTTTCCAGCGACTAAAAAGGGCTCTTACAACAGCCCCAGTTTTGACGTTGCCAGATGGAAGCAAGATGTTCACCGTTTATACAGATGCATATGGGACAGGGTTAGGCGCCGTCTTAATGCAAGAAGAAAGGGTAGTAGCTTATGGCGGGAGACAATTGAAAGTGCACGAAAAGAACTACCCGACCCACGATCTTGAGTTAGCTGCCATCGTCTTTGCACTCAAGTCTTGGCGACACTATCTCCTAGGTGAGAAGTTCGAACTTTACGCTGACCATAAATCGTTGAAATATCTTTTCTCGTAGAAAGATCTTAACTTGAGGCAACAGAGATGGATGGAGTTTCTTGCCTCGTACGATTTCGAGATCTCCTACACTCCGGGCAAAGGCAACGTAGTGGCAGACGCGTTGAGCCGAAAGAAACTGACCCTCAGCCCGCTGTTTGTTGAAAGACAAAGCCTAGAGTTTATAGCCAGCTTCGACTTTAGGCCTTCCTCCGATTTTGTACCAGGCTTGCTAGCGTCTCTCGAAGTGCGCCCGACTTTAGTGGACTCAATAGGGACAGCACAACGCGAAGACCCTCAGCTTGTGGAAACGATTGATAGGCTAATTAGGGGTGAGACGTCAAGTCACCTCAACAGATACTCCATCGACGATAAGGGTTGGCTAAGGCGAGACGGAAGACTATGCGTCCCACAGACAAGGGATTTAGTAAAGAAGGTTCTCGAGGAAGCACATCACTCCAAGATGACGATACACCCAGGCGGAGATAAAATGTACAAGGACATAAAAAGAACTTTCTTTTGGAACGACATGAAGAAGGACGTGGCAGATTTCATTTCTAAATGTATGGTGTGCCAACAGGTTAAGGCGGAACAGAAAAAGCCTGGTGGTCTGCTACATCCTCTAGAGGTCCCGCAGTGGAAGTGGGATAGCATCTGAATGGACTTCATTGATGGGCTGCCTAGGTCTAGGAGAGGCAACACTAGCATTTGGGTAATAGTGGATAGGCTTACTAAAAGCGCCCACTTTTTACCTGTCAAAAGTAAAAGAACTGCCTCATCCCTAGCATCTCTTTACCTCAAGGAAATCGTTCGACTCCATGGAATACCATCCAGCATTGTTAGTGACCGAGACCCTATCTTCACCAGTGAGTTTTGGCGGAGTCTGCAAGAAGCAGTAGGAACACAGTTATGCTTGAGCACAGCCTATCATCCCCAAACCGACGGTCAAACAGAAAGAGTGAACAGAGTTTTGGAGGACCTTTTAAGACTGTGCATCCTTGACTTCGGAGGGACGTGGGAGGACCATCTTCCTTTGGTGGAATTTGCCTACAACAACAGCTATCAAGCAACCATCGGAATGGCGCCCTTCGAAGCTTTATATGGAAGACCGTGCCGATCTCCCACTTGTTGGTGGGAGACTACTGATAAGCTCATACTTGGACCAGATATGATCCGAGAGACTTCAGAGAAAGTAGACTTAATACGAAGAAGGATGAAGACGGCCCAAGACAGACAAAAGTCCTACGTCGACAAGAGGAGGACCGACCTAGAATTTGAGGTTGGCGACAGAGTTTTTCTTAAGGTATCTCCGCTAAGGAACGTTGTTCGTTTTGGAACCACAGGAAAGCTAGCACCAAGGTTCGTAGGGCCATTCCCTATCATCGAGAAAATTGGGGAAATGGCCTATAGATTACAGCTACCCGAAAAATTGGCCGGAGTTCACAACGTCTTTCACGTTTCACATCTCCGAAAATGTCTACATGAGTCTGCTGAAGTGGTAGAGCCAAATATCCTAGAAGAAGCTGAAGTGGAACGCGAAGCAACCATAAGAAAAGTTCCAACCCGCATATTAGGAACGGAAGTAAAAAAGCTACGCAACCGCGAAGTCAAGCTCGTCAAAGTTCAGTGGAGCGACGCCGAAGGAGATGCAACTTGGGAAACTGAAGCTAAAATACGCGCAGCCTACCCTTTTCTTTTCGAGGGTACATCTTTGATCTTTCCTTTTTCCTTAAGTTGCGCTTTTATCTATTTTTTTTTTAGGTATATCTCCTCGACCCTATCTTTTAGGAAGAAACTCTTTGGATGAAAACATGTAATTGAAACATGTTATGGATGATGGTTGCAAGTGGTTGCAAGTGATTGCTAGTGGTTGCTCGTGGTTGCATATACACACACAATCTAGGTTTTAGATCGGCTCAATCACTTCATATTGCATATGCATATATGGTTGCATTCGTATATGGTTGAACTTTAATGTGTTGTCATATGGATGTTGCATGTGTATGAATGATTGTGCACTCATGTAGAATCATGAATAGGAGGATTTGCATACATAATGGATTCATAGCACTTACATAATTCGCATTAAGGAGGTCAACTGAATCAGTAGACCGCCTGATTTTGCATTAGATAAGTAGATGTACACACACACTTCGCATATGATCATGAAGCATTAGAAGTCTTTTAAGGACAATGGATGCTCGTGTTTGATGGATGAGTAGATGGATGTTTGGATGTTAGGATGTACATTCTTCCTGAACTTGAAGATTTCGGGGACGAAATCCTTTTTAAGTGGGGGAGAATGTAACACCCCGTGTATTCTATAACCGTGAAATTCACAAATTAAAGTATAACTAATTTCAAATCAGAGAATTAAGGGAAACGGGATACGCCATTGCGTTCGTCTCGGAATCTGCTTGAGATAGAGTCTGAGTTTGCGTAAAACGGATATCGTATGAAGAAGATATGGACGAACGAAGTTGGACGAAAAACTAGAAAACGGGTCAGAATGCACTGGCGCACTTGGGAAGTGCGCCAGAACAAAAATGAACTGGCGCACTTGGGAAGTGCGCCAGTACATTTTTGACCTGGCGCACCTGCCAAGTGCGCCCAGGTCAAAAATGACCTGCTGGTCAGGTCTGGTCAAGTCCTGGCTGGCCAGGTCTGTGTTTGGTCGATTTTCTGAGCCATGCCTTGTCACTAGGGCTAGGTGTCAGCTCCTGGTTGGTCTCTCCTTCAAACGAACGGCTATTATTGAACCAAGCTTCATCGACGGTCTAAATCAACTCACAAACTCTATAAAAAGGACCTAATATTAACCCTAATTCACATAAACTAAAATGGAGATGAGACCGTCATGCTGCTGAGGAGAGACTTAGGATAGCCGTCAGAAATAGAGAGACAACTAGGAGATAATTCAAAGCTTAAAGCAATGTTAATCAAATCAAAGCAACGCCTACAATAAAGGATAGCATCTCCAAATTCAGAATTCAGATTCCTGAATTGAAGATTCGTCATACGCTGTAAGTAGAGTGCTATTCCGATGTGAATTAAATAATTGTGTTGATTTGTGTAATGTAAGAAATGGAATTGTGGCGATAATAATCTATATTTGTATGTTGCTTTGATGCAAAACGATTTGGGAATATTATGGTATACGATTGGATATTTGCAAGTACGCGATTTGCGTTGGAAACGAAATGGAATTGTGGCGATAATGACTTATATTTGTATGTTATTTTGATTCTAAACGATTTGGCAATGCTATGGTTTGATTCATACAAGTATATGGTTTATGTTGACAACCACATGGTGTGGAATTTTGATTGGGACTCATGCAAGCATATGATTCATATTGAAAACTACATGTTTGTGGTAGTTATTTACAACACCCATTTGGTTAATGCAAGTATAAGATTCATGTTGAAACAACAACTATATGTTGTAATAGTTTATTTTGAAATTCATGCAAGTCTATGATCTATTGTTATGACAACATGATGTAAAATTCTATGGTCATCTTTAGTGTAATTTGATTCACATAAGTATTATGATTCATGTGAAGGTTATGTTGAAATTGGCATCATAGTTCAAGTATAAAAATCATGATTTTGTGATAGTGACAAAAGCAAGCGTCGTTGTAAGCTTGTATTAATTTTATGAACATGACTAAGCTATGTTTGTTATTATGCCTAGTTTAAAACATGTTTTCTAAGCTTATGTTGTTATCCTAATCATATGATAATATATTTGACACATAAGTTACATTAGAAATTACACTAGAATTACATCCCCTTACAAGTTACATAGATAGGACAAAAACCATGATTATATGAATAGTAGGATTCATATTCAATTATGTTTATGCCATGACCATATAAGGATTCATGTTCAATTATGATTATGCCATAATTATATGATTAGAGTGGTTCATGTTTAAGTACTATTTATGCTATGACTACATGTTTCGTTTACACCATGATTATGTGAATAGAATGATTCATGTTTAAGTATTTCTTATATTATATGTTGTTACAATTGCAAGTTCACATATGCCTATCTTATGTTAATTAGATCGTTATGTTGCAAGTTCATGCGTTCACACTCCCCTTTTTATGTCACCTTATAAACACCATGTTATAGCCTCCCCTTTTCATATGGCTAAATTGGGTTTAAGTATTAAACCCAACACACCTTACATTGGAGCGAACGTATAAAACGGGGGTAATGACGTTTGGGCTAAAATATAGAACATATGTGTTGGCATGTTTGACGCATGTCAACAACCTTGAAAAACAATTAAGTGGCATAAATAAATCTTAATCAATAAAGATGAACTTGAATAATGGGCCGCAAATATTTACATATAAAAAGAAAAGAGACAAAATATGTAAATGTAGAAAAATACGATGTGTTTAACCCGAGGTTGGATTGAGTTGTGATGTAAACCTGCCCGGAACCGCCCGGCTGTCCAGTAGTCACAACAATACCTATCCAATGTGGGTGGTTAAACACGGAGCCCAATAAGGACCCGAGGTTAGACTGAGTTGTGGCGTAAGACTGCCCGAACCCAACCGGCAACAGGCAGCCACAACAATACCTGTCTAATGTGAGAGGTCAAGGCTTTAATAAGACAATTAAGGCTGAGTCAGGATTGATAGGATTAAGTAAATTATATTAATACTTAATCAAAATGGAACATGCTAAACTAAACAAACTGATTGGGGGTTAGGTTTATAAAACACTTAACCAACTTAGCATGTTGGCTAGAAATAGAAAACCTAGTAGCGGGGGACCCTTTTCAGCAGTAACCCTATAAGGTGTATCATGATACCCTGAAACTAGGCAGGGTGGGGCACGATTACTGGGCTGATTGTAAGAGGTCAAATCGACGGCGGTGGTGCAGCAGTGTAGGTTCTAACGGGGTGCGGGCGTGCACACACTCCGGCGCAGAAAAATAAGGCACTGGGCACCAGTAGCATACCTGTGCATTCTAGGGTTGTGTCGGGCCGCCACCATGGGACTTGATACACCCCATGGTGGGACCAACATAGGTAACTACAACATCGGGGGCCATAAGACACATGTAACTATGCGAGTAGGAGCCGATCATCATAAAATGGATCACTTCACCCTGATTATGGGGTGCCCGTTGGGAACTAGTTTATATGGGTATAGAGATTAATATGGGGTACGATAGTATATTCGACCCTAGACAACTTAACTAAGTTTATGGTGCTTTCCCATTTCTAGTTTATACTTATCATACCCAGTTCTTTATTCATAGACTGAATAGTCCTAGACTTACTCAGGCTTTATGTCTGACTCTACTTTTCTTTCGTCTTCTTTTCTTCCGTTTCCCCCCCCCCCCCAAGGTCCACAGGGAGGGAATACCGCAGCTTGACCAGCCTTCATATCCAGCTTGAAGAGAAAGAATGTATTGCTTGGATCTTTTCGTTTTGGACTATGGCTTTGGACAACAACTATGGGACTTTTGCAGTTTATTTATGTTTTCTTTATGCTTCTTTAAATAATATAATCAAGACAGTTATGAAGATGTTATGTTTTTGGAAGTATTGTAAGACAATTATGGTATGGTTGGTGTAACACGTATTTTAATGAAATAAAAGTTGTTGTTTTCCGCTATTCAAAAATATGAGTTCTTATATCTGTCTTGTATATCTGTGACTTATACTTATAAACCTCCACCAAAATTAGGGCATTCCCTTTGAGAGTGACCCTAACGGAGGTGGGGTGTTTCATTATTACTATTAGTTAAATTAGTTAAGAATTCTCACACCAGTCCCATGACTGACCCGTTGTTTGTTTCCACCTTTACAAACTCGGGTGCCCTCTTTTCCACACGGGCAGTCGAGTAGGATGTCTACAGGTCCTTATCTTGAGAAGGATTCTGGATTGAAGCTTAAAGTTGTGTCCAGAGCATAGTTGTCTTCCACTGCCTTAGTCATTTTATTTCCGCTGCAATGTATTAAAATATTGTAATTTATCTTCCGCTATAATTTTATTTCAATGTACTCTGATATTCTATACTCTGATGTAACATTATTGTAATAAAAGTCTGTTGTTGTTGTTCTAATGTGTTGTATTCCCAAAGTTAACGTGTTCGGGTTTTGAACGGTCTTGATCGATTTTGCGATCGATCGGGTCGGGCGAAAACCGGAGCCGTTACACTCTGTATTGTTATTTCTGTTCTTCTTTTATCTGTTCTATTTATTTAACCCTAATCACTCGTATTTCGGTATTATTTGGGTCGGACGTGTGTTGTATTAGTCAGCTCAGATAGTACGGATTTCTGAGCCATTACACTAAGCTTGTGCTCCTAAGTAACTAGGATTTAAGAGTCCCTAAAACCCGATAAAACAATAAGAAGAGGGACCTCTTGGCTTATTAATTATAAAGTTTAACTTAGCAGGTTTAAGTTCATTAATAAGCATGGTTGTTAATGACATTTCTCTGTAAATGTTATCTTGTGTACAACCCCTTCCCCAAAGCAAGCACTTGCACAGATGTATATGTGTTACAGTAACTTATTTTACTTTAAATTACATCTAGTACTTACATTTTCCATAACATCTTCTTTACTTAATATAATATTAAGTCTAGTCAACATGTTTGCATATTTTTCCTTTTTACTATAATCTCAAAATTTACAGTCAAAAGCCCTTAATTAATAATATGCCCAAATTTTCCTTTTTACTTTTATTTCAATAATTCCAATTATTTCAATGAAACAAAAATTTAAACTTTAAATGGTCTAGGCTCTTGATGGCCTAGGCTCAATGTGAATAAAAGGAAAATAGAAGGAGAATAACAGAATCGAACTCAACTGGCATAAAATAGGCATATAAAAGACTGTAAATAAATTAATGATAGAAAAGGGGATAAGGAAGATAAATCTATACATGAACATAAATTAACTGTACATCTAAATAAAATAACATATGTAAGAAATAACTTATAGGTACTTTATATTCTAGATCCAAAACTATTTACTATCATAATATTATTTTAGATGTCAGATCTAAAAATCACTTGAACTCACAGAGATGTAGGTTGTATTCAAAAGTAGTCTTTGAAAAGAGTTGTTGTTGATTGTAGATCTTGAATTATCTTTCTAATCTATATCTTCTAGAAGCATCTCCCCATTTTTCTTAATTAATTTTAGAACTTAGTCACGGAGGAAGGGAGGAATGAAGAGAATTTGTGCATAGGAAAAATGAGAGATAAACACCCTATTTATAGATTAACTAAGACAATCAGAAACTATTAGATATTTGGTTTTCAAATCCAGCCATACACCTCAGCGAATGAATAATATAAACAAAACAGTCCAAATATAGAGTTCAGAATTCATCCTGCATGCAGGTGGGTCGACCTCCCACCTACCATGTTGACCCATGGTTCGACCCCCCTTAGACATAGGTCGACCTAGTTCTGGCCGGGTCGCTCCATTACCATTGCCTGCCGCGTTTAATTTCTTGCTTGAATTTTGATTTTTGTTTAAGCTTTGAAAGCTCGTAACTTCTTCATATATTATCTGAATTACGCAACCAGGGGTCTATCTGAACCAAAATACCGAGGCGAACACAACGGTAAAGTCGGGTTTGCTTAATTTTGAATATTTAATTAATTAATATTCATTTTATTATCTTTCTTATGTAATTATGGTGTATTAAATTATGGGGTGTCACACAACTCAACTTATGCATGTATTTTATGCTATCAATCAGATTTACAATACATAAACAACAATCAATCCACACACAATCAAGTTGTACAAACTACTCCAATTTTCTATACAAACAAGACCTTATAATCCTATAAACAAACAAATTAATGAGATTTTCTAATGATTAGTGACTTGCGAATAAGATAGGTTGGACGGTCAAGGCAGAAGTTTCTTTCTCGTTCGACTAGGTTTCCATACCAATCGAAGCATACTTCTCCAGCATAAAGAACCTCATCATCATAATTATCGTCATTCATGTCTTCCTCATCCCCCATTCTACTTCTTTTGGAGGACTAGGAATGGGATTCGGTATGTCTTCCTAAACCAAAATTGAGTTAATAGGATCTTCAAGTAGATTTTTCTGGAGATTCCTCAAGATTCTTCTTTGTTTCTTCAACTCTTTGACTATTCTAATTTAAAAAGCTTTATTTCAGAGATGGCATTAGTGATGTGCTTCAAGTCTTTCTCCATTTTTTTCCAAGATAGTATGTTGAATAAGCTTAGGGTAAGAGCATCGAACGAACATAAGGAGGATCCGCATCTAGAGTGTTTCAGATTTCATAGAATACATTAAATAAATATTATTTATGCTTTTCAAAATGAAAAGGCTAAAATTGAGTTTAAATACGAATTAGAATAACCATATATATGCAATTTTGGTTTAGGAGGGAAATTTAAATTCAGAAATATTATATCAACATACATATTTTTATAAGTCGACATACATAGTTAATTTCTAAATTTTGTTTTTGTTTTAAATTTAAATTTAAAATTTAAAATTTTTAAATTCAAAAGAATTAGTATATTCATAATTTTCTACCAAGTTTAATAAAAGAAGCTTGATTTACAAGTTTTGTTAATATATCTGTTATGAATTTTTGATATTAATAAATTTAATTGAAGTATTCTCTTTATTTGCATGATCTGAGATGACCCACTATTTTTCCGAGCTTGGCGCACAAGCTAAACCTGGATAAATAGGAGAAGTCATGAATAAATAAGATAGGGGTGAAACGAAGGAAGAAAGGCTAGACTAGAAGAAAACGGCAATAACACAACATATGAGAATCTCACAACGGAATGAATAAAATATAGGGTAAGTTTGTCTCACATCCCTAAAAAAAATCGAAATTAGGCTCGCATCCCTCGCTTAAATTTTTATAAATTAGATCCCTAATTTTCGAAAAATAAAAAAAAATCATGAAAATTCATAGTAAAATACAACAATCAGTTGTTATCAAATTCATGCGTTAAAACCACCAAAAAATGCATCAAAAACAAAAAACATGAAACTGCAGTATTATGCATCAAACGATGCACCTATTTGCACTTTATGCATACATTTCTACGCATATTCATAAGCCTTCCTCCTTTTTAACTTCGTTGCATACATTTCTGCATATAATACATAATATATGCAAACATTTCTGCAATAATTCGTAGCCCATGCTGATTAATTAGTTCTTCTTTATATGCATACATCTCTGCAGCTATTATCAATATATGCGTACATGTATGCATATATTGGTCCAGATTTTCAATATAAAACATCATCTTAAAAAAGTTTCATAATCTCTACAACTATTATTAATATATGCATACATGTATGTGTATGTGTGTGTGTGTCTATATATATATATATATATATATATATATATATATATATATAGGTCCGGATTTTGAATATAAAACACTGGATGAATATATGCATACATTTATGCATATATTGAGTATTAATGCAGAGATGTATGCGACTTTTTTTTCAGGTTGCTTCTAGGAATATTTGCGATTTTTTTAATGTTGTAGTGCCTAAAATTTCCTGAAAAACACGTAAGGTCAAAAATAAGGACCCGCTTTAAAGAGAAACGTAGGAGGGGAGGCCGTTTAAACCAAACCTAGAAATATGGATGTGATGCAGATTATCACTAAAATATAATATACTTGCACTACAAGAAAACTGCAGTTTACGCCAAAATGGCGTAGGCGGGGCGTAGGTAAATGTAGCAGCTACGTAACTGCTATGGCAATATTGACGTGGGTAAAACCCACGTGGGTAATAAAATAACCACTTTTTTTTACCTACGTCATCCGTGGGGTTGTTTCCTACGCTATACCTATGCCACTATTTTTGTACGTCTTTCCTACGCCATTGTTTTCATATGTTTTTCCCACACCATTTGTACATCTTACATTTTCCACGCCTTCTCTACGTCAATTATTTAAATACGATTTACCTACCCCTTTATTATTTATGTTTTACCTACGTCATTTTCACAATTTTTTTAGTACATTAAAAATTAGATTATGTACGCCTTTCCTAGCCAACTGTACGCATTTTCTAAAACAAATAAAAATACCACTTTTAGCTCTCTCGACGATCATTTGACTCTTCATCAACCACTATCAAAATATCTCAGATGGTTGGTCATACTGTTTTTAGCATTTGAATCTCTCCTTCTTGGCATTCTATCTTTCGCTTTAGGTTTGTCTAGCTTATGCTTTTCCTTTCATTAAGAGAGTACACGGCTATTCCAACAACTCAGAGCCATTGGCGGTCGTCTGAAGCCGTTGGAATACAAACAACGCAGTCCAACGGTTTCCAACAGAACCCATGGACTCTCTCTTTCCAACGGCTATTCCAATGGCTTTAGATGGTTAAATGTCGTTGGAAACCGTTTCAAAGGAACAAACAATAAGTCGTTGAAAACCATTTGAAGCCGTTGGAAAATCTGGGTTATTTTTTTATATAACACCAAGTCTAGTGCCTTCTAGCTAGCCTAATTCCAATCCACTCCATTTCAAATCCAATTCCAATCAATTCCACATATATATAACACATGTATACCATAAACATTTTGAACAACCAACAAAAAAACAAAAGTACATCAGTGTTAACAAAACAAACCATCTAAATGTCTCAAAAACCAACACATCAATGTTACATGTCAACAAACTGTACCAATATATACAAACCATCAAAATAAATCATCACCATCAAAACTAACCATCCAAATGTCTCACCCACTCAGTACCAATATATACTACATCAAAAAAAATTATCACCATCTCCAAGCCAAACACATAAATAATATACCTCAAGCTTCATCATGCTCGCCGCCTCCGTAAGCATACGATGAAGGAAAAGTACCATGTTTGTGTACATACTCCGCAACCTTTTGATTCAGTTCCTCAATCTGTATAGCCTGTAGATGATCTCGTCTTGTAGCTGCTCAATCATTGCTCGCATCTCCTTAATTTTTTTGCTTTGTCTTGGGCCTTCTAAGCTTGTCGAACCTGCAAATAGAATGAATAGCAAAAAGGTTATGCCAACATATAAAATATGGAAAATTCTATTTGTATACCATAAACTATTTTAGATACACCATTTTTTAAAATTAAGTCATATACACCAATTTTTGCTTAGTATATGTCATACATATTACAAAACTATCCTCAATTTAGAATAAAACGAAACAATTATCCTATTTTAGTATCTTTCTCTCATGCATTATTCGAACAAAGAAACTTTGATTTCTAAAATCAATAAACTTTTGCAATTCAAATTCAAATCCTTAACTAGATTTTTATTCGTTTAATTATTCATTTTTCATAATATAACTTTAAATTTTGAATTAATAAAGTAATTATAAACAGTTTAACATTGATTATAAGTTAAAAATTGATTTTAATATAAATAAATATAGAGAAGAATTTAGTGCTCAATGAACCTTATTACTTTCAGTACTTAATTTGAAAACTTATTTTTGTGACTAATTTGACTTGCAAAATGTTAAAACTTATTACATATTAATATTTTAGAAAGAATATCAATATATTTAATGCTTCAATGAAAATTAATGTAAATTTAGTTAATAAAACAGAGAAATTTCGATTAATTTATAAATGAATTTTCACCAATTTTATACAGTGTGGGAATGTGAAATTTGTATCCTTTAATTTGCCACAAAATATTATAAAATTATATATTTAAATACTAATTTGTTGTATGTATTCAAAACGATTAATTGCCGCCAGGTTACCAAAACCATTACGGCTGCTCCGCTGGGACGGATCCACAACATCATCAAATAGGTTGTCTTCCTCCTCCGTCGTCAACTCATTACGACCAGACTCCTCAAGCGTGTGAGTCTATGCCTCTTGAAACCTTGCCTATAGTGCAAAAAGCGATTTCAGTTGAAAAATAATAGAATGTTGATTTTATTTTACATTAGCTAGTAATTTAATAAACTAATCGATGTGAGTAATAAAATTTAAAATATGCATACATATGCAGTTGTCGCCCTATCCTGATCATCCCTCTGATAAGTGACTTTGCCAGCCTGCCTACATGCCTGGATGCGTGGGTGTGAGTAAATATGTCCATGTAGACACAGGATGTCCACGAGCTTTTTCCTGTAACTGATAATTTGAATAATTCAATTCCACAAAGTTAATTACTGAACTGATCAATATGCAAATGTAATAAATGACAAATTTACTAAGTCCTCGCGGTGATGCTGGAAAGACTTGAATCCTCCACTCAAAACCAGCCAACCTAGCTCTCACTTTCAACCTTCTTTTCTCAATTAACATCATTACAAACATCCACAATTGCCCACTAATGGTGCACCTCCCTCATTTTTGCACCATGCCAATAGTGATATTCAAAAGCGTTTGTAATACCACAAAGACTTCCATCTCGTCTTTGTGGATTTCACAAATTGACATTCGTCTTCCGCTTGACATGATCTCTTTATATCTGGGATCCCTCGAGCATCATCAACATCTAGACCCTTGTCGATACCATGATCCTCCATCTTAGGACCATTAGCAGTGACCATATTAACCTCTCCACCTTGTTGTCGACTAGGTTCTTCAATCGTCACCCACCTTCCACTGTCGACTACTGAACCGACCAAACTACATAGGTTTCCCTCCTCCAAAACTCCTTGCATCATCACACGATCATCCTTCTTCACTCTTAAAACTCCACCTCAAGTCTCATAAGTGAAACCATGGTGATCTAACTGGCTTGGAGATATTAGGTTATTCGAACAAGTGGGTATGTGCCTCACACCAGCCACTTCTCTCACCACTCCATCATGCATCCGAAACCTAACAGCTCCAACTCCACAAATTGGTAGCTCTACTACATTGACTGTCTTTATCATGCCAAAACTCTTCCTATACGAAGAAAAACTTTTAACATCTCAACATATGTGAAAACTGGCTTCTGAATCCATCTTCCAAGGCTCCATAACACTAAATAGGACATCATATGAAAAAGGGCTTTCGGTGCCTTCAGCAATGGCAGCCTGTACCTCATCACTGTTATTATCACCTTGCACCTTCTTCTTCTTCATGTCTTGTATATATGAATAACAATCATTGCGCTTGTGACCTTCCTTCTTGCAATGGAAACAAGTGATTGCACCTTTACCCTTGGCTCCCTTTTTCTTCTACACTGTCGAGTCCCTTGCTACCATCGCCTCACTTTGAACCAATTTCAACTCCAACCCATTTCTCCTTAGCTTCTCATTCAAAAGACTACTTCGAACATTTCCAAAGAAATAGTTCCATAAGCATTGGAATGACTCAATGAAACAACCAAAGTATCCCAACTTTCCGAAAGAGAACTCATCAACAAAAGAGCATGCAACTCATCATCAAAATTGACCTTCAAAATTTTCAATTGATTGATCACATCTTGAAATTCGCGTTCAGATGCTCTTCAACAGGCTTCTCCTTATCCAATCCGAAGTTGCACCAACTTTCAAACTAGAAAACTCTTACTTGTAGCACTCTTCGACTCATACAAAGATACTAATTTATCCCACAACGCCTTCGCGGATTCACTACTAGCCATATGGTGGAACACCGAATCATCCAAATATTGGCGAATCAGTGCAATCGCCTTTTTTCCATTTTCTTCCATTTTCCCTCATCCATATTCGAGGGCTTCTCCCCATCTCCATCAATTGGATCATGGAGATCATCGAGGTAAAGCACATCCTCCAACTTAGGCTTCCAAATACCCTAATTTTTCCCACTCAAAATAGCCATCATCGAAAACCTCATCATCTCTGACATCTAAAATCTTCAATTTAATACACACTCCAAGCTATGCGATCATCTGAGCTTCGATACCAACTATTGGGGTTTTGTGCATAGCGAAAGTTTGACAAAACGCCCAGAAAAGTTGGATCTTTTTTACCCAATTACTTGGAGATGAATGTGATTGAAAAACAAACAACAATACAAACAAGTATCGAAAATATGAACACATGATATTCCACCCAACTACCCTCTTTATTGATTCACCAATTAAAAATTGTTTACAACCGATCTCAACTATTGTTATAAACAAACACAACTTGAACCAATAACCTTATTATGAAATAGGTAGAGAATATCTAGTGGCTAAACAATTTGAGGAGAAAGATAATGAAGAACAATGGTAAATTTTCCACACCTAATGAAGATGTCACCTAGGCCTTCTATAAAGTGAATGCTTCACACCCAAGTGTTCTTAACACCCAAGTAAACTTGACACCCAAATTATCTTCATATTTGTCATAAATTTACTTGGATAAGCACCAAATAATATTTTCCTTAATTATCCCATAAAAATAGCAACAAATCTCTCCATAAAATCTGCATAGATAATTTGTTGCCTATAATTGTGATTTGCGTATTGCAAATTTCAACAAATGATGCTTTGCGTTGGAGCAAAAAGCGGGGGAGAAATGTCAATGCTTAACATGCGATATAAACTTTCTAAGCATTAAGCAATATGACCTATAATTTTTACAATTGAGTATTTGGCACATGTGGATAAATATACTATTGAATGAAACATATTATTTGAAGTACAATCATAATATATGTTACAAGTAGTATTTACTATTTTAATATTAACAATACATTATAAAACAATAAGCAAAACCATCTTAGAAATACTTTTTGTTAGAGCTTTAATTCCGAAAAATATGACTTTAGATGAAATATTCTAATTTGAAAAAAGTTAGGTATTTTTGTGAAGACCAAGCACAAAATCCATGATCTCTTCTTACGTATGTTAATGCTTTCTAAGTAAAGCCACAGTGGAGTTTCGAAAGTTTTTGCATGTGCCAATTTTTTTGGCCATTATTTCAAGTGTGATTAAGGAATATTTAAGAAGGGTTTTGGAGATGTCATTGAGAGTACGAACATATACCTGTCATCAAATAATTATTATACTTATTGTACCATTATTACCATTTTAAATTTGCACACTAACCATCCCAATAAGATTACAGTATATTTCCTTTTTTGGTAGATTAAATAGAATTTATGCTTCACATAACAATTATTTTTCTTAATTGCTATAAGTATCCAATAACTTTTCATATTGTGAATCAAATCTCTCAAAATTACAAAAATAAAATCACATAGATTCGTTATAATACATAAGAAGAAATCATCATTTTGAGAACTGCAATGCACAATGAAGCGGCAAAAACTGAAAAAACATGATTTTGAAAACTTAATAAATTATCTTCATATATCATTTACTAACATATTGCTATTTTAAATGCTAACAATTCATGGCAACAAGTTTATGCATTTAAGGGTTCGACTGAATTACATTTTAAGAATGCAAAAACCAAGCATTTGCTATATATGCTAACAATCCCTTAGAATTTGATCACTACGGTGATAACAATTGCAATTAGGCAGTAACACGATGTAGTATACGTAACAAACAACTAGGAATCAAGCAAACTTCAAATTAAACCTGAAATCCATGAAAACCTAATAATTAGGTTTAGGAAAATTACCTAATTCGGGAAGCAAGAAGCGTGGAGATGGGTTGGAGAAGCATGTAGATGATGATAGAGGTGCTTGGGGTGGTTATTGGGGGTGGAAGAATCGAAATTGAAGGTGGTGAAATGGTGGAATTGGAGGAGAAGCCGAATTGGGGATGGTGAAAAGGAATATGAGTAGCAGGTCAAACGTTTTGGAAAATATGTAGGAAAATTTCCAATGGCCACCAACGGTCTTTATTCTATCGGTTCCAACGGCCTCCAATGGTCCCTTAATAGCTGTTGGCGACCGTTGGAAATGGGGCGTTGGAATAGATTGTTCATATTGTAGTGTTTGTTGCACTACGCCATAGATTGCATACTACAACACCAGATAAGTGATGCAGGAAGTGACAAAAAATGTTGCTTTAGGCAAAAAATGATCTGTGACAACGCTTTCTCGGTGTTGCATTTTTTCGCGTTACCAAAGAGTCAAAGGCAACAGCTTTGCGACCCAATGGCGACATTTTCATGGTGATGCGACAGATACTAATTTTACTTAAAAGTGAGCCCCGCATTATCTATAGTAACACTTTTAACATCCAATGGCAACACTTTTACCATCTATTGGAAACACTTTTGCAGGATTAAATATTTATTTAATAGAATACTAATGCACAGAATTTAAATTCAAACAATGTTTTATTAAATAAAATATTTTATTTCTACAACTGAAATTGTATAAATTTCTGACTCCAACGCCTTACAACTCAATGATTTACTGTAACATTGATTATTCACATATACAGATATTCCTCACTACACCACTCAGTTCACTTATTACATATGCAGTTTCAATTTATATAGACACTGACAAATATATGTCGAGCTGAAGGCGACACGAGGAGCGGGTCCAGGTGCAATGCCGGTGGGTGGCCTGGGGAACCATCCGTTTCATCTGATTTCAAAGGACCAAGCCTTCTTTGAAACGACGTTTTTTGTTTCAAACTTCCACTTCTGTAACAAGTCAGTTATTCACAACTACTACCTTAAACAATACAATTTGAGATTAAATTTAGGAAAAATATGTTGTACATATATCAAACCTCTCCATTAAAATTGAACAGGAAGATAAACAAGTGTTGAGATCATATGATCACCGAACTGCAGTATAAATTGTATTATGCCATAGTACTATAATTTTGTTAGATTGCATAATGTACTGAGATGAGTTCTTGTCTCCGGAAAACAACATGATGTATGGATTACAACAGACTAAGTGAATGACAAATAATCTAATAATCATATAAACACTAACAAAAATATAATCATCTTTTGTTGATTCATGGCTAGTTTCAATCGATCTTTAATCAGAATTTCTCAAACTGCGCAACGAACTAACCCCTAGAGGAATCAAATTGTGTTCAACGCAAAGCCATTTTGGAGGTCACAAAATACTTGTTCATGTGTTATTTCTTTCCTTTTAACAAGAAGAATCTTAGTATATCTCTATCAGCACAACTTCACAGCGCAAGAACACAAATTTGGCATAATTATCCTCTCTCTTCTCTAACATTTTCTTCGAGGAATTGCCTTTAACAGCCATTTTCTAGCAAATGAAAGCCAACATATCAGGTTGCAACATTTATCAGAAAATCACATATCAAGTTACAACATTGCAACTAAAGGGACCAATTCTCAACCAAATTGGAGCTACAAATCTAATTCCAAAAATTTAATTCTAGAAAATCTAATTTCAGTCGAGTCATTCATCACAAAATTTAATTCCAGAAAGTTTGAATACTTTAAACTCGACAAAATGGGAGCTACAAATCACAACCAAATCTAATGTTGAAATAAGATGTTATCTAGGTATTCGAAACCCTATAAATTCACATGAATTCATCACAGTCAAAGGTGGGATTGAAATCAAACAACAAAACAGTAATCAAAAGTAAAAAAGGGCCAAATCACGTACTAATTTCAGAGATCGATTTCATCTCAACAAGACCAGGATCGAAGATTATTGGAGCACCAGTAGCATTCGAGAAATCAATGATGAGAGGAGTAGTTGTAATTCGAAGCAATCAGAGAATCATCTCGAACTAAAGAAGCAAAACTCACAATTTGTTGAAAGGAAAAAACCATATTTTTCGATCGGCCATCAAAGTGGAAGCCGACTATATTTTTTCTCAAGTGAAAATAGCCTGAATTATGTTCCAACGTGAAAATGAAATTTTGGGGAAAAGAAGTTGAGGCGATGAAGGAAAATCAGAATGACGCAGATCATTAATGTGGATTGTATGATCGTTTTGATGCGGATTGATAATTTTATTCACGTAGCTACTGCAAAACATGGTTGATATCTTTTCTAATACATTGATGCGTGCATTGCAATAGACAAAAATCAGCATAGCTGTGACAACATTTTAGCTGGCAACACCTTGGATTTTCGTTGCAGTAGGCCATCTATGACTTAGTTTTGATATTAAAAATGCATCATTGTATTTCTGCATTTCATCAAATATTACATCAATTTCTACATTTTACAAGAAATCCTTAAAACGTCACTTATTTAACGTCATCAGAAATACTTTTAAAATTAGGTCAAAGATCGTAAATTTGTACCAACAAATCCAATTGGCGTAATAACCCGGAAATCTGGGCCAATTTAAAATTTTTATTTTGGCAATTTTAACGAATTTTGAATATTTAAAATGGATTATTTTAAATAATATCGACGGAAAATTTATTTTGAATAGAATTAGAACGTATATATTATATATGTCGTCGTTAGAATATAAATATTTATTTTAATTTATAAAAGGAATTGAAAATGACGCGGTAGTTCGATAATTCGATTTCAAACTTCAATTGAATGTACCGGGTGCAAAATAAACCGGATTTTAGTGAAACTAAAAATAATAGAATCTAACTGAGAATATCTTTCCAACGAATCCAGGAAATCAAAATTTCATTGCGGGAATCAAAAGATATGTCCAAATGAAAATTCAGAATAGTCGCTATGGAATTTCGGCCGTTGAAAATAGCCATTTTGCAAACGACCTCGGATTTCGACGAAACCACTTTTTTTGGATCTGTGATGAGTTATTGCTAGGTTTCAAATTTCATAATTTTTTGAATCAATATGTGAGCGTGGCAAAGGAAAACGCGTTTGGCCAGTTTCAGTTGATTTTAATCGACTGGAAAATGGCCATTTTTCAAACGGCCTCAGAATTCGACGAAATTAGTTTTGTTAGGACCGTATTGTCAATACGAAGCTAGAAAATATTTTTTGGAATTTTTCTAGTTAGTATGTGGCCTTGGTAAATAGAAATGCGCGTTCAAATTCAATATATAGAGTTATATGTTGATTTTGACGAAAACTAATCAAAACGACCGAATCAACCTACGATACATGTCCCATTGTGTTCGGAATGGGGTAATTAGTTATGGACGACAGGCAGTGGGTTCGATTTCGAGTTCGAATGTAAAGTTACTTTTTGAAATAATTAAATAATAATATAAATTTCCTTAACCCTAATTCCCTCTTTACACTTCAGCCCCCGTTCACAAATAAAAAAATGAAATCAAAAAGGAAAGACGCGATCGAGCTGAAGCTCCTACCGCCACGCCTCCGCTGGCGATCCTCCGCCACCATCACCCTCCTCTCGATCCTCTTCTCCCTCTCTTCCCCTTCCTCGACAAAAAACCGCGACGCCCTAGAAGCCCAAAACCCCTTCAACCCCCAAATCCCCGAAAGCCCTAGCTGCGCCACCCCCTGCTGACCACCCCGGCGCCACACTCAGCCTCTCCGACCACCCACGCACTGCCTTCGCCGTCCGCAGCAAGCTTCGATCGCCAGGACCCCACTGAACCGCCAACAAACCCCTCCCCTCGAGTCCACAGTTCAATCAATGAGCCACCGGCGATAATAGCACCCTCCAACGATCAAATACAGTAAGACTTCTTTTAATCTGATTCGTTCGTTCAATTTCTATAATGTTAGCTTTAAATTTAGTTTTGTTTTAGATAATTAGAAAAGATTAAATTTATTATATGAAAAGCTGGTTTTTATTATAGGAAAAAAATTTGAGATTTTTATCAAATAAAATCTGGGATTTTTGTTATATGAAGTTGAGATTTTTATACATTAGAATTTTTGATATTTCTACATAAAAAAAATTTGATTTTTATATATTGAATAGCGAAGTAAAAAATTCGATTTTTATATATTGAATAGCAAAGTAAAAATTCGATTTTTATATATTGAATAGCGAAGTAAAGATTCGATTTTTATATATTGAATAGTAAAGTAAAAATTCGATTTTTATATATTGAATAGCGAAGTAAAGATTCGATTTTTATGTATTGAATAGCGAAGTAAAAATTCGATTTTTATATATTGAATAGCGAAGTAAAAATTCGATTTTTGTATATTGAATAGCGAAGTGAAAATTCGATTTTTATATATTGAATAGCGAAGTAAAAATTCGATCTTTATATATGTAGTGAAATAAAAATCTGATTTTTAATATATATAGTAAAGTAAAAAATTTGATCTTTATATATTAGAAGTAGATATATAAAAATATAATTTTTATATAGAATGAAGCGTCGAAAATATATATGAAGATGAAGTAAAATATAATTTTTATTTGTTAGAATGAAGCAATAAAAATATAATTTTTATTTGAACAGCGTGAAAAGAACTACATTGGAATTTCAGTCAAATCCAGACGGTTAAGCGGTTCAAAAGCAAAGCACGGCGGAGTGGAACCCTATGTGAGAAATTCGCACCTTTTAATTTAATTTTTCTATTTATACATATATACTAGGATGCAGACGGTGTTTAGTAGCACCCGACACCCGTCGTCCACAGACCATGGACGGCTTGTATGTTTGTTTGTTTGATTTGGTTGTGTAGTTGATTGTGTGATGTGAAGTGAAATGAAATAAAATATTTATATAGCTAAAAATATTTTATAGTTAAAAATAGAATTTTTAACGTGTATATGAAATGAAATAAAAATAAACAAATCGGAGGATTTGTTTATATACACACATTTGACTGATATTGATTAGGACGATAAATTTTACACATCGCCCAACTGCACAAATAAAATCTATGTTTGATTGTTTGAAACCCCACATGGGTATTGGGATGATATTTGACGTACACTAATCCCGATTGTATAGTAGTATGTTGATCGATTGATTGACAGGCTGTTATAAGCGTTGAATATTTATATTTGATGCTTATACAGTGTAGGATGCACTTTGGATGCTGGTTGATTATTCATCGTTGTTATTGTATACATGTGTTGTAGAAAATCCATATAATTAACATTATATGGTAATTGATTGGGCCTCATTCCAGTTTTAAAATGGAAATATTTGAAATAGAATATTTGAAAATAGGAATATATGAAGCCGTATTGATTTGATTGATGCCATTTTGACGTGAACGATATTTATATCGATTTTATTCATTTTATAATGAATATCGAAAGTGATTTCAAAATATGATTTTTCGAAAAGAATTGAAATTCGAATTGAAATTTAATATAAATGAATTCGAATAGAAATTGAAAATAAATGAATTCGAATTGAAATTGAATATAAATGAAATTCGAATTTAAATTGAATATAAATGAAATTCGAATTTAAATTGAATATAAATGAATTCGAATTGAAATTGAATATTAATGAATTCGAATTGAAATTGAATATAAATGAAATTCGAATTTAAATTGAATATAAATGAATTCGAATTGAAATTGAATATAAATGAATTCGAATTGAATATAAATGAATTCGAATTGAAATTGAATATAAATGAAATTCGAATTTAAATTGAATATAAATGAATTCGAATTGAAATTGAATATAAATGAATTCGAATTGAAATTGAATATAAATGAAATTCGAATTTAAATTGAATATAAATGAATTCGAATTTAAATTGAATATAAATGAATTCGAATTGAAATCGAATATAAATGAATTCGAATTGAAATTGAATATAAATGAAATTCGAATTGAAATTGAATATAAATGAATTCGAATTGAAATTGAATATAAATGAATTTGTAATGAAATCGATGTGAAATGAATTTAAAACGAATTTATATTGGAAAATTCACTTTTGATTTGAAATTGAATATGAAGTTGAAACCGTTTCGAAAACGAATTTAAAACGATTTATAAAATAAGTTTTAAAAAAGGAAATCGACGAAGTATATTATATATATATATTACATATATAATATAATGGCCTGAATAGAACGCACCGCGCCGCGGCAGTTCGCGAATTTCGACCATTGACTTCGAATGGATATTGCGGGAGATCCGACCGTCGGATTCTCCTAAAACCGGAACCGTTGGGTTCGTATCGAAAAGAGCTTTCTAACGAATATTAGAAATTAGAAATCTAACGGTTGGATTAGGAATTATGTCTAAATGAAATTTGAAAAAGGTCGTTGTAAGTGTAGTTCGATGGCCGTTGATGGAAATCGACTGTACGGACCTTGATTAAATTATTAAAAATAGTAATAATTGGTGTAAAATCATAAGAAATGATTTGTGAAGAATTGGGATGAAAAACTCCATATTTGAAAAGATAAAAATAGATTTTTATCGAAATGAACTAGTTTTGAACTAGAAATGATTTGTGAAGAATTGGATTTGAAAAGGGTTTTGAAAGTAACCAGAATTTCCAATAATTGAATCGGAATGGATTTGAATCGAAATTGTCTTGGGAATATTTCGATGTTGGATTTCGTGATTATACAGATATTGTTATGGAAATTCGAAAGATATATATATATCGTTATTTCCAATACGATATTTATTGGTCGTAGAATTTGATATTGAATATAAGCCGATATATTTTCTATTCAGAGCCTTGTATTTAGTATCAAATGTGATTTGGGTTTGTCGTGAATGGTTTCTTCATTAACACTGTTCTTAAGCCTAGTTGAGAAAAGGATTAAATCTTTTTATTTAGATTTAATGAAGTGTACCAATTAAATAATATTTAATTGGAATTGAATTGATACTGATTTTTGGGTTTATAGTGAGCAGTGTTTTAAATAACACTTGTTCTTTAACCGATAATTAATGGAATGAGATTTTGGGTTGTCATGAACGGTATCTTCAATAATACTGTTCTTAGACCTAAAGGAGTTAACAAAATCAGAAACTAACTGGAGATTAGTTAAGTTGAATGGTTTCAGAGGTATTGATCTGATGTTGGTTTCGGCCTTCGGGGTGAATACTTAGGGAATTGCTCACTTGCTAATTTACGGTTAGGAACTGATTGAAATGTGATGTGATTTTGGGGTTTATCGTGAACCGTGTTTTAAATGACACTGATTCTTTAACCCAGTCAAAGATTAAAACTAAGTGGAGTTTTAATGAATCTTTAATTAGATTGAAAAGATCGAGAATGGAGTATCACCAGTTTTGCTCCAGGCGATAGTTAAATCTTTAATTAAATTTAAACGTGAAATGGTAATTAAATTTACCGATAACACTGTGGTGTTAGATATGAAGTATAACCAGTTTTACTTCATGGGATGAATAGGTTGGGGTTGGGAAATTAAAACAAATGATTACTTCGGTATAGTTCGCTAATCCCGACTAGTTTGAATTGATATTCAAAGGAAGATTAAAGAATAAATTTAAAGGAATTTATCTTTGATAAAATTAATGGGAACCTTTACCTAAGAATGTGAAATTTAGAAATTAATTGTTGGTTAGCTAAGTAGAATGGTTTTCTGGATATTGATCTGATGTTGGTTTTGGCCTTCGGGATTAATATTTGGGGAATTATTCTCTTGATTAATTTACGGTTAGTGACTGATGAATTGGAATGAGGCGTATGTTGTGTTTGTGT
This sequence comes from Allium sativum, assembly GCA_030737875.1. Lineage (NCBI taxonomy): Eukaryota > Viridiplantae > Streptophyta > Magnoliopsida > Asparagales > Amaryllidaceae > Allium > Allium sativum. The sequence continues at coordinate 374,874,024 of CM060909.1, read as the reverse complement.
AACACTTGTTTATTATATACGCGAGTTATTCAGAAAGGCCGGGTTTATCCCATTCTGAATAACTGTTACGATGATAAGTCGAAGATGAAGACGGTGGTTGAAGACCGGAGGTCCTCACGTTGTTTGGGTGATTACTGATGATCTTGATTGGGCTGTACACCCAAGAAGATGGAAACAGTTGGTGATCGTCCAGACGTACGTGGAGATCGATGGATATGCGGGGTACTAGGTGCCTCCGGTTTCGTTCAGACCCAGAACGGACTTGTAAATGGACTGTGTGTCTGACATCGGATTTCAATCTGTGTAAATGATATCGGTTGCATAGAGTGGTTTTCCTGTGTGGCATGCTAAGATGCAAATGATCAAGGCTTCTGTTGAAAAGCAAAGTCTTGTGGTTGATGATCGAAGCACGGCCTTTGTGGCGTAGCTTTGTGTAACGTTTACTTCGCGAGTTTCACACCTGGTGGTGAACCAAAAACGGGAGAGGACCTCAGGAAGGACATGCGTTTCTTTCTAGCTAGAAGTGGCGTCAGTGGTTTTACACGCCCTGACGAGTTTGACTTATGTGGTTGTTGCTGTTGCGAGGCGCCTCGGTTTGATCGGACGATCCGGGTCCGATGGAGTCATTTGTTGGCTCATTTACGCCCCATAGGGCGGAGAGACGTATTGTTCAGGCATTTTAATCCACATCGGTGGACCGGCCCTGACGATCCAAGGTTCGATGCGCTCTGACCCTGAGGCTCGGGCTAGACAGTCTCGAAAACAATGAGGACGATCCCTAGCCTCAGTTCACAGACGGAAATCCAATTTCCAAATACGTGACATTTGCGGTTTTATTTGTAGAGCCTAGTAAGGCGACATAGTGGGATGGGGCGCTTATGCCGTCTATGATTGATACTTATGATTTGAAGTTGTTTCATACACTATGCACTTATAATAGTATCAAATAATCTATTTTAAACGTATCAAGCATTCTTTGGCTATTATAAGGTAAAAACCCTATCCTCCGGCTTGCGTTGCATTGTGTGATGGGAACTGGGTCTTATAATACCTTCAATTTTCTTTATTTAGCATTGCGCTGTCGTTTTATGCACTGGTGTTCTTGGGAGGAAATCCATTCCGTGTTATACGGCGTGGTCCCTTGATTTACCTAACTTCGAAAATAAAGACTAATAACTGCTTTAGTTCTCACACCAGTCCCATGACTGACCTGGAGTTTATTGTTTTAACCTAAACTCTGGGTGCCCTTATTTTGACATGGGCAGCTAGTAGTTTTGTTTTTGCAGATTTATATTCACAGGATCCTGGTTTACAGCTGGAATGATATCCGGAAAGCTTTGTATCCGTATGTCTCTTCTAGTTGTGTATTGTATTATTTTCCGCTGTGATGTATTTAAATGTAATTTAAATCTCTGATATTTCTGCGTAATATTTATTCATTTATACTCTGTATATTCTTGTAATCTGATGCATTGTTGTAATATACAATGAAATGTTCTCCCGTCTGCATTCTATTTTGTCGTGTTCTCAAAACAATCAGGCGTTTCGAACGGACTTGATCGGTTTAGCGACTGATTCAGATCGAGCGGAATTCCTTGTTGTCACAGTTGGTATCAGAGCTTTGGTTTACAAAGCTCAGAGAACAAGACACATTAGAACCATACGAAAGAAGTCATCAGATATTGGATTAGTAATATCCAATGAGAGTGACTCGTTAGAGACGGGGTCAGTAGTATCCTAGAACGAGTGTGAAGGGTATATCTTTAAAATGAAAACTAATTTTGTTTTGAAATTTAAATCAATTATGCGTATTTGATTATTTATTTATATTGATTTGGACAATCAAATATATAAAGATTTTGCATATACGTCCTGCAAACGTGTATTCGAAGTTTTAATATACTGGATAGTTATAGAATCATACTCTAGTTGCCCGGGGATGATTCTGGTGATGGGGCACCGTCGCCAGTATTTATTTTCGAGTAACGAAAGTGGGTTTCTATAATTCCATTAGACTGGTGTGAGAACCAAAACTAGATAGGGCTTATTGTTGTGATTTGGCATCAAAAATGAGATTTTTGACTATATATCAAAGTTATGAATTTGAAATGATAACCAACTAATTGATTGATGGTTGTGTTGTTTGATTATAGTTAGAATAATTAAATGTTGAACCTTTAGCCAAATTGAATCAAATAGTGGGTTATATTGAAAATTGGTTGCAATTGCATGCATATACATGTCTATACGTTGAACAGGTCATAGCAAGGAGGCTAGAGAAGAGGAATAAAATTGTTTGCCCGACAAATAGGTACATGTTTATTGTATTTCTTGAGTTTTGGGTGATTTTGTGAGCCGATTGGCTAGCCGCTTGGCTTTTTCTTTTTCTTTTTGATTGAAGAAGGCCATGGGAGGCTATATGAAATATCCCGAAGTCCCCGGTGCAGGGGAGGTTATGGCGAAATTTTTCGAAAATTTAGGGTGTTAGCCAAATTTTTGAAGAATTTGAAAAGTTCTTAGAAACTGAAAAGTTGAAGAACTTAAGCCGTAGCGAAAATAACGAAAGTTGAGTTGATTTGTGAAACAACTTTCGACTTCGTTCATTTTCGGGGACGAAAAGTTTTAAGTGGGGGAGATTGTAATAACCCGGAAATATGGGACAATTTAAAAATTTTATTTTGGCAATTTTAACGAATTTTGAATATTTAAAATGGATTATTTTAAATAATATCGACAGAAAATTTATTTTGAATAGAATTAGAACGTATATATTATATACGTCGTCGTTAGAATATAAATATTTATTTTAATTTATAAAAGGAATTGAAAATGACGCAGTAGTTCGATAATTCGATTTCAAACTTCAATTGAATGTACCGGGTGCAAAATAAACCGGATTTTAGTGAAACCAAAAATAATAGAATCTAATTGAGAATATCTTTCCAACGAATCCGGGAAATCAAAATTTCATAGCGGGAATCAAAAGATATGTCCAAATGAAAATTCAGAATAGTCGCTATGGAATTTCGGCCGTTGAAAATAGCCATTTTGCAAACGACCTCGGATTTCGACGAAACCACTTTTGTTCGATCCGTGATGTCAAGTTATTGCTAGGTTTCAAATTTCATAATTTTTCGAATCAATATGTGAGCGTGGCAAAGGAAAACACGTTTGGTCTATTTCAGTTGATTTTAATCGACTGGAAAATGGCCATTTTTCAAACGGCCTCAGAATTCGACGAAATTAGTTTTGTTAGGACCGTATTGTCAATACGAAGCAAGAAAATATTTTTTTGAAATTTTCCTAGTTAGTATGTGGCCTCGGTAAATAGAAATGCGCGTTCAAATTCAATATATAGAGTTATATGTTGATTTTGATGAAAAATGATCGAAACGACCGAATCAGCCTATGATACATATCCCATTGTGTTCGGAATGGGGGTAATTAGTTATGGACAACAGGCGGTGGGTTCGATTTCGAGTTCGAATGTAAAAGTTACTTTTTGAAATAATTAAATAATAATATAAATTTCCTTAACCCTAATTCCCTCTTTACACTTCAGCCCCCGTTCACAAATAAAAAAAATGAAATCAAAAAGGGAAGACGCGATCGAGATGAAGCTCCTACCGCCGCGCCTCCGCTGGTGATCCTCCGCCACCATCTCCCTCCTCCCGATCCTCTTCTCCCTCTCTTCCCCTTCCTCGACCAAAAACCGCGACGCCCTGGAAGCCCCAAACCCCTTCAACCCCCAAATCCCCGAAAGCCCTAGCTACGCCACCCCCTGCTGACCACCTCGACGCCACGCTCAACCTCTCCGACCACCCACACACTGCCTTTGCCATCCGCAACAAGCTTCGATCGCCAGGACCCCACTGAACTGCCAACAAACCCCTCCCCTCGAGTCCACAGTTCAATCAATGAGCCACCAGCGACAATAGCACCCTCCAACGATCAACTACAGTAAGACTTCTTTTAATCTGATTCGTTCGTTCAATTTCAATAAGGTTAGCTTTAAATTTAGTTTTGTTTTAGATAATTAGAAAAGATTAAATTTATTATATGAAAAGCTGGTTTTATTATAGGAAAATTTTTTGAGATTTTTATCATATAAAATCTGGTATTTTTGTTATATGAAGTTGAGATTTTTATACATTAGAAGATTTGATCTTTCTGCATAAAAAAAATTCGATTTTTATATATTGAATAGCGAAGTAAAAATTCGATTTTTATATATTGAATAGCAAAGTAAAAATTCGATTTTTATATATTGAATAGCGAAGTAAAGATTCGATTTTTATATATTGAATACCAAAGTAAAAATTCGATTTTTATGTATTGAATAGCGAAGTAAAGATTCGATTTTTATGTATTGAATAGCGAAGTAAAAATTCGATTTTTATATATTGAATAGCGAAGTAAAAATTCGATTTTTGTATATTGAATAGCGAAGTAAAAATTTGATTTTTATATATTGAATAGCGAAGTAAAAATTCGATCTTTATATATGTAGTGAAATAAAAATCTGATTTTTATTATATATAGTAAAGTAAAAATTTGATCTTTATATATTAGAAGTAGATATATAAAAATATAATTTTTATATAGAATGAAGCGTCGAAAATATATATGAAGATGAAGTAAAAATATAATTTTTATTTGTTAGAATGAGGCAATAAAAATATAATTTTTATTTGAACAGCGTGAAAAGAACTACATTGGAATTTTAGTCAAATCCAGACGGTTCAGCGGTTCAAAAGCAAAGCACGGCGGAGTGGAACCCTATGTGAGAACTTCTCACCTTTTAGTTTAATTTTTCTAGTTATAAATATATACTATGATGCAGACGGTGTTTAGTAGCACCCGACACCCATCGTCCACAGACCATGGACGACTTGTATGTTTGTTTGTTTGATTTTGTTGTGTAGTTGATTGTGTGATGTGAAATGAAATAAAATATTTATATAGCTAAAAATATTTTATAGTTAAAAATAGAATTTTTAACGTGTATATGAAATGAAATAAAAATAAACAAATCGGTCGATTTGTTTATATACACACATTTGACTGATATTGATTAGGACGATAAATTTTACACATCGCCCAACTGCACAAATAAAATCTATGTTGATTGTTTGAAACCCCACACGGGTATTGGGATGATATTTGACGTACACTAATCCCGATTGTTTAGTTGTATGTTGATCGATTGATTGATAGGCTGTTATAAGCGTTGAATATTTATATTTGATGCTTATACAGTGTAGGATGCACTTTGGATGCTGGTTGATTATTCATCGTTGTTATTGTTTACATGTGTTTTAGAAAATCCATATAATTAACATTATATGGTAATTGATTGGCCTCATTCCAGTTTTAAAATGGAAATATTTGAAATAGAATATTTGAAAATAGGAATATATGAAGCCGTATTGATTTGATTGACGCCATTTTGACGTGAACGATATTTATATTGATTTTATTCATTTTATAATGAATATCGAAAGTGATTTCAAAATATGATTTTTCGAAAAGAATTGAAATTCGAATTGAAATTGAATATAAATGAATTTGAATTGAAATTGAATATAAATGAATTCGAATTGAAATTGAATATAAATGAAATTCGAATTTAAATTGAATATAAATGAAATTCGAATTTAAATTGAATATAAATGAATTCGAATTGAAATTGAATATAAATGAATTCGAATTGAAATTGAATATAAATGAAATTCGAATTTAAATTGAATATAAATGAATTCGAATTGAAATTGAATATAAATGAATTCGAATATAAATTGAATATAAATGAATTCGAATTGAAATTGAATATAAATGAAATTCGAATTTAAATTGAATATAAATGAATTCGAATTGAAATTGAATGTAAATGAATTCGAATTGAAATTGAATATAAATGAAATTCGAATTTAAATTGAATATAAATGAATTCGAATTTTAATTTAATATAAATGAATATGAATTGAATATAAATGAATTCGAATTGAAATTGAATAAAAATGAATTCGAATTGAAATTGAATATAAATGAAATTCGAATTGAAATTGAATATAAATGAATTCGAATTGAAATTGAATATAAATGAATTTGAAATGAAATCGATGTGAAATGAATTTAAAACGAATTTATATTGGAAAATTCAATTTTGATTTGAAATTGAATATGAAGTTGAAACCGTTTCGAAAACGAATTTAAAACGATTTATAAAATACGTTTTACAAAAGGAAATCGACGAAATATATATTACATATATTATATATATAATATAATTGCATGAATAGAACGCGCCGCGCCGCGGTAGTTCGCGAATTTCGACCATTGACTTCGAATGGATATTGCGGGAGATCCGACCGTCGGATTCTCCTAAAACTAGAACCGTTGGGTTCGTATCGAAAAGAGCTTTCTAACGAATATTAGAAATTAGAAATCTAACGGTTGGATTTGGAATTATGTCCAAATCAAATTTGAAAAAGGTCGCTGTAAGTGCAGTTCGATGGCCGTTGATGGAAATCGACTGTACGGGCCTTGATAAAATTATTAAAAATAGTAATAATTGGTGTTAAATCATAAGAAATGATTTGTGAAGAAATGGGATGAAAAACTCCATATTTGAAAAGATAAAAATAGATTTTTATCGAAATGAACTAGTTTTGAACTAGAATAATAATTTATTTATTTTTAAAATAAATAAATTGGATTTGAAAAGGGTTTTAAAAGTAACCAGAATTTCCAATAATTGAATCGGAATGGATTTGAATCGAAATTGTCTTCGGAATATTTCGATGTTGGATTTCGTGATTATACAGATATTGTTATGGAAATTTGAAAGATATATATGTATATATATATATCGTTATTTCCAATACGATATTTGTTGGTCGTAGAATTTGATATTGAATATAAGCCGATATATTTTCTATTCAGAGCCTTGTATTTAATATCAAATGTGATTTGGGTTTGTCGTGAATGGTGTCTTCATTAACACTGTTCTTAAGCCCAGTTGAGAAAAGGATTAAATCTTTTTATTTAGATTTAATGAAGTGTACCAATTAAATAATATTTAATTGGAATTGAATTGATATTGATTTTTGGGTTTATAGTGAGCAGTGTTTTAAATAACACTTGTTCTTTAACCCGATAATTAATGGAATGAGATTTTGGGTAGTCGTGAACGGTATCTTCAATAATACTATTCTTAGACCTAAAGGAGTTAAGAAAATCAAAAACTAACTGGAGATTAGTTAAGTTGAATGGTTTCAGAGGTATTGATCTGATATTGGTTTCGGCCTTCAGGGTGAATACTTAAGGAATTGCTCACTTGCTAATTTACGGTTAGGAACTGATTGAAATGTGATGTGATTTTGGGGTTTATTGTGAACCGTGTTTTAAATGACACTGATTCTTTAACCCAGTCAAAGATTAAAACTAAGTGGAGTTTTAGTGAATCTTTAATTAGATTGAAAAGATTGAGAATGGAGTATCACCTGTTTTGCTCCAGGCGATAGTTAAATCTTTAATTAGATTTAAACGTGAAATGGTAATTAAATTTACCGATAACACTGTGGTGTTAGATATGAAGTATAACCAGTTTTACTTCATGGGATGAATAGGTTGGGGTTGGGAAATTAAAACAAATGATTACTTTGGTATAGTTCGCTAATCCCGACTAGTTTGAATTGATATTCAAAGGAAGATTAAAGAATAAATTTAATGGAATTTATCTTTGATAAAATTAATGGGAACCTTTCCCTAAGAATGTGAAATTTATAAATTAACTGTCGGTTAGCTAAGTGGAATGGTTTTCTGGATATTGATCTGATGTTGGTTTTGGCCTTCGGGATTAATATTTGGGGAATTATTCTCTTGATTAATTTACGGTTAGTGACTGATGAATTGGAATGAGGCGTATGTTGTGTTTGTGTAACACTTGTTTATTATATACGCGAGTTATTCAGAAAGGCTGGGTTTATCCCATTTTGAATAACTGTTACGACGATAAGTCGAAGATGAAGACGGTGGTTGAAGACCGGAGGTCTTCACGTCGTTTGGGTGTTTACTGATGATCTTGATTGGGCTGTACACCCAAGAAGATGGAAACAGTTGGTGATCGTCCAGACGTACGTGGAGATCGATGGATATGCGGGGTACTAGGTGCCTCCGGTTTCGTTCAGACCCAGAACGGACTTGTAAATGGACTGTGTTTCCGACATCGGATTTCATTCTGTGTAACTGATATCGGTTGCATAGAGTGGTTTGCCTGTGTGGCATGCTAAGATGCAAATGATCAAGGCTTCTGTTGAAAAGCAAAGTCTTGTGGTTGATGATCGAAGCACGGCCTTTGTGGCGTAGCTTTGTGTAACGTTTACTTCGCGAGTTTCACACCCGGTGGTGAACCGAAAACGGGAGAGGACCTCAGGGAGGACATGCGTTTCTTTCTAGCTAGAAGTGGCGTCATTGGTTTTACATACCCTGATGAGTTTGACTTATGTGGTTGTTGTTGTTGCGAGGCGCCTCGGTTTGATCGGACGATCCGGGTCCGATGGAGTCATTTGTTGGCTCATTTACGCCCCATAGGGCGGAGAGACGTATTGTTCAGGCATTTTAATCCACATCGGTGGACCGGCCCTGACGATCCAAGGGTCGATGCGCTCTGACCCTGAGGCTCGGGCTAGACAGTCTCGAAAACGGTGAGGACGATCCCTAGCCTCAGTTCACAGACGGAAATCCAATTTCCAAATACGTCACATTTGCGGTTTTATTTGTAGAGCCTTGTATGGCGACAAAGTGGGATGGGGCGCTTATGCCATCTATGATTGATACTTATGATTTGAAGTTGTCTCATACACTATGCACTTATAATAGTATCAAATAATCTGTTTTAAACGTATCAAGCATTCTTTGGCTATTATAAGGTAAAAACCCTATCCTCTGGCTTGCGTTGCATTGTGTGATGGGAACTAGGTCTTATAATAGCTTCAATTTTCTTTATTTAGCATTGCGCTGTCGTTTTATGCACTGGTGTTCTTGGGAGGAAACCTGTTCCGTGTTATACGACGTGGTCCATTGATTTACCTAACTTTGAAAATAAAGATTAATAACTGTTTTACCTGGAGTTTATTGTTTTAACCTAAACTCTAGGAGCCCTTATTTTGACACGGGCAGCTAGTAGTTTTGGGTTTGCAGATTTATATTCACAGGATCCTGGTTTACAGCTGGAATGATATCCGGAAAGCTTTGTATCCATATGTCTCTTCTAGTTGTGTATTGTATTATTTTCTGCTGCGATGTATTTAAATGTAATTTAAATCTCTGATATTTCTGTGTAATATTTATTCATTTATACTCTGTATATTCTTGTAATCTGATGCATTGTTGTAATATACAATGAAATGTTCTCCCGTCTGCATTCTATTTTGTCGTGTTCTCAAAACAATCAGGCGTTTCAAACGATCTTGATCGGTTTAGCGACTGATTCGGATCGAGCGGAATTCCTTGTTGTCACACTTGGATAATATAAGATGTAGCCCTGGCAGTGAACTTATATTTGAAATATATAAATTTAAAGCATGATTATACACTATGTGTTAGGAAAAGAGTTGAAGTATATATTAAAAAAAACTAAAGTAAACACTAATTGATAGTGACCTGTGAGATTAATGCTCACCTAGACTTCGTGAGTTGCATATTAAAATTTCTAGAACCTTACTTCTGCAACGCATAAACATGTAAGGTGGTTTTATAGTTTGCTAGCACTTCCCTATTTTTCTTGACTGATGCATATAAATCCATAGTTTTTAGTCATGCACATGCACTTAACCTCATTTTATCACATGATTTTTTTTATGTGCAAATGTTTGTCTTACATATAACACAACATGTACAAATACACAGCCATACATGCACAAGCTCTTTGCCTAGCTTCATCAAATACAAACACACATACCCGAAATACACTGTGAATTCCCATTAATACATGATGGCTAGCTTGATTAATTCAGTGAAATTAGAGTATAGAAAGAAACAACAATACATATCATATATGTATTTAATACATAACGACAAGGCTAAGAATAAAGAAACGGAGTCTCAATGTACGCACACACCACACTTATGTATATAAACATATGCAGAAACCCATACATCAATAATATACTCATGAAAACAGAAATAACAACCCATTCAGAAGAAAACCTGCTACTACCATAGCCCATGGGCCATACACGTACCTTTTTATTCTCCCAACTACATCTAAATTAACATGATTCACTACGCTTACAAGCACAGGATTATCACCTAGCCAAATTCATGCACTCCTATATTTAGCCACACATATATTCAAGAACACACTATTTTTATTTTTATTTCATTAATATTCTCGTTGCTGCTACAGTAGGGAAGCCCCCCCTCCGGAGCAGTACCCATGATTTGTTGCTTTTTTTTTAATTATTGTGTCTAGAATAAGAATAAAAAGGAACATAGCTTGCAAATTACAAAGGATGAAGCACTCAAGCACATCACTTGAAGGCATCTAAAATGGACAATACATGCCAAAAATCTATGCAATATACACACACATGTGCACACCCCAGTGGATATTTATATGTATTTCACTAAGTTCAGTTTGCTATACATATATGAATACAAAAATTTACATCCAATTAATTAAGTCCAGGAATTTAGAAGCCATGCTCACATGGCATAAACGAGCATAGCACATAATATACATACATAAGTTCCACTATGCACAACTCAAAATTTTACAAAAGTATAACTACAGCACGTGCCGTATAGTGTGCAATGTGTGCAACATATATAGAAAGTATGTTTTTATCACTTAATTTAAATGTTGATATGTATATTCTATACTGAAACAAATTAATAAACTAAGTGCTTTATTTTTGTAGGAAAAAACCAGGCATAAATTAGGTAATTGTATAAGTTCATATGCACTGACTATTTGTGTTTGTTCTTATTTATACAGATACATGCTTGCATTGGTTTTAGACCATGTAATTGATTTGCCCATTTTTAGATAAAATGCTGTGGGTTGTGACACTTTTGTATTGTCTTGTTTTGCTTTGATTTGACCCCTCGATTCTCATATTACATGTTACAATACAAACTCATGTATATTTCCAAATGTTTAAGCAAAATAGGAAATATGTGATACATTATTTGATTTGTTGTAAATTTTTAAAACATGTTTTGAGGTTTGGGTTTGTTTTGAAGAGGGAAGGAAGAAAAGAAGAAGGAAGGGTGTGGGGATTAGTCTCACATCATGAAAGTAAAAATTTGTTTTAGGGTACTTAACTAGCCTAGTCACAAGTGTGTTGGGGCCTTAGGGCACCCAAATGTTTACTTTGTTGTGAGGAGGGAGGCCATGCATCACTATACCACATACGCTCCGCTGCTGTCCATCTGACCAACCAGGATAGGTTTAGATCTAATAAAAATAAATTTTGACAAAAAATTTAAACATTAATGGGCCGAATTTCGGCCCATTGTGGACCCGATGCGATGTTTCGATTTGAAACCGATGTGACCGTTACAAATGGTCACAACGCCTATCCAACAGACGCCTCTTCTCGGTGTCTATAAATAGCGGTGCCTATAAGTGTTTCAAAATAACTTTTTCCAAAAAAACTTCTTCTTCCTCCTTTGATCTGCAACGCCATTAAAGCATTTCAAATGTTGTGAACTTGTAACGCCTCGAAGGTGTTACAAAATCCAAAATCATTGCAGATTTGATCTTCTTCTTCTCCTCTTTATTCTTATTATTTTCTTGCATCATCAGAATTAAATTCAGATAGTTCTTGGTTGGATCAAAGTTGTACAAACTTTGATTCTGATTAGGCTGTGACAAGGCTTTATTGAATCTTGAAAGTCAATAGTTCGATAAACCGTTTGTACCTATTGGGTTGAACTATTATCTGAATGAATCTATTATATAGATCCTTAAAGTCTGAAGTACGACATTCATCTTCCTCTAATAGTCTCAAACTGCAAAATTCCCCAACAAATTTTCGGACAATAACATCAACTATGGAAGGTTTGAGTGCACTACAAGTGATGAATCAGCATTTGACTCGTTTGGAAAATTTTGGTGGACAAAATTTCGCTCGTTGGCAAGAGACCATGAAGTTCTTTCTGATCATCGTCAAATTTTTCTACATCTTGGAAGATGGATTGGAAGTTATACCGGAGGAAACCGATAACGAAGATGCTGCTCTGAAGGCAAAACAAGCAAAGTGCAAAGAGGACGATTTTCTATGCAGAGGGCACATCCTGAATGCATTGTCTACTTTAGTCTACAATGTTCATAGGACCTTGGAAACTGCAAAGGAACTCTGGACTGCAATGGAGACCAAATATCGCATATCCGAGGCAAGCAATAAAAAGTTTCTTATTTGTAATTTTATGGATTTCAAAATGGTCGCCAACAAGTCAATAGTTGGACAAGTGAGTGAAATCTTACTGTTGGCGAATCAACTTAAAGATGTTGGAATTGATCTCCCTGAATCTTTTATTGTTGGAGTTATTATTTCTAGACTCCCAAATTCCTAGAATGATTATAAGAAAAAACTAAAACATGCTGAAACGGATTATGATTTAGACAGTTTACAGTGTCATCTTCGTATTGAAGAGGATTCTCGTAAATGCAAACTAAATGATAATCCGCAAACTGAGTCTCAATCTAAGGCAAATAATGTTGAAATTACTGATAAGTTGAAGCCTAAGAATGAGACACAATTTAAGAAGAAAAATTTCATGAACAACAAAAAGAAGGGTGCCAGATACTATTGTAACAAACCCGGCACTATGCCCTTGACTGTCGTCTTTGGAAGAAACAACAAAAAGCAAATGTGGTCGAAGAGAAACTTGTGGCTATTGTATAAGGGGAAAACTCCATTAGTGGCATTGATAATGAGTGTTGGCTTAATACTAGAGTAACCATTCATATTTGCAAAGACCATAATTTGTTCACAATTTACGAAGAGAATAATGGAGAATCCAGTAAAGTTACTGGTGCAAACAAAGTTGCAAGCAAAATTCTGGGGAAAGGCACAATTGAACTTACATTCATCTCTGGGAAATTTATTACATTAGACAATATATTTTATGTGCCTGATTTGTGTAAGAATTTGGTTTTTTGGATACCTCGTTAACAAAAGAGGACTCAAGATGGTGTATGAGTCTGATAAGTTAGTGTTGTCCAAGAACAGCAAATTCATTGGATATAAGTGTATTCTTGTAACAGCATGATTAAGTTGAATCTAGTAAAGAAATCTTCTGCTTATATTGTTGATTTTGTTAATTTATGGCATGGTAGATTATAACATATTAATTATAAATCTCTTAAAAATATGCATAAATTAGGATTAATTTCTGATTGTGATTTTGATTCTATCTCTAAATGTGAAATATGTGTTCAAGCAAAAATACACCGGAAATCCTTTAAATTTCCGAAAGGAAAATTGGTTTTCTTGATTTGGTAAATAGTGATGTGGGCGACCTAAAAAGTCATATCACCTGTGGTGGTAACCAATACTATATAACATTTATTGATGATTATACTAGATATACATATGTATATCTAACGAAATCGAAAGATGAGTCTTTTGAAAATTTCAAAATTTACAAACCAAAAGTCGAAACACAATTAGGAATTAAAATTAAAGTGTTACATTCAAATCATGGTGGCAAATATTATTCAAATGAATTTACCTTGTTATGTAAACAACATGGTATAGTTCACCAATGTACCGCCCCGTAAACACCATAACAAAATGGTGTTGCTGAGAGGAAAAGTAAAACTTTAGTAGAAATGGTTCACGAAATGCTCATAATTTCTAATTTACCTTTCAACCTATAGGGTGTTAAGTTATCTGCATGTTACATTTTAAATAGAGTACCACTTAAAAAGAACAATATTTCTCCTTATGAATTATGGTTTAATAGAAAATCTACTAGACTTAAAGTTTGGGGTTGCTTAGCATATGTTAGAAAACCAGACCCTAAACGACCAAAGTTAGGTAATAGAGCATTTAAGTGTGTTTTCATAGGATATTCTCTTAACAGTATAACTTATAGGTTCCATATTCCTGACACCTTAGAAGTTAAAGAATCTGTAGATGTAGAATTCTTACAAAATCAAACTATTGAGAATCCATTGAGATCATCTAGTCCAGAACCAACTATGACTAATGAGATCAATGACGATGAATATGCTCCTGCTCAAAATAGCAAGGAAGTTCCAGTACCAGATAATAGTACAGAACACAGGAGAAGTAAAAGAGCGAGAATAGAAAAGGACTATGGTTCTGATTTCATAACATATCTCGTAGAAGGAAATAAGGATGAAGTACTTAATGTGACAAGATACGAAATGAACATCGATGATGATCCCAAAAGCTATTCTGAGGCTATGAATTCCAGAGATTCGAATTTCTGGAAAGAAGCTATCAATGATGAAATGAATTCCATAATGTTAAACCAAACTTGGGTCTTAACTAATTTGCCTCCTGGTGCTGAATCTATAAGATGTAAATGGATATTCAAGAAAAAATTGAATACAAATGGGTCCATTGATAAGTTTAAAGTCAGATTAGTTTCTAAGGGATATAAACAAAGACAAGGAGTAGATTATTTTGATACATATGCTTTGGTTGCTCGCATATCTTCTATACGTTTTTTAATAGCACTTGCATCATTTCATAATTTAGTCATACATCAAACGGATGTAAAGAAAGCTTTTCTAAATGGAGATTTAGAAGAAGATATATATGTGGAAAAACCTAAAGGTATTATAACCCCAGGCCAAGAAAAGAAAGTTTGTAAATTAATAAAAATCTCTTTATGGCCTGAAGCAAGCTCCCATGCAATGGGGTGAGAAGTTAGATAAAGTTGCACTGTCGTATGGACTCATTATTAATGATGCGAATGAATGTATTTATAGAAAATCAGATAACAACGATTATATTATATGTTTATACGTTGAAGACAGGTTGATATTTAGTTCCAATATATCTTGTGTGAATGAAACTAAGAAGTTTTTAACTTATAAATTTGATATGAAAGATCTAGGAGAGGCTGATGTAATTATGGGAATTAAAATCATTAGGAAAGCGAGGGAGTTATTACTAACTCAATCTCATTACACTGAAAAGTTCCTAAAGAAGTATGGTCATTATGATGATAAGCCAACACCAACTCCTTTAGATCCAAGTATCAAATTAAAATAGAACATTATACGTACCATTTCTCAACTGGAATATTCTAATGTTATTGGCAGTCTTATGTATGCTAAGCATTGCACTAGACTAGACATAGCACATGCTATAAGTGTATTGTGTCGATTTATGAGTAGTCCAAGTTTCGAAAACTGGAAAGCTATTTCCAAAGTTTTAGCTTATTTGAAAGGAACCATCAACTATGGTTTATCATATAAAGGATATCTTACTATAATAAAAGGATTTAGTGATGCAACCTAGAATAATGTAGAATCCAAATTAAAGTTTACAACTGTGACACCCCACGTCCATTAATGTCACTCACAAAGGGAATGCATTAAGTTTCGTGGAGCTTTATAAGTAAACAGAACAGAATATTACAACAAAGATACATAAAGTAGTGCTTGAAAAAATTATAACTTTATTGCAGCGGAAACAGAAATAAATTTGGTCACATCTTCAAACACCAAAACCAAGTACATAATATCAGTCTTGTACAAAAGCCATCAGAGTACATAAATTTTAAAACCATAATCCCACTCCATAATGTCATACGTAAGAGAAACAAATCTAAGCATTACTTTCAGCACTTCCAAGCACTTTAAGCAGAAAGAAATCCGAATCAAGCTTCTACGTTCCCACCCTAAGAACCGGGGAGGGGGGGAGGAGGGAAGGACAAAAAGAGGCGAAACAAAAAGGGTCATACATAAAGTCTGGCGAGTCCAGTGACTTTCAGCATAAAAACAAATAATAGTATCATGATATGTAAAGGAAACTAGATGAGAGATAACAGTAATAGGAGTAGCAGGTTTACATAGGTTAAACAGAGGAAACAAAATGATATAGACCAAGCTATACTTCTTACTTACTTTTCACTTCTCTGCACTAATACTAGTATAACAGGATTAGGTGATATCCTAATATCTAAACTGAAACAGAAACGGAAACGGAAAGATCTCTGTAGAAACATAATGTTAGTAATGGGCCTTTACCACCCCAACAGAGACAGATGGTACAGAAATAGAAGCAGAAACGGAATTAGTGACAGAAACAGAATAATCCCTACGGAAACTGAATGTTAGAATTAGGTGTACACTAGTGACGGGACTTTACCACCCCAACAGACGGTACCACACAGAAACAGACAGGTGTTACCACCCCAATAGAAAGAGACGGCATCCCAACAGAAACAGATAGAACTAGATGTACCCTAAATTCTACCCCAAGCGATCGGCTCCCTATTACATAAATACCCAATGTCGGCCCCACAGAAGGGTGTATCACTCCCTAAAGTGGCAACCTACAGAAAGACACAGACCTATTTACGGATGTCACGGCATCTTAACTTCCCTAGAGCAGATCGGATCCATGCACGCACATGACCCGGTTGGAACGCTCCATAAACACCCCTTGCCATTATTAGAATGGACCTCTTATAACCAATTCAGTAAGCGTGCCCTGACCCCTACCTAGTGTTGGATCGCCGTTCGATACCAGAAAGGGTTACTGACTGATATGGGTCCCACACAATAGATGACACAAGCAAATACCCCTCCTAACCTTGTGTCCCAGACTAACAGATTTCAGATGTAAAGATTTCAGATTAACACGTTTGCAGACTAACAGAGCAGATTTACATATTCACAGGTTTACAGATTAATATAGTTGATTTACGAATTAACATGTTTACAGCTTAACAGGTTTGTAGATTAATGGATCAGATGTACGAATTATCAGATTTACAGATTAACAGAACAGATTGTAGATATTCAACATATACAATAGGTAAAGTTTGTCGGGTCTATACACATATAACCCATCCCATCGGTTTATTAAGATTAACTTAACCCCTCCCACGTATTCAAGCAAGTTTACTTAAACCTACTCAATTTAACAGGTTTATGTAACCCCTACATATTCAGTTAGGTTAAGCATTCCAAGTTGTCAAATTATTATCATTTCTGGTTAGTGCACCAGACCATTACATTTACCACCTCTGGATGCCGGATATGCCGGGTGGTTCCAGGCAGACTTCTACCACAAGTGTAATCTAACCTCGTGTCTGAGTACTATTTCATATGTACGCACTAGGCCCCTCATATTAGATTCACCACTTGTGGATGCTGGATATGCCATACGGTTCCGGGCAGACTTATACCACAGGTGCAATCTGACCTAGTGCCTAGGCGCGGTTCAGTTTTAGGCATATTCATTATTAAACAATTATCCATGTTCATCGTAGTTTTTTTTTTCAATTACAGTATTCTGTTTCAACGGATTAAACAGGCTTCACAGATTCTTTACTGTTCCATTAACATATTTCGCTTAATCATAAATTAAGCCTACAAGTTTACATGCCCTAAATTACGGTCATAATTCACAATATAACATTTGCCTCAAGTTTTAGTCAAATTGCACAGTACAGGTTATGCCCCAAAAACCCCAGTCATGATTCATAATACAAACTATGCCCAAATTAAAGTTTTTGATTACTGTGTATGCCAATTACCCAAAATCCCAATTTAGGCGTGTTCACAGTTATCCCTATTTCATTATAGGTTTTCATGCCCTTTTCCCAAGTCATATATTATTATACATAATATTCCCCTTCTTCTAAGTTATAAATCATCATATAAAGTATGTCCCCAAAATTAGGTCTTAAATCACAACATGTATTATGCCCCCAAATCCCAAGTCATATTTTCCAATACACTTTATGCCCCAATTTTATTTTTACCAACGATTCCCAATTTCGCGCGTTCACATATTTCTGCGTTAGGCCTAGGCTCGAAGGTAGCCTGGCTATAAAATAAAAAAAATAAAGGAAGAAAAATAGAATAGGTATAGAACCAAAAGTAACATAAATGGGCATATGATAGCAGAAATAGGCATATAAGAACAGATCTGATGAACCGAAATAGACATATAAGAACATATTTGATTAACAGAAATAGGCATATGATGAACAGAAATAGGCATAGTCTCAGATTCAGGTTTATTAACATGTCAGGATTACAATTAAATTTCAGATCTAAAAGTAACATGAACTCACAGTGATTTAGAGAAAAGAACTAGTCTTTGTTATTGCAAGTCTTAATCTTCGAAAACTCCTAATCTGATTTGTCTTGGTGGAG
This sequence comes from Allium sativum, assembly GCA_030737875.1. Lineage (NCBI taxonomy): Eukaryota > Viridiplantae > Streptophyta > Magnoliopsida > Asparagales > Amaryllidaceae > Allium > Allium sativum. The sequence continues at coordinate 374,855,639 of CM060909.1, read as the reverse complement.
AAGAAAGTCTATTTTAATTTAGATTAGTGCAGCATGGTGTCGCCATGGATTAGGTTTGGAGAAAACAATAGGTCTAGGGTCCCTTATATAGCATAGGAGTCAACGAACCAGGCCACGAATCAGTCTAGAACCTGAAAAATGAATCTTCCCAGATCTGGCGGGGGGGAGGGGGTCAACACCCCTATAGGGGGGTCGACACCCATGTCGACACCCCCTGGGGGGGTCAACATCCACGAGTTGGAATTTTCCCGATGAGCCCGCTTTGGTTGGATCTTGATTATTGAAATGTTTTGAAGGTTCTGGAATTATTATAAATATATATATATATATATATATATATATATATATATGTTCTTCCTTATGCGTATACAAACTTCTAAGGCTTGTAACTTCTTCATACGATATCTGTTTTACGCGAACTCAGACTCTATCCCAAGTAGAATTCCGAGACAAACGAAATGGCATAGCCCATTTCCCTTAATTCTTCTTCTAAAAATTAAGTATTCTTTAATTTGTCATTTTTTATATTCTTAGAAAATACAGGGTGTTACATTCTCCCCTCCTTAAAGGATTTCGTCCCCGAAATCTCCAAGTTAAGAAGAATGTATATCTTACCATCCATCATCAATCTACTCATCCACCAATCACAGGCATCCATTGTCCTTAGAAAATTTCTAATGTTGTATGAACATATGTAAAGGTGTGTGTGTGTATGCCACTATGCTAATGCAGAAATCAGGCGGTCCACTGATTCAGTTGACCTCCTTAATGCAAATTTATGTCAGTGCCATGAGTCCAATAATGTATGCAAACAATCCTAATGCATCATATAAGTATTATATGTGTGCGCAATCATTCATCCAAATGCAACACTCATGTGATGATACATCCAATTTCATCCATAAAAGAAACAAAAATATGCACATGCATCCATATGCAATATGAGAGTGTTTTTTAGCCGATCTAGAGCCTAGTGTGTGTATATGCATCCACGAGCAACCACTAGCAATCAGTTGCATCCACTTGCAACCATCAAACATAACATGTCTCAAATACATGTTTACACCCATCAGTTTCTACCTAAAGGTCAAAAATTCGATCGATAGGATATACTCAAACGCCTAACATAGATATCCTCAAACCCCATCATCAGACAGATGAGCCGTACCCCCTATGGGGTTTGAGACAAAAATGGAATCAAAAACAAAATTAGTATTAAGGTGCAGAGACTCAACCACAGAATCAGAAATAAAAGAATGAGAAGTGCCAGAATCAAAAGAGTTCTAATTGGATAATCAGATAGGGAAAATCAAACCTTCTACAGAAACTTTCCTACCTCTGTTGGGTCTATTGGCTTCAATATCATTCACCTGCCCTCCAGAATATCCTGCGCTTTGGCCTTGTCCTTGCTTCCTCGGGCAGTCCCTAGTAAAGTGTCCCATTTCACCATAGTTGAAGCAAGTGCCCTTCCTTTTTCTGCAATCTTTGTTCAGATGACTCAAACTCCCACAAGTAAAGTACTTTTTCTCCTTCTTATTCTCAGTATTTTCATCCTTCTTTTGTGTTTCCTTCTTGGGCCACGCTTTCTTATTCTGTGGTTCTTCGAGCTTCTCCGCTTTCTTCTCACCTTTGGCTTCCTCATGTAACAACGCCATATCAACCAACCTTTCAAAAGTTGCGCTCATTAGGACATGGGACATAACCAATCCATGTAATGGCTCATTCAATCCTCTAGCAAACCGTAAAGCTTTCTTGTGCGGAGTATTTACCTGCTCCAACCCGAATCTCGCCAACTGGTTGAACTTGTTAACATATTCTTTAACAGACATGCTTCCCTGTTTGAGTGCCAAAAACTTCTCCATTTGCAAACTCTGCTCGGCATGCGAAAGAAACTTCAGCTCAAATCTTCGTCTGAAATCCACCCAAGTCTCTATCGGACGTTCGTCATAAGTAACCTCCCATCAAAAAGAAGCTTTGTCCTTCAGTTGCCAAATGGCTAACTGAATCTTTCTTTTATCGTCAACTTCAAAGATATCAAACAAATCCTCTGTTTCCTTGAACCTGTTCTGAGCTTCCACAAAAGTCTCAGTTCCATTAAAGGTTTTTCTGCCCATAGTACGGAAATCCTTACATATCTTTAAAAAAGCATCTACATGCGGAGGAGGAAGAGGAGGAGGAACAACGGCTGTAGCTGGGGTAGGAGCGTCTACTTGGCCTACAGTAGGTGCTGTAGCCTCCAGATACCTTTGAAACCATCCTGGTATTTGTACGCCCTCTGGAAGATTAAGATCCCCAGACATGCTGAAATGAAAGAAAAAGGGATTCAAAATAGAGAATCGAAAGATAGATATATGGCTTTGGGGATTATGTTTTTCAAAATAAACTTTCTTTTTGAACATACTTCCTTTTAAAACCTTTTAGAAAATAGTTTTCAAAAACTTTTATCTAAATTGGTAACCTTCAGCTCTGATACCAAGTGTGACACCCCACGTCCATAAATTTCACTTACAAAGGGAATGCATTAAGTTTCGTGGAGCATTATAAGTAAACAAAACAGAATATTACAAGATAGATACATAAAATAGTACTTGAAAATTTTATAACTTTATTGCAGCAAAAACAGAAATAAGTTTGGTTACATCTTCAAACACCAAAACCAAGTACATAATATTAGTCTTGCACAAAAGCCATCAGAGTACATAATTTTCAAATCCCATAATCCCACACCAAAATGCCATATGTAAGAGAAACAAAGATAAGCATTACTTTCAGCACTACCAAGCACTTTAAGCAAAAAGAAATCCAAATTAAGCTTCTATGTTCCCACCTTGAGAACCTTAGGGGGAGGAGGAAAAGAGGCGAAACAAAAAGGGTCAGACATAAAGTTTGGAGAGCCTAGTGACTTTCAGCATAAAAATAGATAATAGTATCATGGCATGTAAATAAAACTGGATGAGAGATAACAGTAATAGGAGTAGCAGGTATACATAGGTTAAACAGAGGAAACATAATGATAGACTAAGCTATACTTCATACTTACTTTTCAATTCTCTGCACTAATACTAGTATAACAGGATTAGGTGTTATCATAATGTCGAAATAGAAACGGAAACAGAATGATCTCTACAAAAACATAATTCTAGTAATAGGCCTTTACCACCCCAACAGAGAGAGACAGTACAGAAACAGAAGCAGAAATGGAATCAGAGACAAAAACAGAATAATCCCTACGGAAACAGAATGTTAGAATTAGGTGTACACAAGTGACGGGCCTCTACCACCCCAACAAATGGCACCACACAGAAACAGACAGGTGTTACCACCCCAACAGAAACAGACAGTACCCCAACAGAAACGGACAGAACTAGATGTAACCTAAATTCTACCCCAAGCGATCGGCTCCTTAATACATAAATACCCTATGTCGGCCCTACAGAAGGGTGTATCACTCCCTAAAGTGGCAATGTACAGAAAGACACAGGCCTATTTACAGATGTCACGACGTCTTAACTTCCCCAGAGAAGACCGGATCCATGCACGCACATGACCCGGTTGGAACGTGCCATCAACACCCCTCGCCATTATCAGAATGGACCTCTTATAACCAATTCAGTAAGCGTGCCCTGGTCCCTACTTAGTGTTGGGTCGCCGTTTGAAACCAGAAAGGGTTACTGACTGATATCGGTCCCACACAATAGATGACATGAAACGACCCGAACTTCCCCGGTGAGGAAAGCCCGGATAGAGTCGAGAACAAGCCACAACAGAACGTAGACGGAAGAACATTTCATTGTATATTACAACAATTCCAATAGATTACAAGAATATGCAGAGTATAAATGAATAAATATTACACAGAAAATATCAGAGATTACAATACATTACATAGCAGCGGAAAATAACACAATACACAACTAGAAGTAATACACGGATACAAAGCTTTCCGGATATCGTTCCAGCTGTAAACCAGGTTCCTGTGAATATAAATCTGCAAAACCAAAACTACTATCTGCCCGTGCCAAAATAAGGGCACCCAGAGTTTAGGTTAAAACAATAAACTTTAGGTCAGTCATGGGACTGGTGTGAGAACTAAAATAGTTATTATTCTTTATTTTAAAGTTCGGTAAATCAAGGGACCACGCCGTATAACACGGAACGGGTTTCCTCCCAAGAATACCAGTGCATAAAACAAATAGCACAATGCTAAATAATGAAAAATGAAGCTATTATAAGACCCAGGTCCCATCACACAATGCAACGCAAGACGGAGGATAGGGTTTTACCTTACAATAGCCAAAGAATGCTTGATACGTGAAATTTCATGTTTTATTATTGCTATAAGTGAAGAAATCAATTTCAAATCATAAGTATCAATCATAGGCGGCATGAATGCCCCATAACACTATGTCGCCATATATAAGTTATACAATCAAAATCGCAAAGTCACGTATTTGGAAATTGGGTTTCCATCTATGAATCGAGGCCAGGGATCGTCCTTTACCGATTCGAGACAATCTAGCCCATGTCTCAGACAAGCGCGCAGACAAGCCTTGGATCGTCAGGGCCGGTCCACCGATGTGGATTAAAATGCCTGAACACTGCGTCTCCCCGCCCTATGGGGCGTAAATGAGCCAACGAGTGGCTCCATCGGACCCGGATCGTCCGATCTAACCGAGGCGCCTCGCAACAGCAACAACCACATAAGTCAAACTCGTCAGGGCGTGTAAAATCACTGACGCCACTTCTAGCTAGAAGGAAACGCATGCCCTCCCTGAAGTCCTCTCCCATTTCTGGTTCACAACCGGGGTGTGAGGCTCGCGAATCCACGTTACACAAAGCTGTGCCACACAGGCTGTTCTTTGATCATCACCACAAGACTTTGCTTTTCAACAGAAGCCTTGATCAATTGCCACTTAGGCATGCCACACAGGCAATTCACTCCATGCGTTTGATATCCATCGATATATAACCCCTGAGCTCGTATGTCTCAGAGAAGGGCGTTAAGCAAGAGAATAAATTCTCCGCCGCCAAACAGATATATATTTAATAGAAATCAACCACATAGAATAAAATCCAATGTCAGACACACAGTTCATTTACAAGTTCGTTCTGGGTCTGAACGAAACCGGAGGCACCTAGTACCCCGCATTTCCATCGATCTCCAAGTATGTCTGGACGATCACCAACTGATTCCCTCCTCTTGGGTGTACGGCCCAATCAAGATCATCAGTAATCACCCAAACGACGTGAAGACCTCCAGTCTTCGACCACCGTCTTCATCTTCGACATCACGTCGAATCAGTTATTCAGAATGGGATAAACCCGGTCTTTCTGAATAACTCGCGTATATAATAAAAAAGTGTTACACAAACACAACATACGCCTCATTCCAATTCAGAATATTCTTTTATTCAAATATTCTTATACTTTGGGAAAGGTTCCCATTAGTTTTATCAAAGATAAATTCTTTAAATTTATTCTTTAATCTTCTTTGAATATCAATTCAAACTAGACGGGATTAACGAAATACACCGAAGTAATCATTTATTTTATTTCCCAATCCCAACATATTCATCCCATGAAGCAAAACTGGTCATACTTCATATCTAACACCACAGTGTTATCGGTAAACTCAATTACCATTTCACGTTCAAATCTAATTAAAGATCTAACTATCGCTTGGAGCAAAACTGGTGATACTCCCTTCTCGATCTTTTCAATCTAATTAAAGATTCATTAAAACTCCACTTAGTTTTAATCTTTAACTGGGTTAAAGAATCAGTGTCATTTAAAACACGGTTCACGATAAACCCAAAATCACATTCCATTAATTATCGGGTTAAAGAACAAGTGTTATTTAAAACACTGTTCACGATAAACCCAAAAATCAATACCAATTCAATTCCAATTAAATATCATTTAATTGGTACACTTCATTAAATCTAAATAAAAAGATTTAATCTTTTTCTCAACTGGGTTTAAGAACAGTGTTAATGAAGGCACCATTCACGACAAACCCAAATCACATTTGATATTAAATACAAGGCTCTGAATAGAAAATATATCCGCTTATATTCAGTATCAAATTCTAAGACCAACAAATATCGTATTGGAAATAACGATATATATATATATATATATATATCTTTCAAATTTCCACAACAATATCTGTATAATCACAAAATCCCACATCGAAATATTCCGAAGACAATTTCAATTCAAATCCATTCCAATTCAATTATTGGAAATCCTGGTTATATTTCAAAATCATTTCAAATCCTATTTATTTATTTTTAAAAATAAATAAATTATTACTCTAGTTCAAAACTAGTTCATTTCGATAAAAATCTACTTTTATCTTTTCAAATATGGAGTTTTTCATCCCAATTCTTCACAAATCATTTCTTATGATTTTACACAAATTATTGATATTTTTAATAATATTATCAAGGCCGGTACAGTCGATTTCCATCAACGGCCATAGAACTGCACTTACATCGACCTTTTCCAAATTTGATTTGGACATAATTCCAAATCCAACCGTTAGATTTCTAATTTCTAATTTCCGTTGGAAAGCTCTGTTCGATACGAACCCAACGGTTCCGGTGTTAGGAGAATCCGACGGTCGGATCTCCCGCAACGTCAATTCAAAGTCAATGGCCGAAATTCACGAACTGCCGCAGTGCGGCACGTTCTATTCAGGCCATTATATAATATATACTTAGTCGATTTCTTTTTAAGACGTATTTTATAAATCGTTTTAAAATTCGCTTTAAAAACGATTTCAACTTCTTTTCAAATTCCAATCAAAATTGAAATTTTCCTTATAAATTCGATTTAAATTCATTTCAAATTGATTTCAATTCAAATCGATATTTAGTTCAATTTCAATACATTTTAAATTCAATTCAAAACGATTTCAATTCTATTTCAATCTAATTCGAATTTCAAATCTATTCAATTCAATGTCAATTCGATTTGAATTCTATTCAATTCAATTGCTATTCGATTTGAATTCAATTCAATTCAATTTCTAATCGATTTGAATTCTATTCAATTCAATTTAATTCGATTATTGAAATCACTTTTCAATATTCATTCAAAAATGACTACAATCGATATAAATATCGTTCACGTCAAAATGGCGTCAATCTAATCAACACGGCTTCATATATTTCTATTTTCCAAAAATCTATTTCAAATATCTCTTTTCAAATATTTCTATTTCAAAATTGGAATGAGGCCCAATCAATTACCATATAATGTTAATTATATGGATTTCCTACAACACATGTATAAAACAACAACGATAAATAATCAACCATCATCCAGAGTGCACCACACAACTGCATAAGCATTAAATATAAATAATTAACGGTTACACAGTCTGTCGACAAATCGATCGACATACATCTAAATAATTGGGATTAGTGTACGCCAAATATCATCCCAATACCCGTGTGGGGTTTCAAACAATCAAACATAGATTTTATTTGTGCAGTTGGGCGATGTGTAAAATTTATCGTCCCAATCAATATCAATCAAATCAGTGTATATAAACAAATCTCCGATTTGTTTATAAATATTTCATTTCATATACACGTTAAAAATTCTATTTTTAACTATAAAATATTTTCCACTATAAAATATTTTATTTCCTTTCACATCACATCACACAATCAACTACACATCAAAATCAAACAAACAAGCATACAAGCCGTCCATGGTCTGTGGACGATGGGTGTTGGGTGCTACTAAACACCGTCTGCATCCTAGTATATATTTTAACTAGAAAACAAAATTAAAAGGTGAGAAGTTCTCACCGATTAGCTAAACCAACGCCACGACTCTTCATATGTAGAAATCTTCATCGTTCTCGCCTTTTGTCACTTTCGTTGTCCGTAGCCACTACATATATAAAAATCAAATTTTTACTTTGCTATTCAATATATAAAAATCGAATTTTTACTTTGCTATTCATATATAAAAATCGAATTTTTACTTTGCTATTCAATATATAAAAATCGAATTTTTACTTTCTTTATAAAATATAAAAATTATATTTTTAACCTTTCTATCATATAAAGATTATATTTTTAATATCTACATCTTATAAAAATTTCGCCTTTCTACTTATAACAACATCGTCTTTACTTCACTAAGAATCAAATCTTTATAGAATTAAAAAATCAAATCTTTTTATTGTAAAAATCTCTTCCTTTCAATTTGGTAGAATATATAAAACTGATTTATATTTCAAAAAAAATCAGAAAATAAACAAAGCCATTTTAATTATCCTAAACTGAGTATTTAAAGTAAATTAAAAAAAAAAAGAAAAAAAAAAGAAAAGAACTTACAGCGTCTAGAAGAGGAGGGGGGTCTCGAGCTGACGGAGCTCACGTCGGAGCTGTGAGGGTCGGAGGGGGCTCGAGCGGAGGACTGCGGAGGGGGGGTTGCGTCGCGGTGGCACAGGGTGGTTTGGGGGGGCTCGGGGGTCTCGAATTGGGGGGGGGGGGGCTTCGATCGACGAGGAGGGGAGAAGAAGAAGGTGGTGCGGAGGAGAGGTGGCACGGCGGTGGGGCCTTTTGGCGGTGGCGCGCAGACGAGGTCGGAGGGGTTAAGCATGATTTTTTTTCTTTTTCCTTCTGATTTGGTCAACGAGAGGGAAGAAGGAATATAAGGGAGTGAGAGAGAAATAATATATATTTTATTATTTAATTAATTCTAAAAAGCAACTTTTATTTTCGACCTCGAAACGAGACCCACCGCCTGTCGTCCATAGCTAATTACCCTCATTCCGAACACAATGGGATATGTATAGCAAGATGATTCGATCATTTCGATCAGTTTTCGTCAAAATCAAAATATAACTCTATATATTGAATTTGGATGAGCATTTCAATTTACTGGGGTCACATACTAACTCTAAAAATTCCCGAAAAATATTTTCTAGCTTCGTATTGACGATACGGTCCTAACAAAACTAGTTTCGTTGAATTCTGAGACCGTTTGAAAAATGGTCATTTTCCAGTCGATTAAAATCAACTGAAACTCGCCAAACGCGTTTTCCTATGCCACGCTCACATATTGATTCGAAAAATTATGAAATTTGAAACCTAGCAATAATTTGACATCCTGGATCCAACAAAAGTGGTTTCGTCGAAAACCGAGGTCGTTTGCAAAATGGCCATTTTCTAAGGGCCGAAATTCCATAGCGACTATTCTGAAATTTCAATTGGACATAACTTTTTATCCCCACTATGAAATTTCAAATTTTTTGATTCGTTGAAAAGATATTCACAAATAAATTCAAATATTTTTGGTTTCGCTAAAATCCGGTTTATTTTGCACCCGATATGTTCAATTGAAATTTGAAATCGAATTATCGAACTACCGCGCCATTTTCAATTCCTTTTATAATTATAAATAAATATGTATATTCCAACGACGATCTATATAAATATATTCTTTCGAATTCCATTCAAAATAAATTTCTCACCGTTATTGTTTAAAATAATTCATTTTAAATATTCAAAATTCACTAAAATTGCCAAAATAAAATTTTTAAATTGGCTCAGATTTTCGGGTTATTACAATCTCCCCCACTTAAAACTTTTCGTCCCTGAAAAGGAACAAAGCCGAAAGTTGTTTAACAAATCAACTCAATTTTCGTTATTTTAATTACGGCTTAAGTTCTTCAACCTTTCATTTTCTAAGAACTTTTCAAATTTTTCAAAAATTTGGCTAACACCCTAAATTTTCGAATTTTTTTGCCATAACCTCCCCTACACCGGGGACTTCGGGATATTTCATATAGCCTCCGATGGCCTTCTTCAATCCAAAAGAAAAAGCCAAGCGGCTAGCCAATCGGCTCATAAAATCACCCAAAACTCAAGAAATACAATAAACATGTACCTATTTGTCGGGCAAAAATTTTATTCTTCTTCTCTAGCCTCCTTGCTATGACCTGTTCAATGGATACACATATATATGCATGCAAATGCGACCAATTTTCAATATAGTTTACTATTTGGTTCAATTTGGCTAAAGGTTCAACATTCTAATTAATTCAAACAATAATCAAACAACACAACCAGCAATCAATTAGTTGATTATCTTTTCAAATTCATAGTTTTGATATATAGTCAAAGAATCACATTTTTGATGCCAAATCACAACAATAGGCGCTATCTAATTTTGGTTCTCACACCAGTCTAATGGAAATATATAGAAATACCACTTTCGACACTCGAATATAAATTCTGATGATGAAGCTTCAATCATCCAAACCATCTCCGGGCGACTAGAGTGTAATTCTATATCTATCCAGTATATTAAAACTTCGAATACCCGTGGATCAGACGTGTATGCAAAATCTATATATACTGATTTGTCCAAATTCAATATAAATAAATAATCAAATACGAATAATTGATATTAATTTCAAAACACACTTGAATTTCATTTTAAAAAATATACTCTTCACACTCGTTCAAGGATACTACTGATCCCATCTCTAACGAGTCATTCCCACTGGATATTACTAATCCAATTTCTGATGAATTCTTTCATATGGTTCTAATGTGTCTTGTTCTCTGAGCTTTGTAAACCAAAGCTCTGATACCAACTGAAACGACCCGAACTTCCCCGGTGAGGAAAGCCCGGATAGAGTCGAGAACAAGCCACAACAGAACGCAGACGGAAGAACATTTCATTGTATATTACAACAATTCCATCGGATTACAAGAATATGCAGAGTATAAATGAATAAATATTACACAGAAAATATCAAAGATTACAATACATTACATAGCAGTGGAAAATAACACAATCCACAACTAGGAGTAATACACGGATACAAAGCTTTCCGGATATCGTTCCAGCTGTAAACCAGGTTCCTGTGAATATAAATCTGCAAAACCAAAACTACTAGCTGCCCGTGCCAAAATAAGGGCACCCAAAGTTTAGGTTAAAACAATAAACTCCAGGTCAGTCATGGGACTGGTGTGAGAACTAAAATAGTTATTATTCTTTATTTTAAAGATCGGTAAATCAAGGGACCACGCCGTATAACACGGAACGGGTTTCCTCCCAAGAATACCAGTGCATAAAACAAACAGCGCAATGCTAAATAAAGAAAAATGAAGCTATTATAAGACCCAGGTCCCATCACACAATGCAATGCAAGCCGGAGGATAGAGTTTTACCTTATAATAGCCAAAGAATGCTTGATACATGAAATTTCATGTTTTATTATTGCTATAAGTGAAGAAATCAATTTCAAATCATAAGTATCAATCATAGGCGGCATGAATGCCCCATACCACTATGTCGCTATATATAAGTTATATAATCAAAATCGCAAAGTCACTTATTTGGAAATTGGGTTGCCATCTATGAACCGAGGCCAGGGATCGTCCTCTACCGATTCGAGACAATCTAGCCCATGTCTCAGGCAAGCGCGCAGACAAGCCTTGGATCGTCAGGGCCGGTCCACCGATGTGGATTAAAATACCTGAACACTGCGTCTCCCCGCCCTATGGGGCGTAAATGAGCCAACAAATTACTCCATCGGACCCGGATCGTCCGATCTAACCGAGGCACCTCGCAACAGCAACAACCACATAAGTCAAACTCGTCAGGGCGTGTAAAACCACTGACGCCACTTCTAGCTTGAAGGAAACGCATGCCCTACCTGAAGTCCTCTCCCGTTTCTGGTTCACAACCGGGGTGTGAGGCTCGCGAATCCACGTTACACAAAGCTGTGCCACACAGGCTGTGCTTTGATCATCACCACAAGACTTTTCTATTCAATAGAAGCCTTGATCAATTGCCACTTAGGAATGCCACACAGGCAATTCACTCCATGCGTTTGATATCCATCGATATATAACCCCTGAGCTCGTACGTCACAGAGAAGGGCGTTAAGCAAGAGAATAAATTCTCCGCCGCCAAACAGATATATATTTAATAGAAATCAACCACATAGAATAAAATCCAATGTAAGACACACAGTCCATTTACAAGTTCATTCTGGGTCTGAACGAAACCGGAGGCACCTAGTACCCCGCATATCCATCGATCTCCAAGTACGTCTGGACGATCACCAACTGATTCCCTCCTCTTGGGTGTACGACCCAATCAAGATCATCAGTAATCATCCAAACGACATGAAGACCTTCGGTCTTCAACCACCATCTTCATCTTCGACACCACATCGAATCAGTTATTCAGAATGGGATAAACCCGGTCTTTCTGAATAACTCGCGTATATAATAAACAAGTGTTACACAAACACAACATACGCCTCATTCCAATTCAGAATATTCTTTTATTCAAATATTCTTATACTTTGGGAAAGGTTACCATTAATTTTATCAAAGATAAATTCTTTAAATTTATTCTTTAATCTTCTTTGAATATCAATTCAAACTAGTCGGGATTAGCGAACTACACCGAAGTAATCATTTATTTTATTTCCCACTCCCAACCTATTCATCCCATGAAGCAAAACTGGTCATACTTCATATCTAACACCATAGTGTTATCGGTAAATTCAATTACCATTTCATGTTCAAATCTAATTAAAGATCTAACCATGGCCTGGAGCAAAATTGGTGATACTCCCTTCTCGATCTTTTCAATCTAATTAAAGATTCATTAAAACTCCACTTAGTTTTAATCTTTAACTGGGTTAAAGAATCAGTGTCATTTAAAACACGGTTCACGATAAACCCAAAATCACATTCCATTAATTATCGGGTTAAAGAACAAGTGTTATTTAAAACACAGTTCACGATAAACCCAAAAATCAATACCAATTCAATTCCAATTAAATATCATTTAATTGGTACACTTCATTAAATCCAAATAAAAAGATTTAATCTTTTTCTCAACTGGGTTTAAGAACAGTGTTAATGAAGACACCATTCACGACAAACCCAAATCACATTTGATATTAAATACAAGGCTCTGAATAGAAAATATATCCGCTTATATTCAATATCAAATTCTATGACCAACAAATATCGTATTGGAAATAATGATATATATATATCTTTCAAATTTCCGCAACAATATCTGTATAATCACAAAATCCCACATCGAAATATTCCGAAAACAATTTCGATCCAAATCCATTCCAATTCAATTATTGGAAATCCTGGTTATATTCCAAAATCATTTCAAATCCAATTTATTTATTTTTAAAAATAAATAAATTATTACTCTAGTTCAAAACTAGTTCATTTCGATAAAAATCTACTTTTATCTTTTCAAATAAGGAGTTTTTCATCCCAATTCTTCACAAATCATTTCTTATGATTTTACACAAATTATTGATATTTTTAATAATTTTATCAAGGCCCGTACAGTCGATTTCCATCAATGGCCATCGAACTACACTTACAACGACCTTTTCCAAATTTTATTTAGACATAATTCCAAATCCAACCATTAGATTTCTAATTTCTAATATTCGTTAGAAATCTCTTTTCGATACGAACCCAACGGTTTCGATTTTAGGGGAATCCGATGGTCGGATCTCCCGCAACGACAATTCGAAGTCAATGGTCGAAATTCACGAACTGCCGCAGCGCGGCGCGTTCTATTCAGGCCATTATATAATATATATAATATATACTTCGTTCATTTCCTTTTAAGACGTATTTTATAAATCGTTTTAAAATTCGTTTTCTAAACGATTTCAACTTCTTTTCAAATTCAAATCAAAATTGAAATTTTCCTTATAAATTCGATTTAAATTCATTTCAAATTGATTTCAATTCAAATCGATTTTCATTTCAATTTCAATACGTTTTAAATTCAATTCAAAACGATTTCAATTCTATTTCAATCTAATTCGAATTTCAAATCTATTCAATTCAATGTCAATTCAATTTGAATTCTATTCAATTCAATTTCTGTTCAATTAGAATTCCATTCAATTCAATTTCTATTCGATTTGAATTCTATTCAATTCAATTTCAATTCGATTATTGAAATCACTTTTCAATATTCATTTAAAAATGACTACAATCGATTTAAATATCGTTCATGTCAAAATGGCGTCAATCTAATCAACACGGCTTCATATATTTCTATTTTCCAATATTCTATTTCAAATATCACTTTTCAAATATTTCTATTTCAAAACAGGAATGAGGCCCAATCAATTACCATATAATGTTAATTATATGGATTTCCTATAACACATGTATAAAATAACAACGATAAATAATCAACCATCATCCATAGTGCACCACACAACTGCATAAGCATTAAATATAAATAATTAACGCTTACACAGTCTGTCGACCAATCGATCGACATACAGCTAAATAATTGGGATTAGTGTACGCCAAATATCATCCCAAAACCCGTGTGGGGTTTCAAACAATCAAACATAGATTTTATTTGTGCAGTTGGGCGATGTGTAAAATTTATCGTCCCAATCAATATCAATCAAATCAGTGTATATAAACAAATCTCCGATTTGTTTATAAATATTTCATTTCATATACACGTTAAAAATTCTATTTTTAACTATAAAATATTTTCCACTATAAAATATTTTATTTCCTTTCACATCACATCACACAATCAACTACACATCAAAATCAAACAAACAAGCATACAAGCCGTCCATGGTCTGTGGACGACGGGTGTCGGGTGCTACTAAACACCGTCTGCATCCTAGTATATATTTTAACTAGAAAACAAAATTAAAAGGTGAGAAGTTCTCACTGATTAGCTAAACCAACGCCACGACTCTTCATATGTAGAAATCTTCATCGTTCTCGCCTTTTGTCACTTTCGTTGCCCGTAGCCACTACATATATAAAAATTGAATTTTTACTTTGCTATTCAATATATAAGAATTGAAATTTTACTTTGCTATTCAATATATAAAAATCGAATTTTTACTTTGCTATTCAATAAATAAAAATTGAATTTTTACTTTCTTTCTAAAATATAAAAATTATATTTTTAACCTTTCTATCATATAAAGATTATATTTTTAATATATACATCTTATAAAAATTTCGCCTTTCTACTTATAACAACATCGTCTTTACTTCACTAAGAATCAAATCTTTATAGAATTAAAAAATCAAATCTTTTTATTGCAAAAATCTCGTCCTTTCAATTTGGTAGAATATATAAAACTGATTTATATTTCAAAAAAATCAGAAAATAAACAAAGCCATTTTAATTATCCTAAACTGAGTATTTAAAGTAAATTAAAATAAAAATAAGATAAAAAAAAGAACTTACAGCGTCTAGAAGAGGGGGGGTCTCGAGCTGACGGAGCTCGCGTCGGAGCTGCAGAGGGTCGGAGGGGGCTCGAGCGCGGAGGACTACGGAGGGGGGGTTGCGTCGCGGTGTCACAGGGTGGTTTGGGGGGGCTCAGGGGTCTCGAATTGGGGGGGGGACGTCGATCGACGAGGAGGGGAGAAGAAGAAGGTGGTGCGGAGGAGAGGTGGCACGGCGGTGGGGCCTTCTGGCGGTGGCGCACAGACGAGGTCGGAGGGGTTAAGCGCGATTTTTTTTCTTTTTCCTTCTAATTTGGTCAACGAGAGGGAAGAGGGAATATAAGGGAGAGAGAGAAATAATATATATTTTATTATTTAATTAATTCTAAAATGCAACTTTTATTTTCAACCTCGAAAAGAGACCCATCGCTTGTCGTCCATAGCTAATTACCCCCATTCCGAACACAATGGGATATGTATAGCAAGCTGATTCGATCATTTCGATCAGTTTTCGTCTAAATCAAAATATAACTCTATATATTGAATTTGAACGCGCATTTCAATTTACTAGGGTCACATACTAACTCTAAAAATTCCCGAAAAATATGTTCTTTCTTCGTATTGACGATACGGTCCTAACAAAACTAGTTACGTTGAATTCTGAGACCGTTTGAAAAATGGTCATTTTCCAGTCGATTAAAATCAACTAAAACTGATCAAACGCATTTTCCTATGCCACGCTCACATATTGATTCGAAAAATTATGAAATTTGAAACATAGAAATAATTTGACATCCCGGATCCAACAAAAGTGGTTTCGTCGAAAACCGAGGTCGTTTGCAAAATGGTCATTTTCTAAGGGCCGAAATTCCATAGCGACTATTCTGAAATTTCAACTGGACATAACTTTTTATCCCCGCTATGAAATTTCAATTTTTCTGATTCGTTGGAAAGATATTCACAAATAGATTCAAATATTTTTGGTTTCACTAAAATCCGGTTTATTTTGCACCCGGTATGTTCAATTGAAATTTGAAATCGAATTATCGAACTACCGCGCCATTTTCAATTCCTTTTATAATTATAAATAAATATTTATATTCCAACAACGATCTATATAAATATATTCGTTCGAATTCCATTCAAAATAAATTTCTCGCCATTATTGTTTAAAATAATTCATTTTAAATATTCAAAATTCGCTAATATTGCCAAAATAAAAATTTTCAATTGGCTCAGATTTCCGGGTTATTACATGACACAAGCAAATACCTCTCCTAACCTTGTGTTCCCAGACTAACAGATTTCAAATGCACAGATTTCAGATCAACATGTTTGCAAACTAACAGAGCAGATTTACACATTCACAGGTTTACAAACTAATATAGTAGATTTACGAATTAACATGTTTACGAATTAACAGGTTCACAGATTAATGAATCAGTTGTCCTGATTATCAGATTTACAGATTAATAGATCAGATTGTACATATTCAACATATACAATAGGTTAAGTTTGTCGGGTCTATATACAGATAACCCACCCCATCTGTTTATTAATATTAACTTAACCCCTCCCACTTATTCAAGCAAGTTTACTTAACCCTACTCAATTTAACAGGTTCATGTAACCCCTACATATTCAATTACATTAAGTATTCCAAGTTGACAAATTATTATCATTTCTGGTTAGTGCACCAGACCTCTCACATTAGATTCACCACCTGTGGATGTTGGATAGGTTGGGCGGTTCCGGGCAGACTTCTACCACAAGTGTAATCTATCCTCGTGTCTGAGTACTATTTCATATATACGCACTAGGCTCACATTAGATTCACCACTTGTGGATGCTGGATATACCGGGTGGTTCCGGGCAGACTTATACCACAGGTGCAATCTAACCTAGTGCCTAGGCGTGGTTCAGTTTTAGGCATATTCATTCTTAAATAATTATCCATGTTCATCATAGTTTTTTTTTCAATTACAGTATTCAGTTTCAACGGATTAAACAGGCTTTACAGACTCTTTACTGTTCAATTAACATATTTCGCTTAATCATAAAGTAATCCCACAAATTTGCGTGCCCTAAATTACGGTCATAATTCACAATATAACATTTGCCCCAAGTTTTGTTCAAATTGCATAGTACAGGTTATGCCCTAAAAACCCCAGTCATGATTCATAATACAAACTATGCCCAAAATAAAGTTTTGGATTATAGTGTATGCCAATTACCCAAAATCCCAATTTAGGCGTGTTCACAGTTATCCCTATTTCGTTATAGGTTTTCAAGCCCTTTTCCCAAGTCATATATTATTATGCATAATATTCCCTTTCTTCCAAGGTATAAATCATCATATATAGTATGCCCCCAAAATTAGGCCTTAAATTACAACATGTATTATGCCCCCAAATCCCATGTCATATTTTCCAATACACTTTATGCCCCAAATTTATATTTACCAACGATTCCCAATTTCGCGCATTCACATATTTCAGCATTAGGCCTAGGCTCGAATGTAGCCTGGCTATTAAAATAAATAAAAAAGAAAGAAGAATAGAATAGGAATAGAACCAAAAGTAACATAAATGGGCATATGATAGTAGAAATAGGCATATAAGAACAGATATGATGAACAGATATAGACATATAAGAACAGATTTGATTAAAAGAAATAAGCATATGATGAACAGATTTGATGAACAAAATAGGCATAGTCTCAGATTCAGGTTTATTAACATGTCAGGATTACAATCAAATTTCAGATCTAAAAGTAACATGAACTCATCGAGATTTAGAGAAAAGAACTAGGCTTTGTTATTGCAAGTCTTAATCTTCGAAAACTCCTAATCTGGTTTGTCTTGGCTGAGAAGAAAGTCTATTTTAATTTAGATTAGGGCAGCATGGTGTCACCATGGATTAGGTGTGGAGAAAATAATAGGTCTAGGGTCCCTTATATAGCATTGGAGTCAACGAACCAGGCCATGAATCAGTCCAGAACCAGAAAAACGAATCTACCCAGATCTGGCCCAGGGAGAGGGGGTCGACACCCACAAGCGGGAATTTTCCCGCTCAGCCCGCTTTGGTTGGATTTTGATTTATGAACTATTTTGAAGGTTCTAGAATTATTATATACACACACACACACACACACACATATATATATATATATATATATATATATGTTCTTCCTTATGCGTATACAAACTTCTAAGGCTTATAACTTCTTCATACAATATCCATTTTACACAAACTCGAACTCTATCCCAAGCAGAATTCCGATACGAACGCAATGGCGCAGCCCATTTCCCTTAATTCTTCTTCTAAAAATTAAGTATTCTTTAATTTTTCACTTTTTATATTCCTGGAAAATACGGGGTGTTACAACAACTGGATGGATATTTACATTAGGAGGCGCTGCTGTGCCTTGGGTACCAACAAGTTAAGATAATGATTATAAGACACTAAATTAATAATCCCATAATATTTAGTGTTGGATTCTACAAGAACAAAGGATGGATACATATCCTTAATAAGTCTAGAAACCTTAAAAGGTGTATCGCAGAAACACCTTAAGAGACTTACCTATATGAGTATGGATATCAGGCCATTTCCTAGAAAAGTAAGACCTCTTTCTAAAGTGGACTCATGAACCAAGATTAAAGGACATGGACATTAACGTGCTGAGCAATAAAGAACACTATAACTAAGGAAATCAATATGTGTGATTGTTCTGATTTTGTCCTTAAGGGGTAGTTGGTTCAAGATTCGTTCACCATAGAATCTCGATATAACTTTGAATGGTTTACACTAAGTAAATGTTCAAATCCAAAAGATACCTTTTATTTATGTGTTGTTTCAACGATGATGCAAAACTTGATCTTAGAACTACATAGGCTTGATCCCACTTGGGTATGTTGGAAGTCACATTAGTGATTTAACCGTCCACTTTATTTGTTTCCTTATTTCGAAAATTAGGGGAGATTGCTACAAATTTCAAAACATGATTTGGGGTTTGGGTTTGTCTTGAATAGGGAAGAATGGAAGGAAGAAGTATGGGTATGGGGATTAGTCCCACATCATGAAAGTAAAAATTTGTTTCAATGTACTTAAGTAGTCTTCTCACAAGTGTATTGAGGCCTTGGGGCACCCAAATTTTTACTTTGTTGTGAGGAGGGATGTAACACCCCATGTCCATTAATATTACTCTCAAAGGGATTACATTAAGTTTCATGGAGCGTTATAAGTAAACAGAACGGAATATTACAAGACGGATAAAGTAGTTGTAATGGCCCGAATTTCTGTACTCTTTGAGTCGACTAATAACACCACATGTCCAACCCAAATTACACAGAAATACGAATCATTATTAGAAATAAGTTAGAGGATGAGAAATAGAAAGAAAGAAATGTTAGAATAGAAGAAAACGAAGATCACAAACTCACAGCGGAACGAGAAAAATATATTAGATACCATAAAACTTTGAAATACAAATCAGTATCTGTATATACATACCATTATCAGAGCACAACGGTTATCCATGGAACAGTTATAAACACCCTGTTTCTAGATACAACACAATACACAGCGGAAAATATGATAATCTATAGCTAACTGGTGAAGCCTCCTACTTCAATCTCCTCCAGGTGAATCTGTAAAATCCCGACTACTTGACTGTCCGTACAAATTTGGCCACCCAAGAGTTTAGGGAAAACAAACAA
Organism: Allium sativum; assembly: GCA_030737875.1. Lineage (NCBI taxonomy): Eukaryota > Viridiplantae > Streptophyta > Magnoliopsida > Asparagales > Amaryllidaceae > Allium > Allium sativum. The sequence goes on along the minus strand of CM060909.1, from coordinate 374,835,664 downwards.
AATAAACTCTGGGTCAGTCATGGGACTGGTGTGAGTAAACTCCAACCATTTTGTGAACTTCTAAATTCCTTTCGAAAGAAATGATAATCGTAAGATCGATCCACACATAAACACAGATGGTTTTTACCATACGATAACCAAAATATTCTTGATATCAAATCTAGTGATATTATAATAACGTCTACATCAAATAAATAGAATCTAGTGGAACGCTTGCATCACACGCTCCATATATAATATAAAATCAGAAAAACTACAGGGCACTTATTGGAGATTGGATTTCCAACATGACAAGGTATGGGACCACCTTACAATAGTGTATCTCTAGAGGCGAATACAGTGGGTTCAACAAGAACGTCTTGCACCCCGGCCCACACATGATCGACCACTCATTTCGCTTGAGTGTATCGAATGTATATCACCAACGGTTGGGATCAGCAACCGTTTCCCGAAAGGAACAGCATTGATAGATTTAAAGAAGCAAATGGAATTTCTCTAGATAGGTGATTATACATCCTAATGGGTGCGACCCACATAGCCATGTTTCCTGCCCGATTTTTGTCAAATTCCCAGTTGTGAGGCTTGAGGTTTTAATTATATTCCAGAACATCTGGCCACCATTCACTTTGAATGCCACATCATCAGATCCATTGGAAATCACTAATTGATTCCCACAAAAATACTCAGATTGTTAGGCTAAAGAAGTTTCCCTTCTTTGCCACCAACTTCGTACGTTTGAAGGAACCAACATACGTAATCCCTTTGGAAATACTCTGTCAGACACTCGTCCATACAAGTTGTCCTGGGTCTGGACAAACTGAAAGCACCGTTCTATTAATCCATCTTAGGCAATTTTTGCCTAGCATTAACAGAACAGCCCTTGCACTTTACTTCGTCTTCAATTTTCTTCAGTATAAGTTGATTCATAACGCTTATACCAATACAGAGTGGTTTTCAGATATTAAATCTGAACCCGGTCTCTCCATATTGATAACGAAGGTATAAAATAAATCAAAACTTTGATAGTTGGTGATTTAACTATCAAAGAAACATCCATATAATCAACGGTCCTATTTCCAATTGGAAATTTCTACCGATCAAGCATCAAACAACACTGGTCCCCTTTTAATTTAATTTCTTATTAAATTATTATTTCCAATCCCTGTCTCTTAATTCCTCGTTGACAATTCATTTCATTTTCTATGTGCAGAAAATATCTCTCATTTTATTTGGGAAAACATTTCAAATTAACGCAATGGTATAAAACATCGTTATTATAACTCAACCCACTAATCATTTATTAGCTAACTATATTGCTTAACCAAGTTTCACCATCGAACCTTAACCATTCCTCCATCGATCATGAAGTCAATCAAGTTGGGGTATATTTACCTCTCAGACCTTAACTGAACAACATTCTCAACTTTGAAATAGTCAAAGCTCACAACTTTAAACAAACCGTCGCTTACGTGACTCTCGGATTCGATCTAAGAACACACTTTCTTTGCAGAAAAATATTGATTATAACAGTAGCGTTATAATCACTGTTTCCAAATATTTGATTTATAAAACATTGCTTTTAACAACATGGTTACAATCGCTGTGTAATATTATAGAACATTTACTATAACAATAGCATTAAGATCGCTGTTTAGATTTACAAACATTTACTATAACGACAACGTTAAAAATCGCTGTTAAAATTTTACAAGACATTTATTATAATGGAAGCGTTAAAATCGTTGTTTCAATGTTTGGTTTATAAAATGCAACTTGTATTTATTTATTTCAATAAACAGCTTTCTCTCGAATAATCTATATTCGATTTATATTCCGAATTTTGAGATAAAATTCATCGCTTTCTTTTAAAACGATTACCCATTTCCCCTTTCTCATTCAACTTCCAGTTTAGATTCATATTTCCAATCTAAATTTCCTTTACAGATAATTCATTTGTAAAATATTTTCTTTAACCCATTATTCACTTTAATCGTGAATATATTCCTTTTGTATACAATATTCTTTTAAAACCAAATTCTATTTTTAACTTTTATTTAGAAATTCCCAAACAAATCTAAATTTATTTCAATCGTTCAAAATTTCGTTTATGATTTCCTTTATAATTTACTAAGTTTAAATCCGATTCCCACTTCCATATAAATTCAAAATTGAATTTACATTTCAATTTATCCAACGATACACCTAATTTATAAATTCGTTTAAAATCAACTTCTTTTTTTAATAAAACAAGTTTCTACCTTTTTTTTTCTTTACTCAATATGATATTACATTTCACTTGTTGGAAAAATATATTTCCTTTTTAAACCTCAAATTTTATTTACTATATTCGAAAATATTTTACAGTATCTAGAATACCAAGTTTCTAAGGCCAGGATAACCTATCCAATCATGGGTTTATATAACACATCATATATCACAATCAAATAAAAACAGTAATATAAGTGTTGAGGAATCCAGTTGGATCCCTCCAACCTGTTTCCCTGCATCCTCATATGTTGATGAACATCAATAACATTAATTTCACATTAATATGAAATGTCATGGTGGACAGAATTAATAATCGATTAATGATATAACTATATCAACCAATTTTATCAACCATGCAAACAAACAACCATATCACGGTATAAAACTACTATAAATAGATTTAAAACTCGTTTACATAAAAATATGAACGAGGCAGAGTTAGTGAGTTTACTCACCTCGTTTTGTGGTTGACGGTTCTGATTTTATTTCGTTTACACTCAAACAGCAGTTGAACTTACCACAAACTCTAGTAGCACTGCTCTCAGTCACATTAGTGCCACAACGTAGATCTCGTTGTTATGATTCCAACGTGGTTTAGTTCACTTGGGTCTGTTTACATATGAAGTAATTATCAATGCTATCAAGTTAAATCGATTTAAACTAAATTTAATTAATTATTTTTTTATTTACCCTTAAATTCTAATCAACTGTTAATTATCATCCTTATCCTTCAGTCTTCTTAAATCAAACAGCACCCTAGTTACTTTAACCGAACCTACCATATCAATTAATTACCAAAGCCTACCTTTAGTTGTGTTAGAATGGATGCCTTATATATATTAGTACATGAAATTTACTGGTGGAACTTTTCTTGCATGAGTCATCGTATAAAGTGAAAATTGGTCATATATAATATGGGTATTTTAACTAAAATGAACTTAAATTTTATAATTTTTCATCAATTCCTCATTACGCATGACCCTGGCGTAGCCCAAAACCAAAAGTAACCCGAGTAGCAGCACCGTAAACAGAAATGGGATTATCATACTAGGTACGAGATATGGCAATAACGTCGTTAGTATATGGAATGTACTGACCTCTGACGTTGAGTCTGAACGTTGTTCGGATCGGCATGGTGTACACATCTCAGTCTGATCACTTCCGACAGAGATGGCCGGCTGTGTAAAGTTTCTGACGTGGATATGATTTCAGTTCCATTTATAATCCGACCAACCCATGACTGAGACGACTGCCATCGACTAGCAAACCGACGTTACCACCTACTTTGGCTATTAGCACCCGTCCCAAACTTGAACGGTGCCCTCTTCCCATTCACGAACCAAGCCAGTTCTCCAATGTTCCATCATGTCGCTACTGTACAAGTGCCCATTCCTTCTCATTCCATTATCCAAAAACAAAAACTCAATATATCCACACAGCTCTTCTCCATAATCTCCCCTTAATCATTTCTTAATCACTTTCATTTCTCTTAATCCCACGCTCATTCTTTCTCTTTCCCGAGAACACTTCAAACATCTCCAGAAAATGGCGCATCTTCCATAAATTCATTCTCCTTCATTTCTTGATGAATTCGAGCGACGTCGCCACCGTTAAGCTCTCCTCACCACGCTTTCCGACTTCCTCACCTCAAACTTTGACCCGTAGCTCCACTATGGAATGCGACTTCGGCCACCGCGTACAGATGCTACAAAATTTGCGAATCCTTTTTGACAGTATATCCTACCATTCGATTTCTTGTCCAAGCCTCCACCTACTGTATGTATATATAATCATGCGGAAGAACAAGACGTGGGACTCTTCCAGAACGATGCTTCGGTTATGAGGTTAGGGAATCAAAACGGTTTTAAATTTTGTTTTGGAATTCTAGTGTTTAATGGTTACAGAGGATATGTTCTGTTCTGTTGTGCGATAGCGAGAATAAGGGGTCGGTATTTAAAAGAGGAAGAAGATTGAGGGGCACGACTGAAATAACTTGAAAAGCACGGAAATAAATAGCTTGGGGATCACGGTTCTGATGGCGTGAATAACACGGTTTCTAATGCCATGGTTAGCACGGTTCTAATGGCTTGGCTCACACGGATCTTCATTTGCGTGGCACACATGGTTACAAGGATTGGGAGGCACACTAGTTAGTTAAGCTTAACAAGGCATGTATTGATCTCAGCAAACAAGATGGCATAACATGCGGAATTTTAGGTTTGCATAGCAATTTAGACCCTGGCATGTGTGTTAGTTTAGCTGAATGTAATCTAAAATTTCTCTTTTTCCATTGTATTATTTTATTGTAGCATGTTAAGAATAACCATTAAAATATTTCAGTATTAGGAATATATATAAAAAAGGGAATATAACTTATATAAGTTTGTACCTGTCCATTTATTTGAAAACCATTTTAGTGTCAGTTTGAAACAAGATTTGTCTATAAAGTGGTGTATTTAATTCATTACCCCTTTTTTCTACTTTATCGATCGCTCCGGACAGAAATAAAAATATGACTGTGACAAGCAATATGCCACGATTCCAAAAATATAATAATATCGGTAGTTTAACTTATATTATGAAACACCAAAATATTGATATAGGGCGCAAAATACTCCAAAATAAAAAGTTGCGTATTTAATTAATTAAAATTACAGTAAAATTCTAAAAATTAGATTATAACTATGCCTCAAAAGAATCTTGTCCAAATTCAAGACCGATATTTAAATATATTTAAATAACCGTTATGGCTTATATACGATTTCATAGCGACTTTCTGAAAATTTGATTTGGACGTAATTCACAATATATAAGTCGAAATCTCGATTTTTCACTTCCATTAGAAAAATATAATCAAATAGATTCTAACGTTTCTTGTTTCAAAGAAATCCGACTTATTTTGAATCCTGTATATCTAATTTAAGTTCAAAACGTTAAATTACGAACTGCCACGACTTTACGAGCTCGTTTATAATTTAATTATAAATTATACGTTTAAATATCGTTTTATCAAATAATTTCTATATATAACTCAAATAAAATATTTAAAATAAATTTAAATATTCATAAATCAACGGCTGAAAATCCGGGTCGTTACAGTAGTACTTGAAAATTTTATAACTTTATTTGCAGCGGAAACTTCGAAACAACAGAACCAAGTACATAATATCAGTCTTGTACAAATGCCTTCAGAGTAAATAATTTTAAATCCATAACCCCCAATAGAAAATGTCATAAGCAGAATCAAAGCCAAGCAATACATCTTTCAACTTCAAACTGGAAGAAAGAGACATCTGAACTAAGCTTGAGTATTTCCTCCCTGAGAACCTGGGGGGAAACGAAAAGAAAAAGAGGCGAAACAAACTTGGTCAGACATAAGTCTGGTGAGTCCAGTGACTTTAACAATATAATCATTGAAGTAATAGGATAAGAACATAAACTGGAAAGTAAGAAATGACTGTACATAAGCACGCATGAAAAGGTAGGCAAGATGAATAAGATAAACGTTGATTGTGCTTCTAATCACTATAAGATAATTCCTACACTACACCAATGCTAGTTACGTCGCACCCTTACTAGTCCCATACCGAAAGTTGATCCCCATCTTATAATTGGTAGTCCTCAGGCATAACATCTAGTAAGAGGTATCCACCCAATACAATCCTTACTTGGCCATACTAAATACTAGATGTCCCCACACTACCCCCTTATCGCTTAATCGATCGGCTCCTTAACTCGTATGTATTCATTACTTGTGTCATTCGGCCCCGTTTCTTTGTAGATACCTGTGCTGGTCCCACCATGGGGTGTATCAATCCCTATGATGGCAACCCGACACAATTCAAGATGCACAGTGTATGACTAATAATACCCAGTGCCTGCTTTTTCCACTCCGGAGCACGTGCACGCCCGTACTCCGTCGGAACCTACACTAACGCACCACCCGCCGCTATTTTGACCGCTTATAATCATCCCAGTAATCGTGCCCTACCCTGCCTAGTTTAGGGTACCGTGATAAATCTATGTAGGTTACCGCTGAAATGGGTCCCTGTTACTAGGGTTTCCTAATCAACATGTTATGACAGTTAAGTGTTCTCAATTTAACCTAACACCATCCATTTGTTTTAATTAAGATGTTGTATTGGTTAAGTGTCGCCTGTTCATATGTTACTTAACCTTTCCATTGATTCACGCATGTTCATTTAACGGTTAAGTTTGTGGGCCTATATATACTAATATTACCCACCTACCCAAGATTTACTTAACCCTTCCACTTATCTAGTCCATATGTATTATTGGTTAAGCTTGCCTTAACCCTATCCACTTTGTTCAGGTAATATTGGTTAAGTTGTCTTCTTACCCATGTTAACTTAACCCCACCCACCTAACTCGTTTAGGTATCATATTCATCTTTGATCTGCATTAATTAGTTATTAATGCACATACCTCTCACATTAAGTCGATCACTTGTGGCCACTGGATATGTCGGGCGGTTCCGGTTAGCCAGACTTAACCTCGTGTCTAAGCATCTAATTTATGCCTTTGACCTCTCACATTAGACTGCCATTTGCGGTTGCTGGATATGCCGGGTGGTTCCGGGCAGTCTTATACCGCAAACCAAGTCTAACATCGTGTCTTAGGCATTCATCTTTTAGCCATTTTACATATTTACTGTACAAGTCTAGATTTATATCCAAATTATCCATAAGTGTGGTCAATTCAAGTTATGCCACATTTACTTGTTATGCCCAAAATTACTTAATTAAGTTATACCCAATTCCCCGCGTTTCAATCGCACGTACCACAAGGTCCAAAAATAAAACGGAGAGGGATAGAGGAGAAACGCAAGAATTGACATAAGGAACAAAATAGGCATGTAAAGGTGTACCCAACTCAAGAATCATGTTTCCAATAGACATGTTGTACATTAACAATAAGTATGGCTAAACTGAGTGTTAGACCAAAAAATGGTCCTAACACCCAATTGATCACATTTTGCAGAGAACATTGAGGAATCATGAACTAAAAGCAAGAAAAATCAATCAACACACAAGTTTTATAGTGGTTCGGCGTAACAAGCCTACATCCACTTAATAGTTTCTCATTTCATTCTGGAATTACAATTACCATGAATATTGACACTAAAACACCCAAATACAATGAATAATTCTCTCTGAATTCATTGGTTCTCATTGGAGAAGAAGGTGGTTATTCATAGGGAATTCGTCCATGGCAGATGTGAAGAGATAAACTGCCCAAAAGTCCCTTGAAATCTCCACGAAATGATGTATTTATAGGTGAATGGAGGTTGCTCCTGGGACCAGTTCGGGTGTGATGTGGCAGCCATCGAACGGGTCATGGAAAGTAGTAGGAGACGTGGAGAAACAGTTTCTAGATCATGGGCTGCAACGTATAAGTAGATCCGAATGATAAGCCTAGAAAATAGGAGCACATTGAGGAGTGGTTGCAGCTTCAGGCGGTTTGGGTAGAGGATACTCCGATCCGATCCAGAGAGGGATCCGATCCGATCGAATCCGAAAGGAGGGATCCGATCCGATCCGGAGAGGGGGATCCGATCCGATCCGATCCAATCCGAAAGGAGGGATCCAATCCGATCCGAAAGGGGGATCCGATCCAGTGACATTTGCATGTACAATTCAAGTTTTCCAACCTTCTATCACTCCATCCAAGTGATCATCAATCAATGTAAGTTCATACTCAAATTCCTGGCTTTGGGTAGCCTGGTTAGAAAGAAGGCTAACATTTTGCCCCCCAAAGTACATCTTATCGTAGATGAGATGTGCTTTGAATAAGTCGATCTGAATCTTTTTGAAACGTCATCCACCATTGAGGAGGCTTTACCAGATTATTGCGTCCTATTGAGCAGTCCCATCATATGGATTTTTTTTTCTGTATAAATGGATTGTCATATATCGCACTACTTCCGTTGATGCTTACCAGGCCAAATTCCATGGCTAGGGTGGTCAAGTTGATCAATTAATCGTCTAGATCTCGTCGAATCAAGAGGTTGAATTCCTTCATCATAAGTCACATAGGATCGTTGGCTTCCGTATGAGATCATACATGCACAAGTTAATGCCAAATGACGTTGTCTTCCTATGCAAGTCAAGTGTATTACTAAGTCAGGCTTTCTATTATGCATAAGTCAATGTGTGAAGTAGTCATCGAAGTCATAGGGTAGTATCAGAATCTTCGGGCCTTCATCTAGCATCTGGCTAATTAGGATATAGTGCTTCAGGATTGGCATATGGATCTCTCATTTGTGCTTGGATTTGGACTATCTCGATATCTGGATATTAATCTAGAGCTCCCTGATTACATCGAATCAAGACAATAAGGCATCAAAAGCCATGACACTCTTGATCGTTTTGTAATCCTGTGATCACATACGAAGCAGCACGAGATGTTAAAAATATGCAAGTCAGAAGTTGGTAGGATCATCACAATTGTAAGGTATCAGAGGAGTTTATCACACTCTCCATTTGATGCAGCTTCGGATCAAGTCTTGGATTCATGATTGATCTGTTAGTGGGATTTCTTGAATGGTCGGGATAAATCATATCATATTCCAGAGATATAGCTTATATGTTCTGAATTATGCACAAAGTCAGGGTCATATTCAAATTCAGTCTGCGAGTTAAATCTCATGCTCCTAACTTTAGTGGAGGACAAATGAAGTCAACGTTTATGCCCCCAGCATCGATGGGGGTTGGACCAGGTCAATAATACATCTAGTCTTCTAGTTATTTTACTTTCCATTATCACATTAGGTTAGAGCCGTAGGTTAGGCAATCGTAGTCGACCCAAGTCATTCTATACTCTTTCTCAAGTCAGCAAGAGTTGAAGTTGTATGCATGAATGGTCGAATCATGTTCACTTTGGTGTCATCTCGTCTCTTTAGTCAGAAAAAGAGGATTGCCTTATCGAGTGTCAGCAAATTTAGATACTCTCCTTGCATTAGCCACAGAGTTGAGTGTGCTCGTCAATCATGCAAGCAAGGAACATTGCTAGGGAGATGTTCGAGCTCCATTGTTTCATGATTTGGCATAATCTGAAACAGCCATCATAGTCTTGCTGAGTCTATCTCTCATGCTTAGTTCCATTGAGCTTGACAATCAAGATCGCGGGCTTCGTCAGTGAAATTAGACCTTTTTGGAATTTTACATTCCTATCTGTCTTTTCTGGGGCTTTCCTTTTGTCTTTATCATTTCAAGAGTCGGATGATGCTCTATTCACCGTCATGAAAACATTGAAAATGTTTATATCAATATTAGTATCCTCTTGTTGCAGGAATCTGTCTTAGGATAGGATTCACAACCTTCTCTAGGAAAATCTAATGGTATAAAGATATTGAGTTTTGTTCCAGAGGTGAATCTGCCAAGGCCATTTGGTGGGTCTTTGTAACGACCGGGAATTTCGCTCGATCCGAATCAGTCGCTAAACCGACCAAGACCGTACGAAACGCCAGATTGTTTTGAGAACACGACAAATTAGAACGCAGACGGAAGAACATTTCATTGTATATTACAACAATTCCATCAGAATATAAGAATATACAGAGTATGAATAAATATTACACATTCGGTAAATATCAGAGATTACAATACATTACATAACAGCGGAAAATAATACAATACAAACTAGAAGTAATACACGGATACAAAGCTTTCCGAGTATCATTCCAGCTGTAAATCAGGATCCTGTGAATATAAATCTGCAAAACCAAAACTACTAGCTGCCCGTGTCGAAAATAAGGGCACCTAGAGTTTAGGTTAAAACAATAAACTCCAGGTCATACATGGGACTGGTGTGAGAACTAAGACAGTTATTAATCTTTATTTTAAAGTTAGGTAAATCAAGGGACCACGCCGTATAGCACGGAACGGGTTTCCTCCCAAGAATATGAGTGCATAAAACAACAGCGCAATGCTAAATAAAGAAAAATGAAGCTATTATAAGACCCAGGTCCCATCACACAATGCAACACAAGCCGGAGGATAGGGTTTTACCTTATAATAGCCAAAGAATGCTTGATACGCTAAAAACAACTCATTTGATACTATAATAAGTGCATAGTGTATAAAACAATTTCAATCATAAGTATCAATCATAGACGGCATGAGTGCCCCATCCCACTATGTCGCCATACTAGGCTCTACAATCAAAAATGCAAAGTCACGTATTTGGAAATTGGATTTCCGTCTATGAACCGAGGACAGGGATCGTCCTCTACCGATTTGAGACAATCTAGCCTACCATGTCTCAGGACCCAGACTCAGGTGGGCCCTTGGATCGTCAGGGCCGGTCCCCCGATGTGGATTAAAATTCCTGAACACTGCGTTTCCCCGCCCTATGGGGCGTAAATGAGCCAACGAATGACTCCATCGGTCCCGGATCCACCGATATAACCGAGGCGCCTCGCAAACCAACAACCACATAAGTCAAACTCGTCAGGGCGTGTAAAACCACTGACGCCACTTCTAGCTAGAAGGAGACGCATGCCCTCATTGATGTCCTCTCCCATTTCTGGTTCACAACCGGGGTGTGAGGCTCGCGAATCAACGCTACACAAAGCTATGCCACACAGGCCGTGCTTTGATCATCACCACAAGACTTTGCTTTTTAACAGAAGCCTTGATCAATTGCCACTCAGGCGTGCCACACAGGCAATTCACTCCATGTGTTTGATATCCATCGATATATAACCCCTGAGCTCGTACGTCTCAGAGAAGGGCGTTAAGCCAGAGAATAAATTCTCCGCCGCCAAACAGATATATATTTAATAGAAATCAATAACACAGACTGAAATCCAATGTCAGACACACAGTCCATTTACAAGTTCGTTCTGGGTCTGAACGAAACCGATGGCACCTAGTACCCCGCATATCCATCGATATCCAAGTACGTCTGGACGATCACTAACTGATTCCCTCCTCTTGGGTGTACGACCCAATCAAGATCATCATTAATCACCCAAACAACGTGAAGACCTCCGGTCTTCGACCACCGTCTTCATCTTCGACACCACGTCGAATCAGTTATTCAGAATGGGATAAACCCGGTCTTTCTGAATAACTCGCGTATATAATAAACAAGTGTTACACAAACACAACATACGCCTCATTCCAATTCAGAATATTCTTTTGTTCAAATATTCTTATACTTTGGGAAAGGTTCCCATTAATTTTATCAAAGATAAATTCTTTAAATTTATTCTTTAATCTCCTTTGACTATCAATTCAAACTAGTCGGGATTAGCGAACCACACCGAAATAATCATTTATTTTAATTTCCCAATCCCAACCTATTCATCCCATGAAGTAAAACTTGTAATACTTCATATCTAACACCACGGTGTTATCGATAAATTCAATTACCATTTCACGTTCAAATCTAATTAAAGATTTAACTATCGCCTGGAGTAAAACTGGTGATACTCCATTCTCGATCTTTTCAATCTAATTAAAGATTCATTAAAACTCCACTTTGTTTTAATCCTTAACTGGGTTAAAGAATCAGTGTCATTTAAAACACGGTCACGATAAACCCAAAGTCACATTCCATTAATTATCGGGTTAAAGAACAAGTGTTATTTAAAACAATGTTCACGATAAACCCAAAACTCAATACCAATTCAATTCCAATTAAATATTATTTAATTGGTACACTTCATTAAATCTAAATCTAAATAAAAAGATTTAATCTTTTTCTCAACTGGGCTTAAGAACAGTGTTAATGAAGACACTATTCACGACAAGCCCAAATCACTTTTGATATTAAATACAAGGCTCTGAATAGAAAATATATCGGCTTATATTCAATATTAAATTCTACGACCAACAAATATCGTATTGGAAATAACGATATATATATATATATATATTTCTTTCAAATTTCCATAACAATATCTGTATAATCACGAAATCCAACATAAAAATATTACGAAGACAAATTCGATTCAAATCCATTCCAATGCAATTATTGGAAATTCTGGTTTCATGTAAAACCATTTCAAATCCAATTTATTTATTTTAAAAATAAATAAATTCTTATTCTCGTTCAAAACTAGTCCATTTCGATAAACATCTATTTTTATCTTTTCAAATATGGAGTTTTTCATCCCAATTCTTCACAGATCATTTCTTATGATTTTACACAAATTATTGATATTTTTAATAATTTTATTAAGGCCCGTACAGTCGATTTCCATCAATGGCCATCGAACTGCACTTACATCGACCTTTTTCAAATTTGATTTGGACATAATTCCAAATCCAACCGTTAGATTTCTAATTTCTAATATTCGTTAGAAAGCTCTTTTTGATACGAACCCAACGGTTTTGGTTTTAGGAGAATTCGACGGTTGGATCTCCCGCAATATCCATTCGAAGTCAATGGTCGAAACTCACGAACTGCCGCGGCGCGGCGCGTTCTATTCCGGCCATTATATATATATAATATATATTATATATAGTTCGTCGATTTCCTTTTAAAACGTATTTTATCAATCATTTTAAATTCGTTTTCAAATCGATTTCAACTTCCTTTTCAAATTCAAATTAAAATTGAATTTTTCATTTCAAATTCGTTTTAAATCCATTTCAAATTGATTTCAATTCAAATCGATTTTTAATTCAATTTCAATTCGTTTTCAATTCAATTTGAATTTCAATTAATTCAATTTCAATTTGGATTCATTTCAAAACGATTTCAATTCTATTTCAATTTAATTCGAATTTCAATTCTATTCGAATTTCAAATCATTTCAGTTTATTTCGAATTTCAATTCACTTTAATATTCATTTCAATTTGAATAAAATCGATATAAATATCGTTCACGTCAAAATGGCATCAATCTAATCAACACGGCTTCATATATTTCTATTTTCAAATATTCTATTTCAAATATTTCTTTTTCAAATATTCTATTTCAAATATTTTCTTTTTCAAATATTTCTATTTTCAAACTGGAATGAGGCCCAATCAATTACCATAGATTTTATTTCTATGGATTTTCATACAACGCATGTATATATCAACAATGACAAATAATCAACCATCATCCAAAGTGCATTCTACACTGTATAAGCATCAAATATAAATATTCAACGCTTATAACAGTCTGTCAATCTATCGGTCGAAATACAACTAATTATTGGGATTAGTGTATGCCGTATTTTATCCCAATACCCGTGTGGGCTTTTCAAACAATCAAACACAGATTTTATTTGTGCAGTTGGGCGATATGTAAAATTTATCGTCCCAATCAATACCAGTCAAATGTGTGTATATAAACAAATCGTCTGATTTGTTTATATTTTATTCATTTTAAATACACGTTAAAAATTCTATTTTTAACTATAAAATATTTTTAACTATATAAATATTTTATTTTATTTCACATCACATCACACAATCAACTACACATCAAAATCAAACAACCAAGCATACAAGCCGTCCATTGTCTATGGACGACGGGTGTCGGGTGTTACTAAACACCGTCTGCATCCTAGTATATATTTTAACTAGAAAATTAAATTAAAAGTGAGAAGTTCTCACTGAGGGTTCCACTCCATCGTGCTTTGCTGTTGAACTGCTGGATCGTCTGGATCTGCTTGAAATTCCAAGCAGTTCTTTTCACGCTGTTCAAATAAAAATTATATTTTTATTGCTTCATTTCAATAATTAAAAATCATATTTTTTGTTTCTATTTTATATATCTATACAACGCTTCTTTCTATATAAAAATTATATTTTTATCTTTTTACCTCATATATAAAGATCGAATTTTTATTTCATCGCTATAAAAATCACATTTTTATTTCAATATATATATAATAAAAATCAGATTTTTATTTCTCTACAACATAAATAAAAATCATATTTTTATATCATCGCTACATAAATAAAAATCGCATTTTTATTTGTTCACTTTCAATATGAAAATCATATTTTTATATTGCCACTTCCCATTTTTATTTCACTAAAAGGTATATTTTCATAGCGCTACTTTTATATGATAAAAATCCAATTTTTATCATTACCATATATTTTTAAAAATCTAGTCTTTATATTTTCAAAGATGAAATCTTTATATATATTTTCAATACTAATTTATTTACACTTAATAAAAGTCAAAACTGAAAGTAAAAATCCCACTCAAGTTTATCCTTATAACAATGTGTTTTTATTTTCATAAAAACCCTATTTTTAAATTATTTAACTAAATAAAACAAAATAAAACACACCTTTTACTGTCTTAGTGGTTGGAGGGGCTCGGGGAGGAGCTGGAAGCGGCGCCGACGACTGACGGGGCCCGGGAGTGTTGCGGCCAGGCAAGGCGGGGCGACGTCTCGGGGTTTGCGCGTCGCGATTGGGAGAGGAAAGGGGTAGCGGAAGGAGAAGCGGGAGGAAGCAGCGGAGGGGAAGAAGGGGAGGCGGGGGTGTGCGGTGGAAGCGCGCCACCTGGGGGGAGGGGGGTTGCGGCCGACGACGAGGTGGAAGAGGGGGGGTCAGCGCGATTTGGTTTTTTTTTAATTTCTGAATCGGGCTAAAGGAATAGAGAGAGAGAAGAGAGTAGGTAAGGGCTTATATAGTATAATTTAATATATATTTTTTCTATCAAAAAGTAACTTTTTATTTCGAACACGAAATCGAACCCACCGCCTGTCGTCCCTAGCTAATTATCCCCATTCCGAACACAATGGGATATGTTATGAAGGCCAATTCGATCGTTACGATCAGTTTCCATTGAATTTACATTTAAATCATTATATTGAATTTTAAACGTACATTTTAATTTACTGGGGTCACATACTAACTCGAAAAATTCCAGAAAAATATTTTCTGGCTTCGTATTGACGATACGGTCCTAAAGAAACTAGTTTCGTCGAATTCTGAGACCATTTGAAAAATGGCCATTTTCCAGTAGATTAAAATCAACTAAAACTGGCCAAACGCGTTTTCCTTTGCCACGCTCACATATTGATTCGAAAAATTACGAAAATTGGAATCTAGCAATAATTTGACATCACGGATCCAACAAAAGTGGTTTCGTCGAATTCCGAGGTCGTTTGCAAAATTTCCATTTTTAAGGGCCAGAATTCCATAGCGACTATTCTGAAAATTCATTTGGACATAACTTTTGATTCCCGCTATGAAATTTCGATTTTTTGGATTTGTTGGAAAGATATTCTCAATTAGATTCTATTACTTTTGGTTTCGCTAAATTCCGGTTTATTTTGAATCCTGTACATTCACTTGAAGTTTGAAATCGAATTATCGAACTACCGCGCCATTTTCAATTCCTTTAATAGTTATAAATAATTATTTATATTCTAACGACGACGTATATTATATTCGAATTCTATTCAAAATAGATTTCTCGTCGTTATTATTTAAAATAATTCATTTTAAATAATCAAAATTCACTAAAATCGCCAAAATAAAAATTTTAAATTGGCTCAGATTTCCGGGTTATTACAATCTCCCCCACTTAAAACTTTTCGTCCCCGAAAAGGAACGAAGCCAAAAGTTTAACTAATCAACTCAAGTTCACCATTTTCACAACGGCTTAAGTTTTTCAACTTTTCAGTTTCTAAAAACTTTTCAAAAATTTGGCTAACACCCTAAATTTTCGAAAAATTTCGCCATAACCTCCCCTGCACCGGGGACTTCAGGATATTTCATATAGCCTCCCATGGCTTTCTTCAATCCAAAAGAAAAGGAAAAAGCCAAGTGGGTACCCAGTCGGCTCATAAAATCACCCAAAACTCAAGAAATACAATAAACATGTACCTATTTGTCGGGCAAACAATTTTATTCCTCTTCTCTAGCCTCCTTGCTATGACCTGTTCAATATAAGTACATGTATATGCATGAAAATGCTAATTTTCAATGCAATTCACTATTTGGTCAATTTGGCTAAAGGTTCAAATTTTAATTATTTCAAACAATAATCAAACAACACAACCAGCAATCAATTAGTTGATTAGCTTTTCAAATTAATAACTTTGATACATACTCAAAAACCATATTTTTGATGCCAAATCACAACAATAGACCCTACCTAATTTTGGTTCTCACACCAGTCAATGGAAATATACAGATATCTCACATTCGACACTCGAATATAAATGCTGATGACGCCGCGGCATCACCAGAATCATCTCCGGGCGACTAGAGTGATTCTATATCTATCCAGTATATTAAAACTTCGAATACACGCGGATCAGACGTATATACAAAATCTATATATACTGGATTGTCCACATCAATATAAATAAATATTCAAATACGTATAAAAGGAATTAAATTTCCAAACAAAATTTGTTTTCATTTTCAAAAATATACTCTTCACACTCGTTCTAGGATACTACTGATCCCTTCTCTAACGAGACATTCGCATTGGATATTGCTAATCGAATTTCTGATGAATTCTTTCGTATGGTTCTAATGTGTCTTGTTCTCTGAGCTTTATAAACCAAAGCTCTGATACCACGATGTAACGACCGGGAATTTCGCTCGATCCGAATCAGTCGCTAAACCGACCAAGACCGTACGAAATGCCAGATTGTTTTGAGAACACGACAAATTAGAACGCAGACGGAAGAACATTTCATTGTATATTACAACAATTCCATCAGAATATAAGAATATACAGAGTATGAATAAATATTACACATTCGGTAAATATCAGAGATTACAATACATTACATAGCAGTGGAAAATAATACAATACACAATTAGAAGTAATACACGGATACAAAGCTTTTTGAGTATTGTTCCAGCTGTAAATCAGGATCCTATGAATATAAATCTGCAAAACCAAAACTACTAGCTGCCCGTGTCGAAAATAAGGGCACCCAGAGTTTAGGTTAAAACAATAAACTCCAGGTCAGTCATGGGACTGGTGTGAGAACTAAGACAGTTATTAATCTTTATTTTAAAGTTAGGTAAATCAAGGGACCACGCCGTATAGCACGGAACGGGTTTCCTCCCAAGAATACCAGTGCATAAAACAACAGCGCAATGCTAAATAAAGAAAAATGAAGCTATTGTAAGACCCAGGTCCCATCACACAATGCTACACAAGCCAGAGGATAGGGTTTTACCTTATAATAGCCAAAGAATGCTTGATACGCTAAAAACAAATCATTTGATACTATAATAAGTGCATAGTGTATAAAACAATTTCAATCATAAGTATCAATCATAGACGGCATGAGTGCCCCATCCCACTATGTCGCCATACTAGGCTCTACAATCAAAAACGCAAAGTCACGTATTTGGAAATTGGATTTTCGTCTATGAACCGAGGCCAGGGATCGTCCTCTACCGATTCGAGACAATCTAGCCTACCATGTCTCAGGACCCAGACTCAGGTGGGCCTTTGGGTCGGTCCCCCGATTTGGATTAAAATGCCTGAACACTGCGTTTCCCCGCCATATGGGGCGTAAATGAGCCAACGAATGACTCCATCGGTCCCGGATCGACCGATATAACTGAGGCGCCTCGCAAACCAACATCCACATAAGTCAAACTCGTCAGGGCGTGTAAAACCACTGACGCCACTTCTAGCTAGAAGGAAATGCTTGCCCTCCCTGATGTCCTCTCCCATTTCTGGTTCACAACCGGGGTGTGAGGATCGCGAATCAACGCTACACAAAGCTATGCCACACAGGCAGTGCTTTGATCATCACTACATGACTTTGCTTTTCAACAGAAGCCTTGATCAATTGCCACTTAGGCGTGCCACATAGGCAATTCACTCCATGCGTTTGATATCCATCGATATATAACCCCTGAGCTCGTACGTCTCATAGAAGGGCGTTAAGCAAGAGAATGAATTCTTCGCCACCAAACAGATATATATTTAATAGAAATCAATCACACAGACTAAAATCCAATGTCAGACACACAGTCCATTTACAAGTTCGTTCTGGGTCTGAACAAAATCGGAGGCACCTAGTACCCCGCATATCCATCGATCTCCAAGTACGTCTGGAAGATCACTAACTGATTCCCTCCTCTTGGGTGTATGGCCCAATCAAGATCATCAGTAATCACCCAAACGACATGAAGACCTCCGGTCTTCGACCACCGTCTTCATCTTCGACACCACGTCGAATATGTTATTCAGAATGGGATAAACCCAGTCTTTCTGAATAACTCGCGTATATAATAAACAAGTGTTACACAAACACAACATACGCCTCATTCCAATTCAGAATATTCTTTTGTTCAAATATTCTTATACTTTGGGAAAGGTTCCCATTAATTTTATCAAAGATAAATTCTTTAAATTTATTCTTTAATCTCCTTTGAATATCAATTCAAACTAGTCGGGATTAGCGAACCACACTGAAATAATCATTTGTTTTAATTTCCCAATCCCAACCTATTCATCCCATGAAGTAAAACTGGTAATACTTTATATCTAACACCACAGTGTTATCGTTAAATTCAATTACCATTTCACGTTCAAATCTAATTAAAGATTTAACTATCGCCTGGAGTAAAACTGGTGATACTCCATTCTCGATCTTTTCAATCTAATTAAAGATTCATTAAAACTCCACTTAGTTTTAATCCTTAACTGGGTTAAAGAATCAGTGTCATTTAAAACATGGTCACGATAAACCCAAAGTCACATTTCGTTAATTATCGGGTTAAAGAACAAGTGTTATTTAAAACACTGTTCACGATAAACCCAAAAATCAATACCAATTCAATTCCAATTAAATATTATTTAATTGGTACACTTCATTAAATCTAAATCTAAATAAAAAGATTTAATCTTTTTCTCAACTGGGCTTAAGAACAGTGTTTATGAAGACACTATTCACGACAAGCCCAAATCACTTTTGATATTTAATACAAGGCTCTGAATAGAAAATATATCGGCTTATATTCAATATTAAATTCTACGACCAACAAATATCGTATTGGAAATAACGATATATATATCTTTCAAATTTCCATAACAATATCTGTATAATCACGAAATCCAACATCAAAATATTCCGAAGACAATTTCGATTCAAATCCATTCCAATGCAATTACTGGAAATTCTGGTTTCATGTAAAACCATTTCAAATCCAATTTATTTATTTTAAAAATAAATAAATTCTTATTCTAGTTCAAAACTAGTCCATTTCGATAAACATCTATTTTTATCTTTTCAAATATGGAGTTTTTCATCCCAATTCTTCACAGATCATTTCTTATGATTTTACACAAATTATTGATATTTTTAATAATTTTATCAAGGCCCGTACAGTCGATTTCCATCAACGGCCATCGAACTGCACTTATAGCGACCTTTTTCAAATTTGATTTGGACATAATTACAAATCCAACCGTTAGATTTCTAATTTCTAATATTCGTTAGAAAGCTCTTTTCGATACGAACCCAACGGTTTCGGTTTTAGGAGAATCCTACGGGCGGATCTCCCGCAATATCCATTCGAAGTCAATGGTCGAAATTCATGAACTACCGCGTCGCGTAATATTCAGGCCATTATATATATATATAATATATAGTTCGTCGATTTCCTTTTAAAATGTATTTTACAAATCGTTTTAAATTTATTTTCAAAACGATTTCAACTTCCTTTTCAAATTCAAATTAAAATTGAATTTTTTCTTACAAATTCGTTTTAAATCCATTTCAAATTGATTTCAATTCAAATCGATTTTTAATTCAATTTCAATTCGTTTTCAATTCAATTTGAATTTCAAATTAATTCAATTTCAATTCGAATTCATTTCTATTCAATTTCAATTCGAATTCATTTCAAAATGATTTCAATTCTATTTCAATTTAATTCGAATTTCAATTCTATTCGAATTTCAAATCATTTCAGTTTATTTCGAATTTCAATTCACTTTAATATTCATTTCAATTTGAATAAAATCGATATAAATATCGTTCACGTCAAAATGGCGTCAATCTAATCAACACGGCTTCATATATTTCTATTTTCAAATATTCTATTTCAAATATTTCTTTTTCAAATATTCTATTTCAAACATTTCTTTTTCAAATATTTCTATTTTCAAACTGGAATGAGGCCCAATCAATTGTCATAGATTTTATTTCTATGGATTTTCATACAACGCATGTATATATCAACAATGACAAATAATCAACCATCATCCAAAGTGCATTCTACACTGTATAAGCATCAAATATAAATATTCAACGCTTATAATAGTCTGTCAATCAATCGATCGACATACAACTAAATATTAGGATTAGTGTATGTCGTATTTTATCCCAATACTGTGTGGGATTTTCAAACAATCAAACACAGATTTTATTTGTGCAGTTAGGCGATGTGTAAAATTTATCGTCCCAATCAATACCAGTCAAATGTGTGTATATAAACAAATCGTCTGATTTGTTTATATTTATTTCATTTTAAATACACGTTAATAATTCTATTTTTAACTATAAAATATTTTTAACTATATAAATATTTTATTTCATTTCACATCACATCACACAATCAACTACACATCAAAATCAAACAACCAAGCATACAAGCCGTCCATGGTCTGTGGACGACGGGTGTCGGGTGTTACTAAACACCGTCTGCATCCTAGTATATATTTTAACTAGAAAATTAAATTAAAAGTGATAAGTTCTCACTGAGGGTTCCACTCCGTCGTGCTTTGCTGTTGAACTGCTGAATCGTCTGGATCTGCTTGAAATTCCAAAGCAGTTCTTTTCACGCTGTTCAAATAAAAATTATATTTTTATTGCTTCATTTCAATAAATAAAAATCATATTTTTATTTCTATTTTATATATCTATACAACGCTTCTTTCTATATAAAAATTATATTTTTATCTTTCTACCTCATATATAAAGATTGAATTTTTATTTCATCGCTATAAAAATCACATTTTTATTTCAATATATATATAATAAAAATCAGATTTTTATTTCTCTACAACATAAATAAAAATCATATTTTTATATCATCGCGACATAAATAAAAATCGCATTTTTATTTGTTCACTTTCTATATGAAAATCATATTTTTATATTGCCACTTCCCATTTTTATTTCACTAAAAGTTATATTTTCATAGCGCTACTTTTATATGATAAAAATCCAATTTTTATCGCTACCACATATTTTTAAAAATCTAATCTTTATATTTTCAAAGATGAAATATTTATATATTTTTTCAATACTAATTTATTTACACTTAATAAAAGTCAAAACTGAAAATAAAAATCCCACTCAAGTTTATCCTTATAACAATGTGTTTTTATTTTCATAAAAACCCTATTTTTAAATTATTTAACTAAATAAAACAAAATAAAACACACCTTTTACTGTCTTAGTGGTTGGAGGGGCTCGGGGAGGAGCTAGAAGCGGCGCCGACGACTGACGGGGCCCGGGGGTGTTGCGGCCAGGCAAGGCGGGGCGGCTTCTCGGGGTTTGCGCGTCGCGATTGGGAGAGGAAAGGGGGTAGCGAAAGGAGAAGAGGGAGGAAGCAGCGGAGGGGAAGAAGGGGAGGCGGGGGTGTGCGGTGGAGGCGCGCCACCTTGGGGGGGGGGGTTGCGGCCGACGACGAGGTGGAAGAGGGGGGTCAGCGCGATTTGGTTTTTGTTTTTTTTCTTTTAATTTCTGAATCGGGCTAAAGGAATAGAGAGAGAAGAGAGTAGGTAAGGGCTTATATAATAAAATTTAATATTTTATTTTTCTATCAAAAAGTAACTTTTTATTTCGAACACGAAATCAAACCCACCGCCTTCGTCCCTAGCTAATTACCCCCATTCCGAACACAATGGGATATGTTACGAAGGCCAATTCGATCGTTATGATCAGTTTCCGTTGAATTTACATTTAAATCATTATATTGAATTTTAAACGTACATTTCAATTTACTGGGGTCACATACTAACTCGAAAAATTCCAGAAAAATATTTTCTGGCTTCGTATTGACGATACGGTCCTAACAAAACTAGTTTCGTCGAATTCTGAGACCATTTGAAAAATGGACATTTTCCGGTAGATTAAAATCAACTAAAACTAGCCAAACGCGTTTTCCTTTGCCACGCTCACATATTGATTCGAAAAATTACAAAAATTGGAATATAGCAATAATTTGACATCACGGATCCAACAAAAGTGGTTTCGTCGAATTCTGAGGCCGTTTGCAAAATTTCCATTTTTAAGGGCCAGAATTCCATAGCGACTATGCTGAAAATTCATTTAGACGTAACTTTTGATTCCCGCTATGAAATTTCGATTTTTCGGATTTGTTGGAAAGATATTCTCAATTAGATTCTATTATTTTTGGCTTCACTAAATTCCGGTTTATTTTGAATCCTGTACATTCACTTGAAGTTTGAAATCGAATTATCGAACTACCGCGCCATTTTCAATTCCTTTAATAATTATAAATAATTATTTATATTCTAACGACGACGTATATAAATATATACATTTGAATTCTATTAAAAATGGATTTCTTGTCATTATTATTTAAAATAATTCATTTTAAATAATTAAAATTCACTAAAATCGCCAAAATAAAAATTTTAAATTGGCTCGGATTTCCGGGTTATTACAGTCTTGACGCGGAGAGACTTTGAAGTCTGAGTCTAGAATACCCGATATTGCTGCTATAAACACCATGATGATCCAGGTCGATCTATAGATGTTGCTGTGGCGTTGAACCTTATGAGGAACGAATGCAGGGCCTTGCCGGACCTTTGTTTGATTGAAGTGAGTAATATGACATTCTTGGATCGACAGACGTGGACCTTTGATCGCTCAACGAAGTGGGTGACCAATGCGTTCTAGCGGTTGATCAAATCAGATGGATGCCGCAAAAATCGTACAACAACTATGTAAGCCAAGATCCAGAAATGGTAGCTTGAAGTGTAGGGAGTTGCTGAAATCTCTGATGTCTCGTGTAAAAGAGTTTTGACTGATGTTGCTTACATTGCCTTTGAGGTGTGCCGCCTCTGGTGAAGCCTCAATTAACAATGGCAATCTGGCCTTTGTTTTTGAGGAGTCGTTGCCAATTGTACAATTTAGCGCTGGTGCCCCCAGCATGAAGTCTTGAAATGGGTGGAAGCTGGTCTCTAGCTTCTTAGGTTCGCATATGTGATAGTCCTCAATCAAGCTTCCGTCCTGTAATTCTGGATGGTGATTCGCGGTTCGGATATATGCGGGATAGTCTTGGGTCTCCCATCCAAGCTCTAAGGATCGGAGTTGGGTGGAATAAGATTTAATTATAGGTGGCTCAAATGCTTCTACTTGCCCCTACATTAAGGAATGGGTAGCTTCATGTCGAGGTCGAGTTGTATTTGAAACATTCATCCGAATTGGAGCAGAGGTTGGTTGGACTCTGTTTAAGTTTCTAATGGCTCTTGCATTGTCGTCGTTTTCATCCAGAATGTTACGTTAGAAGTTACATGCTGCATATGTCTAAGAGGAGTTTGATTTCCCCCTGTTTCATCCAAGATGATGTTGTCAACTTGTCGTAGGGTCTCGTGCGATATGAACTACGAAGTAGGGAGTGTTCGAGCCAAGTTCGTTGTCGCTTGAATTCCCATGGTGCTCACTCCTGTGAGTAAATCTTAGTTTCTCGGCCTTCCATCTATCCAAGTAAAGAAGTTATCCATCATTTTCCGTTGTTTCTGGAGAAGTTCATCTTGCCGAGCATCTAGGTTCTCAATTCAGCAATGGCACCATCCATTTCATGTCTAGTCTGACATGATGAGGGATCATCGCAAGAAGAAAGCTATTGGCTTTCTTCGTTCCTAGCGCCTTCTGCACCAACATCCTTGAATGGAAGAAATACCTATCTTCTTTCTTCTTAGCCCTTGAGTCGGAGTATCAAGCAATTCGCTTCCTTACAAGCTCGAATTCAAAGTAATAGAATGCCCCCTCGTCCGAGGTGTTTTAATCGAGAAATCGGTCGAGACTAGCAAATGGACGTTCACTCTGCATCCGTTCAGTGGTCCTCAAGCAGCCTCCAATCCAGGGGTAATGGCATAAGATAGGTGGTGGTTAGATCATGTCTTTTTCAAATATAGACGAAGGGAGGCGTATTCTTGATAGTCAGGGAAATCTTTAATCCATAGAAATCCTGAATGCCATGACTGTGTCAGATCGTATTAAGACCGGAAAATCGACGATCACTAATTAAGGTCGGGTAGAAATCCAAGAATCCTAGGGCTTCGCCGGGTCCTTTCCAGCAACGAGTATTAAGTCTCATGACATATCATTGAATAATTCACTCTCAAGGCCACTTTTGGATTGCCGCCTCGAGTTACATAGGATGCTTATCATTAGGAATCAACATCAGCCTTCTGGACGTGGCTCTTTATTTATTTTCTACTAGCCTGCTGTTGTTGCAAGTGTGGGCCTCGCATTCTTGACCAGTTATCCTTTGTAAATCTGCAATCAGCAAACAAAGTGGTATTCCTGCAATATCATACGTTTGCAAGTTTGTTATATATTTCAATTGAATATATTTGTAGTCAGAGCATTACTACACTGAGTAGTAAGCAATAAATCACATCACAAATCAGATAAGGGTTTCAATTTGGTATCCCTGCAAATAAATAGCATATCATATCACAACCATCGTAGGGGTGTGATATGTGTGTAAGCCCCAATCAATAGTGAATAAAGTGCCTGGCTAGGGCTTTTTTGGTATTGACTAGGATCAATAGTGCATCCCCCCCCCCCATGTCCGGGAATGAGGGGTTCGGGCTCAACTTTCATTCTTGCCCCCAATCCTGCAGCGGGGTAGGAGCCCTTCCGTGGCATTTAATCGCAATGCCTTTACACTCTCCTGTCGTATGACTAGGGTAGAGTTCGAACTCAGCTTTCATTTTGCCCCCAATCCTTCAGTGGGGTAGGAGTTCATTTGCAGCGCTCAGTCCCTGGCGCCTTTATACTCTCCCGTCGAATGCCCAGGGTAGAGTGGAATCAAGGCAGTCTTTTAATCGTGGTGCACCATCACGCCTTGGGGACGTCGTCTTCCTGTCCTTTATACTCTCTCTCGAATCATGAGAGTTAGAGTTAATCAGGCGAACGGTCATGTCATTCGCCCCGACTTTCCTTCTGCACTCTAATTCCAAGAGTGGGATTCTGCCAGCTCGAGTGTCGTTCTCGAACTCGATTTTAATCCATACTTCCCACTTCACTCTGGCGGATGTACATTATCGAGAAAGTGGTCGGGCCACATTTTCCGAATCTTTGCGTTCCTCCATTCAATCAATGGGAGGATTAATTAGCACCAAACTTCAGGTACCTACTTCAATCATGTCGCACGAGTTAGTCATGTCAATAATTCAGGAAGCATGTAAAAGTAGATCGCATAATTGGAAAGTAAGCATATCAAGGGGCAGTGCTGCCTCCTTTATTCGGATTCATGTAATCTGGAGCCGTCGTGCATAAGACTGAGCCATGTAGACGGTCGAATTGCATCTATCTGAAATCGGATTCCAACTTTGAAATGCAAAAGTCAATGCATAATTATCTTTATGTCTACCACGTATGAGCCAAGGAGTGGATGGTCATCTAGGATCCGCCTTGAGCTATACAACTTCTTTCAGGCGGAGGGCGTGGCTTTGTAAACAAGCTGTTCAGTCAAGCTCGTCATGGTATTGCTCCATAACTATCAATAGCTCATAAAGGTTGCAAATGTAAGTGTCATGGTTAAAGAGTAGTCCTGTTAAAGGAATGAATATGATTCTGTGTGAAAATGGCATTGCATGCTATCTGCAGGTCGATTTTTCCTCGCCCAATCTCTGCCAGGAGATGGCTTGATCGTGGTCTTGGGGTGACAAAGGCAATTAGGTAAATACTATAAGCGAATGATGAGGTTGTGTCTCCTCTAAATCGCCTTTTTTCCCTCATGCTAAGGGCAAGGGTTGAATGTCAGGGAGTCATGTATGTATCGTTAATGGTATCATATCATCACATTGGTGCTAGGACAGTAATTGGCAGGAGAATAATGGATCCATGCTCATAAAAGCTTTTGTGCTTTCCATGCTAGGAAATAGGATATGGATGCTAGGGGGATAGTTATATCTCATCCATCTGCATATATGCCTTCAATCCTATGTCGGGAATAAGATCTAATGGACAGATAATCAATCAGCATCCAGGCTTAAGTGCTCTAAACTTTTAACTCGTCAATTTTCGGGCAAGGCTGAGGCAGTCTATTATGCAAGCCTATTATGTATCAGTTTTGAATTAAATGATGTAATCATGAGCAATCAACGTTCGAATCTCCGGTTGCACCCAATGTCTGGGACATGAGTTACTTGACTAATCCTCGATGAAGGGAGTGAAATAGTAAATCTTCACTTTCTAACTCCAAAACGTCGTTTGTCAAAAGTTTCATTCGCGTTCATCTCCCATCTAGTGGGAGGCTGATTAGTGATTTTGTCCAATCATTTAGGGCGGTGAGTTCAGCAATGAGGCTCGTTGGTGTCTGTCTTGGGACAACCTTCCAAGGAAATAAGCATTGTGGCCTTGCATGTCATATCTCGAGGCATAAAGAGCGATGGCACGCCTTTCACTTCTCCTTGCTAAATGCATTCCATGCTGCAGGAAGTTCATCATGGGGTTGTCTATGACTCTCTTCTGAGTTGTCGGAACTGTCTAACTTGGTCGGATTATTGACCTTTTGATTTTCCATTCGTAGGACGTAAGATATGCTGTAATGTTCCAATTCATCCAACAGCTCTTCTACCTAGTCTAGGTAAGCTACGAGTTGTAGTCCCTTCATCTGGAATTTCCCTCGAATCAATACATCTCCAACATCGGGTCATCGATCATTCATTGCACCGTCGGTATACAGTAACGGGTGCTTGTATTCATTTTTCGTTTTGAAGGGCCATCTTCTTCATCTAACACATTCTCTTTGGGAATGGTAAATTCAGCGATGGATTCGGATAATGTTTTGGGGAATTAGCAGTAGACACTAGGGTGCAATGTAAGCTTTGAATTCTGCTGGAGCTGGTCAGTCTAGACCTTGATCAGATAAACTTGAGTATGATAGCATAGCTTGCGAGACTTTAAGTAATATTCATGCATTATGTCACAATGGAAATAAGAAGTAGAGAGCTAATGGTTGATTCATATATGCTTTAATCTCGAGCTCTCATCATTTGACTAAGCTCGTATGGTGGCTGGTGAGCAGTCAAGTTGCTATAATCCGGGAAAGGATCCATACGTCCAATCATGGTATGCGGTGGTTCAACTAGTACCTAACTCCGGGCTCCAAAGTATGTTGACCTAACCCTTATTCGATGGAAATCAGTCTTCCTCGGTGTGGTTGACATCAAATAGCCATTGCAAAGGTTAGCGAAGTTCTTCGGGAGGTGAACCTCAGGACATATTTCATTCATCACATCATACGATTGAAGTGTAGCTTTGGAATGTTGGGATCCTTAGCTACTTTTTGGTATCCCATTATTGACAATAATGGTCACTAAAATCATATGAATCATCTTCGGAGTAGTGCTCGGACTGTTCCATATAACCATCATTCGATGCCCCGCCGATTGGACAAGTTTAAGTCGCATAAATAAGATGTTCACTACTCGTTAGCGAGCAACATCGGTTGCATCAGTGAAATCTATACACCATCAGAACTAAGGAAGAGGAAGCTGTTGTGAGACAATCATTGTCTTGTATACTGTCCTTGATAACAAGATGAATCTGATCAATAGCTCCTCAAATTGGCTTACTGATGTAAATAAGCGTCATGGCTATGGGAAGAATCCCAGTCGTTGCCATTTCATTGTTATATTCTTTGACTATCCATCCAATCTTCATTGATAAGCTTTGACGACTAGTGTTGGCTAAAATATATATGTCGTTCCAAAGGCGAGCCGTGCTCCGAGATGAAGGCGAGCCGTGCTCCGAGCCGAAGGCGAGGCCGTCAGCGGGTCCGGGCGCAGCGCCGGTGGGGGTCCGGGGCCCCACAGTCCGAAAAATGTATTTTTTATATATTGGAAGATGGAGATTTTTTTTATATTGGAAGATGGAGATTTTTCTGAAATCATCCGAAAAATGTATTTTTTTCCCAAAAACAGCTGTACCGGGTCGGATCGGAATTTACCTTCAAGTAGCGGTTCAGAGGTATCATCAGATAGCGACTCGAGTCTGTCGTCGGATCGGATCGAACATGTCACCGGATCGGATCGGAGGTACGTCATCAGCAGGTGGCCGGTTCGGATCTCTCCATCTGGTTCGGATCGGAGGTTCTTTTTCAGGTCGAGTAGGACCCGATCCGACCCCCTCAAGGATATTGGTCTGCGCTTTATCTACATCCAATCCAAGGGCTTCATCTGCATACGACCCGGTCTCTTCATCTATAACCGACCCGGTCTCTTCGTCTGCAACCGACCCGGTCTCTTCGTCTGCATCCGATCCAAAAGCTTTTCTGGACTCTATTTTCGATCTTCAGCAATTGCTTCTACATGGCACAGTGGTAACTTCACTTCTGGTGATTCCCACAATTTGCAAAGTCAATAGAATTCGTAGGATTTCATCATCGGACTCGGCGATCCAATAAGTAGAATGGAGAATCTTTAAACGCTGAGAATCTTTATTTCTCAGTGGAAGCACCAAAATGTTAGGCCAAAAAATGGTCCTAACACCCAATTGATCACATTTTGCAGAGAACATTGAGGAATCATGAACTAAAAGCAAGAAAAATCAATCAACACACAAGTTTTATAGTGGTTCGGCGTAACAAGCCTACATCCGCTTAATAGCTTCTCATTTCATTCTGGAATTACAATTACCATGAATATTGACACTAAAACACTCAAATACAATGAATAATTCTCTCCGAATTCATTGGTTCTCATTGGAGAAGAAGGTGGTTATTCATAGGGAATTCAGCCATGGCAGATATGAAGAGATAAACTGCCCAAAAGTCCCTTGAAATCTCCACGAAATGATGTATTTATAGGTGAATGGAGGTTGCTCCTGGGATCGGTTCGGGTGTGATGTGGAAGCCATCCAACGGGTCATGGAAAGTAGTGGGAGACATGGAGAAACAGTTTCCAGATCATGGGCTGCAACGTATAAGTAGATCCGAATGATAAGCCTAGAAAATAGGAGCACGTTGAGGAGTGGTTGCAGCTTTAGGCGGTTTGGGTAGAGGATACTCCGATCCGATCCGGAGAGGGGGATCTGATCCGATCGAATCCGAAAGGAGGGATCCAATCCGATCCGGAGAGGGGGATCCGATCCGATCCAATTCGAAAGGAGGGATCCGATCCGATCCGAAAGGGGATCTGATCCAGTGACATTTGCATGTACAATTCAAGTTTTCCAACCTTCTATCACTCCATCCAAGTGACCATCAATCAATGTAAGTTCATACTCAAATTCCTGACTTTGGGTAGCCTGGTTACAAAGCAGGCTAACACTGAGCAAGTTACATCATAGGCATAAAGATTCTTTAGAATTGTACATAAAATAATCACCAATTTGGTGTACAACATGATAGGTTCCATTGTATCAATCACAACAGTCTCATAGGTATAGGTAATTCAGATTTGACAAAAGGATAAGCATGAATCAGAATTGATTATCTTACAATTAGGCATAGTTATAGATTCGATTCATTACAAGTCATGATTCCTATTACATGTTCCAAATTTGAGAAATAACTGAACTTTCCAAATTATCACAAGTTTACAGCCAAACCCATTTACGTCAAGTCTCATGTTTGCTTATTATATACAATTTTTCCCAAACCATAACCTTCATCAATTTATGCCTTTTTACAAATCACATGTTATTCAACATTTCCCAATCTTTTCCCCATCATTCAAGCGTTATACGTGTGCGAATTTCGCATAATATGTTAGGCTCGAAGTTAGCCTAACTCATAAAAAGAAAAAGGAAAAAGGAAGAGGGAAGAGAATCATGGTATCAAAATAGGCATAAATATACGAGCACGAACATGCATGAACTGATAGAATTGATCAGAAAAGCATAGGCTATGAACCAAAAAAGATGAGAACTTGCAAATTTGATAAGATCCATTATGGGGATAATCATATGATCACAATTTACAACTTATCATAATTACTTTAGTTTAATTATCTTGTGAAAGCTACATGAACTCACAGAGATTAAGAAAGAAGAGAAGATCTGGAATCTGATTTCTGAAGTTGATAAGCTAATCCGTTGATGTAGACTTTGATATTTATCTTTAACCTTGAATTTGATTAGTTAAGGTGGAGGCTAGGTTAGCTTAGAGATGGACAACATGACGGCTTCATAGAATAGGGTTATGAGGTTTAGGGTTTAGGTTTGATGGGATTATATAGAAGTATAGAATTAATATGAGCCTTCAGATCAACCTAGGATCCATCCAAGTCATCCAGTCCAAGAAAATACATCATCAGGCCAATCAGAATTCGAGACATAGCCCTACGACTCAGAAAATCGTCACTGTCCAAAATAGTCAGCAGGGGTCGACCCTTACAGGGGGGTCGACACCTATGTCGACACCCCTATAGGGTGTCGACACCCTTTGGCGGGAATTTTCCAGTCCACTTCTTTTCGCTGGTTTGAATTCAAATTTTGAATTTATTAATTATTATTTAATTTTATTTCTGCTTGAGCTTGAAATCTTTTAACCTCCATAACTTCTTCATACGGAGTCCGATTCACACAAACTCGGACTCTATCTCAAGCAGAATTCCGAGACGAACGCAATGGCATAACCCATTTTCCTTAATTCTTCTTCTAAAATTAAGTGTTCTTAAATTTATTAATTTTAATATTTAAAATTACAGGGTGTTACATTCTCCCCTACTTAAAGGATTTCGTCGCCGAAATCTCCAAGTCAAGAAGAATGTATATCCTACCATCCAACATCCATCTACTCAACCATTCAATCACAGACAACCATTGTCCTTAAAAAGGTTTCTAATGATTTTCATGAACATATGCATAGTGTGTGTATATGTCCTTAACCAAATGCAAAATCAGACAGTCTACTGATTTAGTTGACCTCCTTAATGCAAATCATGATAGTGCCATGCGTCCATTATGTATGCAAAAGAATCCTAATTTTACATATTATTTCTATATGAGTGCACAATCGTACATTCATACAAATGTAACATCCATATGATAACACATCAAGTTTCAATCCATATACAAACACGTATATGCACATGCAATATGAAAGTGACTGAGCCGATCTAGTGCCTGATGTGTGTGTAAATGCATCCATGAGCAACCACTAGCAAACACTTGCATCCACTTGCATCCACCAAACATAACATGTCTCAAATACATGTTCACAACCATAGGATTTTCCTATCTAAAGATAGAGGATGTAAACGAGAGGACATGCTAAACGATAGAACAAGTATAAACAAAGTGGTAGAAAAGGGAGAAGTTAAGAACATATCCTCACAAAAGGAAAGGGTACAGCGTACACATCTCGTCTTCCGTCTCCCAGGTCGCGTCTCCTTGATCATGTTCCCATTGAACTTTAACCAACTTGACCTCTCTGTTGTGCAACTTTTTGACCTCCGATCCAAGGATGCATGTAGGAGTTCGTCTAATCGTGGCATCTCGCTCCACTTCCACTTCCCTAAGCATGCTCAGCTTCACCACTTCCGCGATATCATGTGAACACCTCCGCAAATGTGACACGTGAAACACGTCATGAACACCACTAAGCTTCTCCGGCAGCGTCAGTCTGTGCACCATCTGTCCAATCCCCTCTATAATGAGAAAGGGTCCTATAAACCTTGGTGCTAATTTTCCTGCAGCTCCAAAGCAAACTATGTTTTTCAATGGCGACACTTTGACAAAAACCATGTCCCCAACATCAAATTCAAGATCGGTCCGTCTCTTGTCAGCGTTTGACTTTTGCCGGTCATGTGCCCTCTTCATTCATCTTCGAATCAAGTCCATCTTTTCTGAAGTTTCTCTCTAGTCAGCTCAAAGAAAAATCTTATCCATAGGCTCCTACCAACAAGTTGGTGATCGACACGGTCGTCCATAAAAACCCTAATACTAGCTTAATAACTGTTGTTATAAGTGAACTCCACAAATGGAAGGTGCTCTTCTCATGTCCCTCCAAAACCTAGGATACATAACCTCAAAAAGATCTTCCAGGATTCTATTCACCCTTCCTGTCCGTCCATCCGTCTGTGGACGATACACGATGCTCAAACATAACAACGTACCTACCACCTTTTGCATGTCGCCTTTTCCTTTTGCATTGAAAACTGCTCCAAGCCTTCTCCTGCAAGCACCGGTATATACTGTGAACGGTTTTCTCCCATCTAGCAAAGTCAAAACTGGGGCTAATATCTTTGCAAAGTCCTTAACGAGCTTCCTATAGTAGCCCGCCAACCCAAGAAAACTTCTTACTTCCGTTGCTTTTATAGAAACCTTCCTATCTTGGATTGCCATCGCCTTTGCAGGGTCCATTGTTATCCCTTCCTTAGAGACCACGTGCCCTAAGAACCACACTTCTTTCCTCCAAAAATGACATTTGGAGAACTTAGCTTTTAGTTGATGCGCTCGTAGGGTCTATAAGACTTCCCTAGATGTAGGGCATGCTCTTCCTCGCTACTAGAGAAAATCAAAATACCATCTACAAAGACTACCACAAACTTGTTTAGAAACTCCCTAAACACCCTACTCATCAAGTCTATGAAATATGCGGGTGCATTTGTTAAACGAAAAAGGCATGACGAGCCATTCGAAGAAACCATCGGGAGTCCTAAATGCAGTCTTATCTATGCTATCCTCAGCCACCCTTAGCTGATGAAATCCTGTAGCTAAATCCAACTGTGAGAAAACTGAAGCGCCAACCAACTGATCGAACAAGTCATTTATCCTCGGCAATGGGTGTCTGTTCTTCTTCGTGAGCTTGTTCACCTCCCCATAGTCCATGTAACACCCCACATCCGTTAAGGCTACTCACAAAGGGAATATCTTAACTTTAATGGAGCATTATGGGTACTGGAACAGAAATATTACAAGACAGACGTATATAAAACAACGGAAAGTAAAGTAGAAGTACTTCAAATCATTTATTAAATATAATTGTTTATAATAAAAGCCCATCAACTTCCAATATCCTATTACATAGTCAAAATATCTGTCTTGCTTAAAAACAAAGAAGCATAAAAATAAATTGTAGTATTCCCCAATAAAGCAAAGCAAGCCACAGCCAAGAGAAATCCAAGCCGTACATGAAAAAGCCTTGAAGCCTGGTAAGATCCGAACTAAGCTGTATTCCCACCCTGCGAACCTAGGGGGGTGGAACGGAAGAAAAAGAGGCGAAACAAACCGGGTTAGTCATAAAGACTGAGTAAGTCCTAGTGACTTTCAGCATAAAAAAAGGTAAAGATAATATGGCATGAATAAACTGAAAGTAAACATAAGCATGATGACGAGGTAAGCTACAGTCACGATGAATCAAGTATAACATCCTATACTTCGTATCAAGAGTAGCATCACAAGGTTCCTACCAAGTATCACATCGCAAGGTTTCTATCAAGTATAACATCGCAAGATTTCTAAGCTTCACCATTATAGTATTTTCCTTGATTTCCTATGTTCTCTGCACCACCTAACTAGCGTTCCAATTAGTTTACTTAGTTGTAATTTCAAGATAAGTGATCCCCCATAACCCACATGATAGTTTTATAAGTACATATCCCACGATGAGGGTCCCACCTAATATTGACAGTTTCATGTCCCCACCGTACCTATCTTAATTGATCGGCTCTTACTTACAATGTTTCACATGTGTTATATACTAAGGTTATCCCAACCCCGTAGTTGTGGTAGCCTTCAGGACTACATCTACTATGAGGATTTCACCTCAACTAGCCCAATTGCCATGAATGTGTTAGATGTATCCTTACTACCCTAATCGATCGGCTCCTACTCGACCTAGTTCTTTTTTGTGCCATGCGGCCCCCTATTCGTAGATACCTGTGCTGGTCCCACCCTAGGGTGTATCAATCCCTAGGATGGAAACCCCGACACGATTCTTGATGCACAGCTTTATATCTACTGATGCCCAGTGGATAAATTTTCCACTCCGGAATACGTGCACGCCCGTAATCCGTCGGAACCTGCACTGCTGCATCACCCGCCGCCATTTTGACGCTTATAATCAGCCCAGTAATCGTGCCCCACCCTTCCTAGCTCAGGGTACCGTTGATACCTAATGTGGGTTACTGCTGAAACGGGTCCCGCTACTAGGATTTTCCTATGGTCTATTCGTATACCCCACAGGTTGGTTAAGTGTTATCCATTAAGTTAACTTAACCCCACCCCCCATCATGTTACCTTGGTTAAGTGTTCACTCTTGTGTTACTTAACCCTACCGCATGTCTTGTTATATCGGTTAAGTGTTGCCTTCGCGTGTTTACTTAACCCTACCACAGACCATGTCATATTTGTTAAGCATCACCAACCCATTTAACTTAACCCTCCCATTCGTCAGATTGCATTGGTTAAGTATTTCAAGTAATTCATGGATTAACCCGCCCACGTGTCATGTCAAGTTGGTTAAGTGCTGTCTAGTGATTCATAACTTAACCCCGCTATCTTAGCATATCAAATTGGTTAAGTGTTTTCAAGCAGTCCATGACTTAACCCGCCCACGTATCATGCTAAGTTGGTTAAGTATTATCTATATGTTCAAGTTGACTTAACCCTGCCACGTGTCATGTTATATTGGTTAAGTGTCATTAGTCTAGTCATATTACTTAACCCACCCATTCATGTCACATTGGTTAAGTGTCATTAGTTTAGTCATATTACTTAACCCACCCATTGGTCTGATTAACAGTTATGTTGGTTAAGCGTTCTTAATTTACTTAACCCTACCCACTGGTCTAATTAATATGTTATGATGGTTAAGCCCACACTTATAAGTTTTACGTGTTCTTAACTCATACCAGTTAGGTCCATATTTACATGTCAAATTTCCATGCTATCCCACCTAACCCTCTAACCATATCCACGTTTTATTATGGTTAGTACTCCTTAATTCATTCATTATGACGCACGAATCATGACCTCTCACATTAGACCGTGCACTTTGTGGCCACTGGATTTGCCGGGCGGTTCCGGGCAGATTTACACCACAAACTGAGTCTAACCTCGTGTCATAAACCGTTACACTTACAATTCGACCTCCGACCTCTCACATTAGACTGACACTTTGTGGCCACTGGATTTGCCGGGCGGTTCCGGGCAGATTTACACCACAAACCGAGTCTAAACTTGTGTCAAAGGTTCCTTAATGGTCGTATTCCCCCCAAAACCTCAATATCAGTTCATGTGTTTAACATATAAAAATGTTCATGTTTCAACCACATTCATATTTCCAGTTATATGCCAATTATCAAGTTCATAATTCACGTTTTTACCCCAAAACGTATTCCCAAATTATTATCATAATTCACTATAAGGATATGCCAAGTTATAGCCTTTTATTTACAATACATGCCAACTACCCAAAACCCAACTTAGGCGCATTCATATTAAACCTCTACCAAGTCATAAATTGTTATATATGTATCAACTCCAAATTTTACATAATTAACATATGCCCAAGATCTAGATTTCATGTCAGTTTTACATATGCCCAATTCATACCAAATTTATATATGTTCAATTCATGCCGTTTTACATGTATGCCATTTTTTATGCCAATTTACACATATACCAAGTTTCATGCCATTTTACATATGTCAAGATTCATGATTTACATGTTTACAAAGCTATGCTTAATTTACATAAATCAAGTTTTATACCCAAAATTACATGTATACCACGTTTACACCGATTTACCCATAACAAGTTCTAGCCAAATTACATATATCAAGATACATATCAAATTACATATGCTAATAACCATTCTTGCAATTACCATTTCAATGACAATACCCAAATATCCAATTTCATGTTAATGGTAGTAATACCCAAATATCCAATTTTTATGTTATGCCATTAATTCCACCAAACACATATATTCCACTAGGCAATATTCCAATATTTCCCCCGTATACCATCGCAAGTATATCGTAGTTTAGGCCTAGGTCCGAAATTGACCTAGGTTCATCAAAAGAAAATAAATAGGGGAAGGTAGAAGTTGCAATAAAAACAAGATCAGAGAGAAAACAGCATAAAAACATCATCTCGGGCATAAAGAATAGATCTTAATAATAATATCAACATGAACCAAGAAAATTGATTCACAGAAAGCTGAATAGACCATAAACTTGTCATGAGAATAAAGATAGGAAAGTTCCCAAAATCAAGATCCAAGAAGAAACAAGAATAGACTTGAATCAAAAGTCCAATTTCACTTCATCACATGTCCATATTAAATTTAATTATTTTAATCTGAAAATAACTAGAACTTACAGATCGTGGACAAGGAATTTAGAACTGAATTTGTTGTAAAAACGTTGCAGCGTTGTTGATTTATTGTCTTGAATCATTGTAGAAGCCTTGTTCTTAGAATTGATTTGAGTTTGAATGCTTATACTTTGATTTGGAGACGGCGGCCATGGTACAAGAGATATTTTAGCAGCATAATGGTGTAAGAATGATTTGTTATGAATTAGGTTAGGTTTTAGGGTATATTTATATGTGTAAGAACTATTTAGGGCCCTTAGATCAACCCTAGAATCAATCTAGACCATCAAAACACGTCTCGGGCTTCAAAAATGGGTTCTTGGTCAAAACAGGCCGACCAGGTCGACCTGTAAGGGGGGGAGGTCGACTACATAGTCGACCTGGGGGGTAGGTCGACCCTAAGGTCGACCACATGGTCGACCTGACCCCCAGGTCGACCTACTTGATCCTGTGCTACCTGAAATTTGCTGAATCTTCTGCAGGCCATTACTTCTTCATCCAGACTCCGATTTTCGAAAACTTGGGCTCGATTTCATGTCGAATTCTGAGACGAACGCATTAGCGCAACCCGTTTCCCTTGATTCTCATTTCAAAAATTAATTATACCTTGATTTCTTGTTTTAACATGTTATTAAAATTCGGGTTGTTACATTATCCCCTCCTTAAAGGACTTCGTCCCTGAAATCTTCAAGTTAAGAAAAATGTGTCCTACCATCCAATCATCCATCTACTCAATCATCAATCATAGGCATCCATTGTCCTTAAGAGATTCCTAATGCTGTATGAACATATGCAGAAAGTGTGTGTGTATATTCCTTAACTAATGCAAATGATCAGGCATGATTGATCTTCCTAATGCAAAATATGTTTAGTGTCATGAGTCCAACATGTATGCAAATGGCCCTAATCACATAAACACTATATGTGCACAAACATCCATCCATATGCAACATCCACATGATAACACATTTAATTTCATTCATAAAAACACTCATGCATATGCAATATGAAAGGTGACGGAGCCGATCTAGTGTCTAAGGTGCGTGTATATGCATCCACGAGCAACCACTAACAACCGCTTGCAACCACTTGCAACCATCAATCATAACATATCTCAAACACATGTTTGCACCCAATTGTTCCTACCTAAAGATATAGTCGAATGATAGAAGCAAGTAAAAACATTGTGCCCATTAGGCAATGTCAAAACTGGAAATCTATGTCACATATATACTGATTAGGAGAAGAACTCCCTAAGCACCAGCCCCGAAGACCGAAATCAATATCGGACTGATACCCAAAAAATTAACCAACTAATATATATGTTTCTAGGAAACTAAGCACGATGGACTCCTTTTTGGTCACAAGAAATCCCTTCCTAAGACCAACCCATATCCTGTAAAACCCAAAAAGTTTAGTCAACCCAATGGACACCCTCAAGCCCCAACATGTATTACTAACAGACAAGTCATACTCCCTATGGGGTTTGCAACAGAAATAGGATGGATAATAGGACCGAGAATCATCAATCACAGGCATCCATTGTCCTTAAGAGATTTCTAATGCTGTATGAACATATGCAGAAAGTGTGTGTACATGTTCCTTATCTAATGCAAATGATCAGGCCTGATTGATCTTCCTAATGCAAAATATGTTTAGTGCCATGAGTCCAACATGTATGCAAATAGCCCTAATCACATAAACACTATATGTGTGCACGAACATCCATCCATATGCAACATCCACATGATAACACATTTAATTTCATTCATAAAAACACTCATCCATATGCAATATGAAAGGTTACGGACCCGATCTAGTGTCTAAGGTGCGTGTATATGCATCCACGAGCAACCACTAGCAACCGCTTGCAACCACTTGCAACCATCAATCATAACATGTCTCAAACACATGTTTACACCCAATTGTTCCTAGCTAAAGATATAGTCGAATGATAGAAGCAAGTAAAAAAAATGTGTGCCCATTAGGCAATGTCAAAACTGGAAATCTATGTCACATATATACTGATTTGGAGAAGAACTCCCTAAGCACCAGCCCCGAAGACCGAAATCAATATCAGATTGATACCCAAAGAATTAACCAACCAATATATATGTTTCTAGGAAACTAAGCATGATGGACTCCTTTTTTGTCACAAGAAATCCCTTCCTAAGACCAACCCATATCCTATAAAACCCAAAAAGTTTAGTCAACCCAACGGACATCCTCAAGCCCCAACATGTATTACTAACAGATGAGTCGTACTCCCTATGGGGTTTGCAATAGAAATAAGATGGAGAATAGGATCGAGACGATATGCTTAAAAGATAGCATGCAAATAAGCTCTACAGGAAAAGAGGGATCAAGGATATACTCTTAAAAAGAGATATGATGTGTGTATCTAGTCTTCAATCTTCTGAGTCGCATTTCCTTGAGCTTAACTCCATTGTGCTTTCACCGTCTTTAACTTCACAATTTCGTAGCTTCTTAATTCTTGTTTCCAAAATATGAGTTGGAATTCATTCCACTGTTGCCTCTCGTTTCACTTATTCTCCTTCTAGTATACTCAGCCCAAACATAACTGCGTACTCATGGTTTCATGCAAGCTCTCCAAAATTCACTAGTGAATCCCGGATCTCGTTAACTTACTAGAAGGTATTCCACATAAATGAATTATCTCTTGAAAATAAACAAATGCCAACCATGTTTCCAAGTGTACTTACTAAGGTGATTTTCTATAACTCATGCATAAGCGAGATGAACCATACGCCTTAGTGGCGAACACTACTCGAGAAGATCAATAAATGTATCAAGAGATTCTAGGTAACGAAGCATGGAAGAACCTTAAGGGTTACACTAGACTTCGAGGGCATTACCAAGGCGAGTCAAGAGCCTAACTACCCTCTTTTCATACTCGAGAATGGTACCATTTCTGGATAACCACTCCATCCCTAGAATCAACCCATAGCCCAAAGACATAAGATTTAATTCTAAACTCAACACTTAGCATAGACTTTCTCAAATCTAAACAAGTCATGAATAAATGAGCCGATTCCCCAACAGGATTTGAGACAAAAATGGGATCCTCTACTACGCTAGTACTAAGGTGCAGAGACTCAACTATCGAAGCAGAATTAAAAAGGATGCGATGTACAAAAACAAAGTTCCCATGGTATGACAGAAAAGAAAAGCTAAACTTTTAACAGAAACGTTACCACCTCTCTAGGGTATGTTAGTAGTGAGAGCATACAATTGCCCTCTCGACGATCTTGTTCTTTGGCCTTGTCCTTGTCCTATAATACTTAACTACATGTCTCTTTTTACCATACTAAAGATACTCTCTCTTGTCATGGGTTTTATTATTCTCTCACTTTGGCCTCTTTCCTTTCACCTTTTCCTCCTTCGTGGATTAAGCCATATCAACAAGTTTCTCATCCTTAGGCTTGTGTTCTTTATCCTTGTTCTTACTATCCTCGTATAGCTTGTTGACAAGTTTCTCGAAAGCTACCTCCATCGCACGGCAACCCTACAAAGCTTGAAATAAGATTAGTCGTAAGTAAAACTACTGCGGCTACAGATGGACGTTGGGCACTCCTTTGCCCTCCGACATACGCCTACAAAACTATGGTGAAAAAAGAGAAAGAAGAGATTAAAAGAGAGAATCAAAAGATAGTGCATATGGCTTTGGGGAATATGCCATTCGTAAAACAAAACTTTTCTTTAGAAAAATGCTTCATTGTAAACGTTTTGAAAATAACTTCAAAAGGTTTTTAAAAGCTTTTGCCCAGTCTGGTAACCTTCTGCTCTGATACCAAATGTAACACCCCACATCCGTTAAGGTCACTCACAAAGGGAATTCATTAACTATAATGGAGCATTATGGGTACTGGAACAGAAATATTACAAGACATACGTATATAAAACAGCGGAAAGTAAAGTAGAAGTACTTCAAATCATTTATTAAATATAATTGTTTACAATAAAAGCCCATCAACTTCCAATATCCAATTACATAGTCAACATATCTGTCTTGCTCAAAAACAAAGAAGCATAAAAATAAATTGTAGTATTCCCCAATAAAGCAATGCAAGCCATAGCCAAGAGAAATCCAAGCCGTACATGAAAGAGCCTTGAAGCTTGGTAAGATCCGAACTAAGCTGTATTCCCACCCTGCGAACCTAGGGGGAAACGGAAGAAAAAGAGGCGAAACAAACCGGGTCAGTCAAAAAGACTGAGTAAGTCCTAGTGACTTTCAGCATAAAAACAGGTAAAGATAATATGGCATGAATAAACTGAAAGTAAACATAAGCATGATGACGAGGTAAGCTACAGTCACGATGAATCAAGTACAACATCCCATACTTCCTATCAAGAGTAGCATCACAAGGTTCCTACCAAGTATCACATCGCAAGGTTTCTATC
The DNA here is from genome assembly GCA_030737875.1 of Allium sativum. Classification (NCBI taxonomy): domain Eukaryota; kingdom Viridiplantae; phylum Streptophyta; class Magnoliopsida; order Asparagales; family Amaryllidaceae; genus Allium; species Allium sativum. The sequence goes on along the minus strand of CM060909.1, from coordinate 374,794,517 downwards.
AAGTATAACATCACAAGATTTCTAAGCTTCACCATTACAGTATTTTCCTTGATTTCCTATGTTCTCTGCACCACCTAACTAGCGTTCCAATTAGTTTACTTAGTTGTAATTTCAAGATAAGTGATTCCCCATAGCCCACATGATAGTTTTATAGGTACATATCCTACGATGAGGGTCCCACCTCATATTGACAGTTTTATGTCCCCACCGTCACTATCTTAATTGATCGGCTCTTACTTACAATGTTTCACATGTGTTATATACTAAGGTTATCCCAACCCCGTAGTTGTGGTAGCCTTCAGGACTACATCAACCATGAGGATTTCACCTCAACCAGCCCAATTGCCATGAATGTGTTAGATGTATCCTTACTACCCTAATCGATCGGCTCCTACTCGACCTAGTTCTTGTTTGTGTCATGCGGCACCCTATTTGTACATACCTGTGCTGGTCCCACCCTAGGGTGTATCAATCCCTAGGATGGCAACCCTGACACGATTCTTGATGCACAGCTTTATATCTACTGATGCCCAATAGCTAAATTTTCCACTCCGGAATACGTGCACGCCCGTAATCCGTCGGAACCACTGCTGCATCATCCGCCGCCGTTTTGACTGCTTATAATCAGCCCAGTAATCGTGCCACACCCTGCCTAGCTCAGGGTACCGTTGATACCTAATGTGGGTTACTGCTGAAACTGGTCCCGCTACTAGGGTTTTCCTAGGGTCTATTCGTATACCCCACAGGTTGATTAAGTGTTATCCATTCAAGTTAACTTAACCCCACCCACCATCATGTTACCATGGTTAAGTGTTCACTCTTGTGTTACTTAACCCTACCGCATGTCTTGTTATATCGGTTAAGTGTTGCCTTCGCGTGTTTACTTAACCCTACCACACACCATGTCATATTGGTTAAGCATCGCCAACCCATTTAACTTAACCCTCCCATTCGTCAGATTGCATTGGTTAAGTATTTCAAGTAATTCATTGCTTAACCCACCCACGTATCATGTCAAGTTGGTTAAGTGCTGTCTAGTGATTCATAACTTAACCCCGCTATCTTAACATATAAATTGGTTAAGTAGTTTCAAGCAGTTCATGACTAAACCCGCCCACGTATCATGCTAAGTTGGTTAAGTATTATATATATGTTCAAGTTGACTTAACCCTGCCACATGTCTTGTTATATAGGTTAAGTGTCATTAGTCTAGTCATATTACTTAACCCACCCATTCATGTCATATTGGTTAAGTGTCATTAGTCTAGTTATATTACTTAACCACCCAATGGTCTGATTAACAGTTATGTTAGTTAAGCATTCTTAATTTACTTAACCCTACCCACTGGTCTAATTAACATGTTATGATGGTTAAGCCCACACTTATAAGTTTTATGTGTTCTTAACTCATACCGGTTAGGTCCATATTTACATGTCAAATTTCCATTCCATCCCACCTAACCCTCTAACCATACCCACGTCTTATTATGGTTATTACTCTTTAATTCATTCATTATGACGCACGAATCATGACCTCTTACATTAGACCGTTCACTTTGTGGCCACTGGATTTGCCGGGCGGTTCCGGGCAGATTTACACCACAAACTGAGTCTAACCTCATGTCATAAACCGTTATGCCTACAATTCGACCTCCGACCTCCCACATTAGACTGATACTTTGGGGCTACTGGATTTGCCGGGCGGTTCCGGGCAGATTTACACCACAAACCGAGTCTAACCTCGTGTCAAAGGTTCATTAATGGTCGTATTCCCCCCAAAACCCCAATATCAGTTCATGTGTTTAACATATAAAAATGTTCATGTTTCAACCACGTTCATATTTCCAGTTATATGCCAATTATCAAGTCCATAATTCACGTTTTTACCCCAAAACGTATTCCCAAATTATTATCATAATTCACTATAAGGTTATGCCAAGTTATAGCCTTTTATTTACAATACATGCCAACTACCCAAAACCCAACTTAAGCGCGTTCATATTAAACCTCTACCAAGTCGTAAATTATTATATATGTATCAACCCTAAATTTTACATAATTAACATATGCCAAAGATCAAGATTTCATGTCAGTTTTACATATGCCCAATTCATACCAAATTTGCATATGTTCAATTCATGATGTTTTACATGTATGCCAATTTACACATATACCAACTTTCATGCCGTTTTACATATGTCAAGATTCATGATTTACATGTTTACAAAGCTATGCTTAATTTACATATATCAAGTTTTATACCCAAAATTACATGTATACCACGTTTACACCAATTTACCCATAACAAGTTCTAGCCAAATTACATATATCAAGATCCATATCAAATTACATATGCCAATCCCCATTCTTGCAATTACCATTTTAATGACAATACCCAAATATCCAATTTCATGTTAATGGTAGTAATACCCAAATATCCAATTTTTATGTTATGCCATCAATTCCATCAAACACATATATTCCACTAGGAAATATTCCAATATTTTCCCCATATACCATCGCACGTATATCGTAGTTTAGGCCTAGGTTTGAAATTGACCTAGGTTCATCAAAAGAAAATAAATAGGGGAAGGTAGAAGTTGCAATAAAAACAAGATCAGAGAGAAAACGGCATAAAAACATCATCTCAGGTATAAAGAATAGATCTTGGTAATAATATCAACATGAACCAAGAAAATTGATTCACAACAAGCTGAATAGACCATAAACTTGTCATGAGAATAAAGATAGGAGGTTCCAGGCAGATTTACACCACAAACCGAGTCTAACCTCGTGTCAAAGGTTCATTAATGGTCGTATACCCCCCAAAATCCCAATATCAGTTCATGTGTTTAACATATAAAAATGTTCATGTTTCAACCACGTTCATATTTCCAGATATATGCCAATTATCAAGTCCATAATTCACGTTTTTACCCCAAAACGCATTCCCAAATTATTATCATAATTCACTATAAGGTTATGCCAAGTTATAGCCTTTTATTTACAATACATGCCAACTACCCAAAACCCAACTTAGGCGTGTTCATATTAAACCTCTACCAAGTCATAAATTATTATATATGTATCTACTCCAAATTTTACATAATTAACATATGCCCAAGATCTAGATTTCATGTCAGTTTTACATATGCCCAATTCATAACAAATTTGCATATGTTCAATTCATGTCGTTTTACATATATGCCAATTTACACATATACCAAGTTTCATGTCGTTTTACATATGTCAAGATTCATGATTTACATGTTTACAAAGCTATGCTTAATTTACATAAATCAAGTTTTATACCCAAAATTACTTGTATACCACGTTTACACCAATTTACCCGTAACTAGTTCTAGCCAAATTACATATATCAAGATCCATATCAAATTACATATGCCAATCCCCATTCTTGCAATTACCATTTTAATGACAATACCCAAATATCCAATTTCATGTTAATGGTAGTAAAATATCCAATTTTTATGTTATGCCATCAATTCCATCAAACACATATATTCCACTAGGCAATATTCCAATATTTCCCCCGTATATCATCGCACGTATCGTAGTTTAGGCCTACGTCCGAAATTGACCTAGGTTCATCAAAAGAAAATAAATAGGGGAAGGTAGAAGTTGCAATAAAAACAAGATTAGAGAGAAAACGGCATAAAAACATAATTTCAGGCATAAATAATAGATCTTGATAATAATATCAACATGAACCAAGAAAATTGATTCACAGCAAGCTGAATAGACCATAAACTTGTCATGAGAATAAAGATAGGAAAGTTCCCAAAATCAAGATCCAAGAAGAAACAAGAATAGACTTGAATCAAAAGTCCAATTTCACTTCATCACATGTCCATATTAAATTTAATTATTTTAATCTGAAAATAACTAGAACTTACAGATCGTGGACAAGGAATTAAGAATTGAATTTTTTGTAAAAATGTTGCGGCGTTGTTGATTTATTGTCTTGAATCATTGTAGAAGCCTTGTTCTTAGAATTGATTTGAGTTTGAATGCTTATACTTTGATTTGGAGACGGCGGCCATGGTTCAAGAGATATTTTAGCAGCATAATGGTGTAAGAATGATTTGTTATGAATTAGGTTTAGGTCTTAGGGTATATTTATAGGTGTAGGAACTATTTAGGGCCCTTAGATCAACCCTAGAATCAATTCGGACCATCAAAACATGTCTTAGGCTTCAAAAATGTGTTCTGGGTCAAAACAGGCCGACCAGGTCGACCTGTAGGTGGGAGGTCGACCATATGGTCGACCTGGGGGGTAGGTCGACCCTAAGATCGACCACATGGTCGACCTGACCCTCAGGTCGACCTGCCTGGTCCTGTGCTGCCTGAAATTTGCTGAATCTTCTACAGGCCATAACTTCTTCATCCGGACTCCGATTTTCAAAAACTTGGGCTCGATCTCATGTAGAATTCCGAGACGAACGTATTGGCGCAACCCATTTCCCTTGATTCTCATTTTAAAAATTAATTATACCTTGATTTATTGTTTTAACATGTTATTAAAATTCGGGTTGTTACAGTCCACGCACAATCTAAGTGAACCATCCGCCTTCGTAGCAAAAACAACTGGAGCACCCCATTCTGAAATGCTTCTTCTTATGAACCCTTTCTCAAGCAACTCTTTCACTTGCTTACTAAGTTTACTTCTCTTTCGGAGCCATGTGGCGCACTGGTATTGCAACTGGCTTTGCATTATCTACTAAGTGTAAACGAAAGTCTATCTCGCGCCTCGGGGGTAAACCTCGAACCTCATCAAAGACGTCATCATACTCACGGACTTCACGAACATATTTCAAATCGTCGATAGATGCGTCAAGAGATTCTAGGTAGCTAAGAATCACTGAACTCCTAGGGTCACAAGAAATATCAAGGGTCTTTACACAATGAGTCAACAGTTTAACTACCCTTTTTCCACAGTCTAGGATGGCACCATGCCCGACTAGCCAATCCATCCCTAGAATCAAGCTATAGCTCGTGAAACCAAGAATGAAGGCGTTGCATTCAAACGCAACGCCCGAGATAAACACTCTCAAATCCCAACAAAGCAAAGATAAATGAGCCGAACCACCAACAGGATTTGAGACTACAATTGGATCCACAACTAGACTAGTATTTAGGTGCAGTGTTTCAACTAACGAAGCAGATTCAAATGAGTGCGAAGCGCCAAAATCAAACAAAGTTCGAACAGGATGATCAAAAAGGAAAAACCAAACTTTCAACAAAAACGTTTCTACCTCTCTCCTGTCCTGGTGCCATGCGAGCATGAACCTGTCCTCCGGAAGTAGGTCCTGTCCTCTGCCCTTACCCTTTCCCTTGTCCTTGTCCTTGCCTCCTCGGGTTGTCTTTAATCAGATGTCCTGCCTCATCACAATGAAAACAACCAGTCTTCTTCCTACAGTCCTTAATTACATGGCCCGTTATACCACAAAAAAGACGCCTTCTTTTGTCATGGGGTTAATTATTCTTTCCACTTTCTCCTTTACCTTCTTCATGGATTAAAGCCATATCAACAAATTCCTCATCCTTGGGTTGCGACCCTTAGTCTAAACTCACTCATTGAAGTAGCTAGCTGAACCTTCCTTCCATCGTCTACCTCAAAGATACCAAACGAGTCCTCCACTTCCCCGAGCCAATTCTAGCTTCGACAAAGGTCTCAGTCTTATGAAACGGTTTTCCGCCCATCGCATGAAAGTCCTTACATATCTTAGAAAAAGCATCTACACGTGGGAAAAGAGACTCAAGAAGGAAAAAGGAAGAGATTTGAAACAAAGAATCGAAAGAAAATATATATAGCTTTTTGGGATTATATTTTTCATAATAAACCTTTCTCTTGAAAACTCCTTCTTTAAAACATGTCTTTTTTTTGAAAATACTTCTTTATAAAAATGCTTTTGAAAACGGTTTTCAAAATCTTTTATCTGTTCTGGTAACCTTCAGCTCTTATACCAAGTGTAGCACCCCACGTCCGTTGATGTCACTCACAAAGGGAATCCACTAAGTTTCGTGGAGCGTTATAAGTAAGCAGAACAGAATATTACAAGACGGGTAAAGTAATACTTGAAAATTTTATAACTTTATTGCAGCGGAAACTTCAAAACAACAAAACCAAGTACATAATATTTTTCTTGTACAAAAGCCTTCAGAGTACATAATTTTAAAGCCATAACCCCCAACAGAAAATGCCATAAGCAGAATCAAAGCCAAGCAACATATCTTTCAACTTCAAGCTGGAAGAAAGAGACATCTGAACTAAGCTTGAGTATTTCCTCCTTGAGAACCTGGGGGGGGGACGGAAAGAAAAAGAGGCGAAACAAACTTGGTCAGACATAAGTCTGGTGAGTCCAGTGACTTTAACAATATAATCATTAAAGTAATAGGATAAGAACATAAACTGGAAAGTAAGAAATGACTGTACATAAGAATGCATAACAAGGTAGGCAAGATGAATAAGATAAACGTTGAATGCGCTTCTAATCATTATAAGATAATTCTTATGCTACACAAATGCTAGTTACGCCACACCCTTACTAGTCCCATACCGAAAGTTGATCCCCATCTTGTAAATGGTAGTCCTTAGGTGTAACATCTAGTAAGAGGTATCCACCCCATACAATCCTTACTTGCCTATACTAAATACTAGATGTCCCCACACTACCCCCTTATCGCTTAATCGATCGACTCCTCAACACGTATGTATTCATTACTTGTGTCATTCGGCCCCGGTTGTTTGTAGATACCTGTGTCGGTCCCACCATGGGGTGTATCAATCCCTACGATGGCAACCCGCACAATTCAAGATGCACAGTGTATGACTACTGATGCCCAATGCCTGATTTTTCCACTCCGGAGCATGTGAACGCCCGTACTCCTTTGGAACCTACACTGACACACCACCCGCCGTTATTTTGACCGCTTATAATCAGCTCAGTAATCGTGCCCCACCCTGCCTAGTTCAGGGTACCGTGATACATCTATGTGGGTTACTGCTGAAATGGGTCCCCGTTACTAGGGTTTCCTAATCAACATGTTATAACGGTTAAGTGTTCACAATTTAACCTAACCCTATCCATCTATTTTAATTAACATGTTGTATTGGTTAAGTGTCGCCTATTCATATGTTACTTAACCTTTCCATTGATTCACGCATGTTTATGTAACAGTTAAGTTTGTGGGCCTATATATACTAATATTACCCACCTACCCAAGATTTACTTAAACCTTCCACTTATCAAGTCCATATGTATTAATGGTTAAGCTTGCCTTAACCCAATCCACTTTGTTCATGTAATATTTGTTAAGTTGTCTTCTTACCGATGTTAACTTAACCCCACCCACCTAACTCATTTAGGTATCATATTCATCTTTAATCAGCATTAATTAGTTATTAATGCACATACCTCTCACATTAAGTCGATCACTTGTGGCCGCTGGATATGTTGGGCGGTTCCGGGCAGACTTCCACCACAAGCCAGACTTAACCTCGTGTTTAAGCATCTAATTTATGCCTTTGACCTCTCACATTAGAATGCCGTTTGCAGTTGCTGGATATGCCGAGCGGTTCCGGGCAGTCTTATACTGCAGACCAAGTCTAACCTCGTGTCTTAGGCATTCATCTTTTAGCCAATTTACATATTTACTGTCCAAGTCTAGATTTATATGTAAATTATCCATAAGTGTGGTCAATTCAAGTTATGCCACATTTACTTGTTATGCCCAAAATTACTTAATTAAGTTATACCCAATTCCCGGTGTTTCAATCGCACGTACAACAAGGTCCAAAATAAAATGTAGAGGGATAGAGGAGAAACACAAGAATTGACATAAGGAACAAAATAAGCATGTAAAGGTGTACCCAACTCAAGAATCATGTTTCCAATAGACATGTTGTACATTAACAATAAGTATGGCTAAACTGAGAAGGTTACATCAAAGGCATAAAGATTCGATAGAATTGAACATAAAAGAATCACCAATTTGGTGTACAACATGATAGGTTCCATTATATCAATCATAACAGTCTCTTAGGCATAGGTAATTCAGAATTGACAAAAGAATAAGCATGAATCAGAATTGATTATCATACAATTAGGCATACTTCTAGGTTCGATTCATTACAAGTCATGATTCCTATTATATGTTCCAAATCTGAGAAATAACTGAACTTACCAAATTATCACAAGTTTACACCCAAACCCATTTACGTCAAGTCTCATATTTGCTTATTATATACAATTTTTCCCAAACCATAGCCATCATCAATTTATGCCTTTTTACAAATCACATGTTATTCAACATTTCCCAAACTTTTTCCCCATCATTCAGGCGTTATACGTGTGCGAATTTCGCATAATATGTTGGGATCGAAGTTAGCCTAACTCATAAAAAGAAAAAGGAGGAGGGAAGAGAATCATGGTATCAAAATAGGAATAAATATATGAGCACGAACAGGCATGAACTAATAGAATTGATTAGAAAAGCATAGGCTATGAACCAAAAAAATGACAACTTGCAAATTTGATAAGATCCATTATAGGCATAATCATATGATCACAATTTAAAACTTATCATAATTACTTTAGTTTAATTATCTTGTGAAAGATACATGAACTCACAAAGATTAAGAAAGAAGAGAAGATCTGAAATCTGATTTCTGAAGTTGATAAGCTAATCCGTTGACGTAGGCTTTGATCTTTATCTTTAACCTTGAATTTGATTAGTTAAGGTGGAGGATAGGTTAGCTTTGAGATGGACAGCATGACGGCTTCATAGAATAAGGTTATGAGGTTTAGGTTTGATGTGATTTTATAGAAGTATAGAATTAATATGAGCATTTAGATCAACCTAGGATCCATCCATGCCATCCAGTCCAAGAAAATGCGTCATCAGGCCAATCAGAAGTCACCACGTAGCCTTACGACTCAGAAAATCGTCACTGTCCAGAACAGTCAACAGGGGTCGTCCCCTACAGGGGGGTCGACACCCTTATAGGGGGATCGACACCAGTGTCGACACCCCTTAAAGGGGATCGACACCCTCTGGCAGGAATTTTCCTGCCCACTTCTTTTCGCTGGTTTGAATACAAATTTTGATTTATTAATTATTATTTAATTTAATTTCTACTTAAGCTTGAAATCTTCTAACCTCCATAACTTCTTCATACGGAGTCCGATTCATTCAAACTCAGACTCTATCTCAAGCAGAATTGCGAGACTAACGCAATGGCGTAACCCGTTTTCCTTAATTCCTCTTCTAAAAATTAAGTGTTCTTAAATTTGTTAATTTTAATATTTAAATTACGAGGTGTGACAAGGGAGGTCATGCATCACTATACCACACACGCGCGCTGCCCCAGCCGTCCATCCAACTGAACCAGGTCGACCGAGTACGGGTACGGGTTTTGGGTCTAGATCCAACAAGAATATATTTGGACAAAATTTCTAAACGTTAATGGGCCGAATTTCGGCCCATTATGGACCCAATTTCACTTCAAAAGCTGGGCCGGTTTTGAAACATTTTCAGAACGTTAGAAAAGGGAGCGACTTTCGAAATTTGCAACGCTATGTAACTGTTGTAAACGAATAGATGCGACGTTTCTATTTGAAACAGATGTGACTTTTATAAACGATCATGATGCCTGTCCAACATACGCCTCCTCATGTCGCCTATAAATAGCGATGCCCAAAAGTATTTCAAAATAAATTTTTCCAAAAACCATCTTCTTCATCCTCTAATCTACGATGCCATTAAAGCATTTCAAATGCTGTGAACTTGTAACGCCTCCTGGGTGCTACAAAATCCAGAATCATTGCAGATTTATTCTTCTTCTTCTCCTCTTCATTCTTATTCTTTTCTTGCATCATTAGAATTAAATTCAGAGTGTTCTTGGTCAGATCAAAATCGTACAAACGTTGATTCTGATTATGCTTTTCCATGGCTTTATTGAATCCTAAAAGTCGATAGTCTGATATCCCGTTTGTACCTATTGGGTTGAACTATTGTTTGAAAGAATCTATTATATATATCCTTAAAGTCTGAAGTACGACATCTTCCTCCAATATCTCAAACCACAAAATTCCCCAATATGATAAAACATTGATTTTGAGTTAAGCACTTGTGGGTAACTGGTGTTGTCTATCTTCTCTTCCTTCCTCTATACGCATGCTCTCAATTTCCATTCAATTAACTGGTGTTATTTTCAAATCACATAGAAGTTCAAACATTAAAATAAATTTCAAACTGTGTGTAAACCTTCAAAATATGGAATTCTTGAATCTATGATTTAAATCATGTTTCAATTTGAAATTTGAATTTTACGATTTACGATTTGAATCTTACTTTGAAAACCTTGTTCAAATGTGCCTAAAGAACAAGTAACTAAACAGAAATATTCGCAACAAAGTTGCATGAATTACGGCAAAGCTCCTACATAGATACAATGTTAGTTTTATTTAGAAATGAAAATAAATGAATCGGACGGTGAATCCAACAATTATTCTAGTGATTACCCCACTTTGCTTCCTTCAGAAGATCCGATGTCTACAGATTGCATAGCTTTAGCACGCTCTTGTTTAAGCACCTTCTCAAATTGTTGTTCTTTTTTGTTCAAATGCAATGTGAAATATCTCCAACTGCTCTTGGAATACTGCTCCTTATGTCCATCTGTTAGCAAAATAACAGCAACGTGGGACTAAGATACTAATAAGTAAAAGAATAGATGGTTCATTAGTGGCTTACTGGGAAGAAAAAACATCATACCTCGTGACTTACACATATTAGCATTAGCCAACATATTTGGATCAATAATTAGCAAAGAGCTATAAAACTATCCTTTGTAATCTACATCATTCCCATAGTTCTCAATTTCAAATGATTGCCTCATGATTAATTTTTAGAATACTTATAACCATTATAAAATCTAATAAAATTTAAAATTCTGAAAAAAAAACAAACGGTTAAGGGTGCGTTTGCGCCTTAGGAATTTCCCGTTCTCACCGTATACATTGATTTTTACAAATATACCGAGCATAGTGGAGGAGAAGGAAACTTCTTTTAGCTTAACACCCAGAGTATATTTGTGCAAATTAATTAGTAACTGATCGATCTGATAATGTGACATTCAAAGTTAAATGTGATATTTCCAAAAAGGTAATCGTTGCCTCAAGCCTCATCAACCGAGAAATGGTAGAAATCAGGCAGACAGCCGGGCAATGTGGGTCATATCCACTAGGGTATATCATCACCGGATCTAGAGAAATCGATTTTCCCTTTTATATATGCTTCGAAATGAGTATGTTGGTTGGCCAACAACCGTGGTGATTGTTGCATATAACGGCGTTGTATACACAATTATATGATTTTTTTGTTTGATGATAACAAGCAAATATATATTAGTATAAATGTGTTTGTTATTATACTGTTATATATACATCACAGACAGGAATATAATATTTATATTTAAACAGAATGCATCTATATAGAAATTCAAATATCTACACAGTATTTTGCTTAAATATAGTATTTTATTTCGATATTCAACTGTACAGATTTACAACTCCACTATTTGCTCAACACTGTATTTCACTGAAATAAATTTCATTCATATATATTTCACTTGTTACACATCTCCTCATTACAACACTTTGTTTATAAAACACATATATACATTCTTTTTCACACTGTTATTTTCACTGTCTTCTGTCTTTCATCTTTTGTCTTCACAACATTCTTCAGTCAGTCCAGTCTTCATACCTGTCATATATAGAAACACACACAGTATATGGAACAGAAATAATATTCAAAATTCATGCAAATATAAAATTTTAAAATTTTATTTGCCTCATCTTTCAGGTGTATTTCTGATCTGATCTGATTTGTTAATCCGACTGTGTCCTGACAGTATATATATAGTACAGGGACAGGAAAATTTATCTGATGGCTGCATATACACACGTGTATAAATATACACGTGTGCACTGCCTCGTCAATCAGTATATAGTGTGGAACTGAGGAGTTGCCACGTGGACCATCTCGACTTAGTGCACAACAGTGAAATAAAAGAGTCATAAACAAATGAAAAAGTCAAAGTGCACAAACAAGTTTCAGCAAAACCTCAAAGTGAAATGGAACAAAATCAGCTCAACAAAGGTGGCAGATCAAATATCACGGCAGCACACAACATGAATGTGAACATCAAGTGTTCAGGGTTCAACAAGCAAAACCAAGGGTACAAGACAGGTTTCTTTTTATGTGCCAAATACAATTGCATGTACATGATACATGTATACACACACGAGTGTGTGTGTGTGTATACACATACATGTAATGTAAGTAATCAAAATCTTGACACTGAAATACATATGCAAATGATGGAGCAGCAGTGGCTAAATGGTATGATGCAATAGCAAGGTGCAAGTGGAGTAACAAACAATGAAAAGTAGTGGATATACATGTGACATGGCAGCATGTGTATGTATGACCTAATACAACAACAAGCCAATGGTCGAGATAGTGTATATATGATGCAGGTTCATGATCAAGCTCAAGTGTTCGAGCTTTCCATAAGTGTTCAAGAATGAGTGCATTATTTATGATCTAGCAGCTAGTAACATGCAGTTGCAATCAGTTCAAGTTCAAGACAATGAAAATCATGCTCAGGAACAAATCAAAATGGTGCATGTAAGGCAGTAAAGGGAAACTGATCTCAAGTGCCGAGCATCAAAACGGCAAATACTGGTGATACACAAGCATGGTGTAATATCTCAATATACAATGGTGCAAAACATAACAGGGTGTTCAGATGGTGTAATATCTCAATATACAGTGGTGCAAAACATAGCAGGGTGTTCAGATGGAAACGACAAGGGGACTTGATCAAGCCAAAACAAGCATGAATGGTGAATGTAACTTTTCAGCATATACATGGAGACAAGAACGGTCAAGAAGCAAGTACATCTGGGCATGGCCACAATGCAGCAATTTCATGATCAGGTGCTAATATGTATGAAGAAGTCAAACAGCATGATTCAAATACACAGTAACATGGCAGTAAAATTGGATGTAAGTAACAACAAGCACAAATGGACGAGCAGTTTTTATATGGTGGTGTCAAAGTATTCCAACTCGACAATCATGGAAGGAATGAAGTGCAGAAAATCATGCAAGAGGATTTTGCAAAGCTATAACAGAGGATATTCAAAACTGCATAGTCAAGTTATACAAAACTGCATGGTCAACAAATTCCAGAAGATTTTCCAGGCAAGACAGGAGCTAATCATACATCAAGTAAAATGGAAAATGATTCCAGAATTAACATTTGATTTCCAGGAATTGCAGTATCATTTGTGGCAAGTGTTTATGTGGTTCCAAGAAATCAGTGTTCAAATGTTTTAGCAACTGTCAATCAATATGTTTGGCAAAGATTCAAAGCAAGTTTTTTTTGGAAAACATTCAATCGGGAAAGGTTTAAAGCTTCTCTGATATCATCATGATAAACACGACAAAAATAGAAAGTTTTTATTCCTGAAAATCTTTTTTTTTTGGGCAAAAACCGGCAAGTATTCTTTTTGGATAGAAATCAATTTTTGAATCATTCACAATTAAGGGAAAAACAAATGGAAAGATCAAGAAATTAGTTTCCTGTTTTTGACAAGCAATTAAATTTCAATTTTCCATTATTTCCATATTCAATCAAAGCCGAGATCTTTTAAACACAAAAGGGGCAAGTTCATTCAAGAGTCTGTCACGCAAGTACAATCAAAACCGAGAATTCAAAGCAGGGAAACCAACGCAAAAATCAGACCAAGTCATTTAAACGAAATCAGAGCAATCTAAGGATTATGTAATCCTATATTTACACCAATATCATCACAGGCAGAGAGCATCGAATGAAATCCAAGAACATAAATCCAAGAACAAAATCTTAAAAATCAAATCAGAAATTACTCACAGTTCTTTCGATCGCAACAATCCCCAAATCATGAAAAGAGGAATACCAGAAATCAATCAAGAACATCAGCAAGTTTACAAGCATCAGAGACTCATTTTTTCCAGAGAATCAATCTAGATCGTCATCAAGTCACGATTTGAAGATTAAAGAGGAAACCCTAGGAGTCGCCGCCATTTTTGTTCCAAGCAAAGTGATCGGGTGAAAATGAAAAAGGGTGCAACACAATCTAAAGGGGTCGGCCTATTCTATGAATGATAAAGGGGATGACCCCTCTTATTTAATCTCCTTTAGTTTATTCTAAAACAAGGGTTTCCATTTGTTTTTGTTTTTAATCTTGTATTGTGTTTTGTTTTTGTTTTGTAAACCAAATTCAAACAGTGTCTAGATCTGTAAAGTCTAGGATATCAGTCAGGTAGTTGACTGTCAGTTTCAGAGTCTGTAAAATCTGGGTTACGGATTACAGGGTTGTAATTCAGGGAAATCTGATCGAGGGGATATCGGTCAGTTTAGGGTTTTGAGCGTAGGGTTAGGACAGGAGCAGGCACTACGAGTGTACATGGTCTTGTATGCGGGATCTGTTTATAACACCTAGTAGAAACCTTAGGAATGCAGCAGTAGGTAGGATTTTGCCGAAGCTGGGTATCTCTGTGTGTTATTTCTTTTCTGTATGTTATTTCTGTTGTATTCTGTGATCTGTTTATTATTTAATATCCTGTAAGATTTTTAACTCAGCGAAAAACTGTGAAAACCCCTTTTCACCCCCCTCTAGGGTTATTCTAGATCCAACAAGTGGTATCAGAGCAGGTATTCTGTTTAACCCTAGAGCAATGGTGATCCCTAGGTGTCAGTCCATAGAGAGCCAGTCCTGTCATATTCCATCTATTTTTAATGGTACAGATTTTTTAAATTGGAAAATAAAGATGAAAATTTATATAAAATCTGTTCATATTAAATATTGGAATATTATTATTAATGGAGTAGATTTGTCAGATAAAAGGAATATTGTTATCAATACTCATGCTATGGACATTATTTATTCTTGTCTCAGTATTGATCAATTTAAGCTTATCTCTCATTGTTTATCTGCACAGGAAATCTGGAAAACTCTCAATGCGTTGTATGGACAAAAAGTTGACAACTGCTCAAAACCTTCAAAGATCAACCCAGATTCAAAGTTATGCTTAACAGGTCTTATAGATGATAATTCAGACGGATCTACTAATGGAGACTCAACAGACAATGAAGTAGAAAATTTCTCTTATGAGGATCTGGTTTATTTTTGTGCTAATCTAACTAAGTCTATTGATAAACTTCAATCTAAAAACAAAATTTTGAAATCTAAGAATTCTGAGTTGACCAGCAAAATTGTTGACTTGGAATCACAGCTTGAATATTTTAAAAATCTTTCAAATTCAGATTGTAAAAATTGTTTGAAATTGAAAACCAATCTTGTTCATCTCAATAAAAATATTCAAAAGTTTGAAAATGAAATTTTGACCATAAAAGAAAACAAGATTGAGTTATCAAATTTGAACAATTTTCTACAAAAGGAATTTGAAGTTTTTAAGACTGATATAAATTCCAAATTTGAAATTGCTAAAAAAGAAAATTTGTTGAAAAGTGATTCGATTTTGAAAGAACTTGAAAATGAGATTGAAAATTTCAAGAAATGTGAGGTCGAAAATTAAAAACTTTTTGAATTTGAAATCTCTGAGTCCCAAGCCAAAATCAAATTACTCGTATCTGAAAATTTTGGTTTTGAAGCGACATGTTGCTGAAAGAAGGATCACTAATAATCGATGTTCTGATTTAATAAAAGAAAACGGTGATCTAAAAACTAAAATTCAACAACATGAAATAACTTTGACTAAATTTTCTGATGGAGAAAAATCCTTGAACATGTTGTTGAAAAACCAATTTTCTGTTGGAAATAAACGTGGTCTGGGCTTTGGGAAAAATAAAGTTTTTGAAAATCCGAACTCAAATGATTTTAAAAATCCTTCAAGGTGCTTGGAAAAGAATCGATATGAAAATTCAAACTCTGATAATCACAAAGGATTTTTGAATCAACATGATGTGAATTTGTTTTATAATAATCCATTTAACCAATCCTAGATCCCAAAAAGAAATAAAACAAACTTCATTAGATTCAAACAGATTTGGGTTCCAAAGGGTACAAAGGTAAATTCAGATGGATTATTATATAAACGAGTTTGGGTACCAAAACGTACGAATATAACTGTGAGTGGTTTTACAAATTTTGTTAGACCACTCGATTCTCAAAACTGTTAGGTACCAGAGGTGGCTGAGGAACTGCTTTGCAAAAGAGAATTGAATTCTAGCTGCTCAATATTCCTGTATCATCCACAGTTCCTTAGCCAAGTTTACTGAGTTAGAGATTCTTATTTACATGGATTTCAGGTATGATCTCTAAACTCACCTTTGTAAATATTCTTTGTTTTTATTTTCTTTGTTTATTTCACCTTCTGTCCCTTCTATTTATTTTTTCTTTGTTTTTTGATTTGTCACTGTCGTATCTTTGTAACTTTTTGGGCTTCATAAACTTCCAATTGTAGAACTCAAATTTTCTGGAAATTCGCTTTAGTTGAATGGAACTCTGTTGTTTTAATTATTTCCAGATCTTGTGTAACAACCCGAAAATCTGGGCCAGTTTAAATTTTTTATTTCGGCAATTTTAGCGAATTTTGAATATTTAAAATGAATATTTTAAATAATATCGACGAGAAAATTTATTTTGAATTGAATTCGAACGTATATAGTTATATATGTCGTCGTTAGAATATAAATATTTATATATAATTATAAATAGAATTGAAAATGGTGCGGTAGTTCGATAATTCGATTTCAAACTTCAATTGAATGTACCGGGTGCAAAATAAACCGGATTATAATGAAACCAAAAATATTAGAATCTATTTGTGAATACCTTTCCAACAAATCCGAGAAATCAAGATTTCATAGCGGGAATCAAAAGATATGTCCAGTTGAAAATTCTGAATAGTCGCTATGGAATTCAGGCCCTTAAAAATGGGAATTTTGCAAACGACCTCGGATTTCGACGAAACCACTTTTGTTGGGTCTGTGATGTCAAATTATTGTTAGATTCCAAATTTCATAATTTTTCGAATCAATATGTGAACGTGGCAAAGGAAAACGTGTTTGACCAGTTTCAGTTGATTTTAATCGACTGGAAAATGACCATTATTCCAACGGTCTCAGAATTTGACGAAACTAGTTTTGTTAGGACCGTATCGTCAATACGAAGCTAGAAAATATTTTTCTGGAATTTTTAGAGTTCGTATGTGACCCCGGTAAATTGAAATGCGCGTTCAAATTCAATATATAGAGTTGTATGTTGATTTTGACGAAAACTGATCGAAATGATCGAATTAGCTTACGATACGTATCCCATTGTGTTCGGAATGGGGGTAATTAGCTATGGACGACTGGCGGTGGGCCTCGTTTCGAGGTCAAAATAAAAAGTCAACTTTTTGAAATTAAAATAATTAAATATAAAATTCCTCTCTCCTCTTCCTTAATTCATTCTGGCCCCCCTTCCTTCGTTCAGTCAAATTGAAAAAAAAAAGAGAGGAAGAAACGGGAGGAGCGCCGCCGCTCCTCCGACGAGCACGCCACCGCGCAGCAGGCGCGGCAGCATCCCCCTTCCCCTCCTCCTCCTCTCTCGCCTTCATCTCCTCCTCCTTCTTCTGCATAAAACCGCATCGCCCCCTCTTCTTCCTTCCTCCTCCTGCTGCCGCCGCCACTGCTGCTTCTTCTTCCGCCTCCCCCTCCTTCGCACCTTCCTCTCCTCCTTCCCCTTCCGATTCGACAGCGCACAGCCCCCCCCCCCCCCCCGGCCTTCGATTTCGACTGTAAGCCCCTTTTTACTTATTTACTTTTATTTTATTTCTTTTTCCTATGTAATTGGTACTAGCAAATTATAAAAATCAGAATTTTTATCTATATAGAATGATATAAAAGGTTATATTTTTATCATATAGAAAAGGCTAGACTTTTATATAGGAAAAAGTTAGAATTTTTAAAATAGAAAAGATTTGATTTTTCTATATGAAAAGAGCATATTTTTATAAGTGAAAGGCAAGATTTTTGTCATAGAAAAGAACGGATTTTTATAAGTAGAAAGATCGGATTTTTACAGTTTGAAAGGAATTATAAAAATATAATCTTTATCGATACGAACACTATTATCAAAATATGATTTTTACCATATAGTTAGCAATAAAAAGATATGATTTTTATACAGAAGTTAGAAAAGTAAATATAAGATTTTCATATAGAAGTAGTGAAGAAAATTCTACTTTTACATTATAGAAGTGTTAAAAATATGACCTTTATATAGTAGAAGATATAAAAATACTATTTTTATATAAGTAGTGTATTGAAAATAAAATTTCTATATAATAGAGAATATAAAAATATAATCTTTATATTTGAAAAGCCGAAATCTTTATATAGAGAATAGTGTAAAAATAGAATTTTTATCTATATAGTAACGATGTAAAAATAGAATTTTTATCTATATAGTAACGATGTAAAAATAGAATTTTTATCTATATAGTAACGATGTAAAAATAGAATTTTTATCTATATAACATCGATGTAAAAATAGAATTTTTATTTATATAGCATCGATGTAAAAATAGAATTTTTATCTATATTGTAGCGTTGTAAAAATAGAATTTTAATCTATGTAGCATCCATATAAAAATAGAATTTTTATCTATATAGCATCGATGTAAAAATAGATTTTTTTTATCTATATAATAGCGGAGTAAAAATAGAATTTTTATATATGTAGTGGCTACGGGCAGTGAAATTGGCAAAAAGGCGAGCACGACGAAGATCTCTACATAAGAAGAGTCGTGATATTGGAATAGATATCGGTGAGAACTTCTCAATCTAAATTTCTTTTTCTAGTTATATATATATAAATATACTAGGATGCAGACGGTGCTTAGCAGCACCCGACACCCGTCGTCCACAGACCATGGACGGATTGTTTGTTTGATTGATGTGTTGTGAAAATTGATTGTATTGTGGAATGATTGAATAATAAAATATTCTTGTGTTGAAAGGAAATAAAATATTTATATAGATAAAAATATTTTATCGTTAAAAATATAATTTTTAACGTGAATGTGAATAAATAAATATTTTTAAACAAATCGGCCGATTTATTTATATAC
Organism: Allium sativum; assembly: GCA_030737875.1. NCBI lineage: Eukaryota > Viridiplantae > Streptophyta > Magnoliopsida > Asparagales > Amaryllidaceae > Allium > Allium sativum. The sequence goes on along the minus strand of CM060909.1, from coordinate 374,775,302 downwards.
ACTGATTTGACTGATATTGATTAGGATGATAAATTTTATACATCGCCCAACTGCACAAATGAAAATCTGTATTTGTTGATTTGAAACCCCACACGGGTGTTGGGATGATATTTGGGTACACTAATCCCAATTATTTAATTGTATGTCGATCGATTGGTCGACAGACTGTGTAAGCGTTGATTATTTATATTTGATGCTTATGCCGTTGTGTGGTGCACTTTGGATGATGGTTGATTGTTTATCGTTGCTATTATATACATGTGTTGTATGGAATCCATATAATTAACGTTATATGGTAATTGATTGGGCCTCATTCCAATCGGGAAAATAATGAATATTATAAAAGAAAATTCATGTGTTGAATATAAAAATAGTCATGTGTTGACAATGTTCATGTACTGAAATGATTCATGTGTTGAGTAAAATATTTTAAATAATAAAATTTATATCTTCATCATATTTAAATTAGAAGCTACTTCACGGTGGAGTCTAATTAAAAATCAAACGATAGATACCATAATTTTATCAAATATTTTACATAACAAAAATAGTCGTGTGTAGGCAGTACTCATTTGTTGAGATTGGTCGTGTGTTGAAAGAAATATAGATTCATGTGTTGAATAGAATAAATATTCATTTGTTGAATAGAATAACGAATTTATTGAAATATATAAAGCGGTGTTGATTATAGTTGCGCCATTTTGACGTGAACGATATTTTTATCGATTATATTCGTTTTAATAATGAATATAGAAAAGGAAGTGATTTCAAAATATAACGTTTTGAAAATATTATCATTTATATAGTAATAAAATGAAATATTCAATTTTGATTAGAAATTGAAATAATGTTGAAATGGTTTTGAAAACGAAGTTAAAACGATTTATAAAATATGTTTTAAAAGGAAATCGACGAAATATATATAATATATATATAATGGCCCGAGTAGAACGCGTCGCGCCGCTGCAGTTCGTGAATTTCGACCATTGACTTCGAATTGACGTTGCGGGAGATCCGACCGTCGGATTCTCCTAATACTGTAACCGTAGGGTTTGTATCGAAAAGAGCTTTCCAATGAATATTAGAAATTTGAAATCTAACAGTTGGATTTGGAATTATGTCCAAATCAAATTTGGAAAAGGTCGCTGTAAGTGCAGTTCGATGGCCGTTGATGGAAATCGACTGTACGGGCCTTGATAAAATAATTAAAAATATTAATAATTTGTGTAAAATCATAATATGTGAATTGGAAAGAACAGGGATGAAAAATTCCACATTTGAAAAGATAAAAATAGATTTTTATCGAAATGAACTAGTTTTGAACTAGAATTAAAATCAATTTATTTTTGAAATAAATAAATTGAATTTGAAAGTGATTTTAAAAATAATCAATATTCCGAATACGTGAATTGGACTGGAGTTGAATCGAAATTATCTTCGGAATATTTCGATGTTGGATTTCGTGACTATACAGATATTGTTATGGGAATTTGAAAGATATATTTTATATCGTTATTTCCAATACGATATTTGTTGGTTTTAGAATTTGATATTGAATATAAGCCAGTATATTTTCTATTCAGAGCCTTGTATTTAATATCAAATGTGATTTGGGTTTGTCGTGAATTGTGTTTTAGATGGCAATGGTTCTTTAACCCAGTTAAAGGCAGGATGTTGATTTTTGAAAAGATTAAAACAAAGTGAAGTTTTAATGAATCTTTAATTAGATTGAAAAGTGAACTGATAATTTAAATTATCAAATCTGAAAGGTGATCGAGAATTCAGTACCACCAATTTTGCTCCACGGCAATAGTTAAATCTTTAATTAGATTTGAACGTGAAATGGTAATTAATTTTACCGATAACACCGTGGTGTTAGATATGGAGTATTACCAGTTTTGCTCCATGGGATATATAGGTTGGGATTGGGAAATAAAATAAATAATTACTTCGGTGTGGTTCGCTAATCCCGACTAGTTTGAAATGATATCCAAAGGAAGATTAAAGAATAAATTTAGAAGAATTTATCTTGGATAAAATTAATGGGAACATTTCCCTAAGAATGTGATTTTGTGAATAAAAGAATATTCTGAATTGGAATGAGGCGTTTGTTGTGTTTTGTATATTTTTCCGCTGCTATGTAATTTATTGTAATCTCTGATATTTATTGAATGTAATTTATTCATTTATACTCTGTATATTCTTGTATCTGATGGAATTGTTGTAATAACAATGAAATGTTCTTCTGTTTGCGTTCTATTATGTCTTGTCCTCAACGCAATTCGGGCTTTCCTCATCGGGGAAGTTCGGGTCGTGTCAGTTTGGTATCAGAGCTTTGGTTTACAGAGCTCGAGAACAAGACACATTAGAACCATACGAAAGAATTCATCAGATATTGGATTAGTAATATCCAATTAGAATGACTCGTTAGAGATAGGATCAGTAGTATCCTAGAACGAGTGTGAAGAGTATATTTTTCAAGTGAAAACAATTTTGTTTTGAAAATTTAAATCGCTTTATACGTATTTGATTATTTATTTATTTTGAATATTGACAATCGAGTATATAAAGATTTCGCGTATACGCGTCATGAACGTATATTCGAAGTTTTAATATACTAGACAGATATAGGATCACACTCTAGTTGCCCAGGGATGGTTCTGATAATGCTGCAGCGTTACCAGTATTTATTTTTGAGTGACAAAGGTGTGATTTCTATATATTTCCATTAGACTGGTGTGAGAACCAAAACTTATATAGATAGATTCATTGTTGTGAATTGGCATCAAAAACATGATTTTTTGTATATGTATCAAAATTATGAATTTGAAACTCTAATCCACTAATTGATTGATGTTTTTGTTGTTTGTTTATTTGTTTGCTAATTTTTAGCCATTTAGCCTAATTAAATCAAATATTGAATTGTATTGAAAATTAGTCGCATTTGCTTGCATATACATGTACTTACATTGAACAGGTCATAGCAAGGAGGCTAGAGCAGAAGAATAAAATTTGTTTGCCCGACAAATAGGTACATGTTTATCATAATTTACTGTTTTGTTTGGGTGATGATGATTTTATGAGCCTATTGACTAGCCGCTTGGCTTTTTCTTTTTCTTTTTGAGATAAGAAGGCCTGTATGGCAATTTCGGGATTTTCCCGTTGCTCTCGATGCAGGGGAGGTTATGGCGAAATTTTTCGAAAATTTAGGGGCCAAATTTTGAAAAATTTGAAAAGTTCTTAGAAACTGAAAAGTTGAAGAACTTAATCCGTGGTCAAAATAATGGAAGTTGATTTGTTAAACAAATTTTGGCTTCGTTCCTTTTCGGTTTCCATTGTTATGTTCCTTTTTGGCCTTTGATTTAGGGAAGATTAGAATATCATCAATAAAAACCAGAACAAATTTATTCAATTAAATCACACATTGAACTGATTAGAAAATAGTTAGAAATATATACTTGTGCATTATATATATTTGAACAGGAAATTGGATAGCTGTTGAGTAAAGATTTTATTTGCGTGCCCGACAAATAGGTAAACCTTAATGAGTTGGATGCGAAATATTATTATATCAACTCCTGTGAATGCCATTGGATGCGGAGTGCTGGTTATACTGTGTGTAATTAATAAACATCTCCATAGGATAGCAACAATTAATTTTGAACTACATTACATAGCTACTTCTGGAAGATAGGCATACTTCAACATATACCACATAAGCATTTGGAGCTTGTGTGACGAGGTGGAAGATTTACCATACGAGCGAGAGGCTTGTATGGCGATGACTATATTTTACAGGTTGAACTGATGACTGATATGGACTATTTAAATTGTAACGATAAAATTGCCAGATCAATAAAAAAACCCACACGGGTCTAGAGTTGACAACAATCACGTCTCTTTAGTTATTTGATACGGCACATGGACTATTTATTTCCTACACGGGACGAGGTGACGAGGATTTATCCTTTGGAGCATTTAAAATACACACTCCCTCATGCTTTGACAGGGTGACGAGAATTCATTCTCTGGAGTTATTATCAATACACGCTCCCCTGTAAACACTAGAATATATCACTATAAATATGTGTATGCTTATTAGGATTTATTGGGTAACTACTACGGCCCAATAAATTTCCAAACCTCTCCCCGTACAAAGGAGGTTATGGCGAAATTTTTCGAAAATTCCAGGTGTTAGCCAAATTTTTGAAGAATTTGAAAATTCTCAGAAACTGAAAAGTTGGAGAATGGAAGCCAGATCGAACGTAGAGTTGATTAATCAAACCACTTTCGGCTTTGTTCCTTTTTGGGGATGAAAAGTTTTAAGTGGGGGAGATTGTAACAACCCGAAAATCTGGGCCAGTTAAAAAATTTTATTTTGGCAATTTTAGCGAATTTTGAATATTTAAAATGAATATTTTAAATAATATCGACGAGAAAATTTATTAATTCGAACGTATATAGTTATATACGTCGTCGTTAGAATATAAATATTTATATATAATTATAAATAGAATTGAAAATGGCGCGGTAGTTCGATAATTCGATTTCAAACTTCAATTGAATGTATTGGGTGCAAAATATACCGGATTTTAGTGAAACCAAAAATATTAGAATCTATTTGTGAATACCTTTCCAACAAATCCGAGAAATCAAGATTTCATAGCGGGAATCAAAAGATATGTCCAGTTGAAAATTCTGAATAGTCGCTATGGAATTCAGGCCCTTAAAATGGGAATTTTGCAAACGACCTCGGATTTCGACGAAACCACTTTTGTTGGGTCTGTGATGTCAAATTATTGTTAGATTCCAAATTTCATAATTTTTCGAATCAATATGTGAGCGTGGAAAAGGAAGACGTGTTTGACCAGTTTTAGTTGATTTTAATCGACTGGAAAATGGCCATTTTTCCAACGGTCTCAGAATTTGACGAAACTAGTTTTGTTAGGACCGTATCGTCAATACGAAGCTAGAAAATATTTTTTTGGAATTTTTAGAGTTCGTATGTGACCCCGGTAAATTGAAATGAGCGTTCAAATTCAATATATAGAGTTATATGTTGATTTTGACTAAAACTGATCGAAACGATTGAATCAGCTTACGATACATATCCCATTGTGTTCGGAATGGGGGTAATTAGCTATGGACGACAGGCGGTGGGCCTCGTTTCGAGGTCGAAATAAAAAGTCAACTTTTAGAAATTAAATATAAAATTCCTCTCTCCTCTTCCTTTATTCATTTTGCCCCCCCCCCCCCCCCCCCCGCCCCTTCCTTCGTTCATTCAAATTGAATAAAAAAAGAGGAAGAAACGGGAGGAGCGCCTGCGCTCCTCCGACGAGGGCGCAACAGGCGCGGCAGCCTCCCCCTTCCCCTCCTCCTCCTCTCTCGCCTTCATCTCCTCCTTCTTCTTCTGCATAAAACCGCATCGCCCCCTCTTCCTTCCTCCTCCTGCTGCCGCTGCCTCTGCTGCTTCTTCTTCCGCCTCCCCCTCCTTCCCTTTCCGATTCGACAGCCTACAGCCCCCCTGGCCTTCGATTTCGACTGTAAGCCCCTTTTTACTTATTTACTTTTATTTTATTTCTTTTTCCTATGTAATTGGTATTAGCAAATTATAAAAATCATAATTTTTATCTATATAGCATGATATAAAAGGTTATATTTTTATCATATAGAAAAGGTTAGACTTTTATATAGGAAAAAGTTAGAATTTTTAAAATAGAAAAGATTTGATTTTTCTATATGAAAAGAGCATATTTTTATAAGTGAAAGGCGAGATTTTTGTTATAGAAAAGAACGGATTTTTATAAGTAGAAAGATCGGATTTTTAAAGTTTGAAAGGAATTATAAATATATAATCTTTGTCGATACGAACACTGTTATCAAAATATGATTTTTACCATATAGTTAGCAATAAAAAGATATGATTTTTATACAGAAGTTAGAAAACTAAATATACGATTTTCATATAGAAGTAGTGATGAAAATTCTACTTTTACATTATAGAAGTGTTAAAAATATGACCTTTATATAGTAGAAGACATAAAAATACTATTTTTATATAAGTAGCGTATTGAAAATAAAATTTCTATATAATAGAGAATATAAAAATATAATCTTTATATTTGAACAGGCGAAATATTTATGTAGAGAATAGTGTAAAAATAGAATTTTTATCTATATAGTAACGATGTAAAAATAGAATTTTTATCTATATAGTAACGATGTAAAAATAGAATTTTTATCTATATCGCATCGATGTAAAAATAGAATTTTTATCTATATAGCATCGATGTAAAAATAGAATTTTTATCTATATAGTAGCGTTGTAAAAATAGAATTTTTATCTATATAGCATCGATTTAAAAATAGAATTTTTATCTATATAGCATCGATGTAAACATAGAATTTTTATCTATATAATAGCGGAGTAAAAATAGAATTTTTATATATGTAGTGGCCACGCGCAGTGAAATTGGCAAAAAGGTGAGCACGACGAAGATCTCTACATAAAAAGAGTCGTGATATTGGAATAGCTATCGGTGAGAACTTCTCACTCTAAATTTCTTTTTCTAGTTATATATATATATATACTAGGATGCAGACGGTGCTTAGCAGCACCCGACACCCGTCGTCCACAGACCATGGACGGCTTGTTTGTTTGATTGATGTGTTGTGAAAATTGATTGTGCTGTGGAATGATTGAATAATAAAATATTCTGGTGTTGAAAGGAAATAAAATATTAATATAGTTAAAAATATTTTATCGTTAAAAACATAATTTTTAACGTGAATGTGAATAAATAAATATTTATAAACAAATCGGCCGATTTGTGTATATACACTGATTTGACTGATATTGATTGGGATGATAAATTTTACACATCGCCCAACTTCACAAATGAAAATCTGTATTTGTTGATTTGAAACCCCACACGGGTGTTGGGATGATATTTGGGTACACCAATCCCAATTATTTAATTGTATGTCGATCGATTGGTCGACAGACTGTGTAAGCGTTGATTATTTATATTTGATGCTTATGCAGTTGTGTGGTGCACTTTGGATGATGGTTGATTGTTTATCGTTGCTATTATATACATGTGTTATACGGAATCCATATAATTAATGTTATATGGTAATTGATTGGGCCTCATTCCAATCGGGAAAATAATGAATATTATAAAAGAAAATTCATGTGTTGAATATAAAAATAGTCATGTGTTGACGATGTTCATGTACTGAAATGATTCATGTGTTGAGTAAAATATTTTAAATAATAAAATTTATATCTTCATCATATTTAAATTAGAAGCTACTTCACGGTGGAGTCTAATTAAAAATCAAACGATAGATACCATAATTTTATCAAATATTTTACATAACAAAAATAGTCGTGTGTAGGCAGTACTCATTTGTTGAGATTGGCCATGTGTTGAAGGAAATATAGATTCATGTGTTGAATAGAATAAATATTCATTTGTTGAATAGAATAACGAATTTATTGAAATATATAAAGCGGTGTTGATTAGAGTTGCGCCATTTTGACGTGAACGATATTTTTGTCGATTATATTTGTTTTAATAATGAATATAGAAAAGGAAGTGATTTCAAAATATAACGTTTTGAAAATATTATTATTTATATAGTAATAAAATGAAATATTCAATTTTGATTAGAAATTGAAATAATGTTGAAATGGTTTTGAAAACGAAGTTAAAACGATTTATAAAATACGTTTTAAAAGGAAATCGATGAAATATATATAATATATATATATATTACATATATAATGGCCCGAATAGAACGCGCAGCGACGCGGTAGTTCGTGAATTTCGACCATTGACTTCGAATTGACGTTGCAGGAGATCCGAGCGTCGGATTCTCCTAAAACTGGAACCGTTGAGTTCGTATCGAAAAGATCTTTCCAATGAATATTAGAAATTTGAAATCTAACGGTTGGATTTGGAATTATGTCCAAATCAAATTTGGAAAAGGTCGCTGTAAGTGCAGTTCGATGGCCGTTGATGGAAATCGACTGTACGGGCCTTGATAAAATTATTAAAAATATTAATAATTTGTGTAAAATCATAATATGTGAATTGGAAAGAACAGGGATGAAAAATTCCACATTTGAAAAGATAAAAATAGATTTTTATCGAAATGAACTAGTTTTGAACTAGAATTAAAATCAATTTATTTTTGAAATAAATAAATTGAATTTGAAAGTGATTTTAAAAATAATCAATATTCCCAATACGTGAATTAGACTGGAGTTGAATCGAAATTATCTTCGGAATATTTTGATGTTGGATTTCATGACTATACAGATATTGTTATGGGAATTTGAAAGATATATTTTATATCGTTATTTCCAATACGATATTTGTTGGTTTCAGAATTTGATATTGAATATAAGCCGGTATATTTTCTATTCAGAGCCTTGTATTTAATATCAAATGTGATTTGGGTTTGTCGTGAATCGTGTTTTAGATGGCATTGGTTCTTTAACCCAGTTAAAGACAGGATGTTGATTTTTGAAAAGATTAAAACTAAGTGAAGTTTTAATGAATCTTTAATTAGATTGAAAAGTGAATTGATAATTTAAATTATCAAATCTGAAAGGTGATCGAGAATGGAGTACCACCAGTTTTTCTCCACAGCGATAGTTAAATCTTTAATTAGATTTGAACGTGAAATGGTAATTAATTTTACCGATAACACTATGGTGTTAGATATGGAGTATTACCAGTTTTGCTCCATGGGATATATAGGTTGGGATTGGGAAATAAAATAAATAATTACTTCGGTGTGGTTCACTAATCCCGACTAGTTTGAAATGATATCCAAAGGAAGATTAAAGAATAAATTTAGAAGACTTTATCTTGGATAAAATTAATGGGAACCTTTCCCTAAGAAAGTGATTTTGTGAATAAAAGAATATTCTGAATTGGAATGAGGCGTTTGTTGTGTTTTGTATATTTTTCCGCTGCTATGTAATTTATTGTAATCTCTGATATTTATTGAATGTAATTTATTCATTTATAATCTGTATATTCTTGTATTTGATGGAATTGTTGTAATAACAATGAAATGTTCTTCTGTTTGCGTTCTATTATGTCTTGTCCTCAATGCAATTCGGGCTTTCCTCATCGGGGAAGTTCGGGTCATGTCAGTTTGGTATCAGAGCTTTGGTTTACAGAGCTCGAGAACAAGACACATTAGAACCATACGAAAGAATTCATCAGATATTGGATTAGTAATATCCAATTAGAATGACTCGTTAGAGATAGGATCAGTAGTATCCTAGAACGAGTGTGAAGAGTATATTTTTCAAATGAAAACAATTTTGTTTTGAAAAATTAAATCGCTTTATACGTATTTGATTATTTATTTATTTTGAACATGGACAATCGAGTATATAAAGATTTCGCGTATACGCATCATGAACGTATATTCGAAGTTTTAATATACTAGATAGATATAGGATCACACTCTAGTTGCCCAGGGATGGTTCTGATAATGCTGCAGCGTTACCAGTATTTATTTTCGAGTGACGAAGGTGTGATTTCTATATATTTCCATTAGACTGGTGTGAGAACCAAAACTTATATAGATTCATTGTTGTGAATTGGCATCAAAAACATGATTTTCTGTATATGTATCAAAATTATGAATTTGAAACTCTAATCCACTAATTGATTGATGTTTATGTTGTTTGTTTATTTGTTTGCTAATTTTTAGCCATTTAGCCTAATTAAATCAAATATTGAATTGTATTGAAAATTAGTCGCATTTGCTTGCATATACATGTACTTACATTGAACAGGTCATAGCAAGGAGGCTAGAGCAGAAGAATAAAATTTGTTTGCCCGACAAATAGGTACCTGTTTATCATAATTTACTGTTTTGTTTGGGTGATGAAGATTTTATGAGCCTATTGGCTAGCCGCTTGGATTTTTCTTTTTCTTCTTGAGATCAGAAGGCCTGTATGGCAATTTCGGGATTTTCCCGTTGCTCTCGGTGCAGGGGAGGTTATGACGAAATTTTTCGAAAATTTAGGGTGTCAGCCAAAATTTTGAAATATTTGAAAAGTTCTTAGAAACTGAAAAGTTGAAGAACTTAAGTCGTAGTCAAAATAATGGAAGTTGAGTTGATATGTTAAACAACTTTTGGCTTCGTTCCTTTTCGGCTTCCATTGTTATGTTCCTTTTTGGCCTTTGATTTAGGGAAGATTAGAATATCATCAATAAAAACCAAAACAAATTTATTCAATTAAATCTCACATTGAACTGATTAGAAAATAGTTAGAAATATATACTTGTGCATTATATATATTTGAACAGGAAATTGGATAGCTGTTGAGTATAGATTTTATTTGTGTGTCCGACAAATAGGTAAACCTTAATGAGTTGGATGCGAAATATTATTATATCAACTCCTGTGAATGCCATTGGATGCGGAGTGCTGGTTATTCTGTGTGTAATTAATAAACATCGCCATAGGATAACAACAATTAATTTTGAACTACATTACATAGCATACTTCTGGAAGATAGGCATACTTCATCATATACCACATAAGCATTTGGAGCTTGTGTGACGAGGTGGAAGATTTACCATACGAGCGAGAGGCTTGTATGGCGATGACTATATTTTACAGGTTGAACTGATGACTGATATGGACTATTTAAATTGTAACGATAAAATTGCCAAATTAATAAAAAAAAACCACACGGGTCTAGAGTTAACAATAATCGCGTCTCTCTAGTTATTAGATACGGCACATGGACTATTTATTTCCCACACGGGACGAGGTAACGAGGATTTATCCTCTGGAGCATTTAAAATACACACTCCCTCAGGCTTTGACATGGTGACGAGAATTTATTCTCTGGAGTTATTATCAATACACGCTCCCTTGTAAACCCCAGAATATATCACTATAAATATGTGTATGCTTATTAGGATTTATTGGGTACCTAATACGGCCCAATAAATTTCCAAATCTCTCCCCGTACAAAGGAGGTTATGGCGAAATTTTTCAAAAATTCCGGGTGTTAGCCAAATTTTTGAAGAATTTGAAAATTCTCAGAAACTGAAAAGTTGGAGAATGGAAGCCAGATCAAACGTAGAGTTGATTAATCAAACCACTTTCGGCTTTGTTCCTTTTCGGGGACGAAAAGTTTTAAGTGGGGGAGATTGTAACAACCCGAAAATCTGGGGCAGTTTAAATTTTTATTTTGGCAATTTTAGCAAATTTTGAATATTTAAAATGAATATTTTAAATAATATCGACGAGAAAATTTATTTTGAATTGAATTCGAATGTATATAGTTATATACGTCGTCGTTAGAATATAAATATTTATATATAATTATAAATAGAATTGAAAATGGCGCGGTAGTTCGATAATTCGATTTCAAACTTCAATTGAATGTACCGGGTGCAAAATAAACCGGATTTTAGTGAAACCAAAAATATTAGAATCTATTTGTGAATACCATTCCAACGAATCCGAGAAATCAAGATTTCATAGCGGGAATCAAAAGATATGTCCAATTGAAAATTCTGAATAGTCCTTATGGAATTCAGGCCCTTAAAAATGGGAATTTTGCAAACGACCTCGGATTTCGACGATACCACTTTTGTTGGGTCCATGATGTCAAATTATTGTTAGATTCCAAATTTCATAATTTTTCAAATCAATATGTGAGCGTGGCAAAGGAAAACGTGTTTGACCAGTTTCAGTTGATTTTAATCGACTGGAAAATGGCCATTTTTCCAACGGTCTCAGAATTTGACGAAACTGATTTTGTTAGGACCGTATCGTCAATACAAGCTAGAAATTATTTTTCTGGAATTTTTAGAGTTCGTATGTGACCCCGGTAAATTGAAATGCGCGTTCAAATTCAATATATAGAGTTATATGTTGATTTTGATGAAAACTGATTGAAACGATCGAATCAGCTTACGATACATATCCCATTGTGTTTGAAATGGGGGTAATTAGCTATGGACGACAGGCGGTGGGCCACGTTTCGAGGTCGAAATAAAAAGTCAACTTTTTGAAATTAAAATAATTAAATAATTAAATATAAAATTCCTCTCTCCTCTTCCTTTATTCATTTCGCCCCCCTTCCTTCGTTCATTCAAATTGAAAAAAAAAGAAAAAAAAAGAAAGAAACGGGAGGAGCGCCGCCGCTCTTCCGACGAGCACGCCACCGCGCAGCAGGCGCGGCAGCCTCACCCTCCTCCTCCTCTCTCGCCTTCATCTCCTCCTTCTTCTTCTGCATAAAACCGCGTTGCCCCCTCTTCTTCCTTCCTCCTCTTGCTGCCGCCGCCTCCACTACTTCTTCCGCCTCCCCTTCCTTCGCAACTTCCTCTCCTCCTTCCCCTTCCGATTCGACAGCCCACAGCCCCCCCCCCCCGGCCTTCGATTTCGACTGTAAGCCCCTTTTTACTTATTTACTTTTATTTTATTTCTTTTTCCTATGTAATTGGTATTAGCAAATTATAAAAATCAGAATTTTTATCTATATAGCATGATATAAAAGGTTATATTTTTATCATATAGAAAAGGTTAGACTTTTATATAGGAAAAAGTTAGAATTTTTAAAATAGAAAAGATTTGATTTTTCTATATGAAAAGAGCATATTTTTATAAGTGAAAGGCGAGATTTTTGTTATAGAAAAGAACGGATTTTTATAAGTAGAAAGATCGGATTTTTACAGTTTGAAAGGAATTATAAAAATATAATCTTTATCGATACGAACACTGTTATCAAAATATGATTTTTACCATATAGTTAGCAATAAAAAGGTATGACTTTTATACGGAAGTTAGAAAAGTAAATATACGATTTTCATATAGAAGTAGTGATGAAAATTCTACTTTTACATTATAGAAGTGTTAAAAATATGACCTTTATATAGTAGAAGATATAAAAATACTATTTTTATATAAGTAATGTATTGAAAATAAAATTTCTATATAATAGAGAATATAAAAATATAATCTTTATACTTGAAAAGGCGAAATCTTTATATAGAGAATAGTGTAAAAATAGAATTTTTATCTATATAGTAACGATGTAAAAATAAAAAATTTATCTATATAGTAACGATGTAAAAATAGAATTTTTATCTATATAGTAACGATGTAAAAATAGAATTTTTATCTATATAGCATCGATGTAAAAATAGAATTTTTATCTATATAGCATCGATGTAAAAATAGAATTTTTATCTATATAGTAGCGTTGTAAAAATAGAATTTTTATCTATATAGCATCGATATAAAAATAGAATTTTTATCTATATAGCATCGATGTAAAAATAGAATTTTTATCTATATAATAGCGGAGTAAAAATAGAATTTTAATATATGTAGTGGCTACGGGCAGTGAAATTGGTAAAAAGGCAAGCACGACGAAGATCTCTACATAAGAAGAGTCGTGATATTGGAATAGCTATCGGTGAGAACTTCTCACTCTAAATTTCTTTTTCTAGTTATATATATATATACTAGGATGCAGACGGTGCTTAGCAGCACCCGACACCCGTCGTCCACAGACCATGGACGGCTTATTTGTTTGATTGATGTGCTGTAAAAATTGATTGTGTTGTGGAATGATTGAATAATAAAATATTCTTGTGTTGAAAGGAAATAAAATATTTATATTGTTAAAAATATTTTATCGTTAAAAATATAATTTTTAACGTGAATGTGAATAAATAAATTTTTATAAACAAATCGGCCGATTTGTTTATATACACTGATTTGACTGATATTGATTGGGATGATAAATTTTACACATCGCCCAACTGCACAAATGAAAATCTGTATTTGTTGATTTGAAACCCCACACGGGTGTTGGGATGATATTTGGGTACACTAATCCCAATTATTTAATTGTATGTCGATCGATTGGTCGACAGATTGTGTAAGCGTTGATTATTTATATTTGATGCTTATGCAGTTGTGTGGTGCACTTTGGATGATGGTTGATTGTTTATCGTTGCTATTATATACATGTGATGTGTGGAATCCATATAATTAACGTTATATGGTAATTAATTGGGCCTCATTCCAATCGGGAAAATAATGAATATTATAAAAAAAAATCATGTGTTGAATATAAAAATAGTCATGTGTTGACGATGTTCATGTACTGAAATGATTCATGTGTTGAGTAAAATATTTTAAATAATAAAATTTATATCTTCATCATATTTAAATTAGAAGCTACTTCACGGTGGAGTCTAATTAAAAATCAAACGATAGATACCATAATTTTATAAAACATTTTACAAGACAAAAATAACCGTGTGTAGGCAGTACTCATTTGTTGAGATTGGTCGTGTGTTGAAAGAAATATAGATTCATGTGTTGAATAGAATAAATATTCATTTGTTGAATAGAATAACGAATTTATTGAAATATATAAAGCGGTGTTGATTAGAGTTGCGCCATTTTGACGTGAACGATATTTTTATCGATTATATTCGTTTTAAAAATGAATATAGAAAAGGAAGTGACTTCAAAATATAACGTTTTGAAAATATTATCATTTATATAGTAATAAAATGAAGTATTCAATTTTGATTAGAAATTGAAATAGTGTTGAAATGGTTTTGAAAACGAAGTTAAAACGATTTATAAAACACGTTTTAAAAGGAAATCGACGAAATATATATAATATATATATATTATATATATAATGGCCCGAATGGAACGCGCCGCGCTGCGGCAGTTCGTGAATTTCGACCATTGACTTCGAATTGACATTGCGGGAGATCCGACCGTCGGATTCTCCTAAAACCGGAACCGTTCGGTTCGTATCGAAAAGAGCTTTTCAATGAATATTAGAAATTTGAAATCTAATGGTTGGATTTGGAATTATGTCCAAATCAAATTTGGAAAAGGTCGCTGTAAGTGCAGTTCGATGGCCGTTGATGGAAATCGACTATACGGGCCTTGATAAAATTATTAAAAATATTAATAATTTGTGTAAAATCATAATATGTGAATTGGAAAGAATAGGGATGAAAAATTCCACATTTGAAAAGATAAAAATAGATTTTTATCGAAATGAACTAGTTTTGAACTAGAATTAAAATCAATTTATTTTTGAAATAAATAAATTGAATTTGAAAGTGATTTTAAAAATAATCAATATTCCCAATACGTGAATTGGACTGGAGTTGAATCGAAATTATCTTCGGAATATTTCGATGTTGGATTTCGTGACTATATAGATATTGTTATGGGAATTTGAAAGATATATTTTATATCGTTATTTCAAATACGATATTTGTTGGTTTCAGAATTTGATATTGAATATAAGCCAATATATTTTCTATTCAGAGCCTTGTATTTAATATCAAATGTGATTTGGGTTTGTCGTGAATCGTGTTTTAGATGGCATTGGTTCTTTAACCCAGTTAAAGGCAGGATGTTGATTTTTGAAAAGATTAAAACTAAGTGAAGTTTTAATGAATCTTTAATTAGATTGAAAAGTGAATTGATAATTTAAATTATCAAATCTGAAAGGTGATCGAGAATGGAGTACCACCAGTTTTGCTCCACAGCGATAGTTAAATCTTTAATTAGATTTGAACGTGAAATGGTAATTAATTTTACCGATAACACTGTGGTGTTAGATATGGAGTATTACCAGTTTTGCTCCATGGGATATATAGGTTGGGATTGGGAAATAAAATAAATAATTACTTCGGTGTGGTTCGCTAATCCCGACTAGTTTGAAATGATATCCAAAGGAAGATTAAAGAATAAATTTAGAAGAATTTATCTTGGATAAAATTAATGGGAACCTTTCCCTAAGAATGTGATTTTGTGAATAAAAGAATATTCTGAATTGGAATGAGGCGTTTGTTGTGTTTTGTATATTTTTCCGCTGCTATGTAATTTATTGTAATCTCTGATATTTATTGAATGTAATTTATTCATTTATACTCTTTATATTCTTATATCTGATGGAATTGTTGTAATAACAATGAAATGTTCTTCTGTTTGCGTTCTATTATGTCTTGTCCTCAACGCAATTCGGGCTTTCCTCATCGGGGAATTTCGGGTCGTGTCAGTTTGGTATCAGAGCTTTGGTTTACAGAGCTCGAGAACGAGACACATTAGAACCATACTAAAGAATTCATCAGATATTGGATTAGTAATATCCAATTAGAATGACTTGTTAGAGATAGGATCAGTATTATCCTAGAACGAGTGTGAAGAGTATATTTTTCAAATGAAAACAATTTTGTTTTGAAAATTTAAACCGCTTTATACGTATTTGATTATTTATTTATTTTGAATATGGACAATCGAGTATATAAAGATTTCGCGTATACGCGTCATGAATGTATATTCGAAGTTTTAATATACTAGATAGATATAGGATCACACTCTAGTTGCCCGGGGATGGTTCTGATAATGCTGCAGCGTTACCAGTATTTATTTTCGAGTGACGAAGGTGTGATTTCTATATATTTCCATTAGACTGGTGTGAGAACCAAAACTTATATAGATAGATTCATTGTTGTGAATTGGCATCAAAAACATGATTTTCTGTATATGTATCAAAATTATGATTTTGAAACTCTAATCCACTAATTGATTGATGTTTGTGTTGTTTGTTTATGTGTTTGCTAATTTTTAGCCATTTAGCCTAATTAAATCAAATATTGAATTGAATTGAAAATTAGTCGCATTTGCTTGCATATACATGTACTTACATTGAACAGGTCATAGCAAGGAGGCTAGAGCAGAAGAATAAAATTTGTTTGCCCGACAAATAGGTACATGTTTATCATAATTTACTGTTTTGTTTGGGTGATGATGATTTTATGAGCCTATTGGCTAGCCGCTTGGCTAGCCGCTTGGCTTTTTCTTTTTCTTTTTGAGATCAGAAGGCCTGTATGGCAATTTCGGGATTTCCCTGTTGCTCCCGGTGCAGGGGAGGTTATGGCGAAATTTTTCGAAAATTTAGGGTGTTAGCCAAATTTTTGAAAAATTTGAAAAGTTCTTAGAAACTGAAAAGTTGAAGAACTTAAGCCGTAGTCAAAATAATGGAAGTTGAGTTGATTTGTTAAACAACTTTTGGCTTCGTTCCTTTTCGGCTTCCATTGTTATGTTCCTTTTTGGCCTTTGATTTAGGGAAGATTAGAATATCATCAATAAAAACCAGAACAAATTTATTCAATTAAATCACACATTGAAATGATTAGAAAATAGTTAGAAATATATACTTGTGCATTATATATATTTGAACAGGAAATTGGATAGCTGTTGAGTAAAGATTTTATTTGCATGCCCGACAAATAGGTAAACCTTAATGAGTTGGATGCGAAATATTATTATATCAACTCCTGTGAATGCCATTCGATGCGGAGTGCTGGTTATTCTGTGTGTAATTAATAAACATCGCCATAGGATAGCAACAATTAATTTTGAACTACATTACATAGCATACTTCTGGAAGATAGGCATACTTTATCATATACCAAATAAGCATTTGGAGCTTGTGTGACGAGGTGGAAGATTTACCATACGAGCGAGAGGCTTGTATGGCGATGACTATATTTTACAGGTTGAACTGATGACTGATATGGACTATTTAAATTGTAACGATAAAATTGACAGATTAATAAAAACCCCACACGGGTCTAGAGTTGACATTAATCACGTCTCTCTAGTTATTAGATACAGCACATGGACTATTTATTTCCCACACGGGACGAGGTAACGAGGATTTATCCTCTGGAGCATTTAAAATACACACTCCCGCAGGCTTTGATAGGGTGACGAGAATTTATTCTCTGGAGTTATTATCAATACACGCTCCCCTGTAAACACCAGAATATATCACTATAAATATGTGTATGCTTATTAGGATTTATTGGGTACCTAATACGGCCCAATAAATTTCCAAACCTCTCCCCGTACAAAGGAGGTTATGGCGAAATTTTTCAAAAATTCCGGGTGTTAGCCAAATTTTTGAAGAATTTGAAAATTCTCAGAAACTGAAAAGTTGGAGAATGGAAGCCAGATCGAACGTAGAGTTGAATAATCAAACCAATTTCGGCTTTGTTCCTTTTCGGGGACGAAAAGTTTTAAGTGGGGGAGATTGTAACAACCCGAAAATCTGGGCCAGTTTAAAATTTTTATTTTGGCAATTTTAGCGAATTTTGAATATTTAAAATGAATATTTTAAATAATATCGACGAGAAAATTTATTTTGAATTGAATTCAAACGTATATAGTTATATATGTCGTCGTTAGAATATAAATATTTATATATAATTATAAATAGAATTGAAAATGGCGCGGTAGTTCGATAATTCGATTTCAAACTTCAATTGAATGTATCGGGTGCAAAATAAACCGGATTTTAGTGAAACTAAAAATATTAGAATCAATTTGTGAATACCTTTCCAACGAATCCGAGAAATCAAGATTTCATAGCGGGAATCAAAAGATATGTCTATTTGAAAATTCTGAATAGTCGCTATGGAATTCAGGCCCTTAAAAATGGGAATTTTGCAAACGACCTCGGATTTAGACGAAACCACTTTTGTTGGGTCCGTGATGTCAAATTATTGTTAGATTCCAAATTTCATAATTTTTCGAATCAATATGTGAGCGTGGCAAAGGAAAACGTGTTTGACCAGTTTCAGTTGATTTTAATCGACTGGAAAATGGCCATTTGTCCAACGGTCTCAGAATTTGACGAAACTGGTTTTGTTAGGACTGTATCATCAATACGAAGCTAGAAAATATTTTTCTGGAATTTTTAGAGTTCGTATGTGACGCCGGTAAATTGAAATGCGCGTTCAAATTCAATATATAGAGTTATATGTTGATTTTGACGAAAACTGATCGAAACGACCGAATCAGCTTACGATACATATCCCATTGTGTTCGGAATGAGGGTAATTAGCTATGGACGACAGGCGGTGGGCCTCGTTTCGAGGTCGAAATAAAAAGTCAACTTTTTGAAATTAAAATAATTAAATAATTAAATATAAAATTCCTCTCTCCTCTTCCTTTATTCATTCTGCCCCCCCTGTAACAACCCGAAAATCTGGGCCAGTTTTAAATTTTTATTTTAGCAATTTTAGCGAATTTTGATTATTTAAAATGAATTATTTTAAATAAAAACGACGAAAGATTTATTTTGAATAGAATTCGAACGTATATATTATATAGATCGTCGTTAGAATATAAATAATTATTTATATATATAAAAGGAATTGAAAATGGCGCGGTAGTTTGATAATTCGATTTCAAACTTCAATTGAATGTACCGGGTGCAAAACAATCCGGATTTTAGAGAAACCAAAAATGATAGGATCTAACTGATGATATCTTTCCAACGAATCCGAATAATCAAAATTTCATAGCGGGGATAAAAAGATGTGTCCATTTGAAAATTCTGAATAGTCGCTATGGAATTCAGGCCCTTAAAAATAGCCATTTTGCAAACGACCTCGGATTTCGATGAAACCACTTTTGTTGGATCTGTGATGTCAAGTTATTGCTAGGTTTCAAATTTCATAATTTTTCGAATCAGTATGTGAGCGTGGCAAAAGAAATCGTGTTTGACCAGTTTTAGTTGATTTTAATCGACTGGAAAATGGCCATTTTTCAAACGGTCTCAGAATTTGACGAAACTAGTTTTGTTAAGACTGTATCGTTAATACGAAGCTAAAAATATTTTCTGGAATTTTTAGAGACTGTATGTGGCCCCGATAAATTGAAACGCGTGTTCAAATTCAATATATAAAGGTTTATATTTTAATTTGAATGGAAACTAATCGTAACAGCCGAATTGGGGTACGAAACATATCCCATTGTGTTCAGAATGAGGGTAATTAGCTAGGGGCGACAGTCGTTGGGTTTGATTTCGAGTTCGGACGTGAAACGAAATAATAAAGGAATTAAATAATAAAAAAAAGAAGGTATATATTTAAATTGACCAGTCA
The DNA here is from genome assembly GCA_030737875.1 of Allium sativum. Taxonomy (NCBI): domain Eukaryota; kingdom Viridiplantae; phylum Streptophyta; class Magnoliopsida; order Asparagales; family Amaryllidaceae; genus Allium; species Allium sativum. The sequence continues at coordinate 374,755,302 of CM060909.1, read as the reverse complement.
AAACACTAGTCTCTTATTCACTTCTGAGCCGCCGTTGCTCTATAATGGGCGAACAAGATTTTCCCAACTTGATTTATTAAATTCCCTTACTATAATTCAAGATTGTTCATGAAATCAAAACAAAAATAAAAGAGATTTCAATCGCCTTTAATTCTATACGGATCAGATCCTTTATGGAAAGGTATCAAGGGAGGAAGTCGCGCTAGAAGTGGGTTCGTTAGCCGCCGTTTTCTGGCAATTGGGATACTCCGAGTTTGGCGCCTGTGGCAGGCGATAGTCGGGGTTGGTCAGCTCTTCGAAGTGCTATTCTCTTATCGATGGCGGAGGGCTTGGGTTGGCGTGCGCAACTAAGGAAGGCGATGGAGTTTTTTTGAGTCACCTGGAAACCGAACGAGCTGATGAAGAAGGGAGGAGCAAGGATGGGCAATAACCTGGAGGTGAACAAGGGCCTAAGGGCTTAAGTAGGTAATTAGTTGTCCCTAATTATAATTAATTAAAGAATTTATGCAGTGAATTGTGCAAATCTGATTTTTATTTATAAATAACATATCACTAAAATCAGAATCTTTATATAACTAATTTGGAATTAAAAATCCGAAATTTTAAAATAGAAATAGCATTGCTTTTGTAAAAAAAAAAATTCATTCTTTGTAAAAAAAAAAAATCATTCTTTGTAAAAGAAAATTTTCATTCTTTGTAAAAGAAAATTATTATTGGCTTTAAAATAACATTGTTTTTAGAAATAGAAAAATATTGTTTTTAGAAATAGAAAAATATATGATTTTTATATATTGAATAGCAAAGTAAAAATTCGATTTTTATATATTGAATAGCGAAGTAAAAATATGATTTTTACATATGTAGAGAATACGGGCGACGAAAGTGATAAGAGAGGAGAACGACGAAGATTTCTACTTAAGAAGAGTCGTGGAATTGGGATAGCTATTGTAAGAACTTCTCACTCTTCAATTTCTTTTTCTAGTTATATATATATATATATATATATATATATATATACTAGGATGTAGACGGTGTTTAGTAGCACCCGACACAATTGTCCACAGACCATGGACTTGTTTGTTTGGTTGTGTAGTTAGTTAGATTATTTAGGTTGAATTGAATTGTTTGGTGAAATGAAATTGATTTGATTGATGTGTGAATGGCGTGGGCCATCACTAGACCGGGGATAAGGCTAGGCCTTGTCCCGTTTCCAGTATCGTGCCGTTATGCTGCCGAAATTTTCTAAAACAAGTTAGAAAAATAAAGATATCATTTTATTTAATAAATGAACCGAATAGGATATTCATAGTTTGAATAAAATATTTTGGTCGTTAAAAATATAATTTTTAACGTGAAAGTGAATAAATAAATATCTATAAACAAATCGGCCGATTTGTTTATATACACTGATTTGTCTGATATTGATTGGGTCGATAAATTTTACACATCGCCCAACTGCACAAATAAAATCTGTGTTTGATTGTTTGAAACCCCACACGGGTATTGGGATAAAATACGGCATACACTAATCCCAATAATTAGTTGTATGTCGATCGATTGGTTGACAGGCTGTTATAAGCGTTAGATATCTATATTTGATGCTTATACAGTGTAGTGCACTTTGGATGATGGTTGATTATTTATCGTTGCTATTATATGCATGTGTGGTATGGAATCCATATAGTTAACGCTATATGGTAATTGATTGGGCCTCATTCCAATTTGAAAAATAAAGAATATTATAAAATAAAGGTTCATGTGTTGACCGTACTCATCCGTTGAGATTAGTCATGTGTTGAACGAAATATTTTAATAATAAAAATTACATCTTTATCAATATAAAATAAAGGTTCATGTGTTGACAGTACTCATCCGTTGAGATTAGTCATGTGTTGAACGAAATATTTTAAAAATAGAAATATTTGAAATAGAAATATTTGAAATAGAAATATTTGAAAAGGAAATATTTGAAAAAGAAATATTTGAAATAGAATATTTGAAAATAGAAATATATGAAGCCGTGTTGATTAGATTGACGCCATTTGGACGTGAACGATATTTATATCGATTTTATAATGAATATCGAAAGTGATTTCAAAATCTGATATTTTGAAAAGAATTGAAATTCAAACGAATTTGAATTTAATAGAAAACGAAATTGATTTGAATTTAATAGAAAACGAATTTGAATTGAATTGAATAGAAAACCAATTTGAATTGAATTGAATAGAAAACGAATTTGAATTGAATCGAATAGAAAACCAATTTGAAATGAATTGAATATAAAACGAATTCGAATTGAATTGAAAACGAATTGAAATGAATTCAAAATGAATTGAAATTTGAATTGAATAGCAATGAATTTTAAAACGAATTTATAAGAGAAAAATTCGATTTTGAATTGAAATGGAAGTTGAAATTGTTTTTGAAACGAATTCAAAACTATTTATGAAATTCGTTATAAATAGAAATCGACGAAATATATATTATATATATTATATATATAATATAATGGCCTGAATAGAACGCGCCGCGCCGCGGCAGTTCGTGAATTTCGACAATTTATTTCAAACGGACATTATGGGAGATCCGACCGTCAGATTCTCCTGAAACCGGAACCGTTGGGTTCGTATCGAAAAGAGCTTTCTAACGAATATTAGAAATTTGAAATCTAACGGTTGGATTTGGAGATACGTCCAAATCAAATTTGGAAAAGGTCGTTGTAAGTGCAGTTCGATGGCCGTTGATGGAAATCGACTGTATGGGCCTTGATAAAATTATTAAAAATAGTAATAATTTGTGTAAAATCATAAGAAATGATTTGGGAAAAATTGGAATGAAAAACTCCATATTTGAAAAGATAAAAATAGATTTTTATCGAAATGAACTAGTTTTGAACTAAAATTAAAACCCAATTTTTTTTTTAAATAAATAAATTAGATTTAAAAAGGGGTTTTAAAGAATCGGAATTTCTAATATATTTGATTGGAAATGAATTAAAATTCATTTGTGGGTTTATCGTGAACGGTGTTTTTAAATAACACTAGTCTTTAACCCGATAATAAATAGAACGTGATTTGGGTTTATCGTGAACTGTGTTTTAAATGACATTAGTTCTTTAACCCAGTAAAAGGAGTTTTAATGAATCTGCAATTAGATTGAATTGTGAATTGATAATTTAAATTATCAAATTTGGAAAGTGAGCGAGAATGGAGTATTACCAGTTTTGCTCCAAAGCGATAGTTAAATCTTTAATTAGATTTGAACGTGAAATAGTAATTAATTTTACCGATAACACCGTGGTGTTAGATATGGAGTATTACCAGTTTTGCTTCATGGGATGAATAGGTTGGGATTGGGAAATAAAATAAATAATTACTTCGGTATGGTTCGCTAATCCCGACTAGTTTGGAAAACCATAATTTGGTTTGAAATGACATCCAAAGGAAGATTAAAGGATAAATTTTAAAGAATTTATCTTGGATAAAATTAATGGGAACCTTTCCCTAAGAATTGAAATTTAGAAACTAGCTGAAGGTTAGTTAAGAAGAATGGTTTCCTGGATATTGATCTGATGTTGGTTTCGGCCTTCGGGGTTAATATTTGGGGAATTGCTCTCTTACTGATTTACGGTTAGTAACTAATGAATTGGAATGAGGCGTATGTTGTGTTTGTGTAACATTTATTTTTAATATGCGCGGGTTGTTCGGAAAGGCCGGGTTTATACCCATTCTGAATAACCGATTCGACGATATGTCGAAGATGAAGATGGTGGTTGAAGACTGGAAGTCTTTACATCGTTGGGATAATTACTTACGATCCTGATTGGGCTGTACACCCAAGAGGATGGAAATAGTTGGTGGTCGTCCAGACGTACTTGGAGATGGATGGATATGCGAGGAAAGTGCCTCCGGTTTCGTTCAGACCTAGAACGGACTAGTAAATGGATGGTGTGTCTGACATTGTATTCCTTTATATTGTATTCGTTGATCTCTGCTAAATATATATCTGTTTGGCGGCGGGGAATTTATTCTCTTGCTTAACGCCCTTCTCTGAGACATACGAGCTCAGAGGTTATATATTGGCAGAAATCAGTGGTACGATATGGATTGATAGTGTGGCATGCTGAGATGCAGTGATCCAGACTTTTGTTGAAAAGAAAAGTTTGGTGGATGATGATCAAAGCGCAGCTGATATAGCATGACTTTGTGTGTAGCGTTGATTCGCGAGCCTCACATCCCGGTATGGTGGTAAACTGATGGTTTGATCAGTATGCTTTTTAGTGGATGGGCACCTTAGTGGTGTCATGGATTCGGTCGACCGAGATGAGCTTAGTGCTTAGGGATATATAGAGTAAGCGGTGTTTTCTCTCGCTGGGACGTAAGCCGCGGTGATACTCTGGTCCCAAATGTGCGGATGTGCAGACGGTGTTTTCTCTTGCTGGGACGTAAGCCATGGGGAATTGCACTACGCGATCGATCTTTTGAATCAGGAGCCACCATGACGGAAATCCAATTTCCAATGCGTGTATTTCGGTTTTATTTGTAGAGCCCAGTATGGCGACATAGTGGGATGGGGCGCTTATGCCGTCTATGATTGATACTTATGATTTGAAGATATTTTATACAATATGCACTTATAATAGTATCAAATGATTTGTTTTAAACGTATCAAGCATTCTTGGCTATTATAAGGTAAAAACCCTATCCTCCGGCTTGCGTTGCATTGTGTGATGGGACCTGGGTCTTATAATAGCTTCATTTTTCTTTATTTAGCATTGCGCTGTTGTTTTATGCACTGTATTCTTGGGAGGAAACCCGTTCCATGTTATACGGCGTGGTCCCTTGATTTACCCAACTTTAAAATAAAGATTTACAACTGTTTTAGTTCTCACACCAGTCCCATGACTGACCTGGAGTTTATTGTTTTAACCTAAACTCTGGGTTCCCTTATTTTCGACACGGGCAGCTAGTAGTTTTGGTTTTGCAGATTTATATTCACAGGATCCTGGTTTACAGCTGGAATGATATCCAGAAAGCTTTGTATCCGTATGTCACTTCTAGTTGTGTATTGTATTATTTTCCGCTGCGATGTATTTAAATGTAATTTAAATCTCTGATATTTCTGTGTAATATTCATTTATACTCTGTATATTCTTGTATTCTGGTGCATTGTTGTAAGATACAATGAAATGTTCTTCCGTCTGCGTTCTGATGTGGCTTGTTCTTGAACTATCCGCGCTTTCCTCACCGTGGAAGTTACGGGTTTTCACACCCCCCTCCTTCGTTCATTCAAATTGAAAAAAAAAGAGGAAGAAATGGGAGGAGCGCCGCCGCTCCTCCGACGAGCGCGCCACCGCGCAGCAGGCGCGACAGCCTCCCCCTTCCCCTCCTCATCCTCTCTCGCCTTCATCTCCTCCTTCTTCTTCTGCATAAAACCGCATCGCCCCCTCTTCTTCCTTCCTCCTCCTGCTGCCGCCGCCTCCCCCTCCTTCGCACCTTCCTCTCCTCCTTCCCCTTCCGATTCGACAGCCCACAGCCCCCCCCCCCCCCCCCGCCCTTCGATTTCGACTGTAAGCCCCTTTTTACTTATTTACTTTTATTTTATTTCTTTTTCCTATGTAGTTGGTATTAGCAAATTATAAAAATCAGAATTTTTATCTATATAGCATGATATAAAAGGTTATATTTTATCATATAGAAAAGGTTAGACTTTTATATAGGAAAAAGTTAGAATTTTTAAAATAGAAAAGATTTGATTTTTCTATATGAAAAGAGCATATTTTTATAAGTGAAAGGCGAGATTTTTGTTATAGAAAAGAACGGATTTTTATAAGTAGAAAGATCGGATTTTTACAGTTTGAAAGGAATTATAAAAATATAATCTTTATCGATACGAACACTGTTATCAAAATATGATTTTTACCATATAGTTAGCAATAAAAAGATATGATTTTTATACAGAAGTTAGAAAAGTAAATATACGATTTTCATATAGAAGTAGTGATGAAAATTCTACTTTTACATTATAGAAGTGTTAAAAATATGACCTTTATATAGTAGAAGATATAAAAATACTATTTTTATATAAGTAGGGTATTGAAAATAAAATTTCTATATAATAGAGAATATAAAAATATAATCTTTATATTTGAAAAGGCGGAATCTTTATATAGAGAATAGTGTAAAAATAGAATTTTTATCTATATAGTAACGATGTAAAAATAGAATTTTTATCTATATAGTAACGATGTAAAAATAGAATTTTTATCTATATAGTAACGATGTAAAAATAGATTTTTTATCTATATAGTATCGATGTAAAAATAGAATTTTTATCTATATAGCATCGATGTAAAAATAGAATTTTTATCTATATAGTAGCGTTGTAAAAATAGAATTTTTATCTATATAGCATCGATATAAAAATAGAATTTTTATCTATATAGCATCGATGTAAAAATAGAATTTTTATCTATATAATAGCGGAGTAAAAATAGAATTTTTATATATGTAGTGGCTTCAGGCAGTGAAATTGGCAAAAAGGCGAGCACGACGAAGATCTCTACATAAGACGAATCGTGATATTGGAATAGCTATCAGTGAGAACTTCTCACTCTAAATTTCTTTTTCTAGTTATATATATATATATATATATACTAGGATGCAGACGGTGCTTAGCAGCACCCGACACCCGTCGTCCACAGACCATGGACGGCTTGTTTGTTTGATTGATGTGTTGTGAAAATTGATTGTGTTGTGGAATGATTGAATAATAAAATATTCTTGTGTTGAAAGGAAATAAAATATTTATATAGTTAAAAATATTTTATCATCAAAAATATAATTTTTAACGTGAATGTGAATAAATAAATATTTATAAACAAATCGGCCGATTTGTTTATATACACTGATTTGACTGATATTGATTGGGATGATAAATTTTACACATCGCCCAACTGCACAAATGAAAATCTGTATTTGTTGATTTGAAACCCCACACGGGTGTTGGGATGATATTTGGGTACACTAATCCCAATTATTTAATTGTATGTCGATCGATTGGTCGACAGACTGTGTAAGCGTTGATTATTTATATTTGATGCTTATGCAGTTGTGTGGTGCACTTTGGATGATGGTTGATTGTTTATCGTTGCTATTATATACATGTGTTGTATGGAATCCATATAATTAACGTTATATGGTAGTTGATTGGGCCTCATTCCAATCGGGAAAATAATGAATATTATAAAAGAAAATTCATGTGTTGAATATAAAAATAGTCATGTGTTGACGATGTTCATGTACTGAAATGATTCATGTGTTGAGTAAAATATTTTAAATAATAAAATTTATATCTTCATCATATTTAAATTAGAAGCTACTTCACGGTGGAGTCTAATTAAAAATCAAACGATAGATACCATAATTTTATAAAATATTTTACATAACAAAAATAGTCGTGTGTAGGCAGTACTCATTTGTTGAGATTGGTCGTGTGTTGAAAGAAATATAGATTCATGTGTTGAATAGAATAAATATTCATTTGTTGAATAGAATAACGAATTTATTGAAATATATAAAGCGGTGTTGATTAGAGTTGCGCCATTTTGACGTGAACGATATTTTTATCGATTATATTCGTTTTAATAATGAATATAGAAAAGGAAGTGATTTCAAAATATAACATTTTGAAAATATTATCATTTATATAGTAATAAAATGAAATATTCAATTTAGAGTAGAAATTGAAATAATGTTGAAATGGTTTTGAAAACGAAGTTAAAACGATTTATAAAATACGTTTTAAAAGGAAATCGACGAAATATATAATATATATATATATATATAATATATATATAATATATATATATATATAATGGCCCGAATAGAACGCGCCGCGCCGTGGCAGTTCGTGAATTTCGACCATTGACTTCGAATTGACGTTGCGGGAGATCCGGCCGTCAGATTCTCCTAAAACAGGAACCGTTGGGTTCGTATCGAAAAGATCTTTCCAATGAATATTAGAAATTTGAAATTTAATGGTTGGATTTGGAATTATGTCCAAATCAAATTTAGAAAAGGTCGCTGTAAGTGCAGTTCGATGGCCGTTGATGGAAATCGACTGTACGGGCCTTGATAAAATTATTAAAAATATTAATAATTTGTGTAAAATCATAATATGTGAATTGGAAAGAACAGGGATGAAAAATTCCACATTTGAAAAGATAAAAATAGATTTTTATCGAAATGAACTAGTTTTGAACTAAAATTAAAATCAATTTATTTTTGAAATAAATAAATTGAATTTGAAAGTGATTTCAAAAATAATCAATATTCCCAATACGTGAATTGGACTGGAGTTGAATCGAAATTATCTTCGGAATATTTCGATGTTGGATTTCGTGACTATACAGATATTGTTATGGGAATTTGAAAGATATATTTTATATCGTTATTTCCAATATGATATTTGTTGGTTTTAGAATTTGATAATGAATATAAGCCGGTATATTTTCTATTCAGAGCCTTGTATTTAATATTAAATGTGATTTGGGTTTGTCGTGAATCGTGTTTTAGATGGCATTGGTTCTTTAACCCAGTTAAAGGCAGGATGTTGATTTTTGAAAAGATTAAAACTAAGTGAAGTTTTAATGAATCTTTAATTAGATTGAAAAGTGAATTGATAATTTAAATTATCAAATCTGAAAGGTGATCGAGAATGGAGTACCACCAGTTTTTCTCCACAGCGATAGTTAAATCTTTAATTAGATTTGAACGTGAAATGGTAATTAATTTTACCGATAACACCGTGGTGTTAGATATGGAGTATTACCAGTTTTGCTCCATGGGATATATAGGTTGGGATTGGGAAATAAAATAAATAATTACTTCGGTGTGGTTCGCTAATCCCGACTAGTTTGAAATGATATCCAAAGGAAGATTAAAGAATAAATTTAGAAGAATTTATCTTGGATAAAATTAATGGGAACCTTTCCCTAAGAATGTGATTTTGTGAATAAAAGAATATTCTGAATTGGAATGAGGCGTTTGTTGTGTTTTGTATATTTTTCCGCTGCTATGTAATTTATTGTAATCTCTGATATTTATTGAATGTAATTTATTCATTTATACTCTGTATATTCTTGTATCTGATGGAATTGTTGTAATAACAGTGAAATGTTCTTTTGTTTGCGTTCTATTATGTCTTGTCCTCAACGCAATTCGGGCTTTCCTCATCGGGGAAGTTCGGGTCGTGTCATCTTGAATTTAAACCTGTAAATATCTACAATTGTTTGGAAATTTATTTTCTGATTGATGAATTCATAACAGTGTTGATGTTTTCTTGTCATATCTTAAAAACTGTTAATATGAATTCTTAACTTTTTTGAAGATATGAATAATTAATGAAATTTCACACACTTATGCTGTTTTGAGTTTCTTCCAATTCATTTTGGAAACGCTTAAAATATTATACTCATTGTAGTACACTTTGTTATATATCAGTTGTGATAGTTTTAGAAATTTTCAGATTGGCTTGAATATGTTAAATTGTCTTGAATCAGTGATACATCTTGAAATCGATCGTTATTCATGGTTATCATGGTTGAAATTAGTTTTGATTGAAATCATTTGAGATTCTAGATATTTTGAATAACACACACAACTTAAATTTGAAACTATTAATCTTGTGTGAATAATTCAATGTATCTCAAACTTGACATTGTTTCCAGTGATTTCAAATAAATTATTTTTAAGTTTTTGAATCATGAATACCTCTCAAACTTGATGTAAATGAACTGAATTTTTTCTTTGGGCTTGTCAAAAATAGTTTGGAAAAATTCTTTGAAAATCCTATCTTAAATCTCATTGTTATTTCATGATTATTTGATTTGAATACCTGTTTGTTTGAAATCATTTGAAATTATAGATTTATTGAATCTCACACGTATCTCGAATCAAAAATTAATAATTTGGTGTGATTGATTCATTAAATTCTAATATTTTCATATTCCTTCAAATGATTTAAATAAACAATATTTTTAAATCTGGGATCATGAATCATCCTTTGTGACCATCATCTTGTCTTGTCTATTTGGAAACTGTCTTTGTACTGCTCTGGTACTGTTCTTAGATAACTGTTTTTTTATCTATCTATTGCTCTGTGCTAAATTTGTCTGCTTGGGCTTTAAATTTCTGTTGTCTGCGAGATCATGGTTTGTCTCCAGTATCTTGTTACATTTTTCATTAATAGAGACACCAAGTGGTATCAGAAGTGCCTTATATTTGTCTCACTCATCTGTACTTAGATTCTAATCTTCACCTTGTATAGATCCACACACTCTTTCTGCATTGTACAAATTTTTTCCCTCTTGTTCTGTATTTATCTCCATATCCCACTTGTAGTTGATTTTCAATTTTAATATTATTTATTGATTATTCATTCAGAAATTGAAATCTATATCCAAATGGAACTGTACCCATAATTCATCAAAATTATTAACAGATTTTGAAATTGTGAAAAATTGTGACTGCAGTATATTTCACAACAAGAGAAGATTTTATTTAGATTTTCATGATAGTTGAACATTTATTATAATATTTTTGAATTGGCAATTATTTCACGACCATCTCCTTTATGTATCATCATTCTGCCATCAATCATGTCTTTTGTATTAATGTGGAGAGTTTATTTTTTTAATCATCTGGAATAAAAAATGAAAATAGTTGTGATGGAAACGTGACTGTGTTATTATTCAGAATTAGTGAAATTGAGATTTTTCAATAATCCCGGTACAGTTGGTCATATTTCATAATATAATTAATTTAGAAATTGACTTCACAGTCCATTTCTGTACCTATCGCATTTCTATCATCCATTTTTGGTTTTATATACCGAGGACGTTTTCCTTTTAAAGATAAAATGATAAATATATAATTAATACATAAGTGTGTCTCCAACCTTATTTAAAAATCCAAGCTCTGGTTATGCATGGTTCTGAGACAACTTATAATTTAAGCTGCGACTGACCTCATTTAAAAATCCAAGCTCTGGTTATGCGTTGTCAGTGTTCTCTTAAATAAAAAATAAAAGAAAAGGAAATAAGGTGCTATAAATAGAAATTATTTTAAATTCTCCATGGTGTGTAAAAACCAGCATATCAATCCATCTTTCTAATATGTGAAATGTGTTGAAATCTTATGACATATTATGATTTGTTGATTGATAGCTACTGGGATTTGAGATTATTCGATTTTGTCACTTAAATTGAATTATTAACTATAGTTCAAATCCATTATTGTTTTTTATGCTCATTTTTACAAAGTTCTTTTGAAAATAATTGGAAATCATATTTTTGTAACTCTCTCCATTTCATATAAAATTCATCGTAAATCTGTCATTCTCTACAATGTGAAATATGCCACCTGTTCTCAGAATATTATAATTTTTGTTTGAGTGGTTGAGATTTTTGATGATTGTCCTTCCTCTTATGTTGAAATTATATTTTTTAGTCATTTTTCATCCATATTTTAAATTTTGTATCCTTTTGATGATAACAAAAGGGGGAGAATGGGTTGAGATTTTGATTTATGAGTGAATATTTTATAAATAATTTTAATTTTGAAATTTCATTATTTATTCATTCGTTTCACTCATGCACAGTTATAGGGGGAGTTTATGTTGTAGGGGGAGTTTTCAAATAGGGGGAGTTCAGTTTTTCACCCTCAAACACATTTATTATATTCAAAATCTTCGTATTTGTTTGTCATCATCAAAAGAGGGAGATTGTTGTATATAACGGTGTTGTATACACAGTTATATGATTTTTTGTTTGATGATAACAAGCAAATATATATTAATATAAATGTGTTTGTTATTATACTGTTATATATACATCACAGACAGGAATATAATATTTATATTTAAACAGAATGCATATATATAAAAATTCAAATAGCTACACAGTATTTTGCTTAAATATAGTATTTTATTTCGATATTCAACTGTACATATTTACAACTCCACTATTTGCTCAACACTGTATTTCACTGAAATAAATTTCATTCATATACATTTCACTTGTTACACATCTCCTCATTACAACACTTTGTTTATAAAACACATATATACATTCTTTTTCACACTGTTATTTTCACTGTCTTCTGTCTTTCATCTTTTTTCTTCACAGCATTCTTCAGTCAGTCCAGTCTTCATACCTGTCATATATAAAAACACACACAGAGTATATGGAACAGAAATAATATTCAAAATTCATGCAAATATAAATTTTTAAAATTTTATTTGCCACAACTTTCAGGTGTATTTCTCATCATTTTTCTGACCGGATCTGATTTGTTAATCCGACTGTGTCTACACAGTTTTTATATATATATATATATAGTACAGGGACAAGAAAATATATTTGATGGGTGCATATACACACGTGTATAAATATACACGTGTGCACTGCCTCGTCAATCAGTATATAGTGTGGAACTGAGGAGTAGCCACGTGGACCATCTCGACTCAGTGCACAACAGTGAAATAAAAGAGTCACAAGAAAATGTATGCAAGCCAATAAATGAAAAAGTCAAAGTGCACAAACAAGTTTCAGCAAAACCTCAAAGTGAAATGGCACAAAATAAGCTCAGCAAAGGTGGCAGATCAAATATCATGGCAGCAAACAACATGAATGTGAACAGCAAGTGTTCATGGTTCAATAAGCAAAACCAAGGGTACAAGACAAGTTTCTTTTTATGTGCCAAATACAATTACATGTACATGATACATGTATACACACACGAGTGTGTGTATATACACATACATGTAATGTAAGTAATCAACATGTCGAGACTGAAATACATAAGCAAATGATGGAGCAGTAGTGGTTAAATGGTATGACGCACCAACAAGGTTCAAGTGGAGTAACAAATAATGAAAAGCAGTGGATATACATGTGACATGGAAGCATTTGTATGTATGACCTAATACAATAACAAGCCAATGGTCGAGACAGTGTATATATGATGCAGGTTCATGAACAAGCTCAAGTGTTCGAGCTTTCCATAAGTGTTCAAGAATGAGTGCATTATTCATGATCTAGCAGCTAGTAACATGCAGTTGCAATCAGTTCAAGTTCAAGACAATGAAAATCATGCTCAGGAACAAATCAAAATGGTGCATGTAAGCCAATAAAGGGAAACTGATCTCAAGTGCTGAGCATCAAAACGGCAAATACTAGTGATACACAAGCATGGTGTAATATCTCAATATACAATGGTGCAAAACATAGCAGGGTGTTCAGATGGAAAGAACAAGGGGACTTGATCAAGTCAGAACATGCATGAATGGTGAATGTAACTTTTCAGCATATACATGGAGACAAGAATGGTCAAGAAGCAAGTACATCTGGGCATGGCCACAATGCAGCAATTTCATGATCAGGTGCTAATATGTATGAAGAAGTCAAACAGCATGATTTAAATACACAGTAACATGACAGTAAAATTGGATGCAAGTAACATCAAGCACAAATGGACGAGCAGTTTTGATATGGTGGTGTCAAAGTATTCCAACTCGACAAACATGGAAGGAATGAAGTGCAGAAAATCATGCAAGAGGATTTTGCAAAGCTATAACAGAGGATATTCAAAACTGCATTGTCAAGTTATACAAAACTGCTTGGTCAACAAATTCCAGAAGATTTTCCAGGCAAGACAGGAGCTAATCATATATCAAGTAAAATGGAAAATGATTCCAGAATTAACATTTGATTTCCAGGAATTGCAGTATCATTTCTGCCAAGTGTTTATTTGGTTCCAAGAAATCAGTGTTCAAATGTTTTAGCAACTGTCAATCAATATGTTTGGCAAAGATTCAAAGAAAGTTTTTTTTGGAAAACAGTCAATCAGGAAAGGTTTAAAGCTTCTCTGATATCATCATGATAAACACGGCAAAAATAGAAAGTTTTTATTCTTGAAAATCTTTTTTGTTTTTGGGCAAAAACCGGCAAGTATTCTTTTTGGACAGAAATCAATTTTTGAATCATTCACAATTAAGGGAAAAACAAATGGAAAGATCAAGAAATTAGTTTCCTGTTTTTGACAAGCGATTAAATTTCAATTTTCCAGTATTTCCATATTCAATCAAAGCCGAGATCTTTTAAACTCAAAAGGGGCAAGTTCATTCAAGAGTCTGTCACGCAAGTACAATCAAAACCGAGAATTCAAAGCAGGGAAACCAATGCAAAAACCAGACCAAGTCATTTAAACGAAATCAGAGCAATCTAAGGATTATGTAATCCCATATCTACACCAATATCATCACAGGAAAAGAGCATCGAATGAAATCCAAGAACACAAATCCAAGAACAAAATCATAAAAATCAAATCAGAAATTACTCACAGTTCTTTCGATCGCAACAATCCCCAAATCGTGAAAAGAGGAATACCAGAAATCAATCAAGAACATCAGCAAGTTTACAAGCATCAAAGACTCATTTTTTCCAGAGAATCAATCTAGATCGTCATCAAGTCACGATTTGAAGATTAAAGAGGAAACCCTAGGAGCCGCCGCCATTTTTGTTCCAAGCAAAGTGATCGTGTGAAAAATGAAAAAGGGTGCAACACAATCTAAAGGGGCCGGCCTATTCTTTGAATGGTAAAGGGGATGACCCATGTAACAACCCGGAAAATCAGGGCCAATTTAAAATTTTTATTTTTAAGAATTTTGTTGGAAAATGTGCCAGAATTTAAAATTTTCAATTTTAAATAATATTTAAAGCCACTGAAAATAGTCAATTTTCAAACGACCTCTGTTTTCGACGAGACCACTTTTGTTGGAACCGGAATGTCAAATTATTGCTAGGTTTCAATTTTTAGAATTTTCCGAGTTAATATGTGAGCGTGGCAAAAGAAACTGTGTTTTGTCAGTTTCGGTCAAATTTAATCAGCTTAAAAATAGCCATTTTTCAAACAGTCTCAGAATTCGACGATATTAGTCTCGTTAGAACCGTATCGTCAAAACATAGCCAAATATAATTTTTCTGTAATTTTCTGAATTTATATGTGGCCCCGGTAAATTAAAATGTACAGTTAAATTTAATAAATAAATGATTTAAATATTAAATTAAATAAAACCAGCTATAGACTTTTGATTTAGGCTTTGAGACCTGTTCCATGGCGTCCGGAACGGGGGTATTTGCCTAGGAACATTTTTCGTTGGATTTAATTTGGTGTTCCGGATGATATACAAATTTAATTGAATTAAAAGAATTAAATAAATAGAAAATATACCACTATAAATACGGTCAAATACGTATAACCCTAGCCTAACTACAGCCGCCGTATACACGTTCTCAATGGCCGAAATGATCCCAAATTCAAACCCTCTTTTCTCCCAATCCACTCAACGAAATTCAGAGTTCTATATATCAAACTGAAGAGGGGATCGAGGGCTTCAAGATGGACGGTTGTGATCGATTCTGGTGTTCGCTGGTGGTCGTGGCATCGTGGCAAAGGGGCAAACTTCGGGTTCGGGTTTCGTGAGGGGGGGACCACCGAGTTGGCTCGTTCTTGGCGCGATTGGAGGTGGCGGCTAGGGCTACGGGGCGGCGGTGCTGGATCGGGGTGCGACGCCTTGGTGTGCGTGCGATGGGAGGAGGAAGGCCACGATGATGGGTTGCTTTGTTACAGTAAGAACAAACGAAGAAGAAAGGAGCGGCTGTTTTACCTCTTAACCAAAGTAATTAAGAAATTAATTATAATTTATTTATTTAATTAATGTAATTAAATTTCAAACCATTGTAACTCGTTCAAATTTTGTCAGAATTGGACGATTTCAAATGCGTTAGGATCGTGAGGAAAAACTCTACGCAATGACACTAGCTACAGCTGAAACCGAGTACTTTGAAATTTCAGCTATTTTAAACACGAACAACTTCTGAATGGAAAGCTTTAAGGTGAGAATCCCTGATTTTTTTTTTTTTTTTTTTTTTTTTCATTTTAAATAATTTATCAAATTATTTATTCAATTAAATATCTGTCTGTATGTTATTTAATCTGTGCTGTGATGTGATGAAATTTTGGGTGCTTGATCTGTTTGTGTTGTACTGTATTGTATGGATCTGACATGATAAAGTTATACCTGTATTTGTGGTTAAAATAAATCATTTTTGTCAAATTAGTTAGTTGAAACAAAAATAAACATTTTTGTCAAGTTGGTTAGTTGGTACAAAAATAAACATTCTTGTAGATTAAAAAGGTTGAAAAATAAAAATACTCCTTTTGTCAATATAGAATGGTTAAAAACAAAATAGCCAATTTTGTTTTTTTATAGTGTAGTTAAATAAAAACATTTATTCTTGTCAATTAGTATAGTTGAAATAGAAACTGTTCTTTTATTTCCATTCACTATTGTAAATAATCACCTTTGTCAGTTTACACGAGTTGAAAACAAAACAAAACAAACACTTTTGTAGACAAATTATGATTTAAAGAGCTATATTTTGTTTGCAATCTTAGATGCAAACAAATATGATATTTATATTTTGTATTTTAGTTAGAAATGGAAATATACATTCTTGTTTGCAAATTTAGTTGCAACAAAACATTTATTAAAGATTATATTTATCTTATTTGCATGTTTAGATGCAAATAAACATTGTAGTTAAAAGACTAAATTTTTAGTTGCATATTCAGAAGACAAAATAAACCTTTTGTTAAAAGGGTAATTAGTTGAAACCAAACTATCATGCTTTGTTGAAATGGAATGATGAAAAAAAAAAAAAGAAAAAAAAAAAATATCATTTTTGTTAAAATTGAAACGGTCAACAAATATATTCATCATTCTTATGTACTAAAGTAAAATCATCATTTTATATGTTAAGTGGTAATATAAGTAGTTAACATAAAGTTATCGTTTTTCGTTTGTTATGAGTGAATTAGAATAGTCAGCATAAAAATTATCATTTTTATGTGTAATTAGAATTGTTGACAAACTGAAGCATCATTTTATTTAGTCATGCTGAATTAGATTTGTAGACAAATTAAAGTAGTCATTTTTATTTATCGAACTAAACGTAGGATTTGTGAACAAATAAGGTATTCGTTTTATTTATCGAGTTAAACATTGAATTTGTGTGCGAGTAAGAATAGTCATTTTTGTATGTCATTAGTATTCATAGAAAAATGTGAATATGTAAAAATTTATCTTTATCTGTCATTTGTGTTAGGACAAAATTTGTCAATCATGTTAGAAGCCAGATTACGTCATTTATGATAGAAACATAAATTTATCATTTATGCTATACTTGTGGTACTAGTATAAAATGCCAAACTTGTTGTGTTAGAGATGTAGAATAAAAATACCCCTTTTTGTGTCAAAAATTGTCATATTAGAAATAAGAGCAAATGTATATCTATAAATAAAAATAAGAACAAAAACCAAAATTTACTTGTTGTCATACTTTATTTTAGAATTGACAAACCCAGTTGTCATATTTTGTTACTTAAGAATGGTTGACAAAACTTATCATATTTTGTTACTTAAGAATGGTTGACAAAACTTATCATATTTTGTTACTTAAGAATGGTTGACAAAACTTATCATATTTTGTTACTTAAGAATGGTTGACAAAACTTATCATATTTTGTTACTTAAGAATGGTTGACAAAACTTATCATATTTTGTTACTTAAGAATGGTTGACAAAACTTATCATATTTTGTTACTTAAGAATGGTTGACAAAACTTATCATATTCTGTTACTTAAGAATGGTTGACAAAACTTATCATATTTTGTTACTTAAGAATGGTTGACAAAACTTATCATATTCTGTTACTTAAGAATGGTTGACAAAACTTATCATATTCTGTTACTTAAGAATGGTTGACAAAACTTATCATATTTTGTTACTTAAGAATGGTTGACAAAACTTATCATATTCTGTTACTTAAGAATGGTTGACAAAACTTATCATATTCTGTTACTTAAGAATGGTTGACAAAACTTATCATATTTTGTTACTTAAGAATGGTTGACAAAACTTATCATATTTTGTTACTTAAGAATGGTTGACAAAACTTATCATATTCTGTTACTTAAGAATGGTTGACAAAACTTATCATATTCTGTTACTTAAGAATGGTTGACAAAACTTATCATATTTTGTTACTTAAGAATGGTTGACAAAACTCATATTTTGTTACTTAAGAATGGTTAATAAAGCTCATATTTTGTTATCGAATATGAATGAAACAAAATCTCATATTTTTGTTATTGAACATATATGAAACAAAATTGCATATTTTGTTATTGAATAAAAATGTAACAAAAGCTCATGTTTTGTTATTGAATAGAAAAGCAAACATTTTCTCTGTTAAAGAAAAAGAAAACATATTTCTAATTTAAAGAAAAGTACATTTTCTTTGTAAAAGGAAATAAAAGTTAAAAAGAAAGGAAAAATAAAATAAGAAAAATGAACATCATTTTTTTTTAATGTAAAGAAAATAAGAAAATGAACATTATCTTCTAATGTGAAGGAAATAAGAAAAATGAATATTACTTTTTATGTAAAAGTAAAAGAAAACAATTTTCTTATGTAAAAGAAAAGAAAACACTTTTTATGTAAAAGTAAAAGAAAACAATTTTCTTATGTAAAAGAAAAGAAAACACTTTTTATGTAAAAGTAAAAGAAACCAAGTTTCTTATGTAAAAGAAAATAAAATGTTAATATGAATAAAAAGGACATTTTGTCTATTTAATGTTAATATGATTAAAAAGGACATCTTGTTTAGAAATGTTAAATACGATAAGAATAACATTTTGTGGTAAACTTGATTAATGAATAAAATTAGCATAATTGTCAATTAGGCCATGTTAAACAAAATTTACATTTTGTTTAATATAAAGAATGAAAGCAAAATAAAATTTTATTTAGAAGAAAAAGTAGTAAAGGTAAAATATATTTTTGTTAAGATAAAAGATAAAATATACATTTAGTTAAATAAGGAAGGTTAGAAAAGAATTAACGTAAGATATTCTTTTTAGGTTAAAAAGGAATATTAGAAAAGAATTAAAGAAATACAATTATTTACATTTACTATGTAAATAAGTTTTTGCAAAGGAAAATGAAACTATTTATTTACAAATAGGGTAAATAAATATGAATAAGAAATTAGATACATTTATTTACAATTAATATAAGTAAATATAGCAAAAGTAAAAATAAAACATTTATTTACATTTAGGTAAATAAATAAGTAAAGGATAAGAATATATTTATTTACATTTAGGTAACTAAATAGAATAAGAAAGGAATATAATTTATTTACACTCAGTAAATAAGACAAATGATAGATAAAGCGTAATTTACATTTAGGGTAAATAAAACAAGTGATATTTTTATCGTCATTTTAGATGCGATAAAAAGAATAGACTTTTGAAATTGGAATAGTCAAACGATTTATATTTATATATATATAATATAAATTATAAATTAAACAAAACGCGCGCGGTAGTTCGCGTATCGATGATCGTTACTTTAAACGGTTATACAGAGAGATCCGACCGTCGGATTTTCCCAAAACTGGAACCGTTAGGACCGCTTTGGGAAGATCCTTCCAATGACATAAATTTCGCCAAAATCCAACGGTTAGATTTCAAGTTATGTGTAAATCAAATTTGGTTGAAAACAACGCCAGAGTTGCCCATTTACCCGAAGCGTCGTTAAATTAATTTAGGCTATTTTTATATAAATAAAAATAGCAATAGGTCGTTATCAAATATCAATAACGATATGAAATGTTTTCAAATTATATATATATATGCAAGAATCATTTGAAAAGACCGAGTTCAATCTCATTTCAAATGATTACACGACGTTCTAAATCTAAGAGTTGAAGACGGCGATTGAAGACCGACGATCTTCACATCGAATGGGTAACTAACGTTGAGGTCCTGGATTGATTTGCTCCCAAGACGGGGCTAAGATGGTAGTTATCCGGACGTAGTGTTGATTTGTACGGAATTGACTTTCGTCCAGACCCAGGGCATAAGTTTATAATGGAATGCATGTCTGACGTTGTAGTCCTTATACTACATTCGCTGATCTCTCTTAATATATATCTGTTTGGTGGTTAACACCCTTCTCTGAGACATACGAGCTTAGAGGTTATATATTGGTAGAAATCAATGGTATAGTATGTACTGACAATGTGGCATACTAAGATGCATTGATCAAGGCTTTTGTTGAAAAGCAGGCCTTGTGGTTGATGATCAAAGCACGGCCTGTTTAGGCGTAGCTTTGTGTATAGCGTGACTTCGCGAGCCTCACACCCCGGTATGAGTCAAAAACGGGATATGGACCGTAGGGAGTGCACACGTTTCTTTCTAGCTAGAGTGGTGTCAGTGACCTACCAGCCCTGACATTTTACTTATGTGGATGATGGATTTTGAGGCACCTCGTTATTTTTATAGGCCGTTGGTGGTCATACTATAGGTCCAAAGGGACCGGGGAACGTGTGTTCAGGCATAACTAATCCACTGCCCATTGGCGGGGACCGGCCCTACCGCTTCCAAGGGTTCACTGCGGGGAATCCTGAGGCATTTGCTAGAGTGTCTCGAATCGGAGAGGATCTTGCCCCTAGCCTCGACTCATGATGGAATCCAAATCTCCAATACGCCCTTGCGGTTTTGATTGTAGAACTAGTATTGGCGACATGCTATATGGTAACCATGCCGTCTAGGATTGATACTTATGATTCAAATCTTTTTATTAAAACATATATACACTAATAATAATATCAAATCCGTTTTATACGTATCAAGCATCTTTTGCCCATTATAAGGTAAAACCCTATCCTCTGGTGTGCGTTGCATTGTGTGATAGGACCTGGGTCTTATAATGGTTTCATTTTTCCAAAAAGACATTGCGTTATTTCTCGATTTACTTTGGTTTATGCACTGGCAATCCATAGGAGTAAACCCGTTCCGCGAAAGTGGCGTGGTCCTTGGATTTGTCTTATTAGTTATATTAGTTTAGAATTCTCACACCAGTCCCATGACTGACCTGTAGTTTGTTCACTGGCAAACTCGGGTGCCCTCTTTTCCACACGGGCAGTCGAGTAGCTTTTTGCAGATATCTTTCTCTTTAGCAGGATCCTGGATTGAAGCCTAAAGCTGTGTCCAGAGCTTTGTAGTCTTCCGCTGTTTTAAAAGTATTGTAATTTTATCTTCCGCTGTAATTTTATTTCAATGTACTCTGATATATTCTGTACTCTGTTGTAACATTATTATAATGTAATAAAAGTCTGCTGTTATGGTTCTGATGTTTTGTATTCCCAAAGTTAAAGTATTCGAAGATTTCCATCCTTTGAGTCAGACCTGTGTGGTTTATGGTCGATTCAAAGAGCGGGAATTTCCGGGTCTTTACAGGTGGTATCAGAGCTCTGGTTAGCTCAAATCTTTGGGATACAACTCGTTAGAACTGAACAAAAGACTCATCAGAGATTGGATTAGTAATATCCAATAAGAATACTCATTAGAGATAGGATCAGCAGTATCCTAGAATGAGAAAACTCGTTAGAGATGGGGTTAGTAATGCCCTAGAATGAGTTCAGAGTGATAAGCTTATAATTAACGTATTTTGATTATATATATAATCCTATTTCAGAAAATATGTTTTAAATATATAAAGAGTATGTATATTTGATAAGTTAGCTAACAAATAAAATTAATAAAAGGAAATTAAAATTTAGTTAGTAAATTAAACAACTTTTACCTTAGTGCTTTTTCGAGGACGAAAAGATTTTAAGTGGGGGAGACTGTAACAACCCGGAAAATCAGGGCCAATTTAAAATTTTTATTTTTAAGAATTTTGTTGGAAAATGTGCCAGAATTTAAAATTTTCAATTTTAAATAATATTTAAAGCCACTGAAAATAGTCAATTTTCAAACGACCTCTGTTTTCGACGAGACCACTTTTGTTGGAACCGGAATGTCAAATTATTGCTAGGTTTCAATTTTTAGAATTTTCCGAGTTAATATGTGAGCGTGGCAAAAGAAACTGTGTTTTGTCAGTTTCGGTCAAATTTAATCAGCTTAAAAATAGCCATTTTTCAAACAGTCTCAGAATTCGACGATATTAGTCTCGTTAGAACCGTATCGTCAAAACATAGCCAAATATAATTTTTCTGTAATTTTCTGAATTTATATGTGGCCCCGGTAAATTAAAATGTACAGTTAAATTTAATAAATAAATGATTTAAATATTAAATTAAATAAAACCAGCTATAGACTTTTGATTTAGGCTTTGAGACCTGTTCCATGGCGTCCGGAACGGGGGTATTTGCCTAGGAACATTTTTCGTTGGATTTAATTTGGTGTTCCGGATGATATACAAATTTAATTGAATTAAAAGAATTAAATAAATAGAAAATATACCACTATAAATACGGTCAAATACGTATAACCCTAGCCTAACTACAGCCGCCGTATACACGTTCTCAATGGCCGAAATGATCCCAAATTCAAACCCTCTTTTCTCCCAATCCACTCAACGAAATTCAGAGTTCTATATATCAAACTGAAGAGGGGATCGAGGGCTTCAAGATGGACGGTTGTGATCGATTCTGGTGTTCGCTGGTGGTCGTGGCATCGTGGCAAAGGGGCAAACTTCGGGTTCGGGTTTCGTGAGGGGGGGACCACCGAGTTGGCTCGTTCTTGGCGCGATTGGAGGTGGCGGCTAGGGCTACGGGGCGGCGGTGCTGGATCGGGGTGCGACGCCTTGGTGTGCGTGCGATGGGAGGAGGAAGGCCACGATGATGGGTTGCTTTGTTACAGTAAGAACAAACGAAGAAGAAAGGAGCGGCTGTTTTACCTCTTAACCAAAGTAATTAAGAAATTAATTATAATTTATTTATTTAATTAATGTAATTAAATTTCAAACCATTGTAACTCGTTCAAATTTTGTCAGAATTGGACGATTTCAAATGCGTTAGGATCGTGAGGAAAAACTCTACGCAATGACACTAGCTACAGCTGAAACCGAGTACTTTGAAATTTCAGCTATTTTAAACACGAACAACTTCTGAATGGAAAGCTTTAAGGTGAGAATCCCTGATTTTTTTTTTTTTTTTTTTTTTTTTCATTTTAAATAATTTATCAAATTATTTATTCAATTAAATATCTGTCTGTATGTTATTTAATCTGTGCTGTGATGTGATGAAATTTTGGGTGCTTGATCTGTTTGTGTTGTACTGTATTGTATGGATCTGACATGATAAAGTTATACCTGTATTTGTGGTTAAAATAAATCATTTTTGTCAAATTAGTTAGTTGAAACAAAAATAAACATTTTTGTCAAGTTGGTTAGTTGGTACAAAAATAAACATTCTTGTAGATTAAAAAGGTTGAAAAATAAAAATACTCCTTTTGTCAATATAGAATGGTTAAAAACAAAATAGCCAATTTTGTTTTTTTATAGTGTAGTTAAATAAAAACATTTATTCTTGTCAATTAGTATAGTTGAAATAGAAACTGTTCTTTTATTTCCATTCACTATTGTAAATAATCACCTTTGTCAGTTTACACGAGTTGAAAACAAAACAAAACAAACACTTTTGTAGACAAATTATGATTTAAAGAGCTATATTTTGTTTGCAATCTTAGATGCAAACAAATATGATATTTATATTTTGTATTTTAGTTAGAAATGGAAATATACATTCTTGTTTGCAAATTTAGTTGCAACAAAACATTTATTAAAGATTATATTTATCTTATTTGCATGTTTAGATGCAAATAAACATTGTAGTTAAAAGACTAAATTTTTAGTTGCATATTCAGAAGACAAAATAAACCTTTTGTTAAAAGGGTAATTAGTTGAAACCAAACTATCATGCTTTGTTGAAATGGAATGATGAAAAAAAAAAAAGAAAAAAAAAAAAAATATCATTTTTGTTAAAATTGAAACGGTCAACAAATATATTCATCATTCTTATGTACTAAAGTAAAATCATCATTTTATATGTTAAGTGGTAATATAAGTAGTTAACATAAAGTTATCGTTTTTCGTTTGTTATGAGTGAATTAGAATAGTCAGCATAAAAATTATCATTTTTATGTGTAATTAGAATTGTTGACAAACTGAAGCATCATTTTATTTAGTCATGCTGAATTAGATTTGTAGACAAATTAAAGTAGTCATTTTTATTTATCGAACTAAACGTAGGATTTGTGAACAAATAAGGTATTCGTTTTATTTATCGAGTTAAACATTGAATTTGTGTGCGAGTAAGAATAGTCATTTTTGTATGTCATTAGTATTCATAGAAAAATGTGAATATGTAAAAATTTATCTTTATCTGTCATTTGTGTTAGGACAAAATTTGTCAATCATGTTAGAAGCCAGATTACGTCATTTATGATAGAAACATAAATTTATCATTTATGCTATACTTGTGGTACTAGTATAAAATGCCAAACTTGTTGTGTTAGAGATGTAGAATAAAAATACCCCTTTTGTGTCAAAAATTGTCATATTAGAAATAAGAGCAAATGTATATCTATAAATAAAAATAAGAACAAAAACCAAAATTTACTTGTTGTCATACTTTATTTTAGAATTGACAAACCCAGTTGTCATATTTTGTTACTTAAGAATGGTTGACAAAACTTATCATATTTTGTTACTTAAGAATGGTTGACAAAACTTATCATATTTTGTTACTTAAGAATGGTTGACAAAACTTATCATATTTTGTTACTTAAGAATGGTTGACAAAACTTATCATATTTTGTTACTTAAGAATGGTTGACAAAACTTATCATATTCTGTTACTTAAGAATGGTTGACAAAACTTATCATATTTTGTTACTTAAGAATGGTTGACAAAACTTATCATATTCTGTTACTTAAGAATGGTTGACAAAACTTATCATATTCTGTTACTTAAGAATGGTTGACAAAACTTATCATATTTTGTTACTTAAGAATGGTTGACAAAACTTATCATATTTTGTTACTTAAGAATGGTTGACAAAACTTATCATATTCTGTTACTTAAGAATGGTTGACAAAACTTATCATATTTTGTTACTTAAGAATGGTTGACAAAACTTATCATATTTTGTTACTTAAGAATGGTTGACAAAACTTATCATATTCTGTTACTTAAGAATGGTTGACAAAACTTATCATATTCTGTTACTTAAGAATGGTTGACAAAACTTATCATATTTTGTTACTTAAGAATGGTTGACAAAACTCATATTTTGTTACTTAAGAATGGTTAATAAAGCTCATATTTTGTTATCGAATATGAATGAAACAAAATCTCATATTTTTGTTATTGAACATATATGAAACAAAATTGCATATTTTGTTATTGAATAAAAATGTAACAAAAGCTCATGTTTTGTTATTGAATAGAAAAGCAAACATTTTCTCTGTTAAAGAAAAAGAAAACATATTTCTAATTTAAAGAAAAGTACATTTTCTTTGTAAAAGGAAATAAAAGTTAAAAAGAAAGGAAAAATAAAATAAGAAAAATGAACATCATTTTTTTTTAATGTAAAGAAAATAAGAAAATGAACATTATCTTCTAATGTGAAGGAAATAAGAAAAATGAATATTACTTTTTATGTAAAAGTAAAAGAAAACAATTTTCTTATGTAAAAGAAAAGAAAACACTTTTTATGTAAAAGTAAAAGAAAACAATTTTCTTATGTAAAAGAAAAGAAAACACTTTTTATGTAAAAGTAAAAGAAACCAAGTTTCTTATGTAAAAGAAAATAAAATGTTAATATGAATAAAAAGGACATTTTGTCTATTTAATGTTAATATGATTAAAAAGGACATCTTGTTTAGAAATGTTAAATACGATAAGAATAACATTTTGTGGTAAACTTGATTAATGAATAAAATTAGCATAATTGTCAATTAGGCCATGTTAAACAAAATTTACATTTTGTTTAATATAAAGAATGAAAGCAAAATAAAATTTTATTTAGAAGAAAAAGTAGTAAAGGTAAAATATATTTTTGTTAAGATAAAAGATAAAATATACATTTAGTTAAATAAGGAAGGTTAGAAAAGAATTAACGTAAGATATTCTTTTTAGGTTAAAAAGGAATATTAGAAAAGAATTAAAGAAATACAATTATTTACATTTACTATGTAAATAAGTTTTTGCAAAGGAAAATGAAACTATTTATTTACAAATAGGGTAAATAAATATGAATAAGAAATTAGATACATTTATTTACAATTAATATAAGTAAATATAGCAAAAGTAAAAATAAAACATTTATTTACATTTAGGTAAATAAATAAGTAAAGGATAAGAATATATTTATTTACATTTAGGTAACTAAATAGAATAAGAAAGGAATATAATTTATTTACACTCAGTAAATAAGACAAATGATAGATAAAGCGTAATTTACATTTAGGGTAAATAAAACAAGTGATATTTTTATCGTCATTTTAGATGCGATAAAAAGAATAGACTTTTGAAATTGGAATAGTCAAACGATTTATATTTATATATATATAATATAAATTATAAATTAAACAAAACGCGCGCGGTAGTTCGCGTATCGATGATCGTTACTTTAAACGGTTATACAGAGAGATCCGACCGTCGGATTTTCCCAAAACTGGAACCGTTAGGACCGCTTTGGGAAGATCCTTCCAATGACATAAATTTCGCCAAAATCCAACGGTTAGATTTCAAGTTATGTGTAAATCAAATTTGGTTGAAAACAACGCCAGAGTTGCCCATTTACCCGAAGCGTCGTTAAATTAATTTAGGCTATTTTTATATAAATAAAAATAGCAATAGGTCGTTATCAAATATCAATAACGATATGAAATGTTTTCAAATTATATATATATATGCAAGAATCATTTGAAAAGACCGAGTTCAATCTCATTTCAAATGATTACACGACGTTCTAAATCTAAGAGTTGAAGACGGCGATTGAAGACCGACGATCTTCACATCGAATGGGTAACTAACGTTGAGGTCCTGGATTGATTTGCTCCCAAGACGGGGCTAAGATGGTAGTTATCCGGACGTAGTGTTGATTTGTACGGAATTGACTTTCGTCCAGACCCAGGGCATAAGTTTATAATGGAATGCATGTCTGACGTTGTAGTCCTTATACTACATTCGCTGATCTCTCTTAATATATATCTGTTTGGTGGTTAACACCCTTCTCTGAGACATACGAGCTTAGAGGTTATATATTGGTAGAAATCAATGGTATAGTATGTACTGACAATGTGGCATACTAAGATGCATTGATCAAGGCTTTTGTTGAAAAGCAGGCCTTGTGGTTGATGATCAAAGCACGGCCTGTTTAGGCGTAGCTTTGTGTATAGCGTGACTTCGCGAGCCTCACACCCCGGTATGAGTCAAAAACGGGATATGGACCGTAGGGAGTGCACACGTTTCTTTCTAGCTAGAGTGGTGTCAGTGACCTACCAGCCCTGACATTTTACTTATGTGGATGATGGATTTTGAGGCGCCTCGTTATTTTTATAGGCCGTTGGTGGTCATACTATAGGTCCAAAGGGACCGGGGAACGTGTGTTCAGGCATAACTAATCCACTGCCCATTGGCGGGGACCGGCCCTACCGCTTCCAAGGGTTCACTGCGGGGAATCCTGAGGCATTTGCTAGAGTGTCTCGAATCGGAGAGGATCTTGCCCCTAGCCTCGACTCATGATGGAATCCAAATCTCCAATACGCCCTTGCGGTTTTGATTGTAGAACTAGTATTGGCGACATGCTATATGGTAACCATGCCGTCTAGGATTGATACTTATGATTCAAATCTTTTTATTAAAACATATATACACTAATAATAATATCAAATCCGTTTTATACGTATCAAGCATCTTTTGCCCATTATAAGGTAAAACCCTATCCTCTGGTGTGCGTTGCATTGTGTGATAGGACCTGGGTCTTATAATGGTTTCATTTTTCCAAAAAGACATTGCGTTATTTCTCGATTTACTTTGGTTTATGCACTGGCAATCCATAGGAGTAAACCCGTTCCGCGAAAGTGGCGTGGTCCTTGGATTTGTCTTATTAGTTATATTAGTTTAGAATTCTCACACCAGTCCCATGACTGACCTGTAGTTTGTTCACTGGCAAACTCGGGTGCCCTCTTTTCCACACGGGCAGTCGAGTAGCTTTTTGCAGATATCTTTCTCTTTAGCAGGATCCTGGATTGAAGCCTAAAGCTGTGTCCAGAGCTTTGTAGTCTTCCGCTGTTTTAAAAGTATTGTAATTTTATCTTCCGCTGTAATTTTATTTCAATGTACTCTGATATATTCTGTACTCTGTTGTAACATTATTATAATGTAATAAAAGTCTGTTGTTATGGTTCTGATGTTTTGTATTCCCAAAGTTAAAGTATTCGAAGATTTCCATCCTTTGAGTCAGACCTGTGTGGTTTATGGTCGATTCAAAGAGCGGGAATTTCCGGGTCTTTACAGGTGGTATCAGAGCTCTGGTTAGCTCAAATCTTTGGGATACAACTCGTTAGAACTGAACAAAAGACTCATCAGAGATTGGATTAGTAATATCCAATAAGAATACTCATTAGAGATAGGATCAGCAGTATCCTAGAATGAGAAAACTCGTTAGAGATGGGGTTAGTAATGCCCTAGAATGAGTTCAGAGTGATAAGCTTATAATTAACGTATTTTGATTATATATATAATCCTATTTCAGAAAATATGTTTTAAATATATAAAGAGTATGTATATTTGATAAGTTAGCTAACAAATAAAATTAATAAAAGGAAATTAAAATTTAGTTAGTAAATTAAACAACTTTTACCTTAGTGCCTTTTCGAGGACGAAAAGATTTTAAGTGGGGGAGACTGTAACAACCCGGAAAATCAGGGCCAATTTAAAATTTTTATTTTTAAGAATTTTGTTGGAAAATGTGCCAGAATTTAAAATTTTCAATTTTAAATAATATTTAAAGCCACTGAAAATAGTCAATTTTCAAACGACCTCTGTTTTCGACGAGACCACTTTTGTTGGAACCGGAATGTCAAATTATTGCTAGGTTTCAATTTTTAGAATTTTCCGAGTTAATATGTGAGCGTGGCAAAAGAAACTGTGTTTTGTCAGTTTCGGTCAAATTTAATCAGCTTAAAAATAGCCATTTTTCAAACAGTCTCAGAATTCGACGATATTAGTCTCGTTAGAACCGTATCGTCAAAACATAGCCAAATATAATTTTTCTGTAATTTTCTGAATTTATATGTGGCCCCGGTAAATTAAAATGTACAGTTAAATTTAATAAATAAATGATTTAAATATTAAATTAAATAAAACCAGCTATAGACTTTTGATTTAGGCTTTGAGACCTGTTCCATGGCGTCCGGAACGGGGGTATTTGCCTAGGAACATTTTTCGTTGGATTTAATTTGGTGTTCCGGATGATATACAAATTTAATTGAATTAAAAGAATTAAATAAATAGAAAATATACCACTATAAATACGGTCAAATACGTATAACCCTAGCCTAACTACAGCCGCCGTATACACGTTCTCAATGGCCGAAATGATCCCAAATTCAAACCCTCTTTTCTCCCAATCCACTCAACGAAATTCAGAGTTCTATATATCAAACTGAAGAGGGGATCGAGGGCTTCAAGATGGACGGTTGTGATCGATTCTGGTGTTCGCTGGTGGTCGTGGCATCGTGGCAAAGGGGCAAACTTCGGGTTCGGGTTTCGTGAGGGGGGGACCACCGAGTTGGCTCGTTCTTGGCGCGATTGGAGGTGGCGGCTAGGGCTACGGGGCGGCGGTGCTGGATCGGGGTGCGACGCCTTGGTGTGCGTGCGATGGGAGGAGGAAGGCCACGATGATGGGTTGCTTTGTTACAGTAAGAACAAACGAAGAAGAAAGGAGCGGCTGTTTTACCTCTTAACCAAAGTAATTAAGAAATTAATTATAATTTATTTATTTAATTAATGTAATTAAATTTCAAACCATTGTAACTCGTTCAAATTTTGTCAGAATTGGACGATTTCAAATGCGTTAGGATCGTGAGGAAAAACTCTACGCAATGACACTAGCTACAGCTGAAACCGAGTACTTTGAAATTTCAGCTATTTTAAACACGAACAACTTCTGAATGGAAAGCTTTAAGGTGAGAATCCCTGATTTTTTTTTTTTTTTTTTTTTTTTCATTTTAAATAATTTATCAAATTATTTATTCAATTAAATATCTGTCTGTATGTTATTTAATCTGTGCTGTGATGTGATGAAATTTTGGGTGCTTGATCTGTTTGTGTTGTACTGTATTGTATGGATCTGACATGATAAAGTTATACCTGTATTTGTGGTTAAAATAAATCATTTTTGTCAAATTAGTTAGTTGAAACAAAAATAAACATTTTTGTCAAGTTGGTTAGTTGGTACAAAAATAAACATTCTTGTAGATTAAAAAGGTTGAAAAATAAAAATACTCCTTTTGTCAATATAGAATGGTTAAAAACAAAATAGCCAATTTTGTTTTTTTATAGTGTAGTTAAATAAAAACATTTATTCTTGTCAATTAGTATAGTTGAAATAGAAACTGTTCTTTTATTTCCATTCACTATTGTAAATAATCACCTTTGTCAGTTTACACGAGTTGAAAACAAAACAAAACAAACACTTTTGTAGACAAATTATGATTTAAAGAGCTATATTTTGTTTGCAATCTTAGATGCAAACAAATATGATATTTATATTTTGTATTTTAGTTAGAAATGGAAATATACATTCTTGTTTGCAAATTTAGTTGCAACAAAACATTTATTAAAGATTATATTTATCTTATTTGCATGTTTAGATGCAAATAAACATTGTAGTTAAAAGACTAAATTTTTAGTTGCATATTCAGAAGACAAAATAAACCTTTTGTTAAAAGGGTAATTAGTTGAAACCAAACTATCATGCTTTGTTGAAATGGAATGATGAAAAAAAAAAAAAGAAAAAAAAAAAAATATCATTTTTGTTAAAATTGAAACGGTCAACAAATATATTCATCATTCTTATGTACTAAAGTAAAATCATCATTTTATATGTTAAGTGGTAATATAAGTAGTTAACATAAAGTTATCGTTTTTCGTTTGTTATGAGTGAATTAGAATAGTCAGCATAAAAATTATCATTTTTATGTGTAATTAGAATTGTTGACAAACTGAAGCATCATTTTATTTAGTCATGCTGAATTAGATTTGTAGACAAATTAAAGTAGTCATTTTTATTTATCGAACTAAACGTAGGATTTGTGAACAAATAAGGTATTCGTTTTATTTATCGAGTTAAACATTGAATTTGTGTGCGAGTAAGAATAGTCATTTTTGTATGTCATTAGTATTCATAGAAAAATGTGAATATGTAAAAATTTATCTTTATCTGTCATTTGTGTTAGGACAAAATTTGTCAATCATGTTAGAAGCCAGATTACGTCATTTATGATAGAAACATAAATTTATCATTTATGCTATACTTGTGGTACTAGTATAAAATGCCAAACTTGTTGTGTTAGAGATGTAGAATAAAAATACCCCTTTTTGTGTCAAAAATTGTCATATTAGAAATAAGAGCAAATGTATATCTATAAATAAAAATAAGAACAAAAACCAAAATTTACTTGTTGTCATACTTTATTTTAGAATTGACAAACCCAGTTGTCATATTTTGTTACTTAAGAATGGTTGACAAAACTTATCATATTTTGTTACTTAAGAATGGTTGACAAAACTTATCATATTTTGTTACTTAAGAATGGTTGACAAAACTTATCATATTTTGTTACTTAAGAATGGTTGACAAAACTTATCATATTTTGTTACTTAAGAATGGTTGACAAAACTTATCATATTTTGTTACTTAAGAATGGTTGACAAAACTTATCATATTTTGTTACTTAAGAATGGTTGACAAAACTTATCATATTCTGTTACTTAAGAATGGTTGACAAAACTTATCATATTTTGTTACTTAAGAATGGTTGACAAAACTTATCATATTCTGTTACTTAAGAATGGTTGACAAAACTTATCATATTCTGTTACTTAAGAATGGTTGACAAAACTTATCATATTTTGTTACTTAAGAATGGTTGACAAAACTTATCATATTTTGTTACTTAAGAATGGTTGACAAAACTTATCATATTCTGTTACTTAAGAATGGTTGACAAAACTTATCATATTTTGTTACTTAAGAATGGTTGACAAAACTTATCATATTTTGTTACTTAAGAATGGTTGACAAAACTTATCATATTCTGTTACTTAAGAATGGTTGACAAAACTTATCATATTCTGTTACTTAAGAATGGTTGACAAAACTTATCATATTTTGTTACTTAAGAATGGTTGACAAAACTCATATTTTGTTACTTAAGAATGGTTAATAAAGCTCATATTTTGTTATCGAATATGAATGAAACAAAATCTCATATTTTTGTTATTGAACATATATGAAACAAAATTGCATATTTTGTTATTGAATAAAAATGTAACAAAAGCTCTTGTTTTGTTATTGAATAGAAAAGCAAACATTTTCTCTGTTAAAGAAAAAGAAAACATATTTCTAATTTAAAGAAAAGTACATTTTCTTTGTAAAAGGAAATAAAAGTTAAAAAGAAAGGAAAAATAAAATAAGAAAAATGAACATCATTTTTTTTTAATGTAAAGAAAATAAGAAAATGAACATTATCTTCTAATGTGAAGGAAATAAGAAAAATGAATATTACTTTTTATGTAAAAGTAAAAGAAAACAATTTTCTTATGTAAAAGAAAAGAAAACACTTTTTATGTAAAAGTAAAAGAAAACAATTTTCTTATGTAAAAGAAAAGAAAACACTTTTTATGTAAAAGTAAAAGAAACCAAGTTTCTTATGTAAAAGAAAATAAAATGTTAATATGAATAAAAAGGACATTTTGTCTATTTAATGTTAATATGATTAAAAAGGACATCTTGTTTAGAAATGTTAAATACGATAAGAATAACATTTTGTGGTAAACTTGATTAATGAATAAAATTAGCATAATTGTCAATTAGGCCATGTTAAACAAAATTTACATTTTGTTTAATATAAAGAATGAAAGCAAAATAAAATTTTATTTAGAAGAAAAAGTAGTAAAGGTAAAATATATTTTTGTTAAGATAAAAGATAAAATATACATTTAGTTAAATAAGGAAGGTTAGAAAAGAATTAACGTAAGATATTCTTTTTAGGTTAAAAAGGAATATTAGAAAAGAATTAAAGAAATACAATTATTTACATTTACTATGTAAATAAGTTTTTGCAAAGGAAAATGAAACTATTTATTTACAAATAGGGTAAATAAATATGAATAAGAAATTAGATACATTTATTTACAATTAATATAAGTAAATATAGCAAAAGTAAAAATAAAACATTTATTTACATTTAGGTAAATAAATAAGTAAAGGATAAGAATATATTTATTTACATTTAGGTAACTAAATAGAATAAGAAAGGAATATAATTTATTTACACTCAGTAAATAAGACAAATGATAGATAAAGCGTAATTTACATTTAGGGTAAATAAAACAAGTGATATTTTTATCGTCATTTTAGATGCGATAAAAAGAATAGACTTTTGAAATTGGAATAGTCAAACGATTTATATTTATATATATATAATATAAATTATAAATTAAACAAAACGCGCGCGGTAGTTCGCGTATCGATGATCGTTACTTTAAACGGTTATACAGAGAGATCCGACCGTCGGATTTTCCCAAAACTGGAACCGTTAGGACCGCTTTGGGAAGATCCTTCCAATGACATAAATTTCGCCAAAATCCAACGGTTAGATTTCAAGTTATGTGTAAATCAAATTTGGTTGAAAACAACGCCAGAGTTGCCCATTTACCCGAAGCGTCGTTAAATTAATTTAGGCTATTTTTATATAAATAAAAATAGCAATAGGTCGTTATCAAATATCAATAACGATATGAAATGTTTTCAAATTATATATATATATGCAAGAATCATTTGAAAAGACCGAGTTCAATCTCATTTCAAATGATTACACGACGTTCTAAATCTAAGAGTTGAAGACGGCGATTGAAGACCGACGATCTTCACATCGAATGGGTAACTAACGTTGAGGTCCTGGATTGATTTGCTCCCAAGACGGGGCTAAGATGGTAGTTATCCGGACGTAGTGTTGATTTGTACGGAATTGACTTTCGTCCAGACCCAGGGCATAAGTTTATAATGGAATGCATGTCTGACGTTGTAGTCCTTATACTACATTCGCTGATCTCTCTTAATATATATCTGTTTGGTGGTTAACACCCTTCTCTGAGACATACGAGCTTAGAGGTTATATATTGGTAGAAATCAATGGTATAGTATGTACTGACAATGTGGCATACTAAGATGCATTGATCAAGGCTTTTGTTGAAAAGCAGGCCTTGTGGTTGATGATCAAAGCACGGCCTGTTTAGGCGTAGCTTTGTGTATAGCGTGACTTCGCGAGCCTCACACCCCGGTATGAGTCAAAAACGGGATATGGACCGTAGGGAGTGCACACGTTTCTTTCTAGCTAGAGTGGTGTCAGTGACCTACCAGCCCTGACATTTTACTTATGTGGATGATGGATTTTGAGGCGCCTCGTTATTTTTATAGGCCGTTGGTGGTCATACTATAGGTCCAAAGGGACCGGGGAACGTGTGTTCAGGCATAACTAATCCACTGCCCATTGGCGGGGACCGGCCCTACCGCTTCCAAGGGTTCACTGCGGGGAATCCTGAGGCATTTGCTAGAGTGTCTCGAATCGGAGAGGATCTTGCCCCTAGCCTCGACTCATGATGGAATCCAAATCTCCAATACGCCCTTGCGGTTTTGATTGTAGAACTAGTATTGGCGACATGCTATATGGTAACCATGCCGTCTAGGATTGATACTTATGATTCAAATCTTTTTATTAAAACATATATACACTAATAATAATATCAAATCCGTTTTATACGTATCAAGCATCTTTTGCCCATTATAAGGTAAAACCCTATCCTCTGGTGTGCGTTGCATTGTGTGATAGGACCTGGGTCTTATAATGGTTTCATTTTTCCAAAAAGACATTGCGTTATTTCTCGATTTACTTTGGTTTATGCACTGGCAATCCATAGGAGTAAACCCGTTCCGCGAAAGTGGCGTGGTCCTTGGATTTGTCTTATTAGTTATATTAGTTTAGAATTCTCACACCAGTCCCATGACTGACCTGTAGTTTGTTCACTGGCAAACTCGGGTGCCCTCTTTTCCACACGGGCAGTCGAGTAGCTTTTTGCAGATATCTTTCTCTTTAGCAGGATCCTGGATTGAAGCCTAAAGCTGTGTCCAGAGCTTTGTAGTCTTCCGCTGTTTTAAAAGTATTGTAATTTTATCTTCCGCTGTAATTTTATTTCAATGTACTCTGATATATTCTGTACTCTGTTGTAACATTATTATAATGTAATAAAAGTCTGCTGTTATGGTTCTGATGTTTTGTATTCCCAAAGTTAAAGTATTCGAAGATTTCCATCCTTTGAGTCAGACCTGTGTGGTTTATGGTCGATTCAAAGAGCGGGAATTTCCGGGTCTTTACAACCCATCTTATTTAATCTCCTTTAGTTTATTCTAAAACAAGGGTTTCCATTTGTTTTTGTTTTTACTTTTGTATTGTGTTTTGCTTTTGTTTTGTAAACTAAATTCAAATAGTGTCTAGATCTGTAAAGTCTAGGATATCAGTTAGGTTGTTGACTGTCAGTTTCAGAGTCTGTAAAATCTGGGTTACGGATTACATGGTTGTAATTCAGGGAAATTTGATCGAAGGGATATCGTTCAGTTTAGGGTTTTGACTGTAGGGTTAGGACAGGAGCAGGCACTGCGAGTGTACATGGTCTTGTATGTAGGATATGTTTATAACACCTAGTAGAAACCTTAGGAATGCAGCAGTAGGCAGGATTTTGCCGAAGCTGGGTATCTCTGTGTGTTATTTCTTTTCTATTTGTTATTCTGTTGTATTTTGTGATCTTTTTATTATTTAATATCCTGTCAAATTTTTAACTCAGCGAAAAACTGTGAAAAACCCTATTCACCCCCCTCCCTCTAGGGTTATTCTAGATCCAACAGTGATGATGTATTCAGTACACTTAAGTTGAATGGGTGACTGATTCTGTGTGGCTGGGTTGCAAGATGTTCTTGTTGAACCTAATGTTTTTTTATCTCTAGAGAAACACTGATCGGGAGGTAGTTCCTTACCAAATATGGAAATCCAAACTCCAATATGAGCCATACAACTTTAGATGTAAACCAACTATGTCAAAAAATGAGATGCAAGCTTTTAGTCTATATTCCTATTTATTTTAAGATGATTTAATAGACGTTATTATAATACATTGGATTTATAATAAAAGTTGATTTGGTTTTCGTAAGGGAAAAACATGTGCCATGTTAATGTGTGGCCATGTCTTATGAAAGTTCAATTCTTTCAAAGGATTTTCTAAAGTTAAGTAAGTTGTTTGTAATGTGAGTTTCTTCCTGAAAGTATTTCAGGCTGATCCGGGTGATTTCACTTTCCTCAAAATGTGCTCGGGTGAGACCGAGTGTATTTTCCATGTTGCATTAGGTTTTGCTTGGAGCTTAAGGAGGGGAGCTGGAGTCAAGACGTATTCCTGTATTTTCTGGTACTAATTTATTTCCTCTGTGTGTGTTATATTTATCAACTTTATATAGGTTGATCTAGTTGTGTGCTCTGATTATGTAATCACGTATATACAATTTTCTCTTGTGTTTCTTCTTCTTTTCTGTTCTAACATTTCTTTCCTTTTTCTTCTCACCCTCTAACTTCTTTATATTAACTATCTGGGTTTTCAATACTTGAGTTTCGGTAGGTGAATACAAATAGTGTATTAGGGTTGAAATTCGAGCGTCGGATTTTTCGGGTTATTACACATTTGATGTGTATTTAACCACTTTTTGTTGAATGCATGATCAGAGTACAGATTATCGACTATTGTAGAGTGATCGATCTTGACTACTATTGATGATGACCATTTGACCATTTTGGATGTCTATGATAATGAGGCTTCAAGAAGCAGGATATGGTAGTTTTTGCGATGGTGGTTTTGATGTGATGACTCTTTGACTAGTGGTTTTAACACCGAGGCAAGGATGTAGTGCTTCGACACGATGATTTCGTCACCCGATGACAGTGGTTCCATGATAAGAAGAGGTGGCTTTAACGATGGATGGTTGTATTCCCAAATGCAGACTGGTCATATTAGTTTAATGAAAGCTCCAAGGGGAGGTTAGGGATGCATGACTA
Organism: Allium sativum; assembly: GCA_030737875.1. Taxonomy (NCBI): domain Eukaryota; kingdom Viridiplantae; phylum Streptophyta; class Magnoliopsida; order Asparagales; family Amaryllidaceae; genus Allium; species Allium sativum. The sequence continues at coordinate 374,717,927 of CM060909.1, read as the reverse complement.
AGCTTGACAAGAAGTCGGTTGTCTATGCCTGGTCCATATCAAGAAAATCTAAGTCTGGAGTCATAGGGGTTTCGCTGCAGATATCATATGCAAACGAATTATCGATATGTAGGGTTTATTGGGTTACTCTAGAAGAATGGATAATGAGTATAACGTCCATCTAGACCAAGTTGGGTCCTCTTTGCTTCCAAGATGAGAAATTTATGTCATTCACATAAGATAAGTTGGGTCCTTACCTTGGGTTGTACAAGTTATTACAACCTAGTTAGCGGCATGAATACAAATATCATGGAAACCAAGCGTTATCATATGTCTGATGCACTGAGTGAGTGATTGTGAGGATGAACGATGGATGTTCTATTTACTTGATTCCTTATCGCTCTTAGTACTTAGATATGTAGCACACCAGCGATGATTATTACAGAGCAGTATACATCTTTATATTGTTGATCCATGGATGCAAGGAAATGCCAATAGAACATACTTTCTGTTATATATACTATTACATTTTTATAGTAGTTTTAGATTATTTATCGCTTACACAAGGATGTAGTTTGACTAAAGTTTAAGCTTTTCTTGTATTATCTCATGTACTCATAAAGAGTAGACTAGATAAAGGTTTGTGATATTTTGGAGCTGTGCAGGTGGATCAATAGGAAGTGATGCCTTACCATATATATATTCGTATTATTCTTGTTTATTCTATTTTATAATATAGTGGAGCATTGACAATGCTGACCTACTACTATTAAAGACAGTTTACCTGTCGAGTTTATCCATCAATTTGTACAAACCCTAATCCCATTTTATATAACCGTACGAGCATGTCACTACAAAAAAGTGGTTATCTATAACAGCAAATGATAGCTCTTTCTTCTCCTTGTTGTAGAAAACAAAAATTAATAAGTGGTTAAAGCCAAAAACGCTGAGATAAACTAAGGCAGGAGATTATTTTGCTTCCCTCTAGTCCTACTAATTTCGGCCGCGTCAAATGAAAATCCGATCCATTTCCCTCTTCACCAAATTTATTTCACTCTTTGCCAAATTTCATTTTCCCTCCTATCAATTTTTGTTTCAATTCGCCTGCACTGAAAGCCACATCTTCCTTTCATCCCGCGCCTCTGATTTCAATTAAGCATCTCCCTTGCTGGCCGTTCTACTAGCGTCGAAACCCTAAACTCGTCGAAACTGGTGATTTTTTATTCTTAACCCTAGTTTTTAGTTTTTTAGTCGAACCATATATACAGCCAATTTGTATTGAACTTATATTCTTTATTTGGATTCGGGAATTCTCGAGCTGGAGTCGATTTGGGAATTTTGGAGTTGGAGTTTCATTTGGATTTGAGAGTATTACCAGTGAGAAGATATGGTTAACAACAACTGAGTATTGGTGAGACTATTAATGAATGCTAAAGAAGAGGTATAAATGCACCAACTCTATTATGTTGTAGATTTTATTGAGCATTGTAGTAGTTAGCTGTGTGTGTGTTTTATTGAGTGCACTGTTGACTGAAAAGTGAGATTATAATACAGAGTTTGAGTAGCATATAAGATATAACCTCTACAGTTTGGAAGATTTAATGTATTAGTTAGGTAGTCAACTCAGTGATATTATAATGTTGTTCTTTTGTTCTTTAGGAGCTCTTGATTATAAAGCAATCAACAAGTAATGGAGGACATAATGCATGATTCTGCATTACCTACTATGTGGGAAAACAAATTTTTCACATTTATTTATCTGCAATTATTATATATTGAGATAGGATGGATCAGCTGCCTATCCAAGATCATGGGAATTTCAGGTATACCTTATTAGCAGTATTTAATAAAAATTAAAAACTGTATGAAAGCTTTACAGCTAGCATACAGGGTTCTTAGATTTAATGCTGGTACGAGTTATATTTAATGCTGCTTTCTTAAATTTCTTACAGCATCGTCCCATTGCTGACTTTCCCTAGAATAGTCAGTATAATGCTGGTATGTTTGGCTACCATTTTTCGAGTGTTTGATGCATTATTAGTGAAATGTGAAGTAGAGACTAATAACTAGCAAGTTGTAGCTTTTAAACTGAAATGGAAATTTGCTAGACAGTAATTTATGTATTTAATATGTTCGTTTCTATGACCAAACAATCCTCCATTATGGGCTTTGGCTGGATTTGTAGTAGCGAGTAATGATGGTAGTGAGTGATTTACACATGATAGTTCCGCTAAGACAGATTGTTAGTTTGGTTAGTGTGAGTTTGATTGGTTAAAATGCAAGATGCATGAATGTTTTTATTTTACAGGGTGCTCAAGAGTTCTTATCGGGTTCAAGGCTTCAACCAGTTTAAGCGTCGGGTTTGTTTTATGGGAGTTGACTAGTTTAAGCGGCGGGTTCAGATGATCATTCAGCCAGTTTAGTGTGATCCATGTGCTTTTCATTTGCAACCCCACTGACGGTGGGACTTTATTTCATTTTAGATAAATGCATTCAGGTATTATTATTTCTTTCTTATATTTAATGCTGAGTATCTCATTGATGCACCTCATCACCTCGTGTATACATATGCATATCAAAACCTCCTTGCAGCCGAGACCATGTAAGTGAAGGACACATATTTCAGAACTAGCAAGGAATGTAGATATGTTTAGTACGAATGTAGATATGTTTAGTACGTAAAACAGTTATCTAGGAATACTTGTATATTAAAATATACTTCAGATATGAACAGTTACGTTTGTTAATACATGGAATTCATATATGGATCCTTATAACCTAATTTTATCTAGGTGAATTTAAAAGCACCGGCTTGTACTCTCGTTGTTCCATTTGCTTCTAATTTACATAAACTTGGTCCACTTTTGCGTTATGCCAAAGGAGTTAGCATATGTTGGTATGTGAATAAGTACTAGTGTACTCTGTTTTGTAATGCTCACCTATAATGTTTACACTATTATTTTTGAGTCAACTATACAACGTATCGTTTCATGTATGGTTTGGTTGTACAATGGGTTATCCAAGGAGCTGTTAGTGTAGACATTGGTGCAAACTCTTCTGTTGAATGTGTCGAAGACGATGAGGGTGCAGGTTATCCATTTCATCTTTAATGAAAATACAAAAATGAAAATACAAAAGAGGGAAGAGAGCAAATACCTAAAGATAGGGCCATTTTTGTTAGTTAGCATAGCAAACAGATCGGGTCCATGCTTTGCCATCAAAGGAAGGTGACCAAGAAGAAAGATAGCTGGAGGTCCAAGAACTATAATCAACTTGCTTTACATAGTCTTCCTGAAAGAGTATCAAAGGTCCCAATTCTATTTTATATTTTAAGTCAAGTGATTATCCCTGGTAGTTACATAAGAATTCTACGAAATATGCAAAACGTGTACTTATTTTATGTAGATACACAGATTAATATATACGTAGATTTGTATATTTGCGTATACGCAGATCGTGTAAGATCATATACACAGATTTGCATATTTATGTAGAAATTTATATGGTAGTTACATAAGAATTCCTTTGTCATTGTTCTAACATATAAAACCAAATTATTTCAGACATATCAACGTGATTCAAATATATTTTAGATGTGGATTTGTTTTTCTATCAGGCCCGGTCCGACGTTATTCGTTGCCCTAGTCGAACAAGTATTATGCTTGTTTTTGTTGCCCTTAGCTCAACCAAAAAAAATGCATAACATAAAATTTTAATACGTGGTTACAGAAATGAGTCCATTGCACATGATGAGAGACACAACTTATATGCAAACCATCATTTCCTTTTTGAACATGTTGCTCCAACTTCCAAGCATGAATCAGCCACACATTATAGTGTAGTGGTACCTGGTACAAACAAAATAAACCAAAATTAATAGGTATTAAATTTTGCTGCTTTGCTGCATTTTCATTGTTCAGTATATGAATAAAACATACCATGTACATCACCATGCAAGAAGAAAGAAGATCTCAGGTTTTAAAACAAACACATGTAATTAAAACAAACATGTTGTTTTACTGCATTTGAGGATTTCCATTGTTTGATACATGAATATAACAAACATGCAGCTTTCCAGAGGTATTAATGGTAGACAGAGTAAACAATTTCCAGGTTTTACATCACCTTGTACATATCTAATTAAAAAAAATGCATTGAAAATAATAAGTACATGATAAAAATATACCCAAAATGTAAATTCTTTATGAATTTTAGCAATCATCACAAAATGTTGATTAACTAAGTCATTCTAACAGCAACCCAAAAAATCAAAAAGTAAACATAACATCTTATCCTTTTTATAGATTTTAATGAAAACAACTTCTTCTTGCATTTTTTGAAGCAAACTCGTCTATTACATCTTCAATGTCAAGCTTATCAAAATATTCATTTTCAATTGAAATCATAGCTAGCCCGCTTAACCTCTCTTGCGACATAGTAGCCTGGAGATATGTCTTTATCAATTTCTATTTTGAGAAACTTCTCTCCGCCGAAGCAACCGTAACTGGAATAGTTAATAGAATTCGATATGCAATCCAAACATTTAGAAATCCACTTACATCCTGATAAGATCTCAAGAAATTAAGTATATCAATTGATGTAATCACTTCGGACGGTATAATTCCTTTTAGTTGTTGAAGCTCAAAAAACAATTCTTTACCACAAACATCTTGCTCTTCATTGTGCTTCAAAAAATCTTCTAGATTCATGCAATAATCCTTTAATTGATCATTGTCAATATTTTAAAAATTCAAGTTCAGCAAAAATCCAAAAGTTTCTTCATAATGCTTGAATTGATCAAATCTATCTCTGAGTGAAGTCGACGCTTGATCAAATATTAGAAGAAAATATCCAACTTTAAAACTATTCTCGGGAGTTTGTCTATTATTATCCTTTGAAATATCTTCATCAAATTGTTTTTTTCTATGCGCAACTCTCTTTTCAACAAAGTTTGGATCAAAACTAACATCATGTGCAAGCGTCTTGGCTTCGTCCATCATGTTTTCAAATCCATCTTCTCTAAATTTTTCAAAAAATGCAACAAGATCTTAATTTTTATAATTGCATCTTTGATACCCATCTCCTCCCGTTGAAGTATTTTACTTACCCGATTAATATTATCTAGTATTGTGTACCAAATGCATAAACTAATTAAAAACTCAAAATTTTCCAAAGCATTTAGGCATAATCCTTTAGCTTCCATCATCACAACATCGTATTTAGAATTATATGCAATATCAATCAAAGCATCTCTTAGCTCCGATGTTTGAGTTCTTATTGCTTTAACACTTTCAATGTGACTTTCCCACTGAGTTGTCGATAATGGTTTTGAAGTCAAACCCTTTACATGACTTCAAAGAGTTTCCTATCAATGTGTTGAACCGGAAAATAAAGTATATATTTTCTGCACAAATGCAAAAAAAATTCTAGCTTTCATACAGGATTTCGCCATATCACATAAAGCAAGATTTAAACTATGGCAGCCACATGAAATGTAGAAAGCTTTAGGATTTACATCAAGTAGTTTTTTTGTACACCTTGATGTTTACCTTTCATATTTGAACCATTGTTATATCCTTGTCCTCTCACATTATTAATATCAAGTTTAAGATCATTCAACACATTTTCAAGATCCTTGAAAATACCAAGCCTAGATGTATCATCTACCATTATGAATCTAAGAAAATACTCTTCTACTTTTATATCATTTCCATCATGAACATTCAAACATCTTATTATAATGGACATTTGTTCTTTCTGGCTCAAATCCAGAGTACAATCTAGAATAATTGAGAAATACTTTGCTTTCATTATGCTTGTAAGCATCATGATTTTGATTTTGGTAGCCAACAAACCTATCAACTCATTTTGAATTATATGGCTAAGATAGTGATTGTTGATTTCATTATTCACAACACGTCTTAAATGATCTTCCATAATAGGATCAAACTCGGCAACAAATTCAATAATTTGACAAAATGGTCCATTACTTCTTTCATAGATCTTCTCATTTGATCCACGAAATGGTAAATTATTTCGTGCAAGTATCTTGACAACACCAATTATACGTGCAAGTATTTTTTTTCCAACATTGCTTCTCTTGATCTATTTGAACTTCCATTGCTGTGTCAATTGTCGCCTTTTGTTAAAGTCCTCCATGCAAATGAACCCATTTTATAACATTTGTATTGTGCAATGGATTACCTTCGTGGTCTCTTAGTTTCCTAGGCAAATTATGCCAATCAATGATTCCTTCTCCGGCCAATTGGGATGGTCTTTATGTATTGTTAAATAACTTACAACGAAAACAAAAAACCTTGTCACATTCATTTGAATACACAAGCCATTTTGTTTCGTGTTCTTCTCTACGTGGGTAACCCCCAATATAATGTCTAGAAGAAAAATATCTACCATCAATCGTGTTTTTTGGAAACACATCATTGTCCTTCAAGATTTTTATTGGACCATGTTGCACTAACATTGTTCTTTTCATGTTAGTAATTCTTCCCCAAGACCCCGGATCATAATTGACATCAACATCCTTTTCAAGATCAATAGTAGTTACATCACCAACATTTTCATCATTGAGATGATCATTTGTATCTTCATCAAACCTCTCTATAACTTGTATAAGGTCATCAATTTCTACTTCAATATTTTCATTTATAGGATCCTCACGGACATTAATGCTAGAACCAACAATTTCATGCTCACAATTCGTTTCAATTTGATTTCGATTTTAACTTTGAGATTTTTGCTTGAAATAAATTAGAAATCGAACCAGCCATTGATTTTGCTTCTTCACATCTAAATTGCTTTCTCATTCTATTTTGATATCCTGATTTTTTTTTCCGATTCCTACTCCAATTTATAATGCAACATATTATTAATACAATAAAAATCTAAAAACAAATTATTAACATGTTCCACAATATATAAACCAGAAAACCAAAAAAAATAGACCAATCACTGGAGCTATTAACATGAAAGTGAATGGAATTTATTCACAAACACAGCAGGAGGTAATTTCTTATTCAGTTACTCCTATCTGAACAAAAGAAGTGTGAGAGAATTGTATTATATTTTGAAATAAATGTACTTATTCAATCTAAAAGTCTACATTAAAGAACACTGGAAATCAGAGCAGCAGATCAAAACGTATTTCAATCAAATCGAACAGAATAATCAGCCATAAAGAAGAAAAAAAAATTAAACTTACATCTTATTGTTTCTAATTTAGGGCTATTCCCTAAACTCGAAATTAGGGTTGCTGATTTGATGGACTGCTTCCACTGAACTGCTGAACCCTAATCAGTGGAGCTATCCGCGATTGAGGGAGAATTGAGATAAGCGGTGGTTGCAATAGACGGACGAACGTGGTCTTCGATTCCGTGTTGGTGCTGGAAGTCGACGAGAGAGAGAAGCTAAACAGGAACCGTGATTTGTTTCTTACATTCTTTTTTTATTTTTTTTTGTTGCCCCTATTTGGTTCGCTGCCCCAATCCGTTGTCTCAACCGACTTGGCCGTGGACCGGGCCTTTTTTCTAAGAAAAACAGTATGTAACTATTGTGTTTTACATTTATGACAAAGGAATGTTGTAATGGCCCACAAATCCGCACTATCTGAGTTGACTAAAACAACACACGTCCAACCCAAATAATACAGAAATACGAGTCATTAGGGTTAAAGAAATAGAAATATATAGAAGAAGAATAGAAATAACAAAATAGAATCTCACAACGGAACGATCAAAATATATTATATAACATAATCTTTTGAATACAAAATTTTTTATCATATATACATACTAACATCAGAGCACAATACAATATTTGATACAGCGGAATCAACTCTAAAATAACTAACTGTGAAGCCTCCTGCTTCAAGCTCCTCTAAGTGCATCTGTAAAATCCTAAAACACTTGACTTGCCATACAAATTTTGGCACCCAAGAATTTAGGAAAAACAAACAAAATAAACTCTGGGTCAGTCATGGGACTGGTGTGAGTAAACTCCAACCATATTGTTTAACTTTGAAAAATCCTTTAAAAGAAAAGGTGATAGTAAGACAAGTCCACACATAAATACGGACAATTTTTACCTTACTATAACCAAACCATTTTTGATATCAAAATCCAGTGATATTATAATAATGTCTAATCAAATAAATAACCCAATAGTAGAACACTTGCATCTCACGCTCTACATATATAGTATAAAATCAAAAACCGCAGGGCGCTTATTGGAGATTGGATTCCAACTATGACAAGGTATAGGACCACCTCCCGATCAGTGTACTCTAAAGGGGATACACTGGGGTTCAGCAAGAACATCTTGCAACCGGCCACACATGACCGCCCACTCATTTAGCTTGAGTGTAGCAAATATATTTGTCACCCACGGTTGTTGGCCGTCCAACTGTAATCCGAAAATACAGAATCAAAAGAAGAACAAATAATTGAATTTTCTCTAGATCAGTGACAAATATACGCTGCTTGGGTATGACCCGACTAGCCATGTTGCCCGCCCGATTTTTGTTATTTCCCGGTGGTGAGGCTTGAGGCTACGTATATCTTTTTAGAACATCTGGCCACCATACACTTTGAATGCCACATCGTCAAACCTGTCAAATCATTAGTTGATCTTACCAAAATTATTACAGGTATAAAAGCTAAGAGTGAGGAATTCCTCCGCCACCAAACGTAATATCTTGAAAAGAACGTCTTATGTGATCCGTTAGGAATACTCTGTCAGACGTTTGTCCATACAAGTTGTCCTGGGTCTGGACAAACATAAAAGCCCTTGCATTTCACTCCATCTTCAATTTCTTCAGCATAATCTAATCCACAATGTCTATGCCAATACGGAGTGGTTTTCAGATATTAAATCCAATCGGTCTCTCGATATTGACAACGATGGCCAAATATCTTTGATAGTCGGTGATTTAACTATCAAAGGAAAAATAAAACATCCATCAAACAATCAATGGCCCTTTTAATTAATATTCTACTTTCCAAATTTCTTATCGAATTCTATATATCGATATATTTATTTCTGTTATCAAAATTTCTAAAAAATATTCTAACTCCTTAAATTTTTGGAAAATTTCGCCAACACCTCCCATGTACCGGTCAATCATTCAAACCCCAACTCGCCTCTCTAGGCCCTTTCCATTCAAAAAGAAACTTAAAAAGCCAAGCGGCTTGCCGATTCGGCACATAAAACCTCATTTGGAAATTTAAACATGTACCTTTTTGTTGGGCACTTACATTAAAATCTACATACTCTTCATTCACTTTATCTCATACCTGTCTAATATACATGCACCTGCATTCCCATTTATTCCATACACTATTTGATTTCACCACATTCAGTCCCACCCACTAATTCTTTACTAATTTGTTCTAATCAATTAACTTCATTAAATAACAAAATCAGATTTTTTGTCCAAAAATCACTTCGTCTATACCATTTGACTTCATATTTAATTTATAACTCAAATATGGATTTTTCTAATGGAAATTCGGATTTTTATTCTTTCAAAATCCTTTTATTACATTAAACAAACCGCTACAGTTTTAAACGATTATGGCGCTGTTTTTCTGAAAATTTGATTTTGACATAACCCAAAATCTATATAATGAAATCCAGATTTTTCTCTTCCCTTAGAAAACTATATTCAATAAGTCCGGGCGTTTCTTGTTTCATCAAATTACGACTTTATATAGAGTTCTGTACACTCAATTGGAGTTCGAATCGCCAAATCATGAACTACCACGCTGCGACGAGTTCGTTTTAATTATAATTTAAATATAAACGTTAACTTCGTTTTCCAATCTCATTCCTCGATGTATTTAACTATAAATTAAAACCATTTTCCAGGTCTAACTTAAAAGTCTCTATTTTCCAAAATTGTTGAAAATTCATAACTCGATCATAAATTATTTACAACTCAATTTCGATATCAAATTCAACTTCCTTGAACATAAATTATTTTATAAAAATTCGATATAATCGAATTCCAATAATAAATTCCAGTTATAGTAAAACCTATTATTCAACATCCTTTTCTATTACAAACTAATATCATCCCATGATAATAGTGAAGTCGTTCAAGTTGGGGTATTTTAATTACCTCTTAGACCTTGATCAACAACGTTCTTATCTCGAGACGGTTAAGAGTTTGCAATACAAACCTGACATTACTTATCGACAAAATTCCTTTTTTATTTCATTTACAAATATGCTTTTTAATTGTCATATCTTATATTTGGAAATTTATTTCCAAATTACACGATGAAAATTACTTCATCCCATTTATAACAATTGTTTCTAAATTATTTTTCTTATATTATATCGTCAAAACAAACTTCCAATTTGAACTCCATTTGGAACTTGATTCCTGTTTTATTTTTTTATTATAACTTATAAATATAAGCATCGCAACTATTTTCATATTTATATACTTAAGTAGGATTCATAGTTCAAAAATATAATTTCTCCTAAATATATTCATAATTTTCCCTTCTGAAATAATTTGAAATTATAAATTCGACATAGTCGAATTTTAATAATAAATCTGTTCAATTCATTCCAATTCATTCTACATTCTGAACATCGGAAATAATTCCCATACTCATTTTGAAACGATTCTCAATTATAAATCCCTTTTTTGAAAATTATACGTGAATTTAGATTATAAATAATCCACTGAAAATTCCCTTATTTATTGATATACATCATTTATAAATTCCACTTTTGGTTTTGAAAATTGAACCAATTTCTATTTCATTTGAAATCCAATTCTCGTTCTGGAAAATAATTTTTCCTTTTTAAATTCAGACTTGAAATTAAAATTTAATATTATCAAATGATAATATTTCTTTCCATTTATAAATATTGTTTATAAATTCAATTTCTTGTTATTACTATTTAAACAAGTACATATTTCCTAACCCATTTGAAATTCCATTTCTATTTCAAAAAGAAAATTTCTCTCTTTAAATTCAAATATCCCTTTTTGATATTTTAAAATATAAATATCTAGGGCCAGTGGTATTCAAACATTCAAATACGCAAACCTCCATTCAATTCAACATATCACGCATATATAATTAAACAACGATAAATAAATTTTGAGGAATCCAGTTGGACTCCTCCAACCTGCTTTTCCTGCTTCCACAGATGTTAGCCAACATAAATAATAACAATCCTGCTTCAAGGCAGGATATCGCGGTATAGAAGGTCATCCACTTATATATCGTGGGGCGCTAGGGTCATCCGCTAATGATACTACGGGCATCCGCTAATGATACTGCGGTAAATATCCAATATATATAATAATAGCCATAACCACCAAGCCTAAATAACTAATATATATACACATACATACATATATATAATAACCCCAACTGATAAACAATCCATAAATGTAACCAAGCAGCCAACAATTTATTTATTTTCGATAAAATAAATTTTTAAGTGAGATTTACTCACCTGAATTTATTTGCCCAATATCCGTTTAAATTCGAAATCGTCTCAGCTATGAATTTTCTCAAGTCGGCTATCTTGCACCTACGATTATTTATTTTATTCAACGATTACATGACTATTTATTTATATTATCTTAACAAATAGCTAATTAAATTATTTTACGTACTATGAAAATATATACCTTGCTTCCTTGTAAATACTTGACAAATCGACGATGCAAATCCCTAAAAATCCGATCTATTTCTGCAAATGCTTAACTCATAAGCCTCCAATTTCTAGACAAAACCCCTCCAGTAAATGGCTATTTACACATCCATCATTCTAAAAAAACTGTAACGACCCGCATTTTTCAGCGATTTAATTAATTTATTTAACTATTTAAATAGTGAATTAGAGAATTTAAATGGTCGGTTAATTAAATAATATTGAATATTTAATTAAAATAAATAATATAATAATATATTTAATTTTTGAAATAGTCAGAAATAGTAGAATTCACAAAATGGTGTTAATTGGATCATCTGTGATATTTAATTCAGTTTAGAATTGAATTAGAATAACGAATATATTATTTGAACGACAGTTGAACGTATAATTATAATATAATTATAATCGAGCTCGAAATGGCGCGGCAGTTCGCTATTTGGCGATTCGAACTTCAACTGAATATACATAAGCCGTTTTAAATTGGATTTCTGTGAAACAAGAAATGTTAGGAGCTGGTGAAGTATATTTTTCTAGTGGAAGAGAAAAATCGGGATTTCATTGTGTATATTTTGATTTATGTCCAAATTAGATATATATATAAGGAATAACGATATAAATTTAAATATCGATTCGACCGGGATTTGAATATCGAGTTGTAAAATCCCAGTGGAGCTATATGGTATTCCACTGTGAATATATACGATAATATTTATTTATAAATATTAAATTTAATTGTTTTCAAATATATTTATATATTTAAAAGGGTTATTTAGGGCTTTAAAAATAGCCAGTTTTGCAAACGACCTTAGATTTAGACGAAACTAATTTTGTTGGATCCGCAATGTTAAATTATTGTTAGATTTCAATTTCCGTGATTTTTGAAGTCAGTATGTGGCTGTACGGGATTTTAATGTGAAAAACAGTCGATAAGTTGACCTTTAAAAATACGCTGTGTGAGCAAACGGAGTCGGAATTCGACGAAACCAGTTTCATTGGGTTCGAAATGTCGAACTGTAGCTGCATGTCCAATTTCGTGATTTTTAGATGCCATGTGTGATTACAGGAATTTTAAAGGACAAATAAACACAGCAGTTGATTAAAATTGAATATAAAATTCAAATATAAAAATATTATAATTTACTTATAAATAATCCTTAAGTTTTTCTAAACCTAAAAAGTTCATTCTATGGTCAATTTTTTTTTCCGCCGTGGTCTTCTTCCAGTGAAACATTTTTTCGATCTTCATAAAATCAAAGAAATTCAAAAGAAATCTTTAAATCTTAAAATCCACATCTTTGTACTCGTGAGGGGTTAAGCTTTCTTCTAGTAGGCCATTTGGGTGGTACGACATCAAATTCGTTCGCTGGAAATTGGCACAGCGTCCACCTAAGGTTAGAAATTAAGGAAGGTGTGAGCATCGATGAGTGTTTTGAGTGGTAGCATGGTATTTGTAGTAGTGAGGTGGTTCGTTTGGGTGTTTTCGTGTGGAACTCGGTGTTAAAATTGCTGCTGCGTTTCTTCAGCAGGGCGTGGAATGGTGACCGACGGAACTGAGAAGGGGGATGCGAGTTCGAAATGGAGGGTATAGGGAGGAGCGGATTTTGATGACAATATGTTTGGCGGTGGTGGCAGGCGGAAAGAATGGACGGAGAAGGTGGTGAGGATCGAAACAGCGACCATGGTTTGGGAATACTGGGAGCGATGGAAATATCAATTTGGGGAAGAGGAAGGATCAAGTGGGCTGGGTTTATACGGTTGCGGGTTTGATTTGTTGGGCCAAGTGATTTATTTGTGAGGCCCAAGTGAGTAAATGAATTAAGTTTTCATTTAAGTTAAATAGTATAGGAATTTGTAAATGCGATAACTTTATCATACGTTGTCAGAACCAGACGAAACAAGATCCGACAGGATCATATGGATGGACACTACACGATGGAACTAACTAGAAGTCCATCGGAGCTCGTTACAATTTATAGCAAAATAAATTGTCCGTCTGAATCAAGCGATGGTTATCGTTATTAACGATGATCGTCCAATGTGAGTAAAACTCACCAACTCTGAACAGCTATATTTTTATAACGTATTCTTAGAACTGTAATTATCTGTTGTTGATGTGTGTTAACTGTTTGGTTGAATTGCTTATGTATTAGTTGAAAGTATAGATAGCGATATATATAAATCGTTAATCGAATATTGATTATGTTTATCAGAATATTTTATATTCGTTTAACATCTGTGGATGCAGGGAAACAGGTTTTGGATTCCTCAACATTTATTTTACTATTTTTCATATATTGTGATATATGATGTGATATATAATCGGTTGTTGATTATGTGTGTTTGAATGATATCGATCAATGTTATTTGGTATTTTAAATACCGTAAGAAATACTGGGATGTAAAAAGGGGATTTTCAAAGTATATTTTGAAAATAAATTATTTATATAAAATCAATGGATTTTATATATAAAAGGAAAAAGGGTTTTATATAAGGAAATAATTATAAAATCAAAAGAATATAAAGGAAATATATTTGTAAAACAAATACAAAGGAAATTATTTGTAAAACAAATATAAAGGAAATATATTTGTAAGACAAATACAAAGGATGATATTTGCAAAAACAAATAGAAAAAGGAATATTTGTAAACCATTTACAAATAGAAATGAAAAGGATATATTTGTAAACCATTTACAAATAGAATAGGAAAGATAAAAGAAATATTTATTTGTTAAATATAATAGGAAAGATAAAAGAAATATTTATTTGTTAAATAAATAGGAAAGATAAAAGAAATATTTATTTGTTAAATAAATAGAAAAGATAAAAGGAATATTTAATTGTTAAATAAATAGAATTGAAAAGGGAATAGTTATTTGTTAAGTAAACAAATAGAAAAGGAGATAATCCAAAGGAGATAATTCAAAGGAGATAATTCAAAAGGAAATGATTCAAAGGAGTTAATTCAAAAGTGTAAATAGTCAAGCATTATAGTTTGTCATTATTGGATATATATACATACATTTCTATTGGGTAAGTTGTTAAGTATAGTACAGAAAGCTTACTTACTGCAATATTAATGTTAAATATTAGATATAAAAAAAATGATAGAATATGTTAAATGTTAGGCAAAAAAATTGTATTATATTTCTACATTAGCTTATGTTAGTTGTTTTATTTCCTTGATTATGCTAGTTGTTATCTTGCTGACATAGGCTGTCGTCATAAACTAAATTTACCTCTTGTCATAGGAACTAAAACAGTCTAAACTTCACATGAATATGATTCATTCTAAATTAAATTCTTATAGCATTACCTCTACATATTTGTTTCTCTCATTATGTGCATAGCATGAGTTTGTACTCGTGTGTCTATATAAACCGCAATGTAAGTTAAAATTAATGAATATTATAGCTTAAGTTTGCTAGAACAGAAACCTACAAGTTATAACCTAAAGCATATAAAGTTACCACTCATGGTAGTGTCTTTGACCAATCAATACAAACTGAAAAGAACATGTAGCTTTTATTTGTACACATTGCGACATTAATTAATGATCAATTACTAAATCAGTAACAAGGAATAAAAATATAATATATATGAATTTGATATAAAGTTACATATGTAGGTTAACAGATTTTTATTAACTGTTAGCCAATTTCCATGGGTTGATTTACATGTTGGCAGGAACTGATTTACCTGATAGCTTCAAATTTGAATGTAAGTGATGCCCATCCATGAAATTCATCCATTTTTAATTTAAAATACAAAAACCATGAAGAAAAATATATCCATACACCAGCGTGTTGACCTCATGAGAAAAATGATGCAAACATGATTTGCATAATGATCTGTTGGATTAGTTATGTATCACACATGTATGTTGTTTACTTCCTAACCATCTTGGTCCACTTTTTTCTAGAGTTGTTATAATTACAATCACGTTCTAAAACATATTACACAGACTATTTTCTTCATTGCACATTAATACATAGCACCTTAAATAATAAATAATCAAGTTATGTCATAGCGATAAAATGGAACTACGTTTTAGTTATTTTGCACACCTGTTTAAATTTATTATAGTTTCTCAAAAGTGGCTTAAATGGATAAATATTCTTACATGCATTCCTGCATTTAGTATATGCCACTGTATTTGGGAAAATAGATTAATAATTCGATTTAATTAACTGGAATGTAACAAACATTAAGTCAACTCTATTTTCAATTTTCCTCCCGACTGTCGTGCAGCTAAATGCCATGGTTGAGAAAAAATGGTCAAAAGACTACTCATTTACAACTTATGATTTTCATCAAGAATAATAATAATGTAGACAAATGCAGCTCTATATCCAAGTATACGAAATTGTAATTCTCAGTAATACAAACTGTACATAGTTGGTCTATATATAATGTAATGACTTAACCCGATAGTGGGCTTTAGACCAAAACAGAAAAGAGATGGGTCATGGTCCATATACATTACATAATGAATGGGATATGAAGACAACTGTATTCTCCATACCCCCGCCCTCTCCCCCCCCCCCCCCCCCCCCCCGCAAACCCTATTATCATATCTAGGGTTTGAAAGCCAAAAAATGGCTGCTACTCTAAATCGCCGTGTCCTTGCTTCCGCCTTTGTCTTCCTCCATTTTAGCATCGTTTTTACTCTCCTCATGTCTTGGTCTCCACGCCATAGTCTGCTTTCCATCTTTTGTGTTTGTAGTTGATGACTTCAAACTTTTGAAGTCGAATCTTCTTATGGTGATGGAATTTGAGGCGCTGCTGATGGATTTGTGCAAAGATTGAGATTTTGGTGCTGATTCACGCTTCAAGGTTGAAGATTTGTTGGAATTTGCTTCTAGGGTTTGAGCTTTGCATCCGCCACTTTGAAGTTGAGGGCTTTTGATTTCAGTAACACACAGCTTGTCTCTCAGGCCTTCAAATCGAGTTCTGGACAGCGGTTTGGTCAGGATATCGGCTATTTGGTAAGTTGAAGGTACGTGATTCACTTGAAGCTTGTTCCTTTGTACAAATTCTCTTACAAAATATATGTCAATTTCAAAATGTTTAGTTATAGAGTGCAACACTGGATTTGCTGTTAAGGCTATAGCACTCATGTTGTCACACCACACTATTGCTTTGGTGCTTGAATTGATTTTTAACTCACTTAATAGTGACTGTATCCACATTATTTCTGCTGTTGTACTTGCAACACTGCGGTATTCTGCTTCTGTGCTAGATCTAGACACAGTACTTTGCTTCTTAGCACACCATGATACTGGATTCTTACCTAAATATAACCACTTATGGATTTTCTATCATCATGATCATTTGCCCAATCTGCATCTGAATAGGCATTAATGTTTAAGTTATTGCTAGGTTTCAGTATCAGTCCCTGATGGATTGTCCCTTTTAAGTACCTTAAAATTCTTTTAACAGCTTTCCAATGATCACTCAATGGTTTTTGCATAAATTGACTTGCTTTGTTCACACTATAAGCTATGTCTGGTCTAGTTATAGTGACAAATTGTAGGGCTCCTATTATGCTTCTGTATAACTTTTCATTGCAAGTGGGTTCACCTTTTTCCTTGCTCAAGTGTAGATTAGTTATCATAGGTGTAGGCAGGGAATTAGCTTTGTTCATGTCTGACCTTGCAAGAATTTCTGAGATGTATTTTCTTTAACTTAGCTGAAGTTCATTGTCTTTGCTTCTGCTGACTTCAATTCCTAGAAAGTATGATAGCTCACCCAGGTCATTAATAGAAAATTCACTGTTCAATTGGTTAGTGATGTTTCTGATTTCATCATTGCAATTTCCTGTGATTATAAAGTCATCTACGTAGATTAGAACATAGGTCACAGTATTGACTGAGAATTTTGTGAACAGTGAGTTGTCTGATTTTGCTGAATTATATCCAAATTTTGATAGGGTTGCCTTTAGCTTGTTGAACCATACCCTGGGAGCCTGTTTTAATCCATAGATAGCCTTGTCTAGTTTGCACACCACATTGTTCCCTGAATTTTCTTTTAGTCCTGGTGGCAATTCCATATATAATTCTTCCTGCAAATCACCATTTAAAAAGGCATTATTAACATCAAGTTGCTTAATGGTCCAATTTTTATACAAGGCTATGGTTAAGATGCTTCTAATTGTTGTTGGTTTCACAACAGGGGAGAATGTTTCACTAAAGTCAATATCCCACTGTTGTGTGTAGCCTTTTGCTACAATTCTAGCCTTGTATTTAGAAATTGTACCATCAGCATTTCTTTTTATTCTATATGTCCATCTACACCCAATGATGTTTTTATTTTTGGGTGTTTGAACAAAATGCCAAGTTTTTTTCTTAGATAAAGCATCTAGTTCCTCCTGCATGGCTAGCCTCCACTTATCATTCAACTTGGCTTGTTGATAAGTGGATGGTTCAGTATCATCAAATTCATTATGAAATATCTTTGGTTTGAATATACCACTTTTAGCTCTTGTCACCATGTAATGTTGATTTTGAGATTGAGGATCTTCCCTGTTTTCTTCAGCTTGAGTGCTTTCAGTACTATCATTTTCTTCATTGCTCTCATCATCATGTTGTGAGTTGTTGTTATTGCTATCACTGTCTGCATTTTCATGATCTGATGTACTAATAGGAGCAGAGTGTTGTGCAATTCTTGTAGTTTGTGTGTTTTGTGTTTTCTTGGTATTATTATCAGTTAGTGGCACATGCATAACTTCATCTGTTTGCTCAGCAAATTGTGGAACAAGAATTCTTGGATTGTAAATCTTCTTTGTGGTTTTGCATGTGTCACTTCTGAATGGAAACACTTCCTCATTGAAAATAACATGTCTTGATATATAAATTTTTCCATTGCTGTCCAAACACTTATAGCCTTTATAATTGCTGGCATAACCCAAGAATGTACATGCAGTAGATCTATAATCAAGTTTGTGTTTATTAAATGGTCTGATATGAGGAAAACATAGACATCCAAAAACTTTCAACCCATTATAATTTGGCTTGATTTGATTTAAAACTTCTATAGGACATTTCATGTCAAGTACCTTAGTGGGTAATCTATTTATTAGATGAACAGCTGTAGCAAATGCATCTGACCTGAATTTCAAAGGCAATGATGCATGTGCTAACAGTGTTAGCCCTGTCTCAACAATATGTCTATGTTTACTCTCAATCAGTCCATTTTGTTCAGAAGTGTGAGGACAAGTTAATCTGTGTGTGATACCTTTTTTGTAGAAATAGTCTTTCAAGGGTAGAATTTCCTTGCCTCCTTCACTTTGAATAGTTTTGACCTTATGACTTAACTGATTTTCAACATTAGCAATGAACTGCATAACTACATTGTATGTGTCAGATTTTGATTTCAGGAAATATATCCACACATATCTTGAATGAGCATCAATGAATGAAATGTAATACTTGTATCCATAGTCAGTGTTAATTGGTGCTGGACCCCATATGTCAACTGCAATTAATTCTAATGGGTTCAAGTATTCAGTTTCAGAATTAGAAAATGGCAATTTGTGACTCTTTCCCATTTGACAATAAGTGCACACATAGTGATTTGGAATAGCAACATAAGTGTCAATACTAGCTAGAATTTCTTTCATAATTTTTGTACTTGGGTGGCCAAGCTTACAGTGCCACAATTCATATGTCATACAGTCATTCTCAGAATTTAATTCAGTCACATTGCAACACTTATTTTTTGAATCAGTTTTTCTGGGATTTCCAGAATCAAACTTGTATAAGCCATTTTGTTCCCTACCCTGCAATAAAATATTTCTAGTCAGCATGTCCCTAACTATACAGTGATTTGGGTAAAATTCAAATGACACTTTGTTATCTTTAGCACATTGTGACACGCTGATTAAGTTCTTCCTTATATGTGGTGCACATAGTAAATTATTTAAATAAATTTGTTTAGCACCATTAATACTAGCATATCCAGTGTGAGAGATGACTATGGAATTGCCATTACCCATAATTAGAGACTGCTTACCTTTGTACTCACGATTGCCAAGATTAAGATTGCTTAGGTTGTTTGTGACATGATGAGTGGCTCCTGAATCTGGATACCATGATTCATCTTGAATGTCCTCTGTAGTAGCAAGGGTTGAGGAAGTTTCTTGATTGCTTTTAGCATCTGATTGACTGTTGACCATGTTGACATTAGGATTGTTGTTTTTGTTGTTGCTATTTCCTTGCTGATTTACATTGTAGTTGTTATCAAACCTAAAGTAACATTTATTTGCTGTGTGGCCTACTTTTCACAAATCTGGCATTTTGGCCTGTTGTTGGAGTTCCATCTTCCAGCTCTTCCTCTTCCACGATTTGACTGTCCTCCTCTCTGGTAAGTGTTTGGGTTTCTTGAATTACTTTGTTGATTTTTGTTCTTCCCTGTAGTAGTGTAGTTTATTGAAGGATCAGTCACTTGATCTTTCTTTTGTGAAAGTCTACCTTCATGAGACAACAGCATAGAATGTACACTCTGTAATGAGGGTGTAGGTTCTATTGATGTTATAAATGCCACCACAGCTTCATATTCATCCTCCAGTCCTCCAACTATGTACAATTCTTGTTCTTTTTCTTCGATCCTGTTTCCAGTGCATGCTAATTGGTCACATAGGTTTTCAACTTTCATCAAGTAGTCATTCATGCTTAGGTTTTCCTTCTTTATATTTTGAAGTTGCTTCTTGTAGTTTAACACTCTAGTTGATGACTGACTTGTGAAAGATCTTTCAAGTGTTGTCCAAATATCATGTGATGATTTAGTCCCAATTAGCTGAGGCATTATTAATGCACTAACAGTAGACATTAGCCATGCACTAACAAGATTGTCTTGTCTTTGATATGATGCATGTTCTTGATTAGGAATTAGGCTGTTATCGGCACCTCTGGTGTACTTGGCTGGAACAGTTTGTGATCCATAAAGATAATCTTCTAATCCATAACCTTTGGCTGCTGTTTCAACCTGCAGTTTCCACAAAAGATAGTTGGATTCGTCTAGTTGGATTGAGATGATATGGCTTTGTGGCTTTATGATGGATTTGATGAGTTCTTCAGTGCTTTCAACGCTGGTCTGATTTGATCTTGCTGATGATCTTGGGGAATTTGGATTTGGCGGATTTGTTTCAACCATGATTCACAGAATGTGATGAGAAGAATATCAGTTTCAGAAATTGCTGCACTAAAACAGGTAAATGTCTCTGAACTCTTTGTTCTTGAATTGAAATCTTCTTCAAGATTTCTTCAGACTGAATTTGAAAGCAACCAGAATTGCTAAAATGAAGATGATTAGAAGATTTTGGTAAGCGTTGTGTCTGATTAGCAATTCTTGGACGGCTTTTAACTTCATATGATTGATTTCTTTAGACTATTTTGATCGAAATTGAGTTCTTGAGACACTTTGCCGCCAAGCTGTGTTGTTTAAAGGCTGATGCAGCAACTAATTGTATGCGAGGCACAGTTTTGTACACACAGTCTCAACTCTCAAATGATGGGATGTAAATCTCAGATGAGAGGCACCCAAATGATGAGAATTTCCTGATGGGTGATTTATCTTTTGATAGATTTGTAGAGAATCAAATTTTTTCTTTCTTTTTGAATATAATCTTGATGCTGTTAGCACGCTTTTGGCTCTGATACCATATACGAAATTGTAATTCTCAGTAATACAAACTGTACATAGTTGGTCTATATATAATGTAATGACTTAACCCGATAGTGGGCTTTAGACAAAAACAGAAAAGAGATGGGTCATGGCCCATATACATTACATAATGAATGGGATATGAAGACAGTTGTATTCTCCATACCAAGAAATTGCTTTTGTTACACATCATTATGCCCAGTGATGAACCCAGTTTGTTATTAGCAGTAAGATTTGCATCTGTAGGTCGATTGATCTCTTGTTATATATTACAAAAGGCGAAGTAGTTTATGTGTATGTTTAGTTATGATTGTATAACCTTGAATGCAAAACATGATCGCCATCAAACATTAGCTTATTTTGCATTCATTCTTGTATGCATGACATGGGTAAGGATAATACTGTTACTGTGGTTGGAAAACCTAAGGCCAGAAATGATGTAAACAGTGTGTATTCCAACGAGGAGTGTAATGGAATGCAGCTTTGTGAAGTAAATGTTAATTTGAAGTACATGCAGCAAGAATTAGACAATAATGAGCTTCATGATGTAGTGATTGATGAAGGTGATAGTTCATCGAGTGTTGTTAAACGAAGGAGAATGAAGTATAAAGCCAATAAGTTTAAAGGTGGAAACAAAATGATTAGTGATAACCCTTTTGTTGAAACAAATCCAGAATGGACTAAACTTATCTTACAGATTCAAACTAGACCCAAAACAAAGAAATCAAAGGAAGATACTGGATCTCCTGACGGAGTTCATAATGGTGGTATATTTGAGAAATAAGTTTCTATTTTTGTTAGTGTTTTATGCTGATTTGGAAAGTCTGCTTGGTGTTTTTATTCTCGCTGGCTTGATAACAAATTGTTCGTTTATGGATTATTGTTTTAAGGTGGGCCTTGCATGATGGGCTTTCTGGCTTTGTTGTGGTTTTCTTGTACTTGCTGAAGTGAGCGATTGCTATGGGCTTTTGTAGGAAGTACCGTGGCTTGCTGGTGAAGATGTTTTATGGATTTTCAAATGTTGGTGGTGTTGTTAGTTCTCTGTTGCTCGCTGTGCTTTTGGACAGGTTCATGGTCCTTATTTTATTTGGTATTTTGGCTCTGCTGCCTGATGGTTTGTGACTTTGACACTGTTGGGAAACAATGGCTGAGTCACGTACTTTGTCGCTTTCTTGAAGACGATTCGGCGATCTGGTCGATGGTGCAAAACCAGTTCGTACTTCCGCCGCCGCCTCTAGGATAAAACAGTCTCTCTAAAATGAATAACTGATTTGTTTTGCTCAACAAATCAGTGCAGATCTGCACTTTCGAATTTAACTGCTTGAAAATTTCTGAAAGAATAATTTTTTTATCTGTACCAGTCTCATCTACAACTGAAGATAATATATAGACGGGATTAGAGCTGAACGAAAATATTGGTCAATGGAGGAAAATAGGATCTGCGAAATACTTGGTCAAAAGTTTACCGCTTCATATATAAAAGTCGGCTCAGAAATATTTTCCGTATTGAAAAACTGGTTCGAAAAATGCAGTGTTTTCTGGACTAAAAATATAAGTGTCTACACCATATAGCCAAGTCCCAAGCCCAATCCCGAACCGGGCCGGGTCGAGTCGAGTCGGTCGGTCGGTCGCACGCGCGTGTGTGGTTGTCATGATGCATGGTCTCCCTCCTCACAACAAAGCATGCATTGGGAGCCCAAGGCCCCAACATGACTTCTTAGAAACAAGTATAAATACTTGCATCTTTCTTATGATCCCATGATGTGGGACTATTCACAAATATGAGGCATCATAAACTTATTTCATATTTTAAATAATTCATAAAATTTCCAACAATCCCCCACTTGAATTTTTTAAAATATTATCGAGCAGTTTCTAAAAACGTAAGACTGTGCATAAACAAAGGTGTCATCCGACTTGAACCTTTGCGTAGTGAATAAGATTCAGTTTTTACTAGAGTGACACGTAGTCTTGAACTCTATTCCTGGCATCAAATCACACACAATCTTTTCTATAGTGCAATCAAATAAGCCCGTGCGTTTATGGCCATGCACGTCTATCCCAGTTTAGTGAACGCTCTAGAATTTTTGCCCAAAACTCCATGGGAAATGGCTACATTTCCACATTCACATAGGTGATTCTATCAAGAGTACTCCTGAAGGTAGGTACTCCACTCCAAATAGAGTATAGATCTCATTAAGAGTTTCTATTAACTCATCCTCTATCACTTCAGGATTACAAGCTTCTTAGTTTTTTATATAGCATGTTCAACTTCTATCACTACACAACTTGTTTTTACCCATTGAACCTATTTCTTGGGATCTCCAGTCATTTAGGTTGGGTTACCATTGTGCGTGACTCAACAATCTAAGGGCAATAGTCCAATTCTTTTAGAAAAATTATGGACTTTCTCTCTGGACAGTCCTTTCGTCAAAGGATCTGCCAAATTTTCTTCGCTACGTACGTAGTCTACTCTAATGGTACCTGTAGAGATTAACTCTCTAACCGTGCTGTGCTTATGACGTATTTGTCGTCTCTTACCATTATAATAACGGTTCTGAACTTTTGCAATAGCCGCGGTACTATCGCAATGTATCAACACTGCCGGTATCGGTTTTTCCCATAAGGGAATCTCTGCTAGTAGATTTCTCAAATACTCTGCTTCTTCACTAGCTGTAGCTAGTGCTATCATCTCAGACTCCATAGTAGACTGAGCCAAAATAGTCTGTTTCTTGGATTTCCAAGAAACAACTCCTCCAGCGATGCTAAATATATAGCCACTGGTCGCTTTAGAATCATCTGATAAAGTGTTCCAGTCTGCATCTGAGAATCCTTCAAGTATAGCTGGAAACTTTTCATAATGTAATCCAAGGTTCATAGTTCGTTTAAGGTATCTCATGACTCTTTCAATAGCATGCCAATGCTCTATACTAGGTCTACTGGTAAACCTGCACAATAATCCCACGACATAGGCAATGTCGAGTCTAGTACAATCAGTGGCATACCGAAGGCTGCCAATGATGCTCGTATAATCAGACTGTCTTACACCTTCACCAGTGTTCTTAAATAACTTTACACTTGGATCGTATGGTGTACATGTAGGTTTACAGTCAAAGTAATTATATTTCTTTAGTATCTTCTCAATGTAATGAGACTGATCCAAAGAAATTCCCTTTTCTGACCTAGTAATTTTAATACCAAGGATTACACTCGCCTCACCTAGATCTTTCATGTCAAAATTGGCACTTAATAAGGATTTGACTGAATTTATGGCATGAATGTTTGACCCAAAGATGAGTAGGTCATCTACATAAAGGCATATAATAGTGCAAATGTCATTCTCAAATTTGTAATAAATGCATTTGTCATTTTCATTAACTTTAAAATCATTTGAAATGATTAAGTTATAAAAAATTTCATGCCATTGTTTAGGTGCTTGTTTTAAATCATATAATGATTTATCTAATTTGCATACTTTATGTTCTTGACCATGTACTACAAATCCTTCAGGCTGGTCCATATAAATTTCTTCGTCTAATTCACCGTTCAAAAAAGTGGTTTTAACATCCATTTGGTGTATTAGTAAATTATGAATGGAAGCAAGTGAGATTAATACTCGAATGGATGTTATTCTAGTTACAGGTGAAAAAGTATCGAAGAAATCTATATTTTCTTTTTGTCTAAAACCTTTAGCTACTAGTCGTGCTTTGTACTTATCTATAGTACCATCAGGTTTTAGTTTCTTTTTAAGTACCCATTTACAGCCTATAGATTTACAACCAAGGGGTAAATCTGCCAAATGCCAAGTCTTATTGGATTCAAGAGAATCCATCTCATCATTTATAGCCTCTCGCCAGAAATCGGCATCTAATGAAGATAAGGTCTCTTGGAGGTTTAAGGGATCCTCCTCTATAGTAAAAGCGCTAAAATCCGAACCAAAATCTTTTACGGTTCTTGCTCTTTTACTTCTTCTAGGTTCAGCTTCAGAACTTTTATTAAGTTCTATTATAATAGGCGTACTTAATGTGCCCCCACTATTCCTTAATTTAAAAGGAAATTTAGTTTCATAAAAATCAGCATCATTTGATTCAATTATGTTATGTGCATTTATATCATAAATTCGATATGCTTTGCTATTAATAGCATAGCCTACAAATACACATTCATATGCTCTACTTGCCAATTTTATTCTCTTAGGGTCTGGAATGCGAACATATGCTAGACAACCCCAAGTTCTAAAGTATGAGACATTGGGTTTATGATTCTTTAAAATTTCATAAGGTGAAATTTTATTCTTAGATTTAGGGATTCTATTTAGAACATAACATACAGTCAATAAAATATCCCCCCACCAATGTTTTGCTGCACCAGAATTTAGTAGGATGGCAACTACTAATTCGGTAAAAGTCCTATTTTTTCTTTCAGCTTTACCATTCATTTCAGGTGAATAGGGTGCAGTTCTCTCATGTACAATACCATGTAATTTATAGATGTCCAGAATTGAATTAGATTCATATTATGTTCCTCTATCACTACGAAATCTCTTGATTTTCCTATTTGTTTGATTCTCAATCTCTGTTTTAAATGTTTTAAACATGTCAAAAGCATCACTTTTATTTTTCATAAGATAAACATATGTGAAATCAGAACAACCATCGATAAAAGTGATAAAATAACGATGTCCATGTCCATGTCTAGTCAATGTGTCATCAAGTTCACATATGTCAGAATGAATCAAGTCTAAGGGTTCAGATTCTCTATCAACAGATTTATGAGGTTTCTTTGTGATTTTTGCTTGTGTACAGAATTCACATTTATCATATTCAGATTCTGCTATCTTAGGTATCATATCTAGAGTGCTCATGTTATGAATTATCCGTTTATTAACATGACATAATCTAGAGTGCCAAATATTAAAATCACACAACATATAAGCAGAATTATTCACTTTATTAGATTCAACTTTTGATTTGAACATTCCCTCACAAGCTTAACCCTTTCCTACAAAGTTTCCCTTATACACTATGGTATACAAATCAGCCCCAATAAATTGAGTAAACCCTGCCTTATTAAGGAGATAGCCAGACACCAGATTCTTCCTCATCTCTGGAGTATGCAAAACATCTTTGAGGATCACAGTCTTTCCAGAGGTAAACTTGATCTCCACGTTTCCAATCCCTGCAACTTTAGTGGTGTGAGAATCCCCCAGCAACACTTTCTGATCATTAGCAGCCGTGTATGTGGAAAACATAGCACGATCATAGCAGACACGGCGAGAAGCACCAGTGTCTACCCACCAACCCTCTGATCCACCAACAAGATGAATCTCAGTAATCATAGCTATAAGAGGCTCCTCCTCAGTCAAGTTAGCCTGTGGTACAGAGCTAGGCTTGTTCCGACACTTTCGTGCCATATGACCTGGTTTTCCACAGTTGTAACATAGAAACAACTGTCCAGAGTCATTCTTTTGGGCTGATTTTTGCTGTCCTTTTGGGTTTCCTTGCAGATTCCCATTCTGTTTGTTGCGTCTGTTCTGATTCTTAAAAGACTTCTGGTTTGGTTTCAGAACTGCGGGTTTGGTCTTTTTAGTGTTGTTGTTTGAAACAAACAACACTTCCTCTTTCTGGTCCTGTTTGCGTGCCGCCTCCTCAATGCGAAGGAGAGTGATCAAACTCTCCAAGGAAAATTCCTTAGTCTTATGCCGTAAGAAAATTTTAAAGTCTTTCCAACCTGGGGGCAGTTTGTCAATAATGATAGCAACTTGAAACTGTTCATCCAAAACCATACCTTCGGAGATGATCTCATGAGCTATTTTCTGCAGCTCATGAGACTGCATCTCTACTGACCTATCGTCTGTCATCTGGTACTTGAGATAGCGGCTTACAACATACTTCTTTGCCCCTGCCTCCTCTGTATCGTATTTCTTCTGTAGTGCTTCCCAGATCTTCTTTGCTGTCTTGTCCTCTGAGTTATAGTAACAATACAGATCATCGCTCAATCCGTTCAGAATAAAATTCTTGCACAGATAATCATGTTCAGTCCAGGTCTACAACTGCTTTGATTGTTCAGTCCAGGATGTCATCTGCGCTTCATCAGTTCCGTCAGGCTTGTCTGGCAGCTGCGGTTTGTCGGTGGTCAGAGCAGCAGCCACCTTCCTCATCGTCAGGTATAACCCCATTTTCTGACGCCATCGTTTGAAGTGCAGACCTTCGAAATGAAACGGGGCAGCAGTCACCAATGGGATCTGGAATGCAGTGGAAGGAGCAGCATCATCTATGGTTGTTGTCGAAGCCATTGTTTCTGTTCGTCTTCAAATTGTTGGGAAACAATGGCTGAGTCATGTACTTTGTTGCTTTCTTGAAGACGATTCGGCGATTTGGTCGATGGTGCAAAACCAGTTCATACTTCCGTCGCCGCCTCTAGGATA
This sequence comes from Allium sativum, assembly GCA_030737875.1. Classification (NCBI taxonomy): domain Eukaryota; kingdom Viridiplantae; phylum Streptophyta; class Magnoliopsida; order Asparagales; family Amaryllidaceae; genus Allium; species Allium sativum. The sequence continues at coordinate 374,690,157 of CM060909.1, read as the reverse complement.
AAACAACCTCTCTAAAATGAATAACTGATTTGCTTTGCACAACAAATCAATGCAGATCTGCACTTTCGAATTTAACTGCTTGAAAATTTCTAAAAGAATTTTTTTTATCTGTACCAGTCTCGTCTACAACTGAAGATAATATATAGACGGGATTAGAGCTGAACGAAAATATTGGTCAGTGGAGGAAAATAGGATCTACGAAATACTTGGTCAAAAGTTTACCGCTTCACATATAAAAGTCGGCTCAGAAAGATTTTCCATATTGAAAAACTGGTTCAAAAAATGCAGTGTTTTCTGGACTAAAAATATAAGTGTCTACACCACATAGCCAAGGCCCAAGCTCAATCCCGAACCGAACCGAACCGAGCCGGGCCGGGCCGGGTCGGGTCGAGTCGAGTCGGTCGGTCGGTCGCGCGCGCGTGTGTGGTGGTCATGATGCATGGTCTCCCTCCTCACAACAAAGCATGCATTGGGAGCCCAAGGCCCCAACATGACTTCTTAGAAACAAGTATAAATACTTGCATCTTTCTTATAATCCCATGATGTGGGACTATTCACAAATAGGAGACATCATAAACTTATTTCATATTTTAAATAATTCATAAAATTTCCAACAGACACGGTTCATCTTTTGTATTTTCTTTTGAAAGTGTTTAGAAAATATATTTATCTGTGTATTTATTTATTTAGCTTGCTATGTTGTTTATTGGTTAGAGCTGGACTAGTCGTTGTCTTGTATAGGATTTGTTGTAGTAGTTGTTGTATTTGTGTCCAGTTCTAACTTTTTTTTGTAACTTGTTTGTTGTAATATAAGTACCCGTTTTATTTTATTAAAAAAAAACTTTTATCAGCTCATTTAATTTTCATACTGCCTCAGTGTTGTGACACAGTGCAGTTTCCAATTAATACAGTTTGTGCCCTTTCTTCCAATAGCATTAATTATTGTTAATGACAATTGTATTTTAATATTATTTATTTAAATGATGTAATTCAATAATATTTGACTGATTTATTACATTTATTCTTATACTTTTCATCTTCTTTGATTAAATATTCACAAATATAATGATATGTTATGAGTTAATATTTGTTTGGTTTATCCTTCCATTTTTCAAATTAGTTTGTGATTTAGAACTCTTAGAAGCTTATTTTTATAATGTATTAATTGTTCCTGATATACCATGTATGTGCTTGCGTGATTTAAATCAAAACAATTAATAAGGGACAATTCACGACGAAGACAAAAGCCCACTAAAATTTATCCATAAGGACAACCGCCTAATATTTTTTCCAAAAGGACAATACACTACAGTACTCCCGTTCGGTTTCTACCACATCGCGCTTCAGTTTTTCTCATTAAATTTTTCTCCACCACCGCGATTTTTCTCTCCATGATTTGTTCTTCAAACATCCCCCTCGTTCGATCATCTTCAGAATTTCTCGAGCTCCTCAATTTTTTCGATTTGCCCTGATTTTATCGTCTCAAAAGCTTCATCGATTGTAACAACCCGGTAATTCTGAGCCAATTTAAAAATTTTATTTCGGCAATTTTAATGAATTTTGATTATTTAAAATGAATTATTTTAAATAATAACGACGAGAAATTTATTTTAAATAGAATTAGAACGTGTATATTTATATAGATCGTCGTTAGAATATAAATATTTTATTTTAATTATAAAAGGAATTGAAAATTGCGCGGTAGTTCGATTTCAAATTTCAAATGAGTGTACATGATTCAAAATAGACCGGATTTTAGCGAAACCAAAAATATTAGAATCTAATTGAGAATATCTTTCCAACGAATCCGAAAAAACAAAATTTCATAGCAGGGATAAAAAGTTATGCCTAGTTAAAAATTCAGAATAGTCGCTATGGAAATTATACATGGCCCAAAAAGTCATATTTTGCATACGGGTGAATTTGAACTCGAAACCACTTCCATTGAGTTCAAAATGCCATTTAGAACTCCGAAAAGTACAAGCTTCGATATATTCCGATATCCGGAATAGTGACAATTGGCTGGAGCTTTTCGGTTAGCAAAACATAGCCCTTAAAAAGTGAAATTTTGCATACGAGCTCAGAATTCGACGTGATAATTTTTTTTGGATTCATAATGATAAATCATTATTGTGTTCCAAAGGGCACATCGAATGGAGTTGGTATGTGGTCGTGCGAGCTAAAACAGTTCAGGGTAAAACAGACAGTCATTTTACAAAGGAACATTATTGATACGACCTCAAAATTCGATTCTACTTTTTTTTGGATTCGTATCGTCTAATAATGGTTAAATCCACAAGGGCATGATTTTTGGAGTTAGCATGTGAGCGTGCAAGAAGAAATGGTGCGCCAAAATCGCATTTTAGAGCTTATCTGAGCGTTTTTGAGAATTTTAACGGACTGTCAAACGAACTCAGAATTCGACGAAACTTATTTCGTTGGACTCGTCAACCCGTCTACTATGTCGTGTCTGAAATCCGCGGCAATCAGAGATTGTTTGCATTCAGACGATACGCGAGAAACGAGCATATAATCACTTTTCCTCCTTCTCTTCATTCACTTTTCTCTCTTCCTCCTTTCTTCCTCTTTTCTCAAAAATGGGCTCCTCCTCGTCCAAGAGGGCTGCCGCCCCTCCTCCACTGCTACCACCACCTCTGGCCGCCACCACCTCCCTCCGGCGCCACCTCCTCCTCTTCCTCTTCCTCCTCCCCTCTCTCTCCTCCTCTTTCCCTCTTCAAAATCACAAACCCTACCCCCAAACCACCACCACCCGCCTTCGTGGACCCCACCCCGCCACCAGCGGCCTCCCCCATGTCCATCAGGTCCGGCGTCCCCCCTATGGCCACCCAACTCCGGCTGTGGGCCCCTCCTCCTCAAAAATCACATTTTTCACTAATTTCCCGTTTTGAACAAAACACTCTGTCACTGTTTCGCCCATAACTCCCAAACCGTACATTTTTAGCCAAACCTCCTCTAGACCAAAGTTGTAGAGCACGATTTTCTCTTTGATTTGGACATATGGAAGTCGTGTTTTGGAGTTCGTAGCTGCTCGGAAAACGCATTCAAAGTCTGTTGTCCAAAAGCTGTAGAAATCGTGTACTTTCGCGAATTCTGGCGAATTGGAGTATTTTTGGAAAAAAGTCCCTTAGGCGAAAGTTGTTCAGAATGGCGTGCTTATGCTAGAAAATAAGATGGATTGAAGATTAGAGCTTGTGTGCGAAGCCTGGAGCTCGAACAACAATTCAGCAAGTCCGAAAACGTGTTAGAGAAAAATCAATGTGAGAACTTGTCACTCTAAATTTCATTTTCTAGTTAAAAATATATACTATGATGCAGACGGTGCTTAGCAGCACCCGACACCCGTCATCCACAGACCATGGATGACTTGTTTGCTTGTTTGATTTGTTTGTTGAGTTGATGGGAATATTGGTTTGAATTTGGTTTGTGGTGAAATGGAATTGATAAAAATTGGTACGTGTATGGCATGGGCCATTATTAGACTGGGGATAAGGCTAGGCCTTGACCCGCTTTTAGTATCGTGCCGTTATACCGCCGAAATTTCCTAAAATAAGTTAGAAAAATAAAGATATCATTTTATTCAATAAATGAGCTGAATAGAAAGTCATGTGTTGAAATAAAATATTTTATCGTTAAAAATATAATTTTTAACGTGTATATGGATAAATAAATATTCATTTACGAACCGGACGGTTTGTTTATGTACACCTATTTGAAGGATATTGATTGGGACGATAAATTTTACACATCGCCCAACTGCACAAATAATATTCGGTGTTTGTGGATTGAAACCTCACACGGGTGTTGGGATGATATTTGGCATACACTAATCCCAATTATTTAATTGTATGTCGATCGATTGGTCGACAGACTGTGTAAGCGTTAATTATTTATATTTAATGCTTATGCAGTTGTGTGATGCACTTTGGATGATGGTTGATTATTTATCGTTGCTATTATATACATGTGTTGTATGGAATCCATATAATTAACATTATATGGTAATTGATTGGGCCTTATTCCAATTGGGAAAATAAAGAACATTATAAAATAAAGATTCATGTGTTGACAATACTCATGTGTTGAGATTAGTCATGTGTTGAAAGAAATATATATTCATGTGTTGAGTAAAATATTTTAACAATAAAATTTACATCTTTATCAAATATGAAATTAGAAACTAACTGGAAAATAGATAAGATGAGTGGTCTCCTGGATATTGATCTGATGTTGGTTTCGGCCTTCGGGGTTAATATTTAGGGAATGCTCTCTTGCTAATTTACGGTTAGGGTTTGATATAAAATTTAACGATAGAAATCAAAATTTTATAAAATATATTAAATAACAAAAATAGGCACGTGTTGACAGTACTCATTTGTTGAGATTAGTCATGTGCTGAAAGAAATACAGATTCATGTGTTGAATAGAATAAATATTCATTTGTTGAATTGAATAACGAAGTTATTGAAAAATATAAAGTCGTGTTGATTAGAGATGCGCTATTTTGACACGAACGATATTTAAATCAATTATATTCGTTTTTATAATGAATATTAAAAAAGAGATTTAAAAATCGAATATTTATAAAATGAATTTGAATTGAATTGAATATAAAATGAATTCGAATTGAACTGAATATAAAATGAATTCGAATTGAATTGAAACCGATTTGAATTGAAATCAAATAGAAATGAAAGTAAAAAGAATTTATAATGGAAAATTCAATTTTGATTTGAATTTGAAATGAAAGTTGAAATTGTTTTTGAAACAAATTTGAAACGATTTATAAAATACGTTTTAAATGGGAATCGAGGGAATATATATATATATATAATGGCCTAAATAAAACGCGCCGCGCTGCGGCAATTCGTGAATTTCGACCATTGACTTCGAATGGACATTACAGGAGATCCGACCGTCGGATTTTCCTAAAACCGGAACTGTTGGGTTCGTATCGAAAAGAGCTTTCTAAGGATATTAGAGATTTGAAATCTAACGGTTGGATCTGGAATTATGTCCAAATCAAAATTGGAAAAGGTCGCTATAAGTGCAGTTCGATGGCCGTTGATGGAAATCAACTGTACGGGCCTTGATAAAATTATTAAAAGTATTAATAATTTGTGTAAAATCATAATATATGGATTGGAAAGAACTGGGATGAAAAATTCCACATTTGAAAGGATAAAAATATATTTTTATCGAAATGACTAGTTTTGAACTAGAGTTAAAATCAATTTATTTTTTTTGAAATAAATAAATTGAATTTGAAAGGGGTTTTAAAAATAATCAGAATTTCCAATATATGAATTGGAATGAATTTGAATCGAAATTATCTTTGGTATATTTCGATGTTGGATATCGTGATTATACAGATATGGTTGTGGAAATTTGAAAGATATATTTATATCGTTATTTCCAATACGATATTTGTTGGTCGTAGAATTTGATATTGAATATAAGCCGATATATTTTCTATTCGGAGCCTTGTATTTAATATCAAATGTGATTTGGGTTTGTCGTGAATGGTGTCTTCATTAACACTGTTCTTGAACCTAGTTGAGAAAGGATTAAATCTTTTTATATAGATTTAATGAAGTATACCAATTAAATAATATATTTAATTGGAATTGAATTAGAATTGATTTGTGGGTTTATCGTGAACGATGTTTTAAATAACACTTGTTCTTTAACCCAATAATAAATAGGATGTGATTTGGACTTATCGTGAACTGTGTTTTAAATGACATTAGTTCTTTAACCCAGTAAAAGGAGTTTTAATGAATCTGTAATTAGATTGAAATATGAATTGATAATTTAAATTATCAAATTTGGAAAGTGAGCGAGAATGGAGTATCACCAGTTTTGCTCCAAAGCGATAGTTAAATCTTTAATTAGATTTGAACGTGAAATAGTAATTAATTTTACCGATAACACTGTGGTGTTAGATATGGAGTATTACCAGTTTTTCTTCATGGGATGAATAGTTTGGGATTGGGAAATAAAATAAATAATTACTTCGGTGTGGTTCGCTAATCCCGACTAGTTTGGAAAACCTTAACATGGTTTGAAATGACATCCAAAGGAAGATTAAAGAATAAATTTAAAAGAATTTATCTTTGATAAAATTAATGGGTACCTTTCCCTAAGAATGTGAAATTTAGAAACTAACTGTAGGTTAGCTAAAAAGAATGGTTTCCTGGGTATTGATCTGATGTTCGTTTCGGCCTTCGGGGTTAATATTTGGGGAATTGTCCTCTTGCTAATTTATGGTTAGTGATTGATGAATTGGAATGGGGGTATGTTGTGTTTGTGTAACATTTGTTTATTATATATGCGGGTTATTCGGAAAGGCCGGGTTTATACCCATTCTGAATAACCGATTCGACGATACGTCGAAGAGGAAGACGGTGGTTGAAGATCGGAAGTCTTCACATCGTTTGGGTGATTACTGATGATCTTGATTGGGCTGTACACCGAAGATGAGGGAATCAGTTGGTGTTCGTCCAGACGTACTTGGAGATTGATGGATATGCAAGGAAAGTGCCTCCGGTTTCGTTTAGACCCAGAACGGACATGTAAATGGATTGTGTGTCTGACATTGGATTTTATTCTATGCTGATTGATCTCTATTAAATATACATCTGTTTGGCGGCGGAGAATTTATTCTCTTGCTTAACGCCCTTCTCTGACACGTACGAGCTCAGAGGTTGTATATCGATGGACATCAATCGCATGGAGTGAATTGCCTGTGTGGCATGCCTAAGTGGCAGACGATCAAGGCTTCTGTTGAAAAGCAAAGTCTTGTGGTTGATGATCAAAGCACGGCCTAAGTGGCACAGCTTTGTGTATAACGTGGATTCGCGGGCCTCACACCTCGGTATGAGTCAAAAACGGGATAAGGACTGCAGGAAGAGCACGACGTTTCTTTCTAGCTATGGGTGGTGTCAGTGCTTAAACTGGCTAACATTTATATATATTTTTACCTATGTGGTTGTTGGAATGAGGCGCCTCGATTTTAGGTCTGTTAGGACCGGGAAACGTGTGTTCAGGAATAATTAATCCTCAAACGCAAGGGAGGACCGGCCCTGAAGCATCCAAGGGTTACCCAGAGTGTGTAGTCCTGAGGCATTTGCTAGAGTGTCTCGAAGCGGAGAGGAGCTTGCCCCTTTCCTCGACTCATGACGGAAATCCAATTTCCAATACGAGATATTTCGGTTTTATTTGTAGAACCTAGTATGGCAACATAGTGGTATGGGTCATTAATGCCGTCTATGATTGATATTTATGATTGAAATTGTTTTGACACTATACATCTATAATAGTATCAAAAGATTTGTTTTAAACGTACCAAGCATGTTTGGCTGTTATAAGGTAAAAACCCTATCCTTCGGCTTGCGTTGCATTGTGTGATGGGACCTAGGTCTTATAATAGCTTCATTTTTCGAAAAAGCATTGCGTTGTTTATTCTATGCACTGGCGTTCTTGGGAGGAAACCCGTTCCGTGTTATACGGCGTGGTCCCTTGAATTACTCTCTTTTAAAGTAAAGTTTAAATAACTGTTTTAGTTCTCACACCAGTCACATGACTGACCTAGAGTTTATTGTTTTAACTTAAACTCTGGGTGCACTTATTTTCGACATGGGCAGCTAGTAGTTTTGGTTTTGCAGATTTATATTCACAGGATCCTGATTTACAGCTGGAACAATGCTCGGAAAGCTCTGTATCCGTGTATTACTTTCAGTTGTGTTTTGTATTGTTTTTCCGTTGCTATGTAATTTATTGTAATCTCTGATATTTATCGTATGTGTAATATTCATTTATACTCTGTATTTTCTTGTATCTGATGGAATTGTTGTAATAAACAATGAAATGTTCTTCTGTTTGCGTTCTATTTTGTCGTGTTCTCAAAGCAATCCGTGCTTTCCTTACCGGGGAAGTTACGGGATCTTACATCGATTCATGAAGATGTCGCGGATTTAGATTCGTTTGGCAGTAAATATGATGTCTTCATTTTTTGATTTCGTGAATTATTCGTAGAAAATCGAACGAGAGAGATGAAGGAGAAAAAATTCGCCGCTGTATACTTTTTTTTATGGTGAAGTTAGCAGCAGTTTTTAGTTATCATTTTTCTATTTTTTTGGTATCATTTTTCGTGTTTTAACAGTGTTATTCTTTTGTGTTTATAATTTTGGTGCTATATCAGTTTTGTACATGTACTGTTGTATTATCTTTGCAACTCAATCGAAATTATGTCATTTTAATCAATCAAAGTTGGATGTAAACATTTTTTGTATTAGTTTTCCTTTAAAATATCAAAGCAGTTTTTAGGTATCATTTTTACATTTTTTTAGGTATCATTTTTGTATTTTCTAGTTGAATTTACATCATAGCAGTTTTTAGGTATCATCTTTATATTTTTTAGGTATCACTTTTATATTTTCTAGTTAAATCTACATCATAGCAGTTTTTAGGTATCTTTTTTATATTTTTTTAGGTATTACTTTTATATTTTCTAGTTGAATTTACATCATAGCATTTTTTAGGTATCATTTTTATATGTAAATATTTTTTTTATTTAACACTGTTTTATATTCATTTTTTGCGTTTTAATGTTGTATTTATTTTGTAGTTGTATTGTTGCATTATCTATGTATTACAGTCGAACTTATTTCGTTATAATTAACCAAACTGTGATGTAAGTAATTTTTGTGTTACTTTTTATTTAAAACATTACAGCAGTTTTTAGGTATCATTTTTATATTTTTTTGGGTATCATTTTTACTGTATTCACTGTGCTATGTTTTTTTAGTTACTGTATTAATTTTGTTGCTGTATTGTTGCACTAGCTTTGTAATTCAATTGAATTTATTTCATTTTAATCAATCAAATTGTGATTCAAACATTTTATGTATTTCTTTTGTCGTTAAAATATTAAAGTAGTTTTTAGGTATCATTTTTATATTTTTAGGTAGATTTGTGTTGTTTGCTTTGGTAATTGACTTTTTTTGATACACAACATTAATTCTAACTGATACCCACTGTAAAAAATAATACCCATCTAGTCAACTCAAATCTCATAAAAATAATATTTATTCTCAATAATACCTACTGATTTAAAAAATAAGGGAGTTGTTATTGACACTCCAAATATTGTTAAGGGGAGGTCTTTTTTAAAAAAAAAATTATTAAGGGAAGTACCATTAGAGAGAGCACCCCCTTAACAAATAAACTTTATTTTACCAAATTAGCCTTCTTTACAATAATCTCTTTTTTATTTGTTAATCAAATTTTTTTATACAGTATATTAGTCAGCTACATCAGATTTTTTATATCAAATTATTAATAATTTCATTTGTCAGATTAGATGAAAAAATTATCATTGATGGGAAATCGATATACGTATATCGAACAAATATTTTTTTAACACGGTATTACATTATTTGTTCATACCATTATTTCTCCTCAAACAATCACTTTTTTTTGTTTTCAAATAATTTAAGGATTTCGTTTTTTTGCATTTTAATTTGGTTTGGATTTGGAATGGTAACTGATTTTATTACCAGACTTTATTACGAGGTAAAAGGGAACGTAAAAAATTAAGTGCGTGAACCCCCTTAACATTATTTTTATGATTGGAGTGTTTTTAAATTTTGACCTCCCCTTAACAATATTTGGAGTGCCAATAACAATGCCCGAAAATAATAGCAATCGATTCAATTCAATTATAACAAAAATGAGATTATTCTCAATAATACACAATAATACCCACTTGTATCATATGATACCTACAACTATACACATGGGCGGCCCGACACTATTTGATGCCCCAGACGAATATTTTTTTTTCATTTTTGTTGCCCCATTTTGTAAAATAACAATACTTTCATATGAATAATGTTACATGAAAAGTAAAATTATAAAATGCAACGTTGATTACAAAATATTATTAAACTAAATCACTAGTTTACAAGCCAAAATATTATAATGTCAACATAGTACCAAACCCGAAAAACTAACGAAAACAACTTCTTCTTGCATTCTTTGAAGTGAACTCATCAATAATCTCTTCATAGTTAAGCTTATCCAAGTACTCGTTTTCAATTGAAATAATAGTTAATCCACTTAATCTCTCCTGCGACATAGTGCTTCGAAGATATGTTTTTATCAACTTTAATTTTGAGAAACTTCTTTCCGCCGTAGCAACGGTTACCGGAATAGTCACAAAATTCGATAAGCAACCCAAACATTAAGAAATCCACTTACATCCCTATATAACCTCAAGAAATTTAGAATATCGATTGATTTAGTTACTTCCGATGGGAGGATTCCTTTTAGTTGTCGAAGCTCGAAGAATAATTCTTTGCCACAAATATCTTGCTCTTCATCATTTTTCAAAAAACTTTCTAATCTCATACAATGCTTCTTCAATTCCTCGTCATCAATAATTTTAAACCTCAAATTTAACAAAAAGCCAAAAGTTCCTTCATAAAGATTAAATTGTTCAAATCGATCTTTAAGTGAAGTTAAAGCTTGATCGATTATATGAAGAAAATAAGTGACTCTAAAATTATCCTCAGGGGATTGTATGTCGTCATTCTGCATGATATCTTCATCAAATTGTTTTTTTCTACGTACGATTCTTTTTTCATTAAACTTTGGATCAATACCGACATCATTTGCAAGCTCTGCAGCTTCCTTCATTATTGTTTCAAATCCATCTTCTCTAAATTTTTCAAAAAATAGCACAAGCTCTTTGATTTTTGTAATTGCATCTTCAATATCCATTTCCTCTCGTTGAAGTATTTTACTTACTCGATTAATATTTTCCAATACTGTGTACCAAATGCACAAACTAATTAAGAACTCAAAATTTTCCAAAGCATTTCGACACAATCCTTTAGCCTCCATCATCACAGGATCGTCTTTAGAATTATTTGCAATGTCAATTAAAGCATCTCTTAGCTTCGGTATTTGAGTTCTTATTGCTTTGACATTTTCAATGTGGCTTTCCCAACGTGTTGCTGATAATGGTTCTGGAGTCAATCCCTTTACATAAATCCGAAGTATTTCCCATCGTTGAGTTGAGACGGAAAATAAAGTATAAATTTTTTGCACATATGCGAAAAAATTTCTTGCTTTCATACATGATTTTGCCATATCGCATAAAGCAAGATTTAAGCTATGACACCCACATGAAATGTAGAAAGCTCTAGGATTTATATCAAGTAATCTTTTTTGTACGCCTTGATATTTGCCTACAATTAATTAAATAAAATAATTAATGTTATAGTTTAGCATAAGGTAAAATTTAATTCAACTTCATACCTTTCATATTTGAACCATTATCGTAGCCTTGTCCTCTCACGTCATTGATATAAAGTTTGAGATCAATTAATGTATTTTGAAGTTCTCTAAAAAGACCAAGTCCGGATGTATCACCAACAGTTATGAATCCAAGAAAATATTCCTCCACTTTAATATCATTTGCATCGTCAACATTCACACATCTTACAACAATAGACATTTGCTCCTTGTGGCTCAAATCTGGAGCGCAATTAAGGATAATGGAGAAGTACTTTGCTTTCTTTATTTTTGTAAGTATTGTTGATTTGATTCTATTAGCCAACAAATCTATCAATTCATTTTGAATTTTATGGCTAAGATAATGATTATTGGTCTCATTGTTCACCACACGTCTGAGATGCTCTTCCATCACTGGATCAAACTCCGCAACAAATTCAATAAGTTGGCAAAAAAGTCCATTATTTTTCTCATAAATTCTCTCATTTGATCCTCGAAATGGCAAATTATTTCGAGAGAGTGTCTTGACAACACCAATTATGCGCACAAGTACTTTTTTCCAATGTTGTTTCTCTCGATCAATTTGAGTTTCCATTGCATTATCAATTGTCGCTTTTTGTTGAAGCCCTCTATGTAAATCGACCCATTTGATAAGATTTGCATTATGCAATGGATTACTTTCATGCTCTCTTAACTTGGTAGGTAAATTATGCCAATCATTGATTCCTTCATTTGCCAAGTTGGAGGCCATATGTGCATTTTTAAATAGTTTGCAACAAAAGCAAAATACTTTATCACACGCATTTGAATACACAAGCCATTTTCTTTCATGCTCTTCTCCACGTGGATAGCCGCCAATGTACTGCTTAGAAGTAAAGTGTCTACCAGTTATTGTATTTCTTGGAAATGCATCATTATCTTTTAAAATTTTGATGGTACCACGTTGAATTAACATAATTCTTTTCACATCGGTAATCGCTCCCCATAATCCCGGATCATGGTTGACCTCAACATTTCTTTCAAGATCAAGCGTCGGTACATTACCAACATTTTCTTCATGAGCATTAACTTCAAGATTTATATTATCCTCCTCCGTTGCAACCTCTACGATATGATCTCCTACTTCAATACTTTCGTTTATAGGTTTGTGATCTTCGTCGATATCGACATTAGAACCAATATTCTCATGCTCCAAATTGGTTTCTTCAGAATTTGAAGTTTGAATTTTTTTATTTCTTGCTTGAAATAAATTTGAAATTGAGCCGACCAACGATTTTGCTTCTTCATCTTTTTATTGTTTTCTTTTCCTATTTTGATATCCCGAATTCTGTTTTCGATTCCTATCCCGAAGACATAATATAATATTATAAATATAGCAATACTAGCATTTTAGTCACCTTATAAAAAAAAATTATGCCTAATTTGACAAATTTATTCTATAAAAAAACTGAGATAAGCAAGATAAATTCATACAAATCTCATTAACCAATAAATCACTAGTTTACAAGCTCAATCTGACAAATTAAATAATTAACCAGTCAAATAATTATTTTTAAATCAAACAAAGTAACCACAAATATAAAAAATTAAAATGAACATTAAACTTACATGTTTATTCTAGTTGAAATAGGTGAATAAACAAAATTCCTCCTGCCAAATTGACTAACTAAGCTAATGAAGTCCTCCTCCTGCTGCAAGTTTCAACTAAACATAGGCTGCAATTTCAACTCCTGCTTCAAATAGAATAATACAAACAAATAGGTTATTCCACAACTGTCCAAGCAAAATCATTAAATCAACAAATTAAATCTCGTTGCCTGTGCTAGTGCTATGCATTGAAAATAAGAAAATTTATAAATTGAAATTACCTAGGTTAATTTCGAACAGCAATTTGAGGGTTTAAGGATCAAAATCGAATAGATATTGCAATTGGCGGTCGGTGAAGTTGGCTGTCGCGATTAGTAGTGCAGGCTGATGGCTGAAAACTGTCGCGGTGATCGAACGTCGGCTGCCGCGATGAAGATGAAGCCCTGCGGCTGCGGTTTCGACTTGCGAGCCTGCCACGAAGAAGTGGGTGACAATGGAAGAAATTTGGGATTTTGTTGCCCCTATCGCATTTGATGCCCTAGACGTTAGGCTTGTCAGGCTTGGGTATGGTCGGGCTTGACTATACATAACTGATATACTAGGATACATTGTTTTCCTACACAATATAAGTACATACAACACTGCTCCCCATTCCAAGAATGCATTCATGCATTTACTTTTATTTGTACTTAATTCAGTCTTGAATTCAAGTAAATTCCAGCAGCATGCAGTATCTGCAAGAATTTCATACATAATCAAAACTTATACCAACATAATAATGTAAATTCAACTAGAAAATATAAAAATGATACTTAAAAAAAAATATAAAAATGATACCTAAAAACTGCTATGATGTAAATTCAACTAGAAAATATAAAAATGGTACCTAAAAAAATAAAAAAATGATACTTAAAAATTGCTTTGATATTTTAAAGGAAAACTAATACAAAAAATATTTACATCCCACTTTAATTGATTAAAATGACATAATTTCGATTGAGTTGCAAAGCTAATGCAACAGTACATGTACAAAACTGATACAGCACCAAAATTATAAACACAAAAGCATAACACTATTAAAACACGAAAAATGATAACTAAAAAAATAGAAAAATGATACCTAAAAACTGCTGCTAACTTCACCATAAAAAAAAGTATTTTCCAGCGATTTTTTTCGCGTTCATCTCTCTCGTTCGATTTTCTACGACGAATTCGCAAAATCAAAAATAAGAAATCATCTCTACTGCCTATCGAATCAAAATCCGCGGCATCTTCAATAATCGACGAAGTTTTTGAGACAAAATTAGGGCAAATCGAATAAATTGAGGAGATTCTTATTACCCTAATCTCTTGAACGAATTCCCAAATCAGTACGCGCATGATCGATTTTGGTATGGATGTTTGAAGATGACTGCTGGAGATCGAAACAAAACAGGAAAAAAAAATTGCGTTCATAATCAATGACGAGATCGACGGCGATAGCAGATTGATGAAGAAAAGAAAATAGCGATCGAATAAATTATTGTATTGTATTGTCCTTTTGGTTAATTTTTAGTGGGCTGTCCTTATGAATTAAAAAGCCCTTAGTTTTATCCTTGTAAATATTTTCCTGAATTAATAATTCCTAGTTACGAAACTAACTTACATGTTTAGAACTTACCGTAATTTGATTTATATTTTCCAAAATATTTTAATTTTTCACCAAATTTAGAATTATGAGGAAAAAAATTAAGAAAGACTTTTTTTTTTTCAATATTATACAAGGTTTTCTAACTGTGGTGCAATAATACTAGTAAAACTTAAAAATATCAATGAAGATACTTTTTAGTCCTAAATAAAAATAGTTTGAAAAGAAAGTTCCAAACATTTAGCATTATGTGCACAAGTGCGATCCTAGGGAAATATCATGAGTTTGAATCTCACTTTACACACATTCTAACAAAAATATTTATTTTATTAGAAACAAACAAACAAAAAAAAAAAAAAAAAATAACTGTACGATAAACCGGTCCTAGTTCTCAGCTTGGTTGGTAAGCACCAAACCAATCAAACGAACGGTCCTCGGAAAACCATGCAGCTCAATGTTGCATTTGGGAGGAAAAAGATCTAATCCATCAACTTCATTCTTAAATATCCAAACAACTAGGCTTGGCAAACATATCTTCAAAATATCTGCACAGGAAAAATATGCTCTTTTAATGTGAAAAGCACGCGTATAAAAGCCCAACTCCACAAGCCTTACCCAGCAAAATATACCTCTTGGAAGCCACTTCTAGAATAATCAATGAAGGTACAGTGCGACGTGTGCTCGAAGGCGGAGGCGACGCTGCTATGCTGCGCGGACGAGGCGGCGCTCTGCTCCGATTGCGACCAGAAAATCCACGCGGCCAACAAGCTCGCCAGCAAACACCAGCGGGTCCCGCTTCTTTCGCCCTCTTCTTCTTCTCACATGCCTTCATGTGACATTTGCCAGGTGATTGATTATCTTTATTATTTTATTTTGATTCGTTTTCCTGCGGTTTGAGATCGATATATCGCCTCCTGTATCAATTGAATACTAGTTTTATTTGAGGATTTATTTCAATTTTTAGTCATGTTGTAGGATCTGAGTAGTTGAAGTTTGATTTTTGGGGGTATGCTGGTTTGGTTGTTTAGGGAACATTAATGGCGTTTGTTATTTTTTAGGGACTGTTTGGTAAGGGCTTTAGTGCCTGCTTTTTTGGTTAAAACAGCTTGTCAGTAGCTAACGTGTTAGGCAATGTTTGGTGATTTTGGCTTTAAACATATTGGGAGTTGCATTTGGCTGCTAGGTTGTACCATCCTCCGTAAGCCTAACAGTTTTGTTTACTATATGTGAATTATAAATTGTAACTTGCTCTAGGGCATTTTATCCTTAGTAAAGGTTGTAAGGCAAGTACATTTTCATTAGGATTTGAAGGGCATATAACAAGTACATCTGTGCCATCAAACTCAAATTTAACATATGTGCTTGTTAATTTGTGTGAAGATCTGGGGTGTACTCAATGACTTCGATATCAATAGTTGAGCATAGTTCGAATATTAGGCGCAGTTTGAATTTTGTCTTGATAACTGACGTTCGTGCAGTGAAGTTTAGAAATACAATTGGCATAGTATATAGTGGCAAAATGTACCCTTTTCCTAGTTGGAATTGGCATTAATCTGTTGGTAAATATTTTTAAAGAAAAAAAAAATTGTTAATAATATGAAATCTATGTGGATAAACCTCATGCATCCATATATTTATTTTGTATGTAAGTACTCACTAACTGTAGCAGTCTTCAGTATGAAGTAGAAACAGATATTTGTTGTGGCCTTTAGCAATGATGCAATAATAGCCAATGACTTGTATCCGTGATAAAAACGCTTAGCCAGGAAGGATTTTTGGCTGGCGAGCGCACTATTGAAATTTCAAGATTTAAAAGGTAGCAGCAGTTTTGAATCTTTTTTTTCTACCAAATTTTTTGGGGGAAAAAATAACAATGAAATGCTAGCACCAAAAGCAAATTTAGGAGTTCAAACTTATGTTTGCTAGAGAGGAAGGCTTTAATCTTTGCATGGTGGAAACAAAGTTTGCTAGAGGCAGCATTCATGTAGATGGAGAATGATGGAGGTTGAGCTAGGGTTCAGTAATTATCTTCTCTAAATTATTTTTTCTGGGGATCCTGGGGGGTGTCACATGACCTCCCCAGCTTAAAAATGACTCCCCCTCTGGTTGTTGCTAAATGTCTTGATTCCAAGCCATAGGCTTACATATATAATAGCCGATATCCTAAAAAAAAATAAGTAGAATATAAAGGTCATTTTAGATATTCTAGAATCTAGATCATATGATAACTTAACCTTATGCAATAATATTCTTATGTGTAGGAGAAGATCGGATATTTCTTCTGCCTACAAGACAGAGCTCTTCTATGTAGAAACTGTGATAGGAGCATTCACAGTACATCCGCTCATGGTTCTCCACATCAACGATTCCTTCTAACTGGAGTTCAAGTAGCTCTTCAGTATCATAAAACTACAAACAGTAATACAGCTACAACTACAAGTACCAACAATGATAGAAGCAACAGCAACAGCAACAGCAGCAACTACAACAACAGCGACTGTATTATATCCAATAAAAAGCAGTGCACTAACAGTTTAATGAGTATCAAAGATGAAGGAGATGAATTTAAAGAACAGTGGATGTGGAATGATGTATACTGTAATGCAGACTTTGATCAGAGTTATATGATATCTGAACCTGGATCTTCTAATTAGCTTCCTTGCAATTATATACATCTGAATTTGGAAAACAGAAGATTTCAGGTAATATCTTTTGCTTACTTTTGTTTTGGGGTGTTAGCTCCAGTTACTCATTTGGTTAGTTGTATGAAAGGTTGCTTATTACCTATGTGTATTGTAATGTGTTGTTTATAGAAACTACTGTATTGGACTTGAAAGAAAGAGTTTAACAACATAATTGTAGATAGCAAAAACGAGTTGTTTCCGAAGCATTATTGTTTTCTTCCCCCTTGTATAAGCATTGATTATATTGTTGGGCAACATGTTGAATTAAATTCTGTATCCAGATGTATCAAATGATGAAATATGTGGGGAAGATAGACAATGGAGGGGCTAGCTGAGACCTGCCTAACACCATTATGTATTTTTTACCTCTGCCATTTATAAAAGAAATTAAATATGATTTCTTGATGTCCTTTCTTTTTTCTCAAATTTTTTTTCTTTTCCTTTTTGTGTTTTTCCTTTTTGTTTCTTTGTTTCCGTGCACTCTTTCAGCAATTTCTTATTATCCCACTATCCAAAAGTTTCTAGATGTCTTTTATAAAATTCATAATTATTCGTGTTTTCTTTCAATGCGTCCTTATTACCACGAGTAAATAAATCTCTTGTTCAACTTTTTTTTGCCATGTCCTTAAATTTTTTGTAATTATACATTCACTTTTTTCTTGATTTCTTACCGATTATAGTATGTATAATCTTAATATAAGATTTTCCGTGATCTTTGTTCTGAGGCTTTATATTGAATACTCCTTTGTTAAAGGTACAATTTTCATTTTCATCATTCAGTTATGTTTTATCTTCAAACATTAACTTTAGGTGTTGTTGAGTTCCTTTCAACTTAAATTTTCTTTATTAGCTTCCTTAAATGTATTTATGTTTTATGCCAGGGCTACTTTTATTGTTCATCTGCTACCCATTTTGTTTCTAACTTAATGTCGGTGATCATTCCACTGATCACCCTATTTTATTTGTTTTCTTGATACAGTATTTTTTAATCCTTGCAAGCGAAACTGAAGTAATATGTATATTTTAAATGTGAAGGTTATATTATACCACTACTTTTGTCTATCATTCAAATTTGAATTTTCTACTTAAAAAGATAATAACTAACTAACGGCATATTGTTCATTATTGTTATAAATAAAATAGAACATATGTTAAACAAGAAGACATTAGAGAGAACAGAAAAGATAGGGGAGAGACTTTTATTTCTATCACTTCAAGTGTGTACATTTCTATTACGTTGGCTCCTTTATATATAGGCTTTGAAGCTGATGTTAAACTTATCCACATGATGTGGGACTAAATAAAATATCACAAAAGCATATCCACTCTTATATATTACAACACTCCCCTTGAATATGCATCTTCAAAATCTTGAATGCTCTGCTAACTTGAAGTTGTCCCTTTTAAAACATATATGATGATTTCTCCCCTTTATTATTATCTTACTTGCATATATCCGTTCAGTCGATACAACTATTGTCTGTTGCCTTCAAAACTCTATCAGAAAAACCCAATGGGAAAAACCTTGAACGAGAAAAATAGTACGCAACGTTTGACATTATGAATATCATATTAAAATGATATTCCTTAAAGGAGTTTGATGCTTCTGGATCAAAACATTGTCTCATTAAAACCTTTATATGAAAAACCCTGTGGGAAAAATCATAAACAAGGAAAAAAGTGCATTATATCATACTTATGGATGCTCCCCTGATTTAGTAATTTCATCTGAATTCGTATTCTTCTTTCAATAACTCAAATTGCTTACAAATACTTCTTAATGAAGTTTTTTCTTTTAAAACTTCATGTGCATTTCCATGCTTCAGGCATGTTTTGTTATTTAAAACGCCTTCTTTTTGTGATTTGTATGTTACTATATTCATTTATGAATACACTTCAGGTGCTTATAATTTTCTGTTTCAACCAGACTTGCATATTGCAATATATATTTGATGAATAAGACAACTTTCATTACTAAGCAGGAAGTAATCTACTCATCTTGAAGTATATCAAAATTTTCATTACAACAATACTTAGAAGAATGAATTATATCAAGATTTTTATTACAACAACACTAAGCAGGAAGTAATGTACTCACCTTGAAGTATATCAAGGTTTTCATTACAACAATACTTAGAAGAATGTTGTAATCTATTATCCATGTTCTTGGTATTCTTTATAATAACAAATGTTATTTATGTTCTTCAGGAACTTATATATTATAATAATTTTTGCATATCGCAACTACCACTTCAATGGATGTTAAGAGCTTCATTACAACAATTCTTGAAAACAGGAAGTGATCTACTCATCATGAATTATTTCAAGATTTTCATTACAACAATACTTAAAAGAATGTTGTGTTCTACATTTCTTGCTCTTTATCACTACCAAAGTTATTTAAATTCTTCTGGAATTTGTATACTTTCATCATTTATACCTTCAGGGTATTGTAAGCATTTTAAACACTTTCACCACTTTAATCAATTCAATTATCTCTGAAAATACAATGCTCATGGCACTTAACATGTTGTTGACACTCTATGGTGCTTCAGTAACTTCCGTGTGCTTTTGTCATTATATATATTTCTATTTTCATCTTATGAACTAGAGGTTCATATCTTATGGACTACAAGTCCATATATCTTATTTAGGAGAATTTCATTATGGTCAATCATGTTTCTCTCTAATATGAGATTTTAAATCCATTTATAAAATATAAGCGCTTTATTATTTATTAATTTATCATCGATGATTATTTCTTGTCAGTTCTATACATAATTTATTGAGATTTCAAAACTTATCATGCTTTAGGTACTTTTTTGGGGTTATTTTGACAATCATGTCATGGGTTTCTTTCAAAGCACCTGTAAGTGTTTCTTTAGGAACACTCGCCTCCTTTATTTTGCATCTTTATGGCTTACTCCAAAGATATTTTGAATTGACTTTTATACCACATTTTCAGCTGTGATTTACACCTTTTGATCCTTCGGGGATTCAAATGTATATTGAAGAAAGTCTATTAGGGACATAATTGATAATTTATGCAAGTTACTTAATACTTTGCATAATTCTATATGTTAGCAAATATTTGACATTGATGATTCCTTTATCCTCCCCCTCTACGTTGACAAACATTGTTACTTTAAATAATAAACCTATTTTGGATTCATTTTTGATTCATTATAGCATCATAGCTAGCAAATACATTAGATGTATTTTAATTGTAGGAGGATAATGCTCTTATTAGTTGATAAGATGCATTTATATTGTATTGCTTATTCCCTTTCAATGATCTAATGACTTGGAGGAATTTTCTATCATTTGAATATGCACATGACTTCAGGTCATTCAATATTGATGTCAATCGACTTTCTGAAATATAAAATAATATATGCATAATTTATAATATGAGCTCATGACAACTTCAGGTTGTTAATTAAATATTCGCATATATGTGTATATACGTGCGTCCACGTATTACATATGTAATTGATTTGCATATTCTCTCTCATTCAAGTTATTGATTTTAGAACAAATTGTTTATAATGTTCTAATCATTAACTTTTGCTTATCAAGCAATGTCAACGTGAATCTTAAAGATCATTTCATAATATCCAAAATATCTGATTTGGAACTGTATTGAACTTCTGGTTCAAATGAAATATATGAACAACTTCGAGTTGTTAATCCATATTGAACTTCTGGTTCAAATAATATATAAATAATTTCAAAGTTTGTTAAACTATATTGAACTTCTGGTTCAAATAAAATATATAAACAACTTCTAGTTGTTAAAATTTATTCTTCAACATAATATGTAAATATAAATATATAAGCAAGATATAACTCATTTTGAAAATTGTGCAATCTTTGGATGCATTATCATTATCGCATATGATGTAACTTCTTTAAGAAGTATAATGTTATTATTTCACTCGGTTTCAATAAAGCTTCAGGCTTTTAAATTGTGAAGTATTTCAAGTTCATTGATTAAGGAACTTCAAGTTCCTATGCATATATATACACATACATATGTATATCAATTTTATAAATTTATGATGAACTTCTAGTTCTCAATCTTTTAACATACTTCTATTTTAGAAGCTTTTACATTCTTGTTAATTGTCAAGAATTCAAACTTGTAAACTTTATCAAAAAGTTTCCCTTTTTTTTTTCATAATTCAGGAGTTCAAGTCTCAGATATGAGTTATACAACTTCTTCCATTACATTAGATATTAGTTGCCAAATACATCGAATAATAATACATACGACTTTTCTTATTCCAAGCACAAACATACGTCATTTAACTTACATTTATAATAATATTACCATAACGATACATTTGATGCATTTATTATAAAAATAACGGAAATAACATACGGTCTAAATATATGAATCAAATAAATAAATTTTACTTAAATCAACATAACAAAATTTGAATCTAGCTACAGTATTGATCAACATCAAAACTGAAATAAACAACTTATAGTTGTACTGCATTCTCAATAATCATATTTTCTAAAATACCATATATATGCATAATGTCTAATCGAGAATTGAGTAAAAGTGCATAATTATAGAACCAAAATTTTACATTCTTTAATATGAATAATTCCATAAACTAGCAGATCTATACATAAAATTCACAACATATTTTTTTTTACATGTTTTAGCTTCAAATTATACAATCCATATAAAAATCTTTTAGATCTTTCTATTCATATCAAAATTATCTCTTACCATTATAGAAAGTGCATGTTCTAAACTTTCCATTTTTATAACAAAAATTGCTTCTGCATACACTTCAGGTATTTAAGATCAATATTTAAATCTTAACTTATGATCTTCGAGATGCATATTTCTTTAGTCATTAAATTTGCATCATCATCTTTCTCATTTGCATATGAACTTCAGATTCTTCATTTGCATATGAACTTCAGGTTCCTCATTTGCATATGAACTTCAGGTTCCTTATTTGGAAAAAAAAATGTATATGAACTTCATGTCATATGAGCTTTTTCTACAAAAATTTTATCATTTTTAATTGTAGAAATCTCTTCTGGAGATATTTTATTATTTTCAAATAAGCAGATCTCTTCTAGAGATATTTTACCATTTCCAAATATACAAATATCCTCTAAGGATAATTTGTTATCACCCTTCTGGGATGAACTTATCTCCTCCAGAGATAAATATATACAAACTATTGAAATGTCATATCAATATACAAAAATACATATTAAACCTTAAATGCATTAACAAAATTAGGTGTGTTAAATAAAAATAAGATTCAAGAGAGAAAAGAAATCACTACTTCTGGAGTGTATGATATTCCTTCAGGGAACATATCTTTTATTTATATAATTGCAATGCAACAAAAAAAGAAATTCTAACATTTCTTCTAGGATGTTGGATTTGCTATATAAAATTAAATCTCTAAAAAATCTCTTCAAGAGATTAATATGCATACTATATCTTCAGGATATTCAGTTAATATAAAAAGTACATAAAATATGTCAGTTAGATGAAACTCGTTTAGAGATTTTCTACAAAATCCAACGTTATTGTCACATTTTATGATGTGTGGGTCTCTTTTAACTTCTTCTGGAAGTATAATCTTTTCATGTCACAACATTTAAGAAAGCTTCGGGCTTTAAATTTTTTTTTCTTCTTCAACATATGAACTTCAGGTTCATATTATTTCAGATTCCAAAGAATTAATATACTTTATGATTCTTCATTTGTTTATTTTTCCTAATTCACTTTTGGTGATAGATCAATATTAGATCTGAAATTAATACGATCTTCTAGATACTTACATTTGTTTCTCTAAAAAACAATGCAACATTTCTTCCGGAAATATGAACTATGTAAGAAAATCAAATTAAATTCAATGAATTTATTTGAATAGAGAAGAACAAAAATTTGTCGAATCAAAAAGGATAAATCACTACAATCAACATCTCATTTTTAAATCATGTAGGGATCTCAAATGTATATAATTTGAGTATAATTTTGAGATCAACAGTATGATTAGATTAAAAAAAATCAGATCTATATTATAGTGAGGTCTGAAATATGATTAACAAAATAAGAATCAGATCTTAAAGTGTAGATCTATATGAGTTCTAAAATTATAAGACTAAACAAAAAGCTAGAAGATAACACAATAAATTTAAATCTAGAATGAGATGAGATCTAACAGAAATGGAGATTTGAAAAATCAAATCAATTAGGTCAGGAAAATAACCTACCGTTTTGAGATCTATAATTAGATCGGTTAGAGCTTCGTGCTGATAACGTGTTATAAAATAAAACAGAACATATGTTAAACAAGAAGCCATTAGAGAGAACAAAAAAGATAGGGGAGAGACTTTTATTTCTATCACTTCAAGTGTGTACATTTCTATTACATTGGCTCCTTTATATATAGGCTTTGGAGCTGATGTTAAACTTATCCCCATGATGTTGGACTAAATAAAATACCACAAAAGCATATTCACTCTTATATATTACAACAATTATCAATTAGTTTTATTTAATTTCTTATTTTGGATGTACATCTATGTATGAATATGCGTGTCTCTGGGTTACACTATGTGTGTAAGAGAACATCTAAAGGACCAAAAATAATATGGGGAGGGAAATTTGAGTAGGACAATTTGTTTTAAAAATTAGACGTAAGGAAATGCACATAAAATTTTAATCAAAAGGGTGAAAAGTCCAGTCCAAAAGCAAGATAACCATTTCTCTTCTCTCACAATATCGCTTTTCCATCGCATTGTACCAAATCTGTTTCTCATAATTCACCAAAATAACACGAAATCAACAACCATGGTATCCGAAATCATATCGACACCATCTTCTCCAGTAACACACGAAATCTCATCGTAAAAGAAAAATTAATGTGAAAATCAACCGCAATTTGAACAGTAAGTTCAACTGCAACATACTGGTGAATGTAATGAAACCCTAATAACAAAATGATACTACAATCCAAGTTGAACCATAACAAACTGATACTACAGTCTTAGCTGAACCGTCAGCACTCCCTCAAGACGATATTGAATAGTCAGTACAAACTCAGGCAGAAGTTTCGAATGAAACTCTAATTGATCAAAGGAATCAAAAACGTAAAGAGTAAACGAAGAACAAAATCTGCAAATAAGATGTAACGTACCGAAAATTTTCAACTTAGAAAATTCGACATACAACACCATGTCGAGTATTCAAACATCGAAAACGTCGGATAGTCCATGAAAGAATTTAGAGGGTGAGGAAAGATAAGATAGAAATTTAGAATAGAAGAAGAAGAAGAACACAACATCAGAGTAACACGAACCTCACAGCGGAACGAATAACATATAATATATATCATAACTTTGAAATATAAATCTGTACTTGAATATACATATCATTTCCAAAGTACAACACTTACAACACAGCGGAAATAAACAATAGCTATATGATCCTGAAGCCTCCTGCTCCAACTCTTCAAGTATCTGTAAATCCCGACTACTTGACTGCCCATATAAAATTGGGCACCCAAGAGTTTAGGGAAAACAAAACAAAATAAACTCCGGGTCAGTCATGGGACTGGTATGAGTAAAACAGTTTAAAACAGTTGAACCATTAAACGATATCTCATAAGAGCACACCGTATAACGGAACGGGTTTTTCCCTTATAAGAATCCAAAATAAACTTTATATCAAAACTCACTGATATTATAATAGTGTCTATCAACCACAATATAATAATCATCTAGCAGAAACGCTTTCATCTCACATTCTACGTATATAGTATACAATCAAAACCACAAGCACGTATTGGGTAATGGATTTCCAACTATGACAAGGTATGGAACCACCTTTCGCTAGTGTACCTCTAGAAAGGAATACACAGGGTTCAACAAGAACATCTTGCAACCCGGCCACACATGACCGACCACTCATTTCGCTTGAGCGTATCGAATGTATATCACCAACGGTTGGGATCAGCAACCGTTTCCCGAATGGAACATCATCGACAATAGATTTTTAGAAGTAAATGAAACTCTAGATCAGGTGATTATACACCTTAATAGGTGCGACCTAAATAGCCATGCTGCCTGCCCAACTTTTGTCATTTCCGGATGTGAGGCTAGAGGCCACGCTAATCTCTGACAGATCACACGTTTATTCACTTTGAATGTCACATCGTCATACCCGCCAAATCACAAATTGATTTCCCAAAAAATACCACGGGTATACAGCTAAGAGAAACGAATTCCTCCGCCACCAAACGTAAATACGTTTGAAGAGATCAACTTACGCGATCTATTAAATATACTCTGTCAGACGATCTTCCATACAGGTCGTCCTGGGACTGGACAAACCGAAGGCACTATTCAGTACAACCATCTTAGGCAATCTTTACCTAAGATTTATACAATAGCCCTTGCACTTTACTCCGTCTTCAATTATCTTTGGCATATATGATTCGCAACGCTTATGCCAATACGGAGTGGTTCTTCGGATAATAATCCAACCGGTCTCTCCATATTAACAACGTTAACATAGTCGAAAACTTCGATAGTCGGTGAGTTAACTATCAAAGAAAAACACGTGTGCAAACAACGATATTATTTCCAGATGGAAATTATATCGATCAATCATCATTTAACATTTATCTCTTTAGTTCATTAATTTACTTACCTCCTGTTTCCATATATTCTAAATTCTTATTATCAGAAAACATTTCTGATTCTTATTTGGAACACATTTCCAAAACTCCTTCATTTAATTTAAACTGATGTTCAAATAAACATCGCTATGCCAACACAAACCATTACGCTCATTAACTAAATTCACTTAACCATCCTTTACTATCAAACCTTACCATTTCTTAGTTAAGAAGGAAGTCAATCAAGTTGGGGTATAATTACCTCTCAGACCTTAACTGAACAACGTTTTAACTTCGAAATAGTCAAATTTTATCTTTTAAATCTTTAACAACTTCCTTACGTAACTCTCGGATTCTATTTACGTATCCACTTCTTTATTGAAAACATTGATTATAACGATAACGTTATTATCCCTACTTTCGAAATATCTAACTTCAATTATAACTTTTATTCTTTAATGTGAATAATTAATCTACTTTCATTTGTTTATAAATAAATAAATCTTGATTTAAAAACCGGAAAGTATAAGTACTTTCCCGAATTCGATATAATTGAATTCGACGTATAACTCTCTTTCGAGTAATCTCTATTTGATTAACTCTTCTTCGAATAACCTATATTCGATTATCTCTCTTCAAATAACTTATATTCGATTATCTCTCTTCGAATAACTTATATTCGATTATCTCTCTTCGAATAACTTATATTCGATTAACTCACTTCGAATAACTTATATTCGATTAACTCACTCTTTCGAATAAACTATATTCGATCTCTTTCTTTCGAATACGCTATATTCGATAATCTCCTTTCGATTAAACTAAAATCGATAACTCCTTTCGATTAAACTATAATCGATAACTCCTTTCGATTAAACTAAAATCGATAACTCCTTTCGATTAAACTATAATCGATACCCCTTCCTTTAACTCTATTCGAATAAACTATATTCGACTAACTTCTTTAACTCTATTCGAATAAACTATATTCGATACTCCTTTAACTCTATTCGAATAAACTATATTCGACTAACTCTCTTGGATTAACTCATTTGGATTGACTCGGTTTGATTAACTCTTCTTGACTAACTTAACTTAATTAACTCGACTTATTTAACTCAACTTGACTAACCATACTCGACTAACTCGACTCGACTAGCCATATTCGATTAACTAATTTTGAATAACTATATTCAATTTACTTACCTTCGAATACCACATTCGATTTACTTAACTTTCGAATACCATATTCGATTTACTTAACCCGATTCACCTAACTCGATTAACTCTAACTCGATTAACTCTAATCGATTAACTCTAATCGATTAACTCTAACTCAAATAATTTATATTCGATTAACACTCTTCGAATAACTAATATTCGATTAACTTATTTCGAATAACTAAATTCGATTAACTTCTTTCGAATAACTAATATTCGATTAATTCTCTTTCGAATAACTTATATTCAGTTATCTCTCTTTCGAATAACTTATATTCGATAAACTCACTTCAAATGACTATATTCGATAACTTCTTTTGTTTATCAATAATTTCCTTTTTATTTTTATTTATTTTCAAAATAAATAAATTCTTTTTCAATTCTATTTGTAAATGTTTTACAAATATTTCTCTTCTTGAATTCTATTTATTTTCCAAATAAATAATCCCTTTATACTTCTATTTATTTTCTAAATAAATAATTCATTTTATACTTCTATTTATTTTCCCAATAAATATTCCTTACATGATTTTATTTATTATCCCAATAAATATTCCTCTTTATAAAATCCTTTGATTTTATAAATAAATTCCCTTTTTTTTATAAAATCTCTTGATTTTATAAATAATTTCTCTTATTAATAAATTCTAATTCATTTTATGAACAAATATCCCTTTTATAAAATCCTTTGATTTTATAAATAAATTGCCTTTTTATGATATCTTATTCTATTTATTTAACAAATAAATATTTCCTTTATCTTTCTATTTATTTGACAAATAAATATTTCCCTTTCGATTCCATTTGTAAGTGTTTTAAAAATATTCCCTTTTCGATTCTCTTTGATTTTATAATTAATTTCTTTTATAAAATCCTTTTTCCTTTTATATATAAAATCCATTGATTTTATATAAATAATTTATTTCCAAAATATACTTTGAAAATCCCCTTTTTACATCCCAGTATTTTTCACGGTATCTAAAATACCAAATCACAATGATCGATATCATTTAAACACACATAATCATCAACAGATTATATATCACATCATATATTTCAATATATGAAAATAGTAAAATAAATGTTGAGGAATCCAGTAGGATTCCTCCAACCTGTTTCCCTGCATCACAGATGTTAAACAATATAATTCACATCAATATCATTTCAGTATGAAATATTCTGTGAACCAGAATCAATATTTGATTAACGATATATATATTTATATATCGTTATCTATAATTTTAACCAATACACAAGCAATTCAACCAAACAGTTAACACAACAATCAACAGATAATTATCAGTTCTAAGAATACGTTATAAAAATATAACTGTTCAGAGTTGGTGAGTTTTACTCACTTTGGCAGTTCATCGTTAAAGAACGATAAATTGTTGTTTGATTTGAATCAAACAATTTATTTCGCCATAAATTCAAACGAGCTCCAATCCACTCCCAGTCAGTTCCATTGGGTAGTGTCCGTCTATACGATCCCAACAGATCTTGTTTCGCTGAAAACCGATATCGTATGATAAAGTTATTGTCATTACAAGTTATACATATAATTTAAAAGAGAATTAAATTAATTAAATTAACCATTTGGGCCTTACCCCCATTTTCTCGGCCTAAACCCATTCGTACTGGCCCAAACCCACCTACCCCTTTCTTCCCTGTTGACTTGAACCCGTCGCTCCTCTTACATCGATTCCCATTTCCAGTAAAAACCCAACCTCCTTGATTCCCAATCGCAACTTCATCTTCTCATTAATCCATAAACAAATTTCACCAAAATATTTCTCATCAAAATCTCTGTCGAATCATATGAAAACCATACCCTTCGAACTCGAGCCTCCAAATGCGACTTCAGGTCTCCGAGCTGCTGTACAAATCATCGCACGACATAAAAATATGTCGAACTCCCTCAAATTCCAGAACGAGGTGCCAAAAACCCTCAGCTATCCAAAAGCAACATCGAAATGAATCACTTCTTCCTCGTTTTGGATCAAATCCGAACCCTACCTTTACTGTATAAACGCGACTTCTACCAACCAGTGATCGAGCCAAAAGAAAACCATACCAGCGGATAGACTTAGTGATGAGGATCTCATATATTTTTATCTCGTGATTTATAGGAATTTACTCCATTTGTTTTTTATTTTTGTTCTCGCGATTTTGGCTGAGGAAATTTGGGAATCTTCTACGTTTTAAATGTTGAAGGAGAGGCTGAAAACAAAAGAAACGTGGCCTTGGTTTGACCTCGTAAATGAGTTAGGATATTTTTACTTTAGATATTTTATTTTTTAAAATTCATTTATATTTGTTTCGCCTTCTAAAAATCCGTGTGCTCAAGCACGATATTCAAAAATTGCGAAAATGGTCATGTAGCTACAGTTCGACATTACGGTCCCAACGAAACTGGTTTCGTCGAATTCCGACTTCGTTTGCTCACACAACGTATTTTTAAAGGTCAAATTATCGACTGTATTTCACATTAAACTCTCATACGGCCACATACTGACTTCAAAAATCACGAAAACTGAAAGTCAGCAATAATTTAATATTGCGGATCCAACAAAATTAGTTTCGTCGAATTCTGAGGTCGTTTGCAAAACTGGCTATTTTTAAAGCTCTAAATAAACCCTTTTAAATATTAAATATATTTAAAAACAATTAAATTAAATATTTATAAATAAATATTATCGTATATATTTACATAGAATATAATACAACTCTAGAATATTCCTATATGAATTTCTAACTCGATATTTCAAATCCTGATATAAATCGATATTCGATTTATAATGAAATTCCTTTTATAAATATAATTAAATCGTTATAAATTTTAAATGAATTCCATAGAGACTTTTCTGAAATTTGATTTGGACATAAATCAAAATCTACACGACGAAATCCCGATTTTTCTCTTCCACTAGAAAAATATACTTCACCAGCTCCGTACGTTTCTTGTTTCATAGAAATCCGATTTAAAACGGACCATGTACATTCAGTTGAAGTTCAAATCGCCAAATAGCGAACTGCCGCGCTATTTCGAGCTCTATTATAATTATATTATAATTTATACGTTCAAATGGCGTTTATAAATATATTCGTCAATATAATTCAACTCTAAACTGAATTATATATTTTAAATAATCCAATTTACACAATATTGTGAATTCCAATATTTTTTTACTATTTCTGAATTAAATATATTATTTAATTATTATATTAATTAAATATTCAAAGTTATTTAATTAAACGACCATTTAATTCTCTAAATCACTATATAAATAATTAAATTAATTAATTATTATATCGCTGGAAATACGGGACATTACATTCTTCCCCCTTTAAAATAATTTCGTCCTCGAAATTGCTAAGGTAGAAAACAAACCCTATTGACTGGTTAGAACTTATTCATTCACTTCTTAACTTCAGTTTCAATTGAACCAATTTAATTTTAATTAAAATATTAATTAATTCTTACTAACGAAAATTTTCAAAAATCCTGAAATTTTCTAACGCCTTAACTTTTCGAAAAATTTCGCCAGCATCTCTTTTGTACTGGTCAATAGGTCAAACTCCAACTCGCCTCTCTAGGCCTTCTCCAACCCAAAAAAAAAATCAACCAGCCAAGCGGCTTGCCAAGCAGGCTCATAAATCTCATGCTTATATCAAATATAAACTTGTACCTTTTTGTCGGGCATATCGTTATATCATTTCCATCTGCTGCCAATTCAGCATATACCAATATAAATCCAATCAAACTCTGATCAATTTATCCTCAACACAACCATTCGCTTATCCAAGCCAAATTCAATTTCAAATCAAAGTTCTATTCTCGATTTTCAAATTCTTAACTCATCAATCCAATACCATTTCAGATTCTATCTCACAATTCAAAATCTGATTTTACTTGATATATCGTATCCAATTCAATTTCCAGTTAATTGGTTTCAATTCAGTTCCAGCTCGGTTTCACAAATTTCTATTTAAATTTGTTTTTAATTCAAACCGTCTCTTCCTGTGAGTTTTAAACAGCTTTGCTTTTCTAAAACCAAATATTCCTTTTTGGATTTCAAACAACTTGTTTCTCTCCAAACAATTCAAAAACAAAATATTTTCGGTAGTATTCCATCACTTACTCTCGAAAATGAACACTAATGATGTGGCCAGCATCATCAGAGTTATTTCCCAGCTACTGAAGTGAGTTCAATACTATATCACTTTTCAAAACCATTTCTGAATCATTTCTATTTTGAAATCTTTTCAAAATACCATTCACCATGCTTGTAAAACAATTTAAAATCTCCCAGGATTTTAAAATTATCTTATATTCAATTCAAATCCTTTTACAATTAATTCTTCAACTTTTAGGAATTTTAAATTCCAAATTCTGATTTAAATTCAGATTCAATTCATCTGATTTCACGTATTTCACTTATATGAATTCTGATTGGCTATTTTCAAAACCATTTTACTTTCATAATCTTACTCGATTACATTAACAACCAATATATCCAATATATTATAATCATTTCAATATAAATCCTTTATATCAAAAATATAGTTTGGGTAAAATTATTTCGTTTACCCTCTTTTCAAAACGTGTCATGTCGGTTCATCGTATTCAAGTGTTTATAAACTCCTACCGATACAGTGGATCAAACTGATCGACCAGAACCCATAAACAACTCACCAATAAATCACCACAATATAAAACCATTTTATATTGAATAACAAATAAGTTCACTCGTATATATAACCTCAACTCAATCTAGGGTATTACTATCCCCATCTCTACTGAGTCACGCCACAGAGCCAAGGTAATTACTTAACCTTAAGCTCTGATACCACTGTAACATACCGAAAATTTTCGACTTAGAAAATTCGACATACAACACCATGTCGAGTATTCAAACATCGAAAACGTCGGATAGTCCATGAAAGAATTTAGAGGGTGAGAAAAGATAAGATAGAAACTTAGAATAGAAGAAGAAGAACACAACATCAGAGTAACACGAACCTCACAGCGGAACGAATAACATATAATATATATCGTAACTTTGAAATATAAATCTGTACTTGAATATACATATCATTTCCAAAGTACAACACTTACAACACAACGGAAATAAACAATAGCTATATGATCATGAAGCCTCCTGCTCCAGCTCTTCAAGTATCTGTAAATCCCGACTACTTAACTGCCCGTATAAAATTGGGCACCCAAGAGTTTAGGGAAAATAAAATAAACTCCGGGTTAGTCATGGGACTGGTATGAGTAAAACAGTTTAAAACAGTTGAGCCATTAAACGATATCTCATAAGACCACGCCGTATAATGGAACGGGTTTTTCCCTTATGAGAATCCAAAATAAACTTTATATCAAAACTCACTGATATTATAATAGTGTCTATCAACCACAATATAATAATCATCTAGCAGAAACGCTTTCATCTTACGTTCTACATATATAGTATACAATCAAAACCGCAAGCATGTATTGGGTAATGGATTTCCAACTATGACAAGGTATGGAACCACCTTTCGCTAGTGTACCTCTAAAAAGGAATACACTGGGTTCAACAAGAACATCTTGCAACCCAGCCACACATGACCGACCACTCATTTCGCTTGAGTGTATCAAATGTATATCACCAACGGTTGGGATCAGCAACCGTTTCCCGAATGGGATAGCATCGACAATAGATTTTTAGAAGTAAATGAAACTCTAGATCAGGTGATTATACACCCTAATAGGTGCGACCTACATACCCATGCTGCCTTCCCGACTTTTGTCTTTTCCGGATGTGAGGCTAGAGGCCATGCTTATCTCTGACAGATCACACGTTTATTCACTTTGAATGTCACATCGTCATACCCGCCAAATCACAAATTGATGTCCCTAAAAATACCACGGGTATACAGCTAAGCGAAACGAATTCCTCTGCCACCAAACGTAAATACGTTTGAAGAGATCAACTTACGCGATCTATTAAATATACTCTGTCAGACATTCTTCCATACAGGTCGTCCTGAGACTTGACAAACCGAAGGCACTATTCAGTACAACCATCTTAGGCAATCTTTACCTAAGATTTATACAATAGCCCTTGCACTTTACTCCGTCTTCAATTATCTTTGGCATATATGATTCGCAACGCTTATGCCAATACGGAGTGGTTCTTCGGATAATAATCCAACTGGTCTCTCCATATTAACAACGTTAAAATGGTCGAAAACTTCGATAGTCGGTGAGTTAACTATCAAAGAAAAACACGTGTGCAAACAACAATATTATTTCCAGATGGAAATTATATCGATCAATCATCATTTAACATTTATCTCTTTAGTTCATTAATTTACTTACCTCATGTTTCCATATATTCTAAATTCTTATTATCAGAAAACATTTCTGATTCTTATTTGGAACACATTTCCAAAACTCCTTCTTTTGATTTAAACTGATGTTCAAATAACCATCGCTATGCCAACAAAAACCATTATGTTGATTAACTAAATTCACTTAACCATCCTTTACTATCAAACCTTACCATTTCTTAGTTAAGAAGGAAGTCAATCAAGTTGGGGTATAATTACCTCTCAGACCTTAACTGAACAACGTTTTAACTTCGAAATAGTCAAAGTGTTTCTTTTAAATCTTTAACAACTTCCTTACGTAACTCTCGGATTCTATTTATGTATCCACTTCTTTATTGAAAAAATTGGTTATAACGATAACGTTATAATCCCTACTTTCGAAATATCTAACTACAATTATATCTTTTATTCTTTAATGTGAATAATTAACCTACTCTCATTTATTTATAAATAAATAAATCTTGATTTAAAAACCGGAAAGTATAAGTACTTTCCCGAATTCGATATAATTGAATTCGACTTATAACTCTCTTTCGAGTAATCTCTATTTGATTAACTCTTCTTCGAATAACCTATATTCGATTATCTCTCTTCGAATAACTTATATTCGATTATCTCTCTTCGAATAACTTATATTCGATTATCTCTCTTCGAATAACTTATATTCGATTAACTCGCTTCGAATAACTTATATTCGATTAACTCACTCTTTCGAATAAACTATATTCGATCTCTTTCTTTTGAATACGCTATATTCGATAACCTTTCAATTAAACTAAAATCGATAACTCCTTTCGATTAAACTATAATCGATGCCCCTTCCTTTAACTCTATTCGAATAAACTATATTCGACTAACTCCTTTAACTCTATTCGAATAAACTATATTCGATACTCCTTTAACTCTATTCGAATAAACTATATTCGACTAACTCTCTTGGATGAACTCATTTGGATTAACTCGGTTTGATTAACTCGGTTTGATTAACTCATCTTGACTAACTTAACCTAATTAACTCGACTTTTATAACTCAACTTGATTAACCATACTCGACTCGACTAGCCATATTCGATTAACTTATTTTGAATAACTATATTCAATTTACTTACCTTCGAATACCATATTCGATTCACTTTACTTTCGAATACCATATTCGATTTACTTAACCCGATTCACTTAACTCGATTAACTCTAACTCGATTAACTCTTATCAATTAACTCTAATCGATTAACTCTAACTCAAATAATTTATATTCGATTAACACTCTTCGAATAACTAAATTCGATTAACTTCTTTCGAATAACTAATATTCGATTAATTCTCTTTCGAATAACTTATATTCGATTATCTCTCTTTCGAATAACTTATATTCGATAAACTCACTTCAAATAACTATATCCGATAAATTCTTTTGTTTATCAATAATTCCTTTTTTATCTTTATTTATTTTCTAAATAAATAAATTCTTTTTCAATTCTATTTGTAAATGTTTTACAAATATTTCTCTTCTTGAATTCTATTTATTTTCCAAATAAATATTCCCTTTATACTTCTATTTATTTTCTAAATAAATAATTCATTTGATACTTCTATTTATTTTCCCAATAAATATTCCTTATATGATTTTATTTATTATCCCAATAAATATTCCTCTTTATAAAATCCTTTGATTTTATAAATAAATTCCCTTTTTTTATAAAATCCCTTGATTTTATAAATAATTTCTCTTATTAATAAATTCTAATTCATTTTATGAACAAATATCCCTTTTATAAAATCCTTTGATTTTATGAATAAAATTCCTTTTTATGATATCTTATTCTATTTATTTAACAAATAAATATTTCCTTTATCTTTCTATTTATTTAACAAATAAATATTTCCCTTTCAATTCCATTTGTAAGCGTTTTACAAATATTCCCTTTTTGATTCTCTTTGATTTTATAATTAATTTCTTTTATAAAATCCTTTTTCCTTTTATATATAAAATCCATTGATTTCATATAAATAATTTATTTCCAAAATATACTTTGAAAATCCCCTTTTTACATCCCAGTATTTTTCACGGTATCTAAAATACCAAATCACAATGATCGATATCATTTAAACACACATAATCATCAACAGATTATATATCACATCATATATTACAATATATGAAAACAGTAAAATAAATGTTGAGGAATCCAGTTGGATTCCTCCAACCTGTTTCTCTGCATCACAGATGTTAAACAATATAATTCACATCAATATCATTTCAGTATGAAATATTCTGATAACCAGAATCAATATTTGATTAACGATATATATATATATTTGTATATCGTTATCTATAATTTTAACCAATACACAAGCAATTCAACCAAACAGTTAACACAGCAATCAACAGGTAATTATCAGTTCTAAGAATACATTATAAAAATATAACTGTTCAGAGTTGGTGAGTTTTACTCACTTTGGCAGTTCATCATTAAAGAACGATAAATTGTTGTTTGATTTGAATCAAACAATTTATTTCGCCATAAATTCAAACGAGCTCCAATCCACTCCCAGTCAGTTCCATTGGGTAGTGTCCGTCCATACGATCCCAACGGAGCTTGTTTCGCTGAAAACTGATATCGTATGATAAAGTTATTGTCATTACAAGTTATACAAATAATTTAAAAGATAATTAAATTAACCATTTGGGCCTCACCCCCATTTTCTCGGCCCAAACCCATTTGTACTGGCCCAAACCCGCCTACCACTTTCTTCCCCATTGACTTGAACCCGTCGCTCCTCTTACATTGATTCCCATTTCCAGTAAAAACCCAACCTCCTTGATTCCCAATCGCAACTTCATCTTCTAATTAATCCACAAACAAATTTCACCAAAATATTTCTCATCAAAATCTCTATCGAATCATACCAAAACCATACCCTTCGAACTCGAGCCTCCAGATGCGACTTCAGGTCTCCGAGCTGCTGTACAAATCATCGCACGACATAAAAATATGTCGAACTCCCTCAAATTCCAGAACGAGGTGCCAAAAACCCTCAGCAATCCAAAAGCAACATCGAAATGAATCACTTCTTCCTCGTTTTGGATCAAATCCGAACCCTACCTTTACTGTATAAACGCGACTTCTACCAACCAGTGATCGAGCCAAAAGAAAACCATACCCGTGGATAGACTTAGTGATGAGGATCTCGTATATTTTTATCTCGTGATTTATAGGAATTTACTCCATTTGTTTTTTATTTTTGTTCTCGCGATTTTGGCTGAGAAAATTTGGGAATCTTCTGCGTTTTAAATGTTGAAGGAGAGGCTGAAAACAAAAGAAACGTGGCCTTGGTTTGACCTAGTAAATGAGTCAGGATATTTTTACTTTAGATATTTTATTTTTTATATTCATTTATATTAGTTTCGCCTTCTAAAAATCCGTGTGATCACACACGATATTCAAAAATCGCGAAAATGGTCATGTAGCTACAGTTCGACATTACGGTCCCAACGAAACTGGTTTCGTCGAATTCCGACTCCGTTTGCTCACACAACGTATTTTTAAAGGTCAAATTATCGACTGTATTTCACATTAAAATCCCGTACGGCCACATACTGACTTCAAAAATCACGAAAACTGAAAGCCAGCAATAATTTAATATTGCAGATCCAACAAAATTAGTTTCGTCGAATTCTGAGGTCGTTTGCAAAACTGGCTATTTTTAAAGCTCTAAATAAACCCTTTTAAATATTAAATATACTTAAAAACAATTAAATTAAATATTTATAAATAAATATTGTCGTATATATTTATATAGAATATAATACAGCTCTAGAATATTCCTATATGAATTTCTAACTCGATATTTCAAATCCTGATATAAATCGATATTCGATTTATAATGAAATTCCTTTTATAAATATAATTAAATCATTATAAATTTTAAAGCAATTCCATAGCGACTTTTCTGAAATTTGATTTGGACATAAATCAAAATCTACATGACGAAATCCCGATTTTTCTCTTCCACTAGAAAAATATACTTCACCAGCTCCGTACGTTTCTTGTTTCATAGAAATCTGATTTAAAACGGACCCTATACATTCAGTTGAAGTTCAAATCGCCAAATAGCGAACTGCCGCGTCATTTCGAGCTCGATTATAATTATATTATAATTTATACGTTCAAATGGTGTTTATAAATATATTCGTCAATATAATTCAACTCTTAACTGAATTATATATTTTAAATAATCCAATTTACGCAATATTGTGAATTCCAATATTTTTGATTATTTCTGAATTAAATATATTATTTAATTATTATATTAATTAAATATTCAAAGTTATTTAATTAAACGACCATTTAATTCTCTAAATCACTATATAAATAATTAAATAAATTAATTATTATACCGCTGGAAATACGGGACATTACATAAGATAAAGAATAAAAAGAAGAAATGAAAAAAAATTGTTGAAGAAAACGTTCAGGTAAATGATACCATAAATTTAAAAAGCTGATACTACCAATATTATTCTCTAACAGTATCAAAATTGTTGAACAATAGAAAGTAAAAGAAAACGGTAAACAAATTGAAAATAAAGAATGTGAAGATAAGGAAACAAATTCTCTAATATCATAGGTACTATCATTTATATATATATACAAATTCGCCATATATATATGTATATATATATATATCTCATAACGCAAAAATAATAATTATAGTTTTTTTGGGTGAAATTAAAACTTTAAGGCTTTGAAAATATTATTTCAATATAATTAGGACAAATTTTCAAAATAGACTAGTTTTTAAAAGTAGTGGCATAAATATGTCGGGTTGAAAACAAATTTCAATCTTAGGTTTGTTTTGGTCAGCTCAACGATGAGCTGACTTTAATCTTATTTTTAAAAGGGTGTATTTGTGAAATGTGCCCCTTATCACAAGTGCTCCAATGTAAGATTTCCACCCAGCCGAATTAACCTACAAGCATTCTGTCAGTTCTGCTATATGATATTCGTGTCAGAAAGTACATGGAACTTACAAGCATCGAACATGTCGGACACATTCATTCATGGAGCTTCCCATTTTGGCCGAGTCATAAACTGAGCAAAAATCAATTATTGGCGGCGGACACGGTCGACACATTGGACAAGTTGTATGCATCAGACGAAAGTAGTTGATTTTTGATCTAATTCCTTGAATTACCCCCTAATTAGCAAACTTTGTGGTTGTAAGTTGTACGATACCATCCGCATTTGGTTGATAGTCAACGTCGTTTAACCTCACAGTAACTTTTCCGATTGGATTGCTTATGCGTAGCTTATACTTTTTCCATCAAACATAGTTAAAAGAGGAGAAAAACAACAAATAAAAGCAATTAGGTCCTCGACCAGTTAATTGTTTGACATAAACCATCCACCTACAGTTAACAAAAATAAGAGCTATATGAAGCAAGATTTCACAAGTGATAGCAAGTTATATTTGAGTTTTAATGTAACAAAAAGTCGATCTTTTCGAAAAAAGTACTGTAATGTAGCATTGTGTTGAAAATACATAACTATAGTATTTCATACATGATAGGCTGCTTTTAGAGGAAAAAAGAAATCATGGATATGCATTGTTCTAAATAAAATTAACTATGATTTAACCGTTATGACTTCCAACATTGTTAGTTAGTGGAATTGACAAGGGTTTACTATTAATTGTATGTAACAACCCAGAAAATCCGAACCAATTTAAAATTTTTATTTTGGCAATTTTAGTGAATTTTGGATATTTAAAATGAATTATTTTAAATAATAACGAGAGAAATTTATTTTGAATAGAATTAGAACATAAATATTTATTTGAATCGACGTTAGAATATAAATATTTATTTTTAATTTTAAAAGGAGTTGAAAATGGCGTGGTAGTTTGAAAATTCAATTTCAAATTTCAAATGAATGTAGGATTCAAAATAAACAGGATTTTAGTGAAACCAAAAATATTTGAATCTGTTTATAAATATC
Source organism: Allium sativum (assembly GCA_030737875.1). Classification (NCBI taxonomy): domain Eukaryota; kingdom Viridiplantae; phylum Streptophyta; class Magnoliopsida; order Asparagales; family Amaryllidaceae; genus Allium; species Allium sativum. The sequence goes on along the minus strand of CM060909.1, from coordinate 374,650,672 downwards.
TTTCTAACGAATATGAAAAATTGAAATTTCATTGCGGGAATCAAAAGTTATGTCCAATTGAAAATTCAGAATGGTCGCTATGGGAAATATAGCCCTTAAAAATGGTCATTTTGCAAACTACCTCCGTTTTCGACGAAACGACTTTTGTTGGATCCAGGATGTCAAATTATTTCTAGATTCCAAAATTCATAATTTTTGGGATCAATATGTGAGCATGGCGAAGTAAAACGTGTTTTGTTAGAACCGTATCAGTAATACGAAGCTAGAAAATATTTTTCGGGAATTTTTAGAGTCCGTATGTGTCCCCGGTAAATTGAAATGCGCGTTCAAATTCAATATATAGATTTATATTTTGACTTTGATGAAAACTGATCGAAACGATCGAATCAGCTTACGATACATATCCTATTGTGTTCGGAATGAGGGTAACTAGCTAGGGACGACAGTCGGTTGGTTTGATTTCGAGTTCAAAATAAAAAGGTACTTTTTGAAATTAAATAATAAAATATATAAAAAAAATAATCTCTCTCTCTATACTCTCTGTCTCAGCTCCCCCCCCCCCCCCCGTTTACTTTTTCAAATCGATTAAAAAAATAAAAAAGAAGAGGAAGGAGGAGCCGCCATCGCTTCTCCCATCAGCACGCCGTCGCGCCCTCCGGCGCGGTCGCCTCCGGCACCCCCTCTCTCTCTCCCCCCCGGATCCCCTTCCTCTCCTCCTCTTCCATCTAATTTATCCGTAGCCTCCACAATCCCGAAACCCAACCCCGCCGCCATCCACCACTGGCCCGACACCCCCTGCCCTTCCCGACGTGCGGCGCCCCTCCTCCTCCCTTTACCTTCTCTCTCATTTACCTCCTCTTCAATCCGACACTCCATCGCCCAAAAAAAAACCTAGCTGCTCCGCCCCTGGCACCTGCAACCGACGTCGTGACTGCCTGAGCGGGCCCTACCACCTCGGCGCCATCATCCCCACCTTCGTTTCAGTTCGGTGAGCTTTTATTTTATTTTGATTCATTTAATCGGATAAAAATAGGATTTTTAATCGGATAAAAATGAGATTTTTAATTGTGTAAAGGTAGGATTTTTATATATAAAATTGATTTATAAAGATTTGATTTTTATTTATCAAAAGGATTGATTTTTGATTTGTAGGAAAAGTTTGATTTTTATATAATCAAAGATGTGATTTATATAGATAATAAAAATATGATTTTTATATTATATAGATAATAAAAATATGATTTCTATATTATATAGATAATAAAAATATGATTTTTATATTATATAGATAGTAAAAATTTGATCTTTATATATGTAGCAAAATATGATTTTCATATATGTAAAGGTGTTGTAAAAATGTGATTTTTATAATATCATAGCGAAGTAAAAATATAATTTTTAGCTATGTAAAAAATTCGATTTTTATTATATATAAAGCGAAATAAAAATTCGATCTTTATATAAGAAGTAGAAATATAAAAATATAATTTTTATATAGAAAGAAGCGATAAAAATATATGATTTTTATATATGAAATGCCATTGTAAAATTGTGATTTTTAATGTGAACAGCGGGAAAAGATAGTGATTGTAACAACGGAAATCAAAACGGGATCCATACCGTTCAGAAATAGATAATGGAGGAGTGGAACCCAAAGGTGAGAACTCCTCACTTTTATTTTAATTTCTAGTTAAAATATATACTAGGATGCAGACGGTGCTTAGCAGCACCTGACACCCGTCGTCCACAGACCATGGACGACTTGTATGCTTGTTTGATATTGTTGTGAAAATTGATTGTGTGATGTGGAATGAATAATTATTTTATAGTTAAAAAAATAATTTTTAACGTGTATATAAAATAAATATTTATAAACAAATCGAACGATTTGTTTATGTACACACATTTGACTGATATTGATTGGGACGATAAATTTTACACATTGCCCAACTGCACAAATAAAATTCATTATTTGTTGATTGAAACCCCACACGGGTATTGGGACGAAATTGGACATACACTAATCCCAATATTTAGTTGTATGTCGATCGATCGATTGACAGACTGTTATAAGCGTTGAATATTTATATTTGATGCTTATGCAGTGTAGAATGCACTTTGAATGATGGTTGACTGTATTTGATTGTTGTTGTACACATGTGTTGTATGAAATCCATATAAATAACATTATATGGTAATTGACCGTGTCTGATTCCAGTTCAGAAATAACAAATATTTTAAAATAACGAATATTTTAAAATAATATTCAGTTAAAGATCAAAATGTGATTTTGATGTCCGATTTGGGATGGACACGAATATATTTAAATATATAAAGCCGTGTCGATTAGATTGAAGCCATTTTGACGTAAACGATATTTATATCGATTTTATTCATTTTTATAATGAATAGTCGAAAAGGAATTGATTTCAAAATCTAATGTTTTGAAAATATTATCATTTATATATCAATGATATGGAATATTCAGTTTTGATTTGAAATTGAATATGAAGTTGAAATCGTTTTGAAAACGAATTTAAAACGATTTATAAAATACGATTTAAAAGGAAATCGATGAAATATATAATATATAATATATATATATATATTATATAATGGCCTGAATAGAACGCACCGCGCTGCGGCAGTTCGTGAATTTCGACCATTGACTTCGAACGGACATTACGGGAGATCCGACCGTCGGATTCTCCTAAAACTTGAACCGTTGGGTTCGTATCGAAAAGAGCTTTCTAACGAATATGATAAATTGGAAATCTAACAGTTGGATTTGGAATTATGTCCAAATCAAATTTGGAAAAGGTCGTTGTAAGTGCAGTTTGATGGCCGTTTACGGAAATCGACTGTACGGGCCTTGATAAAATTATTAAAAATATCAATAATTTGTGTAAAATCATAATAAATGATTTAGAAAGAATTAGGATGAAAAACTCCAAATTTGAAAGGATAAAAATAGATTTTTATCGAAATGAACTAGTTTTGAACTAGAATTATAATTCAATTATTTTTAAAAATAAATAAATTGGATTTGAAATGGTTTTAAAAATAACCAGAACTTCCAATATATAAATTGGAATAGATTTGAATCGAAATTGTCTTCGAAATATTTCGATGTTGTATTTCGTGACTATACAGATATTGTTATGGAAATTTGAAAGATATATTTATATCATTATTTCCAATACGATTTTTGTTGGTTGTAGTATTTGATATTAAATATAAGCCGATATATTTTCTATTCAGAGCCTTGAATTTAATATCAAATGAGATTTGGGTTTGTCGTGAATGGTGTTTTCATTAACACTGTTCTTAAACCCAGTTGAGAAAAGATTAAATCTTTTTATTTAGATTTAATGAATTATACCAATTAATTAATATATTTAGTTGGAATTGAATTAGAATTGATTTTTGGGTTTATCGGGAACGGTGTTTTAAATAACACTTGTTCTTTAACCCGATTATAAATGGAATGTGAATTGGGTTTATTGTGAACTGTGTTTTTAATGACATTCGTTCTTTAACCCGATTTACAGTGAAATGTGATTTGAAATTTATAATTCTTTTTATTAAGATTTAACGGGAATATTCCAAAGTAACGGTTTTCCAATTTAAAATATTAAATTGGAATTGAATGGAATTCGATTTAATAATAATCGAAATGAACTTCTGTGGAGGATGTAACAACCCGCTCATTCGACGATTTTAGATTTAAATATTTTATCTAAATATATCGTCGTATCTTATGTGTCACTCAAAATGTCGTTTTTCACAAACGATAAAATTAGGACTCGGGACCACTTCCATTGAGTTCAAAACTTCGTTTACGACCTTTTTGACTATAAGCATCGATATGTTCCGAGCTTCGGAATTTTGGCACTTTGGGCTTGGGCTTGGTTAGCTAAACCTAGCTCACTCCATATAACCAAATCAGCCCTTCTTCCTCTCATTCTTTCTAAACACTCAAAGAAAATAGAAAATGGGGAAGGGAATAGGAAATAGAAATTCCCTAAGCTAGGGCCTTTAATCTAGAGCTCAATTCTTGTGCAAATCCAATTCTATGACATGGGTAAGCTCTCTACTCTCCCTCTCTACCTTTCTCTCCTCTCAATTTCGGGTTTTTATGATGTTCTAACATCCATGAGTTTGTATGTGGGTTTATATGGTGATTAGAGATGAGTGATTGAAGAAAGCTTCTTTGCTTGGATTTGTGCTTGTTCTTCCTTGTTGGAGCTTGTTTTTGTCATTCAAGAGCCAAAGCTGAGTTCTTTTTGAACTCACATCTATGCCACAAGCCATTGGCTTGTACAAGTGTAATTTAGTGTTCATATGAGTTTGCATGTGCTAGTGAATTGGTTATGTTAGTGTAACTTAGCCGATTTCATGTTTTTATGTTTCATCGAGTTGAAAATTATGATAAGGATTGTCCACACAATCTAATGCATATGCTATGAGTTGTTTTGGTGATATTGTGAGGTTCCATTGTCATCCCGGCAAGTTCTAAGACTTCACAACTCGCTTACATCGCATTCGTTTGCTTTGGTTTGGAATTTAGTTCACCTTTGAACTTATAATCAAAATCATTGCAATCTTATGAATACTTGTTCATGTGTGTGAATTTGGTGTTTATGAGTTGCTTCGGTGAGGTATAGACACCCCATTTGCATGTATGTAACATCACAGGCCTTCGGGCATTGGCCAATATTGTTTTAAACATGTTTTCTTGGTAAAATGGTAAAAAAAATTGACGATTAACAGCTGGTTGGTTGTTAACGGCCGAGATATGCACCCATATTCAGTTGTTAACAACCGAACAGAGAAAAATGGTAAAAATTTGACGTTTAACAGTCGGTCGGTCGTCAATGGCCGAAATTTGCACCCAGTTTCGGTTGTAAACGGCCGAAATATGCACCCAGATTCGGTTGTGAACAATCGAACAGAATTAATATGCTCATATCTTTTTCATACGAAATCGGAATTCAACGAAATCAGGTGCGTTGGAACCGTCTCGACGAGAGCTTTCCAATGAAACTAATTTGGAGTTCATGATAAGTTATGGTGGAGGAAAACATTGTTATGGACTCCTTCTTGGCTCTTCCGTGCATATCGATGGTCTTTGAATTCACCGGAGATCATCGTAACACCGAGCGCTCTATTTTGTATATCGAATTTATTTGATACTCGGGTAATATGATTCACGACTCTAAAGCGTGAATTATCGACTTGATATCCTTCGAGTCCATTTCGATGTGGTTTAAAACCTTCGGGTGCTGGTTTGGGATTTCGATTCGTTCGTTGATAGAAGTTACAACCGTTATCCCTTGAATTCTTGTATGTTGTTGTAATGTGAGTTTATAATTTATGATTTTTGATTTCCCTTCGCTACGGCGATGGTTTTTATGAATGATTGAACCACAATGGATAATGGGGTTTTATATTTTCAACGGGCATCGAACCAACGTTTAATCAGTTTTAAAATTCAAATCCTTTTAAAATAAATTCGGTTTCTAAACCCGGTTCTGATTCTATTGATTTATATACGATTCCTTATCCTATCGATCGGACGAGAAATTAAGTTTATTTACCTTAGTAAAACTAAGGACTATGACCCCTTACACGTTTACTTCGGCGAATAATTCTTGGACTCATGCATTCGGATATGTGTGATGATTTTCTCTGTTTTGAATAGAAACCAATTACGGGTTCGTAAATATTCGAGAATAGCATGTGGTTTTGGGACATGTCGCTATTTCCTTATATTAACTAGCTCAGAGTAATTTCTGTTCACCCGGATCGATGTGATCTTTTATGACTTGTGTTTTGTGGTCCTCGATCGCCCGAGTGGGATTTACGATTCTTGGATTTCACCTATGGGACTTCGGTCCAACCATCATGATTTATGATTTGAGAATGAACTAACAACGGGTTAGTAAATATTCGAGAATAGCGAGTGGTTATGGGACATTTAGCTATTTTCTTATATTAACTACCTCGGTGTAATTCATACTCACCCGGATCCATGGTATCTGCCTCTATGACAAAGTTGTTTGGTTCGCGATCGCCCGAGTGGGAAATTACGATTGTGACCTCCATCTATGGGACTTTGGTCCAACTTTCTATGATTTTCTATGATTCATGTTTTCCTCTACCGGGGTCACGACCCGGCTTCATGGGGAGCTTCGGCTCAAACCTATGGGTTCGCTACCTAGAGATCATATCTCATCTATGAACAGGCCTTCCCCCCTTTATGATGTTTTCTAGAGATTTCAGGGTTTATGTGTTTCTCTCTCCGAGGTCACGACCCGACACCGTAATGAGCTTCGGCTCCAAAAAATGGGTTCGCTACCCAAAGATCGTATCTCATCTATGAACAGGTCTGCCCCTTTTATGATGTTTGATTTATGATTTATGATCTATGATTTATGATTACTTTGATGTTGTGCGCGTCAATTTGATTTATGATTTATGTTCTATGATTTATGATTACTTTGATGCTATGCGCGTCAATTTGATTTATGATCTATGATTTATGATTACTTTGATGTTATGCGCGTCGATTTGATTTATGAATTTATACTTTATGATTTATGTTTGGCATTCATATGTCATTTCCTATTGTGTGCTAATATTTGAATGTTGCATTCTACATTAGCTAAGAGATTATTTAGAGATAGTTGTGTTGACATGCCATGTTTCATATTTAGTTATGATTAGATGTTATTAGTAGAATCATGTCATCCTGCGTTATATCTCTTATTATCTCAGTTTATTTGATGAGTACAGCTAGAGTGATCCATTTATTGTTTATTTTCTTATAAATAATACTCGGGTCAGGCCGAGTCATTTTAGGTGCTCCTTTGGGTCTCATCGCAGGATCGATCTTCCGCTTTCATCTTGCTACTCTGTCTCTGCAGTTTTATGTACTTTTGTACCTATGACATTATCTATCGTAGTGTACATATTCTTTTATTTAGATCTTAGTGCATGTATTAGTGGATCTTTGTTGACCACTAGCTTGTTGTACACATTCTTTGTTTATTCATATCCGTTCCGCCTTTGTGATATGATTATTCTGTGTCTGGCTACGAGATATACCATATTTATATTATTGATGTTGTCTATTTTATACTGCTTTCCGGATTGCATATAGCCGTTGTGTAGTTGCCCTATGTGCCGAATGGTCATGTCGAAATTTTAATCGGTATCAGAATTCGATGTGCATTCCTCACATGGAGTAATTATACAATCGGTCGTTCTTCACAAACCTCATTCTCCGTTATGGTCTACGACATTTCTCTGAAATGAACTGGACGATAGTGGGTATAGAAGTGGGGCGTTACAGTTGGTATCACAGCCACTTTCCGGAACAGTGTAAGATAGTATGACGATGGTATTGTCTTAAGCCTCTCTCGGGAATCGTGCTTTAGGGTTTTAGTTAGAGTCTTAAGACCCGTCATAGCTTATCTTCCTATATGATTCCATTTTGATTGAATTCGCATCGTTTGAATTCAACTTGTGACTAACTTTTTCCTCCTTCTTTTTCCTTAAAGAAGCGAAATAGTTGGTCGTAGCCGTGCAAGTGCCGGTTCACCCAGTGTACCTCCTACGGATGGGTGTTTGAGTGTCTAGTGACCTATTTTTGGTCCTTTAGAATAGTGATCGACTCGTTCTCCTTCGGGGTTGATTTCTATAGTCCATCTAGGGCCCGTGTACTCTAGTGGTGCTTCTATTTCATTCTTTGACTCGAGTTGCTAATCAATGTCTGTTTTTGTATGAATTACGTTATTAAAACGTAAATGTCAAGTTGTCGATCGCTTCGGTGATCGTAATTTGACATTGTCATGACTACTTCAATCGCACAAGAAATTTAATTAAACGCCTTAGTAAACATGAGGGCTATGGACCCTTGCGTTTGCTTTGACGGATAATTACTAGATTTGTGCATTTGAAAACTATCCTGTATCACACCTATCTTATTGATCATTTATGATCCTTGTAGTTGAATGATCATTAGATATCTTGCCCGTGCGTTGTTACGCATGTAGTAAGCACCTTTGATCTAGATATTTCTTGATTTCTAGTTAAGATTGTTTCGTATGTCATTACGTACCTAGCTTGGTCTATTGATCACTTGTCAGACGGTATGGAGATACGATGTCTTTGTGACTAAATCTACTCCCTTGTTGTCAACTATATAGTTCTAGTTCGGTGTGAGATCACCAAACCTTCGGGCTAAAACAACTCATTTGTTACCTTGTTGTGCCGGTGTGAGTCACCAAGCATTTATGCTAAATTAACTCAACAAATGTGCAATGATACATTTGTGTTACCTCATTGCGTTCCAAACTCAAGATCAAGAATGAGGAAAAGCATACCGCTTCTTGTGATCCCTCTTCTTGAGTCAAGGTACGCATCATTAATTCCTTAATGTCATTTACCTTGTTTAGAGATTATTTTATTTATGTTCTTTTGATATATGTAGACTGTGTTCTTCGTTATCAAAAGTTTTGATTTGTAATTTATTCGTAAGTTGATAAAGGAATTTTATTTCCTTTATGTCATCCCGAATGATTATTGAATTTTTATATTTTCACGAGATTTGCGTGAACTTTAGAAATTTGGAGGACTTTCTTGTGTTAACTTATCCGTTCGGTGCGTTAAGGGTCTCGAACAAGACGTGGGATGCCATGTTGTAGTTCGGAATTCCTAAACACCATTATGTGACAATCCGACATTTGAAATGATCCCTAAAATTAAAATTATCCTAATAAGTTAATCAAAATAATAATATTTTGGTGTTTTTACGATTTTTCGTAATCATTTGTTATTTTTCTAGATATCCTTGGAGTAATTCCAAGAATTTGAGTGGTTCAAGATTTCAATTAGAAATTATCTTGAATCTTTTCTTTGAGTAAATTAAATAACTCCAGGAAAAACCCAAAAAGTTATTTATTTATGTCTCTTTTTTCTGGATTTCATATCTGTGATTTTCGAGAATTCTTAGTGATTAAGAATCTCGCCTAATTCTTAATCCTTGTTTCGATTTGCTAAAGAGAATTTATTATTCTTGTGATTCCATGGGTCTCCTTATTTTCTCTAGTGAACGATCGCTCGAGAGAATGGGAAGGGAAATTTGAGTTTTTGCGATCCGCGGTGAACTCAATAATTCCTTTCTTCGAATCTATCATCTAGTCGATCATCCGGAAGTGCTATAGTCAATTCACTTATGGACTTAGCCTTGCGTTGTTCTTAGAAATGAATATCGAAAGGATGAGCTCTTTTGATATTCCTCCTTTATTTGTTTGAATCATTTGGATTAACAGTTGTCTCCGCAAGTTTGTTAACCCTTGTCAATCAAATCTTTGGGGATTATGACCTCTTTGGTTTAATTTCATCTTGTTATAGAAATTGTCTTCTGCTTCTTTGATTAATTGCTGATGTTATTGCGATTTGAGATTTTTGGCGGAAAATTATCTTAAATCATGTTGTTCCGAAGTGGTATGTTGTGCACTACTTATCCATCATCTTCTCGATGTTTCTGATTTTTCTAAAATTGATACTCAAGTTTCTGAATGTTGGGAATTTCGTATAATTCCTAATGATTCGTCTTTATGGTTACTAAATGAGATTTAGTACCTGGTTAGAAATCGATTTCCCCGAGTAGTTCATTAGTATTCCATTACCAATATTTGATTATCGACTTGTAGTTTGTTGGTATTCCGTTACCTTATTTGTTTATTGGTTTCTAGCTCGTTGGTATTCCGTTACCAACGTTGAATCATTGATATTTGAATTGATTATTCCTTCGAGAATTGCTCTCTTTAGCTAACTTCGTTGGAATCTCTTTGTTGTGCTTTTGTTGGTGTCAGCCACCTTGTCGTAGGACTAAAGCGCTTGGGTTCAATGTTCGCTACATCGTCGTGATTGAGATTTGGGAATGGAGTAGTCAACCACCATAATTTCCCATCTCATATTCTAAGAGAAATATCTACAATGATATCTCGCGTATGTAGGACGCAGTCCCGTTGCTTCTTGAAATTCCAAATTAGATTCGCATGGTCTTTGTGCATTCTATTGATTCTCATTCCCTTGAGAATCATACGAAGAAAGGCGAGTCTATTTGTGTAATAACCCGCATTCTACGCATCGGAGGATCGTAGAATATTTATTTCTTTCTCATATGAAGTCGTATGGTCATGTAACTTTGGGAAACAACCATTAGAGTCATTTCCCATGTTCATGATTTTTGTCGATTTTTAAATGACCGTTTTAACCCTAGTTGGTACTGTTTCGGCCATAACTTTTGATTGGAAAGGAGTTTTGACCTGAAACTACTTCCATTGGATTTGAATGATGGTTTCTCTTTCCGTAGAGTGGTTACACTAGCCAAACGGACTTACCGTTTGGGAGATATGGCTGAAACAAGGTTTAGAAGGTGAAAAACAGCTAATTGGGCTTAACCGGGTGATTAACAACTAGGCCCAATGGGGGTTTCGGAATTTGGGGTATTTAAGGGCTGATAGGGTTAGGATTTCGGTTTTAGACTCATTTTTCCAACCGCCACTTACCTCCTTCAAGCTCTAGCAATGGCCTCCACCTTCAAATTTCATCCCAAATCGTCTCTAATCACTTTCTAATCGAAGATTAAGCAAAACTTCATCAAATCAAGGGAGGGTAGCACCAAATCAGAGAGAGAGCTGCTGGAACACATAGAGATTGGATTCAAATCAGAGATTATTTCAGATCTAAAGTTTGTTTGTGGCTTAGGTGAGTGATTTGCATTGTTTTTCACTAATTATGGCTAATTATGGTAATTAGCGAAGATTAGCTAAATTATGGCTCAGAAAAATCTAGAAAAATTCCTAAAATTCTAAATCATCATTTTATGTCTCTGATATGAATTTGGGTTAATTTCGACTAATTTTGCAAATCCCAGAATTTGGGGGATTAAGGGGTGATTAGTGATATTAGCGAATTTATGCATGTTAAAAATCTGGAAAAAAATATTTATAAATTGCTAAGTATTGTTTTAGACCTCTGTTAGAAGTTTGGGTTAATTTGGTTAAGTTTTGTTAATCCTATGCTTAGTTGTTCTTAAACATGCTTAAGGGGAAATATGGGATTTTGGCCATGTTTGATCCATTTTAACCCATCATATTGTTGTTTTGGTGTTTGAGGTCACTTCTACTTGTTGCTATGACTGTATGGTATGCTTTGTGATTGATTAGAATAGGTAGAATGGCCAAAAACGCCGTCGAGTGGCGTAAGTTGCTTGCTGGAAGAAGTGCAGGAGACCAGATCGGATCGGATAGCCCGACCCGAACCGTTCATAAGACCCCGACCCGACCCGTCCATGGAAGGTGACCACGAGCCGACTCCTTTAACCTGAAGTTCTTTGACCGATCCGATCGTGAACGATGGGACGATACGACCAGAGCATGGCCACGATCCGATGGAGCTGGAGCACCACGAGCTAGAAGGAGCAAAACTCGATCCGTATGGCGCGACTCGATCCGATGGAGGGAGCACGACCGACCCGATCCGAGATGCTTGGACTTGAAGTGAAGACCACGATCCGACCCGAGCGAGGGTGATGACCACGATCTGAAGCAAGGTGAAGTGAAGACCGACCCGGATGAAGATGATGACCAATAACCCGAGATGCAAAGGTAGTCCAAATGGAAGTTAGAGCTCAGGATCCAGATGGGAACCAATGAGTTCACTTCGTGATTGGGCTTTGTTGCGGGACGTGTGCAAAGGGGTTGGTATTCATAACTTTGGTTCACCACTGAAAGATGGATGGTGGGCTTGTAGTGATAGTTACACGGGATTGGATTCTGTCATGGCCCAAAGTATTAGGTGACCAAAGTAGTGGATATCGTATGCTTTACGCACTGAGTGAGGGATGTGAGGATGATTGCTATGCTTGATTGTTGACATCACTATGACATGCACACCCCCACCCCCGTTATCTTTATACCATTTGAAAGGGCACCTTAGAGTGTTGTACAGTATATAGTGCTAACTCTTTGGTTGCAGGTCCAGGTTCAGGTATGATTGGATTATACCTGTTATTATTATGTTTAGATGCTTATCGCTCATACCAGGCTTTATGTCTGACCCAGAGTTTTATGTCTCGTCTTATTACTCTGGGTGCTCACGCGAGCAGACTAGAGACAGGTTAGCTGGTGGTGCGTGAGTAGCTGATTTGGAGACGAGCAGGAGGCTTCCACGTATGATATATAGATATTCTCCCTGTGTCGCTGGTGGTCGCTACTTGGGCATTAGTAGCGTACCTCTTTTACCTTGCTTTTGCTTTTGAGACAGTCTGAAAAGTTGTAATAATGTTGGCTTTGGATCATAAGCTGTACTTGGATTTTCCGCTGCTATGTTAGTTGTTTCAGCTTATGCACTGTCTCACCTGTTTTATGTCAAGTATGTTATTATTATATTTTGTTCTATGCGCTGTGAGACATTCTACAGGTTCCTTGATTAGCCCATTCTCTTCTTTCTTTTTTCTTCTGACGATCCGTCCCATGCTAACTGGACATGTGTACAGCGCACTTTTGGAGTATATGTCGGTTGGTGCGGGGCGGGCCGTCACACTTGGTATCAGAGCTCTAGGTTGCGTAGTTAACCTAGGGAAAGACACTAGGGAGAGATATTACGTATATGAGAGCACGTATTTATGATTACTTTGGTTTTCAAAAGCTATATATATATATATTATTATTAGTAGTATAAGAATGAAGTCGTACTGCACTAGCACCACTATGGGGTCGTTAATCGTTTCCCCTTTACAGATTGACGATGAGCCGATATGCTAGAGGTGCTGGTAGGGGAGCCAATAATGGGAATGCTGCCGACATGAGGGCGATGTTTACCGACCTCATGAGAGACATGCTTAGAGATGTTCAGGGAGCAGTTCCCAATCCCGGAAATGGTGGTGGTCCAGTAGTGCAGGCGCCTAGGGTCGATTTCGCCAAGTTGTGCAAGGATTACACTAACCTTGGTGGGAAGCCGTTCCATGGAACGGAGTCAGCCACAGATGTTCAGGATTGGTTGGATAGCTGTGATCGTATCTTCGACGACTTGGGTCTTGAGGATGCGATGAAGAGAAGGCTAGCGTCTCGTCAGCTGCAAGGGCGAGCGATGAATTGGTGGAATGCCATTAGAACAGCTACTCCAGAAGATCAAGTTACTTGGAATCAGTTTAAGACTCTCTTTTGTGATAAGTTTATTCCAGCTGCTCATAAATCAGAACTGTTCAGGAAGTTCTTGGAGCTTAAGCAGAACGGTAGAGCAGTCTCGGAGTATATCGCTGAATTCGACACTTTATCGAAATATGGATGGTCCCTTATCGATACAGTCGAAAAGAAGAACGAGAAGTTCATAACTGGCTTGGATGGGTACTTGGGGGAAAGATTTATAAACCATATCGATGAGACGTTCGAGTCTATTGTAGGAAAGGCATTAAGGTCAGAGAGCCTTTTCCCTAAGTCGAAGACTGAGGTTGCTACGACATCTGCAGAGGAGCCAAAGCCGCAAGCAGGCGGTGAAGGCAAGAAGAATTCTCAGAACAAGAGGAAGCAGAACCCAACCAAGGATGGTCAGAATAAGAAAAATAAGAAAGATGGCGAATGCTTTAGTTGTGGAAAGAAGGGCCATTATGCCAGAGATTGTCGAGAAAAGCCTGGGGAAAGGAAGTGCTTTAACTGTGACCAGGCGGGACATCACAAGGATGATTGCCCACAACCTCCTAGGGAGAAGCAGATTGTGAAAGCGTATGCTATCAACGTTGTTCCTTCTTCGTCAAATGCCCCAACTGCGGCGTAGAAGGAAAAAGGTGTCGTTATTCGAGGTATGCTTTCTATTTAAGATGTTTTGATCGGGTTTTGTTTGACAAACCTGAGTTAGTCGATAAACCTTTAGTAGTGACGAACCCGATTGGTGGTTCGACTAGTTTTGGCATGATTTGTTAATGTGGCCTTATCGAGTCATGGATGTATGTTTTGGGCTTTACTGGGTTTAGCATTACTTTGGGGAGTCGATCTACTCCAAAGGAATAGGGTGGTATTAGTTACCTACCTAGTGATGGCGATAGTAACTAGAGTTAAGGAAGCTAAGAAGTTATCGTTGTAATAAGTTCTAGTTGTCTCTGGGAGGCAAATGAGTACTCCAGTGCTAGATTGTTTTGCTAGTATCACCTCATGTGGATTGTCCGAACTCGGAGGAGATGCTCCTTGGGTGCTTGTCTGATATTGGTTTAGGCCTTTGGGGCTTGTGCTTGGGGAATGTCGATTTCGACTAGGATGGTTCGCGTGAGGAAATAGTTGTTGTGATTTTTCATTGGATGATATCTTGGTTTACTCGAGGAGTGATGGGAAGACGGAACATGATGAGACTGTTCAATGGTATAGACTGCCCAGAGTTAGACTCGATAGGGTTATGAGATTGCTCGAGTGGGACTCGGGAAAGATGCAAAGTAACGGATTGTTTAGGACCCTATGTTGATGTTCCCTATTGGATAGTAGAACTTTGAAGGAATAGGATGTGTTCGTTTATCATGGAAGATACAACGAAGATTAGAGCGATTCAAGTTGGACTTGAACTCGTAAAAGAAAATAGGTGTTCGTTGATCTTGGAGATGCAACGAATAGGGAGATGACTCACGTTGGACTAGATTTGGTCACTAATGGATACTGAAGACTGGCTCTGAGTTATAGATTGACTCGAGTTGGACTCAAGAAGGCTGCAAGGAATTGGATTCAGCTCGAGTTGGACTCGAGAGGGCAGCAAGAAAATGGATAGACTTGGGTTGGACTCAAGTATTTTAGGAGGACTAAAAGCAGGGGTATCTGGGGACGCCCGTTACCTTGGATCCGTTGGACGTGATCTAGTTATCCTTGGAGGATAAACGTACGTTGGACGTACGGTAGTCCGATTGGAGGCTGGGCTTCCATTAGTTTAATTATCCTTGGAGGATAAACGTACGTTGGACGTACGGTAGTCCGAAGGGAGGCGGGGCTTCCATTGGCCTGGGATTGGTTGGACCAGTCAAGTAGGCATCGGTGTATGTATAGAGGTTGGGCTTCCATTAGTTATTGATGTTGGTTAGACCAGGCATACTAGAATTGACATATTGGGATTGGTTAGACCAATCATGTAGGTGTCGACGTGTTTATGAATTTAGCAGGTGATAGGTAGGACTTGTTTGATGGATGTTATGTTTGCTATGTTGTTCCTATTTTTCTTCCCTTGAGTAGACTATCACCTATAGGGTTCTAGCGATGGGGAACAAAGTGATTGTAGTAGGACTATGAGCCAGTGCATTAGAGTCATCATGACTCGAGGGGCAAAGTGGACATAGTAAAGGATTAGTAAGGCTATGAGCCAGTGCAGTGAAGTTGTTTTGACTTCATGGGGCAGAGTGGACATAGCAAAGGACTAGTGACTATGGATCAGTGCAGTGGAGTCGCCATGACTCCATGGGGCAGAGTGATCACAGTAAAGGATTTGGGTGCGGTAATAGTTGCATTGAGTAGGAGACATGCCAGTTTAGGGGTTTTGTTTCTAGGATGGAAGCAACTAGAGTATATCACAGGATATGATTTCAGACCCAAGAGTGAATTGGATTCAGAAACGCTAGTAAGCTTGACGATTAGATCGATTTTGATTGAGTGGATTGGTTCCAGTTAGAAGGACGATCCTAACCTATTGGAAACCATCTCTAGGGTAGAGATGGGTATCGATGGAAAGAGAATGATCAGGTAAGTATTTGATCGAGAAGGGTGGCTTCGAAAGAATAAGGGACTAGTTGTACTGAACGTAGATGGACTGAGAGGTGAAGTGCTTAGAGCATATCATCACCCGAAATTGATTATACATCCCAGTGGTAACAAGATGTATTGAGACATGGAGTAGATCCACTACTGGGAAAGGATAAAGAAAGACGTTGGGAAGTTTATGTCCAAATGCATAAATTGCCAGTTAGTTAAAGCTGAGCAAAAAGAAGCCTAGTGGTTTGTCACAACCGTTGGAAACAAGTCTCAATGGATTTCATTGATGGTTTACCAAGGACTAGGTCAGGTCATAATGGTATTTGAGTGAATTGTATATTAGAGAATGAAGGCTACCCAAGATAGGCAGAAGGCTTATCTCGATAAGAGACGAAGAGATTTGGAACTCTTCGTTAACGACTTGGTGTTCGTCAAGATCTCTCCATAGAGAATGTGATTCGGATTAGTTGGAGAGGTAAGTTAGCACCAAGATTTGTTGGCCCATTCCCAGTCCTCGAGCAAGTTGGGAATTTGGCGTATGAAGTAGAGCTACCTGACAAGATGGCGGGAGTTCACAACGTATTTCATGTTTCCCAGTTAAGGAAATTCGTGCACGACCCTAGTGTGGCTATTTCACCTGATCAGTTGGATTACATTGAAGTTGAACTCGAGGCGGTTGGGAACCGCAAGTCTATGCGTATTGTTGGGAATGATACGAAGCAGCTTCGAAGGAAGGCGGTGAAACTAGTCAAAGTCCAGTGGGGTGAGAATGAAAAAGACTGTACTTGAGAAACAAAGGAAGATATAAGGAAGAAGTATCCAGAACTCTTTGCCTAGTAAGGTTTTGGTAGTGATAGTTTCTTCCCTTGTTAGTAAACCGCATGCTAGGATAGACCTGTTTTGCATGTTGATTGTTGTTTTATGGTTGATAGGCATGCGGGACCCTTTGTGTGTTTTGGTTAGGGAATTTCGGGGGCGAAATTTCTTAAGAGGGGGAGAATGTAACAACCCGCATTCTGCGCATCGGAGGATCGTAGAATATTTATTTCTTTCTCATATGAAGTCGTATGGTCATGTAACTTTGGGAAACAACCATTAGAGTCATTTCCCATGTTCATGATTTTTGTCGATTTTTAAATGACCGTTTTACCCCCAGTTGGTACTGTTTCGGCCATAACTTTTGATTGGAAAGGAGTTTTGACCTGAAACCGCTTCCATTGGATTCAAATGATGTTTCTCTTTCCGTAGAGTGGTTACATTAGCCAAACGGACTTACCGTTTGGGAGATATGGCTGAAACAAGGTTTAGAAGGTGAAAAACAGCTAATTGGGCTTAACCGGGTGATTAGCAACTAGGCCCAATGGGGGATTTCAGAATTTGGGGTATTTAAGGGCTGCTAGGGTTAGGATTTCGGTTTTAGACTCATTTTTCCAGCCGCCACTTACCTCCTTCAAGCTCTAGCAATGGCCTCCACCTTCTAATTTCATCCCAAATCGTCTCTAATCACTTTCTAATCGAAGATTAAGCAAAACTTCATCAAATCAAGGGAGGGTAGCACCAAATCAGAGAGAGAGAGCTGCTGGAACACATAGGGATTGGATCCAAATCAGAGATTATTTCAGATCTAAAGTTTGTTTGTGGCTAAGGTGAGTGATTTGCATTGTTTTTCACTAATTATGGTAATTAGCGAAGATTAGCGAAATTATGGCTCAGAAAAATCTAGAAAAGTTCCTAAAATTCTAAAACATCATTTTATGTCTCTGATATGAATTTGGGTTAATTTCGACTAATTTTGGAAATTCCGGAATTTAGGGGATTAAGGGGTGATTAGTGATAATTAGCGAATTTATGCATGTTAAAAATCTGGAAAAAAATATTTATAAATTGCTAAGTATTGTTTTAGACCTCTGTTAGAAGTTTGGGTTAGTTTGGTTAAGTTTTGTTAATGCTATGCTTAGTTGTTCTTAAACATGCTTAAGGGGAAATATGGGATTTTGGCCATGTTTGATCCATTTTAACCCATCATATTGTTGTTTTGGTGTTTGAGGTCACTTCTACTTGTTGCTATGACTGTATGGTATGCTTTGTGATTTATTAGAATAGGTAGAATGGTCAAAAATGCCATCGAGTGGCGTAAGTTGCTTGCTGGAAGAAGTGCAGGAGACCGGATCGGATCGGATAGCCCGACCCGAACCGTTCATAAGACCCCGACCCGATCCGTCCATGGAAGGTGACCACGAGACGACTCCTTTCACCTGAAGTTCTTTGACCGATCCGATCGTGAACGATGGGACGATACGACTGGAGCATGGCCACGATCCGATGGAGCTGGAGCGCCACGAGCTAGAAGGAGCACGACCCGATCCGTATGGCGCGACTCGATCCGATGGAGGGAGCATGACCGACCCGATCCGAGATGCTTGGACTTGAAGTGAAGACCACGATTCGACCCGAGCGAGGGTGGTGACCACGATCTGAAGCAAGGTGAAGTGAAGACCGACCCGGATGAAGATGATGACCAATAACCCGAGATGCAAAGGTTGTCCAAATGGAAGTTAGAGCTCAGGATCCAGATGGGAACCAATGAGTTCACTTCGTGATTGGGCTTTGCTGCGGGACGTGTGCAAAGGGTTTGTCGGTATTCATAACTTTGGTTCACCACTAAAAGATGGATGGTGGGCTTGTAGTGATAGTTACACGGGATTGGATTCCGTTATGGCCCAAAGTATTATGTGACCAAAGTAGTGGATATCGTATGCTTTACGCACTGAGTGAGGGATGTGAGGATGATTGCTATGCTTGATTGTTGACATCACTATGACATGCACACCCCCACCCCTGTTATCTTTATACCATTTGAAAGGGCACCTTAGAGTGTTGTACAGTATATAGTGCTAACTCTTTGGTTGCAGGTCCAGGTTCAGGTATGATTGGATTATACCTGTTATTATTCTGTTTAGATGCTTATCGCTCATACCAGGCTTTATGTCTGACCCAGAGTTTTATGTCTCTTCTTATTACTCTGGGTGCTCACACGAGCAGACTAGAGACAGGTTAGCTGGTGGTGCGCAAGTAGCTGATCTGGAGATGAGCAGGAGGCTTCCACGTATGATATATAGATATTCTCCCTGTGTCGCTGGTGGTCGCTACTTGGGCATTAGTAGTGTACCTCTTTTACCTTGCTTTTGCTTTTGAGACAGTCTGAAAAGTTGTAATAATGTTGGCTTTGGATCATAAGCTGTACTTGGATTTTCCGCTGCTATGTTAGTTGTTTCAGCTTATGCACTGTCTCACCTGTTTTATGTCAAGTATGTTATTATTATATTTTGTTCTATGCGCTGTGAGACATTCTACAGGTTCCTTGATTATCCTATTCTCTTCTTTCTTTTTCTTCTGACGATCCGTCCCGTGCTAACTGGACATGTGTACAACGCACTTTTGGAGTATATGTCGGTTGGTGCGGAGCGGGCCGTCACAATTTGAATTCATAGTGCTTATGAATTTTTCTGGAATTATTTTAACCTTTTGGGATGACTACCTTCATGGGTAATGGAATTCGAGATTGAAATCTGGTTTTTATGATCTTGCGAGACGAAATTGGGATCTCACCTAGCCGTTGGTGTGATTTTTTTCATTTCGTGTCGGTTCTTGTGGTACCACTCCGTGGTATTATTTTTGGTTGTTACCTATTACTTCATTCTTAAGGAATTGCGAGGACGCAATTCTTTTAAGGGGGGAAGTCTGTAACAACCCGCTCATTCGACGATTTTAGATTTAAATATTTTATCTAAATATATCGTCGTATCTTATGTATCACTCAAAATGTCGTTTTTCACAAACGATAAAATTAGGACTCGGGACCACTTCCATTGAGTTCAAAACGTCGTTTACGACCTTTTTGGCTATATGCAACGATATGTTCCGAGCTTCGGAATTTTGGCACTTTGGGCTTGGGCTTGGTTAGCTAAACCTAGCTCACTCTATATAACCAAATCAGCCTCTCTTCCTCTCATTCTTTCCAAACACTCAAAGAAAATAGAAAATGGGGAAGGGAATGGGAAATAGAAATTCCTTAAGCTAGGGCCCTTAATCTAGAGCTCAATTCTTGTACAAATCCAATTCTATGACATGGGTAAGCTCTCTACTCTCCCTCTCTACCTTTCTCTCCTCTCAATTTCGGGTTTTTATGATGTTCTAACATCCATGAGTTTGTATGTGGGTTTATATGGTGATTAGAGAGGAGTGATTGAAGAAAGAAAGCTTCTTTGCTTGGATTTGTGCTTGTCCTTCCTTGTTGGAGCTTGTTTTTGTCATTCAAGAGCCAAAGGTGAGTTCTTTTTGAACTCACATCTATGCCACAAGCCATTAGCTTGTACAAGTGTAATTTAGTGTTCATATGAGTTTGCATGTGCTAGTGAATTGGTTATGTTAGTGTAACTTAGCCGATTTCATGTTTTTATGTTTCATTGAGTTGAAAATTATGATAAGGATTGTCGACAAAATCTAATGCATATGCTATGAGTTGTTTTGGTGATATTGTGAGTTTCCATTGTCATCCCGGCAAGTTCTAAGACTTCACAACTCGCTTATATCGCATTCGTTTGCTTTGGTTTGGAATTTAGTTCACCTTTGAACTTATAATCAAAATCATTGCAATCTTATGAATACTTGTTCATGTGTGTGAATTTGGTGTTTATGAGTTGCTTCATTGAGGTATAGACACCCCATTTGCATGTATGTAACATCATAGGCCTTCGGGCATTGGCCGATATCGTTTTGAACATGTTTTCTAGGTAAAATGGTAAAAAAATTGACGATTAACAGCTGGTCGGTTGTTAACGGCCGAAATATGCACCCATATTCGGTTATTAACAACCGAACAGAGAAAAATGGTAAAAATTTGACGTTTAACAGCCGGTCGGTCGTCAATGGCCGAAATTTGCACCCAGTTTCGGTTGTAAACGGCCGAAATATGCACCCAGATTCGGTTGTGAACAATCGAACAGAATTAATATGCTCATATCTTTTTCATACGAACTCGGAATTCAACGAAATCAGGTGCGTTGGAACCATCTCGACGATAGCTTTCCAATGAAACTAATTTGGAGTTCATCATAAATTATGGCGGAGGAAAACATTGTTATGGAATCCTTCTTGGCTCTTCCCTGCATATCGATGGTCTTTGAATTCACCGGAGATCATCGTAACACCGTGCGCTCTATTTTGTATATCGAATTTATTCGATACTCGGGTAATATGATTCACGACTCTAAAGCATGAATTATAGACTTGATATTCTTCGAGTCCATTTCGATGTGGTTTAAAACCTTCGGGTGCTGGTTTGGGATTTCAGTTCGTTCATTGATAGAAGTTACAACTGTTATCCCTTGAATTCTTGTATGTTGTTGTAATATGAGTTTACAATTTATGATTTTTTAGTTCCCTTCGCTACGGCGACGGTTTTTATGAATGATTGAACCACAATGGATAATGGGGTTTTATATTTTCAACGGGCATCGAACCAACGTTTAATCAGTTTTAAAATTCAAATCCTTTTAAAATTAATTTGGTTTCTAAACCCGGTTCTGATTCTATTGATTTATATACGATTCCTTATCCTATCGATCGGACGAGAAATTTAGTTTATTTACCTTAGTAAAACTGAGGACTATGACCCCTTACATGTTTACTTCAGCGAATAATTCTTGGACTCGTGCGTTCGAATATGTGTGGTGATTTTCTCTGTTTTGAATAGAAACCAATTACGGGTTCGTAAATATTCGAGAATAGCATGTGGTTATGGGACATGTCGCTATTTCCTTATATTAACTAGCTCGGAGTAATTTCTGTTCACCTGGATCGATGTGATCCTTTATGACTTGTGTTTTGTGGTCCTCGATCGCCCGAGTGGGATTTACGATTCTTGGATTTCACCTATGGGACTTCGGTCCAACCGTCATGATTTATGATTTGAGAATGAACTAACAACGGGTTAGTAAATATTCGAGAATAGAGAGTGGTTATGGGACATTTAGCTATTTTCTTATATTAACTACCTCGGTGTAATTCATACTCACCCGGATCCATGGTATCTGCCTCTATGACATAGTTGTTTGGTTCGCGATCGCCCGAGTGGGAAATTACGATTGTGACCTCCATATATGGGACTTCGGTCCAACTTTCTATGATTTTCTATGATTCATGTTTTCCTCTACCGGGGTCACGACCCGGCTTCATGGGGAGCTTCGGCTCAAACCTATGGGTTCGCTACCTAGAGATCGTATCTCATCTATGAACAGGCCTGCCCCCTTTATGATGTTTTCTATAGATTTCACGGTTTTTGTGTTTCTCTCTCCGGGGTCACGACCCGACACCGTAATGAGCTTCAGCTCCACAAAATGGGTTCGCTACCCAGAGATCGTATCTCATCTATGAACAGGTCTGCCCCTTTTATGATGTTTGATTTATGATTTATGATCTATGATTTATGATTACTTTGATGCTATGCGCGTCAATTTGATTTATGATATATGATTACTTTGATGCTATGCACGCCAATTTGATTTATGATTTATGATTTATGATTACTTTGATGTTATGCGTGTCGATTTGATTTATGAATTTATACTTTATGATTTATGTTTGGCATTCATATGTCATTTCCTATTGTGTGCTAATATTTGAATGTTGCATTCTACATTAGCTAAGAGATTATTTAGAGATAGTTGTGTTGACATGCCATGTTTCATATTTAGTTATGATTAGATGTTATTAGTAGAATCATGTCATCCTGCGTTATATCTCTTATTATCTCAGTTTATTTGATGAGTACAGCTAGAGTGATCTGTTTATTGTTTATTTTCTTATAAATAATGCTCGGTTCAGGCCGAGTCATTTTAGGTGCTCCTTTGGGTCTCATCGCAGGATCGATCTTCCGCTTTCATCTTGCTACTCTGTCTCTGCAGTTTTATGTACTTTTGTACCTATGACATTATCTATCATAGTGTACATATTCTTTTATTTAGATCATGGTGCATGTATTAGTGGATCTTTGTTGACCACTAGCTTGTTGTACACATTCTTTGTTTATTCATATCCGTTCCGCCTTTGTGATATGATTATTCTATGTCTGGCTATGAGATATACCATATTTATATTATTGTTGTTGTCTATTTTATACTGCTTTCCGGATTGCATATAGCCATTGTGTAGTTGCCCTATGTGCCGAATGGTCATGTCGAAATTTTAATCGGTATCAGAATTCGATGTGCATTCCTCACATGGAGTAATTATACAATCGGTCGCTCTTCACAAACCTCATTCTCCGTTATGGTCTACGACATTTCTCTGAAATGAACTGGGCGATAGTGGGTATAGAGGTGGGGCGTTATAGAGGGAGACTGTTAATACATATGGAATTTAAAAGGCTTTGCCGTTATTCCATTTATATTATTAGTCGGGTACGGAAATTGATATCGATTATAAATTGATTTGCTTTTCCGTGAAGATTCCATAATTAATGGAATGGATTTGGGTTTATCGTGAACTGTGTTTTAAAAGACATTAGTTCTTTAACCCAGTAAAAGACAGGATTACATGTCGGTCATTGTATTTCGAACTGTATGGTTGATCTCTGCTAAATATATATCTGTTTGGCGGAGGAGAATTTATTCCCTTACTTAACGCCCTTCTCTGAGACGTACGAGCTCAGAGGTTATATATCGGCAGAAATCAATAATACGGTGTAGATTGTCGATGCGACATGTTTGATTTTCCAAAGTTAAATAATCATTAATATTGATTTTTGGGAAGATTAAAACCAAGAGGAGTTGTAATGAATCTTTAATTAGATTGAAATGTGAATTGATAATTTAAATTATCAAATTTGGGAAATGATCGAGAATGGAGTATCACCAGTTTTGCTCCTAGCGATAGTTGAATCTTTAATTAGATTTGAACGTGAAATGGTAATTAAATTTACCGATAACGCCGTGGTGTTAGTTATGGGGTAATGCCAGTTTTACTCCATGAGATGAATAGGTGGGGATTGGGAAATAAAATAAATAATTACTTCGGTAAAGTTCGCTAATCCCGACTAGTTTGGAAAACCTTAATTTGGTTTGAAATGATATCCAAAGGAAGATTAAAGAATAAATTTTAAAGAATTTATCTTTGATAAAATTAATGGGAACCTATTCCCTAAAGATGTGAATATTTAAATAAAAGAATATTCATTATTTGAATGAGGCGTATGTGTGTTTTCATAACACTCGTTTATTATATACGCGAGTTATTCGGAAAGGTCGGGTTTATACCCATTCTGAATAACTGATTCGACGATAGGTTGACGATAAAGACGGTGGTTGAAGACCGAAGGTCTTCACATCGTTTGGATGATTACTGATGTCTTGATTGGGCCGTACACCCAAGCCGAGATAATAAGTGGTGATCATCCAGACGTATTTGGAGATCGACGGATATGCGAGGTATAAGGTGCCTCCGGTTTCGTTCAGACCCAGAACAGACTTGTAAATGTATTGTGTGTCAAACATTGGATTTTATTCTGTGTTGATTGATTTCTATTAAATATATATCTGTTTGGCGGCGGAGAATTTATTCACTTGCTTAACGCCCTTCTTTGAGACGTACGAGCTCAGAGGTTATATATCGATAGATATCAGTCACATGGCATGAATTACCTGTGTGGCATGCTGAGATGTAATGATCAAGGCTTCTGTTGAAAAGAAGAGTCTCGTGGTTGATGATCAAAGCACGGCTTTAGTACAGCGTAGCTTTGTGTATTGCGTTAATTCGTGAGCCTCACACCTCGATATGAGTTAAAAACGGGATACGGATCGCTGGGAGAACACAATGTTTCTTTCTAGTTATGGGTGGTGTCAGCGTTTTACTAGCCCTGACATCGTTGTTTATTATACCCTTGTGGATGTTGGAATGCGAGGCGCCTCGGATATATCGGTCTCTTCGGAGCCGATGGATATAGGTCCGATAGGACCGGGAAACATGTGTTCAGGAATAACCAATCCTCAAACGTAACGGAGGACCGGCCCAGCCGATTCCAAGAGCTACCCAGAGTGTGTAGTCCTGGGGCATTTGCTAGAGTGTCTCGAAGCGTGAGGAGCTTGCCCCTTGCCTCAACTCATGACGGAAATCCAATTTCCAATACGTGACATTTCGGTTTTGATTGTAGAGCCTAGTATTGGCGACATGATAGATGGTACCCATGCCGCCTATGATTGATACATTTATATTTGAAGTTGTTTTCAAACACTTTACATTATAATAGTATCAAAATGATTTGTTTTAAATGTATCAAACATTATTTGGCTATTATAAGGGAAAACCCTATCCTCCGGCTTGCATTGCATTGTGTGATGGGACCTGGGTCTTATAATAGCTTCATTTTCCTAAAAATCATTGCGTTGTTTTGTTATATGCACTGATATTCTTGGGACGAAACCCGTTCCGTGTTATACAGCGTGGTCCCTTGAATTACTCTCTTTTAAAGTAAAGTTTTAAATAACTGTTTTAGTTCTCACACCAGTCACATGACTGACCTGGGGTTTATTGTTTTAACCTAAACTCTAGGTGCCCCTATTTCCACACGGGCAGCTAGTAGTTTTGGTTTTGCAGATTTATATTCACAAGAACCTGGTTTGCGGCTGGAATGATATCCGGAAAGCTCTATATCTGTATATTCTTTTCAGTTGTGTTTTGTATTATTTTTCCTCTGCAGTATTGTAATTTAAAAACTCTGTTATTTACCGAATGTATTTTATTTACTCATACTCTGTATATTCTTGTATTCTGATGGAATTGAAGCAATGAAATGTTCTTCTGTTTGTGTTCTGATTTGTCGTGTTCTCAACTCAATCCGTGCTTTCCTTCACAGGGAAGTTCGGGTCGTTTCATTGTATTATCACTATATATTTGATAGTTCGTTATACAAAATTCAATACAAATCATCCAATCAGGTACACATGACATAGCCAATGTTAAATATATATGTTAAACGAATAAAAATGCAAAACTTTATAATGATAGATAGGATAATTTATGCTGCTAGTACGAGGGAAGAGATGTATAGAAATAGGACTTACAGAAACCAAAATGTAAAATATGATCAATGAGGATAAAAACATTTAATGACACACCAACGTAGGAGTGATTAGTTCAACCAATTTTTAAAGCATCTAGTGTACTTTCTAACATGAATACAATATTACAGAACAAACAGAATGCTTAAAGGTTAATTTGGGCTGAGTGGAAAATTTACACCAGAGCACTTGTGAAATGCGCCAATGTAATTTATAAGGGGCGCATTTCATAAATATGCTCGGTATTTTTTTAAACCAATGGCCAGCTAATTGCGAAGCTAGCCAAAATTAACCTACAATTGTAACTAGTTTTCAATCTTGCATATTTATGCCATTACTTTTAAAACCTACCCTACCTTAAAAATTTGAGCATATAATTAGGAACAAAACCGATACTCTTGTAGCATAAAAATTATACACATTTCATATTTAATATAAGAAAAAATGACACTTAGAATATTTTATAAGGAAAAATAATACTCTTGTAGTATAAAAACTGATACCATGCACCTGAACATATTAGAATGTATTATTATTGTAGTAAAACTGATATCACATGCAGAGCTGATACACCTGGACGCATTAGAATGGTTTATTATTTTTCTTAAACTGATACCACAACACATGCAAAACTAAGAACAAATTTCTGGACGCATTAGAATATTAAAAAAAAAAAAGCGATACTATGTAACATGCATAACTAATACCATGTTTCTAAAACACTAAAATATTTTATATTATTACTAAAAGTGATATAACAAATCATGCATAACTGATACCATACATCTACACATGTGTAGCTAATACGGATACCACAAAACATGCATAATTGATACCATACACATGAACAAGTTAGAATGTTTTATTATTTTACTGACACTAATACCACAACACATACAATACTGATACCTAGCAATGTGTACTTGCAAAATTGATATCACAGTACATCCAAAACTGATACCGGACAATGTAAACCTATATGTACATTAATATGAATGTAGCTGTATATTCAAAACTGATACGCACTTATATTATAATGTATTTTTGTTTACATTCATATACAGTATACCTAGCACTTTTATCTAAAAACGATACTGATTTTTTTTAATACGTTAGGATGATGATTTTATGAATCTTTGTCTACGAGAACAAAAAGCAATGGCAACAACAAATAAAAACAAAGATGTCACTATAGTAGAAGACGTAAAAACCTAAAATTACATGTAGATGTAGTCGTGAAGCTATATACCTGAGTATAAAACCTTCAAAAGACAAGAAAATACCGAATAAAAAGCAATTAGACTTATTGAAAAGTACATACTTCTACAAAAAAATTCAATGTCTTCTACCAAGGAAAAATATGTTTGAAAGAATGTAAAAAGCACTAGGAAAATTTGTATGTTGTCTATAGTTGCTATTTACCTTATCAAGAAGCTTTCATGTTTGGTAAAGAAGAACTGAAAATAACGGCAAAAGTCATAAGCTTATTATTTTATATGCCTTTAGATGGAAAGAATATTGAACCCACACCGAAAATGACAAACATAACAATTCCTCCAGAATGCAAGGATTTCGCAGCAAGAATTTTGGAGCAGCAACATTCATTACAATCAAGCAGGAAACTTCCAAAAAAGAGAAGCAACGTGACGAATACCTATCAATACTCTTCATAATGGAGATATTACTAACCTTTTTCTTCCCCAACAACCAACAAAAACTAAGAGGCTATTTGTGGTTCTTATATGATTTTGAAACGATGAAGACAGTCTCTTGGTCATAAGCAATCCAATTTTTTTTACCAAGTGTAACGACCCGGAAAATCTGAACCAATTTAAATTTTTTAAATTGGCTATTTCAGTGGATTTTAAATATTTAAAATAAATATTTTAAATAATAGTGATGAAATGTATGTTTGAATCGATATTTGAAATTGAATATAATCACTTTGAATTATAAACAGGGCCTGAAATGGCACGGTAGTTTCAAATTTGAATTCAAACTTTGACTGACTGTCCCGGGTGCAAAACAAAACGGATTTGAGTGAAACCAAAAATATTTAAATCTGTTGGTGAATATCTTTCTAACGAATCTGAAAAATCAAAGTTTCATAGCGGGAAGCAAAAGTTATGGCCAA
This sequence comes from Allium sativum, assembly GCA_030737875.1. NCBI lineage: Eukaryota > Viridiplantae > Streptophyta > Magnoliopsida > Asparagales > Amaryllidaceae > Allium > Allium sativum. The sequence continues at coordinate 374,622,629 of CM060909.1, read as the reverse complement.
ATGAATTTTCAGAAAGGTCGCTATGGAGTTTATATAGCCCGTGAAAATGGCCATTTTGCAAACGAGCTCGGAATTCGATGAAACCACTTTTGTTGGATCCAGGATGTGAATTTATTACTAGGTTTCAAATTTCATAATTTTTGAAGCTAGTATGTGAGCGTGGCAAAGAAAAATGTGTTTTGGTCAATTATAGTTAAATTGGATCGACCAGAAAAGGGCCATTTTGCAAACGGACTCAGAATTCGAAGAAACTAGTTTTGTTAGGACCGTATCGTCAAAACATAGCTAGATTTATTTTTCGGGAATTTTTAGAATCAGTATGTGGCCCCGGCAAATTGAAATGTACGTTCAAATTAATTTTTTTATATTTTAATTTGAAGGAAAACTGACTGAAACATTCGAATGGGCCTACGAAACATATCCCATTGTGTTCGGAATGGGGGTATTTAGCTAGGAATGACAGTCGTTGGGTTTGAATTGAAGTTCGTTTGTAAAAACCCTAATTTTTGAAATTATAAAACCATCGGCCAATCAAAATTTTATATTCATTAAAAAATAAAAAATAAAAAAAACACGGAAACCCCCCAGGCATCGCGATCGATGACGGAAAAAGCTCCGTTCTTCTTCCCCATTTTCCGGCCAAACCCTTCACCAAAACCCTATGCCCCTTCACAACTTTTTGAAGCCCTCACTCCCATCTTCAAATCAGTACCGAGTTCGCAACCTATCGTCTCTCCACTGTTGAGATCCAACATGTTGAAGTCGGCGCCTTTGAAGTGCCGCGCCGCCGTGCTCCGGCTGTCGATCTGCACCAAACTGCCAGGCGTGGGTGCGGCCTTCCCTCCCCTTCGTCGTGGTATACTTCGATCTTAACATCAAGCAAAGGATTTGAAGCAAAATCGTGACCTAGTTCGGAACCATTTACTGAGGTAACGACCTGAGTTTTAAATATAAGGTTTTAACACATTAAAACCGTCGCGAAGTTAGTTAACTTATAAAAATCGTATCTTTTTCGTTCCTTGTCGAAATCTAATGAAACAAGAGACATCGGGACCTTGAGGACCTCTTCTACATTTTAAAAGAGACCGCATATTTTTCTGAGCCTTCTGCTATTTTTGGTGGAGTGGAACCCAATGTGAGATTTCTAATTTATAAACGATATGGAAAACGACGATGTATAAATTATATGGTCGATGTATGACTTATATAAGCATTGTACACCTCATGTATAAGCGTTGAATAGGTTGTACGTTCGATGTATAAGTTATATATGCGTTGTAAAAATTATATATGTGTTGAAATAGAAGTGAAATGCTTATATAATATATATATATATGTACGCCCCTCGTCCACAAACCATGGACGATATTTATTGATTGTGATTGGTGTGAAAATTGGTTGATAGCGAATGGTTGATTATAACTGTTTGTGGTTGAAATTGATTGATTGTGGTTGAAAAATACCCGTGTGTGGTTGAGAAATATTTGGTTGAAACCACATAGGATTAGTTTGTGGAAATGAAAAAATATATACATGCCGCCTACGTGCGAACTAGATGCATGATTCCCCATTGTCAAAAGCTGCGAGGCTTTAAGGTAGAGCGATGAGCCGTACTAGGGACGGTCCCGGTTTTAACTACCCTGCCGTTATGCTGCCGAAATTTTGAATAATATTCATGTGTTAGAATTATTTTCCCGTGTTGAAACTATATTCGTGTGTTGAATAGAAATTCATCTATTGAACGACATTCATGTTTTAAATAAATTGTTTTGCAATATAAAAATCACCTTTTTATCTCTATATATAAACTATAGAAAACCTTCATGTGTTGAATGGTATTCGTGTTTTAAATATAAAAATCACCTTTTTATCTATATATATAAACTATAGAAAACCTTCAAGTTTTGAATCGAAATTCATTCGTTGAATTGAAATTCGTGTGTTGAATGGTATTCATATTTTGAAAGAAATTGTCTTATAATAAAAAATCCTATTTTTATCATCAATATGAACTATATAAAATACTCTTGTTTTGAAATAAATTGTTTTATAATAAAAATCATATTTTTATTACCTATATGAACTATATAAAATAATCGTGTTTTAAATAAATTGTTTTGCAATAAAAATCACCTTTCTACTGTACACATGAGTTGTTAAAAATAGTGAAGTGTCGAAGTGAATGTTTGTTGGATAAAAATATCATTTTTATCAAATATATGAAAAGAATATAGCTTTGAAATCGAAGAAACAATATATATATATATAAATAGAATTGAAATATATCGAATAACGAAGCTGCAGTTCGTGTTTTGAAACTGTGATTTCAAACGATTAGTGTGGGAGATCCGACCATCGGATTTTCCCGAAACCGCAACCGTTGGGTTCGCTTTGGAAATATCTTTCCAACGGCACTAACTTTGTAAAAATCCAACGGCTGGATTGTCTGGAATGTTTAATTCAAATCTGAAGAAAAACAGCGCCAGAATCGATTATATATATATATAATTATATTAAATCGAATAACGACGCTGCAGTTCGTATTTTGAAATCGAAACTTCAAACGATTATACCGGATGATCCGACCATCGGATTTTCCCAAAACTGGAACCTTTGGATTCGTTTTGAAAAGATCTTTCTAATGATGTAAATTTTGTGAAGATCCAACGGTTAGATTTTCAGATATGTGTAAATCAAATCTGAAGAAAAACAGCGCCACGGCCGCGTTATGGCCCGAAGCGTCATTTGAATAAATTGGCTATTTTAAAATAAATAAAAATAGTGATAAATCGTTATAAAATATTATAAACGATATGGATGTGAAATTTAGAAATTAACTGAAGGTTGGCTAAGTCGAATGGTTTCCTGGGTTTTGATCTGATGTTGGTTTCGGCCTTCGGGGTTAATATTTGGGAAATCGTTCTCTTACTGATTTACGGATAGTGACTAATGAATTGAAATGATGTGTATGTTGTGTTTGTGTTGCACTTGTTTATTATATACGCGAGTTGCTCAGAAAGACCGGGTTTATCCCATTCTGAAAAACTGAACTGACGATAAGAAATCGAAGATGAAGACGGTGGTCGAAAACCGGAGATCTTCACCTCGTTTGGGTGGTAACTGATGTCCTGATTGGGAGGCACCCCGAAATATGGATAATGAGTGGTGATCGTCCAGGTGTACGTGGAGATCGATGGGTTTGCGAGGTATATAGTGCCTCCTGTTTCGTTCAGACCCAGAACGGACTTGCAAATGGACTGAGTGTTTGACATTGGAATTCATTATGTGTGATTGATAGCCATCAGTTACATGGCGTGAATTGCTTGTGTCGCATGCTAAGATGCAGTGATCAGGGCTTCTGTTGAAAAGCAAAGTCTTGTGGTGGATGATCAAAGCACTGCATGTGTGGCGTAACTTTGTGTATAACGTGAATTCGCGAACCTCACACCCCAGTATGGACCAGAAACGGGAGAAGGACCTCAGGGAGGACATGCGTTTCTTTCTAGGTAGAGGTGGTGTCGGTGCTTAAACTGGCTGACATTTATATTATTTTCACCTATGTGTTTGTTGCTGTTGCGAGGTGCCTCGGTTATATCGGTCGATCCAGGACCGATGGAGTCATTCGTTGGCTCATTTACGCCCCAAAGGGCGGGGAAACGTATTGTTAAGGCACTATAATCCACTCCGTGTGGACCGACCCTGTCGCTCCAAGGGGCAGTTGCGGCTGTTCCGGAGGCTCGGGCTAGAGAGTCTCGAAGTCGGTAAGGACTATCTTTTGCCTTGGTTCATGACGGAAATCCAATTTCCAAATACGTGACTGTGCAGTTTTGATTGTATACCTATATTTGGCGACATAGTGGCATGGGACGCTCATGTCGTCTATGATTGATACTTATGATTTGAAATTGTTTTTGAAACATATAAACACTAGTAGTAATATCAAATGCTTTTGTTTTTATTCGTATCAAGCATATTTTAGCCATTATAAGGTAAAACTCTATCCTCCGGTTTGCGTTGCATTATGTGATGGGAACTGAGTCTTATAATGGCTTCATTTTTATAAAAAGCATTGCGATGTTTAAAAGATTTACTTGTTTTTAAAACACTGGCAATCCAATGGAGTAAACCCGCTCCGCGAAAGTGGCGTGGTCCTGTGATTAGCCATATTATGAATGTGTTAATTAGATTTCTCATACCAGTCCCATGACTAACTCGTAGTTTGTTTCACTTGCAAACTCGGGTGCCCCTTTTTCTACACGGGCAGCCTTGTATTCAGGTTTTAGCCGGCTCTTTCTGGATAGCTGGAGCTGAAGATGGATTCTATCATTTATCTCTTTTTATGCTGTTCAGCTCCTATTGTACATATTATGTTTGTTTTTCGCTGTTGACATTTATGTATAGCTGAACTGTATTTGTACTAAGTATGATCCTGTATACTGTGCAACTCTGATGATTACGTTTATCCAGTGATTATTTGTTCATTATCTAGTGTATTTATTTATTCCTGTTCTGCTATTATCTGTTTCTGTGTTATATTCCAAAGATTACCCTTGTAGCCGTCAGTACGGGATTTGGGGTCGTCACAACGTGGTATCAGAGCTTTGGTTAAGCTTAGTGCTGGAATATAACATATTAACGAACTCGTCAGAAATAGAACCAGTAGTGTTCAAGGACGGGTAACTCATTACAGATAGGATCAGTAATATCCTAGTATGAGTAAAGCAGAATGAAATACACTACAGTAGACACATTTACATTCAAGTATTTGTCTCTATATTTTGAAATATCTTTTCTGTTGACCTGACACTTTGTCTGCTAATTGCAGACGCTCTAGAAAATGAGTGAAAGGAACAGAAGAAATAATCGAATGGCTCGACAAGCTAATGAGCCAGTTGTGCTCCCGCAGCCAGAATCAGATATAGATATTCTATTCAAGAGATTTCGAAATCTGGGTGGATCACCATTCTTAGGCAAAGAGTCCATTATGGAAACACAAGCTTGTATTCGTTCAGCTGAGAAAATCTTTGATGGTTTAAAGCTGAGAGATGATCAGAAAAGATTACTGGCTTCTTGGGCGCTCAAAGAAGAAGCTTTGTTTTGGTGGGATTCGACTATCAAAGATAATCCAGAAGATGATATCACCTGGGATAGATTTAAAGTGATTTTCCTAGAAAGATTTACCCCTCCTGAAGCAACTGAGCGGTTATGTGATGAATTCTCTTATCTGATACAAGGTGATATGACCATTCCAGAATATCATAAGAAATTCAACGAACTTTCTCACTTTGCTCCTCATCTGATTCAAGATCCAAAGAGGAAGATTCTGAAGTTTATTCATAGCCTTCAAAGAAAATATCAGAATAGTGTAATGAGGAATGTGAAGCTTCCTTTTTCTGAAATGATATACATGGCTTATCAGTATGAGAATCTCGACAAGAAAGGTATGTTGCAGTACGAAGAGGAAGTCAGTCCTAATAATAAAGTAGAGTCTGAAACTGATCATCCTGAGGCCAGTACGATGTCTGAGGTCAGTAAGAAGTCTAAAGTCAATCGAAAAAGGGCCAAATCTGAGAAAGAACCAGTAACGGCTGCCACATGCTCAAACTGCAATAAGCAAGGACACTTGTCAATAAGTTGCAGATCTCTGAAGAAACAAAGAAAAGAGGGATCTAAGCCTAATAAGAAGTTTCAAGAGACCAGAGAATGCAGCATTTGCCATCGGTTTAGCCATGTAAAGCAGGATTGCCGGCAGTTAAAGGCAACCAAGGAGGCTCAGGTAAATGAAGTGGCAGAAGTGCCTGCATCTCCGTCTGCTCTGGAAAGGGCTGATGTTTTGGAAGGCACACGCTTAATGTCAAAAATATTCCAGTTAAAGTACTGTTTGATATAGGCGCGTCGCGAAGCTTTATTGCAAAGAATGCGCTTAAGAAGCTGGATTTGAATTTGAAGAAGCTCAAAGAACCCATCACTGTCCATAATCCGGTTGGAAGTTCTCTCGATCTTAGCTGGATTTGTGCGGTGCCAGTCTCTTTTTCCTATTATAAATTCCCTACTATCTCTATCATCAAGAATTTTACTGAATTCGATCTCATTCTGGGATTGGATTGGCTAACCAAATATGAGGCAGAGGTTAGATGCGCCGAGAGTGTTGTTAAGGCAAAGGCCCAATCAAGGAATTATACAACCATACCATGCGAAGGTCCAAATTCAAATAGAAAAGACTTCTGGGCAGCTTTAGATGTTTCTCCTGCTCAAATAGAAAACATCCCTGTCGTCACAGAGAATATTCCCGACCTCATCAAAGATATTCCTGTCGTAAAGAATTATGCAGATGTGTTCGAGGAAGTCGTTAGTCTACCTCCGCAGAGAGAAATTGATTTCAAACTTGCTTTAATTCCGAATGCAAGGCCAGTAGTGCACGCTATTCGGAGGATGACCCTAAAGGAGAAAGAGGAGTTAGATAATCAAACTCGACAGCTCGTATGGAAGGGTCTGATCAGGCCTAGTTTCTCTGATTGGGGAGCAGCAGTGGTGTTCGTCCCAAAGTCTGACGGTACTCTGCGACTATGTGTGGATTATCGTGACTTGAATAAACAGACAATAAAGAATAAATATCCATTGCCGCGAATCGATGATTTATTGGATCGTCTGAATGGAGCACAAGTATTTTCAAGGATGGACCTAGCTACAGGCTTCCATCAGCTTCGTATTGCCGAAGAGTGTGTTCCAATGACAACATTCAGAGGTCCAGACTTATTCTATGAGTGGTTAGTAATGCCATTCGGCTTATGTAACACTCTAGCTTACTTCGTCGATTTGATGAATAGAGTGTTCAGAGGAGTCCTGAATAAGTTTGTTTTGGTTTTTATTGACGATAATCTAATCTTCTCTAAATCAAAGGCCGAACATGAAAAGTATTTGGAACAAGTTCTAGTAATTCTGAGAAGGAATGTATTGAAAGCTAAATTTTCCAAATGTATATTCTGGCAAGATGAAGTAAAGTTTCTTGGCCACGTCGTATCGAAAGAAGGAATTGCTGTGGATCCAAGTAAAATCACAGCTATTCAAAACTGGAAACAGCCTAGTACTCCCACAGAAGTCTGCAGTTTTCTTGGATTGGCTAGTTATTATCGGAAGTTCATTAAAGATTTTTCGAAGATATCTAGTCACTTAACGAAGCTTACAAAGAAGCACTCAAAATTCAAGTGGACTCCAGAATGTGAGGAGGCTTTTGAAGAGCTAAAGTTAAGATTAACAACGGCTCCAGTGTTAACAATAATCGACGGCAATCAAGATTTAAAAGTATGGACAGATGCCACTAGAGAAGGCCTTGGTGCAGTGTTAATGCAAAGTGGTCAGGTTGTTGCTTATGCTAGCCGTCAGCTGAAGCCACATGAAAAGAATTACGTAACTCATGATCTTGAGTTGTTGGCTATAGTATTTGCTTTGAAAGTCTGGAGACACTATCTTCTGGGTGAGAAATTCGAACTGTTTACAGATCATCAGTCGTTAAAGTACCTGTTCACCCAGAAAGACTTAAATCTGAGGCAGCAACGTTGGCTAGAGTTCCTTGCAGCATATAATTTTGAGATTCTATACACTCCAGGGAAAGCCAATGTCGTCGCCGGTGCGCTAAGTAGAAAGAATGTTATGATCGCCAGTTTTATCATTGCGACTTCCTTGATTGACAAGATATCTACTCTCCAAAAAAACGACAAATTTATTAAAGGGATGAGCCAGCGGATTCGTGAAGGCAATGCTTCAGATTTCCAGCTCGATAGCGAAGGGATTCTGAGGTTACAAGGACGAATTTGTGTTCCAGAAATTCCTGAACTCAGAAGAGACGTGCTTGATGAATGCCACAAATTTAAGCTCAGTATCCATCCGGGTGTGAATAAAATTTATAACAATATCAAGCGAACATTCTGGTGGAAATCGCTGAAAAGAGACATCTCTATATATGTTAGAAGGTGCCCAACTTGCCAGCTAGTCAAAAGCGACCAACAAAAACTTGCTGGATTGTTGCAACCGCTAGACGTTCCAGGTTGGAAGTGGGAACATATTTCCATGGACTTCATAGATGGTTTGCCCAGAACCAGAAAAGGAAATGACAGTATTTGGGTGATCATAGATCGCTTCACGAAGACCGCCCATTTCATACCTGTCAAATCAAACAAAACTGCTCAGAGTCTGGCGCAGATATACTTCAAGGAAATTGTTAGACTACACGGAGTGCCGATCAGTATAGTTAGTGATAGAGATCCGATATTTACTAGCAAATTCTAGGAGGCAATTCAAGTAGAGCTGGGAACGAAGCTGAATTTGAGCACCACTTATTATCCTCAGACAGATGGTCAGACTGAGAGGGTGAATCGTATACTAGAAGATTTATTGCGGGCTTGTGTTCTAGATTTCGGTGGATCATGGGAAGACCATTTACATTTGGCTGAATTCTCATATAACAACAGCTACCAGGCAAGTCTGACAATGTCACCATTCGAAGCATTGTATGGTAAACCGTGCCGATCTCCTGCTTGTTGGGTCGAACCAGGCAATAGACTTGTATTGGGCCCTGATATGATCCGAGAAGCTGCCGACAAAGTCGATTTCAATAAGAAACGATTACTCGCCGCTCAAAGCCGCCAAAAGAGCTATGCTGATAGGAGAAGAAGAGATATATCATTTGCTGTTGGCGACTATGTATATTTGAAAGTATCGCCGATGAGAGGAGTTATCCGGTTCGGTAAAATTGGGAAGTTGGCGCCCAGATTCATTGGCCCGTTTCCTATTCTTGAACGGATTGGAACTCTCGCTTATAGGGTTCAATTGCCTGATTGGTTGCCTGGAGTGCATGATGTATTTCACATATCTCAATTTCGAAAGCATGTTCATGACCCAGACTTGGTTGCGGAAGAGGCCACACAGCAAGATATTGAAATTACTCCAGAATTGGCTGTGAGAAGATAGCCGCTAAAGATCATCGGTAAAGAAACCAAGGAGCTGAGGAACAAAAAGGTTCACTTAGTCAAAGTGCAATGGAGTGGAGATCCGCGAGATTGTACTTGGGAAACTGAGGAGAGCATTCAGAAAGCCTATCCTAGGTGTCGAGTGGATATCTCCGATTGACTCCGGTGCAAGGTACATTTACCATACTTTGCATTACCGTTTAGTCCTCTACTTTGTTGTTCTTTTCTTTCCATGGATGTGCACCTTTAATTCTATAGTCTGATTAATTTAAAAAGAGTGTATGAATTAATTGGTATGATTTTAAAAAGTTAAAAACAAATTGATTGTTGTTTTCATTGTGTGATAGTAGATTTGATTAATTAAAGTATTAAAACGATAGTTAATTTAATCAATATGAGAATGAATGGTAGAATTTATTCGATTAAATCACACGTTGAACTGATATGAAATTAATTAGAAATATATACATGTGCATTATATATGTTTGAACGGGTAAATGGATTAGCTGTTGAGTAAAGATTTTATTTGCGTGCCCGACAAATAGGTAAACCTTAATGAGTTGGATGCGCACTTTTACTATTATATCAACTCCTGTGAATGCCATTGGATGCGGAGTGCTGGTTATTCTGCGTGTAAGTAATAAATGTCGCCATAGGATAGTAACAATTAAATTTGAACTACACTACATGACATACTTCTTGAAGATAGGCATACTTCATCATATACCACATAAGCATTTGGAGCTTGTGTGACGAGGTTGAAGATTTACCATACGAGCGAGAGGCTTATATGGCGATGACTATATTTTACAGGTTGAACTGATTACTGATATGGACCATATAAAATGTAACGATAAAATTGAAGATTAATAAAAACCCCACACGGGTCTGGAGTTGACAATAATCACGTCTCTCTAGTCATTAGATACGACACATGGATTATGTATTTACCACACGGGACGAGGTGACGAGGATTTATCCTCTGGAGCAATTAAAATACACACTCCCTCAGGCTTTGACAGGGTGACGAGAATTTATTCTCTAGAGTTATTATCAATACACGCTCCCCTGTAAACACCAGAATATATCACTATAAATATATGTATGCTTTATAGGATTTATTGGGTACCTAATACGGCCCAATAAATTTCCAAACCCTTCCCCGTACAAAGGAGGTTATGGCAAAAAATTTCGAAAATTCCAGGTGTTAGCCAAATTTTTGAAAAATTTGAAAATTCTCAGAAACTGAAAAGTTGGAGAATGGAAGCCAGATTTGAAGTAGAGTTGATAAATCAAACCACTTTCGACTTTGTTCCTTTTCGGGGATGAAAAGTTTTAAGTGGGGGAGATTGTAACGACCCGGAAAATCTGAACCAATTTAAATTTTTTAAATTGGCTATTTCAGTGGATTTTAAATATTTAAAATAAATATTTTAAATAATAGCGATGAAATGTATGTTTGAATCGATATTTGAAATTGAATATAATCACTTTGAACTATAAACAGGGCCTGAAATGGCGCGGTAGTTTCAAAATTTGAATTCAAACTTTGACTGACTGTACCGGGTGCAAAACAAAACGGATTTGAGTGAAACCAAAAATATTTAAATCTGTTGGTGAATATCTTTCTAACGAATCTGAAAAATCGAAGTTTCATAGCGGGAAGCAGAAGTTATGGCCAAATGAATTTTCAGAAAGGTCGCTATGGAGTTTATATATCCCGTGAAAATGGCCATTTTGCAAACGATCTCGGAATTCGATGAAACCACTTTTGTTGGATCCGGGATGTGAAGTTATTGCTAGGTTTCAAATTTCATAATTTTTGAAGCTAGTATGTGAGCGTGGCAAAGGAAAATGTGTTTTGGTCAATTATAGTTAAATTGTATCGACCAGAAAAGGGCCATTTTGCAAACAGGCTCAGAATTCGATGAAACTAGTTTTGTTGGGACCATATCGTCAAAACATAGCTAGATTTATTTTTCGGGAATTTTTAGAATCAGTATGTGGCCCCGACAAATTGAAATGTACGTTCAAATTAAAGATTGAATGTTTTATATTTTAATTTGAAGAAAAACTGACTGAAACATTCGAATGGGCATACGAAACATATCCCATTGTGTTCGGAATGGGGGTATTTAGCTAGGAATGACAGTCGTTGGGTTTGAATTGTAGTTCGTTTGTAAAAACCCTAATTTTTGAAATTATAAAACCATCGGCCAATCAGAATTTTATATTCATTAAAAAATAAAATAAAATAAAACACGGAAACCCCCTTAGGCATCGCGATCGACGACGGAAAAAGCTCCGTTCTTCTTCCCCGTTTTCCGGCCAAACCCTTCACCAAAACCCTATGCCCTTTCACAACTTTTTGAAGCCCTCACTCCCCTCTTCAAATATGTACCGAGTTCGCCAACTATCATCGCTCCACTGTCGAGATCCAGCGTGTTTAAGTCAGTGCCTTTGAAGTGCCGCGCCGTCGTGCTCCGGCTGTCGATCTGCACCAAACCGCCAAGCGTGGGTGCGGCCTTCCCTCCCCTTCGTCGTGGTATACTTCGATCTTGACATCAAGCAAAGGATTTGAAGCAAAATCGTGACCTAGTTCGGAACCATTTACTGAGGTAACGACCTGAGTTTTAAATAAAAGGTTTTAACACTTTAAAACCGTCGCGAAGTTAGTTAACCTTATAAAAATCATATCTTTTTCGTTCCTTGTCGAAATCCAGTGAAACAAGAGACATCGGGACCGTGACGACGTCTTCTACATTTTAGGAGAGACCGCATATTTTTCTGAGCCTTCTGCTATTTTTGGTGGAGTGGAACCCAATGTGAGATTTCTAATTTATAAACGATATGGAAAACGACGATGTATAAATTATATGGTCGATGTATGACTTATATAAGCATTGTACACCTCATGTATAAGCGTTGTATAGGTTGTACGTTCAATGTATAAGTTATATATGCGTTGTAAAAATTATATATGTGTTGAAATAGAAGTGAAATGCTTATATAAAATATATATATATATATATAAGCCCATCGTCCACAAACCATGGACGATATTTATTGATTGTGATTGGTGTGAAAATTGGTTGATAGCGAATGGTTGATTATAATTGTTTGTGGTTGAAATTGATTGATTGTGGTTGAAAAATACCCGTTTGTGGTTGAGAAATATTTGGTTGAAACCACATAGGATTAGTTTGTGGAAATGAAAAAAATATATACATGCCGCCTGCGTGCGAACTAGATGCATGATTCCCCATTGTCAAAAGCTACGAGGCTTTAAGGTAGAGCGAGGAGCCGTACTAGGGACGGTCCGGTTTTAACTACCCTGCCGTTATGCTGCCGAAATTTTGAATAATATTCATGTGTTAGAATTATTTTCCCGTGTTGAAACTATATTCGTGTGTTGAATAGAAATTCATCTATTGAACGACATTCATGTTTTAAATAAATTGTTTTGCAATATAAAAATCACCTTTTTATCTATATATATAAACTATAGAAAACCTTCATGTGTTGAATTGAAATTCATTCGTTGAATAGAATTCATGTGTTGAATGGTATTCGTGTTTTAAATATAAAAATCACCTTTTTATCTATATATATAAACTATAGAAAACCTTCAGGTGTTGAATCAAAATTCATTCGTTGAATTGAAATTCATGTGTTGAATGGTATTCATATTTTGAAAGAAATTGTTTTATAATAAAAAATCCTATTTTTATCATCAATATGAACTATATAAAATACTCTTGTTTTGAAATAAATTGTTTTATAACAAAAATCATATTTTTATTACCTATATGAACTATATAAAATAATCGTGTTTTAAATAAATTGTTTTGCCATAAAAATCACCTTTCTACTGTACACACGAGTTGTTAAAAATAGTGAAGTCTCGAAGTGAATGTTTGTTGGATAAAAATATCATTTTTATCAAATATATGAAAAGAATATAGCTTTGAAATCGAAGAAATGATATATATATATATATAGAATTGAAATATATCGAATAACGAAGCTGCAGTTCGTGTTTTGAAACCGTGATTTCAAACGATTAGTGTGGGAGATCCGACCATCGGATTTTCCCGAAACCGCAACCGTTGGGTTCGCTTTGGAAATATCTTTCCAACAGCACCAACTTTGTAAAAATCCAACGGTTGGATTGTCTGGAATGTTTAATTCAAATCTGAAGGAAAATAGCGCCAGAATCGATTATATATATATATATAATTATATTAAATCGAATAACGACGCTGCAGTTTGTATTTTGAAATCGAAACTTCAAACGATTATACTAGGAGATCCGACCGTCGGATTTTCCTAAAACTGGAACCGTTGGATTCGTTTTGAAAAGATCTTTCTAATGATGTAAATTTTGTGAAGATCCAACGGTTAGATTTTCAGATATGTGTAAATCAAATCTGAAGAAAAACAGTGCCACGGCCGCGTTATGGCCAGAAGCGTCGTTTGAATAAATTGGCTATTTTAAAATAAATAAAAATAGCGATAAGTCGTTATAAAATATTATAAACGATATGGATGTGAAATTTAGAAACTAACTGAAGGTTGGCTAAGTCGAATGGTTTCCTGAGTTTTGATCTGATGTTGGTTTCGGCCTTCGGGGTTAATATTTGGGAAATCGTTCTCTTACTGATTTACGGTTAGTGACTAATGAATTGAAATGATGCGTATGTTGGGTTTGTGTTGCACTTGTTTATTATATACGCGAGTTGCTCAGAATGACCGGGTTTATCCCATTCTGAATAACTGAATCGACGATAAGAAATCGAAGATGAAGACGGTGGTCGAAGACCGGAGATCTTCACCTCGTTTGGGTGGTAACTGATGTCCTTATTGGGAGGCATCCCGAAATATGGATAATGAGTGGTGATCGTCCAGGCGTACGTGGAGATTGATGGGTTTTCGAGGTATATAGTCCTCCGGTTTCGTTTAGACCCAGAACGGACTTGCAAATGGACTGAGTGTCTGACATTGGAATTCATTCTGTGTCATTGATAGCCATCAGTTACATGGCGTGAATTGCCTGTGTGGCATGCTAAGATGCAGTGATCAGGGCTTCTGTTGAAAAGAAAAGTCTTGTGGTGGATGATCAAAGCACCGCCTGTGTGGCGTAGCTTTGTGTATAACGTGAATTCGCGAACCTCACACCCCGGTATGGACCAGAAACGGGAGAAGAACCTCAGGGAGGACATGCGTTTCTTTCTAGTTAGAGGTGGTGTCGGTGCTTAAACTGGCTGACATTTATATTATTTTCACCTATGTGGTTGTTGCTGTTGCGAGGCGCCTCGGTTATATCGTTCGATCTGGGACCGATGGAGTCATTCGTTGGCTCATTTACGCCCCAAAGGGCGGGGAAACGTATTGTTCAAGCACTATAATCCACTCCGTGTGGACCGGCCCTGTCGCTCCAAGGGGCAGTTGCGGTTGTTCCGGAGGCTCGGGCTAGAGAGTCTCGAAGTCGGTAAGGACTATATTTTGCCTTGGTTCATGACGGAAATCCAATTTCCAAATACGTGACTGTGCGGTTTTGATTGTATACCTATATTTGGCGACATAGTGGCATGGGACGCTCATATCGTCTATGATTGATACTTATGATTTGAAATTGTTTTTGAAACATATAAACACTAGTAGTAATATCAAATGCTTTTGTTTTTATTCGTATCAAGCATATTTTAGCCATTATAAGGTAAAACTCTATCCTCCGGTTTGCGTTGCATTGTGTGATGGGAACTGAGTCTTATAATGGCTTCATTTTTATAAAAAGCATTGCGATGTTTAAAAGATTTACTTGTTTTTAAAACACTGGCAATCCAATGGAGTAAACTCGTTCCGCGAAAGTGGCGTGGTCCTATGATTAGCCATATTATAAATGTGTTAAGTAGATTTCTCATACCAGTCCCATGACTGACTCGTAGTTTGTTTCACTTGCAAACTCGGGTGCCCCTTTTTCTACACGGGCAGCCTTGTATTCAGGTTTTAGCCAGCTCTTTCTGGATAGCTGGAGCTGAAGATGGATTCTATCATTTATCTCTTTTTATGCTGTTCAGCTCCTATTGTACATATTATGTTTGTTTTCCGCTGTTGACATTTATGTATAGATGAACTGTATTTGTACTAAGTATGATCCTGTATACTGTGTAACTCTGATGATTACGTTTATCTAGTGATTATTTGTTCATTATCTGGTGTATTTATTTATTCATGTTCTGCTATTATCTGTTTCTGTGTTATATTCCAAAGATTACCCTTGTCGCGTCTGTACGGGATTTGGGGTCGTCACACCAAGCTTGCTAAAAATATTATTCACAAGCCAAGAAACATGTCGGGATGTTCGATGCTTCTTTTGGTAAAATAAGTCATTTGAATTTTTTTAATATATAATGCGAAGATAACAATTTGTATTCATGTCTAATTTTTTTATATAGTACTGCGTGTGAAAAAAATGAAGCTAATAGAGGCAGATCATCAGTGACACACTCTAACGGTTTGCAAATGAGATCTCAAAAGGTTGAAATCAATTATAATAAAAAAATATGGATGAAATCAAACAAGATCAGGTGCCAATTTCAAATTTTGTCTTACTATTTCATCTCTAATTTTTACAAAACACATTTTTTTTCAAAACTGATACCTCAATCAATACAAAACTAATAACTTATCATTATAAAATGGTAAACTTTATAAACACCAATACCTAAATATCTAGAACACCGATGCCATATTGCTCTATAATAGCATCTATTTCAAAAATGATACCTCAGTAGTCTCAAAACTGATATCTTACTATTACATTCCAATATATTTCTAAATACTGATACCTAAAATATTGAAAAATGATATCTTATTATTTAGTAGAATTATCTTTTCCAAAACAAATATCTAAATTGCCGTAGAACCGATACCTTTTTACTGTGTAGTGTTATCTTTTCTAAAACTGATATCTAAGTTGATACTTAATTACTATTGAGTATTAACTTTTTCAAAACTAATACCTAAATTAATATCAAACTGATACCATATTACCGTGTAGCATATTCTTATTCAAAACTGATATCTACATTATTGTTGCACTGATACCCTATTATTGTACAATATCGTTTTATTCAAGACACGATATCAGTTACATATATATACATAATAATTCTCTATAATTTGTTGAAAATACGAAGATACAAGAAATATCAAACGTCCGAAGTAAAACTTCTGTAAAAATTAGAAGCATTATCTTCTAGGGCCAAAAGAGGGAAAGCAGTTGGGAAAAAACGTGATGAACATCAAACACCGCTTGGATCATTAGAGCATGTATCAATAAGAATTTTACAGCTACATATTCAAGAACTTGAAGAGAAGAACAAAAAAATAAAAAGCGAATTGAAAAGGGTAAGAAGAATGAGAAAAGAAGCAGTGGAAGAATTATTCATCTTAAGACAAGAATTAAAAAAAATATTCAGATTTTAAAAACAAGTATTATGAGGTAACGGTGAATTCAGAAATTATTGTGGATGACATACGTGTTGTGGATACCACGGTTGAAACATAAAAAGAAAATGTTAAGTTGGAAACGGAAATAGAAGATCAAACAAACTAAAAAGAGAATACTCTTATTGATGAATAAAATAAAACCAAAAAACAAACAACAATTGAAAAATAATACGAACACTCCCCAAAAAATCAGACTGCAAATGAGGAAGATGGAACCAAAGATAATCAAATAATCCTTTTTCAAAAAACAATGTTTGATCTCACTCCTACAAATTTTGACTTGAATATCACAGAAGGCCGTAAGGAAGAAAAAATGGATAAATGAAAGGAAAAAAACTTAACAAAGTAAAAAGAAATCGACGAGCAAAAGCAAAACATTTTCTTATGTGAAGAGAGTAAAGCTAAGAACAAAAAGACTAAAAAAGAGTGATTCCTTTGGGTATTCAAAAAAACCATCCAAAAAAGAAAAGAAAGCAAAAAGTGAAGTCAACGTTAAAAAAAATAAAGACGAAGCAGTTTGGAAAACAGAGCCAACAGTAGAAGGCACTATGAAGAATGTTGACCCGCCTTTTGGTAAGGCCGTCAACCCATGGACCCATCACAGGATCGCTCAGGGCTCGAGCATGGGCTTGGACAAGCCCGAACATTCATGGCTCGAAGCTCCTTGGCTCAAGGGCTCTTGGATCGAAATATTTCAGCTCAAAATACCTAGGCTAGATGGTCTTGAGATCAGCTTACATTACAGCAATGACTTGGTCATGAGATCTATTTAATAGCCTACTTACTTGGTCCAACTACCTATTCTAAAGCCTATGGACTCGGATCTAGCTACGTTTATGCTACCACATATTAGAGGGAACTTCTCCACGTAATCAAGACTCAGCTCCATTATCTGCTATTCACATGGATCAACTAACACATGGCACATTCAATTATTGAAGCCTACTGCCTATAAATACGCCAAACAATACAACAAAGAGGGGATCTTCTTCTTCAGCTCAGATTCGAGCCTAACTCTTTGGCCCACGCATGACTCAATCATGTCTGCCAACCACTTTCATCACGAAATACTTGTTGTATTCCTCAAAAACGATTATGTAATAGAGATCCTGACGATCTCATTCATTGTTTCTCCGATTTTATGATATTATTATGAGATTATAAAGTGGACGTAGGCTTGTTAACGCCGAACCACCATAAAAACGCTGTTGTCTTGCTTTTTCTTACCTTTTCAGAGATTTCTTCGTATATCATGCTCATATCTGACTTTTGGCCGTTGATGACCACTTCTTGGCGTCAACAAAGAAAAAATAAGAAGAAGAAACAATGAAAGAACAACAAAAATATGATATACCATAAGCATAAATACCACTAGAAAAACCACTTGCAGTCATAGAATCGTCATAGGAAGAGTTACAATTGTCCCATTGCAACACTATTCATTTACTGACTCTAGAACAACGAACTGTTGTTAAAAAAAAATCTCTCTTGCAAAATCAATAAAAAAAGCAAGTATACTTTTTACTTTTACTATTACAGTTTGTTGAAAAATTAATTCAATTCATTTTTTGTAAAACCAAAAAAAGGGTCTAGTTGCCTGGTCTGACAATAATATAGTGAAAGGAGGATGCATAATGTAATGTCCCAGATTTTTAGCTGTTTTATAATAAATATTTAAATTAGTTTTAAATATTCAATAGGAATTATAAATGGATTTTTGTATTTTCATTTATAATCGATATACGATTTGATATTGAATAGATTAAATAATCGTATACGAAAAGGAAATAATTAAATTTGCAGTAAAAGTTGAATTGAAACAATTCAGCAAGTTAATATAAATTCTATCTGAATTAGTAAATAATAAATTGATGAATTTAATGGTTTGGAATCGATTTATATTTTAAATCGAATTTAATTTAAATCGTTAATTAAATTTGTTATCTCTTGTATACAATCGGATTAAATGTTAGAATCGATTTCATCGAGTTAGAATAACATTTAAAATCCAGTAACATCGGTCAAATAGGGGTTAGTGGTTGAATTAAGGGATCGCATGATATTTTGGGTTATTTAATTAAATAAAAATTCAAATCTAAATCTTTTCAATCCTTTACATAAGCCGACCAAAAATTTATACCAGCCACCCTAAACTGAATATCGCGGCAACCTATCTATGCTGTCTTTTCTTTAATTAGCGTACGAATTGTCTTTCCCCTTTAGTATCAAGGAGACCGTAATTTAATGGTTGATTCCTCGAGCTGCAATATTGGTTCCCTTCACACCTATTTAATAACCGATAGCCTTCAGTTCTCCCCAAAATCTCAAACCAGGAATTCATTTCCTCTTCGCCTTCTTTCTTTTCATTACTATTGCGGAAATCAATCGATTGAAGAAAAAAAAAGAATAAATCAAAAACAAAATCGGAATCGCGATGGTTGCCTGCTCGATTTCCTAAAGCTCGTTAGCAACAGTGGAGCGACCGCGAATTTGGGGAAGGAAGGTTTCGAAGGGGTGTCGTGGGTCTATCTGGAAATCGCGGAAAGGGGGTTCTCACTTCAGCAAGGAGTTCGATGCATGAAGGACCCTGCGATTTTAGTCAGTGCGATTTCAAGGGTGTTCAGTTTTTGCGGTGCGATGTATTGATGGAAGGAGTCATGGAGTTTGGGAAGATCTGGAGTTCGATGGTCTAATAATCTAGTGGAACTCGATCTGGGTAAAGGGGAGGAGTGCGTTGTGATTCCCTAGAGATCGGAAGTCATGACAGTGGATTAAGGGCAGGGGCTTGAGAAACATAAGGTGAAATCCTTATTGGAATTTATTTATTTGAAACTAAAATTTAGTACACTGTTAAAAGGAAAGACTATTAACTGTTAATCTAAAATGTGGAAACTGAAAAGGGAGAATGAAATATAATACATATTCAGTAAATCATTTTTTTTAAATTGTAGATTAGATAAGCGAAAAATCTAAACTCGGAATCATTAGCCATTCAAGACCAGGAAGTTTAGAAAATTAAATTTTAGTGTACTTTTAACACAAAGCCTTGTTAATGAAATTCATTAGCTTATTTATAAAATTTGGGTTTTTTCTTAGGCACGGATAAATTTAATGGAGTCATTCGTGTAGGGTTCGAAGCCTGGGGAAAATGATTAAAGAAATTAGAGTTGGTACAAGTGCAAATTGAATATCGAGGTGAGTAAATCTCACTCATAGTTTTATATTTAAATTTATTTTTATCATTAAAAATAAATTTGTTGGTTGCTTGGGTGCATGAATGAATTGTTGAATTATTGTGGTTATTGGATATTTCCCGCAACACTATTAGCGGATGCTCGCAGTATCATTAGCGGATGACCCTACGCCCACGTACATAAGTGGATCCCCCTTTTTATACCGCGATATCCTGCCTTGAAGCATGATTGGTATTATTTATGTGACTAACATATGTGGATGCAGGGAAAACAGGTTGGAGGGATCCAACTGGATTCCTCAAATTTATTTACTGTTGTTACATATTTATTTATGTGTGTGATGTGTGAATTGCATGGATGATTTGTGTGTTTGGATATTAGATTATCACCGGCCCTATATATTTATATTTAAAAACATCAACAGGGATTTTTGACATTAAAAAGGAAAATTTATTTTCTGAAATAAAAGTGGAATTTTGAATGAACTATAAAATATTAACTTGTTTTCAATAACAAAAACAAGTAGCCGAATTTATAATAATGTTATTACTGAAAAGGAAAATTATCGTTGATAATATTAAACCTTAAATTCGAGCTTGAATCTAAAAAGGAAAATTTGTTTTTACAGGATGGGAATTTGATCTCAAATAAGATTTGAAATAAGGACTTGTTTTAAATGATTTCAAACAAGTGAAATGTATAGACGATGGCTATAAGTGAAGAAAAGAAAAAGATTGTTATCGTTGGGTAAACTGGAAATGTAAATTCAAGCGTGATTTTAAAAGGGAGTTTATTCGCCCAAAGTAGAAATGAAATTTCAAATGGAATTTGAAATAGAACTTGTTTTAGTATTTAAAACAAGAAGTGTTATCCATAAATGATTTTTATAAATAAAAGAAGGGAATTTTATTGGATAATTTATTTAAATCCAGGTATGAACTTAAAAGGGATTTTTTAAAAAAAAAAGGCAAAGAAAGGGATTTCGAATAATTTGAGAAATATTAACTTGTTTTTAAAATAAAAACAAGTTGCTGGAATTATAGACACTGTTCATTAAGGGAAAGAAATATTATCATTTGATAATATTAAACTTTAATTTCAAGAAAGGGATTTAAAGGAGGAAATTTATCTTTCGAAGTGGAAATTTGAATTTCAAATAGAATATGAAATACAAACTTGTTTTAAGTATTTAAAACAAGAAGTAAAATTTATAAACGATGTTTAAAATAGAAGGTGTGACGACCGGGAATTTCGCTCGATCCGTATCAGTCGTTAAACCGATTTAGACCGTTCGAAACCCCTGATCGTTTTGAGAACAGGACAAAATAGAACGCAGACGGAAGAACATTTCATTGTTATTACAACAATTCCATCAGATACAAGAATATACAGAGTATAATTGAATAAATTACATTCGATAAATATCAGAGATTACAATAAATTACATAGCAGCGGAAAAACAATATAAAACACAACTGAAAGTAATACACGGATACAAAGCTTTCCGAGCATCGTCCCAGCTGTAAATCAGGATCCTGTGAATATAAATCTGCAAAACCAAAACTACTAGCTGGCCGTGCGGAAAATAGGGGCACCCAGAGTTTAGGTTAAAACAATAATCTCCAGGTTAGTCATGTGACTGGTGTGAGAACTAAAACAGTTATTTAAAGCTTTATTTTAAAAGAGAGTAATTCAAGGGACCACGCCTTATAACAAAGAACGGGTTTCCTCCCAAGAATACCAGTGCATAGAATAAACAGCGCAATGCTTTTTCGAAAAATGAAGCTATTATAAGACCCAGGTCCCATCACACAATGCAACGCAAGCCGGAGGATAGGGTTTTCCCTTGTAATAGCCAAACATGCTTGATACGTTTAAAACAAATCATTTGATACTATAATAAGTGTATAGTGTCAAAACAATTTAAATCATAAATATAAATCATAGACGACATAAGTGCCCCATACCACTATGTCGCCATACTAGGCTCTACAAATAAAGCCGAAATACACGTATTGGAAATTGGATTTCCGTCATGAGTCGAGGCAAGGGGCAAGCTCCTCTCCGCTTCGAGACACTCTAGCAAATGCCTCAGGACTACACACTCTGGGTAACCTTGGGATCCTCCAAGACCGGTCCTCTCTTACGTTTGAGGATTAATTATTCCTGAACACACGTTTCCCGGCCCTATAGGACCTATAATCGAGGCGCCTCGCATCCAAACCACAAAGGTGAAAAGTATATAAATGTCAGGGCTGGTAGGTCACTGACACTACCCATAGCTAGAAAGAAACGTCGTGCACTCCTTGGGTCCTCATCCCGTTTTTGACTCATACCGAGGTGTGAGGCTCGCGAATCCACGCTATACACAAAGCTGCCACGTAGGCCGTGCTTTGATCATCAACCACAAGACTTTGCTTTTCAACAGAAGCCTTGATCCATGCAACTCAGCGTGCCACACAGGCAATTCATGCCATGCGATTGATATCTATCGATATATAACCTCTAAGCTCGTACGTCTCAGAGAAGGGAACTAAACAAGAGAATAAATTCTCCGCCGCCAAACAGATATATATTTAACAGAAATCAATCAACACAGAATAAAATCCAACGACAGACACACAATCCATTTATAAGTTCATTCTGGGTCTCAACGAAACCGGAGGAACTTTCCTCGCATATCCATCAATCTCCAGGTACGTCTGGACGACCACCAACTTTTTCCATCCTTTTGGGTGTACAGCCCATTCAGGATCGTCAGTAATTATCCAAACGATGTGAAGACTTCCGGTCTTCAACCACCGTCTTCATCTTCGACATATCGTCGAATCGGTTATTCAGAATGGGTGTAAACCCGACCTTTCCGAACAACCCGCGTATATTAAAAACAAACGTTACACAAACACAACATACTCCTCATTCCAATTCATTAGTCACTAACAGTAAATCAACAAGAGAACAATTTCCCAAACATTAACCCCGAAGGCCGAAACCAACATCAGATCAATACCCAGGAAACCATTCTTCTTAGCTAACCTACAGCTAGTTTCTAAATTCCACATTTTTAGGGAAAGGTTCCCATTAATTTTATCCAAGATAAATTCTTTAAAATTTATCCTTTAATCTTCCTTTGGATGTCATTTCAAACCAAATTATGGTTTTCCAAACTAGTCGAGATTAGCGAACCACACCGAAGTAATTATTTATTTTATCTCCCAATCCCAACCTATTCATCCCATGAAGCAAAACTGGTAATACTCCATATCTAACACCACAGTGTTGTCGGTAAAATTAATTACCATTCCACGTTCAAATCTAATTAAAGATTTAACTATCGCTTTGGAGCAAAACTGGTGATACTCCATTCTCGCTCATTTTCTAAAGTTGATAATTTAAATTATCAATCCCCATTTCAATCTAATTGAAGATTCATTAAAACTCCTTTTTCTGGGTTAAAGAACTAATGTCTTTTAAAACACAGTTCACAACAAACCCAAATCACATTCTATTTATTATCGGGTTAAAGAACAAGTGTTATTTAAAACACTGTTCATGATAAACCCACAAATCAATTCTATTTAAAACCCATTTCAAATCCAATTTATTTATTTAAAAATTAATGGGTTTTAATTTCAGTTCAAAACTAGTTCATTTCGATAAAAATCTATTTTTATCTTTTCAAATATGGAGTTTTTCATCCCAATTTTTCCCAAATCATTTATTATGATTTTACACAAATTATTACTATTTTTAATAATTTTATCAAGGCCCGTACAGTCGATTTCCATCAACGGCCATCGAACTGCACTTACAACGACCTTTTCCAAATTTGATTTGGACGTATCTCCAAATCCAACCGTTAGATTTCAAATTTCTAATATTCGTTAGAAAGCTCTTTTCGATACGAACCCAACGGTTTTGGGTTTAGGGGAATCTGACGGTCGGATCTCCCGTAATGTCCGTTTGAAATAAATGGTCGAAATTCAAGAACTGCCGCGGCGCGGCGCGTTCTATTCAGGCCATTATATTATATATATAATATATATAATATATATTTCGTAGATTTCTACTTAAAATGAATTTTATAAATCGTTTTAAATTCGTTTCAAAAACAATTTCAACTTCTATTTCAAATTCAAATCAAAATTGAATTTTCTATTATAAATCCTTTTTAAAATTCATTTCTATTCAATTCAAATTTTAATTCAATTTGAATTTATTTCAATTCGTTTTCAATTCAATTCATTTCGAATTCGTTTTATATTCAATTCATTTCGAATTCGTTTTATATTCATATCATTTCAAATTCGTTTTATATTCAGGTCATTTCGAATTCGTTTTATATTCAGTTCATTTCGAATTCGTTTTATATTCAGTTCATTTCGAATTCGTTTTATATTCAATTCATTTCAAATTGGTTTTCTATTCGATTCAATTCAAATTGGTTTTCTATTCGATTCAATTCAAATTGGTTTTCTATTCGATTCAATTCAAATTCTTTTCTATTCAAATAAAATTCAAATTCTTTTCTATTCAAATAAAAATCCTTTTTCTATTCAAAATATTCGATTTCGAAATCACTTTTCAATATTCATTTTAAAATGAATAAAATCGATATAAATATCGTTCACGTCAAAATGGCGTCAACCTAATCAACACGGCTTCATATATTTCTATTTTAAAATATTCTATTTCAAATATTTCTTTTTCAAATTTTTCTTTTACAAATTTTTCTATTTCAAATATTTCTATTTCAAATATTTCTATTATTAAAATATTTCGTTCAACACATGACTAATCTCAACGGATGAGTACTGTCAACACATGAACCTTTATTTTATATTATTCTTTATTTTCCCGATTGGAATGAGGTCCAATCAATTACCATATAAAGTTAATTATATGGATTCCATACAACACATGTATATAATAGCAACGATAAATAATCAACCATCATCCAAAGTGCACTACACTGTATAAGAATCAAATATAGATATCTAACGCTTATAACAGCCTGTCGATCCATCGATCGACAAACAACTAATTATTGGGATTAGTGTATGTCATATATTATCCCAATACCCGTATGGGGTTTCAAATCAACAAACACATATTTTTATTTGTGCAGTTGGGCGATGTGTAAAATTTATCGACCCAATCAATATCAGTCAAATCAGTGTATATAAACAAATCGGCCGATTTGTTTATAAATATTTATTTATTCACTTTCACGTTAAAAATTATATTTTTAACGATAAATATTTTATTTTAAAACATGAATTTTTATTCAGTTCATTTACAAAATAAAAATGATATTTTTATTTTTCTAACTTATTTTAGAAAATTTCGGCGGCATAACGGCACGGTACTAGAAACGGGACAAGGCCTAGCCTTATCCCCGGTCTAGTGAAGGCCCACGCCATTCACACATCAATCAAATCAATTCCATTTCACCAAACAATTCAATTCAACCCAAATAAACTAACCAACTACACAACCAAACAATTTAACAAACAAGCCATCTATGGTCTGTGGATGACGGGTGTCGGGTGCTACTAAACACCGTCTGCATCCTAGTATTTATATATAACTAGAAAAAGAGATTTTGAGTGAGAAGTTCTCACCAATAGCTATTCCAACTCCACGACTCTTCATTGATAGAAATCTTCATCGTTCTCGCCTTTTTATCACCTTCGCGGCCCGTAGCCACTATATATATAAAAATCACATTTTCACTTCGCTATTCAATATATAAAAATCCTATTTTTACTTCGCTATTCAATATATAAAAATCTAATTTTTACCTCGCTATTCAATATATAAAAATCCTATTTTTACAACGCTACTATATAGATAAAAATTCTATTTTTACATCGTTATTATCTATATAAAGATTTCGCCTTTTTATTTTGCTACACATATAAAGATGATATTTTTACTATCTTACCTATATAAAAATTATATTTTTATATTTCTACAATATAAAAGATTATATTTTTATACTTCACACATGCTAAAAATCATATTTTTATTCTTTTTATAATATAAACATTATATCTTTAACCTTTCTATATAATAAAAATTATATTTCTTATACTTCTATATTATAAAAATTATATTTTTATTTCAACGCTGTAAAAAAAATCACATTTTTATTTTACTTCCTACATAGTAAAAATCATATCTTTTCCCCAATAAAGATGATATTTTTATTTCTATACCACTTACATAAAGATTATATTTTTATGTAAATAAAAATCATTACTTTTTATATAAACAAAAATTATAACTTCATATAAAAATGAAATCAGATTTAAAAGCAATGCCTTCATATATACACTAGAAAAGAAAAAGAAACAAATAACAAAACTTACTGTCGATGGTTGAACGGAGAGGAGGGGGAGGGAAATATCGCGTCGGAGGTTCGAGGGAGGCGTGGCCGTGGTCTGGTGGTGGGTTCAGGGGAGGTGCTGGCTGGGCGGCATCGTCGGCGGCTGAGGGGAGAGGGCACAGTGGAGCGATGGGCGTCGGGGGATGGTTTGGGGCCCGGTTTCGCAGTCGAGGAGGAGGTGAGGCAGAAGGGGATGGCGGCGGAGGATGGACAGATGTGGGTGGAGGCGCGGTCGCGCCTGGCGGAGGGCGTTCGCCGGTGGAGGAGGCTAGGGCGCGCGTTATCTCTTTTTTTTTTCAATTTCAGATCTGAACGGGTATGGAAGGAGTGAGAGAAATAAGGGGGATGGTTTTAAATATATATATAATTTATTATTATTATTTTATTACATAAAGGTTGACTTTTACATACGACCTCTAAACGAGGCCCACCGCCTGTCGTCCATAGCGAATTACCCTCATTCCGAACACAATGGGATATGTATTGCAAGCTGATTCGATCGTTTCGATCGGTTTCCGTTAAAATCAACATATAACTATATATATTGAATTTGAACGCGCATTTCAATTTACCGGGGTTACATACTAACTCGAAAAATTCCAGAAAAATATGTTCTAGCTTCGTATTGCCGATACGGTCCTAATAAAACTAGTTTCGTCGAATTCTGAGACCGTTGGAAAAATGGCCAATTCCCAGTCGATTAAAATCAACTGAAACTGGTCAGACGCGTTTTCCTTTGCCACGCTCACATATTGATTCGAAAAATTATGAAATTTAAAACCTAGCAATAATTTGACATCACGGATCCAACAAAAGTGGTTGCGTCAAAATCCGAGATCGTTTGCAAAATGTCCATTTTGAAGGGCCTGAATTCCATAGCGACTATTCAGAATTTTCAACTGGACATATCTTTTGATTCCCGCTATGAAATTTAGATTTTTCGGATTCGTTGGAAAGATATTCTCAAATAGATCCTAATATTTTTGGTTTCGCTAAAATCCGGATTGTTTTGCACCCGGTACGTTCAATTGAAGTTTGAAATCGAATTATCGAACTACCGCGCCATTTTCAATTCTTTTTATAATTATATATAATTATTTATATTCTAACGACGACGCGTATAAATATATACGTTCTAATTCTATTCAAAATAAATTTCTCGTTGATATTATTTAAAATAATTCATTTTAAATATTCGAAATTCGCTAAAATTGCCAAAATAAAAATTTTAAACTGGCCCAGATTTTCGGGTTGTTACAATCTCCCCCACTTAAAACTTTTCGTCCCCGAAAAGGAACAAAGTCGAAAGTGGTTTGATTAATCAACTCTACGTTCGATCTGGCTTCCATTCTCCAACTTTTCAGTTTTTCAAATATTTGGCTAACACCCTAAATTTTCGAAAAATTTCGCCATAACCTCCCCTGCACCGGGAGCCACGAGAAAATCCCGAAATTTCCATACAGGCCTTCTGATCTCAAAAAGAAAAAGAAAAAGCCAAGCGGCTAGCCAATAGGCTCATAAAATCATCATCACCCAAACAAAACAGTAAATTATAGTAAACATGTACCTATTTGTCGGGCAAACAAATTTTATTCTCTGCTCTAGCCTCCTTGCTATGACCTGTTCAATAGATATATGTATATGCAAGCAAATGCGACTAATTTTCAATACAATTCAATATTAGATGCAATTAGGCATAATGTTTCAAAATTATCAAACAAATAAACAAACAACACAAACATCAATCAATTAGTGGATTAACGTTTCAAATTCATAATTTTGATACATATACTGAAAATCATGTTTTTGATGCCAAATCACAACAAATAAATCTATCTATATAAGTTTTGGTTCTCACACCAGTCTAATGGAAATATATAGATATCACACCTTTGAAACACGAACATAAATATTGATGATGCCATGGTCATTATCAACATCATCTCCGGGCGACTAGAGTGTGATTCTATTTCTATCCAGTATATTAAAACTTCGAATATACATTCATGACGTGTATATGCAAAATCTTTATATATCGGATTGTCCAAATTCAAAATAAATAAATATTCAAATATGTATAAAACGATTTAAATTTCAAAACAAAATTGTTTTCATTTGAAAAATATACTCTTCACACTCGTTCTAGGATACTACTGATCCTATCTCTAACGAGTCATTCTAATTGGATATTACTAATCCAATATCTGATGAATTCTTTCGTATGGTTCTAATGTTTCTTGTTCTCGAGCTCTGTAAACCAAAGCTCTGATACCAAATGTGACGGCCGGGAATTGCGCTCGATCCATATCAGTCGTTAAACCGATTTAGACCGTTCGAAACCCCTGATCGTTTTGAGAACAGGACAAAATAGAACGCAGACGGAAGAACATTTCATTGTTATTACAACAATTCCATCAGATACAAGAATATACAGAGTATAATTGAATAAATTACATTCGATAAATATCAGAGATTACAATAAATTACATAGCAGCGGAAAAACAATGTAAAACACAACTGAAAGTAATACACGGATACAGAGCTTTCCGAGCATCGTCCCAGCTGTAAATCAGGATCCTATGAATATAAATCTGCAAAACCAAAACTACTAGCTGCCCGTGCGGAAAATAGGGGCACCCAGAGTTTAGGTTAAAAAAATAAACTCCAAGTCATTCATGTGACTGGTGTGAGAACTAAAACAGTTATTTAAAGCTTTATTTTAAAAGAGAGTAATTCAAGGGACCACACCGTATAACACGGATCAGGTTTCCTCCCAAGAATACCAGTGCATAGAATAAACAGCGCAATGCTTTTTCGAAAAATGAAGCTATTATAAGACCCAGGTCCCATCACACAATGCAACGCAAGCCGGAGGATAGGGTTTTCCCTTATAATAGCCAAACATGCTTGATACGTTTAAAACAAATCATTTGATACTATAATAAGTGTATAGTGTCAAAACAATTTCAATCATAAATATAAATCATAGACGACATAAGTGCCCCATACCACTATGTCGCCATACTAGGCTCTACAAATAAAGCCGAAATACGTGTATTGAAAATTGGATTTCCGTCATGAGTCGAGGCAAGGGGCAAGCTCCTCTCCGCTTCGAGACACTCTAGCAAATGCCTCAGGACTACACACTCTGGGTAACCCCGGGATCCTCCAAGACCGGTCCTCTCTTACGTTTGAGGATTAATTATTCCTGAACACACGTTTCCCGGCCCTATAGGACCTATAATCGAGGCGCCTCGCATCCAAACCACAAAGGTGAAAAGTATATAAATGTCAGGGCTGGTAGGTCACTAACACCACCCATAGCTAGAAAGAAACGTCATGCACTCCTTGGGTCCTCATCCCGTTTTTGACTCATACCGAGGTGTGAGGCTCGCGAATCCACGCTATACACAAAGCTGCCACGTAGGCCGTGCTTTGATCATCAACCACAAGACTTTGCTTTTCAACAGAAGCCTTGATCCATGCAACTCAGCGTGCCACACAGGCAATTCATGCCATGCGATTGATATCTTTCGATATATAACCTCTAAGCTCGTACGTCTCAGAGAAGGGCGTTAAGCAAGAGAATAAATTCTCCGCCGCCAAACAGATATATATTTAACAAAAATCAATCAACATAGAATAAAATCCAATGTCAGACACACAATCCATTTACAAGTTTGTTCTGGGTCTGAACGAAACCGGAGGCACTTTCCTCGCATATCCATCGATCTCCAGATACGTCTGGATGACCACCAACTTTTTCCATCCTCTTGGGTGTACAGCCCAATCAGGATCATCAGTAATTATCCAAATGATGTGAAGACTTCCGGTCTTCAACCACCGTCTTCATCTTCGACATATCGTCGAATCGGTTATTCAGAATGGGTGTAAACCCGGCCTTTCCGAACAACCCGCGTATATTAAAAACAAACGTTACAGAAACACAACATACGCCTCATTCCAATTCATTAGTCACTAACCGTAAATCAACAAGGGAACAATTTCCCAAACATTAACCCCGAAGGCCGAAACCAACACCAGATCAATACCCATGAAACCATTTTCTTAGCTAAAATACAACTAGTTTCTAAATTCCACATTTTTAGGGAAAGGTTCCCATTAATTTTATCCAAGATAAATTCTTTAAAATTTATCCTTTAATCTTCCTTTGGATGTCATTTCAAACCAAATTATGGTTTTCCAAACTAGTCGAGATTAGCGAACCACACCGAAGTAATTATTTATTTTATCTCCCAATCCCAACCTATTCATCCCATGAAGCAAAACTGGTAATACTCCATATCTAACACCACAGTGTTGTCGGTAAAATTAATTACCATTCCACGTTCAAACCTAATTAAAGATTTAACTATCGCTTTGGAGCAAAACTGGTGATACTCCATTCTCGCTCATTTTCTAAAGTTGATAATTTAAATTATCAATGCCCATTTCAATCTAATTGATGATTCATTAAAACTCCTTTTTCTGGGTTAAAGAACTAATGTCTTTTAAAACACAGTTCACGACAAACCCAAATCACATTCTATTTATTATCGGGTTAAAGAACAAGTGTTATTTAAAACACTGTTCACGATAAACCCACAAATCAATTCTATTTAAAACCCATTTCAAATCCAATTTATTTATTTAAAAATAAATGGATTTTAATTTCAGTTCAAAACTAGTTTATTTCGATAAAAATCTATTTTTATCTTTTCAAATATGGAGTTTTTCATCCCAATTTTTCCCAAATCATTTCTTATGATCTTACACAAATTATTACTATTTTTAATAATTTTATCAAGGTCCGTACAGTCGATTTCCATCAACGGCCATCGAATTGCACTTACAGCGACCTTTTCCAAATTTGATTTGGACGTATCTCCAAATCCAACCGTCAGATTTCAAATTTCTAATATTTGTTAGAAAGCTCATTTCGATACGAACCCAACGGTTTCGGTTTTAGGGGAATCCGACGGTCGGATCTCCCGTAATGTCCGTTTGAAATAAATGGTCGAAATTCACGAACTACCGCGGCGCGGTGCGTTCTATTCAGGCCATTATATTATATATATAATATATATTTCGTCGATTTCTATTTAAAACGAATTTTATAAATTGTTTTAAATTCGTTTCAAAAACAATTTCAACTTCTATTTCAAATTCAAATCAAAATTGAATTTTCTATTATAAATCCTTTTTAAAATTCATTTCTATTCAATTCAAATTTTAATTCAATTTGAATTTATTTCAATTCGTTTTCAATTCAATTCATTTCGAATTCGTTTTATATTCAATTCATTTCGAATTCGTTTTATATTCAATTCATTTCGAATTCGTTTTATATCCAGTTCATTTCGAATTCGTTTTATATTCAGTTCATTTCGAATTCGTTTTATATTCAGTTCATTTCGAATTCGTTTTATATTCAATTTATTTCAAATTGGTTTTCTATTCGATTCAATTCAAATTGGTTTTATATTCGATTCAATTCAAATTGGTTTTCTATTCGATTCAATTCAAATTGGTTTTCTATTCGATTCAATTCAAATTATTTTCTATTCAAATAAAATTCAAATTCTTTTCTATTCAAATAAAAATCCATTTTCTATTCAAAATATTCGATTTCGAAATCACTTTTCAATATTCATTTTAAAATGAATAAAATCGATATAAATATCGTTCACGTCAAAATGGCGTCAATCTAATCAACATGGCTTCGTATATTTCTATTTTCAAATATTCTATTTCAAATATTTCTTTTTCAAATATTTCTTTTTCAAATATTTCTATTTCAAATATTTCTATTTCAAATATTTCTATTATTAAAATATTTCGTTCAACACATGACTAATCTCAACGGATGAGTACTGTCAACACATGAACCTTTATTTTATATTATTCTTTATTTTCCCGATTGGAATGTGGCCCAATCAATTACCATATAAAGTTAATTATATGGATTCCATACAACACATGTATATAATAGCAACGATAAATAATCAACCATCATCCAAAGTGCACTACACTGTATAAGCATAAAATATAGATATCTAAAGCTTATAACAGCCTGTCGATCCATCGATCGACAAACAACTAATTATTGGGATTAGTGTATGTCATATATTATCCCAATACCCGTGTGGGGTTTCAAATCAACAAACACAGATTTTTATTTGTGCAGTTGGGCGATGTGTAAAATTTATCGACCCAATCAATATCAGTCAAATCAGTGTATATAAACAAATCGGCCTATTTCTTTATAAATATTTATTTATTCACTTTCACGTTAAAAATTATATTTTTAACGATAAATATTTCATTTTAACACATGAATTTTTATTCAGTTCATTTACAAAATAAAAATGATATTTTTAGTTTTCTAACTTATTTTAGAAAATTTCGGCGGCATAACGGCACGATACTAGAAACGGGACAAGGCCTAGCCTTATCCCCGGTCTAGTGAAGGCCCACGCCATTCACAAATCAATCAAATCAATTCCATTTCACCAAACAATTCAATTCAACCCAAATAAACTAACCAACTACACAACCAAACAATTTAACAAACAAGCCATCCATGGTCTGTGGATGACGGGTGTCGGGTGCTACTAAACACCGTCTGCATCCTAGTATTTATATATAACTAGAAAAAGAGATTTTGAGTGAGAAGTTCTCACCAATAGCTATTCCAACTCCATGACTCTTCATTGATAGAAATCTTCACCGTTCTCGCCTTTTTATCACCTTCGTTTCCCGTAGCCACTATATATATAAAAATCACATTTTCACCTCGCTATTCAATATATAAAAATCCTATTTTTACTTCGCTATTCAATATATAAAAATCTAATTTTTACCTCGCTATTCAATATATAAAAATCCTATTTTTACAACGCTACTGTATAGATAAAAATTCTATTTTTACATCGTTATTATCTATATAAAGATTTCGTCTTTTTATTTTGCTACACATATAAAGATGATATTTTTACTATCTTACCTATATAAAAATTATATTTTTATATTTCTACAATATAAAAGATTATATTTTTATACTTCACACATGCTAAAAATCATATTTTTATTCTTTTTATAATATAAAAATTATATCTTTAACCTTTCTATATAATAAAAATTATATTTCTAATACTTCTATATTATAAAAATTATATTTTTATTTCAACGCTGTAAAAAAAAATCGCATTTTTATTTTACTTCCTACATAGTAAAAATCATATCTTTTCCCCAATAAAGATGATATTTTTATTTCTATACCACTTACATAAAGATTATATTTTTATGTAAATAAAAATCATTACTTTTTATATAAACAAAAATTATAACTTCATATAAAAATGAAATCAGATTTAAAAGCAATGCCTTCATATATACACTAGAAAAGAAAAAGAAACAAATAACAAAACTTACTGTCGATGGTTGAACGGAGAGGAGGGGGAGGGAAATATCGCGTCGGAGGTTCGAGGAGGCGTGGCCGTGGTCTGGTGGTGGGTTCAGGGGAGGCGCTGGCTGGGCGGCATCGTCGGCGGCTGAGGGGAGAAGGCACGGTGGAGCGATGGGCGTCGGGGGATGGTTTGGGGCCCGGTTTCGTAGTCGAGGAGGAGGTGAGGCAGAAGGGGATGGCGGCGGAGGATGGATGGATGTGGGTGGAGGCGCGGTCGCGCCTGGCGGAGGGCGTTCGTCGGTGGAGGAAGCTAGGGCGTGCGTCATCTCTTTCTTTTTTTAATTTCAATTTCAGATCTGAACGTGTATGGAGGGAGTGAGAGAAATAAGGGGGATGGTTTTAAATATATATATATATATATAATTTATTATTATTATTTTATTACATATAGGTTGACTTTTACATACGACCTCTAAACGAGGCCCACCGCCTGTCGTCCATAGCGAATTACCCCCATTCCGAACACAATGGGATATGTATCGCAAGCTGATTCGATAGTTTCGATCAGTTTCCGTTAAAATCAACATATAACTCCATATATTGAATTTGAACGCGCATTCCAATTTACCGGGGTTACATTCTAACTCGAAAAATTCCAGAAAAATATTTTCTAGCTTCGTAGTGACGATACGGTCCTAACAAAACTAGTTTCGTCGAATTCTGAGACCGTTGGAAAAATGGCCAATTTCCAATCGATTAAAATCAACTGAAACTGCTCAAATGCGTTTTCCTTTGCCACGCTCACATATTGATTCGAAAAATTATGAAATTTAAAACCAAGCAATAATTTGACATCACGGATCCAACAAAAGTAGTTTTGTCGAAATCCGAGGTCGTTTGCAAAATGTCCATTTTTAAGGGCCTGAATTCCATAGCGACTATTCAGAATTTTCAACTGAACATATCTTTTGATTCCCGCTATGAAATTTTGATTTTTCGGATATGTTGGAAAGATATTCTCAAATAGATCCTAATGTTTTTGGTTTCGCTAAAATCCGGATTGTTTTGCACCCGGTACGTTCAATTGAAGTTTGAAATCGAATTATCGAACTACCACGCCATTTTCAATTCTTTTTATAATTATATATAATTATTTATATTCTAACGATGACGCGTATAAATATATACATTCTAATTCTATTCAAAACAAATTTCTCGTCGATATTATTTAAAATAATTCATTTTAAATATTCGAAATTCGCTAAAATTGCCAAAATAAAAATTTTAAACTGGCCCAGATTTTCGGGTTGTTACAGAAGGGGATAATCATGGGATGATTTGGGTATTTAAAATTCAAATTTGAATTTAAAAAGAGATTTATACCTTGAAATCGTTTCAAGAAGGAAATGAGGAAGTTTATTCCGGTATTCGGAATGTAAACCGACTTTAAATAAATCCACACAGATTTATGATTTTAACTCGACAATGTCGAATACCAAGTGGAGTGAATGAAGTGATTTGAAAACAAGGAATCAGATTTTTAATTATCGAATGAAGTTAACTAATTTCCTTGAAATTAGTTAATAAGAGTTTGGCCAAATTAACTCTGTTTAAGTAATTTGAATCGATTAATTGAATTTGGAAATCCGAATAAGAAACTTGAGTTATGCTTTGGAAATTAGAAATGGGAATTATATTCAAACAAGCGAATAAAAGTATGTTCGAACGTGAGATGTTCAAAGTAAAATTAGAATATGCGAATAAGCTAGTTGGAAAGTAAATTAGCAAACTTGAGTTAAAATGATTGGACCTATGTGAGACAAATTGGAAATGCGAATATGCATAGGTTGAACAGGTACGAAATGAAGTATGGGATGAAGAGTGGGAAGAGAATGTGAGATTTTAATTTAAGTGCTCGACAAAAGGTACACGTTTAAATTTCCATATGAGGTTTTATGCGCCGAATCGGCAAGCCACTTGGCTTTTTGATTTTCTTTTTGAATGGAAAGGGCCTAGAGAGGCAAGTTGAGGTTTGAAATATTTGCCGGTACAAAGGAGGTTATGGCGAATTTTTCCGGAAATTTAAGGAGTTAGAATATTTTTAGGAAATTTTGATAAGAGAAATCGATATAACGATATATATAGAATTCGCTAAGAAAATGAATTAAAAATAAAATATTAGAAAAGGCCAGTGATTGTGAAATTTGTTTGATGGATGTTTATTTTTCCTTTGATAGTTAAAACACCGGCTATCAAAGATTTTTACCATCGTTGTCGATACGGAGAGACCGGTTGGATTTAATATCCGAGAACCACTTCGTATAGGCATAGGCGTTGCGAATTAGATTATGCCGAAGATAATCGAAGATGGAGTGAAATTCAAAGAGCTGTTATGTTTGTCCAGTTCCAGGACTACTTGTATGGACGAATGTCTGACAAGTATTCCTAATAGATCACATAAGACGATTTTTTCAAGATGTTACGTCTGGTGGCGGAGAAATTCGTTTCTCTTAGCTTTTATGCCCGTAATATTTTTGGGAAGATCAACTAGTGATTTGACGGGTTTGACGATGTGGCATTCAAAGTGTATGGTGGCCAGATAGACGTAGCCTCAAGATTCACAACCGGGAAATGACAAAAATCGGGCAGGCAGCATGGCTATGTGGGTCGCTCCCAGTAGGGTGTATAATCACCTATCTAGAGAAATTCCTTTTACTTCTTAAATCTATTCGATGTTGTCCCTTTTTGGGAAACGGTGGTTTGAGCCCAACCGTTGGTGATATACATTAGATACACTCAAGCGAAATGAGTGGTCGGTCATGTGTGGGTCGGGTTGCAAGACGTTCTTGTTGAACCCAGGTGTATTTGCCTCTAGAGATACATCATCGGAAGGAGGTCCCATACCTTGTCATAGTTGGAATCCAGTCTCCAATAAGCGACCTGCGGTTTATGATTTTATACTATGTATGTAGGGCGTGAGATGCAAGCGTTCTACTATTTGGTTATTTATTTGATTAGACATTAATATAATATCACTGGATTTTGATATCAATAATGGTTTGGGTTATAGTAAGGTAAAAACCGTCCGTGTTTATGTGTGGACTGGTCTTACTATTATTTTTTTCTTCCAAAGGATTTTTGAAGTTAAATCATATGGTTGTAGTTTACTCACACCAGTCCCATGACTGACCAAGAGTTTATTTTGTTTTGTTTTTCCTAAACTCTTAGGTGCCGAAATTTGTACGAGCAGTCAAGTGTTTCAGGCTTTACAGATACACTTGGAGGAGCTCGAAGCAGGAGGCTTCACCGCTAGTTATTTTAGAGTTATTTCCGCTGTATCAAATATTGTATTGTGCTTTGATGACGACATGTATATATGGTACAAAATTTTGTATTCAAAGTTATGTTATCTAATATATTTTATTCATTCCGCTGTGAGATTCGTGTTTACTCTGATTATGCTCAGTTGTGTTCTTCTTCTTCTATTCTATTAGTTCTATCTTTTCTATCTCACCCTCTAATTTCTTTCTATTAATGATCCGGTATTTTCGATGTCTGAACAGTCGACGCTGGGTTTTGTGTCGATTTTCGGAATCAAAAATCTCGTGGTCGTTACAGTGGTATCAGAGCTTAGGTTTAGCGAACACCTAGGCTTTGGTGGGGGGTTTACTCATTAGAGATAGGGTCAGTAGCACCCTAGAATGAGTTGAGTGTATATATGAGAGAGCGTATTTGTAAGTTGATATAAAAATTGTTTTATATTGTGGCGGCTTGTCTGTTGAGTGGTTTATGAATTCTGCTCGAATCGTGGGACGCCACGACGTCGATATGAGTTTCTAACCACTTGAACAGAAGAATCGACATAATATTGTTTTAAAGTGGGTAAATGAAATAATTTTACCCAAAACTTATTTTGATATAAAAATGAATAATTTTCTAAGAATTGTTTATATATGGATGTGTTGATTTGTTATTTTTATAATCAGATGCGATTATAAAATTGAAATGGTTATATATAACCAAATAGAATTTGTATATGCATAATATATGCAAAAATCGAATTCAAACCGTAAATTGGAATTCAAATCCCGGAAGGTTGGAAAATATTTTTTCAAAGTATATTAGAATAATATAGCATTATTTTGGGAAGGATTTTGGATAAAAATCATTTTGAATGGATTTTGAAGGTGATAAAGCACTGAACTCACTTCAGTGGCTGGAAAATAATTCTAATGATGACTGCAGCACCATCAGTGTTCATTTTCGAGTTTCTAAGTGATGGATTGCTACCTTAGAAAAGTTTTTGATGAAAATTTGTTTGAAAGAAAACAAGTTGGTTTGAAAATTTAAATGTTTTGAATTTGGAATGGTTCAAAATATATGTGGATATATTTATGTGACTTCAGAAGGATTTGAAATAAAATATGGGGATTTGAATTCTGAAATTTAAATTTAACTTAAGCAAGTTGAATGAATCGAAATGATGGAAATCAGTTAAATAAACTGAAATGGTATATTCCCGTGAAAACTTGAAGTTGTATCGGACTTGAGTTATAGAATATGAATTGTTGAGTAATAATAAAATGTGCTTTTGAGAAGTAAACCGGTCTATAGCATTTCTTCTGCCTTAGTAATTTCAGGGACGAAATTCTTTTAAGGGGGAAGGAATGTAATGTCCCAGATTTTCATCTATTTTATAATAAATATTTAAATTAGTTTTAAATATTTAATAGGAATTATAAATGGATTTTTGTACTTTCATTTATAATCGATATACGATTTGATATTGAATAGATTAAATAATCGTATACGAAAAAGGAAATAATTAAATTTGCAGTAGAAGCTGAATTGAAACAATTCAGCCAGTTAATATAAATTCTATCTGAATTAGAATAATAATAAATTGATGAATTTAATGGTTTGGAATCGATTTATATTTTAAATCGAATTTAATTTAAATCGTTAATTAAATTTGTTATCTCTTGTATACAATCGGATTAAATGTTAGAATCAATTTCATCGAGTTAGAATAACATTTAAAATCCAGTAACATCGGTCAAACAGGGGTTCTTGGTTGAATTAAGGGATTGCATGATATTTTGGGTTATTTAATTAAATAAAAATTCAAATCTAAATCTTTTCAATCCTTTACATAAGCTGACCAAAAATTTATATCAGCCACCCTAAACTGAATATCGCGCCAACCTATCTATGATGTCTTTTCTTTAATTAGCGAACGAATTGTCTTTCCCCTTCAGTATCAAGGAGACCGTAATTTAATGGTTGATTCCTCGAGCTGCAATATTGGTTCCCTTCGCACCTATTTAATAACCGATAGCCTTCAGTTCTCCTCAAAA
Source organism: Allium sativum (assembly GCA_030737875.1). Lineage (NCBI taxonomy): Eukaryota > Viridiplantae > Streptophyta > Magnoliopsida > Asparagales > Amaryllidaceae > Allium > Allium sativum. Next base: position 374,583,798 of record CM060909.1, on the reverse strand, counting down.
TTCCAAACCAGGAATTCATTTCCTCTTCGCCTTCGTTCTTTTCATTACTGTTGCGGAAATCAATCGATTGAAAAAAAAAGAATAAATCAAAAACAAAATCGGAATCGCGATGGTTGCCTGCTCGATTTCCTAAAGCTCGTTAGCAACAGTGGAGCGACCGCGAATTTGGGGAAGGAAGGTTTCGAAGGGGTGTCGTGGGTCTATCTGGAAATTGCGGAAAGGGGGTTCTCACTTCAGCAAGGAGTTCGATGCATGAAGGACACTGTGATTTTAGTCAGTGCGTTTTCAAGGGTGTTCAGTTTTTGCGGTGCGATGTATTGATGGAAGGAGTCATGGAGTTTGGGAAGATCTGGAGTTCGATGGTCTAATAATCTAGTGGAGCTCGATCTGGGTAAAGGGGAGGAGTGCGTTGTGATTACCTGGAGATCGGAATTCATGACAGTGGATTAAGGGCAGGGGCTTGAGCAACATAAGGTGAAATCCTTACTGGAATTTATTTATTTGAAACTAGAATTTAGTACACTGTTAAAAGGAAAGACTATTAACTGTTAATCTAAAATGTGGAAACTGAAAAGGGAGAATGAAATATAATACATATTCAGTAAATCATTTTTTTTAAACTGTAGATTAGATAAGCGAAAAATCTAAACTCGGAATCATTAGCCATTCAAGACCAGGAAGTTTAGAAAATTAAATTTTAGTGTAATTTTAACACAAAACCTTATTAATGAAATTCATTAGCTTATTTATAAAATTTGGGTTTTTTCTTAGGCACGGATAAATTGAATGGAGTCATTCGTGTAGGGTTCGAAGCCTGGGGAAAACGATTAAAGAAATTAGAGTTGGTACAAGTGCAAATTGAATATCGAGGTGAATAAATCTCACTCATAGTTTTATATTTAAATTTTTTTTTATCGTTAAAAATAAATTTGTTGGTTGCTTGGGTGCATGAATGAATTGTTGAATTATTGTGGTTATCGGATATTTCCCGCAACACTATTAGCGGATGCCCGCAGTATCATTAGCGGATGACCCTACGGCCACGTACATAAGTGGATCCCGCTTTTTATACCGCGATATCTTGCCTTGAAGCAGGATTGGTATTATTTATGTGACTAACATCTGTGGATGCAGGGAAAACAGGTTGGAGGAATCCAACTAGATTCCTCAAATTTATTTACTGTTGTTACATATTTATTTATGTGTGTGATGTGTGAATTGCATGGATGATTTGTGTGTTTGGATATTAGATTATCACCGGCCCTATATATTTATATTTAAAAATATCAACAGGGATTTTGACATTAAAAAGGAAAATTTATTTTCTGAAATAAAAGTGGAATTTTGAATGAACTATAAAATATTAACTTGTTTTCAATAACAAAAACAAGTAGACGAATTTATAACAATGTTATTACTGAAAAGGAAAATTATCGTTGATAACATTAAACTTTAAATTCAAGCTTGAATCTAAAAAGGAAAATTTGTTTTTACAGGATGGGAATTTGATCTCAAATAAGATTTGAAATAAGGACTTGTTTTAAATGATTTAAAACAAGTGAAATGTATAGACGATGGCTATAAGTGAAGAAAAGAGAAAGATTGTTATCGTCGGGTAAATTGGAAATGTAAATTCAAGCGTGATTTTAAAAGGGAGTTTATTCGCCGAAAGTAGAAATGAAATTTCAAATGGAATTTGAAATAGAACTTGTTTTAATATTTAAAACAAGAAGTGTTATCCATAAATGATTTTTATAAATAAAAGAAGGGAATTTTATTGGATAATTTATTTAAATCCAGGTATGAACTTAAAAGGGATTTTTTTTAAAAAAAAAGGAAAAGAAAGGGATTTCGAATAATTTGAGAAATATTAACTTGTTTTTAAAATAAAAACAAGTTGCTGGAATTATAGACACTGTTCATTAATGGAAAGAAATATTATCATTTGATAATATTAAACTATAATTTCAAGAAAGGGATTTAAAGGAGGAAATTTATCTTTCGAAGTGGAAATTTGAATTTCAAACAGAATATGGAGTACAAACTTGTTTTAAGTATTTAAAACAAGAAGTAAAATTTATAAACGATGTTTAAAATAGAAGGGGATAATCATCATGGGATGATTTGGGTATTTAAAATTCAAATTTGAATTTAAAAAGAGATTTATACCATGAAATCATTTCAAGAAGGAAATGAGGAAGTTTATTCCGGTATTCGGAATGTAAACCGACTTTAAATAAATCCACACAGATTTATGATTTTAACTCGACTATGTCGAATACCTAGAATAAAATTATATTTCAAAAGATATTGGAATTATATTAAAAGTGAATTTAAGTTTTAATATGAAAATAGATTATGTAAATATAAGTGATAGTAATTAAGTATTTTCAAATCCACTTGAGATTCAAAGGGGGAAATCAAATACTCCAAAATAGAAGTCGAGTTTCAGTAGATTATTGAAATGGAAGTTGAATCTAATAAAGAAGTGAATTTATAAACAAGATTTATAAATGGGATGAAGTAATATTCATCGTGCAATTTGGAAATAAATTTCCAAATGTAAGAAATGGTGTAGAAAGCGAGACTTAAATCGAGTTTGTATATTACAAGCTGTTATCTATCTCAAGATAAGAACGTTGTCGATTAAGGTCTGAGAGGTAATTAGAATACCCCAACTTGAACAACTTCACTATTATCAAGGGATGATATTAGTGTGTAATGAAAATGGATATTTAATAAATCGACTTTTCCCATAAAGGAATTTATAATTGGAATTCGATTCTATCGAATTTTATAAATAGTTTAACTCCAAGTGGGTTTGAAATGAATATAGAATTGGATTTGAATAAATTCATAGCCGGGTTATGATTGTGGAAGTAAATAACCGACAAGTTGAATGGTTAGAATTGTTAAGTCAAATCTGGATAACGAGTTTGAATTATTTTAAATACTGAAATGAAGTTGAAATTGATGTGCCAAACGAAGTTTTTAAACATTTATATTTAATTTAATTAAAACGAACTCGCCGCAGCGCGGTAGTTTGTAAATTGACGATTCAGACTTCAACTGAGTATATAGAACTCAATATAAATCGGAATTCGACGAAACAAGAAACAGCTGGACCTATTGAATGATAGTTTTCTAATGGAAGAGAAAAATCTAGATTTCGTCGTATAGATTTTAAGTTATGTCGAAATCAAATTATCAGAAAAACAACGCCATAATCATTTTTAAACCATAACGGTTTAGTAAACAAATAAAAAGGATTTTAAGTGAATAAAATCCAAATTCTGATTTGAAAAATCCAAATCTTGAGTTATCAAATATATGCGAACTCAAGTGGAGTGAATGAAGTGATTTTTGAAAACAAGGAATCAGATTTTTAATTATCGAACGAAGTTAACTAATTTCCTTGAAATTAGTTAATAAGAGTTTGGCCAGGTTAACACTGTTTAAGTAATTTGAATCGATTAATTGAATTTGGAAATCCGAATAAGAAACTTGAGTTATGCTTTGGAAATTAGACATGGGAATTATATTCATACAAGCGAATAAAAGTATGTTCGAACGTGAGATGTTCAAAGTAAAATTAGAATATGCGAATAAGCTAGTTGGAAAGTAAATTATCAAACTTGAGTTAAAATGATTGGACCTGTGTGAGACAAATTGGAAATGCGAATATGCATAGGTTGAACAGGTACGAAGTGAAGTATGGGATGAAGAGTGGGAAGAGAATGTGAGATTTTAATTCAAGTGCTCGACAAAAGGTACACGTTTAAATATCCATATGAGGTTTTATGCGCCGAATCGGCAAGCCACTTGGCTCTTTGATTTTCTTTTTGAATTGAAAGGGCCTAGAGAGGCAAGTTGAGGTTTGAAATATTTGCCGGTACAAAGGAGGTTATGGCGAATTTTTCCGAAAATTTAAGGAGTTAGAATATTTTTAGGAAATTTTGATAAGAGAAATCGATATAACGATATATATAGAATTCGCTAAGAAAATGAATTAAAAATGAAATATTAGAAAAGGCCAGTGATTGTGAAATTTGTTTGATGGATGTTTATTTTTCCTTTGATAGTTAAAACACTGGCTATCAAAGATTTTTACCATCGTTGTCGATACGGAGAGACCGGTTGGATTTAATATCCGAGAACCACTTCGTATAGGCATAAGCGTTGCGAATTAGATTATGCTGAAGATAATCGAAGACAGAGTGAAATTCAAAGAGCTGTTATGTTTGTCCAGTCCCAGGAAAACTTGTATGGACGAATGTATGATAAAGTATTCCTAACAGATCACATAAGACGATCTTTTCAAGATGTTACGTCTGGTGGTGGAGAAATTCGTTTCTCTTAGCTTTTATGCCCGTAATATTTTTGGGAAGATCAACAAGTGATTTGACGGGTTTGACGATGTGGCATTCAAAGTGTATGGTGGCCAGATAGACGTAGCCTCAAGATTCACAACCGGGAAATGACAAAAATCGGGCAGGCAGCATGGCTATGTGGGTCGCTCCCATTAGGGTGTATAATCACCTATCTAGAGAAATTCCTTTTACTTCTTAAATCTATTCGATGCTGTCCCTTTTCGGGAAACAGTGGTTTGAGCCCAACCGTTGGTAGTATACATTAGATACACTCAAGCGAAATGAGTGGTCGGTCATGTGTGGGCCGGGTTGCAAGACGTTCTTGTTGAACCCAGGTGTATTTGCCTCTAGAGATACATCATCGGAAGGTGGCCCCATACATTGTCATAGTTGGAATCCAATCTCCAATAAGCGACCTGCGGTTTATGATTTTATACTATGTATGTAGAGCGTGAGATGCAAGCGTTCTACCATTTGGTTATTTATTTGATTAGACATTATTATAATATCACTGGATTTTGATATCAATAATGGTTTGGGTTATAGTTGAAACGACCCAAACTTCCCAGTAAAGGAAAGACTGGATTGCTTTGAGAACAATACACATTAGAACACAAACTGAGGAACATTTTATTGCTGATTACAACAATTACATCAGAGTACAAGAATATAATAGAGTATGAATACTTATTACAAAATAGAAATCCAATAATATTAGAGTTTTAAATTACATTAAAATAGCAGCGGAAAAATATTACAAATATACAACTGAAAGGAATACACGGATACATAGCTTTTCGAATACCGCTTCTGCTGTAAGCCAGGATCCTGTAAATATATCTGCAAAAAGCTACTCGACTGCCCATGTGGAAAATAAGGGCACCCGAGTTTGCCAGTGAAACAAACTACAGGTCAGTCATGGGACTGGTATGAGAAATCTTAACTTAACTATTTAATAATAAGGGTAATCACAGGACCACGCCGCTAACGCGGAACGGGTTTACTCCATTGGATTGCCAGTGCATTAAATAAAGTAAAACCTTAGACAACGCAATGCTTTTTAGAAAAATGAAACCATTATAAGACCAAGTCCCATCACATAATGCAACGCAAACCGGAGGATAGGGTTTTACCTTATAATGGTCAAAAGATGCTTGATACGATAAAACGGATTTAATATTAGTGTGTATATTGGTATATATATATATATATATTTCCAAAACCAATTTCAATCATAATGTATTAATCATAGACGGCATAGTACCCCATCCTACTATGTCGCCATACTAGTTCTACAATCAAAACCGCAAGGTCGTATTGGAAATTGGATTTCCATCATGAGTCGAGGCTAGGGGCAAGCTCCTCTCCGATTCGAGACACTCTAGCAAATGCCCCAGGATCCCCCGCAGTGAACCCTTGGAGCGGTAGGGCCGGTCCCCGCCTATCGGCAGTGGATTGGTTATGCCTGAACACACGTTTCCCGGTTCCTTTGAACCTATAGTATGACCACAAACGGCCTATAAAAATCCGAGGCGCCTCAAAATCCATCATCCACATAGTAAAATGCCAACCTGTTTAAGCACTGACACTGCCAATAGCTAGAAAGAAACGCGTGCACTCCCTACGGTCCATATCCCGTTTTTGACTCATACCGGGGTGTGAGGCTCGCGAAGTCACGATATACACAAAGCTATGCCATAATATGCTATACTTTGATCATCCCACAAGGCCCTGGTTTTCAACAAAAGCCTTGATCAATTGCATCTTGGCGTGCCACATTGAAAATTCACGCCATGCGATCAATCACTATTAATATATACCAGGGTGTTAAGTAGAGAATAAATCCTCCACCACCAAACAGACATACATTAACAGAAATCGATTTAATTCACATGGAACGAAATCCAATGTCAGACACACATCCATTTACTGGCTTATGCTCTGGGTCTGAGCGAAAACCAATCCGAACAATCAACAATGGTCCAGACGGCTACCACTGGAGCCCCTTCAAGGTAGCTACTCCCATCAAGGGTCTCAGTAGTAACACATCCATTCGATGTGAAGATCGTCGATCTTCAACCACCATCTTCATCTTCGACTCTTCATCATCGTAGTAATTACTCGGAATGGGTTAAACCCGGTCTTCCCGAATAACTCAAGTATTTTTTTTAATTAAAATCAATTATTATAAAAATACATCCAACGCCTCATTCCAATTCAGAATATTCTTCTAATAAGATATTCGCATTATTATATCAAAGATAATCCTTTAAGTTTATTCTTCAATCTTTCTTTTAAAGATTTATTAAAGACCCAATTTGGTTTTAAATATCAAAAACCATTATTCAATGATTATTTAAACTTAAGAAATTAATCTTATCTTCAACTGGGTTAATGAACTAATGTCATTTAAAACATAGTTCACGGTAAACCCAAAATCGTCTTCCATAAAATATTGAATCTTCACAGAAATCAAACCAATATATATAATCGTTATAAATTTCTGTACCCGACCAACAATATAAATGGAATAACGGCAAAGCCGCTTAAATTCCATATGTACTATCGGTTTTCTTTTACAGAAGCTTATCCCGGTTATTATTAATTCGAATTCCATTCAACTCCAATTTAATATATTAAATTGGAAAACTTTACTTTTGGAAAATTCCCGTTTAAATCTTAATAAAAGATTTATAAATTCCCAAATCATATTTTTACTGTCAGCTGGGTTAAAGAACACATGTCACTTACAAACACAGTTCACAATAAACCCAACTCACATTTCATCTTATTTCAATTACTAGATATAATTGAAAACTTTTAATAATCTTAAATTAAAAGATTATTCTTTTCATACGGGGTTTAAGAACAGTGTTATTTAAGAGACTATTCACGACAAACCCAAAATCCAATATATTTAATTTAACTACAATTAAATATTAACAAATTGGAAAACTTCATTAAATCTAAATTTAATGATTTACTCTAGTTAATAACTAGTTCATTTCAATAAAAATATATTTTTCTAAAATATATTCTTTTCTAAAATATTTTCTTTTCTAGAATACTCTTTATTGGAATGTGACTCAATCAACATCCATATATTGCATGTAATCGATGAGAAATAACTATCAAGCATCCAAATAACAACCAGAGTGGATTCTACACTAAATATTGGGACTAGTGTAGGTCAAATATCATCCCAACACCCGTGTGGGGTTTCATCCAACAATCAAATAATAAATTATTTGTGCACTTGGGCGATGTGTAAAAATTATCGACCCAATCACATAAACAAGTCGGACGACTTGTAAATGGAAGTGTAATATTCAGTTTGAATATACTCAACATTATAATTAACACATCAAACATTTCAACATCACAGACATATGTTTCAATTCTTTTTATTTTAAACAAGTGACAATAAGAATCTTAACTCTTATTTATTTACCAAAATGCATATTTTTGGTCTCATTCATTTTTAATGACAAAATGAATATTTTACTTCATCCTTTTTACAATGACAAAAATGTCTCTTTTATTCTAATTCTTTTAAAGTGACAAAATTTGATACTTTTGTCTAATCCTTTCCAATGTAACAAAATATGCAAATTTTGTCTAATCTTTTCCAATGTAACAAAACATGTTATTTTTGTCTAATCTTACCAATGTAACAAAATATGTTAATTTTGTCTAATCATACCAATGTAACAAAACATGTTAATTTTGTCTAATCTTTTAAATGATCAAAATGTAATCTTTCTTCTAAATGAAAAAAAGGTATATTTTTTTTTAATCCTTATTAATGACAAAAATGTGATTTCTCTTCGTTCTTTTTAATATGACAAAAATGTCCATTTCTAATTCATTCCCTTTTAATGTATAAAAAATATACATTTCATATCCATTCCTTTTTAATGTATAAAAATATACATTTCATATTCATTCCTTTTTAATGTATAAAAATATACATTTCATATTCATTCCTTTTTAATGTTTAAATAATTCCTTTTTAATGTATAAAAATATACATTTCATATTCATTCCTTTTTAATGTATAAAAATATACATTTCATATTCATTCCTTTTTAATGTAAAAAAAATACATTTTCATATTCATTCCTTTTTAATGTATAAAAATATAAATTTCATATAGAGATGGCAATGGGGCGGGTCTAGGGTCTAAACCCGCTTGACCCGCCTCTGTTTCAACCTATTTAGACCCGCCCCATAGGGTCTTCGGGGCGGGTAGAACCGCGACCCGCTTTTGAAGCTCCGGGTCTAGGGTCGGGTCTGGGGCACGGCTAACCCGCCCCAACCCGACCCGCATGATTGAAACATCATTAGTATACTATAATTATTACTTGTTAATCTTCTTAGGTATATATTGTTATAACTTGAATATTATAATCATTCAATCAACAAACTATAAATTTTTCATACTATTGTGTTGCATCAATGATAATCATACAATGAAAAATGCATACATTTTGAACTATTATCTTACCACTCATTTTATTATATTCTCTTATCATTGTAAACACATTATAATATGCATATAATTTATCATTTAGCGATAAAAAATATAAGTATATAAATTTTTGAACATTAGAAAACAATATCACCTGGGTCGCGGGGCGGGTCGGGTCTACCCTGACCCGTACGGGTTCCGGGTACGGGGCGAAATTCCAGACCCGCACCGGGTCTACGGGGCGGGTCTGGGGCGGGGTTTAAAAAGTCCAGGTCGGGTCTGGGGCATGAGAAACCCGCCCCAACCCGCCCCACTGCCATTCCTAATTTCATATTCATTCCTTTTTAATGTATAAAAATATACATTTCATATTCATTCCTTTTTAATGTATAAAAATATACATTTCATATTTATTCCTTTTTAATGTATAAAAATATACATTTTCATTTGATAATCAAGTTTTGACCAGAAATGAATATTTTGGTGAAATTCTTTTAAGTGACCAAAAATGAATATTTTGGTGAAATTCTTTCTATAGGACAAAATGTATATTTTTAATATCACATAGAAATGAAATCTTTTATTTCTTTTATTACATGAAAATGTAACCTTTTCTTTTCATTCATTGATTACATACAAAAATTGTAATCTGTTATTCTTTTCTTTGAATACATATAAAAATGTACTTTCCTATTTCTTTCTTGAATATAAGATTTTAATGTTAACATATTTTGCTTTGTCAGAATATGAACATTTCTCTAATATTCTATTTTACATTAAAAGGTAGTTTTTTAATGTCAACATATTCTGCTTGTAAAAATATGATCATTTTTCTAATTCATTCTTAATATACAAAAATGTCCATTTTGTCTAATTCATTTTAATATACAAAAATGTCCTTTTTGTTTATTTCAAAGTGACAAAAATGTCCTTTTAAATTTCCTTTACATAAAATGTTAACAAAATGTGAATTTTGTTATAATCCTTTTAATATTAACAAAATGTGAATTTTGTTATAATCCTTTTTAATATCAACAAAATGTATATCTTAACTTACATAACATGTTTTACACCAAAAATGTAATTTTTCTTCACTAACATATTTTAACACAAAAATGTATATTCTTATTACATCCTTTGTAAATGAATAAAATGTACATTTTTGTTTAATTCTTATTGACAAATACTAACTACATAGAAATGTAATTTTACATGTTATTCTAATCAAGGTTTTATTCTTTTTAATAATTCATTTTCATAAAAATGTAAATTACATATTCACAAGTTTCCAAACAAAAATTCATTCTTTTTAATGAATTATAATTATCATTAAAAATGTAAATTATATTTTAACATCTTTTCAAACAAAGATTCCTTCTTTTTAATGAATTCTAATTATCATTAAAAATGTAAATTATATGTTAACATCTTTCCAAATGAAGATTTCTTCTTTTTTATTTTAAATGTTATTCTTTTCACAAATCATTCTTTTGACTAAAAAGTGTATTTCATTTCTATAAGCATATTTGACAAAAATGTTCCTTTTTATTTACAAAACACACTTCTAATCAAAAAACGTCATTTTTATTTGCATGACTTATTTCAAATAAAAATGTATATATATATATATATTTCTTTTCTTCCTAACAAATTTCTAATCAAAAGTGTCAATTTGATTTGCATAATAATTTTCAAATAAAAATGTTGTTTTTATTTGTCTAACCAATTTCTTAATCAAAAATGTCAATTTGATTTCCATAATACTTTCAAATAAAAATGTTGTTTTTATTTGTCTAACCAATTTCTTAATCAAAAATGTCAATTTGATTTCCATAATACTTTCAAATAAAAATGTTGTTTTTATTTTCAAGGTAACATTTGAGAGGAAATGTTGTTTTATTCCACTGTAACATTTATAAGAAAATGCCATTTTATTTCATGGTAACATTCATTAGAAAATGTTATTTTATTTCAAAGTGACATTCATTAGAAAATGTTATTTTATTCATAATACAACAATTTATAAAAATGATATTTTTATTCCTATTGTAACATTTATATAAAAATGTTATTTTTATGCCTACAAAATATTCTAATCAAATTGTGATTTTTGTTCACATAGAAATATTCTAGCCAAGCATGAACATCACAAACATCATAATCATTAAACAGCAATTCCATACATCACAGATCTGAATTTATCAACATACATTCATGGAATTTAAATAGCGAGAAATAATTTATATTTTAATTATTTTTCAATATAGAAATCTCACATTGCTTTAATTCAGATTTGAAATTCCCCGAATTTTCAACACGCTCGGTTCCAACTCTAGTCAGCTTCATAACGTAGATCTAGTCCATACGAGTCCAACGCTTTTCGTTTCGTTCCATTTCGTCGCTGTATGAAGAAGTTATGCTATATTAAACATTCGAATATTTAAATGAATAATTAAATTGATTAATTTTACTAATTACATTCTTATCCACCTCTAATCTCTCTTCCTCTTCGTTCAGTTCTGGAATAAACCGAACCCAACAGCTCCTTGCAAACCACATGTCGCACGCCTCATTCCCATTGCCGGCGGCCGATCCGAAGTCACCGCGTCCAAGGTCTTCACGTCGCCCTCCATCTCCCACCTTGTTTCGAAACTCGAGCCCCTCAAGAGCTCAGAATTCCATTCGAAACTGCTTCCCTTTGAGGGAGAAAATCGTCCACCAAAACAAGCGGTTTCTGATCACAACCCTATCAATCTAAAGACCTCGAAAATCTCTAGAACTTTGTTTAAATTTCTTCTTTCATTTTGATTTGTATTAAGAGGAATTAACGATTTTGTTTCTATTGTTCCTGGCCATTGAGAAAGAAGAGGCGGCGGTTGTCTTAGTATTAGGGTTTACGTATTGGGTATTGTACTGTGTATGCACCGTATATATAGAGTATGTTTTATTTTATTTATTAAATTAATTCCTTTAAATTCCAATATACCTCGTATATCGTTCAGAACTCCAAATCCAACCCAACGAGTGTCGCCCCCAACTAAATACCCCTGCTCCGGACACAATGGAACATGTTTCGTAACCCAGTTCGGCTGTTACGATATGTTTTTCTTTAAATTAAATTATAAATCATTTAATTATTTAATTTGATCGTACATTTTAATTTACCGGGGCCACATACTGAATCTAAAAATTACAGAAAAATTATTTCTAGTTATGTTTTGACGATACGGTTCTAACAAGACTAATTTCGTTGAATTCCGAGACTGTTTGAAAAATGGCCATTTTCAAGTCGATTAAATTTGACTATAATTGACAAAACACGTATTCCTTTGCCACGCTCACATATTAATTCAAAAAATTATGAAAATTGAAACTTAGCAAAAATTTGACATTCCGGTTCAAACAAAAGTGGTTTCGTCAAAAACCGAGGTCGTTTGCAAAATGGCTACTTTTAAGGCTAATATATTCTATTAAAAAATATATAAATTCTACAACGACTTTTCTAGATTTTAAACTGGACATAACTTTTGGCTTTTAAAACGAAATTTCAAATTTTCAGATTCGTTAGAAAGATATGATTAAATAGATTTGAATATTTCTAGTTTCGCTCAATTTTGATTTAAAATGAATCTTGTACATTCAGTTAAAGTTCAAATTCAAATTTTCAAACTGCAGCGCTGTTTTAAACTCCTTTTATAATTAAATTAAATTTATTCGTTTTAAAATAAATTTTAGTCGTTTATTATTTAAAATAAATTATTCTAAATATTAAAATCCATTAAAATTTCTAAAATAAAATTTTTAAATTGGCCCTAAAATTCCGGGTCGTTACAATCGCCCCCACTTAAAATCTTTTCGTTCTCGAAAAGGAACGAAGCAAAAAGTTGTTTAATTAATTAACTTAATTAATTTTTTTGTTTATTGGTTTCAATAATTTTATTAGTTAAATTAAAAATCAAACATCACAACCAGCAATCAATTAGGTGGTTAACTTTCCAAATATATATAACTTTTATATATAATCCAAAAATCATATTTTTAGTGCAAATCACAGTAATGTGTACTAACTAAGTTTTGGTTCTCATACCAGTCAATGGAAATATATAGACATACCACTTTCAAGACTCGAACATAAATACTGATGATGCGGCCGCATCACCAGAATTACCCCTGGGCGACTAGAGTGTGATTCCATATCTATCCAGTATATTAAAACTTCAAATATCCGTTCATTACTCGTATATTCGAAATCTTTATATACTCGATTGTCCACATTAAAATATAATATACTCAAATACGTATATTAAGATAAAATTTTCAAAACTAAATTTGTTTCCATTTTTTAGAGAAAATAATACTCTTCACACTCGTTCTAGGATACTACTGATCCCATCTCTGACGAGTTATTCTCATTGGATATTACTAATCCAATCTCTGATGAATTCTTTCGTCTGGTTCTAATGTGTCTTGTTCACGAGCTCTGTAAACCAAAGCTCTGATACCAAATGAAATGACCCAAACTTCCCAGTAAAGGAAAGACTGGATTGCTTTGAGAACAATACACATCAGAACACAAATTGAGGAACATTTTATTGCTGATTACAATAATTACATCAGAGTACAAGAATATAACAGACTATGAATACTTATTACAAAAATAGAAATACAATAATATCATAGTTTTAAATTACATTAAAATAGCAGCGGAAAAATATTACAAATATACAACTGAAAGGAATACACGGATACAGAGCTTTCCGAATACCGCTTCAGCTGTAAGCCAGGATCATGTAAATATATCTGCAAAAAGCTACTCGACTGCCCATGTGGAAAATAAGGGCACCCTAGTTTGCCAGTGAAACAAAATACAGGTCAGTCATGGGACTAGTATGAGAAATCTTAACTTAACTATCTAATAATAAGGCTAATCACAGGACAACGCCGCTAACGCGGAACGGGTTTACTCCATTGGATTGCTAGTGCATTAAATAAAGTAAAATGTTAGACAACGCAATGCTTTTTAGAAAAATGAAACCATTATAAGACCCAAGTCCCATCACACAATGCAACGCAAACCGGAGGATAGGGTTTTACCTTATAATGGTCAAAAGATGCTTGATACGATAAAACGGATTTAATATTAGTGTGTATATTGGTATATATATATATATATTTCCAAAACCAATTTCAATCATAATGTATTAATCATAGACGGCATAGTACCCCATCCTACTATGTCGCCATACTAGTTCTACAATCAGTACCGCAAGGTCGTATTGGAAATTGGATTTCCATCATGAGTCGAGGCTAGGGGCAAGCTCCTCTCCGATTTGAGACACTCTGGCAAATGCCCCAGGATCCCCCGTAGTGAACTCTTGGAGCGGTAGGGCCGGTCCCCGCCTATCGGCAGTGGATTGGTTATGCCTGAACCTGTTCCTTTGAACTTATAGTATGACCACTAACGGCCTATAAAAATCCGAGGCGCCTCAAAATCCATCATCCACATAAGTAAAATGCCAGCCAGTTTAAGCACTGACACTACCAATTGCTAGAAAGAAATGTGTGCACTCCCTACGGTCCATATCCCGTTTTTGACTCATACCGGGGTGTGAGGCTCGCGAAGTCACGATATACACAAAGCTATGCCATAATAGGCTATACTTTGATCATCCCACAAGGCCCTTCTTTTCAACCAAATCCTTGATCAATTGCATCTTGGCGTGCCACATTGACAATTCACGCCATGCGATCAATCACTATTAATATATACCAGGGTGTTAAGTAGAGAATAAATCCTCCACCACCAAACAGACATACATTAACAGAAATCGATTTAATTCACATGGAACGAAATCCAATGTCAGACATGCATCCATTTACTAGCTTATGCTCTGGGTCTGAGAGAAAACCAATCCGAACAATCAACAATGGTCCGAACGGCTACCACTGGAGCCCCTTCAAGGTAGCTACTCCCATCAAGGGTCTCAGTAGTAACACATCCATTCGATGTGAAGATCGTCGGTTTTCAACCACCATCTTCATCTTCGACTCTTCATCGTCGTATTAATTACTCGGAATGGGTTAAACCCGGTCTTCCCGAATAACTCAAGTAATTTTTTTTCTAATTAAAATCAAGTATTATAAAAATACATCCAGCGCCTCATTCCAATTCAGAATATTCTTCTAATAAGATATTCGCATTATTATATTAAAGATAAATCCTTTAAGTTTATTCTTAAATCTTTCTTTTAAAGATTTATTAAAAACCCAATTTGGTTTTAAATATCAAAAACCATTATTCAGTGATTATTTAAACTTAAGAAATTAATTATAATAACCCGGAAAATATGAGCCAATTTAAAAATTTTAAATTGGTGATTTCAAAGGAATTTGAACAATTGAAATAGAATATTTCAATAAAATAGTGAAGTAGAAATAGTGAGTCAGTTTGAAAATTTGAATTCAAACTTTGACTGACTGTGCAGGGTGGAGAATATAACGGATTTTAGCGAAACCAAAAATATTTAAATCTGTTTATCAATACCTTTCTAACGAATCTTAAAAATCAAAGTTTCGTAACGGGAATCAAAAGTTATGGCCGAATGAATTTTCAGAAAGGTCGCTATATAGAATATATAGCCCTGGAAAATTGATATTTTGCAAACGACCTCGGAATTCGACGAAACCACTTTTGTTGGGTCCGGGATGTCAAACTATTGCTAGGTTTCAAATTTCATAATTTTTGAAGCTAGTATGTGAGCGTGGCAAAAGAAAATGTGTTTGGTCAATTTATGTTAAATTGGATCGACCAGAAAATGGCCATTTTTCAAACGATCTCAGAATTCGACGAAACTAGTTTTGTTGGGACCGTAGCGTCAAAACATAACTAGGTTTATTTTTCTGGAATTTTTCGAATCAGTTTGTGCCCTGGCAAATTGAAATGTGCGTTCAAAGTTAAAATTAAATGTTTTATACTTTAATTTGAAAAATAACTGACTGTAATAGTCGAATTGGCCAACGAAACATATCCCATTGTGTCCGGGATGGGGGTATTTAGCTAGGGGCGACAATCTTTGGGCTTGAAAAGGAGTTCGTTGGTGAAAACCCTAATTTTCTGAAATATATATATTCCGGCGAATTAGAAAATTCCATTCATTATTTAAAAAATAAATAAAAAAACTAAAAACCCCCGTAACCCCACGAACAAACGGCGAAACCCGTTCGATTCTTCTCCGACCGATTGCCGCCGCCTCCGACACTTCCAGGCGCCGCCGCCACCACCCCTCGACGCAGCTCCGTCTCCTCTTCAAATCCGACCCACCCATGACCGCCACCATCGCCTCCTCTGCCTGAATCGAGCGCCCAAAGTCCACCACTTCCCATCGTCGCCGACGACGCCACCGACCACCGAGCTCCACCAAACCACCACCGACAGGACCCCCACTCGAAGCTCTTCCACGTCCAACTCCCTGATCGTCGTCTAGGTCAGTGGATTTCGCGAAAACCTCAAACCTAGTTTCGAACCATCATGAAAGGTGAGTCCTTTTTCATGTCTGCACTTTGAAAAATCATATCTTTTTGGTGTGTTGACGAAACAGGAAACATCGGGACCGCAAGGAAGCTCTCTACCACATAGAAGAAGCCGCGGATTTTTCTGAGTCATCTACGATTTTTAGCACTCCGAAAACCGATGTGAGAAATCTAAAATTAATTGAATTTGAATGGAAAATGTCGTGTATAAATTATATAAGCGAAATATAAATTACACACGTGTTGTATACCTCATGTACATGCGTGGTGTAAGCTATATAAGCGAAGTATGAATTATACATGCATAGAATAATTGATATATGTGTTGAAATGCAAGTGAAATATAGCAATTATAATATATATATATATATATATATATATACTCCCCTCGTCCACAAACCATGGACGATATTTATTGTTGTGAATTGGTGTGAAATATTGGATGAAAAATACGAATGGTTGAATAATTGTTTGTGGTTGATATTGTTTGGTTGTGGTTGAAAAATACCCATTGGTGATTGAAATGAATTGGAAATATTTGTGGAAATAAAAATAAAACATGCCGCCTGCATGCGAATTAGATGCATGAATCCCCATTGTCAAAAACCGCGAGGTTTTAAGGTAGAGCGAGGAGCCGTACTAGGGACGGTGCCGGTTTTAACTACCCTGCCGTTATGCTGTCGAAATTTTGAATAATCTTTATGTGTTAGAATTATTTTCATATGTTGAAATTATCTTCATGCATTGAAATTAAAGCCATATGTTGAAACTATATCCATGTGTGGAAATGTTCATGATTTGAAAAGTGATGTGTGAAAATTAAATTCATTTGTGAATGAATGAAGTGTCTAAACAATAAAAATCACATTTTTATAATATATATGAAGTATGTAAAATATTCGCCTTATATATAAATAGTTTCAACAATAAAAATTCCATCTTTCTAATATGAACAACATAAATAAAATATCCATGTGTGGAAATGCTTATGTGTTGAGAAGTGTGTGTAGTGGAAAAGTTCATGTGTTGAATAAAAAGATCGAACAATAAAAATTACATTTTTATTGAAACTATGAAGTGTTGAAAACATCCATTTGTCGAATAAATATTTTAAGTGATAAAAATATCATTTTTATCATATATGTGATATGCTAAAGATACGCGAAGGTTGAAATAAATATTTGTGAAGAAATATTATTTTTAACATGCATACGAACTAAATAAAATAGTCATGTGTTGAAATCTATTTTAGTTCGCCAAAGTTATCATCTTTGAAATGTGAGGTGTTAAAAATAGCCACTTGTTCAAATAAAATATGCATGAGTTGAAATATACATTGATAAGCTAATGATGTGATTTTAGCCTATGCATGCAACATTAGAATGAATGGTGTTTCTAAACCAAAGTAAATCAAATATGAAGTTGAATAGAAAATGACAGGAGATAAAAATTGTATATACGTACATTCATATTTATTGAACAGGTTATAGCAAAGGGGCTAGAGAAGAGGAATAAAATTTTGTGCCCGACAAATAGGTACACATTTACTGTTTTGTTGGGTGATGATTTTATGAGCCTGTTGGCTAGCCGCTTGGCTTTCTCTTTTTCTTTTTGACATGAGACGCCCATGTGGCTATTTGGGAATTTTCCCAGCCCCTCCCGTACAAAGGAGGTTATGGCGAAATTTTCCAAAATTTAAAGGCGTTAGTGAAATAATTGAAGTGAAAACGATATAGGAATTTTTTTGAATGAACTATATTTATATAAATATATAAATATAAATGAAATTAAAACGAAACGTAGCCGTGCAGTTCGTGTTTTAAAACCGTAATTTCAAACGACTAGTGCGGGAAATCCGACCATTGGATTTCCCCGAAACCGCAACCGTTGGGTTCGCCTTGGAAATACCTTTCCAACGACACCAACTTTGTGAAGATCCGACGGTTGGATTGTCTGGAACGTTTAATTCAAATCTGAAGAAAAACAGCGCCAGAAACAATTATATATATATATATATAATTAAAATAAATCGAATAACGACGCTGCAGTTCGTAAATTGAAATCGTAACTTCAAATGGCTAGTGTGGAAGATCCGACCGTCAGAATTTCCCAAAACTGAAACCGTTGGATTCGTTTTGAAATGACCTTCCTAATGATATAAAATTTGTGAAGATCCAACGGTTAGATTTTCAGATATGTGTAAAACAAAATTAGTGAAAAACAGCGTCAGTGCATCGGCACGACCTGAAATGTCGTTTAATTAAATATGGCCGTTTTAAATTAAATAAAAATGGCGATATATCGTTATAAAATACTATAGACGATATAGAGTGGAAATAAACCAATTTCGTTGTGTTTGCTTGATATGTGATGGTTGAATGTATTTAACATGAGAATTATAACTAAAGAACTGAAATGTGAATGTTGAATAGTCCAACCATGTGATAAATTGATTTGAAATCTAAATATACGTGGATTATTTGAAAAGGCCGAGTTCATCTCATTTCAAATAATCGATGGACGTTGAGAAGTCGAAGAGTCAAAGACGGTTGAAGACCGACGATCTTCACATTGGATGGATGAGCGCTACTGATGCTCGTGATTGGAGTAGCTACCATGAAGGAACTGAAGTAGTAGCTGTCCAAACATACTGTTGATTGTACGGATATGCGAGGAATTGGTTCAGACCCAGAACGGACTTGTAAATGGACTGTGTGTCTGACATTGGATTTTGTTCTGTGTTGATTGATCTCTGTTAAATATATATCTGTTTGGCGGCGGAGAATTTATTCTCTTGCTTAACGCCCTTCTCTGAGACGTACGAGCTCAGAGGTTATGTATTGATAGAAATCAGTCGCATGGAGTGGATTGCCTGTGTGGCATGCCTGAGTGGCATATGATCAAGGCTTCTGTTGCAAAACAAAGTCTTGTGGTTGATGATCAAAGCATGGTCGATGTGACGTAGCTTTGTGCATAACGTGAATTCGTGAGCCTCACACCCTGGTATGAGTCAAAAACGGGAGAAGGACCCAAGGAGTGCACGACGTTTCTTTCTAGCTATGGTGGTGTCAGTGACCTCCCAGCCCTGACATTTATATCTACTTTTCACTTGTGTGGTTGTTGGAATACGAGGCGCCTCGATTATAGGTCTGTAAGGACCGGGAAACGTGTGTTCAGGAATTGCCAATCCTCAAAAGTAAGAGAGGACCGGCCTTGGAGGATCCAGGGATTGCTGTGTGCGATCCCGGGGCATTTGCTAGAGTGTCTCGAATCGGAGAGGAGCTTGCCCCTTGCCTCGACTCATGATGGAATCTGTAACACCCCGTAATTTGAACATAAAAATTCAAAAATTAAAGAATACTTAATTAAGTGAAATGGGTTGCGCAGAGAAATATATATATATATTGATATATATATATATATATATTTGAAAATTAAATAAATAAATATGCAAAAATGTTCAAAACAGCGAATTGGGAGAGGGGAATAACCGAACCGGCCGATTTTTGAGGTCGACCCGAGCTCGCTGGGTCGACTAGGGGTTAATCCAGGGTGTTTGGCTGTCTACCCGTGGGCCGATTCGCTCAAATGCAGATTTTGCATTTGAATGGTTCTCATGGTTCAGCTTTAATCTAAAGGCCCTAGATGGTTCCTACACTTGACTTCTTCCCCAAGACATGCTTTGATGGCTTGGATTGAATCTAGGGTTAATCCTATGGCTAATACTATCCTAATCCTCTATAAAAAGACCCCTAAACCTAGCCTAAATCACCATTATTCAATCCTACAACTAAACTATGTCAAATTTGTTCCTCTCATGGCCTCCACTCTCATGCTAAAATTCCTAAGCCTATTTCTATGAGAGATTGTGAGTTCATACAAGTGCTTTCAAACTTGTATGAGTGTTCTTAGTTTGCATTCAAGTCAAGTTGCAAAATTTCTATTTCAAAGCAAGGATTTTTATTGATTTGGCGCAAGGGTTTTTCAATTGGGGCTTTCATATTTTGGTGCTTGCATAAGGGCTTCGTCTCAATCTTTATAATAAATATTCATTTGTGTCTTCATAGCGTAGTAAGCCCTTTTCTACTTTCTTTTTATTGAACTCTAAAGTTAAATGAATGATGCAAGTTTGGTTGATCATTATATGCAAGTTTGGTTGATCATTATATGCAAGTTTGGTTGATCATTATGCAAGTTATGTATGACACATGTTGCCATGTTATGCAAGTTTGGGTTGATCATGTCATCATGTTATGCAAGTTTGGGTTGATCATGTTATCATGTTATGCAAGTTTGGGTTGATCATATTATCATGTTATGCAAGTTTGGGTTGATCATGTTATCATGTTATGCAAGTTTGGGTTGATCATGTTATCATGTTATGCGAGTTAAACTTGAGTTTATGACCTTAAAGCTTCAAGCTTTATGTTAAAGGTTGCATTTTGGCAACATGAAAGTTATCATATCCCTTATGATAACTTGCATGTGAGGCCAAATGCGAACTTCTAGCAACTTCTACATGTTATTTATCACCATGTATCACTCATATGCTAAGTTTGGTTTTATGCATGCTTTTGAAGCCTAATAATGCAATATGCAAGTATATGAACATATGTACATCTCATATGCCACCATGTTAAACTTGTGGCTTCAACACCTTTTTGTCATGATTATGCCAAGTTCCCTATTTTATCCTTTATGCGTTGTTGCGATTATGTAAACGATGGGATTACGTTGGGGTTGGGTAACATAATGACATGAACATGGTTTTTATAACATAACGTGATATGTTAACTTGTAATTATGTTTTGGAAACATAATGGACATGACACTTAGAAAATATGAGTGTGGCCAACTCGAGGTTGGGTTGAGTTTGTAGCATAAATCTACCCGGACCCGCCCGGCTTAACTAGTGGCTACAAACAATAGGACCCAATGTGAGAAGTTGGTCATGTTGTGCACGGACCCGAGGTTAGAACAGGTTGTGGTGTAAAGCTACCCGGACCCGCCCGGCTTAACTAGTAACCGCAACAAGGTCTAATGTGAGAGGTTAAAGCACATTAAGTTAATGAATGCCTCCTGATTAGGGTTAAGTCATGGTCCACTTAATACTTAACTAATTTGGGCTTGATGGATTAATCGAGGTTAAGTCAGGAGCCTTGGGTACTCTTAACCAATTTAATCCACGTGTGGATCGGGTTAACCACATTTAACCCGTTAAGAAACCCTAGTTGTGTGGTCCTTTTCAGCAGTAACCTCTTTGGTAGTATCATAAGACCCTAGGACTAGGCTAGGGTGGGGCACGATTACTGGGCTGATTGTAAGAGACCAAAAGAGATGGCTGAATGATGCCCCGGTTGTTCAGGCGGACCATGGTCGTGCACATTAAGTCTGGAGTTGAACACGGGCACCGGTAGGTTTGGACTGTGCATCATGGTATGGTGTCAGAGGGTTACACCATAGGGCCTGATACACCCTAGGGTGGACCCTGCACAGTCAACTACATTACATGATTAGGTCGCATGACACCGACACTTGACGAGTTAGGCTTATAGGGAGCCGATCGACTAGACCGAGTAGTTGGACCTTGATTTAGGTCACCTCATGATGTTAGGCCAAGCTTGGGCCAAGGGATCAATTCTTGTTTTTACTTGACATGTTAGAATGCTAGTACACCCATGGTGCAAAACTTAACCTTAATTATGCGATGACACCTTTATCTATCTTGTTAGTTAATCATCATGCCAGTATGTTGTTATCCTTATGTTCATCTCAGCTTCTCATGCCAGTTAACTTTACTAGTTCATAGACAGATAGTAGTAGGGCTTACCAGTCTTTTTGACTGACCTGTTTTCTTTCGCCTCTTTTCTTCCGTTTCCCCCCCCCCCTCAGGTTCTCAGGGTGGGAAAATTGGAGCTTAGCTTGGATCTTTACAGCTTGCTTACTGGATTTGCTCATGTACGGTTTTGGACATTGAGCTAGCTATGGTTTATCACTTCATTTTGGGGATAGTACTTTATGTATTTCAGTTTTTCAGTTTATGCTTTTATCTAGACTTTGTTGTTGGAAAATAATGACCAAGTACTTTGTTGTAACATGACTATGGTTTTGAAATGCTAAGTTTTATCCGCTGCTTTACTACTCTGTTTTACTTATATGTTCTGTCTTGTGATATCTGCATGCATGTTTACCTTGTTTAACGCCCCTCCAAAGCTAATGTCCTTGCAAGAGTGGCATTGGCGGAGGTGGGGTGTTACATTTGGTATCAGAGCATAAGGTTAACAAGATTCGAGCAAAAGGTTTTTAAAACTTATCTTTTGAAAAACTATTTTCAAAACCAATTAAGTATTTTCCAAGAAAAGTCTAGTTATTTTAAAAAAAGGCTATTCCCCAAAAGCCATAACACTATCCTTCGTTCCTTCGTTCTGAATATATCTATCTTTTTCTTCGTTTCAGTATGGCCGATCGCTTTAACATCCCGGAAGACGTACAAGTACCCGTCTGGTTCCGGAGATTTATGGAGGCAAGGGCGAATGAAGCCGGCCCCGCAAACATTCCTCCTCCTTCCCCCGTCGCTAACATCTCTCCTCCTCCCGTAGCTGAGGTTCCTCCTCCCCCTCAGCATACACAAGTGAATTTCGCGGAGCTTTTTAAAGACTTTAAGGCGATGGGTTGCAAGAATTTTGACGGAACGGAGACTTCTGTGGAGGCAAGAAACTGGTTAAAGGAAACTGAAGACCTCTTTGATATCTTGGATGTGGAAGATCGTAGGAAAGTTCTGTTGGCGGTATGGCTATTGAAAGCGGAAGCCGCTTATTGGTGGGTAGTCACCACCACTACTAGACCCATTGAGACTTGGGATGACTTTAGGAGAAGGTTTGGACTAAAGTTCCTATCATCGACAGAAGAGAATCTTCAGATGGAGAAGTTCCTATCTCTAAAGCAAGGGGACATGACAGTTAGGGAATACGTGGATATGTTTAATCAACTTGCTCAGTTCGGTCTAGAATTGGTAAACACAGCTCGGAAGAAGGCCCTACACTTTGCTCTAGGATTGAATGAGCCATTGCGCGGTTTGGCCATGTCTCATATACCCCTGGGGGCAACTTTCGAGAGTTTGGTGAATATGGCCCTGCTTCAATAGGGAGATAAGAGTGGCAAGAAGGAGGTCAAGGCAAATGAGTCTCAAGGCGAGAAGGTAGATTCCGGAAAAGGAGGCAAGAACAACAATAGAAAGAACAACAAGTCAAGAGAAAGGAGGAAGTGCAACTTCTGCGGGATTACTGGGCACATAGCCAAAGACTGTAGGAAGAAGAAGAGGAAGTTGGGCGAATGCTTTCACTGTGGAGAGCCTGGACATCTTAGCAAGGATTGCCCCAAGAAGCAAGGACAAGGGCAAGGACAAACTCGGCAAGTAAGACCCTCTGGAGGGCAATTGCAGGCTCTCCTCGCTCTTCCAGCTTTTGATCGAGGTAGAGTTTTTATAGAAATTCATGTTTACATTTCTGATTTTCCTGTTCGCACCTTATTTGATTCTGGCGCATCGCATAGTTTTATCTCTTCTGGTATTTTTGAAAGTTTGCACCTAAGTACTAGCTTAGTTGAGGATCCCGTTTGTGTTTCAAATCCAATTGGGGGTTCCGCCCATCTACCTGTGGTTTGTATGGATTTGAAAATCTCTATCTTGAGCATAGAATTCATGTGTAATGTTTAGGTTCTCGGGTTTATGGGATACGGGTTGATTTTGGAGATGGATTGGTTGTCCAGTTATGGAGCCATTCTTGACTGTGAGCATAGGGTAGCGAGGCTCATGACTCGCCTCGGTAATCCCCTAGAAATTTCTTGTAACCCTAGAGGTCCCGTCATGTTATGTTATCTTGAATCTCTCGACTCGTCCATCGATGATCTGCAATCTGTAAGGGTGGTCCGAGACTATCCCGATGTCTTTGAAGAAGTTAAGGGGTTACCCCCTGAACGAGAGATAGATTTCCGCATTTATCTAGTTGATAATGCCAAGCCAGTATCATTGCCAGTTAGGCACATGGCTCCATGTGAGAGAGGGGAGCTCAGTAAGCAAATCAAGGAGTTGCTTGAGAAGAATTTTATTAGGCGAAGCATTTCTGAATGGGGTGCTCCGGTGGTATTCGCCACTAAGGCGGATGGTTCGCTTCGTCTATGTGTTGATTATCGAGAGTTGAACAAGCTGACAAAGAAGAATAGGCACCCGTTACCGAGAATTGATGATCTCTTTGACCAGCTTGTAGGTGCTTCTGTTTTCTCTCAGCTCGATCTAGCCACCGGATTCCATCAGCTTAGAGTAGCTGAGGATAGCATTGATAAAACTGCGTTTAGGACTCCGGATGGATTCTTTGAATGGCTTGTCATGCCATTCGGATAGACTAATGCACCCGCCTACTTCGTAGACTTGATGAGTAGGGTGTTCAGGGAGTTCCTCAACAAGTTTGTTGTTGTCTTCGTGGATGATATTCTGATCTTCTCAAAGGACGAGGAAGAACATGCCAGACATCTCAAGGAAGTGATGGATACGCTTAGAGCGCATCAGTTGAAAGCCAAGTTCTCCAAATGTCATTTCTGGAGAAGGGAAGTTCGGTTTCTTGGACATATAGTTTCTAAGCAAGGCATAGCGGTGGATCCCGCGAAAGTGGTTGTGGTTCAAGACTGGAAGACTCTGAGGAATGCAACCGAAGTAAGGAGCTTTCTCGGTTTGGCGGGCTACTATAGGAAGTTCATCAGGGACTTCGCTAAGATTTCGGCCCCTCTTACTAAGTTGACGAAGAAGAACTTAGTCTTTGCATGGGACTTGGAGTGTGAGCTTGCTTTTCAAAGGCTCAAGAGAGCCCTTACCTCAGCTCTAGTTTGGCAACGTGGATTGGCACTGTTCTCAAGAGATAGTTTTCTGCGTGGGATACCGTATAATATGTAAACGAGATCCAAGATTCACTAACGAATCTTGGAAAGCTTGCACGAAACAATGAGCACGCAGTTATGTTTAAGCCAAGTATTTTAGGCAAAGAATAAGTGGAAGTGGAACGAGAGGAAACGGTGAAATGAGTTCTAACTCATATTTTGGGAACAAGAATTAAGAACTACGAAATTGCGAAGTTAAAAGACACTCAGGGCACGATGGGATTAAGCACAAGAAAATGCGGCTTAGAAGATCGAAGACTAGATACGCGCATTTAATCTCTTTCTAAGAGTATATCCTTGATCCCTATTGTTCCGTAGAGCTTACTCGCATGCTATCTTTTAAGTATATCCTCTCGGCCCTATCCTCAATCTTAGATCTGTTGCAAACCCCCTAAGGAGTATAACTAACCTATTTGTGATATATGGTTGGGGTGAAGAAGTTCATCACCAAACTATTTGGGCTTTATGGGATATGGGTAATAATTGATAGACTTACGAAGAGAACCCATTTTTCCGGTGAAAAGCAAGAGGACCGTATCATGGCTAGCATCTGTTTATCTTCGAGAGATAGTATGGTTGCATGGAGTTCTTCTAGCATAGTTAGCGATCGTGACCCAATTTTCACTAGCCAGTTCTGGAACAGTTTGCAAGAAGCGATGGGTACACGATTGAATCTGAGTACAGCCTATCACCCCCAGACGGATGGCCAAACCGAAAGGGTGAATAGAGTGCTAGAAGATCTCTTGAGGCTTCGTGTTCTCGACTTCGGTGGTACTTGGGAAGACCACCTTCCTCTTGTAGAGTTTGCTTATAATAATAGCTATCAAGCCAGCATAGGGATGGCACCATTTGAAGCTTTGTATGAGAGGCCGTGTAGGTCACCATCTTGTTGGTGGGAGACAACAGATAGACTTATACTTGGGACCGATATGATACGTGACACATCCGAGAAAGTTTAATTAGTGAGAAGAAGGATGAAAGCGGCCCAAGACAGACAGAAATCCTATGCTGACAGACGAAGGGCAGATTTGGAATTCGAAGTGGGAGACATGGTTTTCATAAAGGTTTCTCCTTTACGTAATGTGGTTCGTTTTGGAGCAGTGGGGAAGCTGGCACCAAGGTTCGTAGGACCTTTCCCTATCACAGAGAGAATTGGAAAGATGGCCTATAAGGTGGAATTGCCCGAAAAGCTAGCCGGAGTGCATAATGTCTTTCATGTCTCGCATCTCCGAAAGTGCCTTCATGAGTCCGCTGGGGTGGTTGAACCAAGCATTCTTGAAGACATTGAGGTAGAGAAAGAAGCAACCTTGAGAAAAGCTCCGATTCGTATCTTGGGAACAGAGATCAAGAAACTGAGGAATCGAGAGGTCAAATTGGTGAAAGTTCAGTGGGGTGAAGCCGACGAAGATGCAACTTGGGAAACCGAGGAGAAGATGCGTGGGCTTTATCCATTTCTTTTTGAGGGTACATTCTCGACCTCTTTCCTAATTAGCATATCTTTCTGTTTATCTGCGTTTATCCTGTTTATCTTGTCATCTCGTTAATCATGTTATGAGGACCTTAGGTAGAAACCCTTTGGATGAAACATGTATTTGAAATATGTTATGCTTGATGGTTGCAAGTGGTTGCAAGTGTTTGCACGTGGATACTCGTGGATGCATGGTGCACATTAGGCACTAAGATCGGCTCACACAGTTTCATGTTGCATATGCATGAGTGCTTATACTTATTCATGGATGAAACTTGTTATGCTATCACGTGGATGTTGCATTTGGATGAATGTTATGTGCACTCATGTAGAGATTATAAATTATGTTAGGAATTTGCATACATATGGACTCATTTCACTAACATGCTTTGCATTAAGGAGGTTTACTGTATCAGTAACCGCCTAATTTTTGCATTAGATAAGTACATATACACACACCTTTGCATATGATCATACAACATTTAGAATCCTTTAAGGACAATGACTGCACGTGTATGATGTTTTGAGTAGATGGATGATGGATAGTAGGATACGTTCTTCCTAACTTGGAGATTTCGGGGACGAAATCCTTTAAGGAGGGGAGAATGTAACACCCCGTAATTTGAACATAAAAATTCAAAAATTAAAGAATACTTAATTAAGTGAAATGGGTTGCGCAGAGAAATATATATATATTGATATATATATATATATGAAAATTAAATAAATAAATATGCAAAAATGTTCAAAACAGCGAATTGGGAGAGGGGAATAACTGAACCGGCCGATTTTTGAGGTCGACCCGAGCTCGCTGGGTCGACTAGGGGTTAATCCAGGGTGTTTGGCTGTCAACCCGTGGGCCGATTCGCTCAAATGCAGATTTTGCATTTGAATGGTTCTCATGGTTTAGCTTTAATCTAAAGGCCCTAGATGGTTCCTACACTTGACTTCTTCCCCAAGACATGCTTTGATGGCTTGGATTGAATCTAGGGTTAATCCTATGGCTAATACTATCCTAATCCTCTATAAAAAGACCCCTAAACCTAGCCTAAATCACCATTATTCAATCCTACAACTAAACTATGTCAAATTTGTTTCTCTCATGGCCTCCACTCTCATGCTAAAATTCCTAAGCCTATTTCTATGAGTGATTGTGAGTTCATACAAGTGCTTTCAAACTTGTATGAGTGTTCTTAGTTTGCATTCAAGTCAAGTTGCAACATTTCTATTTCAAAGCAAGGATTTTTATTGATTTGGCGCAAGGGTTTTTCAATTGGGGCTTTCATATTTTGGTGCTTGCATAAGGGCTTCGTCTCAATCTTTATAATAAATATTCATTTGTGTCTTCATAGCGCAGTAAGCCCTTTTCTACTTTCTTTTTATTGAACTCTAAAGTTAAATGAATGATGCAAGTTTGGTTGATCATTATATGCAAGTTTGGTTGATCATTATGCAAGTTATGTATGACACATGTTGCCATGTTATGCAAGTTTGGGTTGATCATGTCATCATGTTATGCAAGTTTGGGTTGATCATGTTATCATGTTATGCAAGTTTGGGTTGATCATGTTATCATGTTATGCAAGTTTGGGTTGATCATGTTATCATGTTATGCAAGTTTGGGTTGATCATGTTATCATGTTATGCGAGTTAAACTTGAGTTTATGACCTTAAAGCTTCAAGCTTTATGTTAAAGGTTGCATTTTGGCAACATGAAAGTTATCATATCCCTTATGATAACTTGCATGTGAGGCCAAATGCGAACTTCTAGCAACTTCTACATGTTATTTATCACCATGTATCACTCATATGCTAAGTTTGGTTTTATGCATGCTTTTGAAGCCTAATAATGCAATATGCAAGTATATGAACATATGTAATTCTCATATGCCACCATGTTAAACTTGTGGCTTCAACACCTTTTTGTCATGATTATGCCAAGTTCCCTATTTTATCCTTTATGCGTTGTTGCGATTATGTAAACGATGGTATTACGTTGGGGTTGGGTAACATAATGACATGAACATGGTTTTTATAACATAACGTGATATGTTAACTTGTAATTATGTTTTGGAAACATAATGGACATGACACTTAGAAAATATGAGTGTGGCCAACTCGAGGTTGGGTTGAGTTTGTAGCATAAATCTACCCGGACCCGCCCGGCTTAACTAGTGGCTACAAACAATAGGACCCAATGTGAGAAGTTGGTCATGTTGTGCACGAACCCGAGGTTAGACCAGGTTGTGGTGTAAAGCTACCCGGACCCGCCCGGCTTAACTAGTAACTGCAACAAGGTCTAATGTGAGAGGTTAAAGCACATTAAGTTAATGAATGCCTCCTGATTAGGGTTAAGTCATGGTCCACTTAATACTTAACTAATTTGGGCTTGATGGATTAATCGAGGTTAAGTCAGGAGCCTTGGGTACTCTTAACCAATTTAATCCACGTGTGGATCGGGTTAACCACATTTAACCCGTTAAGAAACCCTAGTTGCGTGGTCCATTTCAGCAGTAACCTCCTTGGTAGTATCATAAGACCCTAGGACTAGGCTAGGGTGGGGCACGATTACTGGGCTGATTGTAAGAGACCAAAAGAGACGGCTGAATGATGCCCCGGTTGTTCAAGCGGACCATGGTCGTGCACATTAAGTCTGGAGTTGAACACGGGCACCGGTAGGTTTGGACTGTGCATCATGGTATGGTGTCAGAGGGTTACACCATAGGGCCTGATACACCCTAGGGTGGACCCTGCACAGTCAACTACATTACATGATTAGGCTGCATGACACCGACACTTGACGAGTTAGGCATATAGGGAGCCGATCGACTAGACCGAGTAGTTGGACCTTGATTTAGGTCACCTCATGATGTTAGGCCAAGCTTGGGCCAAGGGATCAATTTTTGTTTTTACTTGACATGTTAGAATGCTAGTACACCCGTGGTGCAAAACTTAACCTTAATTATGCGATGACACCTTTATCTATCTTGTTAGTTAATCATCATGCCAGTATGTTGTTATCCTTATGTTCATCTCAGCTTCTCATGCCAGTTAACTTTACTAGTTCATAGACAGATAGTAGTAGGGCTTACCAGTCTTTTTGACTGACCTGTTTTCTTTCGCCACTTTTCTTCCGTTTCCCCCCCCCCTCAGGTTCTCAGGGTGGGAACATTGGAGCTTAGCTTGGATCTTTACAGCTTGCTTACTGGATTTGCTCATGTACGGTTTTGGACATTGAGCTAGCTATGGTTTATCACTTCATTTTGGGGATAGTACTTTATGTATTTCAGTTTTTCAGTTTATGCTTTTATCTAGACTTTGTTGTTGGAAAATAATGACCAAGTACTTTGTTGTAACATGACTATGGTTTTGAAATGCTAAGCTTTATCCGCTGCTTTACTACTCTGTTTTACTTATATGTTCTGTCTTGTGATATCTGCATGCATGTTTACCTTGTTTAACGCCCCTCCAAAGCTAATGTCCTTGCAAGAGGGGCATTGGCGGAGGTGGGGTGTTACAGAATCCAATTTGCAATACGAAATATGCGGACGTGATTGTATTACTAGTACGACGACATAGTGGTATGGGTCATTTATGCCACCTATGATTGATATTTATGATTGAAATCGCTTTTGAAACATATATGCACTAGTAACTATATCAAACACTTTTTTTTAATTCGTATGAAGCATTTTTGGCCATTATAAGGTAAAAACTCTATCCTCCGGCTTGCGTTGCATTGTGTGATGGGACCTGAGTCTTATAATGGCTTCTTTTTATAAAAAGCATTGCGATGATTTAATCATTTACTTTATTTCATGCACTAGCACTCATTGGAGTAAACCCGTTCCGCGAAAGTGGCGTGGTCCTTTGATCTGCCTTATTATTGTTGTTAATAAGTTATGTAGATTTATCATACCAGTCCCATGACTGACTCGTAGTTTGTTTCACCTTGCAAACTCGGGTGCCCTCATTTTCACACGGGCAGCCTAGTTACAGGTTTCTGACGCACCTTTTGGCTCATGGCGAGGCTTGACTACACCGTGTTGACTTGGATTTTCTCCGCCATTATTGTAACTATATTATGATTCCGCCATTGGCGATGTAGACTGATATTTATTTTGTGTACTCTTTATGTATGATTCCACCTCTGGCAATGGTGACTGACTATGTATCATTATGCACTAAGTTGTATCCTGTACTGTGCTTCTCTGATGTAATGATATCTATATGATTCCGCTGTCATATATGTGTAAATTATTCTATTTTCTGTTTATGCTATTATCTGTGATCTGCTAATGATGATTAATGTGTTATATTCCAATGATTATCCTTAACACCGCAACACGGGGTTTTGGGATCGTCACAGCTGGTATCAGAGCTTTGGTTAACCTTAGTTCTGGAGTCTAACACATTAAACACTTCGTCAAAATAGAATCAGTAGTATTCTAAGGTGAATCGCTCATTAGAGATAGGACTAGTAAAGTCCTAGAATGAGCCGAGCAGAATAGCTAAAACAATTTGATCAATCCATCGTTATCTTTCCATAAATTTTCGGCTTAATTATGCAATAAACGATCATTTCTGTTAGCTGACTCTTTCCTTGCTTATATAGAATTTGACAAATGGCTACCAGAGCAACCGCCGCTAGAGGAGGCCATGCCGGTCGAGGCAGAGGACGGGGAGAAGTCCCAGTAGAAGAGGGACCTTTGATACAACCTCCGGCCGCTCAATACTTCGAGCTAGACCGTGTAGCTAAGAGATACAAAAATTTAGGAGGCAAGACCTTCTCGGGAACTGGCACAGTAATAGAGGCCCTTGCATGGCTCAAAACATGCGAGAAAATTCTTGAAGGCCTAAGGCTTGGAGACCAGATAAAGCAACTATGGGCGCCTGGCTTATGCAAGAACAAGCTGAACTATGGTGGGAATCTCTCACCGTCGGGAATAGAGAAGCTGGAAGAACATGGAATGGATTCAAAGAACTCTTCAAGGAGAAATATGTCCTAGAACAAGCTCTAGAACGAATGCACGATGACTTCGCTAACCTCCAGCAGGGGGATCTTTCCGTGCAGGATTATCTGAATAAATTTACACTGTTGTCGCCCATGCTCCGGAGCTCGTCGCCACTGCAAAGTCCAAAAATAAGAGGTTTATCCTTGGGCTAAGGCGACAGTATCATGATAGAGCCATGGCCCATGTCAAGCTGGAATTTAATGAACTGGTGGAAATGACATGCAACTACGAAGACCTTGACCATAGGCATCTGGAGCAGGATCGCGCTAGAAGCCAAGCCGGGAACAAACGCAAGCCTGCTGCGAATCAAGCTGAGTCAAGCCAAGCAGCATCTTCAAAACCTCAGACTGGCAAGCCGCCGAGAGGAAGTTGCTATAACTATGGCAAAGTGGGGCACTACTCTAATGTGTGCACAGCCCCGAAGAGGCAGAAGACAAATTCACAAGGTTCAAGCCAGGGTCCTCAGAACCCTCGCTCCTGCTTTAATTGCCGCAAGATGGATCATCTTGTCAAAGACTATCCTTTGCTGAAGAAGGCCGCGGTAGCTCACGTGTATGACGGGTCGAGCCCGCCAGCTGCTTCCGATGGAGCAGGTAAACCCGATGTTTTGGGAGGTACCCTTACAATTAAAAATATTCCTGTTTCTGTATTGTTTGACACGGGTGCATCACGTAATTTTATTTCTAGTAATATAGTGCACAAATTAAAGTTAAAACCAAGGAAGCTTAAAGATTCAGTTGAAGTACATAATCCGATAGGGGGTTCTATTATCCTCAATTCATATTGTAAAGTGCCAGCCTCTTATTCTTTCTACAAGTTTCCTTTTGATCTGGTCGTTATGGATTTTCTCGAATTCGATATGATTCTCGGGCTTGATTGGTTAGCGAAATATGAAGCCGAAGTGAAGTGTGCGGGAAGAATCGTTAAAATTCGAACGAAGCTTGGACATATATATACCCTGTCATGGTTCGAATCCAAATAGAGAAGAATTTTGGTCGGCATTAGAACTTATCCCCACTTCCCTGGACAAGATTCCGATTGTTAGAAACTATGCGGATGTGTTTGAAGAAGTTGAAAACTTACCTCCGCAAAGAGAAATAGAATTCCGAATCGATCTAATTCCCAATGCCAGACCGGTGGTACATCCAATTCGCAGAATGACTCCGAAGGAAAAAGAAGAATTAGGCGATCAAACTCGTCAACTGTTGTGGAAGGGTCTAATCAGACCTAGTTTTTCTAATTGGGGTGCAGCTGTTGTGTTTGTCCCAAAGTCAGACGGTACTCTTCGATTATGCGTTGATTACCGAGACCTCAACAAACAGACGCTCAAAAACAAGTATCCATTACCCCGCATCGATGATTTGCTAGACCAATTGAATGGGGCGAAAGTATTTTCCCGAATGGACCTAGCTACAGGTTTTCATCAATTGAGAATAGCAGAAGAGTGTGTTCCTTTGATAGCTTTCAGAGGTCCAGACATATTTTATGAATGGTTAGTAATGTCGTTTTGTAACAACCCTGATTTTTGGGCCAATTTAAAATTTATTTTAAGTGATTTTAATGAGTTTTGATATTTAAAATAATCTATTTTAAATAATAATGATCACAAATTTGATTTAAATCGAAGTTAGAATGAATAATTTAATTTTAATTATAAAAAGAGTTAGAAATAGCGCAGTAGTTTAAAAAGTCAAACTTGAACTTTGACTGACCGTACGAGATGCAAAATTTAACGGATTTTAGTGAAACCAAAAATATTAGAATCTATTTAAAAATATCTTTCCAATGAATCCGAAAAATCGAAATTTCATAGCGGAAATCAAAAGTTATGGCCAATTAAATTTTTAGAAAGGTCACTATGAAATTTATAAAGGTCAAAATGCTACTTTTTGCATATAAAGGAATTTGAACTCGAAACCACTTCCACTGAGTTCAAAATGATGTTTCTACATTGAAAAACAGTAAACACTTATATATTTTGAGTTTCGGAAATTATTGATTTAAAAATGTATTTTTAATATTAAATATATACGCCTTAAAAATGGGAATTTTGCAAACGACCTCCGTTTTTGACGAGACCACTTTTGTTGGATCCGGAATATTAAATTATTACTAGATTCCAAAATTCGTAATTTTTGGAGTCAGTATGTGGTCGTTATTAATTTTACAGTGAAAAACGGTCAATTTTCAGACTTTAAAAATTCATAATTTATTCATACGGACTCGGAATTTAACGAAACCAGTTTCTTTGAATCCGTAATGTCAAGAAATATTTATGTTTCAATTTTCATAAAAATTGGAATTCGTAGGTGTTAACACGAATTTTTAGAATATGAAAATGGGTGGGCCTAATAACATTCTTAACCGCATATAAAATATCTTTTCCTCAGCCATTATCTGAATCATAACCCTAAACCTACCAGCCACCTTCTCCTTCTTCATTTTCATGGCCTCCACTCTAAATAATTCTTTGCAAATAAGCACCTGGAAACAAAACAATTTATAACTCTCAATCCAAACCAATTCAGACCAAACCCTTTCTGGGTTTTGTTCATCTTCTTATCCTCTATCTACCACGAAAAATTCAAGACCTATCGTCGCACGGGTTCGCCGGAATCTCAATCTAAAGGCAGCAGCCATATTTTCGTTTTTTGGCTATTGCGGGCCCCACGAAGAGAGTTAGGTCGAGCGACTGCAGGCAGAGGTAGAGGGGAACCATACGGTTCTTTTAGCGGTGGTGGCATGGTATCAGGTGGTCGGAGTTGGCCGGAATGTCAATTTTATTGGAGGGGTGCTGAAAACAGGACAGTCGCAAAGATGAGTAATTTCCCGCCAATCCGTGCATTTTCAGGCGAAGTGACAAACAGAGAAGTTGTTCGGGAGGTCGAGGCCAAGCTACTGTAAAAATTTGGGGACATTTAGAGCACCGAGGCGGCCGCAGCACCAAGATGAACGGAAACTGTACTTTTCCGTTCATCTGCAGATCGTGGGCCCCACGTGGCAAATTGGAGGGGGGGGGGGACCACCAGCCGTGGAAAGAGGGGGAGAAGCCGGAGAGAATGGCGCTGGTTTACTTACGGTTTGGCCGTGGCGAGCATTTTAAGTTCAGGGTGCTGTTTGAAAAAAAAAGGTTAGGGGCTTAAACGCGAAACATTTATGTTCTATGTTCGTAATGCAATATCTTTTACATACGAGATCGAAATTTGACGATTTCAGGTCTGCTGTGATCGTGGTGATGAGAGCTTCGCGTCGACACCAAATTTATCCAATTTGGAGAAAATTGAAATTTTGGGTAATTTTTACAAATTTAAATATTATTTTAATCGATTTGTTAACTTCAGAAGTGCATAATTTTTTGTCATGTTATCGAAATTGCATGAAACTGAATCCGTTGAGATCGTTATGTCAAGAGCTTCGAGCGAGCAGTAATTTTGTCCAATTTGGAGCAAGTTGAAAATTTGGGTAATTTTCATAATTTAAATTCGGGTGCGTTTTTTAGAGGTCCCTATTAAGTTTCAAAATATAAAAAAAACCCGGTCATAAACTTATTGTAAATTAGGTCCCTATTTTCTGAAAAGTCATCAAAAAAATATAAAAAAATCACGTAAATTCGTATTTAAATAAAACATGTAAACACTAAAAAATTCAGAACAAAAAACCATCAACGAAGGCGTCAAAAATCAAAAAAACAAAAAAAAAACGAAATTTCCAGTTAAATGCATAATAGTATGCACATATATCACTTTCCTGCATACATCCGTGCATATTTTTCACTACATACATCTTCGTTGATTTTTATTCATGCAAATAAATGCATACATGTGCGCAAAAATTTCAAATACTTGCATACATTTGTGCAGGTTTATTTTCAGATTTTAATCTGAAAACAGCTTACAGAAAAGTTGCATACATATATGCAATTATCAGTAATAATTGCATAAATGTATGCAACTATTTTTTTTCGATTTCCGTAGATTCCTGACATTATTTCCATATTTTAGAATTTTTTTTTATGAACGTACGCACATTTTTAAAAAAAAAAATATAAAAAGGCGGAAAAAATAAAATAGGGGGCGGGTTTAAAAATTTTCAGAACTTTGTTTTTTTTTTATAAATTAGGTCCCTACTTTTTATCCTATAAAAATGTTGCACACATGTGTGCATTTTTTTGAGAAATTTGCACATTTGGATGCAAATAAAAATGAACTGAAAAATTATGTTAAATCTATCCGTTGGAAGAACTGCAATAATTGCATATATGCATGCAATAAAATCAAAAAGGTGCATAATATTATGCATTTAACTGCAGTTTTTTCTGTTTTTTTGCTGTTTTCTTCTTTCTGACATTGTTTTTGTTGTTTTTTGAACTGAATTTTTTGTATAATGCATAAATTATTTTATTACTAATTTACGATTTTTTTTTATTTTTTTATATTATTATTTTATAAGTTTTGAAAACAGGGACCTAATTTATATTAAGTTTATGACCGGATGTGAGCCTAATTAAGTTTCAAAATAGGGATGTGAGCCTAATATTCACTTTAAATTAATTATTTAATTATTACAAACTTCGAAAATTCATATCTTTTTGATACGAACTCGAAATCGCATGAAACATGATTTGCTGCGATCAGTGAGTCGAGAGCTACGTATAGACACTAATTTCATCAAATTTGGAGCATGTTGAATTTTGGGCTAAAATTGGGCCTGAACCGTCATTTAAAGCCGGCAAAGGTGAGAACTCTTTTGCTCACTCAATTTTCGAATAGTTATTAATTTTTATAATTAAAGGTAAATAAATTATTGGTGATGGAAGTAATTGTTTGTTGAACGGATTGTGGATTTGGATGTCATGTCATGTTATGTTTGAAATTGAAAATATTCAACAGGTTAAACTAATGATTTATTATTTATGATAATTTAAAATGATGTTACACTGCCATTGACAAGTAACTTGACTTGTTGATGTTGATTGGGACGATTGTTTTACACCTCGCCCAAGTGCACAAAATTATGTGTTGGCTGAAACCCCACACGGGTCTTGGGTTGATATTTGACTACACATCACCCTTGTGTTTAGTGTAAATTGCACTTTGGCTGTTATGTGAATGGTTGACATTATTATAGAATAAGTGCAATGTTTGAAATCCGTGTAATTAAATTACATGGAAATTGTGTGAGTCTAATTCCAATTTTGAGTTAAAGAATATTATAATCCAGTATTCAATTAAAAGAACCAAAGGATGGTTTCCATGTTTTCAAATGGGAAGGTACGTATTGTCAAAGTTACAATAAAAAGAGTGAATTTGAAAGATAACATTTTTATTAGTAAAATTTACAATAAGAGATTAGAATTAAAAAGATACCCTTTTTAATTGTCAACATGTTAAATTAGGAAGATTTACATTTTTTTTTATGTAATAAAAAGAATGGACTTTACATTGTAATTAAAGAGTAAATTTTACATTGTAAAGAATGGATTTTATATTGAAAATTTGACGATGTAAATAGAAAGACGATCTTTTTATATTGAGAATAAAAAGACAATATTTTTATTGTAAATAAAAAGATCACATCTTTGTTTTGAAAAGATAATATTTTTACATTGTAAAATAGAAAAGTTAATATTTTTACATTGTAAAATAAAAAAGTTAATATTTTTACATTGTAAAATAGAAAAGTTAATATTTTTACATTGTAAAATAGAAAAGATGATATTTTTACAATGTAAAATAAAGAAGTTAATATTTTTACATAGTAAAATAGAGAAGTTGATATTTTTACATTGTGAAATATAAAAACTGATATTTTTACATTACAAATATTAAAATTGATATCTTTACATTGTAAATATAAAAGAGAACACTTTTACATTGTACATAAAAAGATGATGTTTTTACATTGTAAGTAAAAGAATGAAATTTTATGATGTAAAATAAAGTTGCATCATTTTTATATGCAAATATAAGATAGAAAATGACGATGAAATAAAGTTGCATCATTTTTATATGCAAATATAAGATAGAAAATGACGATGAAATAAAGTTGCATCATTTTTATATGCAAATATAAGATAGAAAATGACGATGAAATAAAGTTGCATTTTTATATGGAAAAAGAAAAAATAGGAGTAGGAATTTACGACGAAACAAAATTTACATTTTTATTAACGTAATTAAAAGGGATTTTCATTGCATTGAAATTTTACATTTTCCTTTGTAATTAAAAGGTGAATTCCATCGTATGTCAAAATTTACATTTTTATATGTAAATTATAAAGTGAATTAATGTCGTATGTTAAAAATTACATTTTCCTTTGTAATTAACATGGAAATTTCATCGTATGTGAAAATTTACATTTTTATATGTAAATTATATATGGAATTACACTGTAGGATAAAATTTACATTTTTATATGTAATTAAAACATGAATTTACATTGTGTGTTAAATATTACATTTTTATATGTAATGTCTATAGGAAAGTATACCGTATGACAAAACTACATTTTTCTATGCAATTAAAGGATGCAATTTCATTGTATGATCGAAATTGCATTTTCCTTATGTATATATGTAACATGAAATGAGAATGAACATTAGAAATAAAATTAATTTATTTCAATGTGAATTAGATGTAGTGTTTGCATTGTAATTACAAATCATAATTAAGAGTAGAGTTTGCATTGTCATTAGAAATTATATTTTTATATGTAATTTAAAGATTTTGAGTGCATCAAAATTTACATTTTCAATATAAGGAAAGAATGAATTTAGGACGCGGTAATATTATCTTCATTTTCAAATGAATTAAAATTTAGTAAGTATCGGTAATTGTGTGGAGTGTTGTTTTAATCAAACGACGTTATTACGATTCAATGATTATATATATATAGTTAAAATTAAACGAATAGGGCGTGGTAGTTCGCGTTTTGAAATCATACATTTATACGACTATACAAGAAGATCCGACCGTCGGAATTTCTTGAAACTGAAACCGATAGGACTATTTTGGAAAAATCTTTCCAATGATATATATTACGTTAAGATCCAACGGCTAGATTTTGAGAAATATAAAAATCAAAATTGGTTGAATGCAGCGCCATAGTTGCCCATGGACTTAAGGCGTCGTTATATAAAAATTTAATTATTTTAAATAATTAAAATAGGAAGGAATCGTTAATAAAAATAATTATTAATGTGTAAGAAGGATTTTTAATATATATATATATATATATACGAGGATTATTTGGAAAGTCCGAGTTTATCTCATTCCAAATAATTAAACGACGTTTAAAAATCCAAGATTGGAAGAAGGCGATTGAAGACCGTCAAATCTCCACATCGAATGGACAATGATGACTGTTGCCTTAGAATGGCTCGCTACCATGATAAGGTAATAGTAGGAGTTGCCCAAACGTAGTGTTGATTTGTACGGATTTGGCTTTCGCTCAGACCCAGAGCATAAGCTTATAAATGGATTGTGTGTCTGACATCGTACTCCATTATATATCATGTTATTAATCTTCTGTCGAATGTATGGATGTTTGGTGGCGGAGAATTTATTCTCTTGCTTAACACCCATTCATATATTTCGGCAAAGGGTTGGTAGTGTGATATGGAGTGATGATGTGGCATGCTAAGATGCATATGATCAAGGCTTTGTTGAAAAGCAGGCCTTGTGGGACGATCAAAGCATAGTCTGTTTAGGCATAGCTTTGTGTATAGCGTGACTTCACGAGCCTCACACACCGGCGGAGTCTAAAACGGGAGAAGGGAACGCAGGGAGAGCAACGCGTTTCTTTCTAGCTAGAGTGGTGTCAGTGACCTACCAGCCCTGACATTTTACTTATGTGGATGATGGAATGAGGCGCCTCGGATAGGTCCTATAGGACCGGGAAACATGTGTTTAGGAATTGCCAATCCACGAAGCTGTATGTGTGGACCGGCCCTGCAGCTTTCCAAGGGTTCACTGCGGGGGATCCTGAGACATTAGCTAGAGTGTCTCGAATCGGTAGGAGCTCCTCCCTAGCCTTGACTCATGACGGAAACCAAAATCCAATACGCCCCATGCAGTTTTGATTGTATTACTAGTATGGAGGCATAGCATATGGTACCTATGCTTCCTAGGATTGATACATTTACTTTGAAATGTTTTGAAATATATATACACTAATAATAATATCGTTTTTATCGTATCAAGCATCTTTTGACCATTATAAGGTAAAACCCTATCCTCCGGTTTGCGTTGCATTGTGTGATGGGAACTGGGTCTTATGATGGTTTCATTTTTCTAAAAAGCATTGCGTTGTTTTGGCGATTCACTTTAATCTATGCACGGCAATCCATTGGAATAAAACCCGTTCCGCTTTAGTGGTGTGGTCCTTGGATTTGCCTTATTACTATTAGTTATATTAGTTAAGAATTCTCACACCAGTCCCACGACTGACCCGTTGTTTGTTTCCACTTTTGCAAACTCGGGTGCCCTCTTTTCCACACGGGCAGTCGAGTAGCTTTTTGCAGATATTTATCTCTTTAGCAGGATCCTGGATTGAAGCTCAAAGCTGTGTCCAGAACATTGGAAGCCTTCCGCTGCCTTAGTTATTTTATTTCCGCTGCACTGTATTAAATTTATTGTAAAATTTTCTTCCGCTGTATTTTAAATTTCGATACACTCTGATATATTCTATACTCT
This sequence comes from Allium sativum, assembly GCA_030737875.1. NCBI lineage: Eukaryota > Viridiplantae > Streptophyta > Magnoliopsida > Asparagales > Amaryllidaceae > Allium > Allium sativum. Next base: position 374,543,322 of record CM060909.1, on the reverse strand, counting down.
GATGTTATATTATCATGATGTAATAAAAGTCTGCTGTTATTGTTCTGATGTTGTTGTATTCCCAAAGTTAACGTACTCGGGTTTTGAACGGTCTTGGTCGATTTTGGGATCGATTAAGGTCGGGCGAAATCCGACTCGTTACAGTTGGTATCAGAGCTTTGGTTAGCTCAAATCTTTGGGGTACAACTCATTAGAACTGAAAAAAGGCTCATCAGAGATTGGATTAATAATATCCAATAAAAAAACTCATTAGCGATAGGGTTAGTAATGCCCTAGAATGAGTTGGGAATAGTAAGCCTATAATATACGTATTTGTGATTAATTATACTCTATTTTGGAAAATATGATTTTGAATATACAAAAAGTAATATATTTGAAAGTTAATCAACTAATGAAATTATTTAAACCAATGGGGAAAATATATATAAATTAGTTAGTTAATTAATCAACTTTTAGCTTCGTCCCTTTTCGAGGACGAAAAGTTTTTAAGTGGGGGAGACGGTAACAACCCTGATTTTTGGGCCAATTTAAAATTTATTTTAAGTGATTTTAATGAGTTTTGATATTTAAAATAATCTATTTTAAATAATAATGATCACAAATTTGATTTAAATCGAAGTTAGAATGAATAATTTAATTTTAATTATAAAAAGAGTTAGAAATAGCGCGGTAGTTTGAAAAGTCAAACTTGAACTTTGACTGACCGTACGAGATGCAAAATTTAACGGATTTTAGTGAAACCAAAAATATTAGAATCTATTTAAAAATATCTTTCCAACGAATCCGAAAAATCGAAATTTCATAGCGGAAATCAAAAGTTATGGCCAATTAAATTTTTAGAAAGGTCGCTATGAAATTTATAAAGGTCAAAATGCTACTTTTTGCATATAAAGGAATTTGAACTCGAAACCACTTCCATTGAGTTCAAAATGATGTTTCTACATTGAAAAACAGTAAACACTTATATATTTCGAGTTTCAGAAATTATTGATTTAAAAATGTATTTTTAATATTAAATATATACGCCTTAAAAATGAGAATTTTGCAAACGACCTCCGTTTTTGACGAGACCACTTTTGTTGGATCCGGAATATTAAATTATTACTAGATTCCAAAATTCGTAATTTTTGGAGTCAGTATGTCGTTGTTATTAATTTTACAGTGAAAAACGGTCAATTTTCAGACTTTAAAAATTCATAATTTATTCATACGGACTCGGAATTTAACGAAACCAGTTTCTTTGAATCCGTAATGTCAAGAAATATTTATGTTTCAATTTTCATAAAAATTGGAATTCGTAGGTGTTAACACGAATTTTTAGAATATGAAAATGGGTGCAAATTGTATAAATAAATACATAAAAGGGTAATTGGGCCTAATAACATTCTTAACCGCATATAAAATATCTTTTCCTCAACCATTATCTGAATCATAACCCTAAACCTACCAGCCACCTTCTCCTTCTTCATTTTCATGGCCTCCACTCTAAATAATTCTTTGCAAATAAGCCCCTGAAAACAAAACAATTTATAACTCTCAATCCAAACCAATTCAGACCAAACCCTTTCTGGGTTTTGTTCATCTTCTTATCCTCTATCTACCACGAAAAATTCAAGACCTATCTTCGCACGGGTTCGCCGGAATCTCAATCTAAAGGCAGCAGCCATATTTACGTTTTTTGGCTATTGCGGGTCCCATGAAGAGAGTTAGGTCGAGCGACTGCAGGCAGAGGTAGAGGGGAACCATACGGTTCTTTTGGCGGTGGTGGCATGGTCGCAGGTGGTCGGAGCTGGCCGGAATGTCAATTTTATTGGAGGGGTGCTGAAAACAGGACAGTCGCAAAGATGAGTGATTTCCCGCCAATCCGTGCATTTTCAGGCGAAGTGACAAACAGAGAAGTTGTTCGGGAGGTCGAGGCCAAGCTACTGTAAAAATTTGGGTTCATTTAGAGCACCGAGGCGGCCGCAGCACCAAGATGAACGGAAACTGTACTTTTTCGTTCATCTGCAGATCGTGGGCCCCACGTGGCAAATTGGAGGGGGGGGGGGGACCACCAGCCGTGGAAAGAGGGGGAGAAGCCGGAGAGAATGGCGCTGGTTTCGTGCAATTCCGACTTACGGTTTGGCCGTGGCGAGCAATTTAAGTTCAGGGTGCTGTTTGGAAAAAAAAGGTTAGGGGCTTAAACGCGAAACATTTATGTTCTATGTTCGTAATGCAATATCTTTTACATACGAGATCGAAATTTGACGATTTCAGGTCTGCTGTGATCGTGGTTATGAGAGCTTCGCGTCGACACCAAATTTATCCAATTTGGAGAAAATTGAAATTTTGGGTAATTTTTACAAATTTAAATATTATTTTAATCGATTTGTTAACTTCGCAAGTGCATAACTTTTTGTCACGTTATCGAAATTGCATGAAACTGAATCCGTTGAGATCGTTATGTCAAGAGCTTCGAGCGAACAGTAATTTTGTCCAATTTGGAGCAAGTTGAAAATTTGGGTAATTTTCATAATTTAAATTAATTATTTAATAATTACAAACTTTGAAAATTCATATCTTTTTGATACGAACTCGAAATCGCACGAAACATGATTTGCTGCGATCAGTGAGTCGAGAGCTACGCATAAACACTAATTTCATCAAATTTGGAGCATGTTGAATTTTGGGCTAAAATTGGGCCCGAACCGTCATTTAAAGCCGGCAAAGGTGAGAACTCTTTTGCTCACTCAATTTTCGAATAGTTATTTATTTTTATAATTAAAGGTAAATAAATTATTGGTGATGGAAGTAATTGTTTGTTGAACGGATTGTGGATTTGGATGTCATGTCATGTTATGTTTGAAATTGAAAATATTCAACAGGTTAAACTAATGATTTATTATTTATGATAATTTAAAATGATGTTACACTGCCATTGACAAGTTACTTGACTTGTTGATGTTGATGTTGATTGGGACGATTGTTTTACACCTCGCCCAAGTGCACAAAATTATGTGTTGGCTGAAACCCCACACGGGTCTTGGGTTGATATTTGACTACACATCACCCTTGTGTTTAGTGTAAATTGCACTTTGGCTGTTATGTGAATGGTTGACATTATTATAGAATAAGTGCAATGTTTGAAATCCGTGTAATTAAATTACATGGAAATTGTGTGAGTCTCATTCCAATTTTGAGTTAAAGAATATTATAATCCAGTATTCAATAAAAAGAACCAAACGATGGTTTCCATGTTTTCAAATGGGAAGGTATGTATTGTCAAAGTTACAATAAAAAGAGTGAATTTGAAAAATAACATTTTTATTAGTAAAATTTACAATAAGAGATTAGAATTAAAAAGATACCCTTTTTAATTGTCAACATGTTAAATTAGGAAGATTTACTTTTTTTTTATGTAATAAAAAGAATGGACTTTACATTGTAATTAAAGAGTAAATTTTACATTGTAAAGAATGGATTTTAAATTGAAAATTTGACGATGTAAATAGAAAGACGATCTTTTTATATTGAGAATAAAAAGACAGTATTTTTATTGTAAATAAAAAGATCACATCTTTGTTTTGAAAAGATAATATTTTTACATTGTAAAATAGAAAAGTTAATATTTTTACATTGTAAAATAAAGAAGTTAATATTTTCACATTGTAAAATAGAAAAGTTAATATTTTTACATTGTAAAATAGAAAAGATGATATTTTTACATTGTAAAATAAAGAAGTTAATATTTTTACATAGTAAAATAGAGAAGTTGATATTTTTACATTGTGAAATATAAAAACTGATATTTTTACATTACAAGTATTAAAGTTGATATCTTTACATTGTAAATATAAAAGAGAACACTTTTACATTGTACATAAAAAGATGATGTTTTTACATTGTAAGTAAAAGAATGAAATTTTATGATGTAAAATAAAGTTGCATCATTTTTATATGCAAATATAAGATAGAAAATGACGATGAAATAAAGTTGCATCATTTTTATATGCAAATATAAGATAGAAAATGACGATGAAATAAAGTTGCATCCTTAGAAAATGACGATGAAATAAAGTTGCATCATTTTTATATGCAAATATAAGATAGAAAATGACGATGAAATAAAGTTGCATCATTTTTATATGCAAATATAAGATAGAAAATGACGATGAAATAAAGTTGCATTTTTATATGGAAAAAGAAAAAATAGGAGTAGGAATTTACGACGAAACAAAATTTACATTTTTATTAACGTAATTAAAAGGGATTTTCATTACATTGAAATTTTACATTTTCCTTTGTAATTAAAAGGTGAATTCCATCGTATGTCAAAATTTACATTTTTATATGTAAATTATAAAGTGAATTAATGTCGTATGTTAAAAATTACATTTTCCTTTGTAATTAACATGGAAATTTCATCGTATGTGAAAATTTACATTTTTATATGTAAATTATATAGGGAATTACACTGTAGGATAAAATTTACATTTTTATATGTAATTAAAACACGAATTTACATTGTGTGTTAAATATTACATTTTTATATGTAATGTCTATAGGAAAGTATACCGTATGACAAAACTACATTTTTCTATGCAATTAAAGGATGCAATTTCATTGTTTGATCGAAATTGCATTTTCCTTATGTATATATGTAACATGAAATGAGAATGAACATTAGAAATAAAATTATTTTATTTCAATGTGAATTAGATGTAGTGTTTGCATTGTAATTACAAATCATAATTAAGAGTAGAGTTTGCATTGTCATCAGAAATTATATTTTTATATGTAATTTAAAGATTTTGAGTGCATCAAAATTTACATTTTCAATGTAAGGAAAGAATGAATTTAGGATGCGGTAATATTATCTTCATTTTCAAATGAATTAAAATTTAGTAAGTATCGGTAATTGTGTGGAGTGTTGTTTTAATCAAACGACGTTATTACGATTCAATGATTATATATATATAGTTAAAATTAAACGAATAGGGCGTGGTAGTTCGCGTTTTGAAACCGTACTTTTATACGACTATACAAGAAGATCCGACCGTCGGAATTTCTTGAAACTGAAACCGATAGGACTATTTTGGAAAAATCTTTCCAATGATATATATTACGTTAAGATCCAACGGCTAGATTTTGAGAAATATAAAAATCAAAATTGGTTGAATGCAGCGCCATAGTTGCCCATGGACTTAAGGCGTCGTTATATAAAAATTTAATTATTTTAAATAATTAAAATAGGAAGGAATCGTTAATAAAAATAATTATTAATGTGTAAGAAGGATTTTCAATATATATATATATATATATATATGAGGATTATTTGGAAAGTCTGAGTTTATCTCATTCCAAATAATTAAACGACATTTAAAAATCCAAGATTGGAAGAAGGCGATTGAAGACCGTCAAATCTCCACATCGAATGGACGATGATGACTGTTGCCTTAGAATGGCTCACTACCATGATAAGGTAATAGTAGGAGTTGCCCAGACGTAGTGTTGATTTGTACGGATTTGGCTTTCGCTCAGACCCAGAGCATAAGCTTATAAATGGATTGTGTGTCTGACATCGTACTCCATTATATATCATGTTATTAATCTTCTGTCGAATGTATGGATGTTTGGTGGCGGAGAATTTATTCTCTTGCTTAACACCCGTTCATATATTTCGGCAAAGGATTGGTAGTGTGATATGGAGTGATGATGTGGCATGCTAAGATGCATATGATCAAGGCTTTGTTGAAAAGCAGGCCTTGTGGGATGATCAAAGCATAGTCTATTTAGGCATAGCCTTGTGTATAGCGTGACTTCACGAGCCTCACACACCGGCGGAGTCTAAAACGGGAGAAGGGAACGCAGGGAGAGCAGCACGTTTCTTTCTAGCTAGAGTGGTGTCAGTGACCTACCAGCCCTGACATTTTACTTATGTGGATGATGGAATGAGGCGCCTCGGATAGGTCCTATAGGACCGGGAAACGTGTGTTCAGAAATTGCCAATCCACGAAGCTGTATGTGTGGACCGGCTCTGCAGCTTTCCAAGGGTTCACTGCGGGGGATCCTGAGACATTAGCTAGAGTGTCTCGAATCGGTAGGAGCTCCTCCCTAGCCTTGACTCATGACGGAAACCAAAATCCAATACGCCCCATGCGGTTTTGATTGTATTACTAGTATGGAGGCATAACATATGGTACCTATGCTTCCTAGGATTGGTACATTTACTTTGAAATGTTTTGAAATATATATACACTAATAATAATATCGTTTTTATCGTATCAAGCATCTTTTGACCATTATAAGGTAAAACCCTATCCTCTGGTTTGCGTTGCATTGTGTGATGGGAACTGGGTCTTATGATGGTTTCATTTTTCTAAAAAGCATTGCGTTGTTTTGGCGATTCACTTTAATCTATGCACGACAATCCATTGGAATAAAACCCGTTCCACTTTAGTGGCGTGGTCCTTGGATTTGCCTTATTACTATTAGTTATATTAGTTAAGAATTCTCACACCAGTCCCACGACTGACCCGTTGCACTGTATTAAATTTATTGTAAAATTTTCTTCTGCTGTATTTTAAATTTCGATACACTCTGATATATTCTGTACTCTGATGTTATATTATCATGATGTAATAAAAGTCTGCTGTTATTGTTCTGATGTTGTTGTATTCCCAAAGTTAACGTACTCGGGTTTTGAACGGTCTTGGTCGATTTTGCAATCGATTAAGGTCGGGCGAAATCCGACTCGTTACACGTTTGGCCTATGTAACGCTCCAGCATACTTTGTCGATCTAATGAAAAGAGTGTTCAGGGGAGTTCTGAATAAATTTGTCCTCGTATTCATCAATGATATTTTAATCTACTCCAAATCAAAACCCGAGCATGAAAAACACTTAGAACAAGTATTGGAGATTCTAAGGAAGAACGTCTTCAAAGCCAAATTCTCTAAATGTGTCTTCTGGCAAGAAGAAGTCAAGTTTCTTGGCCATGTCGTGTCAGAGAAAGGGATTTCTGTTGACCCAAGCAAAATAACAACGATTCAAGACTGGAAACAACCCACTACTCCCACAGAAGTTAGAAGTTTTATGGGGTTGGCTAGTTATTATCGAAAGTTCGTTAAGGATTTTTCGAAGATATCCGGTCCGTTAACGAAGCTCACGAAGAAGCATGAGAAGTTCAAGTGGACTTCCGACTGTGAAGAAGCTTTCCAGGAATTGAAATCGAAACTGACAACTTCTCCAGTGTTAACCATTATTGATGGCAATCAGGATTTAACGGTTTGGAAAGATGCTTCTATTAGAGGTCTTGGAGCAGTGTTAATGCAAAAAGGCCAAGTAGTCGCTTATGCAAGCCGCCAACTGAAACCGTATGAGAAGAATTATGTGACTCATGATCTTGAGTTGCTAGCCATCGTTTTTGCCTTGAAAATCTGGAGGCATTATTTATTGGGCGAGAAGTTTATACTGTATACAGATCATCAATCATTGAAGTATTTATACACCCAGAAAGATCTGAATTTGAGACAGCAGCGTTGGCTAGAATTTCTTGCAGCGTATGATCTTGATATTCTGTATACGCCGGGGAAGGCTAACGTTGTAGCGGATGCGCTTAGTAGAAAAACCGCAATCGTTTCCAATCTTATAATTAAGCCAGGATTGATTGATAGAATATCTGTTCTTCAGAAAAGTGACAATTTTGTGAAAGAGATGATAAAAAGGATTCAAAGGGGCGAAGGCTCCAGTTTCCAAGTGGATAGCGAGGGAGTTCTGAGGCTGAACAGAAGAATATGTGTTCGCGACATTCCTGAGCTCAAAAGGGAGGTGCTAGATGAATGCCATAAATCCAAATTTTGCATCCATCCTGGTGTGAGTAAAATGTACAACGATATCAAACGCACTTTCTGGTGGAAGGCAATGAAAAGGGATATTTCTTTGTATGTTAGCAGATGCCCTACTTGTCAATTGGTCAAGAGCGACCTACAGAAGCTAGCTGGATTGTTGCAACCGTTGGAAGTCCCAGGTTGGAAATGGGAACAGATTTCCATGGATTTCATAGATGGCTTGCCGCGAACCAGGAAAGGTAATGACAGCATTTGGGTAATCGTAGATCGCTTCACGAAGACTGCCCATTTTATACTTGTCAGATCCAATAGAACCGCTCAAAGTCTAGCACATATATATTTCAAAGAAATCGTTAAGCTGCATGGAATTCCCATCAGCATAGTCAGTGATAGAGACCCGATATTTGCTAGCAAATTCTAGGAGGCTTTCCAGATTAAATTGGGAACGAAACTGAATATGAGCACCGCTTATCACCCTCAAACAGATGGCCAAACTGAGCGGGTGAATAGGATTCTAGAAGATTTATTGCGGGCTTGTATAATTGATTTTGGTGGGTCATGGGAAGATCACTTGCATTTGGCAGAATTCTCATATAACAATAGCTATCAAGCAAGTTTGGGAATGTCGCCATTTGAAGCATTATATGGCAGACCGTGCAGATCTCCAGCATGTTGGGTAGAACCTGGCAACAGACTTGTGTTAGGACCCGATATGATTAGAGAAGCATCTGATAAAGTCGACTTCATCAAAAAGCGATTAAGAACCGCACAAAGATGGCAGAAAAGTTATGCAGATTCTAGAAGAAGAGATTTGACATTTGCTGTTGGTGACCATGTTTATTTGAAAGTTTCTCCGATGAGAGGAGTAATCAGATTTGGCAAAACTGGGAAGTTGTCACCGAGATTTATTGGTCCCTTTCCTATACTTGAACGAATTGGAACTTTTGCTTATAGGGTTCAATTACCAGATTGGTTGCCTGGAGTGCATGACGTATTTCACGTATCTCAACTTAGAAGACATGTGCATGACCCAGATCTTGTTGTAGAAGAAGCAGCGCAACAGGATATAGACATAACTCCAGAATTAGCACTCAGAAGGGAGCCATTAAAGACTGTTGGCAAAGAAACTAGAGAACTAAGAAGCAAAAAGGTTCATTTAGTTAAAGTGCAGTGGAGCAGTGATCCTAGAGACTGTACTTGGGAGACTGAGGAAAGCATTAAACAAGCTTACCCCAAATGCAGAATGGATATCTCTGACTAACTCCGGTGCAAGGTACCTTTACAATACTTTGCATTTACATTTTGTTTCCTACTTTACTGTTGTTTCCTTTTCGAGGACGAAAAGTTTTAAGTGGGGGAGATTGTAATAACCCGGAAAATACGAGTCAATTTAAAAATTTTAAATTGGTGATTTCAAAGGAATTTGAACAATTGAAATAGAATATTTCAATAAAATAGTGAAGTAGAAATAGTGAGTCAGTTTGAAAATTTGAATTCAAACTTTGACTGACTGTGCAGGGTGGAGAATATAACGGATTTTAGCGAAACCAAAAATATTTAAATCTGTTTATCAATACCTTTCTAACGAATATGAAAAATCGAAGTTTCATAACGGGAATCAAAAGTTATGGCCGAATGAATTTTCAGAAAGGTCGCTATATAGAATACATAACCCTGGAAAATTGATATTTTGCAAACAACCTCGGAATTCGACGAAACCACTTTTGTTGGGTCTGAGATGTCAAACTATTGCTAGGTTTCAAATTTCATAAATTTTGAAGCTAGTATGTGAGCGTGGAAAAAGAAAATGTGTTTGGTCAATTTCTGTTAAATTGGATCGACCAGAAAATGGCCATTTTTCAAACGATCTCAGAATTCGACGAAACTAGTTTTGTTGGGACCGTGGCGTCAAAACATAGCTAGATTTATTTTTCTGGAATTTTTCGAATCAGTTTGTGGCCCTGGCAAATTGAAATGTGCATTCAAAGTTAAATTAAATGTTTTACACTTTAATTTGAAAAATAGCTGACTGTAACAGTCGAATTGACCAACGAAACATATCCCATTGTGTCCGGGATGGGGGTATTTAGCTAGAGGCGACAGTCGTTGGGCTTGAAAAGGAGTTCGTTGGTGAAAACCCTAATTTTCTGAAATATATATATTCCGGCGAATCAGAAAATTCCATTCATTATTTAAAAAAAAAACTAAAAACCCCCGTAACCCACGAACGAACGGCGAAACCCGTTCGATTCTTCTCCGACCGATTGCCGCCGCCTCCGACACTTCCAGGTGCCGCCGCCACCACCCCTCGACGCAGCTCCGCCTCCTCTTCAAATCCGACCCACCCACGACCACCACCATCGCCTCCTCCGCCTGAATCGAGCGCCCAAAGTCCACCACTTCCCATCGCCGCCGACGACACCACCGACCACCGAGCTCCACCAAACCACCACCGACAGGACCCCCACTCGAAGCTCTTCCACGTCCAACTCCCTGATCGTCGTCTAGGTCAGCGGATTTCGCGAAAACCTCAAACCTAGTTTCGAACCATCGTGAAAGGTGAGTCCTTTTTGATGTCTTCACTTTGAAAAATCATATCTTTTTTGTGTGTTGACGAAATTCGATGAAACAGGAAACATCGAGAACGCAAGGAAGCTCTCTACCACATAGAAGAAGCCGCAGATTTTTCTGAGTCATCTACGATTTTTAGCACTCCGAAAACCGATGTGAGAAATCTAAAATTAATTGAATTTGAATGGAAAATGTCGTGTATAAATTATATAAGCGAAATATAAATTACACACATGTTGTATACCTCATGTACATGTGCGGTGTAGGCTATATAAGTGAAGTATGAATTATACATGCATAGAATAATTGATATATGTATTGAAATGCAAGTGAAATATAGCAATTATAATATATATATATATATATATATATATATATATACTCCCCTCATCCACAAACCATGGACGATATTTATTGTTGTGAATTGGTGTGAAATATTGGATAAAAAATACGAATGGTTGAATAATTGTTTGTGGTTGATATTGTTTGGTTGTGGTTGAAAAATACCCATTGGTGATTGAAATGAATTGGAAATATTTGTGGAAATAAAAATAAAACATGCCGCCTGCGTGCGAATTAGATGCATGAATCCCCATTGTCAAAAACTGCGAGGTTTTAAGGTAGAGCGAGGAGCCGTACTAGGGACGGTGCCGGTTTTAACTACCCTACCGTTATGTGCCAAAATTTTGAATAATCTTTATGTGTTAGAATTATTTTCATATGTTGAAATTATCTTCAAGCGTTGAAATTAAAGCCATATGTTGAAACTATATCCATGTGTGGAAATGTTCATGAGTTGAAAAGTGATGTGTGAAAATTAAATTCATTTGTGAATGAATGAAGTGTCTAAACAATAAAAATCACATTTTTATAATATATATGAAGTATGTAAAATATTTGCCTTATATATAAATAGTTTCAACAATAAAAATTCCATCTTTCTAATATGAACAACATAAATAAAATATCCATGTGTGGAAATGCTCATGTGTTGGGAAGTGTGTGTAGTGGAAAAGTTCATGTGTTGAATAAAAAGATCGAACAATAAAAATTACATTTTTATTGAAACTATGAAGTGTTGAAAACATCCATTTGTCGAATAAATATTTTAAGTGATAAAAATATCATTTTTATCATATATGTGATATGCTAAAGATATGCGAAGGTTGAAATAAATATTTGTGAAGAAATATTATTTTTAACATGCATAGGACCTAAATAAAATAGTCATGTGTTGAAATCTATTTTAGTTCGCCAAAGTTATCATCTTTGAAATGTGAGGTGTTAAAAATAGCCACTTGTTCAAATAAAATATGCATGAGTTGAAATATACATTAATAAGCTAATGATGTGATTTTAGCCTATGCATGCAACATTAGAATGAATGGTGTTTCTAAACCAAAGTAAAACAAATATGAAGTTGAATGGAAAATGATATGAGATAAAAATTGTATATATGTACATTCATATTTATTAAACAGGTTATAACAAAGGGGCTAGAGATGAGGAATAAAATTTTGTGCCAGACAAATAGGTATACATTTACTGTTTTGTTTGGGTGATGATTTTATGAGCCTGTTGGCTAGCCGCTTGGCTTTTTCTTTTTCTTTTTGACATGAGACGCCCGTGTGGCTATTTGGGAATTTTCCCAGCCCCTCCCGTACAAAGGAGGTTATGGCGAAATTTTCCAAAATTTAAAGGCGTTAGTGAAATAATTGAAGTGAAAACGATATAGGAATTTTTTTGAATGAACTATATTTACATAAATATATAAATATAAATGAAATTAAAACGAAACGTGGCCGTGCAATTCGTGTTTTGAAACCGTGATTTCAAACGACTAGTGCGGGAAATCCGACCATTGGATTTTCCCGAAACCGCAACCGTTGGGTTCGCCTTGGAAATACGTTTCCAACGGCACCAACTTTGTGAAGATCCGACGGTTGGATTGTCTGGAACGTTTAATTCAAATCTGAAGAAAAACAACGCCAGAAACGATTATATATATATATATATAATTAAATTAAATCGAATAACGACGCTGCAGTTCGTAAATTGAAATCGTAACTTCAAATGGCTAGTGTGGAAGATCCGACCGTCGGATTTTCCCAAAACTGAAACCGTTGGATTCGTTTTGAAATGACCTTCCTAATGACATAAAATTTGTGAAGATCCAACGGTTAGATTTTCAGATATGTGTAAAACAAAATTAGTGAAAAACAGCGCCAGTGCATCGGCACGACCTGAAATGTCGTTTAATTAAATATGGCCGTTTTAAATTAAATAAAAATGGCGATATATCGTTATAAAATACTATAGACGATATAGAGTGGAAATAAACCAATTTCGTTGTGTTTGCTTGATATGTGATGGTTGAATGTATTTAACATGAGAATTATAACTAAAGAACTGAAATGTGAATGTTGAATAGTCCAACCATGTGATAAATTGATTTGAAATCTAAATATACGTGGATTATTTGAAAAGGCCGAGTTCATCTCATTTCAAATAATCGATCGACGTTGAGAAGTCGAAGAGTCGAAGACGGTTGAAGACCGACGATCTTCACATTGGATGGATGGGCGCTACTGATGCTCGTGATTGGAGTAGCTACCATGAAGGAACTGAAGTAGTAGCCGTCCAAACATACTGTTGATTGTACGGATATACGAGGAATTGGTGCCTCCGGTTTCGTTCAGACCCAGAACGGACTTGTAAATGGACTGTGTGTCTGACATTGGATTTTGTTCTGTGCTGATTGATCTCTGTTAAATATATATCTGTTTGGCGGCGGAGAATTTATTCTCTTGCTTAACGCCCTTCTCTGAGACGTACGAGCTCAGAGGTTATGTATTGATAGAAATCGGTCGCATGGAGTGGATTGCCTGTGTGGCACGCCTGAGTGGCATATGATCAAGGCTTCTATTGCAAAGCAAAGTCTTGTGGTTGATGATCAAAGCATGGTCGGTGTGACGTAGCTTTGTGCATAACGTGAATTCGTGAGCCTCACACCCCGGTATGAGTCAAAAACGGGAGAAAGACCCAAGGAGTGCACGATGTTTCTTTCTAGCTATGGTGGTGTCAGTGACCTCCCAGCCCTGACATTTATATCTACTTTTCACCTGTGTGGTTGTTGGAATACGAGGCGCCTCGATTATAGGTCTGTAAGGACCGGGAAACGTGTGTTCAGGAATTGCCAATCCTCAAAAGTAAGAGAGGACCGGCCTTGGAGGATCCAGGGATTGCTGTGTGCGGTCCCGAGGCATTTGCTAGAGTGTCTCGAATTGGAGAGGAGCTTGCCCCTTGCCTCGACTCATGAAGGAATCCAATTTCCAATACGAAATATGCGGACGTGATTGTATTACTAGTACGACGACATAGTGGTATGGGTCATTTATGCCGCCTATGATTGATATTTATGATTGAAATCGCTTTTGAAACATATATGCACTAGTAACTATATCAAACACTTTTGTTTAATTCGTATGAAGCATTTTTGGCCATTATAAGGTAAAAAATCTATCCTCCGGCTTGCGTTGCATTGTGTGATGGGGCCTGAGTCTTATAATGGCTTCATTTTATAAAAAACATTGCGATGATTTAATCTTTTACTTTATTTCATGCACTAGCACTCATTGGATTAAACCCGTTCCGCGAAAGTGGCGTGGTCCTTTGATCTGCCTTATTATTGTTGTTAATAAGTTATGTAGATTTCTCATACCAGTCCCATGACTGACTCGTAGTTTGTTTCACCTTGCAAACTCGGGTGCCTTCATTTTCACACGGGCAGCCTAGTTACAGGTTTCTGACGCACCTTTTGGCTCATGGCGAGGCTTGACTACACCGTGCTGACTTGGATTTTCTCCGCCATTATTGTATCTATATTATGATTCCGCCATTGGCGATGTAGACTGATATTTATTTTGTGTACTCTTTATGTATGATTCCGCCTCTGGCAATGGTGACTGACTATGTATCATTATGCACTAAGTTGTATCCTGTACTGTGCTTCTCTGATGTGATGATATCTATATGATTCCGCTGTCATATGTATGTAAATTATTCTATTTTCTGTTTATTCTATTATCTGTGATCTGCTAATGATGATTAATGTGTTATATTCCAGTGATTATCCTTAACACCGCAACACGGGGTTTTGGGATCGTCACATTAATCTTATCTTCAACTAGGTTAAAGAACTAATGTCATTTAAAACATAGTTCATGGTAAACCCAAAATCGTCTTCCAAAAAATATGGAATATTCACAGAAATCAAACCAATATATATAATCGTTATAAATTTCTGTATCCGACCAACAATATAAATGGAATAACGGCAAAGCCTCTTAAATTCCATATGTACTATCGGTTTTCTTTTACAGAAGCTTATCCCGGTTGTTATTATTTCGAATTCCATTCAACTCCAATTTAATATATTAAATTGGAAAACTTTACTTTTGGAAAATTCCCATTTAAATCTTAATAAAAGATTTATAAATTCCCAAATCATATTTTTACTGTCAGTTGGGTTAAAGAACACATGTCACTTAAAAACACAGTTCACAATAAACCCAACTCACATTTCATCCTATTTCAATTACTAGATATAATTGGAAACTTTTAATAATCTTAAATTAAAAGATTATTCTTTTCATACGGGGTTTAAGAAAAGTGTTATTTAAGACACTATTCACGACAAACCCAAAATCCAATATATTTAATTTAACTACAATTAAATATTAACAAATTGGAAAACTTCATTAAATCTAAATTTAATGATTTACTCTAGTTAATAACTAGTTCATTTCAATAAAAATATATTTTTCTAAAATATATTCTTTTCTAAAATATTTTCTTTTCTAGAATACTCTTTATTGGAATGTAACTCAATCAACATCCATATATTGCATGTAATCGATGAGAAATAACTATCAAGCATCCAAATAACAACCAGAGTGGATTCTACACTAAATATTGGGACTAGTGTAGGTCAAATATCATCCCAACACCCGTGTGGGGTTTCTTCCAATAATCAAATAATAAATTATTTGTGCACTTGGGCGATGTGTAAAAATTATCGACCCAATCACATAAACAAGTCGGACGACTTGTAAATGGAAGTGTAATATTCAGTTTGAATATACTCAACATTATAATTAACACATCAAACATTTCAACATCACAGACATATGTTTCAATTCTTTTTATTTTAAACAAGTGACAATAAGAATCTTAACTCTTATTTATTTACCAAAATGCATATTTTTGGTCTCATTCATTTTTAATGACAAAATGAATATTTTACGTCATCCTTTTTACAATGACAAAAATGTCTTTTTTATTCTAATTCTTTTAAAGTGACAAAATTTGATACTTTTGTCTAATCCTTTCCAATGTAACAAAATATGGAAATTTTGTCTAATCTTTTCCAATGTAACAAAACATGTTAATTTTGTCTAATCTTACCAATGTAACAAAATATGTTAATTTTGTCTAATCTTACCAATGTAACAAAACATGTTAATTTTGTCTAATCTTTTAAATGATCAAAATGTAATCTTTCTTCTAAATGAACAAAAAGGTATATTTTTGTTTTAATCCTTATTAATGACAAAAACGTGATTTCTCTTCGTTCTTTTTAATATGACAAAAATGTCCATTTCTAATTCATTCCCTTTTAATGTATAAAAAATATACATTTCATATCCATTCCTTTTTAATGTATAAAAATATACTTTTCATATTCATTCCTTTTTAATGTATAAAAATATACATTTCATATTCATTCCTTTTTAATGTATAAAAATATACATTTCATATTCATTCCTTTTTAATGTATAAAAATATACATTTCATATTCATTCCTTTTTAATGTATAAAAATATACATTTCATATTCATTCCTTTTTAATGTAAAAAAAATACATTTTCATATTCATTCCTTTTTAATGTATAAAAATATACATTTCATATTCATTCCATTTTAACGTATAAAAATATACATTTCATATTCATTCCTTTTTAACGTATAAAAATATACATTTCATATTCATTCCTTTTTAATGTAAAAAAAATACATTTTCATATTCATTCCTTTTTAATGTATAAAAATATACATTTCATATTCATTCCTTTTTAATGTATAAAAATATATATTTCATATTCATTCCTTTTTAATGTATAAAAATAAACATTTCATACTCATTCCTTTTTAATGTATAAAAATAAACATTTCATATTCATTCCTTTTTAATGTATAAAAATATGCATTTTCATTTGATAATCAAGTTTTGACCAGAAATGAATATTTTGGTGAAATTCTTTTAAGTGACCAAAAATGAATATTTTGGTGAAATTCTTTCTAAAGGACAAAATGAATATTTTTAATATCACATAGAAATGAAATCTTTTATTTCTTTTATTACATGAAAATGTAACCTTTTCTTTTCATTCTTTGATTACATACAAAAATTGTAATATGTTATTCTTTTCTTTGAATACATATAAAAATGTACTTTCCTATTTCTTTCTTGAATATAAGATTTTAATGTTAACATATTTTGCTTTGTCAGAATATGAATATTTCTCTAATATTCTATTTTACATTAAAAGGTATATTTTTAATGTCAACATATTCTGCTTGTAAAAATATGATCATTTTTCTAACTCATTCTTAATATACAAAAATGTCCATTTTGTCTAATTCATTTTAATATACAAAAATGTCCTTTTTGTTTCCTTTATTTCAAAGTGACAAAAATGTCCTTTTAAAATTCCTTTACATAAAATGTTAACAAAATGTGAATTTTGTTATAATCCTTTTAATATTAACAAAATGTGAATTTTGTTATAATCCTTTTTAATATTAACAAAATGTATATCTTATCTTACATAACATGTTTTACACCAAAAATGTAAATTTTCTTCGCTAACATATTTTAACACAAAAATGTATATTCTTATTACATCCTTTGTAAATGAATAAAATGTACATTTTTGTTTAATTCTTATTGATGAATACTAACTACATAGAAATGTAATTTTACATGTTAACACATTCTAATCAAGGTTTTATTCTTTTTAATAATTCATTTTCATAAAAATGTAAATTACATATTCACAAGTTTCCAAACAAAAATTCATTCTTTTTAATGAATTATAATTATCATTAAAAATGTAAATTATATTTTAACATCTTTTCAAACAAAGATTCCTTCTTTTAAATGAATTCTAATTATCATTAAAAATGTAAATTATATGTTAACATCTTTCCAAATGAAGATTTCTTCTTTTTAATTTTAAATGTTATTCTTTTCACAAATCATTCTTTTGACTAAAAAGTGTATTTCATTTCTATAAGCATATTTGAAAAAATGTTCCTTTTTATTTACAAAACACACTTCTAATCAAAAAATGTCATTTTTATTTGCATGACTTATTTCAAATAAAAATGTATATATTTTTTCTTTTATTCCTAACAAATTTCTAATCAAAAGTGTCAATTTGATTTGCATAATACTTTTCAAATAAAAATGTTGTTTTTATTTGTCTAACCAATTTCTTAATCAAAAATGTCAATTTGATTTCCATAATACTTTCAAATAAAAATGTTGTTTTTATTTGTCTAACCAATTTCTTAATCAAAAATGTCAATTTGATTTCCATAATACTTTCAAATAAAAATGTTGTTTTTATTTTCAAGGTAACATTTGTGAGGAAATGTTGTTTTATTCCACTGTAAAATTTATAAGAAAATGTCATTTTATTTCAAGGTAACATTTATTAGAAAATGTTATTTTATTTCAAAGTGACATTCATTAGAAAATGTTATTTTATTTATAATACAACAATTTATAAAAATGATATTTTTATTCCTATTGTAACATTTATATAAAAATGTTATTTTTATGCCTACAAAATATTCTAATCAAATTGTGATTTTTGTTCACATAGAAATATTCTAGCCAAGCATGAACATCACAAACATCATAATCATTAAACAGCAATTCCACACATCACAGATCTGAATTTATCAACATACATTCATGGAATTTAAATAGCGAGAAATAATTTATATTTTAATTATTTTTAAATACAGAAATCTCACATTGCTTTAATTCAGATCTGAAATTCCCCGAATTTTCAACACGCTCGGTTTCAACTCTAGTCAGCTTCATAACGTAGATCTATCCATACGAGTCCAACTCTTTTCGTTTCGTTCGATTTCGTCGCTATATGAAGAAGTTATGCTATATTAAACATTCGAATATTTAAACGAATAATTAAATTGATTAATTTTACTAATTACATTCTTATCCACGTCTAATCTCTCTTCCTCTTCGTTCAGTTCTGGAATAAACCGATCCCAACAGCTCCTTGCAAACCCCCTGTCGCACGCCTCATTCCCCTTGCCGGCGGCCGATCCGAAGTCACCGCGTCCAAGGTCTTCACTTTGCCCTCCATCTCCCACCTTGCTTCGAAACTCGAGCCCCCCAATAGCTCAGAATTCCGTTCGAAAATGTTTCCCTTTGAGGGAGAAAATCGTCCACCACAACAAGCGGTTTCTGATCACAACCCTATCAATCTAAAGACCTCGAAAATCTCTAGAACTTTGTTTAAATTTTTTCTTTCATTTTGATTTGTATTAAGAGGAATTAACGATTTTGTTTCTATCGTTCCTGGCCATTGAGAAAGAAGAGGCAGCGGCTGTCCTAGTATTAGGGTTTACGTATTGGGTATTGTACTGTGTATGCACCGTATATATAGAGTATGTTTTATTTTATTTATTAAATTAATTCCTTTAAATTCCAATATACCTCGTATATCGTTCAGAACTCCAAATCAAACCCAACGAGTGTCGCCCCCAGCTAAATACCCCTGCTCCGGACATAATGGAACATGTTTCGTAACCCAGTTCGGCTGTTATGATATGTGTTTCTTTAAATTAAATTATAAATCATTTAATTATTTAATTTGATTGTACATTTTAATTTACCGGGGCCACATACTGAATCTAAAAATTACAGAAAAATTATTTCTAGTTATGTTTTGACGATACGGTTCTAACAAGACTAATTTCGTTGAATTCCGAGACTGTTTGAAAAATGGCCATTTTCAAGTCGATTAAATTTGACTGTTATTGACAAAACACGTATTCCTTTACCACGCTCACATATTAATTCGAAAAATTATGAAAATTGAAACTTAGTAATAATTTGACATTCCGGTTCCAACAAAAGTGGTTTCATTGAAAACCGAGGTCGTTTGCAAAATGGCTATTTTTAAGGCCAATATATTCTATTAAAATATATATAAATTCTACAGCGACTTTTCTAGAATTTAAACTGGACATAACTTTTGATTTTTAAAATGAAATTTCAAATTTTCAGATTCGTTAGAAAGATATGATTAAATAGATTCAAATATTTCTAGTTTCGCTCAATTCTGATTTAAAATGAATCTTGTACATTCAGTTAAAGTTCAAATTCAAAATTTCAAACTGCAGCGCTGTTTTAAACTCCTTTTATAATTAAATTAAATTTATTCGTTTTAAAATAAATTTTAGTCATTTATTATTTAAAATAAATTATTCTAAATATTAAAATCCATTAAAATTTCTAAAATAAAAATTTTAAATTGGCCCCAAAACTCCGGGTCGTTATAATAGTAAGGGAAAAACCGTACGTATTTATGTGTGGACTGGTCTTACTATTATTTTTTTCTTCCAAAGGATTTTTGAAGTTAAATCATATGGTTGGAGTTTACTCACACCAGTCCCATGACTGACCCAGAGTTTATTTTGTTTTGTTTTTCCTAAACTCTTGGGTGCCCAAATTTGTACGGGCAGTCAAGTGTTTCAGGCTTTACAGATACACTTGGAGGAGCTCGAAGCAGGAGGCTTCACCGCTAGTTATTTTAGAGTTATTTCCGTTGTATCAAATATTGTATTGTGCTTTGATGACGACATGTATATATGGTACAAAATTTTGTATTCAAAGTTATGTTATCTAATATATTTTATTCGTTCCGCTGTGAGATTCGTGTTTACTCTGATTATGCTAGTTGTGTTCTTCTTCTTCTTCTATTCTATTAGTTCTATCTTTTCTGTCTCACCCTCTAATTTCTTTCTATTAATGATCCGGTATTTTCGATGTCTGAACAGTCGACATTGGGTTTTGTGTCGATTTTCGGAATTGAAAATCTCGTGGTCGTTACAGTGGTATCAGAGCTTAGGTTTAGTAAACACCAAGGCTTTGGTGGGGGGTTTACTCATTAGAGATAGGGTCAATAGCACCCTAGAATGAGTTGAGTGTATATATGAGAGAGCGTATTTGTACGTTGATATAAAAATTGTTTTATATTGTGGCGGCTTGTCTGTTGAGTGGTTTATGAATTCTGGTCGAATCGTGGGACGCCACGATGTCGATAGGAGTTTCTAAACACTTGAACAGAAGAATCGACATAATATTGATTTAAAGTGGGTAAATGAAATAATTTTACCCAAAACTTATTTTGATATAAAAATGAATAATTTTCTAAGAATTGTTTATATATGGATGTGTTGATTTGTTATTTTTATAATCAGATGCGATTATAAAATTGAAATGGTTATATATAACCAAATAGAATTTGTATATGAATAATATATGCAAAAATCGAATTCAAACCGTAAATTGGAATTTAAATCCCGGAAGGTTGGAGAATATTTTTTCAAAGTATATTAGAATAATATAGCATTATTTTGAGAAGGATTTTGGATAAAAATCGTTTTGAATGGATTTTGAAGGTGATAAAGCACTGAACTCACTTCAGTGGTTGGAAAATAATTCTGATGATGACTGCAGCACCATCAGTGTTCATTTTCGAGTTTCTAAGTGATGGATTGCTACCTTAGAAAAGTTTTTGATGAAAATTTGTTTGAAAGAAAACAAGTTGGTTTGAAAATTCAAATGTTTTGAATTTGGAATGGTTCAAAATATATGTGGATATATTTATGTGACTTCAGAAGGATTTGAAATAAAATCCGGGGATTTGAATTCTAGAATTTAAATTTAACTTAAGCAAGTTGAATGAATCGAAATGATGGAAATCAGTTAAATAAACTGAAATGGAATATTCCCGTGAAAACTTGAAGTTGTATCGGACTTGAGTTATAGAATATGAAATGCTGAGTAATAATAAAATTTTCGTTTGAGAAGTTAACCGGTCTGTAGCATTTCTTCTGCCTTAGTAATTTCGGGGACGAAATTCTTTTAAGGGGGAAGGAATGTAATGTCCCAGATTTTTAGCTGTTTTATAATAAATATTTAAATTAGTTTTAAATATTTAATAGGAATTATAAATGGATTTTTGTATTTTTCATTTATAATCGATATACGATTTGATATTGAATAGGTTAAATAATCGTATACGAAAAAGGAAATAATTAAATTTGCAGTAAAAGCTGAATTGAAACAATTTAGCCAGTTAATATAAATTCTATCTGAATTAGAATAATAATAAATTGATGAATTTAATGGTTTGGAATCGATTTATATTTTAAATCGAATTTAATTTAAATCGTTAATTAAATTTGTTATCTCTTGTTTACAATCGGATTAAATGTTAGAATCGATTTCATCGAGTTAGAATAACATTTAAAATCCAGTACCATCGGTCAAATAGGGGTAGTGGTTGAATTAAGGGATCGCATGATATTTTGGGTTATTTAATTAAATAAAAATTCAAATCTAAATCTTTTCAATCCTTTACATAAGCCGACCAAAAATTTACATTAGCCACCCTAAACTGAATATCGCGCCAACCTATCTATGCTGCCTTTTCTTTAATTAGCGTACGAATTGTCTTTCCCCTTCAGTATCAAGGAGACCGTAATTTAATGGTTGATTCCTCGAGCTGCAATATTGGTTCCCTTCGCACCTATTTAATAACCGATAGCCTTCAGTTCTCCCCAAAATCTCAAACAAGGAATTCATTTCCTCTTCGCCTTTGTTCTTTTCATTACTGTTGCGGAAATCAATCGATTGGAAAAAAAGAATAAATCAAAAACAAAATCGGAATCGCGATGGTTACCTGCTCGATTTCCTAAAGCTCGTTAGCAACAGTGGAGCAACCGCGAATTTGGGGAAGGAAGGTTTCGAAGGGGTGTCTTGGGTCTATCTGGAAATCGCGGAAAGGGGGTTCTCACTTCAGCAAGGATTTTGATGCATGAAGGACACTGCGATTTTAGTCAGTGCGATTTCAAGGGTGTTCAGTTTTTGCGGTGCGATGTATTGATGGAAGGAGTCATGGAGTTTGGGAAGATCTGGAGTTCAATGGTCTAATAATCTAGTGGAGCTCGATCTGGGTAAACGGGAGGAGTGCGTTGTGATTACCTGGAGATCGGAAGTCATGACAGTGGATTAAGGGAAGGGGCTTGAGCAACATAAGGTGAAATCCTTATTGGAATTTATTTATTTGAAACTAAAATTTAGTACACTGTTAAAAGGAAAGACCATTAACTTTTAATCTAAAATGTGGAAACTGAAAAGGGAGAATGAAATATAATACATATTCAGTAAATCATTTTTTTTAAATTGTAGATTAGATAAGCGAAAAATCTAAACTCGGAATCATTAGCCATTCAAGACCAGGAAGTTTAGAAAATTAAATTTTAGTGTACTTTTAACACAAAACCTTGTTAATGAAATTCATTAGCTTATTTATAAAATTCGGGTTTTTTCTTAGGCACGGATAAATTGAATGGAGTCATTCGTGTAGGGTTCGAAGCCTGGGGAAAATGATTAAAGAAATTAGAGCTAGTACAAGTGCAAATTGAATATCGAGGTGAGTAAATCTCACTCACAGTTTTATATTTAAATTTATTTTTATCGTTAAAAATAAATTTGTTGGTTTCTTGGGTGCATGAATGAATTGTTGAATTATTGTGGTTATCGGATATTTCCCGCAACACTATTAGCGGATGCCCGCAGTATCATTAGCGGATGACCCTACGCCCACGTACATAAGTGGATCCACCTTTTTATACCGCGATATCCTGCCTTGAAGCAGGATTGGTATTATTTATGTGACTAACATCTGTGGATGCAGGGAAAACAGGTTGGAGGGATCCAACTGGATTCCTCAAATTTATTTACTGTTGTTACATATTTATTTATGTGTGTGATGTGTGAATTGCGTGGATGATTTGTGTGTTTGGATATTAGATTATCACCGGCCCTATATATTTATATTTAAAAATATCAACAGGGATTTTTGACATTAAAAAGGAAAATTTATTTTCTGAAATAAAAGTGGAAATTTGAATGAACTATAAAATATTAACTTGTTTTCAATAACAAAAACTAGTAGCCGAATTTATAACAATGTTACAACTGAAAAGGAAAATTATTGTTGATAATATTAAACTTTAAATTCAAGCTTGAATCTAAAAAGGAAAATTTGTTTTTACAGGATGGGAATTTGATCTCAAATAAGATTTGAAATAAGGACTTGTTTTAAATGATTTAAAACAAGTGAAATGTATAGACGATGGCTATAAGTGAAGAAAAGAAAAAGATTGTTATCGTCGGGTAAATTGGAAATGTAAATTCAAGCGTGAATTTAAAAGGGAGTTTATTCGCCCAAAGTAGAAATGAAATTTCAAATGGAATTTGAAATAGAACTTGTTTTAATATTTAAAACAAGAAGTGTTATCCATAAATGATTTTTATAAATAAAAGAAGGGAATTTTATTGGATAATTTATTTAAATCCAGATATGAACTTAAAAGGGATTTTTTAAAAAAAAGGAAAAGAAAGTGATTTCAAATAATTTGAGCAATATTAACTTGTTTTTAAAATAAAAACAAGTTGCTGGAATTATAGACACTGTTCATTAAGGGAAAGAAATATTATCATTTGATAATATTAAACTTTAATTTCAAGAAAGGGATTTAAAGGAGTAAATTTATCTTTCGAAGTGGAAATTTGAATTTCAAATAGAATATGAAATACAAACTTGTTTTAAGTAATTAAAACAAGAAGTAAAATTTATAAACGATGTTTAAAATAGAAGGGGATAATCATCATGGGATGATTTGGGTATTTAAAATTCAAATTTGAATTTAAAAAGAGATTTATACCTTGAAATCGTTTCAAGAAGGAATTGAGGAAGTTTATTTCGGTATTCGAAATGTAAACCGACTTTAAATAAATCCACATGGATTTATGATTTTAACTTGACTATGTCGAATACCTAGAATAAAATTATATTTCAAAAGATATTGGAATTATATTAAAAGTGAATTTAAGTTTTAATATGAAAATAGATTATGTAAATATAAGTGATAGTAATTAAGTATTTTCAAATCCACTTGAGATTCAAAGGGGGAAATCAAATACTCCAAAATAGAAGTCGAGTTTCAATAGATTATTGAAATGGAAGTTGAATCTAATAAAGAAGTGAATTTATAAACAAGATTTGTAAATGGGATGAAGTAATATTCATCATGCAATTCGGAAATAAATTTCCAAATGTAAGAAATGGTGTAGAAAGCGAGACTTAAATCGAGTTTGTATATTACAAGCTGTTATCTATCTCAATATAAGAACGTTGTCGATCAAGGTCTGAGAGGTAATTAGAATACCCCAACTTGAACAACTTCACTATTATCAAGGGATGATATTAGTTTGTAATGAAAATGGATATTTAATAAATCGATTTTTCCCATAAAGGAATTTATAATTGGAATTCGATTCTATCGAATTTTATAAATAGTTTAACTCCAAGTGGGTTTGAAATGAATATAGAATTGGATTTGAATAAATTCATAGTCGGGTTACGATTGTAGAAGTAAATAACCGACAAGTTGAATGGTCAGAATTGTTAAGTCAAATCTGAATAACGAGTTTGAATTATTTTAAATACTGAAATGGAGTTGAAATTGATGTGCCAAAAGAAGTTTTTAAACGTTTATATTTAATTTAAATAAAACGAACTCGCCGCAGCGCGGTAGTTTGTAAATTGATGATTCGGACTTCAATTGAGTATATAGAACTCAATATAAATCGGAATTCGATGAAACAAGAAACGCATGGACCTATTGAATGATAGTTTTCTAATGGAAGAGAAAAATCTAGATTTCGTCGTATAGATTTTAAGTTATGTCGAAATCAAATTATTAGAAAAACAACGCCATAATCATTTTTAAACCATAATCGTTTAGTAAACAAATAAAAAGGATTTTAAGTGAATAAAATCCAAATTCTGATTTGAAAAATCCAAATCTTGAGTTATCAAATATATGCGAACTCAAGTGGAGCGAATGAAGTGATTTTTGAAAACAAGGAATCAGATTTTTAATTATCGAATGAAGTTAACTAATTTCCTTGAAATTAGTTAATAAGAGTTTGGCCAAGTTAACTCTGTTTAAGTAATTTGAATCGATTAATTGAATTTGGAAATCCGAATAAGAAACTTGAGTTATGCTTTGGAAATTAGACATGGGAATTATATTCATACAAGCGAATAAAAGTATGTTCGAACGTGAGATGTTCAAAGTAAAATTAGAATATGCGAATAAGCTAGTTGGAAAGTAAATTAGCAAACTTGAGTTAAAATGATTGGACCTGTGTGAGACAAATTATGTAACGACCCGGATTTTGAGCGACTTTGGTTATCGACATAAGCTCGATGTCGATAACCAAAACATCGAAAAATCCTGGTAATTAATGAAAGAAATTAGAGGGTGAGGATAGATAAGATAGAAACTTAGAATAGAAGAAGAAAAAGAAGAACTTACATCATCAGAGTAACACGAATCTCACAGCGGAACGAATAACATATAATATATAACATAACTTTGAAATATAACAGTTATGTATACAATAGTACTTATCAGAGTACAACACACCAGAAATACTATAGCTATATAATCCTGAAGCCTCCTGCTCCAGCTCTTCAAGTATCTGCAAACTCTTGACTACTTGACTGCCCGTACAAAATTGGCACCCAAGAGTTTAGGGAAAACAACACAAAATAAACTCTGGGTCAGTCATGGGACTGGTATGAGTAAAACAGTTTAAAACAGTTTGAACAAGTAAACGATATCTCATAAGACCACGCCGTATAACGGAACGGGTTTTTCCCTTATGAGAATCCAAAATATCTTTATATCAAAAACCTTTTGATATTATAATAATGTCTATCAACCACAGTATAATAATCATTTAGCAGAAACGCTTTCGTCTCACGTTCTACATATATAATATACAATCAAAACCGCAGGCACGTATTGGGTAATGGATTTCCAACTATGACAAGGTATGGAACCGCCTTCAGATCAGTGTACTCTAGGAACGATACACTGGAGTTCAACAAGAACATCTTGCAACTCAGCTACACATGACCGACCACTCATTTCGCTTGAGTGTATCGAATGTATATCACCAACGGTTGGGATCAGCAACCGTTTCCCGTATATATATATGAGACAGCATTGATAGATTAAAGAGCAAATGAATATTCTCTAGATAGGTGATTATACACCCTACTTCGGTGCGACCGACTTAGCCATGCTGCCTGCCCGATTTCTGTCATTTACCTGATGATGAGGCTAGAAGTTACGCATTATCATAACATCAGATTCACTTCGAATGCCACATTGTCAGATCCATCGAAAATCACTAATTGACGTCTACAACCCTACATTACGTGTCAACTAAAAGAAGTTTCCTTCTCCGCTTCCACTCTTGGTACGGTTGAAGAAATCAATGTGCATGACCTTTCTGGAAATACTGTCAGACATTCATCCATACAAGTTATCCTCATTCACTTAGGATGTCACATCGTCATACCCGCCAAATCACAAATTGACTTATCCAAAAATAACACGGGTATATAGCTAAGAGAAACGAATTCCTCCACCACCAAACGTGAATACGTTTGAACAGATCAATTTACGCGATCCATTGGATATACTCTGTCAGAACTTCGTCCATACAAGTTGTCCTGGACTGGACAAACCGAAGGCACTATTCAGTATATCCATCTTAGTCACTGTTATCTAAGACTTATACAACAACCCTTGCACTTTACTCCATCTTCAATTATCTTTGGCATAAATGATTCGCAACGCTTATGCCAATACAGAGTGGTTCTTTGGATAATAATCCAACCGGTCTCTCCATATTAACAACGTTAAAATGGTCAAAACTTCGATAGTCTGTGAGTTAACTATCAAAGAAAAACAAGTGTGCAAACAACGATATTATTTCCAGATGGAAATTATATCGATCAATCTTCAAACAACTTTTATCCTTTTAATTAATTTATCATTTATTTATCTTATTTGTCATTTCCCGTTTCCCTATATTCAACATTTTCTTATTTTCTAAATTTAGAAAATATATGTTATTAACACTGGAAAACATTTCCATCCCTTGTTTTCTATATCAGAAAACAATTCTGATTCTTGTTTGGAAAACATTTCCAAAACTCTTACGTTTGGATTAAGTAGATGTTTAGATAAAACATCGCTATGCCAACTCAAACCATTTCCTTTAATTACTAAATTCACTTAACTATCCTTTACTACCGAACCTTAACCATTCCTTAGTTAAAAATGAAGCCAATCAAGTTGAGGAAGAACTACCTCTCAGACCTTAACTGAACAACATTTCTAACCATGAAATAGGCAAAGTTCACTTTATATTTCTTTAACTAACTTCCTTACTTAACCTTTCTTTAGAATAGCTATATTCGATTAACTCTTTCAATTCACTCTATTCGATTAACTCCTCTGGATTAACTTTATTCACTTAACTCCTATCGAATAAACTATATTCGATAACTTCTCTAACTCTATTCGAATAAACTGTATTCGATTAACTCCTTTAACTCTATTCGAATAAACTATATTTGACTAACTCCTTTCAATTCTATTCGAATAAAATATATTCGACTAACTCCTTTCAATTCTATTCGAATAAACTATATTCGACTAACTCCTTTCAATTCTATTCGAATAAACTATATTCGACTAACTCCTTTCAATTCTATTCGAATAAACTATATTCGATTAACTCCTTTGGATTAACTCACTTCGAATAACCAATATTCGATTAACTCACTTCGAATAACAAATATTCGATTAACTCACTTCGAATAACAAATATTCGATTACTTTACTTCGAATAACCAATATTCGATTAACTCACTTCGAATAACCCATATTCGATTAACTCTACTTGATTAACTCCATTTGAATAACTCTAACTCTAACTGGTTAACTCTAACTGATTAACTCTGACTGGTTAACCCTAACTGTTTAACTCCAACTTTTCAACCCTATATGTTTAACTCTAATTGATTAATTCTAACTGTTTAACTCCAATTGGTTAACTCTAACTGTTTAACTCCAATTGGTTAACTCTAACTGGCGAACCCTAACTATTTAACTCCTTTGGGTTAACCTTAACTGTTTAACTCCTATTTGATAACGTTCATTCATTTATAAAGATTTACTTTTGGTAACGGTTCTTCACTTTATAAATGCTTCTCTTTAATAACGTTACTTCACTTATACAAGTGTTGTGTACCCATTCTATTTAAAACTATCGGTGTTAAAACCAATATCTCTTATCTATATAAGTTCAGACTTATATTTTCCATTTATCGAATGATAAATATATATTTAATTTATAAACTGTTATTTATAAATTAATCATTTCTATTTATCTGTTAAAAACAGATTCCCATTTTCTATTCATCTTCTAAATATTCTCTTGACTTAGTTCTATTTATCTTCCTTATAAATATTCCTTTGATTAAATCCTATTTATTTAACAAATAAATATTCCTTTGATTTAATCCTATTTATTTATCAAATAAATATCTCCTTTAATCTTTTATTTATTCGCTAAATAAATAAATCCTTTATACCTTCATTTATTCCCTAAATAAATAAATCCTTTATAACCTATTTGTAAATGGTTTACAAATATTTCTCTTTTATATTTGTTTGACAAATATTTTCCTTTATATTTGATTAACAAATAAATTCCCTTGTATATTTGATTAACAAATAAATTCCTTCTATATTTGATTAACAAATAAATTCTCTTATATTTGATTAACAAATATAATTCTCTTATATTTGATTAACAAATATAATTCCCTTATATTTGATTAACAAATATAATTCTTTCTATTCAAAACCCCTTTTTCTTTTATAATATAAAATCCATTGATTTTATATAAATAAATTATTTTCAAAATATACTTTGAAAATCCCTTTTCCACATTTTGGTATTTCTTATGGTATTTAACACACCATATAACAGCGATAAATATCGTCCAAACACACATAATCAACGTCAGATTATATATCACATTATATATCACAATATATATATAAATCACAGTAAAATAAATGTTGAGGAATCCAGTTGGATTCCTCCAACCTATTTCCCTGCATCACAGATGTTAGACAATATAATTAACATCGATTTCACTTCACTGTGAAATATTCTTATAAACAGAATCGACATATAAATATTTAACGGTTTATATATATACATATATTTATATATATAATTTCTACTAACTGACTAGCAGTTCAATCAAACAGTCAACACACATTCAAACAGACAATATTTAACAGTCCTAAGAATACGTTGTAAAAAATAGAACTATTCAAAGTTGGTGAGTTTTACTCACATTGACAGTTCATCGTTGAAGAACGATAAACTATTTGTTTGATTTGAATCAAACAATTTATTTCTCCATAAATTCATACGAGCTCCAATCCACTCCCCGTCAGTTTCATTGCGAAGTGTCCTTCCATACGATCCCATCAGATCCTGTTTTGTCCAATTCCGATACCGTATGAGTAAGTTATCGATTTTACAAGTTCGAATACTATTTAAGTTAAATTAAAACCAAACTTTAAACCATAATTGGGCTTGAATTTGACCCTTGGCCTATCCACCTTCATACTGGCCCAAACCGAACCTTTCTTCCCCAAATATTTGATGCCGTGACCTCTCTCAAACACGCACAGCCATTTCCATCTTTATCCCCTTCGAACTCCTCCATCACTCAACACAAAATCAAACTAAAATCACCACAATCCTCCTCTCACTCTCCACTACAACCTCAACTCGAAACCAAGAAGCTCGAACTATCCATTCCTACCGCGTCGACCTGGTACTCTCGCCGGCTACAGGAAATTTCACGATGGATTTTATCACCGAACTTCTTGAATTTGCTCATACAAACTTCAAATCATCCACTCATTTCATTTTCAACATCAAAAACATGAATCGATGCTCACACAACCCAAATCTTCCAACCCTAACCTAACGCTCGAAGAACAGCGAGCCAGGAATTGACGTCGAACCCTCTAAGTCGGGTATAGAACTGAAGCATTGATCAATACAAACTCATACATATATATCATTTGATTTATAAGAATTTCCTTTGATTGATTTTGATTTTCTGAAAGTGTCGGAAGTTTTCTGCAAGGAAATAAAAATGCGGCGGATTTTCTGTGTTGAAATTAGGTTTTAGGAGAGTTAGTGTGTTATTTATAGGTTGAACAAATATCTAGATATTTTGTAGAAGGAATATTCCCGGTATATTCTTTTGTTAATTCGTGTTTAAAAATCCCTGCGATCACATACGATACCCAAAAATCATGAAAATTGGCATGCAGCTACAGTTTGACATTACGGTCCCAACGAAACTGGTTTCGTCAAATTCCGACTCTGTTCGCTCACACAGCGTATTTTTAACCGTCGAAATACTGACTGTTTCTCACTCTAAAAATCCGTACGGCCACACAGTGACCCTAAAAATCACGAAACTTGGAATCTAACAACTATTTGACATTGCGGATCCAACAAAATTAGTTTCGTCGAATTCCGACTTCGTTTGCAAAACTGGCTATTTTTAAAGCTCTAAATAGCCTATTTAAATATATAAATATATTTAAATATAATTAAATTTAATATTTAAAAATAAATATTATCGTATATATTCACAGTGGAATACCATCCAGCTCAGAATATTCCTATATGAATTTCTAACTCGATATTCGCTTCTGGGTCAACCCGATATTCGATTTACATTGAATTTCCTTTTTTTAAAATATAAATAATTCCTTTATAAATTATAAAGGAATTCCACAGCGACTTTTCTAAAATTTGATTTGGACATACATCAAAATATACATGACGATATCCCGATTTTTCTCTTCCACTAGAAAGATATACTCCACCAGTTCCACACGTTTCTTGTTTCACAGAAATCCGACTTAAAACGAATCCTGTACATTCAGTTGAAGTTCGAATCGCCAATTTACGAACTGCAGCGCCATGTCGAGCTCGATTTTAATTATATTATAATTCTACGTTCAAACTGACGTCGATTGAATATATTCATCAATATAATTCAACTCTAAGCTGAACTAAATTCTAGGGATGACCCAGTTCACAAAATATTGTGATTTCCAATATTTTTGATTATTTCTGAATTAAATATATTATTTAATTAAATTAATTATTCCATATTATTTAATTAAATGACGATTTAATTCACTACATCACGATATATATAATTAAATAAATTAATTATAATACCTCTGACGATGCGGGTCATTACAAATTGGAAATGCGAATATGCATAGGTTGAACAGGTACGAAATGAAGTATGGGATGAAGAGTGGGAAGAGAATGTGAGATTTTAATTTAAGTGCACGATAAAAGGTACACCTTTAAATTTCCATATGAGGTTTTATGCGCCGAATCGGCAAGCCACTTGGCTTTTTGATTTTATTTTTGAATGGAAAGGGCCTAGAGAGGTAAGTTGAGGTTTGAAATATTTGCTGGTACAAAGGAGGTTATGGCGAATTTTTGCGAAAATTTAAGGAGTTAGAATATTTTTAGGAAATTTTGATAAGAAAAATCGATATAACGATATATATAGAATTCGCTAAGAAAATGAATTAAAAATGAAATATTAGAAAAGGCCAGTGATTGTGAAATTTGTTTGATGGATGTTTATTTTTCCTTTGATAGTTAAAACACCGGCTATCAAAGATTTTTACCATCGTTGTCGATACGGAGAGACCGGTTGGATTTAATATCCGAGAACCACTTCGTATAGGCGTAGGCGTTGCGAATTAGATTATGCTGAAGATAATCAAAGACGGAGTGAAATTCAAAGAGCTGTTATGTTTGTCCAGTCCCAGGACAACTTGTATGGACGAATGTCTGACAAAGTATTCCTAACAGATCACATAAGACGATCTTTTCAAGATGTTACGACTGATGGCGGAGAAATTCGTTTCTCTTAGCTTTTATGCCCGTAATATTTTTGGGAAGATCAACTAGTGATTTGACGGGTTTGACGATGTGGCATTCAAAGTGTATGGTGGCCAGATAGACGTAGCCTCAAGATTCACAACCGGGAAATGACAAAAATCGGGCAGGTAGCATGGCTATGTGGGTCGCTCCCATTAGGGTGTATAGTCACCTATCTAGAGAAATTCCTTTTACTTCTTAAATCTATTCGATGCTGTCCCTTTTCGGGAAATGGTGGTTTGAGCCCAACCGTTGGTGATATACATTCGATACACTCAAGCGAAATGAGTGGTCGGTCATGTGTGGGACGGGTTGCAAGACGTTCTTGTTGAACCCAGGTGTATTTGCCTCTAGAGATACATCATCGGAAGGTGGTCCCATACCTTGTCATAGTTGGAATCCAGTCTCCAATAAGCGACCTGCGGTTTATGATTTTATACTATGTATGTAGAGCGTGAGATGCAAGCGTTCTACTATTTGGTTATTTATTTGATTAGACATTATTATAATATCACTGGATTTTGATATCATTAATGGTTTGGGTTATAGTAAGGTAAAAACCGTCCGTGTTTATGTGTGGACTGGTCTTACTATTATTTTTTTCTTCCAAAGGATTTTTGAAGTTAAATCATATGGTTGGAGTTTACTCACACCAGTCCCATGACTGACCCAGAGTTTATTTTGTTTTGTTTTTCCTAAACTCTTGGGTGCCCAAATTTGTATGGGCAGTCAAGTGTTTCAGGCTTTACAGATACACTTGGAGGAGCTCGAAGAAGGAGGCTTCACCGCTAGTTATTTTAGAGTTATTTCCGCTGTATCAAATATTGTATTGTTCTCTGATGACGACATGTATATATGGTACAAAATTTTGTATTCAAAGTTATGTTATCTAATATATTTTATTCGTTCCGCTGTGAGATTCGTGTTTACTATGATTATGCTCAGTTGTGTTCTTCTTCTTCTATTCTATTAGTTTTATCTTTTCTATCTCACCCTCTAATTTCTTTCTATTAATGATCCGGTATTTTCGATGTCTGAACAGTCGACGCTGGGTTTTGTGTCGATTTTCGGAATCGAAAATCCCGTGGTCGTTACACATAATTATAAAAGACACGCTGAAACATGTGTTGGAAGGCAAATTCACTGATGTCCAGTAACTGTACTTTATTAAAACAATGTATGAAGAATTTGATACTAAACGTTGGAAAACTGATACGTATTTATTGTTATATTGTAAGTTTTAACTAAAATGAAACTGATACTTGGCATATACGAAAATGATACCCAGATTATCTGTATGTAAATCTGATACCTTTAAAATTTAGAAACTGATATCTAATTAAATATATAATAAAGTGATACCTAGAATCTGGGTATGAAATATGATAATTTTAAAATTTGAAACTAATACCCAAGCACCTATGAAAATGATACCCAAAATATCTGTATGTAATATAATCGTAATATGTTACCTTTAAAATTTAGGAAAACCTAACTACATATAAAACTAATACCCAGAATCTATGTACAAAATATAGAACCTTCAAAAAACTAAAACTGATACCTAGACAAATAACAAACTAATACCCACTATTTGTACTTGAAAATTTGATACCTACACATAAACCAAATTGATAGGTGTACATTCTTAAAACTAATACCTACTATTGATTTAAAAAACTGATACTGACATATAAAAATAAAGAAGATTCTTTTTTGGCTTTTATTCGTAGTATACTGAAATTATAGTCAGTGTTATATACTGAAATTTTGTTAGTTTGTGACGACCCAAACTTCCCAGTAAAGGAAAGGCTGGATAGCTTTGAGAACAACACACATTAGAATACAAACTGGAGAACATTTTATTGCTGATTACAACAATTACATCAGAGTACAAGAATGTAACAGAGTATGAATACTTATCTTACAAAAATAGAAATATAAAAAACTAGAAATACAATAATATCAGAGATTTAAATCACATTTAAACAGCAGTGGAAAGAATAATACAAATATACAACTGGAAGGAATATGCGGATACAGAGCTTTCTGA
Organism: Allium sativum; assembly: GCA_030737875.1. Classification (NCBI taxonomy): domain Eukaryota; kingdom Viridiplantae; phylum Streptophyta; class Magnoliopsida; order Asparagales; family Amaryllidaceae; genus Allium; species Allium sativum. The sequence continues at coordinate 374,508,528 of CM060909.1, read as the reverse complement.
ATACTGCTTCAGCTGTAAACCAGGATCCTGTAAATATATCTGCAAAAAGCTAGTCGACTGCCCGTGTGGAAAATATGGGCACCCGAGTTTGCCAGTGAAACAAACTACAGGTCAGCCATGGGACTGGTATGAGAAATCTTAACTAAACTTATCTAATAAGGCTAATCACAAGACCACGCCGCTAACGCGGAACGGGTTTACTCCATTGGATTGCCAGTGCATAAAATAAAGTAAAACGTTAAACAACGCAATGCTTTTTAGAAAAATGAAACCATTATAAGACCCAAGTCCCATCACACAATGCAACGCAAACCGGAGGATAGGGTTTTACCTTATAATGGTCAAAAGATGCTTGATATGATAAAACGAATTTAATATTAGTGTGTATATGTTTAATAAAAACATTTCAATCATAATGTATCAATCATAGACGGCATGGGTACCATATATCATGTCGCCATACTAGTTCTACAATCAAAACCGCAAGGTCAAATTGGAAGTTGGTTTTCCATCATGAGTCGAGGCTAGGGGCAAGCTCCTCTCCGATTCGAGACACTCTAGCAAATGCCTCAGGATCCCCCGCAGTGAACCCTTGGATGCGGTAGGGTCGGTCCTCGCCTATTGGCAGTGGATTGGTTATGCCTGAACACACGTTTCCCGGTTCCTTTGAACCTATAATATGACCACTATCGGCCTATAAAAATCCGAGGCGCCTCAAAATCCATCATCCACATAAGTAAAATGTCAGCCAGTTTAAGCACTGACACTACCACTAGTTAGAAAGAAACGTGTGCACTCCCTACGGTCCATATCCCGTTTTTGACTCATACCGGGGTGTGAGGCTCGCGAAGTCACGATATACACAAAGCTATGCCGTAACAGACTATGCTTTGATCATCCCACAAGGCCCTGCTTTCCAACAAAAGCCTTGATCATTTGCATCTTGGCGTGCCACATTGACAATTCACGCCATGCGATCAATCACTATTAATATATACCAGGGTTTTAAGTAGAGAATAAATCCTCCACCACCAAACAGACATACATTAATAGAAATCGATTTAATTCACATGGAACGAAATCCAATATGAGACACGCATCCATTTACTAGCTTATGCTCTGGGTCTGAGCGAAAACCAAATCCGACCAATCAACAATAGTCCGGATGGCCACTACTGAAGCCCCGTCAAGGTAGCTACTCCCATCAAGGGTCTCTGCAGCAACACATCCATTCGATGTGAAGATCGTCGGTCTTCAGCCACCGTCTTCATCTTCGACTCTTCATCGTCGTAGTAATTATTCGGAATGGGTTTAAACCTGGTCTTTCCGAATAACTCTCGTATTTTATAATTAAAAATCGGGTACTATAAAAGCACATCCAACGCCTCATTCCAATTCAGAATATTGAAATTATTCTATCAAAGATAAATTCTTTAAATTATTCTTAAATCTTACTTTTAAAGATTTATTAAGAACCCAATTCAGTTTTAAATATCGAAAATCGTTATTCAATGATTATCTTTAAATGGGATAAAGAACTAGTGTCATTTAAAACATAGTTCACGATAAACCCAAAATCGACTTCCATTAAATATGGAATCTTCACAGAAGTCAAATCAATATATAATCGTTATAAATTTCTGTATCCGACCAATAATATAAATGGAATAACGGCAAAGCCTCTTAAATTCCATATGTAGTATCGATCTTCTTTTACAGAAGCTTATCTCGTTTATCATTAATTCGAATTCCATTCAATTCCAATTTAATATATCAAATTGGAAAACTTTACTTTTGGAAAATTCACATTTAAATCTTGATACAAGATTTATAAATTCCAAATCATATTCTTACTATTAATTGAGTTAAAGAACAGATGTGGTTTAAAAACATTGTCCACGATAAACTCAATTCACAAATCATTTTCATTCCAATTACCAATATAATTTGAAACTCTAGTAATCTTAATTTAAAGGTTTGTTCTTTTCAACTGGGTTTAAGAAAGGTGTTATTGAAGACACCATTCACGACAACCCAAAATCCAATCTATTTAATTTAATTTCAATTAAATACTCACTGATTGGAAAACTTAATTAAATCTTAATTTAATGATTTATTCTAGTTAATAACTAGTTCATTCAATAAAAATATACCTTTCTAAAATATATTCTTTTCTAAAATATTCTTTTTCTAAAACATTTTCTAAAATATTCTTTTTCTAGACCAAAGTGGAATTTATAACTGTATGAGCATTAAAGTAAATAACTAACACTCATCATAGACTGTCAATCCATCGATTGACATATAACTAAATATTGGGATTAGTGTGTGTACAGTATCATCCCAATACCCGTGTGGGGTTTCATCCATAAAACAAATAGTAAATTATTTGTGCGCTTGGGCGATGTGTGAAAATTATCTTCCCAATCACATAAACAAGTCGGGTAACTGAGACGACCCAAAATCCCGTTCAGACGGAAACAAGGGTTATCTTTGGAATATAACATAGAAACAGATAATAGCAGAACCGAATTAAATAAATACACCGGATAATGAACAATAGAATATACTGGATAAAAGTAATCATCAGAGTTACACAGTATACAGGATCTTACTTAGTACAAATACAGTTCAGCTATACATAAATGTCTACAGCGGAAAACAAACAAAATATGTACAATAGGAGCTGAACAGCATAAAAAGAGATAAATGATAGAATCCATCTTCAGCTCCAGCTATCCAGAAAGAACCAGCTAAACCTGAATACAAGGATGCCCATGTAGAAAAAGGGGCACCCGAGTTTGAAGGTGAAACAAACTACGAGTCATTCATGGGACTGGTATGAGAAATCTACTCAACACATATATAATTTGGCTAATCACAGGACCACGCCACTTTCGTGGAATGGGTTTACTCCATCGGATTGCCAGTGCTCTAAAACAAATCTTTCTTTTAAACATCGCTATGCTTTTTATAAAAATGAAGCCGTTATAAGACTCAGTTCCCATCACACAATGCAACGCAAACCGGAGGATAGAGTTTTTACCTTATAATGGCCAAAATATGCTTGATACGAATAAAACAAAGGCATTTGATATTATTGCTAGTGTTTATATGTTTTGAAAACAATTTCAAATCATAACTATCAATCATAGACGGCATTAATGCCCCATACCACTATGTCGCCATATATAGGTATACAATCAAAACCGCACAGTCACGTATTTGGGAATTGGATTTCCGTCATGAAACAAGGCAAAAGATAGTCCTTACCGAATTCGAGACAATCTAGCCCATGTCTCCGGAACAGCCGCAACTGCCCCTTGGATCGTCAGGGCCGGTCCACCGATGTGGATTATTATGCCTGAACACTACGTCTCCCCGCCCTTTGGGGCGTAAACGAGCCAACGAATGACTCCATCGGACCCGGATCCTCCGATCAAACCGAGGCGCCTCGCAACAGCAACAACCACATAGGTGAAAAGTATATAAATGTCAAGGCTGGGAGGTCACTGACACCACCCTAGCTAGAAAGAAACGCATGCCCTCCCTGAGGTCCTTCTCCCGTTTCTGGTTCATACCGGGGTGTGAGGCTCGCGATCCTACGTTATACACAAAGCTACGCCACCCTGGCGGTGCTTTGATCATCACCACAAGACTTTGCTTTTCAACAGAAGCCCTGATCACTGCATCTTAGCATGCCACACAGGCAATTCATGCCATGTGACTGATGTCCATCGATATACAACCTCTGAGCTCGTGCGTCTCAGAGAAGGGCGTTAAGCAAAAGAATAAATTCTCCGCCGCCAAACAGATGTATATTTAATAGAGATCAATCAACACAGGATAAAATCCAATGTCAGACACACAGTCCATTTACAAGTCCGTTCTGGGTCTGAACGAAACCGGAGGCACTAAATACCTCGCAAACCCATCGATCACCACGTACGTCTGGACGATCACCACTCATTATCCATATTTCGGGATGCCTCCCAATCAGGACCTCGGTTACCATCCAAACGAGGTGAAGATCTCCGGTCTTCGACCATCGTCTTCATCTTCGACTTTCAATCATCGGTCAATCATTTGAAATGAGAATTAACTCGGCCTTTTCAAATGATTCACGTATATTTAGAATTTCAAATCAATTTATTTCAATGGTTAAATTATTTGACAATACCAATCTTGTTCTTTAATGTAATTTTCACACCAAACACATTCAACCATCAAAAGCCACATGAATCGAGAAAATTCAGTTTATTTCCATTCCATATCGCTTATGATATTTTATAACTATTTATTGCTATTTTTATTTATTTAAAATAGCTAATTTATTCAAAACGACGCTTCGGGCCATAAAGCTGCCGTGGCGCTGTTTTTCTTCAGATTTGATTTACAAATATCTGAAAATCTAACCATTGGATCCTCACAAAATTTACATCATTAGAAAGGTCTTTTCAAAACGAATCCAACGGTTCCAGTTTCGGGAAAATCCGACGGTCGGATCTCCCGGTACAATCGTTTGAAATTTCGATTTCAAAATACGAACTGCAGCGTCGTTATTCGATTAAATATATATAATTATATATATATATATATATAAATATAATCGCTTCTGGCGCTGTTTTTCATCAGATTTGAATTAAACATTCCAGACAATCCAACCGTTGAATTTTTACAAGGTTGGTGCCGTTGGGAAGATAGTTCCAAGGCGAACCCGACGGTTGCGGTTTCGGGAAAATCCAATGGTCGGATTCCCCGTACTAGTTGTTTGAAATCACGGTTTCAAAATGCGAACTGCACGGCCACGTTCCGTTTTAATTTTATTTATATTTGTATAATTATATAAATATAGTTCATTCAACAATTTCAATATCGTTTTCACTTCAAATATTTCACTAACGCCTTAAAATTTTGGAAAATTTCGCCATAACCTCCCCTGCACCGGGAGCATCGGGAAATCGCAAATAGCTTTCCCGGTCCTTCTAATCTCAAAAAGAAAAAGAAAAAGTCAAGCGGCTAGCCAACAGGCTCATAAAATCATCACCCAAACAAAACAGTAAATGTGTACCTATTTGTCGGGCACAAAATTTTATTCCTCTTCTCTAGCCCCTTTGCTATAACCTGTTCAATGAATATGCATGGACATATATATAGTTCTTATTATTTATCATTTTCTATTCAACTTCATATTTGATTTCTATTTGGTTTAAAAACACCATTCATTCGAATGTTACATACATAGGTACAAATCATATCATTAGCTAATTAGTGAATATTCCAACTCATATATATTTATTTGAACAAGTGGCTATTTTTAACACTTCACATTTCAACGATTCCTGTATATAATAAAAATGTGATTTTTATTGTAAAACAATTCATTTCAAAACACTATTTTTCTACATAGTTCATATAGGTGAAAAAAAATAGGATTTTTGTCATAAAACAGTTTCTTTTATTACGAGATTATTTCACACAGTTCATATAGTCGATAAAAGGTGATTTTTTATTATCAAACAATTTATTTCAAAATATGAATACCATTCAACACATGAATTTCTAATCAACGAATGAATATCAATTCAACACATGAAGGTTTTCTATAGTTTCTATATATAGATAGAAATGTGATTTTTATATTTAAAACGCGAATACCATTCAACACATGAATTTCTAATCAACGAATGAATATCAATTCAACACATGAAGGTTTTCTATTCAATGAATAAATATAGTTTAAGCAAATGAAAATAATTCAAACACACGAATATTATTCAAAATTACGGCAGCATAACGGCAGGGTAGTTAAAACCGGGACCGTCCCTAGTACGGCTCCTCGCTCTACCTTAAAACCTCGCGGTTTTTGACAATGGGGATCATGCATCTAGTTCGCATGCATGCGGCATGTATATATTTATTTCATTTCCACAAACTAATCCTATGTGGTTCAACCAAATATTTCTCAACCACAAACGGGTATTTTTCAACCTCAATCAATCAATATCAACCACAAACAATCCCAAACAATCATTCGCTATCAATCAATTTTCACAACAATTTCAATCAATAAATACCGTCCATGGTTTGTGGACGAGGATCGTATATATATATATATATATATTTATATTTATATATAGCAATTCACTTTTATTTCAACACATATATATATAGCTAGAAAAAGAAATTGAAGAGTGAGAAATTCTCACCGAATAGCTAATTCAATCCCACGACTCTTCTTTGCATAAATCTTCACCGTTCTCGCCTTTTGTCGCTTTCGTTGCCTGTATTCACTACATATGTAAAGATCGAATTTTTACTTCGTTATTCAATATATAAAAACCGAATTTTTCTTATGCTATTCAATATATAAAAATCGAATTTTTACTTCGATGTTCAATATATAAAAATCATATTTTTACTTCGATGTTCAACATATAAAAATCAGATTTTTATTTCGCTACTTATACAAAGATGATATTTTTATATTCTATATCTTGTAAAAATTATATTTTTTTCTTCTCTACCTAAACAAAAATCATATTTTTAATACTTTAAAAATATAAAAATCATATTTTTCCTATGCTAAAAATTATATTTTTACATGAATAAAATCCTATATTTTCAGTTTTTAAAATCGTATATTTTATCATATAAAAATCCTCACTTTTTATTTTTTAAAAATCGTTGCTTTTTAATACTATAATATTTATAAAAACCGATTTTAAATTTATGCTAAAAAAAATCGATTACTTTATATAAAAATGAATAAAAATAAAATACAAAAACTTATAGTATTTAATTGGGAAAGGGGGGACTGGTGCTGTGCTTGGCGGCGTAAGGGAGGTCGGTGGGTTTCCAGGAGGCGACGATGGTTGCGTGGAGGTGGGTGGTCTCGGGTTCGGTCTTCGTGTATGGAGGAGGAGAGAAGGAGGAGGCTGGAGAGAGGAGCAGCTCGTCGGAGGGCGGAGCTAGGTGCGTCGGTCGGAGGTCAGGGGGGGCGACGGGTTTAGTTAGGGTTTTTTTTCTGGTAAATCGATTTCGGTAATGAATTACAGGGGGGGGGGCAAGGTATAGGAGAGGGTTAGTTTAGTTTTTTTTTATTTAATTAATTATTTTGCAAAAAGTTGACTTTTACATACGACCTCGAAACGAGGCCCACCGCCTGTCGTCCCTAGCATTTTACCCCCATTTCGAACACAATGGGATATGTATCACAAGCTGATTCGATCGTTACAATCAGTTTTCTTCAAATATACATTTAACTCTATATATTGAATTTGAACGCGCATTTCAATTTACCGGGGTCACATACTAACTTGAAAATTCCTGAAAAATATTTTCTAGCTTCGTATTGACGATACGGTCCTATCAAAACTAGTTTCGTCGAATTCTGAGACCGCTGGAAAAATGGCCAATTTCCAGTCGATTAAAATCAACTGAAACTGGTCAAACGCGTTTTCTTTTGCCACGCTCACATATTGATTCGAAAAATTATGAAATTTGAAACCTAGCAATAACTTGACACTGCGGATCTAACAACAGTGGTTTCGTCGAAATCCGAGGTCGTTTGCAAAATGTCCATTTTTAAGGGCCTGAATTCCATAGCGACTATTCAGAATTTTCAACTGGACATATCTTTTGATTCCCGCTATCAAATTTCGATTTTTCAGACTCGTTGGAAAGGTATCCACTAACAGATTTAAATATTTTTCATTTCACTAAAATCCGGATTGTTTTGCACCCGGTACAATCCGACAAAGTTTGAATTCAATTTTTTTGAAACTGCAGCGCCCTTTCAGGCCTTATTTATAATTATAATTAATTATATTCGTTTTCAATTGTCGATTCAAACTCAGTTTTCATCGCCATTATTTAAAATATTTATTTAAAATATTTAAAATCCATTATTTTAGCCAATTTAAAAATTTTAAATTGGTTCAGATTTTCTGGGTCGTTACAATCTCCCCCACTTAAAACTTTTCATCCCCGAAAAGGAATAAAGTCGAAAGTGGTTTGATAAATCTACAATCATATAACATAATAACCAATTTGTTTTTAACCTTCAAAAATATACTAATCAAATTCTATATTCCTTTAAAAATCATTCAGAGTATAGAATAAATAGTGCACATCCATGGGAAGAAAATAGCAATAGAATAGAGAATTAAATGGTAATGCAAAGTAGGTTAAATGTACCTTGCACCGGAGTCAATCAGAGATATCTACTCGGCATCTGGGGTAAGCTTTCTGAATGCTCTCCTCAGTTTCCCAAGTACAATCTCGCGGATCTCCACTCCATTGCACTTTGACTAAGCGAACCTTCTTGTTCCTCAGCTCTTTGGTTTCTTTGCCTATTATCTTTAGCGGCTCTCTTCTCACAACTAATTCTGGGGTTATTTCAATGTCATGTTGAGCTGCTTCTTCCACGATCAAGTCTGGATCATGAACGTGCTTTCGAAGTTGAGATATGTGAAATACATCATGAATTTCAGGCAACCAATTAGGCAGTTTGACCCTATAAGCGAGAGTACCGATCCGTTCCAGAATAGGAAACGGACCTATGAATTTGGGCGCTAACTTTCCAGTTTTACCGAACCAGTTAACTCCTCTCATTGGCGATACTTTCAAATATACATAGTCGCCAACTTCAAAGGATATATCTTTTCTTCTTCTATCGGCATAGCTCTTTTGTCGGCTTTGAGCGGCGAGTAATCGCTTCTTAATAAAATCGACTTTGTCGGCAGCTTCTCGAATCATATCAGGACCCAACACAAGTCTATTTCCAGGCTCGACCCAACAAGCAGGAGATCGGCACGGTCTACCGTACAATGCTTCGAATGGCGACATTGTCAGACTCGCCTGGTAGCTATTGTTATAAGAGAATTCAGCCAAATGCAGATGGTCTTCCCATGATCCACCGAAATCTAGAACACAAGCCCGCAATAGATCTTCTAAAATACGATTCACCCTCTCAGTTTGACCGTCTGTCTGAGGATGATAAGCGGTGCTCAAGTTTAACTTTGTTCCCAGCTTGACTTGAAATGCTTCCCAGAATTTGCTAGTGAATATTGTATCTCTATCACTGACTATGCTGAGCGGCACTCCATGTAGTCTAACTATTTCCCTGAAGTAAATCTGCGCCAGACTCTGAGCGGTTCTATTTGATTTGACAGGTATAAAATGGGCGGTCTTCGTGAAGCGATCTACGATCACCCAAATACTGTCATTCCCTTTTCTGGTTCTGGGCAGACCATCAATGAAATCCATAGAAATATGTTCCCACTTCCAGCCTGGAACGTCTAGCGGTTGCAATAATCCAGCTAGTTTCTGTTGGTCGCTCTTGACTAGTTGGCAAGTAGGGCATCAGCTAACATATATCGAAACGTCTCTTTTCATGGCCTTCCACCAGAATGTTCTTTTGAGATCGTGATACATTTTGGCCACACCAGGATGGATACTCAGCTTGGACTTGTGACACTCATCTAACACTTCCCTTTTCAACTCTGGGATGTTAGGAACACAAATCCTTCCTTTCAACCTCAAGGTCTCATCGCTATCTATTTGAAAACACGAGGGTTCGCCTTTCTGAATCCTTTTGATCATATCTTTAATAAAGTTATCCTCCTTCTGAAGAATAGATATTTTGTCAATCAAGGAAGTCGTGATAATAAAGCTGGCGATCATTACATTCTTTCGGCTCAGCGCATCGGCCACGACATTGGCTTTTCCTGGAGTGTATATAATTTCAAAGTCATATGCTGCAAGAAACTCCAGCCAACGTTGTTGCCTCAAGTTCAAGTCCTTCTGAGTGAACAGATACTTTAACGACTGGTGATCTGTAAACAGTTCAAATCTCTCGCCCAGAAGATAGTGTCTCCAGATTTTCAAAGAGAATATGATAGCCAATAACTCAAGATCATGAGTTACATAGTTTTTCTCGTGCGGCTTCAGTTGACGGCTAGCATAAGCAATCACTTGACCTCTTTGCATTAACACAGCGCCAAGGCCTTCTCTAGAAGCATCAGTCCGTACTTTTAAATCCTGGTTGCCATCGATGATGGTTAACACTGGAGCTGTCGTTAATCTCAACTTCAGCTCTTCGAAAGCCTCCTCACTTTCTGGAGTCCATTTGAACTTAGAATGCTTCTTTGTAAGCTTCGTTAGGTGACCAGATATCTTCGAAAAGTCTTTAACGACCTTCCGATAATAGCTAGCCAATCCGAGAAAACTGCGGACTTCAGTGGGGGTACTAGGCTGTTTCCAGTTCTGAATAGCTGTGATTTTACTTGGATCCACATCGATTCCTTCTTTCGATACTACGTGGCCCAGAAATTTCACTTCATCTTGCCAGAATATACATTTGGAAAACTTGGCTTTCAATACATTCCTTCTGAGGATTTCTAGGACCTGTTCCAGATGCTTTTCATGTTCGGCCTTTGATTTAGAGAAGATTAGAATATCATCAATAAAAACCAGAACAAATTTATTCAATACTCCTCTGAATACTCTGTTCATTAGATCGACGAAGTAAGCTGGAGCGTTACATAAGCCGAACGGCATTACTAACCACTCGTAGAATAAGTCGGGGCCTCTGAACGCTGTCATTGGAACACATTCTTCGGCAATTCGAAGTTGATGGAAACCTGTAGCTAGGTCCATTCGTGAAAATACTTGTGCTCCATTTAATCGATCCAACAAATCATCTATTCGCGGCAATGGATATTTGTTCTTTATTGTCTGTTTGTTCAGATCACGATAATCCACACATAACCGTAGAGTACCGTCAGATTTTGGAACCAAAACCACTGCTGCTCCCCAATCAGAGAAACTAGGCCTGATTAGACCCTTCCATACTAGCTGTCGTGTTTTATTGTCTAATTCTTCCTTCTCTTTCAAGGACATTCTTCGAATAGCATGAACTACCGGCCTTACATTCGGAATTAAAGAAATTTTGAAATCTATTTCTCTCTGCGGAGGTAAGCGAACAACTTCTTCAAACACATCCGCATAATTCTTGACGACAGGGATGTCTTTCACTAGATCGGGAATATTCTCTATGACTTCAGGGACATTTTCTATTTGGGCTGGAGAAACATTCAAAGCTGCCCAGAAGTCTTTTCTATTTGCATTCTGACCTTCACAGGGAATGGTTATATAATCGCCTGATTTAATCTTCGCCTTTACGACTCTGTCGGCGCATTTAACTTCAGCTTCATATTTGGTCAACCAATCTAACCCTAAGATAAGATCAAACTCTTTAAAATTCATGACGGCTGCGATGGTAGGAAACTGATAATGAGAAAAGGAAACCGGGACTCCACAAACCCAACTGAGATCAATTGAACCCCCAACCGGATTCTGGACAGTCATTGGTTCCTTGAGCTTTTTCAAATTCAAATCTAGTTTCTTAGCTGCATCCTTTGCAATGAAGCTTCGCGACGCGCCAGTGTCAAACAGTACTTTAACTGGAATATCTTTGACAGTTAGCGTGCCTTCTAAAACATCTGGCCTTTCCTGAATAGCTGAGGGCTCAGGAGTTTCTGCCACTTCATTCACTTGAACTATTTCAGTCTTTTTCAACTGCCAGCAATCTTGCTTTACGTGACCAGCCTGATGGCAGAGATTGCATTTTCTATTTTCTTGAAGCTTTCCACCCGATTTAAACCCATCATTTTTCCGTTTCTTCAAGGATTTACAATTTCCTTGCAAATGCCCTTTCTTATGGCAGTTATTGCATATGGCAGTCGTTGCTGGTTCTTTTTCGGATCTGGCCCTTTTTCGATTTACTTCGGGCTCCTTACCGACTTCAGACATTGTACTGGCCTCAGGACGATCAGTTTCAGACTCAATTTTATTACTAGAGCTGACTTCCTCTTCATACTGTAGCATACCTTTCTTATCTAGATCTTCATATTGGTAAGCCATATAAATCATTTCTGAAAAAGGAAGCTTCACATGCCCCAATACTTTATTCTGGTATTTCCTTTGAAGCCCATTGATAAATCTCAAATTATTCCTCTTCAGATTTTGAATTATATGAGGGACAAAGTGAGAAAGTTCATTGAATTTCTTATGATATTCGGGAATGGTCATATCTCCTTGTATCAGATAAGAAAATTCATCGCATAATCGCTCAGTTGCTTCGGGAGGAGTAAATCTTTCCAAGAAAATCACTTTGAATCTATCCCAGGTGATATCACCTTCTGGATTATCCTTAATAACTGAATCCCACCAGAACAAAGCTTCTTCTTTGAGCGCCCAGGAGGCCAGTAATCTTTTCTGGTCATCCCTCAGCTTTAATGCTTCGAAGATTTTCTCAGCCGAACGAATCCAAGCTTGTGTTTTCATAATTGCTTCTTCACCCGAGAAAGGTTTTCCACCCAGATTTCTATATTTCATAAATAGAGCTTCTATATCCGGGTCAGTATTACTTCTTCTGTTTCTGGCACTCATTTTCTAGTTCCTCTGCAAATAGCAGATCAAGTGTCAGGTCATAGAAAAGGTAATTTAAAATATAGAAACATATACTTCAAATGTAAATGTGTTTATCGAGGTGTAATTTCATTCTGCTTTACTCATACTAGGATATTGCTGATCCTATCTGTATAGAGTTACCCGTCCTGGAACACTACTGGTTCTATTTCTGACGAGTTCATTCAAATGTTATATTCCAGAACTAAGCTTAACCATAGCTCTGATACCACGTTGAGACGACCCAAAATCCCGTTCAGACGGAAACAAGGGTTATCTTTGGAATATAACATAGAAACAGATAATAGCAGAACCGAATTAAATAAATACACCGGATAATGAACAATAGAATATACTGGATAAAAGTAATCATCAGAGTTACACAGTATACAGGATCTTACTTAGTACAAATACAGTTCAGCTATACATAAATGTCTACAGCGGAAAACAAACAAAATATGTACAATAGGAGCTGAACAACATAAAAAGAGATAAATGATAGAATCCATCTTCAGCTCCAGCTATCCAGAAAGAACCAGCTAAACCTGAATACAAGGCTGCCCGTGTAGAAAAAGGGGCACCCGAGTTTGAAGGTGAAACAAACTACGAGTCAGTCATGGGACTGGTATGAGAAATCTACTCAACATATATATAATTTGGCTAATCACAGGACCACGCCACTTTCGTGGAACGGGTTTACTCCATCGGATTGCCAGTGCTCTAAAACAAATCTTTCTTTTAAACATCGCTATGCTTTTTATAAAAATGAAGCCGTTATAAGACTCAGTTCCCATCACACAATGCAACGCAAACCGGAGGATAGAGTTTTTACCTTATAATGGCCAAAATATGCTTGATACGAATAAAACAAAGGCATTTGATATTATTGCTAGTGTTTATATGTTTTGAAAACAATTTCAAATCATAACTATCAATCATAGACGGCATTAATGCCCCATACCACTATGTCGCCATATATAGGTATACAATCAAAACCGCACAGTCACGTATTTGGGAATTGGATTTCCGTCATGAACCAAGGCAAAAGATAGTCCTTACCGAATTCGAGACAATCTAGCCCATGTCTCCGGAACAGCCGCAACTGCCCCTTGGATTGTCAGGGTCGGTCCACCGATGTGGATTATTATGCCTGAACACTACGTCTCCCCGCCCTTTGGGGCGTAAACGAGCCAACGAATGACTCCATCGGACCCGGATCCTCCGATCAAACCGAGGCGCCTCGCAACAGCAACAACCACATAGGTGAAAAGTATATAAATGTCAAGGCTGGGAGGTCACTGACACCACCCTAGCTAGAAAGAAACGCATGCCCTCCCTGAGGTCCTTCTCCCGTTTCTGGTTCATACCGGGGTGTGAGGCTCGCGATCCTACGTTATACACAAAGCTACGCCACCCTGGCGGTGCTTTGATCATCACCACAAGACTTTGCTTTTCAACAGAAGCCCTGATCACTGCATCTTAGCATGCCACACAGGCAATTCATGCCATGTGACTGATGTCCATCGATATACAACCTCTGAGCTCGTGCGTCTCAGAGAAGGGCGTTAAGCAAAAGAATAAATTCTCCGCCGCCAAACAGATGTATATTTAATAGAGATCAATCAACACAGGATAAAATCCAATGTCAGACACACAGTCCATTTACAAGTCCGTTCTGGGTCTGAACGAAACCGGAGGCACTAAATACCTCGCAAACCCATCGATCACCACGTACGTCTGGACGATCACCACTCATTATCCCTATTTCGGGATGCCTCCCAATCAGGACCTCGGTTACCATCCAAACGAGGTGAAGATCTCCGGTCTTCGACCATCGTCTTCATCTTCGACTTTCCATCGTCGGTCAATCATTTGAAATGAGAATTAACTCGGCCTTTTCAAATGATTCACGTATATTTAGAATTTCAAATCAATTTATTTCAATGGTTAAATTATTTGACAATACCAATCTTGTTCTTTAATGTAATTTTCACACCAAACACATTCAACCATCAAAAGCCACATGAATCAAGCAAATTCGGTTTATTTCCATTCCATATCGCTTATGATATTTTATAACTATTTATTGCTATTTTTATTTATTTAAAATAGCTAATTTATTCAAAACGACGCTTCGGGCCATAAAGCGGCCGTGGCGTAGTTTTTCTTCAGATTTGATTTACACATATCTGAAAATCTAACCGTTGGATCCTCACAAAATTTACATCATTAGAAAGGTCTTTTCAAAACGAATCCAACGGTTCCAGTTTCGAGAAAATCCGACGGTCGGATCTCCTGGTACAATCGTTTGAAATTTCGATTTCAAAATACGAACTGCAGCGTCGTTATTCGATTAAATATATATATAATTATATTTATATATATATATAAATATAATCGCTTCTGGCGCTGTTTTTCATCAGATTTGAATTAAACATTCCAGACAATCCAACCGTTGGATTTTTACAAGGTTGGTGCCGTTGGGAAGATATTTCCAAGGCGAACCCGACGGTTGCGGTTTCGGGAAAATCCAATGGTCGGATTCCCCGTACTAGTTGTTTGAAATCACGGTTTCAAAATGTGAACTGCACGGCCACGTTCCGTTTTAATTTTATTTATATTTATATAATTATATAAATATAGTTCATTCAACAATTTCAATATCGTTTTCACTTCAAATATTTCACTAACGCCTTAAAATTTTGGAAAATTTCGCCATAACCTCCCCTGCACCGGGAGCATCGGGAAATCGCAAATAGCTTTCCCGGTCCTTCTAATCTCAAAAAGAAAAAGAAAAAGCCAAGCGGCTAGCCAACAGGCTCATAAAATCATCACCCAAACAAAACAGTAAATGTGTACCTATTTGTCGGGCACAAAATTTTATTCCTCTTCTCTAGCCCCTTTGCTATAACCTGTTCAATGAATATGCATGGACATATATATAGTTCTTATCATTTATCATTTTCTATTCAACTTCATATTTGATTTCTATTTGGTTTAAAAACACCATTCATTCGAATGTTACATACATAGGTACAAATCATATCATTAGCTAATTAGTGAATATTCCAACTCATATATATTTATTTGAACAAGTGGCTATTTTTTACACTTCACATTTCAACGATTCCTGTATATAATAAAAATGTGATTTTTATTGTAAAACAATTCATTTCAAAACACTATTTTTCTACATAGTTCATATAGGTGAAAAAAAATAGGATTTTTGTCATAAAACATTTTCTTTTATTACGAGATTATTTCACACAGTTCATATAGTCGATAAAAGGTGATTTTTTATTATCAAACAATTTATTTCAAAATATGAATACCATTCAAAACATGAATTTCTAATCAACGAATGAATATCAATTCAACACATGAAGGTTTTCTATAGTTTCTATATATAGATAGAAATGTGATTTTTATATTTAAAACGCGAATACCATTCAACACATGAATTTCTAATCAACGAATGAATATCAATTCAACACATGAAGGTTTTCTATTCAATGAATAAATATAGTTTAAGCAAATGAAAATAATTCAAACACACGAATATTATTCAAAATTTCGGCAGCATAACGGCAGGGTAGTTAAAACCGGGACCGTCCCTAGTACGGCTCCTCGCTCTACCTTAAAACCTCGCGGTTTTTGACAATGGGGATCATGCATCTAGTTCGCATGCAGGCGGCATGTATATATTTATTTCATTTCCACAAACTAATCCTATGTGGTTTCAACCAAATATTTCTCAACCACAAACGGGTATTTTTCAACCTCAATCAATCAATATCAACCACAAACAATCCCAAACAATCATTCGCTATCAATCAATTTTCACAACAATATCAATCAATAAATATCGTCCATGGTTTGTGGACGAGGGGCGTATATATATATATATATATATATAGAAATTCACTTTTATTTCAACACATATATATATATAACTAGAAAAAGAAATTGAAGAGTGAGAAATTCTCACCGAATAGCTAATTCAATCCCACGACTCTTCTTTGCATAAATCTTCACCGTTCTCGCCTTTTGTCGCTTTCGTTGCCTGTATTCACTACATATGTAAAGATCGAATTTTTACTTCGTTATTCAATATATAAAAACCGAATTTTTATTATGCTATTCAATATATAAAAATCGAATTTTTACTTCGATGTTCAATATATAAAAATCATATTTTTAATTCGATGTTCAACATATAAAAATCAGATTTTTATTTTGCTACTTATACAAAGATGATATTTTTATATTCTATATCTTGTAAAAATTATATTTTTTTGTTCTCTACCTAAACAAAAATCATATTTTTAATACTTTGAAAATATAAAAATCATATTTTTCCTATGCTAAAAATTATATTTTTACATGAATAAAATCCTATATTTTCAGTTTTTAAAATCGTATATTTTATCATATAAAAATCCTCACCTTTTATTTTTTAAAAATCGTTGCTTTTTAATACTATAATATTTATAAAAACTGATTTTAAATTTATGCTAAAAAAAAATCGATTACTTTATATAAAAATGAATAAAAATAAAATACAAAAACTTATAGTATTTAATTGGGAAAGGGGGGACTGGTGCTGTGCTTGGCGGCGTCGGGGATGTCGGTGGGGTTTCCAGGAGGCGACGATGGTTGCGTGGAGGTGGGTGGTCTCGGGTTCGGTCTTCGTGTATGGAGGAGGAGAGAAGGAGGAGGCTGGAGAGAGGAGCAGCTCGTCGGAGGGCGGAGCTAGGTGCGTCGGTCGGAGGTCAGGGGGGCGACGGGTTTAGTTAGGTTTTTTTTTTGGTAAATCGATTTCGGTAATGAATTACAGGGGGGGCCAAGGTATAGGAGAGGGTTAGTTTAGTTTTTTTTTAATTTATTTAATCAATTATTTTGCAAAAAGTTGACTTTTACATACGACCTCGAAACGAGGCCCACCGCCTGTCGTCCCTAGCGTTTTACCCCCATTCCGAACACAATGGGATATGTATCGCAAGCTGATTCGATCGTTACAATCAGTTTTCTTCAAATATACATTTAACTCTATATATTGAATTTGAACGCGCATTTCAATTTACCGGGGTCACATACTAACTTGAAAATTCCTGAAAAATATTTTCTAGCTTCGTATTGACGATACGGTCCTATCAAAACTAGTTTCGTCGAATTCTGAGACCGTTGGAAAAATGGCCAATTTCCAGTCGATTAAAATCAACTAAAACTGGTCAAACGCGTTTTCTTTTGCCACGCTCACATATTGATTCGAAAAATTATGAAATTTGAAACCTAGCAATAACTTGACACTGCGGATCTAACAACAGTGGTTTCGTCGAAATCCGAGGTCGTTTGCAAAATGTCCATTTTTAAGGGCCTGAATTCCATAGCGACTATTCAGAATTTTCAACTGGACATATCTTTTGATTCCCGCTATCAAATTTCGATTTTTCAGACTCGTTGGAAAGGTATCCACTAACAGATTTAAATATTTTTGATTTCACTAAAATCCGGATTGTTTTGCACCCGGTACAATCCGACAAAGTTTGAATTCAATTTTTTTGAAACTGCAGCGCCCTTTCAGGCCTTGTTTATAATTATAATTAATTATATTCGTTTTCAATTGTCGATTCAAACTCAGTTTTCATCGCCATTATTTAAAATATTTATTTTAAATATTTAAAATCCATTATTTTAGCCAATTTAAAAATTTTAAATTGGTTCAGATTTTCTGGGTCGTTACAGTAACTTGTAAATGGGAGTGTAATATTCAAACTTGAGTATACTAAACATTATATTTAACACATCACACATTTCAACATTCATACATACATTTCAATACTTTTTATTTTGAACAAATGTCAATAAAATCTAATCTTTTAATTCAATTCTTTCTATTGTTGACAAATGAAAAAAAAAAAATCTTAACTCATATTTATTTACCAAAATGTATATTTTTAGCCTCATTCATTTTAATGGCAAAGATGTATTTCTACTTCATACTTTTTAATGTGACAAAAATGTCCAATACTAATTCATTCTTTTTAAGGTATAAAAATGTTCACTTCTAATTCCTTCTTTTTAATGTATATAAAGATATACATTTTCAATTCATTCTCTTTAAAGTATAAAAATATAAATTTTCAATTCATTCTTTTTATGTATAAAAATATACATTTCTTAGTTCATTCTTTTTAATGTTTGAAAATATACATTTTTTTTGTTCCATATCTTCTATTTGTAACTAATTTACAAATTAAAAGTGTAATTCCTCTCTATGTTTTATTTGCATCTAAAAATGTAATTCCTTTCTGTGCCATATTTTATTTGCATAAATATAAATAAAATGTCCCTTTTCTGAATTTATGTTTTATTGACTCTAAATGTAAATACATGTGATCTTTTCCTTTTAAAATTTATTTACACAAAATGTAAATAAGCGTTTTCATTTTCTTTTTATTATTTATTTACTTAAATGTAAATAAATATTTCCCCTTCTTTATATTATTTATTCACCTAAATGTAAATAAATGTTTTATTTTAAAATGTTTCTTTTTATTTACCTAGAAAATGTAAATAAAGTTTTTACTATAAATACGTTCATTTTATTTACAAAGAAATGTAATTTTACATGTTAACACATCCTAATTTAAGGTTTTATTCTTTTTAATAATTCATTTACATAAAAATGAAAATTACATGTTCACAAGTTTTCAAACAAAGATTCATTCTCTTTAATGAATTCTAATTCTTTTAGTGTAAACAAAAAATGGCGAATTTGGCTAATTCTTTTAAAGTAAACAAAATGTGATTATTTTGTCTAGTCCTTTTAAATAAACAAAATGTGATAATTTTTGTCAAATCCTTTTAAATAAACAAAATGATATCTTAAATCTAACATAACATTCTCTAATAAAAATGATGTTTTTAATCTAACATAACATCTATATAAAAAATATAAAATGGTATTTTAGTCTAATATGACATCTATAACAAAAATGATATTTTTACCAATCACATAACATGTTATAACAAAGTGACATTTTATTTCGACAATTCTAACTGAACAAAACAAGTAAAAAGTAATATTTTGTTTTGCATTTCTAATTCAACAAATTTGACATTCTCATTTTCACAAGACAATTCTAAATAAAATGACATTTTATCTTAACATATGTTTCCTATAAGAATGACATATTCGTTTACAAACACTTCCCTATGTATTCAAATGACAAATAAAAGAATATTTTTATTTGTTATCATTTTCTATGTATTTCGATGTCAAAACAAAAGGATAATTCATTTATGAACAGTTTGTATTCTACATAACAATTAAAAGGATGACAATTTTTATTAGTTACATCTAATTTAACTCAACAAATAGGATGATAATTTATTTCTTAACAATCACTAATTAACAAAAATGATATTTTGGTTTTAACTATTTCATTTCAACTAATATGCTACTTTGGTTTTGACTGTTTCATTTCAACTAATACGATACTTTGGTTTTGACTGTTTCATTTCAACTAATACGATACTTTGGTTTTGACTATTTCATTTCAACAAATACGATACTTTGGTTTTGACTATTTCATTTCAACTAATACGATACTTTGGTTTTGTCCCATACAACTCAACAAAGATGGCTATTTGATTATTGTCTAATCCAACTCAACAAAATGACAGTTCAAACACAATAATCAATCGAATTAACAAATCATCATAACATCGCCAATCGTAATTATTATCAAATCGCGTACAATCATATACTGAATTTAACAACAGAAGAATAATAACACAATTATAATTAATTTATTTTAATTATTTTAAAAGGAAATAGAGTTCTCACATCGGTTTGAATCTGAGAGGTTCAGATCTGAATTTTCCTCAAATCTTGATTTGCTCAGAATTGGTTCTAGTTTGTTTCATGCTGTAGATCGCGAAATTATGGTTCCAACGCTTTCAGTTTCGCTGCATTTCGTTTTGATATGAAGGAGATATGAATTTACGAAGGTTGATAAGTTTTGAATAGAATAAATAAATAAATTAGTTAAATAGGACACCTCCTTCTTCATCAAAATGGGAAGCCGACTGTATTTAATTCCAGGTTCGAAACTAGGGTTCGATGTGGCATGCGACACAAGGCACCAGGGGAGAATCGGCCGACGTCACGCGGAAGAGGGAGCTCAGGCGCCGACGTCACGTGGAAGAGGGAGCTCAGGCGCTCCCGGCGATGGTGCTCTGGCCAAACTCGGTGGCAGCCTTTGGCGGTGGTTCGACTGTGAACGGCGAAGGTTCACAGGCCCGGTTCTCGACGATCGTGCCTCCAGGGATTGATCCGACCGTACCAAATCGAAGTCGAAGAAAATCTCTTCTAATTTGGATTTGAATTCAAGGTTTAATTCCTTCAAATTTGAGAATGATTGAGGATCGAATTTAGGAGGTTCATGGCCATTGGTTTAAAGTATTCGGCGGCTACTGTATTGAGAATTAGGGTTCGGTATATGGGCCCGTATTTATAGCGTATTCTTAGCGTATTTATTTAAATTTAATTCGTTTAAATGCAATGCAACTTCTATATCGTACCGAACTCTAAATAAAACCCAACAAGTGTCGCCCCTAGCTAATAACCCCCGTCCCGGACACAATAGAACATGTTTCGTAACCCAATTCGGTTGTTACGATATGTTTTTCTTTAATTTAAAATGTAAAAAATTTATTAATAAATTTAACCATACATTTTAATTTACCGGGGCTACATACTACCTCTAAAAATTATAGAAAAATTATTTCTAGTTATGTTTTGACGATACGGTTCTAACAAGGCTAATTTCGTCGAATTCTGAGACTATTTGAAAAATGGCCTTTTTCTAGTCGATTAAATTTGATTATAATTGATAAAATACGTTTTCCTTTGCCATGCTCACATATTAATTCGAAAAGTTATGAAAATTGAAACTTAGCAATAATTTGACATTCCAGTTCCAACAAAAGTGGTTTCGTCAAAAACCGAGGTCGTTTGCAAAATGGCTATTTTTAAGGCCAATATATTATATTAAAATATATATAAATTCTATAGCGACTTTTCTAAATTTTAAACTGGGCATAACTTTTAAACTATAAAGTGAAATTCCAGTTTTTCAGATTCATTAGAAAGATATGATTAAAAAGATTTAGATATTTCCGGTTTTGCTAAATTCTGATTTAAAATGAATCATGTACAATCAGTTTAAGTTTAAAATCAAATTTTCAAACTACAGCGCTGTTTTAAACTCCTTTTATAATTAAATTAAATTTATTCGTTTTAAAATAAATTTTTAGTCGTTCTTATTTAAAATAGATTATTTTAAACATTAAAATCCACTAAAATTTCTAAAATAAAAATTTTAAATTGGCCCTAAATTCCGGGTTGTTACAATCGCCCCCACTTAAAATCTTTTCGTCCTCGAAAAGGAACGAAGCTAAAAGTTGTTAAATTACTAACTCAAATAAATTTTTATTTATTGGTTCAATTAATTATTATTCTAGTATTTTAATTAGTGAAACTAATTATTAGACATCACAACCAGCAATCAATTAGGTGATTAACTTTTCAAATATACATAACTTTTATATATAGTCAAAAATCATATTTTTAGTGCAAATCACAGCAATGTGTACTAAGTTTTGGTTCTCATACCAGTCAATGGAAATATATAGAAATCCCACTTTCGCTACTCGAACATAAGTACTAATGATGGAGCTCCATCATCAGAATCATCTCCGGGCGACTAGAGTCTGATTCTATATCTATCCAGTATATTAAAACTTGTGGGATGATCAAAGCATAGTCTGTTACGGCATAGCTTTGTGTATATCGTGACTTCGCGAGCCTCACACCCCGGTATGAGTCAAAAACGGGATATGGACCGTAGGGAGTGCACACGTTTCTTTCTAGCTAGTGGTAGTGTCAGTGCCTTATGATTGGCCCCAAATTCCGGGTTGTTACCATCGCCCCCACTTAAAATCTTTTCGTCCTCGAAAAGGAACGAAGCTAAAAGTTGTTAAATTACTAATTTAAATAAATTTTTATTTATTGGTTCAATTAATTATTATTCTAGTATTTTAATTAGTGAAACTAATTATCAGACATCACAACCAGCAATCAATTAGGTGATTAACTTTTCAAATATACATAACTTTTATATATAGTCAAAAATCATATTTTTAGGGCAAATCATAGCAATGTGTACTAACTAAGTTTTGGTTCTCATACCATTCAATGGAAATATATAGAAATCCCACTTTCGCTACTCGAACATAAGTACTGATGATGGAGCTCCATCATCAGAATCATCTCCGGGCGACTAGAGTGTGATTCTATATCTATCCAGTATATTGAAACTTCGAATATCCGTTAATTACTCGTATATTCGAAATCTTTATATACTCGATTGTCCACATTAAAATATAATAATATGCTCAAATACGTATTTTTAAGATAAAATTTCAAAACTAAATTTATTTTCATTTTTAGAGAAAATAATACCCTTCACACTCGTTCTAGGATACTACTGATCCTATCTCTAACGAGTTATTCTCATTGGATATTACTAATCCAATCTCTGATGAATTCTTTTGTATGGGTTCTAATGTGCCTTGTTCTCGAGCTCTGTAAACCAACGCTCTGATACCACATGTGACGAACCAAACTTCCCAGTAAAGGAAAGGCTGGATAGCTTTGAGAAAAACACACATTAGAATACAAACTGGAGAACATTTTATTGCTGATTACAACAATTACATCAGAGTACAAGAATGTAACAGAGTATGAATACTTATCTTACAAAAATAGAAATATACAAAAATAGAAATACAATAATATCAGAGATTTAAATTACATTTAAATAGCAGCGGAAAGAATAATACAAATATACAACTGGAAGGAATACGCGGATACAGAGCTTTCCAAATACTGCTTCAGCTGTAAACCAGGATCCTGTAAGTATATCTGCAAAAAGCTACTCGACTGCCCATGTGGAAAATATGGGCACCTGAGTTTGCCAGTGAAACAAACTACAGGTCAGTCATGGGACTGGTATGAGAAATCTTTACTAAACTTATCTAATAAGGCTAATCACAGGACCACGTCGCTAACGCAGAACGGGTTTACTCCATTGGATTGCCAGTGCATAAAATAAAGTAAAACGTTAAACAACGCAATACTTTTTAGAAAAATGAAACCATTATAAGACCCAAGTCTCATCACACAATGCAACGCAAACCAGAGGATAGGGTTTTACCTTATAATGGTTAAAAGATGCTTGATACGATAAAACGGATTTTAATATTAGTGTGTATATGTTTAATAAAAACATTTCAATCATAATGTATCAATCATAGACGGCATGGGTACCATATATCATGTCGCCATACTAGTTCTGCAATCAAAACCGTAAGGTCGTATTGGAAGTTGGTTTTCCATCATGAGTCGAGGCTAGGGGCAAGCTCCTCTCCGATTCGAGACACTCTAGCAAATGCCTCAGGATCCCCCGCAGTGAACCCTTGGATGCGGTAGGGCCGGTCCCCGCCTATCGGCAGTGGATTGGTTATGCCTGAACACACGTTTCCCGGTTCCTTTGAACCTATAATATGACCACTATCGGCTATAAAAATCCGAGGTGCCTCAAAATCCATCATCCACATAAGTAAAATGTCATCCAGTTTAAGCACTGACACTACCACTAGCTAGAAAGAAACGTGTGCACTCCCTACGGTCCATATCCCGTTTTTGACTCATACCGGGGTGTGAGGCTCGCGAAGTCACGATATACACAAAGCTATGCCGTAACAGACTATGCTTTGATCATCCCACAAGGCCCTGCTTTTCAACAAAAGCCTTGATCATTTGCATCTTGGTGTGCCACATT
The DNA here is from genome assembly GCA_030737875.1 of Allium sativum. NCBI lineage: Eukaryota > Viridiplantae > Streptophyta > Magnoliopsida > Asparagales > Amaryllidaceae > Allium > Allium sativum. Next base: position 374,484,142 of record CM060909.1, on the reverse strand, counting down.
GACAATTCACGCCATGCGATCAATCACTATTAATATATACCAGGGTGTTAAGTAGAGAATAAATCATCCACCACCAAACAGACATACATTAATAGAAATTGATTTAATTCACATGGAACGAAATCCAATGTCAGACATGCATCCATTTACTAGCTCATGCTCTGGGTCTGAGCGAAAACCAAATCCGAACAATCAACAATAGTCCGGACGGCCACTACTGAAGCCCCTTCAAGGTAGCTACTCCCATCAAGGGTCTCTGCAGCAACACATCCATTCGATTTGAAGATCGTCGGTCTTCAGCCACCGTCTTCATCTTCGACTCTTCATCGTCGTAGTAATTATTCGGAATGGGTTTAAACCCGGTCTTTCCGAATAACTCTCATATTTTATAATTAAAAATCGAGTACTATAAAAGCACATCCAACGCCTCATTCCAATTCAGAATATTCAAATTATTCTATCAAAGATAAATTCTTTAAATTATTCTTAAATCTTACTTTTAAAGATTTATTAAGAACCCAATTCTGTTTTAAATATCGAAAATCATTATTCAATGATTATCTTTAACTGGGTTAAAGAACTAGTGTCATTTAAAACATAGTTCACGATAAACCCAAAATCGACTTCCATTAAATATGGAATCTTCACATAAGTCAAATCAATATATAATCGTTATAAATTTCTGTATCCGACCAATAATATAAATGGAATAATGGCAAAGTCTCTTAAATTCCATATGTAGTATCGATCTTCTTTTACAGAAGCTTATCTCGTTTATCATTAATTCGAATTCCATTCAATTCCAATTTAATATATCAAATTGGAAAACTTTACTTTTGGAAAATTCACATTTAAATCTTGATACAAGATTTATAAATTCCAAATCATATTCTTACTGTTAATTGAGTTAAAGAACAGATGTCGTTTAAAAACATTGTTCACGATAAACTCAATTCACAAATCATTTTCATTCCGATTACCAATATAATTTGAAACTCTAGTAATCTTAATTTAAAGGTTTGTTCTTTTCAACTGGGTTTAAGAAAGGTGTTATGGAAGACACCATTCACGACAACCCAAAATCCAATCTATTTAATTTAATTTCAATTAAATATTCACTGATTGGAAAACTTCATTAAATCTTAATTTAATGATTTATTCTAGTTAATAACTAGTTCATTCAATAAAAATATACCTTTCTAAAATATATTCTTTTCTAAAATATTCTTTTTCTAAAACATTTTCTAAAATATTCTTTTTCTAGAATATTCTATATTGGAAATGTGACTCACTCAACAACCATATATTGCATAAAATCAACAAGCATGACAAATAATTATTAAACATCCAAATGACGACCAAAGTGGAATTTATAACTGTATGAGCATTAAAGTAAATAACTAATGCTCATCACAGACTGTCAATCCATCGATTGACATATAACTAAATATTGGGATTTGTATGTACAGTATCATCCCAATACCCGTGTGGGGTTTCATCCATCAAACAAATAGTAAATTATTTGTGCGCTTGGGCGATGTGTGAAAATTATCGTCCCAATCACATAAACAAGTCGGGTAACTTGTAAATGGGAGTGTAATATTCAAACTTGAGTATACTAAACATTATATTTAACACATCACACATTTCAACATTCATACATACATTTCAATACTTTTTATTTTGAACAAATGTCAATAAAATCTAATCTTTTAATTCAATTCTTTCTATTGTTGACAAATGAAAATAAAAATCTTAACTCATATTTATTTACCAAAATGTATATTTTTAGCCTCATTCATTTTAATGGCAAAGATGTATTTCTACTTCATACTTTTTAATGTGACAAAAATTGTAACGACCCGGATTTTCGGCGACTTTGGTTATCGACATAAACACGATGTCGATAACCAAAACACCGAAAAATCCTGGTAATTAGTGAAAGAAATTAGAGGGTGAGGAAAGATAAGATAGAAACTTAGAATAGAAGAAGAAGAAGAACACAACATCAGAGTAACACGAATCTCACAGCGGAACGAATAACATATAATATATGTAACATAACTTTGAAATATACATCTATATTTGAATATACATTATTATCAAAGTACAGCACTTACAGCACAGCGGAAATAACTATAGCTATATGATCCTGAAGCCTCCTGCTCTCTTCAACTATATCTGTAAAATCCCGACTACTTGACTGCCCATACAAATTTAGGCACCCAAGAGTTTAGGGAAAACAACAAAATAAACTCCGGGTCAGTCATGGGACTGGTATGAGTAAACAGTTTAAAAACAGTTTGAACAAGTAAACGATATCTCATAAGACCACGCCGCATAACGGAACGGGCTTTTCCCTTATGAGAATCCAAGATAACTTTATATCAAAAACCTTTTGATATTATAATAATGTCTATCAACCACAACTATAATAATCATCTAGTAGAAACGCTTTCATCTCACGTTCTACATATATAGTATACAATCAAAACCGCAAGCACGTATTGGGTAATGGATTTCCAACTATGACAAGGTATGGAACCACCTTTCGCTAGTGTACCTCTAGAGAGGAATACACTGGGTTCAACAAGAACATCTTGCAACCCGGCCACACATGACCGACCACTCATTTCGCTTGAGCGTATCGAATGTATATCACCAACGGTTGGGATCAGCAACCGTTTCCCAAATGGGACAGCATCAACAATAGATTTTTAGAAGTAAATGAAACTCTAGATCAGGTGATTATACACCCTACTTCGGTGCGACCGACTTAGCCATGCTGCCTGCCCGATTTCTGTCATTTACCGGATGATGAGGCTAGAAGCTACGCTTTATCATCATACCAGATTCACTTTGAATGCCACATCATCAAATCCATCAAATCACCGATTGACGTCTACAACAATACATTATGTGTTAGCTAAAAGAAGTTTCCTTCTCCGCTTCCACTCTTGGTACAGTTGGAGAAATCAATATGCGTGATCGTCTGGAAATACTCTTTCAGACATCCGTCCATACAAGTCATCCAGGAACAGGATGAACCGAAGGCACTATTATGTAAACAGGATAGCCCTTGCATAACTCCGTCTTCAATTTTCCTTTGGCATATATGATTCACAACGCTTATGCCAATACAGAGTGGTTCTTTGGATAATAATCCAACTGGTCTCTCCATATTAACAACGTTAAAATGGTCAAAACTTCGATAGTCTATGATTTAACTATCGAGTAAAAACAAGTGTGCAAACAACGATATTATTTCCAAATGGAAATTATATCGATCAAACATCATTTAACATTCATCTCCTTAGTTCATTAATTTATTTATCTCCTGTTTCCCTATATTCAATATTTCTTATTTTCTAAATTTGGTAAATATATGTTATTAACAATGGAAAAACATTTCCATTTCTTGTTTCCTTTATTAGAAAACATTTCTGGTTTCTTATTTGGTAAACATTTCCAAAGCTTCTTCATTGGACTTAGACAGATGTTTAAACAAACCATCGCGATGCCAACTCAAACCATTTCCTTTACTGCCGAACCTTAACTATTCCTTAGTTAAAATGAAGCCAATCAAGTTGGGGTAGAACTAACTCTCAGACCTTAACTGAACAATATTTCTAACTTTGAAATAGGCAAAGTTCACTTTATATTCCTTTTACTGACTTCCTTACTTAACCCTCCTTCGAATAGCTATATTCGATTGACTCTTTTCACTTAACTCTATTTGATTAACCCTTATCAATTAACTCTATTGGACTAACACTATTGGATTAACTCTATTTGATTTAACTCCTTTCGAATAAACTATATTCGATAACTCCTTTTACTTTCTTCGAATAAACTATATTCAATTAACTCCTTTACTTCTATTCGAATAACTATATTTGATTAACTCATTTGCTTTCTATTCGAATAAACTATATTCGATTAACTCATTTGCTTTCTATTCGAATAAACTATATTCGATTAACTCATTTGCTTTCTATTCGAATAAACTATATTCGATTAACTCCTTTTACTTTCTTCGAATAAACTATATTCGATTAACTCCTTTTACTTTAACTCTAATCAATTAACTAACATCGATTAACTCCTTTTACTTTAACTCTAATCAATTAACTAACATCGATTAACTTCTTTTACTTTAACTCAAATCGATTAACTAACATCGATTAACTCCTTTTACTTTATTCTCTAATCGATTAACTAACATCGATTAACTAACATCGATTAACTTCTTTTAACTTTAACACTAATCGATTAACTTCTTTTACTTTAACACTAATCGATTAACTAACATCGATTAACTTCTTTTAACTTTAACACTAATCGATTAACTAACATCGATTAACTTCTTTTAACTTTAACACTAATCGATTAACTAACATCGATTAACTTCTTTTACTTTAACACTAATCGATTAACTAACATCGATTAACTTCTTTTACTTTACACTAATCGATTAACTAACATTGATTAACTTCTTTTAACTTTACACTAATCGATTAACTAACATCGATTAACTCCTTTTAACATTATTCTCTAATTGATTAAACTAACATCGATTAGCTCCTTTATTCTATTCGAATAAACTATTCATTTATAAAGATTTACTTTTAGTAACAGTTCTTCACTTTACAAATGATTTCCCTTTTATAAACTCTATTCGTTTTTAAAAACATTTTCCCCTTTTTATTTACTTTCGAAATATTTCCTTTTATAAAATCTGTTGATTTTATAAACTCCCTTTTATTTCAATATACATTGAAATAATTCTTTTTACATCCCAGGGTCTTTTACGATATTTAAAATATCGAATAAAAATGATCAATATCATTCCAACACCCATAATCCATAACAGATTATATAACACATCATATATCACAATATATGAAAACAGTAAAATAAATGTTGAGGAATCCAGTTGGATTCCTCCAACCTGTTTCCCTGCATCACAGATGTTAAACAATATAGATAACATCACTTTCAGTTCCATATGATATATTCTGTTAAACAGAATCAATATAGAATTTCACTAACTGACTAGCAGTTCAATCAAACAGTCAACACATAGTCAATCAAACAACTTTTAACAGTTCTAAAAATACAACATGAATTTATAAATTGTTCAGAGTTGGTGATATTTACTCACATTGGCGCGTTAATCGTTAAATGACGGTTTGCGTTATCTGACTGCGACGGGCAATTTATTTCACCATAAATTGTAACGAGCTCGGATTGACTCGCGGTCAGTCCCATTGTGTTGCTCCCGTCCATACGATCCCAACGCAACTTACGGTTCGTCAAACTGAGTCCGTACGATCGAGATATCATTATTTCAAGTTAATATATATATATATTTAAACAAAAACTTAAACTTGTTTAAATAAAACAAGGGGCCTCACCATTTTATAATTAATGGCCCACTCAGCCCAACTACCCACATAACCAGCCCGCTACCTTATCTTCCCAAATCCCATCGTGTTTCTCCAGTGACCATCGAACAGCAAGCATGGCCAAACCGCATCAATCCTTCCTCCAAGCTCCTCCATTTCCAACTTCAAAACTCAAACTGAAACACACCATTAAACTTCTCATTTGAATCTGCATCACCCCTTACCAAAACCTAGCACTCGAACCCAGTTCTGCTCGTCGTGACTTTGATTCCCTCCGCTCGATACCTCTGTCTACTGTCCTCCGTCCAACACTATGAGCAACGCCGACCACTCCAGCATGTATTCTTGCCCTTGCCATTTTCAAGGAACCCACGCTCCCCCCTTCCTCCATGCTCTCTTATGAACATGAATCCAAACTTCTTTTGTACCCCTCCTCTTTCTCCTCAGCATCAAGTCCTTGAATCCGCACCAATCAGCATGAACACGCCCCTTGCCACGATCTGTTTTTGGCTTCTTCCATCTGACGCAAATGCTCCAGTAATTGTTTTTCCATGGCCACTGCATGTACAACGTCATACCTTGTTTTGCCGAGTCCAGATGGATGCGTTTTAAAATTCCAACGGAAGAATGCGTTTTGTTTTCATGAATATTGGAATTATTGTTTGATTTCTTATGCTTTCCAGAAATCTCGATTTTTTGTTTGAGAAGTAAACTGGCGGCTTGGTTTCTAATTCCCAAACAAAACAAAAGGGAAGATTTAGTCTGTATTTATAATTTATGGATAAACTTAAGGGTTAATTAATCGACTGTGTGGTTGATTAGAAAACGCATGCATGGTTGAATCTGCGCGACTTATCATGGTAGTTGGTGTGAAGTATAACTCTTTCCACGTTTCCTTTTGTTTGGATGAGAATTAAAATGTGTGGCTTCCCTTTTGACCGCAGAATGAATTGTGAAGGGTTAAAGGATTTGTAAGATGATTTATAGAAGAGTTTTCATGAATTCCAACCTTGTATTTAACTTGATATGTATATTGATTTATAGTTAAGAAATAGCGCACCCAGTTGCATAAAACTTCATTCATTTATGTTCCTCCATCGATAGAAATAAAATTACCATTGAGCTGAGCATGGTTTCCCGATCCCAGAAATATAATAAGATCGGTAGGTTAACTCATATTATGAAATCCTAAAAGAGCTGATTTGGGGTGTAAAACACTCCAAATAAAAAGTTGCTTATTTAATTAATTAAAAATTACCATAAAATTCTAAAAATTAAATTATCACTACTTCCCAAAAGAACCTTGTCTAAATTCAAACCCGATCTCTAGTTATATCGAATAAACCGTTACGGTCGATAAACGATTATATAGCGACTATTTTAAAATTTGATTTGGACATATCTCAAAATCTATACGACGAAATCCCGATACTTCTCTTCCACTAGAAAGATATACTTCACCAGCTCCACACGTTTCTTGTTTCACAGAAATCCGGCTTAAAACGAATCCTGTACATTCAGTTGAAGTTCGAATCGCCAAATAGCGAACTGCCGCGCCATTACGGGCTCGATTATAATTATACTATAAACTATACGTTCAATTGTCGATGATTGAATATATTCGTTGTTCAAATTCAATTCCAAGCTGAATTAAATATCACAGATGATCCGGTTCACACCATATCGCCATTTCGGCCAATTCTGATTATTTCAGAATTAAATATATTATTTACTTTATTATTTAAATTAAATATTCACCATTATTAAATTCCACAGCCATTAAATTCTCTACATCACCATTGATAAAATTAAATAAATTAATCATAATACCTCTGCCAATGCGGGTCATTACAAAAATGTCCATTACTAATTCATTCTTTTTAAGGTATAAAAATGTTCACTTCTAATTCCTTCTTTTTAACGTATATAAAAATATACATTTTCAATTCATTCTCTTTAAAGTATAAAAATATACATTTTCAATTCATTCTTTTTATGTATAAAAATATACATTTCTTAGTTCATTCTTTTTAATGTTTGAAAATATACATTTTTTTGTTCCATATCTTCTATTTGTAACTAATTTACAAATTAAAAGTGTAATTCCTCTCTATGTTTTATTTGCATCTAAAAATGCAAATAAAAATTTAATTCCTTTCTGTGCCATATTTTATTTGCATAAATATAAATAAAATGTCCCTTTTCTGAATTTATGTTTTTATTTACTCTAAATGTAAATACATGTGATCTTTTCCATTTAAAATTTATTTACACAAAATGTAAATAAGTGTTTTCATTTTCTTTTTATTATTTATTTACTTAAATGTAAATAAATGTTTTCCCTTCTTTATATTATTTATTCACCTAAATGTAAATAAATGTTTCATTTTAAAATGTTTCTTCTTATTTACCTAGAAAATGTAAATAAAGTTTTTACTATAAATAAGTTCATTTTATTTACATAGAAATGTAATTTTACATGTTAACACATCCTAATTTAAGGTTTTATTCTTTTTAATAGTTCATTTACATAAAAATGAAAATTACATGTTCACAAGTTTTCAAACAAAGATTCATTCTCTTTAATGAATTCTAATTCTTTTAGTGTAAACAAAAAATGGCGAATTTGGCTAATTCTTTTAAAGTAAACAAAATGTGATGATTTTGTCTAGTCCTTTTAAATAAACAAAATGTGATATTTTTTGTCAAATCCTTTTAAGTAAACAAAATGATATCTTAAATCTAACATAACATTCTCTAATAAAAATGATGTTTTTAATCTAACATAACATGTATGTAAAAAAAAGAAAATGGTATTTTTAGTCTAATATGACATCTATAACAAAAATGATATTTTTACCTATCACATAACATGTTATAACAATGTGACATTTTATTTCGACAATTCTTACTCAACAAAACAAGTAAAAAGTAATATTTTGTTTTGTATTTCTAATTCAACAAATTTGACATTCTCATTTTCACAAGAAAATTCTAAATAAAATGACATTTTATCTTAACATATGTATCCTATATGAATGACATATTCGTTTACAAACACTTCCCTATGTATTCAAATGACAAATAAAAGAATATTTTTATTTGTTATCATTTTCTATGTATTTCGATGTCACAACAAAAGGATAATTCATTTATGAACAGTTTGTACTCTACATAACAATTAAAAGGATGACAATTTTTATTTGTTACATCTAATTTGACTCAACAAATAGGATGATAATTTATTTCTTAACAATCACTAATTAACAAAAATGATATTTTGGTTTTAACTGTTTCATTTCAACTAATATGCTACTTTGGTTTTGACTGTTTCATTTCAACTAATACGATACTTTGGTTTTGACTACTTCATTTCAACTAATATGATACTTTGGTTTGGACTATTTCATTTCAACTAATACGATACTTTGGTTTTGACTATTTCATTTCAACTAATACGATACTTTGGTATTGTCCCATACAACTCAACAAAGATGACAATTTGATTATTGTCTAATCCAACTCAACAAAATGACAGTTCAAACACAATAATCAATCGAATTAACAAATCATCATAACAGCGCCAATCGTAATTATTATCAAATCGCGTACAATCATATACTGAATTTAACAACAGAAGAATGATAACACAATTATAATTAATTTATTTTAATTATTTTAAAAGGAAATAGAGTTCTCACATCAGTTTGAATCTGAGTGGTTCAGATCTGAATTTTCCTCAAATCTTGATTTGCTCAGAATTGGTTCTAGTTTGTTTCATGCTGTAGATCGCGAAATTATGGTTCCAACGCTTTCAGTTTCGCTGCATTTCATTTTGATATGAAGGAGATATGAATTTACGAAGGTTGATAATTTTTGAATAGAATAAATAAATAACTTAGTTAAACAGGACACCTCCTTCTTCATCAAAATGGGAAGCCGACTGTATTTACTTCCAGGTTCGAACCTAGGGTTCGATGTGGCGTGCGACACAAGGCACCGGGGGAGAATCGGCCGACGTCACTCGGAAGAGGGAGCTCAGGCGCGCCCGACGATGGTGCTCCGGCCAAACTCAGTGGCCGCCTTTGGCGGTGGTTCGACTGTGAACGGCGAAGGTTCACAGGCCCGGTTCTCGACGATCGTGCCTCCAGGGATTAATCCGATCGTACCAAATCGAATTCGGAGAAAATCTCTTCTAGTTTGGATTTGAATTCAAGGTTTAATTCCTTCAAATTTGAGAATGATTGAGGATCGAATTTAGGAGGTTCATGGACATTGGTTTAAAGTATTCGGTGGCTACTGTATTGAGAATTAGGGTTCGGTATATGGGCCCGTATTTATAGCGTATTCTTAGCGTATTTATTTAATTTTAATTCGTTTAAATGCAATACAACTTCTATATCGTACCGAACTCTAAATCAAACCCAACAAGTGTCGCACCTAGCTAATAACCCCCGTCCCGGACACAATAGAACATGTTTCGTAACCCAATTCGGTTGTTACGATATGTTTTTCTTTAATTTAAAATATAAAACATTTATTAATAAATTTAACCGTACATTTTAATTCACCGGGGCTACATACTACCTCTAAAAATTATAGAAAAATTATTTCTAGTTATGTTTTGATGATACGGTTCTAACAAGACTAATTTCGTCGAATTCTGAGATTGTTTGAAAAATGGCCTTTTTCTAGTCGATTAAATTTGACTGTAATTGATAAAACACGTTTTCCTTTGCCACGCTCACATATTAATTCGAAAAATTATGAAAATTGAAACTTAGCAATAATTTGACATTCCGGTTCCAACAAAAGTGGTTTTGTCGAAAACCGAGGTCGTTTGCAAAATGGCAATTTTTAAGGCTAATATATTATATTAAAATATATATAAATTCTACAACGACTTTTCTAAATTTTAAACTGGGCATAACTTTCAAACTATAAAGTGAAATTCCAGTTTTTCAGATTCATTAGAAAGATATGATTAAAAAGATTTAAATATTTTTGGTTTTGATCAATTCTGATTTAAAATGAATCATGTACAATTAGTTAAAGTTTAAAATCAAAATTTCAAACTGCAGCGTTGTTTTAATCTCCTTTTATAATTAAATTAAATTTATTCGTTTTAAAATAAATTTTTAGTCGTTCTTATTTAAAATAGATTATTTCAAACATTAAAATCCACTAAAATTTCTAAAATGAAAATTTTAAATTGGCCCCAAATTTCGGGTTGTTACATAGTTTAACCTTTCTTTTCATTCGTAATACAAATTACTGGTTCATTACTGTGACGATCCCAAAACCCCGTGACACGGTGTTAAGGATAATCATTGGAATATAACACATTAATCATCATTAGCAAATCACAGATAATAGCATAAACATAAAATAGAATAATTTACACACATATGACAGCGGAATCATATAGATATCATCACATCAGAGAGCACAGTGCAGGATACAACTTAGTGCAAAATAATACATAATCAGTCACCATCTCCTGAGGCAGAATCATACATAAAGAGTACACAAAATAAATATCAGTCTACATTGCCAATGGCAGAATCATAATACATATACTAGAATGGCGGAAAGAGTCAAAGTCAGCACGGTGTAGTCAAGCCTCGCCATGAGCCAAAAAGTGCACTAGATACCTGTAACTAGGCTGCCCGTGTGAAAATGAGGGCACCCGAGTTTGCAAGGTGAAATAAACTACGAGTCAGTCATGGGACTGGTATGAGAAATCTACTTAACTTATCAACAACAATAATAAGGTAAATCAAAGGACCACGCCACTTTCGCGGAACGGGTTTACTCCAATGAGTGCTAGTGCATGAAATAAAGTAGATGATTAAATCATCGCAATTCTTTTTATAAAATGAAGCCATTATAAGACTCAGGTCCCATCACACAATGCAACGCAAGCCGGAGGATAGAGTTTTACCTTATAATGGCCAAAAATGCTTCATACGTATAAAACAAAAATGTTTGATATTATTACTAGTGTATATATGTTTCAAAAGCGATTTCAATCATAAATATCAATCTTAGACGACATGGGTACCATATATCATGTCGCCATACTAGTAATACAATCACATTCACACATTTTGTATTGGAAATGGCATTCCTTCATGAGTCGAGGCAAGGGGCAAGCTCCTCTCCGTTCGAGACACTCTAGCAAATGCCTCGGGACCGCACACAGCAATCCCTGGATCCTCCAGGGCCGGTCCTCTCTTACTTTTGAGGATTGGCAATTCCTGAACACACGTTTCCCGGTCCTTACAGACCTATAATAGAGGCGCCTCGTATTCCAACAACCACACAGGTGTAAAGTAGATATAAATGTCAGGGCTGGGAGGTCACTGACACCACCATAGCTAGAAAGAAACGTCGTGCACTCCTTGGGTCCTTCTCCTATTTTTGACTCATACCGGGGTGTGAGGCTCGCGAATTCACGTTATGCACAAAGCTACGTCACACAGACTATGCTTTGATCATCAACATCAAGACTTTGCTTTGCAACAGAAGCCTTGATCATATGCCACTTAGGCGTGCCACACAGGCAATCCACTCCATGCGACTGATTTCTATCAATACATAACCTCTGAGCTCGTACGTCTCAGAGAAGGGCGTTAAGCAAGAGAATAAATTCTCCGCCGCCAAACGGATATTTATTTAACAGAGATCAATCAGCACATAACAAAATCCAATGTCAAACACACAGTCCATTTACAAGTCCTTTCTGGGTTTGAACGAAACCGGAGGCACCAATTCCTCGCATATCCGTACAATCAACAGTATGTCTGGACGGCTACTACTTCAGCTCCTTCACGGTAGCTACTCCAATCACGAGCGTCAGTAGCGCCCATCCATCCAATGTGAAGATCGTCGGTCTTCAACCGTCTTCGACTCTTCGACTTCTCAATGTCGATCGATTATTTGAAATGAGATGAACTCGGCCTTTTCAAATAACTCACGTATATTTAGATTTTCAAATCAATTTATCACATGGTTAGACTATTCAACATTCACATTTCAGTTCTTTCGTTATAATTTTCATGTTAAATACATTCAACCATCACATATCAAGCAAACACAACAAAATTGGTTTATTTCCACTCTATATCGTTGATAGTATTTTATAACGATATATCGCCATTTTTATTTACTTAAAACGGCCATATTTTATTAAACGACGATTCAGGTCGTGCCGATGCACTGGCGTTGTTTTTCACTAAATTTGTTTTACACATATCCGAAAATCTAACCGTTGGATCTTCACAAATTTTATATCATTAGAAAGATCATTTCAAAACGAATCCAACGGTTTCAGTTTTGGGAAAATCCGACGGTCGGATCTTCCACACTCATCGTTTGAAGTTACGATTTCAAATTACGAATGGCAGCGTCGTTATTCGATTTAATTTAATTATATATATATAAATATAATCGTTTCTGGTGCTATTTTTCTTCATATTTGAATTAAACATTCCAGACAATCCAACTGTCGGATCTTTACAAAGTTGGTGCCGTTGGAAAGATATTTCCAAGGCGAACCCAATGGTTGCGATTTCGAGAAAATCCAATGGTTGGATTTCCCGCACTAGTCGTTTGAAATCACGGTTTCAAAACACGAACTGCACGACCACGTTTCATTTTAATTTTATTTATATTTATATATTTATATAAATATAGTTCATTCGACGATTTCAATATCGTTTTTACTTCAAATATTTCACTAACGCCTTTAAATTTTGGAAAATTTCGCCATAACGTCCTTTGTACGGGAGGGGCTGGGAAAATTCCCAAATAGCCACACGGGCGTCTCATGTCAAAAAGAAAAAGCCAAGCGGCTAGCCGATAGGCTCATAAAATCATCACCCAAACAAAACAGTAAACGTGTACCTCTTTGTCGGGCACAAAATTTTATTCCTCTTCTTTAGCCTCTTTGCTATAACCTGTTAAATAAATATGCATGTACATATATACAATTCTTATCACTTATCATTTTCCATTCAACTTCATATTTGATTCAATTTGGTTTAAAAACTCCATTCATTCTAATGTTGCATGCATAGGCAAAAATCATATCATTAGCTAATTAATGAATATTTCAACTCATGCATATTTATTTGAACAAGTGGCTATTTTTAACACTTCACATTTCAAAATTGATAATTTTGGTGAACTAAAATATATTTCAACACATGACTATTTTATTTAGTTCCTATGCATGTTAAAAATAATATTTCTTTCACAAATATTTATTTCAATGCTCGCATATCTTTGGCATATCACATATATGATAAAAATGATATTTTCATCATTTAAAATATTTATTCGACACATGAATGTTTTCAACACTTTATAATTTCAATAAAAATGTAATTTTTATTGTTCAATCTTTTTATTCAACACATGAACTTTTCCAATACACACACTTCTCAACCACATGAGCACCTCCACACATGGATATTTTATATATGTTGTTCATATAAGAAAGATGAAATTTTTATTGTTGAAACTATTTATATATAAGGCAAATATTTTTCATACTTCATATATATTATAAAAATATGATTTTTATTGTTCAAACACTTCATTCATTCACACATGAATTTAATTTTCACACATAACTTCTCAACACATGAGCATTTCCACACATGGATATAGTTTCAACACATGACTTTAATTTCAACGCATGAAGATAATTTCAACATATGAAAATAATTCTAACACATGAATATCATTCAAAATTTCGGCAGCATAACGGTAGGGTAGTTAAAACCGGCACCGTCCCTAGTACGGCTCCTCGCTCTACCTTAAAACCTCGTGGTTTTTGACAATGGGGATTCATGCATCTAATTCGCACGTAGGCGACATGTTTTATTTTATTTCCACAATTATTTCCAATTCATTTCAATCACCAATGGGTATTTTTCAACCACAAACAATTATTCAACCATTCGCATTTTCATCCACTATTTCACACCAATTCACGACAATATATATCGTCCATGGTTTGTGGACGAGGGGAGTATATATATATATTATATTTCACTTGCATTTCAACGCATGACTATTTTATTTATGCATGTATAATTCATACTTCGCTTATATAGCTTACACAACGCATGTACATGAAGTATACAACATGTGTGTAATTTATATTTCGCTTATATAATTTATACACGACATTTTCCATTTAAATTCATATAATTTAGATTTCTCACATTTGTTTTTGGAGTGCTAAAAATCGTAGATGACTCAGAAAAATCCTCGGTCTCTTCTATGTGGTAGAGAGCTTCCTTGCGGTCACGATGTTTCCTGTTTCATCGAATTTCGTCAACACAACATAAAGATATGATTTTTCAAAGTGCAAACATCAAAAAGATCTCACCTTTCTAAGTGGTTCGAAACTAGGGTTGCAGTTTTCGCGAAAACCGAGGCACGATGGGATGGTCAGAGGGTATAGCGCGGAAGAGGGAAGAGAGGGGAGTCGGTCGGCGGTGGTCTTGGCCGGAGCGAACGCCTGTAGCAGCGGAGGCGGCGCTGGGAAGGTCGGAACTTCCTGGGCCTCGTTCTCGTCGATGGGAAGGAGGGAGGTGACGAGGGTGGGTCGGATTTGAAGAGGGGAGGCGGCGGCGTCGATTGCAGGTGGTTGCGGCGTCGGCAGGGGGCTGAGGCGGCGGCGATTTGGCTGGGAAGAATGGGAGTTGCGTCGCCGTCGATAACGAGGGAAGCGGGGTTTTTTTATTTTAATTTATGAAAGGAATTTTCTGATTCGCCCATATATATATTATTCAGAAAATTAGGGTTTTCACTTACGAACCCCAATTCAAACCCAACGACTGTCGCCCCTAGCTAAATACCCCCATCCCGGACACAATGGGATATGTTTCGTTGGCCAATTCGACTGTTACAGCCAGTTATTCTTTAAATTAAAGTATAAAACGTTTAATTTTGACTTTGAACGTGATTTCAATTTGCTAGGGCCACAGACTGATTCAAAAAATTCCTGAAAAATAAATCTAGCTATGTTTTGACGCTATGGTCCCAACAAAACTAGTTTCATCGAATTCTGAGACCGTTTGAAAAATGCCCATTTTCTGGTCGATCCAATTTGACAGAAATTGACCAAACACATTTTCTTTTGCCATGCTCACATACTAGCTTAAAAAATTATGAAATTTGAAACCTAGCAATAGTTTGACATCCCGGACCCAACAAAAGTAGTTTCGTCGAATTCTGAGGTCGTTTGCAAAATATCAATTTTCCAGGTCTATATATTTTATATAGCGACCTTTCTGAAAATTCATTCGGCCATAACTTTTGATTCCCGTTTTGAAACTTCGATTTTTCAGATTCGTTAGAAAGGTATTGATAAACAGATTTAAATATTTTTGGTTTCGCTAAAATCCGTTACATTTTCCACCCTGCACAGTCAGTCAAAGTTTGAATTCAAATTTTCAAGCTGACTCACTATTTCTAATTCACTATTTTATTGAAATATTCTATTTCAATTGTTCAAATTCCTTTGAAATAACCAATTTAAATTTTTTTAAATTGGCTCGTATATTCCGGGTTGTTACAATCTCCCCCACTTAAAACTTTTCGTCCTCAAAAAGGAAACAACAGTAAAGCAGGAACCAAAATGTAAATGCAAAGTATTGTGAAGGTACCTTGCACTGGAGTTAGTCAGAGATGTCCACTCTGCATTTAGGGTAAGCTTGCTTAATGCTTTCCTCAGTCTCCCAAGTACAGTCTCTAGGATCACTACTCTACTGCACTTTAACTAAATGAACCTTTTTTCTTCTTAGTTCTCTAGTTTCTTTGCCAACAATCTTTAATGGTTCTCTTCTGACTGCTAATTCTGGAGTTATGTCTATATCTTGTTGCGCTGCTTCTTCTACAACAAGATCCAGATCATGCACATGTCTTCTAAGTTGTGATACGTGAAATACATCATGCACTCCAGGCAACCAATCTAGTAATTGAACCCTATAAGCAAGAGTTCCAATTCGTTCAAGTATAGGTAAGGGACCAATAAATCTCGGTGCCAACTTCCCAGTTTTGCCAAATCTGATTACTCCTCTCATCGGAGAAACTTTCAAATAAACATGGTCACCACCAGCAAATGTCAAATCTCTTCTTCTAGAATCTGCATAACTTTTCTGTCGGCTTTGCGCGGTTCTCAATTGCTTTTTGATGAAGTCGACTTTATCAGATGCTTCCCGAATCATATCGGGTCCTAACACAAGTCTGTTGCCAGGTTCTACCCAACATGCTAGAGATCTGCACGGTCTGCCATATAATGCTTCAAATGGCGACATTCCCAAACTTGCTTGATAGCTATTGTTATATGAGAATTCTGCCAAATGCAAGTGATCTTCCCATGACCCAACAAAATCAATTATACAAGCCAGCAGTAAATCTTCTAGAATTCTATTCACCCGCTCAGTTTGGCCATCTGTTTGAGGGTGATAAGCGGTGCTCATATTCAGTTTCGTCCAAATTCTGTTTGGAATGCCTCCCAGAATTTGCTAGCAAAAATTGGGTCTCTATCACTGACTATGCTGATGGGAATTCCATGCAGCTTAACGATTTCTTTGAAATATATTTGTGCTAGACTTTGAGCGGTTTTATTGTATCTGAAAGGTATGAAATGGGCAGTCTTCGTGAAGCGATCTACGATTACCCAAATGTTGTCATTACCTTTCCTGGTTTGCGGCAAACCATCTATGAAATCCATGGAAATCTGTTCCCATTTCCAACCTGGGACTTCCAACGGTTGCAACAATCCAGCTAGCTTCTGTTGGTCGCTCTTTACTAATTGACAAGTAGGGCATCTGCTAACATACAAAGAAATATCCCTCTTCATTGCCTTCCACCAGAAAGTGCGTTTGATATCGTTGTATATTTTACTCACACCAGGATGAATACAAAGTTTGGATTTATGGCATTCATCTAGCACTGCTCTTTTGAGCTCAGGGATGTTGGGAACATGTATTCTCCCTTTCAGTCTCAGAACTTCTTCTTTATCTAACTGAAAACTTGAGGGCTCTCTGTTCTGGATTCTCCCTCTGATCCTTTGAATGAAAATCATTCCTCTGGAGAGCACATATCTTATAAATCAAGCCAGGCGTAATTTTAAGATTGGCAATGATTGCGGTTTTTCTACTTAGCGCATCCGCTACAACGTTAGCCTTTCCCGGCGTATACAGGATATCAAGATCAAATGCTGCAAGAAATTCTAGCCAACGCTGCTGTCTCAAATTCAGATCTTTCTGGGTGTATAAATACTTCAATGATTGATGATCAGTGTACAGTACAAATTTCTCGCCCAATAAATAATGCCTCCAGATTTTCAATGCAAAAACGATAGCTAGCAACTCAAGATCTTGAGTTACATAATTCTTCTCATGCGGTTTCAGTTGGCAGCTTGCATAAGCGACTACTTGGCCTCTTTGCATTAACACTGCACCAAGACCTCTAATAAAAGCGTCTGTCCATACCGTCAAATCCTGATTGCCATCGATAATGGTTAACACTGGAGCAGTTTTCAGTTTCGATTTCAATTCCTGGAAAGCTTCTTCACAGTCGGAAGTCCACTTAAATTTCTCATGCTTCTTCGTGAGCTTCGTTAACGGACCGGATATCTTTGAAAAATCCTTAACGAACTTTCGATAATAACTAGCCAACCCCATAAAACTTCTAACCTCTGTGGGTGTAGTGGGTTGTTTCCAGTCTTGAATCGCTGTTATTTTGCTCGGATCTACAGAAATCCCTTTCTTTGACACAACATGGCCAAGAAACTTCACTTCTTCTTGCCAGAAGACACATTTAGAGAATTTGGCTTTGAAGACGTTCTTTCTTAAAATCTCCAATACTTGTTCTAAGTGTTTTTCATGCTCGGGTTTTGATTTGGAGTAGATTAAAATATCATCGATGAATACGAGGACAAATTTATTCAGAACTCCCCTGAACACTCTATTCATTAGATCGACAAAGTATGCTGGAGCGTTGCACAGGCCGAACGGCATTACTAACCATTCATAAAATATGTCTGGACCTCTGAAAGCTGTCAAAGGAACACACTCTTCTGCTATTCTCAATTGATGAAAACCTGTAGCTAGGTCCATTCGGGAAAATACTCTCGCCCCATTTAATTGGTCTAGCAGATCATCGATGCGGGGTAATGGGTATTTATTTTTGAGCGTCTGTTTGTTGAGGTCTCGGTAATCAACGCACAATCGAAGAGTACCTTCTGACTTTGGAACAAACACAACAGCTGCACCCCAATTAGAAAATCTAGGTCTGATTAGACCCTTCCACAACAGTTGATGAGTTTGATCCCCTAATTCTTCTTTTTCCTTTGGAGTCATTCTGCAAATTGGATGTACCACTGGTCTGGCATTGGGAATTAGATCGATTCTGAATTCTATTTCTCTTTGCGGAGGTAAGTTTTCAACTTCTTCAAACACGTCCGCATAGTTTCTAACAATAGGAATCTTTTCTATGGAAGTGGTGATAACTTCTAACGCCGACCAAAATTCTTCTCTATTTGGATTCGAACCATGGCATGGTATAAATATATGTCCAAGCTTTTTTAACGATTCTTTCCGCACACTTTACTTCGGCTTCGTATTTCGTTAACCAATCAAGCCCGAGAATGATACCGAATTCGGGAAAATCCATAACGACCAGATCATAAGGAAACTTGTAGAAAGAATAAGAGGCTGGCACTTTACAATATGGACTGAGAATAATAGAACCCCCTATCGGATTATGAACTTCAACCGAATCTTTATGCTTCCTTAGTTTTAACTTTAATTTGTGCACTATGTTACTAGCAATAAAACTACGTGATGCACCCGTGTCAAACAATACAGAAACAAGAATATTTTTAATTGTAAGGGTACCTCCCAAAACATCGGGTTTACCTGCTCCTTCGGAAGCAGCTGGCAGGCTCGACCCGTCATACACGTGAGCTACTGCGGCCTTCTTCAGCAAAGGACAGTCTTTGACAAGATGATCCGTCTTGCGGCAATTAAAGCAGGAGCGAGGGTTCTGAGAGCCCTGGCTTGAACCTTTTGAATTTGTCTTCTGCCTCTTCGGGGCTGTGCACACATTAGAGAAGTGCCCCATTTTTCCACAGTTATAGCAGCTACCTCTTGGCGGCTTGCCAGTCTGTGGTTTCGAGGATGCTGCTTGGCTTGACTCAGCTTGATTCACGGCAGGCTTGCGTTTGTTTCCCGCTTGGCTTTTAGCGCGATCCTGCTCCAGGTGCCTTTGGTCAAGGTCTTCGTAGTTGCATGTCATTTCCACCAATTCATTAAATACCGGTTTGATATGGGCCATGGCTCTATCATGATACTGTCGCTTCAGCCCGAGGATCAACCTCTTATTTTTGGACTTTGCAGTGGCGACAAGCTCCGGAGCATAGGGGGACAACTGTGTAAATTTATTCAGATAATCATGCACTGAAAGATCCCCCTGCTGGAGGTTGGCGAAGTCATCGTGCATGCGCTCTAAGGCTTGTTCTGGGACATATTTCTCTTTGAAGAGTTCTTTGAATCCGTCCCAGGTTCTTCCAGCTTATCTATTCCCGGCGGTGAGAGATTCCCACCATAGTTCAGCTTGTTCCTGCATAAGCTAGGCGCCTATAATAGCTTTATCTTGATCTCCAAGCCTTAGGCCTTCTAGTATCTTCTCGCTTGTTTTGAGCCATGCAAGGGCCTCTATTACTGTGCCAGTTCCCCAGAAGGTCTTGCCTCCTAGGTTTTTGTATCTCTTAGCTACGCGGTCCAGCTCGAAGTATTGAGCGGCCGGGGGTTGTATCAAAGGTCCTTCTTCAACTGGGACTTCTCCCCGTCCTTCTTCAACTGGGACTTCTCCCCGTCGATAACGAGGGAAGCGGTTTTTTTTTTTAATTTATGAAAGGAATTTTCTGATTCGCCCATATATATATTATTCAGAAAATTAGGGTTTTCACTTACGAACCCCAATTCAAACCCAACAACTGTCGCCCCTAGCTAAATACCCCCATTCCGGACACAATGGGATATGTTTCGTTGGCCAATTCGACTGTTACAGTCAGTTATTCTTCAAATTAAAGTATAAAACGTTTAATTTTTACTTTGAACGTACATTTCAATTTGCTAGGGCCACAAACTAATTCGAAAAATTCCAGAAAAATAAATCTAGCTATGTTTTGATGCTACGGTCCCAACAAAACTAGTTTCTTTGAATTCTGGGACCGTTTGAAAAATGGCCATTTTCTGGTCGATCCAATTTAACAGAAATTGACCAAACACATTTTCTTTTGCCATGCTCACATACTAGCTTCAAAAATTATGAAATTTGAAACCTAGTAATAGTTTGACATCCCGGACCCAACAAAAGTGGTTTCGTCGAATTCCGAGGTCGTTTGCAAAATATCAATTTTCCAGGGCTATATATTCTATATAGCGACCTTTCTAAAAATTCATTCGGCCGTAACTTTTGATTCCCGTTATGAAACTTCGATTTTTCAGATTCGTTAGAAAGGTATTGATAAACAGATTTAAATATTTTCGGTTTCGCTAAAATCCGTTACATTTTCCACCCTGCACAGTCAGTCAAAGTTTGAATTCAATTTTTCAAGCTGACTCACTATTTCTAATTCACTATTTTATTGAAATATTCTATTTCAATTGTTCAAATTCCTTTGAAATAACCAATTTAAATTTTTTTAATTGGCTCGTATTTTTCGGGTTGTTACAATTACAAAATGTACCTTGTTAAAAAAAACAACTATGCAATGACCACAACAATGATGGTAAATACGATTTTAATACACATTTTAAAAATATTTCATATGTATATTGAATTACTGAAAAAAGATTAACATTAATTTTGACCAGAAATGACTAATTGAGAAAAGGGAAGGAATTATAAACCATTAGGTCTCCAAATATTGTTAGAAGAAGCCGTGCAAAATAAACACATAGATATATTATACTTTCCATTACATCATGAAAGCCATTGGACCCTAGTTACTTTGACATACACAACAATGCAATCGTCACATTTTGATACTCTATGCCCGAGGAGATCGAATGAGCAACACAATTCAAGTCTAAAACCAGCTATGACTATGGTATGAAATAATTTTCAAAATAATAAACTTAAATATATGTTATAAATTTAAAAACAAAACTAATACTAATGTAAAATTTTTGTAGAGAGCTGAAGCTGAAGGAATATTACAGCAGCTATGGAAAAACATAATATTCAAGATATACGACTCAAAACAACTGAATTTCATCAATTACCGTGTGCACAACAAGCGTCTGACATGTAACTTTTTATATTTATTTTTGTTTCATATAAATTACCATAAGTATTTACCAATTTTTAATTACAGCATGCACAAACAATGATACTAAGCAAAAATCTGATACTGATAGGAATAAAAACTAATATCCATAGAAGTAAAAACTGATATTCAAGACTTGCAAATGTATCGATTTTTCCTAATGGGTATCAGTTTTGTCCAAAGGATATCAGTGTCCTATTTTATGTTATTTTCCTGCTATTTGCATGGTTGAACATTTTATATTATTTAGAAGCTAAACACAAACAAACTTGGTACATCCTATTCAAACATTACATATTCAAGTATTACCATCACAATGAGTTCTTCAAGTATTATGATTATTTTTGACATTACATATTCAAGTAGAATATGACTTTGTTCTAACTTTAAGAAAGTAAATATGACATTAACTTGGGATTTCTTAGCAAAAAAACTTATGACCACGGAAACAAAAACTGATACCTAGGGAAAAAAAACCTGATAATAATATGATTATTAGTACACATAAAAAGAGTAACATGATTGTTATTACAACCATTTTTTAAACAAACAAATTTATACATTCTTACAGGGTATATTATGGAATTTATGAGATAATTTTTATTATATCTCTAAATAAATCAGAAATTCCACTAAAGGTTAGTCCATAAGACATGCTGAAAACAAGTGCACGAATTGTCTATGAAATATCCGCCGATAGGGAATATTATTGGAACTTGTTTGATTTTATTTCATAATTTCATAAAAAGAAATGATTGACTTTTTAGTTGTTGTAAATATCAAACTTGAAGTTTTATGTAGCATTGACTTACAGTTTTATGAGGTATTGTGTAACGACCCGCCCTTTTTGCCCGATTCACACCGATAATTAAACAAATTAGAATCGTTCACAAAGACGGATAGTTATAGGTACTACCATACTAGAACACAAATAACAGGACTTTTATTTCATTACAAAATTTTTACATCAGAATTACAAGGAAATCAGAGTATACCATTGGCTCAGCGGAAACAAAACGAATGCTCTCAGCGGAAGAAGGAAACTCAAAACACGACTCTAGCTCCAAATCTGAACACAACTTGTAAACTAAACCTGTAAACTAAACTACTAGCTGCCCGTGCAAAATATGGACACTCAGAGTTTAGATGTGGAAAACAATAAACTCCAAGTCAGTCGTAGGATTGGTGTGAGAACACAATACAATTTTTATACATACAATTTATTTTAAAGTGGGGAATTTCACTGGACCACGCCGCTATCATGGAACGGGTTTACTCCATGTAAATGCCCGTGCATAGAAATTCACAATGACTTTGAAAAGGATAAAACTATCATAAGCTCGTCCCACATCACACAATGCAAGCGCACACCAAATGGGCGAGTTTTATCTTATGATAACCAAAAATGTCTTTATACGTGAAAATCCTCTTTTAAACTGTAATTAGTGCATAGTGTTGAAAAACCATTTCACAAATAAATATAGACTCATAGCCCCATAACCCCAATTGGTTATATTGCCATATAGGTATACAATCAAAATTGCATGGGCTCATATTGAAGATTGGTTTTCCAACATGATGGTTCCTTGCACGAAAGATCAATCGAGGACACGAAGCTAAGTATCTCCCGGTTAATATCCAGACAACGGACACCGAATACATAGCGCAAAAGTATATATCCCAGATAACATCCAGACATCGGACACCGTATATACTCTATTCCCTCAGGTTTCGAAAATGGATCCATTCACCGAAGCTTTCAAGTTTCAACAGAGTTTATGTATATGTATACAATCTAACCGCCAGTTTACCATCATTCCGGGGTGTGAGGTTCGTCGAGGTCACGATATACACAAAGCTACGTTATAATAAGCCATGCTTTGATTGTCATTTAGCTCATTTCATAACTCGAGTATGTCACATTGTCCATTCACTACGTCTCACTGATTTCGATTAATACATAACCTCTAAGTACATGTGACTTATAGTCGAGAATACTTCCATTGCCGTATATTCGATATGTATTAACATAAATAAGTGCTACGCAGTTCATTACAATTTCAGACACACAATCCATACAATTCCGATCTGGGTCTGAACGGAACAAAAATCCAAAAATTTCCAAATATATTTGGATCTCGTGCCACTTATAACCTCGTGTTGGGTGACCGGCACAACCGAGACATCGGCAATCAATCCAAGCAATTCAAAGATATTCGGTCGTCGCTTATCGATTTCCAAGTCTTTGATTATTCATAACGTCGTATTATCACTTGGAATGGTATTCGACATATATTCGATCCCGGTCTTTCCAAGTAATAAGTGTATTAAAAACGATAGTTATGGATTATACAGGATGTTCGATTCGAATCTCCTTCCAAATCGTTACTAATTTATTTATAATACAAAGTTGGATTCATTCAAATTTCATACAACCCTTACCATTTTTGACTCTTCTTTTATCGATCCAATATTCAAAATTTTCAACCTTATTGTTCAACATGATTCTTTATTCGTCGTTATCATTTATAAGTTTCCAAATTTACCAAATCTTAATTTGGCCTTAAATTCCATTCACAACCATTCAAAAACAATTGATATTCCAATTATGAATTTACAAATTTTAAAATTTCCCATATCTTACTTTGAATCAGTAATAACTTCCATATGCCGTATTTAAATTCTTTAAAATCTTTCGGAATATTTAATCAAACCATTTTACAATAGTTACGTTTTTATAAACTTCAAAACCCAATCGTTTCAAAGAATGTTATAATTAACATTTAATAACGTTACCAAAATGTTACCAAATAACCATTTAAATCAAATTGATCCAAAATCATTCGTAATTCAAACATTTCAACTTTAACACTTTTAAATCAATAATGAGATTAATCATAATTTTTCCCACAATTATATAAATCTTTTTTTTATTCGCTTTCCATTACGGTCGACGAACTGCACATATAGCGATGTTTTCAAATTTTGTTTAAACCATAACTTGAAAATCGTAAGTCGGAATATGTAAATTTCTTTTTCTATTCAGAAGCTATTATAAATAGAAATCCAATGTTTTTCCTTTCGTGTTAATCCGATTCAAAATGCTCAAGTTATAGTCGTTTGAAATTTAAAATCGATATTAACGAACCGTCGCTATGCAACGCGTTTAATTCGAACTCTATAACGTTTTAATATAAATTGCCTCATTTCTTTTCAAAAGAAATTTAAATTTCAAAAAACTAACTCTTAAAAGCATATCCCAAATAATATTTTATATTCCCATTTGAGTTACACAATCGCTTTATTCAAAATCATTGCTTCAAACTTCCAAATATTCATTTCGAAATAAATCAAAACTTAAAATAATATTTTCCAAATCTACCTTTCAAATTTTATTTAACTTAGTAATTATTTATTTATTATTTTTAAAGTTTGTTTAATCGCTTTCAAACTTACCGCTAGTCGTTATGCCGTCAATTATTTAAATAAAACTCATTTTTGATACTTAACCCAAATCTTTTTTTTTTCGTTGTTAACTTCAAAACTCGATTAAAAAGGGTAATAACTTATAATAATTGGAAACTATTTCTATTTCAGTTTTAATCGAAAATCAATATATATTTTCTTTCCAACTCGTTTAGTTATCTCAACGCGTATCATAGATAATGAAATCGAAATATATATAAATTTCAAAATCACTTTATTGTTTAAATTTCAAACTTATTCCAACTTCGACAATCCCAAATTTGTTTAGAACCCTTTTCTTTTCGTTGTTGTCTTCGACGACAATCGTTAATCATTTACAACTTAGCTTTTCAAACTGTTTGAAAACTAAATTTGTCTAATTTCCAAATATTTTAAATAGTCGTTCAAGGGAAGGAAAATGAAATTGATTATTCGCATAATTCCATAACTGTGGTGTGTGATGCAACCACCAACAAAAATAAAACAATCATATTAACATTAAATCATCCATTGCAAACACGACAATTTAAACAACCAATTTTCCTTGTGTGCCAACGCGTTACGTTCCGTAACGCGTAGTGGTCAGTGTATTTAACCTATGAACATTCATCCAACATTACATAACACAACCCCAAGCATCCATAACAATCAAATGATGTTAACCATTGCAGTCAAGCAATTAAAATCTACTATTTATACTAATTTTAAATAAATTAAAAATTTAAACGTTCTCACCTTCATGCTTCCATATTCTTTCGTTGATCGGATCTTCTCATTATAAATGGACCACCTAAATGTTATCGTTACACGTTAAATTCTTTCCTACGCAACTAAACTCAGCTAATGTAAATATATATAAATCTGAACAAACTATGCACTTACATTTCCAAGTTGTAAAGTATATAACTTCACTTATTCACGTTTGCTCTTTTCCTTTTTTGTTTTCAACGCATGGGAAGACGGACTTTACTGTTACATGTGGACAAAGGAGGAACAGTGCGACGAGCTGGGTGGTCACTGGCAGCTCAACCTTGCTGTCGTGGCAACTAGGTGAGAGGAAAAATGGTAATATGGATGGGTGTGATGCTCTGAGGATGGCCGAAGCTTTTAAAAGAGGGGAGAGGAGAGGATGCCTTTTAAGGTGAGAGAAGTGAAGAATGCAAAGGGGAGGTGCGGTCTGGGTAGCCTTGGTGTATGACGGTGGATTGAGATGCTAATAGAAGGGGAGGTCTCTAGTTGAGTGTGATGGATGAGTGGTGGACTGGCGATGGCCAACGATGGAAGGGAGAGAGGGAATGGTGAGCTTTAAAGGTTGCAAGGAGAAAGATGACGCAACCGAAAGGCTGAAGTTGATGGTGGTGATGCGGACAGACGTCGGAGGGGGCGTAGACAGTTGCGGTGACGGCTGTTGGGAGGCTAGAATGGGGAGAACGGAACATGGAAAGGGGAAAATTGGGATGCTGTGAAAGTTTTGAAGACGGTGAATAGTTGAGGGGAGGAAAAGCAAGTCGAACACGTGTGTAACATGCAATGATAATCTTTCCAGGTGTCCTAGCTTTCAAAATAAAAATTAAATAAATAAAGAATGCATACATGTCCTATTTGAGCTGAGTCTTTTATCTCCTTGAAGACTTTGATTGTCCAACGTGTTATTTTTAGTTTTATTAGAAATTTGTACACCGAAGAATTCCTTCCAGATTCCTATTGTTTCTTAATGATTGATAACCAACCCCAGCAAACTAACCATATAATTACGTACAGTAATGTGCTACGATCTCAAAATGGCAATAAAGTAAACCGGTTGGTTAATTCTATACAGTGTCAAAAGGACCATGGTTACCCTAAAATACACTAGAAAAATATGTGCTTATTTTCCCAAATAAAAATTACAGTAAAATTTTATAAAATATTTTAAGATAGCGCGTTCAAAAATTGAACGATTATTTTAAACCGATATTTAATTATAATTTATTTTCTAATTTGATCATTTCAACAATACGACAAACCGTTTACTGTTTTACCAAAACAAACATTGTTTTATCCAAATTAATGTAAATCAAAATATATCAAGATTTATATTTAACCAAACAAATCCAAAATTTTAAATACTAAATCAATCTATATAAAATTTCATAACATTTTTAATATTAATAGCCAAAAGAGATTTCTAAATCTTATGTATTATATTAAATAACATTTGAATGGATCATACCTTATCAAATCAATATACACTCAAAATTAAATAATATCATTACCTATAAAATCTTATAAAACATATCAAACAAATATTTATTCAAACCATTATTCTTATTAATATTAAATATATACAAAACTCTCTTAAATAAATAAATTTATATCTTTGATCATATGTTATCAAAATAATAATGTTACTTTTTCGTATTTGGCAAAAATTTTAAAAATAAAACATACTTTACAAAATCTATAATTATAACCAAACAATAAATTTATTTAAGATTTGTTTAACTCAAAATTTATATTTAAACCTTAGTTATATCAAATTTATACCCAAAAAATCCAAACTAATTACATATTAAAATGTTAAAAATCTTGGATCGTTACAATCTCCCCCTTAACCCTTTTCATCCTCGAAAAGGGGAGATCTGTAAAATTATACCTGTATATACTTTACAACACTTACACTGGTACCACACATAAAAATAATCATAGAATTTAAACCTCGTCAAACTATTTTTATCAAAATCTAATTTCAATTCAACTTGAAATCAAAATGATTCCTTCGACTTGAAATCCCAGTTTTATTTTCAAAACATCCTAAATACTATATTTTTTTTCGAATCATACTTGCTTTGGGACTTCCAAAAAAAAAATCATTTCAAAAATTTCAAATAATTTACGATAGATGACATAAAACATTTATGTCCCAAGTTGAGAGGTTTTCTTAATGACAAGGCCACTAGGCACGGCCTACGCGCGTATCGATGTAAATAAATAATATCTCTTTGGACGTCATACCTTTCTTTAGTCATGGGTTACTCGAATCTTAGTACAAATCATTTTATTTCATTTCATATCCCAAAATTATAACATTTCGAAGTCATAATTTACAAATACTTTTAATCATATTATTGTCGTTTCCAAACATTTCAAAATATCAGGATTTCAAGTCGTCGAACTTCTATGTTTACTAACAATTTACAAATCATTTCAATATATAAGCCATATCGAGTGTCATACCACTAAATTTGAATCATTTTTGAACATTCAAGAAATGAGATTTCGAACAACTACACAGAACAACATATTTTTCAAGAGATTCAAGGAAAATTTCACTTTCGAATTTACTTTCGAAGTCATTTTCACAAATATAAGATTTCATTCATTTCGATTTCAAATATTTAAGTCTTATCTAAAAAGATACGTTATTCAAATAGTCAAAAATCTTTTGAAATAATTTATTCGAAATAATTTCACACTTTCACTGCGCTACTCTGATCTGTATATTCATATTTCAAACAAATTTTCCAAATACAACTTCTAAATATTAGAAATCGATTTCAAAAATTTGGGAACCAAATTCTCAAATAACCATTTCACCTCAAAATCCCCCTTGTCCATAAATTTTGTCAAAGCAAGGCAAAAGGAAGGTTCGGAGTCATTTCCAAGGAATTCAAGCACGAATGGTTCAAATCGGTAAGCGAAAGGTAACGGTCGGTCGAGGCTAAACGAACACAACAAGCAAAGCGACAAAATTATATTTTCAAACACTCATTCAAGTTCAACTTTATTTAAATTTCGCTTATCTATTCAAGTTCGCATTACCTTATCGAAACATTTTATTATCACTTATCTAAACAGTTTCAAGTATTTATCGACGTTTAAATCGGAACCATACAGTCATCCCACTTTCAAAACTCGAAAATAATTTTCTGATGATGATCGATCAATCATCAGAATCATCCTCGGGCGACTAGAGTGTGATTATATATCTATCTAGTATATATTAGACTTCGTATATACATTAGCTAGGCGTATATTTAAAACCCTTACATACTCGATAGTCCAATGTCGATGTCAATAATATACTCAAAACCTTTATCTTAAATTATATTACAAAATAATCACACTTTTCAAAACGATTTAATTAGTTTCAAAATAGTTATATAGATTCAAAATACGCTCTCTCAAATATAATACTCCAGAATCTCATTCTAGGGCATTTCTAACCCTATCTCTAATGAGATATTATAACTCTGATGAGTCCTATCTTTGGTTCAAATATGTTGTACCTCATAGCTTTGTATAAACCAAAGCTCTGATACCAACTGTAACGACCCGCCCTTTTTGCCCGATTCTCGCCAATAATTAAACCAACTAGAATCATTCACAAAGACAGATAGTTATAGGTACTAACAAACTAGAACACAAATAATAGGACTTTTATTTCATTACAAAAATTTTACATCAGAATTACAACGAAATCAGAGTATACCATTAGCTCAGCGGAAACAAAACAAAATGATCTCAGCGGAAGAAGGAAAGTCAAAACACGACTCTAGCTCCAAATCTGAACACAGCTCGTAAACTAAACCTGCAAACTTAACTACTAGCAGCCCATGGAAAATATGGGCACCCAGAGTTTAGGTGTGGGAAACAATAAAATCTAGGTCAGTCGTGGGACTGGTGTGAGAACACAAAACAATTTTTATACATACGATTTATTCTAAAGAGGGGAATTTCACTGGACCATGCCACTATCGCGGAACGGGTTTACTCCATGTGAATGCCCGTGCATAGAAATTCGCAATGACTTTGAAAAAGAATGAAGCTATCATAAGCTCGTCCCACATCACACAATGCAAGCGCACACCAAATGGGCGAGTTTTATCTTATGATAACCAAAAATGTCTTTATACGTGAAAATCCTCTTTTAAACTATAATTAGTGCATAGTGTTGAGAAACCATTTCGAAAATAAATATAGAATCATAGTCCCATAACACCAATTGGTTATATTGCCATATAAATAAACAATAAAAATCGCATGGGCTTGTATTGAAGATTGGTTTTCCAACATGATGGTTCCTGGCACGAAAGATCAACCGAAGAAATGAAGCTAAGTATCTCCCGGTTAACATCCAGACAACAGACACCGAATACATAGCGCAAAAGTATATATCCCGGATAACATCCAGACATCGGACACCGTATATACTCTATTCCCTCAGGTTTCGAAAATGGATCCATTCGCCGAAGCTTTCAAGTTTCAACAGAGTTTATGTATATGTATACAATCTAACCGCAAGTTTACCATCATTCCGGGGTGTGAGGTTCGTCGAGGTCACGGTTTACACAAAGCTACGCTCTAATAAGCCTTGCTTTGATTGTCATTTATCTCATTTCATAACTCGAGTATGTCACATTGTCCATTCACTATGTGTCACTGATTTCGATTAATACATGACCTCTAAGTAATTGTGACTTAGAGTCGAGAATACTAACATTGCCACAAATTCGATATGTATTAACATAAATCAGTGCTACGCAGTTTATTACAATGTCTGACACACAATCCATACAATTACAATCTGGGTCTGAACGGAACAAAAATCCAAAAATCTCCCAATATATTCGGATCTCGTGCCACTTATAACCTCGTGTTGGGTGATCGGCCCAACCGAGACATCGGCTATCAATCCAAGCAATTCAAAGATTTTCGGTCTTCGCTTATCGATTTCTAAGTCTTTGACTATTCATAAAGTCGTATTTTCACTTGGAATGGTTTTCGACATATATTCGATCCCGGTCTTTCCAAGTAATAAGCGCATTTAAAACGATAGTTATGGATTATACAGGATGTTCGATTCGAATCTCCTTCCAAATCGTTACTAATTTATTTATAAGACAAAGTTGGATTCATTCAAATTTCATACAACCCTTACCATTTTTAACTCTTCTTTTACCAATCCAATATTCAAATTTTTCGACCTTATTGTTCAACATGATTCTTTATTCGTTGTTATCATTTATAAGTTTCCAAATTTACCAAATCTTAATTTGGCTTTAAATTTCATTCACGATCGTTCAAAAACAATTGATATTCCAATTATGAATTTAAAATTAAATTTTTAAAACTTCCCATATCTTACTTTGAATCAGTAATAACTTCCATATGCCGTATTTATGTTCTTTAAAATCTTTCGGAATATTTAATCAAACCATTTTACAACAGTTACGTTTTTATAAACTTCAAAACCCAATCGTTTCAAAGAATGTTATAATTAACATTTAATAACGTTATCAAAATGTTACCAAATAACCATTTAAATCAAATTGATCCAAAATCATTTGTAATTCAAACATTTCAACTTTAACACTTTTAAATCAATAATGAGATTAATCATATTTTTTCCCA
Organism: Allium sativum; assembly: GCA_030737875.1. Taxonomy (NCBI): domain Eukaryota; kingdom Viridiplantae; phylum Streptophyta; class Magnoliopsida; order Asparagales; family Amaryllidaceae; genus Allium; species Allium sativum. The sequence continues at coordinate 374,452,513 of CM060909.1, read as the reverse complement.
CAATTATATAATTTATATAAATCTTTTTTTATTCGCTTTCCATTACGGTCGACGAACTGCACATATAACAATCTTTTTAAATTTTGTTTTAACCATAACATGAAAATCGAATGTCAGAATTTGAAAATTTCTTTTTCTAGTTTGAAGCTATTATTAATAGAAATTCAATGTTTTTCATTTTGCGTTAATCCGATCCAAAATGCTCAAGTTATAGTCGTTTGAAATTCAAAATCGATATTAACGAACCGTCGCTACGCAACGCGTTTAATTCGAACTCTATAACGTTTTAATATAAATTGCCTCATTTCTTTTCAAAATAAACTTAAATTTCAAAACATTAACTCTTAAAAGCATATCCCAAATAATATTTTATATTCCCATTTGTATTACACAATCGCTTTACTTCAAAATCATTGTTCAAACTTCCAAATATTCATTTCGAAATAAATCAAAACTTAAAATAATATTTTCCAAATCTACCTTTCAAATTTTATTTAACTTAGTAATTATTTATTTATTATTTTCAAAGTTTGTTTAATCGCCTCCAAACTTATCGCTAGTCGTTATGCCGTCAATTATTTAAATAAAACTCATTTTTGATACTTAACCCAAATCTTTTTTTTTTCGACGTTAACTTCAAAAGTCAATTAAAAAGGGTAATAACTTATAATAATGGGAAACTATTTCTATTTCAATTCTAATCGAAAATAAATATATATTTTTTCTTTCCCACTCGTTTAGTTATCTCAACGCGTATCATAGATAATAAAATCGAAATATATATAAATTTCAATATCACTTTACTGTTTAAATTTCAAACTTATTCCAACTTCGACAATACCAAATTTGTTTAGAACCCTTTTCTTTCCATTTTTGTCTTCGACGACAGTCGTTAATCATTCACAACTTAGCTTTTCAAACTGTTTGAAAACTAAATTTGACTAATTTCCAAATATTTTAATATTTTAAATAGTGGTTCAATGGAAGGAAAATGAAATCGATTATTCGCATAATTCCATAACGGTGGTGTGTGATGCAACCACCAACAAAAATAAAACAATCATATTAACATTAAATCATCCATTGCAAACACGACAATTTAAACAACGAATATTCTACTTGCGCTAACGCGTTACATTCCATAACGCGTAGTGCTCAGTGTATTTAACCTATGAACATTCATCCAACATTACCTAACACAACCCCGAGCATCCATAACAATCAAATGATTTTAATCATTGTAGTCAAGCAATTAAAATCTACTACCTATACTAATTTTAAATAAATTAAAACCTTAGACGTTCTCACCTTCATGGTTCTAAATTTCTTTCGTTGATATGATCTTCTCATTATAAATAGACCACCTAAATGTTATCGTTACACGTTAAATTCTTTCCTACGCAACTAAACTCAGCTAATGTAAATATATATAAATCTTAACACACATATGCACCTACATTTCCTAGTTGCAAAGTATATAACTTCACTTATTCACGTTTTTCTCTTTTCCTTTTTTGTTTTCAACGCATAGGAAGACGGACTTTACTATTACCAGTGGACAGAGGAGGAACATGGCGGCGAGCTGGGTGGTAACTGGCAGCTCAACCTGTAACAACCCGTAAATTCTGGGCCAGTTTAAAATTTTTATTTTGGCAATTTTAGTGAATTTTGATTATTTAAAATGAATTATTTTAAATAATATCGACGAGAAATTTATTTAGAATATAAATCGAACGTATATATTATACGCGTCGTCGTTAGAATATAAATATTTATATATAATTATAAAAGGAATTGAAAATGGCGCGGTAGTTCGAAAATTCGATTTCTAATTTCAAATGAATATACAGAATTCAATATAAGTCAGAATTGAACGAAACAAGAAATATTTGAATCTGTATAACTATATCTTTGTAACGAAGTTAACAAACTGAGATTTCATCTTAGAAATGATAAGATATGTCCAGTTGAAAATTAGAAATAGTCGCTGTGGAATTTATATATATTTTAATATAATATATGGCCCTTAAAAATAGCCATTTTGCAAACGACCTCGGATTTCGACGAAACCAGTTTGGTTGGATTCGCAGTGTAAAGTTATTGCTAGATTCCAAATTTCATAATTTTTCGAATCAATATGTGAGCGTGGCAAAGGAAAACGCGTTTGACCAGTTTCAGTTGATTTTAATCGACTGGAAATTGGCCATTTTTCAAACAGTCTCAGAATTCGACGAAACTAGTTTTGTTAGGACCGTATCGTCAATACGAAGCTAGAAAATATTTTTCTGCAATTTATAGAGTTATTATGTGACCCCGGTAATTTGAAATGTACGTTTAAAATTCAATATAGTGATTTAAATGTAAATTTAACGGGAACTGATTCAAACGGTCGAATCAGCTTACGATACATATCCCATTGTGTTCGGAATGGGGGTAATTCGCTATGGACGACAGGCGGTGGGCCTCGTTTCGAGGTCTTAGGTAAAAGTCAACTTTATGCAATTAAATTAATAAAAAAAAAAAAAATATCTTTCTCTTTTATCCTCCAGGCCCCCCCCCCCCCCCCGTTCAAAAAATTAAATTTCAGAATAAAAAAAAAAAGAGGGCGGAGCCCTAAAACCGCTCGACGGAGCCACATCGCGCGAGGCGCTGCTCCCCCCATCTCCGACAACTCCTCCGCCGCCCTCTCAGGTGAACCCCCCCTCGTGAAAACAACCGAGCGCCTCCCCTTGAAGCCCTCGACGCCGACGAAGAAGCCGCGCCACCCCCCCCCCCCTCGAAGCAGCCCCTCCTGCCACCACCGATCGAAGACCCAAGCCGCCGACGAACTGCGAAGACCTCCCCCCCCCCTCTCAGTAAGAATTTCTGTTTATTTTATTATTATTATTTTTTTTTTATTTTTTTTAAAAACCGATTTTAATAATGATTTTGTTTTAAAAATAAAAACTGAAAATGTTTAAAAGTAAAAAACTAAATATTTTTAAAGGTATAAAACTGAATATTTTTAAAAGGAATTTTTAAAAGTAATAAAACAGGAATTTTTAAAAAGTATTAAAAACTGGAATTTTTAAAAGCATTTTAAAAACCTGAATTTTAAAACATAGAAAAAAAAACTGATTTATTTATAAAGTATTAAAAACTGAAATTTTTATAAAGTATAAAACTGGATTTTTTTTATAAAGTATTAAAACTGAATTTTTTTTAGAAATAAAAACTGGTTTTTGAAATAAAGGATAAAAACTGAATTTTATAAAAAAAAAAAATAAAAACTGATTTAGTTTTAAAGGTAAAAGCTTTAACATGGGAAGAAAGGTTTGAACTTTCAAGCAAAGTAAAAATCATATTTTTATATGGTGAAAGCAAAAGTAAAAATCATATTTTTATGTGTTGAAAGTCGAAATAAAAATCATATTTTTATATGTTGAAAGTCAAAGTAAAAATCATATTTTTATATATTGAATAGCGAAGTCAAAATTCGATTTTTACATATTGAGTAGCATAGTAAAAATTCTATTTTTACATATGTAGAGGATACGGGCGAAAGCGACAATAGGCGAAGATTTCTATTAAGAAGAGCCGTGGAGCTAGGATAGCTATAAGTGAGAATTTCTCACCTTTCAATTTATTTTTCTAGTTATATATATACTAGGATGCAGACGGTGCTTAGTAGCACCCGACACCCGTCCACAGACCATGGACTTGTTTGTTTGACTGTTTGGTGATTGATTGTGATATTGGTTTGAATGTGGTTTGTGGTGTGAAAAATCGAATCGATAAATTGGTTAGGATTAGACGTGCGCCGTTATAAGGCGAAGGAGTAAGGCTAGGTTAGACCCTTACTCCAAAGTTTGTGGTTTGCATAACGAATTGATTTGATTGATGTGTGAATGGCGTGGGCCTTCACTAGACCGGGGATAAGGCTAGGCCTTGTCCCGTTTCTAGTATCGTGCCGTTATGCCGCCGAAATTTTCTAAAATAAGTTAGAAAAATAAAATTAGCATTTTATTTAACGAATGAACTGAATATAAATTCATATGTTAAAATAAAATGTGTTATCGTTAAAAATATAATTTTTAACGTGAATGTGAATAAATAAATATTCATTTACAAACCAGACGGTTTGTTTATGTACACCTATTTGAATGACGTTGATTGGGTCGATAAATTTTACACATCGCCTAACTGCACAAATAAAATATGTGTTTGATTGTTTGAAACCCCACACGGGTGTTAGGATGAAATTTGAAGTTCACTCATCCTGATTTATTAAATATGTCGATCGATTGATTGACAAGCTGCTATAAGCGTTAAATGTCTATATTTGATGCTTATACAGTGTAGTGCACTTTGGTTGATGGTTGATTATTCATCGTTGTTGATATATACATGTGTTGTAGAAAATCCATATAATTAACATTATATGGTAATTGATTGGGCCTCATTCCAGTTTCGAGAAAAATAGAAATATTTGAAATAGAAATATTTGAAATAGAAATATTTAAAATAGAAATATTTGAAATAGAAATATTTGAAATAGAAATATTTGAAATAGAAATATTTGAAATAGAAATATTTGAAATAGAAATATTTGAAATAGAAATATTTGAAATAGAAATATTTGAAATAGAATATTTGAAAATAGAAATATGTGAAGCCGTGAGGATTAGATTGACGCCATTTTGACGTGAACGATATTTATATCGATTTTATTCATTTTAAAATGAATATTGAAACGTGATTTCGAAATCGAATATTTTGAAATGAATTGAATTGAAAACGATTTCGAAATGAATTGAATTGAAAACGATTTCGAAATGAATTGAATTGAAAACGATTTCGAAATGAATTGAATTGAAAACGATTTCGAAATGAATTGAATTGAAAACGATTTCGAAATGAATTGAATTGAAAACGATTTCGAAATGAATTGAATTGAAAACGATTTCGAAATGAATTGAATTGAAAACGATTTCGAAATGAATTGAATTGAAAACGATTTCGAAATGAATTGAATTGAAAACGATTTCGAAATAAATTGAATTGAAAACGATTTCGAAATAAATTGAATTGAAAACGATTTCGAAATGAATTGAATTGAAAACGATTTCGAAATAAATTGAATTGAAAACGATTTCGAAATGAATTGAATTGAAAACGATTTCGAAATAAATTGAATTGAAAACGATTTCGAAATGAATTGAAAACGAATTCAAATTGAATTGAAAGCGATTTCGAAATAAATTGAATTGAAAACGATTTCGAATTGAATTGAATTGAAAACGATTTCGAAATGAATTGAATTGAAAACGATTTCGAAATGAATTGAATTGAAAACGATTTCGAAATGAATTGAATTTTAAAACGATTTCGAAATGAATTGAATTGAAAACGAATTCAAATGGAATTGAAAGCGAATTGAAATGAATTCAAATTGAATTGAAATTTGAATTGAATAGAAATGAATTTTGAAACGAATTTATAAAGAAGAATTCAATTTTGATTTGAATTGAAAAGGAAGTTGAAATTGCTTTTGAAACGAATTTAAAACCATTTATATAATTCGTTTTAAATAGTAATCGACGAAATATATATTATATATATTATATATATAATATAATGGCCTGAATAGAACGCGCCGCGCCGCGGCAGTTCGTGAATTTCGATCATTTGTTTCAAACGGACATTGCGGGAGATCCGACCGTCGGATTCTCCTAAAACCGGAACCGTTGGGTTCGTATCGAAAAGAGCTTTCTAATGAACGTTAGAAATTTGAAATCTAACGGTTGGATTTGGAGATACGTCCAAATCAAATTCGAAAAAGGTCGCTGTAAGTGCAGTTCGATGGCCGTTAATGGAAATCGACTGTACGGGCCTTGATAAAATTATTAAAAATAGTAATAATTTGTGTAAAATCATAAGAAATGATTTGTGAAAGTTTGGGATGAAAAACTCCATATTTGAAAAGATAAAAATAGATTTTTATCGTAATGAACTAGTTTTGAACTAGAATTATAATTCTATTTATTTTTAAATAAATAAATTGAATTTGAAATGGTTTTGAAAATAACCAAAATTTCCAATGATTGCATTGGAGTGGATTTGAATCGAAATTGTCTTCGGAATATTTCGATGTTGGAATTCGTGATATTACAGGTGTTGTTATGGAAATTTGAAAGATATATATGTATATCGTTATTTCCAATACGACATTTGTTAATCGTAGAATTTGATATTGAATATAGGCCGATATAGTTTCTATTCAGAGCCTTGTATTGAATATCGAATGTGATTTGGGTTTGTCGTGAATGGTGTCTTCACTAACACTGTTCTTGAACCCAGTTGAGAAAAGATTAAATCTTTTTATTTAGATTTAATGAAGTGTACCAATTAAATGATATTTAATTGGAATTGAATGGATATTGATTTTTGGGTTTATCGTGAACAGTGTTTTAAATAACACTTGTTCTTTAACCCGATAATTAATGGGATGTGACTTTGGGTTTATCGTGAACCGTGTTTTAAATGACACTGATTCTTTAACCCAGTCACAGATTAAAACTAAGTGGAGTTTTAATGAATCTTTAATTAGATTGAAAAGATCGAGAATGGAGTATCACCAGTTTTGCTCCAGGCGATAGTTAAATCTTTAATTAGATTTGAATGTGAAATTTAGAAACTAACTGGCGGTTAGCCAAGCAGAATGGTTTTCTGGATATTGATCTGATGTTGGTTTCGGCCTTCGGGGTTAATATTTGGGGAATTATTCTCTTGATTAATTTACGGTTAGTGACTAATGAATTGGAATGAGGCGTATGTTGTGTTTGTGTAACACTTTTATAATATATACGCGAGTTATTCGGAAAGACCGGGTTTATCCCATTCTGAATAACTGATACGACGATAAGTCGAAGATGAAGACGATGGTCGAAGACCGGAAGTCTTCACGTCGTTTGGGTGATAACTGATGATCTTGATTGGGCTGTACACCCAAGAAGATGGAAACAGTTAGTGATCGTCCAGACGTACTTGGAGATCGATGGATATGCGGGGTACTAGGTGCCTCCGGTTTCGTTCAGACCCAGAACGGACTTGTAAATGGACTGTGTGTCTGACATCGGATTTCATTCTGTGTGACTGATATCGGTTGCATAGGATGGCTTGCCTGTGTGGCATGCTAAGATGCAAATGATCGAGGCTTCTGTTGAAAAGCAAAGTCTTGTGGTGATGATCAAAGCACGGCCTTTGTGGCGTAGCTTTGTGTAACGTTTACCTCGCGTGTTTCACACCCGGTATGAACCAAAAACGGGAGACGGACCTCAGGGAGGGCATGCGTTTCTTTCTAGCTAGAAGTGGCGTCAGTGGTTTTACACGCCCTGACGAGTTTGACTTATGTGGTTGTTGCTGTTGCGAGGCGCCTCGGTTATATCGGTTTCGGCCGAATGCATTCTGGTCGGCTGACGGACCAGACTTACACCCCATAGGGTGGGGAGACGTATTGTTCAGGCATAATAATCCACTCCGTGTGGACCGGCCCTGACGATCCAAGGCTTGCCTGCGCGCTTGCCTGAGACATGGGCTAGATTGTCTCGAATCGGTTGAGGACTATCTTTTGCCTCGGTTCATAGATGGAAACCCAATTTCCAAATACGAGACTTTGCGGTTTTGATTGTATATCCTATATATGGCGACATAGTGGGATGGGGCGCTCATGCCGCCTATGATTGATACTTATGATTTGAAGTGTTTTATATACTATGCACTTATAATAGTATCAAATGATTTGTTTTAAACGTATCAAGCATTCTTTGGCTGTTATAAGGGAAAACCCTATCCTCGACTGCGTTGCATTGTGTGATGGGACCTGGGTCTTATAACAGCTTCATTTTTCTTTATTTAGCATTGCGCTGTTGGTTTTATGCACTGGTATTCTTGGGAGGAAACCCGTTCCGTGTTATACGGCGTGGTCCCTTGATTTACCTAATGATTTGAAATAAAGATTAATAACTGTTTTAGTTCTCACACCAGTCACATGACTGACCTGGAGTTTATTGTTTTAACCTAAACTCTGGGTGCCCCTATTTTCGACACGGGCAGCTAGTAGTTTTGGTTTTGCAGATTTATATTCACAGGATCCTGGTTTACAGCTGGAACGATATCCGGAAAGCTTTGTATCCGTATATCTCATTCTAGTTGTGTATTGTATTATTTTCCGCTGCTATGTATTTAAATGTAATTTAAATCTCTGATATTTCTGTGTAATATTCATTTATACTCTGTATATTCTTGTAATCTGATGCATTGTTGTAATATACAATGAAACGTTCTTCTGTATGCGTTCTGCTGTGGTTTGTTCTCGAACTATCCGACGCTTTCCTTTACGGGGAGGTTGCGGGTCGTTACATTTGGTATCAGAGCTTTGGTTTACAAAGCTAGAGAACAAGACACATTAGAACCATACGGAAGAATTCATCAGATATTGGATTAGTAATATCCAATGAGAATGACTCGTTAGAGATGGGATCAGTAGTGTCCTAGAACGAGTGTGAAGAGTAAATTTTTAAAGTGAAAACAAATTTTGTTTTGAAAATTTAAATCAATTATTCGTATTGGATTATTTATTTATATTGATGTGGACAATCCAGTATATATAGATTTTGCATATACGTCTGATCCGCGTGTATTCGAAGTTTTAATATACTGGATAGATATAGAATCACACTCTAGTCGCCCGGAGAAGGTACTGATGATAGCACGTGCATCATCAGTATTTATGTTCGTGTTTCGAAGGTGTGATATCTATATATTTCCATTAGACTGGTGTGAGAACCAAAACTTATATAGTTAGGAACACATTGTTGTGAATTGGTATCAAAAACATGATTTTTTGTATATGTATCAAAATTATGAATTTGAAATTCTAATTCACTAATTGATTGATGTTTGTGTTGTTTGTTTAGTTGTTTGCTAATTTTGAACCATTAGCCTAATTGAACCCAATATTGAATTGTATTGAGAATTAGTTGCATTTGCTTGCATATACATATATATCATTGAACAGGTCATAGCAAGGAGGCTAGAGCAGAGAATAAAATTTGTTTGCCTGACAAATAGGTACATGTTTACTACATAATTTCCTGTTTTGTTTGGGTGATGATGATTTTGTGGGCCTATTGGCTAGCCGCTTGGCTTTTTCTTTTTCTTTTTGAGATCTGAAGGACCGGGGAAGCTATTTGAAATTCCCCGATGCTCCCGGTGCAGGGGAGGTTATGGCGAAATTTTTCGAAAATTTAGGGTGTTAGCCAAATTTTTGAAATTTTGAAAATTCTCAGAAACTGAAGAGTTAGAGAATGGAAGCCAGATCGAGCGTAGAGTTGAATTATCAAACCACTTTCGACTTTGTTCCTTTTCGGGGACGAAAAGTTTTAAGTGGGGGAGATTGTAACAACCCGTAAATTCTGGGCCAGTTTAAAATTTTTATTTTGGCAATTTTAGTGAATTTTGATTATTTAAAATGAATTATTTTAAATAATATCGACGAGAAATTTATTTAGAATATAAATCGAACGTATATATTATACGCGTCGTCGTTAGAATATAAATATTTATATATAATTATAAAAGGAATTGAAAATGGCGCGGTAGTTCGAAAATTCGATTTCTAATTTCAAATGAATATACAGAATTCAATATAAGTCAGAATTGAACGAAACAAGAAATATTTGAATCTGTATAACTATATCTTTGTAACGAAGTTAACAAACTGAGATTTCATCTTAGAAATGATAAGATATGTCCAGTTGAAAATTAGAAATAGTCGCTGTGGAATTTATATATATTTTAATATAATATATGGCCCTTAAAAATAGCCATTTTGCAAACGACCTCGGATTTCGACGAAACCAGTTTTGTTGGATTCGCAGTGTAAAGTTATTGCTAGATTCCAAATTTCATAATTTTTCGAATCAATATGTGAGCGTGGCAAAGGAAAACGCGTTTGACCAGTTTCAGTTGATTTTAATCGACTGGAAATTGGCCATTTTTCAAACAGTCTCAGAATTCGACGAAACTAGTTTTGTTAGGACCGTATCGTCAATACGAAGCTAGAAAATATTTTTCTGCAATTTATAGAGTTATTATGTGACCCCGGTAATTTGAAATGTACGTTTAAAATTCAATATAGTGATTTAAATGTAAATTTAACGGGAACTGATTCAAACGGTCGAATCAGCTTACGATACATATCCCATTGTGTTCGGAATGGGGGTAATTCGCTATGGACGACAGGCGGTGGGCCTCGTTTCGAGGTCTTAGGTAAAAGTCAACTTTATGCAATTAAATTAATAAAAAAAAAAAAAATATCTTTCTCTTTTATCCTCCAGGCCCCCCCCCCCCCCCCGTTCAAAAAATTAAATTTCAGAATAAAAAAAAAAAGAGGGCGGAGCCCTAAAACCGCTCGACGGAGCCACATCGCGCGAGGCGCTGCTCCCCCCATCTCCGACAACTCCTCCGCCGCCCTCTCAGGTGAACCCCCCCTCGTGAAAACAACCGAGCGCCTCCCCTTGAAGCCCTCGACGCCGACGAAGAAGCCGCGCCACCCCCCCCCCCTCGAAGCAGCCCCTCCTGCCACCACCGATCGAAGACCCAAGCCGCCGACGAACTGCGAAGACCTCCCCCCCCCTCTCAGTAAGAATTTCTGTTTATTTTATTATTATTATTTTTTTTTTATTTTTTTTAAAAACCGATTTTAATAATGATTTTGTTTTAAAAATAAAAACTGAAAATGTTTAAAAGTAAAAAACTAAATATTTTTAAAGGTATAAAACTGAATATTTTTAAAAGGAATTTTTAAAAGTAATAAAACAGGAATTTTTAAAAAGTATTAAAAACTGGAATTTTTAAAAGCATTTTAAAAACCTGAATTTTAAAACATAGAAAAAAAAACTGATTTATTTATAAAGTATTAAAAACTGAAATTTTTATAAAGTATAAAACTGGATTTTTTTTATAAAGTATTAAAACTGAATTTTTTTTAGAAATAAAAACTGGTTTTTGAAATAAAGGATAAAAACTGAATTTTATAAAAAAAAAAAATAAAAACTGATTTAGTTTTAAAGGTAAAAGCTTTAACATGGGAAGAAAGGTTTGAACTTTCAAGCAAAGTAAAAATCATATTTTTATATGGTGAAAGCAAAAGTAAAAATCATATTTTTATGTGTTGAAAGTCGAAATAAAAATCATATTTTTATATGTTGAAAGTCAAAGTAAAAATCATATTTTTATATATTGAATAGCGAAGTCAAAATTCGATTTTTACATATTGAGTAGCATAGTAAAAATTCTATTTTTACATATGTAGAGGATACGGGCGAAAGCGACAATAGGCGAAGATTTCTATTAAGAAGAGCCGTGGAGCTAGGATAGCTATAAGTGAGAATTTCTCACCTTTCAATTTATTTTTCTAGTTATATATATACTAGGATGCAGACGGTGCTTAGTAGCACCCGACACCCGTCCACAGACCATGGACTTGTTTGTTTGACTGTTTGGTGATTGATTGTGATATTGGTTTGAATGTGGTTTGTGGTGTGAAAAATCGAATCGATAAATTGGTTAGGATTAGACGTGCGCCGTTATAAGGCGAAGGAGTAAGGCTAGGTTAGACCCTTACTCCAAAGTTTGTGGTTTGCATAACGAATTGATTTGATTGATGTGTGAATGGCGTGGGCCTTCACTAGACCGGGGATAAGGCTAGGCCTTGTCCCGTTTCTAGTATCGTGCCGTTATGCCGCCGAAATTTTCTAAAATAAGTTAGAAAAATAAAATTAGCATTTTATTTAACGAATGAACTGAATATAAATTCATATGTTAAAATAAAATGTGTTATCGTTAAAAATATAATTTTTAACGTGAATGTGAATAAATAAATATTCATTTACAAACCAGACGGTTTGTTTATGTACACCTATTTGAATGACGTTGATTGGGTCGATAAATTTTACACATCGCCTAACTGCACAAATAAAATATGTGTTTGATTGTTTGAAACCCCACACGGGTGTTAGGATGAAATTTGAAGTTCACTCATCCTGATTTATTAAATATGTCGATCGATTGATTGACAAGCTGCTATAAGCGTTAAATGTCTATATTTGATGCTTATACAGTGTAGTGCACTTTGGTTGATGGTTGATTATTCATCGTTGTTGATATATACATGTGTTGTAGAAAATCCATATAATTAACATTATATGGTAATTGATTGGGCCTCATTCCAGTTTCGAGAAAAATAGAAATATTTGAAATAGAAATATTTGAAATAGAAATATTTAAAATAGAAATATTTGAAATAGAAATATTTGAAATAGAAATATTTGAAATAGAAATATTTGAAATAGAAATATTTGAAATAGAAATATTTGAAATAGAAATATTTGAAATAGAAATATTTGAAATAGAATATTTGAAAATAGAAATATGTGAAGCCGTGAGGATTAGATTGACGCCATTTTGACGTGAACGATATTTATATCGATTTTATTCATTTTAAAATGAATATTGAAACGTGATTTCGAAATCGAATATTTTGAAATGAATTGAATTGAAAACGATTTCGAAATGAATTGAATTGAAAACGATTTCGAAATGAATTGAATTGAAAACGATTTCGAAATGAATTGAATTGAAAACGATTTCGAAATGAATTGAATTGAAAACGATTTCGAAATGAATTGAATTGAAAACGATTTCGAAATGAATTGAATTGAAAACGATTTCGAAATGAATTGAATTGAAAACGATTTCGAAATGAATTGAATTGAAAACGATTTCGAAATGAATTGAATTGAAAACGATTTCGAAATAAATTGAATTGAAAACGATTTCGAAATAAATTGAATTGAAAACGATTTCGAAATGAATTGAATTGAAAACGATTTCGAAATAAATTGAATTGAAAACGATTTCGAAATGAATTGAATTGAAAACGATTTCGAAATAAATTGAATTGAAAACGATTTCGAAATGAATTGAAAACGAATTCAAATTGAATTGAAAGCGATTTCGAAATAAATTGAATTGAAAACGATTTCGAATTGAATTGAATTGAAAACGATTTCGAAATGAATTGAATTGAAAACGATTTCGAAATGAATTGAATTGAAAACGATTTCGAAATGAATTGAATTTTAAAACGATTTCGAAATGAATTGAATTGAAAACGAATTCAAATGGAATTGAAAGCGAATTGAAATGAATTCAAATTGAATTGAAATTTGAATTGAATAGAAATGAATTTTGAAACGAATTTATAAAGAAGAATTCAATTTTGATTTGAATTGAAAAGGAAGTTGAAATTGCTTTTGAAACGAATTTAAAACCATTTATATAATTCGTTTTAAATAGTAATCGACGAAATATATATTATATATATTATATATATAATATAATGGCCTGAATAGAACGCGCCGCGCCGCGGCAGTTCGTGAATTTCGATCATTTGTTTCAAACGGACATTGCGGGAGATCCGACCGTCGGATTCTCCTAAAACCGGAACCGTTGGGTTCGTATCGAAAAGAGCTTTCTAATGAACGTTAGAAATTTGAAATCTAACGGTTGGATTTGGAGATACGTCCAAATCAAATTCGAAAAAGGTCGCTGTAAGTGCAGTTCGATGGCCGTTAATGGAAATCGACTGTACGGGCCTTGATAAAATTATTAAAAATAGTAATAATTTGTGTAAAATCATAAGAAATGATTTGTGAAAGTTTGGGATGAAAAACTCCATATTTGAAAAGATAAAAATAGATTTTTATCGTAATGAACTAGTTTTGAACTAGAATTATAATTCTATTTATTTTTAAATAAATAAATTGAATTTGAAATGGTTTTGAAAATAACCAAAATTTCCAATGATTGCATTGGAGTGGATTTGAATCGAAATTGTCTTCGGAATATTTCGATGTTGGAATTCGTGATATTACAGGTGTTGTTATGGAAATTTGAAAGATATATATGTATATCGTTATTTCCAATACGACATTTGTTAATCGTAGAATTTGATATTGAATATAGGCCGATATAGTTTCTATTCAGAGCCTTGTATTGAATATCGAATGTGATTTGGGTTTGTCGTGAATGGTGTCTTCACTAACACTGTTCTTGAACCCAGTTGAGAAAAGATTAAATCTTTTTATTTAGATTTAATGAAGTGTACCAATTAAATGATATTTAATTGGAATTGAATGGATATTGATTTTTGGGTTTATCGTGAACAGTGTTTTAAATAACACTTGTTCTTTAACCCGATAATTAATGGGATGTGACTTTGGGTTTATCGTGAACCGTGTTTTAAATGACACTGATTCTTTAACCCAGTCACAGATTAAAACTAAGTGGAGTTTTAATGAATCTTTAATTAGATTGAAAAGATCGAGAATGGAGTATCACCAGTTTTGCTCCAGGCGATAGTTAAATCTTTAATTAGATTTGAATGTGAAATTTAGAAACTAACTGGCGGTTAGCCAAGCAGAATGGTTTTCTGGATATTGATCTGATGTTGGTTTCGGCCTTCGGGGTTAATATTTGGGGAATTATTCTCTTGATTAATTTACGGTTAGTGACTAATGAATTGGAATGAGGCGTATGTTGTGTTTGTGTAACACTTTTATAATATATACGCGAGTTATTCGGAAAGACCGGGTTTATCCCATTCTGAATAACTGATACGACGATAAGTCGAAGATGAAGACGATGGTCGAAGACCGGAAGTCTTCACGTCGTTTGGGTGATAACTGATGATCTTGATTGGGCTGTACACCCAAGAAGATGGAAACAGTTAGTGATCGTCCAGACGTACTTGGAGATCGATGGATATGCGGGGTACTAGGTGCCTCCGGTTTCGTTCAGACCCAGAACGGACTTGTAAATGGACTGTGTGTCTGACATCGGATTTCATTCTGTGTGACTGATATCGGTTGCATAGGATGGCTTGCCTGTGTGGCATGCTAAGATGCAAATGATCGAGGCTTCTGTTGAAAAGCAAAGTCTTGTGGTGATGATCAAAGCACGGCCTTTGTGGCGTAGCTTTGTGTAACGTTTACCTCGCGTGTTTCACACCCGGTATGAACCAAAAACGGGAGACGGACCTCAGGGAGGGCATGCGTTTCTTTCTAGCTAGAAGTGGCGTCAGTGGTTTTACACGCCCTGACGAGTTTGACTTATGTGGTTGTTGCTGTTGCGAGGCGCCTCGGTTATATCGGTTTCGGCCGAATGCATTCTGGTCGGCTGACGGACCAGACTTACACCCCATAGGGTGGGGAGACGTATTGTTCAGGCATAATAATCCACTCCGTGTGGACCGGCCCTGACGATCCAAGGCTTGCCTGCGCGCTTGCCTGAGACATGGGCTAGATTGTCTCGAATCGGTTGAGGACTATCTTTTGCCTCGGTTCATAGATGGAAACCCAATTTCCAAATACGAGACTTTGCGGTTTTGATTGTATATCCTATATATGGCGACATAGTGGGATGGGGCGCTCATGCCGCCTATGATTGATACTTATGATTTGAAGTGTTTTATATACTATGCACTTATAATAGTATCAAATGATTTGTTTTAAACGTATCAAGCATTCTTTGGCTGTTATAAGGGAAAACCCTATCCTCGACTGCGTTGCATTGTGTGATGGGACCTGGGTCTTATAACAGCTTCATTTTTCTTTATTTAGCATTGCGCTGTTGGTTTTATGCACTGGTATTCTTGGGAGGAAACCCGTTCCGTGTTATACGGCGTGGTCCCTTGATTTACCTAATGATTTGAAATAAAGATTAATAACTGTTTTAGTTCTCACACCAGTCACATGACTGACCTGGAGTTTATTGTTTTAACCTAAACTCTGGGTGCCCCTATTTTCGACACGGGCAGCTAGTAGTTTTGGTTTTGCAGATTTATATTCACAGGATCCTGGTTTACAGCTGGAACGATATCCGGAAAGCTTTGTATCCGTATATCTCATTCTAGTTGTGTATTGTATTATTTTCCGCTGCTATGTATTTAAATGTAATTTAAATCTCTGATATTTCTGTGTAATATTCATTTATACTCTGTATATTCTTGTAATCTGATGCATTGTTGTAATATACAATGAAACGTTCTTCTGTATGCGTTCTGCTGTGGTTTGTTCTCGAACTATCCGACGCTTTCCTTTACGGGGAGGTTGCGGGTCGTTACATAACCTTGCTGTCGTGGCAACTGGGTGAGAGTAAAGGTGGTAATATGGATAGGTGTGATGCTTTGAGGATGGCTGAAGCTTCTAAAAGAGGGGAGAGGAGCGGATGCCTTTTAAGGTGAGAGAAGTGAAGCATGCAAAGGGGAGGTGCAATCTGGGTAGCCTTGGTGTATGACGGTGGACTGGGATGCTAAGGGAAGGGGAGGTCTCTAATTGAGTGTGATGGATGGGTGGTGGACTGGCGATGGCCGCGGTGGAAGGGAGAGTGGGTACGGTGAGCTTTAAAGGCTGCAAAGAGGAAGATGACGCAACTGAAAGGCTGAAGTTGATGGTGGTGATGCGCAGAGACGTCGGAGGGGGTGTAGACAGTTGCGGTGACGGCTTTTGGGAGGCTAGAATGGGGAGAACAGAACATGGAAAGGGGAAAATGGGGGTGCTGTGAAAGTTTTGAAGACGGTGAATTGTTGAGGGGAGGAAAAGCAAGTCGAACACGTGTGTAGCATGCAACGATAATCTTTCCAGGTGTCCTAGCTTTCAAAATAAAAATTAAATAAATAAAGAATACATACACGTCCTATTTGAGCTGAGTCTCGTATCTCCTTAAAGACTTTGATTGTCTAATGTGTTATTTTTAGTTTTATTAGAAATTTGTACACCGAAGAATTCCTTCCAGATTCCCATTGTTTCTTAATGATTGATAACCAACCCCAGCAAACTAACCATATAATCACGTACAACAATGTGCTACGATCCCAAAATGGCAATAAAGTAAACCGGTTGGTTAATTCTATATAGTGTCAAAAGGACCATGGTTACCCTAAAATACACTAGAAAAATATATGCTTATTTTCCAAAATAAAAATTACAGTAAAATTTTTTAAAATATTTTAAGATAGCGCGTTCAAAAATTGAACGATTATTTTAAACCAATATTTAATTATAATTTATTTTCTAATTTGATCATTTCAACAACAATACGACAAACCATTTACCGTTTTACCAAAACAAACATTGCTTTATCTAAATTAATGTGTAATAACCCGGAAATCCAAGCCAATTTAAAAATTTTATTTTTGGCAATTTTAGTGAATTTTGAATATTTAAAATGAATTATTTTAAATAATAACAACGAGAAATTTATTTTGAATAGAAATAGAACGTATATATTTATATAGATCGTCGTTAGAATATAAATATTTATTTTTAATTATAAAAGGAATTGAAAATGGCGCGATAGTTTGAAAATTCGATTTTAAACTTTGAATGATTATACAGAATTCAAAATAAACCGGATTTTAGCGAAACCAAAAATATTAGAATCTATTTGAGAATATCTTTCCAACGAATCCGAAAAATCGAAATTTCATTGCGGGGATAAAAAGTTATGCCCAGTTGAAATTTCAGAATAGTCGCTATGGAATTTTGGCCCTTAAAAATGGATATTTTGCAAACGACCTCGGTTTTCGACGAAACCACTTTTGTTGGATCCGGGATGTCTAGTTATTACTAGATTCCAAAATTCATAATTTTTTGAATCAATATGTGAGTGTGGCAAAGGAAAACGCGTTTGACCAGTTTCAGTTAATTTTAATCGACTGGAAAATGGCCATTTTTCAAACGGTCTCGGAATTTGATGAAATTAGTTTTGTTACGACCGTATCGTCAATACGAGGCTTGAAATAATTTTTCTGGAATTTTTCGAGTTAGTATGTTACCCCAGTAAATTGAAATGTGCGTTCAAAATTAATATATAGATTTATATTTTGATTTTGACGGAAACTGATCAAAACAATCGAATTGGCCTACGTAACATATCCCATTGTGTTCAGAATGGGGGTAATTAGCTAGGAGCGATAGTCGGTGGGTTTCGTTTGGACTTCGAAATAAAAGTCAACTTATTGTGGATTAAAAAGAAACTAAAAAAATATTCACTTGGACCCCCCATTACATTTTCCCCAAAACCACCATCAAACTCAAAAAGAAAATCGCGCCTCCCATTTATCAGCCCGTCGCCTCCCTTGCTGGCCGCGCCACCGCCGCCATCGGGCCCCACCGTCGCGCCTAGGGATGCCACACCCCCTGAGCCCGACACCGACCCTTCCTCCACCCCTATCTCCTCCTCCACGTAAAAACCCACGCCCCGGCCAATTAAATGCCTCCGCCGCCACTAACAGGGCCAACGTCGCCTCCCCTTGGCTCCAGCACCCCTGCGCCGCCTCCCGTTCACCTCAGACCGACCAGGTGGGCCCCCTTCTCCTCCTTCTTCTCCAAACAGCCCAAGCGCCCCCTGAAACCCTAGCCGACCGCCACAGTCCCCTCTCCACTTCGATCCACGGGCCACCAGTCCAACACGAGCAAAGACAAACCTCCTCCGATTCTCTAGCTCGAGATCGACATAAGATGGTGAGATTTTAATTTCAGATTTTTAAATTATAGAAAGCTATAATCTTTCATATGCTAGTGGCGTTATGTAAATATAAAGATGAGATTTTTATGAATATAAAGGTGAGATCTTTATACATGTAGCGATATAAAAATATAATCTTTTATGTACATGTAGTTATATAAAAATATGATTTTTATATATTTGAAGTGGCGATAAAAATACGATCTTTATATTGTTTAGGTAGAAATAAAAATTCAATTTTTATATATATGAAGTGAAAGTAAAGATTCGATCTTTTTAGATATATAGGAAGTGGCATTGTTAAGAATATAAATTTTAACATATACCGCGTGAAACAGATCTCGTTGGAAACACGGCGAAGATTTTCTACATATGAAGAGTCCTGGCGTTTGGTTAAGCTTAAAGGTGAGAACTCCTCACTAAAATTTTCTATTCAGTTATTTATTTTATAACTGCATATATAAACTGCTCCCCGTCATCCACAGACCATGGACGACTTTTGTGATTGTTTGTGTTGTGAAAATTGACTGTGGGTTGTGATGTAAAATATACAATCATGTGTTGAAATAAAATATATATTCATGTGTTGAAATAAAATATATATTCATGTGTTGAAATAAAATATATATTCAGGTGTTGAAATAAAATATATATTCATGTGTTGAAATCAAATATTTCTTCATGTGTTGAAATAAAATATATATTCATTTACAAATCGAACGATTTGTTTATGTACACCGATTTGACTGATATTGATTGGGACGATAAATTTTACACATCGTCCAACTGCACAAATAAAATCTGTGTTTGATTGTTAGAAACCAAACACGGGTGTTGGGATGAAATTGGACATACACTAATCCCAATAATTAGCTGTATGTCGATCGATTGATTGACAGTCTGTTATAAGCGTTGAATATTTATATTTGATGCTTATACAGTGTAGAATGCACTCTGGATGATGGTTGATTATTTATCATTGCTATTATATACATGTGTTGTATGGAATCCATATAATTAACGTTATATGGTAATTGATTGGTGTAACATCCCAGAATTTTAACTAAGTTGATTTGAATTTTTACTATACAATTTTGGATTTTCTGAATATAAATTGATTTTTTTTATAAGGTTTGAATATGATTTTTTATTTTTATTAAGTATCTTGTTTTACTTTATATTATATTTAGAAAACCTTATTTTAAAAAAAAGTTATGTTTAATTTATAAGATTTTATGTTAAGAATGATATTTTCTGATTTTGATAATATTGATTTGTAAAATATGAATTTGGTAGAGGATATTTTTTTTTAAAGATTTCACCCGAATGATTTTTAATTTTTAATATCAATAAGTAAAATAATTTACAATGATGTTTATAAAATTATATAAGGATTGTTAAGTATTTATTTTTAACCATTTTTGTATAAATTTTTGGTAAAGTATATATATATATATATTTGATGAATAATATAGATAAATATTTTTGGAATATTAACAAGTTATAAACATTCTTGATAAAACTTTAAGGTAATATATTAGCTACACTTGTAAGCTTGGGAAAGTGGATACATTCATAAGTGTTATAACTTATGTTGCTAATATAAATAAATTAATTAAAGCTTAGATGATTAGGTTTCCACCTTAGTTGTCATGATGCATGAAGTTATTCATGTTGTAGAGCCATGTAGCATGTATGTGTAATACATGCATGAAGTTTGGATATGATAAGGACATGTGTCCATGAGGAAATTTACCCTTTTACCCTTTGTAATCCCCTATATAAGGAGTGCCTAAGCTCCATTTTCCTCCACACTTCATCCATTAATCACTTCAGATGAATTCCTCACGTCATTTTCTTTTTGCTTTGTTTTTAAAACTTCTTGTACATAAAAATGTACATTTTTCTTCATTCAAAAATCAATATCTCCCAATCCGTTCAGTTTTAGCCAAAATGATATGCACGAATGTTGTTCCATCATCGTTTCCGATTTAGAAAAAAAAACGGATCGAGTTTTCGTTGAGAGTAAGAGAATTATCAATCAAAAACAGAAAATGACCAAGAATGTGTTCAAAACTTCAAAAAATCAAATCTCTCAATCCGAGAAGAATGGAGCGATGGCGTCAACACCGTTGCGATCAGCGAGGAACATAGTATTTTTGGTGTGAATTTGAGGAGTTTTCGTGTCGATCATTTGAATTGTTCAAAATTAGGTTCTGAGTTCATCGATGGAGGAAGCAACGGTTGGCGAATCGGAGAATGGTGTGGTGATGAGGGAAGAGAGGGCTTCAATGTGGTGTAATTTGGTGAGTTTCGGGGAAAATTTATGTCGATCTTTTTAGTTGTAGAGTGCGTTCCTGTTGCCTTCCAGGTCTCGGCCATGATGGATCGCTTTACAATGTACGGGACCGAAATCACGGTGGTTTGGTGCATTTGGGTGAGGATGTGAAGAGAATTTCGTTGGTGAAGTCAGTTTGTGGTTCGATGGAAGATTTGAGCATGCACCGTGTACAAGGCGTGCACGTTTTGGGTTCCATGAAAGAGCTCATGTGTGGAAGAAGGAGGAAGAAGAAGAAGAAGCTCATGCGGGTTGGGTTTTTGACAATTGGGCTTTGGGCCGATTGCTTGGGTATGTTTTATTTTCGTTTTTATTTAAGTTATTCTTGTTCAAACTTTAAACACCCATATCTCATTCGTTTTAAACCCGATTCGCTCGCCGTCAGAAGCGTTAGAATCGTATCTGAAAATAGAACGTAGTGATTTATAAATTTGATAATTTTTATTAAGTATAAATTTAAATAAAAATAAATAAATTGAATATCCTTATATATATAATTATATATAGTGAGCGTCGTTAATAATTCAAAATTCAATATAAAAATCAGCAGAAAAATCACCAGCTGCTGATGAGAATGGATTGAAAGAAATACGGGTGACGATGGCGGTGTTCGTTAGTCTGTTCATCTTGGTAATGAAGATGTTGGAGCTACTGGTGAGAACTCCTAATTTAGATTATTTATTTAAATTTGTTAATTATATTTAGCTGAGATTATTTACAATTAGTTAATAATTGTGTGATGGATGTTGATGTTTGAATGGTTGCTCATGTAAGTAGATAATACACTAAACACTGGTAAGCGTTATTGACCGTAACGCTTGTGCACAGTTAAAATGTTTGTTTGTGATGAAGGAATTCGTATCCATCTGATCATATTGTTCATTGGATAAAAATGATTGCATTGCATGATATTACACACACACACACCCCGTGGTTGTGGAAATATATGGGTGATCGATTTAAAATCTTCTTCCTATATATGATTTTATTCAATTATTAAATAATATTTAAATTGTTAATTTTGAATTAAATATTTACTTTTTAAAATATTGAATTAGGATCAGAAAATGATTTGAATTATGTATGGATTTTGTATAACGATCTTTATATTTATCTGATACTAGTTTTGGTAAAATATTATTTTCAATTTAAGTTCGAAATGAGATTTTGACATTTGAATATGGTTTTATATATATTAACGATGTCTCTTTATAATAACAATATAATATACACCAGAACGTTCTAGGATGACAGAGAGGATAATGTCTAGGCTTGGGTTTGGAAATAAAGTTTCCTGCTCTCCCTGGCTATCCCTAACTGATCCGACGAATGAGATGGTTAATTTGAAGTTATTTGAATTTAGAAATAAATTGGATTTTTAATTTAATATTTAATTAAGTAGAAAATAAAAGTTGAATTTTGAACATGAGATAATTTGGGAAGTCAATGTAAATTACCTTAAATTATTTTTTTTAAAGGTATTTTGAAGTACTAAAGAATAATTTTATTTGCGGTCAAAGTATATCTTGTCGCACAACGGCATTTCGTGTATTTTAGATGCAAACTTTAAACGCTTATAATTTTTGTAACTTAAATCAGATTTCCACGAAACGAAAAATGGTTGATTTTCATCAACAAGAGCTTTCAAATGAGTGAAAACAGATTTTAATTTCGACTTATAATTTTTAGGTTATGTTTAAAATAATTTAGAAAAGGTTGCTATAAATGGAGTTAGTTAACTATAATTATAAATGGCCGCTATAAATTATTTAAAAATATGGGAAAAATTTGTAAAATCATTACAAATTATGAAAAGGTGTTTTGAATTGTAAAGTTTAAGTTTTGGCTAAGATAAATGATATTTTGATCAAAATAGTTAAGGTAACTGTTTTGTAACGCTTTTGTAACACTTTTGAAATGCTATTGTAACGCTTCCTTCAAAAATAATCTATTTTGAAGTTTTTAACCTGCAAACTATTTTCTGAACTATAAGTAATCATTTTTAAATGATTGGTGGAATGTTTTCAAAAGTTCAAAAGTATTGGAAATACTTTATATGGAATTTAAATTGATTTATTTAATATTAAAACGTGTTTTTAAAATTTGGATATGGTTGGAGATAAATCTTCGGATGTTTAATATTAATTTGGTAGATGAAAACTATTATTATTTGAGGAATTTAAAAGGTAACTCACCATTATTCCGCTTATAATATGAGTTGGATACGAAAATTAATATTGAAGATAAGTTGATGGTATTTCTATCCAGATCTAATGTCAAAGAGTTGAATAAATCTTCTAATTAAGATATGGGTTTCAACCTGATTGAAGTAAGTTGGATAGGAATAATATTTGTTATTTGGTATAAAAATTTCATAATGTAAACATGTACTATCTGAGGAATTTGGAAGATATTATTATATCATTATTCCACTTATAGTATTCGTTAATTTTGAGAATTTATATCGAATATAAGTGGATACAATTTCTGTGTAACTTATAATTCAATATCAATTGATTTGGGTTTTGTCGTGAATCGTATCTTCAATAATATCATTCTTGGAACCCAATGAGATTGAGTTGCGGAAATTTATATCGTAATTCGGGATTTAATCAAATCTTTGATTTGAAGGAATTAAAGGTAAGAAATTGAAGCGAAGGTATGATCTTTGACTTCAAAGAAGAGATAAGATGATAATGAGATGATAATGAAATTTAAATAATTCAAATCTTGAGTCGTAAATGAATTGATAAATATTTGGGAGGAGATTTGAATTGAAAAGCCCGTGTAAACCATAGCTACTATTTTAAAGTACGCTTATTACTTGGAATGACCGTGTTCGAGTATATGTTCGAAAACCATTCCAAGTAATATTACGACGTTATGAAGCAATTCAAGACTCGGTAAACGGCGAATGAAGACCGGGAGGATTTGAATTTGTTTAGATTGATTGTTGATTGATATCTCGGTTAGGTAGGGCACCGATACGAGGTATGAGTAACATGAGACCTGAACATATTTAAGTATTTTCGGGTTGTTGTTCTGTTCAGTCCCAGAACGGACTTGTATGGATGGTGTGTCTAACATTGAAATTGACCACATAACACTGATTTCCGTTAATGTATATCGGATTTGTGGCAATATATTTTCCTCATCTCTAAGCAATATAAACTTAGAGGGTATGCATTGATTGAAAATCAGTGATATGTCGTGAATTGTCAATGTGGCATACTTGAGTTATGAAACGAGATGGTGATGATCAAAGAATGGCTTATCGAAGCATAGCTTTGTGTATGACGTGACATCGACAAACCTCACACCCCGGATGATGAGAAACTGGCGGTTAGGTTGTGTATATATATGAATTGATGATGACCGCTGCAGCAGTGGGAAACCATTTATGACTTATGGAATAGGGTATGTTCGGGGGGCCGCGTCTGGTCGAAAACCGTTGATCTACCTCGCGATTTGTATTGGTGTCCGCGTCTGGATGAAAAACCCTTGATTACATTTCGTTTGTGTTCCGATTGATCTTTCGTGCCAGGAATCATCAAGTTGGAAACCAAATCTCCAATACGTACCACATGATTTTGGTTTGTATATATATATATGGCGACATAACAGGATGGGGTATTATGCCGTCTAGGATTAATACATTTATTTGAGAAATGTTTTCCACACTATATATATATATATTATGGCTTTGAAAGAGGATTTTACGTATGAAAGCATGTTTGGTTATCATAAGATAAACCTCGCCCATCTGGTGTGCGCTTGCATTGTGTGATGTGGGACGAGCTTATGATAACTTCATTTTAGAAAGGTCATTGCGTATTTATATGCACGGGTATTCACATGGAGTAAACCCGTTCCGCGTTAGCGGCGTGGTCCGGTGAAATTCCCAACTTTAAAATGAACCTAATAATAACTATTTTGAGTTCTCACACCAGTCCCACGACTGACCTGGAGTTTATTATTCCCTCACCTAAACTCTGGGTGCCCATAATTTTGCATGGGCAGCTAGTAGTTTAGTTTTGCAGTTTTAGTTCGCCGGAGCAAAGTTCGGAGCGCTTTCTGAGTTGGAGTACATGATGGAGTTTGGAGCTTCCGCTATATCATACGATTTTCTTCCGCTGAGAGTATATTTTCTTTTCTTCCGCTGTATGTGTTGTAACTCTGATGTAACATTGTATTTCGCAATGAAAAATTCTGTTATTTTGTTCAAAATATGTATGCACCCATAACAATTCGCCTTTTTGAACGGTTTGAGTCGGTTTAATTACCGGCGAAAATCGGGCAAAAAGGAGAATTCAGAAATAAAGTTGAACAGTAAAAATTTCAAGCACGACAATTCACTATAGGGTATAGTGTGAAAATCTCTTGAAATCTTCTAAACGAAGAGGGCACTGGCACTGGCTCTGATACCAACTGTAATGACCCATCTTTTTGACCGATTTTCGGCGGTAATTAAACCGACTTAAACCGTTCAGAAAGACGAATTGTTATGGGTACATACGTATATTGAACAAAACAACAGAACTTTTTATTTCCTTATAAAATATTACATCAGAGTTACTAGGAATACATCAGAGTATATTGATATTTACACAGCGAAAGAAAATATATAACCTACTCTCAGCGGAAGAACAAAACATACAGCGGAAGCTTCAACTCTATGGTGGACTCCAACTTTAAAAGTGCTTCGAATCCCGCTCCAATGACCTATAACTGCAAAACTAAACACTAGCTGCCCGTGAGGAAATTAATGGGCACCCAGAGTTTAGAAAGGAACAATAAACTCCAGGTAAGTAGTGGGACTGGCGTGAGAACTCAAAAACAGTTGTTATTTAAGATTTATTTTAAAGATGGGAAATTCAACGGACCATGCCACTAACGCGAAACGGGTTAACTCCATATGAATTCCCATGCATAGAAATTCGCTATGACTTTTGAAAATGAAGCTTATCATAAGCTCGTCCGACATCACACAATGCGAGCGCACACCAGATGGGCGAGTTTTATCTTATGATAACCAAACATGCTTTCATACGTGAAAATCCTCTTCTAATATTATCATATAGTGTGAAAAATAATTTTGCAATCAAATGTATTAATTCTAGACGACATAATACCATTAATATTATCTCGTCATATATATACAAACCAAAACCGTATGGCTCGTATTGGAGATTGGATTTCCAACTTGATGATTCCAGGCACGAAAGATCAATCAGGGATACAAAACGAAGTGCCTCAATGGCTTTTTCATCCATACGCGGACACCAACTACACATCGTCAGGGTAGATCAACGGTTTTCGATCAGACACGAACCCCCGAACATACCCAACTTCCCCAGGTTCATAAGTGGTTTCCCACTGCTGCACAACATCATCAATTCATATATAAGTATAAAACCTAACCGCCAGTTTCTCATCAATCCGGGTTGTGAGGTTTGTTGAAGTCACGTCATACACAAAGCGATCTTCGATAAGCCATTCTTTGATCATCATTAGCTCGTTTCATAACTCAGGTATGCCATATTGACAATTCACGACATATCACTGATTTCAAACAATGCATACCCTCTAAGTTCATATGACTTAGAGACGAGGATAATACATTGCCACAAATCCGATATACATTAACGGAAATCAGTGCTATGTGGTCAATTTCAATGTCAGACACACCATCAGTACGGATCCGTTCTGGGTGTGAACGGAACAATAACCCGAAAATACTTAAATATGTCCAGGTCTCATGTAACTCATACCTCGTATCGTTGGCCTACCTAACCGAGACATTAATCACAATCAATCTAAAAAATTTAGATATTCCCGGTCTTCATCCATTGTTTACCGAGTCTTGAATTGCTTCATAACGTCGTATTATTACTTGGAATGGTTTCGAACATATACTCGACCCTGGTCTTCCCAAGTAACAAGCGTACTTAAAACAGTAGCTATGGTTCACACAGCCTTTTCAATTCAAATCTCCATCCAAATATTTACCAATTCATTTACGACTCAAGATTTGAATTATTTAAATTTCATACATCTCATTATCCTCTTATCTCTTCTTTGAAATCAAAGATTTTTAACTTCGCTTTAATTTCTTATCTTTAATTCCCTCGAATCCAAGATTTGATTAAATCTCCAATTACGATATGAATTTCCACAACTCAATATTATTGGGTTCAAGAATGGTATTATTGAAGATACGATTCATGACAAAAACACAAATCCATCGATATTGAATCATAAATTACACAGAAATTTTTATCCACTTATATTTGATATAAATCCTCATAATCAACGAATACTATAAGTGGAATAACGATATAATAATATCTTCCAAATTCCCCAGATAGTATTCATTTACACCATGAAATTTTATACCAAATATCGAAGATTATTTTCATCTAACTTATTTCAATCAGGTGGAAGCCCATATCCTAATTAAAAGATTTATTCAATTCTTCGACATTAGATCTGGATAGAAATACCCTAAACTTATCTTCAATATTAATCTCTGTATCCAGCTCATATTATAAGTGGAATAACGGTGAATTACCTTTTTAAATTCCTCAGATAATATGAATTTTCATCCACCGAGTTAATATCAAACATCCGAAGATTTATCTCCAACCATATCCGGCGAACTAAAACTGCAAAACTAAACTACTAGTTGCCCGTGCAAAATTATGGGCACCCAGAGTTTAGGTGAGGGAACATATTTAAGTATATTTTCTTTTCTTCCGCTGTATGTACTGTAACTCTGATGTAACATTGTATTTCGCAATGAAAAATTATGTTATTTTGTTCAAAATATGTATGCACCCATAACAATTCGCCTTTTTGAACGGTTTGAGTCGGTTTAATTACCGACAAGAAATGGGCAAAAAGGCGGGTCGTTACAAGTTGGTATCAGAGCTTTGGTTATACAAAGCTATCGGGTACAACATATTTTGATCAAAGGATAGGACTCATCAGAGCTATAGTATCTCATTAGAGATAGGGTTAGAAATGCCCTAGAATGAGATTTCGGAATATTATGACGAGAGAGAGTATTTTTGAAACCTATATAAGGTACTTTTGAACAAGTAAATCATTTTGAAATATAATTTGAAATATAATTTGAAATAAGGATTTCGAGTGTTTTATTTGACGTCACAATTGGACTATCGAGTATATGGGAATTTTGAATATACGCCTAGCTAACGTATATACGAAGCCAATATATACTGGATAGATATAGAGTCACACTCTAATCGCCCGAGGATGATCTGATGATGATTGCAACATCATCAGTACTCATTTTCGAGTTTCGAAAGTGGGATGACTATATGACTCCAGTTAAGACGTCAAGGGATACTTGAATTATTCCGATAGGTTGGATCTATTAAAAGGGAATTTAATATGTTATAAATACAAATCAAACTATTTTAATGATCAGGAGCATTTTGAGGTAAATCCACTTAAAGATTAGGAAGCTAATGCGGGGAAATAAGATAATACATTAAGAAATTATGTCAAAAATAGCACCCATACTTCAAGTTAAACAAGTCATAACAGAGGTTTGAATATGATCTAATAAGTTGTAATTAGAAAGGATATTATATTTCTTAAAGGACGATTAATATGTTTTGGATAAATCCTTAACATGAATTGTAAATGAGAATATCCAAGAATATCTTAGCTATTAGAACCCCTTAAGGAATCTGAAGATGCTTTAGACTTAAGTTAAGAATTCGTTTAAAGTGATGAGTTTTACTTAAGTTAGAAATGAGTTTAAAAGGTTAATTTAAATCGTAGCAAACATCGAAGTAGAAAATTTTGGATTTTTGAAGTATCAATTTGAAAGATGTGTTTTGGAAATGTTAAGTTCAATATTTGAACAACCCTAGCTTGAACCCGTGTACGCATAATCAGAGTGCGCAGAGGAAGCGTGGTGGTATTTTAA
The DNA here is from genome assembly GCA_030737875.1 of Allium sativum. NCBI lineage: Eukaryota > Viridiplantae > Streptophyta > Magnoliopsida > Asparagales > Amaryllidaceae > Allium > Allium sativum. The sequence continues at coordinate 374,423,582 of CM060909.1, read as the reverse complement.
ATAAAACCGTTTTAAGGGATTTTCCGGCTAGTTGAGTAAGGAAAATTTTCTAAACAAGATTTGACCTTTAAACAAGAATGAAAAGAGTTATATATATTTTAAAATGGATTTAGAAAAAGGGTGTTATTCGATATATGAATATTAAATGGGTATAAATTTAACTTATAAATGAGTTAATATGAGACGGGAAATGATTGGAATAAAAATTTGAAATAGAATAAGTATTCCGGGAATATAATTCTATCCCTTTCCTTGTCACTGGGTTTTGCTCGACCCATTGTCATCTTTTGAATATCACCCCGAATTATCGTGCTTGGAATTTAGCTATTCAACTTTATCTCTGAATTCTTCCTTTTGCCCTGCTCTGATAAAGCCATGGACAAGTGAATTAATTTAGATTTGAAACCAGTATTTTGAATTATCTCTAAAATTGAACTTGTATATGTATTAAGAGTAATAGAATTTCTAATACTGAATTTAGCCAAGATGTTATTTTGCAAGGTAATTGAATAAGGGAAAGATTATTTGAGAATTTAAATTTAAATTTCTAATTTAAGCACTTAGTCTTACAATTGATAAGAAAATCATGGGTTTCGTAAAAGTAAGTTAGAATGATAATTTCCAAACTTTAAGACTTTCTTAGACACATGGACCTATAAGTACTAAACAGTATCTATCCTAGTTTCTCCTTAGTGGTAATGGTAGCAGCTATGAGTCTAACTCAGAAATTTCAATTAAAAACAAGAACGGTGACGACCCCAGTAATCACGAGATTATGAAAGTTCCTTAGACTCTACCTTTAGCGAGAATCGGACATAGTACCCTGAGGATGATATGAGCCTTGGTTGTGACCATTACATTTCCAATAGGTTAAGAGAGAAATTGTAATTTAAAATTTGTAAAGAAGCTTAAATTTACTTGACTTCCTTTTCGAGGACGAAAAGTTTCCAAGGGGGGTGAATGTAACATCCCAGAAATTTAACTAAGTTGATTTGAATTTTTATTATACAATTTTGGATTTTCTGAATATAAATTGATTTTTTATAAGGTTTGAATATGAATTTTTATTTTGATTAAGTATCTTGTTTTATTTTATATGATTTTTAGAAAACCTTATTTTAAAAAAAAAGTTATGTTTAATTTATATGATTTTATGTTAAGAATGATATTTTCTGATTTTGATAATATTGATTTGTAAAATATGAATTTGGTAAAGGATATTTTTTTTAAAGATTTCACCCGAATGATTTTTATTTTTTAATATCAATAAGTAAAATAATTTACAATGATGTTTATAAAATTATATAAGGATTGTTAAGTATTTATTTTTAACCATTTTTGTATAAATTTCTGGTAAAGTATATATATATAAATATATTTGATGAATAATATAGATAAATATTTTTGGAATATTAACAAGTTATAAACATTCTTGATAAAACTTTAAGGTAATATATTAGCTACATTTGTAAGCTTTGGAAAGTGGATACATTCATAAGTGTTATAACTTATGTTGCTAATATAAATAAATTAATTAAAGCTTAGATGATTAGTTGTCCACCTTAGTTGTCATGATGCATGAAGTTATTCATGTTGTAGAGCCATGTAGCATGTATGTGTAATACATGCATGAAGTTTGGATATGATAAGGACATGTGTCCATGAGGAAATTTACCCTTTTACCCTTTGTAATCCCCTATATAAGGAGTGCCTAAGCTCCATTTTCCTCCACACTTCATCCATTAATCACTTCAGATGAATTCCTCACGTCATTTTCTTCTTGTGCTTTGTTTTTAAAACTTCTTGTACATAAAAATGTACATTTTTCTTCATTCAAAAATCAATATCTCCCAATCCGTTCAGTTTTAGCCAAAATGATATGCACGAATGTTGTTCGGATCATCGTTTCCGATTTAGAAACAAAAAGCGGATCGAGTTTTCGTTGAGAGTAGAGAGAATTATCAATCAAAAACAGAAAATGACCAAGAATGTGTTCAAAACTTCAAAAAATCAAATCTCTCAATCCGAGAAGAATGGAGCGATGACGTCAACACCATTGCGATTAGCGAGGAACATAGTATTTTTGGTGTGAATTTGAGGAGTTTTCGTGTCGATGATTTGAATTGTTCAAAATTAGGTTTTGAGTTCATCGATGGAGGAAGCAACGGTTGGCGAATCGGAGAATGGTGTGGTGATGAGGGAAGAGAGGGCTTCAATGTGGTGTAATTTGGTGAGTTTCGAGGAAAATTTATGTCAATCTTTTTAGTTGTAGCGTGTGTTCCTGTCGCCTTCCAGGTCTCGGCCATGGTGGATCGCTTTACAATGTACGGGACCGAAATCACGGTGGTTTGGTGTATTTGGATGAGGATGTGAAGAGAATTTCGTTGGTGAAGTCAGTTTGTGGTTCGGTGGAAGATTTGAGCATGCACCGTGTACAAGGCGTGCACGTTTTGGGTTCCATGAAAGAGCTCATGTGTGGAAGGAGGAAGAAGAAGAAGAAGCTCATGCGGGTTGGGTTTTTGACAATTGGGCTTTGGGCCGATTGCTTGGGTATGTTTTATTTTCGTTTTTATTTAAGTTATTCTTGTTCAAACTTTAAACACCCATATCTCATTCGTTTTAAACCCGATTCGCTCGCCGTCAGAAGCGTTAGAATCGTATCTGAAAATAGAACGTAGTGGTTTATAAATTTGATAATTTTTATTAAGTATAAATTTAAATAAAAATAAATAAATTTAATATCCTCATATATATAATTATATATAGCGAGCGTCGTTAATAATTCAAAATTCAATATAAAAATCAGCAGAAAAATCACCAGCTGCTGATGAGAATGGATTGAAAGAAATATGGGTGACGATGGCGGTGTTCGTTGGTCTATTCATCTTGGTAATGAAGATGTTGGAGCTACTGGTGAGAACTCCTAATTTAGATTATTTATTTAAATTTGTTAATTATATTTAGCTGAGATTATTTATAATTAGTTAATAATTGTGTGATGGATGTTGATGTTTGAATGGTTGTTCATGTAAGTAGATAATACACTAAACACTGGTAAGTGTTATTGACCGTAACGCTTGTGCACAGTTAAAATGTTTGTTTGTGATGAAGGAATTCGTATCCATCTGATCATATTGTTCATTGGATAAAAATGATTGCATTGCATGATATTACACACACACACACACACACACACACACCCCGTGGTTGTGGAAATATATGGGTGATCGATTTAAAATCTTCTTCCAATATATGATTTTATTCAATTATTAAATAATATTTAAATTGTTAATTTTGAATTAAATATCAACTTTTTAAAATATTGAATTAGGATCAGAAAATGATTTGAATTATGTATGGATTTTGTATAACGATCTTTTTATTTATCTTATACTAGTTTTGGTAAAATATTATTTTCAATTTAAGTTCGAAATGAGATTTTGACATTTGAATATGGTTTTATATATATTAACGATGTCTCTTTATAATAACAATATAATATACACCAGAACGTTCTAGGATGACAGAGAGGATAGTGTCTAGGCTTGGGTTTGGAAATAAAGTTTCCTGCTCTCCCTGGCTATCCCTAACTGATCCGATGAATGAGATGGTTAATTTGAAGTTATTTGAATTTAGAAATAAATTGGATTTTTAATTTAATATTTAATTAAGTAGAAAATAAAAGTTGAATTTTGAACATGAGATAATTTGGGAAGTCAATGTAAATTACCTTAAATGATTTTTTTAAGGTATTTTGAAGTACTAAAAAATAATTTTATTTGCGGTCAAAGTAGATCTTGTCGCACAACGGCAATTCGTGTATTTTAGATGCAAACTTTAAACGCTTATAATTTTTGTAACTTAAATCAGATTTCCACGAAACGAAAAATGGTTGATTTTCATCAACAAGAGCTTTCAAATGAGTGAAAGCAGATTTTAATTTTGACTTATAATTTTTAAGTTATGTTTAAAATAATTTAGAAAAGGTTGCTATAAATGGAGTTAGTTAACTATAATTATAAATGGCCGCTATAAATTATTTAAAAATATGGGAAAAATTTGTAAAATCATTACAAATTATGAAAAGGTGTTTTGAATTGTAAAGTTTAAGTTTTGGCTAAGATAAATGATATTTTGATCAAAATAGTTAAGGTAACTATTTTGTAACACTTTTGTAACACTTTTGAAATGCTATTGTAACGCTTCCTTCGAAAATAATCTATTTTGAAGTTTTTAACCTGCAAACTATTTTCTGAACTATAAGTAATCATTTTTAAATGATTGGTGGAATGTTTTCAAAAGTTCAAAAGTATTGGAAATACTTTATATGGAATTTAAATTGATTTATTTAATATTAAAACGGGTTTTTAAAATTTGGATATGGTTGGAGATAAATCTTCGGATGTTTAATATTAATTTGGTAAATGAAAACTCTTATTATTTGAGGAATTTAAAAGGTAACTCACCATTATTCTGCTTATAATATGAGTTGGATACGAAAATTAATATTGAAGATAAGTTGATGGTATTTCTATCCAGATCTAATGTCAAAGAGTTGAATAAATCTTCTAATTAAGATATGGGTTTCAACCTGATTGAAGTAAGTTGGATAGGAATAATATTCGTTATTTGGTATAAAAATTTCATAATGTAAACGTGTGCTATCTGAGGAATTTGGAAGATATTATTATATCGTTATTCCACTTATAGTATTCGTTAATTTTGAGAATTTATATCGAATATAAGTGGATACAATTTCTGTGTAACTTATAATTCAATATCAATTGATTTGGGTTTTGTCGTGAATCGTATCTTCAATAATATCATTCTTGGAACCCAATGAGATTGAGTTGCGGAAATTTATATCGTAATTCGGGATTTAATCAAATCTTTGATTTGAAGGAATTAAAGGTAAGAAATTGAAGCGAAGGTATGATCTTTGACTTTAAAGAAGAGATAAGATGATAATGAGATGATAATGAAATTTAAATAATTCAAATCTTGAGTCGTAAGTAAATTGATAAATATTTGGGAGGAGATTTGAATTGAAAAGCCCGTGTAAACCATAGCTACTATTTTAAAGTACGCTTATTACTTGGAATGACCGGGTTCGAGTATATGTTCGAAAACCATTCCAAGTAATATTACAACGTTATGAAGCAATTCAAGACTCGGTAAACGGCAAATGAAGACCGGGAGTATTTGAATTTGTTTAGATTGATTGTTGATTGATATCTCGGTTAGGTAGGCTACCGGTACGAGGTATGAGTTACATGAGACCTGAACATATTTAAGTATTTTCGGGTTGTTGTTCTGTTCAGTCCCAGAATGGACTTGTATGGATGGTGTGTCTGACATTGAAATTGACCACATAACACTGATTTTCGTTAATGTATATCGGATTTGTGGCAATATATTTTCCTCATCTCTGAGTCATATAAACTTAGAGGGTATGCATTGATTGAAAATCAGTGATATATCGTGAATTGTCAATGTGGCATACTTGAGTTATGAAACGAGATGTTGATGATTAAAGAATGGCTTATCGAAGCATAGCTTTGTGTATGACGTGACATCGACAAACCTCACACCCCGGATGATGAGAAACTGGCGGTTAGGTTGTGTATATATATGAATTGATGATGACCGCTGCAGCAGTGGGAAACCACTTATGACTTATGGAATAGGGTATGTTCGGGGGGCCGCGTCTGGTCGAAAACCGTTGATCTACCTCGCGATTTGTATTGGTGTCCGCGTCTGGATGAAAAACCCTTGATTACATTTCGTTTGTGTTCCGATTGATCTTTCGTGCCAGGAATCATCAAGCTGGAAACCAAATCTCCAATACGTACCACACGATTTTGGTTTGTATATATATATATATATATATATATATATATATATGGCGACATAATAGGATGGGGTATTATGCCGTCTAGGATTAATACATTTATTTGAGAAATGTTTTCCACACTATATATATGTATATTATGGCTTTGAAAGAGGATTTTACGTATGAAAGCATGTTTGGTTATCATAAGATAAACGTCGCCCATCTGGTGTGCGCTTGCATTGTGTGATGTGGGACGAGCTTATGATAACTTCATTTTAGAAAGGTCATTGCGTATTTATATGCACGGGTATTCACATGGAATAAACCCGTTCCGCATTAGCGGCGTGGTCCGGTGAAATTCCCAACTTTAAAATGAACCAAATAATAACTGTTTTGATTTCTCACACTAGTCCCACGACTGACCTGAAGTTTATTGTTCCCTCACCTAAACTCTGGGTGTCCATAATTTTGCACGGGCAGCTAGTAGTTTAGTTTTGCAGTTTTAGTTCGCCGGAGCAAAGTTCGGAGCGCTTTCTGAGTTGGAGTACACGATGGAGTTTGGAGCTTCCGCTATATCATACGATTTTCTTCCACTGAGAGTATATTTTCTTTTCTTCCACTGTATGTGTTGTAACTCTGATATTTTATGTAACTCTGATGTAACATTGCATTTCGCAATGAAAAATTCTGTTATTTTGTTCAAAATATGTATGCACCCATAACAATTCGCCTTTTTGAACGGTTTGAGTCGGTTTAATTACCGGCAAGAACTGGGCAAAAAGGAGGGTCGTTACAATTGGGCCTCATTCCAATTTGGAAAATAAAGAATATTATAAAATGAAAATTCATGTGTTGAATGAAAGAAAATTCATGTGTTGAATAGAATAAATAGTCATGTGTTGACGATACTCATGTGTTGAGAATATTCATGTGTTGAGTAAAATATTTTAACATTAAAATTCTCATTTTTATCAAATATGAAATTAGAAACTAACTGGAAATCAGTTAAGATGAATGGTTTCCTAGGTATTGATCTGATGTTGGTTTCGGCCTTCGGGGTTAATATTTAGGGAATTGTTCTCTTGCTAATTTACGGATAGAGTCTGATTAAGAATTAAATGATATAAAGCACAATTTTATAAAATATATTAAATAATAAAAATAGTCATGTGTTGACAATAATCTTGTGTTGAGAATATTCATATGTTGAAAGAAATATAGATTCATGTGTTGAACAGAATAAATATTCATTTATTGAATAGAATAATGAAGTTATTGAAAAATATAAAGCCGTGTTGATTAGATATGCACCATTTTGACGCGAACGATATTTATATCGGTTTTATTCATTTTTATAATGAATATAGAAAAGGAAGTGATTTCAAAATATAACGTTTTGAAAATATTATCATTTATATATCGATGATATGGAATATTCAATTTTGATTTGAAATTGAATATGAAGTTGAAATCGTTTTTAAAACGAAGTTAAAACGATTTATAAAATACGTTTTGAATTGAAATCGATGAAATATATATTATATATAATAAATAATGGCCTGAATAGAACGCGCTGCGCTACGGTAGTTCGCGAATTTCGACCATTGACTTTGAATTGACAATGCGGGAGATCCGACCGTCGGATTCTCCTAAAACCGGAACCGTTGGGTTAGTATTGAAAAGAGCTTTCTAACGAATATTAGAAATTAGAAATATAACGGTTGGATTTGGAATTATGTCCAAATCAAATTTGGAAAAGGTCGCTGTAAGTGCAGTTCGATGGCCGTTGATGGAAATCGACTGTATGGGCCTTGATAAAATTAATAAAAATATCATTAATTAGTGTAAAATCATAAGAAATGATTTGGGAAGAATTTGGGTGAAAAAATTCCATATTTGAAAAGATAAAAATAGATTTTTATCGAAATGAACTAGTTTGAACTAAAATCATAATCCATTTATTTTTGAAATAAATAAATTGAATTTGAAAGGGTTTTAAAAGTAACCAGAATTTCCGATAATTAAATTGGAATGGAATTCGATTTGGTAATAATCGAAGTGAATTTATGTGGAGGAACACAATTAATATATCTGGAATTTAAAAGGCTTTGCCGTTATTCCATTTATATTATTAGTCGGATATGGAAGTTCATATCGATTTGTTATCCATGAAGATTCCATTGTTAATGGAATGTGATTTTGGGTAGTCGTAAATGGTATCTTTAATAATACTGTTCTTAGACCCAACGGATTTAAGAAAATCAGAAACTAACTAGAGACTAGTTAAGTTGAATCGTTTCCTGTGTATTGATCTGATGTTGGTTTCGGCCTTCGAGGTTATTACTTAGGGAATGGTTCACTTGCTAATTTACGGTTAGGGGTTGATGGAATAGAATGTGATTTGGGGTTTATCGTGAACCGTGTTTTAAATGACATTGGTTCTTTAACCCAGTTAAAGGCAGGATATGATTTCCCAAGTTAAACAATCATTAATATTATTTTTGGGAAGATTAAAACCAAGTGGAATTTCAATGAATCTTTAATTAGATTGAAATGATCGAGAATGGAGTATCACCGGTTTTGCTCCAGGCGATAGTTAAATCTTTAATTAGATTTGAATGTGAAATGGTAATTGAATTTACCGATAACACCGTGGTGTTAGATATGAAGTATTACCAGTTTTAACTCATGGGATGAATAGGTTGGGATTGGGAAATTAAAACAAATGATTACTTTGGTAAGGTTCGTTAATCCCGACTAGTTTGGATAAACCATAATTTGGTTTGTATTGATATTCAAAAGAAGATTAAAGAATAAATTTTAAAGAATTTATCTTTGATAAAATTAATGGGAACCTTTCCCAAAGTATAAGAATATTTGAATAAAAGAATATTCTGAATTGGAATGAGGCGTATGTTGTGTTTATGTAACACTTGTTTATTATATATGCGAGTTATTTAGAAAGACCGGGTTTATCACATTCTGAATAACTGATTCGACGTGGGGTCAAGGATGAAGACGGTGATCGAAGACCGGAGGTCTTCACATCGTTTGGGTGATTACTGATGATCTTAATTGGGCTGTACACCCAAGAGGAGGGAATCAGTTGGTGATCGTCCAGACGTACTTGGTGATCGATGGATCTGCGAGGTACAAGGTGCCTCCGGTTTCGTTCAGACCCAGAACGAACTTGTATGGACTGTGTGTCTGACATTGGATTTTGCTCTATGTTGATTGATCTCTATTAAATATACATCTTCCTGGTGAAGGGGAATTCATTCCCTTACTTCACCCTTCTCTGAGACGTACGGGATCAGAGGTTGTATATCGATAAACATCAGTCGCATGGTGTGAATTGCCTGTGTGGCATGCCTAAGTGGAAAATGATCAAGGCTTTTGTTGAAAAGCAAAGTCTTGTGGTTGATGATCAAAGCACCGCCTGTATGGCATAGCTTTATGTAACATTAATTCGCGAGCCTCACACCCCGGTTGTGAACCAAAAACGGGAGAGGACATCAGGGAGGGCATGCGTTTCCTTCTAGCCTTGGTGTTGTCGATGACCTACCAGCCCTGACATTTATATTATTTTCACCTGTGTGGTTGTTGCTGTTGCAAGGCGCCTCGGATATATCGGTGACTATGTGGAGCCGATGGAGTTATTTGGCTCATTTACGCCCCAAAGGTCGGGGAAACGCAGTGTTCAGACATTTTAATCCACATCGGTGGACCGGCCCTGACGATCCAAAGGCTTGACTGAGTACTTGCCTGAGTCATGGGCTAGATTGTCTCGAATTCGGTGAGGACTATCTTTTGCCTCGGTTCACAGATGGAAATCCAGCTTCCAATACGTGACTTTGCGGTTTCGATTGTAGAACCTATATATGGCGACATAATGGTATGGGGCACTTATGCCGTCTATGATTGATACTTATGATTGAAATTGTTTTGACACTATACACTTATAGTAATAATAAAAAGATGAAATTTCACGTATCAAGCATTATTTGGCTATTATAAGGTAAAAACCCTATCCTCCGGCTTGCGTTGCATTGTGTGATGGGACCTGAGTCTTATAATAGCTTCATTGTTCTTTATTTAGCATTGCGCTGTTGTTTTATGCAATGGTGTTCTTGGGAGAAAATCCGTTCCGTGTTATACGGCGTGGTCCCTTGATGTACCTAACTTTAAAATAAAGATTAATAACTGTTTTATTTCTCACACCAGTCACATGACTGACCTGGAGTTTATTGTTTTAACCTAAACTCTGGGTGCCCCTATTTCCGCATGGGCAGCTAGTAGTTTTGGTTTTGCAGATTTATATTCATAGGAACCTGGTTTACAGCTGGAATGATATTCGGAAAGCTCTGTATTTGTATATCTCTTTCAGTTGTGTATTGTATTATTTTTCCGCTGCTATGTAATGTATTGTAATCTCTGATATTTATTGAATGTATTTTATTCATTCATACTCTGTATATTCTTGTATTCTGATGGAATTGTTGTAATTAATAATGAAAAGTTCTTCTTTTTGTGTTCCGATGTGGCTTGTTCTCAATTCAATCCGGGCTTTCCTTCACGGGGAAGTTCGGGTCGTTATAGCTTGGTATCAGAGCTCTGGTTTACAGAGCTCGAGAACAAGGCACGTTAGAACCAAACGAAAGAATTCATTAGAGATTGGATTAGTAATATCCAATGAGAATGACTCGTTAGAGATAGGATCAGTAGTATCCTAGAACGAGTGTGAAGAGTGATGTTTTTAAAATAAAATTGAAAACAAATTTTGTTTTGAAAAATTAAATTCAATTATTCGTATTTGAATATTTATTTGTATTGATTTGGACAATCAAGTATATAAAGATTTTGCGTATATGTCTGATCCACGTGTATTCGAAGTTTCAATATACTGGATAGATATAAAATCACACTCTAGTCGCTCGGACATGATTCTGATGATTGACGCGTCATCATCAGAATTTATTTTCGTATTTCAAAAGTGGGATTTCTATATATTTCCAATTGACTGGTGTGAGAACCAAAATTAGATAGGGCCTATTGTTGTGATTTGGCATCAAAAATCTGAGTTTTGGACTATACATCAAAGTTATGAATTTGAAAAGCTAATCAACTAATTGATTGCTGATTGTATTGTTTGATTATTGGTTGATTAATTAAAATTTGAACCATTTAGCCAAATTGTATCCAATGTTGGACTATATTGAAAATTTATCACATTTGCATGCATATACATGTACTTACATTGAACAGGTCATAGCAAGGAGGCTAGAGAAGAGGAATAAAATTGTATGCCCGACAAATAAGTACATGTTTATTGTATTTCTTGGGTTTTGGATGATTTTATGAGCCGATTGGCTAGCCGCTTGGCTGTTTCTTTTTCTTTTTGGATTGGTGAGGGCCATGGGAGGCTATTTGAAATATCCCGAAGCTCCCAGTGCAGGGGAGGTTATGGCGAAATTTTTCGAAAATTTAGGGTGTTAGCCAAATTTTTGAAAATTTTGAAAGGTTCTTAGAAACTGAAAAGTTGAAGAACTTAGGCCATAATGAAAATAATGAAAGTTGGGTTGGTTTGTAAAACAACTTTCAGCTTCGTTCCTTTTCGGGGACGAAAAGTTTTAAGTGGGGGAGACTGTAATAACCCGAAAATCCGAGCCAATTTAAAATTTTTATTTTGGCAAATTTAGTGAATTTTGAATATTTAAAATGAATTATTTTAAATAATAACGACGAGAAATTTATTTTGAATAGAAATAGAACATATATATTTATATAGATCGTCGTTAGAATATAAATATTTATTTTTAATTATAAAAGGAATTGAAAATGGCGCGGTAGTTTGAAAATTCGATTTTAAACTTTGAATGATTATACAGAATTCAAAATAAACCGGATTTTAGCAAAACCAAAAATATTAGAATCTATTTGAGAATATCTTTCCAACGAATCCGAAAAATCAAAATTTCATAGCGGGGATAAAAAGTCATGCCCAGTTGAAATTTCAGAATAGTCGCTATGGAATTTTGGCCCTTAAAAATGGAAATTTTGCAAACGACCTCGGTTTTCGACGAAACCACTTTTGTTGGATCTGGGATGTCTAGTTATTACTAGATTCCAAAATTCATAATTTTTCGAATCAATATGTGAGCATGGCAAAGGAAAACGCATTTGACCAATTTTAGTTGATTTTAATCGACTGGAAAATGGCCATTTTTCAAACGGTCTCGGAATTTGACGAAATTAGTTTTGTTAGGACCGTATCGTCAATACGAGGCTTGAAATAATTTTTTTGGAATTTTTCGAGTTAGTATGTGACCCCAGTAAATTGAAATGTGCATTCAAAATCAATATATAGATTTATATTTTGATTTTGATGGAAACCGATCGAAACGATCGAATTGGCCTACGTAACATATCCCATTGTGTTCGGAATGGGGGTAATTAGATGGGGCGACAGTCAGTGGGTTTCGTTTAGACTTCGAAATAAAAGTCAACTTATTGTGGATTAAAAAGAAAATAATATATATATATATATATTCACTTAGACCCCCCCATTTCATTTCCCCCAAACCACCCTCAAACTCAAAAAGAAAATCGCGCCTCCTATTTATCAGCCCGTCGCCTCCCTTGCTGGTCGCGCCACCGTCGCCATCACCCCCCCCCCCCCCCCCGGCCGCGCCTAGGGCTGCCGCACCTTTGAGCCCCGACACCGACCCTTCCTCCGCCCCTATCTCCTCTTCCACGTAAAAACCCACGCCCCAGCCGATTAAACGCCTCCGCCACCACTGACAGGGCCAACGCCGCCTCCCCTTGGCTCCGGCACCCCTGCGCCGCCTCCCCTTCACCTCAGACCGACCAGGTGGGCCCCCTTCTCCTCCTTCTTCTTAAAACAGCCCAAATGCCCCCTGAAACCCTAGCCGACCGCCACAGTCCCCTCTCCACTTCGATCCGTGCGCCACCGGTCCAACACGAGCGAAGACAAACCTCCTCCGATTCTCTAGCTCGAGATCGACATAAGATGGTGAGATTTTAATTTCAGATTTTTAATTTATAGAAAGCTATAATCTTTCATATACAAGTGGCGTTATGTAAATATAAAGATGAGATTTTTATGAATATAAAGGTGAGATCTTTATACATGTAGCGATATAAAAATATAATCTTTTATGTACATGTAGTGATATAAAAATATGATTTTTATATATTTGAAGTGGCGATAAAAATATGATCTTTATATTGTTTACGTAGAAATAAAAATTCGATTTTTATATATATGAAGTGAAAGTAAAGATTCGATCTTTTTAGATATATAGGAAGTGGCATTGTTAAAAATATAATTTTTAACATATATCGCATGAAACAGATCTCGTTGGAAACACGGCGAAGATTTTCTACATGTGAAGAGTCGTGGCGTTTGGTTAGGCTTAAAGGTGATAACTCCTCACTAAAATTTTTTGTTAAGTTATTTATTTTTTAACTGCATATATAAACTGCTCCCCGTCGTCCACGGACCATGGACGACTTGTGTGATTGTTTGTGTTGCGAAAATTGACTGTGGGTTGTGATGTAAAATATATATTCATGTGTTGAAATAAAATATATATTCATGTGTTGAAATAAAATATATATTCAGGTGTTGAAATAAAATATATATTAATGTGTTGAAATAAACTATATATTCATGTGTTGAAATAAAATATATATTCATGTGTTGAAATCAAATATTTATTCATGTGTTGAAATAAAATATATATTCATTTACAAATCGAACGATTTGTTTATGTACACCGATTTGACTGATATTGATTGGGACGATAAATTTTACACATCTCCCAACTGCACAAATCAAATCTGTGTTTGATTGTTAGAAACCCCACACGGGTGTTGGGATGAAATTGGACATACACTAATCCCAATAATTAGCTGTATGTCGATCAATTGATTGACAGGCTGTTATAAGCATTGAATATTTATATTTGATGCTTATACAGCGTAGAATGCACTCTGGATGATGGTTGATTATTTATCATTGCTATTATATACATGTGTTGTATGGAATCCATATAATTAACATTATATGGTAATTGATTGTGCCTCATTCCAATTTGGAAAATAAATAATATTATAAAATGAAAATTCATGTGTTGAATGAAAGAAAATTCATGTGTTGAATAGAATAAATAGTCATGTGTTGAGGATACTCATGTGTTGAGAATATTCATGTGTTGAAACTTATCATGTGTTGAGTAAAATATTTTAACAATAAAATTCTCATTTTTATCAAATATGAAATTAGAAACTAACTGGAAATCAGTTAAGATGAATGGTTTCCTGGGTATTGAACTGGTGTTGGTTTCGGCCTTCGGGGTTAACACTTAGGGAATTGTTCTCTTGCTAATTTACGGATAGAGTCTGATTAAGAATTAAATGATATAAATCACAATTTTATAAAATATATTAAATAATAAAAATAGTCATGTGTTGACGATACTCATGTGTTGAGAATATTCATGTGTTGAAAGAAATATAGATTCATGTGTTGAATAGAATAAATATTCATTTGTTGAATAAAATAATGAAGTTATTGAAAAATATAAAGTTGTGTTGATTAGATATGCGCCATTTTGACGCGAACGATATTTATAACGATTTTATTCATTTTTGTAATGAATATAGAAAAGGAAGTGATTTCAAAATATAACGTTTTGAAAATATTATCATTTATATATCGATGATATGGAATATTCAATTTTGATTTGAAATTGAAAATGAAATTGAAATCATTTTTAAAATGAAGTTAAAACGATTTATAAAATACATTTTGAATTGAAATCGACGAAATATATATTATATATAATATAATGGCCTGAATAGAACGCGACGCGCTGCGGCAGTTCGCGAATTTCGACCATTGACTTCGAATTGGCGTTGCGGGAGATCCGACCGTCGGATTCTCCTAAAACCGAAACCGTTGGGTTCTTATCCAAAAGAGCTTTCTAATGAATATTAGAAATTAGAAATCTAACGGTTGGATTTGGAATTATGTCCAAATCAAATTTGGAAAAGGTCGATGTAAGTGCAGTTCGATGGCCGTTGATGGAAATCGACTGTATGGGCCTTGATAAAATTATTAAAAATATCAATAATTAGTGTAAAATCATAAGAAATGATTTGGGAAGAATTTGGGTGAAAAAATTCCATATTTGATAAGATAAAAATATATTTTTACCGAAATGAACTAGTTTGAACTAGAATTATAATCCATTTATTTTTGAAATAAATAAATTGGATTTGAAAGGGTTTTAAAAGTAACCAGAATTTCCGATAATTAAATTGGAATGGAATTCGATTTGGTAATAATCGAAGTGAATTTCTATGGAGGAAGACAACTAATATATCTGGAATTTAAAAGGCTTTGCCGCTATTCCATTTATATTATTAGTCGGATATGGAAGTTCATATCGATTATAAATATCGATTTGTTTTCCATGAAGAGTCCATTGTTAATGGAATGTGATTTTGGGTTATCGTAAATGGTATCTTTAATAATACTGTTCTTAGACCCAACGGAGTTAATAAAATCAGAAACTAACTGGAGATTAGTTAAGTTGAATGGTTTCCTGGGTATTGATCTGATGTTGGTTTCGGCCTTCGGGGTTATTACTTAGGGAATGGTTCACTTGCTAATTTACGGTTAGGGGCTGATATAATAGAATGTGATTTTGGGTTTATCGTGAACCGTGTTTTAAATGACATTGGTTCTTTAATCCAGTTAAAGGCAGGATATGATTTCCCAAGTTAAACAATCATTAATATTATCTTTGGGAAGATTAAAACCAAGTGGAGTTTTAATGAATCTTTATTTGGATTGAAATGATCGAGAATGGAGTATCACCAGTTTTGCTCTAGGCGATAGTTAAATCTTTAATTAGATTTGAACGTGAAATGGTAATTGAATTTACCGATAACACCGTGGTGTTAGATATGAAGTATTACCAGTTTTACTTCATGGGATGAATAGGTTGGGACTGGGAAATTAAAACAAATGATTACTTCGGTAAGGTTCGTTAATCCCGACTAGTTTGGATAAACCATAGTTTGGTTTGGATTGATATTCAAAAGAAGATTAAAGAATAAATTTTAAAGAATTTATCTTTGATAAAATTAATGGGAACCTTTCCCAAAGTATAAGAATATTTGAATAAAAGAATATTCTGAATTAGAATGAGGCGTATGTTGTGTTTGTGTAACACTTGTTTATTATATACGCGAGTTATTCGGAAAAACCGGGTTTATCCCATTCTGAATAACTGATTTGACGTGGGGTCGAGGATGAAGATGGTGGTCGAAGACCGGAGGTCTTCACATCATTTGGGTGATTACTGATGATCTTGATTGGGCTGTACACCCAAGAGGAGGGAATCAGTTGGTGATCGTCCAGACGTACTTGGATCTGCGAGGTACAAGGTGCCTCCGGTTTCGTTCATACCCAGAACAAACTTGTATGGACTGTGTGTCTGACATTGGATTTTGCTCTGTGTTGATTGATCTCTATTAAATATACATCTGCATGGTGAAGGGGAATTCATTCCCCTACTTCACCCTTCTCTGAGACGTACGG
Organism: Allium sativum; assembly: GCA_030737875.1. Lineage (NCBI taxonomy): Eukaryota > Viridiplantae > Streptophyta > Magnoliopsida > Asparagales > Amaryllidaceae > Allium > Allium sativum. The sequence continues at coordinate 374,407,116 of CM060909.1, read as the reverse complement.
GATCAGAGGTTGTATATCGATAGACACCAGTCGCATGGTGTGAATTGCCTGTGTGGCATGCCTAAGTGGCAAATGATCAAGGCTTTTGTTGAAAAGCAAAGTCTTGTGGTTGATGATCAAAGCACCGCCTGTGTGGCGTAGCTTTGTGTAATGAAACACCACACCTCCGTTAAGGTCACTCACAAAGGGAATGCCTTAACTTTGGTGGAGGTTTATAAGTAAAAGCCACAGATAAACTCAAGACAGATATAAATACACATATTTTAAACAGCGGAAACCAAACACACTTTTATTTCATCAATACATGTTCAAACAAAACATTCCATAATTGTCTCAAAGTACATCCAACATTACAACCTCATTACTGTCTTGATTATTAAAGAAGCATAAAACATAAATAAAGTGACAAAAATCCCCATAGTTATATCCAAAGCCATAATCCGAGCAAAAGAGATCCAAATCATACATCTACGTTCTTGGAGCTTGTAAAGAGTCTGACTGAGCTGAGTTGTTTCCTCCCTGTGGACCTGGGGGGGGGACGAAAGAAAAGAAGACAAAAAGGAAATAGTGTCAGACATAAAGACTGAGTAAATCTAGTAACTCTTCAGTATGTGAATAAGAAAAAGGCATGATAGATATAAACTTAAAACATGAAAGTGTCACAAGCTAAGGAAGTGTCGAATGTACTATTGCACCCGTACTATATTTCTGCACCTACTTGAGCTTACTTTAACTGGCACCCTATGCTGAGGGTGAAGTGATCCCCATTTTTATTTAAAGACCGGCTCCTACTCGCGTAAACATGTGTCATACGGCCCCCAAGACTTGTAGATACCTATGCTGGTCCCACCATGGGGTGTATCAAGACCCATGGTGACGGCCCCAAGACTCTATCTCAAGTAGAATTCCAAGACGAACACAATGGCGTAACCCATTTCCCTTAATTCTTTCATTTAGAATTAATTACACTTTAATTTGTGAAGCTTAATGTTATAGAATTCACGGGGTGTTACATGTAACGTTAATTCGCGAGCCTCACACCCCGGTTGTGAACCAGAAACGGGAGAGGACATCAGGGAGGGCATGCGTTTCCTTCTAGCTAGGGTGGTGTCAGTGACCTACCATCCCTAACATTTATATTATTTTCACCTGTGTGGCTGTTGCTATTGCGAGGCGCCTCAGATATATCGGTGACTATGTGGAGCCAATGAGTCATTTGGCTCATTTACGCCCCAAAGGGCAGGGAAACACAGTGTTCAGGCATTTTAATCCACATCGGTGGGCCGGCCCAGACGATCCAAAGGCTTGACTGAGTACTTGCCTGAGACATGGGCTAGGTTGTCTCGAATTCGGTGAGGACTATCTTTTGCCTCGGTTCACAGATGGAAATCCAGCTTCCAATACGTGACTTTGCGGTTTCGATTGTAGAACCTATATATGGCGACATAGTGGTATGTGGCACTTATGCCGTCTATGATTGATACTTATGATTGATTTTTTTTTGACACTATACACTTATAGTAATAATAAAAAGATGAAATTTCACGTATCAAGCATTGTTTGGCTATTATAAGGTAAAAACCCTATCCTCCGGCTTGCGTTGCATTGTGTGATGGGACCTGGGTCTTATAATAGCTTCATTGTTGTAACAACCCAACTTTCGAACACATCGGAAGTCGTACATTCGATGTGTAAAATCTGACTGATATACGTTGTCAAACACTCGTCCATTCGGTTTGTCCTGGGACTGAACAGACCAAAGATATTATTTACAATCATCGTCTTCAATTTAAAAATCTCTGACGCACGGCGTATAATCAAATCAAAGTGGAAAATTTATCCGGCCTCTTTGAAATGATTACGAACATTTTCCTTTTAAATTATTAATTTAACATGATTAAAATCAATTACATATATAGTCAAATCAAACAGCATACGATCATCTTGCTTATATCTGGCATTTTGATCATACTTAGAATTGGGAAATTTTAGTGTGCGCGCTGCACAGGTTTTTTCTTTCCATCTTGCCCGTCACTTTTGAAAATGAATACTTACATTATTCTTTCAGAAATTTATTTCTCATAATCACTCTTTAATTTAATGATTCATAAATGAGTTAAATTTATGATCTATAGTCTATTTCAGCTTTTACACTCTGTATCGTTTCGTCAAATCTCCCTTTTTGATCTCTTATACTCGATTTACTGTTTCTTCTTTTTATATCGATAAAGTTTCTCCTCTTTATTTATCAGTCTAAAACGGTTTAAAATATACTTTGCAGTTTTTATTTCATCAAATACTGGACTGTACTTGACCGGTTCCTTGTACTTTGAAATTACAGTTTAAACAGTTAATTCTACCGTATGTGTTATATTCGTTTCTTATCATTTGTATGTTTAAAAACTAAATATTTATTCACAAATAAATTCTAATTTAATTATAAACTAAATTTATAATTTTAATAAAATACACAGGTTCTGTATTTTAAATTTCCTCTTCTGATGAAAATATCCTGATTCACTTTTCCCATTTAATTAAATAAAAAATATTATTTTTATTTAAATATATTTTTTTCTCTATTTTATTTAATCCAATATTAAATTTAAAACTAATTTAAATTTAAATTATATTTGAAAACTATTGTTATTAAGTTAAAATATCAAAGTACCCATTTGACAAAGTACTAGGTAAGAAAACACTAGCGTGCACTCATGAAATCTAGTCCGGTTCTCACGTTTTTAGCCCAGTACCACTTGGCCGATTATTTGCCATAGTAGCAGGTCTTAGCACCCATGTTTTCTACCCCGATCACAACAAAAATACCATGTGCCAAGATTACCACTCCTTCTTCTTCTTCCTCATTCCTCGTGCCATAGCTGTGCACATGCACAAGCACCCGGGACCCCTCCAGTCTCCGACAGCCCCTGCCACCAGTCGACCTCCGACCCCTGGATGCACCACCACCCTCCAATGATCCTCCCTCGGCCTGAAGCTAACACTGGCCGTGCACCTCCCTTCCTCAGCAAAAAAAACATCATCCAAGAAACCCCTCGCACCTCCTTCCCTCGACCACCGGTCGCCACCAACTCGCTGCCACGCCATCACTAGACCATGACGCCGCTATCCCCTCCTGACTGCACATCCCTAACCCCCCAGGCGAAGAGCAGTCATCACGTTTTCAAACTGAACCCATGAACCCAATAAAACCCTATTTCCATTGATTTCCCAAAATCAAAACATTTAAAAATTAAACTCGTATTTTTCCCACGATCTACCTTCCCTCATACTCCTTCAGGCCAAGTGCCATCACCTCCGGACTCGTGGATCGACGGGAATTCACAAATTTGCATTTTCTGACCATTCCTCTTTACCTCTTGATTTTCTCTCTTTAAAATCTTGATCTTTGTTTTAAAAATCATTATTTGTTTACCTTATCATGTTTGTATAATCAAAACAAATTTTCATTAGTTTTGAAAAACCACTTTGGAAATGAAGAACAGAGAGCACCTGTTGTTTGTTTTTACAACAGCAGTAAAGGTTTTTGCAAAGGTCCCTTCACTTCTAAACACTTGAATGGAGATGTCAGGGTTTTTGAACATAGTTAACCCTTATTCTAATCCACTACTCATAGATCCTATTGATCTATTTGGTTTTGTCAGGGTTCCACACAACATAACAGTGTCTGGTGGAAACAAACAACTAATACACTTCTCTTTTATATGACACTTAAGGTTTTATTTAACAAATCAAGGTTTTCTACTTCATATCACATAGTAACAATACATGATAAGATCATGAAAGAAATTCAAGATTACTTCATGGTTCAACCAACCAAAACTGCAGTAATTCAAAACAGAACTAAAATGCAGGTTTACTCACTTTAAAATGCTTTGAACCCTTGTTTTCTCTTGCTAGAAATGCTTTGAATTGCTGTGTGTTTGTGTGAGTGAAATGTGTGCATGTGTAGGTCCTTATATAGTGGTGAGAAAATGGTTAAAATATTGGTGCATTGAATGCTTGATTTGAAAACAGCAAATCAGCTTTTTCTTTTGACAAATGAAAACCCAATTTAAAAACTTATTTTCTCTTTCAAAATCCTTATATTCTCTCCTTATTTCACATGGCATATCTCAGCCTAGATACTACTTGAAAATACCCTAACATTGTACTAAAACTCTCCCCATTGGTGGACAATGAACCATCACATTTAATGTTCTATGTACCCCCATATCATATGCTAAATCTCTCCTTGGACTTTACTAAATATGGTAACCTCCTTTGTACCATGTAGGCTCAGGTTTCACATGTTCTCTAGCTCACATTTCTCTCATGAAAAATATTGATTTAACATAAACCATTAAATTACTATACCTTGGCCTTCAAGGTATTAAAAATCTTGAAATTCCTGCACCCTTATGCTTACGGCCATTGTAACGAAAAGGTATTTCGCTCGATCCGAATTAGTCGCTAAACCGATCTAGACCGTTCGAAACGCCTGATTATTTTGAGAACACGACAAAATAGAACGCAGACGGAAGAACATTTCATTGTATATTACAACAATTCCATCAGAATACAAGAATATTCATAGTATAAATGAATAAATTACATTCAACAAATATCGGAGATTTAAATTACATTTAAACATATCGCAGCGGAAAATAATACAATACACAACTAGAAGAAGATATACGGATACAAAGCTTTCCGGATATCGTTCCAGCTGTAAACCAGGATCCTGTGAATATAAATCTGCAAAACCAAAACTACTAGCTGCCCGTGTCGAAAATAAGGGCACCCAGAGTTTAGGTTAAAACAATAAACTCCAGGTCAGTCATGGGAATGGTGTGAAAACTAAAACAGTTATTAATCTTTATTTTTAAAGTTAGGTAAATCAAGGGACCACGCCGTATAACACGGAACGAGTTTCCTCCCAAGAATACCAGTGCATAAAACAAACAGCGCAATGCTAAATAAAGAAAAATGAAGCTAATATAAGACCCAGTTCCCATCACACAATGCAACGCAAGCCGGAGGATTGGGTTTTTACCTTATAATAGCCAAGAATGCTCGATACGTTGAAAACAAATCATTTGATACTATTATAAGTGCATAGTGTATAAAACAACTTCAAATCATAAGTATCAATCATAGGCAACATGAGCGTCCCATGCTACTATGTCGCTATATATAGGTTTACAAATAAAACCGCAAAGTCACGTATTTGGAAATTGGATTTCCATCTATGAACCAAGGCAAAAGATAGTCCTCACCGAATTCGAGACACTCTACTCCGCCCCTCAGGCAAGCACGCAGGCAAGCCTTGGATCGTCAGGGTCGGTCCACCGATGTGGATTATTATGCCTGAACACTGCGTTCCCCCGCCCTATGGGGCGTAAATGAGCCAACGAATGGCTCATTCGACTTCACACAGTCACCGGTATATCCGAGGCGCCTCGCAACAGCAACAACCACATAAGTCAAACTCGTCAGGGCGTGTAAAACCACTGACACCACTTCTAACTAGAAAGAAACGCATGCCCTCCCTGATGTCCATCTCCCGTTTTGGTCCACTACCGGGGTGTGAGGCTCGCGAATCAACGTTACACAAATCTATTGTAACAACCCGTAAAATGCGGGCCAGTTTGAAATTTTTATTTTGGCAATTTTAGCTGAATTTGAATATTTAAAATGAATTATTTTAAATAATATCGACGAGAAATTTATTTAGAATATAATTCGAACGTATATATTTATACGCGTCGTCGTTAGAATATAAATAATTATATATAATTATAAAAGGAATTGAAAATGGCGCGGTAGTTCGATAATTCGATTTCAAACTTCAATTGAATGTACCGGGTGCAAAACAATCCGGATTTTAGTGAAACCAAAAATAATGGAATCTAATAGTGAATATCTTTCCAACGAATCCGAAAAATCAAGATTTCATATCGGGAATCAAAAGATATGTCCAGTTGAAAATTCTGAATAGTCGCTATGGAATTCAGGCCCTTAAAAATGGACATTTTGCAGATGACCTCGGATTTCGACGAAACCAGTTTTGTTGGGTCCGCAATGTCAAGATATTGCTAGGTTTCAAATTTCATAATTTTTCGAATCAATATGTGAGCGTGGCAAAGGAAAACGCGTTTGACCAGTTTCAGTTGATTTTAATCGACTGGAAATTGGCCATTTTTCAAACGGTGTCAGAATTCGACGAAACTAGTTTTGCTAGGACCGTATCGTCAATACGAAGCTAGAAAATATTTTTTCTGCAATTTTTAGAGTTCGTATGTGACCCCGGTAATTTGAAATGTACGTTTAAAATTCAATATAGTGATTTAAACGAAAATTCAACGGAAACTGATCGAAACGATCAAACCAGCTTACGGTACATATCCCATTGTGTTCGGAATGGGGGTAATTAGCTATGGACGACAGGCAGTGGGTCTGATTTCGAGTTCGTAATAAAAAGTTGCTTTTTGGACCTAAATTAAAATAAATATATATTTATATATAGAAGTCAACTCCTTTCCCTCTCCTCTCTCTTCATTTTCAATCGTTCAGAACCAAAAAAAAAAAATGAAGACCGACGGAGCCACCTTCCCCCCCCCCATCGCGATCGGCGCCGCCATCCAGGGGGACCCCACCGCCGTCGCCCCTTTTCCGCCTCTCTCCCGCTCCCTCCCTCCTCCTCGAATTAAACCGCAGTCCCCCCCCTCTGCTGTCGCCACCGCCGTTTCTTCTTCCTTCTCCCCCTCCTGAAACCCCCAACCCGCAATCACCTCACCGGAGAACCCCAAATCAGCTGCCATGCCCCAAATCCGCCACCCACTGCCCCACTCCAACCACCGCCGACCATGCTCGCGCCTCCCTGACCCCCCTGACGTCAGCAGCGATCCGCACCAGACTCCACCGCCGTAAACAACCGGAAACTGTGAGTTTTTCTTCTTCTGTTTATTTTCTTTTTTATAATTTTTTTATGTAAATAGAAAAGAGATTTAAATATGATTTTTCATGAATATTAAAAACTGAAATTTATAAAGTATAAAAACTGAATTTTTTTAAAGAGTAAAAACTGATTTTTTTTTAAAAAGAATAAAAACTGATGTTTTAAAAAGTAAAAACTGATTTTTATATAAGGTGAAAACTGATTTTTATATAATGTGAAAACTGATTTTTTTTATATAATGTGAAAACCGATTTTTTTTATATAATGTGAAAACTGATTTTTTTTATATAATGTGAAAACTGATTTTATTTTAAGGTTTAAAATAGAAAAAGAGTTTAAACTTTGAAATAGAAAAAGGTTTAATCTTTTAATAGAAAAAGATTTGAACTTGCAAAAATAAAGATCATATTTTTAAAAAGAGAAAAGATCGGGATATTAAAAATGTCATCTTTATATGTGTAGAAAAATAAAAATGAGATTTTTTATAAAGATGAAATCTTTAAATTTGAAAAAGCGAAGTCCATGTTTTTATAAAGGCGAAATCTTTATTTTAGAAAAGGAGAAATCTTTATATGGAAAATAGCGTGATAAAAATATAATTTTTATCTATACAACATAGTAGTATAAAAATATGATTTCTATATATTGAATTTCGAATAAAAACATGATTTTTATATATTGAACTTCGATAGAAAAATATGATTTTTATATATTGAACTTCGATAGAAAAATAGAATTTTTATATATTGAACTTCGAAATAAAAATATGATTTTTATATATTGAATAGCGAAGTAAAAATTCGATTTTTACGTATGTAGTGAAAGCAGCAACGAAGGTGACAAAAAGGCAGAACGACGAAGATTTCTATCAATGAAGAGACGTGGTATTGGATAGCTTTCTGTGAGAATTTCTCACCTTTCAATTTCTTTTCTAGTTATATATATATACTAGGATGCAGACGGTGTTTAGTAGCACCCGACACAATCGTCCACAGACCATGGACTTGTTTGTTTTGCTGTTTGGTGATTGATTGCGATATTGGTTTGAATGTGGTTTGTGGTGTGAAAAATCGAATCGATAAATTGGTTAGGATTAGACGTGCGCCGTTATAAGGCGATGGAGTAAGGCTAGGTTAGACTCTTACTCCAAATTTTGTGGTTTGCATAACGAATTGATTGGATTGATGTGTGAATGGCGTGGGCCTTCACTTGACCGGGGATAAGGCTAGGCCTCGTCCCGTTTCTAGTATCGTGCCGTTATGCCGCCGAAATTTTCTAAAATAAGTTAGAAAAATAAAAATATCATTTTATTGAATAAATGAATTGTATAGAAATTCATAGGTTGGAATAAAATGTTTTATCGTTAAAAATATAATTTTTAACGTGAAGTGAATAAAATAAAATATTCATTTATAAACCGAACGGTTTGTTTATGTACACCTATTTGAATGACATTGATTGGGACGATAAATTTTACACATCGCCCAACTGCACAACTAAAATCTGTGTTTGATTGTTTGAAAACCCCACACGGGTGTTGGGATGAAATATGAATTTCACTCATCCTGATTGATTAAATATGTCGATCGATCGATTGACAGGCTGTTATAAGCGTTAGATATCTATATTTGATGCTTATACAGTGTAGTGCACTTTGGTTGATGGTTGATTATTTTCCAATGCTATTATACATGTGTTGTATGAAAATCCATATAATTAACTTTATATGTTAATTGATTGGGCCTCATTCCAATTTAGAAAATAAAGAATATTATAAAATAAAAGTTCATGTGTTGACAGTACTCATTCATTGAGATTGGTCATGTGTTGAACAAAATATTTTAGTAATAAAATTTGCACCTTTATCAATATAAAATAAAAGTTCATGTGTTGACAGTACTCATTCATTGAGATTGGTCATGTGTTGAACGAAATATTTTGATAATAACAACTATTTTGGAAAAAGAAATATTTGAAATAGAATATTTGAAAATAGGAATTTATGAAGCCGTGTTGATTAGATTAATGCCATTTTGACGTGAACGATATTTATATCGATTTATTCATTTCGAAATGAAATGAATTGAAAACGATTTCGAAATGAATTGAATTGAAAACGATTTCGAAATGAAATGAATTGAAAACGATTTCGAAATGAATTGAATTGAAAACGATTTCGAAATGAAATGAATTGAAAACGATTTCGAAATGAAATGAATTGAAAACGATTTCGAAATGAATTGAATTGAAAACGATTTCGAAATGAATTGAATTGAAAACGATTTCGAAATGAATTGAATTGAAAACGATTTCAAATTGAATTGAAAGCGAATTGAAATGAATTCAAATTGAATTGAAATTTGAATTGAATAGAAAGGAATTTTAAAACGAATTTATAAAGAAGAATTCAATTTTGATTTGAATTGAAATGGAAGTTGAAATTGCTTTTGAAACGAATTTAAAACTATTTATATAATTCGTTTTAAATAGAAATCGACGAAATATATATTATATATATTATATATATAATATAATGGCCTGAATAGAACGCGCCGCGCCGCGGCAGTTCGTGAATTTCGACCATTTATTTCAAACGGACATTACGGGAGATCCGACCGTCGGATTCTCCTAAAACCGGAACCGTTGGGTTCGTATCGAAAAGAGCTTTCTAACGAATATTAGAAATTTGAAATCTAACGGTTGGATTTGGAGTTACGTCCAAATCAAATTTGAAAAAGGTCGCTGTAAGTGCAGTTCGATGGCCATTGATGGAAATCGACTGTACGGGCCTTGATAAAATTATTAAAAATATTAATAATTTGTGTAAAATCATAAGAAATGATTTGTGAAGATTTGGGATGAAAAACTCCATATTTGAAAAGATAAAAATAGTTTTTTTTATCGAAATAAACTAGTTTTGAACTAGAATTATAATTCTATTTATTTTCAAATAAATAAATTGAATTTGAAAAGGGTTTTAAAAATAACCTGAATTTCCAATGATTGCATTGGAGTGGATTTGAATCGAAATTGTCTTCGGAATATTTCGGTGTTGGAATTCGTGATTATACAGATGTTGTTATGGAAATTTGAAAGATATATATATTTATATCGTTATTTCCAATACGACATTTGTTAATCGTAGGATTTGATATTGAATATAAGCCAATATATTTTCTATTCAGAGCCTTGTATTGAATATCAAATGTGATTTGGGTTTGTCGTGAGTGGTGTCTTCACTAACACTGTTCTTGGACCCAGTTGAGAAAAGATTAAATCTTTTTATTTGGATTTAATGAAGAGTACCAATTAAATAATATTTAATTGAATTGATATTGATTTTTGGGTTTATCGTGGACAGTGTTTTAAATAACACTCGTTCTTTAACCCGATAATTAATGGAATGTGACTTTGGGTTTATCGTGAACCGTGTTTTAAATGACACGGATTCTTTAACCCAGTTAACGATTAAAACTAAGTGGAGTTTTAATGAATCTTTAATTAGATTGAAATGGTCGAGAATGGAGTATCACCAGTTTTGCTCCAGGCGATAGTTAAATCTTTAATTAGATTTGAACGTGAAATGGTAATTGAATTTACCGATAACACTGTGGTGTTAGATATGAAGTATTACCAGTTTTTAATTCATGGGATGAATAGGTTGGGATTGGGAAATGGTTGGGATTGGGAAATTAAAACCAATGATTACTTCGGTAAGGTTCGCTAATTCCGACTAGTTTTGAATTGATATTCAAAAGATCAGATTAAAGAATAAATTCAAGAAATTTATCTTGGATAAAATTAATGGGAACCTTTCCCTATGAATGTGAAATTTAGAAACTAACCGTCGGTTGGCCAAGCAGAATGGTTTTCTGGATATTGATCTGATGTTGGTTTCGGCCTTCGGGGTTAATATTTGGGAAATTATTCTCTTGATTAACTTACGGTTAGTGACTGATGAATTGGAATGAGGCGTATGTTGTGTTTGTGTAACACTTTTATAATATATACGCGAGTTATTCGGAAAGACCGGGTCTATCCCATTCTGAATAATTGATACGACGATAAGTCGAAGATGAAGACGGTGGTCGAAGACTGGAGGTCTTCACGTCGTTTGGGTGATAACTGATGATCTTGATTGGGCTGTACACCCAAGAAGATGGAAACAGTTGGTGATCGTCCAGACGTACTTGGAGATCGATGGATATGCGGGGTACTAGGTGCCTCCGGTTTCGTTCAGACCCAGAACGGACTTGTAAATGGACTGTGTGTCTGACATTGGATTTTAGTCCGTGTGATTGATCTCTATTAAATATATATCTGTTTGGCGGCGGAGAATTTATTCTCTTGCTTAACGCCCTTCTCTGAGACGTACGAGCTCAGGGGTTATATATTGATGGATATCAATCGCATGGAGTGAATTGCCTGTGTGGCATGCCTAAGTGGCAAATGATCAAGGCTTCTGTTGAAAAGCAAAGTCTTGTGGTGATGATCGAAGCACGGCCTTTGTGGCGTAGCTTTGTGTAACGTTGATTCGCGAGTTTCACACCCGGTATGAACCAAAAACGGGAGACGGACCTCAGGGAGGGCCTACGTTTCCTCCTAGCTAAAAGTGGCGTCAGTGGTTTTACACGCCCTGACGAGTTTGACTTATGTGGTTGTTGCTGTTGCGAGGCGCCTCGGTTAGATCGGACGATCCGGGTCCGATGGAGTCATTCGTTGGCTCGCTTACGCCCCAAAGGGCGGCGAAACGTAGTGTTCAGGGTTTAAGTTTAATCCACATCGGTGGACCGGCCCTGTCGCTCCAAGGGTCGATGCGTTCTGATCCTGAGACTCGGGCTAGGCAGTCTCGAATCGGTTGAGGACTATCTTTTGCCTCGGTTCATAGACGGAAATCCAATTTCCAAATACGTGACATTTGCGGTTTTATTTGTAAACCTATATATGGCGACATGATATATGGTACCCATGCCGCCTATGATTGATACTTATGATTTGAAGTTGTTTTATACACTATGCACTTATTATAGTACTATCAAAATGATTTGTTTTAAACGTATCAAGCATTCTTTGGCTGTTATAAGGGAAAACCCTATCCGCCGGCTTGCGTTGCATTGTGTGATAGGACCTGGGTCTTATAACAGCTTCATCTTTCTTTATTTAGCATTGCGCTGTTTGTTTTATGCACTGGTATTCTTGGGAGGAAACCCGTTCCGTGTTATACGGCGTGGTCCCTTGATTTACCTAACTTTAAAATAAAGATTAACTGTTTTAGTTCTCACACCAGTCACATGACTGACCTGGAGTTTATTGTTTTAACCTAAACTCTGGGTGCCCTTATTTTGACACGGGAAGCTAGTAGTTTCAGTTTTGCAGATTTATATTCACAGGATCCTGGTTTACAGCTGGAACGATATCCGGAAAGCTTTGTATCTGTATATCTCATTCTAGTTGTGTATTGTATCATTTTCCGCTGCGATGTATTTAAATGTAATTTAAATCTCTGATATTTCTGTGTAATATTCGTTTATACTCTGTATATTCTTGTAATCTGATGCATTGTTGTAATATACAATGAAATGTTCTTATGTATGCGTTCTGATTTGTCGTGTTCTCAAACGATAGGGCGTTTCGAGCGGTCTGGGTCGGTTTAGCGACTGGTTCGGACCGAGCGAGATTCTTTGCCTTCACAGTTGGTATCAGAGCTTTGGTTTACAAAGCAGAGAACAAGGCACATTAGAACCATACGAAAGAATTCATCAGATATTGGATTAGTAAAATCCAATGGGAATGACTCGTTAGAGATAGGATCAGTAGTATCCTAGAACGAGTGTGAAGGGTATATTTTTTCAAATGAAAACAAATTTTGTTTTGAAAATTTAAATCAATTATTCGTATTTGATTATTTATTTCATATTGATTAGGACAATCCAATATATAAAGATTTTGCGTATGCGTCTAGCTAGCGTGTATTCGATGTTTTGATATATTGGATAGATATAGAGTTACACTCTAGTCACCCGGGGGTGATTCTGATGGTTGATATATCATCATCAGAATTTATATTCGAGTGACGAACGTGTAATATCTATATATTTCCTATTGACTGGTGTGAGAACCAAAATTAGATAGGGCCTATTGTTGTGATTTGGCATCAAAACATGATTTTTGTGTATGTATCAAAATTATGAATTTCAAATGATAATTCACTAATTGATTGATGTTTGTGTTGTTTGTTTATTTGTTTGCTAATTTTTAGCCATTTAGCCTAATTGAATCACATATTGAATTATATTGAAAATTGGTCGCATTTGCTTGCATACATGTATATCTTTTGAACAGGTCATAGCAAGGAGGCTAGAGCCAGAAAATAAAATTTGTTTGCCCGACAAATAGGTACATGTTTACTACATAATTTCCTGTTTTGTTTGGGTGATGATGATTTTGTGAGCCTATTGGCTAGCCGCTTGGCTTTTTCTTTTTCTTTTTGAGATCTGAAGGACCGGGGAAGCTATTTGAAATTCCCCGATGCTCCCATTGCAGGGGAGGTTATGGCGAAATTTTTTCAAAAATTTAGGGTGTTAGCCAAATTTTTGAAATTTTGAAAATTCTCAGAAACTAAAAAGTTGGAGAATGCAAGCCAGATCGAGCGTAGAGTTGATTAATCAAACCACTTTCGACTTTGTTCCTTTTCGGGGACGAAAAGTTTTAAGTGGGGGAGATTGTAACAACCCGTAAAATGCGGGCCAGTTTGAAATTTTTATTTTGGCAATTTTAGCTGAATTTGAATATTTAAAATGAATTATTTTAAATTATATCGACGAGAAATTTATTTAGAATATAATTCGAACGTATATATTTATACGCGTCGTCGTTAGAATATAAATAATTATATATAATTATAAAAGGAATTGAAAATGGCGCGGTAGTTCGATAATTCGATTTCAAACTTCAATTGAATGTACCGGGTGCAAAACAATCCGGATTTTAGTAAAACCAAAAATAATGGAATCTAATAGTGAATATCTTTCCAACGAATCCGAAAAATCAAGATTTCATATCGGGAATCAAAAGATATGTCCAGTTGAAAATTCTGAATAGTCGCTATGGAATTCAGGCCCTTAAAAATGGACATTTTGCAGATGACCTCGGATTTCGACGAAACCAGTTTTGTTGGGTCCGCAATGTCAAGATATTGCTAGGTTTCAAATTTCATAATTTTTCGAATCAATATGTGAGCGTGGCAAAGGAAAACGCGTTTGACCAGTTTCAGTTGATTTTAATCGACTGGAAATTGGCCATTTTTCAAACGGTGTCAGAATTCGACGAAACTAGTTTTGCTAGGACCGTATCGTCAATACGAAGCTAGAAAATATTTTTTCTGCAATTTTTAGAGTTCGTATGTGACCCCGGTAATTTGAAATGTACGTTTAAAATTCAATATAGTGATTTAAACGAAAATTCAACGGAAACTGATCGAAACGATCAAACCAACTTACGGTACATATCCCATTGTGTTCGGAATGGGGGTAATTAGCTATGGACGACAGGCAGTGGGTCTGATTTCGAGTTCGTAATAAAAAGTTGCTTTTTGGACCTAAATTAAAATAAATATATATTTATATATAGAAGTCAACTCCTTTCCCTCTCCTCTCTCTTCATTTTCAATCGTTCAGAACCAAATAAAAAAAAATGAAGACCGACGGAGCCACCTTCCCCCCCCCATCGCGATCGGCGCCGCCATCCAGGGGGACCCCACCGCCGTCGCCCCTTTTCCGCCTCTCTCCCGCTCCCTCCCTCCTCCTCGAATTAAACCGCAGTCCCCCCCCTCTGCTGTCGCCACCGCCGTTTCTTCTTCCTTCTCCCCCTCCTGAAACCCCCAACCCGCAATCACCTCACCGGAGAACCCCAAATCAGCTGCCACGCCCCAAATCCGCCACCCACTGCCCCACTCCAACCACCGCCGACCATGCTCGCGCCTCCCTGACCCCCCTGACGTCAGCAGCGATCCGCACCAGACTCCACCGCCGTAAACAACCGGAAACTGTGAGTTTTTTTTCTTCTGTTTATTTTCTTTTTTATAATTTTTTTTATGTAAATAGAAAAGAGATTTAAATATGATTTTTCATGAATATTAAAAACTGAAATTTATAAAGTATAAAAACTGAATTTTTTTAAAGAGTAAAAACTAATTTTTTTTTAAAAAGAATAAAAACTGATGTTTTAAAAAGTAAAAGCTGATTTTTATATAAGGTGAAAACTGATTTTTATATAATGTGAAAACTGATTTTTTTTATATAATGTGAAAACTGAATTTTTTTTATATAATGTGAAAACTGATTTTTTTTATATAATGTGAAAACTGATTTTATTTTAAGGTTTAAAATAGAAAAAGAGTTTAAACTTTGAAATAGAAAAAGGTTTAATCTTTTAATAGAAAAAGATTTGAACTTGCAAAAATAAAGATCATATTTTTAAAAAGAGAAAAGATCGGGATATTAAAAATGTCATCTTTATATGTGTAGAAAAATAAAAATGAGATTTTTTATAAAGATGAAATCTTTAAATTTGAAAAAGCGAAGTCCATGTTTTTATAAAGGCGAAATCTTTATTTTAGAAAAGGCGAAATCTTTATATGGAAAATAGCGTGATAAAAATATAATTTTTATCTATACAACATAGTAGTATAAAAATATGATTTCTATATATTGAATTTCGAATAAAAACATGATTTTTATATATTGAACTTCGATAGAAAAATATGATTTTTATATATTGAACTTCGATAGAAAAATAGAATTTTTATATATTGAACTTCGAAATAAAAATATGATTTTTATATATTGAATAGCGAAGTAAAAATTCGATTTTTACGTATGTAGTGAAAGCAGCAACGAAGGTGACAAAAATGCAGAACGACGAAGATTTCTATCAATGAAGAGTCGTGGTATTGGATAGCTTTCTGTGAGAATTTCTCACCTTTCAATTTCTTTTCTAGTTATATATATATACTAGGATGCAGACTGTAACGACCCGCCTTTTTGCCCGATTCTCGCCGGTAATTAAACCAACTTAAACCGTTCACAAAGACGAATTGTTATGGGTGCATACATATATTAAACAAAAATAACAGAACCTTTCATTGCAAATTACGATGTTACATCAAAGTTACATAGAATATCAGAGTTACAAATATATACACAGCGGAAGAAAAAGAAAATGACTTTACTCTCAGCGGAAGATCAAAACACAGCGGAAGCTTCAACTCTAGCATGTACTCCAACTCAGATAGCACTTCAAATCTTGTTCCGGCGGTCTATAACTGCAAAACTAAACTACTAGCTGCCCGAGCAAAATAATGGGCACCCAGAGTTTAGGTGAGGAACAATAAACTCTAGGTCAGTCGTGGGACTGGTGTGAGAACTCAAAACAGTTATTATTAGGTTCATTTTAAAGTTAGGAATTTCACCAGACCACACCGCTAACGCGGAACGGATTTACTCCATGTGAATTCCAGTGCATCAAAATACGCAATGACTTTCGAAAATGAAGCTATCATAAGCTCGTCCCACATCACACAATGCAAGTGCACACCAGATGGGCGAGTTTTATCTTGTGATAACCAAATATGCTTTCATACGTAAAATCCTCTTTAATACCATAATATGTATATAGTGCGGAAACCAATTCGCAAGTAAATGTATTAATCCTAGACAGCATATACCCCATAATATATGTTGCCATATATATATACAATCAAAATCGTATGGCTCACATAAGAAATTTGGATTTCCAACTTGATGATTCCTGGCACGAAAGATCAATCAGGGATACAAAACGAAGTGCCTCAACGGCTTTTTCGACCATACGCGGACACCGAATACACATCGTCAGGGCAGATCAACGGTTTTCGACCAGACACGGCCCCCCGAACATACCCAACTTCCCCAGGTTCATAAGTGGTTTCCCACTGCTGCACAGCTTCATCATCAATTCATATATAAGTATAAAACCTAACCGCCGGTTTCTCATCAATCCGGGGTGTGAGGTTTGTTGATGTCACGTCATACGCAAAGCGATGCTTCGATAAGCCATTCTTTGATCATCACTAGCTCGTCTCATAACTTAGGTATGCCACATTGACAATTCACGACATATCACTGATTTAAATCAATGCATATCCTCTAAGTTCATATGACTTAGAGACAAGGATAACATATTGCCACAAATCCGATATACATTAACGGAAATCAGTGCTACGCGGTCAATTTCAATGTCAGGCACACCATCCATGCAAGTCCGTTCTGGGTCTGAACGGAACAACAACCCGAAAATACTTAAATATGTTTAGGTCTCATGTAACTCATACCTCGTATCGGTGGCCTACCTAACCGAGTCATCAATCAACAATCAATCTAAACAAATTCAAATATTCCTGGTCCTTATTCGTCGTTTACCGAGTCTTGAATTGCTTCATAACGTCGTATTATTACTTGGAATGGTTTTCGAACATATACTCGATCCCGGTCTTTCCAAGTAATAAGCGTACTTTAAACAGTAGCTATAGTTTACACAGGCTTCCCAATTCAAATCTCCTCCCAAATGGTTATCAATTCATTTTATGACTCAAGATTTGAATTACGATAAATTTCATGTATCTCGTTATCATCTTATCTCTTCTTGAAATCAAAGATTATACATTCGCTTCAATTTCTTATCTTTAATTCCTTCAAATCAAAGATTTGATTAAATCCCCTAATTACGATATGAATTTCCACCATTCAATCTCATCGGGTTTCAAGAATGATATTATTGAAGATACGATTCACGACAAAACCCAAATCAATCGATATTGAATCATAAATTACACAGAAATTTTTATCCACTTATATTCGATATAAATTCTCATAATCAACGAATACTATAAGTGGAATAATGATATAATAATATCTTCCAAATTCCTCAGATAGTATTCATTTACACCATGAAATTTTATATCCAATATCGAAGATTATTTCTATCTAACTTATTTCAATCAGGTGGAGAAACCCATATCTTTAATTAAAAGATTTACTCAATTCTTCGACATTCGATCTGGATAGAAATACCGTCAACTTATATTCAATATAAATTTTCGTATCCAACTCATATCATAAGCGGAATAACGGTGAATTACCTCTTAAATTCCTCAGATAATAAGAGTTTTCATCTACCGAATAAATATCGAACATCCGAAGATCTATCTCCAACCATATCCAAATTTTAAATTTGGAAAACCCATTTCCATTCTATATAAATACTCCAATACTTGAATAATCTTCGAAACTATTCTTATCGTCAATTAATAGTTCATGCTTATAAATTTCAAAACTAATAACAATAATTGGTGAGTGTTACCAAAAGCACTGCTGTTAACATATCCATTTAAATCAAATAGATTTAAAATTTATTTGAAATTCAACTATTCAAATTTCTATTTGCTTTTGAAATTTATAAATTTCTCCAATTTAATAAACTTGTTTATTCGACTTTTCGTTATGATCGCCAACTGCACGTATTCCAAATTTGTTTAAATATAACTTGAAAAATCACTTGTTGAAAAATCGAAATTTCCTTTGTATTCAAATACTATTATTATTTGAAATCCAACGCTCCTTACTTCACGTCAAGTCAATTTTAAATAATCAAGTCGTAGCCATTCAAAGTTTGAAATCGCTATTTACGAATTGTCGCATCACAGTGCGTTCTATTCAAACCATATAATGATTATAAATTTCCACGCCCTTTTCAATCTAATTTATATTTCCAAAAACATTTGGAAAACAGTTTCAAATTACATTTCAAATTCGATTTCAAATTTACCATCCCGTTGCCGGATCAGTTAGGGATAGCCAGGGAGAGCAGGAAACTGAATTTCCAAACCCAAGCCTAGACACCATCCTCTCTGTCATCCTAGAACGTTCTGGTGTCTATATATTATCATATTATGTTTTCAAAACATACAAACCATGTTCAAATTTAAAAAAAAATCTTATTTTGAAATAACTGAACATGATAATATTTTAATATTAGAAAATCAAACTTTATTCATATGGAAGGAGAATAACATCGATCACCTGTATAATCCCATAACCATGGTATTGTGTGTGCATCATACAAACAGAATAAATCAACCATATGCATCAGATGATAATGAATCATCGTTATCATCAACAACAACAATTCAGTTGTGCACAAGCGTTACTGTTGATAACGCTTTCCAGTGTTCAGTGTGTTATCTAACTACATGCACATGCATTCACATAATAACATCCATCACACAATCATCATCAACAAATTATAATTAACTCAGCTAATTATAATTAACCAATTTAAATAAATAAATTTAAATTAGAAGTTCTCACCAGTCGAGCTTCAAAATCTTCATTACCAGAGTGAACCGATCAATGAATACTGCCACCTCTACTCGTTCTGCTCTTAGATCATTCTTATCAGCAACTGGTAAATTTTCTGCTGATTTATATATCGGAATTTAATCAAATAACGACGCTTGCTCTATATATGGTTATATATATAAGGGTATTTGTTTTATTTTTATATAAATTTATACTTAACAAAAATTATCAAATTTACATATCATTGCGTTCTATTTTCAGATATGATTCTAACGCTTCTGACGGCGAACAAATCCGGTTTAAGACGAGCGAGATATGGATGTTTAAAGTTTGCAAACTATTTAACTAAAATAAAAATAGAATCAATTAAATCATACCCATTAATTTAGCCCAAGGCCCAATAGCTTATCACACTTCAAACCAGCCCACCTCCTCTCCTTCTTCTTCTTCTTCTTCCCTCCGCACTCCTCTTCTTTACACGCACAGAACCCATTTCAACCGTGTATCACGTGTACGTGCACCTTCAACATCTTCCACCGTTCTTCAAATTGAAACCACTCGCGAACTTCTCTTCTCCTCCTCGTCTCAACGCACCCATTCACTTCAACTACGGTCCTCGAACTCAAAATCCGACCCATTGCCGAGACAAAATTCCGCTACAGGAAACGCACGTATCCTCCTTAAAACATCGACACTTATTTTCTCTAATCTTCGTCAAATTACACCGCTTCGAAGCTCTCTCTTCGCTCATCACAAATCCATACTCGGAATCGAACATCGTCGCACGAATCTCCGACGAACTGTAAACCTAATTTTGAACATTAGGAATCATCGACACGGAATCGAGTCATTTTCGCATGAAAAATACTACGTTACCTGCTGATCGCAATGGTGTTGACGACACGATTCAATTCTTTACGGATTGAGAGATTTTATTTTTCGAAGTTTTTGAACCCATTCGACACATTCTCTGTAATTCCATGATTTCTCTCTCGTTACTCAGCGAAACTTCGATCCGTCAATTTTTAAAAATAGCAAACGATGATACGAACAATATTCGTGCATGTTATTTCAACAAAAACTAAATAGATTGGAAGATGTGGATTTTTGATTGAAGAAAAATGTGAATTTCTCTTTACTGTAATGTGAAAATGAGAGGGAAGAAGAAGTAGCTCGCATATTTCTTCTGTATCTTTGACCAGGGAAAAAGGAAGCAATGTTTTTATATATGAATTAAAAGATTTTTTTTTTTTTTGCAAGGACTCTTGTTATCTTCTTACAAACTCAAATACATGCATTAAGCCACTTAATGAGACACATAAACTCCAACCAATGCATGTTGAGATAATTTTTTTTTTATATAAATTGAAATTTTAGTCACAAAATTATAACACTTATATTTGTAACCAAATTTCACTCTTGTAAATGTGACTTCTTTATTACGTAAGGTTTTTGACAAGATATTTATAACTAGCTAATAACTAAAATTTATTATCAAAATATTTATCTATATTATTTATCAAATATATATACAAGTATATGATTTACCAAAAATTTATACTAACAAATGGTTTAGAATAATTACCTATCATTCCTTATAAAATTTTATAAATGCAATTATAATTTACCAAAATAAAATATAAAAATCATTCTTGTAAAAAAATCATAAAATAAATTATCCTTTACAAAACCGTTTACAAATCAATAATATCAAAATTAGAAAATATTATTACTTAGATATGAAATCTTAAAATTTAAATATAACTTTTTAAAGTAAGTTTTTTTTTTCTTTTATTTTTCTTATACAAAAATCACATTTAATAAAACAAGATACTTATTCAAAGTAAAAAAAAATTATAATCAAACTTTGTAAAATCAATTTATATTCAGAGAAAAAAAAATCCAAATATATAATAAAAATCCAAATTGAAATTGGTTAAACTTCTAGGATGTTACATTCACCCCCCCTTAGAAACTTTTCGTCCTCGAAAAGGAAGTCGGTAAATTTAAACTCCTTTACAAAATTCAAATTCCAATTTCTTTCTTAACATATCAGAAATGAAATGGTTAGAACCAAGGCTCATATCATTCTCAGGCTACTCTATCAAATCCCCACTAAAGGTAGAGTCTAAGGAACTTCTATGATCTTGTGATTACTAGGGTCGTCACCGGTATTGTTTTTAATCAAAATTTCTGAGTTAGACTCAGAGCTGCTACTACTATCACTAAGGAGGAACTAGGACAAATACGGTCTAGTACTTAGAGATCTACGACTCAAAGAAATTTCTTTGAAGTTTGAAAAATTATCTTTCTAACTTACTTTTACGGAACCCATGGTTTCCTCATCGATTATAAGATTAAGAGCTTAACTTGGAAATTTAAATCCAAGTTCTCAATTAAAATTTTCCCAAATTTTCCATTATCTTGCAAAATAACATCTTGGTTAAATTCAGTATTAGAAATTCTATCGCACTCAATACAATTCAAGTTCAATTTAAGAGGTAACTCAAAATACTGGTTTCAAATCCAAATTAGTTCACTTGTTCATAGCTTTATCAGAGCAAGGCAAAAGGAAGAATCCAGAAATAAAGTTGGACAGTTAAATTTCAAACACGACAATTCGGGTGATATTCAAAAGATGACCATGGGTCGAGTAAAACTAGCGACAAGGAAAGAGATAGAATTATGTTTCCGAAACACTCATTCTATTTCAAATCCTTATTCCAATCGTTTCAAATATAATCTCATATTAACCCATTTATAAGTTAAACTTATACTCATATTCATATTTTAGTTGTCATATAAATCGAATAACACTTTTTCAAATTCCACTTTAAAATACACCTAACTCTTTTCATTACTGTTTAAATATCAAATCTTGTTTAGAAATTTTTCTACTTTTCTTACTCAACTAGCCGGAAAATCCCTTAAATAGTTTTATTTAAAATACCATCACGCTTCCTCTGCGCACTCTGATTAAGCGTACACGAGTTCCAACTAGGGTTGTTTAAATATTGATCTTAACATTTTCAGAACTCACATCTTCCAACTTGATACTTCAAAGAGCCAAATTTTTCTACTTCGATGTTTGCTATGATTTAAATTAACCTTTTAAACTCATTTTCTAACTTAAGTCAAACTCATCACTTTAAACAAATTCTTAACTTAAGTCTAAATCATCTACAGATTTCTTAAGGGGTTCTGATAGCTAAGATATTCTTGGATATTCTCATTTACAATTCATGTTAAGGATTTATCCAAATCTATTGCTTACATTAACATATTAACATTCTTTAGAGAAATATAATATCTTTTCTGATCACAACTTATTAGATCATATTCTAACATTTGTTATGACTTGTTTAATCTTGAAGTATGGGTGCTATATATAATTTTTTTTTTGATATAATTTCTTAATGAATTTTCACACTTACGTGTCCCTTCAAATTCTTAAGTATAGTTTACTTCTACAATATCCCTTTTTGTTATTGTCAAAATAATTGCTCTCGCATCTATAACATATTGGCTTACATTATATTGAATTGGTTCAAGTATTCCTTGACGTGTTAATTGAAACCATGCGGTCATCCCACTTTCGAAACTCGAAAATAATTACCGATGGTGCCATGGTCATCAGTAAAATCATCCTCGAGCGACTAGAGTGTGACCCTACATCTACCTAGTATATATTGGACTTCGCATACACGTTGATCAGACGTATATTAAAAATCCTTACATACTCGATAGTCCAATCATGACGTCGAATAAAACACCCGAAATCCTTATTTCAAATTATATTTCAATATATTTCAAATAATCATCGTTTCAAAATGATTTACTTGTTCAAAAATACTTTATATAGGTTTCAAAAATATACGCTCTCTCGTCATAATATTCCGAGATCTCATTCTAGGGTATTTCTAACCCTATCTCTAATGAGATAATATAACTCTGTGGAGTCCTATTCTTTGTCCAAATATGTATGTACCCTATAGCTTTGTATAACCAAAGCTCTGATACCAACTGTAACGACCCGCCTTTTTGCCCGATTCTCGCCGGTAATTAAACCAACTTAAACCGTTCACAAAGACGAATTGTTATGGGTGCATACATATATTAAACAAAAATAACAGAACCTTTCATTGCAAATTACGATGTTACATCAAAGTTACATAGAATATCAGAGTTACAAATATATACACAGCGGAAGAAAAAGAAAATGACTTTACTCTCAGCGAAAGATCAAAACACAGCGGAAGCTTCAACTCTAGCATGTACTCCAACTCAGATAGCACTTCAAATCTTGTTCCGGCGGTCTATAACTGCAAAACTAAACTACTAGCTGCCCGAGCAAAATAATGGGCACCCAGAGTTTAGGTGAGGAACAATAAACTCTAGGTCAGTCGTGGGACTGGTGTGAGAACTCAAAACAGTTATTATTAGGTTCATTTTAAAGTTAGGAATTTCACCAGACCACACCGTTAACGCGGAACGGGTTTACTCCATGTGAATTCCAGTGCATCAAAATACGCAATGACTTTCGAAAATGAAGCTATCATAAGCTCGTCCCACATCACACAATGCAAGTGCACACCAGATGGGCGAGTTTTATCTTGTGATAACCAAATATGCTTTCATACGTAAAATCCTCTTTAATACCATAATATGTATATAGTGCGGAAACCAATTCGCAAGTAAATGTATTAATCCTAGACAGCATATACCCCATAATATATGTTGCCATATATATATACAATCAAAATCGTATGGCTCACATAAGAAATTTGGATTTCCAACTTGATGA
Organism: Allium sativum; assembly: GCA_030737875.1. Classification (NCBI taxonomy): domain Eukaryota; kingdom Viridiplantae; phylum Streptophyta; class Magnoliopsida; order Asparagales; family Amaryllidaceae; genus Allium; species Allium sativum. The sequence goes on along the minus strand of CM060909.1, from coordinate 374,382,962 downwards.
TTCCTGGCACGAAAGATCAATCAGGGATACAAAACGAAGTGCCTCAACGGCTTTTTCGACCATACGCGGACACCGAATACACATCGTCAGGGCAGATCAACGGTTTTCGACCAGACACGGCCCCCCGAACATACCCAACTTCCCCAGGTTCATAAGTGGTTTCCCACTGCTGCACAGCTTCATCATCAATTCATATATAAGTATAAAACCTAACCGCCAGTTTCTCATCAATCCGGGGTGTGAGGTTTGTTGATGTCACGTCATACGCAAAGCGATGCTTCGATAAGCCATTCTTTGATCATCACTAGCTCGTCTCATAACTTAGGTATGCCACATTGACAATTCACGACATATCACTGATTTAAATCAATGCATACCCTCTAAGTTCATATGACTTAGAGACAAGGATAACATATTGCCACAAATCCGATATACATTAACGGAAATCAGTGCTACGCGGTCAATTTCAATGTCAGGCACACCATCCATGCAAGTCCGTTCTGGGTCTGAACGGAACAACAACCCGAAAATACTTAAATATGTTTAGGTCTCATGTAACTCATACCTCGTATCGGTGGCCTACCTAACCGAGTCATCAATCAACAATCAATCTAAACAAATTCAAATATTCCTGGTCCTTATTCGTCGTTTACCGAGTCTTGAATTGCTTCATAACGTCGTATTATTACTTGGAATGGTTTTCGAACATATACTCGATCCCGGTCTTTCCAAGTAATAAGCGTACTTTAAACAGTAGCTATAGTTTACACCGGCTTCCCAATTCAAATCTCCTCCTAAATGGTTATCAATTCATTTTATGACTCAAGATTTGAATTACGATAAATTTCATGTATCTCGTTATCATCTTATCTCTTCTTGAAATCAAAGATTATACATTCGCTTCAATTTCTTATCTTTAATTCCTTCAAATCAAAGATTTGATTAAATCCCCTAATTACGATATGAATTTCCACCATTCAATCTCATCGGGTTTCAAGAATGATATTATTGAAGATACGATTCACGACAAAACCCAAATCAATCGATATTGAATCATAAATTACACAGAAATTTTTATCCACTTATATTCGATATAAATTCTCATAATCAACGAATACTATAAGTGGAATAATGATATAATAATATCTTCCAAATTCCTCAGATAGTATTCATTTACACCATGAAATTTTATATCCAATATCGAAGATTATTTCTATCTAACTTATTTCAATCAGGTGGAGAAACCCATATCTTTAATTAAAAGATTTACTCAATTCTTCGACATTCGATCTGGATAGAAATACCGTCAACTTATATTCAATATAAATTTTCGTATCCAACTCATATCATAAGCGGAATAACGGTGAATTACCTCTTAAATTCCTCAGATAATAAGAGTTTTCATCTACCGAATAAATATCGAACATCCGAAGATCTATCTCCAACCATATCCAAATTTTAAATTTGGAAAACCCATTTCCATTCTATATAAATACTCCAATACTTGAATAATCTTCGAAACTATTCTTATCGTCAATTAATAGTTCATGCTTATAAATTTCAAAACTAATAACAATAATTGGTGAGTGTTACCAAAAGCACTGCTGTTAACATATCCATTTAAATCAAATAGATTTAAAATTTATTTGAAATTCAACTATTCAAATTTCTATTTGCTTTTGAAATTTATAAATTTCTCCAATTTAATAAACTTGTTTATTCGACTTTTCGTTATGATCGCCAACTGCACGTATTCCAAATTTGTTTAAATATAACTTGAAAAATCACTTGTTGAAAAATCGAAATTTCCTTTGTATTCAAATACTATTATTATTTGAAATCCAACGCTCCTTACTTCACGTCAAGTCAATTTTAAATAATCAAGTCGTAGCCATTCAAAGTTTGAAATCGCTATTTACGAATTGTCGCATCACAGTGCGTTCTATTCAAACCATATAATGATTATAAATTTCCACGCCCTTTTCAATCTAATTTATATTTCCAAAAACATTTGGAAAACAGTTTCAAATTACATTTCAAATTCGATTTCAAATTTACCATCCCGTTGCCGGATCAGTTAGGGATAGCCAGGGAGAGCAGGAAACTGAATTTCCAAACCCAAGCCTAGACACCATCCTCTCTGTCATCCTAGAACGTTCTGGTGTCTATATATTATCATATTATGTTTTCAAAACATACAAACCATGTTCAAATTTAAAAAAAAAATCTTATTTTGAAATAACTGAACATGATAATATTTTAATATTAGAAAATCAAACTTTATTCATATGGAAGGAGAATAACATCGATCACCTGTATAATCCCATAACCATGGTATTGTGTGTGCATCATACAAACAGAATAAATCAACCATATGCATCAGATGATAATGAATCATCGTTATCATCAACAACAACAATTCAGTTGTGCACAAGCGTTACTGTTGATAACGCTTTCCAGTGTTCAGTGTGTTATCTAACTACATGCACATGCATTCACATAATAACATCCATCACACAATCATCATCAACAAATTATAATTAACTCAGCTAATTATAATTAACCAATTTAAATAAATAAATTTAAATTAGAAGTTCTCACCAGTCGAGCTTCAAAATCTTCATTACCAGAGTGAACCGATCAATGAATACTGCCACCTCTACTCGTTCTGCTCTTAGATCATTCTTATCAGCAACTGGTAAATTTTCTGCTGATTTATATATCGGAATTTAATCAAATAACGACGCTTGCTCTATATATGGTTATATATATAAGGGTATTTGTTTTATTTTTATATAAATTTATACTTAACAAAAATTATCAAATTTACATATCATTGCGTTCTATTTTCAGATATGATTCTAACGCTTCTGACGGCGAACAAATCCGGTTTAAGACGAGCGAGATATGGATGTTTAAAGTTTGCAAACTATTTAACTAAAATAAAAATAGAATCAATTAAATCATACCCATTAATTTAGCCCAAGGCCCAATAGCTTATCACACTTCAAACCAGCCCACCTCCTCTCCTTCTTCTTCTTCTTCTTCTTCCCTCCGCACTCCTCTTCTTTACACGCACAGAACCCATTTCAACCGTGTATCACGTGTACGTGCACCTTCAACATCTTCCACCGTTCTTCAAATTGAAACCACTCGCGAACTTCTCTTCTCCTCCTCGTCTCAACGCACCCATTCACTTCAACTACGGTCCTCGAACTCAAAATCCGACCCATTGCCGAGACAAAATTCCGCTACAGGAAACGCACGTATCCTCCTTAAAACATCGACACTTATTTTCTCTAATCTTCGTCAAATTACACCGCTTCGAAGCTCTCTCTTCGCTCATCACAAATCCATACTCGGAATCGAACATCGTCGCACGAATCTCCGACGAACTGTAAACCTAATTTTGAACATTAGGAATCATCGACACGGAATCGAGTCATTTTCGCATGAAAAATACTACGTTACCTGCTGATCGCAATGGTGTTGACGACACGATTCAATTCTTTACGGATTGAGAGATTTTATTTTTCGAAGTTTTTGAACCCATTCGACACATTCTCTGTAATTCCATGATTTCTCTCTCGTTACTCAGCGAAACTTCGATCCGTCAATTTTTAAAAATAGCAAACGATGATACGAACAATATTCGTGCATGTTATTTCAACAAAAACTAAATAGATTGGAAGATGTGGATTTTTGATTGAAGAAAAATGTGAATTTCTCTTTACTGTAATGTGAAAATGAGAGGGAAGAAGAAGTAGCTCGCATATTTCTTCTGTATCTTTGACCAGGGAAAAAGGAAGCAATGTTTTTATATATGAATTAAAAGATTTTTTTTTTTTGCAAGGACTCTTGTTATCTTCTTACAAACTCAAATACATGCATTAAGCCACTTAATGAGACACATAAACTCCAACCAATGCATGTTGAGATATATTTTTTTTTTTTTATAAATTGAAATTTTAGTCACAAAATTATAACACTTATATTTGTAACCAAATTTCACTCTTGTAAATGTGACTTCTTTATTACGTAAGGTTTTTGACAAGATATTTATAACTAGCTAATAACTAAAATTTATTATCAAAATATTTATCTATATTATTTATCAAATATATATACAAGTATATGATTTACCAAAAATTTATACTAACAAATGGTTTAGAATAATTACCTATCATTCCTTATAAAATTTTATAAATGCAATTATAATTTACCAAAATAAAATATAAAAATCATTCTTGTAAAAAAATCATAAAATAAATTATCCTTTACAAAACCGTTTACAAATCAATAATATCAAAATTAGAAAATATTATTACTTAGATATGAAATCTTAAAATTTAAATATAACTTTTTAAAGTAAGTTTTTTTTTCTTTTATTTTTCTTATACAAAAATCACATTTAATAAAACAAGATACTTATTCAAAGTAAAAAAAAATTATAATCAAACTTTGTAAAATCAATTTATATTCAGAGAAAAAAAAATCCAAATATATAATAAAAATCCAAATTAAAATTGGTTAAACTTCTAGGATGTTACACAGACGGTGTTTAGTAGCACCCGACACAATCGTCCACAGACCATGGACTTGTTTGTTTGGCTGTTTGGTGATTGATTGCGATATTGGTTTGAATGTGGTTTGTGGTGTGAAAAATCGAATCGATAAATTGGTTAGGATTAGACGTGCGCCGTTATAAGGCGAAGGAGTAAGGCTAGGTTAGACTCTTACTCCAAATTTTGTGGTTTGCATAACGAATTGATTGGATTGATGTGTGAATGGCGTGGGCCTTCACTAGACCGGGGATAAGGCTAGGCCTCGTCCCGTTTCTAGTATCGTGCCGTTATGCCGCCGAAATTTTCTAAAATAAGTTAGAAAAATAAAAATATCATTTTATTGAATAAATGAATTGTATAGAAATTCATAGGTTGGAATAAAATGTTTTATCGTTAAAAATATAATTTTTAACGTGAAGTGAATAAAATAAAATATTCATTTATAAACCGAACGGTTTGTTTATGTACACCTATTTGAATGACATTGATTGGGACGATAAATTTTACACATCGCCCAACTGCACAACTAAAATCTGTGTTTGATTGTTTGAAAACTCCACACGGGTGTTGGGATGAAATATGAATTTCACTCATCCTGATTGATTAAATATGTCGATCGATCGATTGACAGGCTGTTATAAGCGTTAGATATCTATATTTGATGCTTATACAGTGTAGTGCACTTTGGTTGATGGTTGATTATTTTCCAATGCTATTATACATGTGTTGTATGAAAATCCATATAATTAACTTTATATGGTAATTGATTGGGCCTCATTCCAATTTAGAAAATAAAGAATATTATAAAATAAAAGTTCATGTGTTGACAGTACTCATTCATTGAGATTGGTCATGTGTTGAACGAAATATTTTAGTAATAAAATTTGCACCTTTATCAATATAAAATAAAAGTTCATGTGTTGACAGTACTCATTCATTGAGATTGGTCATGTGTTGAACGAAATATTTTGATAATAACAACTATTTTGGAAAAAGAAATATTTGAAATAGAATATTTGAAAATAGGAATTTATGAAGCCGTGTTGATTAGATTAACGCCATTTTGACGTGAACGATATTTATATCGATTTATTCATTTCGAAATGAAATGAATTGAAAACGATTTCGAAATGAATTGAATTGAAAACGATTTCGAAATGAAATGAATTGAAAACGATTTCGAAATGAATTGAATTGAAAACGATTTCGAAATGAAATGAATTGAAAACGATTTCGAAATGAAATGAATTGAAAACGATTTCGAAATGAATTGAATTGAAAACGATTTCGAAATGAATTGAATTGAAAACGATTTCGAAATGAATTGAATTGAAAACGATTTCAAATTGAATTGAAAGCGAATTGAAATGAATTCAAATTGAATTGAAATTTGAATTGAATAGAAAGGAATTTTAAAACGAATTTATAAAGAAGAATTCAATTTTGATTTGAATTGAAATGGAAGTTGAAATTGCTTTTGAAACGAATTTAAAACTATTTATATAATTCGTTTTAAATAGAAATCGACGAAATATATATTATATATATAATATAATGGCCTGAATAGAACGCGCCACGCCGCGGCAGTTCGTGAATTTCGACCATTTATTTCAAACGGACATTACGGGAGATCCGACCGTCGGATTCTCCTAAAACCGGAACCGTTGGGTTCGTATCGAAAAGAGCTTTCTAACGAATATTAGAAATTTGAAATCTAACGGTTGGATTTGGAGTTACGTCCAAATCAAATTTGAAAAAGGTCGCTGTAAGTGCAGTTCGATGGCCATTGATGGAAATCGACTGTACGGGCCTTGATAAAATTATTAAAAATAGTAATAATTTGTGTAAAATCATAAGAAATGATTTGTGAAGATTTGGGATGAAAAACTCCATATTTGAAAAGATAAAAATAGTTTTTTTTATCGAAATAAACTAGTTTTGAACTAGAATTATAATTCTATTTATTTTCAAATAAATAAATTGAATTTGAAAAGGGTTTTAAAAATAACCTGAATTTCCAATGATTGCATTGGAGTGGATTTGAATCGAAATTGTCTTCGGAATATTTCGGTGTTGGAATTCGTGATTATACAGATGTTGTTATGGAAATTTGAAAGATATATATATTTATATCGTTATTTCCAATACGACATTTGTTAATCGTAGGATTTGATATTGAATATAAGCCGATATATTTTCTATTCAGAGCCTTGTATTGAATATCAAATGTGATTTGGGTTTGTCGTGAGTGGTGTCTTCACTAACACTGTTCTTGGACCCAGTTGAGAAAAGATTAAATCTTTTTGTTTGGATTTAATGAAGAGTACCAATTAAATAATATTTAATTGAATTGATATTGATTTTTGGGTTTATCGTGGACAGTGTTTTAAATAACACTCGTTCTTTAACCCGATAATTAATGGAATGTGACTTTGGGTTTATCGTGAACCGTGTTTTAAATGACACGGATTCTTTAACCCAGTTAACGATTAAAACTAAGTGGAGTTTTAATGAATCTTTAATTAGATTGAAATGGTCGAGAATGGAGTATCACCAGTTTTGCTCCAGGCGATAGTTAAATCTTTAATTAGATTTGAACGTGAAATGGTAATTGAATTTACCGATAACACTGTGGTGTTAGATATGAAGTATTACCAGTTTTTAATTCATGGGATGAATAGGTTGGGATTGGGAAATGGTTGGGATTGGGAAATTAAAACCAATGATTACTTCGGTAAGGTTCGCTAATTCCGACTAGTTTTGAATTGATATTCAAAAGATCAGATTAAAGAATAAATTCAAGAAATTTATCTTGGATAAAATTAATGGGAACCTTTCCCTATGAATGTGAAATTTAGAAACTAACCGTCGGTTGGCCAAGCAGAATGGTTTTCTGGATATTGATCTGATGTTGGTTTCGGCCTTCGGGGTTAATATTTGGGAAATTATTCTCTTGATTAACTTACGGTTAGTGACTGATGAATTGGAATGAGGCGTATGTTGTGTTTGTGTAACACTTTTATAATATATACGCGAGTTATTCGGAAAGACCGGGTCTATCCCATTCTGAATAATTGATACGATGATAAGTCGAAGATGAAGACGGTGGTCGAAGACCGGAGGTCTTCACGTCGTTTGGGTGATAACTGATGATCTTGATTGGGCTGTACACCCAAGAAGATGGAAACAGTTGGTGATCGTCCAGACGTACTTGGAGATCGATGGATATGCGGGGTACTAGGTGCCTCCGGTTTCGTTCAGACCCAGAACGGACTTGTAAATGGACTGTGTGTCTGACATTGGATTTTAGTCCGTGTGATTGATCTCTATTAAATATATATCTGTTTGGCGGCGGAGAATTTATTCTCTTGCTTAACGCCCTTCTCTGAGACGTACGAGCTCAGGGGTTATATATTGATGGATATCAATCGCATGGAGTGAATTGCCTGTGTGGCATGCCTAAGTGGCAAATGATCAAGGCTTCTGTTGAAAAGCAAAGTCTTGTGGTGATGATCGAAGCACGGCCTTTGTGGCGTAGCTTTGTGTAACGTTGATTCGCGAGTTTCACACCCGGTATGAACCAAAAACGGGAGACGGACCTCAGGGAGGGCCTACGTTTCCTCCTAGCTAAAAGTGGCGTCAGTGGTTTTACACGCCCTGACGAGTTTGACTTATGTGGTTGTTGCTGTTGCGAGGCGCCTCGGTTAGATCGGACGATCCGGGTCCGATGGAGTCATTCGTTGGCTCGCTTACGCCCCAAAGGGCGGCGAAACGTAGTGTTCAGGGTTTAAGTTTAATCCACATCGGTGGACCGGCCCTGTCGCTCCAAGGGTCGATGCGTTCTGATCCTGAGACTCGGGTTAGGCAGTCTCGAATCGGTTGAGGACTATCTTTTGCCTCGGTTCATAGACGGAAATCCAATTTCCAAATACGTGACATTTGCGGTTTTATTTGTAAACCTATATATGGCGACATGATATATGGTACCCATGCCGCCTATGATTGATACTTATGATTTGAAGTTGTTTTATACACTATGCACTTATTATAGTACTATCAAAATGATTTGTTTTAAACGTATCAAGCATTCTTTGGCTGTTATAAGGGAAAACCCTATCCCCCGGCTTGTGTTGCATTGTGTGATAGGACCTGGGTCTTATAACAGCTTCATCTTTCTTTATTTAGCATTGCGCTGTTTGTTTTATGCACTGGTATTCTTGGGAGGAAACCCGTTCCGTGTTATACGGCGTGGTCCCTTGATTTACCTAACTTTAAAATAAAGATTAACTGTTTTAGTTCTCACACCAGTCACATGACTGACCTGGAGTTTATTGTTTTAACCTAAACTCTGGGTGCCCTTATTTTGACACGGGCCGCTAGTAGTTTCGGTTAGGGGTGAGCAATATGCGGTTCAAACCGAATTAACCGACCAAACCGGTTCATTTTGGTCGGTTCGGTTCGGTTTTAAAACCAAATCGGTTTGTATTCGGTTCGCAAAAAATATTTTTTTTGGTTATCGGTTTAACCAAATTAACCGAACTTTTAATTTATTATTTAATTTTACGGTATCGTAGCACTTTTAATAATTAGTTTAGTTATGTAATATAAAGATATTTGTTGCAAATAGATCAAAATATATCATAAACATAAAATTTACTATATAAAATTTCTTCAAACATGAATTAATGTTTTATTTTGAGTGAATTCATCATTTAAATAGTAATACATCCTTCAAATTCGGTTAAATCGGTTATCGACCGAATTAACCGAAATTAATTTGGTTCGGTTCGGTTCGGTTTGAAAAAAATTCGGTTTCAATTTGGTTTGAGTTTTTTTACGTCCAAACAAACCGAACCGACCGAACGCTCACCTCTAGTTTCGGTTTTGCAGATTTATATTCACAGGATCCTGGTTTACAGCTGGAACGATATCCGGAAAGCTTTGTATCCGTATATCTCATTCTAGTTGTGTATTGTATCATTTTCCGCTGCGATGTATTTAAATGTAATTTAAATCTCTGATATTTCTGTGTAATATTCGTTTATACTCTGTATATTCTTGTAATCTGATGCATTGTTGTAATATACAATGAAATGTTCTTATGTATGCGTTCTGATTTGTCGTGTTCTCAAACGATAGGGCGTTTCGAGCGGTCTGGGTCGGTTTAGCGACTGGTTCGGACCGAGCGAGATTCTTTGCCTTCACATCTATGCCACACGGGCCGTGCTTTGATCATCACCACAAGACTTTGCTTTTCAACAGAAGCCTTGATCAATTGCCACTTAGGCATGCCACATAGGCAATTCACTCCATGCGTTTGATATCTACCAACATATAACCCCTGAGCTCGTACGTCTCAGAGAAGGGCGTTAAGCAAGAGAATAAATTCTCCGCCGCCAAACAAATGTATATTTAATAGAAATCAATCACACAGACTGAAATCCAATGTCAGGCACACAGTCCATTTTCACGTTCGTTCTGGGTTTGAACGAAACCGGAGGCACCTAGTACCCCGCATATCCATCGATCTCACAGTACGTCTGGACGATCACCAACTATTTCCATCTTCTTGGGTGTACAGCCCAATCAATATCATCAGTAATCACCCAAACGACGTGAAGACCTCCGGTCTTCGACCACCGTCTTCATCTTCGACACCACGTCGAATCAGTTATTCAGAATGGGATAAACCCGGTCTTTCTGAATAACTCGCGTATATAATAAATAAGTGTTACACAAACACCACATACGCCTCATTCCAATTCAGAATATTCTTTTATTCAAATATTCCTATACTTTGGGAAAAGTTCCCATTAATTTTATCAAAGATAAATTCTTTAAATTTATTCTTTAATCTCCTTTGAATATCAATTCAAACTAGTCGGGATTAGCGAACCACGCCGAAGTAATCATTTATTTTAATTTCCCAATCCCAACCTATTCATCCTATGAAGTAAAACTGGTCATACTTCATATCTAACACCGCGGTGTTATCGGTAAATTCAATTACCATTTCACGTTCAAATCTAATTAAAGATATAACTATCGCCTGGAGTAAAACTGGTGATACTCCATTCTCGATCTTTTCAATTTAATTAAAGATTCATTAAAACTCCACTTAGTTTTAATCTTCACAGAAATCAAAATCCTATCTTTAACTGGGTTAAAGAACCAATGTCATTTAAAACACGGCCCACAATAAACCCAAAATCACATTCATTAATTATCGGGTTAAAGAACCAGTGTTATTTAAAACACTGTTCACGATAAACCCAAAAATCAATATCAATTCAATTCCAATTAAATATTATTTAATTGGTACACTTCATTAAATCTAAATAAAAGATTTAATCTTTTCTCAACTGGGCTTAAGAACAGTGTTAGTGAAGACACCATTCACGACAAACCCAAATCTCATTTGATATTAAATACAAGCCTCTGAATAAAAAATATATCGGCTTATATTCAATATCAAATTCTACGACCAACAAATATCGTATTGGAAATAACGATATAAATATATCTTTCAAATTTCCATAACAATATCTGTGTAATCACGAAATCCAACATCGAAATAATACAAAGACCATTTCGATTCAAATCCATTCCAATTCAATTATTGGAAATTCTGGTTACTTTCAAAACCATTTTCAAATTCAATTTATTTATTTAAAAATAAATAGAATTTTAATTCTAGTTCAAAACTAGTTCATTTCGATAAAAATCTATTTTTATCTTTTCAAATATGGAGTTTTTCATCCCAATTCTTCACAAATCATTTCCTATGATTTTACACAAATTATTACTATTTTTAATAATTTTATCAAGGCCCGTACAGTCGATTTCCATCAACCGCCATCGAACTGCACTTATAGCGACCTTTTCCAAATTTGATTTGGACATAATTCCAAATCCAACTGTTAGATTTCAAATTTCTAATATTCGTTAGAGAGCTCTTTTCGATACGAACCCAACGGTTCCAGTTTTAGGAGAATCCGACGATCGGATCTCCTGCAATATCCGTTCGAAGTCAATGGTCGAAATTCGCGAACTGCCGCGACGCGGCGCGTTCTATTCAGGCCATTATATAATATATATAATATATACTTCGTCGATTTCAATTCAAAACGTGCTTTATAAATCGTTTTAAATTCATTTCAAATTGATTTCAATTCAATATCAATTATATTCGAATGCAATTCCTTTCGATTTCAATTTGAATTCAATTCAATTCAATTTCAATTCAAATTCATTTCTATTAAATTTCAATTCGAATTCACTTCTATTCAATTTCAATTCGAATTCACTTCTATTCAATTTCAATTTGAATTCATTTCTATTCAATTTCAATTCGAATTCACTTCTATTCAATTTCAGTTTGAATTCATTTCTATTCAATTCGAATTCACTTCTATTCAATTTAAATTCGAATTCACTTCTATTCAATTTCAATTTGAATTCATTTCTATTCAATTTAATTCGAATTCACTTCTATTCAATTTCAATTTGAATTCATTTATATTCAATTTAATTCGAATTCACTTCTATTCAATTTCAATTCGAATTCACTTCTATTCAATTTCAATTTGAATTCATTTCTATTCAATTTAATTCGAATTTCAATTCTTTTCAAAATTTCAGATTTTGAAATCACTTTCGATATTCGTTATAAAATGAATAAAATCAATATAAATATTGTTCACATCAAAATGGCGTAAATCTAATCAACACGGCTTCATATATTCATATTTTCAAATATTCTATTTCGAATATTTCTATTTCAACTATTTCTATTCAAATATTACTTTTTCAAATATTTCTATTTCAAATATTCTTTTTTCAAATATTTCTACTTCTAAACTGGAATGAGGCCCAATCAATTACCATATAATGTTAATTATATGGGTTTTCTACAACACCTGTATACAATAACAACAATGAATAATCAACCATCATCCAAAGTGCATTCTACACTGTATAAGCATCAAATATAAATATTCAACGCTTATAACAGTCTGTCAATCAATCGATCGACATACAACTAAACAATCGGGATTAGTGTATGTCAAATATCATCCTGATACCCGTGTGGGGTTTCAAACAATCAAACACAAATTTTATTTGTGCAGTTGGGCGTTGTGTAAAATTTATCGTCCCAATCAATATCAGTCAAATGTGTGTATATAAACAAATCGTTCGATTTGTTCATATTAATTTATTTCATTTCATATACACGTTAAAAATTCTATTTTAACTATAAAATATTTTAACTATATAAATATTTTATTTCAACTATATAAATGTTTTATTTCATTTCACATCATATCACACAATCAATTTTCACCACAACAAACAATCAAGCCATACATGGTCTATGGATGACGTGTGTCGGGTGCTACTAAACACCGTCTGCATCCTAGTATATATTTTTAACTAGAAAAAGAAAGTTAAAGGTGAGAAGTTCTCACAGATTAGCTAATCCAATCCCACGACTCTTCAAATGTAGAAATCTTCGTCGTTCTTGCCTCTTGTCACTTTCTTTACCCGTATTCTCTACATATGTAAAAATCGAATTTTTACTTCGCTATTCAATATATAAAAATCGAATTTTTACCTCGCTATTCAATATATAAAAATCGAATTTTTACTTCAAAATCGAATTTTTACTTCGCTATTCAATATATAAAAATAAAATTTTTACTTCGCTATTCAATATATAAAAATCGAATTTTTTACTTCGCTATTCAATATATAAAAATCTATACTTTTTCTTCTACAAAAACATAATCTTTTTACATACCAAAATATATTCCTTTCTTTCTAGAGATCAAATCTTGTTCACGATAAAAATCAAAGCTTTGTCTTCTTAGAAATATTTCTAATGTATGCTAAAAATCATTGCTTTAAAATAATTAAAAATCATGTCTTTCAAATAAATAAAAAAAACATGTCTTTGTTTATTCTCTAATCGTCTATTTAAAGATCGGGCCTTATAATTAAAAACTGAAACAAATTTACTGTAAATAAAATAAAGGAATTAAACTCACCATATTTCGAGTGGAGAAGGTTGTCTGCGCATGAAGAGAGGGGGGGATTTCCCGTCGGTATTGGAGGGGGTTGGGGTGCTCGAAGTGCTGGAGGGGGACTCGCCGGAGGTGGCGTCGCTGGTGTGGTTGGATGCCAGGCGAGGGGGTTCGGGTTTGGGGATTGGAAGCGGTGGATGGGGGGCGCAGCGTTGAAATCGAGGGGCAGAAGGGGGTTCGGGCGGTTTCTTTCAGGAGTGAGGTGGAGATAGGGTGAGGCGGCGGCGGCGGCCACGCCCTGGGCGGCGGCGGCGGCGTTCAACCGGGGGGGCGACGAGATCGCGATCCCCCCTTCCATTTTTTTATTCTTCTTCCTGTTGAATGAAAGGAAACGGGGAAGGGGGCCTGAAGGGTAAAAAGAAGAGAGAGACAAAATATTTATTTTTATTTATTTAAATTTCATAAAAGTTGACTTTTTATTTCGACTTCGAAACGAGGCCCACCAACTGTCATCCCTAGCGTAATACCCCCATTCCGAACACAATGGGATATGCATCATAAGCTGATTCAGTTGTTTCGATCAGTTTCCATCAAAATCAACATATAACTCTATATATTGAATTTGAACGGCATTTCAATTTACTGGGGTCACATACTAACACGAAAAATTCCAGAAAAATATTTTCTAGCTTCGAGTTGACGATACGGTCCTAAAAAAACTAATTTCGCCAAATTCTGAGACCGTTTGAAAAATGGTCATTTTCCAGTCGATTAAAATCAACTAAAACTGGTCAAACGCGTTTTCCTTTGCCACGCTCACATATTGATTTGAAAAATTATGAAATTTGAAACCTACCAATAACTTTACATCACGGATCCAACAAAAGTGGTTTCGTCGAAATCCGAGGTCGTTTGTAAAATTTCCATTTTTAAGGGCCTAACTTCCATAGCGACTATTCAGAAATTTCAACTGGACATATCTTTTGATTCCCGCTATGAAATTTTGATTTTTCGGATTCGTTGGAAAGATATTCACTAATAGATTCAAATATTTTTGGTTTCGCTAAAATCCGGTTTATTTTGAATCCTGTACATCCATTTGAAGTTTGAAATCAAATTATCGAACTACCGCGCCATTTTTAATTCCTTTTATAAATATAAATAAATATTTATATTCTATCGTTGATTCAAACGAATATATACGTTTGAATTATATTCAGAATAAATTTCTCGTCGTTATTATTTAAAATAATTCATTTTATATATGCAAAATTCGCTAAAATTGCCAAAATAAAAATTTTAAACTGGCCTAGATTTCCGGGTTATTACAATCTCCCCCACTTAAAACTTTTCGTCCCCGAAAAGGAATGAAGCCGAAAGTTGTTTTACAAATCAACTCAACTTCCAGTGTTTTGATTATGGCTTAAGTTCTTCAACTTTTCAGTTTCTAAGAACTTTTCAAATTTTTCAAAAATTTGGCTAACACCCTAAATTTTCGAAAAATTTCGCCATAACCTCCCCTGCACCGGGAGCACGGGAAAATCCCGAAATTGCCATACAGGCCCTCTGATCTCAAAAAGAAAAAGCCAAGCGGCTAGTCAATCGGCTCATAAAATCATCATCACCCAAACAAAACAGTAAATTATAGTAAACACGTACCTATTTGTCGGGCAAACAAATTTTATTCTTCTGCTCTAGCCTCTTTGCTATGACCTGTTCAATATAAGTACATGTATATGCAAGCAAATGCGACCAATTTTCAATATAATTCACTATTTGATATTATTTGGCTAAAGGTTCAACATTTTAATTAATCAAACTATAATCAAACAACACAATCAGCAATCAATTAGTTGATTATCATTTCAAATTTATAACTTTGATATATAGTCTAAAAATCAGATTTTTGATGCAAAATCACAATAATAAGCCCTATCTAATTTTGGTTCTCACACCAGTCAATAGGAAATATATAGATATTACACGTTCGTCACTCGAATATAAATTCTGATGATGATATATCAATCATAAGAATCACCCCCGGGCATCTAGAGTGTAACTCTATATCTATCCAATATATCAAAACTTCGAATACACGCTAGCTAGGCGCATACGCAAAATCTTTATATATTAGATTGTCCTAATCAATATGAAATAATTAATCAATTACGAATAATTGATTTTAAATTTTCAAAACAAAATTCGTTTCATTTTAAAAATGTACTCTTCACCCTCGTTCTAGGATACTACTGATCCAATCTCTAACGAGTCATTCTCGTTGGATATTACCAATCCAATATCTGATGAATTCTTTCGTATGGTTTCTAAGGTGCCTTGTTCTCTGAGCTTTGTAAACCAAAGCTCCGATACCAACTATAACGAAAAGGAATTTCGCTCGATCCGAATCAATCGCTAAACCTATCTAGACCGTTCGAAACGCCTGATTGTTTTGAGAACACGACAAAATAGAACGCAGACGGAAGAACATTTCATTGTATATTACAACAATTCCATCAGAATACAAGAATATTCAGAGTATAAATGAATAAATTACATTCAACAAATATCAGAGATTTAAATTACATTTAAACATATCGCAGCGGAAAATAATACAGTACAAAACTAGAAGAAGATATACGGATACAAAGCTTTCCGGATATCGTTCCAGCTGTAAACTAGGATCCTGTGAATATAAATCTGCAAAACCAAAACTACTAGCTGCCCGTGTCGAAAATAAGGGCACCCAGAGTTTAGGTTAAAACAATAAACTCCAGGTCAGTCATGGGACTGGTGTGAGAATTAAAACAGTTATTAATCTTTATTTTTAAAGTTAGGTAAATCAAGGGACCACGCTGTATAACATGGAACGGGTTTCCTCCCTAGGATACCAGTGCATAAAACAAACAACACAATGCTAAATAAAGAAAAATGAAGCTATTATAAGACCCAGTTCCCATCACACAATGCAACGCAAGCCGGAGGATAGGGTTTTTACCTTATAATAGCCAAGAATGCTTGATACGTTGAAAAAAAATCATTTGATACAATTATAAGTGCATAGTGTACAAAACAATTTCAAATCATAAGTATCAATCATAGGCGACATGAGCGTCCCATGCCACTATGTCGCCATATATAGGTTTACAAATAAAACCGCAAAGTCACGTATTTGGAAATTGGATTTCCATCTATGAACCGAGGCAAAAGATAGTCCTCACTGAATTCGAGATGCTCTAGTCCGCCCCTCAGGCAAGCGCGCAGGCAAGCCTTGGATCGTCAGGGCCGGTCCACCGATGTGGATTATTATGCCTGAACACTGCGTTCCCCCGCCCTATGGGGCGTAAATGAGCCAACGAATGGCTCCTTCGGCTTCACACAGTCACTGGTATATCCGTGGCGCCTCGCAACAGCAACAACCACATAAGTCAAACTCGTCAGGGCGTGTAAAACCACCGACGCCACTTCTAACTAGAAAGAAACGCATGCCCTCCCTGATGTCCGTCTCCCGTTTTGGTCCACTACCGGGGTGTGAGGCTCGCGAATCAACGTTACACAAAGCTATGCCACACAGGCCGTGCTTTGATCATCACCACAAGACTTTGCTTTTCAACAGAAGCCTTGATCAATTGCCACTTAGGCATGCCACACAGGCAATTCACTCCATGCGTTTGATATCTACCAACATATAACCCCTGAGCTCGTACGTCTCAGAGAAGGGCGTTAAGCAAGAGAATAAATTCTCCGCTGCCAAACAGATGTATATTTAATAGAAATCAATCACACAGACTGAAATCCAATGTCAGACACACAGTCCATTTTCACGTTCGTTCTGGGTCTGAACGAAACCGGAGGCACCTAGTACCCCGCATATCCGTCGATCTCCAAGTACGTCTGGACGATCACCAACTATTTCCATCTTCTTGGGTGTACAGCCCAATCAAGATCATCAGTAATCACCCAAACGACGTGAAGACCTCCGGTCTTCGACCACCGTCTTCATCTTCAACACCACGTCGAATCAGTTATTCAGAATGGGATAAACCCGGTCTTTCTGAATAACTCGCTTATATAATAAATAAGTGTTACACAAACACCACATATGCCTCATTCCAATTCAGAATATTCTTTTATTCAAATATTCCTATACTTTGGGAAAAGTTCCCATTAATTTTATCAAAGATAAATTCTTTAAATTTATTCTTTAATCTCCTTTGAATATCAATTCAAACTAGTCGGGATTAGTGAACCACGCCGAAGTAATCATTTATTTTAATTTCCCAATCCCAACCTATTCATCCTATGAAGTAAAACTGGTCATACTTCATATCTAACACCGCGGTGTTATCGGTAAATTCAATTACCATTTCACGTTCAAATCTAATTAAAGATATAACTATCGCCTGGAGTAAAACTGGTGATACTCCATTCTCGATCTTTTCAATTTAATTAAAGATTCATTAAAACTCCACTTAGTTTTAATCTTCACAGAAATCAAAATCCTATCTTTAACTGGGTTAAAGAACCAATGTCATTTAAAACACGGCCCACAATAAACCCAAAATCACATTCATTAATTATCGGGTTAAAGAACCAGTGTTATTTAAAACACTTTCAAGATAAACCCAAAAATCAATATCAATTCCAATTAAATATTATTAATTGGTACACTTCATTAAATCTAAATAAAAGATTTAATCTTTTCTCAACTGGGCTTAAGAACAGTGTTAGTGAAGACACCATTCACGACAAACCCAAATCTCATTTGATATTAAATACAAGCCTCTGAATAGAAAATATATCGGCTTATATTCAATATCAAATTCTACGACCAACAAATATCATATTGGAAATAACGATATAAATATATCTTTCAAATTTCCATAACAATATCTGTGTAATCACGAAATCCAACATCGAAATAATACAAAGACCATTTCGATTCAAATCCATTCCAATTCAATTATTGGAAATTCTGGTTACTTTCAAAACCATTTTCAAATTCAATTTATTTATTTAAAAATAAATAGAATTTTAATTCTAGTTCAAAACTAGTTCATTTCGATAAAAATCAATTTTTATCTTTTCAAATATGGAGTTTTTCATCCCAATTCTTCACAAATCATTTCCTATGATTTTACACAAATTATTACTATTTTTAATAATTTTATCAAGGCCCGTACAGTCGATTTCCATCAACGGCCATCGAACTGCACTTATAGCGACCTTTTCCAAATTTGATTTGGACATAATTCCAAATCCAACCGTTAGATTTCAAATTTCTAATATTCGTTAGAGAGCTCTTTTCGATACGAACCCAACGGTTCTGGTTTTAGGAGAATCTGACGGTCGGATCTCCTGCAATATCCGTTCGAAGTCAATGGTCGAAATTCGCGAACTACCGCGGCGCGGCGCGTTCTATTCAGGCCATTATATTATATATATAATATATATAATATATACTTCGTCGATTTCAATTCAAAACGTGCTTTATAAATCGTTTTAAATTCATTTCAAATTGATTTCAATTCAATTTCAATTTAATTCGAATGCAATTCCTTTCGATTTCAATTCGAATTCAATTCTATTCAATTTCAATTCGAATTCATTTCTATTCAATTTCAATTCGAATTCACTTCTATTCAATTTCAATTCGAATTCACTTCTATTCAATTTCAATTTGAATACATTTTATTTCAATTTCAATTCAAATTCACTTCTATTCAATTTCATTTTGAATTCATTTCTATTCAATTTCAATTCGAATTCACTTCTATTCAATTTCAATTCGAATTCACTTCTATTAAATTTCAATTTGAATTCATTTCTATTCAATTTAATTCGAATTCACTTCTATTCAATTTCAATTTGAATTCATTTCTATTCAATTTAATTCGAATTCACTTCTATTCAATTTCAATTAGAATTCACTTCTATTCAATTTCAATTTGAATTCATTCCTATTCAATTTAATTCGAATTTCAATTCTTTTCAAAATTTCAGATTTTGAAATCACTTTCGGTATTCGTTATAAAATGAATAAAATCGATATAAATATCGTTCACGTCAAAATGGCGTAAGTCTAATCAACACGGCTTCATATATTCATATTTTCAAATATTCTATTTCGAATATTTCTATTTCAAATATTTCTATTCAAATATTTCTTTTTCAAATATTTCTATTTCAAATATTCTTTTTTTTCAAATATTTCTACTTCTAAACTGGAATGAGGCCCAATCAATTACCATATAATGTTAATTATATGGGTTTTCTACAACACATGTATACAATAACAACGATGAATAATCAACCATCATCCAAAGTGCATTCTACACTGTATAATCATCAAATATAAATATTCAACGCTTATAACTGTCTGTCAATCAATCGATCGACATACAACTAAACAATCGGGATTAGTGTACGTCAAATACCATCCTGATACCCGTGTGGGGTTTCAAACAATCAAACACAGATTTTATTTGTGCAGTTGGGCGATGTGTAAAATTTAACGTCCCAATCAATATCAGTCAAATTTGTGTATATAAACAAATCATTCGATTTGTTCATATTAATTTATTTCATTTCATATACACGTTAAAAATTCTATTTTAACTATAAAATATTTTAACTATATAAATATTTTATTTCAACTATATAAATGTTTTATTTCATTTCACATCATATCACACAATCAATTTTCACCACAACAAACAATCAAACATACAAGCCATCCATGGTCTGTGGTTGACGGGTGTCGGGTGCTACTAAACACCGTCTGCATCCTAGTATATATTTTTAACTAGAAAAAGAAAGTTAAAGGTGAGCAGTTCTCACAGATTAGCTAATCCAATCCCACGACTCTTCAAATGTAGAAATCTTCGCCGTTCTTGCCTCTTGTCACTTTCTTTGCCCGTATTCTCTTCACATGTAAAAATCGAATTTTTACTTCGCTATTCAATATATAAAAATCGAATTTTTACCTTGCTATTCAATATATAAAAATTGAATTTTTACTTCGCTATTCAATATATAAAAATCGAATTTTTACTTCGCTATTCAATATATAAAAATCAAATTTTTACTTCGCTATTCAATATATAAAAATCGAATTTTTACTTCGCTATTCAATATATAAAAATCTATACTTTTTCTTCTACAAAAACATAATCTTTTTACATACCAAAATATATTCCTTTCTTTCTAGAGATCAAATCTTGTTCACGATAAAAATCAAAGCTTTGTCTTCTTAGAAATACTTCTAACGTATGCTAAAAATCTTTGCTTTAAAATAATTAAAAATTATGTCTTTCAAATAAATAAATAAAACATGTCTTTGTTTATTCTCTAATCGTCTATTTAAAGATCGGGCCTTATAATTAAAAACTGAAACAAATTTACTGTAAATAAAATAAAGGAATTAAACTCACCATATTTCGAGTGGAGAAGGTTGTCTGCGCTTGAAGAGGGGGGGGGGGTTTCCCGTCAGTATTGGAGGGGGTTTGGGTGCTCGAAGTGCTGGAGGGGGACTCGCCGGAGGTGGCGTCGCTGGTGGGGTCGGAGGCCAGGCGAGGGGGTTCGGGTTTGGTGATTGGAAGCGGTGGAAGAGGGGGCGCAGCGTTGAAATCGAGGGGCAGAAGGGGGGGTCGGGCGGTTTCTTTCAGGAGCGAGGAGGAGATAGGGTGAGGCGGCGGCGGCGTTCAACCGGGGGGGCGACGAGATCGCGATCCCCCCTTCCAAATTTTTTCTATCCTTCTTCCTGTTGAATGAAAGGAAACGGGGAAGGGGGCCTGAAGGGTAAAAAGAAGAGAGAGAGAAAATATTTATTTTTATTTATTTAAATTTAATAAAAGTTGGCTTTTTATTTCGACCTCGAAACGAGGCCCACCGACTGTCATCCCTAGCGTAATACCCCCATTCCGAACACAATGGGATATGCATCGTAAGCTGATTCGGTTGTTTCGATCAGTTTCCATCAAAATCAACATATAACTCTATATATTGAATTTGAACGCGCATTTCAATTTACTGGGGTCACATACTAACTCGAAAAATTCCAAAAAAATATTTTCTAGCTTCGTATTGACGATACAGTCCTAACAAAACTAATTTCGCCAAATTCTGAGACCGTTTGAAAAATGGTCATTTTCCAGTCGATTAAAATCAACTAAAACTGGTCAAACGCGTTTTCCTTTGCCACGCTCACATATTGATTCGAAAAATTATGAAATTTGAAACCTAGCAATAACTTTACATCACGGATCCAACAAAAGTGGTTTCGTCGAAATCCGAGGTCGTTTGCAAAATTTTCAGTTTTAAGGGCCTGAATTCCATAGCGACTATTCACAAATTTCAACTGGACATATCTTTTGATTCCCGCTATGAAATTTTTATTTTTCGGATTCGTTGGAAAGATATTCACCAATAGATTCAAATATTTTTGGTTTCGCTAAAATCCAATTTATTTTGAATCCTGTACATCCATTTGAAGTTTGAAATCGAATTATCGAACTACCGCGCCATTTTCAATTCCTTTTATAAATATAAATAAATATTTATATTCTATCGTCGATTCAAACGAATATATACGTTCGAGTTATATTCAGAATAAATTTCTCGTCGTTATTATTTAAAATAATTCATTTTATATATGCAAAATTCGCTAAAATTGCCAAAATAAAAATTTTAAACTGGCCCAGATTTCCGGTTATTACAGCCATGTGGCTTTTGGCATGGAAAATCTTCAAAGAAATCAGTTCTTATGTGCTTAGCTAGTGTAGGTAAGGTTGATGCTATTAATACATGATTTGGTAATCTTTTTATGTATGTGTTTATTGACAAATTTGCCAAGGTTTTGAAAATAGAGCAAGAATTGTATTTTCAGAAAAATCAATTGAAAGGAAATGAAAAGATTGCAAAACTGAAAATAACCTTATCTAAATTGATCTTGCCATGTGTCTACTACTAGCCTTAAGAATCCTAGTTGATAGCAAGATCCATAGTGTAGTGCTTTCATGAATACATATGATAGTTAATTTATTCATCGATAATAGTTAATTTAAATTAATACAGCTTAATTGATTAATAAAAATCATATGATCTAATTCATTCGAGATGAATTAAGTTAAAACAATTCAAGTCAATGCGTAGGCGAGACAATATGGAATTAAACTGGATATTCAGTGAATGAAATCAAGGTGAGTAAATCTAGCTCGGATTTTATATTAAAATTATTTTTATTGTTAAAAATAACTGTGGGCTATTTGAATGCATTGATATGGTTGGAAATGTGATTATTATATATATATATATATGTGTGTGTGTTAGTTATATTAGGCAAGGTTGTTGTGGTTATATATATATATATATTGGATATTTCCCGCAGTACCATTAGCAAATGCCCGCGGTACCATTAGCGGATGACCTTATCTCCACACGATATATGAGTGGATGACCTTCTATACCTCGATATCGTACCTTGAAGCAAGGTTGGTATTATTTATTTTATCTGACATCTGTGGATGTAGGAGAACGGGTTGGAGGGATCCAACAAGATCCCTCAAAAATGTATAATTGTTTGTTTTCGTATATATATATATATATATATATTCATAGATGATATGTTTGAAAACTTGTGATTGGAAAATGTGTGTTTTGGATGTTTGAATATCACTGACCCTAGATGTAACGACCCGCATTCTACGCATCATAGGATCGTAGAATATTTATTTCTTTCACATACGAAGTCGTATGGTCATGTAACTTTGGGAGACGACTATTGGGGTCATTTCCCATGTTCATGATTTTTCCCGATTTTTAAATGACCATTTTACCCCTAGTTGTCACTGTTTTGGCCATAACTTTTGATTGGAAAGGAATTTTGACCTGAAACCACTCCCATTGGCTCCGGATGATGGTTTCTCTTTCCGTAGAGTGGTCACATTAGCCAAACGGACTCACCGTTTGGGAGATATGGCTGAAACAAGTTTCAGATGGTAAAAACAGCTTAATTGGGCTTAACCGGGTGATTAGCAGCTAGGCCCAGAGGGGAATTTCGGGTTTAGGAGTATATAGGGGCTGATTAGGGTTAGAAAACATTTCTTTAGACATTTTCCAGCCGCCACTTTCATTCCTCTTAACCTAGCCATGGCCTCCACTCTTTAAATCTCTCTAAAAACACCCAAAATCACTTTTTAATTGAAGATTAGGCTTAGCAACATCAAATTAAGAAGAAAAAGCACCAAAGCAAGGTTAGAGCTGCTGTTGGACATCAGTATTCGCCCCAAATCAGAGGAGTTTCAGTTCTGAGAATTTTATTTGTGGCCAAGGTGAGTGGTTAGCATTGTTTTGACACTAATTACAGTTAATCAGGGTGATTAGCGATAATTAGTGAATTTTTACACTTTAAAATTCTGGAAAAATATTCTAAAAATTCGAAATATTATTTTAGACCTATGTTAGAAATTTGGGTTGATTTGATTAAATTTTGTTAATCCTATGATTAGTTTTTCTTAAACATGCTTAAGGGAAAAACATGGGATTTTGGCTATGTTTGATCCGTTTTATCCTATCATAATTGTGTTTTGATGTTTGTGAATGATTATACATGTTTCTATGACTGTATAGTATGCTTTGTGATTGTCTAGAAGTGTTAGATTGGTCAAAAACGTCGTCGAATGGCGTAAAAACAGTCGCAGGAAATTGTGCAGAAAACGGTTAGCCCCAAGTCCAGCGATCCGATGGAGTCCAGCGATCCGATATAGTCCAGCGATCCGATGGAGTCCAGCGATCCGATTAGTCCAGCGATCCGATGGAGTCCAGCGATCCGACGATCCGATGGAGTCCAGCGATCCGACGATCCGATGAAGTCCAGCGATCCGATGGAGTCCAGCGATCCGATATAGTCCAGCGATCCGATGGAGTCCAGCGATCCGATGGAGTCCAGCGATCCGATGAAGTCCAGCGATCCAATGGAGTCCAGCGATCCGATGAAGTCCAGCGATCCGACGGAGTCCAGCGATCCGGCGATCCGATGAAGTCCAGCGATCCGATGGAGTCCAGTGATCCGATGAAGTCCGGCAATCCGGTGATGACTGAAACCCGAGATGCAAAGGAAGCCCAAATGAGAAGTTAGAGCTCAAGATTCAGATGGGAATCAACGAGTTCGCTTCATGGTTGGGTTTTGCTGCGGGACGCGTGCCAAGGAGTTATCGACGTCTATAGCTTTGGACCACTATGGTAGGAGGTACGAAGGCGGATTCAGGGCCATTATGGCATCGGTAGAACCAAGGGCTACGACCAATGAAGTGGGTCATTGAAATGTTTGGTCATGACTCCAAGTGTTTGGCTTGGTCACAGCAGGGTTTCTACAAGTCGGGATTCGTCGTTACCTCAGTTTGTCTAGTGTTCCAAAGTGGTAGATGTCGTACGCTTTACGCACTGAGTGAGAGATGTGAGGATGGTTGCTATGGATGATTTGCTTGCTATCATTATGACATGCACACCCCACCCCCGTATTCTTTACACTATTTATTATGGCACCTTAGAGTACTGTACGGTATGTGGTACTAACTCTTTGGTTGCAGGTCCAGGTTCAGGTATGGTTTAGTATACCTGTTATTATTCTGTTTAGATGCTTATTGCTCATACCAGGCTTTATGTCTGACCCAGAGTTTTATGTCTCCTCTTATTACTCTGGGTGCTCACACGAGCAGACTAGAGACAGGTTAGCTGGTGATGCACGGGTAGATGATCCGGAGACGAGCAGGAGGCTTCCACGTAACATATATATAGTATTTTCCCTGTGTTGTTGAAGATCACTGCTTGGGCATTGGTGGTGTATCTTCTATTTTGGCTTTCTTTTGTTTAGAGACAGTAAATTTGAAAAATTGTAATAAGCTGTATTTGAATTTCCGCTGCTCTGATGATGGATGTTGATTTTAGTTATCAGCTTATGCACTGTCTCACCTGTTTTATGTCAAGTATGTTATTATTATATTTTATTCCATGCGCTGTGAGACATTCTACAGGTTTCTTGATTAGTTCATTCCCTTCCTTCCTTTCTTTGGCGACCGTCCCGTGCTAGTCGGGCATGTGTACAGCGCACTTCCGAAGGAAACGCAGGCTGGTGCGGGGCGGGCTGTCACACTTGGTATCAGAGCTCTAGGTTGCGTAGTTAACCTAGGGAAGTTATCAGGGAGAGATAATATACGTATACGAGAGAGCGTATTTGTGATTACTTTGGTTTTTAAGAGATATATATATACTATTACTAGTATAAGGATGAAGTCATACTGCACTAGCACCACTATGGAGTCGTTAATCGTTTCCTTTTCCAGATTGACGATGAGCCGAGATACTAGAGGTGCTGGTAGAGGAGCCAAAAATGGGAATGCTGCTGACATGAGGACGATGTTTACTGACCTCATGAGAGAGATGCTTAGAGATGTACAGAGGGCAGCTCCCAATGGTGGAAATGGTGGTGGTCCAATAGTGCAGGCGCCGAGGGTCGACTTCGCCAAGCTAAACAAGGACTATACTAGCCTTGGTGGGAAGCCATTCCACGGAACGGAGTCGGCCACGGATGTTCAGGATTGGTTGGATAGTTGCGAACGTATCTTCGAGGATTTGGGTATCGAGGATGCAATGAAGAGAAAGTTAGCGTCCCGTCAGCTGCAAAGGCGGGCAATGAATTGGTGGAATGCTATAAAAGCAGCTACTCCTGAAGATCAGATTACTTGGGAGCAGTTTAAAGCTCGCTTTAGCGAGAAGTTCATTCCAGCTGCTCAGAAGTCAGTGCTGTTTAAGAAATTCTTGGAGCTCAAGCAGAATGGAAGAGCTGTCTCGGAGTATATTGCTGAATTCGACACTTTGTCGAAGTATGGGTTATCTCTTATTGATACTGCCGAGAAGAAGAATGAGAAATTCATAACTGGTTTGGATCAGTACTTGGGGGAAAAGCTTATTAACCACATCGATGAGACGTTTGAGTCGATTGTGGGGAAAGCATTAAGATCAGAAAGTCTCTACCTTAAGATGAAGACTGAGGTTGCTTCCGCAGATGAGCCAAAGCCACAAGCAAGTGGTGGAGGCAAGGGTGGTTCCCAGAATAAAAGAAAGCAGGGTCAGACTAAGGATGGCCAGAAGAAAAAGAATAAGCAAGATGTGGAGTGCTTCAGCTGTGGTAAGAAGGGCCATTATGCTAGTAATTGTCGGGCCAAGCCAGCGGATAGGAAGTGCTTCAACTGTGGCCAGATGGGACATCACAAGGACAAGTGTCCGCAACCCCCCAAAGAAAAACAAATGGTGAAAGCATATGCCCTTAATGCTATTCCTTCTTCGTCGAATGCCCCAACTGCGGCGGAGAAAGGAAAGAATGTCGTCATTCAAGGTATGCTTTCTGTTTATGATGTTCCTGTTAGAGTTTTGTTTGATACCGGAGCTTCCAGTTCTTTCATATCTAGTGACCTGGTAGATAGGTTGGGATTGGAGCATGAGATTGTCGACAGACCTTTAGTAGTGACGAACCCGATTGGTGGTTCGACTAGCCTTAGCATGATTTGTCGTAATGTGGTCTTATCGAGTCATGGATGCATGTTTGTTTGTGATTGCTTTGTTTTGGGCTTTACTGGGTTTGGCATTATTTTGGGAGTAGATTGGCTCCAAAGATACAGGGTGGTGGTAGACTGTGAGGGCTTTTTAGTGACAGCTAGAGCGGATGATGGGCGGAGGATAGTGTTTGGTGGTCTACCCAGTAAGGGGGTATTGGCTAGTTTTCTAAACTCCCTCGACATTCCGCATAGTGAGTTGTCAGGTTTGCCCGTGGTTGGCCAGTATCCGGATGTTTTCGAAGAAGTGACCGGACTTCCACCACACCGAGAGATTGAGTTCCGTATTGATTCGGTAAAAGATGCCAGGCCTATAGTGATGCCACTTCGTCGTATGGCACCAAGGGAGCAGCGAGAGCTCGAGGTGCAAGTCAGTGATCTTTTGAAGAAGGGATTTATCAGAAGGAGTGTTTCTGAATGGGGAGCACCAGTTGTGTTTGCTACCAAGGCGGATGGTTCCCTTCGTTTGTGTGTAGACTACCGCGAGTTGAATAAAGTGACGAGGAAGAACAAGTATCCTCTACCGCGGATAGATGATTTGTTTGATCAGTTGAGTGGCGCGAGAGTATTTTCTCAGTTGGATCTCGCGACAGGTTTTCATCAGCTTAGAGTGGAAGCTGAGAGTATAGCTAAAACGGCATTTCGGACGCCGTCTGGGTTTTATGAGTGGTTGGTCATGCCATTCGGGCTGACCAATGCCCCAGCATATTTTGTGGATCTTATGAATAGGGTATTCAGAGATCAGTTGAATAAGTTTGTCCTTGTGTTCGTTGATGATATTTTGGTCTACTCGAGGACAGAGGAAGAACACAAGGGACATTTAAGAATAGTGATGGAGGTGTTGAGAAAACACCAATTGAAAGCAAAGTTTTCTAAGTGTCACTTCTGAAGAGGGAAGTGAGGTTCTTGGGCCATGTTGTATCAGAAAATGGGATTGCCGTGGACCCGGCGAAGGTGGCTACGGTACAGGATTGGCCTACGCCCAAGAATGCAACAGATGTAAGAAGTTTCTTGGGATTAGCTGGATACTATCGTAAGTTTATCCAAAGTTTCTCCAAGATAGCAGCACCATTGACCCAGTTAACTAAGAAGAATCAAGCTTTTGTCTGGGATGGAAGGTGCGAGAATGCATTCAAGAGTCTAAAGGACAAGTTGACAAGCGCACCAGTGTTATTCATTCCTAAGGGGAATGAAGAGATGACGGTATACACGGATGCCTGTGGTATCGGACTGGGTGCTGTATTGATGCAAGGCGGTAGGGTTGTTGCTTATGCAAGTCGGCAATTGAAACCGCACGAGAAAAGATACCCTACCCTTGATTTAGAATTGGCAGCAATCGTGTTCGCGTTAAAGATATGGAGACACTATCTCTTGGGAGAAAGATTTGAGCTTTTTACAGATCATAAGTCGTTAAAGTATCTCTTCTCTCAGAAAGATCTGAATCTCCGTCAGCAGAGATGGTTAGAGTTCTTAGCTTCCTATGATTTTGACATCGCATACACACCAGGAAAGGGCAATGCGGTGGCTGATGCATTGAGTAGAAAACATGCCAGCTTAGGGGCTATGTTCCTTGAATGGAAGCAACTGGAGTTTATCGCGGGGTTTGATTTCAGACCAAAGTGCGAATTGGATCCAGAAATATTAGCAAGTTTGACGATCAGACCCACTTTGATTGAGCGGATCGGCTCTAGTCAGAGGGACGATCCTAACCTATTGGAAATCATCTCCAAGTTAGAGATGGGTATCGATGAGGAGATGAACTAGTATGGGCTTGATCGAGATAGATGGCTTAGAAAGAATGGAAAGCTTGTTGTACCCAATGTCAATGGACTGAGGGATGAAGTGCTTAGAGAATGTCATCACTCAAAGCTGACTATACACCCCGGTGGTAATAAGATGTATCGAGATATGAAGCAGACCTACTACTGGGAAGGGATGAAACGAGACGTTGGGAAGTTTATATCCAAATGCATGAATTGCCAGCTAGTTAAAGCAGAGCAAAAGAAGCCTAGTGGGTTGTTACAACCCTTAGAAATTCCCGAATGGAAATGGGAGCAAGTCTCGATGGATTTCATCGATGGCTTACCAAGGACTAGATCGGGATATGACAGCATTTGGGTAATTGTAGATCGACTGACTAAAAGTGCAAGGTTTATACCAGTCAAATCGACCAGAACGGCAGCTAAGTTAGCAGAATTGTATATGAAGTGGGTAGTGAGATTTCATGGAGTACCTAAAAGCATTGTGAGCGACCGAGACCCGTTGTTCACTAGTGGGTTTTGGAAGAGCTTACAAGAGGCTCTAGGGTCAGAGTTACATCTCAGTACCGCATATCATCCTCAGACCGACGGTCAGACGGAGAGGGTGAACCGTATTTTGGAAGACCTCTTGAGAGCATGTATATTGGATTTTGGTGGATCATGGGATGACCATTTGCATCTAGTAGAGTTTGCATATAATAACAGCTACCAATCCAGTATCGGTATGGCTCCGTTTGAAGCTTTG
This sequence comes from Allium sativum, assembly GCA_030737875.1. Lineage (NCBI taxonomy): Eukaryota > Viridiplantae > Streptophyta > Magnoliopsida > Asparagales > Amaryllidaceae > Allium > Allium sativum. Next base: position 374,353,262 of record CM060909.1, on the reverse strand, counting down.
TACGGAAGACCGTGCAACTCACCATCATGTTGGATAGAGACTGGCGAGAAGTTTATGCTTGGACCAGATGTGGTGAGGGAAACTTCAGATAAGATTAAGATCATTCAACAACGAATGAAAGCTGCTCAAGATAGGCAGAAGAGCTATGCTGATAAGAGGAGGAGGGACTTGAAATTCTCCGTTGGCGACTTGGTGTTTGTCAAGATTTCTCCGTTGAAGAGCGTAATACGATTTGGAAGGAGAGGCAAGTTGGCACCAAGATTTGTTGGCCCATTCCCTGTTCTTGAACTAGTCGGGAATTTGGCATACAGAATTGACTTACCGGAGAAGATGGCGGGAGTTCACGACGTATTTCATGTTTCCCAACTAAGGAAGTTCGTTCACGACCCAGATATGACTATTTCACCTGATCAGTTGGAGGACTTCGAAGTAGAACCCGAGGCGGTTGGGAACCGCAAGCCGGCCCGTATTGTCGAGCACGACATGAAGCAACTTCGAAGGAAGGCGGTGAAGTTGGTCAAAGTTCAGTGGAGCGAGGACGAAAATGATTGTACTTGGGAGACAGAGGAGAACATTAGGAAGACATACCCAGAACTCTTTGCCTGGTAAGATTTTGACTTCGATTTAGTTTTCCGCATGCTAGGATAGGCTTGTTTGCTTATTTTGCATGATTGATTGTTGTATGTGGTTGTTAGGCATGCGCCTTTGTATGTTTTGGGTTAAGGAATTTCGGGGGCGAAATTTCTTAAGGGGGGGAGAGTGTAACGACCCGCAATCTACGCATCATAGGATCGTAGAATATTTATTTCTTTCACATACGAAGTCGTATGGTCATGTAACTTTGGGAGACGACTATTGGGGTCATTTCCCATGTTCATGATTTTTCCCGATTTTTAAATGACCATTTTACCCCTAGTTGTCACTGTTTTGGCCATAACTTTTGATTGGAAAGGAATTTTGACCTGAAACCACTCCCATTGGCTCCGGATGATGGTTTCTCTTTCCGTAGAGTGGTCACATTAGCCAAACGGACTCACCGTTTGGGAGATATGGCTGAAACAAGTTTCAGATGGTGAAAAACAGCTTAATTGGGCTTAACCGGGTGATTAGCAGCTAGGCCCAGAGGGGAATTTCGGGTTTAGGAGTATATAGGGGCTGATTAGGGTTAGAAAACATTTCTTTAGACATTTTCCAGCCGCCACTTTCATTCCTCTTAACCTAGCCATGGCCTCCACTCTTTAAATCTCTCTAAAAACACCCAAAATCACTTTTTAATTGAAGATTAGGCTTAGCAACATCAAATTAAGAAGAAAAAGCACCAAAGCAAGGTTAGAGCTGCTGTTGGACATCAGTATTCGCCCCAAACCAGAGGAGTTTCAGTTCTGAGAATTTTATTTGTGGCCAAGGTGAGTGGTTAGCATTGTTTTGACACTAATTACAGTTAATCAGGGTGATTAGCGATAATTAGTGAATTTTTACACTTTAAAATTCTGGAAAAATATTCTAAAAATTCGAAATATTATTTTAGACCTCTGTTAGAAATTTGGGTTGATTTGATTAAATTTTGTTAATCCTATGATTAGTTTTTCTTAAACATGCTTAAGGGAAAAACATGGGATTTTGGCTATGTTTGATCCGTTTTATCCTATCATAATTGTGTTTTGATGTTTGTGAATGATTATACATGTTTCTATGACTGTATAGTATGCTTTGTGATTGTCTAGAAGTGTTAGATTGGTCAAAAACGCCGTCGAATGGCGTAAAAACAGTCGCAGGAAATTGTGCAGAAAACGGTTAGCCCCAAGTCCAGCGATCCGATGGAGTCCAGCGATCCGATATAGTCCAGCGATCCGATGGAGTCCAGCGATCCGACGATCCGATGGAGTCCAGCGATCCGACGATCCGATGAAGTCCAGCGATCCGATGGAGTCCAGCGATCCGATATAGTCCAGCGATCCGATGGAGTCCAGCGATCCGATGGAGTCCAGCGATCCGGTGAAGTCCAGCGATCCGACGGAGTCCAGCGATCCGGCGATCCGATGAAGTCCAGCGATCCGATGGAGTCCAGTGATCCGATGAAGTCCGGCAATCCGGTGATGACTAAAACCCGAGATGCAAAGGAAGCCCAAATGAGAAGTTAGAGCTCAAGATTCAGATGGGAATCAACGAGTTCGCTTCATGGTTGGGTTTTGCTGCGGGACGCGTGCCAAGGAGTTATCGACGTCTATAGCTTTGGACCACTATGGTAGGAGGTACGAAGGCGGATTCAGGGCCATTTTGGCATCGGTAGAACCAAGGGCTACGACCAATGAAGTGGGTCATTGAAATGTTTGGTCATGACTCCAAGTGTTTGGCTTGGTCACAGCAGGGTTTCTACAAGTCGGGATTCGTCGTTACCTCAGTTTGTCTAGTGTTCCAAAGTGGTAGATGTCGTACGCTTTACGCACTGAATGAGAGATGTGAGGATGGTTGCTATGGATGATTTGCTTGCTATCATTATGACATGCACACCCCACCCCCGTATTCTTTACACTATTTATTATGGCACCTTAGAGTACTGTACGGTATGTGGTACTAACTCTTTGGTTGCAGGTCCAGGTTCAGGTATGGTTTAGTATACCTGTTATTATTCTGTTTAGATGCTTATTGCTCATACCAGGCTTTATGTCTGACCCAGAGTTTTATGTCTCCTCTTATTACTCTGGGTGCTCACACGAGCAGACTAGAGACAGGTTAGCTGGTGATGCACGGGTAGATGATCCGGAGACGAGCAGGAGGCTTCCACGTAACATATATATAGTATTTTCCCTGTGTTGTTGAAGATCACTGCTTGGGCATTGGTGGTGTATCTTCTATTTTGGCTTTCTTTTGTTTAGAGACAGTAAATTTGGAAAATTGTAATAAGCTGTATTTGAATTTCCGCTGCTCTGATGATGGATGTTGATTTTAGTTATCAGCTTATGCACTGTCTCACCTGTTTTATGTCAAGTATGTTATTATTATATTTTATTCCATGCGCTGTGAGACATTCTACAGGTTTCTTGATTAGTTCATTCCCTTCCTTCCTTTCTTTGGCGACCGTCCCGTGCTAGTCGGGCATGTGTACAGCGCACTTCCGAAGGAAACGCAGGCTGGTGCGGGGCGGGCTGTCACACTAGATATTTATATTTAAAAATATCAAAAAAGGATTTTTAAATTTAAAAAGGGAAAATTCACTTTTCGAAACAGAAATGGAATTTCCAATGGATTGAGAAATATTAACTTGTTTTCGATAGTAAAAGCAAGTGGCTGAATTTATATAAATGGAATTGGAGATGTACATTCGAGCGTGAATTTAAAAGGGAATTTTATTTTTCCAGGGTAGAAATGAAATTTGAAATAGAAATTTGCTTTAATATTTACAACAAGAAATGTAATTTATAAACTACGTTTATAAATGAATGTGGAAAATTATTATAGGATAAATTATAAAATTATATTCCAGTGTAAATTTAAAAAGGGTAAATGGAATCGTTTTAAAAAGGAAACGATGGAATTTATTTTTGATGTTTGGAATACAATTGAATTGAAATAAATTTATTTTTAGGAAGGACATTAAAATTTGTAGGGTAGAAACTTAAATTTTAAAGTTAATATTTTAAGAAGTTGACATCTCCAGTATATAAAAATACGAAAATAGGTTCTATGCTTATAAATATAAGTTATAGTAATAAAATATTTTTCAAACGAAAAATGAAAATAAACTTGATATTCAAGAAGGGAAATAAAATATTTCAAAATGGAAATCGAGTTTAAATAGATTATTAAAATGAAAGTTGTTTTAATAAAGAAGTTAATTTATAAACAACGTTTTTAAATGTGATGGAGTCATTTTCATCGGATAATTTGAAACATATTTTTCCAAAGTAAGTATGGTTTATAAAACCATATTTTAATGGAATAAAAGGTGATATTTTAATCGAGTTTGTATTACAAGCTTTTATTTATCTCAAGGTAAGAACATTGTCGGTCAAGGTCTAAGAGGTAAATAAAATACCCCAACTTGAACGATTTCATTATTATCAAGGGACGATATTAGTTTGTAGTGGCAAAGTGTGTTGAATAAATTGATTTGTCCATAAAAGCAGTTTGTAATTGGGATACGATTATATTGAATGCTTATAAAATAATTTATGTCCAAGGAAGATGGAAATTAATATAGAAATTGAGTTGGGAATGATTTATAATCGAGTTATGATATTTTGAACGAAATAATCAATGCTTTTGAATAATCGAAATGTTTAAGTTAGATTCGGGAAACTGGTCTGATTTATAGTAAAATATGGATGATTGGAGTTGAAATTTATTTAATAACGAAGTTAACGTTTATATTTAAATTATAATCAAAACGAACTCGCCGCAGCGCAATAGTTCGTAATTTGACGATTCGAACTTCAATTGAGAATATAGAACTCAATATAAGTCGAAATTCGATGAAACAAGAAACTTTTGGGCCTATTAAATGATAGTCTTCTAATGGAAGAGAAAAATCTGTACTTCGTTTTATAGTTTTTGAGTTGTGTCACAATCAAATTTTCAGAAAAACAGCGCCATAATCGTTTTTAAACCATAACGGTTTATTTAATAAATTAAAAGGATTTTAAGTAAATAAAATCCGATTTTCCATTAGAAAAATCCAGATTTGAGTTATGAACTCAAGTCGTGTAAATGGATTGATTTTTATAATAAAAATCATATTTTTAATTATTGAATAAAGTTAACTAATTTATTTGAAATTAGTTAATAGAGTTTGTCCGAATTTAACTTTGTTTAAGTGATTTGAATTTGTTAATTAAAATTGAAAATCCGAGTATGAAACGTGATTTAGAATTGGGAAGCGAGCAAGGATTTTGAGTTTAATTTATATATAAGAGAATACAAATATATTTGAACGAGACTTGTTCAAATTAAAGATAAACGAAACCAAAAAGCTAATTAGAAATTTAATTAGCGAATGGAAAGTGAGTTATGTAAAAATGGACAAATTGATTGAAATGAATTGGAAATGGCCGTGTATATTTTAAGCAGGTATGGAATGAAGATAACGAAGATTTTATATTGAGTGCCCAACAAAAAGGTACATGTTTCAATTTCCATATGAGATTTTATGAGCCTATTGGGCAAGCCGCTTGGCTTTTTGATTTTCTTTTTGAGTGGAAAGGGCCTAGAGAGCCGAGTTGGGGTTTGAGCTATTGACCGGTACAAAGGAAGTGCTGGCGAAATTTTCCCGAAATTTAAGGAGTTAGAATATTTTTAAGAAAGTTTGACAACTAGAAATCAATATATCGATATATATAGAATTCGATAAGGAAAGTTAAAATGAATATTAATTAAAAAGGGTTAGTGATTTGTTTGATGGATGTTTGTTTTCCTTTGATAGTTAAATCAATGGCTATCAAAGATTTTTGACCATCTTTGTCTATACGGAGAGATCGTTTGGATTTAATATCCGAAAACCACTTCGAATAGGCATAGGCATTGCGAATTAAATTATGCTGCAGATAATGGAAGGCGGGGTGAAATGCAAGGCTGTTACGTTTGTCCAAATCCAGGACAACTTGTATGGACGAATGTCTAACAAAGTGTAACATTCGGGATTTTTGACCGTTCAAATCGACAATGGTCCTTAATATCGACTTAAACAAATCAAAAATATAGATAGTTATTGGGATTAAGAAAAAACAATCACAAAATCTCACAGCGGAACGACAAAATATAATAAATAAATAACAGTTCATGAAGCTGTTAAAACATATGTTTGATTATACTTTAGAACAATTATCAGAGTTAACTATAATAATCATACCAATATTTGCAGCGGAAATAAATAATAATACTTCTGGCAAGCTCCACTGAAACGACCCAAACTTCCCAGTAAAGGAAAGCCTGGATTGCTTTGAGAACAACACACATCAGGACACAAACTGAAGAACATTTTATTGTTGATTACAACATTTACATCAGAGTACAAGAATATAACTGAGTATGAATTTATTACACAATAGAAATACAATGATATCAGAGATTTAAATTACACTTAAATAGCAGTGGAAAAATAATACAAATATACAACTGGAAAAAATACACGGATACAGAGCTTTCCGAATACCGCTTCAGCTGTAAACCCGGATCCTGTAAATATATCTGCAAAATGCTACTCGACTGCCCGTGTGGAAAATAAGGGCACCCGAGTTTGCCAGTGAAACAAACTACAGGTCAGTCATGGGACTGGTATGAGAAATCTTAACTTAACTTAACTAATAATAAGGCTAATCACAGGACCACGCCGCTAACACGGAACGGGTTTACTCCATTGGATTGCCAGTGCATAAAATAAAGTAAAAACGTTAAACAACGCAATGCTTTTTAGAAAAAATGAAACCATTATAAGGCCCAAGTCCCATCACACAATGCAACGCAAACCGGAGGATAGGGTTTTACCTTATAATGTTCAAAAGATGCTTGATACGATAAAATGGATTTAATATTAGTGTGTATATGTATGGGTATATATATTTCAAAAACAATTTCAATCATAATGTATTAATCATAGACGGCATAGTAACCCATCCTACTATGTCGCCATACTAGTTCTACAATCAAAACCACGAGGTCGTATTCGTAATCGGATTTCCATCATGAGTCGAGGCTAGGGGCAAGCTCCTCTCCGATTCGAGACACTCTAGCAAATGCCTCAGGATCCCCTGTAGTGAACCCTTGGATGCGGTAGGGCCGGTCCCCGCCTATCGGCAGTGGATTGGTTATGCCTGAACACACATTTCCCGGTTCCTTTGAACCTATAATATGACCACTATCGGCCTATAAAAATCCGAGGCGCCTCAAAATCCATCATCCACATAAGTAAAATGCCAGGCCATGTTAAAGCACTGACACTACCACTAGCTAGAAAGAAACGTGTGCACTCCCTACGGTCCATATCCCGTTTTTTACTCATACCGGGGTGTAAGGCTCGCGAAGTCATGATTTACACAAAGTTATGTCGTAATAGGCTATGCTTTGATCATCCCACAAGGCCCTTCTCTTCAACAAAAGCCTTGATCATTTGCATCTTGGCGTGCCACATTGACAATTCACGCCATGCGATCAATCACTATTAATATATACCAGGGTGTTAAGTGGAGAATAAATCCTCCACCACCAAATAGACATACATTAACAGAAATCGATTTAATTCACATAGAACGAAATCCAATGTCAGACACGCATCCATTTATTAGCTTATGCTCTGGGTCTGAGCGAAAACCAAATCCGAACAATCAACAATAGTCTGGACGACCACCACTGAAGCCCCTTCAAGGTAGCTACTCCTATCAAGGGTCTCTGTAGCAACACATCCGTTCGATGTGAAGATCGTCGGTCTTCAACCACCGTCTTCATCTTCGACTCTTCATCGTCGTAGAAATTATTCGGAATGGGTTAAACCCGGTCCTTCCGAATAACTCTCGTATTTTTATAATTTAAAATCAAGTATTCTAAAACACATCCAACTTCTCATTCCAATTCAGAATATTCTTTTAAATAAAATATTCAAATTATTCTATCAAAGATAAACTCTTTAAATTATTCTTAAATCTTACTTTTAAAGATTTATTAAACCCCGAATTTGGTTTTTTAAAACAAAAATCATTATTCAATGATTATTTAATTTAAAGAAATTTATCTTATCTTTAACTGGGTTAAAGAACTAATGTCATTTAAAACATTGTTCACAGTAAACCCAAAGTCGCCTTCCATTAAATATGGAATTTTCACAGAAATCAAGTCAATATATAATCGATATAAATTTCTGTATCGGACTAATAATATAAATGGAGTAATGGCAAAGCCTTTTAAATTCCATATATAGTATCAATCTTCTTTTACAGAAGCCTATCTCGATTATTATCAAATCGAATTTCCACTCAATTCCAATTTAATTAATATTAAATCGGGAAACTTGTCTTTAGGAAATTTCTTTTTAAATCTTAATAAAAAAAATTTATAATTCCTAAATCATATTTTCATTGTAAATTGGGTTAAAGAACAAATGTCGTTTAAAACATAATTCACGATAAACCCAATTTACATATCAATTTATCTTAACTACAAAATATAATTGAAACTCTAAAAATCTTAATTAAAAGATTTATCCTAGTTAATAACTAGTTTATTTCAATAGAAAGGTAATATTATCTTTTGTCCGTCTAAGAATGGACGTAGAAATCATTATTTTATCCTTTGTTAAATATTGACTTAAAATATTTGTCGTTTAAAAATTACTTTAAATAAAAAGGATTCTTTATATAAAATATTCTTCATAATACAATATTCTTTATTTTAAAAGGTATGTATATTACAATGTTCTTTATTCTAAATATTCTAATTTTTAAAAGATATTCTTTATTTAATGAAATCCTGAACTGAAATGTGACTGAATCAGTTACCATATAACTTTAGATATATGGGTTTCATACATTGTATGTATATGACAGTCAAAATAAATAATCATCAAGCGTCCATTCACAACCAGAGTGAAGTTTATAACTGTGTGAGTATTAAAATAAAAAAATAACACTCATCGCAGCCTGTCAATCTACCGATCGACATGTAACTAAATATTGGGACTAGTGTATGTAAATTCATCCCAACACCCGTGTGGGGTTTTCAGCCAACAACAATACTTATAAATAAATGATTGGTTAAAGAATTTAACCAGTTTAATTCTATTGACATGTTGGTGACAATGGATTCACATGTTATAATATTTCTTATATCGAGTACAAGTATATTTTTACTCGTATAATTTCCCTATTTATTTCTAAGGTCTAATAAACTGTAATCTATTTATGTGGCATTACTGTGGATGAAAAATAAAAGATAATTTTCTATTTTTTTTATTTGTATGCAAATATATTTAACTTTTAATGTTTTATTTACATCTAAAGTTGTAAACAAAATGCATCATTTTCCTACGGTGTTCATTTGCCTCTAAATGTGCGAATGAAAGATATGATCTTTAACTACGATGTTCATTTGCATATATATATGCAAATAAAATATAATCTTTTAACTATGACGTTTATTTGCATCTAAATATGCAAATAAAAATATAATCTTTATTAAATATTTTGTTTGCAACTAAACTTATAAACAAACATGTATATTCCTATTTCTAAACTAAAATACAAAAGTAAAAATGTAATATTTGTTTGCATCTAATATTGCAAACAATATGTAACTCTTTAAATCATATTTTACTTTCAAATCATATAAATTTACAAAAGTGTTTGTTTTGTTTCCACTAGTGTAAATTGACAAAAGTGATTATTTACAATAATGAATGCAAATAAAAAAACAAATTCTATTTCTATTTTCCATGTACATTTGCATATGTAGATGCAAATAAAAGAACAAGTTTATTTTCAGTGTATACTTGTATTTGTGAATACAGGTAAAAAGTGAACTTTTGTTTTCAATGTTTTATTTGTATATGTGAATACAAATAAAAGAACAAATTCCAATTCAATGTTTTATTTGTATTAGTGAATATAAATTAAAAGGACAAATTATATTTCAAGGTTTTATTTGTATATGTGAATACAAATAAAAGGACAAATTCTATTTTTAAAGTATATTTTCATTGGAAATGCAAATAAAAGAATAGACTTTAATTTCAAAATATATTTATATTTTTGAAGGTAAATAAAAGAACAAGTTTTATTTTTAATATATTTGCATTGGTGGATGCAAATAAAAGAATAAATTTCATTTTCAATATATATTTGCATTGGAGAATACAAATACAAGAATAAATTTTATTTTCAATGTATGTTTGCATTAGTGAATGCAAATAGAAGATCAAACTTTAATTTCGGTTCTAGAATAACATAAAAATGGTATTTTATGTTTTACACTTTTCTATGTGTACTAATAACAAATAAAAGAAATCCTTTTATTTGTTTATACTTTTCTATACGTTCTAATAACATATAAAAGAATATTTTATATGTGAATATTTTTCTATGTATTCTAATGTCAAATAAAAGTGAATTTATTTGTATAATAAATTCTAATTTTCAAATGACAAATAAAAAGTAAATCTTATTTGTCAAATAAATTCTGAGTTTCCAATGACAGATAAAAGTGAGTTTTATTTCACTAATCATGCTTTAACCAAAATGTGATCTTTATCTCACTAATAAAGTTTTGACCAAAGAATGTGATTTTTATCTCAATACTATGTTTTAACCAAAAATGTATATTTTATTTCACTTAATAAAGTTCTAACCAAAAATGTATATTTTATTTCCAATACAACATTTTAAACAAAATCTCTTTTTATTTATAATGCAATCTTTCTAGCAAAAATGGAGTTTTAAATCTAACGTTACATCTTATAACCAAAAGTGTACTTTTAATCTCATATAACATTTTATACGAGAATGTATTTTTAAAGCTAATGTAACATTATCAAATTAAAATGATGCATATATTCTCAATCTTAAAATGAAAACATAACCACATTAAAAATGTAGTCTTTTAAATGAAAACAATTTTTAAATGAAAACAAATTACATTTAAAAGATGTAATCTTTCTATTGAAAACAAATTGACATAAAAATGTAAATCTTTTATGCCTACTCTTTATATTACTTCTAACATGTCAACAAAATGCAACCTTGAAATCAATTCTTTTTTTATTGTCTTTAATTTGACAATAAAAATACATCTTTAAAATCTATTCTCTTTATTGTCTTTAATCTGACAAAAAAAATGTTTTTTTTTAATTTCTGCTTTTTATTGTAAGCAATGTTACATAAAAAAAATCATCTTTTAATTCCGTTCCTTTTACTGTAAATAATATTACACAAATATATATACATATATATATTCATATTTTTGTTGAAAAACTAGTTCAACAAAAAGAGATAAAAATGTTTGTTCTATTTTGTTGAAAACCTAGTTCAATAAATATAACAACAATGTTTTTTTTTTCAATTTTGTTGCAAATTCTGTTTTAACAAATTGACCAAAATTCTGTGTTTCACATGTGTTGAAAATTCTAATTCAATAAATTTACCAAAATTTGTTGTCTTATACATTTGATCTTTTATATAAACAAAAATTATATATATTTTTATTTGTTTAATCAAATTCTAATTAAAAAGTGTTAATTTTGACAATTCTATCGCCACATAACATCATCAGACAAATAGATGTATATATTATATTCAGCACAGAATAATAACAACATGAATTAACTGTAGATTAACAACAATAATTTCAGGATTATTTATAATTATGAAGGAAAGAAAATAAATAGATTTCTCATCGATAGTTTAATTCAGAACAGTTCGGGTTTGAAATTTCCTGAAATTCAGATTTGCTCTGTTTCAGTTCTAGTCTTTTCCATGGCGTAGTGCTCGGAAATACGAATCCAACGCAATCAGTTTTGTCTATTTCCGCTTCTGTTTGACAAAGTTATGTTGAATTAACCATTTGATCATTAAATAATAAAATTAATTAAATAATTAACTAAGTTTCTTTAATTACTTTTTGGCCGCCCTAATCCTCTTCTATTACACGCATCTTCTTCCTCCACGTACAAGCATCGCTGAAACCCATCAGCCCTTCTAGGGTTTGGATTTTCCCACCAATATAAAGCACCGAAGTTCGATCTGAATGGCTCATGACGAAGTCAGGGGGGTGTGCCACCATCGCCGAGAGAGGCAGCAAACTCGGTGGTGCCAGGGAGCCAGAAAACGCCCACGACGGCGGCCCCTTTGGGCGCAGAATCTGAGAGGAATACACCACCATCTTCGATCATCACCTTACCATCTGAAAGATCGTGACTTCCTCTTCATTTTCGCATATTGGGTTCTTAAAATCATTGAGCGGATTGAAATTAATTGAGGATCAAAGTTGGAACAAAATCGGCCATTAAAAAGAACATACGGCGGCTGCGTTCAAATTAGGGTTAGGTATTTTAGACCGTATATATACACGTATTTTCCATTTTATTTATTTAATTAATTCTCTTAAACTCAAATAATATCAGTTTAACACCACGAACTCCAAATCAAACCCAACGAGTGACACCCCTAGCTAATAGCCCCTGTCCCGGACACAACGGAATATGTTTCGTAACCCAATTCGGCTGTTACGATATGTTTTTCTTTAAATTTAATTATAAACCATTTAATTATTAAATTCAAACGTACATTTTAAATTACCGGGGCCACATACTGACTCTAAAAATTATAGAAAAAATATTTCTAGTTATGTTTTGACGATACGGTTCTAACGAGACTAATTTCGTCGAATTCTGAGACCGTTTGAAAAATACCATTTTTAAGCTGATTAAATTTGACCGAAACTGACAAAACACGTTTTCCTTTGCCACGCTCACATATTAATTCGAAAAATTATGAAAATTGAAATCTAGCAATAATTTGACTTTTCGGTTCCAACAAAAGTGGTTTCGTCGAAAACCGAGGTCGTTTGAAAAATGACTATTTTTAAGGCCAATGTATTTAATATTAAAAATACATTTTTAAACAAATAAATTCTGAAACTCAAAATATATAAGTGTTTACTGTTTTTCAATGCAGGAACGTCATTTCGAACTCAATGGAAGTGGTTTCGAGTCGAAATTCCTTCATACGTGAAAAGTAGCCTTTCGGGCCCTATATAATATATATAAATTCTACACCGACTTTTCTAAAAATTGAATTGGCAATAACTTTTGATTTCCGCTATGAAATTTCAATTTTTCAGATTCGTTAGAAAGATATTATTAAACAGATTTAAATATTTCTGATTTCGTTCAATTCTGATTTAAAATGAATCCAGTACAGTCAGTCAAAGTTCAAATTCAAATTTTCAAACTACAGCGCTGTTTTAAACTCCTTTTATAATTAAATTGAATTTATTCGTTTTAAAGTAAATTTTTAGTCGTTCTTATTTAAAATAAATTATTTTAAATATTAAAGTCCATTAAAATTTCTAAAATAAAAATTTTAAATTTGCCCAAAATTCCGGGTCGTTACAATCGCCCCCACTTAAAATCTTTTCGTCCTCGAAAAGGAACATAGCTAATGTTGTTTAATTTAACCAACTCAACTAGATTTTATTTATTGGTTTCAATTAATTATCATTCTAATATTTTAATTAGTGAAACTAATTATCACACATCACAACCAGCAATCAATTAGGTGATTAACTTTCCAAATATATAATCTTTATATATAGTCAAAAATCATATTTTTAGTGCAAATCACAGCAATGTGTCCTAACTAAGTTTTGGTTCTCATACCAGTTAATGGAAATATATAGAAATCCCACCTTCGAGACTCGAACATAAATACTGGTGATGGTCGACCTATCACCAGAATTACCTCCGGGCGACTAGAGTGTGATTCTATATCTATCCAGTATATTAAAACTTCGAATATCCGTTAATTACTCGTATATTCGAAATCTTTATATACTCGATTGTCCACATTAAAATATAATATACTCAAATACGTATATTTAGATAAAATTTTCAAAACTAAATTTGTTCTCATTTTTATTTTAAAGAAAATAATACTCTTCACACTCGTTCTAGGATACTACTGATCCTATCTCTAATGAGTTATTCTTATTGGATATTACTAATCCTATCTCTGATGAATTCTTTCGTTCGGTTCTAATATGTTTTATTCTCAAGCTCTGTAAACCAAAGCTCTGATACCAACTGAAACGACCCAAACTTCCCAGTAAAGGAAAGCCTGGATTGCTTTGAGAACAACACACATCAGGACACAAACTGAAGAACATTTTATTGCTGATTACAACATTTACATCAGAGTACAAGAATATAACTGAGTATGAATTTATTACACAATAGAAATACAATGATACCAGAGATTTAAATTACACTTAAATTGCAGTGGAAAAATAATACAAATATACAACTGGAAGAAATACACGGATATAGAGCTATCCGAATACCGCTTCAGCTGTAAACCCGGATCTTGTAAATATATATGCAAAACGCTACTCGACTGCCCGTGTGGAAAATAAGGGCACCCGAGTTTGCCAGTGAAACAAACTACAGGTCAGTCATGGGACTGGTATGAGAAATCTTAACTTAACTTATCTAATAATAAGGCTAATCACAGGACCACGCCGCTAACGCGAAACGGGTTTACTCCATTGGATTGCCAGTGCACAAAATAAAGTAAAAACGTTAAACAATGCAATGCTTTTTAGAAAAAATGAAACCATTATAAGACCCAAGTCCCATCGCACAATGCAACGCAAACCGGAGGATAGGGTTTTACCTTATAATGGTCAAAAGATGCTTGATACGATAAAACGGATTTAATATTAGTGTGAATATGTATGGGTATATATATTTCAAAAACAATTTCAATCATAATGTATTAATCATAGACGGCATAGTACCCCATCCTACTATGTCGCCATATTAGTTCTACAATCAAAACCGCGAGGTCGTATTAGTAATCGGATTTCCATCATGAGTCGAGGCTAGGTGCAAGCTCCTCTCTGATTCGAGACACTCTAGCAAATGCCTCAGGATCCCCCGTAGTGAACCCTTGGATGCGGTAGGGCCAGTCCCCGCCTATCGGCAGTGGATTGGTTATGCTTGAACACACGTTTCCCGGTTCCTTTGAACCTCTAATACGACCACTATCGGCCTATAAAAATCCGAGGCACCTCAAAATCCATCATCCACATAAGTAAAATGCCAGGCCATGTTAAAGCACTGAACCTACCACTAGCTAGAAAGAAACGTGTGCACTCCCTACGGTCCATATCCCGTTTTTGACTCATACCGGCGTGTGAGGCTCGCGAAGTCACGATATACACAAAGCTATGCCGTAATAGGCTATGCTTTGATCATCCCACAAGGCCCTGCTTTTCAACAAAAGCCTTGATCATTTTCATCTTTGTAACAACCCGTATTTTCAATAACCTATTATAACATAAATCAAGGCAGAATTTAATTTATAAATCTGAATCAAGGGAAACGGGCTATGCCATTGCGTTCGTCTCGGAAAAATACGCGAAATAGAGTCCGAGTTTTCGAAAATCGGAGTCCGTATGACCCGATTAAGGCCCAACGATGTTTTCAGAAAAATTCAAAGTAAAAACAGATTTCAAATTCAAGTTTGAATTTGGAAAATTAGGGCAGATTGGGCCAGGCGGGAAAATTCCCGCCAGAGCACCCAAGTCGACAGCCCTGTCGACTTGGGAGTCGACTTGGTTGGACCCAAGTCGACAGCCCTGTCGACTTGGCTCAGCCGGGCAGTTTTGCCTGGTGCACCATTTTGGGTTTGTGTTGAGTTTGGGGGCCAGATTCGGTTTTAAGGGCTGAGATTAGAACTAGGGTTTAATCCTAAGGTTGAAACTAATCCTAATCTCTATAAATAAGCCCCTAACCTAACCCTAAATCATCATTAATCAATCCTACAACTAAACTATGGCAAAATCAATCCTCTCATGGCCTCCACTCTCTTCAAAAAATTCCTAAGTCATTTCTATGAGAGATTTTCCATGCATACAAGTGTTTTCAAGCTTGTATGAGTGTCATTAGCTTGCATTCAAGTCAAGTTTCTATATTTGCATCATAAAGCAAGAGTTTTGATCATTTTTGCTCAAGGGTTTTTATGTTGGAGCTTGCATTTTGGGTTTATTTGATTGCATAAGGGCTTTGTCTCAATCTATATATACATTTGAGTCTTCATAAGCATTGTAAGTCCTTTTCTACTTTCATATTTAAACTCTAAAGTTAATGATATGCAAGTTATGTTATGCAAGTTTGATATGCAAGTTTGTCATATGATATGCAAGTTATGTTATGCAAGTTTGATATGCAAGTTTGTCATATGATATGCAAGTTATGTTATGCAAGTTTGATATGCAAGTTTGTCATATGATATGCAAGTTATGTTATGCAAGTTTGATATGCAAGTTTGTCATATGATATGCAAGTTATGTTATGCAAGTTTGATATGCAAGTTTGTCATATGATATGCAAGTTATGTTATGCAAGTTTGGGTTGATCCTTTTGTTCATGTTATCATGTTATGCAAGCTTATCTTGGGTTTATGATCTTAAAGCTTCAAGCTTTATGCTAAAGGTTGCATTTTGGCAACATGTAAGTTATCATATCTCTTATGATAACTTGCATGTGAGGCTAAATGCGAACTTATGGCCATTTCTACATGTCATTTATCACCATGTATCACCAATATGCTAAGTTTGGTTTTATGCATGCTTTTGAGGCCTAAATATGTAATATGCAAGTATATGAACATATGTACATTTCATATGCCACCATGTTAAACTTGTGGCTTCAACCCCTTTATGTCATGATTATGCCAAGTTCCCTCTTTCTATCCTTTATGCGCTATTGCAATATGTAAGCGATGGGATTGCGTTTGGGGTTGGGTAAACTTAAAAGACATAAAAACGTAAGATTGGGAATTTACCTATTAAGTTAGGTCTACCCATTAGGAATTTACCTATTAAGTTAGGTCTACCCAAATGCTTGAAAACTTGTAACATGTTTTGGAAACATGATGGACATGACACTTAGAAAATATAAGTATAACCAACTCGAGGTTGGGTTGAGTTTGTAGCGTAAACCTACCCGGAACCGACCGGCTTAACTAGTTGCTACAAACAATAGGACCCAATGTGAGAAGTTGGTCATGTTGTACCTTGAACCCGAGGTTAGACCAAGTTGTGGTGTAAAGCTACCCGGAACCGACCGGCTTAACTAGTAACCGCAACAAAGTCTAATGTGAGAGGTTAAGGCGCATTAATTAATTAATGCCTCATGATTAGGGTTAAGTCATGGTCCACTTAATACTTAACCAATTTGGGCTTGGTAGATTAATCAGGGTTAAGTCGTGAACTCATCGTTACACTTAACCAAGTTAATCCATGATTAGCAAGAGGGTTAAACCGTACTTAACCCACTAGAAAATCCTAGCAATGGGGGTCCACTCCAGCAGTAATCCCAAGTTTGTATCATTATGACCCTAGGGACTAGGCTAGGGTGGGGGCACGATTACTGGACTTGAGGTAAGTGACCAAAAGCGATGGCAGAGGGTACGCCGGTGTAGTTCCGGGCGGACTATGGTCGTGCACATAGTCCGAAGCCGGGGAAAGCATGCACGGGTACCAGTAGATCGAGACTGTGCACTTATGTTTATGGTGTCCAGGGGTTGACACCCTAGGGCTTGATACACCCGACGGGAGACCCGACACAGTCTGACTACAATTATGTTTGGGCCGCATTGACACCAACACGTGACGAGTTAGGCTTAGGGAGCCGATCGAGTAGACCGTTTGGTTGGACCTCGTATTAGGGTCAAACCATGTTAGTGGACCTCATATTAGGGTCGCTTCATGTTATTGGGCCAAAGCTTGGGCCAAGGGATCAATACTTGTTTATTCAAGTCATGTTAGTTTGCTAGTACACCTGTGGTGCAAAAAAAAAAAACCTTAAACCTGATTATGCGATGACACCTTTATCTACCTTGTTAGTTAATCATCATGCTAGTATGTTTATATCCTTATGTTCATCCCAGCTTTCATCATGGCAGTTAACTTTATCAGTTTACATTGATTGTAGTAGGGCTTACTCAGTCTTTTTGACTGACCTGTTTTCTTTCGCCTCTTTTCTTCTGTTTCCCCCCCAGGTTCTCAGGGAGGGAATATTGGAGCTTAGCTTGGATTTCTGATCGCTTGCTTGTGGGATTTTAGCTCATGTACGGTCTTGACATGAAGCTATCTATGGTTATCACTTATTTTGGGGATAGTACTTATGTATTTCAGCTTTTCAGTGATGTTGTTTTTATCTAGACTTGTGTATTTGGAAAGTTGACATTATGTTGTACCAGACTTGTTTTGAAATAGTTTGAAATCTTCCGCTGTTTTACTTATCTTATTTACTCTGTTTACATATATACATATGTTCTTGTTCTGCCTTGATATATCATTATGCATGTTTACCTGATTCAAACGCCCCTCCAAAGTCAGAGTGCTTGCAAGAGCCACCCTGGCGGAGGTGGGGTGTTACATTTGGTATCAGAGCCTATGGTTTACGAGAAGGAACAAAAAGGTTTTTGAAACTTTTGAAAAACTATTTTCAAAACCAAGTATAAAGTATTTTCCAAAGAAAAGTCTAGTTTATTTTAAAGGCTATTCCCCAAAAAGCCATTAGCAAAATTCCTTCGTTTTTCTCCATTCTGAATCTGCCTTTTTCTTCGTTTTCAGTATGGCCGATAACTTTGCTATTCCGGAGGGAGTACACGTACTTGTTTGGTATAGGAGACTTTTGGAGGCTAGGGCGACCGAAGCCGGCCCCGCAGATGTCCCTCCTCCTCCGGCAGTTAATGTTCCTCCTCCTCCTGTCGCTGAGGTTCCTCTTCCTCCTCCCCCTCAGCATCTTCAAGCTGACCTCGCAAAGATTTGCAAAGACTTTAAGGCGATGGGTTGCAAGAATTTCATTGGAACCGAGACTTTTGTAGAGGCCAGGAATCGGTTGAAAGAAACCGAAGATCTTTTTGCCTTCTTTGATATAGATGACCGTAGGAAGGTTTTATTGGCAGTGTGGTTGCTAAAGGAAGAAGCTGCACGTTGGTGGATGGTCACCACCGCTACTAGGCCAATTGAGACTTGGGATGACTTTCGGGGAAAGTTTGGACTAAGGTTCCTATCACTAAAGCAAGGGGACATGACCATTAGGGAATACGTGGATAAGTTTAACCGACTTGCTCGGTTCGGTTTAGACTTGGTTAACACAGCTCAGAAGAAGGCCCTATACTTTGCTCTAGGATTAAACGAGCCATTACATGGTTTATCCATGTCTCATATACCTTTGGGGGCAACTTTCGAGAGTTTGGTGAATATGGCCCTACTCAATGAAGAGAATAGGAGTGACAAGAAGGAGGAAAAGTCTAAAGATAAGAAGGAAAAAAGGTGCTTTACTTGTGGAAGCTCGACTCATCTAAACAAGGATTGCAGAAAAAGGAAGGGCACTTGCTTTAACTGTGGAGAAATGGGACACTTCACTAGGGATTGCCCGAAGAAGCAAGGGCAAGGCCAGGGTCAGACTCAGCATGCTGGACCTTCGGGAGGGCAAGTTCATGCTCTCAATGCCGCTCCAGTACCCGATCGAGGTAGTATTTCTGTTGAGAGCCTTGTATATATTTCTGATTTTCCTGTTCGTACTTTGTTTGATTCTGGTGCATCGCATAGTTTATTTTATCTGGTTTAGTTGAAGGTTTGCACGTAAGTACTAGTCTAGTTAATGATCCCGTGTGTGTTTCAAATCCAATTGGGGTTTCCGCCCATTTGTCTATTATCTACGTGGATTTGAAAATCTCTATCTTTAGTAGAGTTCTCGTGTGATGCTTATATTCTCGGTTTCATGGGGTATGGGTTGATTTTTGGGCATGGATGGGTTGTCCAGTTTTGGAGCCATCCTTGATTTTTGAGCATAGGGTTGTGAGGCTCATGACTCGCCTCGGTAATACCCTAAAAATTTCTAGTAACCCTATGAGTCCCGTCATGTTGTGTTATCTTGAATCCCTCAACTCGTCTATTGATAGTTTGCAATCGGTGAGGGTGGTCCGAGAATATCCTAATATCTTGGGTGAAGTGAAGGGGGTTACCCCTAAACGAGAGATAGATTTCCGCATTTATC
Organism: Allium sativum; assembly: GCA_030737875.1. Lineage (NCBI taxonomy): Eukaryota > Viridiplantae > Streptophyta > Magnoliopsida > Asparagales > Amaryllidaceae > Allium > Allium sativum. The sequence goes on along the minus strand of CM060909.1, from coordinate 374,333,494 downwards.
TGGTTGATAATGCCAAGATAGTTTTGTGGCCGGTTAGGCACATGGCCCCGCAAGATGAGAGTTAAGAAAGCAAGTCAAGGAGTTGCTTGAGAAGAACTTCATTAGACGAAGTATATCTGAATGGGGAGCGCCTGTAGTATTTACTACCAAGGTAGATGGTCCTCTTCGACTTTGTGTTGATTATCGTGAGTTAAACGAAGAGAATAGACAACCATTGCCAAGGATCGATGATTTGTTTGATCAGCTTGTAGGAACATCTGTTTTCTCTTGATCTTGCTACTGGATTCCATCAGCTCAGAGTAGCTGAGGATAGTATAGGCAAAACTGCGTTCAGAACTCCAGATGGATTCTTAGAATGGCTGGTCATGCCATTCGGTTTGACTAATGCACCCGCCTACTTCGTGGACTTGATGAGTAGGGTGTTCAGGGAGTTCTTGAACAAGTTTGTCGTGGTCTTCGTAGATGATATTCTGATCTTCTCTAAGGATGAGGAAGAGCATGCAAGGCATCTCGTGGAGGTGATGGATACGCTTAGAGCGCATCAGTTGAAGGCCAAGTTCTCCAAGTGTCACTTTTGGAGAAGGGAAGTTAGATTCCTTGGGTATATAGTATCTAAGCAAGGCTTAGCGGTGGATCCCGCTAAGGTAGTTGCAGTTCAGGATTGGAAGACTCCAAGGAATGCAACTGAAGTAAGAAGTTCTCTTAGTTTAATTAGTTAGTTAGCGTCCCTTGAGCTTAGACCTACCCTTATGGACCAAGTAGGGACTTCGCAGGAAGAAGACCCGCAGTTAGTCGAGATCATGGACAAGTTGATTAGAGGCAGGATGTTAAGTCACCTCGCCATAGATAACAAGGGATGGCTAAGACGCGATGAGAGAAAGAAGGTTCTTGAAGATGCACATCATCCGAGGAAGTGGCCGAGTTTGTCCCAAGGTGCATGTTGTGCCAACAGATTAAGGCCGAGTCATAAAAAGCCCGGTGGGTTATTACATCCATTGGAGGTCCCCGCAATGGAAGTAGTAAAGCGTCACGAAGGATTTCGTGGATGGACTGCCTAGGTCAAGGAAAGAGAATACGAGCATGTGGGTCATAGTAGGTAGACTCACGAAGAGTGCTCATTTCACTCCGGTAAAGAGCGAAAGGACTGCAGCATAGCTAGCGACAGTTTACTTTCAAGAAATAAAGCGGTTGCACGAGGTTCCCTCAAGTATAGTTAGTAACCGTGACTCAATCTTCACTAGCCAGTTTTGGGATAGTCTACGGGAAGTCATGGGCAAGCAACTGAATCTAAGTACGACCTATCATTCGCAGGCGGATGGTTCATTTCGTTCAAGCATGAGTTATAGAAAATCACGTTGGTAAGAGCAATTGGCAACGTGGATTGGTATTTTCAAGAAAAGTTCTGCTGCGTGGAATACTTTATAGTAAGTAAACGAGATCCAGGATTCACTAGTGAATTTTGGAGAGCTTGCATGAAACCATGAGGTCATAGTTATGTTTAAGCCAAGAATGATAGTAGAGTAAGTGAAAGAGGAAGACGAGAGGCGACAATGAAATGGGTTCCAACTCATATTTGGAAATAAGAGTTAAGAAGCTAAGAAATCATGAAGTAAAAGACAGTCAAAGCACAGTGGAGTTAAACTCAAGGAAACGTGACTTAGAAGATTGAAGGCTGGATACGCGCATCATATCTCTTTTTAAGAGCATATCCTTGATCCTTGTTTTCCTGTGGAACTTACTCGCATGTTATCTTTTTACGTATATCCTCTCGGTCCCATTCTCGGTCCTATTTCTGTCGGGAGGTATGACTTATTGGCTAGTAATACATGTCAAGGTTTGAAGGGGTCCGTTAGGTTGACTAAACCTTTTGGGCTTTTATAGAATATGGGTTGGGTTAGGAAGGGATTTCTTGTAATCCGAAAGGGGTATATCCTGCTTATCTTCCCGATCTCTTTGTAGCATATCTTTTGCTATCCATGTTTGTCTTGATTATCTAGTTTATCGTGTTAATCTTGTCATGAGAACCTTAAGTAGAAACCCTTTGGATGAAACATGTGTTTGAAACATGTTATGCTTGATGTTTGCAAGTGGTTGCAAGTGTTTGCAAGTGGTTACTCGTGGATGCATTATACACGTTAGGCACTAGATCGGCTCACACACTCCTCATATTGCATATGCATGAGTGTTTATGCTTATTCATGGATGAAAATTTTTGTGTTATCACATGGATGTTGCATATGGATGTATGTTATGTGCACACATATAGATGTTATACATTATGTTAGGAATTGCATACATATGGATTCATTTCACTAACATAATTTGCATTGATGATATTTGCATTAGATAAGTACATATACACACACCTTTGCATACAACATTTAGAATCTTGTAAGGACAATGATTGCTCGTGGATGATGTTTTGAGTAGATGGATGTTGGATGGTAGGATACGTTCTTCCTAACTTGAAGATTTCGGGGATGAAATCCTTTAAGGAGGGGAGAATGTAACAACCCGTATTTTCAATAACCTATTATAACATAAATCAAGGAGGAATTTAATTTATAAATCTGAATCAAGGGAAACGGGCTATGCCATTGCGTTCGTCTCGGAAAAATACGCGAAATAGAGTCCGAGTTTTCGAAAATCGGAGTCCGTATGACCCGATTAAGGCCCAACGAAGTTTTCAGAAAAATTCAAAGTAAAAACAGATTTCAAATTCAAGTTTGAATTTGGAAAATTAGGGCAGATTGGGCCAGGCGGGAAAATTCCCGCCAGAGCACCCAAGTCGACAGCCCTGTCGACTTGGGAGTCGACTTGGTTGGACCCAAGTCGACAGCCCTGTCGACTTGGCTGTCGACTTGGCTCAGCCGGGCAGTTTTGCCTGGTGCACCATTTTGGGTTTGTGTTGAGTTTGGGGGCCAGATTCGGTTTTAAGGGCTGAGATTAGAACTAGGGTTTAATCCTAAGGTTGAAACTAATCCTAATCTCTATAAATAAGCCCCTAACCTAACCCTAAATCATCATTAATCAATCCTACAACTAAAATATGGCAAAATCAATCCTCTCATGGCCTCCACTCTCTTCATAAAATTCCTAAGTCATTTCTATGAGAGATTTTCCATGCATACAAGTGTTTTCAAGCTTGTATGAGTGTCATTAGCTTGCATTCAAGTCAAGTTTCTATATTTGCATCATAAAGCAAGAGTTTTGATCATTTTTGCTCAAGGGTTTTTATGTTGGAGCTTGCATTTTGGGTTTATTTGATTGCATAAGGGCTTTGTCTCAATCTATATATACATTTGAGTCTTCATAAGCATTGTAAGCCCTTTTCTACTTTCATATTTAAACTCTAAAGTTAATGATATGCAAGTTATGTTATGCAAGTTTGATATGCAAGTTTGTCATATGATATGCAAGTTATGTTATGCAAGTTTGATATGCAAGTTTGTCATATGATATGCAAGTTATGTTATGCAAGTTTGATATGCAAGTTTGTCATATGATATGCAAGTTATGTTATGCAAGTTTGATATGCAAGTTTGTCATATGATATGCAAGTTATGTTATGCAAGTTTGATATGCAAGTTTGTCATATGATATGCAAGTTATGTTATGCAAGTTTGGGTTGATCCTTTTGTTCATGTTATCATGTTATGCAAGCTTATCTTGGGTTTATGAGCTTAAAGCTTCAAGCTTTATGCTAAAGGTTGCATTTTGGCAACATGTAAGTTATCATATCTCTTATGATAACTTGCATGTGAGGCTAAATGCGAACTTATGGCCATTTCTACATGTCATTTATCACCATGTATCACCAATATGCTAAGTTTGGTTTTATGCATGCTTTTGAGGCCTAAAAATGTAATATGCAAGTATATGAACATATGTACATTTCATATGCCACCATGTTAAACTTGTGGCTTCAACCCCTTTATGTCATGATTATGCCAAGTTCCCTCTTTCTATCCTTTATGCGCTATTGCGATATGTAAGCGATGGGATTGCGTTTGGGGTTGGGTAAACTTAAAAGACATAAAAACGTAAGATTGGGAATTTACCTATTAAGTTAGGTCTACCCATTGGGAATTTACCTATTAAGTTAGGTCTACCCAAATGCTTGAAAACTTGTAACATGTTTTGGAAACATGATGGACATGACACTTAGAAAATATAAGTGTAACCAACTCGAGGTTGGGTTGAGTTTGTAGCGTAAACCTACCCGGAACCGACCGGCTTAACTAGTTGCTACAAACAATAGGACCCAATGTGAGAAGTTGGTCATGTTGTACCTTGAACCCGAGGTTAGACCAAGTTGTGGTGTAAAGCTACCCGGAACCGACCGGCTTAACTAGTAACCGTAACAAAGTCTAATGTGAGAGGTTAAGGCGCATTAATTAATTAATGCCTCATGATTAGAGTTAAGTCATGGTCCACTTAATACTTAACCAATTTGGGCTTGGTAGATTAATCAGGGTTAAGTCGTGAACTCATCGTTACACTTAACTAAGTTAATCCATGATTAGCAAGAGGGTTAAACCGTACTTAACCCACTAGAAAATCCTAGCAATGGGGTCCACTCCAGCAGTAATCCCAAGTTTGTATCATTATGACCCTAGGGACTAGACTAGGGTGGGGCCACGATTACTGGACTTGAGGTAAGTGACCAAAAGCGACGGCAGAGGGTACGCCGGTGTAGTTCCGGGCGGTCCATGGTCGTGCACATAGTCCGAAGCCGGGGAAAGCATGCACGGGTACCAGTAGATCGAGACTGTGCACTTATGTTTATGGTGTCCAGGGGTTGACACCCTAGGGCTTGATACACCCGACGGGAGACCCGGCACAGTCTGACTACATTTATGTTTGGGCCGCATTGATACCAACACGTGACGAGTTAGGCTTAGGGAGCCGATCGACTAGACCGTTTGGTTGGACCTCGTATTAGGGTCAAACCATGTTAGTGGACCTCATATTAGGGTCGCTTCATGTTATTGGGCCAAGGGATCAATACTTGTTTATTCAAGTCATGTTAGTTTGCTAGTACACCTGTGGTGCAAAAAAAAAAAACCTTAAACCTGATTATGCGATGACACCTTTATCTACCTTGTTAGTTAATCATCATGCTAGTATGTTGTTATCCTTATGTTCATCCCAGCTTTCATCATGGCAGTTAACTTTATCAGTTTACATTGATTGTAGTAGGGCTTACTCAGTCTTTTTGACTGACCTGTTTTCTTTCGCCTCTTTTCTTCCGTTTCCCCCCCAGGTTCTCAGGGAGGAAATATTGGAGCTTAGCTTGGATTTCTGATCGCTTGCTTGTGGGATTTTAGCTCATGTATGGTCTTGACATGAAGCTAGCTATGGTTATCACTTATTTTGGGGATAGTACTTATGTATTTCAGTTTTTCAGTGATGTTGTTTTTATCTAGACTTGTGTATTTGGAAAGTTGACATTATGTTGTACCAGACTTGTTTTGAAATAGTTTGAAATCTTCCGCTGTTTTACTTATCTTATTTACTCTGTTTACATATATACATATGTTCTTGTTCTGCCTTGATATATCATTATGCATGTTTACCTGATTCAAACGCCCCTCCAAAGTCAGAGTGCTTGCAAGAGCCACCCTGGCGGAGGTGGGGTGTTACAATCTTGGCATGCCACATTGACAATTCACGTCATGCGATCAATCACTATTAATATATACCAGGGTGTTAAGTGGAGAATAAATCCTCCACCACCAATACGACATACATTAACAGAAATCGATTTAATTCACATGGAACGAAATCCAATGTCAGACACGCATCCATTTATTAGCTTATGCTCTGGGTCTAAGCGAAAACCAAATCCGAACAATCAACAATAGTCCGGACGACCACCACTGAAGCCCCTTCAAGGTAGCTACTCCTATCAAGGGTCTCTGTAGCAACACATCTGTTCGATGTGAAGATCGTCGGTCTTCAACCACCGTCTTCATCTTCGACTCTTCATTGTCGTAGAAATTATTCGGAATGGGTTAAACCCGGTCTTTCCGAATAACTCTCGTATTTTTATAATTTAAAATCAAGTATTCTAAAACACATCCAACGTCTCATTCCAATTCAGAATATTCTTTTAAATAAAATATTCAGATTATTCTATCAAAGATAAACTCTTTAAATTATTCTTAAATCTTACTTTTAAAGATTTATTAAACCCCCAATTTGGTTTTTTAAAACAAAAATCATTATTCAATGATTATTTAAATTTAAGAAATTTATCTTATCTTTAACTGGGTTAAAGAACTAATGTCATTTAAAACATTGTTCACGGTAAACCCAAAGTCGCCTTCCATTAAATATGGAATTTTCACAGAAATCAAATCAATGTATAATTGATATAAATTTCTGTATCAGACTAATAATATAAATGGAGTAATGGCAAAGCCTTTTAAATTCCATATATAGTATCAATCTTCTTTTACAGAAGCCTATCTCGATTATTATCAAATCATATTTCCACTCAATTCCAATTTAATTAATATTCAATCGGGAAACTTGTCTTTAGGAAATTTATTTTTAAATCTTAATAAAAAAATTCATAATTCCTAAATCATATTTTCACTGTAAATTGGGTTGAAGAACAAATGTCGTTTAAAACATAATTCACGATAAACCCAATTTACGTATCAATTTATCTCAACTACAAAATATAATTGAAACTCTAAAAATCTTAATTAAAAGATTTATCCTAGTTAATAACTAGTTTATTTCAATAGAAAGGTAATATTATCTTTTGTCCATCTAAAAATGGACGTAGAAATCATTATTTTATCCTTTGTTAAATATTGTCTTAAAATATTTGTCGTTTAAAAATTTCTTTAAATAAAAAGGATTCTTTATATAAAATTTTCTTCATAATACAATATTCTTTATTTTAAAAGGTATGTATATTACAATGTTCTTTATTCTAAATATTCTTATTTTTAAAAGATATTCTTTATTTAATGAAATCCTGAACTGAAATGTGACTCAATCAGTTACAATATAACTTTAGATATATGGGTTTCATACATTGTATGTATATGACAGTCAAAATAAATAATCATCAAGCGTCCATTCACAACCAGAGTGAAGTTTACAACTGTGTGAGTATTAAAATAAAAAATAACACTCATCGCAGCCTGTCAATCTATCGATCGACATGTAACTAAATATTGGGACTAGTGTATGTAAATTCATCCCAACACCCGTGTGGGGTTTTCAGCCAACAATAATACTTATAAATAAATTATTGGTTAAAGAATTTAACCAGTTTAATTCTATTGACATGTTGGTGACAATGGATTCACATGTTATAATATTTCTAATATCGAGTACAAGTATATTTTTACTCGTATAATTTCCCTATTTATTTCTAAGGTCTAATAAACTGTAATCTATTTATGTGGCATTACTGTGGATGAAAAATAAAAGATAATTTTCTATTTTTTTTTATTTGTATGAAAATATATTTAACTTTTAATGTTTTGTTTACATCTAAAGTTGTAAACAAAATGCATCTTTTTCCTACGGTGTTCATTTGCCTCTAAATGTGCGAATGAAAGATATGATCTTTAACTACGATGTTTATTTGCATCTATATATGCAAATAAAATATAATCTTTTAACTATGACGTTTATTTGCATCTAAATATGCAAATAAAAATATAATCTTTATTAAATATTTTGTTTGCAACTAAACTTATAAACAAACATGTATATTCCTATTTCTAAACTAAAATACAAAAGTAAAAATGTAATATTTGTTTGCATCTAAAATTGCAAACAATATGCAACTCTTTAAATCATATTTTACTTTCAACTCATACAAATTTACAAAAGTGTTTGTTTTGTTTCCACTAGTGTAAATTGACAAAAGTGATTATTTACAATAATGAATGCAAATAAAAGAACAAATTCTATTTTCCATGTACATTTGCATTTGTAGATGCAAATAAAAGAACAAGTTTATTTTCAGTGTATACTTATATTTGTGAATACAGGTAAAAAGCGAACTTTTGGTTTCAATGTTTTATTTGTATATGTGAATACAAATAAAAGAACAAATTCCAATTCAATGTTTTATTTGTGTTAGTGAATATAAATTAAAAGGACAAATTATATTTCAGTGTTTTATTTGTATATGTGAATACAAATAAAAGGACAATTCTATTTTTAAAGTATATTTGCATTAGAGAATGCAAATAAAAGAATAGACTTTAATTTCAAAATATATTTATATTTGTGAAGGTAAATAAAAGAACAAGTTTTATTTTTAATATATTTGCATTGGTGGATGCAAATAAAAGAATAAATTTCATTTTCAATATATATTTGCATCAGAGAATGCAAATACAAGAGTAAATTTTATTTTCAATGTATGTTTGCATTAGTGAATGCAAATAGAAGATCAAACTTTAATTTCAGTTCTAGAATAACATAAAAATGGTATTTTATGTTTTACACTTTTCTATGTGTAATAATAACAAATAAAAGAAATCTTTTTATTTGTTTATACTTTTCTATACGTTCTAATAACATATAAAAGAATATTTTATATGTGAATATTTTTCTATGTATTCTAATGTCAAATAAAAGTGAATTTATTTGTATAATAAATTCTAATTTTTAAATGACAAATAAAAAGTAAATTTTATTTGTCAAATAAATTCTGAGTTTCCAATGACAGATAAAAGTGAGTTTTATTTCAATAATCATGCTTTAACCAAAATGTGATCTTTATCTCACTAATAAAGTTTTGACCAAAGAATGTGATTTTTATCTCAATACTATGTTTTAACCAAAAATGTATATTCTATTTCACTTAATAAAGTTCTAACCAAAAATGTATATTTTATTTCCAATACAACATTTTAAACAAAATCTCTTTTTATTTATAATGCAATCTTTCTAGCAAAAATGGAGTTTTAAATCTAACGTTATATCTTATAACCAAAAGTGTACTTTTGATCTCATGTAACATTTTATACGAGAATGTATTTTTAAAGCTAATGTAACATTATCAAATTAAAATGATGCATATATTTTCAATCTTAAAATGAAAACATAACCACATTAAAAATGTAGTCTTTTAAATGAAAACAATTTTTAAATGAAAACAAATTACATTTAAAAGATGTAATCTTTCTATTGAAAACAAATTGACATAAAAATGTAAATCTTTTATGCCTACTCTTTATATTACTTCTAACATGTCAACAAAATGCAACCTTGAAATCAATTCTTTTTTTATTGTCTTTAATTTGACAATAAAAATACATCTTTAAAATATATTCTCTTTATTGTCTTTAATCTGACAATAAAAATGTTTTTTTTTTAATTTCTGCTTTTTATTGTAAGCAATGTTACATAAAAAAAAAATCATCTTTTCATTCTGTTCCTTTTACTGTAAGTAATATTACACAAATATATATATTCATATTTTTGTTGAAAAACTAGTTCAACAAAAAGAGATAAAAATGTTTGTTCTATTTTGTTGAAAACCTAGTTCAACAAATATAACAACAATGTTTGTTTTTTTTTCAATTTTGTTGCAAATTCTGTTTTAACAAATTGACCAAAATTCTGTGTTTCACATGTGTTGAAAATTCTAATTCAATAAATTTACCAAAATTTGTTGTCTTATACATTTGATCTTTTATATAAACAAAAATTATGTATATTTTTATTTGTTTAATCAAATTCTAATTAAAAAGTGTTAATTTTGACAATTCTATCGCCACATAACATCATCAGACAAATAGATGTATATATTATATTTAGCACAGAATAATAACAACGTGAATTAACTGTAGATTAACAACAATAATTTCAGGATTATTTATAATTATGAAGGAAAGAAAATAAATAGATTTCTTACCGATAGTTTAATTCGGAACAGTTCAGGTTTGAAATTTCCTGAAATTCAGATTTGCTCCGTTTCAGTTCTAGTCTTTTCCATGGCGTAGTGCTCGGAAATACGAATCCAACGCAATCAGTTTTGTCTATTTCCGCTTCTGTTTGACAAAGTTATGTTGAATTAACCATTTGATCATTAAATAATAAAATTAATTAAATAATTAACTAAGTTTCTTTAATTACTTTTTGGCCGCCCTAATCCTCTTCTATTACACGCATCTTCTTCCTCCACGTATGTGACGAGAAGGAATTTCGCTCGGTCCGAACCAGTCGCTAAACCGACCCAGACCGTTCGAAACACCCTATCGTTTGAGAACATGACAAATCAGAACACATACAGAAGAACGTTTCACTGTATATTACAACAATGCATCAGATTACAAGATATACAGAGTATAAATGAATAAATATATATTACACAAAAATATCAGAGATTTAAATTACATTTAAATACATAGCAGCGGAAAATAATACAATACACAACTAGAGGGAGATATACGGATACAAAGCTTTCCGGATATCGTTCCAGCTGTAAACCAGGGTCCTGTGAATATAAATCTGCAAAACCAAAACTACTAGCTGCCCGTGTCAAAATAAGGGCACCCAGAGTTTAGGTTAAAACAATAAACTCCAGGTCAGTCATGTGACTGGTGTGAGAACTAAAACAGTTATTAATCTTTATTTTCAAAGTTAGGTAAAACAAGGGACCACGCCGTATAACACGGAACGGGTTTCCTCCCAAGAATACCAGTGCATAAAACAAACAGCGCAATGCTAAATAAAGAAAAATGAAGCTGTTATAAGACCCAGGTCCCATCACACAATGCAACGCAGCCGAGGATAGGGTTTTCCCTTATAACAGCCAAAGAATGCTTGATACGTTTTAAAACAAATCGTTTGATACTATTATAAGTGCATAGTTCATAAAACAACTTCAAATCATAAGTATCAATCATAGGCGACATGAGCGTCCCATGCCACTATGTCGCCATGCATAGGTTTACAAATAAAACCGCAAATGTCACGTATTTGGAAATTGGGTTTCCGTCTATGAACCGAGGCAAAAGATAGTCCTCAACCGAGTCGTGACTCTCTAGCCCGAGCCACAGGCAAGCCTTTAGATCGTCAGGGCCGGTCCACCGATGTGGATTATTATGCCTGAACACTACGTTTCCCCACCCTATGGGGTGTAAGTCTGGTCCGTCCGCCGACCAGAATGCATCGGCCGAAACCGATATAACCGAGGCGCCTCGCAACAGCAACAACCACATAAGTCAAACTCGTCAGGGCATGTAAAACCACTGACGCCACTTCTAGCTAGAAAGAAACGCAAGTCCTCCCTGAGGTCCGTCTCCCGTTTTTGGTTCATACCGGGTGTGAAACTCGCGAAGCAAACGTTACACAAAGCTACGCCACAAAGGCCTTGCTTTGATCATCACCACAAGACTTTGCTTTTCAACAGAAGCCTCGATCAATTGCCACTTAGGCATGCCACACAGGCAATTCACTCCATGCGTTTGATATCCATCAATATATAACCCCTGAGCTCATACGTCTCAGAGAAGGGCGTTAAGCAAGAGAATAAATTCTCTGCCGCCAAACAGATATATATTTAATAGAGATCAATCACACAGACTAAAATCCAATGTCAGACACACAGTCCATTTACAAGTCCGTTCTGGGTCTGAACGAAACCGGAGGCACCTAGTACCCCGCATATCCATCGATCTCCAAGTACGTCTGGACGATCTCCAAGTACGTCTGGACGATCACCAACTGTTTCCATCTTCTTGGGTGTACAGCCCAATCAAGATCATCAGTTATCACCCAAACGACGTGAAGACTTCCGGTCTTCGACCACCGTCTTCATCTTCGACACCACGTCGAATCAGTTATTCAGAATGGGATAAACCCGGTCTTTCTGAATAACTCGCGTATATATTATAAAAGTGTTACACAAACACAACATACGCCTCATTCCAATTCAGAATATTCTTTTATTCGAATATTCCTATACTTTGGGAAAAGTTCCCATTAATTTTATCCAAGATAAATTCTTTAAATTTATTCTTTAATCTCCTTTGAATATCAATTCAAACTAGTCGGGATTAGCGAACCACACCGAAGTATTCATTTATTTTATTTCCCAATCCCAACCTATTCATCCCATGAAGTAAAACTGGTAGTACTTCATATCTAACACCACAGTGTTATCGGTAATTCAATTACCATTTCACGTTCAAATCTAATTAAAGATTTAACTATCGCCTGGAGCAAAACTGGTGATACTCCATTTTCGATCATTTCAATCTAATTAAAGATTCATTAAAACTCCACTTAGTTTTAATCGTTAACTGGGTTAAAGAATCAGTGTCATTTAAAACACGGTTCACGATAAACCCAAAATCACCTTCCATTAATTATCGGGTTAAAGAACAAGTGTTATTTAAAACACTGTTCACGATAAACCCAAAAATCAATACCAATTCAATTCCAATTAAATATCGTTTAATTGGTACACTTCGTTAAATCTAAACAAAAAGGTTTAATCTTTTCTCAACTGGGTTCAAGAACAGTGCTAGTGAAAACACCATTCACGACAAACCCAAATCACATTCGATATTCAATACAAGGCTCTGAATAGAAAATATATCGGCTTATATTCAATATCGAATTCTACGACTAACAAATGTCGTATTGGAAATAACGATATAAATATATATCTTTCAAATTTCCATAACAACATCTGTATAATCACGAATTCCAACATCGAAATATTCCGAAGACAATTTCGATTCAAATCCACTCCAATGCAATCATTGGAAATTCTGGTTATTTTTAAAACCCTTTTCAAATTCAATTTATTTACTTAAAAATAAATAGAATTATAATTCTAGTTCAAAACTAGTTTATTCCGATAAAAATCTATTTTTATCTTTTCAAATATGGAGTTTTTCATCCCAAACTTTCACAAATCATTTCTTATGATTTTACACAAATTATTACTATTTTTAATAATTTTATCAAGGCCCGTACAGTCGATTTCCATCAATGGCCATCGAACTGCACTTACAGCGACCTTTTTCAAATTTGATTTGGACATAATTCCAAATCCAACCGTTAGATTTCAAATTTCTAATATTCATTAGAAAGCTCTTTTCGATACGAACCCAACGGTTCCGGTTTTAGGAGAATCCGACGGTCGGATCTCCCGTAATGCCCATTTGAAATAAATGGTCGAAATTCACGAACTGCCGCGGCGCGGCGTGTTCTATTCAGGCCATTATATTATATATATAATATATATAATATATACTTCGTCGATTTCTATTTAAAACGAATTATATAAATAGTTCTAAAATTCGTTTCAAAAGCCATTTCAACTTCCATTTCAATTCAAATCAAAATTGAATTCTTCTTTATAAATTCGGTTTAAAATTCATTTCTATTCAATTCAAATTTCAATTCAATTTGAATTCATTTCAATTCGTTTTCAATTCAATTTGAATTCATTTCAATTCAATTCATTTCGAAATCGTTTTCAATTCAATTCATTTCGAAATCGTTTTCAATTCAATTCATTTCGAAATCGTTTTCAATCGATATAAATATCGTTCACGTCAAAATGGCGTCAATCTAATCAACACGGCTTCATATATTCCTATTTTCAAATATTCTATTTCAAATATTTCTTTTTCAAAACTGGAATGAGGCCCAATCAATTACCATATAATGTTAATTATATGGATTTTCTACAACACATGTATATAATAGCTTTGAAAAATAATCAACCATCAACCAAAGTGCACTACACTGTATAAGCATCAAATATAGTTATCTAACGCTTATAACAGCCTGTCAATCGATCGATCGACATATTTAATCAATCAGGATGAGTGAACTTCAAATTTCATCCTAACACCCGTGTGGGGTTTCAAACAATCAAACACATATTTTATTCGTGCTGTTGGGCGATGTGTAAAATTTATCGTCCCAATCAATGTCCTTCAAATAGGTGTACATAAACAAACCGTCTGGTTTGTAAATGAATATTTTATTTTATTCACTTTCACTATATTCACATTCACGTTAAAAATTATATTTTTAACGATAAAACATTTTATTCCAACATATGAATTTTTATTATTCATTTACACAATAAAATGATATTTTTATTTTCTAACATATTTTAGAAAATTTCGGCGGCATAACGGCACGATACTAGAAACGGGACGAGGCCTAGCCTTATCCCCGGTCTAGTGAAGGCCCACGCCATTCACACATCAATCAAATCCATTCATCTCACCAAACAATTCAATTTCAATCAAATAATCTAACTTATTTTTGCAATCAAACAAACAAGTCCATGGTCTGTGGACGATTGTGTCGGGTGCTACTAAGCACCGTCTGCATCCTAGTATATATATATAACTAGAAAAGAAATTGAAAGGTGAGAAATTCTCACAAATAGCTATCCAGCTCCACGGCACTTCTAATGCAGGAAATCTTCGCCAACTCGCTTTTTGTCGCTTTCATTGTCCGCTTTCACTACATATGTAAAAATCGAATTTTACTTCGCTATTCAATATATAAAAATCATATTTTTATTTCGATGTTCAATATATAAAAATCATATTTTTATTTCGAAGTTCTATATATAAAAATCATATTTTGAAGTTCTATATATAAAAATCATATTTCGAAGTTATATATATAAAAATCATATTTCGAAGTTCTATATATAAAAATCATATTTTTATTTATATAGATTCCGCCTTTTCCATTTCAAAGATCTTACCTTTTCTAATTTAAAGATTTCTAAATAAAAATCATTGCTTTATAACATAAAATAAAATCAGTTTTTAAATTAACAAAAATCAGTTTTAACATTATATAAAAATCAGTTTTCTCATTATATAAAAATCAGTTTTCTATTCATTTAAAAATCAGTTTTCTATTCATTTAAATAAAATAAATAATAAAATAAATAAGCTAAAAAACTTACAGGGGGGGGGGTTTTCTCTGTCGGCAGCAGGCTTAGGGGGGGGGGGGGTTTCATCGATCGCGGGTTCGTGAGGGAGGAGGGGGAGGCGCGGAGGCCATCTGCGGCGGGCGGAGGCTGGTTGCAGTCGATTCGGGTGGCGGTGACATCAGGAAGGAGAGGAGGGAGAGTACGAGAGGAGGGAGGGGTGGATCGGAGGGCGAGGCGCCGGAGGGAAGGGGGGGGGGCGTGCGATCGACGGTGGCGAGGGTGGGCGACGGGTTCCTGTTCGTGGGGTTTTTTTTTTCTTTCTTTTTATCGAATTCTGATTATAAGGGGGGGGGCCAGAGGGTAATAAAGGGTAGGAAAATATTTTTTTTTATTATTTAATTATTAAAAAGTTGACTTTCACATACGACCTCTAAACGAGGTCCACCGCCTGTTCATTATATTGAATTTTAAACGTACATTTCAATTTACCGGGGTCACATACTAACTCTATAAATCCCATAAAAAATATTTTCTAGCTTCGTATTGACGATACGGTCCTAACAAAACTAGTTTCGTCGAATTCTGAGGCCGTTAGAAAAATGGCCATTTTCCAGTCGATTAAAATCAATTGAAACTGGTCAGACGCGTTTTCCTTTGCCACGCTCACATATTGATTCGAAAAATTATGAAATTTGAAACCTAGCAATAATATGACATCACAGACCCAACAAAAGTGGTTTCGTCGAAATCCGAGGTCGTTTGCAAAATGTCCATTTTTAAGGGCCTGAATTCCATAGCGACTATTCAGAATTTTCAACTGGACATATCTTTTGATTCCCGCTATGAAATTTCGTTTATTCGGATTTGTTGGAAAGATATTCACTATTAGATTCCATTATTTTTGGTTTCACTAAAATCCGGATTATTTTGCACCCGGTACATTCAATTGAAGTTTGAAATCGAATTATCGAACTACCGCGCCATTTTCAATTCTATTTATAATTATATATAAATATTTATATTCCAATCACGACGCGTATAATATATACGTCGAATTCTATTCAAAATAAATTTCTCGTCGATATTATTTAAAATAATCTATTTTAAATAATCAAAACTCGCTATAATTGCCAAAATAAAAATTTTAAACTGGCCCAGATTTTCGGGTTGTTACAATCTCCCCCACTTAAAACTTTTCGTCCCCGAAAAGGAACAAAGTCGAAAGCGGTTTGATTATTCAACTCTACGCTCGATCTGGCTTCTATTCTCCAACTCTTTAGTTTCTGAGAATTTTCAAAATTTCAAAAATTTGGTTAACACCCTAATTTTCGAAAAATTTCGCCATAACCTCCCCTGCACCGGGAGCATCGGGGAATTTCAAATAGCTTCCCCGGTCCTTCAGATCTCAAAAAGAAAAAGAAAAAGCCAAGCGGCTAGCCAATAGGCTCATAAAATCATCATCACCCAAACAAAACAGTAAATTATGTAGCAAACATGTACCTATTTGTCGGGCAAACAAATTTTATTCTCTGCTCTAGCCTCCTTGCTATGACCTGTTCAATGTAAGTAGATGTATATGCAAGCAAATGCGACCAATTTTCAATATCGTTCAATATTTGACTCAAATGAACTAAATGGTTCAAATTTTAATTATTCAAACAATAATCAAACAATACAACCATCAATCAATTTGTTGATTAACGTTTCAAATTCATAATTTGATATATAGTCAAAAATCAGATTTTTGATGCCAAATCACAACAATAAGCCCTATCTAATTTTGGTTCTCACACCGGTCTAATGGAAATATATAGATATCACACCTTCGTCACTCGAAAATAAATACTGGTAACGCTGCAGCATTATCAGAACCATCCCCGGGCAACTAGAATGTGATTCTATATCTACCCAATATATTAAAACTTTGAATATACGTTTGCAAGGCGTATATGAAAATTCTTTATATACTGAATTGTCCAAAATCAATATAAATAACTAATCAAATACGAATGATTAATTTAAATTTTCAAAACAAAATTTGTTTTCATTTTAAAAATATACTCTTCACACTCGTTCTAGGATACTACTGATCCCATCTCTAACGAGTCACCCTCATTGGATATTGCTAATCCAATATCTGATGAATTCTTTCGTATGGTTCTAATGTGTCTTATTCTCTGCTTTGTAAACCAAAGCTCTGATACCAACTGTGACGAGAAGGAATTTCGCTCGGTCCGAACCAGTCGCTAAACCGACCCAGACCGTTCGAAACACCCTATCGTTTGAGAACATGACAAATCAGAACACATACAGAAGAACGTTTCACTGTATATTACAACAATGCATCAGATTACAAGATATACAGAGTATAAATGAATAAATATATATTACACAGAAATATCAGAGATTTAAATTACATTTAAATACATAGCAGCGGAAAATAATACAATACACAACTAGAGGGAGATATACGGATACAAAGCTTTCCGGATATCGTTCCAGCTGTAAACCAGGGTCCTGTGAATATAAATCTGCAAAACCAAAACTACTAGCTGCCCGTGTCAAAATAAGGGCACCCAGAGTTTAGGTTAAAACAATAAACTCCAGGTCAGTCATGTGACTGGTGTGAGAACTAAAACAGTTATTAATCTTTATTTTCAAAGTTAGGTAAAACAAGGGACCACGCCGTATAACACGGAACGGGTTTCCTCCCAAGAATACCAGTGCATAAAACAAACAGCGCAATGCTAAATAAAGAAAAATGAAGCTGTTATAAGACCCAGGTCCCATCACACAATGCAACGCAGCCGAGGATAGGGTTTTCCCTTATAACAGCCAAAGAATGCTTGATACGTTTTAAAACAAATCGTTTGATACTATTATAAGTGCATAGTTCATAAAACAACTTCAAATCATAAGTATCAATCATAGGCGACATGAGCGTCCCATGCCACTATGTCGCCATGCATAGGTTTACAAATAAAACCGCAAATGTCACGTATTTGGAAATTGGGTTTCCGTCTATGAACCGAGGCAAAAGATAGTCCTCAACCGATTCGTGACTCTCTAGCCCGAGCCACAGGCAAGCGCGCAGGCAAGCCTTTAGATCGTCAGGGCCGGTCCACCGATGTGGATTATTATGCCTGAACACTACGTTTCCCCACTCTATGGGGTGTAAGTCTGGTCCGTCCGCCGACCAGAATGCATCGGCCGAAACCGATATAACCGAGGCGCCTCGCAACAGCAACAACCACATAAGTCAAACTCGTCAGGGCGTGTAAAACCACTGACGCCACTTCTAGCTAGAAAGAAACGCAAGTCCTCCCTGAGGTCCGTCTCCCGTTTTTGGTTCATACCGGGTGTGAAACTCGCGAAGCAAACGTTACACAAAGCTACGCCACAAAGGCCTTGCTTTGATCATCACCACAAGACTTTGCTTTTCAACAGAAGCCTCGATCAATTGCCACTTAGGCATGCCACACAGGCAATTCACTCCATGCGTTTGATATCCATCAATATATAACCCCTGAGCTCATACGTCTCAGAGAAGGGCGTTAAGCAAGAGAATAAATTCTCTGCCGCCAAACAGATATATATTTAATAGAGATCAATCACACAGACTAAAATCCAATGTCAGACACACAGTCCATTTACAAGTCCGTTCTGGGTCTGAACGAAACCGGAGGCACCTAGTACCCCGCATATCCATCGATCTCCAAGTACGTCTGGACGATCACCAACTGTTTCCATCTTCTTGGGTGTACAGCCCAATCAAGATCATCAGTTATCACCCAAACGACGTGAAGACTTCCGGTCTTCGACCACCGTCTTCATCTTCGACACCACGTC
This sequence comes from Allium sativum, assembly GCA_030737875.1. Classification (NCBI taxonomy): domain Eukaryota; kingdom Viridiplantae; phylum Streptophyta; class Magnoliopsida; order Asparagales; family Amaryllidaceae; genus Allium; species Allium sativum. Next base: position 374,314,734 of record CM060909.1, on the reverse strand, counting down.
GAATCAGTTATTCAGAATGGGATAAACCCGGTCTTTCTGAATAACTCGCGTATATATTATAAAAGTGTTACACAAACACAACATACGCCTCATTCCAATTCAGAATATTCTTTTATTCGAATATTCCTATACTTTGGGAAAAGTTCCCATTAATTTTATCCAAGATAAATTCTTTAAATTTATTCTTTAATCTCCTTTGAATATCAATTCAAACTAGTCGGGATTAGCGAACCACACCGAAGTAATCATTTATTTTATTTCCCAATCCCAACCTATTCATCCCATGAAGTAAAACTGGTAGTACTTCATATCTAACACCACAGTGTTATCGGTAATTCAATTACCATTTCACGTTCAAATCTAATTAAAGATTTAACTATCGCCTGGAGCAAAACTGGTGATACTCCATTTTCGATCATTTCAATCTAATTAAAGATTCATTAAAACTCCACTTAGTTTTAATCGTTAACTGGGTTAAAGAATCAGTGTCATTTAAAACACGGTTCACGATAAACCCAAAATCACCTTCCATTAATTATCGGGTTAAAGAACAAGTGTTATTTAAAACACTGTTCACGATAAACCCAAAAATCAATACCAATTCAATTCCAATTAAATATCGTTTAATTGGTACACTTCGTTAAATCTAAACAAAAAGATTTAATCTTTTCTCAACTGGGTTCAAGAACAGTGCTAGTGAAAACACCATTCACGACAAACCCAAATCACATTCGATATTCAATACAAGGCTCTGAATAGAAAATATATCGGCTTATATTCAATATCGAATTCTACGACTAACAAATGTCGTATTGGAAATAACGATATAAATATATATCTTTCAAATTTCCATAACAACATCTGTATAATCACGAATTCCAACATCGAAATATTCCGAAGACAATTTCGATTCAAATCCACTCCAATGCAATCATTGGAAATTCTGGTTATTTTTAAAACCCTTTTCAAATTCAATTTATTTACTTAAAAATAAATAGAATTATAATTCTAGTTCAAAACTAGTTTATTCCGATAAAAATCTATTTTTATCTTTTCAAATATGGAGTTTTTCATCCCAAACTTTCACAAATCATTTCTTATGATTTTACACAAATTATTACTATTTTTAATAATTTTATCAAGGCCCGTACAGTCGATTTCCATCAATGGCCATCGAACTGCACTTACAGCGACCTTTTTCAAATTTGATTTGGACATAATTCCAAATCCAACCGTTAGATTTCAAATTTCTAATATTCATTAGAAATCTCTTTTCGATACGAACCCAACGGTTCCGGTTTTAGGAGAATCCGACGGTCGGATCTCCCGTAATGCCCATTTGAAATAAATGGTCGAAATTCACGAACTGCCACGGAGCGGCGCGTTCTATTCAGGCCATTATATTATATATATAATATATATAATATATACTTCGTCGATTTCTATTTAAAACGAATTATATAAATAGTTCTAAAATTCGTTTCAAAAGCAATTTCAACTTCCATTTCAATTCAAATCAAAATTGAATTCTTCTTTATAAATTCGGTTTAAAATTCATTTCTATTCAATTCAAATTTCAATTCAATTTGAATTCATTTCAATTCGTTTTCAATTCAATTTGAATTCATTTCAATTCAATTCATTTCGAAATCGTTTTCAATTCAATTCATTTCGAAATCGTTTTCAATTCAATTCATTTCGAAATCGTTTTCAATCGATATAAATATCGTTCACGTCAAAATGGCGTCAATCTAATCAACACGGCTTCATATATTCCTATTTTCAAATATTCTATTTCAAATATTTCTTTTTCAAAACTGGAATGAGGCCCAATCAATTACCATATAATGTTAATTATATGGATTTTCTACAACACATGTATATAATAGCTTTGAAAAATAATCAACCATCAACCAAAGTGCACTACACTGTATAAGCATCAAATATAGTTATCTAACGCTTATAACAGCCTGTCAATCGATCGATCGACATATTTAATCAATCAGGATGAGTGAACTTCAAATTTCATCCTAACACCCGTGTGGGGTTTCAAACAATCAAACACATATTTTATTCGTGCTGTTGGGCGATGTGTAAAATTTATCGTCCCAATCAATGTCCTTCAAATAGGTGTACATAAACAAACCGTCTGGTTTGTAAATGAATATTTTATTTTATTCACTTTCACTATATTCACATTCACGTTAAAAATTATATTTTTAACGATAAAACATTTTATTCCAACATATGAATTTCTATTATTCATTTACACAATAAAATGATATTTTTATTTTCTAACATATTTTAGAAAATTTCGGCGGCATAACGGCACGATACTAGAAACGGGACGAGGCCTAGCCTTATCCCCGGTCTAGTGAAGGCCCACGCCATTCACACATCAATCAAATCCATTCATCTCACCAAACAATTCAATTTCAATCAAATAATCTAACTTATTTTTGCAATCAAACAAACAAGTCCATGGTCTGTGGACGATTGTGTCGGGTGCTACTAAGCACCGTCTGCATCCTAGTATATATATATAACTAGAAAAGAAATTGAAAGGTGAGAAATTCTCAAAAATAGCTATCCAGCTCCACGGCACTTCTAATGCAGGAAATCTTCGCCAACTCGCTTTTTGTCGCTTTCATTGTCCGCTTTCACTACATATGTAAAAATCGAATTTTACTTCGCTATTCAATATATAAAAATCATATTTTTATTTCGATGTTCAATATATAAAAATCATATTTTTATTTCGAAGTTCTATATATAAAAATCATATTTCGAAGTTCTATATATAAAAATCATATTTCGAAGTTCTATATATAAAAATCATATTTCGAAGTTCTATATATAAAAATCATATTTTTATTTATATAGATTCCGCCTTTTCCATTTCAAAGATCTTACCTTTTCTAATTTAAAGATTTCTAAATAAAAATCATTGCTTTATAACATAAAATAAAATCAGTTTTTAAATTAACAAAAATCAGTTTTAACATTATATAAAAATCAGTTTTCTCATTATATAAAAATCAGTTTTCTATTCATTTAAAAATCAGTTTTCTATTCATTTAAATAAAATAAATAATAAAATAAATAAGCTAAAAAACTTACAGGGGGGGGGTTTCTCTGTCGGCAGCAGGCTTAGGGGGGGGGGTTTCATCGATCGCGGGTTCGTGAGGGAGGAGGGGGAGGCGCGGAGGCCATCTGCGGCGGGCGGAGGCTGGTTGCAGTCGATTCGGGTGGCGGTGACATCAGGAAGGAGAGGAGGGGGAGTACAAGAGGAGGGAGGGGTGGATCGGAGGGCGAGGCGCCGGAGGGAAGGGGGGGGCGTGCGATCGACGGTGGCGAGGGTGGGCGACGGGTTCCTGTTCGTGGGGTTTTTTTTTTCTTTCTTTTTATCGAATTCTGATTATAAGGGGGGGGGCCAGAGGGTAATAAAGGGTAGGAAAATATTTTTTTTTTTTATTATTTAATTATTAAAAAGTTGACTTTCACATACGACCTCTAAACGAGGTCCACCGCCTGTCGCCCATAGCGTTTCACCCCCATTCCGAACACAATGGGATATGTACCGCAAGCTGAATCGACCGTTTCGATCAGTTTCCGTTGCATTTACATTAAAATCATTATATTGAATTTTAAACGTACATTTCAATTTACCGGGGTCACATACTAACTCTATAAATCCCATAAAAAATATTTTCTAGCTTCGTATTGACGATACGGTCGTAACAAAACTAGTTTCGTCGATTTCTGAGGCCGTTGGAAAAATGGCCATTTTCCAGTCGATTAAAATCAACTGAAACTGGTCAAACGCGTTTTCCTTTGCCACGCTCACATATTGATTCGAAAAATTATGAAATTTGAAACCTAGCAATAATATGACATCACAGACCCAACAAAAGTGGTTTCGTCGAAATCCGAGGTCGTTTGCAAAATGTCCATTTTTTTTTTTAGAGCAAACGGATATGTAGCGCGTGGCTACACAGCCGGTTAAATAATAGATAACAGTATATATCCAACTGACATACCCAGTTGGTGGTCCAAAATACAAACAACACAGAGTTTAAGATTCATCATACAACACACATAGAGAGAAATGAGGATACAAGTACAAAAGCGATCGGAGCAAGCTGAAAACCATCATAATTATACAAGTATTATGCCAAGAGATAAGGCTGCATTCATCAGACATCACACGAGATCCATACTAGTCTCAGTGTCATTGCTGTCAACCGAAGAAGCTGGTGAAGAGGCCGCCGGCAAAGCAAACCGGAATGTATCTGCATGATTGGCACCAGAACCTGAAGAGGATGCATAAATATGAATGATGCGGTGATAGATAGAAATGATTGAATTAGCCTTGTTGTTAAAAATTCGTGCGTTTCTTTCTTTCCAAATACACCAACTATAAGCGGCCAGTAAAATATCAAGAGTAGGACTAGAGTCAGATTCCCAATAGGCAAAGAAAGAGGAAATAGTGGGGATGCAACCAATTAAATATGAACTCACTGCAGCCCAGATTGGGAAGGAAAATTCACAGGAGAAGAAGAGATGGTGAATGGATTCAGAATGAGAATTACAGATAGGGCAAATGGGATCGGGAGCGACGTTGCATTTGAAGAGTTTTTCTCTTGTATTGACCTTTTCATGAATCAAACACCATTGGAAGAAGAGAATTCTCGGAGCCAGCTTGCATTTCCATAGTCTTGAGAATTTAAACTGTCTACCCGAAAAATTCAGGTACTTGTAACATGAGGAAACAGAAAAACCTTTAGAAGGAGAGAGCACCCAGACATAATGATCATCTGTATTATTTAACTGAGTGATGCTAATGAGAGCAAAGATCTTAAGCAACTGCGAAAGAATACTCCTATCAAAAAGTGAACCTGGAATTAAGCTTACATAATCATCACTAAATGCATCAGCAACAGAAAGTGAAGGATTAGACTGAAGAGAAAAGAGTGAAGAAAATGATAGAGAGAGAGGTAACTGACCAACCCAAATATCATGCCAAAATAAACAGGACGAACCACACCCCAAAGAGACATGAAACAAGAATTTAATACGAGGAAGACAGGATAGAATCCCATGCAAGAAGGGAGAGATTAAAGAGGAAGGACGATGATGCAAAACGAGATGAGGGTTAGAAGAAAAGTAGCGAGCTAAAATCCAATCTTTCCAAATGAAGCTTCCAGTGTTTAGGAGTCTCCAGACCCATTTAGCCAATAATGCAGTATTGAAATGGTTAAGGTCAAGAACACCAAGCCCCCCCTGCTCAGGGTGAAGACATACAGTCCTCCAGTTAATTAATTTCTTGATTTTTTGACCATTCCAAAGAAATGAACTACGAATTGAATCAATCTTGCAGATTACCCACTTGGGGAGTTTGTGAAAAGACATCCAATGTGTAGGGATAGCCGAAAGCACAGATTTAACTAGAGTTAAACGGCCCATGGATGATAATGAGTTTGCCTTCCAAGATGCTAATCTAGATTCAATCTTATTAATAAGGGGAGCCAATCGTTTTTATGAAGCTTAGAAGGTCTGAGAGGTAAACCGAGGTATAACAATGGGAATTTTGCTACTTTGCAGTTGAGAGTGGAAGAAATTGAGTCCCCAAGATGATCAGACCTACCAAGCATGTAGATAACACTTTTGTTAAAATTAATGGAAAGACCTGATATCGACTCGAATACATATAACAGGATTTTGAGACACTGGATATGGAAGGGATTAGGTGAAGAGAAAATAATTGTGTCATCTGCAAATTGTAAATTGTTGATGCATAGTGAAGAATTTGGAAGGGAAATACCATCCAAGTAACCATGATAGGAAGCTTGTTTAACCATTTGGTTGAACACATCAGCGACGAGCACAAAAATCAGAGGGGAAAGAGGATCGCCTTGTCTAAGCCCACATTTAGATTTGAAAAGGTTTCCAGAAGCACCATTTACTGAAACTTTTGAGCAGCTAGAGTTAAGAATATTATCAATCCATGAACACCATTTATCTGAAAAACCCCTGTGTCTAAAAACATCCATGACAAATGGCCAACTTACTGAATCAAATGCTTTGGAAAAGTCTAGCTTTAGTAGAACACCAGGGGTAGATGAATGATGACAGAAGGAGATAATTTCTTGAGATGCGGCGATACAGTCATGAATATTTCTTCCCAGAATGAAAGCAGACTGTTCTGGTCCAACAAGAGTGGCAATAACAGACTGAAGACGATTTGCTAATACCTTTGTAATGATTTTAAAAGTAGTGTTTAGCAGGCTGATAGGGCGGAAGGAAGATAAAGTATTGGCCCCCGAGTGCTTAGGGATGAGGATAATGTTGGCATAGTTTAGCCTGGCAATTGAGGTAGGATCGATGTAAAATTCGTTGCACATGTCAATAACATCATGTTTGACTAAGGCCCAAAAATGCTTAAAGAAAACTGGGCCAAACCCGTCAGGTCCAGGGGCCTTATCATCCGACATGTCCTTCAATGCAGCCCAAATTTCTAATTCAGAGAAGGGATGATCGATATGGATAGGCTCGGGGTTCGGGTAGAGACGATGCCAATCTACTTCAGGTGCATTTGAGTGAGAGCGACCAAGCTGGGATCGGAAGTGATCAGAAAAGAGAGAGAGGATGACATTTTGGTCAGAAAAAGAACGGCCATCTATAATTAATTCCGATATGAATGTTGATCTCCGCCTGCCATTAGCCATTCGATGAAAATATGAAGTATTCCTATCACCTTCCTCCAACCATTTGGCTTTGGATCTTTGCTTCCAACCAATTTCTTCTTGTTTCATCAATCTATCCAACTCATTTTCTAAAGAACTTAATTTTTCACGTTCAGCTTCAAGAAGAGGGCGCTGTTCTTCTAAAATATTGAAGTCAATAATGTCATTTTGAATAGAGGAGATGCGGGAACGGATGGAACCCCATATGTTTTTAGCCCATGGTTTAATAAGTTTTCTGAGGGTTTTCAATTTTAGGACTATCCTTTGAGATGCAGAAGATACATTAAAGTTTTGAGACCAAATTGAATGAATAAAGTCATCAAACGAGGGTTCGAGAAGCCACAACCTTTCAAATCTGAAGGGACGATTAGTGCATACAGAAATGTCAGAGTTTAGTAGAATGGGGCAATGGTCTGATATAACTGAAGCCAAACCATACACAACAGTCAAAGGGAAGAGCTCATCCCAAGCACCATTATAAAGAAAGCGGTCTAGTTTAGCCAACGCTGGTAATGATCTATGGTTTGACCAGGTGAAGGAACGGTTACTAATCGGTGGATCGATCAAGGAGCAGTCAAAAATGAAAGAATTGAAGTCATCAGAGTCTTGGGATAGATTACCTGAATTTCTATCATAAACAAATCTGGTAGTGTTAAAATCTCCACCAATCACCCAAGGACCTGAGAATTGGGATGCAAGAGAGCCACAATCCGACCAAAGAAGGGATCTATCAGATGCATCTTGAGGGCCATAAATATTAGAGAAGAAGTAAATTTGGTTTGAGGGGATATGACGCAGTGCAACGTGAAGTGCTGATTTATTTTGAGTAGACCAATTTAAGGACCAAATTGATTCATTCCAAGCTGTAATTAAGCCACCACGTGTGTCAATTGCCTTAACGAAAGTCCAACCGGAAAGGAAGGAGCCCCCCACTAATCTAAAGAAATTTGGAGAAGGGTCATCAAGCTTAGTTTCTTGGAGGAAAAGAATATCGATTTTTAAGGGGAGCAAAACCAGACTAATTGCATGGCATTTTGAGGGGTTGCCCAAGCCCCTAACATTCCATGAAACGATTTTCATTTGGCACCATTGATACGCTCAAGTTCCAAATCATGCATGGAAATATAATGTGATTCACGTAAATTAACACCCATGCAACGTGACATTTTCCTACATAGACTTTTATTTGCAGAAGAAAAAACAACAGGAGTAAAAAAACTACCCGAGCCTTCAGGATGGTCCTCTTTATTATTGATCCTTGCACTACGTCTGACAATGACCGGTGATAGAAACTGGGTCCAGTTCTCTTCTTCAGCATTATGGGTATAGCCAGCAGGGAGGATTTGTTGGAGGGGGAGAAAAGGTTGAGGTGGCGATTGATTGTCAAGAGGGATCACGATGGGAGGGGCAGTTGATGTGGGGTCATCAATTTGGAGAGGGGTAATTGGGAGAGGGATAGAGAACGGGAGGGACATAGGGATGTTTTGGAAGAGCAAGGGATGTCCATTTTTAAGGGCCTGAATTCCATAGTGACTATTCAGAATTTTCAACTGGACATATCTTTTGATTCCCGCTATGAAATTTCGTTTATTCGGATTTGTTGGAAAGATATTCACTATTAGATTCCATTATTTTTGGTTTCACTAAAATCCGGATTATTTTGCACCCGGTACATTCAATTGAAGTTTGAAATCGAATTATCGAACTACCGCGCCATTTTCAATTCTATTTATAATTATATATAAATATTTATATTCTAACGACGACGCGTATAATATATACGTCGAATTCTATTCAAAATAAATTTCTCGTCGATATTATTTAAAATAATCTATTTTAAATAATCAAAACTCGCTATAATTGCCAAAATAAAAATTTTAAACTGGCCCAGATTTTCGGGTTGTTACAATCTCCCCCACTTAAAACTTTTCGTCCCCGAAAAGGAACAAAGTCGAAAGCGGTTTGATTATTCAACTCTACGCTCGATCTGGCTTCTATTCTCCAACTCTTTAGTTTCTGAGAATTTTCAAAATTTCAAAAATTTGGCTAACACCCTAAATTTTCGAAAAATTTCGCCATAACCTCCCCTGCACCGGGAGCATCGGGGAATTTCAAATAGCTTCCCCGGTCCTTCAGATCTCAAAAAGAAAAAGAAAAAGCCAAGCGGCTAGCCAATAGGCTCATAAAATCATCATCACCCAAACAAAACAGTAAATTATGTAGCAAACATGTACCTATTTGTCGGGCAAACAAATTTTATTCTCTGCTCTAGCCTCCTTGCTATGACCTGTTCAATGTAAGTAGATGTATATGCAAGCAAATGCGACCAATTTTCAATATCGTTCAATATTTGACTCAAATGAACTAAATGGTTCAAATTTTAATTATTCAAACAATAATCAAACAATACAACCATCAATCAATTAGTTGATTAACGTTTCAAATTCATAATTTGATATATAGTCAAAAATCAGATTTTTGATGCCAAATCACAACAATAAGCCCTATCTAATTTTGGTTCTCACACCAGTCTAATGGAAATATATAGATATCACACCTTCGTCACTCGAAAATAAATGCTGGTAACGCTGCAGCATTATCAGAACCATCCCCGGGCAACTAGAATGTGATTCTATATCTACCCAATATATTAAAACTTTGAATATACGTTTGCAAGGCGTATATGCAAATTCTTTATATACTGAATTGTCCAAAATCAATATAAATAACTAATCAAATACGAATGATTGATTTAAATTTTCAAAACAAAATTTGTTTTCATTTTAAAAATATACTCTTCACACTCGTTCTAGGATACTACTGATCTCATCTCTAACGAGTCACCCTCATTGGATATTGCTAATCCAATATCTGATGAATTCTTCCGTACGGTTCTAATGTGTCTTATTCTCTGCTTTGTAAACCAAAGCTCTGATACCAACTGTGACGAGAAGGAATTTCGCTCGGTCCGAACCAGTCGCTAAACCGACCCAGACCGTTCGAAACACCCTATCGTTTGAGAACATGACAAATCAGAACACATACAGAAGAACGTTTCACTGTATATTACAACAATGCATCAGATTACAAGATATACAGAGTATAAATGAATAAATATATATTACACAGAAATATCAGAGATTTAAATTACATTTAAATACATAGCAGCGGAAAATAATACAATACACAACTAGAGGGAGATATACGGATACAAAGCTTTCCGGATATCGTTCCAGCTGTAAACCAGGGTCCTGTGAATATAAATCTGCAAAACCAAAACTACTAGCTGCCCGTGTCAAAATAAGGGCACCCAGAGTTTAGGTTAAAACAATAAACTCCAGGTCAGTCATGTGACTGGTGTGAGAACTAAAACAGTTATTAATCTTTATTTTCAAAGTTAGGTAAAACAAGGGACCACGCCGTATAACACGGAACGGGTTTCCTCCCAAGAATACCAGTGCATAAAACAAACAGCGCAATGCTAAATAAAGAAAAATGAAGCTGTTATAAGACCCAGGTCCCATCACACAATGCAACGCAGCCGAGGATAGGGTTTTCCCTTATAACAGCCAAAGAATGCTTGATACGTTTTAAAACAAATCGTTTGATACTATTATAAGTGCATAGTTCATAAAACAACTTCAAATCATAAGTATCAATCATAGGCGACATGAGCGTCCCATGCCACTATGTCGCCATGCATAGGTTTACAAATAAAACCGCAAATGTCACGTATTTGGAAATTGGGTTTCCGTCTATGAACCGAGGCAAAAGATAGTCCTCAACCGATTTGTGACTCTCTAGCCCGAGCCACAGGCAAGCGCGCAGGCAAGCCTTTAGATCGTCAGGGCAGGTCCACCGATGTGGATTATTATGCCTGAACACTAGGTTTCCCCACCCTATGGGGTGTAAGTCTGGTCCGTCCGCCGACCAGAATGCATCGGCCGAAACCGATATAACCGAGGCGCCTCGCAACAGCAACAACCACATAAGTCAAACTCGTCAGGGCGTGTAAAACCACTGACGCCACTTCTAGCTAGAAAGAAACGCAAGTCCTCCCTGAGGTCCGTCTCCCCTTTTTGGTTCATACCGGGTGTGAAACTCGCGAAGCAAACGTTACACAAAGCTACGCCACAAAGGCCTTGCTTTGATCATCACCACAAGACTTTGCTTTTCAACAGAAGCCTCGATCAATTGCCACTTAGGCATGCCACACAGGCAATTCACTCCATGCGTTTGATATCCATCAATATATAACCCCTGAGCTCATACGTCTCAGAGAAGGGCGTTAAGCAAGAGAATAAATTCTCTGCCGCCAAACAGATATATATTTAATAGAGATCAATCACACAGACTAAAATCCAATGTCAGACACACAGTCCATTTACAAGTCCGTTCTGGGTCTGAACGAAACCGGAGGCACCTAGTACCCCGCATATCCATCGATCTCCAAGTACGTCTGTACGATCACCAACTGTTTCCATCTTCTTGGGTGTACAGCCCAATCAAGATCATCAGTTATCACCCAAACGACGTGAAGACTTCCGGTCTTCGACCACCGTCTTCATCTTCGACACCACGTCGAATCAGTTATTCAGAATGGGATAAACCCGGTCTTTCTGAATAACTCGCGTATATATTATAAAAGTGTTACACAAACACAACATACGCCTCATTCCAATTCAGAATATTCTTTTATTCGAATATTCCTATACTTTGGGAAAAGTTCCCATTAATTTTATCCAAGATAAATTCTTTAAATTTATTCTTTAATCTCCTTTGAATATCAATTCAAACTAGTCGGGATTAGCGAACCACACCGAAGTAATCATTTATTTTATTTCCCAATCCCAACCTATTCATCCCATGAAGTAAAACTGGTAGTACTTCATATCTAACACCACAGTGTTATCGGTAATTCAATTACCATTTCACGTTCAAATCTAATTAAAGATTTAACTATCGCCTGGAGCAAAACTGGTGATACTCCATTTTCGATCATTTCAATCTAATTAAAGATTCATTAAAACTCCACTTAGTTTTAATCGTTAACTGGGTTAAAGAATCAGTGTCATTTAAAACACGGTTCACGATAAACCCAAAATCACCTTCCATTAATTATCGGGTTAAAGAACAAGTGTTATTTAAAACACTGTTCACGATAAACCCAAAAATTAATACCAATTCAATTCCAATTAAATATCGTTTAATTGGTACACTTCGTTAAATCTAAACAAAAAGATTTAATCTTTTCTCAACTGGGTTCAAGAACAGTGCTAGTGAAAACACCATTCACGACAAACCCAAATCACATTCGATATTCAATACAAGGCTCTGAATAGAAAATATATCGGCTTATATTCAATATCGAATTCTACGACTAACAAATGTCGTATTGGAAATAACGATATAAATATATATCTTTCAAATTTCCATAACAACATCTGTATAATCACGAATTCCAACATCGAAATATTCCGAAGACAATTTCGATTCAAATCCACTCCAATGCAATCATTGGAAATTCTGGTTATTTTTAAAACCCTTTTCAAATTCAATTTATTTACTTAAAAATAAATAGAATTATAATTCTAGTTCAAAACTAGTTTATTCCGATAAAAATCTATTTTTATCTTTTCAAATATGGAGTTTTTCATCCCAAACTTTCACAAATCATTTCTTATGATTTTACACAAATTATTACTATTTTTAATAATTTTATCAAGGCCCGTACAGTCGATTTCCATCAATGGCCATCGAACTGCACTTACAGCGACCTTTTTCAAATTTGATTTGGACATAATTCCAAATCCAACCGTTAGATTTCAAATTTCTAATATTCATTAGAAAGCTCTTTTCGATACGAACCCAACGGTTCCGGTTTTAGGAGAATCCGACGGTCGGATCTCCCGTAATGCCCATTTGAAATAAATGGTCGAAATTCACGAACTGCCGCGGCGCGGCGCGTTCTATTCAGGCCATTATATTATATATATAATATATATAATATATACTTCGTCGATTTCTATTTAAAACGAATTATATAAATAGTTCTAAAATTCGTTTCAAAAGCAATTTCAACTTCCATTTCAATTCAAATCAAAATTGAATTCTTCTTTATAAATTCGGTTTAAAATTCATTTCTATTCAATTCAAATTTCAATTCAATTTGAATTCATTTCAATTCGTTTTCAATTCAATTTGAATTCATTTCAATTCAATTCATTTCGAAATCGTTTTCAATTCAATTCATTTCGAAATCGTTTTCAATTCAATTCATTTCGAAATCGTTTTCAATCGATATAAATATCGTTCACGTCAAAATGGCGTCAATCTAATCAACACGGCTTCATATATTCCTATTTTCAAATATTCTATTTCAAATATTTCTTTTTCAAAACTGGAATGAGGCCCAATCAATTACCATATAATGTTAATTATATGGATTTTCTACAACACATGTATATAATAGCTTTGAAAAATAATCAACCATCAACCAAAGTGCACTACACTGTATAAGCATCAAATATAGTTATCTAACGCTTATAACAGCCTGTCAATCGATCGATCGACATATTTAATCAATCAGGATGAGTGAACTTCAAATTTCATCCTAACACCCGTGTGGGGTTTCAAACAATCAAACACATATTTTATTCGTGCTGTTGGGCGATGTGTAAAATTTATCGTCCCAATCAATGTCCTTCAAATAGGTGTACATAAACAAACCGTCTGGTTTGTAAATGAATATTTTATTTTATTCACTTTCACTATATTCACATTCACGTTAAAAATTATATTTTTAACGATAAAACATTTTATTCCAACATATGAATTTCTATTATTCATTTACACAATAAAATGATATTTTTATTTTCTAACATATTTTAGAAAATTTCGGCGGCATAACGGCACGATACTAGAAACGGGACGAGGCCTAGCCTTATCCCCGGTCTAGTGAAGGCCCACGCCATTCACACATCAATCAAATCCATTCATCTCACCAAACAATTCAATTTCAATCAAATAATCTAACTTATTTTTGCAATCAAACAAACAAGTCCATGGTCTGTGGACGATTGTGTCGGGTGCTACTAAGCACCGTCTGCATCCTAGTATATATATATAACTAGAAAAGAAATTGAAAGGTGAGAAATTCTCACAAATAGCTATCCAGCTCCACGGCACTTCTAATGCAGGAAATCTTCGCCAACTCGCTTTTTGTCGCTTTCATTGTCCGCTTTCACTACATATGTAAAAATCGAATTTTACTTCGCTATTCAATATATAAAAATCATATTTTTATTTCGATGTTCAATATATAAAAATCATATTTTTATTTCGAAGTTCTATATATAAAAATCATATTTCGAAGTTCTATATATAAAAATCATATTTCGAAGTTCTATATATAAAAATCATATTTCGAAGTTCTATATATAAAAATCATATTTTTATTTATATAGATTCCGCCTTTTCCATTTCAAAGATCTTACCTTTTCTAATTTAAAGATTTCTAAATAAAAATCATTGCTTTATAACATAAAATAAAATCAGTTTTTAAATTAACAAAAATCAGTTTTAACATTATATAAAAATCAGTTTTCTCATTATATAAAAATCAGTTTTCTATTCATTTAAAAATCAGTTTTCTATTCATTTAAATAAAATAAATAATAAAATAAATAAGCTAAAAAACTTACAGGGGGGGGGGGGTTTCTCTGTCGGCAGCATGCTTAGGGGGGGGTTTTCATCGATCGCGGGTTCGTGAGGGAGGAGGGGGAGGCGCGGAGGCCATCTGCGGCGGGCGGAGGCTGGTTGCAGTCGATTCGGGTGGCGGTGACATCAGGAAGGAGAGGAGGGGGAGTACGAGAGGAGGGAGGGGTGGATCGGAGGGCGAGGCGCCGGAGGGAAGGGGGGGCGTGCGATCGACGGTGGCGAGGGTGGGCGACGGGTTCCTGTTCGTGGGGTTTTTTTTTTCTTTCTTTTTATCGAATTCTGATTATAAGGGGGGGGGCCAGAGGGTAATAAAGGGTAGGAAAATATTTTTTTTTATTATTTAATTATTAAAAAGTTGACTTTCACATACGACCTCTAAACGAGGTCCACCGCCTGTCGCCCATAGCGTTTCACCCCCATTCCGAACACAATGGGATATGTACCGCAAGCTGAATCGACCGTTTCGATCAGTTTCCGTTGCATTTACATTTAAATCATTATATTGAATTTTAAACGTACATTTCAATTTACCGGGGTCACATACTAACTCTATAAATCCCATAAAAAATATTTTCTAGCTTCGTATTGACGATACGGTCCTAACAAAACTAGTTTCGTCGAATTCTGAGGCCGTTGGAAAAATGGCCATTTTCCAGTCGATTAAAATCAACTGAAACTGGTCAAACGCGTTTTCCTTTGCCACGCTCACATATTGATTCGAAAAATTATTAAATTTGAAACCTAGCAATAATATGACATCACAGACCCAACAAAAGTGGTTTCGTCGAAATCCGAGGTCGTTTGCAAAATGTCCATTTTTAAGGGCCTGAATTCCATAGCGACTATTCAGAATTTTCAACTGGACATATCTTTTGATTCCCGCTATGAAATTTCGTTTATTCGGATTTGTTGGAAAGATATTCACTATTAGATTCCATTATTTTTGGTTTCACTAAAATCCGGATTATTTTGCACCCGGTACATTCAATTGAAGTTTGAAATCGAATTATCGAACTACCGCGCCATTTTCAATTCTATTTATAATTATATATAAATATTTATATTCTAACGACGACGCGTATAATATATACGTCGAATTCTATTCAAAATAAATTTCTCGTCGATATTATTTAAAATAATCTATTTTAAATAATCAAAACTCGCTATAATTGCCAAAATAAAAATTTTAAACTGGCCCAGATTTTCGGGTTGTTACAACGTACAGGCCTCGCTGAAACCCATCAGCCCTTCTAGGGTTTGGATTTTCCCACCAATATAAAGCACCGAAGTTCGATCTGAATGGCTCATGACGAAGCCAGGGGGTGTGACACCATCGCCGAGAGAGGTAGCAAACTCGGTGGTGCCAGGAAGCCAGAAAACGCCCACGACGGCGGCCCCTTTGGGCGCAGAATCTAAGAGAAATACACCACCATCTTCGATCATCACCTTACCATCTGAAAGATCGTGACTTCCTCTTCATTTTCGTATATTGGGTTCTTAAAATCATTGAGCGGATTGAAATTAATTGAGGATCAAAGTTGGAACAAAATCGGCCATTAAAAAGAACATACGGCGGCTGCGTTCAAATTAGGGTTAGGTATTTTAGACCGTATATATACACATATTTTCCATTTTATTTATTTAATTAATTCTATTAAACTCAAATAATATCATTTTAACACCATAAACTCCAAATCAAACCCAACGAGTGACACCCCTAGCTAATAGCCCCCGTCCCGGACACAACGGAATATGTTTCGTAACCCAATTCGGCTGTTACGATATGTTTTTCTTTAAATTTAATTATAAACCATTTAATTATTAAATTCAAACGTACATTTTAAATTACCGGGGCCACATACTGACTCTAAAAATTATAGAAAAATTATTTCTAGTTATGTTTTGACGATACGGTTCTAACGAGACTAATTTCGTCGAATTCTGAGACCGTTTGAAAAATAGCCATTTTTAAGCTGATTAAATTTGACCAAAACTGACAAAACACGTTTTCCTTTTCCACGCTCACATATTAATTCGAAAAATTATGAAAATTGAATTCTAGCAATAATTTGACATTCCGGTTCCAACAAAAGTGGTTTCGTCGAAAACCGAGGTCGTTTTAAAAATGACTATTTTTAAGGCCAATGTATTTAATATTAAAAATACATTTTTAAACAAATAAATTCCGAAACTCAAAATATATAAGTGTTTACTATTTTTTAATGCAGGAACGTCATTCCGAACTCAATGGAAGTGGTTTCGAGTCGAAATTCCTTCATATGTGAAAAGTAGCCTTTCGGGCCCTATATAATATATATATATATATATTCTACACCGACTTTTCTAAAAATTGAATTGGCCATAACTTTTGATTTCCGCTATGAAATTTCAATTTTTCAGATTCTTAGAAAGATATTATTAAACAGATTTAAATATTTCTGATTTCGTTCAATTCTGATTTAAAATGAATCCAGTACAGTCAGTCAAAATTCAAATTTTCAAACTACAGCGCTGTTTTAATCTTCTTTTATAATTAAATTGAATTTATTCGTTTTAAAGTAAATTTTTAGTCGTTCTTATTTAAAATAAATTATTTTAAATATTAAAGTCCATTAAAATTTCTAAAATAAAAATAAAAATTTTAAATTGGCCCAAAATTCCGGGTCGTTACATCCACCTTCATCTTCAAAATGGTGTCTTCGATAACTGAAACTCAAGCTGACCTACATAAAAAGAAAACACAACAAACACTGCAACAAATATGCCTATTCACAGCGTCGGAAAAACGCTATTATAGCCTTAAACAGCGTTTTGATGAACGTTGTCTACCAACATGCTGTTATAGGTCCCTGGATATATCACAGCGTTTTCAAAAATATTATAGAAAAATGACATATTACAGCGTTTCAAATGGTATTTTCCTTATGTTTATACAGTGTTTTATATTGCTTCAGAAATTTTGTTATCTTCCCTTTTCTATAGTGTTTAGCCACATATCACAGCATTTCTCGAAGTTTACAAGTTCTTTCCTATCACAACGTTTTGCCACATATCACAGCATTTCTGGAAGTTTACACGTTGTTCACTGTCACAGCGTTTTGCCACATATCACAACATTTTTTGTATCTATCATAGCATTTACATATTGTAGTATCAAAATATTCATGCACAAACATATCAACAACATGTAAACATATATCAACCAACTAATTACATAACATAATATTCATACATAATTTCCATAAAAAAATAACACCATAAACTAAATTTACACAATATCCGTCGAACAAAGTCACGATATCTACAAATAAAACAAAATTTCCATAAAACAAGTTTGCGCTGAATACCAACAAAGTGAACACCTAAAAGTTACCACTTTCTCCATAATCACTTGTCGCAAGCGATCTTGTTGTTGAGGGATCTTCTGAATCGTCTAACGATATTCTGATTATAGCCGAATGCACAATGATGCCCATCTCCATTACCTATACACATGTGTTCATGTTAGCATGCATTTGGTCATGCTTACACATTACAAGAAAACAATGCTCGACAACAAGAAAAAAGAATACAAGAAGGAGCAAGTTGAAGAATACTTATTTAATTTATAATTATTGCTATTATTATTATTGTTATAGAATACTTGGTAATATTTTATATTTTTGTATACTTAGTTAACTTTTATAAACTAAACTTCTTAATTTTTATAAAATTAGTAAACTTAGTTAATTTTTATAATACTTAGTTAATTTTTAATTATTGCTATTATTATTATAAAATACTTGGTAATGATTTATATTTTTATGTACTTAGTTAACTTTTATAAAATAAACTTCTTAATTTTTATACAATTAGTAAACTTAGTTAATTTTTTGTAATAGTTAGTTAATTTTTATAATACTTAGTTAATTTCTAATTATTGCTTATTATTATAAAATACTTGGTAATATTTTATATTTTTATGTACTTGGTTAACTTTTATAAACTAAACTTCTTAATTTTTATAAAATTAGTAAACTTAGTTAATTTTTTATAATAGTTAGTTAATTTTTATAATACTTAGTTAATTTTATATTATTGTTATTATTATTATAAAATACTTGATAACATTTTATATACTTAGTTAACTTTTATAAACTAAACTTCTTAATTTTTATTAAATTAGTAAATTTAGTTATTTTTTTATAATAATTAGTTAATTTTTAATTATTACTTTTATTATTATTATAGAATACTTGGTAATATTTATATTTTTATATACTTTGTTAAGTTTTATAAACTAAACTTCTTAATTTTTATTAAATTAGTAAACTTAGTTAATTTTATGTAATAGTTTGTTAATTTTTATAATACATAGTTGATTTTTAATTATTACTATTACTGTTATAGAATACTTGGTAATATTTTATACTTTTATATACTTAGTTAAATTTTATAAACTAAACTTCTTAATCTTTATAAAATTAGTAAACTTAGTTAATTTTTTGTAATAGTTAGTTATTTTTTTATAATACTTAGGAAATTTTTATAAGTTTTTTAATTTCTTATAAATCTTAGTTAATTTACTACTATTATAAATCTTATTGTTATTATTATTATAGAAGTTTAGTTATGTTTTGTGTTTTTATGTACCTTGTTAACTTTTATAAACTAAACTTATTAAGTTTTATAAAATTAATTAACCTACTCGATTTTTTGTTCAATTTTAGCCTCTGGTATATCGAGGGAAAAAGGATTGCTTCAAATAATTACATTTTTTTAAAATGAAAAGTTTGCATATTTGAATCTAAAAGGTCGCTTGTATTGGTTTGGGTAACCTTACAGAAAATAATATAGTCATGACACTTGTGATTTGCTTGTCCGCAAAAGTTCCATAAAGAAACAGCATCATATTTCTGTGACAACAAGGAATTTCGCTCGATCCGAATCAATCGCTAAACCGACCAAGACCGTTCAAAACCCCTGATTGTTTTGAGAACACGACGAATCAGAACACAAACAGAAGAACATTTCATTATGTATTACAACAATTTCATCAGAATACAAGAATATATAGAGTATGAATAAATATTACACATCATAAATTATCAGAGACTTAAAGTACATTACATAGCAGCGGAAAATAATACAATACACAACTGAAAGAGATATACGGATATAGAGCTTTCCGAATATCATTCCAGCTGTAAACTAGGTTCCTGTGAATATAAATCTGGAAAACCAAAACTACTAGCTGCCCGTGCGGAAAATAGGGGCACCCAGAGTTTAGGTTAAAACAATAGACTCCAGGTCAGTCATGTGACTGGTGTGAGAACTAAAACAGTTATTAATCTTTATTTTTAAAGTTAGGTAAATCAAGGGACCACGCCGTATAACACGAAACGGGTTTCCTCCCAAGAATACCAGTGCATAAAACAAACAGCTCAATGCTAAATAAAGAACAATGAAGCTATTATAAGACCCAGGTCCCATCACACAATGCAACACAAGCCGGAGGATAGGGTTTTACCTTATAATAGCCAAAGAATGCTTGATACGCTAAATTTCATCTTTTATTATTACTATCAGTGTATAGTGTCAAAACAATTTCAATCATAAGTATCAATCATAGATGGCATAAGTGCCCCATACCACTATGTCGCCATATATAGGTTCTACAATCAAAACCGCAAAGTGACGTATTGGAAGTTAGATTTCCATCTGTGAACCGAGGCAAGGGATCGTCCTCTACCGATTCGAGATGCTCTAGCCCGCCCCTCAGGCAAGTACTCAGTCAAGCCTTTGGATCATCAGGGCCGGTCCACCGATGTGGATTAAAATTCCTGAACACTGCGTTTCTCCACCCTTTGGGGCGTAAATGAGCCAAATGACTCCATCGATTCCACATAGTCACCGATATATCCGAGGCGCCTCGCAACAGCAACAACTACACAGGTGAAAATAATATAAATGTCAGGGCTGGTAGGTCAATGACACCACCCTAGCTAGAAGGAAACGCATTGTGACGACCCGTAACTTCCCCGTAAAGGAAAGCGTCGGATAGTTCGAGAACAAGCCACAACAGAACGCATATAAAAGAACGTTTTACTGTTATTACAACAATGCATCAGATTACAAGAATATACAGAGTATAAATGAATATTACACAGAAATATCAGAGATTTAAATTACATTTAAATACATAGCAGCGGAAAATAATACAATACACAACTAGAAGAGATATACGGATACAAAGCTTTCCGGATATCGTTCCAGCTGTAAACCAGGATCCTGTGAATATAAATCTGCAAAACCAAAACTACTAGCTGCCCGTGTCGAAAATAGGGGCACCCAGAGTTTAGGTTAAAATAATAAACTCCAGGTCAGTCATGTGACTGGTGTGAGAACTAAAACAGTTATTAATCTTTATTTTCAAAGTTAGGTAAATCAAGGGACCACGCCGCATAACACGGAACGGGTTTCCTCCCAAGAATACCAGTGCATAAAACAAACAGCGCAATGCTAAATAAAGAAAAATGAAGCTGTTATAAGACCCAAGTCCTATCACACAATGCAACGCAAGCCGGGGGATAGGGTTTTCCCTTATAACAGCCAAAGAATGCTTGATACGTTTAAAACAAATCATTTGATACTATTATAAGTGCATAGTGTATAAAACAACTTCAAATCATAAGTATCAATCATAGGCGGCATGGGTACCATATATCATGTCGCCATATATATAGGTTTACAAATAAAACCGCAAAGTCACGTATTTGGAAATTGGATTTCCGTCTATGAACCGAGGCAAAAGATAGTCCTCAACCGATTCGAGACAATCTAGCCCATGTCTCAGGCAAGCGCGCAGGCAAGCCTTGGATCGTCAGGGCCGGTCCACCGATGTGGATTATTATGCCTGAACAATACGTCTCTCCGCCCTTTGGGGCGTAAATGAGCCAACGAATGACTCCATCGGACCTGGATCGTCCGATCAAACCGAGGCGCCTCGCAACAGCAACAACCACATAAGTCAAACTCATCAGGGCGTGTAAAACCACTGACGCCACTTCTAACTAGAAAGAAACGCATGCCCTCCCTGAGGTCCGTCTCCCATTTTTGGTTCATACCGGGTGTGAAACTCGCGAGGTAAACGTTACACAAAGCTACGCCACAAAGGCCGTGCTTTGATCATCAACCACAAGACTTTGCTTTTCAACAGAAGCCTCGATCAATTGCCACTTAGGCATGCCACACAGGCAATTCACTCCATGCGTTTGATATCCATCAATATATAACCCCTGAGCTCGTACGTCTCAGAGAAGGGCGTTAAGCAAGAGAATAAATTCTCCGCCGCCAAACAGATATATATTTAATAGAGATCAATCACACAGACTAAAATCCAATGTCAGACACACAGTCCATTTACAAGTCCGTTCTGGGGCTGAACGAAACCGGAGGCACCTAGTACCCCGCATATCCATCGATCTCCAAGTACGTCTGGACGATCACCAACTGTTTCCATCTTCTTGGGTGTACAGCCCAATCAAGATCATCGGTAATCCCCCAAACGACGTGAAGACTTCCGGTCTTCGACCATCGTCTTCATCTTCGACTTATTGTCGTATCAGTTATTCAGAATGGGATAAACCCGGTCTTTCCGAATAACTCGCGTATACTTTAAATAAGTGTTACACAAACACAACATACGCCTCATTCCAATTCATTAGTCACTAACCGTAAATTAACCAAGAGAATAATTCCCCAAATATTAACCCCGAAGGACGAAACCAACATCAGATCAATATCCAGAAAACCATTCTGCTTGGCCAACCGACAGTTAGTTTCTAAATTTCACATTCATAGGGAAATGTTCCCATTAATTTTATCCAAGATAAATTCCTTGAATTTATTCTTTAATCTATTTTTGAATATCAATTCAAACTAGTCGGGATTAGCGAACCTTACCGAGGTAATCATTTGTTTTAATTTCCCAATCCCAACCTATTTATCCCATGAAGTAAAACTGGTAATACTTCATATCTAACACCACAGTGTTATCGGTAAATTCAATTACCATTTCACGTTCAAATCTAATTAAAGATTTAACTATCGCCTGGAGCAAAACTGGTGATACTCCATTCTCGACCATTTCAATCTAATTAAAGATTCATTAAAACTCCACTTAGTTTTAATCGTTAACTGGGTTAAAGAATCAGTGTCATTTAAAACACGGTTCACGATAAACCCAAAGTCACATTCATTAATTATCGGGCTAAAGAACAAGTGTTATTTAAAACACTGTTCACGATAAACCCAAAAATCAATATCAATTCAATTCCAATTAAATATTATTTAATTGGTACACTTCATTAAATCTAAATAAAAAGATTTAATCTTTTCTCAACTGGGTTCAAGAACAGTGTTAGTGAAGACACCATTCACGACAAACCCAAATCACATTCGATATTCAATACAAGGCTCTGAATAGAAAATATATCGGCCTATATTCAATATCAAATTCTACGATTAACAAATGTCGTATTGGAAATAACGATATAAATATATATCTTTCAAATTTCCATAACAACACCTGTATGATCACGAATTCCAACATCGAAATATTCCGAAGACAATTTCGATTCAAATCCACTCCAATGCAATCATTGGATATTTTGGTTATTTTCAAAACCCTTTTCAAATTCAATTTATTTATTTAAAAATAAATAGAATTATATTTCTAGTTCAAAACTAGTTCATTTCGATAAAAATCTATTTTTATCTTTTCAAATATGGAAGTTTTCATCCCGAATCTTCACAAATCATTTCTTATGATTTTACACAAATTATTACTATTTTTAATAATTTTATCAAGGCCCGTACAGTCGATTTCCATCAATGGCCATCGAACTGCACTTACAGCGACCTTTTTCGAATTTGATTTGGACGTATCTCCAAATCCAACCGTTAGATTTCAAATTTCTAACATTCGTTAGAAAGCTCTTTTCGATACGAACCCAACGGTTCCGGTTTTAGGAGAATCCGACGGTCGGATCTCCCGTAATGTCCGTTTGAAATAAATGGTCGAAATTCACGAACTGCCGCGGCGCGGTGCGTTCTATTCAGGCCATTATATTATATATATAATATATATAATATATATTTCGTCGATTTCAATTTAAAACGAATTATATAAATTGTTTTAAATTCGTTTTAAAAGCAATTTCAACTTCCGTTTCAATTCAAATCAAAATTGAATTCTTCTTTATAAATTCGTTTTAAAATTCATTTCTATTCAATTCAAATTTCAATTCAATTTGAATTCATTTCAATTCGCTTTCAATTCAATTTGAATTCGTTTTCAATTCAATTCATTTCGAAATCGTTTTCAATTCATTTCATTTCGAAATCGTTATCAATTCATTTCATTTCGAAATCGTTATCAATTCATTTCATTTCGAAATCGATAAAATCGATATAAATATCGTTCACGTCAAAATGGCGTTAATCTAATCAACACGGCTTCATAAATTTCAATTTTCAAAATAGTTGTTATTATCAAAATATTTCGTTCAACACATGACCAATCTCAATAGATGAGTACTGTCAACACATGAACCTTTATTTTATATTGATAAAGATGTAAATTTTATTACTAAAATATTTCGTTCAACACATGACCAATCTCAATAGATGAGTACTGTCAACACATGAACTTTTATTTTATATTGATAAAGATGTAGATTTTATTACTAAAATATTTCGTTCAACACATGACCAATCTCAATAGATGAGTACTGTCAACACATGAACCTTTATTTTATAATATTCTTTATTTTTCAAATTGGAATGAGGCCCAATCGATTACCATATAAAGTTAATTATATGGATTTTCATACAACACATGTATAATAGCATTGAAAAATAATCAACCATCAACCAAAGTGCACTACACTGTATAAGCATCAAATATAGATATCTAACGCTTATAACAGCCTGTCAATCAATCGATCGACATATTTAATCATCAGGATGAGTGAACTTCAAATTTCATCCCAACACCCGTGTGGGGTTTCAAACAATCAAACGCATATTTTATTTGTGCTGTTGGGCGATGTGTAAAATTTATCGTCCCAATCAATGTCCTTCAAATAAGTGTACATAAACAAACCGTCCGGTTTGTAAATGAATATTTATTTTATTCACTTTCACTATATTCATATTCACGTTAAAAATTATATTTTTAACGATAAAACATTTTATTCTAACATATGAATTTCTATTATTCATTTACACAATAAAATGATATTTTTATCTTCTAACATATTTTAGAAAATTTCGGCGGCATAACGGCACGATACTAGAAACGGGACAAGGCCTAGCCTTATCCCCGGTCTAGTGAAGGCCCACGCCATTCACACATCAATCATATTCACCAAACAACCAAATTCAAATCAAATCATCAAAACTAATCTACGCAACCAAACAAACAAGTCCATGGTCTGTGGACGATTGTGTCGGGTGCTACTAAGCACCGTCTGCATCCTAGTATATATATATAACTAGAAAAATAAATTGAAAGGTGAGAAATTCTCACATATAGCTATCCTAGCTCCACGGCACTTCATTGATAGAAATCTTCATTGCTATCGCATCTTCGTTGCCCGTAGTCACTATATATATAAAAATCACATATTTTTATATTTCGATGTCTTTAAAATAAAAATCACATTTTTATTTATTCACTTTCAATTTAGAAATCATATTTTTATAATCACTTCATATATTTAAAAATCGAATTTTTACTACTATGTTATATAGATAAAAATTATATTTTTATCGCGCTATTTTCTATATAAAGATTTCGCCTTTTTAAATTTAAAGATTTCACCTTTTTAAATTTAAAGATTTCACCTTTTTAAATTTAAAGATTTCGCCTTTATATAAATAAAGTTTATATTTCTCCCGAAGTAAAAATCATATTTTTACTTCACTACTCATATCAAAATATCGTCTTTTAGATTTTAAAAATCACGTCTTTTAGATTTTTAAAAAAACACGTCTTTTACTTTGCTAACTTCATAGAAAAACCGAATCTTTACTTATAAAATTTCATATCTTTGTTAAATTAAAACAGATGTATTATATATAGAAATCGCTATCTTTATACAAGTAAATTATATAAATATAAATCAAAAAATAAAAGTGTATTATAATTAAATAAAATAAATGAAATAAAGAAGAAGCTTACAGTGGATAATGGGGTGGAGATGGCATTTCACGTCGGAGCAGCTGGGGGGGGGGGTCGGCGTCTGGTGGTGGAGCGGCTAGGAGGGGCGACGCCCTAGGGTTTGGAAAGAAAGGGGGGAGGGTCGCGTCGGCTTCAGGTAGGAGGGGGAAGGGAAGCTCGCAGCTGCGTCGGAGGAGGGCGGAAGGGGATGCTGGCGAGCTCCGCCTCTGGCGGCGGTCGAGGCAACGGCGGGGGGGGGGGGGGGGGGGGGGGGCGATCGCTATTTTCGTTTCTCTTTTTTTTTTCTGTTCTGTTTTGAAATGAATCGAACGGGGGGGGGCAGATAAGTTATAGAGGGAAGGGTTTATTTTTTTTATTATTTTATTTTTATTATTTTATTTGCAAATAGTTGACTTCTACATACGACCTCGAAACGAGGTCCACCGCCTGTCGTCCATAGCGTTCTACCCCCATTCCGAGCACAATGGGATATGTATCGTAGGCTGATTCGACTGTTTGAATCCGTTTCCGTTGCATTTTCATTCAAATCATTATATTGAATTTTAAACGTACATTTCAATTTACCGGGGTCACATACTAACTCTATAAATCCCATAAAAATATTTTCTAGCTTCGTATTGACGATACGGTCCTAACAAAACTAGTTTCGTCGAATTCTGAGGCTGTTGGAAAAATGGCCATTTTCCAGTCGATTAAAATCAACTGAAACTGGTCAAACGCGTTTTCCTTTGCCACGCTCACATATTGATTCGAAAAATTATGAAATTTGAAACCTAGCAATAACTTGACATCACGGACCCAACAAAACTGGTTTCGTCGAAATAAGAGGTCGTTTGCAAAATGTCCATTTTTAAGGATCTGAATTCCATAGCGACTATTCAGAATTTTCAACTGGACATATCTTTTGATTCCCGCTACGAACTTTTAATTTTTCGGATTCGTTGGAAAGATATTCACTATTAGATTCCATTATTTTTGGTTTCACTAAAATCCGGATTGCTTTGCACCCGGTACATTCAATTGAAGTTTGAAATCGAATTATCGAACTATCGAGCCATTTTCAATTCTATTTATAATTATATATAAATATTTATATTCTAACGACGGCATATATAATATATACGTTCGAATTATATTCAAAATAAATTTCTCGTCGATTTTATTTAAAATAATTCATTTTAAATAATCTAAATTCGCTGAAATTGCCAAAATAAAAATTTTAAACTGGCCCAGATTTTCCGGGTTGTTACAATCTCCCCCACTTAAAACTTTTCGTCCCCGAAAAGGAACAAAGTCGAAAGTGGTTTGATTACTCAACTCTACGTTCGATCTGGCTTCCATTCTCCAACTCTTTAGCTTCTGAGAATTTTCAAAATTTCAAAAATTTGGCTAACACCCTAAATTTCTGAAAAATTTCGCCATAACCTCCCCTACAATGGGAGCATCGGGGAATTTCAAATAGCTTCCCCGGTCCTTCAGATCTCAAAAAGAAAAAGAAAAAGCCAAGCGGCTAGCCAATAGGCTCATAAAATCATCATCACCCAAACAAGACAGTAAATTATGTAGTAAACATGTACCTATTTGTCGGGCAAACAAATTTTATTCTTCGGCTCTAGCCTCCTTGCTATGACCTGTTCAATATAAGTATATGTATATGCAAGCAAATGCGACCAATTTTCAATATAGTTCAATATTTAGTTCGATTAGGCATAATGGTTCAAAATTAGCAAACAACTAAACAAACAACACAAACATCAATCAATTAGTGAATTAGAGTTTCAAATTCATAATTTGATACATATACAAAAATCATGTTTTTGATGCCAATTCACAACAATGTGTCCTAGCTATATTAGTTTTGGTTCTCACACCAGTCTAATGGAAATATATAGAAAATCACACCTTCGAAACTCGAACATAAATGTTGATGATGCGATCGCTATCATCAATATCATCTCCGGGCGATTAGAGTGTGATGCTATATCTATCCAATATATTAAAACTTCAAATACACGTTTGCAAGGCGTATATGCAAAATCTTTATATACTGGACTGTCCAAATAAATACAAATAAATAATCAAATACGAATAATTGATTTAAATTTTCAAAGCAAAATTTGTTTTCATTTGAAAAAAAATATACTCTTCACACTCGTTCTAGGATACTACTGATCCCATATCTAACGAGTCATTCCCGTTGGATATTACTAATCCAATATCTGATGAATTCTTTCGTACGGTTCTAATGTGTCTTGTTCTCTAGCTTTGTAAACCAAAGCTCCGATACCAACTGTGACGACCCGTAACTTCCCCGTAAAGGAAAGCGTCGGATAGTTCGAGAACAAGCCACAACAGAACGCATATAAAAGAACGTTTTACTGTTATTACAACAATGCATCAGATTACAAGAATATACAGAGTATAAATGAATATTACACAGAAATATCAGAGATTTAAATTACATTTAAATACATAGCAGCGGAAAATAATACAATACACAACTAGAAGAGATATACGGATACAAAGCTTTCCGGATATCGTTCCAGCTGTAAACCAGGATCCTGTGAATATAAATCTGCAAAACCAAAACTACTAGCTGCTCGTGTCGAAAATAGGGGCACCCAGAGTTTAGGTTAAAACAATAAACTCCAGGTC
Organism: Allium sativum; assembly: GCA_030737875.1. Lineage (NCBI taxonomy): Eukaryota > Viridiplantae > Streptophyta > Magnoliopsida > Asparagales > Amaryllidaceae > Allium > Allium sativum. The sequence goes on along the minus strand of CM060909.1, from coordinate 374,286,387 downwards.
AGTCATGTGACTGGTGTGAGAACTAAAACAGTTATTAATCTTTATTTTCAAAGTTAGGTAAATCAAGGGACCACGCCGCATAACACGGAACGGGTTTCCTCCCAAGAATACCAGTGCATAAAACAAACAGCGCAATGCTAAATAAAGAAAAATGAAGCTGTTATAAGACCCAAGTCCTATCACACAATGCAACGCAAGCCGGGGGATAGGGTTTTCCCTTATAACAGCCAAAGAATGCTTGATACGTTTAAAACAAATCATTTGATACTATTATAAGTGCATAGTGTATAAAACAACTTCAAATCATAAGTATCAATCATAGGCGGCATGGGTACCATATATCATGTCGCCATATATATAGGTTTACAAATAAAACCGCAAAGTCACGTATTTGGAAATTGGATTTCCGTCTATGAACCGAGGCAAAAGATAGTCCTCAACCGATTCGAGACAATCTAGCCCATGTCTCAGGCAAGCGCGCAGGCAAGCCTTGGATCGTCAGGGCCGGTCCACCGATGTGGATTATTATGCCTGAACAATACGTCTCTCCGCCCTTTGGGGCGTAAATGAGCCAACGAATGACTCCATCGGACCCGGATCGTCCGATCAAACCGAGGCGCCTCGCAACAGCAACAACCACATAAGTCAAACTCGTCAGGGCGTGTAAAACCACTGACGCCACTTCTAACTAGAAAGAAACGCATGCCCTCCCTGAGGTCCGTCTCCCATTTTTGGTTCATACCGGGTGTGAAACTCGCGAGGTAAACGTTACACAAAGCTACGCCACAAAGGCCGTGCTTTGATCATCAACCACAAGACTTTGCTTTTCAACAGAAGCCTCGATCAATTGCCACTTAGGCATGCCACACAGGCAATTCACTCCATGCGTTTGATATCCATCAATATATAACCCCTGAGCTCGTACGTCTCAGAGAAGGGCGTTAAGCAAGAGAATAAATTCTCCGCCGCCAAACAGATATATATTTAATAGAGATCAATCACACAGACTAAAATCCAATGTCAGACACACAGTCCATTTACAAGTCCGTTCTGGGGCTGAACGAAACCGGAGGCACCTAGTACCCCGCATATCCATCGATCTCCAAGTACGTCTGGACGATCACCAACTGTTTCCATCTTCTTGGGTGTACAGCCCAATCAAGATCATCGGTAATCCCCCAAACGACGTGAAGACTTCCGGTCTTCGACCATCGTCTTCATCTTCGACTTATTGTCGTATCAGTTATTCAGAATGGGATAAACCCGGTCTTTCCGAATAACTCGCGTATACTTTAAATAAGTGTTACACAAACACAACATACGCCTCATTCCAATTCATTAGTCACTAACCGTAAATTAACCAAGAGAATAATTCCCCAAATATTAACCCCGAAGGCCGAAACCAACATCAGATCAATATCCAGAAAACCATTCTGCTTGGCCAACCGACAGTTAGTTTATAAATTTCACATTCATAGGGAAATGTTCCCATTAATTTTATCCAAGATAAATTCCTTGAATTTATTCTTTAATCTATTTTTGAATATCAATTCAAACTAGTCGGGATTAGCGAACCTTACCGAGGTAATCATTTGTTTTAATTTCCCAATCCCAACCTATTTATCCCATGAAGTAAAACTGGTAATACTTCATATCTAACACCACAGTGTTATCGGTAAATTCAATTACCATTTCACGTTCAAATCTAATTAAAGATTTAACTATTGCCTGGAGCAAAACTGGTGATACTCCATTCTCGACCATTTCAGTCTAATTAAAGATTCATTAAAACTCCACTTAGTTTTAATCGTTAACTGGGTTAAAGAATCAGTGTCATTTAAAACACGGTTCACGATAAACCCAAAGTCACATTCATTAATTATCGGGCTAAAGAACAAGTGTTATTTAAAACACTGTTCACGATAAACCCAAAAATCAATATCAATTCAATTCCAATTAAATATTATTTAATTGGTACACTTCATTAAATCTAAATAAAAAGATTTAATCTTTTCTCAACTGGGTTCAAGAACAGTGTTAGTGAAGACACCATTCACGACAAACCCAAATCACATTCGATATTCAATACAAGGCTCTGAATAGAAAATATATCGGCCTATATTCAATATCAAATTCTACGATTAACAAATGTCGTATTGGAAATAACGATATAAATATATATCTTTCAAATTTCCATAACAACACCTGTATGATCACGAATTCCAACATCGAAATATTCCGAAGACAATTTCGATTCAAATCCACTCCAATGCAATCATTGGATATTTTTGTTATTTTCAAAACCCTTTTCAAATTCAATTTATTTATTTAAAAATAAATAGAATTATATTTCTAGTTCAAAACTAGTTCATTTCGATAAAAATCTATTTTTATCTTTTCAAATATGGAGTTTTTCATCCCGAATCTTCACAAATCATTTCTTATGATTTTACACAAATTATTACTATTTTTAATAATTTTATCAAGGCCCGTACAGTCGATTTCCATCAATGGCCATCGAACTGCACTTACAGCGACCTTTTTCGAATTTGATTTGGACGTATCTCCAAATCCAACCATTAGATTTCAAATTTCTAACATTCGTTAGAAAGCTCTTTCTGATACGAACCCAACGGTTCCGGTTTTAGGAGAATCCGACGGTCGGATCTCCCGTAATGTCCGTTTGAAATAAATGGTCGAAATTCACGAACTGCCGCGGCGCGTTCTATTCAGGCCATTATATTATATATATAATATATATAATATATATTTCGTCGATTTCAATTTAAAACGAATTATATAAATTGTTTTAAATTCGTTTTAAAAGCAATTTCAACTTCCGTTTCAATTCAAATCAAAATTGAATTCTTCTTTATAAATTCGTTTTAAAATTCATTTCTATTCAATTCAAATTTCAATTCAATTTGAATTCATTTCAATTCGCTTTCAATTCAATTTGAATTCGTTTTCAATTCAATTCATTTCGAAATCGTTTTCAATTCATTTCATTTCGAAATCGTTATCAATTCATTTCATTTTGAAATCGTTATCAATTCATTTCATTTCGAAATCGATAAAATCGATATAAATATCGTTCACGTCAAAATGGCGTTAATCTAATCAACACGGCTTCATAAATTTCTATTTTCAAAATAGTTGTTATTATCAAAATATTTCGTTCAACACATGACCAATCTCAATAGATGAGTATTGTCAACACATGAACCTTTATTTTATATTGATAAAGATGTAAATTTTATTACTAAAATATTTCGTTCAACACATGACCAATCTCAATAGATGAGTACTGTCAACACATGAACTTTTATTTTATATTGATAAAGATGTAGATTTTATTACTAAAATATTTCGTTCAACACATGACCAATCTCAATAGATGAGTACTGTCAACACATGAACCTTTATTTTATAATATTCTTTATTTTTCAAATTGGAATGAGGCCCAATCGATTACCATATAAAGTTAATTATATGGATTTTCATACAACACATGTATAATAGCATTGAAAAATAATCAACCATCAACCAAAGTGCACTACACTGTATAAGCATCAAATATAGATATCTAACGCTTATAACAGCCTGTCAATCAATCGATCGACATATTTAATCATCAGGATGAGTGAACTTCAAATTTCATCCCAACACCCGTGTGGGGTTTCAAACAATCAAACGCATATTTTATTTGTGCTGTTGGGCGATGTGTAAAATTTATCGTCCCAATCAATGTCCTTCAAATAAGTGTACATAAACAAACCGTCCGGTTTGTAAATGAATATTTATTTTATTCACTTTCACTATATTCATATTCACGTTAAAAATTATATTTTTAATGATAAAACATTTTATTCTAACATATGAATTTCTATTATTCATTTACACAATAAAATGATATTTTTATCTTCTAACATATTTTAGAAAATTTCGGCGGCATAACGGCACGATACTAGAAACGGGACAAGGCCTAGCCTTATCCCCGGTCTAGTGAAGGCCCACGCCATTCACACATCAATCATATTCACCAAACAACCAAATTCAAATCAAATCATCAAAACTAATCTACGCAACCAAACAAACAAGTCCATGGTCTGTGGACGATTGTGTCGGGTGCTACTAAGCACCGTCTGCATCCTAGTATATATATATAACTAGAAAAATAAATTGAAAGGTGAGAAATTCTCACATATAGCTATCCTAGCTCCACGGCACTTCATTGATAGAAATCTTCATTGCTATCGCATCTTCGTTGCCCGTAGTCACTATATATATAAAAATCACATATTTTTATATTTCGATGTCTTTAAAATAAAAATCACATTTTTATTTATTCACTTTCAATTTAGAAATCATATTTTTATAATCACTTCATATATTTAAAAATCGAATTTTTACTACTATGTTATATAGATAAAAATTATATTTTTATCGCGCTATTTTCTATATAAAGATTTCGCCTTTTTAAATTTAAAGATTTCACCTTTTTAAATTTAAAGATTTCACCTTTTTAAATTTAAAGATTTCGCCTTTATATAAATAAAGTTTATATTTCTCCCGAAGTAAAAATCATATTTTTACTTCACTACTCATATCAAAATATCGTCTTTTAGATTTTAAAAATCACGTCTTTTAGATTTTTAAAAAAACACGTCTTTTACTTTGCTAACTTCATAGAAAAACCGAATCTTTACTTATAAAATTTCATATCTTTGTTAAATTAAAACAGATGTATTATATATAGAAATCGCTATCTTTATACAAGTAAATTATATAAATATAAATCAAAAAATAAAAGTGTATTATAATTAAATAAAATAAATGAAATAAAGAAGAAGCTTACAGTGGATAATGGGGTGGAGATGGCATTTCACGTCGGAGCAGCTGGGGGGGGGGGTCGGCGTCTGGTGGTGGAGCGGCTAGGAGGGGCGACGCCCTAGGGTTTGGAAAGAAAGGGGGGAGGGTCGCGTCGGCTTCAGGTAGGAGGGGGAAGGGAAGCTCGCAGCTGCGTCGGAGGAGGGCGGAAGGGGATGCTGGCGAGCTCCGCCTCTGGCGGCGGTCGAGGCAACGGCGGGGGGGGGGGGGGGGATCGCGATTTTCGTTTCTCTTTTTTTTTCTGTTCTGTTTTGAAATGAATCGAACGGGGGGGGCAGATAAGTTATAGAGGGAAGGGTTTATTTTTTTTTATTATTTTATTTTAATTATTTTATTTGCAAATAGTTGACTTCTACATACGACCTCGAAACGAGGTCCACCGCCTGTCGTCCATAGCGTTCTACCCCCATTCCGAGCACAATGGGATATGTATCGTAGGCTGATTCGACTGATTGAATCCGTTTCCGTTGCATTTACATTCAAATCATTATTTAAACGTACATTTCAATTTACCGGGGTCACATACTAACTCTATAAATCCCATAAAAATATTTTCTAGCTTCGTATTGACGATACGGTCCTAACAAAACTAGTTTCGTCGAATTCTGAGGCCGTTGGAAAAATGGCCATTTTCCAGTCGATTAAAATCAACTGAAACTGGTCAAACGCGTTTTCCTTTGCCACGCTCACATATTGATTCGAAAAATTATGAAATTTGAAACCTAGCAATAACTTGACATCACGGACCCAACAAAACTGGTTTCGTCGAAATCCGAGGTCGTTTGCAAAATGTCCATTTTTAAGGGCCTGAATTCCATAGCGACTATTCAGAATTTTCAACTGGACATATCTTTTGATTCCCGCTACGAACTTTTAATTTTTCGGATTCGTTGGAAAGATATTCACTATTAGATTCCATTATTTTTGGTTTCACTAAAATCCGGATTGCTTTGCACCCGGTACATTCAATTGAAGTTTGAAATCGAATTATCGAACTACCGAGCCATTTTCAATTCTATTTATAATTATATATAAATATTTATATTCTAACGACGGCGTATATAATATATACGTTCGAATTATATTGAAAATAAATTTCTCGTCGATTTTATTTAAAATAATTCATTTTAAATAATCTAAATTCGCTGAAATTGCCAAAATAAAAATTTTAAACTGGCCCAGATTTTCCGGGTTGTTACACGCATGCCCTCCCTGAGGTCCTTCTCCCATTTCTGGTTCACAACCGGGGTGTGAGGCTCGCGAATTAACGCTACACAAAGCTATGCCACACAGGCCATGCTTTGATCATCAACCACAAGACTCTGCTTTTCAACAGAAGCCTTGATCATTTGCATCTTAGCATGCCACACAGGCAAACCACTCCATGCAACCAATTTCCATCAATCACACAGAATGATATCTAATGTCAGACACACAGTCCATTTACAAGTCTGTTCTTGGTCTGAACGAAACCGGAGGCACCTTGTACCTCGCATATCCATCGATCTCCAAGTACAACTGGACGATCACCAATTGATTCCCTCCTCTTGGGTGTACACCCCAATCAAGATCATCAGTAATCACCCAAACGATGTGAAGACCTCTGGCCTTCGACCACCGTCTTCATCCTCGACACCAGGTTGAATCAGTTATTCAGAATGGGATAAACCCGGTCTTTCTGAATAACTCGTGTATATAATAAACAAGTGTCACACAAACACAACATACGCCTCATTCCAATTCAGAATATTCTTTTATTCAAATATTCTTATACCTTGGGAAAGGTTCCCATTAATTTTATCAAAGATAAATTCTTTAAATTTATTCTTTAAACTTCTTTTGAAAATCAATTCAAACTAGTCGGGATTAGCGAACCACGCCGAAGTAATCATTTATTTTATTTCCCAATCCCAACCTATTCGTCCCATGAAGTAAAACTGGTCATACTTAATATCTAACTCCACGGTGTTATCGGTAAATTCAATTACCATTTCACGTTCAAATCTAATTAAAGATTTAACTATCGCTTGGAGCAAAACTGGTGACACTCCATTTTCGATCATTTCAATCTAATTAAAGATTCATTAAAACTCCACTTAGTTTTAATCTTCCCAAAAATCAATATTAATGATTGTTTAAGTTGGGAAATCACATCCTGTCTTTAACTGGGTTAAAGAACCAATGTCATTTAAAACACTGTTCACGATAAACCCAAAATCACATTCTATTCCATCAGCCCCTAACTTAGCCAGTGACCCATTCTCTAAGTAATAAACTGTAACAACCCGGAAAATCTGGGCCAGTTTAAAATTTTTATTTTGGCAATTTTAGCGAATTTTGATTATTTAAAATGAATTATTTCAAATAATATCGACGAGAAATTTATTTTGAATATAATTCGAACGTATATATTATATACGTCGTCGTTAGAATATAAATAATTATATATAATTATTATAAAAGGAATTGAAAATGGCACGGTAGTTCGATAATTCGATTTCAAACTTCAAATGAATGTACCGGGTGCAAAACAATCCGGATTTCAGTGAAACCAAAAATAATAGAATCTAATTGTGAATATCTTTCCAACGAATCCGAAAAATCAAAATTTCATAGCGGAAATCAAAAGATATGTCCAGTTGAAAATTCTGAATAGTCGCTATGGAATTCAGGCCCTTAAAAATAGTCATTTTGCAAAAGACCTCGGATTTCGACGAAACCACTTTTGTTGGGTCCATGATGTTAAATTATTGCTAGGTTTTAAATTTAATAATTTTTCGAATCAATATGTGAGCGTGGCAAAGGAAAACGCATTTGACCAGTTTCAGTTGATTTTAATCGACTGGAAATTGGCCATTTTTCAAACGGTCTCAGAATTCGACGAAACTAGTTTTGTTAGGACCGTATCATCGATACGAATCTAGAAATAATTTTTCTGGAATTTTTAAAGGTCGTATGTGGCCCCGATAATTCTAAATGTGCGTTCAAATTGAATATATAAAGAATTATACTTTAAATTCAACGAAAACTGATCGAAATGATCGAATCTGCCTACGATACATATCCCATTGTGTTCGGAATGGGGGTAATTAGCTATGGACGACAGGCGGTGGGCCTCGTTTCGAGGTCAAAATAAAAAGTTGCTTTTTGAAAAATAAAATGAATTAAATATAAAATATATATATTTTCAGAAAACCCCCCCTCCCTCTTTCATTTGCCCCCCGTTCGAAATCAAAGCAGAAAAAAAAACCCCAAAGGAGATCGCGTCGCCTCCAGCTCCGGGCCGCCGCCCTCGCCATCGCCGCCCTTCAGCCTGCCGCCACCGATTCCCCTCCCTCACCTCCATGCGCCCCCAGTCCTCTCTCCCTCGTTTGAAAACCCTGTAACCCTAAACCGCGCCACACCGCCCCTACCCACTGTCGCACACGACCTCCGCCTATCGCCGCACCTCCCCTCCAACTCCGGCGAGCAGTAGTGTTTCCCCCCTCTTCCCTCTCTTCTTCTCCGTCCTCCTTCTATCAATCCCGCGAAGATCGAAGGCCCGCAAACCCTAAATCGAAGACCATCGCCATCGTGAAGTTCGCAGGCCACCAGTAAGCTTTATAAATCTGAAATCTATATGTTTTAAATTTGATTGTACATATTTGCGAAATGAAACTTTGTTTTCATAGAAATAAAAACATTAGATTTTTATAAATGAAAACATAGGTTTTCGTAGATATGAAATTATAGATTTTCTTAAATTGAAAAATGGGGATTTTTATATAAACAACATGATATATAAAGATTCGACTTTTAGAAATATAAAGATTCGACTTTTAGAAATATAAAGATTCGACTTTTAGAAATATAAAGATTCGACTTTTCAAAATATAAAGATTTGACTTTTAGAAATATAAAGATTAGATTTTTATACAAAGTAAAAATTAGATTTTTCTATATTGAATAGCAAAGTAAAAATTAGATTTTTCTATATTGAATAGCAAAGTAAAAAATTAGATTTTTCTATATTGAATAGCAAAGTAAAAATTAGATTTTTCTATAATTTTTACATAGTAGAAACTATAAAAATGTAATCTTTATAGGATAGAAAAGAGGAGATTTTTAAATTGAAAAAGAGGAGATTTTTAAATTGAAAAAGGGCGAGGATTTTTATATATTGAATAGCATAGAAAAAATGTGATTTTTATATATTAAATAGCGAAGTAAAAATTCGATTTTTATATATGTAGTGGCTACGGGCGAAGAAAGTGATAAGAGACGAGAACAGTGAAGATTTCCTGCATTAGAAGTGTCGTGGAATTAGGATAGCTATCGGTGAGAACTTCTCACTCTTTAAATTTCTTTTTCTAGTTATATATATATACTAGGATGCAGACGGTGTTTAGTAGCACCCGACACCCGTCATCCACAGACCATGGATGACTTGTTTGTTTAATTGTTTGGTTGTGTAGTTGGTTAGATTACTTGGTTTGAATTGAATTGTTTGGTGAAATGAAATTGATTTGATTGATGTGTGAATGGCGTGGGCCTTCACTAGACCGGGGATAAGGCTAGGCCTTGTCCCGTTTCTAGTATCGTGCCGTTATACCGCCGAAATTTTCTAAAATATGTTAGAAAAATAAAAATATCATTTTATTGAATAAATGAACCAAATAGAATATTCATAGGTTGAATAAAATAGTTTGATCGTTAAAAATATAATTTTTAACGTGAATGTGAATAAATAAATATTCATTTACAAACCGGACGGTTTGTTTATGTACACCTATTTGAAGGACATTGATTAGGACGATAAATTTTACACATCGCCCAACTGCACAAATAAAAATCTGTGTTTGATTGCTTGAAACCCCACACGGGTATTGGGATGATATTTGACGTACACTAATCCCGATTGTTTAGTTGTATGTCGATCGATTGATTGACAGGCTGTTATAAGCGTTGAATATTTATATTTGATGCTTATACAGTGAAGAATGCACTTTGGATGATGGTTGATTATTCGTCGTTGTTGATATATACATGTGTTGTAGAAAAATCCATATAATTAACATTATATGGTAATTGATTGGGCCTCATTCCAGTTTTGAAAAAGACATATTTGAAAAAGAAATATTTGAAATAGAATATTTGAAAATAGGAATATATGAAGCCGTGTTGATTAGATTGACGCCATTTTGACGTGAACGATATTTATATCGATTTTATTCATTTTTCAACGAATATTGAAATAGAATTGAAATTCGAATTAAATTGAAATAGAATTGAAATTCGAATTAAACGGAATAGAAATGAATTCGAATTGAAATTGAATAGGAATGAATTCGAATTGAAATCAAATAGAAATAAATTCGAATTGAAATTGAATTGAAATTCGAATTAAACGGAATAGAAATGAATTCGAATTGAAATTGAATAGGAATGAATTCGAATTGAAATCAAATAGAAATAAATTCGAATTGAAATTGAATTGAATTGAAAAGCGAACTGAAATTGAATTAGAAATCAATTTAAATTGAAATCGATTTGAAATGAATTTAAAACGAAGTTATATTGGAATATTTAATTTTGATTTGAAATTGAATATGAAATTTAAACCGTTTGGAAAACGAATTTAAAACGATTTATAAAATACGTTTTAAAGGAAATCGACGAAGTATATATTATATATATTATATATATAATATAATGGCCTGAATAGAACGCGCCGCGCCGCGGCAGTTCGCGAATTTCGACCATTGACTTCGAACGGATATTACGGGAGATCCGACCGTCGGATTCTCCTAAAACCGGAACCGTTGGGTTCGTATCGAAAAGAGCTTTCTAGCGAATATTAGAAATTTGAAATCTAACGGTTGGATTTGGAATTATGTCCAAATCAAATTTGAAAAAGGTCGCTGTAAGTGCAGTTCGATGGCCATTGATGGAAATCGACTGTACGGGCCTTGATAAAATTATTAAAAATAGTAATAATTCGTGTAAAATCATAAGAAATGATTTAGAAAGAATTGGGATGAAAAACTCCATATTTGAAAAGACAAAAATAGATTTTTATCGAAATGAACTAGTTTTGAACTAGAATTATAATTCTATTTATTTTTAAATAAATAAATTGAATTTGAAATGGTTTTGAAAATGACCAGAATTTCCAATGATTGCATTGGAATGGATTTGAATCGAAATTGTCTTCGGAATATTTCGATGTTGGAATTCGTGATTTTACAGATGTTGTTATGGAAATTTGAAAGATATATTTATATCGTTATCTCCAATACGACATTGGTTAATCGTAGAATTTGATATTGAATATAAGCCGATATATTTTCTATTCAGAGCCTTGTATTTAATATCAAATGTGATTTGGGTTTGTCGTGAATGGTGTCTTCATTAACACTGTTCTTGAATCCAGATGAGAAAAACATTGAATCTTTTTATTTAGATTCAATGAAGTGTACCAATTAAATAATATTTAATTGAATTGATATTGATTTTTGGGTTTATCGTGAATAGTGTTTTAAATAACACTTGTTCTTTAACCCGATAATTAATGTGATGTGATTTTGGCTTTATCGTGAACCGTGTTTTAAATGACACTGATTCTTTAACCCTGTTAGCGATTAAAACTAAGTGGAGTTTTAATGAATCTTTAATTAGATTGAAATAATCGAAATGGAGTATCACCAGTTTTGCTCCAGACGTTAGTTAAATCTTTAATTAGATTTGAACGTGAAATGGTAATTGAATTTACCGATAACACCGTGGTGTTAGATATGAAGTATAACCAGTTTTACTTCATGGGATGAATAGGTTGGGATTGGGAAATTAAAACAAATGATTACTTCGGTAAGGTTCGTTAATCCCGACTAGTTGAATCAAAATTCAAAAGAAGATTAAAGAATAAATTCAAGGAATATATCTTGGATAAAATTAATGGGAACCTTTCCCTATGAATGTGAAATTTAGAAACTAACTGTCGGTTAGCCAAGCAGAATGGTTTTCTGGATATTGATCTGATGTTGGTTTCGGCCTTCGGGGTTAATATTTGGGGAATTATTCTCTTGATTAATTTACGGTTAGTGACTGATGAATTGGAATGAGGCGTATGTTGTGTTTGTGTAACACTTATTTAAAATATACGCGAGTTATTCGGAAAGACCGGGTTTATCCCATTCTGAATAACTGATACGACGATAAGTCGAAGATGAAGACGATGGTCGAAGACCGGAGATCTTCACGTCGTTTGGGTGACTACTGATGATCTTGATTGGGATGTACACCCAAGAAGATGGAAACAGTTGGTGATCGTCCAGACGTACATGGAGACCGATGGACATGCGGGGTACTAGGTGCCTCCGGTTTCGTTCAGACCCAGAACGAACTTGTAAATGGACTGTGTGTCTGACATTGGATTTTAGTCCGTGTGATTGATCTCTATTAAATATATATCTGTTTGGCGGCGGAGAATTTATTCTCTTGCTTAACGCCCTTCTCTGAGACGTACGAGCTCAGGGGTTATATACTGATGGATATCAAACGCATGGAGTAAATTGCCTGTGTGGCATGCCTAAGTGGCAATTGATCGAGGCTTCTGTTGAAAAGCAAAGTCATGTGGTTGATGATCGAAGCACGACCCTTGTGGCGCAGCTTTGTGTAACGTGAATTCGCGAGCCTCGCACCCCGGTGTTGAACCAAAAACGGGAGAGGACCTCAGGGGGGGGCATGCGTTTCTTTCTAGCTAGGGTGGTGTCAGTGACCTACCAGCCTTGACATTTATATACTTTTTACCTGTGTGGTTGTTGCTGTTGCGAGGCGCCTCGGTTTGATCGGACGATCCGGGTCCGATGGAGTCATTCGTTGGCTCATTTACGCCCCAAAGGGCGGGGAAACGTAGTGTTCAGGCATAATAATCCACATCGGTGGACCGGCCCTGACGATCTAAAGGGTTGATGCGTTCTGATCCTGAGGCTCGGGCTAGAGAGTCTCGAATCGGTTGAGGACTATCTTTTGCCTCGGTTCATAGATGAAAATCCAATTTCCAAATACGTGACATTTGCGGTTTTATTTGTAAACCTATATATGGTGACATAGTGGCATGGGACGCTCATGTCGCCTATGATTGATACTTATGATTTGAAGTTGTTTTATACACTACGCACTTATAATAGTATCAAATGAGTTGTTTTAAACGTATCAAGCATTCTTTGGCTGTTATAAGGAAAAACCCTATCCACCGGCTTGCGCTGCATTGTGTGATAGGACCTGGGTCTTATAACAGCTTCATTTTTCTTTATTTAGCATTGCGCTGTTTGTTTTATGCACTGGTATTATTGGGAGGAAACCCGTTCCGTGTTATACGGCGTGGTCCCTTGATTTACCTAACTTTTAAAATAAAGAATTATAACTGTTTTAGTTCTCACACCAGTCACATGACTGACCTAGAGTTTATTGTTTTAACCTAAACTCTGGGTGCCCTTATTTTGACACGGGCAGCTAGTAGTTTTGGTTTTGCAGATTGATATTCACAGGATCCTGGTTTACAGCTGGAACGATATCCGGAAAGCTTTGTATCCGTATATCTCCTTCTAGTTGTGTACTGTATTATTTTCCGCTGCTGTGTATTTAAATGTAATTTAAATCTCTGATATTTCTGTGTAATATTTATTCATTTATACTCTGTACATTCTTGTAATCTGATGCATTGTTGTAATATACAATGAAATGCTCTTCCGTGTGCGTTCTGATTTGTCGTGTTCTCAAACGATAGGGCGTTTCGAGCGGTCTGGGTCGGTTTAGCGACTGGTTCGGACCGAGCGAAATTCCTTTTCGTCACAGTTGGTATCAGAGCTTTGGTTTACAAAGCTCAGAGAACAAGACACATTAGAACCATACGAAAGAATTCATCAGATATTGGATTAGTAATATCCAATGGGAATGACTCGTTAGAGATGGGATCAGTAGTATCCTAGAACGAGTGTGAAGAGTATATTTTTAAAGTAAAAACAAGTTTTGTTTTGAAATTTAAATCAACTATTCGTATTTGATTATTTATTCTATATTGATCGGGACAATCCGATATATAAAGATTTTGCATATATGTCTTGCAAACGTGTATTCGAAGTTTTAATATACTGGATAGTTATAGAATCATACTCTAGTTGCCCGGGGATAATTCTGGTGATGGGGCACCGTCGCCAGTATTTATTTTCGAGTAACGAAAGTGAGATTTCTATATATCTCCTATTGACTGGTGTGAGAACCAAAATTAGATATGGCTTATTGTTGTGAATTGGCATCAAAAATCTGATTTTTGACTATATATCAATATTATGAATTTGAAACGTTAATCCACTAATTGATTGATGTTTGTGTTGTTTGTTTAATTGTTTGATAATTTTGAACCCTTACGCCTAATTGAATCAAATATTGAATTGTATTGAAATTTGGTCGCATTTGCTAGCATATACATATACTTACATTGAACAGGTCATAGCAAGGAGGCTAGAGCCGAAGAATAAAATTTGTTTGCCCGACAAATAGGTACATGTTTACTATAATTTACTGTTTTGTTTGGGTGATGATGATTTTATGAGCCTATTGGCTTTTTCTTTTTCTTTTTGAGATCAGAAGGCCTATATGGAAATTTCGGGATTTTCCCGTGGCTTCCGGTGCAGGGGAGGTTATGGCGAAATTTTTCGAAAATTTAGGGTGTTAGCCAAATTTTTGAAAATTTGAAAATTCTCAGAAACTGAAAAGTTGGAGAATGGAAACCAGATCGAACGTAGAGTTGATTAATCAAACCACTTTCGAATTTGTTCCTTTTCGGGGACGAAAAGTTTTAAGTAGGGGAGATTGTAACAACCTGGAAAATCTGGGCCAGTTTAAAATTTTTATTTTGGCAATTTTAGCGAATTTTGATTATTTAAAATGAATTATTTTAAATAATATCGACGAGAAATTTATTTTGAATATAATTCGAACGTATATATTATAGACGTCGTCGTTAGAATATAAATAATTATATATAATTATTATAAAAGGAATTGAAAATGGCACGGTAGTTCGATAATTCGATTTCAAACTTCAATTGAATGTACCAGGTGCAAAACAATCCGGATTTCAGTGAAACCAAAAATAATAGAATCTAATTGTGAATATCTTTCCAACGAATCCGAAAAATCAAAATTTCATAGCGGAAATCAAAAGATATGTCCAGTTGAAAATTCTGAATAGTCGCTATGGAATTCAGGCCCTTAAAAATAATCATTTTGCAAACGACCTCGGATTTCGACGAAACCACTTTTGTTGGGTCCGTGATGTTAAATTATTGCTAGGTTTTAAATTTCATAATATTTCGAATCAATATGTGAGCGTGGCAAAGGAAAACGCGTTTGACCAGTTTCAGTTGATTTTAATCGACTGGAAATTGGCCATTTTTCAAACGGTCTCAGAATTCGACGAAACTAGTTTTGCTAGGACCGTATCGTCGATACGAATCTAGAAATAATTTTTCTGGAATTTTTAAAGGTCGTATGTGGCCTCGATAATTCGAAATGTGCGTTCAAATTGAATATATAAAGAATTATACTTTAAATTCAACGAAAACTGATCGAAATGATCGAATCAGCCTACGATACATATCCCATTGTGTTCGGAATGGGGGTAATTAGCTATGGACGACAGGCGGTGGGCCTCGTTTCGAGGTCAAAATAAAAAGTTGCTTTTTGAAAAATAAAATGAATTAAATATAAAATATATATATTTTCAGAAAACCCCCCCTCCCTCTTTCATTTGCCCCCCGTTCGAAATCAAAGCAGAAAGAAAAAAACCCCAAAGGAGATCGCGTTGCCTCCAGCTCCGGGCCGCCGCCCTCGCCATCGCCGCCCTTCAGCCTGCCGCCACCGATTCCCCCCCTCACCTCCACGCGCCCCCAGTCCTCTCTCCCTCGTTTGAAAACCCTGTAACCCTAAACCGCACCGCACCGCCCCTACCCACTGTCGCACACGACCTCCGCCTCTCGCCGCACCTCCCCTCCAAATCCGGCGAGCAGCAGTGTTTCCCCCATCTTCCCTCTCTTCTTCTCCGTCCTCCTTCTGTCGATCCCGCGAAGATCGAAGGCCCGCAAACCCTAAATCGAAGACCATCGCCATCGTGAAGTTCGCAGGCCACCAGTAAGCTTTATAAATCTGAAATCTATATGTTTTAAATTTGATTGTACATATTTGTGAAATGAAACTTTGTTTTCATAGAAATAAAAACATTAGATTTTTATAAATGAAAACATAGGTTTTCGTAGATATGAAATTATAGATTTTCTTAAATTGAAAAATGGGGATTTCTATATAAACAACATGATATATAAAGATTCGACTTTTAGAAATATAAAGATTCGACTTTAGAAATATAAAGATTCGACTTTTAGAAATATAAAGATTCGACTTTTAGAAATATAAAGATTCGACTTTTCAAAATATAAAGATTCGACTTTTAGAAATATAAAGATTAGATTTTTATACAAAGTAAAAATTAGATTTTTCTATATTGAATAGCAAAGTAAAAATTAGATTTTTCTATATTGAATAGCAAAGTAAAAATTAGTTTTTTCTATGATTTTTACATAGTAGAAACTATAAAAACGTAATCTTTATAGGATAGAAAAGAGAAGATTTTTAAATTGAAAAAGAGGAGATTTTTAAATTGAAAAAGGGCGAGGATTTTTATATATTGAATAGCATAGAAAAAAATGTGATTTTTATATATTAAATAGCGAAGTAAAAATTCGATTTTTATATATGTAGTGGCTACGGGCGAAGAAAGTGATAAGAGACGAGAACAGTGAAGATTTCCTGCATTAGAAGTGCCGTGGAGTTAGGATAGCTATCGGTGAGAACTTCTCACTCTTTAAATTTCTTTTTCTAGTTATATACATATACTAGGATGCAGACGGTGTTTAGTAGCACCCGACACCCGTCATCCACAGACCATGGATGGCTTGTTTGTTTAATTGTTTGGTTGTGTAGTTGGTTAGATTACTTGGTTTGAATTGAATTGTTTGGTGAAATGAAATTGATTTGATTGATGTGTGAATGGCGTGGGCCTTCACTAGACCGGGGATAAGGCTAGGCCTTGTCCCGTTTCTAGTATCGTGCCGTTATGCCGCCGAAATTTTCTAAAATATGTTAGAAAAATAAAAATATCATTTTATTGAATAAATGAACCAAATAGAATATTCATAAGTTGAATAAAATAGTTTGATCGTTAAAAATATAATTTTTAACGTGAATGTGAATAAATAAATATTCATTTACAAACCGGACGGTTTGTTTATGTACACCTATTTGAAGGACATTGATTGGGACGATAAATTTTACACATCGCCCAACTGCACAAATAAAAATCTGTGTTTGATTGCTTGAAACCCCACACGGGTATTGGGATGATATTTGACGTACACTAATCCCGATTGTTTAGTTGTATGTCGATCGATTGATTGACAGGCTGTTATAAGCGTTGAATATTTATATTTGATGCTTATACAGTGTAGAATGCACTTTGGATGATGGTTGATTATTCATCGTTGTTGATATATACATGTGTTGTAGAAAATTCCATATAATTAACATTATATGGTAATTGATTGGGCCACATTCCAGTTTTGAAAAAGACATATTTGAAAAAGAAATATTTGAAATAGAATATTTGAAAATAGGAATATATGAAGCCGTGTTGATTAGATTGACGCCATTTTGACGTGAACGATATTTATATCGATTTTATTCATTTTTCAACGAATATTGAAATAGAATTGAAATTCGAATTAAATTGAAATAGAATTGAAATTCGAAATAAACGGAATAGAAATGAATTCGAATTGAAATTGAATAGGAATGAATTCGAATTGAAATCAAATAGAAATAAATTCGAATTGAAATTGAATTGAAATTTGAATTAAACGGAATAGAAATGAATTCGAATTGAAATTGAATAGGAATGAATTCGAATTGAAATCAAATAGAAATAAATTCAAATTGAAATTGAATTGAAAAGCGAACTGAAATTGAATTAGAAATCAATTTAAATTGAAATCGATTTGAAATGAATTTAAAACGAAGTTATATTGGAATATTTAATTTTGATTTGAAATTGAATATGAAATTTAAACCGTTTGGAAAACGAATTTAAAACGATTTATAAAATACGTTTTAAAGGAAATCGACGAAGTATATATTATATATATTATATATATAATATAATGGCCTGAATAGAACGCGCCGCGCCGCGGCAGTTCGCGAATTTCGACCATTGACTTCGAACGGATATTACGGGAGATCCGACCGTCGGATTCTCCTAAAACCGGAACCGTTGGGTTCATATCGAAAAGAGCTTTCTAGCGAATATTAGAAATTTGAAATATAACGGTTGGATTTGGAATTATGTCCAAATCAAATTTGAAAAAGGTCGCTGTAAGTGCAGTTCGATGGCCATTGATGGAAATCGACTGTACGGGCCTTGATAAAATTATTAAAAATAGTAATAATTCGTGTAAAATCATAAGAAATGATTTAGAAAGAATTGGGATGAAAAACTCCATATTTGAAAAGACAAAAATAGATTTTTATCGAAATGAACTAGTTTTGAACTAGAATTATAATTCTATTTATTTTTAAATAAATAAATTGAATTTGAAATGGTTTTGAAAATGACCAGAATTTCCAATGATTGCATTGGAATGGATTTGAATCGAAATTGTCTTCGGAATATTTCGATGTTGGAATTCGTGATTTTACAGATGTTGTTATGGAAATTTGAAAGATATATTTATATCGTTTTCTCCAATACGACATTGGTTAATCGTAGAATTTGATATTGAATATAAGCCGATATATTTTCTATTCAGAGCCTTGTATTTAATATCAAATGTGATTTGGGTTTGTCGTGAATAGTGTCTTCATTAACACTGTTCTTGAATCCAGATGAGAAAAAGATTGAATCTTTTTATTTAGATTCAATGAAGTGTACCAATTAAATAATATTTAATTGAATTGATATTGATTTTTGGGTTTATCGTGAACAGTGTTTTAAATAACACTTGTTCTTTAACCCGATAATTAATGTGATGTGATTTTGGCTTTATCGTGAACCGTGTTTTAAATGACACTGATTCTTTAACCCTGTTAGCGATTAAAACTAAGTGGAGTTTTAATGAATCTTTAATTAGATTGAAATAATCGAAATGGAGTATCACCAGTTTTGCTCCAGACGTTAGTTAAATCTTTAATTAGATTTGAACGTGAAATGGTAATTGAATTTACCGATAACACCGTGGTGTTAGATATGAAGTATAACCAGTTTTACTTCATGGGATGAATAGGTTGGGATTGGGAAATTAAAACAAATGATTACTTCGGTAAGGTTCGTTAATCCCGACTAGTTGAATCAAAATTCAAAAGAAGATTAAAGAATAAATTCAAAGAATATATCTTGGATAAAATTAATGGGAACCTTTCCCTATGAATGTGAAATTTAGAAACTAACTGTCGGTTAGCCAAGCATAATGGTTTTCTGGATATTGATCTGATGTTGGTTTCGGCCTTCGGGGTTAATATTTGGGGAATTATTCTCTTGATTAATTTACGGTTAGTGACTGATGAATTGGAATGAGGCGTATGTTGTGTTTGTGTAACACTTATTTAAAATATACGCGAGTTATTCGGAAAGACCGGGTTTATCCCATTCTGAATAACTGATACGACGATAAGTCGAAGATGAAGACGATGGTCGAAGACCGGAGATCTTCACGTCGTTTGGGTGACTACTGATGATCTTGATTGGGATGTAAACCCAAGAAGATGGAAACAGTTGGTGATCGTCCAGACGTACATGGAGACCGATGGACATGCGGGGTACTAGGTGCCTTCGGTTTCGTTCAGACCCAGAACGAACTTGTAAATGGACTGTGTGTCTGACATTGGATTTTAGTCCGTGTGATTGATCTCTATTAAATATATATCTGTTTGGCGGCGGAGAATTTATTCTCTTGCTTAACGCCCTTCTCTGAGACGTACGAGCTCAGGGGTTATATACTGATGGATATCAAACGCATGGAGTAAATTGCCTGTGTGGCATGCCTAAGTGGCAATTGATCGAGGCTTCTGTTGAAAAGCAAAGTCTTGTGGTTGATGATCGAAGCACGGCCCTTGTGGCGCAGCTTTGTGTACGTGAATTCGCGAGCCTCGCACCCCAGTTGTGAACCAAAAACGGGAGAGGACCTCAGGGAGGGCATGCGTTTCTTTCTAGCTAGGGTGGTGTCAATGACCTACCAGCCTTGACATTTATATACTTTTCACCTGTGTGGTTGTTGCTGTTGCGAGGCGCCTCGGTTTGATCGGACGATCCGGGTCCGATGGAGACATTCGTTGGCTCATTTACGCCCCAAAGGGCGGGGAAACGTAGTGTTCAGGCATAATAATCCACATCGGTGGACCGACCCTGACGATCTAAAGGGTTGATGCGTTCTGATCCTGAGGCTCGGGCTAGAGAATCTCGAATCGGTTGAGGACTATCTTTTGCCTCGGTTCATAGATGGAAATCCAATTTCCAAATACGTGACATTTGCGGTTTTATTTGTAAACCTATATATGGTGACATAGTGGCATGGGACGCTCATGTCGCCTATGATTGATACTTATGATTTGAAGTTGTTTTATACACTACACACTTATAATAGTATCAAATGAGTTGTTTTAAACGTATCAAGCATTCTTTGGCTGTTATAAGGAAAAACCCTATCCCCCGGCTTGCGTTGCATTGTGTGATAGGACCTGGGTCTTATAACAGCTTCATTTTTCTTTATTTAGCATTGCGCTGTTTGTTTTATGCACTGGTATTCTTGGGAGGAAACCCGTTCCGTGTTATACGGCGTGGTCCCTTGATTTACCTAACTTTTAAAATAAAGAATAATAACTGTTTTAGTTCTCACACCAGTCACATGACTGACCTGGAGTTTATTGTTTTAACCTAAACTCTGGGTGCCCTTATTTTGACACGAGCAGCTAGTAGTTTTGGTTTTGCAGATTGATATTCACAGGATCCTGGTTTACAGCTGGAACGATATCCGGAAAGCTTTGTATCCGTATATCTCCTTCTAGTTGTGTACTGTATTATTTTCCGCTGCTATGTATTTAAATGTAATTTAAATCTCTGATATTTCTGTGTAATATTTATTCATTTATACTCTGTACATTCTTGTAATCTGATGCATTGTTGTAATATACAATGAAATGCTCTTCCGTGTGCGTTCTGATTTGTCGTGTTCTCAAACGATAGGGCATTTCGAGCGGTCTGGGTCGGTTTAGCGACTGGTTCGGACCGAGCGAAATTCCTTTTCGTCACATAAACCCGAAGGCCGAAACCAACATCAGATCAATACCCAGGAAACCATTCAACTTAACTAATCTCCAGTTAGTCTCTGATTTTATTAACTTCGTTGGGTCTAAGAACAGTATTATTAAAGATACCTTCACGACAACCCAAAATCACATTCCATTAACAATGGAATCTTCATGGAAAACAAATCGATATATACAATCGATATGAACTTCCATATCCGACTAATAATATAAATGGAATAACGGCAAAGCCTTTTAAATTCCAGATATATTAGTTGTCTTGCTCCACAGGAATTCACTTCAATTATTACCAAATCGAATTCCATTCCATTCCAATTTAATTATCGGAAATTCTGGTTACTTTTAACACCCTTTCAAATCCAATTTATTTATTTCAAAAATAAATCGATTATAATTCTAGTTCAAACTAGTTCATTTCGATAAAAATCTATTTTTATCTTTTTAAATATGGAATTTTTCATCCAAATTCTTCCCAAATCATTTCTTATGATTTTACACTAATTATTTATATTTTTTATAATTTTATCAAGCCCATACAGTCGATTTTCATCAACGGCCATCGAACTGCACTTACATCGACCTTTTCCAAATTTGATTTGGACATAATTCCAAATCCAACTGTTATATTTCTAATTTCTAATATTCGTCAGAAAGCTCTTTTCGATACGAACCCAACGGTTCCGGTTTTAGGAGAATCCGACAGTCGGATCTCCCGCCACGTCAATTCGAAGTCAATGGTCGAAATTCGCGAACAGCCGCAGCGCAGCGCGTTCTATTCAGGCCATTATATTATATATATAATATATATTTCGTTGATTTCAATTCAAAACATATTTTATAAATCGTTTTAACTTCATTTTAAAAACGATTTCAACTTCATATTCAATTTCAAATCAAAATTGAATATTCCATATCATCGATATATAAATGATAATATTTTCAAAACGTTATATTTTGAAATCACTTCTTTTTCTATATTCATTATAAAAACGAATATAATCGATATAAATATCGTTCGCGTCAAAATGGCGCCTATCTAATCAACACGGCTTTATATTTTTCAATTATTTCATTATTCTATTCAACAAATGAATATTTTCTTCAACCCATGAATATATTTTTCTTTCAACACATTAATATTCTCAACACATGAGTATCGTCAACACATGACTATTTTTGTTATTTAATATATTTTATAAAATTATGATTTTTATCATTTAATTCTTTATCAGACTCCAACCGTAAATTTGTAAGAGAACGATTCCCGAAATATTAACCCCGAAGGCCGAAACCAACATCAGATCAATACCCAGGAAACCATTCAACTTAGCTCGTTTCCAGTTAGTTTCTAATTTTATATATGATAAAGATATAAATTTTATTGTTAAAATATTTCGTTCAACACATGATAAGTTTCAACACATGAATATTCTCAACACATGAGTATCGTCAATACATGACTATTTATTCTATTCAACACATGAATTTTCTTTTATAATATTCTTTATTTTCTAAATTGGAATGAGACCCAATCAATTACCATATAATGTTATTTATATGGGTTCCATACAACACATGTATATAATAGCAACGATAAATAATCAACCATCATCCAGAGTGCACCACACAACTGCATAAGCGTTAAATATAAATATTTAATGCTTACAACAGCCTGTCAATCAAACGATCGACATATCACTAAACAATTGGGATTAGTGTATGCCAAATATCATCCCGACACCCGTATGGGGTTTTAAATCAACAAACACAGACTTTATTTGTGCAGTTGGGCGATGTGTAAAATTTATCATCCCAATCAATATCAGCCAAATCGGTGTACATAAACAAATCGTTTGATTTGTAAATGAATATTTATTTTATTTCAACCCATGAATATATATTTTATTTCAACACATGAATATATATTTTATTTCAACACACGAATATATATATTTTATTTCAACACATGAATATATATTTTATTTCAACACACACGATCAATTTTTCACAACACATCAATCAAACAACCAAGTCATCCATGGTCTGTGGACGACGGGTGTCGGGTGCTGCTAAGCACCGTTTGCATCCTAGTATATATTTCAACTAGAAAACAAGAATTAAAGTGAGAAGTTCTCAAAGAATTCCACTCCTCCATTCTTTATTTCTAAATGATCTGGATTCTGTTTCGCTTCCAGTCAGTTCCATCGCAATTTGTTTCACACGGTTTGCGTTAAAAATCACATTTTTATATCGTCGTCATGTATTTAAAAATCACTTCTTTATATTGTTGTTATATATATAAAAATCACTATTTTTATTTCTACTATAATATAAAAATCATATATTTATATTGTTCGTATATAAATAAAAATCACAATTTTATACTGTTAATACATATATAAAAATCGAATTCTTATCACGCTAACACATATGTAGAAATCGAATCTTTATTTCGCTACAACATATATAAAAATCTCGCCTTTATATGATTAAAAATATCGCCTTCATTATATAAAAATATCGCCTTTCATTATATAAAAATATCGTCTTTCATTATATAAAAATATCGTCTTTCATTATATAAAAACCGAACCTTTCATAAAAATAAAAATTCGACCTTTATTTATTTAAAAATCACATCTTTATCATAAGAATATTCATATAAAAACCGCATTTTATTTCAGATCTTAACACATAAAAACCCTATTTTTATTTCAAAACATTCTATATAAAAATCTAACCTTTATGGAATAAATAATTAAAAAAAATCTAATTTTTCTTTATATAAAAACCTAATTTTTTTATTCAGTATATATAAACAAAAATGATTTTATATTATAGAAAGTAAACAAATTAAATTAGGGGAAAAACTTACATTGTTCTATGGAAGAGGGGGGCTGTTGCGGTGAACCAGCGGCGCAAAGGTGGTCGGAGGTGGGGTGCTGGTGGCGGCTCAGGCCCTGCGGCGTTCGTGGGGGTTCTTCAAATCGAAGGAGGGGAGGTAGGGGGTCTCGAGCTTGGAGAGGGGTGAGGTAAGAGGGCGTCGGCGGTCTTCGAGTGGAGGAGGGTGCGACGACACTGGGACCATCGGTGGGCGGCGCGACGGCTAAGGAGGGGGGGAGGCGACGAGATCCAATTGATTTTTATTTTGATTTCTAATATGAACGGGGGGGGGGGGGTTGACTGTCAATAGAGGGAGAGAGAGAAGTTTTTTTTATTTATTTTTTATTTAAAAAGGTACCTTTTTATTTTGACCTCGAAATCAAACCCACCGACTGTCGTCTATAACTAATTACCCCCATTCCGAACACAATGGGATATGTATCCTAAGCTGATTCGATTATTTCGATCATTTTTTGTCAAAATCAAAATATACATCTATATATTGAATTTGAACGCGCATTTCACTTTACCGGGGCCACATACGGACTCTAAAAATTACCGAAAAATTATTTCTAGTTTTGTATTGACGATACGGTCCTAACAAAACTAATTTCGTTGAATTCTGAGACCGTTTGAAAAATGGCCATTTTCTGGTCGATCGAAATTGACTGAAACTGTTAAAACACGTTTAACTTCGCCACGCTCACATATTGGTTCGAAAAATTACGAATTTTGGAATATAGCCATAACTTGACATCATGGATCCAACAAAAGTGGTTTCGTCGAAAACCGAGGTCGTTTGCAAAATTTCCATTTTTAAGGGCCAGAATTCCATAGCGACTATTCTGAATTTTCAACTGGACATAACTTGTGATTGCCGCTATGAAATTTTGATTTTTCGGATTCGTTGGAAAGATATTCTCAAATAAATTCTACTATTTTTGTTTTCGCTAAAATCCGGCTTATTTTGAATCATGTGCATTCATTTGAACTTTGAAATTGAATTTTCGAACTACCGCGCCATTTTCAATTCCTTTTATAATTAAAATAAAATATTTATATTCTTACGTCGATTCAAATAAATATATACATTCTAATTCTATTCAAAATAAATTTCTCGTCGTTATTATTTATAATAATTCATTTTAAATATTCAAAATTCATCAAAATTGCCAAAATAAATTTTTTAAATTAGCTCAGATTTTCCTGGTTGTTACAATTTCAGTCGTCTGAATCTATTTTCAGATACCTGACCTTAATTAAACGTCTGAAAATAGGTTTTAGACGTCTGAAATGGATTTTTGCCAACACACTGAGACCATTTCAGACGTTTGAAATTTATTTCAGACGTCTGAAAATGTTCTCGGGCAAATTCCTAGGACTGGTTCAGACGTTTGAAATTTATTTCAGAGGTCTGACCTGCTCTGATTTTGTTTTCCACATCATTCCTCATCGTCCATTCATTTCTCAGCGTATAAGACTCCAACATACAAGCAAATCATGGTGATTCTAAATCGAAGTGGCAAAATAATATGGAAGAGCAAAAAGAAAAAGTCAAATAACTAGAATTAAACCTTAATGTCAGGTCTTAAGCAGTTGGGCCATCTCTTTCGGCATCGTTTCCCGTTTCGGGAGCCATAAGTATAAATAACCAGGTCCATAATGGTTCACGATGTGAACTAACAATCTACAAAAGTATAAATAAGCATCAGCATGAACTGAACATTACCCTTTAATATTCAATATTTACTGAACATTGCCCTTTAATTTTCAGCACCTGCAGTTATCTTAAAATGTATGAACTGAATATTTGAAATGTCTTGAAATGGTTTTGCATTACTCGCAATTGTAAAGGTTTAGGACAGTCAATATGTACCTGTCGAATGACCGCAGACGTAATTTCCGAGAAGCTAAGGTCAGGATAAGGCATGTCATAGCAATAAATCTCCCATATGCATATGCCAAACCTATACACATCTCATTTTCTATTGTAAGGTTTTCCATTCAGCACCTGCAGTTATCTTAAAATGGATGATTTACAGGAACAAGTAGGCTATAACTTCACATCATTCTCCTATGTGTCAAATTTTAGATTTCAATATGAACACAACATATTGGTCCTATGATCATAAAAAAACAGAACAAAATCTGACAATATCAATAATGGTTCACGATGTATGAAATGCTCTGACTAATGTTGGTCATATTGAAATCTATAAAAAAAACAGAACATAACCTGATAATATCAATAATGGTCCACGATCGTAAAAAAACAAAATAGAACAGAACCAGTAAAACACATACCTGAGGTTTCGGTCACACGCTTAACTCCTAAGAACTTAGCAGTAAACTCCCATGCAACAACTGCAGCTGCATTTGCAGGAAATGCTTTGACTAATGTTGGTCCAAGGCGTCGGTCCAGATGGTTAAAGGAATAAAAAATAAAGTTAAAGAAACAATGTTTCCGTACTCTAAAATGCTGGAATACAATGGGAATACAATGAAAGACATCAGTGGCTCCCGTTTTATAATATAAGCAATAGATTAGAATAAGCAAATTAACGCAGATCATACTAAGTAAACATAAATTTTGATGCTAAAATGAAGAGCTAGCCTGAAGGAAATCATGCAGAAAAACTCAGATCTTGGCCTTTTAATGTGACAGTAGCATCTGAATGACTCTATTTGCCCATCTGCACATAAAATTACCCCGAATAGGTTTAAATGAAATTATCAAATTCAAGAAGCAAGGCGTGGTGGAGTTAGAACTGAGAACACGTATTATAAATACATAGTCCATATGTAAGTTAGCATCAAATATACATATTTAAGATTTACTTATGAAGCTAAGTTCCTACATTAAATATATTCTGGTTTACCCACAGTAAGGCACTGACATAGATTTGCTATCAACAATTAGCATTTTCATTGATTACATTGTAAAATAAACCTTGATAAAACCCCATGTATTAACATATCACTCAATGACATGATCAAGAACCGAAACAGGACTACGCTGCTCCACATTCTTAACAATGTCAAAACTAGACTTGCATTCATTCTAACTCCACATTATCACGTCAGTTTTCCAGTTAACATCTTTTCTACCAGATCTCTTCTTATATTAGCTTCACCAATAGCATTTATTACTTTTCAAAGACTTTGTCACTTTTTCAAAGACTTTGTCACTTTGTCACTCAGTGTCATTTATTACATATGTTTGATTCATCTTTCAAACTTGCAATTGAAATAAGCAAGAATTTGGAAGACATGAGTAAAAAAAACACCCACCTGGTTCGAATAAATAATACTTGTCCTATTGGCTTTTTTATTCTTGCTCCTGAGCCTGATTAGAACAAATTGAAATGAACTAGCCACTACATATAATTTATATTTCATTATTGCAATACTTACATAATATGAAAACAAGTATTAATGGCTACTAGACGAAATGATCATAATATGCTAAGTCATCAGATATATGTAAAATATTTCTCATTTCTCAACACAGACCAACTTGCAGTAGTGTTGATATTCTTAAGTGATAATCAAGTATGCTATAAGATAAAAATTCAACAAGTATCAGAAAACCGAAACTAAAACCAAAGTAAAACATGCATATGCATACATACGTATGCTGATATTAAAGGCTACTGATATTGAAACACATTTCACAGGATCAAGTACACTAGTATGCCAAAAGTAAGAATACTTATTTACAAAACAGCAACAAGTTACAAGTCATAAATGGGTAAAAATATCAACATGGGAATATATATACACATGATTTCGACAGTTAAAATCAAGTATCCCTCACAGTTTCTAAATGAGCCCAGTTCTTCCAAAAATTCTATATTACTCACAGTTTTTAAACCCAACAGTGAACAAGTCATCCAGTTGTTATACATGAGAAAGATTCAATGAATAAATATGATATGACACAAACCAAGTATCACTCAAATTATGTATACCTGTGCATACTCAAAGATTCATTAATGTGTCTAACTGGCAGAAAATAATAGAACTAGTGTAGTGTTCAAATTAATGGCAGCTATCACATGTGTATACCTATAATATATACATGCCAAGCTAACATACAGGGGTCAATCATTTTAAAATTTCACAACTCAACAAGGTTTCTAGACCCATATATATATATATATATATTATCTTTCATAAAAAAATGTGATATCTAAACTAAAGTATTTTCAGGTTACATAAATACGTGTACACGTCTACTAGTATCGAACTGTTCACATCAACATCTCTCTGTCATGACTCACTCACATACATATACAGGTGTCTATGGTTCACTAGCTAATGAGATCAACACTCATCAATGCATATTAATCAACAGCACCAGTGCGAGATGTATGCAAGAATAAAACAAATTACCCGATTCTAGTAAGGGTTAGTTCAGACAACAATCCTTCCTCCTATTTGACAAGCATTTAGCCACAAATCGAAGTAAATTTAGGCTAAACTATAGGTTAGACCAGATAAGATACTTCGCAGTTTTGAACTCAACTAAAAACTAGATTTAAGAATAAAAAACTCACCAGTTTCGACGATTCAAAGCCTTCATGTTTATCTCCTTTCTGAAACAAACCAAAAGCAATTCAAAGTCTTCACCTTCGTAATTCCTTTCCCCATTTCTGAATCTCGAAACCAAATTCAAGCCTAGCCTTCATTAATTCTCTCAGTCTAGACCCACAAAAACAATTCAAGCACTTTGACGCTCGTAAAAAGGAGATGCTTAATTGAAATCAGAAGCGAAAGATGAAGGAAGACGTGGTTTTTTGGGAAGGCGAATTGAAATTAAAATTGAGAGGAGAGAAAAATGAAAATACACGAAAAGGGAAATCGATCGGTGATTAAATTTTAGGGATTTTTAGCGGCCGAAAAATTAGAAGTGGAGGGAAGTAAAATAATTTCGTGCTTGAATTTATCCCAGCGTTTCTCACATAAAACCACGTACTGACCTTTGTTTTCCACGACAGAGAGAAGAAAACGTTGTCTTCTGGTATTGTAGATAACCAATTTTCTTGTAGTGAACACTCGAATCAGAACTAAATCATTCACATATTAGTCAAATTAGAATACGAAATAACATGAGTGGTATGGGTGCAGTAATCTAAAGATGTATTATGGAAAATTCGCGAATGATTTTGGAAAAATGAAGTTATCATAAGCTCGTCCCACATCACACAATGCAAGCGCACATCAAATGGTCGAGTTTTGTCTTATGATAACCAAACATGCTTTCATATGTGAAAATCCTCTTTTAATACTATAATCAGTGCATAGTGTTGAAAACCATTTCGCAAATAAATATATTAATTTTAGCAAGCATAGTTGCTATGCCCACATACGTAGTTTACAAACATAATGAAAGGCTCGTATTGGTTGTTGGGTTCCAATATGATGGTTCCTGACACGAAAGATCATTCAAGAATACGGTGCAACCTCACCGTTCTTGGTTTTCATCCAGACTCGGACACCAAACACCAGGTAAATCACCGGTTAACATCCAGAAACGGACATCGAACATACCCTTTTTTCCCCAAGTTTCGAAGTAGATCTACCGCCGAAGCTTTCGAGTTACAATATATATATATACACACACACACACAAAACCTAACCGCCAGTTTACCATCAATCTGGTGTGTGAGGTTCGTCGAAATCATGATTTACACAATGCTATCACCACTAGCTCACTTCATAACTTGAGTATGCCACATTGTCAATTTACAACATGTCACTGATTTCTATCAATACATAACCTCTAAGCACGTAAAACTTAGAGACGGGAATAATTAATTGCCACAATCCGATATATATATTAATAGAAATTAGTGCTATGCAGTCAATTACAATGTTACACACGCAATCCATACAAGTCCGTTCTAGGTCTGAACGGAACAAAATCCGAAAATCCTCAAATATATTCAGACCTCATGCCACTTATAACCTCGTATTGAGTGATCAGCCCAATCGAGACATCAGCAGTCAATTCAAATAAATTCAACGATTCTTGGTCTTCATTTATCGATTTCCAAGTCTTTAGTTTCTTTATCACGTCGTATTATTACTTGGAATGGGTTTCGAATATATATTCGATCCCGGTCTTTCCAAGCAATAAGCGCATTTTTAAAACAATAGTCATGTCTCCAAATTTTCATATCAATATCAAGATTATTTAAACATCGATTTTTTTTAACTTGAATCAACGGTTTAAATCAAGAACAATTCCAATTTATGAAAAATTACAAATATTCAACTAACTTGAAGAAAGAAAAAAAATTGTTTATTATAAACAAAACCTTTTTATGAAAATATATATTAAAATAATTTGAGTAAAATAAAATAATTTGAATTAGTATATATACATATATTAAATATTTTACCAAAATAATTTTCTCTTTAATAATAAATAATATGACATAATTTATTTCAAAACTATAGATATACATATATTTAACTAATTTTTAAGCCGTAATTGTTCTTTCTTCAAATTTGAATAAATTAGCACAAACAAACATACACATCATAAACAGAATAACGGGGACAATTTACATTAACGATATCCATGCAGTAATCAGTACAAGGCACAAATCACAAACATTTCATCAAACAGTCAATATTATGTCATTTCACTAGTTAACAAATTTCAGGTTTTCAGACTAGCAATTAAATTTCGAATAAATAATTTAATGTCAATACTAAATTAACACTGCAATTTACTTGTATGTCAATTTAACCAAATATCAACAACCAATCACAACCAGATAATCAAATTTATTTCATAATTTAATTTAACTAATATGGAAATAATTCAGTTAATTATGAGTGAGAAATTCACTCACTTTGATTTATGAACACATTTGAACTCCAAAATAAGTCCTAAAATTTAACTGTCTCGGAATCAGCCCAAACCAGCGGCATAGCGAAGAGCTCGTCGATACTATTCCAACGGATCCAACCGTGCATCATTCTGAATTTGTATGGAAAAGTTATACGAGTTTAAACATACGAATTTGAAATTATATAAAATAAAATAAAACCTCACCAATATATATATATATATGTATTGCCACGTCATCCCTCTCTACCCTTCTTCTTCCTCACTCCAAATGCAAATGCCTGTACATGCCAACCCATTCATTCGTACATCTCAATCATTGACACAAGGCTACCGACCACCGTTTCACAAACTGACTTCGCCAACCTATTTCTCGCTACAAACTCTATCCGCCTGGCCCCATCATCCTATGCTCGCGCCACCCCAATGAAAACCGATCCTCCTGTCTCGAATGAAAAGTACTGTACAGGTTGCGAATTCAGTTTGCTCCAAAACGCTACAAACTTTGCTACACGATTTTTTTTCTACAACGAATTCAAATATGATCTTACATTTGCAAATAAACCTCTGTACTCACCCTAAATCTGAGCCCTAAATCGCGGCTTCAACGACACTCATCGTTGCATCATCATCGCAACCTCCGGGAAGACCATGCCTAGGAAGACCTTATTGATACCAGTTTAACGAATCAATTGATGTTTGAATTCATGGAGATTTGGATTTGATTAAATTTGTGGAAGATTTGGATGGGAAGCGACCATGAAATGGTTCAACAATCAGAAAAAAGAAAACGATAAGAGTGAAGTTAGGTTTTAGAAGGTAATGTTATTATATTGAGAAACTTTTTTTTTGATTTAGTATATGTAATATTATCTCAATGTTAATATAATAGATAAACATATAAAGCAATGTAAGGCTGGTTAACAAAGGATCAATAGTGGTCCGCTCAATTAATAATAGGAAACGAAGGATATTTTTATATTTATTCTTATTTACCAAGTTCAATTTTATGTTTCAAAATTTAAATAAATTAAGATAATTTCATACAAATATTTTTGAAGGTTATTAAGTGAGTAACGCAATAAATCCTTTATTTTTGATTTGATTCCAAATTTGATTACCTTCAATTTATTAGGTTTATATACATTTATTTTCTTAAATGGATTCATATTCAGTTAATGTATATTATCTAATATCCAATTGACTCATTTATTGTTCACTATATTTGTTTTCACCTCACAAATTAGATTCATTTCCATATTAGATCAATTTCAATTCATTTGTTATATTTTATTAATTTAATCCTTTCCAAATTTATTTATTCAATTTCATTAAAAAATAAATTCAAACTTGTCAATGACTATGCATATAAACGAAATCACAAGTTTATTTGGAACCAATACGAGTCACAATTGTCATAATATATTAAATTTCAATACTTAAACCATTATATTAAGTTTCCACCATAAATTCTTCAAAAATTAAATCACTAAAGTTTTAATTATAAATTCACTGAATCAATTTAATTCAAATAAATAAAAATCAAATTTCAATTCTCGAAAATTGCGATACAAACCAATTTATAATATATTTTTTCAATTCATACAGATAATTACATTTATTACCAGTAGACATTAATTGTACAAACAACAAATGTATATTACCGCCATATTCAATAAATTAAAATTTTCAACGTGTATGGAGTTCCAAAATTAGTTGATCCATTAAAATTTGTTAATCCAACATTAAACAAAGGTTATTAACATATATGGCCATTGGAATTCATTGTTTAACAAGTCAATTTAAGTTCATATGTTAACAATTCATGACATCAATCATTAAATTTTAATATCTAAAACAATTTTATTCAAAACCACATTAAATTTAATATTCTAAATTGCCGTAAAATCCTGGGATGTTACACTCTCTCCCACTTAAAACTTTTCATCCTCGAAAAGGTATAGTAAAAAAGTTATCAATTTATATATTTAATCATATAATTTCTTATTCAACCTAGAAACAATTATCTATACAAAAGTTTAATGTAGGTTTGAAAATTCGAATTTTCACAAAATTTCTACATAAAAAATTCTCGAATTTTTTTGGTAGAGTCTCCTTTGTACGGTTAGGTCCGAGAAACAGCAATATATATATATATAATTACAAATGTACATCTCATCTCAGTGATGAGGCATCCCAAACAATGGGGAAACAATATATACATTGAAATACGATATAAAATTCGATATTCATACCTTCTGTTTGCGTTATTAGCGATTTAGCTTATTTTTAAGCAAGCAAAATAATATTTTATGCGCCAGAAGCTCCAAAAGAAAGCAATTTCCTTCAATATCTACTAAAATACTCAACAACAAATGAACATACATATAAAAGAGATAAATAAATATATGTGTTTTACAATAAACATTCATGAATTGCGAATGCAACTAAAAGAACAAATAAAAAAAATCCAAATAATTATATTTATGCAAACAAGCACCATAACAAATTTTGAATGTCAATCTTTTATTTGTATGACCTCATTTGTTCATTCCATTCTTAAACAGTCCATATTTCATTTGTTATATTGCATTCTTATCCATTTCTAGATGTCAATATTTGGTTTATTATATCTATTACTTTCTATCATAGTTCAAATTGTTTACATTCACTCAATGACATTCATTTTATCAATAATTATATAAATTTACATTCAACTCATTTTACTTTTAAGTTGAGTCACTTTACTTGTATTACATATATGCTTATTCACTTCTAATTATTCTAAATCAATTCAATTGATTCGTTATTATTCTTCTTTTGTTAAATCCCATTTAACTTTTGATTTCTTTGCATCCATTTAAACCACATCCTTTATATTCAACATTAATTCTTATTAGATCATTCTATTAACTTCATCACTTAAGCCTAAGTTGATTATAGTTCAAATTCATAAAAGAAAATATTAATTAATTACCATCAATTCCATTTTATATTTCTTAAGTTAATCTATATTTCATCATTTCTCTTATTTATTACACAATTTCAACCTTTTCAATTTGATTCAAATTCACTATTTCACAATTCTAAGAGTTCCCACTTTAATTTTATTTCTCTTAGATTCTTTTCTTATTTCACAGTTCAAAAGTTTTATAAAATTTCATGTTTGTTCATTTCTTCAGCTATTCTGTAACTTAAGAATTTAATTTCGGGTTCATTTCCAAATCAACTTCAAAAATGTTATATATATTATATATTTTTATATAAAACCATATTATAAAAAATTTAAATGAAATCAGTTTTGCAAAACAAAGTATAAAAGTTCTAAGTGATCTCCCCCACTTAGTCTCTTGAAAATAAATGTCGATGATGCGTGCACTCATCACCGAAATCATTTTCCAAAGGCAAGAGGGAAGTATACACTTATTTCAAAAATTCATTTGAAAACAATTTTTATATGAAACAACTTTTAAAATATAAATATATTGTTTCAAACCATTTGCAAATCAATATTACAAAACCACCCAAAATTGAATTTCTCAAATTCATGTTTAACTTCTTCTTATTTCGTTACCAATTAATTTTCAATATTTCATTTTTCTTAAACCATTCAATAACCAATAGTTCTAATTATTGATTAATCAAATAATAAATGATGAAATTCTAATATTATCATCAACAAAAATCAAAATTCATAAATTTTCAAATAACTCTTCATAAATATAAAATATAATTCAAAACAGTATTACGTCAATAAGCCCTATTCGAGTGTTTAGAAATCCCTATCGATGTCTTGGCGTCCTAAGTACCGACCGGAATTCATAAATACTCAATGGAACAAACCAACACAATACAAAATAATTTTATATCAAAATTAAAAGTATGCTCTCTCATATACACTCAAACCCATTCTAAAGTAATACTACCCTATCTCTAATGAGTTAATCCCAAATAGAGCCAAGGTTTTCGCTAAACAAAAGTTCTGATACCAAATGTAACATCCGGGATTTTTGACCGTTCAAATCGACAATGATCCTCAATATCGACTTAAACAAATCAAAAATACAGATAGTTATTAGGATAATAAAAAAGAAAATGAAGAAAGAAGAAAAAAAATCATAAAATCTCTCAGCGGAAGGACAAAATATAATAAATAAATAATAGTTCATAAAGCTATTAAAACGTATGTTCGATTATACATTACAACAATTATCAGTGTTAACTATAATAATCATACTAATATTTGCAGCGGAAATAAATAATAATACTTCTGGCAAGCTCCATCTTCATCTTCAAAATGATGTCTTCGATAACTGAAACTTAAGCTGACCCGAGCGTATTGCATAAAAAGAAAATACAACAAACACTCGGATCAGAACTAAACCATTCACATATTAGTCAAATTAAAATACGAAATAACATGAGTGGTATGGGTGCAGTAATCTAAAGATGTATTATGTAAAATTCGCGAATGATTTTGGAAAAATGAAGTTATCATAAGCTCGTCCCACATCGCACAATGCAAGCGCACACCAAATGGGCAAATTTTGTCTTATGATAACCAAACATGCTTTCATACGTGAAAATTCTCTTTTAATACTATTATTAGTGCATAGTGTTTAAAACCATTTCGCAAATAAATATATTAATCTTAGCAAGCATAGTTATTATGCCCACATGCATAATTTACAGACAAAATAAAGGCTCGTATTGGTTGTTGGGTTCCAATATGATGGTTCCTGACATGAAAGATCAATCGGGAATAAGGTGCAACCTCACGGTTCATGGTTTTCATCCAGCCTCGGACACCAAACACCAGGTAAATCACCGGTTAACATCTAGATACGGACACAGAACATACCCTTTATTTTCCCCAGGTTTCGAAGTAGATCTACCACCGAAGCTTTCGAGTCTCAATAAAGATATATATATATATATACACACACACACACACACAACCTAACTGCCAGTTTACCATCAATCTGGAGTGTGAGGTCCGTCGAGGTCATGATTTACACAATGTTATCACCACTAGCTCACTTCATAACTTGAGTATGCCACATTGTCAATTTACAACATGTCACTGATTTTTATCAATACATAACCTCTAAGCATGTAAAACTTAGAGACGAGAATAATTAATTGGCACAATCCGATATATATATATATATATTAATAGAAATCAGTGCTACGCAGTCAATTACAATGTCGGACACACAATCCATACAAGTCTGTTCTGGGTCTGAACGGAACGAAATCCGAAAATCCTCAAATATATTCAGACCTCTTGCCACTTATAACCTCGTATTGAGTGGTCAGCCCAATCGAGACATCGACAGTCAATTCAAATAAATTCGACGATTGCTGGTCTTCATTTATCGATTTGCAAGTCTTTAGTTTTTTTGTCACGTCGTATTATTACTTGGAATGGGTTTCGAATATATATTCGATCTCGGTCTTTCCAAGCAATAAGCGCAATTTTAAAACAATAGTCATGTGTCCAAATTTTCATATCAAGATTATTTAAATATCGATTTTTTTAAAACTTGAATCAATGGTTTAAATCGTGAACAAATTCAATTTATGAAAAAATACAAATATTCAACTTACATGTAGAAAGAAAAAAAATTGATTAAAATAAAACCTTTTTATGAAAATATATATTAAAATAATTTGAGTAAAATAAAATAATTTGAATCAGTATATATACATATATTAAATATTTTACCAAAATAATTTTCTTTTTAATAATAAATAATATGACATAATTTATTTCAAGACTATAGATATACATATATTTGACTAATTTTTAAACCATAATTATTCTTTCTTCAAATTTGAATAAATTAGCACAGACAAACATACACATCATAAACTGAATAACAGGGACAATTTACATTAATGATATCCATGCAGTAATCAGTACAAGGCACACATCACAAACATTTCATGAAACAGTCAATATTATGTCGTTTCACTAGTTAACAAATTTCAGGTTTTCAGACTAGCAATTAAATTTCGAATAAATAATTTAATGTCAATTCTAAATTAACACTGCAATTTACTTGTATGTCAATTTAAGCAAATATCAACAACCAATCACAACCAGATAATCAAATTTATTTCATAATTTAATTTAACTAATATGGAAATAATTCAGTTAATTATGAGTGAGAAATTCACTCACTTTGAATTATGAACGCATTTGAAACCCAAAATAAGCCCCAAAATTTAACTGTCTCAGAATCAGCCCAAACCAGCGGCATCGCGAAGAGCTCGTCGATACTATTCCAACGGATCCAACCATGCGTCATTCTGAATTTGTATGGAAAAGTTATACGAGTTTAAACATACGAATTTGAAATTATATAAAATAAAATAAAATAAAACCTCACCAATATATATATATACATATATATATGTATTGCCACGTCATCCCTCTCTACCCTTCTTCTTCCTCACTCCAAATGCAAATGCCTGTACATGCCAACCCATTCATTCGTACATCTCAATCACTGACACAAGGCTAACAAACCGACTTCGCCTACCTATTTCTCGCTACAAACTCCATCCGCCTGGCACCATCATCCTATGCTTGCGCCACACCAATGAAAATCGATCCTCCTGTCTCAAATGAAAAGCACTGTACAGGTTGCGAATTCAGTTTGCTCCAAAACGCTATAAATTTTGCTACACAATTTTTTTTCTATAATGAATTCAAATATGATCTTACATTTGCAAATAAACCTCTGTACGCACCCTAAATCTAAGCCCTAAATCGTGGCTTCAACAACAGCCATTGTTGCATCATCATCACACCCTCCGGGAAGACCATGGCTGGGAAAATCTCATTGATACCAGTTTAACGAATCAATTGATGTTTGAATTCGTGGAGATTTGGATTTGATTAAATTTGTTGAAGATTTGAAGATTTAAAAGGGGCCATTGTTGTTTGACGGTTGATCGCTAGAATTTCCATTTGGAAATAGGATCATTGATTTTATTGATGTTCCTTTGATAGTTAAATCACCAACTATCAAAGTTTTTTTTGTTTATTTTGTACCTCCGTTGTCAATAGGGAGAGACCGGGATCAGATTTACTATCTGAAAACCACTCCATATAGGCATAAGCGTTACGATCAACTTGTGCTGAAGATGATTGAAGACGGAGTAAAGTGCAAGGGATGTTCTGTTAATCCTAGGTAGAAATTGCCGAAGATGGATTAATAGGATAGCGCCTTCGGTTTGTCCAGTCCCAGGACAACGTATATGGACAAATGTCTGGCGATGTGACATTCAAAGTAAAAGATGACAAGATGTTTTGAAAGGAAATCGTGACCTCAAGCCTCATCACCCGGGAAATGACAAAAATCGGGCAGGCAGCATGGCCATGTGGGTCATTCCCATTAGGGGTATTATCACCTGATCTAGAGAAATTTCAAATTGCTTCTTATTCTATTCGCTGATGTATGCTTTCGGTAATGGTTGCTGATCACAACCGTTTGTGATAATATGCTCGATACACTCAAGTTAAATGAGTGGTCAGCCATGTGTGGGCCTAGTTGCAAGACGTTCTTGTTGAACCCAGTGTATTCCCCTCTAGAGATACACTATCGGAAGGTGGTTCCATACCTTGTCATGTCGGAAATCCAATCGCCAATAAGCGCCCTGCGGTTTTTGATTTTATATTATATATGGAGTGTGAGAAGCAAGTGTTCCGCTAGATTTCTATTTATTTGATGTAGACACTATTATAATATAACTGGATTTGATATAAAATAATATTTTTGGTTATCGTAAGGTAAAAAACATCCGTGTTTATGTGTGGATCGGTCTTATGATTATCATTTCTTCCGAAAGGGTTTTGAAAGTTAAACAAATGAATGGAGTTTACTCACACCAGTCCCATGACTGACCCGTAGTTTATTTTGTTTGTTTTCCCTAAACTATTGGGTGCCCAAATTTGTACGAGCAGTCAAGTAGTCAGGATTTTACAGATTCACTTGGAGG
This sequence comes from Allium sativum, assembly GCA_030737875.1. Lineage (NCBI taxonomy): Eukaryota > Viridiplantae > Streptophyta > Magnoliopsida > Asparagales > Amaryllidaceae > Allium > Allium sativum. Next base: position 374,247,333 of record CM060909.1, on the reverse strand, counting down.
AGCTTGAAGCAGGAGGCTTCACCAGTTAGCTATAGACTATCATATTTTCCGCTATGTACTATGTTGTATCTGGAAACAGGTGTTTATAATTGTTCCAGGAATAACTGTTGTGCTCTGATGATGGTATGTATATACATTTACTGATTTGTATTTCAAAAGTTAAGTTATATAATATATTTTATTCGTTCCACTGTGTGACTTGTGTTCTTCGTTTTCTTCTATTCTAATTTTTCTTTCTTTCTATTTCTCATCCTCTAACTTCTTAACTGTAATGTCCCGAATTTCCGTACCCTTTGAGTTGACTACTTACACCACACATTCAACCCAAATTGCACAGAAATAAATTATATAATTTTATTTCTTATACTCTATTCTAATTTTACTGCAACCTTCTTCTTGGATAATATTTAATAATCTCCGTCTCTTGTTTAAATTAAGCAGTTTAGGATTGAATCCTTATAATTTATCTTGCCAAACCATTTTAATTCAAATTTGGGTTTCCGCTTCGATTCCCCTTTCCATAAACCTTCCATTTTCCTTTCATAAATCATTTCAAAGTATATAATTTTATTAACGCGTTTCCATAACTGCAATCACTTACTATACTTTTAAATAAAACCTGGTTTTAACATCTTCATTCAACTTGGATTTAATTATATAAAATTCGAAGAATGATTCCATTTAAACTTGCATATATATTGATATAAATATGCTTGAAAACCAATTTGACCATAATCATTTGCTTATTGGTTCCATTAACCGTCATTTGTTAAATTCCATGGTCATTACTTGATTATTATTAAAGAAATAATAATTAACTTCAATATTTTAAAACATGGTTTGCTCTATCATTAACAATTTCTATTAATAATCAAATATCATTTAAGCAGTTGACTTATAAAGTTTAACACAACTAACTATTTAACCCATTTTAATTGGTCTTTCCATTTAAATAAATAACATAATTGATTTAATTAATCCCATCTACTTTGATTATTACAAAATGAATAATAATCAATTCCAGTATAATCCTACTTTAATTGTTTCTTAAAAACACTTTATTCCAGTTATCAATTGTTAGATTAATTACTACTTACATGCTTTTATATCTTATTACATACAAATTTACTTTACAAACCATTTTATATATTTTTATAACTTAATTGCTAAATAAAATTTTCCTTTTTACAAAATTTAATTCAGAATAATCGATTTCAAAACTATCTTCAGTTATAAAATAAATTTTATAACTTCATTACTGTCGATTCACCTGACGGTAAATCCATATTCATAAACAATTTATTTATAGGCCATCTGCCGTCACTTACTCAACTAATACTGCTCATTGGTCAATACCAAACAACGTTGACTTTAGATTCAACAATCGATGATCAAATTAATCATCTAATCAAACTGGTTAAAAGTTCATATAATTGCAATATGAAAATGAACAATAAATTTAAGGAATCTAGTTGGATCCTCCAACCTGTTTTTCCCTGCATCCAAATATGTTAACTCAAATAAAATCATCTATTTCAAATAACAGATATAACAATCAACAATTCCAAAATAACAGCAATCCAACGTCCATGTTTCAGTTTAATACATTTATTTTATTATAAACGTAACCAGTGAGGTAAGTTACCTCCCTTGGAATAATCGTTAGAAATAACGATTAGGTTTAAATTAAATTAAACAAACATTTAATTTAATCAGTTCAGTCAACACATGTAATTATATTCAGCATCCATCAAACAACTAGCAACAATAACACATAAATAATTAAACCCGGCTTATATAAAATATAAGTGAGATAAAAACTGAGTGAGTTGAACTCACCTTGATTCGTTCAACGCTAAAACAGTTCGTTCTAATTAAATTAAACTGGCGTTTAATTTAAGTAAAAATTCTAATAGCTGTCAACTCTGTTCCAACCAGTTTCATCCGTTGTGCTCGTCGGTAGAGATCTGACGCCACTTGTTTTGTCCAATACCGTCGCTATACGACACGATTATAAATTAATTTGGAATTCATTATCAAATTAATGTTATTAAAACTTAAGTAAATATTTTGTTTACTAAATCCCGTATTACGTTAATTTCAAACTTCATCAGGCATACGTATTATAAACTAGGCACATTTGTTTTTATCCTTCATAGGTCACACATATGTATATTACAACTGTAGTACTTTAAAATCTGGTTTAGGCTCAATTGAAACATGGTTTAGGCAAAAATTCAACTTTGGTTTGCACATAAAATATGCTACGTTATAAAATTATTTATAAGTAAAAATGGGCATATTATAACTTACAGGAGGGCCACGTTAGCATTAGGCGAAAAGTACTACAGTTAGACTTAGGCACAATATACTAAGGTTAGGGACAACTAAGTCATAATATAAACTACTGATTAGGGGTTATTAAGTAGAATTAGACGTTAAAAATATCTGATTTGGCATACCCTAATTCAGTATATACGGTACACGAATTCAAACGGGTTGGCACACCATATCTAATCAGTAACGGTTATATACTTTATTATATACTGGAGTTAAAAATACTTAAATCGTGATTATGCACGTTATATTACTTTAACCGTGATTAAGTACTCTAATTAGGCACTACGTAGTTTAGTACTATTCATCACCACTTTTGTTTTCTGCTCTATTTCCTTTCTTCGTTCAGGCCACGAATCCTCCGCGTATTGTTTTCTTCACCAGGCTGCTTTAAACTTCCACCTCATCTTCCCAACGTGGACCACCCCTGGTCAGAACACCACCCGAGCTTCACCATTAAAGTGCGTCCATGCTGTCACCATGCTACTACAGCAAATGTCCGCCTCCATATGCACTGAGTGTCTCCACCGTTGCTCACCTAAACTTCCAGAAAAGAAAGGACACACCGCCACCTTACTACTCTTCTCCTATTCACTCCAACACTGCTTCCAGCGTTCCAAACATCTAGCCACTTCCTTTATTCTCCATATCGTCTTTGTCAACAACCTAAAACGCCACCAAATCTCCCGAACAAGATCGCGTCGGCCTGCTTCCATCCGATATTAACAGAAATTCGCCGACATGTTTTCATCACCGTACCCATGAAAAGCTTCACATAACTTCGTTTTAAATCCCAGGAATCTGATACTAGCGTTTAAAACACGACTAAAACTTAAATCTCCAGATTTTATGAATCTCCTTTAGTGCTGCTAAATATACCACGACCAAGACTAGGATGATCTGCTCCAATCTGCTGCGAGGCTGAAGAGAAGGCGCCCGTGATCGCCAGTTCGCGTATACTGACTTAATTATTACCTTTGTGTGGATTGTTTTTATATGTTTGTGATGGGAGTATGTTAATGGTTTGTTCTCTGAAGCAAAGAATGGGAGGGTATCACCGTATATATACACATGGGAAGAAGAGATAAACACAACGTTACATCAGTACATTCCATAGCCATGTGGTTATATCGATCTAGGGTTGCAGAATGAAACGACCCGAACTTTCCCGGTAAGGAAAGCACGGATTGAGCTGAGGACAAGGCACATCGGAACGCACACAGAAGAACATTTCATTGTTAATTACAACAATTCCATCAGAATACAAGAATATACAGAGTAATGAATAAATATTACACATTATAAAATATCAGAGATTACAATACATAGCAGCGGAAAATAATACAAAACACAACTGAAGGAGATATACGGATACAAAGCTTTCCGGATATCGTTCCAGCTGTAGCAGGACCCTGTGAATATAAATCTGCAAAACCAAAACTACTAGCTGACCGTATCAAAAATAACGGCACCCAGAGTTTAGGTTAAAACAATAAACTCCAGGTCAGTCATGTGACTGGTGTGAGAACTAAAATAGTTATTAATCTTTATTTTAAAGTTAGGTAAATCAACGGACCACGCCGTATAACACGGAAAGGGTTTCCTCCCAAGAATACCAGTGCATAAAACAATAGCGCAATGCTAAATAAAGAAAAATGAAGCTATTATAAGACCCAAGTCCCATCACACAATGCAACGCAAGCCGGAGGATAGGGTTTTTATCTTATAATAACCAAAGAATGCTTGATACGTTTAAAACAGATTATTTCTAAATCAGACTCCAACCATAAATTAGTAAGAGAACGATTCCCTAAGTACTAACCCCGAAGGCTGAAACCAACATCAGACCAATACCCAGGAAACCACTCATCTTAGCTCGTTTCCAGTTAGTTTCTAATTTTATATACAATCATAAATATCAATCATAGACGACATGAATGTCCCATACCACTATGTCGCCAAATATAGGTTTACAATTAAAACCGCAAAGTCACGTATTGGAAGTTGGATTATCATTTATGATATGAACCGAGGCTAGGGATCGTCCTCACCGATTCGAGACGCTCTAGCCCGTGTCTCGGGATCAGAGCTCGAGTGACCCTAGGAGCGACAGGGCCGGTCCACACGGAGTGGATTAAAATGCCTGAACATGCGTTTCCCCGCCCTTTGGGGCGTAAATGAGCCAATGAATGGCTCCATCGGTTCGAGAACGACCGATAAATCTGAGGCACCTCCAATTCCAACAACCACATGAGTCAAACTCGTCAGCCAGTTCAAGCACTGACGCCACTCCTAACTAGAAAGAAACGCATGCCCTCCATGAGGTCCTTCTCCCGTTTTTGGTTCACGTCGGGTGTGAAACTCGCGAATTAAACGTTACACAAAGCTACGCCACAAAGGCCTTGCTTTGATCATCACCACAAGACTTTGCTTTTCAACAGAAGCCATGATCATTTGCATCTCAGCATGCCACATAGGCAATTCACGCTATCCAACCGATATCAATCACATAGAATGAAATTCGATGTCAGACACACAGTCCATACAAGTCCGTTCTGGGTCTGAACGAAACCGGAGGCACCACGTACCTCGCCTATCCATCGATCTCCAAATACGTCTGGATGATCAACAACTGATTCCCTCCTCTTGGATGTACAGCCCAATCAAGATCATCAGTAATTATCCAAACGATGTGAAGACCTCTGGTCTTCGACCACCATCTTCATCTTCGACTTATCGTCGTATCAGTTATTCAGGATGGGATAAACCCGGGCTTTCTGGATAACTCGCGTATATAATAAACAAGTGTTACACAAACACAACATATGCCTCGTTCCAGTTCATCAGTCACTAACCGTAAATTAGCAAGAATAATTCCCCAAATATTAACCCCGAAGGCCGAAACCAACATCAGATCAATACCCAGGAAACCATTCTTCTTAGCTAACCTACAGTTAGTTTCTAAATTTCACAATCATAGGGAAAGGTTCCCATTAATTTTATCAAAGATAAATTCTTTTAAATTTATTCTTTAATCTTCCTTTGAATATCATTTCAAACCAAATTATGGTTTATCCAAACTAGTCGGGATTAACGAACCTTACCGAAGTGATCAATTGTTAAATTTCCCAACCCCAACCTATTCATCCCATGAAGTAAAACTGGTAATACTTCATATCTAACACCACAGTGTTATCGGTAAATTCAATTACCATTTCACGTTCAAATCTAATTAATGATTTAACTATCGCCTGGAGCAAAACTGGTGGTACTCCATTCTCGATCATTTATTGAATTTGATAATTTTAATTATCAAATTCACTTTTCAATCTAATTAAAGATTCATTAAAACTCTAATTCAGTTTTAATCTTTAACTGGGTTAAAGAACCAATGTCATTTAAAACACGGTTCACAATAAACCCAAGATCGCATTTCATTTCCACCAGCCTTTAACCGTAAATTAGCAAGTGAACAATTCCCTAAGTAATAACCCCGAAGGCCGAAACCAACATCAGATCAATACCCAAGAAACGATTCAACTTAAGTAATCTTTAGTTAATTTATGATTTTCTTAACTCCATTGGGTCTAAGAACAATATTATTAAAGATACCGTTCACGACAACCCAAAATCACATTCCATTAATTGTTGGGTTAAAGAACAAATGTTATTTAAAACACCGTTCACGATAAACCCAAAAATCAATTCTAATTCAATTCCAATTAAATATTATTTAATTGGTACACTTCATTAAATCTAAATAAAAAGATTTAATCTTTTTCTCAACTGGGTTTAAGAACAGTGTTAATGAAGACACCATTCATGACAAACCCAAATCCCATTTGATATTAAATACAAGGCTCTGAATAGAAAATATATCGGCTTATATTCAATATAAAATTCTACGGCCAACAAATATCGTATTGGAAATAACGATATAAATATATCTTTCAAATTTCCATAACAATATCTGTATAATCACAAAATCCCACATCGAAATATTCCGAAGATAATTTTGATTCAAATCCACTTCCAATCATATATTGGAAATTCTGATTATTTTTAAAACCATTTCAAATTCAATTTATTTATTTTAAAAATAAATGGATTTTAATTCTAGTTCAAAACTAGATCATTTTGATAAAAATACATTTTTATCTTTTCAAATATGGAGTTTTTCACCCCAAATCTTTCTAAATCGTTTCTTATGATTTTACATTAATTATTAATATTTTTAATAAATTTATCAAGGCCCGTACAGTCGATTTCCATCAACGGTCATCGAACTGCACTTACAGCGACCTTTTCCAAATTTGATTTGGACATAATTCCAAATCCAACCATTAGATTTCTAATTTCTTATCTTCGTTAGAATGCTCTTTTCGATACGAACCCAACGGTTCCGATTTTAGGAGAATCCGACGGTCGGATCTCCCGTAATGTCCGTTCGAAGTCAATGGTCGAAATTCACGAACTGTCGCAGCGTGGCGCGTTCTATTCAGGCCATTATATTATATATATATATAATATATATTTCGTCGATTTCCTTTTAAAACGTATTTTATAAATCGTTTTAAATTCGTTTTCAAAAAGATTTCAACTTCATTTTCAAATCAAAATTGAATATTCCAATATAAATTCGTTTTAAATTCATTTCAAATCGATTTCAATTCAATTTCAATTCATTTTAAATTCAATTCAAAATGATTTCAATTCTGTTTCAATTTAATTCGAATTTCAATTCATTTCAATTTAAGTCGAATTTCAATTCTTTTCAATTTAATTCGAATTTCAATTCAAGTCAATTTAATTCGAATTTCAATTCAATTCAAAATATCAGATTTTGAAATCACTTTCGATGATCATTATAAAATGAATAAAATCGATATAAATATCGTTCACGTCAAAATGGCGTAAATCTAATCAACTCGGCTTCATATATTTCTATTTTCAAATATTCTATTTCAAATATTTCTTTTCAAATATTTCTATTTCAAATATTTCTATTCAAATATTTCTATTTTAAAACTGGAATGAGGCCCAATCAGTTACCATATAATGTTAATTATATGGATTTTCTACAACACACATATAAAATAACAACGATAAATAATCAGCCATCATCCAGAGTGCGTTCTACACTGTATAAGCATCAAATATAAATATTTAACGCTTATAACAGCCTGTCAATCAATCGATCGACATACAGCTAATTATTGGGACTAGTGTATGTCATATATCATCCCAATACTGAGACGACCCGATTTCCCGTTCAGACGGAAACAAGGGTTATCTTTGGAATATAACACAGAAACATATAATAGCAGAACAGAATTAAATAAATACACCAGATATGAACAACAAAATGTACTGGATAAAATTAATCATCAGAGTTACACAGTATACAGGATCTTACTTAGTACAAATACAGTTCAGCTATACATAAATGTCTACAGCGGAAATAAACAAAATATGTACAATAGGAGCTGAACAGCATAAAAAGAAATAAATGATAGAATCCATCTTCAGCTCCAGCTATCCAGAAAAAGGAACCAGCTAAACCTGAATACAAGGCTGCCCGTGTAGAAAAAGGGGCACCCGAGTTTGAAAGTGAAACAAACTACGAGTCAGTCATGGGACTGGTATGAGAAATCTACTCAACACATATATAATTTGGCAAATCACAGGACCACGCCACTTTCGTGGAACGGGTTTACTCCATTGGATTGCCAGTGCTTTAAAACAAATCTTTCTTTTAAACATCGCTATGCTTTTTATAAAAATGAAGCCGTTATAAGACTCAGTTCCCATCACACAATGCAACGCAAACCGGAGGATAGAGTTTTACCTTATAACGGCCAAAATATGATTGATACGAATAAAACAAAGGGCATTTGATATTATTGCTAGTGTTAATATGTTTTGAAAACAATTTCAAATCATAACTATCAATCATATACGGCATTAATGCCCCATACCACTATGTCGCCATATATAGGTATACAATCAAAACCGCACGATGTCGTATTTGGAAATTGGATTTCCGTCATGAACCAAGGAAAAAGATAGTCCTTACCGAATTCGAGACGCTCTAGCCCGCCCCTCAGGCAAGCGCGCAGGCAAGCCTTGGATCGTCAGGGCCGGTCCACCGATGTGGATTATTATGCCTGAACAATACGTTTCCCCCGCCCTTTGGGGCGTCAACGAGCCAACGAATGACTCCATCGAACCCGGATCGTCCGATCAAACCGAGGCGCCTCGCAACAGCAACAACCACATAGGTGAAAAGTATATAAATGTCAGGGCTGGTAGGTCACTGACACCACCCTAGCTAGAAAGAAACGCATGCCCTCCCTGAGGTCCTTCTCCCGTTTTAGGTTCATACCGGGGTGTGAGGCTCGCGAGTTCACGTTATACACAAAGCTACGCCACATAGGCGGTGCTTTGATCATCACCACAAGACTTTGCTTTTCAACAGAAGCCCTGATCACTGCATCTTAGCATGCCACACAGGCAATTCACGCCATGCGATTGATGTCCATCGATATACAACCTCTGAGCTCGTACGTCTCAGAGAAGGGCGTTAAGCAAAAGAATAAATTCTCCGCCGCCAAACAGATGTATATTTAACAGAGATCAATCAACACAGAATAAAATCCAATGTCGGACACACAGTCCATTTACAAGTCCGTTCTGGGTCTGAACGAAACCGGAGGCACTAAATACCTCGCAAACCCATCGATCACCACGTACGTCTGGACGATCACCACTCATTATCCATATTTCGGGATGCCTCCCAATCAGGACCTCGGTTACCATCCAAACGAGGTGAAGATCTCCGGTCTTCGACCATCGTCTTCATCTTCGACTTTCAATCGTCGGTCAATTATTTGAAATGAGAATTAACTCGGCCTTTTCAAATAATTCACGTATATTTAGAATTTCAATTCGATTTATTTCAATGGTTAAATTATTCGACAACACCAATATTGTTCTTAAATGTAATTTTCACACCAAACACATTCAACCATCAAAAGCCACATAAATCAAGCAAATTCAGTTTATTTCCATTCCATATCGCTTATGATATTTTATAACTATTTATCGCTATTTTTATTTATTTTAAAATAGCCATTTTATTCAAAACGACGCTTCGGGCCATAAAGCGGCCGTGGCGCTGTTTTTCTTCAGATTTGATTTACACATATCTGAAAATCTAACCGTTGGATCTTCACAAAGTTTACATAATTAGAAAGGTCTTTTCAAAACGAATCCAACGGTTCCAGTTTCGGGAAAATCCGACGGTCGGATCTCCCGGTACAATCGTTTGAATTTTCGATTTCAAATTACGAACTGCAGCGTCGTTATTCGATTAAATATATAATTATATTTATATATATATAAATATAATCGCTTCTGGCGCTGTTTTTCATCAATTTTGATTTAAACATTCCAGACAATCCCACCGTTGGATTTTTACAAGGTTGGTGCCGTTGGAAAGATTATATCAAGGCGAACCCGACGGTTGAGGTTTCGGGAAAATCCAATGGTCGGATTTCCCGCACTAGTTGTTTGAAATCACGGTTTCAAAATACGAACTGCACGGCTTCGTTTCGTTTTAATTTTATTTATATTTATATATTTATATAAATATAGTTCATTCAATGATTTCCATATCGTTTTCACTTCAAATATTTTTCTAACACCTTAAAATTTTGGAAAATTTCGCCATAACCTCCCCTGCACCGGGAGCATCGGGAAATCGCAAATAGCGTTCCCGGTCCTTCTAATCTCAAAAAGAAAAAAGAAAAAGCCAAGCGGCTAGCCAACAGGCTCATAAAATCATCACCCAAACAAAACAGTAAACGTGTACCTATTTGTCGGGCACAAAATTTTATTCCTCTTCTCTAGCCCCTTTGCTATAACCTGTTCAATGAATATGCATGTACATATATATACAGTTCTTATCCTTTATCATTTTCTATTCAACTTCATATTTGATTTCTATTTGGTTTAAAAACACCATTCATTCTAATGTTACATAAATAGGTGCGAATCATTTCATTAGCTAATTAATGAATATTTCAACTCATATATGTTTATTTTGAACAAGTGGCTATTTTTAACACTTCACATTTCAACGATTTATGCATACAATAAAAATGTGATTTTTATTGTAAAACAATCCATTTCAAAACACTATTTTTCTATATAGTTCAAGTTGGTGATAAAAAAAAATGTGATTTTTATTATCAAACAATTTATTTCAAAATATGAATACCATTCAACACATGAATTTCTAATCAACGAATGAATATCAATTCAACACATGAATGTTTTCTATTCAATGAATAAATATAGTTTAAGCATATGAAAATAATTCAAACACACGAATATTATTCAAAATTTCGGCAGCATAACGACAGGGTAGTTAAACCGGGACCGTCCCTAGTACGGCTCCTCGCTCTACCTTAAAACCTCGCGGTTTTTGACAATGGGGATCATGCATCTAGTTCGCACGCAGGCGGCATGTATATATTTATTTCATTTCCACAAACTAATCCTATGTGGTTTCAACCAAATATTTCTCAACCACAAATGGGTATTTTTCAACCACAATCAACCAATATCAATCACAAACAATCCCAAACAATCATTCGCTATCAATCAAATTTTCACAACAATTTCAACCAATAAATATCGTCCATGGTTTTGTGGACGAGGGGCGTATATATATATATATATTTATATAGCTATTCACTTTTATTTCAACACATATATATATATTTAAATCAGAAATCTCACCGAATAGCTAATTCAATCCCACGACTCTTCTTTGCATAAAATCTTCGCCAATCTCTCTTTTTGTCGCTTTGTTGCCCGTATTCTCTACATATGTAAAAATCGAATTTTTACTATGTTATTCAATATATATTAATCGAATTTCAAAAATATAGATTCCGCCTTTTCAAAAATAAAGATTATATTTTTAATATTCCTATGATGTAAAGATTATATTTTTATTGTTTTAAAAATATAAAAATCATATCTTACTTTTTCTACTTAATAAAAATTCCGTCTTTTCTATTTTAAAAATATGATCTTTTCTATTCTAAAAAAAATCTGATCTTTTTAAAGTTCTAATCTTTTTCTTTTAAAAGTTCAAATCTTTTTCTTTTAAAAGATTAAACCTTTTTCTATTTAAAGTTTTTAAAATCAAATCAGTTTTAAAGTTCAAATCTTTTTTTCTATTTTATATCTTAAAATAAAATCAGGTTTTAAATTCTTTTCTTTTTAAAGTTTAAATTAAAAATCAGTTTTTTTTAAATCTGTTAAAAATCAGTTTTAAACCCCTTTTAAAACCAGTATTTAAACCCTAAAAAAAAAATCAGTTTTAAAATCATTTTAAAATCAGTTTTTAAATCATTAAAAATAAAATAGCAAAACAAAAAAACTTACAGAGGGGGGGGGTTTCCGCGGATCGTCGGAGGGAAGGCGGCTCGAGGGTGGCGCTCGGGGTTTGCCGGTGGTGGCAGGCGGTGGGGTTTGGGGTCTTTGCGAATCGGACTGGGGGGCTAATCGGGTGTCGCGATGCTTCGAGGGGGACGGGGTCTTCGGGGGTTTCGTCACTGGGAGGAGGAGGCTGGACGGAGGGGGGCGATGTCTTCGTCGGCGGCGTTCGCTCGAGGGGGGGCTGGCGATAGCGTCGCGATGGCTTTAGGGTTCTTTTTTTTTCCGCTTAATGAATCGGGGGGGGGGGGCAGGAAGAAAGATAAAGGGAGGGAAAATAGATTTTTTTTATTTTTATTTTATTATTTAATTATTTAATTTTGCAAATAGGTTGACTTTTACATATGACCTCTAAACGAGGCCCACCGCCTGTCGTCCATAGCGTTTAACCCCCATTCCGAACACAATGGGATATGTATCGCAAGCTGATTTGATCGTTACAATCAGTTTCCGTTGAATTTACATTTAAATCACTATATTGAATTTTAAACGTACATTTCAAATTACCGGGGTCACATACTAACTAGAAAAATTCCAGAAAAATATTTTCTAGCTTCGTATTGACGATACGGTCCTAACAAAACTAGTTTCGTCGAATTCTGAGACCGTTTGAAAAATGGCCAATTCCCAGTCGATTAAAATCAACTGAAACCGGTCAAACGTGTTTTCTTTTGCCACGCTCACATATTGATTCGAAAAATTATGAAATTTGAAACCTAGCAATAACTTGACACTGCGGATCCAACAAAAGTGGTTTCGTCGAAATCCGAGGTCATTTGCAAAATGTCCATCTTTAAGGGCCTGAATTCCATAGCGACTATTCAGAATTTTCAACTGGACATATCTTTTGATTCCCGCTATCAAATTTCGATTGGTCAGATTCGTTGGAAAGATATCATCAATTAGATCCTAATGTTTTTGGTTTCACTAAAATCCGGATTGTTTTGCACCCGGTATATTCAATTGAAGTTTGAAATCGAATTATCGAATTACCGCGCTATTTTCAATTCTATATATAATTATAATTAATTATATTCGTTTTCAAATGTCGATTCAAACTCAGTTTTCGTCGCCATTATTTAAAATATTTATTTTAAATATTTAAAATCCATTATTTTAGCCAATTTAAAAATTTTAAATTGGTTCAGATTTTCTGGGTCGTTACAATCTCCCCCACTTAAAACTTTTCGTCCCCGAAAAGGAATAAAGTCGAAAGTGGTTTGATAAATCTACGATCACACAACACAACAACCAATCCAATTGTTTTTAACCTTCAAAAATATACTAATCTTTTTTTTATACTCCTTTTCAAAATCATTCAGCCTATAGAATTTAAAAGTGCACATCCATGAAAAGAAAATTACAACAGATTAGAGAATTAAATGGTAATGCAAAGTAGGGTAAATGTACCTTGCACCAGAGTCAATCAGAGATATCTACTCGGCATCTAGGATAAGCTTTCTGAATGCTCTCCTCAGTTTCCCAAGTACAATCTCGCGGATCTCCACTCCATTGCACTTTGACTAAGCGAACCTTCTTGTTCCTCAGTTCTTTGGTTTCTTTGCCGATAATCTTTAGCGGCTCTCGCCTCACAGCTAATTCTGGGGTTATTTCAATATCCTGCTGAGCTGCTTCTTCCACGATCAAGTCTGGATCATGAACATGCTTTCGAAGTTGAGATATATGAAATACATCATGCACTCCAGGCAACCAGTCAGGCAGTTTGACCCTATAAGCGAGAGTCCCAATCCGTTCCAGAATAGGAAACGGACCAATGAATTTGGGTGCTAACTTTCCAGTTTTACCGAACCGGATAACTCCTCTCATCGGCGATACTTTCAAATATACATAGTCGCCAACTTCAAAGGATATATCTCTTCTTCTTCTATCGGCATAGCTCTTTTGTCGGCTTTGAGCGGCGAGTAATCGCTTTTTAATAAAATCGACTTTGTCGGCCGCTTCTCGAATCATATCAGGACCCAACACAAGTCTATTTCCAGGCTCGACCCAACAAGCAGGAGATCGGCACGGTCTACCATACAATGCTTCGAATGGCGACATTGTCAGACTCGCCTGGTAGCTGTTGTTATAAGAGAATTCAGCCAAATGCAGATTGTCTTCCCATGATCCACCGAAATCTATAACACAAGCCCACAATAGATCTTCTAAAATGCGATTCACCCTCTCAGTCTGACCGTCTGACTGAGGATGATAAGCGGTGCTCAAGTTTAACTTCGTTCCCAGCTCGACTTGAAATGCTTCCCAGAATTTGCTAGTGAAGATTGTATCTCTATCACTGACTATACTGAGCGGCACTCCATGTAGTCTAACTATTTCTCTGAAGTATATATGCGCCAGACTCTGAGCAGTTCTGTTTGATTTGACAGGTATGAAATGGGCGGTCTTCGTGAAACGATCTACGATCACCCAAATACTGTCATTTCCTTTTCTGGTTCTGGGCAGACCATCAATGAAATCCATAGAAATATGTTCCCACTTCCAGCTAGGAACTTCTAGCGGTTGTAATAATCCAGCCAATTTCTGTTGGTCGCTCTTGACTAGTTGGCAAGTAGGGCATCGACTAACATATATTGAGATGTCTCTTTTTAACGACTTCCACCAGAATGTGCGTTTGATATCGTTATACATTTTATTCACACCTGGATGGATACTGAGCTTAGATTTGTGGCATTCATCAAGCACATCCCTTCTGGGTTCAGGAATTTCTGGAACGCAAATTCGTCCTTCTAACCTCAGAATCCCTTCGCTGTCTAACTGGAAATCCGAAGCATTGCCTTCACGAATTCGCTGACTTATTCCTTTGATAAATTGGTCGTCTTCTTGGAGAGCCGATATCTTATCAATCAACGAAGTCGCAATGATGAAACTGGCGATCATTTCATTCTTTCGGCTTAACGCATCGGCCACGACATTGGCTTTCCCTGGAGTATATATAATTTCAAAGTCATATGCTGCAAGAAACTCCAGCCAACGCTGCTGCCTCAAATTTAAATCCTTCTGAGTGAACAGATACTTTAATGACTGGTGGTCTGTAAACAGTTCAAATCTCTCACCCAGAAGATAGTGTCTCCAGATTTTCAGAGAGAATATGATAGCCAATAACTCAAGATCATGAGTTACATAGTTTTTCTCGTGCGGCTTCAGTTGACGGCTAGCATAGGCAATCACTTGACCCCTTTGCATTAACACTGCACCAAGGCCTTCTCTAGAAACATCAGTCCAGACTTTTAGATCTTGGTTGCCATCTATGATGGTTAACACTGGAGCTGTCGTTAATCTTAACTTTAGCTCCTCAAAAGCCTCCTCACTCTCTTGAGTCCATTTGAATTTAGAATGCTTCTTTGTAAGCTTCGTTAAGTGACCAGATATCTTCGAAAAGTCTTTAACGAACTTTCGGTAATAGCTAGCCAATCCGAGAAAACTGCGGACTTCAGTGGGAGTACTAGGCTGTTACCAGTTCTGAATAGCTGTGATTTTACTTGGATCCACATCGATTCCTTCTTTTGATACGACGTGGCCCAGAAATTTTACTTCATCTTGCCAGAATATACACTTGGAAAATTTTGCTTTCAATACATTTCTCCTGAGGATTTCTAACACTTGTTCCAAATGTTTTTCATGCTCGGCCTTTGATTTAGAGAAGATTAGAATATCATCAATAAAAACCAGAACAAATTTATTCAATACTCCCCTAAATACTCGGTTCATTAGATCGACGAAGTAAGCGGGAGC
Organism: Allium sativum; assembly: GCA_030737875.1. Taxonomy (NCBI): domain Eukaryota; kingdom Viridiplantae; phylum Streptophyta; class Magnoliopsida; order Asparagales; family Amaryllidaceae; genus Allium; species Allium sativum. The sequence goes on along the minus strand of CM060909.1, from coordinate 374,231,733 downwards.
GTTACATAAGCCGAACGGCATTACTAACCACTCGTAGAATAAGTCGGGACCTTTGAACGCTGTCATTGGAACACACTCTTCGGCAATTCGAAGTTGATGGAATCCTGTAGCTAGGTCCATTCTTGAGAATACTTGTGCTCCATTTAATCGGTCCAACAAATCATCAATCCGCGGCAATGGATATTTGTTCTTTATTGTCTGCTTGTTCAGATCACGATAATCCACACATAGTCGTAGAGTACCATCAGATTTTGGGACAAATACCACTGCTGCACCCCAATCAGAGAAACTAGGTCTTATCAGTCCTTTCCATACTAGCTGTCATGTTTGATTGTCTAATTCCTCCTTCTCTTTCAAGGACATTCTTCGAATAGCGTGAACTACCGGCCTTGCATTCGGAATTAAAGCAATTTTGAAATCTATTTCTCTCTGCGGAGGTAAGCGAATGACTTCCTCAAACACATCCGCATAGTTTTTGACGACAGGAATGTCGTTGATGAGGTCAGGAATGTTCTCTGTGATTTCAGGGACATTTTCTATTTGGGCTGGAGAAACATTCAAAGCTGCCCAGAAGTCTTTTCTATTAGCATTTTGACCTTCACAGGAAATGGTTATATAATCACCTGATTTAATCTTCGCCCTTACGACTCTGTCGGCGCATTTGACTTCAGCTTCATATTTGGTCAACCAGTCTAACCCCAAGATAAGATCAAACTCTTTGAAATTCATGACGGCTGCGATGGTAGGGAACCTATAACGAGAGAAAGAAACTGGGACTCCATAAACCCAACTGAGATCAATGGAACCCCCAACCGGATTCTGGACAGTCATTGGTTCTTTGAGCTTTTTCAAATTCAAATCCAGTTTCTTAGCTGCATCTTTGGCAATGAAACTTCGCGACGCGCCTGTGTCAAACAGTACTTTGACTGGAATGTTTTTGACAGTAAGCGTGCCTTCTAAAACATCGGGCCGTTCCTGAGCAGACGAAGATGCAGGTACTTCTACCATTTCATTCACTTGTACTACTTCAGATTTCTGAGATAGCGGGCAGTTTTTCGCAATATGCCCAGTCTGATGGCACTTATGGCATCCTCGGCCTTCAAGAACCTTCTTTCTAGGTCCAAATCCACTCTTCCCTCGTTTGTTTACCGATTTACATTTTCTGGACAAATGCCCCTTCTGATTGCAGTTCTTGCATATGGCAGTCGTGGCAGGTTCTTTTTCAGATCTAGCCCTTTTTCGATTTACTTCAGGCTCCTTACCGACTTCAGACATTGTACTGGCCTCAGGACGATCAGTTTCAGACTCAATTTTATTACTAGAGCTAGCTTCCTCTTCGTACTGTAGCATACCTTTCTTGTCTAGATCTTCGTACTGATAAGCCATATAAATCATTTCTGAAAAAGGAAGCTTCACATGCCCCAATACTTTATTCTGGTATTTCCTTTGAAGCCCGTGAATAAACCTCATATTTTTCCTCTTCGGATTTTGAATTAGATTAGGAGCAAAGTGAGAAAGTTCATTAAATTTCTTATGATATTCGGGAATGGTCATATCACCTTGTATCAAATAAGAAAATTCCTCACATAATCTCTCGGTTGCTTCGGGAGGAGTAAATCTTTCTAAGAAAATCACTTTGAATCTGTCCCAGGTGATATCACCTTCTAGATTATCTTCGATAACTGAATCCCACCAGAATAAAGCTTCATCTTTGAGAGCCCAGGAGGCCAGTAATCTTTTCTGGTCATCCCTCAGCTTTAATGCTTCGAAGATTTTCTCAGCTGAACGAATCCAAGCTTGTGTCTTCATAATAGATTCTTCACCAGTAAAGGGTTTTCCACCCAGATTTCTGTATTTCATGAATAGAGCTTCTATATCCGGGTCAGTATTACTTCTTCTATTTCTGGCACTCATTTTCTAGTTCTTCTGCAAATAGCAGATCAAGTGTCAGGTCACAGAAAAGATATTTCAAAATATAGAGACAAATACTTCATATGTAAATGTGTCTATCAAGGTGTAATTTCATTCTGCTTTACTCATACTAGGATATTACTGATCCTATCTGTATTGAGTTGCCCGTCCTAGAACACTACTGGTTCTATTTCTGACGAGTTCGTTCACATGTTATATTCCAGAACTAAGCTTAACCAAAGCTCTGATACCACGTTGAGACGACCCGATTTCCCGTTCAGACGGAAACAAGGGTTATCTTTGGAATATAACACAGAAACATATAATAGCAGAACAGAATTAAATAAATACACCAGATATGAACAACAAAATGTACTGGATAAAATTAATCATCAGAGTTACACAGTATACAGGATCTTACTTAGTACAAATACAGTTCAGCTATACATAAATGTCTACAGCGGAAATAAAAAAATATGTACAATAGGAGCTGAACAGCATAAAAAGAAATAAATGATAGAATCCATCTTCAGCTCCAGCTATCCAGAAAAAGGAACCAGCTAAACCTGAATACAAGGCTGCCCGTGTAGAAAAAGGGGCACCCGAGTTTGAAAGTGAAACAAACTACGAGTCAGTCATGGGACTGGTATGAGAAATCTACTCAACACATATATAATTTGGCAAATCACAGGACCACGCCACTTTCGTGGAACGGGTTTACTCCATTGGATTGCCAGTGCTTTAAAACAAATCTTTCTTTTAAACATCGCTATGCTTTTTATAAAAATGAAGCCGTTATAAGACTTAGTTCCCATCACACAATGCAACGCAAACCGGAGGATAGAGTTTTACCTTATAACGGCCAAAATATGATTGATACGAATAAAACAAAGGGCATTTGATATTATTGCTAGTGTTAATATGTTTTGAAAACAATTTCAAATCATAACTATCAATCATAGACGACATTAATGCCCCATACCACTATGTCGCCATATATAGGTATACAATCAAAACCGCACGATGTCGTATTTGGAAATTGGATTTCCGTCATGAACCAAGGCAAAAGATAGTCCTTACCGAATTCGAGACGCTCTAGCCCGCCCCTCAGGCAAGCGCGCAGGCAAGCCTTGGATCGTCAGGGCTGGTCCACCGATGTGGATTATTATGCCTGAACAATACGTTTCCCCACCCTTTGGGGCGTCAACGAGCCAACGAATGACTCCATCGGACCCGGATCGTCCGATCAAACCGAGGCGCCTCGCAACAGCAACAACCACATAGGTGAAAAGTATATAAATGTCAGGGCTGGTAGGTCAGTGACACCACCCTAGCTAGAAAGAAACGCATGCCCTCCCTGAGGTCCTTCTCCCGTTTTAGGTTCATACCGGGGTGTGAGGCTCGCGAGTTCACGTTATACACAAAGCTACGCCACATAGGCGGTGCTTTGATCATCACCACAAGACTTTGCTTTTCAACAGAAGCCCTGATCACTGCATCTTAGCATGCCACACAGGCAATTCACGCCATGCGATTGATGTCCATCGATATACAACCTCTGAGCTCGTACGTCTCAGAGAAGGGCGTTAAGCAAAAGAATAAATTCTCCGCCGCCAAACAGATGTATATTTAACAGAGATCAATCAACACAGAATAAAATCCAATGTCGGACACACAGTCCATTTACAAGTCCGTTCTGGGTCTGAACGAAACCGGAGGCACTAAATACCTCGCAAACCCATCGATCACCACGTACGTCTGGACGATCACCACTCATTATCCATATTTCGGGATGCCTCCCAATCAGGACCTCGGTTACCATCCAAACGAGGTGAAGATCTCCGGTCTTCGACCATCGTCTTCATCTTCGACTTTCAATCGTCGGTCAATTATTTGAAATGAGAATTAACTCGGCCTTTTCAAATAATTCACGTATATTTAGAATTTCAATTCGATTTATTTCAATGGTTAAATTATTCGACAACACCAATATTGTTCTTAAATGTAATTTTCACACCAAACACATTCAACCATCAAAAGCCACATAAATCAAGCAAATTCAGTTTCTTTCCATTCCATATCGCTTATGATATTTTATAACTATTTATCGCTATTTTTATTTATTTTAAAATAGCCATTTTATTCAAAACGACGCTTCGGGCCATAAAGCGGCCGTGGCGCTGTTTTTCTTCAGATTTGGTTTACACATATCTAAAAATCTAACCGTTGGATCTTCACAAAGTTTACATCATTAGAAAGGTCTTTTCAAAACGAATCCAACGGTTCCAGTTTCGGGAAAATCCGACGGTCGGATCTCCCGGTACAATCGTTTGAATTTTCGATTTCAAATTACGAACTGCAGCGTCGTTATTCGATTAAATATATAATTATATTTATATATATATATAAATATAATCGCTTCTGGCGCTGTTTTTCATCAGTTTTGATTTAAACATTCCAGACAATCCCACCGTTGGATTTTTACAAGGTTGGTGCCGTTGGAAAGATTATATCAAGGCGAACCCGACGGTTGAGGTTTCGGGAAAATCCAATGGTCGGATTTCCCGCACTAGTTGTTTGAAATCACGGTTTCAAAATACGAACTGCACGGCTTCGTTTCGTTTTAATTTTATTTATATTTATATATTTATATAAATATAGTTCATTCAATGATTTCCATATCGTTTTCACTTCAAATATTTTTCTAACACCTTAAAATTTTGGAAAATTTCGCCATAACCTCCCCTGCACCGGGAGCATCGGGAAATCGCAAATAGCGTTCCCGTTCCTTCTAATCTCAAAAAGAAAAAAGAAAAAGCCAAGCGGCTAGCCAACAGGCTCATAAAATCATCACCCAAACAAAACAGTAAACGTGTACCTATTTGTCGGGCACAAAATTTTATTCCTCTTCTCTAGCCCCTTTGCTATAACCTGTTCAATGAATATGCATGTACATATATATACAGTTCTTATCCTTTATCATTTTCTATTCAACTTCATATTTGATTTCTATTTGGTTTAAAAACACCATTCATTCTAATGTTACATAAATAGGTGCGAATCATTTCATTAGCTAATTAATGAATATTTCAACTCATATATGTTTATTTTGAACAAGTGGCTATTTTTAACACTTCACATTTCAACGATTTATGCATACAATAAAAATGTGATTTTTATTGTAAAACAATCCATTTCAAAACACTATTTTTCTATATAGTTCAAGTTGGTGATAAAAAAAATGTGATTTTTATTATCAAACAATTTATTTCAAAATATGAATACCATTCAACACATGAATTTCTAATCAACGAATGAATATCAATTCAACACATGAATGTTTTCTATTCAATGAATAAATATAGTTTAAGCATATGAAAATAATTCAAACACACGAATATTATTCAAAATTTCGACAGCATAACGGCAGGGTAGTTAAACCGGGACCGTCCCTAGTACGGCTCCTCGCTCTACCTTAAAACCTCGCGGTTTTTGACAATGGGGATCATGCATCTAGTTCGCACGCAGGCGGCATGTATATATTTATTTCATTTCCACAAACTAATCCTATGTGGTTTCAACCAAATATTTCTCAACCACAAATGGGTATTTTTCAACCACAATCAACCAATATCAATCACAAACAATCCCAAACAATCATTCGCTATCAATCAAATTTTCACAACAATTTCAACCAATAAATATCGTCCATGGTTTTGTGGACAAGGGGCGTATATATATATATATAGCTATTCACTTTTATTTCAACACATATATATATTTTTAAATCAGAAATCTCACCGAATAGCTAATTCAATCCCACGACTTTTCTTTGCATAAAATCTTCGCCAATCTCTCTTTTTGTCGCTTTGTTGCCCGTATTCTCTACATATGTAAAAATCGAATTTTTACTATGTTATTCAATATATATTAATCGAATTTCAAAAATATAGATTCCGCCTTTTCAAAAATAAAGATTATATTTTTAATATTCCTATGATGTAAAGATTATATTTTTATTGTTTTAAAAATATAAAAATCATATCTTACTTTTTCTACTTAATAAAAATTCCGTCTTTTCTATTTTAAAAATATGATCTTTTCTATTCTAAAAAAAATCTGATCTTTTTAAAGTTCTAATCTTTTTCTTTTAAAAGTTCAAATCTTTTTCTTTTAAAAGATTAAACCTTTTTCTATTTAAAGTTTTTAAAATCAAATCAGTTTTAAAGTTCAAATCTTTTTTCTATTTTATATCTTAAAATAAAATCAGGTTTTAAATTCTTTTCTTTTTAAAGTTTAAATTAAAAATCAGTTTTTTTTAAATCTGTTAAAAATCAGTTTTAAACCCCTTTTAAAACCAGTATTTAAACCCTAAAAAAAAATCAGTTTTAAAATCATTTTAAAATCAGTTTTTAAATCATTAAAAATAAAATAGCAAAACAAAAAAACTTACAGAGGGGGGGTTTCCGCGGATCGTCGGAGGGAAGGCGGCTCGAGGGTGGCGCTCGGGGTTCGCCGGTGGTTGCAGGCGGTGGGGTTTGGGGTCGTTGCGAATCGGACTGGGGGGCTAATCGGGTGTCGCGATGCTTCGAGGGGGACGGGGTCTTCGGGGGTTTCGTCACTGGGAGGAGGAGGCTGGACGGAGGGGGGGCGATGTCTTCGTCGGCGGCGTTCGCTCGAGGGGGGGCTGGCGATAGCGTCGCGATGGCTTTAGGGTTCTTTTTTTTTTGCTTAATGAATCGGGGGGGGGGGGCAGGAAGAAAGATAAAGGGAGGGAAAATAGATTTTTTTTATTTTTATTTTATTATTTAATTATTTAATTTTGCAAATAGGTTGACTTTTACATATGACCTCTAAACGAGGCCCACCGCCTGTCGTCCATAGCGTTTAACCCCCATTCCGAACACAATGGTATATGTATCGCAAGCTGATTTGATCGTTACAATCAGTTTCCGTTGAATTTACATTTAAATCACTATATTGAATTTTAAACGTACATTTCAAATTACCGGGGTCACATACTAACTAGAAAAATTCCAGAAAAATATTTTCTAGCTTCGTATTGACGATACGGTCCTAACAAAACTAGTTTCGTCGAATTCTGAGACCGTTTGAAAAATGGCCAATTCCCAGTCGATTAAAATCAACTAAAACCGGTCAAACGCGTTTTCTTTTGCCACGCTCACATATTGATTCGAAAAATTATGAAATTTGGAACCTAGCAATAACTTGACACTGCGGATCCAACAAAAGTGGTTTCGTCGAAATCCGAGGTCATTTGCAAAATGTCCATCTTTAAGGGCCTGAATTCCATAGCGATTATTCAGAATTTTCAACTGGACATATCTTTTGATTCCCGCTATCAAATTTCGATTGGTCAGATTCGTTGGAAAGATATCATCAATTAGATCCTAATGTTTTTGGTTTCACTAAAATCCGGATTGTTTTGCACCCGGTATATTCAATTGAAGTTTGAAATCGAATTATCGAATTACCTCGCTATTTTCAATTCTATATATAATTATAATTAATTATATTCGTTTTCAGATGTCGATTCAAACTCAGTTTTCATCGCCATTATTTAAAATATTTATTTTAAATATTTAAAATCCATTATTTTAGCCAATTTAAAAATTTTAAATTGGTTCAGATTTTCTGGGTCGTTACAAATACCCGTGTGGGGTTTTCAAACAACCAAACATAGATTCTATTTATGCAGTTGGGCAATGTGTAAAATTTATCGTCCCAATCAATATCAGTCAAATGTGTGTATATAAACAAATCCATCAATTTGTTTATATTTATTTCATTTTAAATACACGTTAAAATTTCTATTTTCAAATAAAAAATATTCTTAACTATATAAATATTTTATTTCATTTCGCATCACATCACACAATCGACTACACATCAAAATCAAACAAACAAGCATACAAGCCGTCCATGGTCTGTGGACGACGGGTGTCGGCTGCTACTAAACACCGTCTGCATCCTAGTATATATTATAAACTAGAAAACAAAATTAAAAGGTGAGAAGTTCTCACATTGGGATCCACTCCTCCATTTCATTTCTGAATCTCTGAACCGCCTGAATTCCTTTTTGATTTCAGTCCATTCCATCTCACTTCTTATCACGCTGTTCATATATAAATAAAAATCACATTTTTATTTCACTTTATATACAATAAAAATCAGATTTTTATTTCGCTACATAAATAAAAATTACATTTTTATATTCTTTGTTACATAAAAATTCTATTTTCAATCCGCTACTTATATAAAAATCGAATTTTTACTTTCACTTCATATATAAAAATTATATTTTTATATCTCCTCATATATAAAAATTATAAATTTAACCATTCTATAATATAAAAATTATATTTTTATTATCTATACTATATAAAAAATCATATTTTTAATCTTTCTATAAAAAAAGATGATATTTTCCTTTAAACAAAGATCGTATTTTTATTTTCTTTCTGTAACAACCCATATTTCGATAACATGATTAAGACGAGAATCAAGGCAGAATTTAGATTTTAAATTCTGAATCAAGTAAAACGGGCTATGCCATTGCGTTCGTCTCGGAAAAATACGCGAAATAGAGTCCGAGTTTTCAAAAATCGGAGTCCGTATGACCCGATTAAGGCCCAACGAAGTTTTCAGAAAATTCAAGTTCAAAAACGAGTTCTAATTTCAAAAATTAGGGCTAGAAGGCTAGGCGGGAAAAATTCCCCCCAGGCACCCCAAGTCGACAGGGCTGTCGACTTGGGAGTCGACATGGCCTCACCCAAGTCGACAACCCTGTCGACTTGGGGGTCGACTTATGGTGGCCGAGCCATCTTGGCTTGGTGCACCTGCACTTGTCTCTGGTCTTGTTCTGGAAGCTTCCAACGTGGCTTGATGGCTCAGATCCATCCTAGGGTTAATCTAAGGGCCTAAAACTACCCTAATCTCTATAAAAACACCCCTAAGCCTACCATAAACCCTCATTATTCATTCTTGCAACTAAACTATGGCAAAATTTTACCTCTCATGGCCTCCACTCTCTTCATGAAATTTCTAAGTTGTTTCTATGAGAGATTTTCCATGCATATAAGTGTTTTCAAGCTTGTATGAGTGTCATAAGCTTGCATTCAAGTCAAGTTTCTATCTTTGCATCATAAAGCAAGGGTTTTGATCATTTTGACTCAAGGGCTTCTATGTTAGAGCTTGCATTTTGGGTCTAGTTGATTGCATAAGGGCTTTGTCATATCTTTTGTGCCTTCATAGCAATGTAAGCCCTTTCCCTACTCTTAGATATTAACTATGAAGTTAAATGTTCATGTTGCAAGTTTGGGTTTGATCATTGAGTATGATACATGCTATCATGTCATGCAAGTTTATGAAGTCATTATCTTGATCTTGTGGGCTAAAAGCTACAACCTTTGGGTTGAAATGTTGCATTATGCAACATGAGAACCTTCATAACCTTTATGTCAACTTGCATATGAAGTCATAACCCTTATATGATGATATATGCGAGTTACTAGTCATCATTCCATGTCTTTTGTCACCATGATTTGCTTTTGTGCCAAGTTTGGGTTTATGCATGTTTTTGAGGCTTAAGAAGGTAACATGCAAGTTAATGAACACATTATGTCTCATTTGCCACCATGTTCAACTAGTGGCTTTATACCCCTTTTGTCATGCCTTTGACAAGTTCCTTCTTTGAATCCATTATGCGAGTTTAAAAGCGTTGGGGTCACATTATGGGAAAACATAATGACATGAACATGATTTGGGTAAATGGGTATAAACAAGACAACATGTAACGTTAAATATGACATGTGTTTATACTTGAAAACATGACTTGAAATATAACATGGAAATTGACATGTAAGTATGCTTGAAAACATAAGCTTGGGAATTTACCTATTAAGTTAGGTCTACCCATTGGGAATTTACCTATTAAGTTAGGTCTACCCAATTGCTTGAAAACTTGTAATATGTGTTGGAAAACGTAATGGACATGACACTTAGATAATATAAGTGTGGCCAACTCGAGGTTGGGTTGAGTTTGCAACGTAAAACTACCCGGAACCGACCGGCCTAACTAGTAGTTGCAAACAATAGGACCCAATGTGAGAAGTTGGTCATGTTGTGCTTAAACCCGAGGTTAGACCAAGTTGTGGTGTAAAGCTACCCGGAACCGACCGGCTTAACTAGTAACTGCAACAAAGTCTAATGTGAGAGGTTGAGGTGCATTAAGTAATTAATGCCACATGATAGGGTTAAGTTAATTTGATTAATGACGCTTAACCAAATATGACATGGACAAATGGGTTAAGTAAATGGTTTAGGCTAATGATACTTAACAAAACATGACAAGGTTGGGTAGGTTAAGTAATTTGATTTGCCTAATGACACTTAACCATTTTTATACGATTAGTGGACGGGGTTAAGTTAACCAACACTTAACCAATCCAACACGATAATTTGGGAAAGGTTAAGTAAGTTTTCTTAATGACACTTAACCGAAAAATACAGTTAATGGATGAGGTTAAGATTAGACTCAACTAGTCTAAGCATGGAAATCGGATGGGGTTAAGTTAGCCTAGACTTAATTAATCCCACTTGGTAGTTTAATGGAGTTAAGTTAACAATTAACTAATCTAACATGATGATTTGAGGTGGTTAAGTGACATATACTTAACCAATCTAACTCGTGAATTTATTGAGGTTATGTTAACCTATACTTAACCGATCTAACGTGAAAACATGATAAGGCTGAGTCACGAATCGCTTGAATACACTTGACCGATTTGACTAAGTAAATTGATAGGGTCAAGTTAATATATACTTAACCAATCTAGAATGATAATTGGACGAGGTTAAGTCGTGAGTTGCTTAATACATACTTAACCAACGTGAGCATGGTTTGTAGGGTTAAGTCTTGGACTTGGATACTTAGCCAATTTTGACATGATTTGAAGACGGGTTAAGTCTTGGACTTGGATACTTAGCCAATTTTGACATGATTTGAAGACGGGTTAAGTCTTGGACTTGGATACTTAGCCAATTTTGACATGATTGGTAGACGGGTTAAGTCATGAACTTAAGTGACACTTAATCCATTATGTAAACCCTAGTCCTGAGGATAGGGGATAACCGTAGTTAACAAAGATAACGGGAATAAGGCTAAGTGGTAAACCTTAGTTGAGGAATAACTAAGTAATGATTCTTAGTCAAGGAAATTTAGACCAGTTCATAGATAGATGAGTAACCTAATACGGTAGGTCATCGTTTAAGTACACGAGTAGGAGCAAGTATCTGATTTGGATAAAGGCTCCAGCGAACTGGGTAACGAAGCAGCGGCTTCGGGGAACGTGAGGGTATTCTTGGTATCCCTCTATGAGCTACCAGGTGATTATACTAGGCTCATGAGAGGTTAAGGTCTGCGTTAGAAGAACCAAGAATATGCCTTGGTTGCTATACGAGCGACCTAAAGATGGGGATGGATAGGGGATAGTCGACGATACACGGTCGTACCCTAGATAGCTTTTCGTCAGGCTACCTACCATCTTTGGTCAAGCGTGTACGTACGGAAAGGCAGAGAACACCCAATAGACCATAATTGCTATCTAATTATGGTTGCGGTAACGCTTGGATGTGGGTTGGCCAGTGTTGTGTTCTCATACAGGATTTATCCTGTCTTGTCTTTCACTAGTTGAGGGAGGGGTCGCGTGGGACCATAGCCACGTATAGAAAAACAGACCTTAGCATCTGCATCGGCAGATAAATCGAAAGCTCCCGACCAAGTCCTGTATTTCTCGATCTGCCCTGTGACAGGACTCGGATGGCACGATGTGATACATGTGCATACAGTCATGGAAAACGATTCACGATGAATGCTTGGGAAAAAGGGCGCGGTTGACGGTTAGCGTAAATCCCAGTGGCCCTGGGTGGTTGAACCAAAACCGAGATACGAAAACGTGCAATAGGTAAGCGTAATCCCTAGTGGCCCTAGGTAGCATAAGTCCTAGTTGTACAAACGATAATTCATGTTGGAAGACCCTAGCTAGGTTTAGGGTAACAGTCCAAACCGATCTTAAGGATCATGGAACTATGTTAAAGTAATGTAGAATCTCATGGGAAAGCCCGTATGGTCTACGGCAAGGGACTGAACATTTACATGGAATAAAACATACAAGTTGAGTAACCTATATATGCGATATATTAGGTTGACATGGACCACTACACGACTTTTGAGTGAGGGTCATTCTTGGTTAACACATGATACGGTGGGGATACTAGTACGGTAGGTGCAGAGCTAAAATGCGGGATAGATATCATGGGACGTTATACGTGATAGATATCTTGGGGATATTATACTTGATAGAAACCTGACGATGTGATACCTTGTTTTATCTTGACATCGTAATTTATCATGACACCTTAGTTTATCTGAGTTCAGTAGTTCATCCTGTTATTTTGATTTAGCTTATCTATCTTGTCATCATGCTTATGTTCATCTCAGTTTCTCATGTTAGTTAACTTTACTAGTTTTTATGCTAATAGTAGATAGGGCTTACTCAGTCTTTTTGACTGACCCGTTTTGTTTCGCCTCTTTTCTTCCGTTTCCCCCCCAGGTTACAGGGAGGAAACACTGTTGTTTAGTTCGGACTTCTTCTGCTTGAAGGTCATCATGGATGGCTTGGACTTCTCTTGGCTATGGCTACTTTACTGTTTTTACTTGGGGAATAATTTATGAAAAAGTCTTTATGCTTCTTTAACTATTGCAAGACAGGTTTTGATGTACTCTGATGTAAAAGACTTTAGACCTTATTTATTCATGTTATGAAAGTTTGATTTTACTTCCGCTATTTTATATGTTCTGTCTTGTGATATTTCTGTGCATGTTTACCAATAATGCCCCTCTAAAGCTAGTGCATTCCTTTGCGAGTGACCCTAGCGGAGGCGGGGTGTTACACGTGGTATCAGAGCAGAAGGTTACCAGACTGGGCAAAAGTTTTTAAAGACCTTCTGAAAACTATTTGAAAATCGTTTACAAAGAAGCATTTTTCAAGAAAATTTTCTTTCAAAAGAAAAAGGCTATTCCCCAAAGGCCATTAGCACTATCCTTGTTTCCTTAATTGAATCTCTTTTCCTTTCTTTCCTCCATCTGTAGTCACAGTGGTTTTAACTTCGACTAGTCTTTTCTATCTACAAAAGTGCTTTCCATGCGATGGAGGTGGTTCTCGAGAGACCAGTGGCCGCGTTATAAGGACAGTGAGAAAAAGGATAAAGGATACGGGCTTAGGGATGAGCAACTTGTTGGTATGGCTTAGTCCTCAAAGGAGGGAGAAAGATGGACAATGAAACCCATGACGAGAAAGTACCTTTGGCGTGGTAAAACGGGACGGATAGTTAAGTATTATGGGACAAGGACAAGATCATCGGGAGGGCAATAGTATGCTCTCATTTCTAGGGTACCTCGGAAGGAGGGTAACGATCTTGTTAAAGGTTTTTCTTCTCTATCATCCCGTTAGGACTTCGTTTTTCGTATCATTTAAGTCTGCTTCGATAGTTGAGTCTCTGCACCTTAAGTACTAGCGTAATAGAGAATCCCATCTTTGTCTCAAAGTCCTATTGGAGAATCAGTCCATTTATACATGACTTGTTTGGATTTGAGAATGTCTATGCCAAGTGTTGAGTTTGGAAATAATGCTTATGTTTATAAGCTATGGATGGATTCTAGGGATGAAATGGTTATCCAGTAGGGGGTGCCACTCCCGGTTTTGATAGGAGGGTAGTTAGACCTTTTGACTAGCCTTGGTAATGCCCTCGAAGTATCGTGTAACCTTTTTTAGGTTCTGTCATGATTAGTTACTTAGAATCCCGTGATACCTTTATTGGAAATTTGAAGCCCGATCTAGTGGCGTTCGCCGATAAGATGGATGGTTTATTTCACTTATGCATGGGTTATGGAAATCACCCTAGTAAGTGCGCTTGGTAACCTGGTTGACATCTGTTTACTTTCAAGAGGAAGTTCTTCTACATGAAATACCTTATAGTATATAAACGAGATCCAAGATTCATTAGTGAATTTTGGAAAGCTTGCATGAGATCATGAGTACGCAGTCATGTTTGCGCCAAGTATTCTAGAAAAAGGATAAGTGCAAGTGGAACGAGAGGCGACGAAGAAATGAGTTCCAGCTCATGTTATGGAAACAGGAAATAAGAAGCTACGAAATCGCGAAGTTAAAGGACGGTCAGGGCACAATGGAAGTAAGCTCAAGGAAATACGACTTTGATGGTCAAAGACTAGATACGCGCATGATATCTCTTTGTGGGAGTATATCCTTGATCCCCGTTTTCTGTAGAGCTTACTTGTAGGCTATCTTTTGTGGACATCCTCTCGGCCCTATTTTCTGTTACAAACCCCGTAAGGAGTTTGTCTTGTTTATCTTCTCGACCCTGTTTCAGGGAATCCTAGGTAGAATCCTATGGATGTAAACATGTATTTGAAACATGTTATGATTGATATGGTTGCAAGTGGTTGCAAGTGGTTGCTCGTGGATGCGCGAATACACATTAGATACTAGCTCGACTCGGTCACATTTCACATTGCATATGCACGAGTATTTATACTTGTTTATGGATGAAATCGAATGTATTATCATGCGGTTGTTGCATATGAATGAATGATTGTGCACGCATATAGTATCTATATGACTAGGATTATTTGCATACATGTTGGATTCATGGCACTATACATATTTTGCATTAGAAAGATTATTCAGGCCTGATCATTAGCATTAGCTAAGTGAATATACACACACCTTTTGCATGTATTCATACAGCATTAGGAATCATCTAAGGACAATGGTTGCTTGTGGATGATGTTTTGAGTAGATGGATGATGGATGGTAGGATATGTTCTTCCTAACTTGGAGATTTCGGGGACGAAATCCTAAAAGGTGGGGAGAATGCAACAACCCGTATTTCGATAACATGATTAAGACGAGAATCAAGGCAGAATTTAGATTTTAAATTCTGAATCAAGTAAAACGGGCTATGCCATTGCGTTCGTCTCGGAAAAATACGCGAAATAAAGTCCGAGTTTTCAAAAATCGGAGTCCGTATGACCCGATTAAGGCCCAACGAAGTTTTCAGAAAATTCAAGTTCAAAAACGAGTTCTAATTTCAAAAATTAGGGCTAGAAGGCTAGGCGGGAAAAATTCCCGCCAGGCACCCCAAGTCGATAGGGCTGTCGACTTGGGAGTCGACATGGCCTCACCCAAGTCGACAGCCCTGTCGACTTGGGGGTCGACTTATGGTGGCCGAGCCATCTTGGCTTGGTGCACCTGCACTTGTCTCTGGTCTTGTTCTGGAAGCTTCCAACGTGGCTTGATGGCTCAGATCCATCCTAGGGTTAATCTAAGGGCCTAAAACTACCCTAATCTCTATAAAAACACCCCTAAGCCTACCCTAGACCCTCATTATTCATTCTTGCAACTAAACTATGGCAAAATTTTACCTCTCATGGCCTCCACTCTCTTCATGAAATTTCTAAATTGTTTCTATGAGAGATTTTCCATGCATACAAGTGTTTTCAAGCTTGTATGAGTGTCATAAGCTTGCATTCAAGTCAAGTTTCTATCTTTGCATCATAAAGCAAGGGTTTTGATCATTTTGACTCAAGGGTTTCTATGTTAGAGCTTGCATTTTGGGTCTAGTTGATTGCATAAGGGCTTTGTCATATCTTTTGTGCCTTCATAGCAATGTAAGCCCTTTCCCTACTCTTAGATATTAACTATGAAGTTAAATGTTCATGTTGCAAGTTTGGGTTTGATCATTGAGTATGATACATGCTATCATGTCATGCAAGTTTATGAAGTCATTATCTTGATCTTGTGGGCTAAAAGCTACAACCTTTGGGTTGAAATGTTGCATTATGCAACATGAGAACCTTCATAACCTTTATGTCAACTTGCATATGAAGTCATAACCCTTATATGATGATATATGCGAGTTACTAGTCATCATTCCATGTCTTTTGTCACCATGATTTGCTTATGTGCCAAGTTTGGGTTTATGCATGTTTTTGAGGCTTAAGAAGGTAACATGCAAGTTAATGAGCACATTATGTCTCATTTGCCACCATGTTCAACTAGTGGCTTTATACCCCTTTTGTCATGCCTTTGACAAGTTCCTTCTTTGAATCCATTATGCGAGTTTAAAAGCGTTGGGGTCACATTATGGGAAAACATAATGACATGAACATGATTTGGGTAAATGGGTATAAACAAGACAACATGTAACGTTAAATATGACATGTGTTTATACTTGAAAACATGACTTGAAATATAACATGGAAATTGACATGTAAGTATGCTTGAAAACATAAGCTTGGGAATTTACCTATTAAGTTAGGTCTACCCATTGGGAATTTACCTATTAAGTTAGGTCTACCCAATTGCTTGAAAACTTGTAATATGTGTTGGAAAACGTAATGGACATGACACTTAGATAATATAAGTGTGGCCAACTCGAGGTTGGGTTGAGTTTGCAACGTAAAACTACCCGGAACCGACCGGCCTAACTAGTAGTTGCAAACAATAGGACCCAATGTGAGAATTTGGTCATGTTGTGCTTAAACCCGAGGTTAGACCAAGTTGTGGTGTAAAGCTACCCGGAACCGACCGGCTTAACTAGTAACCGCAACAAAGTCTAATGTGAGAGGTTGAGGTGCATTAAGTAATTAATGCCACATGATAGGGTTAAGTTAATTTGATTAATGACGCTTAACCAAATATGACATGGACAAATGGGTTAAGTAAATTGTTTAGGCTAATGATACTTAACAAAACATGACAAAGTTGGGTAGGTTAAGTAATTTGATTTGCCTAATGACACTTAACCATTTTTATACAATTAGTGGACGGGGTTAAGTTAACCAATACTTAACCAATCCAACATGATAATTTAGGATAGGTTAAGTAAGTTTTCTTAATGACACTTAACCAAAAAATACAGTTAATGGATGAGGTTAAGATTAGACTCAACTAGTCTAAGCATGGAAATCGGATGGGGTTAAGTTAGCCTAGACTTAATTAATCCCACTTGGTAGTTTAATGGAGTTAAGTTAAACACTTAGCTAATCTAACATGATGATTTGAGGTGGTTAAGTGACCTATACTTAACCAATCTAACTCGTGAATTTATTGAGGTTAAGTTAACCTATACTTAACCGATCTAACGTGAAAACATGATAAGGCTGAGTCACGAATCGCTTGAATACACTTGACCTATTTGACTAAGTAAATTGATAGGGTCAAGTTAATATATACTTAACCAATCTAGAATGATAATTGGACGAGGTTAAGTCGTGAGTTTCTTAATACATACTTAACCAACGTGAGCATGGTTTGTAGGGTTAAGTCTTGGACTTGGATACTTAGCCAATTTTGACATGATTTGAAGACGGGTTAAGTCTTGGACTTGGATACTTAGCCAATTTTGACATGATTTGAAGACGGGTTAAGTCTTGGACTTGGATACTTAGCCAATTTTGACATGATTGGTAGACGGGTTAAGTCATGAACTTAAGTGACACTTAATCCATTATGTAAACCCTAGTCCTGAGGATAGGGGATAACCGTAGTTAACAAGGATAACGGGAATAAGGCTAAGTGGTAAACCTTAGTTGAGGAATAACTAAGTAATGATTCTTAGTCAAGGAAATTTAGACCAGTTCATAGATAGATGAGTAACCTAATACGGTAGGTCATCGTTTAAGTACACGAGTAGGAGCAAGTATCTGATTTGGATAAAGGCTCCAGCGAACTGGGTAACGAAGCAGCGGCTTCGGGGAACGTGAGGGTATTCTTGGTATCCCTCTATGAGCTGCCAGGTGATTATACTAGGCTCATGAGAGGTTAAGGTCTGCGTTAGAAGAACCAAGAATATGCCTTGGTTGCTATACGAGCGACCTAAAGACGGGGACGGATAGGGGATAGTCGACGATACACGGTCGTACCCTAGATAGCATTTCGTCAGGCTACCTACCATCTTTGGTCAAGCGTGTACGTACGGAAAGGCAGAGAACACCCAATAGACCATAATTGTTATCTAATTATGGTTGCGGTAAGGCTTGGATGTGGGTTGGCCAGTGTTGTGTTCTCATACAGGATTTATCCTGTCTTGTCTTTCACTAGTTGAGGGAGGGGTCGCGTGGGACCATAGCCACGTATAGAAAAACAGAACTTAGCATCTGCATCGGCAGATAAATCGAAAGCTCCCGACCGAGTCCTGTATTTCTCGATCTGCCCTGTGACAGGACTCGGATGGCACAATGTGATACATGTGCATACAGTCATGGAAAACGATTCACGATGAATGCATGGGAAAAAGGGCGCGGTTGACGTTTAGCGTAAATCCCAGTGGCCCTGGGTGGTTGAACCAAAACCGAGATACGAAAACGTGCAATAGGTAAGCGTAATCCCTAGTGGCCCTAGGTAGCATAAGTCCTAGTTGTACAAACGATAATTCATGTTGGAAGACCCTAGCTAGGTTTAGGGTAACAGTCCAAACCGATCTTAAGGATCATGGAACTATGTTAAAGTAATGTAGAATCTCATGGGAAAGCCCGTATGGTCTACGGCAAGGGACTGAACATTTACATGGAATAAAACATACAAGTTGAGTAACCTATATATGCGATATATTAGGTTGACATGGACCACTACACGACTTTTGAGTGAGGGTCATTCTTGGTTAACACATGATACGGTGGGGATACTAGTACGGTAGGTGCAGAGCTAAAATGCGGGATAGATATCATGGGACGTTATACGTGATAGATATCTTGGGGATATTATACTTGATAGAAACCTGACGATGTGATACCTTGTTTTATCTTGACATCGTAATTTATCATGACACCTTAGTTTATCTGAGTTCAATAGTTCATCCTGTTATTTTGATTTAGCTTATCTATCTTGTCATCATGCTTATGTTCATCTCAGTTTCTCATGTCAGTTAACTTTACTAGTTTTTATGCTAATAGTAGATAGGGCTTACTCAGTCTTTTTGACTGACCCGTTTTGTTTCGCCTCTTTTCTTCCGTTTCCCCCCAGGTTACAGGGAGGAAACACTGTTGTTTAGTTTGGACTTCTTCTGCTTGAAGGTCATCATGGATGGCTTGGACTTCTCTTGGCTATGGCTACTTTACTGTTTTTACTTGGGGAATAATTTATGAAAAAGTCTTTATGCTTCTTTAACTATTGCAAGACAGGTTTTGATGTACTCTGATGTAAAAGACTTTAGACCTTATTTATTCATGTTATGAAAGTTTGATTTTACTTCCGCTATTTTATATGTTCTGTCTTGTGATATTTCTGTGCATGTTTACCAATAATGCCCCTCTAAAGCTAGTGCATTCCTTTGCGAGTGACCCTAGCGGAGGCGGGGTGTTACACTTTCTCTTCTCTTTCATACGTTTAAAAATCAAATCTTTTTAAAGCTACTTACATAAAAAAGAAAACATATTTTTATGTATAGAAAGATCGCATTTTTATGTTAATAAAAAATATATCTTTCATAAATTTAAAAATCAAACTTTTTCGCTTTCGTTCATATAAGAAAATCAAATCTTTTCAAATAAAATTTTCAATCTATTTATTATAAAAATATAAGCTTTTTCTAATGTTTAAGATCCAATCTTTCATGGATCAAAAATCATAACTTTCGCTATAAAATATAATAAAAATCAAATTTTTTTCATTCATGTAATCTATATATAAAAAAAAATCGTATTCCTAATTCAAGGTTATTTCCTTTCAAAAAAAAATCCTAACTCTAATTACATTTAGATAAATAAAAACAAAATAAAAAGGAAAATAAAATAAACAAAACTTACAGCGTAGGGGTGGGGTGGGGTTGGGCTGAGGTGGCGCGTGAAGGGGGGGCGCAGGCGCTAAGTGGTGGTCGTGGGTGGCTCGCAGCGTCAGAGGTGGCTCTACGGCTGTGGGAATGGCAGATTAGGGTTGGTTATTCTCTTCGATTGGGCGGGGGGGGGGGGCTGTGTCGCAGGAGTGGAGAAAGGGGGGTGGAGCTTGCTGGGCGGAGGAACGGGGTTGGCCAGCTCCTGCAGCGGCGTCGACGGCGAGAACGGGGGGCTCGGGGGCCAGGGCACATTGGGTTTCTATTTTTTTATCCTTTGAACGTTGACCGGGGAAAAGGAGTGAGAGAGAGAAGAGGGAAAGAAAAGAGGGAGGGGCTATATATAAATTAATATTTAATTTCATTTATTTTCAAAAAAGCAACTTTTTATTTTTAACTCGAAATCGAACCCACCGACTGTCGTCCCTTGCTAATTATCCCCATTCCGAACACAATGGGTTATGTATCATAAGCTGATTCAATCATTTCGATCAGTTTTAGTCAAAATCAAAATATAACTCTATATATTGAATTTGAACGCTCATTTCAATTTACTGGGGTCACATACTAACTCGAAAAATTCCAGAAAAATATTTTCTAGCTTCATATTGACGATACGGTCCTAACAAAACAAGTTTCGTCGAATTCTGAGACTGTTTGAAAAATGGCCATTTTCCAGTCGATTAAAATTTACTAAAACTGGTCAAACGCGTTTTCCTTTGCCACGCTCACATATTGATTCAAAAAATTATGAAAATTCGAGTCTAGCAATAACTTGACATCACGGATCCAAAAAAAGTGGTTTCGTCGAATTCTGAGGTCGTTTGCAAAATTTCCATTTTTAAGGGCCAGAATTCAATAGCGACTATTCTGGATTTTCAATTGGACGTAACTTTTGATTTCCTCTATGAAATTTTGATTTTTCGGATTCGTTGGAAAGATATTATCAATTAGATTCTAATATTTTTGGTTTCGCTAAAATCCGGTTTTTTTTGCACCCGGTACATTCATTTGAACTTTGAATTCGAATTTTCAAACTACCGCGCCATTTTCAATTCCTTTTATAATTTAAAATAAATATTTATATTCTAAAAAAGATTCAAATAAATATATACGTCCGAATTCTATTCAAATTAAATTTCTCGTCGTTATTATATAAAATAATTCATCTTAAATATTCAAAATTCAAAATTCACTAAAATTGCCAAAATAAAATTTTTAAATTGGCTCAGATTTTCGGGTTATTACAATCTCCCCCACTTAAAACTTTTCGTCCCCCAAAAGGAACGAAGCCGAATGTTGTTTTAAAAACCAACTCAACTTTCATTATTTTCATTATGGCTTAAGTTCTTCAACTTTTCAGTTTCTAAGAACTTTTCAAAAATTTGGCTAACACCCTAAATTTTCGAAAAATTTCGCCATAACCTCCCCTGCACCGGGGACTTCGGGATATTTCATATAGCCTCCCATGGCCTTCTTAAATCCAAAAGAAAAAAAAGCCAAGCAGCTAGCCAATCGGCTCATAAAATCACCCAAAATTCAAGAAATACAATAAACATGTACCTATTTGTCGGGCAAACAATTGTATTCCTCTGCTCTAGTCTCCTTGCTATGACCTGTTCAATGTAAGTACATGTATGCATGCAAATGCGACAGATTTACAATACAATTCACTATTTGGTTCAATTTGGCTAAAGGTTCCACATTTAATTATTCAAGCAATAATCAAACAACAGAACCAGCAATTAATTAGTTGATTAACGTTTCAAATTCATAACTTTGATATATAGTCAAAAATCATATTTTTGGTGCCAAATCACAACAATATATCCTATCTAGTTTTGGTTCTCACACCAGTCAATTGGAAATATATAGAAATCTCACTTTCGAAACACGAAAATAAATTCTAATGATGACGCATCAATCATCAGAATCATGTCCGAGCGACTAGAGTGTGATTCTATATCTATCGAATATATTTGAGGCTTCAATACACGTGGATCAGACGTATACTAAAATCTCTATATACTTGATTGCCCAAATCAATATAAATAAATAATCAAATATGTATAATTGATTTAAATTTTCAAAACAAAAATTAGTTTTCATTTCAAAAATATACTCTTCACACTCGTTCTAGGATATTGCTGATCATATCTCTAATGAGTCATTCCCATTAGATATTACTAATCCAGTCTCTGACGAATTCTTTCGTATGGTTCTAATGCGTCTTGTTCTCTGAGCTTGGTAAACCAAAGCTCTGATACCAAAATGAAACGACCCGAACTTCCCCGGTAAGGAAAGCACGGATTGAGTTGAGGACAAGGCACATCGGAACGCAAACAGAAAAACATTTCATTGTTAATTACAACAATTCCATCAGAATACAAGAATATACAGAGTAATGGATAAATATTACACATTATAAAATATAAGAGATTACAATACATAGCAGCGGAAAATAATACAAAACACAACTGAAGGAGATATACGGATACAAAGCTTTCCGGATATCGTTCCAGCTGTAGCAGGACCCGGTGAATATAAATCTGCAAAACCAAAACTACTAGCTGCCCATATCAAAAATAAGGGCACCCAGAGTTTAGGTTAAAACAATAAACTCCAAGTTAGTCATGTGACTGGTGTGAGAACTAAAATAGTTATTAATCTTTATTTTAAAGTTAGGTAAATCAGGAGACCACGCCGTATAACACGGAACGGGTTTCCTCCCAAGAATACCAGTGCATTAAACAACAGCGCAATGCTAAATAAAGAAAAATGAAGCTATTATAAGACCCAGGTCCCATCACACAATGTAACGCAAGCCGGAGGATAGGGTTTTTACCTTATAATAGCCAAAGAATGCTTGATGCGTTTAAAACAGATTATTTCTAAAACAGACTCCAACCGTAAATTAGTAAGAGAACGATTCCCAAAGTACTAACCCCGAAGGCTGAAACCAACATCGGGCCAATACCTAGGAAACCACTCATCTTAGCTCGTTTCCAGTTAGTTTCTAATTTTATATACAATCATAAATATCAATCATAGATGACATGAATGTCCCATACCACTATGTCGCCAAATATAGGTTTACAATTAAAAACGCAAAGTCACGTATTGGAAGTTGGATTATCATTTATGATATGAACCGAGGCTAGGGATCGTCCTCACCGATTCGAGACGATCTAGGCCGTGTCTC
Organism: Allium sativum; assembly: GCA_030737875.1. Classification (NCBI taxonomy): domain Eukaryota; kingdom Viridiplantae; phylum Streptophyta; class Magnoliopsida; order Asparagales; family Amaryllidaceae; genus Allium; species Allium sativum. The sequence continues at coordinate 374,208,689 of CM060909.1, read as the reverse complement.
AGGATCAGAGCTCGAGTGACCCTAGGAGCGACAGGGCCGGTCCACACGGAGTGGATTAAAATGCCTAAACATGCGTTTCCTCGCCCTTTGGGGCGTAAATGAGCCAACGAATGGCTCCATCGGTTCGAGAACGACCGATAAATCTGAGGCGCCTCCAATTCCAACAACCACATGAGTCAAACTCGTCATCCAGTTCAAGCACTGATGCCACTCCTAACTGGAAATAAACGCATGCCCTCCCTGAGGTCCTTCTCCCGTTTTTGGTTCACGTCGGGTGTGAAACTCGCGAATTAAACGTTACACAAAGTTACGCCACAAAGGTTGTGCTTTGATCATCACCACAAGACTTTGCTTTTCAACAGAAGCCTTGATCATTTGCATCTCAGCATGCCACACAGGCAATTCACGCTATGCAACCGATATCAATCACACAGAATGAAATCCGATGTCAGACACACAGTCCATACAAGTCCGTTCTGGGTCTGAACGAAATCGGAGGCACCACGTACCTCGCCTATCCATCGATCTCCAAATACGTCTGGACGATCACCAACTGATTCCCTCCTCTTGGATGTACAACCCAATCAAGATCATCAGTAATTATCCAAACTATGTGAAGACCTCCGGTCTTCGACCACCGTCTTCATCTTCGACTTATCGTCGTATCAGTTATTCAGAATGGGATAAACCCGGGCTTTCTGGATAACTCGTGTATATAATAAAAAAAGTGTTACACAAACACAACATACGCCTCGTTCCAGTTCATCAGTCACAAACTGTAAATTAGCAAGAGAATAATTCCCCAAATATTAACCTTGAAGGCCGAAACCAACATCAGATCAATACCCAGGAAACCATTCTTCTTAGATAACCTACAGTTAGTTTCTAAATTTCACATTCATAGGGAAAGGTTCCCATTAATTTTATCAAAGATAAATTCTTTTAAATTTATTCTTTAATCTTCCTTTGAATATCATTTCAAACCAAATTATGGTTTATCCAAACTAGTCGGGATTAACGAACCTTACCGAAGTAATCAATTGTTAAATTTCCCAACCCCAACCTATTCATCCCATGAAGTAAAACTGGTAATACCTCATATCTAACACCACGGTGTTATCGGTAAATTCAATTACCATTTCACGTTCAAATCTAATTAAAGATTTAACTATCGCCTGGAGCAAAACTGGTGGTACTCCATTGTCGATCATTTCTTGAATTTGATAATTTTAATTATCAAATTCACTTTTCAATCTAATTAAAGATTCATTAAAACTTTAATTCAGTTTTAATATTTAACTGGGTTAAAGAACCAATGTCATTTAAAACACGGTTCACGATAAACCCAAGATCGCATTTCATTTCCACCAGCCTTCAACCGTAAATTAACAAGTGAACAATTCCCTATGTAATAACCCCGAAGGCCGAAACCAACATCAGATCAATACCCAAGAAATGATTCAACTTAACTGGTCTTTAGGTAATTTCTGATTTTCTTAACTCCATTGGGTCTAAGAACAATATTATTAAAGATATCGTTCACAACAACCCAAAATCACATTCCATTAATTGTCGGGTTAAAGAACAAATGTTATTTAAAACACCGTTCACGATAAACCCAAAATTCAATTCTAATTCAATTCCAATTAAATATTGTTTAATTGGTACACTTCATTAAATCTAAATAAAAAGATTTATTCTTTTTCTCAACTGGGTTTAAGAACAGTGTTAATGAAGACGCCATTCACGACAAACCCAAATCACATTTGATATTAAATACAAGGCTCTGAATAGAAAATATATTGGCTTATATTCAATATCAAATTCTACGACCAACAAATATCTTATTGGAAATAACGATATAAATATATCTGTCAAATTTCCATAACAATATCTATATAATCACAAAATCCCACATCGAAATATTCCGAAGATAATTTCGATTCAAATCCACTTCCAATCATATATTGGAAATTCTGATTATTTTTAAAACCATTTCAAATTCAATTTATTTATTTTAAAAATAAATGGATTTTAATTCTAGTTCAAAACTAGTTCATTTTGAAAAAAATACATTTTTATATTTTCAAATATGGAGTTTTTCACCCCAAATCTTTCTAAATAATTTCTTATTATTTTACATTAATTATTAATATTTTTAATAATTTTATCAAGGCCCGTACTGTCGATTTACATCAACGGTCATCGAACTGCACTTACAACGACCTTTTCCAAATTTGATTTGGACATAATTCCAAATCCAACCGTTAGATTTCTAATTTATTATCTTCGTTAGAAAGCTCTTTTTGATACGAACCCAACGGTTCCGGTTTTAGGAGAATCCGACGGTCGGATCTCCCGTAATGTCCGTTCGAAGTCAATGGTCGAAATTCACGAACTGCCGCAGTGCGGCGCGTTCTATAAAGGCCATTATATTATATATATATATAATATATAATATATATTTCGTCGATTTCCTTTTAAAACGTATTTTATAAATCGTTTTAAATTCGTTTTCATAACGGTTTCAACTTCTTATTCAATTTCAAATCAAAATTGAATATTCCAATATAAATTCGTTTTAAATTCATTTCAAATCGATTTCAATTCAATTTCAATTCGTTTTAAATTCAATTCAAAACGATTTCAATTCTATTTCAATTTAATTCAAATTTAAATTCATTTCAATTTAATTCGAATTTCAATTCTTTTCAATTAATTCGAATTTCAATTCAATTTAATTCGAATTTCAATTCAATTCAAAACATCAGGTTTTGAAATCACTTTCGATGATCATTATAAAATGAATAAAATCGATATAAATATCGTTCACATCAAAATGGCGTAAATCTAATTAACACGGCTTCATATATTTCTATTTTCAGATATTCTATTTCAAATATTTCTTTTCAAATATTTCTATTTCAAATATTTCTATTCAAATATTTCTATTTCAAAACTAGAATGAGGCCCAATCAGTTACCATATAATGTTAATTATATGGATTTTCTACAACGCACGTATAAAATAACAACGATAAATAATCAGCTATCATCCAGAGTCGCTACACTGTATAAGCATCAAATATAAATATTTAACGCTTATAACAGCCTATCAATCAATCAATCGACATACAGCTAATTATTGGGACTAGTGTATGTCAAATATCATCCCAATACCCGTGTGGGGTTTTCAAACAACCAAACACAGATTTTATTTGTGCAGTTGGGCGATGTGTAAAATTTATCGTCCCAATCAATATCAGTCAAATGTGTGTATATAAACAAATCCTTCGATTTGTTTATATTTATTTCATTTTAAATACACGTTAAAAATTCTATTTTCAACTATAAAATATTCTTAACTATATAAATATTTTATTTCATTTCGCATCACTTCACACAATCGACTACACATCAAAATCAAACAAACAAGCATACAAGCCGTCCATGGTCTGTGGACGACGGGTGTCGGGTGCTACTAAACACCGTCTGCATCCTAGTATGTATTATAAACTAGAAAACAAAATTAAAAGGTGAGAAGTTCTCACATTGGGATCCACTCCTCCATTTCATTTCTGAATCTCTAAACCATCTGAATTCCTTTTTGATTTCAATCCATTCCATCTCACTTCTTATCACGCTTTTCATATATAAATAAAAATCACATTTTTATTTCACTTTATATACAATAAAAATCAGATTTTTATTTCGCTACATAAATAAAAATTATACTTTTATATTCTTTGTTACATAAAAATTCTATTTTCAATCCGCTACTTATATAAAAATCGAATTTTTATTTTCACTTCATATATAAAAATTATATTTTTAACCTTTCTATAATATAAAAATTATATTTTTATTATCTATACTATATAAAAAATCATATTTTTAATCTTTCTATAAACAAAGATGATATTTTCCTTTAAACAAAGATCGTATTTTTATTTTCTTTCTCTTCTCTTTCATACTTTTAAAAATCGAATCTTTTTAAAGCTACTTACATAAAAAAGAAAACATATTTTTTATGTATAGAAAGATCGCATTTTTATGTTAAAAAAAATTATATCTTTAATAAATTTAAAAATCAAACCATTTCGCTTTCGTTCATATAAGAAAATCAAATCTTTTCAAATAAAAATTTCAATCTATTCATTATAAAAATATAAGCTTTTTCTAATGTTAAAGATCCAATCTTTCATGGATCAAAAATCATAACTTTTGCTATTACATATAATAAAAATCAAATTTTTTTCATTCATGTAATCTATATATATGTAAAAAAAAATCATATTCCTAATTCAAGGTTATTTCCTTTCAAAAAAAATACTAACTCTAATTACATTTAGATAAATAAAAACAAAATAAAAAGGAAAATAAAATAAACAAAACTTACAGCGTAGGGGTGGGGTTGGGCTGAGGTGGCGCGTGAAGGGGGGGCGCAGGCGCTGAGTGGTGGTCGTGGGTGGCTCACAGCGTTGGAGGTGGCTCTACGGCTATGGGAATGGCGGATTAGGGTTGGTTATTCTCTTCGATTGGGGGGGGGGCTGTGTCGCAGGAGTGGAGAAAGGGGGCGGAGCTTGCTGGGCGGAGGCGCTGGGTTGGCCAGCTCCGGCAGCGGCGTCAACGGCAAGATCGGGGGGCTCAGGGGCCAGGGCACATCGGGTTTCTATTTTTTTAATCCTTTGAACATTGACCGGGGAAAAGGAGTGAGAGAGAGAAGAGGGAAAGAAAAGAGGGAGGGGCTATATATAAATTAATATTTAATTTCATTTATTTTCAAAAAAGCAACATTTTATTTTTAACTCAAAATCGAACCCATCGACTGTTGTCCCTAGCTAAATACCCCCATTCCGAACACAATGGGTTATGTATCGTAAGCTGATTCGACCGTTTCGATCAGTTTTAGTCAAAATCAAAATATAACTCTATATATTGAATTTGAACGCTCATTTCAATTTACTGGGGTCACATACTAACTCGAAAAATTCCAGAAAAATATTTTCTATCTTCGTATTGACGATACGGTCCTAACAAAACAAGTTTCGTCGAATTCTGTGACCGTTTGAAAAATGGCCATTTTCCAGTCGATTAAAATCAACTGAAACTGGTCAAATGCGTTTTCCTTTGCCACGCTCACATACTGATTCAAAACATTATGAAAATTGGAATCTAGCAATAACTTGACATCATGGATCCAACAAAAGTGGTTTCGTCGAATTCTGAGGTCGTTTGCAAAATTTCCATTTTTAAGGGCCAGAATTCCATAGCGACTATTATGAATTTTCAACTGGACGTAACTTTTGATTTCCGCTATGAAATTTTGATTTTTCGGATTCGTTGGAAAGATATTCTCAATTAGATTCTAATATTTTTGGTTACGCTAAAATCCGGTTTATTTTGCACCCTGTACATTCATTTGAACTTTGAAATCGAATTTTCGAACTACCGCACCATTTTCAATTCCTTTTATAATTTAAAATAAATATTTATATTCTAACGACGATTCAAATAAATATATACGTTCGAATTCTATTCAAATTAAATTACTCGTCGTTATTATTTAAAATAATTCATTTTAAATATTCAAAATTCACTAAAATTGCCAAAATAAAAATTTTAAATTGGCTCAGATTTCTGGGTTATTACACAGAATGTCTTACTGGGGAAGGAAAAACCTATGCTATTATTCTCGGGTTTCAGTCTAGAATGGGGTAGGTTTTCATGTAGTAGTAAATTCATTTCTGTTTTCATTTCAGTACTTAATACAATATAAAATAACTGGTTTCTCATCCTCGATTCTATTTTTATTTTTATTTTTGGATTGGAGAAGGCCTAGAAATGCGAGTTGTGGTTTTACCGATTAAGCCGTGCAAAGGAGATGCTGGCGATTTTTTCAAAAAATTTAAAGAGTTAGAAAATTTTCAAGAAATTTTTTGATAATTTAAAAGCGAGTTGTTAATTATAATTGAAATAAAAAAACCAGAATTGGTTAATAAATTTTCAAGTGGAATAATGAAATTGATAAATGTATTTAAAATCAATAGGAATGAGTGTGGATATGCAGAAGAGCATATGGACTGAAAACGAGAAAGTGATGATGGATTGTCCAAAAATGGTGGACAGATAATTTGGAAAGAATTATGAATGGTCGAGTATTGATATGAGAATTCGAAAATCGGGTAAGAACTGTGTTATGAAGATATGGAATATAAGATTTCAACTAAGAAAGTTATGAGGAGTTAGAAATATAGCATTTTTACTGCTTAGTAATTTCGAGGACGAAATTATTTTAAGGGGGGAGGAATGTAACGACCCAGATTTTTAGCCGTTTAATTTTGAACATTTAAATTGTTTAAAATGTTGTGCTAGAAATATAAATGGAAATTTATTCATTAAAATGAAGTTTTAATTATAAATGAAAATCCAGGTCATTACATTCTTCCCCCCTTAAAATAATTTCGCCCTCGAAATTTCTAAGGTAGAAAACAAACCCTATTGACTGGGTTAAAATTTATTTGCTTACTTCCTTTTCAGTTTCAACTGAACCAATTAATTTCAATTTAAAATATTAAGTAATTCTTATCAACGAAAATTTTCAAAAATCCTGAAAATTTTCTAACACCCGAAATTTTCGAAAAATTTCGCCAGCACCTCCTTTGTACGGCTTAATCGGTACAACTACAACTCGCCTCTCTAGGCCTTCTCCAACTCCAAAGAAAATCAAACAGCCAAGCGGCTTGCCAATTCGGCTCATCAAAATCTCATACCAAATGAAATATAAACTTGTATCTTTTTGTCGGGCATATCATTATATTCTTTCCATTTGCTGCTAATTCAACATATACCAATATCATCCCAATCAAACTCCAATCAATTTATCCTCAAAACCATATCACTTGCTTATAACCAAGCCAAATTTCATTCTCACATCCAACAATTAACTTATCAATTCAACATAAGCCCAGATATCTCACAATCCAATTTTATTTGATATTTTCTATTACAATTCAATTTCCACTTAACTAGCTTCAATTCCAGTTTGTCTCCACAAATTTCTACTTAATTTGCTTTTAATTCAAACAGTCTTTTTCCTGGGAGTTTCAAATAAGTTTGCTTTTATCAAAAATCAAACATTCCTTTTTAGGATTCAAAACAACTTGTTTTTCCCAAAAAAGTTCAAAATGAATATCTTTGGTAGTAATCCATCACTTAGAACTCGAAAATGAACACCGATGATGGTCGACTTCATCATTGGAATATATTTTCCAGCGATCGAAGTGAGTTCAATACTATATCACTTTTCAAAACCATTTCTAAACATTTCCATTTTGAAATCAATTCAAAATACCATTCACACCTCTTGTAACACAATTTAAAATCTCCCAGGATTTTAAAATTCACATATATTTAATCCAAATCCATTTACAAACACTTATTCAAATTTCTAGGGTTTTAATTTCAATTCTGATTTAAATACATATTTAATTCATTTCGTAACACTTATATGAATTTTGATTGGTTATTTACATAACCATTCCAGTAATAATCTTATTTGATTATGATTACAACTAACACATTCAATAATAATATCAATATAAATCATTTGTTTATATCAAAAATATATTTTCGGTCAAATTCTCTCATTTACCGTCTTTTCAAAACATACCATGTTGGTTCATCGTAGTCGAGTGTTAAGAAACCCTTACCGATACAGTGGATCAAACTGATCGACCAGAACTTATAAACAACTCAACCAATAAATCTCAACAATATAAAACAACTTTATATCAAATAACAAATACGCTCACTCGTATATATACACTCAACTCAATCTAGGGTATTACTAACCCCATCTCTACTGAGTCACGCCATAGAGCCAAGGTAATTACTTAACCTGGCTCTGATACCAACTGTAGTGTCCCGAAATTCCGGTACAATTTGAGCTGACCAAATAACACAAGTCCAACCCAAATTACATTGGAAACCAGAAAACTAATAGAAAGAAAACAGAGGGTGAGAATAGATAAGATAGAAACTTAGAATATAAGAAGAAGAAGAACATACACATCATAGTATCACGAATCTCACAACGGAACGAACAACATATAGTAGATAACATATCTTTGAAATAAAATCAGTATATGTATACAGTAACATTATCAGAGTACAACACTTACAACACAGCGGAGATAAACAGTAGTTATATAACCTTGAAGCCTCCTGCTCCAAGCTCTCCAAGTATATCTGTAAAATCCTAACTACTTGACTTCCCGTACAAAATTGGGCACCCAAGATTTTAGGGAAAATAAAACAAACTCTGGGTTAGTCATGGGACTGGTATGAGTAAACAATTTAAAACAGTTTGAGCAATTAAACGATATCTCATAAGACCACGCCGTATAACAGAATGGGTTTTTCCCTTATGAGAATCCAAAACATTTGATTTGACTTTCAAAATCCTTTTGAAAGAAACGATAAACTTTATATCAAAACTCTTTTGATATTATAATAATGTCTATCAACCACAACTAAATAATCGTCTAGCAGACGCTTTCATCTCACGTTTTACATATATAGTTACAATCAAAACCGCGAGCACTTATTGGATAATGAATTACCAACTATGACAAGGTATGGAACCACCTTCCGATAGTGTAACTCTAGAGAGAAATACACTGGGTTCAACAAGAACATCTTGCAACCCAGCCACACATGACCGGCCACTCGTTTCGCTTGAGTGTATCGAATGTATATCACCAACGGTTGGGATCAGCAACCGTTTCCCAAATGGGACAGCATCGAATAGATTAAAGAATGAAATCAATATCTCTAGATAGGTGATAATACACCCTAATTGGCAGCCAACCACTTAGCCATGCTGCCTGCCCGATTTTTGTCATTTCCCGGTTGTGAGGCTAGAGGCCCCACTTATCTCTGACAGATCACACATTTATTCACTTTGAATGTCACATCGTCATACCCGCCAAATCACAAATTGATTTCCCCAAAAACACAATGGGTATACAGCTAAGAGAAACAAATTCCTCTGCCACCAAACGTACATACGTTTGAAGAGATCAACTTACGCGATCCATTAAATATACTCTGTCAGACATTCTTCCATACAGGTCGTCCTGGGACTGGACAAACCAAAGACACTATTATATAAATAGGACAACCCTTGCATAACTCCATCTTTAATTATCTTCATCATATTTGATCGCATCACTAACGCCCATATAGAGCGGTTTTCAGATAATGAATCTGATCCCGGTCTCTCCGCATTGACAACGGAAATGGTCAAAATCTTCGATAGTCAGTGATTTAACTATCAAAGGAAAACATGTGTACAAACAACGGTCGTGTTTCCAAATGGAAATCTTACTGAGCAAATCATCAATCAACACTGATTGACTTTAATTTAATTTGTCATCCAATTATCCATTTCCCTATTCCTGTTTCCATATATTCAACATTTCTTATTTTCTAAAATTAGAAAATATACGTTATTAATCATTGGAAAACATTTCCATCTCTTTTTCACGTATCACTGTCATTCCACTATTCTTTACCATCCAACATTTCATTTTTCTATGATTTGAAAATATCTCTGATTATATATGGAAAATGTTTCCAAACTCATTCATTGGATTTAAACAGATGTTTAAGTAAAACATCGCTATGCCAATTCAAACCATTTCCTTTATTAACTATATTCACTTAACCGAACTTTACTATCAAACCTTAACCATTCCTTAGTTAAAAACAAAGTCAATCAAGTTGGGGTATAACTACCTCTCAGACCTTAACTGAACAACATTTCTTACTTCGAAATAGTCAAAGTTCACCATCTAAATCTTTAACAACTTCCTTACGTAACTCTCGGATTCTATTTACGAATCCACTTCTTTATTGAAAAACATTGATTATAACTATAGCATTAAAATCCCTACTTCTGAAATATCTAACTTCAATTTATAACATTGATTTTGTAATTTAACTAAATAACTAAATAGACAATTTATATATAAATAAATAAATCTTGATTAAAACGGAAAGTGAATAGTACTTTCCCGAATTCGATAAAATCGAATTTCATGTATAACTTTCTTTCGAATAAACTATATTCGATAACTCCTTTTCGAATAAATCTATTCGATTAACTCTCTTCGAATAACTAATATTCGATAATCTCTCTTTCGAATAAACTATATTCGATAATCTTCTTCCGAATAAACTATATTCGACTAACACCTTTCTTCGAATAAACTATATTCGATTAACTCCTTTCGAATAAACTATATTCGATAATTCCTTTCGAATAAACTATATTCGATTAATTCCTTTCGAACAAAATATATTCGATTACTTCCTTTCGAATAAACTATATTCGTTTACTCCTTTTCTCTATTCGAATAAATTATATTCGGTTAACTCCTTTAACTCTATTCAAATAACTAATATTCGATAACTCCTTTTTAACTCTATTCGAATAACTAATATTCGACAACTCCTTTTTAACTCTATTCGAATAACTAATATTCGATAACTCCTTTTTAACTCTTTTCGAATAAACTATATTTGATAACTCCTTTCGAATAACTAATATTCGATAACTCCTTTCGAATAACTAATATTCGATAACCTCTTTTCGAATAAATTATATTCGATTAATTCTCTTCTTCAAATAACCTTATTCGATAACCCTTTCTTCGAATAACTAATATTCGATAACTCTTATCCGACTAACTCTAATTCAATTAACTCTATTCGAATAACTAATATTCGACTAACTCTTGTTCGGTTAACTCTATTCAATTAACTCTAATTCCTTTTATAATCCTACTTACTTTCCAAATATTTCCTTTTATGATATCTTATTTCTTTTCTGAACAAATATTCCTTTTATTATTCTATTTATTCTCCCATTATATATTCCTTTTATCTTTCTATTTATTTAACAAATAAATATTTCTTTTCAATTCTATTTGTTCAACAATTATTTCCTTTTTAATTCTATTTGTTCAACAAATATTTCCTTTCAATTCTACTTGTAAATGTTTTATAAATATTTCCTTTTCAATTCTATTAATATTTCCTTTTCAATTCTATTTGTAAATGTTTTACAAATATTTCCTTTTTTATTATATTTGTAAATGTTGTACAAATATTTCCTTTTCTATTATTCTTTGATTTTATAATTATTTTCTTTTATAAAACCCTTTTCTTTTTATATATAAAATCCATTGGTTTTATATAAATAATTTATTTTCAAAATACACTTTGAAAATCCCTTTTCTACATCCCAATATTTCTTACGGTATTTAAAATACCATACAACAATGATCGATATCATTCAAACACACATAATCAACAACAAATTATATATCACATCATATATCACCATATATGAAACAAAACAGTATTTTATATATTGAGGAACCCAGTTGGGTCCCTCCAACCTGTTTCCCTGCATCCACAGATGTTAAACAATATAATTAACATCAACTTCATTTCACTATGAAATATTCTGATAAACAGAATCGATATTTGATTAACGATTTTTATATATATCGTTATCTATAATTTCAACCAATACATAAGCAATTCAACCAAACAGTCAACACACAACAATTAATCATCATTTAGAAGTTCTAAAAATACGTTATAAAAACATGAACTGGTAGAGTTGGTGAGTTTTACTCACATTGGACGATCATCGTTAATAACGATAACCATCGCTTGATTCAGACGGACAATTTATTTTGCTATAAATTGTAACGAGCTTCGATTCGCTCCCCGTCAGTTTCATTGGGTAGTGTCCATCCATACGATCCTAACGGATCTTGTTTCGCTGAATTTCGATCACGCATGACAAAGATATTAATTATACTAGTTCGTATATACTATTTACACTAATTACTTAAATTAAAACTAGTGTTGGACCTCACCCTCAAAACTTGGCCCATAGCCCACTACTGCACCCTTTCCTACTCACGTGCGCTACACTCTCTTCTTCCCCAAATTGAAACCCAGAAAACCTCTCCTCTCTTTATAACAAAACGCGATATTGACCACACTTTGATCGTCCATGCCCTCCACCTCGGCCATCGATGGCCACCGCAACCACCACCAAAAGAGCCTATGCCTCATCCTCTACCCCATGGTCACCCCAAAGCCCAACTCGATCCTGCCTCCCCATAACAACCTACTGCTCCCCTCGTGCCCCCTTGATCTGTCACACCACCCAAACTAGCGCCGAACTCCACCAAAATGCCATCACTCGACTCGCCTTGTCTCTCTGAATGACCCCGGACCCATGAATTTAACTCCGGTCGTGCCTTGATCAACTCGACTCCATGCCCTAACTTCACTGTTGCAAAGTCGACTTCCAAGAAGTCATGTCGCACCAAACACTAAGCATGCCAAAGTGAAGCACTTGCTTGTAAGAGTCCAACAGATCCGAAATGGAGTGATTTCATCAACTATTCCGTTCGATTTAATTAGTTGAAGAAAGGGGTAAAGTGGCAGCCTCATTTTTTTTCTACAGATGAAGTCGATTTTAGGTCTTAAGGAATTGTAAAAAGGGGGTTATTTATAAGGCAAAGGTTTAAGATATTTTAGTTAGATATTTTATTTTATATTCCATTATATTCTTATTCGAAGTTTCAAGCCCGTACGACTTCATAACCAATCGGAATTACACAAAATTTGTTATTCCACTATATTACCATTTTCCGAACTTAATAAAACCGGTTCGGTTCAATTATGAGACTGTTTACGAAATCATTATTTTACCTGTTATTTAAATCGAGTTATTATTCAATTGATTTCAAACACTTTTATTCTTCGATAATAAATTAATATTATCGTTCACATTCAAATACGAATTTCATAAGCTTCAGAATCAATTTAATTTCATAATAAATTCCATTTTCGATTCAGTTATATTTAATAACTCGTATACTCTGAATTCAATTTAATCAATTTCCAATTTAATATTTAAATAAATTAAATATTCTGGTACTGAAAATCCGGGTCATTACATTCTTTCCCCCTTAAAATAATTTCGCCCTCGAAATTTCTAAGGTAGAAAACAAACCCTATTGACTGGGTTAAAATTTATTTGCTTACTTCCTTTTCAGTTTCAACTGAACCAATTAATTTCAATTTAAAATATTAATTAATTCTTATCAGCGAAAATTTTCAAAAATCCTGAAAATTTTCTAACACGTAAAATTTTCGAAAAATTTCGTCAACACCTCCTTTGTACGGCTTAATCGGTACAACTACAACTCGCCTCTCTAGGCCTTCTCCAACTCCAAAGAAAATCAAACAGCCAAGCGGCTTGCCAATTCAACTCATCAAAATCTCATACCAAATGAAATATAAACTTGTACCTTTTTGTCGGGCATATCATTATATTCTTTCCATTTGCTGCTATTTCAGCATATACCAATATCATCCCAATCAAATTCCAATCAATTTATCCTCAAAACCACATCACTTGCTTATAACCAAGCCAAATTTCATTCTCATATCCAACACTTAACTTATCGATTCAACATAAGTCCAGATATCTCACAATCCAATTTTATTTTATATTTTCTATTTCAATTCAATTTCCACTTAACTGGTTTCAATTCCAGTTTGTCTCCACAAATTTCTATTCAATTTGCTTTTAATTCAAACGGTATTTTTCCTGGGAGTTTTAAATAACTTCGCTTTTCTCAAAAATCAAACTTTCCTTTTCAGGACTAAAAACAACTTGTTTTTCCCAAAACAGTTCAAAATGAATATCTTTGGTAGTAATCCATCACTTAGAACTCGAAAATGAACACCGATTATGGTCGACTTCATCATCGGAATATATTTTCCAGCGATCGAAGTGAGTTCAATACTATATCACTTTTCAAAACCATTTCTAAACATTTCCATTTTGAAATCAATTCAAAATACCATTCACACCTCTTGTAACACAATTTAAAATCTCCCAGGATTTTAAAATTCACATATATTTAATCCAAATCCGTTTACAAATACTTATTCAAATTTCTAGGTTTTTAATTTCAATTCTGATTTAAATTCAGATTTAATTCATTTCGTAACACTTATATGAATTTTGATTGGTTATTTACATAACCATTCCAATTATAATCTTATTCGATTATGATTACAACTAACACATTCAATAATAATATCAATATAAATCATCTGTTTATAACAAAAATATATTTTCGGTAAAATTCTCTCATTTACCGTCTTTTCAAAACATACTATGTTGGTTCATCGTATTCGAGTGTTTAGAAACCCTTACCGATATAGTGGATCAAACTGATCGACCAGAACTTATAAACAACTCAACCAATAAATCTCCACAATATAAAACAACTTTATATCAAATAACAAATACGCTCACTTGTATATATACACTCAACTCAATCTAGGGTATTACTAACCCCATCTCTACTGAGTCACGCCACAAAGCCAAGGTAATTACTTAACTTGGCTTTGATACCAACTGCAGTGTCCCGAAATTCCTGTACAATTTGAGCTGACCAAATAACACAAGTCCAACCCAAATTACACTGGAAACCAGAAAACTAATAGAAAGAAAATAGTGGGTGAGAATAGATAAGATAGAAACTTAGAATATGAAACACCCCACCTCCGTTAGGATCACTCTCTAAAGGAATGCCCTAATTTTGGTGGAGGTTTATAAGTATAAGTCACAGATACACAAGACAGATATAAATACACATATTTTTGAACAGCGGAAAACAACAGCAATTTTTATTTCAGCAAAATACGTGTTACACAAACCATGTCATAATTGTCTTACAATACTTCCATAAACCACTACATTTCCACAACTGTCTTTATTTCATAACTTAAAGAAGCATAAAATCAAAAGTAAACTACATAAGTCCCCATAGTTGCAATCCAAAGCCATAGTCCAAAACGAAAGAGATCCAAGCAATACATTCTTTCTCTTCAAGCTGGATGTGGAAACTGGTCAAGCTACGGTATTCCCTCCCTGTGGACCTGGGGGGGGGGAACGAAAGAAAAGAAGACGAAAGAAAAGTAGAGTCAGACATAAATCCTGAGTAAGTCTAGGACTATTCAGTCTATGAATAAAGAACTGGGCATGATAAGTATAAACTGGAAATGGGAAAACACCATAAACTAAGTCAAGTTGTCTAGAGTCGAATATACTTATCGTACCCCATATTATTCTCTGTACCCATATAAACTAGTTCCCAACAGGCACCCCGTAATCAGGGTGAAGTGATCCATTTCTGATGATCGGCTCCTACTCGCATAGTTATATGTGTCTTACGGCCCCCGTTGTTGTAGCTACCTATGCTGGTCCCACCATGGGGTGTATCAAGTCCCATGGTGGCGGCCCGACACAATTCTAGAATGCACAGGTATACTACTGGTGCCCAGTGCCTTATTTTTCTACGTCGGAGTGTGTGCACGCCCGCACCCCGTTAGAACCTACATTGCTGCACCACCGCCGTCGATTTGACCTCTTATAGTCAGCCCAGTAATCGTGCCCCACCCTGCCTAGTTCAGGGTATCCTGATACACCTTGTAGGGTTACTACTGAAAAGGGTCCCCCGCTACTATGTTTTCTATTTCTAGCCAACATGCTAAGTTGGTTAAGTGTTTTGTAAACCTAACCCCCAATCAGTCTGTATAGTTCAACATGTTCCATTTTTGATTAAGTATTAATTCAATTTACTTAATCCTACCAATCCTGACTCAGCCTTAATTGTCTTATTAAAGCCTCGACCTCTCACATTAGACAGATATTGTTGTGGTTGCCTGTTGCCGGGCGGGTCTGGGCAGTCTTACGCCACAACTCAGTCTAACCTCGGGTCTTTATTGGGCCCCTTGTTTAACCACCCACATTGGATAGGTATTGTTGTGACTACTGGACAGCCGGGCGGTTCCGGGCAGGTTTACATCACAACTCAATCTAACCTCGGGTTAAACACATCGTATTTTCTAAATTTACATATTTTGTCTCTTCTCTTTTTATATGTAAATATTTGCGGCCCATTATTCAAATTCATCTTTATTGGGTAAAATTAATTTACACCACTTAATTGTTTTTCAAGGTCGTTGGTATGCATCAAACATGACAACACATATGTTCTGTATTTTAACCCAAACGTCATTACCCCCGTTTTATACGTTCGCTACAATATAACATATGTTGGGTTTAACATTTAAACCCAACTTAGCCACATGAAAAAGGGGAGGCTTAGAACATGGTGTTTATATATTCTAAGTAACATAAAAAGGGGAGTGTGAACGCATGAACTTGCAACATAGCGAACTAATTAACATAAATTTGGCACTTGTGAACTTGCATTGTAATAGCACATAATCATGGCATAAACATACCTAAACATGAAATCATGGTTTTTGATCTATTCATATAATCATGGCATAAACATACCTAAACATGAAATCATGGTTTTTGACCTATTCATATAATCATGGCATAAATGTACCTAAACATGAAATCATGGTTTTTGACCTATTCATATAATCATGGCATAAATATACCTAAACATGAAATCATGGTTTTTTAATCTATTCATGAAAACTTGCAATTAGAATGTAAATCTAACTTAGCTATGTGTCACATATATTATCATATGATTTTGATAACATTATAGGCCTAAAACATGTTTTTCAATTAGGCATAACACCAAACGTAGTCTAGTCATGTTCATAGAGTCAACACAAGTTCACAAAGATGCTTACTTTTGTCTCTAATACAAAAATATGGTTTTACACTTGAATGATGATTCCAGTTCCAACATAAATTCACATAAGTCATAGTACCCAAATGGATCCAACTACACTAAAAGTGATTATAATATATTTTATGTTGGCATAATAGTGAATCATATACTTGCATGAATCTCAAATAAACTACCACAAACATGTAATTGTTAACTTTCAACATGAATCACTTACTTGCAAATATCCAATCGTTATACCACAACATCCCAAATCGTTTAGAATCAATACAAATATGAATTATTATCACCACAAATCAAATACAATTCTATTTCTCATTTTACACAAATCAAAACACAATTATTTATTCACATCGGAATAGCACTCTACTTTCAACGTATGACGAATCTTCAATTCAGGAATCTGAATTCTGAATTTGGAGATGCTATCCTTTGTTGTAGGGGTTGTTTTGATTTAGTTGTCGTTGCTTTAAGCTTTTGAATTGTCTCCTAATCGTCTCTCAATTTTGACGGCTATTTCTAGTCCTTCCTCATCAGCATGACGGTCTCATTCTTATTTTTGTTTGTATGAATTAGGTGGAGTCTTAGGTCCTTTTTATAGAGTTTGTGAATTGATTAGGACCGTCGATGGAGCTTGGATTAATATTAGCCATTCATTTGAAGGAGAGATCAATCAGGAGCTGACACCTAGCCCTAGTGACAAGGCAAGGCTCAGGAATTCGGCTAAGCACAGACCAGGCCAGCAGGGGGGGCTGGGTTCGACCTGGCTCAAGGGCCAGGTCGACTCCCCAGTCGACCCACAGACCTGGCCTGGCAGGTCGACCCTAGGGTCGACCCCCAGGTCGACCTGGTGGGTTGGGCGGGAACTTTTCCCGCATACTCTGATTAGGCTGAAATTCAAATCTGTTTTCGAAATTTGAGTTTTCTAAAACTTCATCGGGCCATAATTTGGTCATACGGGCTCCGTTTTTCGAAAACTCGGACTCTATTTCGCGTATTTCTCCGAGACAAACGCAATGGCACAGCCCGTTTCCCTTGATTCATATTTTAAAATTTAATTTTGCCTTGATTTACGTTATAACATGTTATTAAAAAATACAAGTTGTTACATTCTCCCCACCTTAAAGGATTTCGTCCCCGAAATCTTCAAGTTAGGAAGAACGTATCCTACCATCCATCATCCATCTACTCAAAACATCATCCACGAGAAGTCATTGTCCTTAAAAGATTCTAAATGCTGTATGAACATATGCAAAGGTGTGTGTATATGTACTTATCTAATGTGAAAATCAGGTGGTTACTGATTCAGTAAACCTCCTTAATGCAAATTATGTAAGTGTCATGAATCCATTATGTATGCAAATTTTCCTAATCATGATTCTACATGAGTGCACAATCATTCACATAAATGCAACATCCATATGACAATACATTAAACTTCAACCATATACGAATATAAATACATATATGCATATGCAATATGAAGTGACTGAGCCGATCTAAAACCTAAATTGTGTGTGTATATGCAACCACGAGCAACCACTAGCAATCACTTGCAACCACTTGCAACCATCATCCATAACATGTTTCAACTACATGTTTTCATCCAAAGAGTTTCTAAAAGATAAGGTCGAGGAGATATACCTAAAAAGATAGATAAGAACGCAACTTAAGGAAAAAGAAAGATCAAAGATGTACCCTCGAAAAGAAAAGAGTAGGCTGCGTGTATTCTAGCTTCAGTTTCCCAAGTTGCGTCTCCCTCGGTGTCACTCCACTGAACTTTGACGAGCTTGACTTCGCGGTTGCGTAGCTTTTTCACTTCCGTTCCTAATAAGAGGGTTGGAACTTTCCTCATAGTTGCTTCGCGTTCCACTTCAGCTTCTTCTAGGATATTTGGCTCTACCACTTTAGCAGATTCATGTAGACATTTTCGGAGGTGCGAAACGTGAAAGACGTTGTGAACTCCGGCCAGCTTTTCGGGTAGCTCTAATCTATAGGCCATTTTCCCAATTTTCTCGATAAAAGGAAATGGTCCTACGAACCTTGGTGCTAGCTTTCCTGTGGTTCCAAAACGAACAACGTTCCTTAGCGGAGATACCTTAAGAAAAACTCTGTCCCCAACCTCAAATTCATGGTCGGTCCTCCTCTTATCGGCGTAGGATTTTTGTCTGTCTTGGGCTGTCTTCATTCTTCTCCGTATGAAGTCTACTTTTTCTGAAGTCTCTCGAATCATATCTGGTCCAAGTATGAGCTTGTCAGTAGACTCCCACCAACAAGTGGGCGATCGGCACGGTCTTCCATATAAAGCTTCGAAGGGCGCCATTCCGATGGTTGCTTGGTAGCTGTTGTTGTAGGCAAATTCCACCAAAGGAAGATGGTCTTCCCACGTCCCTCCAAAGTCAAAGACGCACAGTCTTAAAAGGTCCTCCAAAACTCTGTTCACTCTTTCTGTCTGGCCGTTGGTCTGGGGATGATAGGTTGTGCTCAAGCATAACTGTGTGCCTACCGCTTCTTGCAGACTCCGCCAAAACTCACTTGTGAAGATAGGGTCTCGGTCACTAACAATGCTGGATGGTATTCTATGGAGTCGAACAATTTCCTTGAGATAAAAAGATGCTAAGGATGAGGCAGTTCTTTTACTATTGACAGGTAAGAAGTGGGCGCTTTTAGTAAGCCTATCCACTATTACCCAAATGCTAGTGTTGCCTCTTCTAGACCTAGGCAGCCCATTGATGAAATCCATTGAGATGCTATCCCACTTCCACTGCGGGACCTCTAGAGGATGAAGCAGACCGCCAGGCTTTTTTGTTCCGCTTTAACCCATTGGCACACCATACACTTAGAAACGAACTCTGCCACGTCCTTCTTCATGCCGTTCCAAAAGAAAGTTCTATTTATGTCCTTGTACATTTTATCTCCGCCTGGGTGTACCGTCATCTTAGAGTGATATGCTTCCTCGAGAACCGTCTTTACCAAATCCCTTGTCTGTGGGACGCATAGTCTTCCGTCTCGCCTTAGCCAACCCTTATCGTCGATGGAGTATCTGCTGAGGTGACTTGAAGTCTCACCCCTAATTAGCCTATCAATCGTCTCCACAAGCTGAGGGTCTTCGCGTTGTGCTGTCCCTATTGAGTCCACTAAAGTAGGGCGTACTTCGAGAGATGCTAGCAAGCCCGGTACAAAATCGGAGGAGGGCCTAAAGTCAAAGCTGGTTATAAACTCTAGGCTTTGTCTTTCAACAAATAGCGGGCTTAGGGTCTGTTTCTTTCGGCTCAACGCTTCTGCCACTACGTTACCTTTGCCCGGAGTGTAGGAGATCTCGAAATCGTATGAGGCAAGAAACTCCATCCAACTCTGTTGCCTCAAGTTAAGATCTTTCTGTGAGAAAAGATATTTCAACGATTTAAGGTCAGTGTAAAGTTCGAACTTCTCACCTAGGAGATAGTGTCGCCAAGACTTGAGTGCCAAGACGATGGCAACTAACTCAAGATCGTGGGTCGGGTAGTTCTTTTCATGCGTTTTCAACTGCCTTCCACCATAAGCTACTACCCTTCCTTCTTGCATTAAGACAGCGCCTAGCCCTGTCCTACATGCATCTGTATAAACTGTGAACATCTTGCCTCCATCTCGCAACGTCAAAACTGGGGCTGTTGTAAGAGCCCTTTTCAGTCGTTGGAAAGCAAACTCGCAATCCAAGTCCCAATTGAACACTAGATTCTTCTTTGTCAGCCTTGTGAGCGGAGCTGATATTTTTGCAAAGTCTCTGATGAATTTCCGATAGAAGCCTGCTAGCCCGAGAAAGCTTCGGACTTCTTTTGCGTTCTTTGGTGTCTTCCAGTCCTGCACCGCTACTACCTTAGCCGGGTCTACAGCTAACCCTTCTTTGGATACTATGTGCCCAAGAAACCTCACTTCTTCTCTCCAAAAGTGGCATTTGGAGAATTTAGTTTTTAGCTGATGGACTCGCAGAGTTTCCATGATTGCTCTTAAGTGCTGAGCATGCTCTTCCTCATTCTTTGAGAAGATCAAGATATCGTTTACTAAGACCACCACGAACTTGTTGAGGAAATCTTTGACCACCCTACTCATTAGGTCCACGAAGTAAGCGGGTGCGTTTGTCAAGCCAAAAGGCATGACAAGCCATTCAAAGAAGCCGTCTGGGGTTCTGAATGCTGTTTTATCGATGCTATCTTCAGCCACCCTTAGCTGATGAAAACCGGTCGCCAAATCGAGTTGGGAGAAAACAGACGCTCCTACAAGCTGATCAAACAGATCGTCAATTCTGGGGAGAGTGTGCCTATTCTTTTTCGTTAGCTTGTTGAGCTCCCTATAGTCAACACATAGATGGAGTGAACCATCCGCCTTTGTAGCGAACACCACTGGAGCGCCCATTCTGAAATACTCCTCCTAATGAACCCCTTCTCTAGAAGCTCTTTAATCTGTTTACTGAGCTCTCTCCTTTCCCGTGGAGCCATGTGTCTAACGGGCAACGCAACGGGCTTTGCATTATCTACAAGATATATGCGGAAGTCTATCTCCCGCTTCGGAGGTAAGCCCTTCACCTCTTCGAAGACATCCGGATATTCCCGGACCACTCTAACCGATTGCAAACTTTCAACAGAGGCATCTAGCGATTCAAGGTAACTAAGCATAACCACATACGAGGGATTACAAGTAATTTCCAGAGTGTTACCGAGTTGGTTCAGAAGCCTAACCACCCTTTTCTCACAATCCAGGATGGCACCGTTACTGGATAGCCAATCCATGCCCAAAATCAAACCATATCCCGAGAAGCCCAAAACAAAGGCACTACATCTAAATTCTACACTTAGAATAGAAATTTTCAATCCTACACAGATCATAAACAAATGAGCTGGGCCCCCAATTGGATTTGAAACAATTAAGGGGTCCTCTACCATACTAGTTTCTAGGTGTAGAGATTCTACTAAAGCAGATGAGATAAAGGAGTGTGATGCACCAGAATCAAATAAAGTGCGAACTGGGTGATCATAAAGATAAACTACACCTTCTACAGAAGTATTTATACCTCGCTGTTGCAGAGGTGGCGCTTCTAGCACATGAACATGTGCCCCTGAGGTGGATCCAGCCCTCTGCCCCTGCCCTCGTTTCTTCGGGCAATCCTTAGCCATGTGGCTTGTCTCACCGCAAGAAAAGCACCCACCATTCATCTTGGCCTTCATTTTCCGCCAATCTTTCACTAAGTGCCACACTTTGCCATAGAAATTACACTTCCTCTTCTCTTTGTTGTCTTTCCCGCCCTTCTTAAAGTCTGTCTTCTTAGGCTGTAAACCCTCTTTCTTCCCTTGAGAGCTTTCTGCCTTTGTCTCCTTCTTGCCCTTATCCTCTTTGTTCAGCAATGCCATCTGCACCAACCTTTCATACGTAGCTCCCATGGGTATATGGGTCATGGCCAAACTGTGTAATGGCTCATTCAATCCTTTGACAAAGCGGAGAGCCTTCTTGTGCTAAGTGTTGACTAGGTCCAGCCCGAACCTAGCCAGTTGATCGAACTGATTAACATACTCTTTGACTGTCATATTCCCTTGCTTAAGAAATAATAATTTTTCCAACTGACGACTCCTTTCAGCTTCTGAGAGAAATTTAGCCTCAAACCTTGCCCTAAAGTCCTCCCATGTTTCCACTGGTCTTTCTGCATTGGTGACTTCCCACCAGTAGGAAGCCTCGCCTTTAAGTAGCCATACTGCCAGTTGTACCTTCTGCCTATCTTCTACCTCAAAGATAACGAATAAGTCCTCGGTTTCCTTCAGCCAATTCCTGGCTGCCACGAAGGACTCGGTTCCATGAAAGTCCTTTCCTCCCATAGCTTTAAAATCTTTACATATCTTAGCAAAAGTATTACCCCGCGGAGGAGGTGGAGGAAGAGGTGCTGCTGCAGCTGGATGATTTCCCGTAGCTGGGGGAGGAGGAACGGTAGGACCTGGCTGAGTGGCCCTCGCTTCTAAGAATCGTCTGAACCAACCAGGTATTGGTATACCCTCTGGCAAGTTAAGTTCTTCGGACATGCTGAAACAAAAAGGGTAGATTCAAAACGAAGGATAAAAGATAGTACATATGGCTTTGGGGGACTATGCCTTTTTAAAATAAAATAATATTTTATCTTTAAAAATGCTTCTTTAAATTTACTTTTTGGAAATGAATTTTCAAAAACTTTTTATCTTATCTGGTAAACCTATGCTCTGATACCAAGTGAAACACCCCACCTCCGTTAGGGTCACTCTCTAAGGGAATGCCCTAATTTTGGTGGAGGTTTATAAGTATAAGTCACAGATACACAAGACAAATATAAATACACATATTTTTGAACAGCGGAAAACAACAGCAATTTTTATTACAGCAAAATACGTGTTACACAAACCATGTCATAATTGTCTTACAATACTTCCAAAAACCATTACATTTCCATAACTGTCTTGATTTCATAACTTAAAGAAGCATAAAAACAAAAGTAAACTGCATAAGTCCCCATAGTTACAATCCAAAGCCATAGTCCAAAACGAAAGAGATCCAAGCAATACATTCTTTCTCTTCAAGCTGGATGTGAAAACTGGTCAAGCTGCGGTATTCCCTCCATGTGGACCTGGGGGGGGGAACGAAAGAAAAGTAGAGTCAGACATAAAGCCTGAGTAAGTCTAGGACTATTCAGTCTATGAATAAAGAACTGGGCATGATAAGTATAAACTGGAAATGGGAAAACACCATAAACTAAGTCAAGTTGTCTAGAGTCGAATATACTTATCGTACCCCATATTAATCTCTGTACCCATATAAACTAGTTCCCAACAGGCGCCCCGTAATCAGGGTGAAGTGATCCATTTCTGATGATCGGCTCCTACTCGCATAGTTATATGTGTCTTACGGCCCCCGTTGTTGTAGTTACCTATGCTGGTCCCACCATAGGGTGTATCAAGTCCCATGGTGGCGGCCCGACACAATTCTAGAATGCACAGGTATACTACTGGTGCCCAGTGCCTTATTTTTCTGTGCCGGAGTGTGTGCATGCCTGCACCCCGTTAGAACCTACACTGCTGCACCACCGCCGTCGACTTGACCTCTTATAGTCAGCCCAGTAATCGTGCCCCACCCTGCCTAGTTCAGGGTATCCTGATACACCTTGTAGGGTTACTACTGAAAAGGGTCCCCTGCTACTATGTTTTCTATTTCTAGCCAACATGCTAAGTTGGTTAAGTGTTTTGTAAACCTAACCCCCAATCAGTCTGTATAGTTCAGCATGTTCCATTTTTGATTAAGTATTAATTCAATTTACTTAATCCTACCAATCCTGACTCAGCCTTAATTGTCTTATTAAAGCCTCGACCTCTCACATTAGACAGATATTGTTGTGGATGCCTGTTGCCGGTTGGGTCCGGGCAGTCTTACGCCACAACTCACTCTAACCTCGTGTCCTTATTGGGCTCCGTGTTTAACCACCCACATTGGATAGGTATTGTTGTGACTACTGGACAGCCGGGCGGTTCCTGGCAGGTTTACATCACAACTCAATCCAACCTCGGGTTAAACGCATCGTATTTTCTAAATTTACATATTTTGTCTCTTCTCTTTTTATATGTAAATATTTGCGGCCCATTATTCAAATTCATCTTTATTGGGTAAAATTAATTTACACCACTTAATTGTTTTTCAAGGTCGTTGGTATGCGTCAAACATGCCAACACATATGTTCTATATTTTAACCCAAACGTCATTACCCCCGTTTTATACGTTCGCTACAATATAACATATGTTGGGTTTAACATTTAAACCCAACTTAGCCACATGAAAAAGGGGAGGCTTAGAACTTGGTGTTTATATATTCTAAGTAACATAAAAAGGGGAGTGTGAATGCATGAACTTGCAACATAGCGAACTAATTAACATAAATTTGGCACTTGTGAACTTGCATTGTAATAGCATATAATCATGCCATAAACATACCTTAACATGAAATTATGGTTTTTGATCTATTCATATATTCATGGCATAAACATACCTAAACATGAAATCATGGTTTTTGACCTATTCATATAATCATGGCATAAATATACCTAAACATGAAATCATGGTTTTTGACCTATTCATATAATCATGGCATAAATATACCTAAACATGAAATCATGGTTTTTTTAATCTATTCATGCAAACTTGCAATTAGAATGTAAATCTAACTTAGCTATGTGTCACATATATTATCATATGATTTTGATAATAATATAGGCCTAAAACATGTTTTTCAATTAGGCATAACACCAAACATAGTCTAGCCATGTTCATAGAGTCAACACAAGTTCACAAAGATGCTTACTTTTGTCTCTAATACAAAAGTATGGTTTTACACTTGAATGATGATTCCGATTCCAACATAAATTCACATAAGTCATAATACCCAAATGGATCCAACTACACTAAAAGTGATTATAATATATTTTATGTTGGCATAATAGTGAATCATATACTTGCATGAATCTCAAATAAACTACCACAAACATGTAATTGTTAACTTTCAACATGAATCACATACTTGCAAATATCCAATCGTTATACCACAACATCCCAAATCGTTTAGAATCAATACAAATATGAATTATTATCACCACAAATCAAATACAATTCTATTTCTCATTTTACACAAATCAAAACACAATTATTTATTCACATCGGAATAGCACTCTACTTACAATGTATGACGAATCTTCAATTCAGGAATCTGAATTCTGAATTTGGAGATGCTATCCTTTGTTGTAGGTATTGTTTTGATATAGTTGTCGTTGATTTAAGCTTTTGAATTGTCTCCTAATCGTCTCTCAATTTTGACGGCTATTTCTAGTCCTTCCTCAGCAGCATGACGGTCTCATTCTTATTTTTGTTTGTATGAATTAGGTGGAGTCTTAGGTCCTTTTTATAGAGTTTGTGAATTGGTTAGGACCGTCGATGGAGCTTGGATTAATATTAGCCATTAATTTGAAGGAGAGACCAATCAGGAGCTGACACCTAGCCCTAGTGACAAGGCAAGGCTCAGGAATTCGGCTAAGCATAGACCACGCCAGCCGGGGGGGCTGGGTTCGGCCTGGCTCAGGGGCCAGGTCGACTCCCCAGTCGACCCCCAGGTCGACTCTAGAGTCGACCTGGCCTGGCAGGTCGACTATAGGGTCGACCCCCAGGTTGACTCCTAGGTCGACCTGGCCTGGCAGGTCGACCCTAGGGTCGACCCCCAGGTCGACCTAGTGGGTTGGGCGGGAACTTTTCCCGCCTACTTTGATTAGGCTGAAATTCAAATCTCTTTTCGAAATTTGAATTTTCTGAAACTTCATCGGGCCATAATTTGGTCATACGGGCTCCGTTTTTCGAAAACTCGGACTCTGTTTCGCGTATTTTTCCGAGACGAACGCAATGGCATAGCCCGTTTCCTTTGATTCAGATATTAAATTTAATTCTGCCTTGATTTACCTTATAACATGTTATTCAAAAATACGGGTTGTTACAGAATAGAAGAAGAAGAAGAACAAACACATCAGTGTATCACGAATCTCACAACGGAACGAACAACATATAATAGATAGCATATCTTTGAAATAAAATCAGTATATGTATACAGTAACATTATCAGAGTACAACACTTACAACACAGCGGAGATAAACAATAGTTATATAATCCTGAAGCCTCCTGCTCCAAGCTCTCCAAGTATATCTGTAAAATCTTGACTACTTGACTGCCCGTACAAAATTGGGAACCCAAGAGTTTAGGGAAAACAAAACAAAACAAACTCTGGTTCAGTCATGGTACTGGTATGAGTAAACAATTTAAAACAGTTTGAGCAATTAAACGATATCTCATAAGACCACGCCATATAATGGAACGGTTTTTCCTTTATGAGAATCCAAAACCTTTGATTTAACTTTCAAAATCCTTTTGAAAGAAATGATAAACTTTATATAAAAACTCTTTTGATATTATAATAATGTCTATCAACCACAAATAAATAATCATCTAGCAGAAACGCTTTCATCTCACGTTCTACATATATAGTTACAATCAAAATCGCGAGCACTTATTGGATAATGAATTACCAACTATGACAAGGTATGGAACCACCTTCCGATAGTGTAACTCTAGAGAGGAATACACTGGGTTCAACAAGAACATCTTGCAACCCAGCCACACATGACCGACCATTCATTTCGCTTGAGTGTATCAAATGTATATCACCAACGGTTGGGATCAGCAACCGTTTCCCGAATGGGACAGCATCGAATAGATTAAAGAATGAAATGAATATCTCTAGATAGGTGATAATACACCCAAATTGGCAGCCAACCACTTAGCCGTGCTGCCTGCCCGATTTTTGTCATTTCCCAATTGTGAGGCTAGAGGCCACGCTTATCTCTGACAGACCACACATTTATTCACTTTGAATGTCGCATCGTCATACCTGCCAAATCACAAATTGATTTCCCCAAAAACACAACGGGTATACAACTAAGAGAAACGAATTCCTCTGCCACAAAACGTACATACGTTTGAAGAGATCAACTTACGCGATCCATTAAATATACTCTGTCAGACATTCTTCCATACAGGTCGTCTTGGGACTGGACAAACCGAGGGCACTATTCTGTAAATAGGACAGCCCTTGCATAACTCCATCTCCAATTATCTTCATCATATTTGATCGCAACGCTAACGCCCATACAGAGTGGTTTTCAGATAATGAATCTGATCCCGGTCTCTCCGTATTGACAAAGAAAATGGTCAAAATCTTCGATAGTCGGTGATTTAAATATCAAAGGAAAACATGTGTACAAACAACGGTCGTATTTCCAAATGGAAATCTTACCGAGCAAATCATCAATCAACACTGATTCACTTTAATTTAATTTGTCATTCAATTATCCATTTCCCTATTCCTGTTTCCATATATTCAACATTTCTTATTTTCTAAAATTAGAAAATATACGTTATTAATCATTGGAAAACATTTCCATCTCTTTTTCATTTATCACTGTCATTCCAGTATTCTTTACCATCCAACATTTCATTTTTCTATGATTTGAAAATACCTCTAACTATATTTGGAAAATGTTTCCAAACTCATTCATTGGATTTAAACAGATGTTTAAATAAAACATCGCTATGCCAATTCAAACCATTTCCTTCATTAACTATATTCACTTAACCGAACTTTACTATCAAACCTTAACCATTCCTTAGTTAAAAACAAAGTCAATCAAGTTGGGGTATAACTACCTCTCAGACCTTAACTGAACAACATTTCTAACTTTGAAATAGACAAAGTTCACCATCTAAATCTTTAACAACTTCCTTGCGTAACTCTCGGATTCTATTTATGAATCCACTTCTTTATTGAAAAACATTGATTATAACTATAGCGTTAAAATCCCTACTTCTGAAATTTCTAACTTCAATTTATAACATTGATTTTGTAATTTAACTAAATAACTAAATAGACAATTTATTTATAAATAAATAAATCTTGATTCAAACGGAAAGTGAATAGTACTTTCCTGAATTCGATAAAATCGAATTTCACGTATAACTCTCTTTCGAATAAACTATATTCGATAACTCCTTTTCGAATAACTCTATTCGATTAACTCTCTTCGAATAACTAATATTCGATAATCTCTCTTTCGAATAAACTATATTCCATAATCTTCTTTCGAATAAACTATATTCGACTAACACCTTTCTTCGAATAAACTATATTTGATTAACTCCTTTCGAATAAACTATATTCGATAATTCCTTTCGAATAAACTATATTCGATTAATTCCTTTCGAATAAACTATATTTGATTACTTCCTTTCGAATAAACTATATTCAATTACTCCTTTTCTCTATTCGAATAAACTATATTCGATTAACTCCTTTAACTCTATTCGAATAACTAATATTCGATAACTCCTTTTTAACTCTATTCGAATAACTAATATTCGATAACTCCTTTTTAACTCTATTCGAATAACTAATATTCGATAACTCCTTTTTAACTCTATTCGAATAACTAATATTCGATAATTCCTTTTTTAACTCTTTTCAAATAAACTATATTTGATAACTCCTTTCAAATAACTAATATTCGATACCTCTTTTCGAATAAATTATATTCGATTAATTCTCTTCTTTGAATAACCTTATTCGATAACCCTTTCTTCGAATAACTAATATTCGATAACTCTATTCCGACTAACTCTAATTCAATTAACTCTATTCGAATAACTAAAATTCGACTAACTCTTGTTCGATTAACTCTATTCATTTAACTCTAATTCCTTTTATAATCCTACTTACTTTCCAAATATTTCCTTTTATGATATCTTATTTATTTTCTAAATAAATATTCCTTTTATACTTTTATTTATTCTCCTAAAATATATTCCTTTTATCTTTCTATTTATTTAACAAATAAATATTTCTTTTCAATTCTATTTGTTCAACAATTATTTCCTTTTCAATTCTATTTGTTCAACAAATATTTCCTTTCAATTCTATTTGTAAATGTTTTACAAATATTTCCTTTTCAATTCTATTTGTAAATGTTTTACAAATATTTCCTTTTCTACTCTATTTGTAAATGTTTTACAAATATTTCCTTTTCTATTATTCTTTGATTTTATAATTATTTTCTTTTATAAAACCCTTTTCTTTTTATATATAAAATCAAATGGTTTTATATAAATAATTTATTTTCAAAATACACTTTGAAAATCCCTTTTCTACATCCCAGTATTTCTTACGGTATTTAAAATACCACACAGCAATGATCGATATCATTCAAACACACATAATTAACTATTTCGTCAACTATTTCGTTCGATTTAATTAGTTGAATAAAGGGGTAAAGTGGCGGCCTCATTTATTTTCTACAGATGAAGTCGATTTTTGGTCTTAAGGAATTGTAAAGGGGGGTTATTTATAAGGCAAAGGTTTAAGATATTTTGTTAGATATTGTGGTTAGATATTTTATTTTATATTCCATTATATTCTTATTCGAAGTTTCAAGCCTGTACGACTTCATAACCAACCGAAATTTCACAAAATTTGTTATTCCACTATATTACCATATTCTGAACTTAATAAAACCGGTTTCATTCAATTCTGAGACCATTTACGAAATCATTATTTTACCTGTTATTTAAATCGAGGTATAATTCAATCGATTTCAAACACTTCTATTCTTCGATAATAAATTAATATTATCGTTCACATTCAAATACGAATTTCATAAGCTTCAGAATCAATTTAATTTCATACTAAATTCCATTTTCGATTCAGTTATATTTAATAACTCATATACTCTGAATTCAATTTAATCAATTTCTAATTTAATATTTAAATAAATTAAATATTCTGGTACTGAAAATCCGGGTCATTACAGGTGTACTAGATAGAAATTGATGTCGGGAAGAAGAAGTATTACAACGTAATATACGTAAATTATTAGTAATTATGGGTAATAATAAAATAATTAATATTAGTTAATTATAAATTTGAAATTTGAAATATTAACTTAACCACTAACTTGTAATCGGAATATTTCACTCATCTGTGAACAGAATTGAACGCCACTGGTTACGTTGGAATCATAACAACGTGATCTACATTGTGGAACTGACGTGGCTGAGAATAAAGCTACTGGAATTTCACGATAAAATCAAATGCCTGTTTGATTTTAAAACGAAACAAAAGCAGAATCGTCAACTGCGAACCAATGTGAGTAATCTCACTAACTCTGATTTATTTATATACATATTTTATACTATGTGATGGTTGTTTGAATGAATGGTTGGTAAAATTGGTTGAATGATTGATATAGTTATATCGTTGATCGATTATTAATTCTGTTTACTATGGCATTTCATATTGATGTGAAATAATATTATTGATGCTGATTAACATCTGTGGATGTAGGGAAACAGGTTGGAGGGATCCAACTGGATTCTCAATATTTATGTTACCGTTTTTATTTGTGTAACGACCCGGGTTTTTTGCGACCTTTGATATCGGCATACAACACCATGTCGAACATCCAAGAATCGAAAATACTGGATAGTTAATGAAAGAAAATAGAGGGAGAGAATAGATAAGATAGAAAATTAGAATAGAAGAAGGAGAAGTACATCACAAAATCAGAGTAAACACGAATCTCACAGCGGAACGAATAAATATATTTCATAACATAACTTTGAAATAAAACAGTATCTATATACAATACCATTGTTAGAGTATAACACTTACAACACAGTGGAAATAACAATAGCTCTATAATCCTAAAGCCTCCTGCTCCAGCTCTTCAAGTATCTGAAAAATCCCGACTACTTGACTGCCCATACAAAATTGGGCACCCAAGAGTTTAGGGAAAACAAAACAAAATAAACTCTGGGTCAGTCATGTGACTGGTGTGAGTAAACTCCAATCATTTGTTTAACTTTTAAAATCCTTTCTGAAGAAATGATAATCGTAAGACCGATCCACACATAAACACGGATGGTTTTTACCTTACGATAACCCAAAACATTTCTTTAAAATCAATACTCTTCTGATATTATAATAATGTCTAAATCAAATAAATAGCAACCTAGTGGAAACGCTTTCATCTCACATTCCATATATATTATATACAATCAAACACCGCGGGCGCTTATTGGGTAATGGATTTCCAACTATGACAAGGTATGGAAGCACCTTCCGATCAGTGTACTCTAGAAGCGATACACTGGAGTTCAACAAGAACATCTTGTAACTCGGCCACACATGACCAGCCATTCATTTCGCTTGAATGTTCCGAATATATTACCACCTTATGATTGGTATACCAACATAACCATTCCCGGGAGATACATAAGCAAAAGAAGTAACAAATATGAATATTCTCTAGATGGTGACAATACCCCTTAATTGGGTGCGGCCCACTTAGCCATGCTGCCTGCCCGATTTCTGTCATTTCCCAGTTGATGAGGCTCGAGGTCATAATGTATCTTTTAACAAATCACTCTTTTAATTATTTGAATGCCACATCGTCCTACCCGTCAAATCACAAATTGATTTCCCCAAAAATATCATGGGTATAAAGCTAAGAGAAACGAATTCCTCCGCCACCAAACGTAAATACGTTTGAAGAGATCAACTTATGCGATCTACTAGATATACTCTGTCAGACATTCGTCCATTCAAGTTGTCCTGGGACTGGACAACCCGAAGGCACTATTCTGTAAATCCATCTTAGGCAATTTCTACCTAGGATTTACTGAACAACCATTGCATACCTCCGTCTTCGATTATCTTCATCATATTTGATTCGCAACGCTAATGCCATACGGAGTGGTTTTCAGATAATATATCTGATCTTGGTCTCTCCGTATTGACAACGGAAATGGTCAAAATCTTTGATGGTCGGTGATTTAACTATCAAAGGAAAACATATGTACAAACAACGGTCGTACTTCCAAATGGAAATCTTATCGATCAATCATCAATCAACATTTATCCCATTAAATTAATTTGTCATTAATTTATTCCATTTCCCTATTCCTATTTCCATATATTCGTAAATTCTTATTTTCTAAATTTAGAAAATATACGTCATTAATCATTGGAAATGTAATGACCCGCATTGGCAGAGGTATTATGGTTAATTTATTTAATTATATCAATGGTGATATAGTGAATTGAATGGTCGTGGAATTAAATAATGATGAATATTTAATTAAAATAATAAATTAAATAATATATTTAATTCTGAAATAAACAGAATTTGCTGAAATGACGATATGGTGTGAACCGGATCATCTATGATATTTAATTTAGCTTGGAATTGAATTTGAATAACAAATATATTCAATCGTCGACAGTTGAACGCATAGTTTATAATATAATTATAAACGAGCTCGAAATGGCGCAGCAGTTCGTAAATTGGCGATTCGAACTTCAACTGAATGTACAGGATTCGTTTTAAGCCGGATTTCTGTGAAACAAGAAACGTGTGAAGCTGATGGAGTATATCTTTCTAGTGGAAGAGAAAGATTGGGATTTCGTCGTGTAGATTTTGAGATAAGTCCAAATAAATTTTGAAATAGTCGCTATAGAATCGTTTATCGACCATAACAGCTTATTCGATACAACTAGAGATCGGGTTTGAATTTAGACAAGGTTCTTTTGGGACATAGCGATAATTTAATTTTTAGAATTTTATTGAAATTTTTAATTAATTAAATAAGCAACTTTTGATTTGGAGTGTTTTGCAACCTGTAATCAACATTTTGAAGTTTCAAAATATGAGTCCATCTACCGGTATTATTATATTTTTGGGATCGTGACACCGAGCTCATCACAACGGTATATTTATTTCTGTCGTTAGAATTCCCCAAGTATACGAAATTTCATGAAATCGGTACCCTAAATAATTTTCTAAAATATCTAAACTATTCGTGGACAAAACAAGCCCACGTCCCCGAGTGTTTTCAGCCACATCCATCCTCTTAGCAAATATCTAGATATTTGTCACCCGTATAAATACACTACCTACCCATCTAAACCTAATTCATTTCTTCGTTCTTAATGAGCCGCCGCACTTAGTCTCTCAGCAAACCAAAACAAAATTCGAAAATCTGCCAAAAGCCTGATCTATGAGCTCAGATGGGATAGCTCATCATCCTGGTAGTCTTCTTCGAACGCGACATCATTTTGGGGAAACTCGAACAACCGCAACGTGGATTTGGGATGCCGTCGCCTGTGAGGATGACAGTGCGAGTTGGTTGTTCTTGATACCATAGGGGAGAGCGCGAGTAGTGAAGGAAGTTGGTGGTAGTGCTTTTGGGTTTCGCGAACAGATGATGGGGGAAGGGAGTTCGGAGTTTTCGGTGATGGCCATTACAGACACTTCAAATATCTGGAGCTGGAGAAGGTATTAGCCGTGCTAATACGAAATTAACTAATGGTTAAGTTGATTTAGGTTATAACGTCTGTTTTGTGTTAATTAAATGGTAATGCGATTTTTGTTTTGAGAAGCAAGAGGGTGGGATTTGGCGTATGGGCGGAAGAAAGGGAAGGCCGCATATGGGAAGGTGGGTTGAGGAAGAACAGTTGGTCCGAGTTTTTAAAAGTGAGGAATTTGAGTATTTTTGCTTAGTGAATCATGAAGTGTTGGACTGGAAATCGTTCGTTAAGAAGGAAGTGGGGATAAGTTTAAACTGAAGTGTGTTTGTTTGGGGAATTCATGTTTTACTGAATAGTTTTAAAATTTTAAAGGATGGAAACAAAACCTTTACACTGGTTTTTAGATTAAAGCTGATAGGCCGTGAAGTGGTGATGTCCTTAGTTTGAGATGTATAAGTGGGGTATGAGCAGTTTTTGACTGTTGTATTGGTGAGGCATGTTAAACCAGTCTATGGCATTTTAGTGGAGGAAGACGTATTAGAAAGGGAGATTAAGAAAGGGAATTATACGGCTTAATTAAGAAATAAAGGGGTATGATGATGGATTGGGTCGGTAAAGCAAAGAGAATTTGAAATGGAAATTGACGAAAGCAGTATCCGCTGGGATCGTAGGGACGGGCTACAACATGGACCGACTGGAAGTAATTCGGAGCTCATTACAATTTATAGCAAAATAAATTGTCCGTCTGAATTAAGCGACAATTATCGTTATTAACGATGATCGTCCAATGTGAGTAAATCTCACTAACTCTAAACAGTTTATAATTTCATGTTGTATTTTTAGAACTGTTAGATATTGGCTTATTGACTGTGTGTTGACTGTTTGATTAATTTTCTATATTGATTCTGTTTAACAGAATATATCATATGGAACTGAAAGTGATGTTATCTATATTGTTTAACATCTGTGATGCAGGGAAACAGGTTGGAGGAATCCAACTGGATTCCTCAACATTTATTTTACTGTTTTCATATATGGTGATATATGATGTGTTATATAATCTGTTATGGATTATGTGTGTTGGAATGATGTTGATCATTGTTATTCGATATTATAAATATCATAAAGACCCTGGGAGGTAAAAAGAATTATTTCAATGTATATTGAAATAAAGGGATTTTATAAAATCAACAGATTTTGTAAAAGGAAATATTTTGAAAGTAAATAAAAAGGGAAATCATTTGTAAAGTGAAGAACTGTTAGTAAAAGTAAATCTTTATAAATGAATAGTTTATTCGAAAAGAACAAGGGAGTTAATCGATGTTAATTAATCGATTAGAGTTAAAGTTAAAAGGGAGTTAATCGATGTTAGTTAATCGATGTTAGTTAATCGATTAGAGTTAAAGTTAAAAGGAGTAAATCGATGTTAGTTAATCGAATATAGTTATTCGAATAGAGAAAGAAACTGAGTTAATCGATGTTAGTTAATCGATTAGAGTTAAAGTAAAATGAGTTAATCGATGTTAGTTAATCGATTAGAGTTAAAGTTAAAATGAGTTAAGTAAAATGAGTTAATCGATGTTAGTTAATCGATTAGAGTTAAAGTTAAAAGGAGTTAAGTAAAATGAGTTAATCAATGTTAGTTAATCGATTAGAGTTAAAGTAAAATGAGTTAATCGATGTTAGTTAATCGATTAGAGTTAAAGTTAAAAAGAGTTAAAGTAAAAGGAGTTAATCGATGTTAGTTTAATCGATTAGAGTTAAAGTAAAAGGAGTTAATCGATGTTAGTAAATCGAATAGAGTTAAGTGAAAAGAGTCAATCAAATAGAGATTTATTCGAACGAGAGTTAAGTAAGGAAGTTAGTTAAAGAAATATAAAGTGAACTTTGCTAATTTCAAAGTTAGAAATGTTGTTCAGTTAAGGTCTGAGAGGTAGTTCTACCCAACTTGATTGGCTTCGTTATTAACTAAGGGATAGTTAAGGTTCGGCAGTAAAGGAAATGGTTTGAGTTGGCATAGCGATGTTTGTTTAAACATCTGTCTAAGTCCAATGAAGAGGCTTTGGAAATGTTTTCCAAATAAGAAACCAGAAATGTTTTCTAATAAAGAAAACAAGAAATGGAAATGTTTTCAATTGTTAATAACATATATTTTCCAAATTTAGAAAATAAGAAATGTTGAATATAGGGAAACAGGAGATGAAAAATGAACTAAGGAGATGAATGTTAAATGATGTTTGATCGATATAATTTCCATTTGGAAATAATATCGTTGTTTGCACACTTGTTTTTATTTGATAGTTAAATCACAGACTATCGAAGTTTTGACTATTTTAACGTTGTTAATATGGAGAGACCGGTTGGATTATTATCCAAAGAACCACTCTGTATTGGCATAAGCTTTGCGAATCATATATGCCAAAGGAAATTGAAGATGGAGTTATGCAAGGGCTATCCTGTTTACAGAATAGTGCCTTCGGTTCATCCTGTTCCTGGATGACTTTATGGACGGATGTCTGACAGAGTATTTCCAGACGATCACGTATATTGATTTCTCCAACCGTACCAAGAGTGGAAGCGAGCAAGGAAACTTCTTTTAGCTAACACATAATGTATTGTTGAGGACGTCAAATCGGTGATTGGATGGATTTGATGATGTGGCATTCAAAGTGAATCTGATGTGATGATGAAGCGTAACCTTAAGCCTCATCAACCGGTAAATGACAGAAATCGAGTAGGCAGCATGGCTAAGTCGGTCGCACCGAAGTAGGGTGTATAATCACCTGATCTAGAGTTTCATTTACTTCTAAAAATCTATTGTTGATGATGTCCCATTCGGGAAACGGTTGCTGATCCCAACCGTTGGTGATATACATTCGATACACTCAAGCGAAATGAGTGGTCGGTCATGTGTGGCCGGGTTGCAAGATGTTCTTGTTGAACCCTGTGTATTCCTCTCTAGAGGTACACAAGCGAAAGGTGGTTCCATACCTTGTCATGGTTGGAAATCCATTACCCAATACGTGCTTGCGGTTTTGATTGTATACTATATATGTAGAACGTGAGATGAAAGCGTTTCTGCTAGATGATTATTATATTGTGTTGATAGACATTATTTTAATATCAAAAGGTTTTTGATATAAAGATAATTTGGATTCTCATAAGGGAAAAACCCATTCCGTTATGCGGCGTGGTCTTATGAGATATCGTTTACTTGTTCGAACTGTTTTTAAATTGTTTACTCATACCAGTCCCATGACTGACCCGGAGTTTATTTTGTTGTCTTCCCTAAACTCTTGGGTGCCTAAATTTGTATGGGCAGTCAAGTAGTCGGGATTTACAGATATATTGAAGAGCTGGAGCAGGAGGCTTCAGGATCATGTAGCTATAGTTATTTCCGCTGTGTTGTAAGTGATGTACTTTGATAATGATATGTATATTCAAGTACAGATATGTATTTCAAAGTTATGTTATGAAATA
Organism: Allium sativum; assembly: GCA_030737875.1. Lineage (NCBI taxonomy): Eukaryota > Viridiplantae > Streptophyta > Magnoliopsida > Asparagales > Amaryllidaceae > Allium > Allium sativum. The sequence goes on along the minus strand of CM060909.1, from coordinate 374,171,492 downwards.
TATTTATTCGTTCCGCTGTGAGGTTCGTGTTACTCTGATATTGTGTTCTTCTTCTTCTTCTATTCTAAGTTTCTATCTTATCTTTCCTCACCCTCTAATTTCTTTCACTAATTACCAGGATTTTTCGATGTTTTGGTTATCGACATCGTGCTTATGTCGATAACCAAAGTCGTTGAAAATCCGGGTCGTTACAGTTGGTGTCAGAGCATAGGTTAAGTTAAGAATTACCTTGGCTCTGTGGCGTGACTCGGTAGAGATAGGGTTAGTAATACCCTAGATTGAGTTTGAGTGTAAATGTACGAGCGAACGTATTTGTATATGATATAAAAATAATTTTATATTGTGAAGATTTGTTGGTTGAGTTGTTTATGAGTTTTTGTCGATCAGTTTGATCCACTGTATCGGTAGGAGTTACTAAACACTCGAATACGATGGGTCGTCACGATATGTTTTGAAAATAGGGTAAATTAAAATAAGTTTACCCAAGTTATATCTTGATATAGAGAAGATATATATATATCAAAATTATATTTTGAATATATTGGTTGTTATTATAATCGAGTAAGATTATAAACTGAAATGGTTATGTACATAACCAATCAGAATTCATATAAGTGAAATACGTGAAATCAGATGAGTTAAATCTAAAATGTAAACCAGAAATTGAATTAAAATTTCTGGAAAATTGGATAAGTGTTTGTAAATGGATTTGGATTAAAAATAAGGAAAATTTAAGATCCTGGGAGATTTTAAATTGTTTTACAAGAGTGTGAATTATATTTTGAAATGAATTTCAAACTGGAAATGTTTAGAAATGGTTTTATATTATTGAACTCACTTCGATCACTGGAAAATAGATTCTGATGATGACAACTGCATCATCAGTATTCATTTTCGAGTTGTAAGTGACGAATTACTACCAGAGATACTGTTTTGAATTTGTTTTGGGAAAAAACAAGTTGTGTTGAATTTCAAATGGGATTTAAAATACAGAATTGGAATTTTTAAATAGATTTGAAATATTAACTTGTTTTAAAAGAAATAAAACGAGAAGTTCCTTTATAAACGAAGTTTATAAATAGTTCTTTTATGAACGAAGTTTTTAAATGAAGCGAAGAGAATTATCATTGGATAATTCAGAAATAAAAATACAAGTGTGAAATTGAAAGGGAAATCTATTTTCCAAAGGTAGAAATATCGATTTCAAAAGGAATTGAAATCGAGACTTATGAATAAAGAAAGTTTGAAAAGGAATTTGAATAAAGGAAGTTCAAACATAGAATTTGAATTAGAAAATTCAAAAGGGGATTTGAATATAGAAAATTCAAAAGGGGATTTGAATATAGAAATTCAAATGAGATTTGAATAAAGAAGATTTGAATAATGAAATTTGAATGTAGAATTCAAATAGTTTGAAATGAAATTTGAATATAGAAAATATAAAGGAATTCAAATATAGGATTTGAATATCGAAAGTGAAAATGAAATTTGAATATAGAAGATTCAAATAGAATTGAAATGAAATTCAAATATGGAATTTGAATAAGATATTTGAAATGAAATTCAAAAATGGGATTTGAATAAGAGATTTGAAATGAAATTCAAATATAGAATTTGAATAAGAGAATCGAAATGGAATTTAAATATAGGAAATTCAAATAAAATTGAAATGGAATTCAATTAGTTGATAAACAAGTTAAACCTATATTTGAACATGTATATTCAAATAAAAAGGGTGAAATGGGCAAACCAGTAATTTGAAAATCACTTAACGAACTAAGTTAAAATGATTGGATTAAGTTGAAATGAATTAGAAATGTATAAATATACATGAGATAGGTATGGATAAGGTATGAAGGTATATAAATAGATTGCTCGATGAAAAGGTATATATTTAATTCCATATGAGATTTTATGCGCCGTATGTGCTAGCCCCTTGGCTTTTACTTTTTCTTTTGGATTGGTGAGGGCCATGGGAGGCTATTTGAAATATCCCGATGCTTCTGGTACAAAGGAGGTTATGGCGAATTTTTATGGGAATTTAAGGAGTTAGAATATTTTTAAGATAATTTGATAATTAGAAATCAACGTATCGATATATATATATAAGTCGATAAGGAAACGAACTTAGAAATAGAATAGTAAAATCAAAAAGGAAGACTAAGAATAAAATCTAATAAGAATAGAAAGAGAAAGTGTATACGTGTTTAAAAGTGAAGAAGTAGTTGTGTGGTATTGATTATTCGAGTAAGTAGTCATATCTGTTTTGACGTTATAAATGTTATTCAGTCAAGGTCTGAGAGGTAGTTATACCCCAACTTGATTGATTTCTTTATTAACAAATAAATAGTAAGATTTCAGGCTCGAAGATCAAATGTCGAATAAGAGTTAGTTGAATATAGTATTTGGGTGGTCGTAACAATGTTTTACACAACATCCGTTTTAACCCAAATAAGTGTAAGCTTGGAAATAGATGTTAAATATTTCCTAAGTATAGAAATAAACGAGATCGGAAAAGAGATAAGTAATTGGAATATTTTCCAATTATAAATAGGATTACAAAGGTTATTGATTTAGAAAATAAAGGAAGGCGATATTCGGAAATGTTTTCCAAATAACATAAAAGGGCCAATATGGTTATTGAAAATATTTGGTTAACAAATATTGATAAAGAAATAGAGAAGTGATTGAACTAATGGAACATTGATTATGGGCTCAGTTGAATTTCAAAAAGGAAAATTTGATTTTTGAAAAAGTAAACTGTTTAAAATTCCCGGGAAGAGACTGTTTGAATTAAGAACAAATTTAAATAGAAGTTTGCAGAAGTAAGCTGAAATTGAATTGAAACAGTTAAGTGAAAACTGAATGGAAATAGAACGATATCAGGAAAAATTTATTCTTGAATAAAATTGGATTGTCGAGATAAGAATCTGAAATGATATTTGGCTTGGTAAAAAGCGAATGGTTGTGTTGTAGATAAAAGTGATTTCGGAGTTAGATTTAGGATAACAATGGTATATGCTGGGTTGATAGCATATGGAAGTGACAGAGTAGATATGCCCGACAAAAAGGTACAAGTTTATATTTCATACGGTATGAGATTACGATGAGCCGAATTGGCAAGCCGCTTGGCTGTTTGATTTTCTTTTGGGATGGAGATGGCCTAGAGAGGCGAGTGGTGGTTTGACGTATTGACCAGTACAAAGGAGGTACTGGCGAAATTTTTCGAAAAGTTAAGGAGTTAGAAAAATTTCAGGATTTTTGAAAATTTTCGTTGATAAGAATAAATTAATAATTTAATTGAAATTAAATTGGTTCAGTTGAAACTGAAGTTAAGAAGTGAACAAATATGTTCTAACCAGTCGATAGGGTCGTCCTCTACTTTTTAGCAATTTCGAGGACGAAATTATTTTAAGTGGGGAAGATTGTAATGACCCGCATTGGCAGAGGTATTATGGTTAATTTATTTAATTATATCAATGGTGATATAGTGAATTGAATGGTCGTGGAATTAAATAATGATGAATATTTAATTAAAATAATAAATTAAATAATATATTTAATTCTGAAATAAACAGAATTGGCTGAAATGACGATATGGTGTGAACCGGATCATCTGTGATATTTAATTTAGCTTGGAATTGAATTTGAATAACGAATATATTCAATCGTCGACAGTTGAACGCATAGTTTATAATATAATTATAAATGAGCTCGAAATGGCGCAGCAGTTCGTAAATTGGCGATTCGAACTTCAACTAAATGTACAGGATTCGTTTTAAGCCGGATTTCTATGAAACAAGAAACGTGTGAAGCTGGTGGAGTATATATTTCTAGTGGAAGAGAAAGATCGGGATTTCATCGTGTAGATTTTGAGATATGTCCAAATCAAATTTTGAAATAGTCGCTATAGAATCGTTTATCGACCATAACAGCTTATTCGATACAACTAGAGATCGGGTTTGAATATAGACAAGGTTCTTTTGGGACATAGCGATAATTTAATTTTTAGAATTTTATTGAAAAATTTAATTAATTAAATAAGCAACTTTTTATTTGGAGTGTTTCGCAACCTGTAATCAACATTTTGAAGTTTCAAAATATGAGTACATCTACCGGTACTATTATATTTTTGGGATCGTGACACCGAGCTCATCACAACGGTATATTTATTTCTGTCGTTAGCATTCCCTAATTATACGAAATTTCATGAAATCGGTACCCTAAATAATTTTCTAAAATATCTAAACTATTCGTGGACAAAACAAGCCCACGTCCCCGAGTGTTTTCAGCCACATCCATTGTAACGACCCGTATTCTACGCATCATAGGATCGTAGGATATTTATTTCTTTCACATACGAAGTCGTATGGTCATGTAACTTTGGGAGACGACTATTGTGGTCATTTCCTATGTTCATGATTTTTCCCGATTTTTAAATGACCATTTTACCCCTAGTTGGCACTGTTTTGGCCATAACTTTTGACTGGAAAGGAATTTTGACCTGAAACCACTTCCATTGGCTTCGGATGATGGTTTCTCTTTCCGTAGAGTGGTCACATTAGTCAAACGGACTCACCGTTTGGGAGATATGGCTGAAACAAGTTTCAGATGGTGAAAAACAGCTTAATTGGGCTTAACCGGGTGATTAGCAGCTAGGCCCAAAGGGGAATTTCGGGTTTAGAGTTATAGGAGGACTGATTAGGGTTAGGTTATCACTTTCATTTCAGTTTTGAGCCGCCACAAACCTTCTTGAGACCTTAGTAATGGCTTCCATCCTCTAAAACCACTCCAAAACACATTTTTAGTGAAGATTAAGCCTAAACTACATCAAAACAAGGCCAAATAACAACAAAGCAAGGTTGGAGCTGCTGCTATACATAGGAATTCGACCCAAACAGAGAATATTTCAGATTTGGTGTTTTATTTTGTGGCCAAGGTGAGTGATAGCATCATTTTGACACTAATTACAGTTAATTAAGGGTAATTAGTGAAGATTAGCGAATTTATACACTAATAAATTCTGGAAAAATGTTTAGAAATTCTTAAATAATATTTCATGCCTCTATTAGAAAATTTAGACGATTTGATTAAGTTTTACTAAGTATGTGCTTAAACATGATTAAGAAGGATTATAGGAAAATAAGGGGTTTTGGGCACGTTTGATCCATTTTGACATATAAATTCATTGTTTTGGTGTTTGAGGTTAGTTTGATATGTTGTTATGACTATTTGACATGAATTGTGATTGATTAGAATAGTTAGATTTGTCAAAAACGTCATCGAACGGCGTAAACAAGTTGCTGGAAAAGTTGCAGAAAGTTGTGCAGGGCTTCGGATCGGATCGGATGGGGGCTCGGATCGGATATGTGAACTGGGCAAGAAACCCGACCCGAACCAGAGTTTGGCACATAGGAGGCTTGGCGAGAAGGAAGGCCGTTTACTTAGAGTTGGAGTGGACAAGGGGATCGGATCGAAAGAATAGTGGAGACCAGATCGGATCGACCTAAGAATGGAAGGCTACAGCGGGAGAAGGTGAAGGGATCGGATCGGATCGGATCGGATCGGAGTGGATGGAAAAGAGGGAGCTGATTGAAGAAGAACTAGAAGGAAGAAAGTAACCCGACCCGACCCGGAGGAGGTCACCGATCCGACCCGGAGGACACCGACCCGACCCGAAGTGGAGTATCCAACCCGAGCTGAATGAAGAGATGAACACCGAACCGAACCGATCTAGACGAGGAGCACCGAACCGAACCGTACGTGGGCTATTACTACTACGCGATGACTCTTTTGAAGACCCACTCCAACTCGATCAAAACCCGAGATGCAAAGGAAGTCCAAATGAGGAGCTTTGACTCAGGATCCAGCTGGGAACCAATGAGTGGGCTTCATGATTGGGCTTTGCTGCGGGACGCGTGTTAAGGGGTTATCGATGCCTATAGCTTTGGACCACTATGGTAGGAGGTACGAAGGCGGATTCAGGGCCATTATGGCATCGGTAGAACCAAGGGCTACGATCAATGAAATGGGTCTTTGAAATGTTTGGTCATGACTCCATATGTTTAGCTTGGTCACAGCAGGGTTTCTACAAGTCGGGATCCGTCGTTACCTCAATTTGTCTAGTATTCCAAGGTGGTAGGTGTCGTATAGCTTTACGCACTGAGTGAGGGATGTGAGGATGGTTGCCATGATTGAATTGTTTGCTATCCCTATGACATGCACACCCCCACCCCCGTATTTCTTTACACCATATGTTGATGGCACCTTAGAGTATTGTACAGTATGTAGTGCTAACTCTTTGGTTGCAGGTCCAGGTTCAGGTATGGTTTAGTATACCTGTTATTGTTCTGTTTAGCTGCTTATCGCTCATACCAGACTTTTTGTCTGACCCAGAGTTTTATGTCTCTTCTTATTACTCTGGGTGCTCACACGAGCAGACTAGAGACAGGTTAGCTGGTGATGCACGGGTAGATGATCCGGAGACGAGCAGGAGGCTTCCACGTAATATATATAGTATTCTCCCTGTGTTGTTGAAGATCACTGCTTGGGCATTGGTGGTGCATCTTCTACTTTAGTTTTCTTTTGTTAGAGACAGTAAATTTGGAAAGTTGTAATAAGTTGTATTTGGATTTCCGCTGCTCTGATGTTGACATTGATTATTAGTTATCAGCTTATGCACTGTCTCGCCTGTTTTATGTCAAGTATGTTATTATTATATTTTATCCCATGCGCTGTGAGACATTCTACAGGTTCCTTGATTAGTTCATTCTCTTCTTTCCTTTCTCCTGACGACCGTCCCGTGCTAGTTGGGCATGTGTACAGCGCACTTTCGGAGGAAATGCAGGCTGGTGAGGGGCGGGCCGTCACACTTGGCATCAGAGCTCTAGGTTGCGTAGTTAACCTAGGGAAGTTATCAGGGAGAGATAATATACGTATACGAGAGAGCGTATTTGTGATTACTTTGGTTTTTAAAAGCTACATATATATATACTATTAGTAGTATAAGGATGAAGTCGTACTGCACTAGCACCACTATGGAATCGTTAATCATTTCCTTTTTCAGATTGACGATGAGCCGATATGTTAGAGGTACCGGTAGGGGAGCCAATAATGGGAATGCTGCTGACATGAGGACGATGTTTACTGACCTCATGAGAGAGATGCTTAGAGATGTACAGAGGGCAGCTCCCAATGGTGGAAATGGTGGTGGTCCAATAGTGCAGGCGCCGAGGGTCGACTTCGCCAAGTTGAATAAGGATTATACTAGCCTTGGTGGGAAGTCGTTTCACGGAACGGAGTCGGCCACGGATGTTCAAGATTGGTTGGATAGTTGCGAACGTATCTTCGAGGATTTGGGTATCGAGGATGCGATGAAGAGAAAGCTAGCGTCCCGTCAGCTGCAAGGGTGGGCAATGAATTGGTGGAATGCTATAAAGGCAGCTACTCCCGAAGATCAGATTACTTGGGAGCAGTTTAAAGCTCGCTTTAGCGAGAAGTTCATTCCAGCTGCTCAGAAGTCAGTGCTGTTTAAGAAATTCTTGGAGCTCAAGCAGAATGGCAGAGCAGTCTCGGAGTATATTGCTGAATTCGACACTTTGTCGAAATATGGGTTATCTCTTATTGATACTGCCGAGAAGAAGAATGAGAAATTCATAACCGGTTTGGACCAGTACTTGGGGGAAAGACTTATTAACCACATCGATGAGTCGTTTGAGTCGATTGTAGGGAAAGCATTGAGGTCAGAAAGTCTCTACCCTAAGCCGAAGACTGAGGTTGCATCCGCAGATGAGCCAAAGCCACAAGCAAGTGGTGGAGGCAAGGGTGGTTCCCAGAATAAGAGAAAGCAGAATCAGACTAAAGATGGCCAGAAGAAAAGGAATAAGCAAGATGTGGAGTGCTTCAGCTGTGGTAAGAAGGGCCATTATGCTAGTAATTGTCGGGCCAAGCCAGCGGATAGGAAGTGCTTCAACTGTGGCCAAATGGGACATCACGAGGACAAGTGTCCACAGCCCCCTAAGGAAAAGCAAATGCTGAAAGCCTACGCTCTTAATGCTATTCCTTCTTCGTCGAATGCCCCAACAACGGCGGAGAAGGGAAAGAATGTCGTCATTCAAGGTATGCTTTCTGTTTATGATGTTCCTGTTAGAGTTTTGTTTGATACCGGAGCTTCCAGTTCTTTCATATCTAGTGACCTGGTAGATAGGTTGGGATTGGAGCCCGAGATTGTCGATAGACCTTTAGTAGTGACGAACCCGATTGGTGGTTCGACTAGCCTTAGCATGATTTGTCGTAATGTGGTCTTATCGAGTCATGGATGCATGTTTGTTTGTGATTGCTTTGTTTTGGGCTTTACTGGGTTTGGCATTATTTTGGGAGTAGATTGGCTCCAAAGATACGGGGTGGTGGTAGACTGTGAGGGCTTGTTGGTGACAGCTAGAGCGGATGATGGGCGGAGGATAGTGTTTGGTGGTCTACCCAGTAAGGGGGTATTGGCTAGTTTTCTAAACTCCCTCGACATTCCGCATAGTGAGTTGTCAGGTTTGCCCGTGGTTGGCCAGTATCCGGATGTTTTCGAAGAAGTGACCGGACTTCCACCACACCGAGAGATTGAGTTCCGTATTGATTTGGTAAAAGATACCAGACCTATAGTGATGCCACTTCGTCGTATGGCACCAAGGGAGCAGCGAGAGCTCGAGGTGCAAGTCAACGATCTTTTGAAGAAGGGATTTATCAGAAGGAGTGTCTCTGAATGGGGAGCACCAGTTGTGTTTGCTACCAAGGCGGATGGTTCCCTTCGTTTGTGTGTAGACTACCGCGAGTTGAACAAGGTGACGAGGAAGAATAAGTATCCTCTTCCGCGGATAGATGATTTGTTCGATCAGTTGAGTGGCGCGAGAGTGTTCTCCCAGTTGGATCTCGCGACAGGTTTTCATCAGCTTAGAGTGGAAGCTGAGAGTATAGCTAAAACGGCATTTCGAACGCCGTCTGGATTTTATGAATGGTTGGTTATGCCATTTGGGCTGACTAATGCCTCGGCATATTTTGTGGATCTTATGAATACGGTATTCAGAGATCAGTTGAATAAGTCTGTTCTTGTGTTCGTGGATGATATTTTGGTTTACTCAAGGAACGAGGAAGAACACAAGGAACATTTGAGGACAGTGATGGAGGTGTTGAGAAAACACCAATTGAAAGAAAAGTTTTCTAAGTGTCACTTCCGGAAGAGGGAAGTGAGGTTCTTGGGCCATGTTGTATCAGAGAATGGTATTGCCGTGGATCCGGCAAAGGTGGCTACGGTACAGGATTGGCCTACGCCCAAGAATGCAACAGATGTAAGAAGTTTCTTGGGGTTAGCTGGATATTATCGTAAGTTTATCCAAGGTTTCTCCAAGATAGCAGCACCATTGACCCAGTTGACCAAGAAGAATCAAGCTTTTGTCTGGGATGAAAGGTGCGAGAATGCATTCAAGAGTCTAAAGGAGAGGTTGACGCGTGCGCCAGTGTTAGTCATTCCTAAAGGGAATGAAGAGATGACGGTATACACGGATGCTTGTGGTACCGGACTGGGTGCAGTGTTGATGCAGGGTGGTAGGGTTGTAGCTTATGCAAGCAGGCAACTGAAACCGCATGAGAAGAGGTATCCTATCCATGATTTGGAATTGGCAGCGATCGTATTCGCATTGAAGATGTGGAGACATTATCTCTTGGGAGAAAGATTCGAGCTGTTTACTGATCATAAGTCGCTGAAGTATCTTTTCTCTCAAAAGGATTTGAATCTTCGTCAGCAGAGGTGGTTAGAGTTCTTAGCTTCATATGATTTCGACATCGCATATACACCGGGAAAGGGCAATGCGGTAGCCGATGCGTTGAGTCGAAGACATGCCAGTTTAGGGGCTATGTTCCTTGAATGGAAGCAACTGGAGTATATCGCGGGGTTTGATTTCAGACCAAAGTGCGAATTGGACCCAGAAATGTTAGCAAGTTTGACGATCAGACCCACTTTAATTGAGCGGATCGGCTCTAGTCAGAGGGACGATCCTAACCTATTGGAAATCATCTCCAAGTTAGAGATGGGTATCGATGAGGAGATGAGCAAGTATGGGCTTGATCAAGTTGGATGGCTTAGAAAGAATGGAAAGCTTGTTGTACCCAATGTCAATGGATTGAGAGATGAAGTGCTTAGAGAATGTCATCACTCAAAACTGACTATACACCCCGGTGGTAATAAGATGTATCGAGACATGAGACAGACTTACTACTGGGAAGGGATGAAAAGAGACGTTGGGGAGTTTATATCCAAATGCATGAATTGCCAGCTAGTTAAAGCCGAGCAAAAGAAGCCTAGTGGGTTGTTACAGCCATTAGAAATTCCCGAATGGAAATGGGAGCAAGTCTCGATGAATTTCATTGATGGTTTACCAAGGACTAGATCGGGACATGATAGCATTTGGGTGATTGTGGACCGATTAACCAAAAGTGCAAGATTTATACCAGTCAGATCGACCAGAACGACAACTAAGTTAGCAGAATTGTATATGAAGTGGGTAGTGAGATTCCATGGAGTACCTAAAAGCATTGTGAGTGACCGAGACCCGTTGTTCACTAGTGGGTTTTGGAAGAGCTTACAAGAAGCTCTAGGGTCAGAGTTACATCTCAGTACCGCATATCATCCTCAGACCGACGGTCAGACGGAGAGGGTGAATCGTATTTTGGAAGATCTCTTGAGAGCATGTATATTGGATTTTGGTGGATCATGGGATGACCATTTGCATCTAGTAGAGTTTGCATATAATAATAGCTACCAATCCAGTATCGGTATGGCTCCGTTTGAAGCTTTGTACGGAAGACCATGCAACTCACCATCATGTTGGCTAGAGACTGGCGAGAAGTTTATGCTTGGACCAGATGTGGTGAGGGAAACTTCAGATAAAATCAAGACCATTCAACAACGAATGAAGGCTGCCTAAGATAGGCAGAAGAGTTATGCCGATAAGAGGAGAAGAGACTTAAAATTCTCCGTTGGCGACTTGGTGTTTGTCAAGATTTCTCCGTTGAAGAGCGTAATACGATTTGGCAGGAGAGGAAAGTTGGCACCAAGATTCGTTGGCCCATTCCCTGTTCTTGAACTAGTCGGGAATTTGGCATATAGAATTGACTTACCAGACAAGATGGCGGGAGTTCACAATGTATTTCATGTTTCCCAGTTAAGGAAGTTTGTGCACGACCCTAATGTGGTTATTTCACCTGATCAGTTGGACGATATCGAGGTTGAACCTGAGGCGGTTGGGAACCGTAGGCCTATGCGTATCATTGGGAACGATACGAAGCAACTTCGAAGAAAGGCGGTGAAATTAGTCAAAGTCCAGTGGGGTGAGGATGAGAAAGACTGTACTTGGGAAACAGAGGAGGACATAAGGAAGAAGTATCCAGAACTCTTTGCCTGGTAAGATTTTGACTTCGATTTAGTTTTCCGCATGCTAGGATAGGCTTGTTTGCTTGTTTTGCATGTTTGATTGTTGTACGTGGTTGTTAGGCATGCGGGATCCTTTGTATGTTTTGGGTTAAGGAATTTCGGGGACGAAATTTCTTAAGGGGGGGAGAGTGTAACGACCCGTATTCTACGCATCATAGGATCGTAGGATATTTATTTCTTTCACATACGAAGTCGTATGGTCATGTAACTTTGGGAGACGACTATTGTGGTCATTTCCTATGTTCATGATTTTTCCCGATTTTTAAATGACCAATTTACCCCTAGTTGGCACTGTTTTGGCCATAACTTTTGACTGGAAAGGAATTTTGACCTGAAACCACTTCCATTGGCTCCGGATGATGGTTTCTCTTTCCGTAGAGTGGTCACATTAGTCAAACGGACTCACCGTTTGGGAGATATGGCTGAAACAAGTTTCAGATGGTGAAAAACAGCTTAATTGGGCTTAACCGGGTGATTAGCAGCTAGGCCCAGAGGGGAATTTCGGGTTTAGAGGTATAGGAGGACTGATTAGGGTTAGGTTATCATTTTCATTTCAGTTTTGAGCCGCCACAAACCTTCTTGAGACCTTAGTAATGGCTTCCATCCTCTAAAACCACTCCAAAACACATTTTTAGTGAAGATTAAGCCTAAACTACATCAAAACAAGGCCAAATAGCAACAAAGCAAGGTTGGAGCTACTGCTATACATAGGAATTCGACCCAAACAGAGAATATTTCAGATTTGGTGTTTTATTTTGTGGCCAAGGTGAGTGATAGCATCATTTTGACACTAATTACAGTTAATTAAGGGTAATTAGTGAAGATTAGCGAATTTATACACTAATAAATTCTGGAAAAATGTTTAGAAATTCTTAAATAATATTTCATGCCTCTGTTAGAAAATTTAGACGATTTGATTAAGTTTTACTAAGTATGTGCTTAAACATGATTAAGAAGGATTATAGGAAAATAAGGGGTTTTGGGCACGTTTGATCCATTTTGACATATAAATTCATTGTTTTGGTGTTTGAGGTTAGTTTGCTATGTTGTTATGACTATTTGACATGAATTGTGATTGATTAGAATAGTTAGATTTGTCAAAAACGTCGTCGAATGGCGTAAACAAGTTGCTGGAAAAGTTGCAGAAAGTTGTGCAGGGCTTCGGATCGAATCGGATGGGGGCTCGGATCGGATATGTGAACTGGGCAAGAAACCCGACCCGAACCGGAGTTTGGCACATAGGAGGCTTGGCGAGAAGGAAGGCCGTTTGCTTAGAGTTGGAGTGGACAAGGGGATCGGATCGAAAGAATAGTGGAGACCAGATCGGATCGACCTAAGAATGGAAGGCTACAGCGGGAGAAGGTGAAGGGATCGGATCGGATCGGATCGGAGTGGATGGAAAAGAGGGAGCTGATTGAAGAAGAACTAGAAGGAAGAAAGTAACCCGACCCGACCCGGAGGAGGACACCGATCCGACCCGGAGGACACCGACCCGACCCGAAGTGGAGTATCCAACCCGAGCTGAATGAAGAGATGAACACCGAACCGAACCGATCTAGACGTGGAGCACCGAACCGAACCGTACGTGGGCTATTACTACTACGCGATGACTCTTTTGAAGACCCACTCCAACTCGATCAAAGCCCGAGATGCAAAGGAAGTCCAAATGAGGAGCTTTGACTCAGGATCCAGCTGGGAACCAATTAGTGGGCTTCATGATTGGGCTTTGCTGCGGGACGCGTGTTAAGGGGTTATCGATGCCTATAGCTTTGGACCACTATGGTAGGAGGTACGAAGGCGGATTCAGGGCCATTATGGCATCGGTAGAACCAAGGGCTACGATCAATGAAATGGGTCATTGAAATGTTTGGTCATGACTCCATATGTTTAGCTTGGTCACAGCAGGGTTTCTACAAGTCGGGATCCGTCGTTACCTCAATTTGTCTAGTATTCCAAGGTGGTAGGTGTCGTATAGCTTTACGCACTGAGTGAGGGATGTGAGGATGGTTGCCATGATTGAATTGTTTGCTATCCCTATGACATGCACACCCCCACCCCCGTATTTCTTTACACCATATGTTGATGGCACCTTAGAGTATTGTACAGTATGTAGTGCTAACTCTTTGGTTGCAGGTCCAGGTTCAGGTATGGTTTAGTATACCTGTTATTGTTCTGTTTAGCTGCTTATCGCTCATACCAGACTTTTTGTCTGACCCAGAGTTTTATGTCTCTTCTTATTACTCTGGGTGCTCACACGAGCAGACTAGAGACAGGTTAGCTGGTGATGCACGGGTAGATGATCCGGAGACGAGCAGGAGGCTTCCGCGTAATATATATAGTATTCTCCTTGTGTTGTTGAAGATCACTGCTTGGGAATTGGTGGTGCATCTTCTACTTTAGTTTTCTTTTGTTAGAGACAGTAAATTTGGAAAGTTGTAATAAGCTGTATTTGGATTTCCGCTGCTCTGATGTTGACATTGATTATTAGTTATCAGCTTATGCACTGTCTCGTCTGTTTTATGTCAAGTATGTTATTATTATATTTTATCCCATGCGCTGTGAGACATTCTACAGGTTCCTTGATTAGTTCATTCTCTTCTTTCCTTTCTCCTGACGACCGTCCCGTGCTAGTTGGGCATGTGTACAGCGCACTTTCGGAGGAAATGCAGGATGGTGCGGGGCGGGCCGTCACATCCATCCTCTTAGCAAATATCTAGATATTTGTCACCCGTATAAATACACTACCTACCCATCTAAACCTAATTCATTTCTTCATTCTTAATGAGCCGCCGCCCTTAGTCTCTCAGCAAACCAAAAACAAAATTCGAAAATCTGCCAAAAGCCTGATCTGTGAGCTCAGATGGGATAGCTCATCATCCTGGTAGTCTTCTTCGAACGCGACATCATTTTGGGGAAACTCGAACAACCGCAGCGTGGATTTGGGATGCCGTCGCCTGTGAGGATGACAGTGCTAGTTGGTTGTTCTTGATACCATAGGGGAGAGCGCGAGTAGTGAAGGAAGTTGGTGGTAGTGCTTTTGGGTTTCGCGAACAGATGATGGGGGAAGGGAGTTCGGAGTTTTCGGTGATGGCCATTACAGGCACTTAAAATATCTGGAGCTGGAGAAGGTATTAGCCGTGCTAATACGAAATTAACTAATGGTTAAGTTGATTTAGGTTATAACGTCTGTTTTGTGTTAATTAAATGGTAATGCGATTTTTGTTTTGAGAAGCATGAGGGTGGGATTTGGCGTATGGGCGGAAGAAAGGGAAGGCCGCATATGGGAAGGTGGGTTGAGGAAGAACAGTTGGTCCGAGTTTTTAAAAGTGAGGAATTTGAGTATTTTTGCTTAGTGAATCATGAAGTGTTGGACTGGAAATCGTTCGTTAAGAAGGAAGTGGGGATAAGTTTAAACTGAAGTGTGTTTGTTTGGGGAATTCATGTTTTACTGAATAGTTTTAAAATTTTAAAGGATGGAAACAAAACCTTTACACTGGTTTTGAGATTAAAGCTGATAGGCCTTGAAGTGGTGATGTCCTTAGTTTGTGATGTATAAGTGGGGTATGACCAGTTTTTGACTGTTGTATTGGTGAGGCATGTTAAACCAGTCTATGGCGTTTTAGTGGAGGAAGACGTACTAGAAAGGGAGATTAAGAAAGTGAATTATACGGCTTAATTAAGAAATAAAGGGGTATGATGATGGATTGGGTCGGTAAAGCAAAGAGAATTTGAAATGGAAATTGACGAAAGCAGGATCCGCTGGGATCGTAGGGACGGGCTATAACATGGAACCGACTGGAAGTAATTCGGAGCTCATTACAATTTATAGCAAAATAAATTGTCCGTCTGAATCAAGCGACAATTATCGTTATTAACGATGATCGTCCAATGTGAGTAAATCTCACTAACTCTAAATAGTTTATAATTTCATGTTGTATTTTTAGAACTGTTAGATATTGGCTGATTGACTGTGTGTTGACTGTTTGATTAATTTTCTATATTGATTATGTTTAACAGAATATATCATATGGAACTGAAAGTGATGTTATCTATATTGTTTAACATCTGTGATGCAGGGAAACAGGTTGGAGGAATCCAACTGGATTCCTCAACATTTATTTTACTGTTTTCATATATGGTGATATATGATGTGTTATATAATCTGTTATGGATTATGTGTGTTGGAATGATGTTGATCATTGTTATTCGATATTATAAATATCATAAAGACCCTGGGAGGTAAAAAGAATTATTTCAATGTATATTGAAATAAAGGGATTTTATAAAATCAACAGATTTTGTAAAAGGAAATATTTCGAAAGTAAATAAAAAGGGAAATCATTTGTAAAGTGAAGAACTGTTACTAAAAGTAAATCTTTATAAATGAATAGTTTATTCGAAAAGAACAAGGGAGTTAATCGATGTTAGTTAATCGATTAGAGTTAAAGTTAAAAGGGAGTTAATCGATGTTAGTTAATCGATTAGAGTTAAAGTTAAAAGGAGTAAATCGATGTTAGTTAATCGAATATAGTTATTCGAATAGAGAAAGAAAATGAGTTAATCGATGTTAGTTAATCGATTAGAGTTAAAGTAAAATGAGTTAATCGATGTTAGTTAATCGATTAGAGTTAAATTTAAAAGGAGTTAAGTAAAATGAGTTAATCGATGTTAGTTAATCGATTAGAGTTAAAGTTAAAAGGAGTTAAGTAAAATGAGTTAATCGATGTTAGTTAATCGATTAGAGTTAAAGTAAAATGAGTTAATCGATGTTAGTTAATCGATTAGAGTTAAAGTTAAAAAGAGTTAAAGTAAAAGGAGTTAATCGATGTTAGTTTAATCGATTAGAGTTAAAGTAAAAGGAGTTAATCAATGTTAGTAAATCGAATAGAGTTAAGTGAAAAGAGTCAATCGAATAGAGATTTATTCGAACGAGAGTTAAGTAAGGAAGTTAGTTAAAGAAATATAAAGTGAACTTTGCTAATTTCAAAGTTAGAAATGTTGTTCAGTTAAGGTCTGAGAGGTAATTCTACCCCAACTTGATTGGCTTTGTTTTTAACTAAGGGATAGTTAAGGTTCGGCAGTAAAGGAAATGGTTTGAGTTGGCATAGCGATGTTTGTATAAACATCTGTCTAAGTCCAATGAAGAGGCTTTGGAAATGTTTTCCAAATAAGAAACCAGAAATGTTTTCTAATAAAGAAAACAAGAAATGGAAATGTTTTCCATTGTTAATAACATATATTTTCCAAATTTAGAAAATAAGAAATGTTGAATATAGGGAAACTGGAGATGAAAAATGAACTAAGGAGATGAATGTTAAATGATGTTTGATCGATATAATTTCCATTTGGAAATAATATCATTGTTTGCACACTTGTTTTTATTTGATAGTTAAATCACAGACTATCGAAGTTTTGACCATTTTAACGTTGTTAATATGGAGAGACCGGTTGGATTATTATCCAAAGAACCACTCTGTATTGGCATAAGCTTTGCGAATCATATATGCCAAAGGAAATTGAAGACGGAGTTATGCAAGGGCTATCCTGTTTACAGAATAGTGCCTTCGGTTCATCCTGTTCCTGGATGACTTTATGGACGGATGTCTGACAGAGTATTTCCAGACGATCACGTATATCGATTTCTCCAACCGTACCAAGAGTGGAAGCGAGCAAGGAAACTTCTTTTAGCTAACACATAATGTATTGTTGAGGACGTCAAATCAGTGATTGGATGGATTTGATGATGTGGCATTCAAAGTGAATCTGATGTGATGATGAAGTGTAACCTTAAGCCACATCAACCGGTAAATGACAGAAATCGGGCAGGCAGCATGGCTAAGTCGGTCGCACCGAAGTAGGGTGTATAATCACCTGATCTAGAGTTTCATTTACTTCTAAAAACTATTGTTGATGCTGTCCCATTCGGGAAACGGTTGCTGATCCCAACCGTTGGTGATATACATTCGATACACTCAAGCGAAATGAGTGGTCGGTCATGTGTGGCCGGGTTGCAAGATGTTCTTGTTGAACCCAGTGTATTCCTTTCTAGAGGTACACAAGCGAAAGGTGGTTCCATACCTTGTCATGGTTGGAAATCCATTACCCAATACGTGCTTGCGGTTTTGATTGTATACTATATATGTAGAACGTGAGATGAAAGCGTTTCTGCTAGATGATTATTATATTGTGTTGATAGACATTATTATAATATCAAAAGGTTTTTGATATAAAGATAATTTGGATTCTCATAAGGGAAAAACCCGTTCCGTTATGCGGCGTGGTCTTATGAGATATCGTTTACTTGTTCGAACTGTTTTTAAACTGTTTACGCATACCAGTCCCATGACTGACCTGGAGTTTATTTTGTTGTCTTCCCTAAACTCTTGGGTGCCTAAATTTGTATGGGCATTCAAGTAGTCGGGATTTACAGATATAGTTGAAGAGCTAGAGCAGGAGGCTTCAGGATCATGTAGCTATAGTTATTTCCGCTGTGTTGTAAGTGATGTACTTTGATAATGATATGTATATTCAAGTACAGATATGTATTTCAAAGTTATGTTATGAAATATATTTATTCGTTCCGCTGTGAGTTTCGTGTTACTCTGATATTTTGTTCTTCTTCTTCTATTCTAAGTTTCTATCTTATCTTTCCTCACCCTCTAATTTCTTTCACTAATTATCAGGATTTTTCGATGTTTTGGTTATCGACATCGTGCTTATGTCGATAACCAAAGTCGTTGAAAATCCGGGTCGTTACAGGAAGACATTTCCATATTTACTCTCATTTCTTATTTTCTATATTAGAAAACATATCTGATTTCTTATTTGGAAAACATTTCCAAAACTCCTTCATTGGATTTAGACAGATGTTTAAATAAAACATCGCGATGCCAACTCAAACCATTACACTTATTAACTAAATTCACTTAACCAATCTTCACTATCGAACCTTAACCATTCCTTAGTTAAAAACGAAGTCAATCAAGTTGGGGTATAACCGACACGACCCGAACTTCCCCGGTAAGGTAAGCACGGATTGCGTTGAGGACAAGACAAAATAGAACGCAAACAGAAGAACATTTCATTGTTTATTACAACAATTCCATCAGATACAAGAATATACAGAGTAAAAATGAATATTATACATTCGATAAATATCAGAGATTACAATAAATTACATAGCAGTGGAAAAACAATACAAAATACAACTGAAAGGAATACGCGGATACAGAGCTTTCCGAGTACAATTCCAGCTGTAAATAAGGATCCTGTGAATATAAATCTACAAAACCAAAACTACTAGCTGCCCATGTGGAAAATAGGGGCACCCAGAGTTTAGGTTAAAACAATAAACTCCAGGTCAGTCATGTGACTGGTGTGAGAACTAAAACAGTTATTAATCTTTATTTTAAAGTTCAATAAATCAAGGGACCACGCCGTATAACACAGAACGAGTTTCCTCCCAAGAATACCAGTGCGTAAAACAAACAGCGCAATGCTAAATAAAGAAAAATGAAGCTATTATAAGCCCAGGTCCCATCGCACAATGCAACGCAAGACGGAGGATACGGTTTTTACCTTATAATAGCCAAAGCATGCTTAATACGTTTAAAACACATTATTTTGATATTATTATAAGTGTATAGTGTCAAAACAATTTCAATCATAAATATCAATCATAGGCGGCATGAATGACCCATACCACTAAGTCGCCTTACTAGGTTCTACAAATAAAACCGCAGTATCACGTATTGGAAATTGGATTTCCGTCATGAGTCGAGGCAAGTGGCAAGCTCCTCTCCGTTCGAGACACTCTAGCAAATGTCTCAGGACCCCACTATGATCCTTGGAATCGGTTGGGCCGATCCTCACCTAACTTTGGAGGATTAGTAATTCCTGAACACACGTTTCCCGGTCCTAACAGACCTATATCCGAGCCGCCTCGCATTCCAACAACCACACAGGTGAAAAGTATATAAATGTCATCCAGTTTAAGCACTGACACCACCACTAGCTAGAAAGAAACGTCGTGTTCTCCCAACGGTCCATATCCCGTTTTTGACTCATACCGAGGTGTGAGGCTCGCGAATTCACGCTATACACAAAGCTGCACCACACAGGCCATGCTTTGATCATCAACCACAAGACTTTGCTTTTCAACAGAAGCCTTGATCAATTGCCACTTAAGCGTGCCACACTGGCAATTCACTCCATGCGACTGATGTCCATTGATATACAGCCTCTGAGCTCGTACGTCTCAGAGAAGGGCGTTAAGCAAGAGAATAAATTCTCTGCCGCCAAACAGATGTATATTTAATAGAGATCAATCAACACAGAATATAATCCAATGTCAGACACACAACCCATTTACAAGTTCGTTCTGGGTCTAAACGAAACCGAAGGCACTTTCCTCGCATATCCATCGATCTCCAAGTACGTCTGGACGATCACCAACTGATTCCCTCATCTTGGGTGTACAGCCCAATCAAGATCATCAATAATCATCCAAACGATGTGAAGACTTCCGATCTTCAACCACCGTCTTCACCTTCGACATATCGTCGAATCGGTTATTCAGAATGGGTATAAACCCGGCCTTTCTGAATAACCCACGTATATAATAAACAAATGTTACACAAACACAACAAATGCCTCATTCCAATTCAGAATATCCTTTTATTCACAAAATCACATTCTTAGGGAAAGGTTCCCATTAATTTCATCAAAGATAAATTCTTCTAAATTTATTCTTTAATCTTCCTTTGGATATCATTTCAAACCATTTTATGGTTTTCAAAACTAGTCGGGATTAGCGAACCACACCGAAGTAATTATTTATTTTATTTCCCAATCCCAACCTATATATCTCATGGAGCAAAACTGGTAATACTCCATATCTAACACCACGGTGCTATCGGTAAAGTTAATTACCATTTCACGTGCAAATCTAATTAAAGATTTAACTATCACTTTGGAGCAAAACTGGTGGTACTCCATTCTTGATCACTTTTCAGATTTGATAATTTAAATTATCAATTCACATTTCAATCTATTTAAAGATTCATTAAAACTCCACTTAGTTTTAATCTTTGCAAAAATCAATATCCTGTCTTTAACTGGGTTAAAGAACCAATGTCATCTAAAACACGGTTCACGATAAACCCAAAATCACATCTATTGTTAATCGGGTTAAAGAATAGGTGTTAATGAAGACACCATTCACGATAAACCCAAATCATGTTTGATATTAAATACAAGGCTCTGAATAGAAAATATATCGGCTTATATTCAATATCAAATTCTGAAACCAACAAATATCGTATTGGAAATAACGATATAAATATATCTTTCAAATTCCCATAACAATATCTGTATAATCACGAAATCCAACATCGAAATATTCAAAAAACAATTTCGATTCAAATCCATTTCCATTTCAATTATTAGAAATTCTGATTATTTTTAAAACCACTTTCAAATTCAATTTATTTATTTCAAAAATAAATTGATTTTAATTCTAGTTCAAAACTAGTTCATTTTGATAAAAATCTATTTTTATCTTTTCAAATATGGAGTTTTTCAGCCCAATTTTTCGCAAATCATTTCTTATGATTTTACACAAATTATTGATATTTTTAATAATTTTCACAAGGCCCGTACAATCGATTTCCATCAACGGCCATCGAACTACACTTACAGCGACCTTTTCCAAATTTGATTTGGACATAATTCCAAATCCAACCGTTAGATTTCAAATTCCTAATATTCATTGGAAAGCCCTTTTCGATACGAACCCAACGGTTCCGGTTTCAGGAGAATCCGACGGTCGGATCTCCCGTAATGTCCATTCGAAGTCAATGGTCGAAATTCACGAACTGCCGTGGCGCGGCGCGTTCTATTCAGGCCATTATATATATATATAATATATATAATATATATATAATATATATTTCGTCGATTACCTTTTAAAACGAATTTTATAAATCGTTTTAAATTCGTTTTCGAAACAATTTCAACTTCCCTTTCAATTTCAAATCAAAATTGAATTTTCCTTTATAAATTCGTTTTAAATTCATTTCAATTGATTTCAATTCAAATCGATTTTTAATTCAATTTCAATTCAATTTGAATTTCAAATTAATTCAATTTCAATTCGAATTCATTTCTATTCGAATTCAATTCGAATTCATTTCTATTTGATTTCAATTCGAATTCATTTCTATTTGATTTCAATTCGAATTCATTTCAATTCAATTTCAATTCGAATTCATTTTAATTCAATTTCAATTCGAATTCATTTCTATATATTCGAGTTTTAAATCACTTTTCGATATTCATTAAAAAATGAATAAAATCGATATAAATATCGTTCACGTCAAAATGACGCACTCTAATCAACATGGCTTTATATATTTCAATAAATTCGTTATTCTATTCACCAAATGAATATTTAGTCCATTCAACACATGAATCTATATTTCTTCTTACTTACAATAAAAAGGTAAAATTTATTGTATAAATATTTTATTCAACACATGAATACACTTTCAACACGTGAATTCTCAACACCTGAACATCGTCAACACATGACTATTTATTCTGTTCAACACATGAATTTTCTTTTATAATATTCATTATTTCCCAATTGGAATGAGGCCCAATCAATCACCATATAATGTTAATTATATGGATTCCATACAACACATGTATATAAATAGCAACGATAAATAATCAACCATCATCCAAGGTGCGCTTCTCAACTGCATAAGCCTTAAATATAAATAATTAACGCTTACACAGTCTGTCGACCAATCGATCGACATACTATTAAATAATTGGGATTAGTATACACCAAATATCATCCCAACACCCGTGTGGGGTTTCAAATCAACAAACACATATTTTTGTTTATTCACATACCCGTTAAAAATTATTTTTTTAACGATAAAATATTTTTAACTATATAAATATTTTATTTCATTTCACATCACACAATCAATTTTCACCACAACAAACAATCAAACATACAAGCCATCCATGGTCTGTGGACGACGGATGTCGAGTGCTGCTAAGCACCGTCTGCATCCTAGTATATATTTTTAAATAGAAAAGAAAATTTAAAGTGAGAAGTTCTCACCGACTAGCTAATCCAAACGCCACGACTCTTCATATGTAGAAGTCATTGCTGTTCTCGCCTTTTGTCACTTTCGTTGCCCGTAGCCACTACATATATAAAAATCACATTTTTATATTTTTGCTATGTATATAAAAATTACATTTTTATAATCACTCCATATGGAAAAAATTCTATTTTTACATCGCTACTATATAGATAAAAATTATATTTTTACATCGCTACTATATAGATAAAAAATATATTTTTACATCGCTACTATATAGATAAAAATTATATTTTTATCTTGCTAGTGATATAATAAAAATTATATTTTTATTACTCTACATGAATAAAAATCATATTTTTAATACTTCTACTTTATAAAAATCACAATTTTATATTTCACATATGATAAAAATCATATCTTTCCTACTTCAAAGATATAATCTTTTCGCTATTTCATTATAAAAATCATTTCTTTTCTCCATTATATAAAAATCCTATTTTTATTTACAAAACATTGATATTTTTGTTTACAAAAATATTGCTATTTCTATTTTTAAAACCATGCTAATAATATTCAAAACTGAAATAAAGAAATCAAATTATATATATAAAAAACACACCTTTATTTCGTTTTCCGAGGAGGGGGTGCTACTGGTCAAATCTGAAAGGGGGAGGGGTGCTCACGGTCAGCACGAGGCTGGAGGAGGGGAAGATGGCGGTGGGTGGACTGGCGGTCGTGGCTAGGTGGAGGCGCCAGAGGTGTGGGGGGTGGGGGGTGGCTCAGATCGAACGGCGGTGGCTAAGGGGTGTTCGCAGTTTGTGGGCCAGGGTGTTAGGGGGGTCGTGGTCTTCACGTTAGAGAGGAGAGAGGGGGAAGCTGGGGGGTCGCGTGGAGGGCGGATGTGGTGGCTCCGACGATGGGGAGGTCGCCATCAATGGCGACGCGCTAGGGCAGGCGCGGTCCTCCCTCTTTTTGTTTTTTTTTATTTTGAAAACTGAAAATGAACGAGGGGAGAAGGTAGAAGAAGGGGGGCCTGAATGATTAAAGGAGAGAGAGGGAGGGATTTTATTTTTAATTATTTCAATTTCAAAAAGTTGACTTTTTTTTATTCGACCTCTAAACGAGGCCCACCTCCTGTCGTCCACAGCTAACTACCCCCATTCTGAACACAATGGGATATGTATCATAGGCTGATTCGATCGTTACGATCAGTTTTCGTCAAAATCAAAATATAACTCTATATATTGAATTTGAACGCGCATTTCTATTTACCGGGGCCACATACTAACTAGAAAAATTCCAGAAAAATATTTTCTATCTTCGTATTGACGATATGGTCCTAACAAAACTAATTTCGTCGAATTCTGAGACCGTTTGAAAAATGGCCAATTTCCAGTTGATTAAAATCAACTGAAACTGGTCAAACGCGATTTCCTTTGCCACGCTCACATATTGATTCGAAAAATTATGAAATTTGAAACCTAGCAATAACTTGACATCACGGACCCAACAAAAGTGGTTTCATCGAAATCCGAGGTCGTTTGCAAAATTTCCATTTTTAAGGGCTAGAATTCCATAGCGACTATTCTGAATTTTCATTTGGACATAACTTTTGATTCCCGCAATGAAATTTCAATTTTTCGGATTCCTTGGGAAGATATCCTCAATTAGATTCTAATATTTTTGGTTTCGCTAAAATCCGGTTTATTTTGTACCCGGTACATTCATTTGAAGTTTGAAACCGAATTATCGAACTACCGCGCCATTTTCAATTCCTTTTATAATTTAAAATAACATTTTCTATTCTAACGACGACGTATATAAATATACGTTCGAACTCCTTTCAAAATAAATTTCTCATCGTTATTATTTAAAATAATTCATTTTAAATATTCAAAATTCGCTAAAATTACCAAAATAATTTTTTTAAACTGGCTCGGATTTTCGGGTTGTTACAATAACTACCTCTCATACCTTAACTGAACAACATTTCTAACTTTGAAATAAACAAAGTTCAACTTCTAAATCTTTAACAAATTTCCTTACGTAACTCTCGGATTCTATTTACGAATCCACTTCTTTACAGAAATCATTTGATTATAACAATAGTGTTATAATCCCATACTTCTAAAATATAACAACTTAAATATAACTTTTATTTATTAATTTGAATAAATAAACAAACAACTAATTTATAAATGAATAAATAAATCTTGATTTAAAAACGGAAAGTAAACAGTACTTTCCTACATTCGATATAATCGAATTTCAAAGTATAACTCTCTTTCAAGTAATCTCTACTCGATTAACTCTCTTTCGAATAACTTATGTTTGATTAACTCCTTTCGAATAACTATATTCGATTAACTCCTTCCTTCGAATAAACTATATTCGATTAACTCCTTTCTTCTAATAAACTATATTCGATTAACTCCTTTCTTCGAATAAACTATATTTTGTGTGAATTACCCTAGCCCTAGAAAATCGGTATTTTAAATACCGTTAAATATTTTCGAATGTGGAAAAGGAATTTGGGATTTTAAAATTGAATTTATTTCCAAAATAGGAATAAAATTTCGAATTAGAATTTAAAATAGAAACCCTCTCAAACGGATAAATCAAGAAGTTGTTTATAAATGAAAGTATAAATTAAGTGAATTATTTATCATTGGATAAACGGAAATATAAATTCAAATTTGAATTTATACGGAAAAGTGGAGATTAGGTTTGAAACCAATATTTGAAAAGAGATTTGAACTTAGCAAAATTTTAAAGGAAATTATAAGCGAGATTTGAAATGTTTGAAATAAAGAATGAGAGTTGTATGAAAATTTTGAATAGAAGTATAAATAGATTTTGGATTTAAGATATTATTTATAAGTACATAATCTAACTAATTCGATTATATAAAAGAAATATATTCACGGTTAAAGTGAATAATGATTTAAAGCAAATATTTTACAAACGAAATATCTATAAAGGAAATTTAGAATTTTTTTATGAGTCCAAATTGGAACTTGAATGAGAAAGAGAAATGGAGAATCATTTTCAAAAGAAACCGGTGAGTTTTATTCCAAAGGTCAGAATATAAATAAATTAAGATAAATCTAAGGAATTTATAATTCGAATTCGACTATGTCGAATTTTATTGTAACGATTTATTTCTAGAGAAAGATAATTATTAATATAAAAATATAATTTAAATGGAGTTTTATGCTTTGAAATGATATACTATTATTATGGTTAAATGAGTAGTATTTGTAGAGATCAAAATAAGTCGGTTTTGGAAGTTATGGAACGTATAGCGTGCAATTATACTTGAAAGGAAATTTGAATTGTTACATAAATAAAATTGTGTTAATAGCAGTTTTATAAAATGAGATATATAAATGTTTTGTAAATCTAAACAGCAATTTTAGCGCTGTCGTTATAATAAATGTTTTGTAAATCTAAACAGTGATTTTAGCGTTGTCGTTATATAAATGTTTTGTAAATCTAAACAGCGATTTTAGCGCTGTCGTTATAATAAATGTTTGTAAATCTAAACAGCAATTTTAATACTACGGTTACAGTCAATGTTTTATAAATCAAATATTTGGAAACAACGATTATAACGCTACCGTTATAATCAATGTTTTTCCGTAAAAGAAATGGAACCTTAGATTGAACCCAAGAGTCGCGTAAGCGATGTTTTGTTTGAAGTTGTGCGCTTTGACTATTTCAAAGTTGAGAATGTTGTTCAATTAAGGTTTGAGAGGTAATTATACCCCAACTTGATTGACTTCATGATTGATGGAGGAATGGTTAAGGTTCGATAGTAAAGATTGGTTAGCAATATGGTTAGTTAACAAATGATTAATGGTTTGAATTATAATAACGATGTTTTATAACATCGCGTTAATTTAAAGGATTTTGAAATGTTTTCCCAAATAAAATGAGAGATATTTTCTACGCATAGAAAATGAAATGAATTGGTCAACGAGGAATTAAGTAAGGGAATATGGAAATATTTTCCGATGCTAATAAGGTATATTTTCCTAATATTGAAAATGAGGATTCGTGAGTATATAGAAATGTTTTCTAACTGGAATAAGAGATATTTTCTCGAATAAAGAAATTGTGATATTGGAAATGTTTCCAAGAATCGAGAGAGACAATTGAGCTTTAAAAGGAGATGGAAGATGGGAAATGGGAATTGGAAATGATAATATAATAAGGAATTAATTTAAAAGGGGCCATTGTTGTTTGATGGTTGATCGCTAGAATTTCCATTTGGAAATAGGATCATTGGTTTTATGGATGTTCCTTTGATATTTAAATCACCGACTATCAAAGTTTTTTTTGTTTATTTTATACCTCTGTTGTTAATACGGAGAGACCGCGATCAGATTTGCTATCTGAAAACCACTCTGTATAGGCATAAGCGTTACGATCAACTTGTGCTGAAGATGATTGAAGACGGAGTAAAGTGCAAGGGCTGTTCTGTTAATCCTAGGTAAAAATTGCCCAAGATGGATTAATAGGATAGTGCCTTAGGTTTGTCCAGTCCCAGGATAACGTATATGGACGAATGTCTAGCGATGTGACATTCAAAGTAAAAGATGACAAGATGTTCTGAAAGGAAATCGTGACCTCAAGCCTCATTACCCGGGAAATGACAAAAATCGGGCAGGCAGCATGGCCATGTGGGTCATTCCCATTAGGGGTATTATCACCTGATCTAGAGAAATTTCAAATTTCTCCTTATTCTATTCGCTGCTGTAGGCTTTCGGTAACGGTTGCTGATCACAACCATTGGTGATAATATGCTCAATACACTCAAGTTAAATGAGTGGTCAGCCATGTGTGGGCCGGGTTGCAAGACGTTCTTATTGAACCCATTGTATTCCCCTCTAGAGATACACTATCGGAAGGTGGTTCCATACCTTGTCATGTTGGAAAAATCCAATCTCTAATAAGCGCCCTGCGGTTTTTGATTTTATATTATATATGGAGCGTGAGATGCAAGCGTTCCGCTAGATTTCTATTTATTTGATGTAGGCATAACTGGATTTGATATCAAAAACATTTTTGGTTATCGTAAGGTAAAAACCATATATGTTTATGTGTGGATCGGTCTTACAATTATCATTTCTTTCGAAAGGATTTTGAAAGTTGATGGAGTTTACTCACACCAGTCCCATGATTGACCCAGAGTTTATTTTGTTTGTTTTCCCTAAACTCTTGGGTGCCCAAATTTGTACGGGTAGTCATGTAGTCAGGATTTTACAGATTCACTTGGAGGAGTTTGAAGCAGGAGGCTTCACTGGTTAGCTATAAACTATCATATTTTCCATTGTGTACTATGTTGTATCTGGAAACAGGTGTTTTGTAACAACCCGGGAAATCAGAACCAATTTAAATTTTTTAATTTGGCTATTTTAATGAATTTGGAATATTTAAAATAAATTATTTTAAATAATAATGACTAAAAATTCTTTTGGGGTCGTCACATGTTTATAACTGTTCTAGGAATAACTGTTGTGCTTTTATGATAGTATGTATATACATTTACTGATTTGTATTTCAAAAGTTAAGTTACATAATATATTTTATTCGTTTCGCTGTGTGACTTGTGTTCTTTATTTTCTTCTACTCTAATTTTTCTTTCTTTCTATTTCTCATCCTCTAACTTCTTAACTGTAATGTCCCGAATTTCCGTACCCTTTGAGTTGATTACTTACACCACACGTCCAACCCAAATTGCATAGAAATAAATTATATAATTTTTTTTCTCATCCTCTATTCTAATTTTACTACAGCCTTCTTCTTGGTTAATATTTAATAATCTCCATCTCTTGTTTAAATTATGCAGTTTAGGATTGAATCCTTATAATTTATCTTGCCAAACCATTTTAATTCAAATTTGGGTTTCCGCTTCGATTCCCCTTTCCATAAACCTTCCATTTTCCTTTCATAAATCATTTCAAAGTATATAATCTTATTAACGTGTTTCCATAACTGTAATCACTTACTATACTTTTAAATAAAACCTGGTTTTAACATCTTCGTCCAACTTGGATTCAATTATATAAAATTCGAAGAAGGATTTCATTTAAACTTGCATATATATATATATTGATATAATCAGTCTCGTTCGATCAGATCTGCTCGATTTTGGAAGATCAAGCCACTGTGGATTTGGGTTTTGGCATGATTCGACACAACTGAACTAGTTTCAGTTCCAAATCTCTCCCACCAATCTCTCCTTTTGGTTTGAGCTAGATCGACATCTATGTTGGATTTGGGTAAGTTTAAACTGTTTGGTTTTGGTGGATATTTTGATTCCGGGTTTAGATCTTAATTTCGATTTGGTATACATGAGTTTCAGTTCGCCGTTTGGGTTCAAGAAATTATAACTGGAATATTTGATTAATTGGTCAACATTCGATAGGACTCTCTTCTTTTAACTATTTGCTCTAGTTTGGAGAAGTAGTAATGTGGCCTTTTCGTGTATTCAACACCATGTGTGTTCGTAATTTCAACGCCTTATGACCAGTTTTTCCCCCTAATATCCTATTTTGTGTTTGCTGTTCTTCTCGAATGGATTGGAAGTGTCATCGGATCCATATTTGAGGAGATTGCGTGCAGATATATATAGTTTTAGGGATCTAGTTATACGTTGTATTTTGGTGTTGGTTCTATTTTTTATGTGGATTACTGCTAGCTCTTAAGCAAGTTCTTCCAAAATTTTCAATTGTCAATTTGGTTATCATTGATCAATTTCGCTGCATATCTTTGAAATCAGTGAATCCACGAATGTTTCTAGGAATAGGTGGGTTTACTGCTTTTATTTTTGAAGGGGAACAAGCAAGTGGGCATGGTCTTGCATGAAGATTTTTTTTTGGCAACAGAGTATATATGTTTCCTTGTCTCAACATCCAGCGGTAAACTGAACCAATTTGTCAACAAAAAATCAAAATCGTTTCCCTAATTGCATTAGTGATAATTCGCCAGGTCACCCCCAAAAATAACCAAATCTTTGAAGTTTAGATTAGGAATTATTTCTTGGGATAATGGCTAAATATGTTGATTTACGTTTTGATGCTACTGGTTGTAAATTTGGTTTCTTATATAATCACCTCTGAGGACATTTGGGATTTCATTAATCAAAGCATATTCGGAAACTTTATGTAGATCTTTCTTTGCAACTGCTATCAATTGCATGCGGTCTTTTATAGATTTGATTAGAGGACTTCAGGGGATACATTTATAGTAATGGGCTTGTTTACGTATTATTAAGTAACTTGCTTCGGATTGAGAAAGCTTTAATGATCACATTTACAGCCTCTCAGATGAATGTTGCTTTGGCAGAATTTTGGCTGTTGGTATTAATATGCTTCCACAGCATTATGATGTAAGTGGGATAACAAGGTTTGCTTAAACCATGGACGATGGAAGAACCACCTGGTCATCCTTCACAATACTTGGAGAGAGCTAGTTATTGTTTTTCATATTTTTGCATTTGCTGGTTTGTGAATCAGATTTAGATAGTATTCCTTGAAGGTTGATTGGGTTCCTCTACGTGATATTACGCAATTATTGTTCCCAGAAATTGAAACAAAATCATTCACTTGTTGTCGGGAAAGAGGCAGTTAATGTGATATCAATTAATATAAGTAAAATGCGAAAATCATGTTTAGAAACAGATTTGGTGGTAATCTTGCTAAAGTTATCAGAGAACAACAATGGTTCACAATGAATATTGCTGAGCGAACAAAATAGGGTTTCTTGATTCGTTCTTTTCTTAGAGTTATGCCTTCTAAATCCAGCATTATCATCAGAAAATTCAATGCAGAAATGTCAAATGTGTATCAAGTGAAAGTCCCCTTGAATCAACAATCGATGCTGCAAGCTGTGGACTATGGGAAGTTTAGATATCTTATCAGAATTGTGCAAAAAGCAATTAGGCAAAATAATGGAAGAGAACTCATTTCACAATGTAGGCTGTAGCTTATTTTTGCATTTTGGGGGGCTTTTCTTCCAAGTCTGCCATGGTATGGAAGCACCTCGTGTACAATACATGGAGAATAGGGATGGGATTCATTGATTCTGGTTGTATGAGCCACTGGATTCGTCAAGCCTACTTGCAGCAGCAACGGGATTCATGGTGATATTCGACATGGGTTATCTGGATATTTCTTAACTATCTTGCATTTGATTACATTGGGGTAGTACAGTTATAGGCGATGATCTTGAGTTTATGATCACGCACAGGAGGAGCAATTTGCTTGGGTTGGTGCAGCGAGTCGCACACTATAGCGGGATGGTGGCCTCATCATGGGCCGAATTTATGTTTTTTAGATTTTAATTTACTTGTATTTCCTGTTTTTTACGCTTTTGTTGTAACAGTTAATATGCTAACCTGACTTTTGTACTGTTTTTTAGTAGATAATAAAGTGAACCAATTTTCAAAAAAAAAAATTTGATATAAATATGCTTGAAAACCCATTTAACCATAAACATTTGCTTATTGGTTCCATTAACCGTCATTTGTTAAATTCCATGGTCATTACTTGATTATTATTAAAGAAATAATAATTATCTTCAATATTTTAAAACATGGTTTGCTCTATCATTAACAATTTCTATTAATAATCAAATATCATTTAAGTAGTTGACTTATAAAATTTAACACAACTAACTCGTTAACCCATTTTAATTGGTCTTTCCATTTAAATAAATAACATAATTGATTTGATTAATTCCATCTACTTTGATTATTACAAAATGAATAATAATCAATTCCAGTATAATCCTACTTTAATTGTTTCTTAAAAGCACTTTATCCTAGTTATTAATTGTTAGATTAATTACTACTTACATGCTTTTATATCTTATTACATACAAATTTACTTTATAAACCATTTTATATATTTTAATAATTTAATTGCTAAATAAAATTTTCCTTTTTATAAACTTTAATTCAGAATAATCGATTTCAAAACTATCTTCAGTTATAAAATAAATTTTATAACTTCACTACTGTCGATTCACCTGACGGTAAATCCATATTCATGAACAATTTATTTATAGGCCATCTGCCGTCACATACTCAACTAATACTGCTCATTGGTCAATACCAAACAACGTTGAATTTAGATTCAACAATCGATGATCAAATTAATCATCCAATCAAACTGGTTAAACAATTCATTTAACTGCAATATGAAAATGAACAATAAATTTGAGGAATCCAGCTGGATCCTTCAACTAGTTTTTCCCTGCATCCAAATATGTTAACTCAAATAAAATCCTCTATGTAGTGTCCCGCAAATCCATAATATCAGAGTTGACTATATACATCATACGTCCAACCCAAATATCACGAAAATACGAATCATTTTTTTTAGAAGAGGAACATAAATAACACACAGAATCTCACATCGTAGCGGAACAAAATATAATATATCATATCTTTTGAAATACAAAATTTGCACTGTATACACATATCATTATCAGAGTGCAGCACTTACAACACCGCGGAATAAAACTCTATATAACTAACATTAAAGCCTCCTGCTCCAAGCTCCTTCAGATAAATCTGTAAAATCCTGAACTACTTGACTGCCCATACAAATTTAGGCACCCAAGAGTTTAGGTAAAACAAAACAAAATAAACTCCGGGACAGTCATGGGACTGGTATGAGTAAACAGTTTAAAATAGTTTGAGAAAATAACGGATATCTCATAAGACCACGCCGTATAACACAGAACGGGTTTTTCCCTTATGAAAATCCAAAACACTTGATTTAGCTGTCAAAATCCTCTTGAAAGAAAAGGATAATCTTTATATCAAAACTCTTTTGATATTATAACAGTGTCTAAATCAAATAGATAGAATCTAGTGGAACGTTTGCATCTCACGTTCCACATATATAATATACAATCAAAACCGCAAGCACTTATTGGGTAATGAATTTCCAACTATGAAAAGGTATGGAACCACCTTCCGATAGTGTATCTCTAGAGGAGAATACACTGGGTTCAACAAGAACATCTTGTAACCCGGCTACACATGACCGACCACTCATTTCGCTTGAGTGTTGTTAACCCATAAAAATACGCATTTTATATGTCGTTGAAATCATGTCGTTATTAGTCAAGTCGTTGGATTGAAACCAAGTCGAAGTCGAATTCATGGCGTGGATGCTAAGGCGCTTCAAGACCATATCGCAGGGCAAGAGAATAGCGTCAAGCCATGTCGTACCTTACCATGTCGCTCCAAGAAGACCAGGACAACGTCAAGTCATGTTGCATTTCATTTATGATGAGAAAGTGAAGTAAACACACCTAGCAGTCATGTCGCAAGTCGTTATCTCAACTATAATTCATGTCGGCCTAAAGCCATGTCGAGAAAGCCATGTCGGATTCAGGAAACATGCCATGTCGTCCATCCACCATATCGTTCAACGACATGAAGAGCAAGCTGGTATCTTAAGATCCCAATACGAACCATATCGTTGCCTACTTATCCCGCAAGATATGAAAGCGAAGCCGTTAGAGTTGTGTCGCAAAGGAAGAGGTTCATCCATACCACATCATGTCGCTTGCAATCAAGTCGCGTCCTTCCATGTCATGCTCCATTCATAACGTCAAAGTTAAGTCATCATGCGACATGGCACCATAACATGTCGTAAGCTCAAGGCGCTAAGAAACATAGGGACGTACGACATGAGTCACACCGTCGTGCCACCATGACGTTCTACGACATAGAGGGTCGGTCTTTATTCAAAGTCTGAAGCGAACCATGTCATGACCTACTCATGCCGCATCCAGCATTTACCTGGTTATCAATAGTTATCATCCAAACGATATGAATCATGCCAAGGAAAGTCATATCGTGTCGCAAGCACAAAACGCCAAGAGTTAACCCGCCATGCTACATGAGTCATGTAGCTGGCGATATGAGTTATGTCGGAAGTCCAAGTCATGTCGGCGGCGACATGAATCATGGCATTTTTCTGCATAATTACGAAACTGCCATCTAGTCTGAAGATCACCTATAAATACCCCTCATAATTCATTTGGTGGGGGGGGGGAATTCAATCTTACGAGGAGACTCCATCAAATTCAAAGCTCATCTACAACTTCTCTAATGGCTTCTATGAATTCATCAACACTTTTCTAACTTCATGAAGATCAAATCCAAGTCAATGATCATGAGAACTTCCTACAATTGGATCTAAGCATCTTCAATCTCATTCAAGTTATACAATAAATGTCTCAAGCAATTTCATATCTTCTCTAATCCTCTCCGAAGCCTAAATCAAATGCTAATCCACTATGAAATCTATGGAGAACATAAGAAAGGATCAAAGCACACAAGTGGTTGAAGATTTATTACAAGGCTAAATTTCTTCCCTTTTCTTCACCAAATTTAAGGGAAGTTATATCATAAATAAAGTTGGAAGAGGGAAATGATTGTAATGAGGGAAGATTCATATGTTGTAAGCTTGGATATAATAATGAGAATTGATTTAAAGTGGATGTAGATTCATATAGAATCGAACCACTATAAAAATTCCTTTGTGTTTCTGCTTGCTTTTATCCGTTTATTTTAGCAATTGTGTGGTCCCATATTCTTATCGAATCAGTGAAGTGTAACTTTTACACCCTTGGTGTTTGATCCCAAATTTGGAGCAAACGTTTGGCGCCCACCGTGAACCGTGACCGTTTGCGTAGGCAAACATCCGGTAAAGAGGAAGGCGTCCGCCCCGTGGACCAACTCAATGAGGAGGAGCGAATATTCGGAATGGTGCGGAAGATCATGAATGAGAGCCAGAAAAAGGTGGATGATGAAAAGGAATGGGGATTTGCTCCTACAAAAACCCCTCTTATAGAAAGAATAAAAATGGCGCCATATCCAAATAAATTCAAACCCCCAGTTGTACAAGCCTATAATGGAAATGGCGATCCCAACGTGTTCCTGTTCAAGTATGATCAGCACATGGATGGGGCATGTGCTACTGATGAGCTCAAATGTTTATACTTCCCTACCTACTTGGAAGGAGTAGCTTCACTCTGGCTCACAAAACTCCCGCCGAAATCAGTGGATGACTTTGCTACCTTGGCCAAACTATTCAGACAGCAATTCAGGCTTCAAGCGACTAAGGTGCGTGATGTGATGGAGCTGAATGAATTGGAGCAAGGGCCAGGGGAGTCCATTAAAACCTTCCTTTCTCGTTTTAACACAGCTACGGCCGAAATCGGAAACTATGAGCCACGTTTGGCTTTGATGGCTCTAAAAGGAGGTATAAGTAAAAAGACCAAACTCGGGCGGTGGATCAAGAAGAAGAAGAAGCCTGCCACTCTCGAAGAGCTATTTGATAAGGCAGAGGAATATATAGGCGTGGATGAGGATCCGGCCTAGTCAATGGAAGCTATAGAAAATAAGGAGCCGTCATAGAAAAGAGACATAAACGTGCAAGGAGGACAGAAAAACGCCAAAGGAAATCAGAAAAGGGGGAATGAAGGGAAAGATGGTCGAAACAACAAAAAGATTCGTTTCTTCAAGAATTCCGAAATGACTCCTCTTAACGATACCATAGAGAACATTTATATGGCAACCAAAGACACAGAAGAGTACCCAGAGCCCAGGAAGTTAAGAGTCACTGATAACGCAATAAAGTCCGGTAGGTTCTGCCGATTTCACAACCAGCCGGGGCATAACACGAACGAATGTAGACATTTGAAAAGCTTAATTGAAGAACTGATAAGGAAAAACAGGCTTCAACAGTACACAAAGAACTCCCAGAATGCTCACGGAACTCAAGACCAAGGAACCTCTACAGGACAGCCTAAACAAAATGAGAACGCTTCGATTGCTGCTATACCAAGGATGATCATAAACACCATTTCAGGAGGCCCCTACCCGGTTGGGAAATGCTAGGGGGACATGGTGAAATATGCCCATGAGATGAAGGAATTTTCGAAGAAAGGTGAACTCATGATCATAGATGAGGTCTTATCAGCAAAAGTACCGGGAATCCTGCGAGACGACATCACATTTAAAGATGAAGATCCGACTGGGATCATAACGCCTACAGAGGATCCAATGGTGATAACCATTGGTCTGGGCCCAGTCATAGTTAGAAGGGTGTTAGTCGATAGCAGAGCATCAGTTAATATCCTCTTCTTTAGCGCATTCCATAGGATGAAGCTTTCCATAAGCGACGTAAAAGCCTATCAGAATAAGGTCCATGGATTCACTGGTCAAGCTGTTCAACCAATTGGTGTCATCAGTCTACTAGTGGAGCTTGGAGAAGGAGAGCAGAAAGCCGCATTAGTACAGGACTTTATTATAATTGATGAACCCTCTGCTTACAATGCCTTCCTAAGGAGACCTACTCTTGCAGCATTCAGAATAACTATGGCTCTATGGCGCCTCACTATGAAATTTCCAACAGAGAATGGTGTTGGTACAATTATAGGTGATAAACAAGCAGCAAGGGAGTGTTATTTGGTCGAGTTGGAATAGGCAAGGAAGAAGGAATTGAAGAAGGATGTAGAGCCGCCGCTCCGCATCCAAAAACCCCTCTTATAGCAACTAAAGCAAAACCCCCATACTGGCGAGCACAGTGGCGCTCGGAAAGCAATTGATCCAAGGAAAAATAGTATGGGGGAAAATAGAGTAGCACCGACCGAAGACACTATCCCCGTTCTAGTATCCGACAAGGACCCTAACCAGATCTTGAAGATAGGATCTCAGCTAGGTATGAAGCTGCAAAAGGAATTAATCTTGTTTTTGAAAGCAAACTTAGATGTATTTTCCTAGGAACACTCAGATATGTGTGGGATCCCATCGAATGTAATTGTTCACAAGTTGAATATAAATCAAAAGTTAACTCCTGTGAAACAAAAAAGACGAATGCAGGGATTTGAAAGATCCGACGCTCTAAAAGAAGAAGTAGATAGGCTGCTCAAAAATAATTTCATACGAGAATCTACGTATCTAGATTGGGTTTCTAACCCAGTGCTTGTCAAAAAGTCCAATGGAAAGTGGAGAGTGTGTATAGATTACTCAGATCTTAATAAAGCGTGCCCAAAAGACAGTTTTCCTTTGCCTCGAATTAACCAACTTGTAGATGCAACAGCGGGACACGGGTTACTATCTTTTATGGACGCATATTCCGGATATAATCAAATTATGATGCACAAGCCAGACGAGGAGAACACGAGTTTCATAACGCATAGAGGACTATACCGCTATAAAGTCATGCCATTTGGACTGAAAAACGCAGGAGCGACTTACCAACGTCTTGTAAACTCCATGTTTAAATCTCAAATAGGGAATACAATGGAAGTATATGTAGACGATATTCTAGTCAAATCAAAGAAGGCCGAAGATCACCTCGAGGATCTGGCAGAAATGTTTCGCTTACTCAGGAAATACGGGATGAAACTAAACCCGCTAAAATGTTCGTTCGGAGTCTCTTCGGGGAAATTTCTCGGGTTTATCGTCAATGCTAGGGGCATCGAAGCGAATCCCTCTCAAATTGCAGCTTTAAGGGAAATGCGGGCCCCAAGGACAAAAAAAGGAACTCCAGAGCTTAAATGGAAAGGTAGCAGCACTGAACCGGTTCGTTTCCAAAGCAACAGATCGATGTATTCCACTTTTCGATGCTTTTGAAAAAGGGGAAGAAGGACTTCCAGTGGACCTCAGAGTGTCAGGAGGCTTTCAAAGAATTGAGAAGACATATGGAATCACCACCAATGTTGTAAAAGCCTAAGGATGGGGAGGACCTATCTCTATACCTAGCAGTTTCATCACATGCCCTGAGTGTCGCACTAATCCGAGAAGAAGCAGTGGTGCAATTGCCGGTATATTACATCAGTAAGAGACTTGCTGGGGCGGAATTAAATTACTCTAAGCTAGAAAAGCTCGCGTATTGCCTTCTCATTGCCTCAAAGAAGTAGAGACCTTATTTCCAATCTCATCCTATCAAAGTTCTCACCGACCAACCATTATGGAAAATTCTCTTTCGCCTAGAAACTTTTGGAAGGTTACTCAAATGGAGCATTGAGCTGAGTCAATATGACATCACTTACCATCCTCGAAGAGCCATTAATGGTCAAGCCTTAGCAGATTTCATTGCTGAGTTCACAGACAAAGGGGAAGAGGTTGAGGAACCAACGGAAGCGGAAACTGGTTGGAAACTATACTTTGATGGATCTAGAAACGACTTTTGTTCAGGGGCCGGAATTGTCCTAGTAACCCCAGAAGGCCACTCTTTATGCTATGCCTTGAGACTGGAGTTTCCATCAACTAATAATGAGGCCGAATATGAAGCGTTAATAAAAGGGCTAAAGTTGGCAAAAGAGCTAAACCTGAAAACCTTGCAGATTCTCAGCGACTCTCAATTGGTGGTGGGTCAAGTACGCAAAGAGTTCCAAACCAAAACTGGGAACCTCCCTTCTTATCAAATCAAAGCTATGGAACTTCTAAACAAACTTGACCACTATGTCATATCTTACATCCCTAGAGGGCATAATTCAAAAGTGGATTTTCTTGCTAAATATGCTAGTTCGTCAGACACTCAACTGCTGGGTTTAATCCCCATTGAAATCCTTTCTACCCCAACCATTGAGGAAGCAAGTATAGACTGTATAATGGAGACCGCTGAAGAACCCACATCATGGATGACTCCAATCAAAGAATACATCCTCAATGGGACACTTCCTGAAGATTGGAAAAAGAAAAGGAGGACATTGCGCAAGGCTCCTCTGTACCTAATTCAAGACAGAAGGTTATACCGATGAGGATTTTCTATGCCGTTGCTACGATGTGTAACTAAAGAGGAGTCTAAAGCAATTTTGGCAGAGTTGCATGAGGGAGAGTGCAGAGGACACAACGGTGGTCATACATTAGCCAAAAAGATTCTGCGATACGGCTATTTCTGGCTTGATGTAAATCTAGATGCCATGACCTATGTTAAAAGGTGTGACAAGTGCCAGAGATTCGCTAAGATTCCAAGAGCACCTCCCACGGAGCTAACTCAAATGGTCAGTCCTTGACCATTTGCAGTCTGGGGCATAGATTTAATTGGTATATTACCCACCGCAAAGTCGAATATGAGATACGCTATAGTAGTTGTCGACTACTTTACCAAATGGGCTGAAGCAGAACCTTTGGCTACTATCACATCAAAGAAAGTGATCAATTTTGTTTAAAAAACATTATTTGCAGGTTTGGAGTGCTACAAAAGATCATTACCGATAACGGAACTCAGTTTGAAAGCAATGAATTCCTAGACTTCTACGCTAAATATAAAATCAAAAAGAGTTTTGCAGCTGTAGCCCACCCGCAAGCAAATGGGCAAGTGGAAGCCGTCAATAAAATATTAAAGTCGGCCATCAGGAAGCGTCTTGAAAAAGCCAAAGGCAACCGGGTTGATGAACTTCCCTTAGCACTATGGGCATACCAGACAACACATAAAACTGCCATGGGGCACACGCCATTCTCACTGGCATTTGGGTCAGAGGCTATGATCCCGGTAGAGTTGGAGGTACCCACTCACCGTCGGATCCATTTTAGCCAGAAGGAGAATGAAAAGCTACAACTTGAAGCACTTGATTTGCTTGAAGAAAAGCAAAAAGAAGCTGAGCTCAGGATGGCGGCCCACCAAAGTAAAATAGCCTGACATTTCAATACAAAAGTCAAGCAAAGGACTTTTCAGGCTGGGGACCTCGTCTTAAAGAGAATCTTGACAGGAACCGGGGTATTCGCACCTAATTAGGAGGGGCCGTACATGATAAGCCGGAAATTTGCAGATGGAACTTTTGAGCTAAAAACAACAGATGGAATCGCACTCCCTCGAGCATGGAATAGCATTCACCTTCGCCGTTATTTTGCTTGAAGTTTCTTTCGCATATTTCACATTATACATACATCATGAATAGTAAATATTTCATGCATTGTAAATATCATGCAAAGTTTGTACAAATCAATGAAAGAAACTACTTTACCTGTCTAAAATCGTACATTTGCAAGTTTTGATTTCAAGCTGCTAACATCGATTTTAATTACAGACTTTTTAAGTAGACAAAAGCATGTTTAAATAGAGCTTAATGAATGCTACAGCACATCCCAACAGGGAAAGCTCAAGCACCCGTTGCTTAACACTTAAACATCCTCGCATTTCTTATCGCAGAGGATGTGGAGTACTAAGCCACAAATAAGGGGCATCAAGAACTCTAAATCCAAAACAATGTGACACTCAGTCTACGGATCAAATTTTGAATCTCACCATAAAGGCGCCTTCTTAACAATAAAGTTCAAGACCCTAGTTCTAGCAAATCATACTAAAAATCTGATAAATGAGCTAGCGTCAGCCCCGTGAAATGATACGACGATAAACCAAAGACCTCCCCGAGGGGCACCCGGTTCATCGTTGATGCCATTAAGATATGGCTGGATAGCGATACAAACACTGGGCTTCTAAACCAAAGACCTCCACGAGGGGCACCCAGTTCATTGCCGATGCCATTAAGATATGGCTGGATAGCGATACAAACACCGGGCTTCTAAACCAAAGACCTCCCCGAGGGGCACCCGATTCATCGCCGATGCCATTAAGATATGGCTGGATAGCGATACAAACACCGAGCTTCTACACCGGGCTTCTAAACCAAAGACCTCCCCGAGGGGCACCCGGTTCATCGCCAACGCCATAAAGATATGGCTGGATAGCGGTACAAACACAGGGTTTTTAGAGACCTCTTCGGAGGCATCCGTTCAGATGCTGGATCTTCCAAATCTAGCTATTGATTCTGGGTCTTCCAAACCCAGTTACTGACGGACCCAAAGAACTCTCCAGAGGCGTCCGATAAGTTCAACAAGTGTTTGAGTTATTCAGAATCAACGAACAACGGATCAAAGACCCATTCGAGGGCATCCGATCATAAGCCAAATCTTCCAAATTCGGTTAGTGACGGAACTAAAGACCTTCCTCAAAGAAATCTGATAAATCCTACAAGTAACTAACCTGCTCAATTACCAGGAATAACAGATTTCTCTATTTGACTATAAATATCATGCCTGATTTTCAAAATTTTGAAGCTAATTGTGGTATGGGGGCATTACCATCACATTAATGAAATTTAATAACGCTCTCTTAAACATACCACAATCCGACCACAATTTTATGAAATCCCGACATTAGATCGTTCCAACCAACAAAACTGGATTTTATGGAATGACTGAGATCCAATAAAATCCAATAAAGTTGGTTGGATTAGCTCAGCCTGTCATAACAAACAATTTGTGATGCAGAACCTATATTGCAAATATAAAACAGGCAGAAAATGCAAAGTAAAGAAGTACAGCGAGATTAAAGCAAAAACTTAAAGCGTGAAAAGCAGGATACAATTTCCTGACGGCAAAACAAGAAGATATAAAGAAGCTAAAAGTAAAAGCTTAAGTACGAGAGTAGAACACAACTTCATTCTAACGTCATCGGATAACATAACATACACACAACCAAAAGTACATCATCCACCAAGCAAGTAAAACGCAGGATCAATCGCATAAGCTAAAGTCATAAGCGAGGACTGGTACTCGCATAATACAATCCAGACTAATAATTTACACGCATAAGACGACAATCCAAAAAGCAGAACAAGAAAGTCATGAAAGTCACGATTCCTTCCCATCATGAAACCACCCCCTAAGCAGAAGGAGAGGGAGGCGGATCAATCTTTTCCTCCTGGCCCAAAAGCTCGGCAATGACTCTATCCCTAGACTTCAAAGCTCGGATAAGCATGGCTATGTCATCCTCCAGAACAGAAATTCACTCAAGATTTTCTCTGTTCAGTCTCGGAGGTCATAGGCAAGCATGTTCCAACCAATCATCTTCTTTGTAGTATAATTCTCGAGGAGATTGGTGTGCTTCTCAAACCAATCTTTGGTATTATCAACCTGGGCAAGCGTGCTACATTGTATGACATCTATATCATCAGGAACAGCTTGTTTGTCGGACGGGTATATGTCCACCTCTACACGAGCACCCTGTAAGCACCATCCTTCGAATCGACTAGAAAGTTCAGGATGACATGGTTCGGAAGCATAGCGAGGTCTACCCATGATGGCTCGTAGGTCTTCAAGAGATGGAGCATTATAAGCAGGAGGGTCCGAAGTAGAATAATCATCTGTTTCGAGCGGCTCATTTGATTTACGACGTTTCCGAGAATCATCCTCCTTCAAAGGACCCTTCATCTTGTTATGGCTAGAAGACATCCTGCATAAGAAACTGCATTCGTAAAGAAAAGAAAGAGGAAAAGCATGTGCGGAAGTGTTCAACCCATTTAAGACACTTTGGGTCGTTAAAACCAACCAGGGTTTTGGGTCGTCAGAAGCAATCAAGGCTTCAGGTCGTTTTAAGCTTTTCAAAGCGCTAAGTTGTCCTATTCAAGCTTAAAGTCACCAAAACACGTCAAAGCATAAAGACAAAGGTGATAGACTTTGAATTGAGTCGTTCGACGGTATTAGGGGTAAGTCGAATTGGCATGATTACCATACCGTAATAGCGACACGACGGCATGCTCAAGACGCTCCCACGGTATGGGATTCATGTCAGTTCACGACATGAAATTCATGTCGATCCACGACCTGAGACCCATGTCAACACATAACTTGGAATTTGAAAAGCAATTCAACGACAGTACGAATGTCCTAGCTTTAAGAAGAATCATACAATATCTAAGATGAAACAATAAAACTCATGATTTGGGCATGGTTATCCAAATCGTATAAGCGGCATGAACAAACCGTGACAACAATGGGAATACTAGAGGTTAAAAAGAAAACCAAGTCGTTAAGGAAACTTAAGTCATCTAAGCATGGTCTGGAACTCATGTCTTTGGAACGGCATAAGGCTCAAGTCGTGTGTATCACACAAAAATCAAGGTTCAAAGAGAACCAAAGAATTTCTAAGCCCTTATACACATTATACCCGATCAAATCCAACTCATTTTCGATTCATAAACATCTCAATAACACAAAGAAGTCAAATTCAGTTCACAAAATCATCACTTTATCGAAAATAAGTAAAACTCTATACAAATCCTAGCATTTAGAAGGATAAAGAAGAATTCAAATCCGAAAATTACTTGCAATGATTTCTGAAAGGTTGTCGAAGGAAGGGTTCTTCAAGAACGAGAGTATAGGTCGTGTAACACCCCACGTCCATTAATGTCACTCACAAAGGGAATGCATTAACTACTATGGAGGTTTTAGGTGAATATAGAACAGTAAAATTTCAACAAGACAGATATAAAATAGTACTTGGAAATTTAAAAACTTTATTTCAATTGCAGCAGAAGTCAAAACATGTTTGATTACATCATAACACCATAATCAAAGTCAAGTACAATATCTATCTTGATAAAACAAGTACATAATCCCATTACATAAATAGCCATTAAAAAGAAAGATAACAAGCTGGACTTTACTTCAGCAGTCCAAGCTTTCCAAGAGATAAGCAATCCAATCAGACTCCACTGGAACTTGGCCCAACCTGAGGACCTGAAGGGAGAAAAAGATGAAAAAGAGGGGGGGGGTCAGACATAAAGTCTGGCGAGTATGATAATTCTACAATACTATTATCAAAATAACTGGACAAAGGCATAAGCTGGAAAACAAGGAAATGTCTATGAAAGAGCAGATTAAGGACATAGACAATCGCTAAAGGAAACGTTATAGGCGCTCATAAATACTAAAGGATAAACACTATACTGCACCACACCAGTCACCCTAAAGATTGATTCCACTTAGCTTCACTTAGAAACTTTCTTAATGGCTTTACGTACTCCTAGCTGACTACATAGGTGCCGCCTGCCCCTATCTCCACTAGGTGTACCCCACTTTCCATTTTTCGATCGGCTCCCTACTCGTAGATACCCGTGCTGGCCCCACAGTGGGGTGTATCATTCCCCTAAAGTGGCAACCCGATATAACGGAGATGCACGGCTTATACCTACACGATGCAACAACGTCTTACCTACCAGCCCGGGTCCACACACGCATATGAAACCCGTTGGACTTGCGTTGCCACCGCTCCCTGTTTTGGCCTCTTATAGTCAAACCCAAGATGCGTGTCCCGTCCTCGACTTGGGTCGAGCCCACAAAGATACGTTTTGGGATACTGGTTGAAATGGGCCCCCATTATTTCCCATAAGCATTCCACCTAAGCTTGTCCCATTAGTCCATCCACTTAACCCACTTAGTCATGTTCATTTACATGTGTATTTGGTTAAGTCTAATCGTATTTCAAATGCCTCTAAAGGCAACCACTAGATTCCTCATGCCACCCAAGGCACCTACTTAACCCCCATGTCCCACCTTACATGATTATCTGGCTAAGTATTTCTTAATTCATTAAGGCCATAACCTCATAAAGACCTCTCACATTAGACTGACATTTATGGCAGCTGGATTTGCCGGGCGGGTCCGGGCAGTCTTACACCACAAAAGAGTCTAACCTCGTGTCTTTACAATTGTTATGCTTTAGTTTGGGCCTAGGACCTCTCACATTGGGCCGACATTTGTGACTACTGGATTTGCCGGGCGGGTCCGGGCAGGTTTACGTCACAAACGGGTCCAACCTCGTGTCCTAAGCATTGATTATTATTAATAATCCACTTTCCCCAATTTTAATAATTCCCTACTTGAATTATTAATTAATTCCAAATTTAACAATGTCCATAATTGACTCAATTATGGACATCCATTTAAGGCATGCAAAATCATATCAGTTGCACCCTAATTTATTAATTTCCTAATATTACCCCTACCCCACGTTTGAACGTTTATTCGCAAAATGTATGCTATACCCAATTAGTCTAACTCATAGTATAAAAGAAAATATTCGCAACAACAACATATATATGTGACTAAATAAATCATAACAAGGGGTAAAAC
This sequence comes from Allium sativum, assembly GCA_030737875.1. NCBI lineage: Eukaryota > Viridiplantae > Streptophyta > Magnoliopsida > Asparagales > Amaryllidaceae > Allium > Allium sativum. The sequence continues at coordinate 374,126,935 of CM060909.1, read as the reverse complement.
TTGCATACATTACAACTTGCATAAGGTTATACATGTCATGGATCTAAGGGTGTCAACTTATTCATAATTCACATAATATGATTTTGATCAAATTTCATAAACTTGTATAGGACATGTGTGAATCAACATCATTAACAATATGGTTTTATATGGGTACACCTAACTCAATAGGCAAATTCCCAAAAATCAAAATTCATTTAATCATAGATTCATGTATATGGGTACACCTAACTTAATAGGCAAATTCCCATATTCAAGATCCAATTAATTTGTAGATTCATGTATATGGGTACACCTAACCCAATAGGCAAATTCCCATAATCAAGATCTATTATAAAAAAACATAAACTTTAAACATGATCCAATTCGCATAAATACTAACATCATGATTTTACAACTTGTATGATTCAACACAACTTAACATGACATCATTATCATATAACATAAGTATTTCAACATATGTGATAATATGAGATCTACAACATATATAAGATTTACAACATAGCATATCATAATTTGCAACATAGCATGATATGATTTACAACATAGCATAGCATGATTAATCACATATGACATAGCATAGGATTATTTACAACATAATCACTACAACATAACAACATATATATGATAACATAATAGCATAACAAGAGATCCACAACATAATTTACAAATACATAACAATTCATATCACTTTCTTGTGATCCATTCATAACTTAATCAAATTATTTTATAATAATATTGTGAGATTCATCATACTCACAATTTTGAAGAAGAGAAATAGAAAGAGAGAGAGATTTTGATTTGATTTGAGTAGATTTAGTTTGTAGATTAGGCCTTCTTCTTCTTTAGTTTGTGACGGCTATGCTGAACTCCATGGCAATGGCATGTCGGTAGCTCTCCAATTTTTCAAGTGATTTAGGGTTAGAGTCTACCCACTTATTTATAGATGTTAGGATTCATTTAGGCCATTAGATTTAACCTAGAAATAACCGCAGCCATTCAGACAAGATGGGATTTATCTTATTGACTCAGCAATGAGTCAGAAGTGACTCAGCAAACACTCAGCAAATTAATAAACTTCTATTCATGTTTACATTAACTGCCCATATATATAAATATATATATATATATACACACGCACCTATTCATGAATTCAAATTAATCCATAATTAACTTATGACCATTTCTACACATTAATTTTCCAATTAATGTCTTAATTCCATTTTTCGCCTTTTAAGGCAATTCACATATCTCAAATTTGTTATATGCCTTTTTAAGGCTATTTCGTGCAAATTCTCAATATTAATTCTTTTAATTTGTGAATATTAGTATTAACAGAAATACGGGGTGTTACATTCTCCCCTCCTTAAGGGATTTCGACCCCGAAATCTTCAAGTTTATATCCTATCATCAACCATCTACTCAATCAATAAACACCGGCATCCATTGTCCTTATAGACTTCTAATGCTTTCATGTTTAAATGCACAGTGTGTGTCTATGTCCGTATCTAATGCAAAATCAGGCGGTCCACTGATTCAGTTGACCTCCTTGATGCAATTCATGATAGTGCCATGCATCCATTATGTATGCAAAAGATCCTAATTGCTTACAAACTACTTCTTTATGCGTGCACATCCATTCAACCGAATGCAGCATCTATATGATGGTACAACCATTATACATCCATTATACTAAATACATTCATTTATGCAATATGCAATATGTAGTGACTGAGCCGATCTAGTGCCTAAAGTGTGTGTATATATGCATCCACGAGCAACCACTAGCAACCACTTGCATCCATTTTGCATCCATCATACATAACATGTCTCAAACACATGTTTCAACCATAGGATTATCCTAACTAAAGGTCAAAGATACTAATGAGAGGACATACTAAAGATAAGATAAGATAAGCTAGGAGATAAAGGAGAAATTAAAAGACATACCCTCAAAAAGAAAAGGGTATAGCGAACGCATCTTCCCTTCTGTCTCCCAAGTAGCGTTGCTCTCATCATCTCCCCATTGCACTTTAACTAGTCTGACCTCTCGATTTCTCAACTTTTTGATCTCTGACCCAATAATGCATGTAGGAGCTCGTCTAATTGTTGCATCACGCTCTATTTCCACCTCTTTAAGCAAGCTCGGCTCTACCACCTCCGCGGTCTTGTGCAAACACTTCCTCAAATGTGATACATGGAATACGTCGTGTACTCCACTAAGTTTCTCAGGCAACTCCACCCTATACGCCATCTTCCCAATCCTGTCTTTTATAGGAAACGGCCCTACAAACCTTGGCGCTAATTTCCCAACGGAACCAAAGCGAACAACATTCCGTAACGGAGACACTTTGATAAAAACCATGTCCCCAATGTCAAACTCCAGATCTGTCCTCCTCTTATCAGCATACGATTTCTGCCTATCTTGTGCTGCTTTCATCCTCCTTCGAATCAAATCAATCTTCTCCGAGGTTTCCCTAACCATATCGGGCCCAAGTAGGATTTTATCGGTAGGTTCCCACCAACATGTAGGCAAACGGCAAGGCCTTCCATAAAGAGATTCGAAAGGTGCCATGCCAATACTAGACTGAAAGCTATTATTATATGCGAATTCTACCAACGGAAGGTGCTCTTCCCATGTACCCCCAAAGTCTAGGATACAAAGTCTTAAAAGATCCTCTAGAATACGATTCACCCTCTTGGTCTGGCCGTCCGTCTGAGGATGATATGCGGTGCTCAAACATAGCTGAGTCCCTACCGCCTCTTGTAAACTCTTCCAAAATTCGCTAGTGAAGATGGGATCACGGTCACTTACTATACTAGAAGGAATACCGTGCAAACGAACTATCTCTTTAATGTATACAGAAGCCAACCACGGAGCAGTCCTCTTACTTTTCACGGGAATAAAATGGGCGCTCTTAGTAAGTCTATCTACTATAACCCAAATCCCCGTATTACCCTTCCTTGATCTTGGTAATCCATCCACAAAATCCATTGAGACGCTTTCACATTTCCATAGTGGAACTTCCAATGGGTGAAGCAACCCACCGGGTTTCTTTTGTTCCGCTTTTACTCGTTGGCACACCAAGCATCTAGCGACGTACTCGGCCACATCCTTTTTCATACCGGCCCAAAAGAAAACCCGCTTCATATCTTTGTACATCTTGTCTCCGCCGGGATGAATGGTCATCTTTGAGCGATGAGCATCATCAAGAATGGCCTTCCTTAAGTCTTCGTCTTGTGGTACACAAAGTCTATTATCCCTTCGTAACCAACCCTTATCGTCTAGGGTATACCTATGAAGATGGCTAGACGACTCTCCTCCTTTGAGCTTTTCTACTATCTCAACCAACTGGGGGTCGTCTTGCTGTGCCTCACCAACTCGTCCTAGAAGTGTAGGTCTAACCTCCAAGGATGCTAACAAACCAGGTACTAGGTCAACGGAGGGTCTAAAGTCAAACATGGAGATGAATTCTAAGCTTCGTCGTTCAACAAACAACGGACTCAAGGACAACCTTTTCCTACTTAAGGCGTCTGCTACCACGTTACCCTTGCCCGGGGTATATGCTATTTCAAAATCGTAGGAGGCTAGGAATTCCATCCACCGTTGCTGCCTTAAATTCAAATCCTTCTGAGAGAATAAGTATTTTAATGATTTGTGGTCAGTGAACAGTTCGAATTTCTCACCAAGAAGATAGTGACGCCAAGACTTAAGCGCGAAAACAATTGCGGCTAACTCAAGGTCATGCGTAGGGTAATTCTTTTCATGAACCCTCAACTGCCTTCCACCATAGGCTATTACTCTTCCCTCTTGCATGAGGACCGCGCCAAGTCCCGTCCCACAAGCATTAGTATAGACGTAAACGGTTTATTCCCGTTTGGCAGCACTAAGACTGGGGCTGAAGTTAAGGCTCTCTTTAAACGTTGGAACGCATCATCACAATCTTCGTCCCACGTAAAAACCAGGTTCTTCTTCGTTAACCGTGTTAATGGAGCTGATATTTTTGCGAAGTCTTTGATAAACTTCCTATAATAGCCAGCTAACCCCAAGAAACTTCTTACTTCAGTAACATTTTTAGGGACCTTCCAATCTTGGATGGCCACCACCTTTGCGGGATCCACTGCTATCCCTTCCTTGGAAACCACGTGCCCTAAGAACCGTACTTCTTTCCTCCAGAAGTGACACTTAGAAAATTTTGCCTTAAGGTTATGCGCTCGAAGGGTTTCCAACACTTCCCTAAGATGTAGGACATGCTCTTCTTCATTCTTAGAAAAGACTAAGATGTCATCCACAAAGACTACCACGAATTTGTTAAGGTACTCCCTAAACACCCTACTCATCAAATCAACAAAATATGCGGGGGCGTTTGTCAAACCAAAGGGCATCACTAGCCATTCATAGAATCCGTCAGGAGTCCTAAAAGCAGTCTTATCTATACTATCCTCAGCCACTCTCAGTTGATGAAAGCCAGTGGCTAAGTCCAACTGCGAAAACACTGAGGCGCCAACTAACCGATCAAAGAGATCGTCAATCCTCGGCAGTGGGTGTCGGTTCTTTTTAGTAAGCTTGTTTAGTTCTCTATAGTCCACACAAAGTCTAAGGGACCCATCCGCCTTTGTAGCAAATACTACTGGAGCACCCCACTCTGATATACTACGTCTTATGAACCCCTTCTCAAGCAACTCCTTCACTTGCTTATTGAGTTCCCTCCTTTCACGAGGAGCCATGTGGCGCACTGGCAAAGATACGGGTTTAGCATTATCCACAAGATAAATTCGAAAGTTTATCTCCCGCTTTGGAGGTAAGCCCTTCACCTCCTCAAACACATCCGGATATTCCCGGACCACCTCTACCATTCGCAGATTCTCTACAGATGCGTCAAGCGATTCAAGATAACTTAGCATAATGGAATTTATGGGACTACAAAAGATGTCGAGAGCATTACCAAGGCGAGTCACAAGCCTAACTACTCTCCTTTCACAATCAAGAATGGCCCCATTTCTAGATAACCAATCCATTCCTAAAATTAGCCCATAGCCCGTGAAGCCCAATACATAAGCATCACATCTAAATTCAACGCTAAGTATAGAGATATTCAAATCCAAACATATCATGGTCAAATGAGCCGAACCCCCAATTGGATTTGAAACAACCAAGGGATCCTCTACTAAACTGGTGTTCAAATGCAGTAATTCAACTAATGATGCAGAGATAAACGAATGAGATGCGCCAGAATCGAATAAGGTACGGACAGGATGATCAAACAGAAAAACTAAGCTTTCAACAGAAATTGTTCTACCTCTTTCTTGTAGCGGTGGGGCCGCAATAGCCTGAACTTGCCCCCTTGCCTGCCCTGGTGCCATAAGAGCCTGCACCTGTCCTCCCGAGGTAGACCCTGTCCTCTGCCCCTTCTTTGGGCAGTCCTTCACCAAATGTCCCGCATCTCCACAATGAAAACAACCAGTCTTCTTTTTCTTTCTACAATCTTTGCTGAGATGGCCAGGTGTCCCACAATTGAAGCATCTCTTCTTCCCTTTGCCATTATTGTTTTTACCACCCTGCTTATTTTGCTGTTGGGGTTTCTTCTGATCCCCTTTCTTTTCAACTGCCTTATCCTCATGCATAAGTGCCATTTCTACTAGTCATTCAAAGGTGGCTCCCATAGGGATGTGGGTCATAGCCAACCCTTGCAACGGTTCATTCAAGCCTCTAACGAACCTCAAAGCTTTCTTCTCTGGCGTGTTCACCAACTCCAAGCCAAACCTTGCTAACTGATTAAATTTATTGACATACTCCTTCACTGATAAGCTCCCTTTCTTTAATGTCAGGAAGTTTTCCATATTTAAATTCTCCTCTGCCCTTGAAAGAAATTTTGCCTCAAACCTTCGTTTGAAATCCGCCCATGAATCAACTAGACGTTCCCCGTTAGTGACCTCCCACCAAAACGAGGCCTCTCCCTTCATTAACCAAGCAGCTAAACGGACTTTCCTCCCATCTTCCACTTCAAAGATATCCAACAATTCCTCAGTCTCCTTAAGCCAGTCTCTGGCCTCCACAAACGTCTCAGTCCCTTGAAAAGTTTTTCCTCCCATAGCCTTAAATTCCTTGCACGTCTTTGCAAAAGTGTCAACACGAGGAGGAGGAGGAGGAATGGGTGCAACTGGGGGTGGAGGAACATCTGCTGGGCCTGCAGTGGTGGCCCTAGCCTCCAAATATCTCCTAAACCACCCTGGAACCGTCACACCTTCTGGGAGATTAAGATCTTCAGCCATGCTGAAACGCAAAAAGGAAAGATTCAAAATGGAGAATTCGAAAGATAAAGATAAGGATATGGCTATTTGGGATTATGTTTTTCATAAAAACTTTCTCTAAATAACATGTTTTTGAAAGCACTTCTTCCAAAAATACTTTAGAAAAATATTTTTCTAAAAATTTTATCTGTTCTGATAACCTTATGCTTTGATACCACGTGTAACACCCCACGTCCATTAATGTCACTCACAAAGGGAATGCATTAACTTCTATAGAGGTTATAGGTGAATATAGAACAGTAAAATTTCAACAAGACAGATATAAAATAGTACTTGGAAATTTAAAAACTTTATTTCAATTGCAGCAGAAGTCAAAACATGTTTGATTACATCATAACACCGTAATCAAAGTCAAGTACAATATCTATCTTGATAAAACAAGTACATAATCCCATAACATAAATAGCCATTAAAAAGAAAGATAACAAGCTGGACTTTACTTCAGCAGTCCAAGCTTTCCAAGAGATAAGCAATCCAATCAGACTCCACTGGAACTTGGCCCAACCTGAGGACCTAAAGGGAGAAAAAGATGAAAAAGAGGGGGGGTTAAGACATAAAGTCTGGCGAGTATGATAATTCTACAATACTATTATCAAAAAAACTGGACTAAGGCATAAGCTGGAAAACAAGGAAATGTCTATGAAAGAGCAGATTAAGGACATAGACAATCGCTAAAGGAAACGTTATAGGCGCTCCTAAATACTAAAGGATAAACACTATACTGCACCACACCAGTCACCCTGAAGATTGATTCCACTTAGCTTCACTTAGAAACTTTCTTAATGGCTTTACGTACTCCTAGCTGACTACATAGGTGCCGCCTGCCCCTATCTCCACTAGGTGTACCCCACTTTCCATTTTTCGATCGGCTCCCTACTCGTAGATACCCGTGCTGGCCCCACAGTGGGGTGTATCATTCCCCTAAAGTGGCAACCCGATATAACGGAGATGCACGGCTTATACCTACACGATGCAACAACATCTTACCTACCAGCCCGGGTCCACACACGCATATGAAACCCGTTGGACTTGCGTTGCCACCGCTCCCTGTTTTGGCCTCTTATAGTCAAACCCAGTATGCGTGTCCCGTCCTCGACTTGGGTCGAGCCCAAAAAGATACGTTTTGGGATACTGGTTGAAATGGGCCCCCATTATTTCCCACAAGCATTCCACCTAAGCTTGTCCCATTAGTCCATCTACTTAACCCACTTAGTCATGTTCATTTACATGTGTATTTGGTTAAGTCTAATCATATTTCCAATGCCTCTAAAGGCAACCACTAGATTCCTCATGCCACCCAAGGCACCTACTTAACCCCCATGTCCCACCTTACATGATTATCTGGCTAAGTATTTCTTAATTCATTAAGGCCATAACCTCATAAAGACCTCTCACATTAGACTGGCATTTATGGCAGCTGGATTTGCCGGGCGGGTCCGGGCAGTCTTACACCATAAAAGAGTCTAACCTCGTGTCTTTACAACTGTTATGCTTTAGTTTGGGCCTAGGACCTCTCATATTGGGCCGACATTTGTGACTACTGGATTTGTCGGGCGGGTCCGGGCAGGTTTATGTCACAAACGGGTCCAATCTCGTGTCCTAAGCATTGATTATTATTAATAATCCACTTTCCCCAATTTTAATAATTCCCTACTTGAATTATTAATTAATTCCAAATTTAACAATGTCCATAAATGACTCAATTATGGACATCCATTTAAGGCATGCAAAATCATATCAATTGCACCCCAATTTATTAAGTTCCTAATATTACCCCTACCCCACGTTTGAACGTTTATTCGCAAAATGTATGCTAGACCCGATTAGTCTACCTCATAGTATAAAAGAAAATACTCGCAACAACAACATATATATGTGACTAAATAAATCATAACAAGGGGTAAAACTTGCATACATTACAACTTGCATAAGGATATACATGTCATGGATCTAAGGGTGTCAACTTATTCATAATTCACATAATATGATTTTGATCAAATTTCATAAACTTGTATATGACATGTGTGAATCAACATCATTAACAATATTGTTTTATATGGGTACACATAACTCAATAGGCAAATTCCCAAAAATCAAAATTCATTTAATCATAGATTCATGTATATGGGTACACCTAACTTAATAGGCAAATTCCCATATTCAAGATCCAATTAATTTGTAGATTCATGTATATGGGTACACCTAACCCAATAGGCAAATTCCCATAATCAAGATCTATTATAAAAAAACATAAACTTTAAACATGATCCAATTCGCATAAATACTAACATCATGATTTTACAACTTTTATGATTCAACACAACTTAACATGACATCATTATCATATAACATAAGTATTTCAACATATGTGATAATATGAGATCTACAACATATATAAGATTTACAACATAGCATATCATAATTTGCAACATAGCATGATATGATTTACAACATAGCATAGCATGATTAATCACATATGACATAGCATAGGATTATTTACAAGATAATCACTACAACATAACAACATATATATGATAACATAATAGCATAACAAGAGATCCACAACATAATTTACAAATACATAACAATTCATATCACTTTCTTGTGATCCATTCATAACTTAATCAAATTATTTTATAATAATATTGTGAGATTCATCATACTCACAATTTTAAAGAAGAGAAATAGAAAGAGAGAGAGCTTTTGATTTGATTTGAGTAGATTTAGTTTGTAGATTAGGCCTTATTCTTCTTTAGTTTGTGACGGCTATGCTGAACTCCATGGCAACGGCATGTCGGTAGCTCTCCAATTTTTCAAGTGATTTAGGGTTAGAGTCTACCCACTTATTTATAGATGTTAGGATTCATTTAGGCCATTAAATTTAACCTTGAAATAACCGCAGCCATTCAAACAAGATGGGGTTTATCTTATTGACTCAGCAATGAGTCAGAAGTGACTCAGCAAACACTCAGCAAATTAATAAACTTCTAATCATGTTTACATTAACTGCCCATATATATATAAATATATATATATACACACGCACCTATTCATGAATTCAAATTAATCCATAATTAACTTATGACCATTTCTACACATTAATTTTCCAATTAATGTCTTAATTCCATTTTTCGCCTTTTAAGGCAATTCACATATCTCAAATTTGTTATATGCCTTTTTAAGGCTATTTCGTGCAAATTCTCAATACTAATTCTTTTAATTTGTGAATATTAGTATTAACAGAAATACGGGGTGTTACAGGTCGCAAATTGAATTGATGAAGCTCGTAAAAGTTGGTCAAAATCTGGTTGCGATGACTTTGATGGAGGCGCCGGTTCAATTGGATAAGCCACTTATGAGAAAGTGTTGATGTTTCTCCGATTCAATCCGCCATTAAAAAGTTGGAGCTTTAGGATGAGAAGAGGGATAGGAATGGACATATGAGTTTTTAGAATAATATATAAAGTGCTAAAAAAACCGGACCAAGGCTAATTCGGATTAAAGCCCAAAAATGACTTAAAAGCTCTCATGTCACGTGGAAAGGCTAAAGCAAGTCGCGACATGGTGTTAATTTGCAACATGAATCCACAAGTATTCTAACGACTTAACTAATAAAAAACGACATAAGGTATAAGGATCCGAAGCCCACGCTCTTTCTAATAACATGGACTTCGGAGGGCAAATGTTAACCCATAAAAATACGCATTTTATATGTCGTTGAAATCATGCCGTTATTAGTCAAGTCATTGGATTGAAACCAAGTCGAAGTCGAATTCATGGCATGGATGCCAAGGCGCTTCAAGACCATATCGTAGGGCAAGAGAACAGCGTCAAGTCATGTCGTACCTTACCATGTCGCTCCAAGAAGACCAGGACGACGCCAAGTCATGTCGCATTTCATTTATGATGAGAAAGTGAAGTAAACACACCTAGTAGTCATGTCGCAAGTCGTTACCTCGACTATAATTCATGTCGGTCTAAAGTCGTGTCGAGAAAGCCAGGTCGGATTCAGGAAACACACCATGTTGTCCATCCACCATATCGTTCAACGACATGAAGAGCAAGCTGGTATCTTATGATCCCAATACGAACCATGTCGTGACCTACTTATGCCGCAAGATATGAAAGCCAAGCCGTTAGAGTTGTGTCGCAAAGGAAGAGGTTCATCCATACCACATCATGTCGCTTGCAATCATGTCCCGTCCTTCCATGTCATGCTCCATTCATAACGTCAAAGTTAAGTCGTCATGCGACATGGCACCATAAAATGCCGTAAGCTCAAGGCGCTAAGAAACATAGGGACGTACGACATGAGTCTTACCGCCCTGCCACCATGACGTACTACGACATAGAGGGTCGGTCTTCATTCAAAGTCCGAAGCGAACCATGTCATGACATACTCATGCCGCATCCAGCATTTACCAGGTTATCAATAGTTATCATCCAAACGATATGAATCATGCCAAAGAAAGTCATATCGTGTTGCAAGCACAAAACGCCAAGAGTTAACCCGCCATGCGACATGAGTCATGTCGCTGGCGATATGAGTTATGTCGGAAGTCCAAGTCATGTCGGCGGCGACATGAATCATGGCGTTTTTCTGCATAATTGTGAAACTGCCATCTAGTCTGAAGATCACCTATAAATACCCCTCATAATTCATATGGGGGGGATTCATTCTTACGAGGAGACTCCGTCAAATTCAAAGCTCATCTACAACTTCTCTAATGGCTTCTATGAATTCATCAACACTTTTCTAACTTCATGAAGATCAAATCCAAGTCAATGATCATGAGAACTTCCTACAATTGGATCTAAGCATCTTCAATCTCATTCAAGCTATACAATAAATCTCTCAAGCAATTTCATATCTTCTCTAATCCTCTCCGAAGCCTAAATCAAATGCTAATCCACTATGAAATCTATGGAGATCATAAGAAAGGATCAAAGCACACAAGTGGTTGAAGATTTATTACAAGGCTAAATTTCTTCCCTTTTCTTCACCAAATTTAAGGGAAGTTATATCATAAATAAAGTTGGAAGAGGGAAATGATTGTAATGAGGGAAGATTCATATGTTGTAAGCTTGGATATAATAATGAGAATTGATTTAAAGTGGATGTAGATTCATATAGAATCGAACCACTATAAAAATTCCTTTGTGTTTCTACTTGCTTTTATCCGTTTATTTTAGCAATTGTGTGGTCCCATATTCTTATCGAATCAGTGAAGTGTAACTTTTACACCCTTGGTGTTTGATCCCAAATTTGGAGCAAAAAAGTGTATCGAATGTATAACACCAACGGTTGGGATCAGCAACCGTTTCCCGAATGGGACAACATCGAATAGAATAAAGAATTAAATGAATCTCTAGATAGGTTATGATACACCCTAAAGGAAGCTACACACATAGCCATGATGCCTACCCGATTTTTGTCATTTCCCGGTCGTTGAGGCCTGAGGCTACGCTTACTTATCATTCATTTATAACATAATCACTTTGAATGTCACATTTCAGATCCGTTAATCACTAATTTGGTTTACACAAATATATTCTGGATATTATGCTAAGGGAATAAATCCGTTGCCACCATATATATTTATACATACCAACATATTCGATCATTGGAAATACTTTGTCATACATTCGTCCATATATGTTCATTCTGGGACTGAACGAAACCAAAGGCACAATTTCCATTAAAAGAAAAAGCCCTTGCACTCTACTCCGTCTTCGATTATCTTCATATAATATGATTCGCAAAGCTACTGCCAATACGGAGTGGTTCTCGGATAATAATCCAACCGGTCTTTCCATATTGACAATGATATTGGCAAACACTTCGATAGTCAGTTATTTAACTATCGAAGAAAAACAAACATCCGTTCAAAACATCAAACAATCTCTGGGCCTTTTAATTAATATTTCATAAATTAAAACACTTCTCCATTTCCTTATCCATATTCGTTAACACGATATTTTCGATAATCATCTTGGCCTCTTACGCTATTTGGAAAACATTTCCATATATCGCTTTCTTTTATTTTCTATACTTAGAAAATATATTCTATTTATAATTGGAAAACATTCCAATTACTTATCTCTTTCACGCCAGTTCATTTTTAGACTTAGGAAATATTTATTATTATATTTCCAAAATTCCACTTATTTTGGGTTAAAACCAATGTTATGTAAAACATCGTTACAACAACCCAAAATACTGCATTCGACCGAATCTCTTTTAAACATTTCTCTTCGAGACTGAATCTTGCTATTTATCAGCTAATAATGAAATCAATCAAGTTGGGGTATAATTACCTCTTAGACCTTGACTGAAAATATTATTAACTTCAAAACAGACAAGACTGTTAACTCAAATAATCAACACCATATTAAACCAATTTTCCATTTCTAAAACATATATACTTTCCTCTTTCTATTCTTACTCGATTTAAATTCACAGATTTCTTTTTGTTTATAATATTCTATTTTTAGTTTGTTTCCTTATCGAATTCTATATATATCGATACATTGATTTCTAACTATCAAATTTTCTTAAAAATATTCTAGCTCCATAAATTTTCGGAAAAAATCGCAATAACCTCCTTTGTACCGGCAAATAGTTCAAACCTCAACTCGCCTCTCTAGGCCGTATCCATTCAAAAAGAAAATCAAAAAGCCAAGTGGCTTGCCGATTCGGCGCATAAAACCTCATATGGAATTTAAACATGTACCTTTTTGTCAGGCGCACAAATTATAATCTTCATATACTTCATTCCAAACCTGTCTAACCCATATACGTCTGTTCCCAACTTATTCCAACTCAATCTAATCGTTTTTAGCTTGATTTGCTAATTTTTTCCCCTTATTTGCTCTTTTGCTTATTTCACTATTTTATTTGAATATATCACATTCAAATATATTTTTATCTACACATGAACCCAATCTAATTCCATTTTCAACTTGCGTTACGTATTCGATTTCGAATATAAATTTTCAAATCTCTTTCACTTGTCCAACGCCTATTTCAATTCAAATCTCGATTAACCATTTATTCTTCAAATTAGTTAATTCTATTCAATAATTAAAAATATGATTTTTGTTTCAAAAATCAGTTCACTTACTTCACTGGAGTTCATATTTATTTTATATCTCCAGTCTGCATTTTTCTAATGGAAATTCGAATTTTAATTACTTAAAATCCTTTTTATTTATTTAAATAAACCGTTATGGTTTTATAAAGGTTATGGCGCTGCTTTTCTGAAAATTTGATTTTGACATAACCCAAAATCTATAAGACGAAATCCAGATTTTTCTCTTCCATTAGAAAACTATTATTCAATCGGTCCTGATGATTCTTGTTTCAAAGAATTCCGACTAAATTTGAGTTCTATGTACTCAATTGAAGTTCGAAACGCCAATTTACGATCTGCAGCGCTGCGGCGAGTTCGTTTTAATTATATTTATGTATATAAACGTTTAAACTTTGTTTATAATAAATTCAACTCCATTCTGATATATTTTTAATATATATCAAATCAGTTTCCCAATTCAACATCATATTTCTGATTTTCTAAAATTGTCGATTTTTCCTAACTCGTAAATAAATTTATTTACTTCGATCTTCTATATTAAATTCCAATTCTTTTTACAAATTATAAATCCTTTGGACTTATTTTCTATTCTGTTTAAAAATCCGCATTCTGAAAAATATTTCGTCGTTCCCATTTCGAAGTGATTTCAACTTTCTATTTTCAATTCTCTTTGAATTTCTATATTCAAATTCTATTTGAATTTTTATTTGAATTTTCTATATTCAAATTCCATTTGAATTTTCTATATTCAAATTCTATTTGAATTTCTATTTGAATTTTCTATATTCAAATTTTATTTGAATTTCTATTTGAATTTTCCATATTCAAATTCTATTTTAATTTCTATTTGAATTTTCTATATTCAAATTCTATTTAAATAAATTCGAATTAATTGAATTCAAATCATAAATCCTTACGGATTTATTTTAGTTCAAATTTATATTCTGAACATCAGAATAAATTCCATCGTTTATTTCTTTAAAACGATTTCCCCATTTCTATTTTTAAATTCACATTTGAATTTAAATATTGGAATTATCCAATGATAATTTTTCCACTTTATTTATAAACACTATTTATAATTTCATTTCAATTATCTGATTATCCAATGAAAATCAATCTATTTTATTTATAAACACCATTCATAAATTCACTTCAATTTCTTGTATTATTTAATTTATAAACATCGTTTATAAATTCAATACTTGCTTTATTTAATTTCAAAACAAGTAAATATTTTTAGCCTATTCTAAATTCAAATTCTATTTTAGAAAATAGAATTTTCCTTTTTAAATCTCAAAATCTCTTTCACGATATTTTTATAAATCAATATTCAGACCCAGTTCTATTTCAAACAATCAAAACACCCCATTACAAATCACAGGATTTCTAACACATCATATATGATAATATATGTGAAACAACAACAATAATATTTTTGAGGAATCCAGTTGGATCTCCCCAACCTGTTTTCTTGCATCCACAGACGTTAGCCAACATAAATAATACCCATCCTGCTTCGAGACAGGATATCGCGGTATGAAGGTCATCCACTATCATACCGTGGTGCGCATAGGGTAATCATCTGCTAACGGTACCACAGGCATCCGCAAATGATACTACGGGAATCCAACCAATCACCAATATATATACAATAACCACAAACACCAATCCTAAATAACTAATATATATAATAGCCACAGTAATATTTTAATGCAACCAAGCAAACATCAATTATTTTTAACGACTAAAAATAATTCTAAATAATAAATTTAGTGAGATTTAGTCACTGTGATTTTTATTTTGCCGACTATCCAGAGTTTGAATTTTCTAAAATCTCTGCTGAATCCGAAAAATTCCAAACCACTTCGAAAACACAGCTTACGTCCTTATGTATCCAACGCTCCTAGGATTATTCAATTTTATTAAACGACTTAACAATTATCAAATTAACATGACAAATAAATTAATCTATTTATGTTTAAATTTCATAAATTAAATACCTTACTGCTGCTCCTATCACGAAGCTAACTCGATAATCATCGAACGATATTGCCGAAATAGCCCTAAATTTCTAATCCATTCTTCTACGGCATTTCATGGAACGCCATACAGACAACTGCCATTCCTTTTGCTATCACCAACAACCAATACTGAACTGCTATCATATCACCCAAACGATCCAACATCCTTCCAGACCAAAGACCGAACAACTCCTCAGTCCTCGTCGATTCCTAAACCATCCACTGCCCTCATCAGAGAGCATTCGAATCTGCCACAAATCAACAAGTTAACTCCACCCGCATTGCTTCATCAGTTATCACACCTTTTGAATCATCACTATAAACTGACGTCGAAGCCATCGTTGTACCTCTCACCTGAACGCGTCGAGTTCAGTTCAAGCTCCAGTGATTTGCAGATTCAATCGCGATGAAATCCAGATCGAACGCCCTAGCTCGAGTCCATTCCTATCGTGACTTCCACTGTCGCGCTCCCCATTTCAGAACGCGATGTCGAACCAAATTTCCATCCTAAATTGCGAACTCCTCAACAAAATATGAACCCATCTGACAACCCATTCCCAAATCGACAGTAACAGCAACCCTAGAACCACGACAAAGCATCGAACGCCAGAAGAAATCGAGCTTTTAGGGAGTCCATGTTCTTCGAACTCGTAATCGTCCCTAAGAAGATCGACTTCACCAAACCCCCTTCCAAACCTCAACAAAATATGTGCCTTCGTGTGTCGAGCTCCGAGCTTTAGGGAACTTTTGCCTTTCGAACTCGCGGATCCCAAATCATCTGAAATTTGATTAGGTCAACTCGAACTCGATACACATTTTCTAATTTACTGAGGCTTTTGAATTGATTTCAATTTGCTGAAGTGAAAAAAAGGGATTCGGTTTTTTTTTTTTTTGAAGGATTTTTAACTGAGGAAGGCTTTTGATTTTATAAGGAGGATTCACGGTTTTGAGAGGCAAAACGGGAGGCCACGTTTGTGTTTGCTCTTGTGGTTTTGAATTTAACAGCGAGGCCTCCTTGATGTTTTATTTCTGTCCACAAAAAAAGGAACAAGTGTGCTATTTATTTTATTTTAATTTGTTTTTGAACCGGTGTCCTTAAAATAAAATACTCCATGATTCTGAACTCTTCTCTAAACCCAACAACTGGCATTTTTAGGGTTATTCCTATATTATGGACCCATTGGAACAAGTTCCGATGTCTCATTTGATTGTCTTGAGAATATATAAATTTAAATTGATATAAATTAATTTCAGAACCATTAATTTCCTCGATAATAAATTTAGTATTATTATCATTTTACTCTAATAAAATTTTATTGATCATCTCTGAATCATCTTGATTCAGCATTGAATTTCGAATTCAATTATTTCTGTATCACGATAATTTAATATATTCGATATTAAATCGATATCGATTATTAAATCGATAAATCAATATAAAAATTCATTTATATTATCAACTCAATATTTAAATCCATTTTAAATATTTAAAATTAACTTGACAGAAATCTGGGTCATTGCATTCTTTCCCCCTTAAAAGAATTTCGTCTCCGAAATTACTAAGGTAGAAAAAATGTTACTAACCTATTAACCCTTCAAAATCAACTTATGCTGAAACTCAACATTCCATACTTCTACAAATTTTAGTTCTACCAAAACTTTTGGTTTTCATTGACACTGCCTATGATATATGCTCATATTCATTTAATCTGAATGATTCTCAACTCTTATATTCACATCCAATTCATATTCCATTCATATACTTATAATCTTATTCAAATTGATTATAGTCAATTTATTCACTTCGATCCATTTAACATACTTAAGTTAAAATTTAAATTCCAAACTTCAAATTCCTGGGTTTTTATTTCAAATCTGTGGTCCCGCCCTTTTTGACCATTTCAAATTGGTAATTAAACTAGTTCAAAACATTCAAATCGACGGATCGTTATTTAGCTTACAGAGTTTAAAGACAGAATCGACACCGAATAAATAAATACACAGTATTGAACAATACAAATAACTTTTATATATAATCAAAAATTTTGATACAAATTTTTTACATATAGCGTAATTTAAAAAAAAACAAAAAAATCTTTACTTGTTTGAAAACTTCAGAGTGCCCCGTCTCCGAAATCCCCAATGTCGTCAATCTTCGAATCCTAAGCTGTGATCTTTAAATCTGTATTGCTCGGGTCGGACCCGAGCATTCCATGCAAAAAATAAAATACTCGAGTTAGGATTAATCATAGTTCAAGTAAATTAATTTCAATATAAACTGAAATATATAACAGTTAATCCTAACTTCAATTTTATGACATATGCAAAACATCCAGGATGTCGTATCTATTCTATGTCAATGATGAGATCAATGTGGTATCGGTTCATATCGGTTATGTATTCAGAGACCGGTGGTGGTGAGAGCTTGCCTATCCACACGTGTATACACGTGTGGACGGCCTCAGCTTCCCATGTCTCTCATGTCGAACATAAGATACTAGCATAGCAACATAGGACAAAACAAGTTAGATTAGATCTGTATTTAGATATATACGTATGCCGTCAACATATATATATACACATACTGTAGTATGTATATATACTTGTGTACTCCGGCACCACATACATATACTAAAACCACACTTATAATAGGTAAGAAAAGCACCAAGGAGGGTACGTGACAGTGCATGTGAATTAGGCTAGTAAAGTATGCCAGTGACTAGGCCACATAAATGTGAGCAGATTCCAAGTAGGCAAATTAATAACAAAAAAACATGTGGTTAAATGTCCATGCAAGGACCATGTTTAAAATGGGGTTTTAATCGGTGGCTTAATTCAGATGATGACGTCCCACCTTTCCCAGGTCAGTAGTAGAAAGCAAATAGGGTTCGATGGCACAAGATAATGCAAATATCTACATGTCTATGCGTCACAGGCTTATACAAAATCCATTCTACTTTTATGCAATGTGGATGCCTTCCACTTTAAGGAAATATTATTTACATAAGAGACTGCAAGGATGTGAACACGAAATAGAAGTAGCAAGGTAGTTGAATTGAGCCACATATGAACCGGTGCAGCAAGGTGTATAATTCATTTCAACAAGCCAAAAGGGATTTAATCTACATAATATAATCTTACCTCAAATATGCATTGGGAATGTGTTACAGGTTTCAACAACATGCATGACACTAAACAATCAAGAGTACAAACCCTTCCAGCGAAAAAACAAAGTGTATTGGGTGTACTTCATCCTTATAAACACTACAGGAATAGAATATTTCTTCTTTTTACTTTAAAACATGGCATGTAAAACATTAAGGCAGGGGACAACATTTGTCAGTCTCTTTTATTTTCACTATCATTTGCAACAGTCTTTTATTGGTTAAAAATATTGGGTATTTCACACTAAATGTTAGGGCTGTATATTGGTGATAATCGTAAGCTGATATATCACTATCGTTATATTAAGCTATATACTCTAGAGAAAATTGGCCAAGGTCTGTATTGGAAGGGAGAACTTGGTGACCATTTGTGAACCAACAAGATGGCTAAGGCAATTACCAGGTGATATTGGACAAAGCCTTTTCTTTATACACTGATTCTATGAAATAGAAACAATCTATACATAAATGCTTGTTTTGGTTATCACAACAGTTGATTGCATGCTAACATAACCCTAAATATTATTTATGACCCCTCAGGCTTTAGTGGGAAAACAAAATTAGTTTTCACTCAAACATTTATCACTACATATGCAAATTGTGCTCTACATGAATAAACAATGACCAAGCGGTTGAAATATTGTGACGACACAAATAATATGCACAATTATGGAGGTATGACGATCCGATTAAATCAATCATTTGTGAATACATTGATGGTCTGCAATGAACATGCGGTCAAGTATACCATGGCCAAATAATCCACATGCAGTATAAATGCAATCAGTGCGCAATCAATATAAGACGTAAAAATGAATGCATCGTTGATAAATGTGACTGCATATGATATAAATGAAATTATGATGAGCCAAGAAGTAAAATATGCAAGTTGAAGGAAGATCTTAGAGCAACAAGAGAAATAATGAAATAATCAAAAATGTATTACACGTATCTTTGTTTTATTTTTATTTTTTTAAAGTTAATTACTGGATGCTAATATGCAGTAGCAAGACAATAATGTAGTCGTGTAACACATGAATTCATAATGACTGACATATACCATCTTAAAACTGTAACAGCTTAAAACTATAAACATAATTAGCACATAGCATATACTTGGTTATATATATACATGGACAATCCCACATGGAAGTATTCATTTATTTCCATGAATTCAATATGTTCAAATGCGCAAATTGGCAAGAAAATACAGATTAGCTTGTTCCCAGAAAGATCAACAGGGAACCCAACGTAAGAAGGCAAGTTTCAACGTTTCCAGAAAGGCACATAATATAAGGTCTCTAAACTGCTGAAGGTCGTACAATATTGGTATAGTCAACATGTTGGGAATGGCATCACATTTATGTATTGTATTGTATTTAATGGGGGTAAACTGTGCTTAGCTATAACAAATGGATTACTAGGGTGTTAGCAAATACATCATGACTGTTTGGCAAATGGATCACTACGGTTTTTATCAAATACATCACGACCGTTTGGCAAATGGATCACTATGGATTTTACCAAATACATCATGACCGTTTGGCAAATGAAGCATAAAAGTTTACGAACTAGTTTAATTGTATATATGCAGTTTTACTTTGGATGCATCAAATCTATATCAAAATTATAACTTGAGTTTTTTTTTCTTATCCTGAAGCACGGTTCAAATGGATGCACACTTTTCCTTTTGTCATCAAAACATTAATGATAATAATATTCATTAATAACTGGAATTCTTTAGGGAACTAGCTAGCTAAGATCACATACATGTTTTGCTTTGTTTTTACCACAAACAGGAAAGCATTTTGTCCATTCAGGAACATATCAAAGGCATAGACCATCAACCTAGTGAGTAAACTATATATATTTCGGCATCAAGGTTTCGCATGTGAGCCAAATGACTCAACTTCCAGTTTTAGAAAACCAATAATCTTTCAAAAACACAATCGTGTAGTCTAGCACCCACCCCAAATCAACTAATATATTTCTAGTCTAAATTTATATTAAACTACTTGAACCTAGATTAATAGTGAGTGAATTCTCACCTTAGGACAACGGCTAAGGTAAGAGGAGACGTGGAGTGACAGTGAACTTTCCAGCGATGGTGATGGTGAAACGCAATGTAGGCCTTTTCCCGACCACCGAAGGAAGGTGCTGCGACTTCAAGGTGGCGACTTTCCTCGCGAGTTTCCCTCTTTACTTTGATATGGTCTCCAGATTCGAATTAGTGGAAGGAGTGATGAAATCAGTTGGAAGCAGCACTTGCTTTCTTGATTTGGGGAAAATTTTATTTGCTTTAGGGAAGAAAGCTCGACTTTGATTGGGGAAAGTAGGGATTTCGGCAATTAAAAGGGAAAGAAGACGAGATTTGTTTTTCTGAAGAAATGGGATCAAAGGCGTGATTTTTATAGAAGGGAAAATCGTGGGACGCAAGGAATCGTTTGTGTGTGAAGGAAGGAACCAACGTTTTATTTTATTTATTTATTTACGGTTCTTTAAATTACCTACCGCGAAATATGTTGACGTTTTATTTCTGTTCTGTCATAACCGAACTCCAAATGCTATAAAAGTTGACATGCTGCTTCGTTTTCACATTCTGAGTCCAATAAAATAAATTTAATTATAATCCGACTCCGTTTGGGTGCAGCGTTATTTTAATTTACGAATTATTTATCCGTTCACCGATTTTATTCCATTTGTCCATCAACAACTCTATTTGTTTTGAAATGTTAAATTCAATTTCTTTATACACAAAAATCCAAGTCGATACCCACATATTTAACAAATAAAACTTCCAATTTGATTTAACGTCGATAAGGTTTATTTTTAAATTCAACCATTTTTTTCAAATGAATTTTCAATCGAATTCAAATATTCATCCAAATTAAATTCAAATATTCAACGATAATTATTTGATCTTTAATCCACCATTCTGAATTAAATATCGAATTCAATTTAACTCAACAATATATTTAATTTTTCTAACTCCAGTATCAATAAAAATAAATTGTTCATAGTTAAATCTTTAATTAATTCCACATTTCAGTTATCGAAATTTCTGGGACGTTACATTCTTCCCCCTTTAAAACTTTTCGTCCTCGAAAAGGAAAGATCATTAGAGTTACCAATATATACTTCAAACTCTCATATTTGTGTGAAATTTCTCCACAACTAATTTTAAATATCGATATTCAAGTCATCGATCCTTTTTGTTTATCAAAAAAAAATCAAGTTTCCTTTCTTATAGTTGGAGACCAATTTTTGAACAAACACGATTTTCTTTATTTTCTCAATCGGGTTTTATTTATCTTCCATGCTTTTTAAACTACATTCGATTTCCTTCGACCAATTTCTATCTCAAATTGGTTTGAGATATCCTTCAATTTCCCATCCTATCTAATCCTCTACAAAATTCAAACCATATAATTTCTTTTCAAAACCAATCTCGTTTAATCTTCAATTTCTGCATATATTAGATTTATGCATCTTCAATTATTATCAATATATCTATTATTCTCATTCGTCAATATTTACATATACATTGTTGCACTTAATGGGTATAGGCTTTGCAACCATCAACCCAATCTCCTTACATTCAGGTTCAACTTAACATTCAATTCATATAATATTTCCAAACATTCATTAAAGAGTGTAAATAACATCTCTTCTTCAAGTTACAAATTGTCGATTTGAATTTTTTTTTAAATTTAAAATCTTTTATAATCTTTATAAGTAACACGAAATTCGTGCAAAAATATCTGTATTATCGTTACAAAGCTAGGGATTTGAAAATACTTCAAAAATTAACTTATTAAATTAGGTATATTTTAATTTCAATTTATTTATTTAAAAATACTTAGTAACTCGAAGTTTGACAAGTCTATTGTCGTCCTCACAGACGTTAGGCACACGCTGGCTAGGCGCATGACTAAAATCTCCAAGTACTATAAATATCCTTGCTTCAACTCCCAGTGAAAAATATTTTAAAAACACTTTTAAAAATAGATACGAAAAGTACCAATGGGATCAGCAACCGTTTCCCGAATGGGACAGCATCGAATAGAATAAGGAATTAAATGAATCTCTAGATAGGTGATGATACACCCTAATGGAAGCTACCCACATAGCCATGCTGCTTGCCCGATTTTTTTCATTTCCCGGTTGTTGAGGCCTGAGGCTACGCTTACTTATCATTCATTTATAACACAATCACTTTGAATGTCACATTGTCAGATCCGTTAATCACTAATTTGGTTTACACAAATATATATTATGGATATTACGATAAGGGAATAAATCCGTTGCCACCATATATATTTATACATACCAATATATTCGATCATTGGAAATTCTTTGTTAGACATTCGTCCATATACGTTCGTTCTGGCACTGAACGAAACCGAAGGCACAATATCCACTAATAGAAAAAGCCCTTGCACTCTACTCCGTCTTCGATTATCTTCATATAATCTGATCCGCAATGCTACTGCCAATACGGAGTGGTTCTCGGATAATAATCCAACCGGTCTCTCCATATTGACAACGGTATTGGCAAACACTTCGATAGTCAGTTATTTAACTATCGAAGAAAAACAAACATCCGTTCAAAACATCAAACAATCTCTGGGCCTTTTTGTAACGACCCGTATTTTCAGCGGTATATAATTAATTTATTTAATTATTTAAATAGTGATTTAGGGAATTAAATGGTTGTTTAATTAAATAATAGTGAATATTTAATAGAAATAAATAATAGAATAATATATTTAATTTCTATATAGTCGAAAATAGTGAATTGACGATATAATGTGAATTGGGCAATTTAAAATACATAATTCAGTTTGGAATTGAATTTGAATAACGAATATATTATTTGAACGACAGTTGAACGTATAATTTATATTATAATTGAAATCGAGCTCGAAATGGCGCTGCAGTTCATAATTTGGCGATTTGAACTTCAACTAAATGTACAGGTTCCGTTTTAAATCGGGTTTCCGTGAAACAAGAAACGTTTGGAGCTGGTGAAGTATATTTTTCTAGTGGAAGAGAAAAATCGGGATTTCATTTTGTAGATTTTGATTTATGTCCAAATCAAATTTTAGAAAAGTCGCTATGGAATTCCCTTTTAATTTATAACGATTTATAAAAGGATTTAAAATATAAATCGAATATCGATGTAACTCTGATGATGAAATATCGAGTTGTTAATCCCTATATATTTATTCTGTAGCTTTACAGTATTCTGTGTGAATATATACGATAATATTTATTTTTAAATATTAAATTTAATTATTTCTAAATATATTTATATATTTAAAAGGATTTAAAACGGTTATTTAGAGCTTTAAAAATAGCCAGTTTTGCAAACGACCTTCGTTTTCGATGAAACTAATTTTTTTGGATCCGCAATATTAAATTATTGTTAGATTTCAATATTCGTGATTTTTGAAGTCAGTATGTGGCTATACGGGATTTTAATGTGAAAAACAGTCGATAAATTGACCTTTAAAAATACGCTGTGTGAGCAAACGAAGTCGGAATTCGACGAAACCAGTTTCGTTGGGTCCGCAATGTCGAACTGTAGCTGCATGTCCAGTTTCGTGATTTTTAGGTATCGTATGTGATCGTATGGATTTTTAGAAGACGGATACGAATAAAATAAAATATCCTAAAATATCTAAACGAAAATATCTAGATATTTTGGTTCCCTATAAATACCTATACATCCTCCTAAACCTAATTTCATTTCTACGGAGGTCAACCAAGGCGCCGCTATCTCAGGAAAAATGCCACAGTGAAAAACGCAACTTCATAAATCAGAAGAATTCAAAATAAAATCTTATAAATCCCAATTCTTGTATTGTGAGAACCTAAGGGTTGAGAGATTCATCTGTATACCATTTTTACAGAGCGCGATCCACGGTTTGGGGTTCTTGAGTTTCAATAGTAGATTAGGGTTCATCGATTCGAAAATTATAAGCAATTATTTGTGAATCCGAGGTTGCCATTGGGTTTAGCTTGTGGAATGAGGCTTGCGTGTGGTTTCGGGTTGGAGTTCGCACCCAAAAAATGTCGCACGCCTGACACAGCAGGGCTCGAAGACGCGATGTACCTGGAGTGTTCGAGTTGGTTGAGATGGGTATTGGTAGAAGGAGGATCGGGTGAGGAGAATGATGATGAGGTTTATTTGAGTTTTAAATGAGTATGGGAGGAGCGTTGGGGAGAGGAATAAATCGGCAATGGCCATTGTGCTTCCGTGGTGTTTAGTGGAGGGACCAGAGGATTGTAGGAGAAGAGGCTAGCGGGTTGTGGTGTTGTTGGGCCAAGGTAGAAATGGTAAGGCCCAGAAAGTTTAAAATCAAAATAAGTGTATGTTTAAATTATAGATCCATTTGTAAAACTCGTAACTTGGGCGTATGATATCAGAATTCAGCGAAACAAGATCCGTTGGGATCGTATGGATGAGGGCTTCACAATGAAGCTGACTGGGAGTGAATTAAAGCTCGTTACAATTTATAGCGAGATAAATTATCCGTCTGAATCAAGCGATGGTTATCGTTATTAACAATGATCATCCAATGTGAGTAAAACTCACCAACTCTGAACAGTTATATTTTTACAACATATTTTTAGAACTAATAATTATCTGTTGATTTCTGTGTGTTAACTGTTTGGTTGAATTGCTTATGTATTGGTTGAAATTATAGATAACGATATTTATATATATCGTTAATCAAATATCGATTCTGTTTATCAGAATATTTCATATCGAAGTGAAATAGAGGTTGTTATATTGTTTAACATCTGTGGATGCAGGGAAACAGGTCGGAGGAATCCAACTGGATTCCTCAACATATTATTTTTCTTCTGTTTTTCATATATTGCGTATATGATGTGATATATAATCTGTTGTTGATTATGTGTGTTTGAATGATATCGATCACCGTTGTTTGGTATTTTAAATACCGTAAGAAATACTGGGATGTAGAAAAGGGGATTTTCAAAGCATATTTTGAAAATAAATTATTTATATAAAATCAATGGATTTTATATATAAAAAAAGGGAAAAGGATTTTATAAAAGGAAATAATTATAAAATCAAAGAATAGAAAAGGAAATATTTGTGAAAATAAATAGAAAAGGAAATATTTGTAAAACAAATAGAAAAGGAAATATTTGTAAAACAAATAGAAAAGGAAATATTTGTGAAAACAAATAGAAAAGGAAATATTTGTAAAACAAATAGAAAAGGAAATATTTTTGAAAACAAATAGAAAGGAAAATATGTGTAAAACAAATAGAAAAAAGGGAATATTTGTAAAACAATTACAGATAGAAATAGAGAGGAAAACATTTGTAAAACTTTTACAAATGGAATTGGAAAGAAAATATTTGTAAAACATTTACAAATAGAATTTAAAAGAAAAAGGAGATATTTATAAAACATTTACAAATAGATTAAATGGAAATATTTATTTATAGAATTAAATAAAAGGAATATTTATAGGAAATAAATAGAATGTTATAAACGAGATATTTATTTTGAAAATAAATAGAAAGATAAAAAGGAAATATTTATTTGTTAAATAAATAGAATTGAAAGTAAATATTTATTTGTTAAATTAATATAATTTAAATAAAAGGAAATATTTATTTGGAAAATAAATAGAATTAAATCAAAGGAATATTTAGAAGATGAATAGAAAATGGAAATCTGTTTTAACAGATAAATGGAAAAGATTTATTTAAGGTGGAATTAAATAGAAATCTGTTTTAACAGATAAATTGGGAAGATTAATTTATAAATAATATTTTATAAATTAAATAAAATATATATCATTGGATAAATAGAATATATAAGTTAGGACTTATATAGAGGAGTAAAAATCGATTTTAACATTGATATTTGAAACTGAATATGGACGTAGAGTTAACCATAGGAGTTAATCAAAATGTGTTAATCAAAATGGGTTAATTAAAGGGAGTTAATAAAAGGAGTTAATCGAATTATAATTAATCGATTAGAATTTGAATTAATCGATTAGAGTTAGAATTAATCGATTAGAGTTAGAATTAGTTGATTAGAGTTAGAGTTAATCAGTTTGAGTTAACCAGTAGGAGTTAATCTAATAGAGTTAACAAAATAGGAGTTAATCGAATAGAGTTGACCAAATAGGAGTTAATCAAATAGAGTTAATGAAACAGAGTTAAATCGATTAGAGTTAATCGAAGATTAGTTATTTCGAAAGGAGTTATCAAATATAGTTTATTCGAAAGGAGTTATTAAATATAGTTTATTCGAAAGGAGTTAATCGAATATAGTTATTCAAAGAAATGAGTTAATCGAATACAGTTATTCGAAGAAAGGAGTTAATCGAATATAGTTATTTGAAGAAAGGAGTTATCGAATATAGTTTATTCGAATAGAACTATCGAATGTAAGTTATTCGAAGAGAGATAGTCGAATATAAATTATTTGAAGTGCGATAATCGAATATAATCTATTCGAGAAGAGATAATCGAATATAATCTATTCGACGAAGGATAATCGAATATAATCTATTGGAAATGAGTTAATCGAATATAGTTATTCGAAGAGAGTTAATCGAATATTGGTCATCCGAAGGAGAGTTCATCGAATAGAGATTTCTAAAAGGAGAGTTATGCATCGAATACGATTATATCGAATTCGGGAAAGTATTATTTACTTTCCGGTTTTTAAATCAAGATTTTTTTATAAATAAATTAGTTGTTAAGTTAATTAATCCAAGTAAGAAATGAAAGTTAGAATTTATAAGTTAGATATTTTAGAAGTAGGATTTATAACGTTAATGTTATAATTAATGTTTTCATAAAAGAAGTGGATTCGTAAACTGAATCCGAGGATTTGCTTAATCAAATGATTGTAGAAATTGGAGCGGTGAGCTTTGTCTATTGCAAGGTTAAGAACGTTGTTCAGTTAAGGTCTAAGAGGTAATTATACCCCAACTTGATTGACTTCCTTACTTAACTAAGAAATAGTTGAGGTTCAACGGCGAAGATTGATTAGAGATACAGTTAAGTAATAAGCGATTAATGGATTGAGCGGTCGTAACGATGTTTTTACAACGTTAGTTTGAAGTCCATATAAATGAGTTTGGAAACGTTTTCCAAATATAATCAAAGATATTTTCTAAATATAGAAAATAAGGAAATATGAATGTATATGTGTGTATGTGTATATATATATGATTGATCAATAGAAATTCCATTTGGAAATAAGATTGTTTTTTGTACACCTGTTCTCATTTGACAGTTAAATCACCGACTATCAAAGTTTTGACCATAATTACGTTGTTAATATGGAGAGACCGGTTGGATTATTATCCGAAGAACCACTCCGTATTGGCATAAGCGTTGCAAACCAAGTATGCTGAATATATTGAAGACGGAGTAAAGTGCAAGGGCTATTGTATAAATCTTAGGTAGAGATTGCCTAAGATGAATGTACGGAATAGTGCCTTCGGTTTGTCCAGTCCTAGGACAACTTGTATGGACGAATGTCTGACAGAGTATTCCTAACGAATCATATATGTTGATCTCTTCAAACGTATTACGTTTGGTGGCGGAGGAATTCGTTTCTCTTAGCTTCATACCCGTGATACCGTTAGGAAAATCGATAATGATTTGGTAGGTATGACGATGTGGTATTCTAAGTAAATGAAGATATGATATGTAAAAAGATAAGCGTAGCTTCAAGCCTCACATCCGGAAATGAAAAAAGTCGGGCAGGCAGCATGGCTATGTAGGTCGCACCTATTAGCGTGTATAATCACCTATCTAGAGAATATTCATTTGCTCCTTAAATCTATCAATGCGGTCCCTTATCGGGAAACGGTTACTGATCCCAACCGTTGGTGATATACATTCGATACACTCAAGCGAAATGAGTGGTCGTTCATGTGTGGCCGGGTTGCAAGATGTTCTTGTTGAACCCAGTGTATTCTTCTCTAGAGGTACACTATCGGAAGGTGGTTCCATACCTTGTCATAGTTGGAAATCCATTATCCAATAAGTGCTTGTTGTTTTGATTGTATACTATATATGTAGAACGTGAGATGAAAGCGTTCTGCTAGATGATTATTATATTGTGGTTGATAGACACTATTATAATATCAAAAGAATTTTGATATAAAGATTATTTTGGATTCTCATAAGGGAAAAACACATTCCGTTATACGGCGTGGTCTTATGAGATATCGTTTTATTGCTCAAACAGTTTTAAATTGTTTTACTCATACCAGTCCCATGACTGACCCGGAGTTTGTTTTGTTTTGTTTCCCCTAAACTCTTGGGTGCCCAATTTTGTACGGGCAGTCAAGTAGTCGGTATTTTACAGATATACTTGGAGAGCTGGGAGCAGGAGGCTTCAGGATTTTATAGCTATAGTTATTTCCGCTGTGTTGTAAGTGTTATACTCTGATAATGTTACTGTATACATATACTGATTTTATTTCAAGGATATGTTATCTATTATATGTTGTTCCTTCCGCTGTGAGATTTTTGTTTACTCTGATGTGTAGGTTCTTCTTCTTCTTCTATTCTAAGTTTCTATCTTATTTATTCTCACCCTCTAATTTCTTTCATGGACTATCCAGTATTTTCGATGCTTGAGCAGTCGACATTGAGTTTATGTCGAGTAATCAGGATCGTAAAAACCCTAGGTCGTTACAGTGGTATCAAAGCAAAGGTTAAGTAATTACCTTGGCTCTGTGGCGTGACTCAGTAGAGATAGGGTTAGTAATGCCCTAGATTAAGTTGAGTGTATATATACGAGTGAACGTATTTGTTATTGGAATAAAAAAATTGTTTTATATTGTGGATATTTATTGGTTGAGTTGTTTATGAGTTCTGGTCGATCAGTTTGATCCACTGTATCGGTTGGGGTTTATAAACACTTGAATACGACGGGTCGACACGATATGTTTTGAAAAAAGGGTAAATGAAAATAATTTTACCCAAACTATATTTTGATATAGAGAAAATAAATATATTCGAATTATAATATATTGTATATATTTGTTGTTATTATAATCAAGTAAGATTATAAATTAAATGGTTATGTAAATAACCAACCAAAATTCATATAAGTGTAATATATGAAATCAGATGAACTAAATCTGAATTTAAATCAGAATTGGAATTAAAATTCCTAAAATGTGGAAACAGTGTTTGTAAAATGGATTAGGATTAAGTATATGGCAGTTTAAAAATCCTGGGAGATTTGAAAAAGGTTTCAAACATTTGTGAAGGATATTTTGAAATGAATTTCAAAATGGAAGTGTGTAACACCCCGTGTATTCTATAACCGTGAAATTCATAAATTAAAGTATAACTAATTTCAAATCAAAGAAATAAGGGAAACGGGATACGCCATTGCGTTCGTCTCGGAAAAATACGCGAAATAGAGTCCGAGTTTTCGAAAATCGGAGTCCGTATGACCAAGATATGGCCTCCGGAAGTTTCAGAATTAGGTTTAAAATTCGAACAGACGAAAACAGCTCAGAAAAACTAATTCAAAATTCAAAATCGGGCCCAATTGGCCAAGGCGGGAAAATTCCCGCCCAAAGCACCCAGGTCGACTTGGCAGTCGACCTGGGGCTAGCCAGGTCGACTGGGCAGTCGACCTGGGTAACCCGTGTCGACTGCCAAGTCGACACGGTGTCGACTGGGGTGTCGACCTGGCCCCTGAGCCAGGTCGAACCCAGCCCACCCTGGCTGGCCAGGTCTATGTTTGGTCGATTTTCTGAGCCTTGCCTTGTCACTAGGGCTAGGTGTCAGCTCCTGGTTGGTCTCTCCTTCAAACGAACGGCTATTATTGAACCAAGCTTCATCGACGGTCTAAATCAACTCACAAACTCTATAAAAAGGACCTAAGGCTAACCCTAATTCACATAAACTAAAATGGAGATGAGACCGTCATGCTGCTGAGGAGAGACTGAAGATAGACGTCAGAAATAGAGAGACAACTAGGAGATAATTCAAAGCTTAAAGCAACGTAAATCAAATCAAAGCAACGCCTACAACAAAGGATAACAACTCCAAATTCAGAATTCAGATTTCTGAATTGAAGATTCGCCATACGCTGTAAGTAGAGTGCTATTCCGATATGAATTAAATAATTGTGTTGATTTGTGTAATGTAAGAAATGGAATTGTGGCGATAATAATCTATATTTGTATGTTGCTTTGATGCAAAACGATTTGGGAATATTATGGTATACGATTGGATATTTGCAAGTACGTGATTTGCGTTGGAAACGAAATGGAATTGTGGCGATAATGAATTATATTTGTATGTTATTTTGATTCTAAACGATTTGGCAATGCTATGGTTTGATTCATACAAGTATGTGGCTTATGTTGACAACCACATGTTGTGGAATTTTGATTGGGACTTATGCAAGCATATGATTCATATTGAAAACTACATGTTTGTGGTAGTTATTTACAACACCCATTTGGTAAATGCAAGTATAAGATTCATGTTGAAACAACAACTATATGTTGTAATAGTTTATTTTGAAATTCATGCAAGTCTATGATCTATTGTTATGACAACATGATGTATAATTCTATGGTCATCTTTAGTGTAATTTGATCCACTTAAGTATTATGATTCATATGAAGGTTATGTTGAAATTGGCATCATAGTTCAAGTATAAAAATCATATTTTTGTGATAGTGACAAAAGCACGCATCTTTGTAAATTTGTATTAATTTTATGAACATGACTAAACTATGTTCGTTATTATGCCCAATTGAAAAACATGTTTTTAGGCTCATGTTGTTATCATAAGTTACATTAGAATTACATTCCTCTTGCAAGTTTACATAGATAAAATAAAAACCATGATGTAAGTTTAGATATGTTTATGCTATAATTCTATGAATAGAATGAAAACCATGATTCATATAAGAATTAGGTTGGGATAATTCTAGTTGAACCATACTTTTGTATTAGTGACAAAAGTAAGTACCCTTTTGTTAACATGTAGTGATTTTATGAAAACGATTAGTTTATGCCTAAATAAAAATATAGGCTTATATTTCTAGTCAAGACCATGTGCCAATAATAATGATATCTAATTTAGTTAGATTCTTAATTTCAAGTTTACATGGTTAGTTGAACCTATGATTCATGTTTAAGTATTGTTTATGCCATAATCATATGAATTGAACAATTCATGCTTAGGTATTGTTTATGCCATAATCATATGAATAGAATAATTCATGTTTAGGTATTGTTTATAGTCATATGAATAAATGATTCATGTTTAAGTATTGTTTATGCCATAATCATATGAATTGAATAATTCATGCTTAGGTATTGTTTATGCCATAATCATATGAATAGAATAATTCATGTTTAGGTATTGTTTATGCCATAGTCATATGAATAAATGATTCATGTTTAAGTACTGTTTATGCCATAATCATATGAATAGATTGATTCATGTTTAAGTATTGTCTATGCATTAACCATATGAATAGAATGATTCATGTTTAAGTATTGTTTATGCCATGATTATACGAATAGAATGATTCATGTTTAAGTATTGTTTATGCTATGATTATATGGATAAAATGATTCATGTTATGCCATGATTATATGATGTTACAATTGCAAGTTCACATGTGCCTATTTTATGTTAATTGAATCGTTCGTTGCAAGTTCATGCGTTCACACTTCCCTTTTTCATGTTATCTTATAAACATCATGTTATAAGCCTCCCCTTTTCATTTGGCTAAATTGGGTTTAAGTATTAAACCCAACACACCTTACGTTGGAGCGAACGTATAATACGGGGGTAATGACGTTTGGGCTAAAATATAGAACATATGTGTTGGCATGTTTAACGCATGCCAACAACCTTGAAAGAACAATTAAGTGGCATAAATGAAATTTAACCAATAAAGATGAATTTGAATAATGGGCCGCAAATATTTACATATAAAAAGAAAAGAGACAAAATATGTAAATGTAGAAAATACGATGTGTTTAACCCGAGGTTGGATTGAGTTGTGATGTAAACCTGCCCGGAACCGCCCGACTGTCCAGTAGTCACAACAATACCTATCCAATGTGGGTGGTTAAACATGGAGCCCAATAAGGACCCGAGGTTAGACTGAGTTGTGGCGTAAGACCGCCCGGACCCAACCGGCAACAGGCAGCCACAACAATACCTGTCTAATGTGAGAGGTCAAGGCTTTAATAAGACAATTAAGGCTGAGTCAGGATTGATAGGATTAAGTAAATTATATTAATACTTAGTCAAAATGGAACATGCTAAACTAAACAGACTGATTGGGGGTTAGGTTTATAAAACACTTAACCAACTTAGCATGTTGGCTAGAAATAGAAAACCTAGTAGCGGGGGACCCTTTTCAGCAGTAACCCTATAAGGTATCATGATACCCTGAAACTAGGCAGGGTGGGGCACGATTACTGGGCTGACTGTAAGAGGTCAAATCGACGGCGGTGGTGCAGCAGTGTAGGTTCTAACGGGGTGCGGGCGTGCACACACTCCGACGCAGAAAAATAAGGCACTGGGCACCAGTAGCATACCTGTGCATTCTAGGATTGTGTCGGGCCGCCACCATGGGACTTGATACACCCCATGGTGGGACCAGCATAGGTAACTACAACATCGGGGGCCGTAAGACACATGTAACTATGCGAGTAGGAGCCGATCATCACAAAATGGATCACTTCACCCTGATTATGGGGTGCCTATTGGAAATTAGTTTATATGGGTACAGAGATTAATATGGGGTACGATAGTATATTCGACCCTAGACAACTTAACTAAGTTTATGGTGCTTTACCATTTCTAGTTTATACTTATCATACCCAGTTCTTTATTCATAGACTCAATAGTCCTAGACTTACTCAGGCTTTATGTCTGACTCTACTTTTCTTTCGTCTTCTTTTCTTCCGTTCCCCCCCCCCCAGGTCCACAGGGAGGGAATACAGCAGCTTGACCAGCCTTCATATCCAGCTTGAAGAGAAAGAATGTATTGCTTGGATCTTTTCGTTTTAGACTATGGCTTTGGACAACAACTATGGGACTTTTGCAGTTTATTTATGTTTTCTTTATGCTTCTTTAAATAATGTAATCAAGACAGTTATGAAGATGTTATGTTTTTTTTTTGAAGTATTGTAAGACAATTATGGTATGGTTGGTGTAACACGTATTTTATTGAAATAAAAGTTGTTGTTTTCCGCTGTTCAAAAATATGTGTTCTTATATCTGTCTTGTATATCCGTGACTTATATTTATAAACCTCCACCAAAATTAGGGCATTCCCTTTGAGAGTGACCCTAACGGAGGTGGGGTGTTTCACTTGGTATCAGAGCATAGGTTTACCAGATAAGATAAAAAGTTTTGAAAATTTATTTTCAAAAAGGAAATTTAAAGAAGCATTTTTAAAAGATAAAATATTATTTTATTTTAAAAGGCAAAGTCCCCTCCCCAAAGCCATAGGTACTATCTCTTATCCTTCGTTTTGAATCTACCCTTTCTGTTTCAGCATGTCTGGAGACCTTACTCCCCAGCTGCTGACGCTTTCACTCCTCCTCCTCCACGTGAACCAGCAAGCGGAAGAGTCCTAGAGTAGGAAGACGAATAATAGTCAAACAAGAAAGGATCGTAACAGTAATAACAAGAAACGGGAAAAAAGGAAATGCAATTTTTGTGGTACGGAAGGGCACATAGCCAAGGATTGTAGAAAGAGGAAAAGAAAGCAAGGAGAATGTTTTCATTGTGGGGAGACTGGACACATCAGCATAGACTGCCCTGAGAAGACAGACTTTGAGAAGGGCGGGAAAGACAACAAGTCCCGAGAGAAGAGGAAGTGTAAATTCTGTGGCAAAGTGGGGCACTTAGTGAAAGATTGCCGGAAAAAGAAGGCCAAGATGAATGGTGGGTGCTTTTCTTGCGGTGAGACAGGCCACATGGCTAAGGACTGCCCAAAGAAATGAGGTATAAATACTTCTGTAGAAAGTGTAGTTTATCTTTATGATCACCCCGCTCGCACTTTATTTGATTCCGGCGCATCACACTCCTTTATCTCGTCTGCTTTAGTAGAATCTCTGCACCTAAAAACTAGTATGGTAGAGGACCCCTTAATTGTTTCAAACCCAATTGGGGGCCCAGATCATTTGTCTATGATCTGTTTGGGATTGAAAATTTCTATTCTAAGCGTAGAATTTCAATGTAGTGCCTTTGTTTTGGGCTTTTCGGGATATGATTTGATTTTGGGCATGGATTGGCTATCCAGTAATGGGACCATCCTTGATTGTGAGAAAAGGGTTGTTAGGCTCCTAACCCAGCTCGGTAATACTTTGGAAATTTCTTGTAATCTCTCGTATGCGGTTATGCTTAGTTACCTTGAATCGCTAGATGCCTCTGTTGAAAATTTGCAATCGATTAGAGTGGTCCGGGAATATCCGGATGTCTTTGAAGAGGTGAAGGGCTTGCCTCCGAAGCGGGAGATAGACTTCCGTATACATCTTGTAGATAATGCAAAGCCCGTTGTGTCGCCCGTTAGACATATGGCTCCACGGGAAAGGAAAGAGCTCAGTAAACAGATTAAAGAAGCTTCTAGAGAAGGGGTTCATTAGAAGGAGCATTTCAGAATGGGGCGCTCCAGTAGTGTTCGCCACTAAGGCAGAAGGTTCATTTCGCTTATGCATGAGTTGTGGAGAATCACCTTAGAATCATATGATAATATATGTGACACATAAGTACATTTGGCAACATGGCTGGCTTTTATTTCCAAGAGATAGTTATGCTACGTGGAATACCTGATAGTAAGTGGACGAGATCTAAAATTCACTAGTGAATTTTGGAGAGCTTGCATGAAACCATGAGTACGCCGTTATGTTTGAGCTGAGTATACTAGAAGTAGAGTAAGTGAAAGAGGAACGAGAGGCAATAGTGAAATAGGTTCCAACTCATATTTTGGAAACAAGAATTAAGAAGCTACGAAATTGTGAAGTTAAAGACGGACAAAGCATAATGGAGTTAAGCTCAAGGAAATGCGACTTAGAAGATTGAAGACTAGGTTCGTGCATCATATCTCTTCTTAAGAGTATATCTTTGATCCCTCTCTTCCTGTAGAGCTTACTTGCATGTTATCTTTTGTGTATATCCTCTCGGTCCCATTCTCAATCCAATTTCTGTTGCAAACCCCATAGGGAGTATGACTCATCTGTTAGTAACACATGTTGGGGCTTGAGGGTGTTCGTTGGATTGACCAAACTTTTTGGGTTTTATAGGATACGGGTTGGTCTTAGGAAGGGACTCCCTTGTGACCTAAAAGGAGTCCATCATGCTTAGTTTCCTAGAATCATATATAGTGGTTGGGTTGAGTAATTCTTTGGGTGTCAGTCTGATGTTGATTTCGGTCTTCGGGGCTGATGCTTAGAGAATTCTTCTCCTAGTCAATATATATATGGCATAGATTTCCAGTTTTGACATTGCCTAATAGGCACAAAGTCTTTACTTGCTTTTATCATTCGACTATACCTTTAGATAGGAACGATTGGGTGTAAACATGTGTTTGAGACATGTTATGATTGATGGTTGCAAGTGGTTGCAAGTGATTGCTAGTGGTTGCTCGTGGTTGCATATACACACACAATCTAGGTTTTAGATCGGCTCAGTCACTTCATATTGCATGTGCATATATGTTTGCATTCGTATATGGTTGAACTTTAATGTGTTGTCATATGGATGTTGCATTTATATGAATGATTGTGCACTCATGTAGAATCATGAATAGGAGGATTTGCATACATAATGGATTCATAGCACTTACATAATTCGCATTAAGGAGGTCAACTGAATCAGTAGACCGCCTGATTTTGCATTAGATAAGTACATGTACACACACACTTCGCATATGATCATGAAGCATTAGAAGTCTTTTAAGGACAATGGATG
Source organism: Allium sativum (assembly GCA_030737875.1). NCBI lineage: Eukaryota > Viridiplantae > Streptophyta > Magnoliopsida > Asparagales > Amaryllidaceae > Allium > Allium sativum. The sequence continues at coordinate 374,090,346 of CM060909.1, read as the reverse complement.
CTCGTGTTTGATGGATGAGTAGATGGATGTTTGGATGTTAGGATATACATTCTTCCTAACTTGAAGATTTCGGGGACGAAATCCTTTTAAGTGGGGGAGAATGTAACACCCCGTGTATTCTATAACCGTGAAATTCATAAATTAAAGTATAACTAATTTCAAATCAAAGAATTAAGGGAAACGGGATACGCCATTGTGTTCATCTCGGAAAAATACGCGAAATAGAGTCCGAGTTTTCGAAAATCGGAGTCCGTATGACCAAGATATGGCCTCCGGAAGTTTCAGAATTAGGTTTAAAATTCGAACAGACGAAAACAGCTCAGAAAAACTAATTCAAAATTCAAAATCGGGCCCAATTGGCCAAGGCGGGAAAATTCCCGCCCAAAGCACCCAGGTCGACTTGGCAGTCGACCTGGGGCTAGCCAGGTCGACTGGGCAGTCGACCTGGGTAACCCGTGTCGACTGCCAAGTCGACACGGTGTCGACTGGGGTGTCGACCTGGCCCCTGAGCCAGGTCGAACCCAGCCCACCCTGGCTGGCCAGGTCTGTGTTTGGTCGATTTTCTGAGCCTTGCCTTGTCACTAGGGTTAGGTGTCAGCTCCTGGTTGGTCTCTCCTTCAAACGAACGGCTATTATTGAACCAAGCTTCATCGACGGTCTAAATCAACTCACAAACTCTATAAAAAGGACCTAAGGCTAACCCTAATTCACATAAACTAAAATGGAGATGAGACTGTCATGCTGCTGAGGAGAGACTGAAGATAGACGTCAGAAATAGAGAGACAACTAGGAGATAATTCAAAGCTTAAAGCAACGTAAATCAAATCAAAGCAACGCCTACAACAAAGGATAGCAACTCCAAATTCAGAATTCAGATTTCTGAATTGAAGATTCGCCATACGCTGTAAGTAGAGTGCTATTCCGATATGAATTAAATAATTGTGTTGATTTGTGTAATGTAAGAAATGGAATTGTGGCGATAATAATCTATATTTGTATGTTGCTTTGATGCAAAACGATTTGGGAATATTATGGTATACGATTGGATATTTGCAAGTACGTGATTTGCGTTGGAAACGAAATGGAATTGTGGCGATAATGAATTATATTTGTATGTTATTTTGATTCTAAACGATTTGGCAATGCTATGGTTTGATTCATACAAGTATGTGGCTTATGTTGACAACCACATGTTGTGGAATTTTGATTGGGACTTATGCAAGCATATGATTCATATTGAAAACTACATGTTTGTGGTAGTTATTTACAACACCCATTTGGTAAATGCAAGTATAAGATTCATGTTGAAACAACAACTATATGTTGTAATAGTTTATTTTGAAATTCATGCAAGTCTATGATCTATTGTTATGACAACATGATGTATAATTCTATGGTCATCTTTAGTGTAATTTGATCCACTTAAGTATTATGATTCATATGAAGGTTATGTTGAAATTGGCATCATAGTTCAAGTATAAAAATCATATTTTTGTGATAGTGACAAAAGCACGCATCTTTGTAAATTTGTATTAATTTTATGAACATGACTAAACTATGTTCGTTATTATGCCCAATTGAAAAACATGTTTTTAGGCTCATGTTGTTATCATAAGTTACATTAGAATTACATTCCTCTTGCAAGTTTACATAGATAAAATAAAAACCATGATGTAAGTTTAGATATGTTTATGCTATAATTCTATGAATAGAATGAAAACCATGATTCATATAAGAATTAGGTTGGGATAATTCTAGTTGAACCATACTTTTGTATTAGTGACAAAAGTAAGTACCCTTTTGTTAACATGTAGTGATTTTATGAAAACGATTAGTTTATGCCTAAATAAAAATATAGGCTTATATTTCTAGTCAAGACCATGTGCCAATAATAATGATATCTAATTTAGTTAGATTCTTAATTTCAAGTTTACATGGTTAGTTGAACCTATGATTCATGTTTAAGTATTGTTTATGCCATAATCATATGAATTGAATAATTCATGCTTAGGTATTGTTTATGCCATAATCATATGAATAGAATAATTCATGTTTAGGTATTGTTTATAGTCATATGAATAAATGATTCATGTTTAAGTATTGTTTATGCCATAATCATATGAATTGAATAATTCATGCTTAGGTATTGTTTATGCCATAATCATATCAATAGAATAATTCATGTTTAGGTATTGTTTATGCTATAGTCATATGAATAAATGATTCATGTTTAAGTACTGTTTATGCCATAATCATATGAATAGATTGATTCATGTTTAAGTATTGTCTATGCATTAACCATATGAATAGAATGATTCATGTTTAAGTATTGTTTATGCCATGATTATACGAATAGAATGATTCATGTTTAAGTATTGTTTATGCTATGATTATATGGATAAAATGATTCATGTTATGCCATGATTATATGATGTTACAATTGCAAGTTCACATGTGCCTATTTTATGTTAATTGAATCGTTCGTTGCAAGTTCATGCGTTCACACTCCCCTTTTTCATGTTATCTTATAAACATCATGTTATAAGCCTCCCCTTTTCATTTGGCTAAATTGGGTTTAAGTATTAAACCCAACACACCTTACGTTGGAGCGAACGTATAATACGGGGGTAATGACGTTTGGGCTAAAATATAGAACATATGTGTTGGCATGTTTAACGCATGCCAACAACCTTGAAAGAACAATTAAGTGGCATAAATGAAATTTAACCAATAAAGATGAATTTGAATAATGGGCCGCAAATATTTACATATTAAAAGAAAAGAGACAAAATATGTAAATGTAGAAAATACGATGTGTTTAACCCGAGGTTGGATTGAGTTGTGATGTAAACCTGCCCGGAACCGCCCGGCTGTCCAGTAGTCACAACAATACCTATCCAATGTGGGTGGTTAAACATGGAGCCCAATAAGGACCCGAGGTTAGACTGAGTTGTGGCGTAAGACTGCCCGGACCCAACCGGCAACAGGCAGCCACAACAATACCTGTCTAATGTGAGAGGTCAAGGCTTTAATAAGACAATTAAGGCTGAGTCAGGATTGATAGGATTAAGTAAATTATATTAATACTTAGTCAAAATGGAACATGCTAAACTAAACAGACTGATTGGGGGTTAGGTTTATAAAACACTTAACCAACTTAGCATGTTGGCTAGAAATAGAAAACCTAGTAGCGGGGGACCCTTTTCAGCAGTAACCCTATAAGGTATCATGATACCCTGAAACTAGGCAGGGTGGGGCACGATTACTGGGCTGACTGTAAGAGGTCAAATCGACGGCGGTGGTGTAGCAGTGTAGGTTCTAATGGGGTGCGGGCGTGCACACACTCCGGCGCAGAAAAATAAGGCACTGGGCACCAGTAGCATACCTGTGCATTCTAGGATTGTGTCGGGCCGCCACCATGGGACTTGATACACCCCATGGTGGGACCAGCATAGGTAACTACAACATCGGGGGCCGTAAGACACATGTAACTATGCGAGTAGGAGCCGATCATCACAAAATGGATCACTTCACCCTGATTATGGGGTGCCTGTTGGAAATTAGTTTATATGGGTACAGAGATTAATATGGGGTACGATAGTATATTCGACCCTAGACAACTTAACTAAGTTTATGGTGCTTTCCCATTTCTAGTTTATACTTATCATACCCAGTTCTTTATTCATAGACTGAATAGTCCTAGACTTACTCAGGCTTTATGTCTGACTCTACTTTTCTTTCGTCTTCTTTTCTTCCGTTTCCCCCCCAGGTCCACAGGGAGGGAATACCGCAGCTTGACCAGCCTTCATATCCAGCTTGAAGAGAAAGAATGTATTGATTGGATCTTTTCGTTTTAGACTATGGCTTTGGACAACAACTATGGGACTTTTGCAGTTTATTTATGTTTTCTTTACGCTTCTTTAAATAATGTAATCAAGACAGTTATGAAGATGTTATGTTTTTTTTTGAAGTATTGTAAGACAATTATGGTATGGTTGGTGTAACACGTATTTTATTGAAATAAAAGTTGTTGTTTTCCGCTGTTCAAAAATATGTGTTCTTATATCTGTCTTGTATATCCGTGACTTATACTCATAAACCTCCACCAAAATTAGGGCATTCCCTTTGAGAGTGACCCTAACGGAGGTGGGGTGTTTCAAAGTGTTTAGATATGGTTTCGAAAGTGATATAGTATTGAACTCACTTCGATAGCTGGAAATAGATTCTGATGATGATCATGACATCATCGGTGTTCATTTCCGAGTTCTAAGTGACAGAAAGATACCGATTTCGAATTGTTTTGGCAAAACAAGTTGTTTTGAATCCTGAAAAGGAAAGTTTGACTTTTGAGAAAAGCAAAGCTGCTTAAAATTCCCAGGGAAAAGATTGACTGAAATAAAACAGAATTGAATTTGGAAATAAAGATAACTGATTGAAGAGATAAATTAGTTAGTGTAATATGTGGATGAAACTTAACGAGGCTAAGTGAGTTGGATTGATATGTTAAGAATTGGGAATCGAGAATGAAACTTGAGTTTGAAATGATATTTGGCTTGGATATAAGCGAATGGTTGTGTTGGAGATAAAAGTGATTTGAGTTTGATTGGGATGACCCTTGTATCTCCTAAATTGGTAACAACTGGAAAGGATATATTGATATGCCCAACAAAAAGGTACCAGTTTATATTATATATTGGGTATGATATTTTGTGATCCAATTTGGCAAGCCGCTTGGCTGTTTGATTTTCTTTTGGGATGGAGAAGGCCCAGAGAGGCGAGTTGTAGTTTTACCGATTGACCAGTACAAAGGAGGTGCTAGCGAAATTTTTCGAAAATTTCGGGAGTTAGAAAATTTTCAGAATTTTTGAAAATTTTCGTTAATAGAAATAAATTAATATTTTAATTGGAATGGATTGTTCAATTGAAACTGGATTTAAGAATAAAAATAATAATTTTTAATTAGTTAACAGGGTTTGTTTTCTACCTTAGCAATTTCGAGGACAAAATTATTTTAAGGGGGGAAGAATGTAACGACCCGTATTTTCAGCGATATATAATTAATTTATTTAATTATTTAAATAGTGATTTAGGGAATTAAATCGTTGTTTAATTAAATAATAGTGAATATTTAATTAAATTAAATAATAGAATAATATATTTAATTTCGAAATAGTCGGAAATAGTGAATTGACGATATAATGTGAATTGTGCAATTTAAAATATATAATTCAGTTGGAATTGAATTTGAATAACGAATATATTATTTGAACAACAGTTGAACGTATAATTTATATTAAAATTAAAATCAAGCTCGAAATGTTGCTGCAGTTCGTAATTTGGCGATTTGAACTTCAACTAAATGTATAGGGTCCATTTTAAATCAAATTTCCGTGAAACAAGAAACGTTCGGAGCTGGTGAAGTATATTTTTCTAGTGGAAGAGAAAAATCGGGATTTCATTGTGTAGATTTTGATTTATGTCCAAATCAAATTTTAGAAAGGTCGCTATGGAATTCCTTTTTAATTTATAACGATTTATAAAAGGATTTAAAATATAAATCGAATATCGATATAACTCTGATGATGAAATATCGAGTTGTAAATCCCTATATATTTATTCTGGAGTTGTACAGTATTCTATGTGAATATATACGATAATATTTATTTTTAAATATTAAATTTAATTATTTTTAAATATATTTATATATTTAAAAGGATTTAAAAGGGATATTTAAAGCTTTAAAAATAGCCAGTTTTGCAAACGACCTTCGTTTTTGATGAAACTAATTTTTTTGTATCCGTAATATTAAATTATTGTTAGATTTCAATATTCGGGATTTTTGAAGTCAGTATGTGGCTATACGGGATTTTAATGTGAAAAACAGTCGATAAATTGACCTTTAAAAATACACTGTGTGAGCAAACGAAGTCGGGATTCGACGAAACCAGTTTTGTTGGGTCTGTAATGTCGAACTGTAGCTGCATGTCCAGTTTCGTGATTTTTAGGTATCATATGTGACCGTACGGATTTTTAGAAGACGGATACGAATAAAATAAAATATCCTAAAATATCTAAACGAAAATATCTAGATATTTTGGTTCCCTATAAATACCTATACATCCTCCTAAACCTAATTTCATTTCTACGGAAGTCAACCAAGGCGCCGCTACCTCAGGAAAAATGCAACAGTGAAAAACACAACTTCATAAATCAAAAGAATTCAAAATAAAATCTTATAAATCCCAATTCTTGTATTGTGAGAACCTAAGGGTTGAGAGCTTCATCTGTATACCATTTTTATAGAGCGCGATCCATGGTTTGGGGTTTCCGAGTTTCAACGGTAGATTAGGGTTCATCGATTCGAAAATTTTAAGCTATTATTTGTGAATCCGAGGTTGCCATTGGGTTTAGCTTGTGGAATGAAGCTTGCTTGTGGTTTCAGGTTGGAGTTCACACCCAAAAAATGTCGCACGCCTGACACGGTAGGGCTCGAAGACGCGATGTACCTGGAGTGTTCGAGTTGGTTGAGATGGGTATTGGTAGAAGGAGGATCGGGTGAGGAGAACGATGATGAGGTTTATTTGAGTTTTAAATGAGTATGGGAGGAGTGTTGGGGAGAGGAATAAATCGGCAATGGCCATTGTGCTTCCGTGGTGTTTAATGGAGGGACCAGAGGATGGAAGGAGAAGAGGCTAGCGGGTTGTGGTGTTGTTGGGCCAAGGTAGAAATGGTAAGGCCCAGAAAGTTTAAAATCAAAATAAGTGTATGTTTAAATTATAGATCTACTTGTAAAACTAGTAACTTGGGCGTATTATATCAGAATTCAGCGAAACAAGATCCGTTGGGATCGTATGGACGAGGGCTTCACAATGAAGCTAACTGGGAGTGAATTGAAGCTCGTTACAATTTATAGCGAGATAAATTGTTCGTCTGAATCAAGCGATGGTTATCGTTATTAACGATGATCGTCCAATGTGAGTAAAACTCACCAACTCTGAACAGTTATATTTTTACAACATATTTTTAGAACTAATAATTATCTGTTGATTTCTGTGTGTTAACTATTTGGTTGAATTGCTTATATATTGGTTGAAATTATAGATAACAATATTTAAATATATCGTTAATCAAATATCGATTCTGTTTATCAGAATAATTCATATCGAAGTGAAATAGAGGTTATTATATTGTTTAACATATGTGGATGCAGGGAAACAGGTCGGAGGAATCCAATTGGATTCCTCAACATATTTTTTTCTTCTGTTTTTCATATATTGCGTATATGATGTGATATATAATCTGTTGTTGATTATGTGTGTTTGAATGATATCGACCACCGTTGTTTGGTATTTTAAATACTGTAAGAAATATTAGGATGTAGAAAAGGGGATTTTCAAAGCATATTTTGAAAATAAACTATTTATATAAAATCAATGGATTTTATATATAAAAAAAAGGGAAAAGGATTTTATAAAAGGAAATAATTATAAAATCAAAGAATAGAAAAGGAAATATTTGTGAAAACAAATAGAAAAGGAAATATTTGTAAAACAAATAGAAAAGGAAATATTTGTAAAATAAATAGAAAAGGAAATGTTTGTAAAACAAATAGAAAAGGAAATATTTGTGAAAACAAATAGAAAAGGAAATATTTGTAAAACAAATAGAAAAGGAAATATTTGTGAAAACAAATAGAAAGGAAAATATGTGTAAAACAAATAGAAAAAAGGGATTATTTGTAAAACAATTACAAATCGAAATAGAGAGGAAAAAATTTGCAAAACTTTTACAAATGGAATTGGAAAGAAAATATTTGTAAAACATTTACAAATAGAATTTAAAAGTAAAAGGAGATATTTGTCAAACATTTACAAATAGATTAAATGGAAATATTTGTTTATAGAATTAAATAAAAGGAATATTTTTAGGAAATAAATAGAATGTTATAAACGAGATATTTATTTAGAAAATAAGTAGAAATATAAAAAGGAAATATTTATTTGTTAAATAAATAGAATTGAAAGTAAATATTTATTTGTTAAATAAATAGAATTTAAATCAAAGGAAATATTTATTTGGAAAATAAATAGAATTAAATCAAAGGAATATTAAGAAGATGAATAGAAAAGGGAAATCTGTTTTAACAGATAAATGGAAAAGATTTATTTAAGGTGGAATTAAATAGAAATCTGTTTTAACAGATAAATTGGGAAGATTAATTTATAAATAATATTTTATAAATTAAATAAAATATTTATCATTGGATAAATAGAATATATAAGTCAGGACTTATATAGAGGAGTAAGAATCGATTTCAACATCGATATTTGAAACTGAATATGGACGTAGAGTTAACCATAGGAGTTAATCAAAATGTGTTAATCAAAATGGGTTAATCAAAGGGAGTTAATTAAAGGAGTTAATCGAATTATAATTAATCGATTAGAATTTGAATTAATCGATTAGAGTTAGAATTAATCGATTAGAGTTTGAATTAATCGATTAGAGTTAGAGTTAATCAGTTAGAGTTAACCAGTAGGAGTTAATCGAATACAGTTAACCAAATAGGAGTTAATCGGATAGAGTTAACCAAATAGGAGTTAATCGGATAGAGTTAACCAAATAGGAGTTAATCGAATAGAGTTAAATCGATTAGAGTTAATCGAAGATTAGTTATTTCGAAAGGAGTTATCGAATATAGTTTATTCGAAAGGATTTATCGAATATAGTTTATTCGAAAGGAGTTAATCGAATATAGTTATTCGAAGAAAGGAGTTAATCAAATATAGCTATTCGAAGAAATAAGTTAACTGAATATAGTTATTCGAAGAAAGGAGTTAATTAAATATAGTTATTCGAAGAAAGGAGTTATCGAATATAGTTTATTCGAATAGAATTATCGAATGTAAGTTATTTAAGAGAGATAGTCGAATATAAGTTATTCGAAGTGCGATAATCGAATATAAGTTATTCGAAGTGCGATAATCGAATATAATCTATTCGAGAAGAGATAATCGAATATAATCTATTCGACGAGAGATAATCAAATATAATCTATTGGAAATGAGTTAATCGAATATAGTTATTCGAAGAGAGTTAATCGAATATTAGTTATTCGAAGGAGAGTTAACCGAATAGAGATTTCTAAAAGGAGAGTTATGCATCGAATTCGGGAAAGTATTATTTACTTTCCGGTTTTTAAATCAAGATTTATTTATAAATAAATTAGTTGTTAGGTTAATTATTCCAAGTAAGAAATAAAAGTTAGAATTTATAAGTTAGATATTTCAGAAGTAGGATTTATAACGTTAACGTTATAATAAATGTTATCATAAAAGAAGTGGATTCGTAAACTGAATCCGAGGATTTGCGTAAGCAAATGATTGTAGAAATTGGAGCGGTGAGCTTTGTCTATTGCAAGGTTAAGAACGTTGTTCAGTTAAGGTCTGAGAGGTAATTATACCCCAACTAGATTGACTTCCTTACTTAACTAAGAAATGGTTGAGGTTCGACGGCGAAGATTGATTAGAGATACAGTTAAGTAATAAGGGATTAATGGATTGCGCGGTCGTAACGATGTTTTTACAACGTTAGTTTGAAATCCATATAAATGAGTTTGGAAACGTTTTCCAAATATAATCAAAGATATTTTTTAAATATAGAAAATAAGGAAATATGAATGTATATGTGTGTGTACAAATATATATGATTGATCAATAGAAATTCCATTAGGAAATAAGATTTTGTTTGTACACCTGTTCTCATTTGATAGTTAAATCACTGACTATCAAAGTTTTGACCATAATTACATTGTTAATATGGAGAGACCGGTTGGATTATTATCCGAAGAACCACCCCGTATTGGCATAAGCGTTGCAAACCAAGTATGCTGAATATATTGAAGACGGAGTAAAGTGCAAGGGCTATTGTATAAATCTTAGGTAGAGATTACCTAAGATGGATGTACGGAATAGTGCCTTCGGTTTGCCCAGTCCCAGGATAACTTGTATGGACGAATGTCTAACAGAGTATTCCTAACGAATCATATATGTTGATCTCTTCAAACGTATTACGTTTGGTGGCGGAGGAATTCGTTTCTCTTAGCTTCATACCCGTGATACCGTTAGGAAAATCGATAATGATTTGGCAGGTATGACGATGTGGTATTCCAAGTAAATGAAGATATGATATGTAAAAAGAAAAGCGTAGCTTCTAGCCTCACATCCGGAAATGAAAAAAGTCGGGCAGGCAGCATGGCTATGTAGGTCGCACCTTTTATGGTGTATAATCACCTATATAGAGAATATTCATTTGCTTCTTAAATCTATCAATATTGTCCCTTATCAGGAAACAGTTGCTGATCCCAACCGTTGGTGATATACAATCGATACACTCAAGCGAAATTAGTGGTCGGTCATGGGTTGCAAGATGTTCTTGTTGAACCCAGTGTATGCTACTCTAGAGGTACACTATCGGAAGGTGTTTCCGTACCTTGTTATAGTTGGAAATCCATTATCCAATAATTGCTCGCGGTTTTGATTGTATACTATATATGTAGAACCGTAGATGAAAGTGTTCTGCTAGATGATTATTATATTGTGGTTGATAGACACTATTATAATATCAAAAGAATTTTGATATAAAGATTATTTTGGATTCTCATAAGGGAAAAACCCGTTCCGTTATACGACGTGGTCTTATGAGATATCGTTTTATTGCTCAAACTATTTTAAATTGTTTTACTCATACCAGTCCCATGACTGACCCGGAGTTTGTTTTGTTTTGTTTCCCCTAAACTCTTGGGTGCCCATTTTTATACGGACAGTCAAGTAGTCAGGATTTTACAGATATACTTGGAGAGCTGGGAGCAGGAGGCTTCAGGATTATATGGCTATAGTTATTTCCGCTGTGTTGTAAATGTTGTACTCTGATAATGTTACTGTATACATATACTGATTTTATTTCAAGGATATGTTATCTATTATATGTTGTTCGTTCCGCTGTGAGATTTGTGTTTACTCTGATGTGTAGGTTCTTCTTCTTCTATTCTAAGTTTCTATCTTATCTATTCTCACCCTCTAATTTCTTTCATGGACTATCCGGTATTTTCGATGCTTGAGTAATCGACACTGAGTTTATGTCGAGTACTCAGGGTCGCAAAAACCCGGGTCGTTACACTTTTAATTAATATTTCACAAATTAAATCAATTCTCCATTTCCTTATCCATATTCGTTAGCACGATATTTTCGATAATCATCTTTGCCTCTTACGCTATTTGGAAAACATTTCCATATATCGCTTTCTTTTATTTTCTATACTTAGAAAATATATTCTATTTATAATTGGAAATCATTCCAATTACTTATCTCTTTCACGCCAGTTCATTTTTAGACTTAGGAAATATTTATTATTATATTTCCAAAATTCCACTTATTTTGTGTTAAAACAAATGTTATGTAAAACATCGTTACAACAACCCAAAATACTGCATTCGACCGAATCTCTTTTAAACATTTCTCTTCGAGACTGAATCTTGCTATTTATCAGCTAATAATGAAATCAATCAAGTTGGGGTATAATCACCTCTCAGACCTTGACTGAAAATATTATTAACTTCAAAACAGACAAGACTGTTAACTCGAATAATCAACACTATATTAAACCAATTTTCCATTCCTAAAAGATATATACTTTCCTCTTTCTATTCTTACTCGATTTAAATTCACAGATTTCTTTTTGTTTATAATATTCTATTTTTAGTTCGTTTCCTTATCCAATTCTATATATATCGATACATTGATTTCTAACTATCAAATTTCCTTAAAAATATTCTAACTCCCTAAATTTTCGGAAAAAGCCATAACCTCCTTTGTACCGGCAAATAGTTCAAACCTCAACTCGTCTCTCTAGGTCGTTTCCATTCAAAAAGAAAATCAAAAAGCCAAGTGGCTTGCCGATTCGGCGCATAAAACCTCATATGGAATTTAAACATGTACCTTTTTGTCGGGCACACATATTATAATCTTCATATACTTCATTCCAAACCTGTCTAACCCATATACGTCTGTTCCTAACTTATTCCAACTCAATCTAATCGTTTTTAACTTGATTTGCTAATTTATCCCCTTACTTGCTCTTTTGCTTATTTCACTATTTTATATGAATATATCACATTCAAATATATTTTTATCTACTCATGAACCCAATCTAATTCCATTTTCAACTCGCGTTACATATTCGATTTTGAATATAAATTTTCAAATCTCTTTCACTTGTCCAACGCCTATTTCAATTCAAATCTCGATTAACTATTTATTCTTTAAATTTGTTAATTCTATTCAATAATTAAAAATATGATTTTTGTTTCAAAAATCAATTCACTTACTTCACTAGAGTTCATGTTTATTTTATATCTCCAGTCTACATTTTTCTAATGGAAATTCGAATTTTAATTTCTTAAAATCCTTTTTATTTATTTAAATAAACCGTTATGGTTTTATAATGGTTATGGCGCTGCTTTTCTGAAAATTTGATTTTGACATAACCCAAAATCTATAAGACGAAATCCAGATTTTTCTCTTACATTAGAAAACTATTATTCAATCGGTCCTGACGATTCTTGTTTCAAAGAATTCCGACTAAATTTGAGTTCTATATACTCAATTGAAGTTCGAAACACCAATTTACGAACTGCAGCATTGCGGCGAGTTCGTTTTAATCATATTATATATATAAATGTTTAAACTTTGTTTATAATAAATTCAACTCCATTCTGATATATTTTTAATATATATCAAATCAGTTTCCCAATTCAACATCATATTTCCGATTTTCTAAAATTGTCGATTTTTCCTAGCTCGTAAATAAATTTATTTACTTCGATCTTATATATTAAATTCCAATTCCTTTTACAAATTATAAATCTTTTGGATTTATTTTCTATTCTGTTTAAAAATCCGCATTCTGAAATATATTTCGTCATTCCCATTTTGAAATGATTTCAACTTTATATTTTCAAATTCTATTTTCAATTCTCTTTGAATTTTCTATATTCAAATTCTAATTGAATTTCTATATTCAAATTCTAATTGAATTTCTATATTCAAATTCTATTTGAATTTATATTTGAATTTTCTATATTCAAATTCCATTTGAATTTTCTATATTCAAATTCTATTTGAATTTCTATTTGAATTTTCTATATTCAATTTCTATTTGAATTTCTATTTGAATTTTCCATATTCAAATTCTATTTAAATAAATTCGAATTAATCGAATTCAAATCATATATCCTTACGGATTTATTTTAGTTAAAATTTATATTCTGAACATCAGAATAAATTCCATCGTTTATTTCTTTAAAACGATTTCCCCATTTCTATTTTTAAATTCACATTTGAATTTGAATATTCGAATTATCCAATGATAATTTTTCCACTTTATTTATAAACACTGTTTATAATTTAATTTCAATTATTTTATTATCCAATGAAAATCAATCTATTTTATTTATGAACACCATTCATGAATTCACTTCAATTTCTTGTATTATTTAATTTATAAACATCGTTCAAAAATTCAATACTTGTTTTATTTATTTTCAAAACAAGTAAATATTTTTAGCCCATTCTAAATTCAAATTCTATTTTAGAAAATAGAATTTTCCTTTATAAATCTCAAAATCTCTTTCACGATATTTTTATAAATCAATATTCAGACCCAGTTCTATTTCAAACAATCAAAACACCCCATTACAAATCACAGGATTTCTAACACATCATATATGATAATATATATGAAACAACAACAATAATATTTTTGAGGAATCCAATTGGATCCCTCCAACCTGTTTTCCTGCATCCACAGACGTTTGCCAACATAAATAATACCCATCCTGCTTCGAGACAGGATATCGCGGTATGAAGGTCATCCACTATCATAGCGTGGGGCGCATAGGGTGATCATCCGCTAATGGTACCGCGGGCATCCGCTAATGATACTGCGGGAATCCAACCAATCACCAATATATATATATATATATATATAATAACCACAAACACCAATCCTAAATAACTAATATATATAATAGCCACAGTAATATTTTAATGCAACCAAGCAAACATCAATTATTTTTAACGACTAAAAATAATTCTTAATAATAAATTTAGTGAGATTTACTCACTGTGATTTTTATTTTGCCGACTATCCAGAGTTTGAATTTTCTAAAATCTCAGCTGACTCCGAAAAATTCCAAACCACTTCGAAAACATAGCTTACGTCCTTATGAATCCAACGCTCGTAGGATTATTCAATTTTATTAAACGACTGAACAATTATCAAATTAACATGACAAATAAATTAATCTATTTATGTTTAAATTTCATAAATTAAATACCTTACTGCTGCTCCTATCACGAAGCTAACTTGATAATCATCGAACGATATTGCCGAAACAGCCCTAAATTTCTAATCCATTCTTCTACGGCATTTCATCGAACGCCATACAGACAACTGCCATTCCTTTTGCTATCACTAACAACCAATACTGAATTGTTATCATCACACCCAAACGATCCAACATCCTTCCAGACCAAAGACCGAACAACTCCTCAGTCCTCGTCGATTCCTAAACCATCCACTGCCCTCATCAGAGAGCATTCGAATCTGCCCCAAATCAACAACCGAACTCCACCCGCATTGCTTCATCAGTTATCACACCTTTTGAATCATCACTGTAAACTGACGTCGATGCCATCGTTGTACCTCTCACCTGAATGCGTCGAGCTCAGTTCAAGCTCCAGCGATTTGCATATTCACTCGCGATGAAATCCAGATCTAACGCCCTAGCTCGAGTCCGTTCCTATCGCGACTTCCACTGTCGCGCTCCCTATTTCAGAATGCGATGTCGAACCAAATTTCCATCCTAAATTGCGAACTCCTCAACAAAGTCCAAACCCTTCTGACAACCCATCCCTAAGTCGACAGTAACAGCACCCTAGAACCATGACAAAGCATCGAACGCCAGAAGAAATCGAGCTTTCAGGGAGTCCATGTTCTTTGAACTCGTAATCGTCTCCAAGCAGATCGACTATACCAAACCCCCTTCCAAACCTCAACAATAGATGTGCCTTCACGTGCTGAGCTCCGAGCTTTAGGGAATTTGTGCCTTCTGAACTCGCGGATCCCAAATCATCTGAAATCCGATTTAGGTTGTAACGAAAAGGAATTTCGCTCGATCCGAATCAGTCGCTAAACCGATCAAGACCATTCGAAACGCCTGATTGTTTTGAGAACAAGACAAATTAGAACGCAGACAGAAGAACATTTCATTTTATATTTCGACAATTCCATCAGAATACAAGAATATACACAGTATGAACAAATAAAATACATTCGATAAATATCAGAGATTACAATATATTACATAGCAGCGGAAAATAATACAAAATGCAACTGAAGAAGATACATGGATACAAGCTTTCCGAGCATCGTTCCAGCTGTAAATCAGGACCTTGTGAATATAAATCTGCAAAACCGAAACTACTAGCTGCCCGCGTCAAAATAAGGGCACCTAGAGTTTAGGTTAAAACAATAAACTCCAGGTCAGTCATGGGACCGATGTGAGAACTAAAACAGTTATTAATCTTTATTTTAAAGTTAGGTAAATCAAGGGAACACACCGTATAACACGGAACGGGTTTCCTCCCAAGAATACCAGTGCATAAAACAATAGCGCAATGCTAAATAAAGAAAAATGAAGCTATTATAAGACCCAGGTCCCATCACACAATGCAACGCAAGCCGGAGGATAGGGTTTTTACCTTATAATAGCCAAAGAATGCTTGATACATGAAATTTCATCTTTTATTATTTGGATAGTACTATAAGTGTATAGTGTCAAAAACAATTTCAATCATAAGTATCAATCATTGGCGGCATGAATTCCCCATACCACTATGTCGCCATATATAGGTTTACAACTAAAACTGAAACGTCACGTATTGGAAATTGGATTTCCATCTGCGAACCGAGGCCAGGGATCGCCCTCACCGTCTTCGAGACTCTCTAGCCCGAGCCTTAGTGTCAGAGCGCATCGACCCTTGGATTGTCAGGGCTGGTCCACCGATGTGGATTAAAATGCCTGAACACTGCGTTTCCCCGCCCTTTGGGGCGTAAATGAGCCAACGAATGACTCCATCGGCTTCACATAGTCACCGATATATCTGAGGCGCCTCGCAACAGCAACAACCACATAAGTCAAACTCGTCAGGGCGTGTAAAACCACTGATGCCACTTCTAACTAGAAAGAAACGCATGTCCTCCCTGAGGTCCTCTCCCGTTTTTAGTTCACAACCGGGGTGTGAGGCTTGCGAATTCACGTTATACAAAGCCATGCCACACAGGCCGTGCTTTGATCATCAACCACAAGACTCTGCTTTTCAACAGAAGCCTTGATCAATTGCCACTTAGGCATGCCACACAGACAATTCACTCCATGCATTTGATATCCATCAATATATAACCTCTGAGCTCGTACGTCTCAGAGAAGGGCGTTAAGCAAGAGAATAAATTCTCCGCCGCCAAACAGATATATATTTAATAGAAATCAACAACGCGGAATAAAATCCAATGTTAGACACACAGTCCATTTACAAGTTCGTTCTGGGTCTGAACGAAACCGAAGGCACCTAGTACCCCGCATATCCATCGATCTCCAAGTACGTTTGGACGTTCACTAACTGATTCCATCCTCTTGGGTGTACGGCCCAATCAAGATCATCAGTAATCACCCAAACGACGTGTAGACCTCCGGTCTTCGATCACCGTCTTCATCTTCGACACCACGTCGAATCTGTTATTCAGAATGGGATAAACCCGGTCTTTCTGAATAATTCGCGTATATAATAAACAAGTGTTACACAACCACAACATATGCCTCATTCCAATTCAGAATATTCTTTTTCTCAAATATTCTTATACTTTGGGAAAGGTTCCCATTAATTTTATCAAAGATAAATTCTTTAAATTTATTCTTTAATCATCTTTGAATATCAATTCAAACTAGTCGGGATTAGCGAACCACACCGGAGTAATCATTTATTTTATTTCAAAAACCCCACCTATTCATCCCATGAAGTAAAACTGGTAATACTTCATATCTAACACCACATTGTTATCGGTAAATTCAATTACCATCTCACGTTCAAATCTAATTAAATATTTAACTATCGCCTGGAATAAAACTGGCGATACTCCATTCTCGATCTTTTCAATCTAATTAAAGATTCATTAAAACTCCACTTAGTTTTAATCTTTAACTGGGTTAAAGAATCAGTGTCATTTAAAACACGGTTCATGATAAACCCAAAATCACATTCCATTAATTATCGGGTTAAAGAACAAGTGTTATTTAAAACACTGTTCACGTTTAACCCAAAAATCCATACCAATTCAATTCCAATTAAATATTATTTAATTGGTACACTTCATTAAATCTAAATAAAAAGATTTAATCTTTTTCTCAACTGGGTTTAAGAACAGTGTTAATGAAGACACCATTCACGACAAACCCAAATCACATTTGATATTAAATACAAGGCTCTGAATAGAAAATTTACCGGCTTATATTCAATATTAAATTCTATGACCAACAAATATCGTATGGAAATAACGATATTAATATATCTTTCAAATTCCCATAACAATATCTGTATCATCACGAAATCTAACATCGAAATATTCCGAAGACAATTTCGATTCAAATCCATTCCAATTCAATTATTGGAATTTCTGGTTACTTTTAAAACCATTTCAAATTCAATCTATTTATTTTAAAAAAATAAATAGAATTATAATTCTAGTTCAAAACTAGTTCATTTCGATAAAAATCTGTTTTTATCTTTTCAA
Source organism: Allium sativum (assembly GCA_030737875.1). Lineage (NCBI taxonomy): Eukaryota > Viridiplantae > Streptophyta > Magnoliopsida > Asparagales > Amaryllidaceae > Allium > Allium sativum. Next base: position 374,072,438 of record CM060909.1, on the reverse strand, counting down.
ATATGGAGTTTTTCATCCCAACTCTTCCCAAATCATTTCCTATGATTTTACACAAATAATTACTATTTTTAATAATTTTATCAAGGTCTGTACAGTCGATTTCCATCAACGGCCATCGAACTGCACTTACAACGACCTTTTCCAGATTTGATTTGGACATAATTCCAAATCCAACCGTTAGATTTCTAATTTCTAATATTCATTAGAAAGCTCTTTTCGATACGAACCCAACGGTTCCGGTTTTAGGAGAATCCGACGGCCGAATCTCCCGCAATATCCATTCGAAGTCAATGGTCGAAATTCACGAACTGTCGCAGCGCAGCGCGTTCTATTCAGGCCATTATATATATATATATATATATATATATATATACTTCGTCTATTTCCTTTTAAAACGTATTTTATAAATCATTTTTAAATTCGTTTTCGAAATGATTTCAACTTCATTTTCAAATTCAAATCAAATTTGAATTTTCCCTTACAAATTCGTTTTAAATTCATTTCAAATTGATTTCAATTCAAATCGATTTTCAGTTCAATTTCAATTCGTTTTCAATTCATTTCAAATTGATTTCAATTCCAATTTCGAATTCAATTCTATTCAATTTCAATTCGAATTCAATTCTATTCAATTTCAATTCGAATTCAATTCTGTACAATTTCAATTTGAATTCAATTCTATTCAATTTCAATTTGAATTCAATTCTATTCAATTTCAATTTGAATTCAGTTCTATTCAATTTCAATTTGAATTCAATTCTATTCAATATAATTCAAATTTCGATTATTTTCAATATAATTCAAATTTCGAAATCACTTTCAATATAATTCAAATTTCGAAATCACTTTCAATATACATTGAAAATTGAATAAAATCGATATAAATATCGTTCACGTCAAAAATGGCGTCAATCTAATCAACACGGCTTCATATATTTCTATTTTCAAATATTCTATTTCAAATATTTCTTTTTCAAATATTTCTATTTCAAAACTGGAATGAGACCCAATCAATTACCATATAATGTTAATTATATGGATTTTCTACAACACATGTATAAAATAACAACGATAAATAATCAACCATCATCCAGAGTGCGTGCTACACTATATAAGCATTAAATATAAATATTTAACGCTTATATCAGCCTATCAATCAATCGATCGACATACAACTAATTATTGGGATTAGTGTATGTCATATATCATCCCAATACCCGTGTGGGGTTTACAAACAATCAAACACAGATTTTATTTGTGCAGTTGGGCGATGTGTAAAATTTATCATCCCAATCAATATCAGTCAAATGTGTGTATATAAACAAATCGTCCGATTTGTTTATATTTATTTCATTTCATATACACGTTAAAAATTCTATTTTAACTATATAAATATTTTATTTCATTTCACATCATACAATCAACTACACATCAAAATCAAACAAACAAGCATACAAGCCGTCCATGTTCTGTGGACGACGGGTGTCGGATGCTACTAAACACCGTCTGCATCCTAGTATATATTTTAACTAGAAAATTAAATTAAAGGTGAGAAGTTCTCACCAACTAGCTAAACCGAATGCCACGACTCTTCAAATGTAGAAGTCTTCATCGTTCTCGCCTTTTGTCACTTTCTTTGCCCGCATTCACTACATATATAAAAATCACATTTTTATATTTTTTTCTATGTATATAAAAATCACATTTTTATACGGCTACCATATAGATAAAAATTCTATTTTTATCCTTATCACTATATAAAAATTATATTTTTATATATCTACATCTAATATAAAGATCGAATTTTTATTAGTTATATAATATAAAAATCATTCCTTTATAATCTCCACTATATAAAAATCATATTTTTAACTTTTCTATAATATAAAAAAATTATGATTTTTATTCTTTCTATAATATAAAAATCATATTTTTATTCTTTCCATGATATAAAATTATATTTTTAACCTCTACACTATATAAAAATTATATTTTTATAATCTACAACTATAAATAAAAATCGTTTCTTTATCTACTAAAAAAAATTTCAACTTCATCATCATGCCATATTAAAGATCATATCTTTCTTCTCTATTCGAATCTAAAAATTCAGTTTTTATTTCCAACGATACATATAAAAATTCAGTTTTTATCCTATACTAAAAAAAAACCTGATTTAAAACCCTACTTAAAACTAATTACTAAATAAGCTAAAATAAATAACTAAATAAGCTAAAATAAATAACTTACAGTTTAATTGAAAGAGGGGGGGGGGAACTGTCGTGGTCGGAGCAAGGGAGGGGTTACGGCGGAAGAAGAGGGTTTTGGGGGGTACGGGCTTCAGGGGGTCGCGGTTTTGGGGGTTTCGTGGATCGTGGAGAGAGGAGGAGGTGAAGCAGAAGGGGATGGGGCGCGCGGCTTTGGCTGGTCGGAGGGAGGTTGCGCGAGGTGGAGTTCGTCGTTGGCGGCTCCGAGGTTTTTTTTTCTTCGATCGATTTTTGAAACTGAGGAAAGAGAGAGGGTTGACAGAGTAAAGAGGAAAGGGAGATATTTAATTAATTTATTATTTTAATTTCCCAAAAAGCAACTTTTTCATTCGAACACCAAATCGAACCCACCGACTGTCGTCCCTAGCTAATTACCCACATTCTGAACACAATGAGATATTCCACGTAGGCCAATTCGATCGTTACGATCAGTTTTCATTTAAATCAAAATTTAAATCTTTATATTTTAAATTTAAACGCACATTTCAATTTACCAAAGTCACATACAGACTCTAAAAATTCCCGAAAATTTTTTCTTGCTTCGTATTGACGATACGGTCGTAACAAAACTAATTTCGCCAAATTCTGAGACCGTTTGAAAAATGGCCATTTTCCAATCGATTAAAATCAACTTAAACTGATCAAACGCGTTTTCCTTTGCCATGCTCACATATTGATTCGAAAAATTACGAAATTTGAAACCTAGCAATAATTTGACATCACGGATCCAACAAAAGTGGTATCATCGAAAACCGAGGTCGTTTGCAAAATTTCCATTTTTAAGGGCCAGAATTCCATAGCGACTATTCTGAATTTTCAAATGGATGTATCTTTTGATTCCCGCTATGAAATTTTGATTTTTCGGATTCGTTGGAAAGATATTATCAATTAGATTCTAATATTTTTGGTTTAGCTAAAATCCAGTTTATTTTGAATCCTGTACATTCAATTGAACTTTGAAATCGAATTATCGAACTACCGCGCCATTTTCAATTCCTTTTATATTTAAAATAAATATTTATATTCTAACGACGATCTATATAAATATATACATTCGAATTCTATTCAATATAAATTTTTCGTCGTAATTATTTGAAATAATCATTTTAAATATTCAAACTTCATTAAAATTGCCAAAATAAAAAATTTAAATTGGCTTGGATTTCCAAGTTATTACATAGGTCAACTCGAACTCGATTCCCCATTTTCTAATTTACTGAAGCTTTTGAATTGATTTCGATTTGCTGAAGTGAAAAAAAGGGATTCGTTTTTTTTTTTGAAGGATTTTTAACTGAGGAAGGCTTTTGATTTTATAAGGAGGATTCACGGTTTTGAGAGGCAAAAAGGGAGGCCACGTTTGTGTTTGCTCTTGTCGTTTTGAATTGAACAGCGAGGTCTCCTTGATGTTTTATTTCTGTTAAAAAAACAAGGAACAAGGGTGCTATTTATTTTATTTTAATTTGTTTTTGAACCGGTGTCCATAAAATAAAATACTCCATGATTCCGAACTCTTCTCTGAACCTAATAACAAGCATTTTTAGGGTTATTCCTATATCCTGGACCCATTGGAACAAGTTCCGATGTCTCATTTGATTGTCTTGAGAAGATATAAATTTAAATTGATATAAATTAATTTCAGAACCATTAATTTTCTCGATAATAAATTAATATTATTATCGTTTTATTCTAATAAAATTTTACTGATCATCTCTGAATCGTCTCGATCAGCATTGAATTTCGAATTCAATTATTTTTGTATCACGATAATTTAATATATTCAATATTAAATCGATATCGATTATTAAATCGATAAATCAACATAAAAATTCATTTATATTATCAACTCAATATTTAAATCCATTTTAAATATTTAAAATTAACTCGACAGAAATCTGGGTCATTACAATCTATTTCAAATAACAGATATAACAATCAACAATTCAAAAATAACAGCAATCCAACGTCCATTTTTCAGTTTAATACATTTATTTTATTATAAACGTAACCAACGAGGTAAGTTACCTCCCTTGGAATAATCGTTAGAAATAACGATTAGGTTTAAATTAAATTAAAAAACGTTTAATTTAATCAGTTCAGTCAACACATGTAATTATATTCAGCATCCATCAAACAACTAGCAACAATAGCACACAAATAATTAAACCCGACTTATATAAAATATAAGTGAGATAAAAACTGAGTGAGTTGAACTCACCTTGATTCGTTCAGCACTGAAACAGTTCGTTCTAATTAAATTAAACTGACATTTAATTTAAGTAAAAATTCCAATAGCTGTCAACTCTGTTCCAACCAGTTTCATCCGTTGTGCTCGTCGGTAGAGATTTGAAGTGAAGCGACCCGAACTTCCCAATGAAGGAAAGCCCGGATTAACTTTGAGAACACGACAAATCAGAACACAAATAGTAGAACATTTCATTGCTTATTACAACAATTTCATCAGAACACAAGAATATACAGAGTATGAATAAATATTACACATTTACTAAATATTAGAGATTTACAAGTTACAATGCAGCAGAAAATAATACAAAACACAACTAAAAAGAATATGCGGATACAGAGCTTTCCGAATATCATTCCAGCTGTAAACTAAGATCTTGTGAATATAAATCGGTAAACCAAAACTACAAGCAACCATGTGGAAAATAGGGGCACTTAGAGTTTAGGTTAAAACAATAAACTCCAGTTCAGTCATGTGACTGGTGTGAGAACAAAAACAGTTAATTAAAACTTTACTTTAAATCAGATATATCAAGGGACCACGCCGTATAACACAGAACGGGTTTCCTCCCAAGGATACCAGTGCATATAACAAAACAATGCAATGCTTTCTGGAAAAAAAATGAGGCTATTATAAGACCTAGATCCTATCACATAATGCAACGCAAGCCGGGGGATAGGGTTTTCCCTTATAATAGCCAAACACGCTTGGTACGTTAAAACAAATCATTTGATACTATTATAAGTGCATAGTGTTTAAAACAACTTCAAATATAGATGTATCAATCCTAGACGGCATGGGTACCATATATCATGTCGCCAATACTAGGATCTAGAATCAAAACTGCAAAATGTCGTATTGGAAGTTGGATTTCCATCTGTGAACCAAGGCAAGGGATCGTCCTTACCGCTTCGAGACACTCTAGCCCGAGCCTCAGGCAAGCGCGGAGACAAGCCTTGGATCGTCAGGGATGGCCCATCAAAGGGCAATGTGGATTAAAAAACCTTGAACAATATGCTTCCCCGCCCTATGGGGCGTAAATGAGCCAAATGACTCCATCGGCCCCGGATCGACCGATATAACCGAGGCGCCTCGCTTTCCAGCAAGTAATAATAAGCAACATCCACATGAGCAAAGTGCCAGGGCTTGTAAAACGCTGACACCCCTCTTAGCTAAAAGGAAATGCATGCCCTCCCTTATGTCCTCTCCCGTTTCTGGTTCACACCGGGGTGTGAGGCTCGCAAATTAACGCTATACACAAAGCTATGCCACAAAGGCCGTGCTTTGATCATCAACCACAAGACTCTACTTTTCAACAAAAGCCTTGATCATTTGCCACTCAAGCATGCCACACAGGCAATTCACTCCATGCTACTGATGTCTATCGATATACAACCTCTGATCATGTACGTCTTAGAGAAGGGTGAAGTAAGGGAATAAATTCCCCTCCACCAGGCAGATGTATATTTAATGGAGATCAATCAACATAGAGCAAAATCCAATGTCAGACACACAGTCCATTTACAAGTTCGTTCTGGGTCTGAACAAAACCAGAGGCACCTTATTCCTCCCCCATATGTCCAATACAGGGGAGAGGCCCTCGCATATCCGTCGATCTCCAATTATGTCTGGACGATCACCACTTATTACCTCGTCTTGGGTGTACAGCCCAATCAAGACATCGGTAATCATCCAAACGATGTGAAGACCTCCAGTCTTCAACCACTGCCTTCATCCTCAACATATCGTCGAATCAGTTATTCAGAATGGGATAAACTCGGTCTTTCTGAATAACTCGCGTATATAATAAACAAGTGTTATAAAAGCACAACATACGCCTCATTCCAATCCAGAATATTCCTTTATTCAAATATTCTTATACTTTGGGAAAGGTTCCCATTAATTTTATCAAAGATAAATTCTTCAAATTTATTCTTTAATCTTCCTTCAGATATCCATTCAAACCATTTTAAGGTTTTCCAAACTAGTTGGGATTAGCGAACCTTACCGAAGTTATCATTTGTTTAATTTCCTAATCCCTACCTATTCATCCCATGAAGCAAAACTGGTAAAACTTCATATTTAACACCACGGTGTTATCAGTAAAATTAATTACCATTTCACGTTCAAATCTAATTAAAGATTTAACTATCGCCTGGAGTAAAACTGGTGGTTCTCCATTCTCGATCATTTCTTGAATTTGATAATTTTAGTTATCAAATTCACCTTTCAATCTATTTAAAGATTCATTAAAACTCTGATTCAGTTTTAATTTCCAAAAATCATTACTTAATGATTATTTAAAGTTAAGAAATAAATCTTATCTTTAACTGGGTTAAAGAACTAATGTCATTTAAAACACCGTTCACGATAAACCCAAAGTCACATTCCATTAACAATGGAATCTTCACGAAAAACAGATCAATATATATAATCGATATGAATTTCCATATCCAACCGATACTATAAATGGAATAACGACAAAGCCTCTTAAATTCCATATATATTAACAGTCTTCCTCTACAGAAGTCCACTTCGATTATTACCAAATCGAATTCCATTCCATTCCAATTTAATATGTTAAATTGGAAAACATTACTTTGGAAAATTCCTGTTAAATCTTAATAAAAAGATTTATACATTCCAAATCACATTTCACTGTAAATCGGGTTAAAGAACGAATGTCGTTAAAAACACAGTTCACAATAAACCCAATTCACATTCCATTATTTATCGGGTTAAAGAACAAGTGTTATTTAAAACACCGTTCACGATAAACCCAAAAATCCCATTTGATATTAAATACAAGGCTCTGAATAGAAAATATATCGGCTTGTATTCAATATCAAATACTACAACCAACAAATATCATATTGGAAATAACGATATAAATATATTGTAATAACCCGGAAAATCTGGGCCAGTTTAAAATTTTTATTTTGGCAATTTTAGCGAATTTTGAATATTTAAAATGAATTATTTTAAATAATATCGACGAGAAATTTATTTTGAATTTAACTAGAACGTATATATTATATACGTCGTCGTTAGAATATATAATAATTATATATAATTATAAAAGGAATTGAAAATGGCGCGGTAGTTCGAAAATTCGATTTCTAATTTCAAATGAATATGCAGAATTCAATATAAGTCAGAATTGAACGAAACAAGAAATATTTGAATCTGTATAACTATATCTTTGTAACGAAGTTAACAAACTGAGATTTCATCTTAGAAATGATAAGATATGTCCAGTTTAAAATTAGAAATAGTCGCTGTGGAATTTATATATATTTATATATATAAGGCCCTTAAAAATAGCAATTTTGCAAACGACCTCGGATTTCGACGAAACCAGTTTTGTTGGGTTCATGATGTCAAGTTATTGCTAGGTTTCAAATTTCATAATTTTTCGAATCAATATGTGAGCGTGGCAAATGAAAACGTGTTTGACCAGTTTCAGTTGATTTTAATGGACTGGAAAATGGCCATTTTTCCAACAGTCTCAGAATTCGGCGAAACTAGTTTTGTTAGGACCGTATCGTTAATACGAAGCTAGAAAATATTTTTATTGAATTTTTAGAGTTAGTATGTGACCCTAGTAATTTGAAATGTACGTTTAAAATTCGATATAATGATTTAAATGTAAATTTAACGAAAACTGATCAAAATGTTCGAATCAACTTGCGATACATATCCCATTGAGTTCAGAATGGGGGTAAAACGCTATAGACGACAGGCGGTGGGCCTCGTTTAGAGGTCGTAAGTAAAAGTCAACTTTTTGCAGAATAAAATAATTAAATAGAAAAAAAAATCTCTTCCCCCTTTTACTCTGCCCCCCCCCCCCCCGTTCGAAAACTATTTCAGATAAAAAAAAAAGGAACAAAAAAAAAGAGAAAACCCGAATCCGTAATCGAACCCCCTACCCTCCGCCTCGTCGCCGATGGCGAACCACCAGCCGCCAACCCCCAATCGAAACCCCCACTACCCTCCGCCTGTCCCTCCGCCAACCGAGCTGCCTCCCCAGCCTCCATCGCGCACCGCCACCCTCGCCCCGTCGCCCCTCCCCTATCGCCTCCCTCTCGTTCCTCTGGCCAACGACCCCCCCCCCCCTTCAAACGATCGAACCCCACCTCCTAGGAAGCACCGCGCCACCCTGAAGCCACCATCGACGGCCGCCAACGAGCAAACCCCCCCCCCCCCCCCACGGTCGAACGGTGACGCCCCCCTCAGTTTTTTTTTCGCTGTAAGTATTTCTTAGTTTATTTGCTTTATTTATTTAATGGATTAGATTTGGAAAAAAAGGGGGGGAAAACAAAAATGAATTTACTTTAGAAAACAGAAATGAATTTGCTTTGAGGAAAAAAGGGAATTTGCTTTTTGAAAACAAAGTTTGCATTCTTTTTGAAAATAAAATTAGCGTTGTTTTAAAATGAAGTACGAGATAAAAATATGATTTTTATATATTGAACTTCGAAATAAAAATATGATTTTTATATATTGAACTTCGAAATAAAAATATGATTTTTATATATTGAACTTCGAAATAAAAATATGATTTTTATATATTGAACTTCGAAATAAAAATATGATTTTTATATATTGAACTTCGAAATAAAATATGATTTTTATATATTGAACTTCGAAATAAAAATATGATTTTTATATATTGAACTTCGAAATAAAAATTCGATTTTTATATATTGAATAGCGAAGTAAAATTCGATTTTTACATATGTAGTGAAAGCGGACAACGAAAGCGACAAAAGGCGAGTTGGCGAAGATTTCCTACATTAGAAGTGCCGTGGAGCTAGGATAGCTATATGTGAGAATTTCTCACTCTTCAATTTCGTTTTCTAGTTATATATATATATATATATATATATACTAGGATGCAGACGGTGCTTAGTAGCACCCGACACAATCGTCCACAGACCATGGACTTGTTTGTTTGGTTGCATAGATTAGATAGATGATTTGATTTGAAATTGAATTGTTTGGTGAAATTGAATTGTTTGGTGAGATGAATTGATATGATTGATGTGTGAATGGCGTGGGCCTTCACTAGACCGGGGGTAAGGCTAGGCCTCGTCCCGTTTCTAGTATCGTGCCGTTATGCCGCCGAAATTTTCTAAAATAATTTCGAAAAATAAAAATATCATTTTATTTAAAGAATGAACTGAATAGAAGTTCATATGTTGGAATAAAATGTTTTGTCGTTAAAAATATAATTTTTAACGTGAATGTGAATAAATAAATATTCATTTACAAACCAGACGGTTTGTTTATGTACACCTATTTGAAGGACGTTAATTGGGTCGATAAATTTTACACATCGCCCAACAGCACAAATAAAATCTGTGTTTGTTTGTTTGAAACCCCACACGGGTGTTGGGATGAAATTTGAAGTTCACTCATCCTGATTGATTAAATATGTCGATCGATGGATTGACAGGCTGTTATAAGCGTTAGATATCCATATTTGATGCTTATACAGTGTAGTGCACTTTGGTTGATGGTTGATTATTTTGCAATGCTATTATATGGGTGTAATGTATGAAAATCCATATAATTAACATTATATGGAAATTGATTGGGCCTCATTCCAGTTTTAAAATAGAAATATTTGAAATAGAAATATTCGAAATGGAATATTTGAAAATATCAATATATGAAGCCGTGTTGATTAGATTGACGCCACTTTGACATGAACGATATTTATATCGATTTTATTCATTTTATAATGAATATCGAAAGTGATTTCAAAATCTGATATTTTGAAAAGAATTGATTGTAAATGAATTCGAACTATTTCGAAATGAATTGAATTGAAAACGATTTCGAAATAAATTGAATTGAAAACGATTTCGAAATAAATTGAATTGAAAACGATTTCGAAATGAATTGAATTGAAAACGATTTCGAAATGAATTGAAAACGAATTCAAATTGAATTGAAAGCAAATTGAAATGAATTCAAATTGAATTGAAATTTGAATTGAATAGAAATGAATTTTAAAACGAATTTATAGAGAAGAATTCAATTTTGATTTGAATTGAAACGGAAGTTGAAATTGCTTTTGAAACGAATTTAAAACTATTTATATAATTCGTTTTAAATAGAAATCGACGAAATATATTATATATATATTATATATATAATATAATGGCCTGAATAGAATGCGCCGCGCCGCGGCAGTTCGTGAATTTCGACCATTTATTTCAAACGGACATTGCGGGAGATCCGACCGTCGGATTCTCCTAAAGCCGGAACCGTTGGGTTCGTATCGAAAAGAGCTTTCTAGCGAATGTTAGAAATTTGAAATCTAACAGTTGGATTTGGAATTATGTCCAAATCAAATTTGAAAAAGGTCGCTGTAAGTGCAGTTCGATGGCCATTGATGGAAATCGACTGTACGGGCCTTGATAAAATTATTAAAAATAGTAATAATTTGTGTAAAATCATAAGAAATGATTTGTGAAGATTTGGGATGAAAAACTTCATGTTTGAAAAGATAAAAATAGATTTCTATCGAAATGAACTAGTTTTGAACTAGAATTATAATTCTATTTATTTTTAAATGAATAAATTGAATTTGGAATGGTTTTGAAAATAACCAGAATTTCCAATGATTGCATTGGAGTGGATTTGAATCGAAATTGTCTTCGGAATATTTCGATGTTGGAATTCGTGATTATACAGGTGTTGTTATGGAAATTTGAAAGATATATATTTATATCGTTATTTCCAATACGACATTTGTTAGTCGTAGAATTCGATATTGAATATAAGCCGATATGTTTTCTATTCAGAGCCTTGTATTGAATATCGAATGTGATTTGGGTTTGTCGTGAATGGTGTCTTCACTAACACTGTTCTTGAACCCAGTTGAGAAATGATTAAATCTTTTTATTTAGATTTAATGAAGTGTACCAATTAAATAATATTTAATTGGAATTGAATTGATATTGATTTTTGGGTTTATCGTGAACAGTGTTTTAAATAACACTCGTTCTTTAACCCGATAATTAATGAATGTGACTTTGGGTTTATCGTGAACCGTGTTTTAAATGACACGGATTCTTTAACCCAGTAAAAGATTAAAACTAAGTGGAGTTTTAATGAATCTTTAATTAGATTGAAAAGATCGAGAATGGAGTATCACCAGTTTTACTCCAAGCGATAGTTAAATCTTTAATTAGATTTGAACGTGAAATGGTAATTGAATTTACCGATAACACCGTGGTGTTAGATATGAAGTATAACCAGTTTTACTTCATGGGATGAATAGGTTGGGATTGGGAAATAAAATAAATGATTACTTCGGTGTGGTTCGCTAATCCCGACTAGTTTGAATTGATATTCAAAGGAGATTAAAGAATAAATTTAAAGAATTTATCTTGGATAAAATTAATGGGAACTTTTCCCAAAGTATAGGAATATTTGAATAAAGGAATATTCTGAATTGGAATGAGGCGTATGTTGTGTTTGTGTAACACTTTTATAATATATACGCGAGTTATTCAGAAAGACCGGGTTTATCCCATTCTGAATAACTGATTCGACGTGGTGTCGAAGATGAAGACGGTGGTCGAAGACCAGAAGTATTCACGTCGTTTGGATAATTACTGATGATCTTGATTGGGCTGTACACCCAAGAAGATGGAAACAGTTGGTGATCGTCCAGACGTACTTGGAGATCGATGGATATGCGGGGTACTAGGTGCCAGCGGTTTCGTTCAGACCCAGAACGGACTTGTAAATGGACTGTGTGTCTGACATTGGATTTTAGTCTGTGTGATTGATCTCTATTAAATATATATCTGTTTGGCGGCGGAGAATTTATTCTCTTGCTTAACGCCCTTCTCCTAGACGTACGAGCTCAGGGGTTATATATTGATGGATATCAAACGCATGGAGTGAATTGCCTGTGTGGCATGCCTAAGTGGCAACTGATCGAGGCTTCTGTTGAAAAGCAAAGTATTGTGGTGATGATCAAAGCACGGCCTTTGTGGCGTAGCTTTGTGTAACGTTTGATTCGCGAGTTTCACACCCGGTATGAACCAAAAACGGGAGACGGACCTCAGGGAGGACTTGCGTTTCTTTCTAGCTAGAAGTGGCGTCAGTGGTTTTACACGCCCTGACGAGTTTGACTTATGTGGTTGTTGCTGTTGCGAGGCGCCTCGGATTGATCGGTCGTTCTCGAACCGATGGAGTCATTTAGTTGGCTCATTTTACGCCCCATAGGGCGGAGAGACGTATTGTTCAGGCACTATAATCCACATCGGTGGACCGGCCCTGACGATCCAAGGGGCAGTTGCGGCTGCTCCGGAGACATGGGCTAGATTGTCTCGAATCGGTTGAGGACTATCTTTTGCCTCGGTTCATAGATGGAAATCCAATTTCCAAATACGTGACATTTGCGGTTTTATTTGTAGAACCTAGTATGACGACATAGTGGCATGGGACGCTCATGTCGCCTATGATTGATACTTATGATTTGAAGTTGTTTTATACACTATGCACTTATTATAGTATCAAATGATTTGTTTTAAACGTATCAAGCATTCTTTGGCTGTTATAAGGTAAAAACCCTATCCCCCGGCTTGCGTTGCATTGTGTGATAGGACCTGGGTCTTATAACAGCTTCATTTTTCTTTATTTAGCATTGCGTTGTTGTTTTATGCACCGGTATTCTTGGGAGGAAACCCGTTCCGTGTTATACGGCGTGGTCCCTTGATTTACCTATCTTTAAAATAAAGATTAATAACTGTTTTAGTTCTCACACCAGTCACATGACTGACCTGGAGTTTATTGTTTTAACCTAAACTCTGGGTGCCCTTATTTTGACACGGGCAGCTAGTAGTTTTGGTTTTGCAGATTTATATTCACAGGATCCTGGTTTACAGCTGGAATGATATCCGGAAAGCTTTGTATCCGTATATCTACTTCTAGTTGTGTATTGTATTATTTTCCGCTGCTATGTATTTAAATGTAATTTAAATCTCTGATATTTCTGTGTAATATTTATTTATACTCTGTATATTCTTGTAATCTGATGCATTGTTGTAATATACAATGAAATGTTCTTCTGTATGCGTTCTGTTTTGTCTTGTTCTCAAACGATAGGGCGTTTCGAACGGTCTGGGTCGGTTTAGCGACTGGTTCGGACCGAGCGAAATTCCTGTTCGTCACAGTTGGTATCAGAGCTTTGGTTTACAAAGCTCAGAGAACAAGGCACATTAGAACCGTACGAAAGAATTCATCAGATATTGGATTAGTAATATCCAACGAGAATGACTCGTTAGAGATAGGATCAGTAGTATCCTAGAACGAGTGTGAAGAGTATATTTTTGAAAGTGAAAACAAATTTTTGTTTTGAAAATTTAAATCAATTATTCGTATTTGATTATCTATTTATATTGAGTTGGACAGTCCAGTATATAAAGATTTTGCGTATACGTCTGATCCACGTGTATTTGAAATTCTAATATACTGGATAGATATAGAATCACATTCTAGACACCCGGAGATGGTTCTGATGATTGATCGATCATTATCAGAATTTATGTTCGTGTTTTGAAGATGTAATATCTATATATCTCCTATTGACTGGTGTGAGAACCAAAATTAGATAGGACACATTGTTGTGAATTGGCATCAAAAATCTGATTTTTGTATATGTATCAAAATTATGAATTTGAAAACTCTAATCCACTAATTGATAGATGTTTGTGTTGTTTGTTTAGTTGTTTGATAATTTTGAACCATTATGCCTAATTTGATCGAATATTGAACTGTATTGAAAATTGGTCGCATTTGCTTGCATATACATATATATCATTGAACAGGTCATAGCAAGGAGGCTAGAGCAGAGAATAAAATTTGTTTGCCCGACAAATAGGTACATGTTTACTACATAATTTACTGTTTTGTTTGGATGATGATGATTTTATGAGCCTATTGGCTAGCCGCTTGGCTTTTTCTTTTTCTTTTTGAGATCTGAAGGACCGGGGAAGCTATTTGAAATTCCCCGATGCTCCCGGTGCAGGGGAGGTTATGGCGAAATTTTTCAAAAATTTAGGGTGTTAGCCAAATTTTTGAAATTTTGAAAATTCTCAGAAACTGAAAAGTTGGAGAATGGAAGCCAGATCGAACGTAGAGTTGAATTGTTAAACCACTTTCGACTTTGTTCCTTTTCGGGGACGAAAAGTTTTAAGTGGGGGAGATTGTAATAACCCGGAAAATCTGGGCCAGTTTAAAAATTTTATTTTGGCAATTTTAGCGAATTTTGAATATTTAAAATGAATTATTTTAAATAATATCGACAAGAAATTTATTTTGAATTTAATTAGAACGTATATATTATATACGTCGTCGTTAGAATATATAATAATTATATATAATTGTAAAAGGAATTGAAAATGGCGCGGTAGTTCGAAAATTCGATTTCTAATTTCAAATGAATATGCAGAATTCAATATAAGTCAGAATTGAACGAAACAAGAAATATTTGAATCTGTATAACTATATCTTTGTAACGAAGTTAACAAACTGAGATTTCATCTTAGAAATGATAAGATATGTCCAGTTTAAAATTAGAAATAGTCGCTGTGGAATTTATATATATTTATATATATAAGGCCCTTAAAAATAGCAATTTTGCAAACGACCTCGGATTTCGACGAAACCAGTTTTGTTGGGTCCGTGATGTCAAGTTATTGCTAGGTTTCAAATTTCATAATTTTTCGAATCAATATGTGAGCGTGGCAAAGGAAAACGCGTTTGACCAGTTTCAGTTGATTTTAATCGACTGGAAAATGGCCATTTTTCCAACAGTCTCAGAATTCGGCGAAACTAGTTTTGTTAGGACCGTATCGTTAATACGAAGCTAGAAAATATTTTTATTGAATTTTTAGAGTTAGTATGTGACCCTAGTAATTTGAAATGTACGTTTAAAATTCGATATAATGATTTAAATGTAAATTTAACGAAAACTGATCAAAACGTTCGAATCAACTTGCGATACATATCCCATTGAGTTCGGAATGGGGGTAAAACGCTATAGACGACAGGCGGTGGGCCTCGTTTAGAGGTCGTAAGTAAAAGTCAACTTTTTGCAGAATAAAATAATTAAATAGAAAAAAAAATCTCTTCCCCCTTTTACTCTGCCCCCCCCCCCCCGTTCGAAAACTATTTCAGATAAAAAAAAAGGAAAAAAAAAGAGAAAACCCGAATCCCTAATCGAACCCCCTACCCTCCGCCTCGTCGCCGATGGCGAACCACCAGCCGCCAACCCCCAATCGAAACCCCCACTACCCTCCGCCTGTCCCTCCGCCAACCGAGCTGCCTCCCCAGCCTCCATCGCGCACCGCCACCCTCGCCTCGTCGCCCCTCCCCTATCGCCTCCCTCTCGTTCCTCTGGCTAACGACCCCCCCCCCCCTTCAAACGATCGAACCCCACCTCCTAGGAAGCACCGCGCCACCCTGAAGCCACCATCGACGGCCGCCAACGAGCAAACCCCCCCCCCCCCCCCCCCACGGTCGAACGGTGACGCCCCCCTCAGTTTTTTTTTTCGCTGTAAGTATTTCTTAGTTTATTTGCTTTATTTATTTAATGGATTAGATTTGGAAAAAAAAGGGGGGGGGAAAACAAAAATGAATTTACTTTAGAAAACAAAAATGAATTTGCTTTGAGGAAAAAAGGGAATTAGCTTTTTGAAAACAAAGTTTGCATTCTTTTTGAAAATAAAATTAGCGTTGTTTTAAAATGAAGTACGAGATAAAAATATGATTTTTATATATTGAACTTCGAAATAAAAATATGATTTTTATATATTGAACTTCGAAATAAAAATATGATTTTTATATATTGAACTTCGAATTAAAAATATGATTTTTATATATTGAACTTCGAAATAAAAATATGATTTTTATATATTGAACTTCGAAATAAAAATATGATTTTTATATATTGAACTTCGAAATAAAAATATGATTTTTATATATTGAACTTCGAAATAAAATATGATTTTTATATATTGAACTTCGAAATAAAAATATGATTTTTATATATTGAACTTCGAAATAAAAATTCGATTTTTATATATTGAATAGCGAAGTAAAATTCGATTTTTACATATGTAGTGAAAGCGGACAACGAAAGCGACAAAAGGCGAGTTGGCGAAGATTTCCTGCATTAGAAGTGCCGTGGAGCTAGGATAGCTATATGTGAGAATTTCTCACTCTTCAATTTCGTTTTCTAGTTATATATATATATATACTAGGATGCAGACGGTGCTTAGTAGCACCCGACACAATCGTCCACAGACCATGGACTTGTTTGTTTGGTTGCATAGATTAGATAGATGATTTGATTTGAAATTGAATTGTTTGGTGAAATTGAATTGTTTGGTGAGATGAATTGATATGATTGATGTGTGAATGGCGTGGGCCTTCACTAGACCGGGGGTAAGGCTAGGCCTCGTCCCGTTTCTAGTATCGTGCCGTTATGCCGCCGAAATTTTCTAAAATAATTTCAAAAAATAAAAATATCATTTTATTTAAAGAATGAACTGAATAGAAATTCATATGTTGGAATAAAATGTTTTGTCGTTAAAAATATAATTTTTAACGTGATTGTGAATAAATAAATATTCATTTACAAACCAGACGGTTTGTTTATGTACACCTATTTGAAGGACGTTAATTGGGTCGATAAATTTTACACATCGCCCAACTACACAAATAAAATCTGTGTTTGTTTGTTTGAAACCCCACACGGGTGTTGGGATGAAATTTGAAGTTCACTCATCCTGATTGATTAAATATGTCGATCGATGGATTGACAGGCTGTTATAAGCGTTAGATATCCATATTTGATGCTTATACAGTGTAGTGCACTTTGGTTGATGGTTGATTATTTTGCAATGCTATTATATGGGTGTAATGTATGAAAATCCATATAATTAACATTATATGGAAATTGATTGGGCCTCATTCCAGTTTTAAAATAGAAATATTTGAAATAGAAATATTCGAAATGGAATATTTGAAAATATCAATATATGAAGCCGTGTTGATTAGATTGACGCCACTTTGACATGAACGATATTTATATCGATTTTATTCATTTTATAATGAATATCGAAAGTGATTTCAAAATCTGATATTTTGAAAAGAATTGATTGTAAATGAATTCGAACTATTTCGAAATGAATTGAATTGAAAACGATTTCGAAATTAATTGAATTGAAAACGATTTCGAAATAAATTGAATTGAAAACGATTTCGAAATGAATTGAATTGAAAACGATTTCGAAATGAATTGAAAACGAATTCAAATTGAATTGAAAGCAAATTGAAATGAATTCAAATTGAATTGAAATTTGAATTGAATAGAAATGAATTTTAAAACGAATTTACAGAGAAGAATTCAATTTTGATTTGAATTGAAACGGAAGTTGAAATTGCTTTTGAAACGAATTTAAAACTATTTATATAATTCGTTTTAAATAGAAATCGACGAAATATATTATATATATATTATATATATAATATAATGGCCTGAATAGAACGCGCCGCGCCGCGGCAGTTCGTGAATTTCGACCATTTATTTCAAACGGACATTGCGGGAGATCCGACCGTCGGATTCTCCTAAAATCGGAACCGTTGGGTTCGTATCGAAAAGAGCTTTCTAGCGAATGTTAGAAATTTGAAATCTAACGGTTGGATTTGGAATTATGTCCAAATCAAATTTGAAAAAGGTCGCTGTAAGTGCAGTTCGATGGCCATTGATGGAAATCGACTGTACGGGCCTTGATAAAATTATTAAAAATAGTAATAATTTGTGTAAAATCATAAGAAATGATTTGTGAAGATTTGGGATGAAAAACTTCATGTTTGAAAAGATAAAAATAGATTTTTATCGAAATGAACTAGTTTTGAACTAGAATTATAATTCTATTTATTTTTAAATGAATAAATTGAATTTGGAATGGTTTTGAAAATAACCAGAATTTCCAATGATTGCATTGGAGTGAATTTGAATCGAAATTGTCTTCGGAATATTTCGATGTTGGAATTCGTGATTATACAGGTGTTGTTATGGAAATTTGAAAGATATATATTTATATCGTTATTTCCAATACGACATTTGTTAGTCGTAGAATTCGATATTGAATATAAGCCGATATGTTTTCTATTCAGAGCCTTGTATTGAATATCGAATGTGATTTGGGTTTGTCGTGAATGGTGTCTTCACTAGCACTGTTCTTGAACCCAGTTGAGAAATGATTAAATCTTTTTATTTATATTTAATGAAGTGTACCAATTAAATAATATTTACTTGGAATTGAATTGATATTGATTTTTGGGTTTATCGTGAACAGTGTTTTAAATAACACTCGTTCTTTAACCCGATAATTAATGAATGTGACTTTGGGTTTATCGTGAACCGTGTTTTAAATGACACGGATTCTTTAACCCAGTAAAAGATTAAAACTAAGTGGAGTTTTAATGAATCTTTAATTAGATTGAAAAGATCGATAATGGAGTATCACCAGTTTTACTCCAAGCGATAGTTAAATCTTTAATTAGATTTGAACGTGAAATGGTAATTGAATTTACCGATAACACCGTGGTGTTAGATATGAAGTATAACCAGTTTTACTTCATGGGATGAATAGGTTGGGATTGGGAAATAAAATAAATGATTACTTCGGTGTGGTTCGCTAATCCCGACTAGTTTGAATTGATATTCAAAGGAGATTAAAGAATAAATTTAAAGAATTTATCTTGGATAAAATTAATGGGAACTTTTCCCAAAGTATAGGAATATTTGAATAAAGGAATATTCTGAATTGGAATGAGGCGTATGTTGTGTTTGTGTAACACTTTTATAATATATACGCGAGTTATTCAGAAAGACCGGGTTTATCCCATTCTGAATAACTGATTCGACGTGGTGTCGAAGATGAAGACGGTGGTCGAAGACCAGAAGTCTTCACGTCGTTTGGATAATTACTGATGATCTTGATTGGGCTGTACACCCAAGAAGATGGAAACAGTTGGTGATCGTCCAGACGTACTTGGAGATCGATGGATATGCGGGGTACTAGGTGCCTCCGGTTTCGTTCAGACCCAGAACGGACTTGTAAATGGACTGTGTGTCTGACATTGGATTTTAGTCTGTGTGATTGATCTCTATTAAATATATATCTGTTTGGCGGCGGAGAATTTATTCTCTTGCTTAACGCCCTTCTCTGAGACGTACGAGCTCAGGGGTTATATATTGATGGATATCAAACGCATGGAGTGAATTGCCTGTGTGGCATGCCTAAGTGGCAACTGATCGAGGCTTCTGTTGAAAAGCAAAGTCTTGTGGTGATGATCAAAGCACGGCCTTTGTGGCGTAGCTTTGTGTAACGTTTGATTCGCGAGTTTCACACCCGGTATGAACCAAAAACGGGAGACGGACCTCAGGGAGGACTTGCGTTTCTTTCTAGCTAGAAGTGGCGTCAGTGGTTTTACACGCCCTGACGAATTTGACTTATGTGGTTGTTGCTGTTGCGAGGCGCCTCGGATTGATCGGTCGTTCTCGAACCGATGGAGTCATTTAGTTGGCTCATTTTACGCCCCATAGGGCGGAGAGACGTATTGTTCAGGCACTATAATCCACATCGGTGGACCGGCCCTGACGATCCAAGGGGCAGTTGCGGCTGCTCCGGAGACATGGGCTAGATTGTCTCGAATCGGTTGAGGACTATCTTTTGCCTCGGTTCATAGATGGAAATCCAATTTCCAAATACGTGACATTTGCGGTTTTATTTGTAGAACCTAGTATGACGACATAGTGGCATGGGACGCTCATGTCGCCTATGATTGATACTTATGATTTGAAGTTGTTTTATACACTATGCACTTATTATAGTATCAAATGATTTGTTTTAAACGTATCAAGCATTCTTTGGCTGTTATAAGGTAAAAACCTTATCCCCCGGCTTGCGTTGCATTGTGTGATAGGACCTGGGTCTTATAACAGCTTCATTTTTCTTTATTTAGCATTGCGCTGTTGTTTTATGCACCGGTATTCTTGGGAGGAAACCCGTTCCGTGTTATACGGCGTGGTCCCTTGATTTACCTATCTTTAAAATAAAGATTAATAACTGTTTTAGTTCTCACACCAGTCACATGACTGACCTGGAGTTTATTGTTTTAACCTAAACTCTGGGTGCCCTTATTTTGACACGGGCAGCTAGTAGTTTTGGTTTTGCAGATTTATATTCACAGGATCCTGGTTTACAGCTGGAATGATATCCGGAAAGCTTTGTATCCGTATATCTACTTCTAGTTGTGTATTGTATTATTTTCCGCTGCTATGTATTTAAATGTAATTTAAATCTCTGATATTTCTGTGTAATATTTATTTATACTCTGTATATTCTTGTAATCTGATGCATTGTTGTAATATACAATGAAATGTTCTTCTGTATGCGTTCTGTTTTGTCTTGTTCTCAAACGATAGGGCGTTTCGAACGGTCTGGGTCGGTTTAGCGACTGGTTCGGACCGAGCGAAATTCCTGTTCGTCACATATATCTTTCAAATTTTCATAACAATATCTGTACAAACACAAAATCCAACATCGAAATATTCCGAAGACAATTTCGATTCAAATCCATTCTAATTCATATGTTGGAAATTCTGGTTATTTTTAAAACCATTTCAAATCCAATTTATTTATTTTAAAAATAATTGGATTATAATTCTAGTTCAAAACTAGTTCATTTCGATAAAAATCTATTTTTATCTTTTCAAATATGGAATTTTTCATCCTAATTCTTTCCAAATCTTTTAATATGATTTTACATAAATTATCGATATTTTTAATAATTTTATCATGGCCCTTACAGTCGATTTCCATAAACGGCCATCGAACTGCACTTACAGCGACCTTTTCCAAATTTGATTTGGACATAATTCCAAATCCAACCGTTAGTTTTCTAATTTCTAATATTCGTTAGAAAGCTCTTTTCGATACGAACCGAACGGTTCCGGTTTTAGGAGAATCCGACGGTCGGATCTCCCGTAATATCCATTCGAAGTCAATGGTCGAAATTCGGGAACTGCCGCTGCGCGGCGTGTTCTATTCATGCCATTATATTATATATAATATATATGATATATATTTCGTCAATTTCCATTTAAAACGTATTTTATAAATTGTTTTAAATTCGGTTTCAAAACAGTTTCAACTTCATATTCAATGTCAAATCGAAATTAAATATTCCATATCATTAATATATAAATGATAATATTTTCAAAACATTAGATTTTGAAATCAATTCCTTTTCGATATTCATTATAAAAATGAATAAAATCGATATAAATATTGTTCACGACAAAATGGCGTTAATCTAATCAACACGGCTTTATATATTTAAATATATTCGTGTCCGTCCCAAATCGGACATCAAAATTAGATTTTGATCTTTTACATAATATTATTTTAAAATATTCATTATTTTAAAATAATCACTATTTTAAAATATTCATTTTTTCTGAACTGGAATCAGACATAGTCAATTACCATATAATGTTATTTATATGGATTTCATACAATACATGTATACAACAACAATGATAAACAATCAACCATCATCCTAAATGCATTCTACACTGCATAAGCGTTAAATATAAATATTCAACGCTTACACAGCTTGTCAATCAATCGATCGACATACAGCTAATTATTGGGATTAGTGTATGTCATATATCATCCCAATACCCGTGTGGGGTTTTCAAACAACAAACAAAGATTTATTTGTGCAGTTGGGCGATGTGCAAAATTTATCGTCCCAATCAATATCAGACAAATGTGTGTACATAAACAAATCGTCCGATTTGTTTATAAATATTTATTCATATACACGTTAAAATTTATATTTTTAACTATAATTTTTTTTATTCCATTCTACATCACACAATCAATTTTCACATCACAATCAAACAAACAAACAAGTCTTTCATGGTCTGTGGACGACAGGTGTCAGGTGCTGCTAATGTAACGACCCGCATTCTACGCATGTAGGATCGTAGAATATTTATTTCATTTTCATATGAAGTCGTATAGTCATGTAACATTGGGGAACGACTATTGGGGTCATTTCCCATGTTCATGATTTTTGCCGATTTTTAAATGACCATTTTGCCCCCAGTTGATCTTGTTTCGTCCATAACTTTTGATTGGTAAGGAGTTTTGACTTGAAACCACATCCATTGGATTTGTTTGATGGTTTACCTTTCCGTAGAGTGGTCATAGTAGCCAAACGGACTTACCGTTTGGGAGATATGGCTGAATTAAGGTTTAGAGGGTTAAAAACAGTTAATTGGGCTTAACCGGGTGATTAACAGCTAGACCCATTGGGGAATTTCGGGATTAGAGGTATTTAAGGGCTGCTACAGTTAGGATTTCGGTTTTTCACTCATTTTCCAGCCGCCACAAACTCTCTCTTCAACCTAACAATGGCCTCCAACATCTAAAAACACCTCTAATCACTTCTTAATCAAGTTTTAGCTTAAACTACATCAAATCAAGGAGAAATAGCACCATTTCAGGGTTAGAGCTGCTGTTAGACATCAGTATTCGTGCCAAACAGAGATTCATTTCAGATCTGAGTTTTATTTGTGGCAAAGGTGAGTGATTAGCATTGTTTTGTCACTAATTACAGTTAATTAGGGTGATTACTGGGAATTAACGAAATTATTCATGTTAAAATTCTAGAAAAATATTTATAAATTCTTAAACACCGTTTTAGACCTCTGTTAGAAGTTTGGGTTGATTTGGTTAAGTTTTACTAATCTTATCATTAGTTGTTGTTAAACATGTTTGAGGGAAAATATGAGGTTTTGGCTATGTTTGATCCGTTTTAACCTATCAAATTGTTGTTTTGGTGTTTGTGAATGATTATACATGTTGCTATGACTATTTGGAATGTTTTATGATTGTTTAGAAAAGTTAGATTGGTCGAAAACGCCGTCGTATGGCGTAAATAGCTCGCTGGAAGAGTTGCAGGAATTTGGACTGGATCGGATCGCCCCCCACACCCCGATCGTGGGGAATGACCACGAACCGCACACAGCGATCGTGAGGAAGGAACACGATCCACACACTTGTACCGCGAGGAAGGAGCACGATCCACACACAGCGATCGTGAGGAAGGAGCACGATCCGCACACTTGGACCGCGAGGAAGGAGCACGATCCGCACACAGCGACCATGGGGGGAGAGCACGATCCATGAACCTAGACCGTGAGGAAGGAGTACGATCCGCACACCGCGACCGCAAGGAAGATTACGAATCCGCACACCGCGACCGTGAGGAAGACAAGGAGCTTGGATATGAGAAGAATAAAACCCGAGATGCAAAGGTAGTCCAAATAGAAGTTAGAGCTCAGGATCCAGATGGGAACCAATGAGTTCACTTCATGATTGGGCTTTGCTGCGAGACGTGTGCAAAGGGGTTGTCGGTATTCATAACTTTGGTTCACCACTGAGAGACGGATAGTGGGCTTGTAGTGATAGTTGTACGGAATTGGATTCCGTCATGGCCCACCGGATTAGGTGAGCAAAGTAGTGGATATCGTATGCTTTACGCACTGAGTGAGAGATGTGAGGATGATTGCTATGCTTGATTGTTTGACATGCACACCCCCACCCCCATGTTCTTTACACCATATGTTAGTGGCACCTTAGAGTATTGTACAATATGTATTGCTAACTCTTTTGTTGTAGGTCCAGGTTCAGGTATGGTTTATTATACCTGTTTTGTTCTGTTTAGTTGCTTATCGCTCATACCAGACTTTTTGTCTGACCCAGAGAATTATGTCTCTTCTTATTACTCTGGGTGCTCATACGAGCAGACTAGAGACAGGTTAGCTAGTGATGCACGAGTAGCTGTACCAGAGACGAGCAGGAGGCTTCCACGTATGATATATATAGATATTCTCCCTGTGTTGTTGAAGATCACTGCTTGGGCATTAGTAGTGTATCTTCTACTTTTTCTTTGGAGACAATTTTAAAGTTGTAATAAGGATAATGTTGGATCATAAGCTGTATTTGGATTTCTGCTGCTACGACGGTTTAGTTATCAGCTTATGCACTGTCTCGCCTGTTTTATGTCAAGTATGTTATTATTATATTTTGTTCCATGCGTTGTGAGACATTCGACAGGTTCTGTGTTAGTTCATTCATCTTCTTTCCTTTCTTTGGCGACCGTTCCGCGTTAGTCGGGCATGTGTACAACGCATTTTCGGAGGAAATGCCGGCTGGTGCGGGGCGGGCCGTCACAGCTAAGCACCATCTGCATCTTAGTATATATTTTAACTAGAAATAAAATAAAAGTGAGAAGTTATCGCCTTTGGGTTCCACTCCGTCGTGCTTTGAATGTCGATCTATGTAGTATACCTACGTTAAAAATTATATTTTTAACCAATCAATAATTATTTCTTTGTATGATTATTTTATAAATAACATACATAGGCTAAAAATTATATTTTTATCTTTCTAAAAATAATTTCATATTTTTATGACCACGCTACATAGTTAAAAATCACATTTTTCTATCGCTAATGAATATATAAAAATTACATCTTTATTTCGCTACCTATATAAAAATCACATTTTTGTTTTCTTTATTATATAAAAATCATATTTTTATTGTCTCTATAATATAAAAATCATATTTTTATTGTCTCTATAATATAAAAATCATATTTTTATTACGCTACTTCGAATATAAAAATTATATTTTTATATTCGCTACTTCATTATAAAAATCGAATTTTTATATAACTAAAAATCAAATTTTATCTAACTAAAGATCGTATCTTTATTCTTGCCATTCACATATAAAAAAAATAAAATCTTTCTTTTCTTTCATCAATAAAAATATAATCTATTTATCACAAAAAAATCTAATCCTTCCTAGATATACAAGAGAAAAAAACCCAATCTTTTATCTCTATGTATATAAAAAGAAAACTGATCTTTATATTTATAAATAAATAAATAAGAATAAAACTTACAGTGGTGTTGGGGCTTGAATGGGCTGAGGGAAGAGGGGAGAGAGGGGATCGGAGTCGAGGAGGGGGAGGTTGGCGACTGGACGGCAGCGCACGGAGGTCGAAGTGGTGCAGGGGAGGGGGCTAGCGGCGGTCTACGGTTTTGGGGGTAAGGGCGTTACGGGTCTCGATAGAAGAGGAGGAGAGAGGAGAGCGAGCGTCAGGGGAGGGGGTCTTGCTGGAGGCGGTGCCAGAGGTGGCTGCGGCGGTGATCGCCAGGGGCGGCTGACGATGGGGCACGGCTCCTCCCCTCATTTTTTTATAAAAATCGATTTGTGTAAAGAGAATAGAGAGGAGGGAATTATATATATATATATATATAATATTTTTAACTTTCAAAAAGCAACTTTTTATTTCGAACTCGAAATTGAACCCACCGACTATCGTCCATAACTAATTACCCCCATTCTGAACACAATGGGATATGTTTCATAAGCCAATTCAACTGTTTCGATCAGTTTCCGTCAAAATCAAAATATAAATCTATATATTGAATATGAACGCACATTTCAATTTATCGAGGCCACATACGAACTCTAAAAATTCCAGAAAAATAAATCTGGCTATGTTTTGATGATTCGGTCCTAACAAAACTGATTTCGTCAAATTTGGAGACCGTTTGAAAAATGACTATTTTCTGGTCGATCCAAACTAACTAAAACTGTCAAAACACGTTTAATTTCGCCACGCTCACATATTGATTCCAAAAATTATGAAAATTGGAATCTAGCAATAACTTGACATCCCGGATCCAACAAAAGAGGTTTCATCGAAAACGGAGGTCGTTTGCAAAATGGCTATTTTTACGGGCTATATTTCCATAGCGACTATTTTGAATTTTCAATTGGACATAACTTTTTATTCCCGCTTTGAAATTTCAATTTTTCGGATTCGTTGGTAAGATATTTTCAAATAGATTCTAATATTTTTGGTTTTGCTAAAATCCGATTTATTTTGAATCCTGTACTTTCATTTGAAATTTGAAATCGAATTTTCAAACTACCGCGCCATTTTCAATTCCTTTTATAATTAAAATAAATATTTATATTCTAACGTCGATTCAAATAAATATATATGTTCTAATTCTGTTCAAAATAATTTCTCGTCGTTATTATTTAAAATAAACCATTTTAAATATTCAAAATTCATTAAAATTGCCAAAATAAAATTTTTAAATTGGTTCTGATTTTCCGGGTTGTTACATGACGCCACTTGTTTTGTCCAACACCATCGCTGTATGACACGATTATAAATTAATTTGGAATTCATTATCGAATTAATGTTATTAAAACTTAAGTAAATATTTTGTTTACTAAATCCCGTATTATGTTAATTTCAAACTTCATCAGGCATACGTAGTATAAACTAGGCACATTTGTTTTTATCCTTCACAGGTTACACGTATGTATATTACAACTGTAGTACTTTAAAATCTTGTTTAGGCTCAACTGAAACATGGTTTAGGAAAAAATTCAACTTTGGTTCGCATATAAAATATGCTACGTTATAAAATTATTTATAAATAAAAATGGGCATATTATAACATACAGGAGGGCCACATTAGCATTAGGCGAAAAGTACTACAGTTAGACTCAGGCACAATATACTAAGGTTAGGCACAACTAAGGCATAATATAAACTACTGATTAGGGGTTATTAAGTAGAATTAGGCATTAAAAATCTCAGATTTGGCATACTCTAATTCAGTATATACGTTCCACGAATTCAACTGGGTTGGCACACCATATCTAATCAGTAACGGTTATATACTTTATTATATACTTGAATTAAAAATACTTAAATCGTGATTATGCACGTTATATTACTTTAGTCGTGATTAAGTACTCTAATTAGGCACTGCGTATTTTAGTACTATTCATCACCTCTTTTGTTTTCTGCTCTGTTTCCTTTCTTCATTCAGGCCACACTTCCTCCGTGTATTGTTTTCTTCACCAGGCTGCTTTAAACTTCCACCTCATCTTCCCAACGTGGACCACCCCTGGTTAGAACACCACCCGAGCTTCACCATTAAAGTGCGTCCACGCTGTCACCATGCTACTACAGCAAATGTCCGCCTCCATATGCACTAAGTGTCTCCACCGATGCTCACCTAAACTTCCACAAAAGAAAGGACACACCGCCACCTTACTGCTCTTCTCCTATTCGCTCCAACACTACTTCCAGCATTCCAAACATCTAGCCACTTCCTTTATTCTCCATCTCGTCTTTGTCAACAACCCAGAACGCCACCCAATCTCCCGAACAAGATCGCGTCGGCCTGCTTCCATCCGCCATTAACAGAAATCCGCCGACATGTTTTTATCACCGTACCCATGAAAAGCTTCACACAACTTCGTTTTAAATCCCAGGAATCTGATACTAGCGTGTAAAACACGACTAAAACTTAAATCTCTAGATTTTATGAATCTCCTTTACTGCTGCTAAATATACCGTGACCAAGACTAGGACGTTCTGCTCTAATCTGCTGCGAGGCTGAAGAGAAGGCGCCCGCGATCTCCAGTTCGCGTATACTGATTTAATTATTACCTTTGTGTGGATTGTTTTTATTTGTTTCCAATGGGAGTATGTTAATGGTTTGTTCTCTGAAGCAAAGAATGGGAGGCTATCACCGTATATATACACACGGGAAGAAGAGATAAACACAACGTTACATCAGTACGTTCCAAAGCCATGTGGTTATATCGATCTAGGATTATAGAATGTCTTACTGGGGAAGGAAAAACCTGTGCTATTGTTCTCGGGTTTCAGTTTAGAATGGGGTAGGTTTTAATATAGTAGTAAATTCATTTCTGTTTTCATTTCAATACTTAATACAATATAAAATAACTGGTTTCTCATCCTCTATTCTAATTTTTTTTGGATTGGAGAAGGCCTAGAAAGGCGAGTAGTGGTTGTACCGATTAAGCCGTGCAAAGGAGATGCTGGCGAAATTTTTCGAAAAATTTAAAGAGTTAGAAAATTTTCAAGAAATTTTTTGATAATTTAAAAGTGAGTTGTTAATTATAATTGAAATAAAGAAAACCAAAATTGGTTAATAAAATTTCAAGTGGAATGATGAAGTTGATAAATGTATTTAAAATCAATAGGAATGAGTGTGGATATGCAGAAGAGCATATGGACTGAAGACGAGAAAGTGATGATGGATTGTCCAAAAATGGTGGACAGATCATTTGGAAAGAATTATGAATGGTCGAGTATTGGTATGAGAATTCGAAAATCGGGTAAGAACTGCATTATGAAGATATGGAATATAAGATTTCAACTAAGTAGGTTATGAGGAGTTAGAATTATAGCATTTTTATTGCTTAGCAATTTCGAGGACGAAATTATTTTAAGGGGGAAGGAATGTAACGACCCGGATTTTTAGCCGTTTAATTTTGAACATTTAAATTATTTACAATGTTGTGTTTGAAATATAAATGGATATTTATTCATTAAAACGAAGTTTTAATTATAATTTATAATACAATTTAAATAGTTTATTTTATTATATTTCTGGAATCATAGTGCATTGCTCGATATAACGGTATATATATATTTTTTCTAGCAGCTCATCTGTGAATGAGATTTTACGTTACAGGGTACACAAAACAAATATCATATATACTCGTACATGATATCTACGTATATACACTATATACTAAACCAACGCAGACATACGTACATAAACTATCTACCACATCCTTTCAAATAAATTAAAATTTTGTTGTTATCCTAATCCCTTCTTTCACATCGTACATGCCTAAGAGTTCAGCAGCGTGAGTGTTTTTGGTTGATAGAACATAACCTGACTGATATAAACACTCTTGGACAGCGATAGGTTAAATTGAACAAGTCCACAGCACATGGAAATCTTGTAGTTTGAATGAACCATGCACAGTCCATTATTTTATTTTGAAATCCTGCAAGTTTATGCAATCATTGACAATTGAAAACCATAAGCAAGTGAAAATACTATAGGAAGAAAAGGAAAGATGCACACGCCTTCAGTGTAAACATTAAATAACTTCACATGCCATGGAGAAAAACAGTGCCTTATGTACACAGCTAAGTTTGAAAACAACTCACCCCTACGCAGTACTTGATGAAAACGACCTACCCATTTTCTTCTATTTATATTCGCATATCACTCCTGCTTTACTACCAGTAAAATCCCTAGTCTTCTATCCCCAAATTCTCGTTCTCTTCAAATTTGAAACGCTGTCCTTCAGCAAATCCTCAGGAAATCATAGGAAACTAAATCCATTGTTTACAAAACCAAATCAAAACAAATATCCTATGAAATCAAAACTTGTGTCTCTGAAATCGCGAGGCTCAGAAAATCGAAATCATAAACTCATCGTTGTATTCCTGTATCACTTGCGATCATCGTTGGGTGCTGGAAGTTTTTTAGTCGAGCTACGGCTTGCGCGACTCACTGTAGAAGTGTCGGAGTTTCTTCCTATGGCAGGGACGGGATGGACATTGCAAGAGGGTCAGGCCAGTGGGAGTTTGGCAGTGGTTCTGGGTGTCACAGTAGTGGATCTCTTGGGTTGGACAGAAACGGTTAATCGCTGATTACAGGTGTTTTAACGAAGGATGTGAGAAACTAATCAGGCTGCTTATTTTAATTCATACATAATCAAATTGGTAATTAGTTTCCTAATTAATTGAGTAAGAGGCTTAACTGTGATATATCAGGAATGCGATTAACTAGAGGGAGTCTTTGATATTTGTGGTTTGGTAATCAAGTAAATATATGGATGATGGTGAGAGGAATGGGCACGCTGGGTTGGAAGCGTAATGGATATTGGGGTAAGAAGGAAGAATGGATGGCATGGAATTTTGGCAATAGCGGAAAGTAGGTTTGAGCAAACCATACGGTGGGAAAGAAAGGTGATTGGTGTTTTCCCCAAAATTGGGCAAAACACCAAAAAAATGTGAAGGAATGTCTCACAAAAATGAAAAGTGGGGCCTTACAACGATTGAAATGCAGGTAAAAGACACCAAGTTTTATAGTGGTTCAACCCAATAAGGGTTTACATCCACTTTCATAAGAGATTCCATTATTTATATGAAAATTACAGAATTAACTTCTCTCTTACAACAATTTAATCGCTCCCTTACTCATGAATTACACTTAATCTCCTAAAGATGATTGAGAAGAGAATTATTCAGTAGAGATTTGACGTAGATGTGGTAGAATTGAAAGGAATCCCTCTTTCATATAGGCTTGCTCAATCAATCTTCCTCTTGAATCATTTGGATGTAGTTGATAGAGATCATGATCCAAGGATTAATCTTCCATTTATGATGTTGAATGTATGTTAGAATTGTCGTGGTATATTTTCAGGAGCACTTCATGGTCTCCTGCTTTTTCTACCCCCCCCCCCCTAAAATGAAGAAGTGAGGGGGTATTTATAGGAGATTTCCAGACCAGGTGGCAGTTCTGTAATTACACAGAAAACGCCATGGCTCATGTCGCCACCGACATGATTTGGATGTCCGCTATAACCTATGTCGTCGACGATATGACTCATGTCGTCTGGCGGGTCAGCCCCTGGCATCTTGAGCTTGTGACACTACATGGGTTCTTTTAACTAGGTTCATATCGTTCGGATGATAGCTGTCGACAACCCAATAGTAACTGGATACGGCATGAGTAGGTCGCGACACAATTCGTATTGAGATCTTATGCAGTAGCTTACTCTTTATGTCGCTGAACTACATGGGGGATAAACGACATGGAGTGTTTCCTGAGTGTGACCTGGTTCTCTCAATATGGTTTAAGGCCGACATGGATTACTTGTATACCATGTCGTTGAACGATATGGATAACACTGTCTTAATGCCACGTCGCTGACCGACATGTATTACTTGTACATCACGTTGTTGAACGACATGGATGATGGTAGTATAACATCATGTCGCTGACCGACATGAAACCTAGCCTTACCTTATGTCATTTCGTTAGAGCGGCATGATCCATGTCGTACGACTTTATTCTCCTTAGCGCCTTGGGCTTGTAGCACGACATGACGCCATGTCGCAGACGACTTAAATTAGCTTTGATGCTATAAGCAAGGTATGACAAGGATGAGTGTGACATGATTGTGAGTGACCTGGTGCGATATGGGTGAATTTTCTCCCTTGCGACATGCCTCTAACGACTTAGTTAAAACGACATGGCTTTCTTACCCTTTTCTATGGGTTAACATTTGCCCCTCGAAGTTCGTGTTATTGAAAAATGGCACAGGATTCGAATTATAATATCTTCGATTTCTTCTGTCACGTATTTATACTAATTTATTGACCAACCTGTTCATATAACCATGCCGCAAGTCGTTCTATCCCTTTTTCATCTCGCTCTGGAATTCGGGTCGTTCTGGACTTTCAGCTGATCTGGGCCGACCCATTTGCCTTTATGCCTGTATATTATCTCCCAAGTCGTTCGCTTTCTCATTCCCAATCACATCTAAAGCTTCTTCCTCGTTAATGGTGGATTGGACCAGAGAGATATCTTCGCCTTCCTTCTAAGCGGTTTATCCAACCAAACTGACGCCTTCATTAAAGCCATCGTGACCAGATTCCGACCGACTTCGACAAGCTCCATCGACCCGACTCGACACCCATATTTCTCGATTTTAGAGAATTCTTCCTTCCACTACTGTTTCAGAGCTTATCGCAAGTAATTTCTGGATCTGAATTCTTCTTTGTTCTTCTAAATGCTAGGATTTTTATAGGATTTAAGGATTTTTGCTTATTTTTAGTAAAGTGATAGACTTGTGAATCGACTTCGACCGTCTTGTATTTTTGGGACGTTTGCGAACCAAAAACGAGTCAAATCGAAATGGATATAATGTCTATAAGAGCTTAGAAATTCTTTGCTTTTCTTTGAGTTCTGATTTTTTTTTCTTTTTGTAATTCACGCGACTTGAGTTGTATGTCGTTTCAACGACATGAGTTTCATATCGTGCTCAGTTGACTTAAATATTTCTGATGACTTGGTTGTTACTTAGTCTTGAGTACTTACACTGTTATCATGGCTTATTCATACCATTTATACAATTTGGGTGACCATACCTTAGTGACATAACTTTAATATTTTGTAATGCCCTGTTTTGGTCGTTTTCTACAAGATGATGATCGTATGAGCCTTAACGACTTGAACTGTTTTTGAAATTATAATGCTTCCGTGTTGCTCCAATGGTAAGTTTACAGCATGCTTTTAAATTGTATTTACTCGACAATCCTACCATTAAGTTACGACAAAAAATCCATGTCATTATGCCCATGTGAGTTATCAGTCCGTAGTTGTAATTCAAGTCAGTCGAGGTGACATGTCGCATGAACGACTTGAGTTTGGAAACTGGTCAGACGAGTTGGTCCTCTGGTGGCATTAGCTTAAGGTCTCATGTCGTGAAATGATATGCCTCTCATGTCGTGGGCCGACATGGTCCTCAAGTCGTGCACTGTCATGAGTATCATGTCGTGAATCGACATGGGTACCATGCCATAACGACTTAATTCTATTGCCAACAAACGCCTTGCCACGATATTTGTCTCCTTTATTCTGAAGTTTTGATGTGTTTTCATATTTTTATCCTTCAACTTTCGCTTTTAGAAAATTGAGATGTATTCGAGTATATTTGTGTAGAATGACTACTGAAAAGCAAACTCTTCCTCAAAGTAAAGAGACCTCCACGGCACAAACCGATCCCTCTCTAAATAAGGTTTCCGAGACTGAAACAGCTACTACCTCTAGCCAAATTTTCATCCCCCTTCCTTCGGACCTTCTCCCGATTAAAGCTAGGGATCAAGAGAGACAGTCTACCACCCTAACTCAGGAGCAGTACGAACTGTTGTGTGGTCAACACGGAATTCCTCTTACGGAAGCAATATTACCAAAGGACGGCGTTTTTGCTGATGACCCCCCTATTGGATATGTTGCTGTAAGCAAACAAATGCTAGCAGCCGGTGCTATTCCCCTGTTTAATCCTTTTTTAGGGCGAATCTTAAACCATCTAGGCATCGCTCCTTTCCAAATCCACCTTAATGGTTACACAGTTCTACTGGGCCTCTATGTCCTTTTCATGGATACGACAAAGCAAGATCATACTTTCCAGGACCTTCGGTACCTATGTTCTTTGAAGAGTAGGAAGGACACCCCCTCTATTATGCATGTTGAAGGTGACAGAAATCGGAAGATGGTTCTCGAATTACCGGACAGTGTTTCAGGGTTTCTAAGCCAATTCTTCTTCGTCAGATGCCCCGAGCCATTCTGAGGGCAATGGACAGATGGAGGTATGCATATCTTATTCAGAGGTCTTGACTTTTCTTTGAGTTATACGTTCTTACATCGTTTCCTTTTGAAATGCAGTACTCCCTACCCTGATTAAGGACAGCAAAGCACCCCCTTCTATTAAAGACACATACGAATCACTAAAAGCTATTGACGAGGCTAAGAGAAGTAGAAAGCTTTTAATTACAGATAGCATACTTCACCAACATGAACTACTCCATCCCTTAAGGAAATTTTTATGTAAGGCTGGACCTTCCACTCCTAAACCTAACCTTACGAAATCAGATTTAGTAAATCCTGACGACAGGAGTGTACCTCAAGCTGATCGGAACCCTTCCTTTGACCCTTCCTTGAAAAGATGCTCTGGGTCTGCTAGTGGAAAAACGTCGCCCTCACCGAAGACTTTGGATAAGGATGAAGACTTTAACCATCATAGAGGCGAAGATACCACAACGTCGGTTGAGTTAATCGAGAAAGAAAACATTTTCCTGCCTCCTGAGCCAGAATTAGATTCCGAACATGCTAAAAGAGGTGATAGTGAAGTGAATCCTTCTGACTTGAGTACAGGATTGAACATGATGATGAAGACGTAGTTGTATTAGAAACTGATCCAAATGCTGAGACTATAACTGGAGTTTCTCCTACTGAAAATGCAGCTAAAGAAGATTCTGCAGGTACAATTGACAATCTGAGTGATCTCAACTCTGCTAGATATCTTAGTCAGGATGGTTCGGTTACTCAGCCTCTCAACTTTCAAACCATAGAAACCAGACTTAGGGATGCAGCCTTAACTGAGTCAGAAAAGCATCTTAAATCTTTAGGAATTCCCTTAAACTCAGAGGATATGACCGGTCTATTAACAGCAGTATTTTTTAAAGAAATTCATCTTGTGTATTTCAATTATTTTCCTGTGTTGGTATCTTGCTTTAGCATTCTTAGACACTGTATATTTTTAAGTATCGAAAACTAATGCATGTCTCATTTCAGGTTTAGACATGTACGGGAAACGCTCGTCAGGAATCAGGTCAGATTTCAGTAAGAGGAGCAAAGCTATTGATCTGAAGCACCTACTATAATCCGAACCTCGGCAATCATCCCGTCACCATAAGCAGCTCCATCCTCCTCCACCTTCGAAGCCCTTTTTCTCAATCTTTTCATGTATCAGAATCCGTTCTGACTGAGGAACAAAGAAAGAAGATACGCGAGCA
The DNA here is from genome assembly GCA_030737875.1 of Allium sativum. Taxonomy (NCBI): domain Eukaryota; kingdom Viridiplantae; phylum Streptophyta; class Magnoliopsida; order Asparagales; family Amaryllidaceae; genus Allium; species Allium sativum. Next base: position 374,037,295 of record CM060909.1, on the reverse strand, counting down.
AGAAGAGGAAGAGGCTAGAAGGCGCAGTTGGCTAGGGGAAGACACTCCTGATGAAAGGGAGCGAGGAAGGAAACGAGAAAGGGATGGTTCTTATAAGCATTCTCGAGTAGAGAAGCTGCCTATTAAACCCCGACTTCCTTCATCCTCTGGCCCTCCTGGTCCTTCGGCTGAGATCCATTCGATCATTAATAAACCTCGCCATACTCCTGGCTCGACGAACATCTCCCTTACCGAAAAACTCCTGGGTTGGAACTTGAAAGGGCTTTACTTTGATCGTGGAGTAAGTATAACCGACGCAGATGATTTTCTTAAAGAGGTGGATACGGTTATAAGTCAAACACACACCCAGTTCAATACTGCTAAGAGTCAACTTGAGACCAAATGGAACATCGTAAGAGATATCTTTTATCAAAAGTTGTGTGGATGGGAGAAACTTGGAGATGACTTCCAAAAGTGCCATGATTCTCATCTTACAAAAACTGCCGAGTTGGAGGATGACCAAGTCAAATGGGAGAAGGTTTTAGATGATCATGATGCTACTATCGCAGTTCTTAATAAAAGAGTCGCAGAGTTAGAGGCATCAGACAACGAGATTAAAAAGTTTCGGGAAGAATTCGAGGCTTCCAAACAAAGAGAAAAAGATGCCATAGCTGCCAAGCGCAATGTTGATGTCGAATTGGCTATAGAGAAGGAATTCTCCAAACAATATCGGGAGGATGCCACTAATCTTCGTAAGGAGGTAAAATCTCTGAAGGCTTCTAACCAGACACTGATGGCCAAGGTCGAATCTCTTGAGAAGGACAAGATAATTGCAGAAGAAACTCATAAACAAGCTATGGACGAAGCTGATGATGATATGTTCCGCTTTTATGTATACAGTGTCATGAGCCGTGGGAACTTGCATTACATAGAGGATAGTTTTGCACATACTTTGGCGCTCGTGTGGGAGCGAGTGCTTGAGATTAACGGTGATGATTGTAGCGAGGACGAACTCATTAACAAACTCTTAGACGACAGGTCCAAAAAGGATTTGGCAGAAGGAAAGGCACAACTAATGGACGAAAGGACTGGTACTACCGATGAGAAAGTTCACACTCAACCAGATGTCAACCTTCCTGTTGATCCCTCGGTCTTTGAAGCTTCTGGCTCACAAACATTAGCTAACCCAGTTGATCCTCCTAAAGATAAAAATGTCGCCATTGAGGGGGATATTAATACAGAGGATATTGCTAATGAGCATGTTGAAAACGATGAGGCTAATGATGACAATCCCGATCATTGGAGAATTGAGCATAGGGATCCCTCGGTGAATCTTCTTGATATAGGTAAAAATGAAACTAACTTTACTCTTTCGTGCTTAGAGTCCATTTTCGATTCACCTGGGTCACTTGCTTATTATGCTCAATGTTTCCATACTTTTAATTTAATTTCACCCCTGTCTTCTCCTGCCATAGGCAATGCAATGACAACAGGAGCTATTAGGGGTGACTCACCATTGACAACTTTTCCGCTTACTTCTGTCATTATTCCCCCTCCTCCTAGTAACACACCCTTGCTTGTTACAGCTCCTGGGTCACAGCATACGAAGATTGGTGCCTTCTCAGATTTGGATGTTGTTGACTACAGTCTTAGTGACGACCTTGCATATGAGAGTCCCCAGGTTACTACCAAGGAGAAAGGAAAGAAGTCTGCCAAGTCCTCATTGTCTAAGAAGAAGAGGAAGAGGAAGAGGAAGAAGAAGGAGATGGAGGCTACCGTTTTTTCTTCCCAAGAGAAGCAGAGTAACGTGGAAGAGACCCCTCCGCCTTTACTTAACAAGCCAGCTTTGAGATCAAGTGACAAGAAGAAATGATCATGCTTAGTAGTTTCTCAACTTGGTTGTTAATTACTTTCTTTTGTGTGTTGTATTCAGGCCGTTGTATATGCGGGCACCGGTCACCGCTTATTACTCTTGTACTTGTCATCTTTATGCACTCTGTTGTCCGATATTCTGCACTTTAACCTATGACTTTATGATATAGTTATGCTTTGTTGCCAGGAAATTGTGTCCTGCTTTTCATGCATTAAATTTTGCTTTAGGTTTCGCTGTGCTTTTATATATATATATTTTTTTGCATTTCACGCTAGATTTATATTTGCAATACAAATTATGCACTACAAGTTATTTGTTATGACATGCCAACTTTATTGGATTTTCCTGATCTTGAGTAAGACGATGCTCAAAACCCTTTCACGTGGATAACCGTTTTATTAGGATCTTTTAATTTCATCTTAGTTATTTCAGAAAATCCAGTTTTGTTGGTTGGAATGACCTAATGCCGGGTTTTCATGAAATTATGACCGGATTGTAGTATGTTTAAGAGAGCGTCATTAGATTTTGTTAATGCGATGGTAATGCCCCCATACCACAATTGGTTTTAATATCTTGAAAATTAGGCATGGTTTTTACAGTTAGATAAAGGAATCTTTTGTTTCTAGTAACTGAGTGGGCCAGTTACCTGTGGTTTTTATCAGATAACTTTGAGGGAAGTTTTTGGTTCTATTACTAACTGAATTTGGAAGATTCGGCTTATAACCGGATGTCCTTGAAAGGATCTTTGATCCGTTGTTCGTTGGATCTGAATAATCCAGACGCTTGTTGAACTTGTCGGATGCCTCCGAAGATGTATTTGGGTCCGTCAGTAACTGGGTTTGAAGGACCTAGAATCAATAGCTGGATTTGGAAGATCCAACATCTGAGCGGATGCCTCCGAAGAGGTCTTTGAAAACCCTGTGTTTATATAGCTATCCAGCCATGTATAAATGGCATCGGCGATGAAACGGGTGCCCCTCGGGGAGGTCTTGGGTTCAAAGCCTGGTGTTTGTATCGCTATCCGGCCATATCTTAATGGCATCGGCGATGAACCGGGTGCCCCTCGGGGAGGTCTTGGGTTCAAATCCCGGTGTTTGTATCACTATCCGGCCATATCTTAATGGTGTCGGCGATGAACTGGGTGCCCCTCGGGGAGGTCTTGGGTTCAAAGCCCGGTGTTTGTATCGCTATCCGGCCATATCTTAATGGCGTCGGCGATGAACCGGGTGCCCCTAGGGTGAAATTCAAAACTTGATCCGTAGTTTGGGTTTAGAGTTCTTGATACCCCTTATCTATGGTTTCGCACTTCACACCCTCTATAGCAAATGTGTAGATGTCTGAGTATTAAGCAACAGGTGCTTGAATTTCTCCTCGTCGGGGGATGTGCTATAGCATTCCTCAAGCCCTGTTTGGTTTTCAATGTGTTTTCGTTTTCTTAAAAAGCCTGTGATTAAAATCGATGTTAGCAGCTTGAAATTAAAAACCTGCAAATGTATGATTTTTAGACAGGTAAAGTAATTTATTTCACTAATTTGTACAAACTTTGCAACGATATTCACAATGCATGATTTATTTACAATTCATGATGTACGTATGACGCAAAATATGTGAAAGAAACTTCAAATAAAGTAATAGCGGAGATGAATGTTATTCCATGCTCGGGGAAGTGCGATTCCGTTTGTTGTTTTTAACTCAAAAGTGCCTTCGGCAAATTTCTAGCTTATCACGCATGGTCCCTCCCAATTGGGTTCGAATACCCCGGTTCCTGTCATAATTCTTTTCAGGACGAGGTCCCCGACTTGAAAAGTTCTTTATTTGACTTTTGCATTGAAATATCTGACTACTTTCCGTTGATGGGCTGCTATCTTAAGCTCTGCTTCTTTTCGCTTTTCCTCGAGTAAATCAAGTACCTCCAATTGCAGTTCTTCGTTCTCCTTCTGTTTGAAGTAGATTTTGCAGCGAGTTGATACTTCCAGTTCCACCGGGATCACAGCTTCTGACCCGAATGCGAGTGAGAATGGGGTGTGCCCTATAGCAGTTTTATGTGTTGTCCAGTATGCCCACAATGAAAAAGGTAGTTCATCGACCCAGTTGCCTTTGGCTTTTTCGAGACGCTTCTTGATGGTTGACTTTAGTATTTTGTTGATGGCTTCCACTTGCCCGTTTGCTTGCGGATGAGCCACAGCTGCGAAGCTCTTTTTGATCTTATATTTGGCGCAGAAGTCTAGGAATTCACTGCTTTCAAACTGGGTTCCATTATCAGTGATGATCTTTTGTGGCACTCCGAACCTGCAAATGATGTTTTTCGAAACAAAATTGATTACTTTTTTTGAAGTGATAGTAGCCAAAGGTTCTTCCTCAGCCCATTTGGTGAAGTAGTCTACAGCTACTATAGCGTATCTAATGTTTGCTTTTGCGGCGGGTAATATCCCAATCAAATCTATGCCCCAGACTGTGAACGGCCATGGGCTGACCATTTAAGCTAGTTCTGTGGGAGGTGCTCTTGGAATTTTAGCAAATCTCTGTTATCTGTCACACTTCTTTACATAGGTCATGGCATCTAGATTTACATTAGGCCAGAAATAGCCATATCGCATAACCTTCTTGGCTAACGTTTGACCGCCGGTGTGTCCTTCGCATTCTCTCTCATGCAATTCTGCCAAAATCGCTCTAGATTCCTTCTTGGTCACACATCGTAGCAATGGCATGGAGAATCCTCGTCGGTACAGCCTTCCGTCTTGAACGAGGTATAAAGGGGCCTTGCGCAATATCTTCCTTTTATTTTTCCGCTCTTCGGGTAGTGTCCCATTGAGGATGTATTCTTTGATTGGAGTCATCCACGATGTAGGTTCTTCAACGGTTTCCATTATCCAGTCAACGCTCGCTTCCTCAATGGTTAGGGTAGAAAGGACTTCGATGGGGATTAAACCCAGTAGCTGAGCATCTGATGAACTAGCATACTTGGCAAGAGAATCCGCTTTTGAGTTTTGTTCTCTTGGGATGTGAGATATAACATAGTAGTCAAGGTCATTTAGAAGTTCCATAGCTTTGATTAGATAAGAAGGGAGGCTTCCTGTTTTGGTTTGGAACTCCTTGCGTACTTGACCTACCACCAACCGAGAGTCGCTGAGAATCTGTAAAGTTTTTAGGTTTAGCTCTTTTGCCAGCTTTAACCCAGTTATTAATGCTTCATATTCGGCCTCATTATTGGTTGATGGAAATTCCAATCTCAAGGCATAGTATAAAGAGTAACCTTCTGGGGTTTCTAAGACGGTTCCAACCCCTAAACAGTGGTCGTTTCTGGATCCATCAAAGTATAGTTTCCAGGCAATTTCTGTTTCCGCTGGTTCCTTAACCTCTTCTCCCCTGTTTGTAAACTCAGTAATAAAATCCGCTAGGGCTTGGCCATTGATGGCTCTTCGAGGATGGTAAGTGATGTCATATTGACTTAGCTCAATGTTCCATTTCAGTAGCCTTCCTGAAGTTTCTGGGTGAAAGAGGATCTGCCTTAACGATTGATCGGTGAGGACCTTGATAGGATGAGATTGGAAATACGGTCTCAGCTTTTCTGAGGCAACAAGGAGGCAATATGCGAGCTTTTCTAGTTTAGGGTAATTTATTTCTGCCCCGACGAGCCTCTTACTAATGCAATATACCGTAAATTGCACTTCTGTTTCTTCTTGGATTAGTGCTGCACTCAAGGCATGTGATGAAACTGCTAGATATAAAAATAGATCCTCCCCATCCTTAGGTTTTGATAACATTGGTGGTGATTCCATATGTCTTATCAATTCCTCGAAAGCCTCCTGGCACTCCGAGGTCCACTGGAAGTCCTTCTTTCCTTTCTTCAAAGCATCGAAAAGCGGAATGCATCGATCCGTTGCTTTGGAAACAAACCGGTTCAGTGCTGCTACCTTTCCATTCAAGCTTTGGAGCTCCTTTTTTGTCCTTGGGGCCTGCATTTCCCTTAAAGCCGCAATTTGAGAGGGATTCACTTCAATGCCTCTAGCATTGACGATAAATCCGAAAAATTTCCCCGAAGAGACTCCGAATGAACATTTTAACGGGTTTAGTTTCATCCCGTACTTCCTGAGTATGTGAAACATTTCTGCCAAATCCTCAAGGTGACCTTCGACCTTCTTTGATTTGACTAGCATATCGTCTACATATACTTTCATTGTATTCCCTATTTGAGATTTAAACATGGAGTTTACAAGACGTTGGTAAGTCGTTCCTGCGTTTTTCAGTCCAAATGGCATGACTTTATAGCAGTATAGTCCCCTATCCATTATGAAACTCGTGGTCTCTTCGTCTGGCTTGTGCATCATAATTTGATTATATCCAGAATATGCGTCCATGAAAGATAGTAACCCGTGCCCCGCTGTTGCATCTACAAGTTGGTCAATTCGGGGAAAAGGAAAAATGTCTTTTGGGCATGCTTTATTAAGATCTGAGTAATCTATACACACTCTCCACTCTCCATTAGACTTTTTGACAAGTACTGGGTTAGAAACCCAATCTGGATACATAGATTCTCGTATGAAATCATTTTTAAGTAGTCTATCTACTTCCACTTTTAGAGCCTCAGATCTTTCAAATCCCTACATTCGTCTTTTTTGTTTTACAGGAGTCAATTTTTGGTTTAAGGTTTATATTCAACTTGTGAAGAATTACATTTAGTGGGATCTCACACATGTCTGAGTGTTCCCAGGCAAGTACATCCAAGTTTCCTTTCAAAAACAAGATTAATTCCCTTTGCAGCTTCATACCTAATTGAGATCCTATCTTCAAGACCCGGTTAGGGTCCTTGTCGAATATTGGAATGGGGATAGTGTCTTCGGCCGGTGCTGCTCTATTTTCCCCATACTGTTTTTCCTTGGATCAATTGATTTTCGAGCGCCACTGCGCTTGCCAGTATGGGGTTTTTGCTTTAGTTGCTATAAGAGGGGTTTTTGGATGCAGAGCGGCGGCTCTACACCCTTCTTCAATTCCTTCTTCCTTGCCTCTGCCAACTCAACCAAATAACACTCCCTTGCTACTTGTTGATCACCTATAATTGTACTAACACCATTCTCTGTTGGAAATTTCATAGTGAGGCGCCACAGAGCCATAGTTATTCTGAATGCTGCAAGAGTAGGTCTTCCTAGGAAGGCATTGAAAGCAGAGGGTTCATCAATTACAACAAAGTCCTATACCAATGCGGCTTTCTGGTCCCCTTCTCCAAGCTCCACAAGCAGGCTGATGACACCAATTGGTTAAACAGCCTGACCAGTGAATCCATGGACCTTATTCTGACAGGCTTTTACGTTGCTCATGGAAAGCTTCTGTAACACCCCGCGTCCGTTAGTGTCACTCACAAAGGGAATGCACTAACTTCTGTGGAGCATTATGGGTAAAAGATGCAGATAAATTACAAGACAGACAAACATTAAACAGCGGAAAATAAAATTTTGCTTTATTTATAAAATAGTTTGTACAAGATTGCTTTACAATATCAGAGTATCATCTGTCTTTACAAAATAAAGAAGCATAAAAAAATACATTTGTATTCCCCAATATAGCATGAGCTAGCCATAGCAATAGAAAAGAGAATCCAAGCAAAACTTCCACAAATCTTCGAGCTTGGAAAGAGCAGCGGTCCAATCTAACCTGAGCTGTACTATTCCCTCCTCAACTATCTGGGGGGGAAACGGAAGGAAAGAAGACGAAAGAAAAGTAGAGTCAGACATAAAGCCTGAGTAAGTCTAGTGACTATTCAGTCTATGGATAAGAAAAAGAGCATGATAAGTATAAACTGGAAATGGGAAAGCACCATAAACTAAGTTAAGTTGTCTAGGACCGAATCTACTGTCGTACCCCATACTAATCTCTGCACCACCTAACTAGTGTCCAAACTAGTAATGTTAACGTGGTCCCAATTCTGGTTGTTTCGGTTGCCTTCAGGCATACATTTATTATTTATTACGTAGATCTAATCTAGGGTTTCTTATCAAGTGCTTTCTAGCTTCTACTAGAGTTTTACGCTATCTGCTGAATGCTTCTTGGATTCGGGTTTGATGCCACCAAGGTCTAACTAGGAATTATGCATCCGATCGAACGATGCCCTTTAGTCTAGGACACACTACCTAGAGTGGTATATGTTCCTAGACTTTCCCCACGCATGTATCGCGAATCGTTATCGCTTGTCTAGATGCACATGTCCTGTAATGTGCTACCCGAGTTCCGTTGTCAGGGCTACTCTAGAAATACGGAACTCGGTCGGGAGCTTTCAATATCTGCTGATGCAGATGCTAAGGTCTGTTTTTCCAGTGGCTATGGTCCCACTCGACCCCTCCCTCAACTAATGGAAGGCACCCTTGTAAAATGAGAACTGTACGAAGGCCCCTATCTGCCCTACTAATCTATGGCCAACAACACCCCGCAACCACAACTAGATAGCAAGTATGTGGTCCGTATGAGTTATCCGCCTCCCCGCTTCACGTGTCTCGCTTGACTGAAGATGGTAAGTAGACGACGAGTTGCTATCACAGGGCTACTGTTTTCTCGCCGAATCACGCTGGTCCATCCTAGTCTTTAGGTTGCCATATTTTGCAACCATGGCATACCCTTGGTTCTTCTAACGCAGACCTTAACCTCTGTGGGCCCAGGAGAATCATCTGCAGCCTCACAGAGGGATACCAAGAGTACCCTCACGTCCCCTCGAAGCCTCGGGCTTCGTAACCCAATTCGTTGGAGCCTTCTTTTAAAATTAGATGGGCGTCCGCTCCTTCTCGTGTTATACTAAGAATTACTACTTAGTTTTGTTAACTAAGATTTACCACTTAGTTTCTAGAACCGTTGTTTTCTTAACTAAGGTTCTCTACTTAGTCCCTTTTAACTAAGGTTTACTACTTAGTTTTCTTTCTCGTCAAGTTGGTTTGGTTAAGTGTCATTAGTCAATTCAAGTTAACTTAACCCATCCCTTTTGTCATGTTAAACTGGTTAAGTGTTATCCTGTTGACTTAACCCTACCACAACTCAGATTATACTGGTTAAGTGTTGCCTCCTTGTGTTAACTTAACCTCACCATCTGTTTAACTAACCTGTTACAACGGTTAAGTGTCTCCTTAGCTAACTTAACCCTACTACTTGTTTAATTAACAGGTTATAATGGTTAAGTGTTGTCCATTCACGTTTAACTTTACTACAAGTCAAATTACACTGGTTAAGTGTTCTTGTTACTTAACTCTAATCATTCATGCTATATCGGTTACGTATTTCTAACTACTTAATCCCAACCCATTTGTCAAATCAACTTGTTATCATGGTTAAGAGTTCTAATTTTTTTCTTAACCTCAATCACTTGTCTAACTAACGTGTTTCTATGGTTAAGTGTTCTAATTAACTTAACCTCACTCTCTAGTCCAGTTGATCATGTTATAATGGTTAAACATTTGCTTAACCTTACCCACTCCCCTAGTCAACATATTAAATTGGTTAAGTGTCCAGATTAACTTAACCCTACCCACCAATTTAGTTAATATGTTGAATTTGGTTAAGTATTTATTTAATTGACTTAACCCTATCAATCCTGACTTAGCCTTAATTTATTAACTAAAGCACTAACCACTCACATTAGACAGGTATCGTTGCGGTTACTGGATGTGCCGGTCGGTTCCGGGCAGGTTTACACCACAACTCAGTCAAACCTCGGGTCAGGCATCTTTCTAAATTCATAACCATCCCGTCCATTGGATCAGTTAGGGATAGCCAGGGAGGGCAGGAAACTTGTATTTTCCAAACCCAAGCCTAGACACTATCCTCTCTGTCACCCTAGAACATTTTGGTGTATGTGATTAGAAGGGATGTCATATATTTTAATTTTAAAACTAATGGTGTAAAGGTTTACACCAATCATGGCCCTAACCCATTTCATGATTTTAGGCCTACCTACATCATATTTTCTTAGTTTACATATTTTGTCTCTTTCCATTTTATATGTAAATATTTGCGGCCCATTATTCAAATTCATTCTTATTGGGTATAATAACTTATACCACATAAATGTTCTCAAGTCGTTGGCATGTGTCACACATGCCAACACATATGTTTTATTTTTACCCCAACGTTATTACCCCCGTTTTATATGTTTTCTATATTATGACATATGTTGGGCTTCAACATTTCAGCCCAACTTAGAAACATAAAAAGGGAAAGCCTAGAACATGATATATTCTAAGCAGCATAAAAGGGGTGTGTGAACGCATGAACTTGCAACATGACCATTTAATTAACACAAATTAGAGGTGCATGAACTTGCAATATGGCTATTTAATTAACACAAATTAGAGGTGCATGAACTTGCAATATGGCCATTTAATTAACACAAATTAGAGGTGCATGAACTTGCAATATGGCCATTTAATTAACACAAATTAGAGGTGCATGAACTTGCAATATGGCCATTTAATTAACACAAATTAGAGGTGCATGAACTTGCAATATGGCCATTTAATTAACACAAATTAGAGGTGCATGAACTTGCAATATGGCCATTTAATTAACACAAATTAGAGGTGCATGAACTTGCAATATGGCCATTTAATTAATACAAATTAGAGGTGCATGAACTTGCAATATGGCCATTTAATTAACACAAATTAGAGGTGCATGAACTTGCAATATGGCCATTTAATTAACACAAATTAGAGGTGCATGAACTTGCAATATGGCCATTTAATTAATACAAATTAGAGGTGCATGAACTTGCAATATGGCCATTTAATTAACACAAATTAGAGGTGCATGAACTTGCAATATGGCCATTTAATTAACACAAATTAGAGGCTTGTGTACTTGCATTGTAATATCATCTATTTTTGACATAAAACATGAACCTAAACATGAATCATGGGTTTCAATCAAATCACGCAAACTTGCATTCTAGAATATGAATCTACTCAATTAGGTGTCACATATATTATCACATGATTTTGATAACAACATAAGCCTAAAACATATTTTCATTTAGGCATAACACTAAACATAAACTAGTCATGTCCATAAAGTCATTAGGTGTTCACAAAGGTGTTTACTTTTGTCAATAATACAAAAGTATGATTCAACTAGAATTATTCCAACCTAAACTTATATGAATCATGTTACCAAAGAGGGTCAAAGCTACACTTGCAATGATCATAGTCATGTATGTTCAAGGGTCTAAGTTATGTTGACATAATAGTGGATCACATACTTGCATGAATCTCAACTTGGTTGTAACAAACTACCACAAGCATATAAGTGTCACTATGAATCATGTACTTGCAAATACCCAATAGATCTAATATTATCACACCACAACATCTCCAATTCATTTATAATTTGGATCATAGCATCACACAATTAAGAATTATCATCACTACAAATTATGTACAATTCCATTTACATTTTATACAAATCAAGATCCAATTATTATTCATATCGGAATAGCACTCTACTTACAACGTATGACGAATCTTGTATTCAGGATTATGAATTCTGAATTTGGTGATGCTATCCTTTGTTGTAGATGTTGTTTTGATTTATTTGTTGTAGCTTTAATCTTTTACTTGTATTAGCTTTGTTATTCATCTCTTTCAAATGGAGGCTCCCTCTAATTCTCATTCGACAGCATGGCGGCTTCAACTCTTATTTTCATGTGAATATTTAGTTGGAGACCTAAGGTCTTTTTATAGAGTTGCATTTTGATTTGAGCCGTCCGATAATGCTAGGGTTAATCAAGGCCATCAATTTCAAAAGAGGCCAATTATGTTCACAATTAAGGACTGTAAATTACTCCCATTTAAATTATGTCATAATTACTATGCATGCAAATTACCCCCATTTTGAATTATGCCATAATTACTATGCATGCAAATTACCCCCATTTTGAATTATGCCATAATTACTATTTCAATTACATGTAATTTCATGTTTTAGCATATATATATATATATATATATATACACTCTACAATGTACACATTTCTCATTTAGGACAAATCCTATATGTAAATAATTCCTAATTTTACTTATGCCATAATTACTCTCTTAATGTACATTATCAACATTTACTATTATTTGTTAATTGATATAAATACGTACACATTAGATACATCCCCCCTTTGCACACTTATTATTATTTTTATATGCATATTAGGTACATCCCCTCTTTTACACACTTATTATTATTTTTATATGCATATTAGATACATCCCCTCTTTTACACACTTATTATTATTTTAGCAACCTTAGTGCTATCAGAAAATTCGGGGTGTTACATTCTCCCCTCCTTTTAGGATTTCGTCCCCGAAATCTTCAAGTTAGGAAGAATGTGTCCTACCATCCAATCACCCATCTACTCAACCATTCAATCACAAGCATTCATTGTCCTTAAAAGATTTCTAATGCTTTCATGTTCATATGCATAGTGTGTGTATATGTCTTTATCTAATGCAAAATCAGGCGGTCTACTGATTCAGTTGACCTCCTTAATGCAAATCATGTCTGTGCCATGCGTCCAATCATGTATGCAAGCATCCCTAGTCATGTATATACTACATGCGTGCACAACCATTCATCCATATGCAACGTCCATATGATATTATATCAAGTTCAACCTACAAACAAATGCAAGTATGTAAATGCAATATGAAAGCGTTCGAACTTGATCTAGTGCCTAATACGTATGCATATGCATCCACGAGCAACCATTTGCAACCACTTGCAAACATTCAACCATAACATGTTTCAAATGCATGTTTACATTCATTGGCTTCTGCCTAAAGATCGCAGATGCGACATAGAGGATATACTTTGGAAAGAGAGAAACAACTATGCGTAAAGCTCCTAAACAGAGAAATCAAGGATGCACCCTTAAGAAAAAGGGTATGATGCTAGTATCTAGCCTTCTCGAGCTTTACTCCACTATATCTTAACCAATTTAACTTCACGATTGTGAAGTTCCTAACCTCCATTTCCAAAATAAACAGATGTCAACCAAGTATATATACTAGGATGATCAGAGATCTCTCCTCCTATCTTATCCATCATGCCATAACTATAAGGGTTGAAAGGTCACTACGCGCTTTTCACAACTATTCATCTCTCACACAAACCATCCTAGTCGAACTCGACATTCCTCAAGTACAAGCCCCAAAGGCCTAAACCAATATCAGACAAGCACCCAAGGAATATCTCCTCCGAATTTGGACGATCTACGTGATATGATATAAATAAACTCGATAGCTATTCTCAAACCCCTACTAACTAGAAATAAACGGGTCATACCACCCACTGGGTTTGAGACAGATTGGGATCTTTCTGCTATACAAGTACTAAGGTGCAGAGATCAACTATGGAAGCAAATATGAATAAATGCGAAGCGCTAAAACCGAAGGAAGGAGTACGAACAGAAAAACTAGACTCTTTCCAACAGAAACTTTTACCACCTATCTCTTAGGTATGCTTAGCATGTACTTGCCCTTCTGAAAATCTTGTCCTTTGTCCTTAATTATATGCCCTATCATACCATAGTAAAGATACTTCCTCTTTTATAATTTTCTTCCTCCTTCGTGAGCTAAACCTACATCCATGATTTCCTCATCCTGGGGTTGTGCTCCCTTTTGCCAAACTCCTCACCTTTTTCTGTGTATAACCATGTTGGCAAATCCCTCGAAAGCTGCTTCCATCATACCGAAGACCCTACTAAGCTTGAAAGAAGACTGGCCGTAAGTGAAACAACTACGGCTATAGATGGAAGTCGGGCACTGCTTCGCCCTTCGATGAGGTTATCTCCCAGAAAGCCAGGAGCCCCAGAGACTCAAGAAAGAAGGAGACAAGAATTCAAACAGAGGAAGAGGAGAAAATGCGTATGGCTTTGGGGAATATGCCTTTAAAACAAAACTTTTCTTTTGAAAATACTTCTTTAAAAACTGTTTTGAAAAATAATTTTTCAAATCTTTATCTGATCCGGTAACCTTCAGCTCTGATACCACGTGTAACACCCCGCGTCCGTTAGTGTCACTCACAAAGGGAATGCACTAACTTCTGTGGAGCATTATGGGTAAAAGATGTAGATAAATTACAAGACAGACAAACATTAAACAGCGGAAAATAAAATTTTGCTTTATTTATAAAATAGTTTGTACAAGATTGCTTTACAATATCAGAGTATCATCTGTCTTTACAAAATAAAGAAGCATAAAAAAATACATTTGTATTCCCCAATATAGCATGAGCCAGCCATAGCAATAGAAAAGAGAATCCAAGCAAAACTTCCACAAATCTTCGAGCTTGGAAAGAGCAGCGGTCCAATCTAACCTGAGCTGTACTATTCCCTCCTCAACTACCTGGGGGGGAAACGGAAGGAAAGAAGACGAAAGAAAAGTAGAGTCAGACATAAAGCCTGAGTAAGTCTAGTGACTATTCAGTCTATGGATAAGAAAAAGAGCATGATAAGTATAAACTGGAAATGGGAAAGCACCATAAACTAAGTTAAGTTGTCTAGGACCGAATCTACTGTCGTACCCCATACTAATCTCTGCACCACCTAACTAGTGTCCAAACTAGTAATGTTAACGTGATCCCAATTCTGGTTGTTTCGGTTGCCTTCAGGCATACATTTATTATTTATTACCTAGATCTAATCTAGGGTTTCTTATCAAGTGCTTTCTAGCTTCTACTAGAGTTTTACGCTATCTGCTGAATGCTTCTTGGATTCGGGTTTGATGCCACCAAGGTCTAACTAGGAATTATGCATCTGATCGAATGATGCCCTTTAGTCTAGGACACACTACATAGAGTGGTATATGTTCCTAGACTTTCCCCACGCATGTATCGCGAATCGTTATCGCTTGTCTAGATGCACATGTCCTGTAATGTGCTACCCGAGTTCTGTTGTCAGGGCTACTCTAGAAATACGGAACTCGGTCGGGAGCTTTCAATATCTGCTGATGCAGATGCTAAGGTCTGTTTTTCCAGTGGCTATGGTCCCACTCGACCCCTCCCTCAACTAATGGAAGACACCCTTGTAAAATGAGAACTGTACGAAGGCCCCTATCTGCCCCACTAATCTATGGCCAACAATACCCCGCAACCACAACTAGATAGCAAGTATGTGGTCCGTATGAGTTCTCCGCCTCCCCGCTTCACGTGTTTCGCTTGACTGAAGATGGTAGGTAGACGACGAGTTGCTATCACAGGGCTACTGTTTTCTCGCCGAATCACGCAGGTCCATCCTAGTCTTTAGGTTGCCATATTTTGCAACCAAGGCATACCCTTGGTTCTTCTAACGCAGACCTTAACCTCTGTGGGCCCAGGAGGATTATCTGCAGCCTCACAGAGGGATACCAAGAGTACCCTCACGTCCCCTCGAAGCCTCGGGCTTCGTAACCCAATTCGTTGGAGCCTTCTTTTAAAATTAGATGGGCGTCCGCTCCTTCTCGTGTTATACTAAGAATTACTACTTAGTTTTGTTAACTAAGATTTACCACTTAGTTTCTAGAACCGTTGTTTTCTTAACTAAGGTTCTCTACTTAGTCCCTTTTAACTAAGGTTTACTGCTTAGTTTTCTTTCTCGTCAAGTTGGTTTGGTTAAGTGTCATTAGTCAATTCAAGTTAACTTAACCCATCCCTTTTGTCATGTTAAACTGGTTAAGTGTTATCCTGTTGACTTAACCCTACCACAACTCAGATTATACTGGTTAAGTGTTGCCTCCTTGTGTTAACTTAACCTCACCATCTGTTTAACTAACCTGTTACAACGGTTAAGTGTCTCCTTAGCTAACTTAACCCTACTACTTGTTTAATTAACAGGTTATAATGGTTAAGTGTTGTCCATTCACGTTTAACTTTACTACAAGTCAAATTACACTGGTTAAGTGTTTTTGTTACTTAACTCTAATCATTCATGCTATATCGGTTACGTATTTCTAACTACTTAATCCCAACCCATTTGTCAAATCAACTTGTTATCATGGTTAAGAGTTCTAATTTTTTTCTTAACCTCAATCACTTGTCTAACTAACGTGTTTCTATGGTTAAGTGTTCTAATTAACTTAACCTCACTCTCTAGTCCAGTTGATCATGTTATAATGGTTAAACATTTGCTTAACCTTACCCACTCCCCTAGTCAACATATTAAATTGGTTAAGTGTCCAGATTAACTTAACCCTACCCACCAATTTAGTTAATATGTTGAATTTGGTTAAGTATTTATTTAATTGACTTAACCCTATCAATCCTGACTTAGCCTTAATTTATTAACTAAAGCACTAACCACTCACATTAGACAGGTATCGTTGCGGTTACTGGATGTGCCGGTCGGTTCCGGGCAGGTTTACACCACAACTCAGTCTAACCTCGGGTCAGGCATCTTTTTAAATTCATAACCATCCCGTCCATTGGATCAGTTAGGGATAGCCAGGGAGGGCAGGAAACTTGTATTTTCCAAACCCAAGCCTAGACACTATCCTCTCTGTCACCCTAGAACATTTTGGTGTATGTGATTAGAAGGGATGTCATATATTTTAATTTTAAAACTAATGGTGTAAAGGTTTACACCAATCATGGCCCTAACCCATTTCATGATTTTAGGCCTACCTACATCATATTTTCTTAGTTTACATATTTTGTCTCTTTCCATTTTATATTTAAATATTTGTGGCCCATTATTCAAATTCATTCTTATTGGGTATAATAACTTATACCACATAAATGTTCTCAAGTCGTTGGCATGTGTCAAACATGCCAACACATATGTTTTATTTTTACCCCAACGTTATTACCCCCGTTTTATATGTTTTCTATATTATGACATATGTTGGGCTTCAACATTTCAGCCCAACTTAGAAACATAAAAAGGGAAAGCCTAGAACATGATATATTCTAAGCAGCATAAAAGGGGTGTGTGAACGCATGAACTTGCAACATGACCATTTAATTAACACAAATTAGAGGTGCATGAACTTGCAATATGGCTATTTAATTAACACAAATTAGAGGTGCATGAACTTGCAATATGGCCATTTAATTAACACAAATTAGAGGTGCATGAACTTGCAATATGGCCATTTAATTAACACAAATTAGAGGTGCATGAACTTGCAATATGGCCATTTAATTAACACAAATTAGAGGTGCATGAACTTGCAATATGGCCATTTAATTAACACAAATTAGAGGTGCATGAACTTGCAATATGGCCATTTAATTAACACAAATTAGAGGTGCATGAACTTGCAATATGGCCATTTAATTAATACAAATTAGAGGTGCATGAACTTGCAATATGGCCATTTAATTAACACAAATTAGAGGTGCATGAACTTGCAATATGGCCATTTAATTAACACAAATTAGAGGTGCATGAACTTGCAATATGGCCATTTAATTAATACAAATTAGAGGTGCATGAACTTGCAATATGGCCATTTAATTAACACAAATTAGAGGTGCATGAACTTGCAATATGGCCATTTAATTAACACAAATTAGAGGCTTGTGTACTTGCATTGTAATATCATCTATTTTTGACATAAAACATGAACCTAAACATGAATCATGGGTTTCAATCAAATCACGCAAACTTGCATTCTAGAATATGAATCTACTCAATTAGGTGTCACATATATTATCACATGATTTTGATAACAACATAAGCCTAAAACATATTTTCATTTAGGCATAACACTAAACATAAACTAGTCATGTCCATAAAGTCATTAGGTGTTCACAAAGGTGTTTACTTTTGTCAATAATACAAAAGTATGATTCAACTAGAATTATTCCAACCTAAACTTATATGAATCATGTTACCAAAGAGGGTCAAAGCTACACTTGCAATGATCATAGTCATGTATGTTCAAGGGTCTAAGTTATGTTGACATAATAGTGGATCACATACTTGCATGAATCTCAACTTGGTTGTAACAAACTACCACAAGCATATAAGTGTCACTATGAATCATGTACTTGCAAATACCCAATAGATCTAAAATTATCACACCACAACATCTCCAATTCATTTATAATTTGGATCATAGCATCACACAATTAAGAATTATCATCACTACAAATTATGTACAATTCCATTTACATTTTATACAAATCAAGATCCAATTATTATTCATATCGGAATAGCACTCTACTTACAATGTATGACGAATCTTGTATTCAGGATTATGAATTCTGAATTTGGTGATGCTATCCTTTGTTGTAGATGTTGTTTTGATTTATTTGTTGTAGCTTTAATCTTTTACTTGTATTAGCTTTGTTATTCAACTCTTTCAAATGGAGGCTCCCTCTAATTCTCATTCGACAGCATGGCGGCTTCAACTCTTATTTTCATGTGAATATTTAGTTGGAGACCTAAGGTCTTTTTATAGAGTTGCATTTTGATTTGAGCCGTCCGATAATGCTAGGGTTAATCAAGGCCATCAATTTCAAAAGAGGCCAATTATGTTCACAATTAAGGACTGTAAATTACTCCCATTTAAATTATGTCATAATTACTATGCATGCAAATTACCCCCATTTTGAATTATGCCATAATTACTATGCATGCAAATTACCCCCATTTTGAATTATGCCATAATTACTATTTCAATTACATGTAATTTCATGTTTTAGCATATATATATATATATATATATATATTCTACAATGTACACATTTCTCATTTAGGACAAATCCTATATGTAAATAATTCCTAATTTTACTTATGCCATAATTACTCTCTTAATGTACATTATCAACATTTACTATTATTTGTTAATTGATATAAATACGTACACATTAGATACATCCCCCCTTTGCACACTTATTATTATTTTTATATGCATATTAGGTACATCCCCTCTTTTACACACTTATTATTATTTTTATATGCATATTAGATACATCCCCTCTTTTACACACTTATTATTATTTTAGCAACCTTAGTGCTATCAGAAAATTCGGGGTGTTACAGCTTCATCCTATGGAATGCGCTAAAGAAGAGGATATTAATTGATGCTCCGCTATCGACCAACACTCTTCTAACTATGGCTGGGCCCAGACCAATGGTTATCACAATTGGATCCTCTGTAGGCGTTATGATCCCAGTTGGATCTTTATCTTTAAATGAGATGTCGTCTCGTAGGATTCTTGGTACTTTTGCCGATAAAACTTCGTCTATAGCCATGAGTTCACCTTTTTTCGAAAAATTCTTTACCTCATGAGCATATTTCACCATATCCCCCCCCCAGCTTTTCCCAACCGGGTAGGGGCCTCCTGAAATGGTGTTTATGATCATCTTTGGTATAGCAGCAATGTAACACCCCGTAATTCTGTAACACTAAGATTCGCAAATCAAGGCAGAATTAAAAGTTAAAATCAAAATCAAGGGAAACGAGCTGAGCCATTGCGTTCATCTCGGAAAAATACACGAAATAGAGTCCGAATTTTTGAAAATTGGAGTCCGTATGACCAAGATATGGCCCGTCAAAGTTTTCAGAAAATTCCAAGTTCAAAACAGTTTAAACTAGAGCCAAATTCGAATTCAAACACACAGGGGGCAGGGCGGGAAAATTCCCGCCCAGGTCAAGTCGACAGGGGTGTCGACTGCACAGTCGACACCACCCCCCACCCCTCATGTCGACTGCCCAGTCGACATGGGTGTCAACCTGGGGGTCGACCCCCCTGCTTTTTCCAGCTTTCTGCACCTGGTTCGTTCTGATGTATTTGGTCATGTTTTCTGACCAGGTTCGTCCGCCTAACACTATATAAACAGCCCTGGTCTTCTTCTCTATTCACAATTCTTTTCTACCCTTATGCTGCAAAGATTCTTGTTAGACATGGCTTCTCCTCCTCCTCTAAAATATATAAATAAAATAATATATATAAAATAAACCAAGACGAGGAAATGCTGCTAAAAGATTTTCAAGAAGAGGTTCAAGTCAAGCTAGGATTCAAGAGGAGGTTCAAACGACTTCAACGACTGTTTTTCTACGAATCTTAGCAATGCCATCTTTCTGTTCTAATCTAATCTCTGTAAGTCAGTTATTTCTGGATTTAAACATTTTTCTCTGTTCTTGACATGAAATTAAAGGAATAAAAGAATATGCCAAATCTCTCTCTCTCTATTCGCTCTTGAACCTAATTAAGAACTGTTATGATTCGAGGACAAATAAGACCGTGACTATGAAACTATGAACCTTAAAACCATATGCCTATGACTATGAGCATTTGCTTATGACTATGAACATTGCCTATGACTTTGGACATTGCCTATGACTATGAACATTGCCTATGACTGTGACTGTGACTATGAGGATTATTTCCTTGACTAAGCCTATGCCTTTGATTAGGAAATATAAACTATTGCCTATGACATAACAAGGACATCGGTGATTAAACACCTGTGATTCATGACTAGGAAAGTGTTGCTTAAGTTTTGTGACTATGAAATTGGGTCTAAACCCGATCATCTATTCTGTCTATTCTTGGCTATCTTTGGTTTTAGACCTTGGGAATTTACCTATTAAGTTAGGTCTACCCATGTTCTTGAACCGACGTCTCTATTCTGTCTATTCTTTGTTTTCTTTGGTTTTAAACCTTGGGAATTTACCTATTAAGTTAGGTCTACCCATGTTCATGAACCGACGTCGTTATTCAACTCTCTTTATGCCAGTTAGTATGTTTATCTTTTGCATAGCATCTTTGGTTCATTCCCTATTTTCTACGAACCTAGCTTTATTTATAATCTAGACTGAATCACGATTATACGAGTGGGAATGCGGTTTGGGCAAAATATGAAATTTACTAAAAACATAGTTTAACTTGGAAATTGGCATAAATTGGGAACATGTATTATGTCATGTTCATAGAAATGAAAATTGGATAAATTTGACATAAATTATAAGATGTGTAATTTGAATCTAGTATTGATGTGTAAATCTAGCATTTACATGAATAGTAAATAAGTCTAGTTTGACGTGAATTAGAATGTTGAATCGGAATTGGATTAGCTAATTTGGCATGGTAAGTATATAGGCATAAATGTGAAATTGGCCATAATTGGGAATAACTGTCAGTTTTAGCAAAATCATGGTTAGCGACACTTAATTTGGTATAGTCTA
This sequence comes from Allium sativum, assembly GCA_030737875.1. Classification (NCBI taxonomy): domain Eukaryota; kingdom Viridiplantae; phylum Streptophyta; class Magnoliopsida; order Asparagales; family Amaryllidaceae; genus Allium; species Allium sativum. The sequence continues at coordinate 374,016,308 of CM060909.1, read as the reverse complement.
CATACCAAAAGGGCATAAATATGATATAGAGGGGAGAATGGGCCTTAAGAATAAATGTTGACAATTCACATTAAAAGAGTAATTAGGAAATAAGTAAATTAGGAATAATTTACTTATAGAATTTGGCCTGAATAAGGAAATGTAAACTTAGGCAAATTAAAGATTTATTAACGACATCTCTTTTAATGAAACAGCAGAAAGTTCTAGGGTGACAGAGAGGATAGTGTCTAGGCTTGGGTTTGGAAAATACAAGTTTCCTGCTCACCCTGGCTATCCTTAACTGATCCGACGGATGGGATGGTTACTTTTAAAACCTGATTTGAAAAATAATCAAAACCCTTTGAACTTATAAAACACGAATATGCCTAACCCGAGGTTAGACTGAGTTGCGATGTAAACCTGCCCGGAACCAACCGGCACATCCAGTATTCGCAACAATATCTGTCTAATGTGAGTTGTCGCGGCTTTAATCTATTTAGTTAAAGATAGAACAAGAATGGTAGGGTTAAGTTAACTAAGACACTTAACCAGTTCAACATGATAACTAAACTGCTGGGTGGGGTTAGGTTCAGACTGACACTTAATACAGTTGAGCTAGAATGAGAGGGTTAAGTCCATAGGAACACTTAACCAACTTAACACAGTTAAGCTAGGATGGGAGGGCTAAGTCCATAGAGACACTTAACCAAACTCAAGGTAGCAAGACAAGATTTGTATGGGTTAAGTAACTAAGAAAACACTTAGCCAAATTAACATGTTAACTAGACTAAGAATGTGGGGTTAAGTAAAGTTAATACACTTAGCCAATTTGATATGTTAGCTGGGCTAGACCGTAGGGTTAAGTAAACTTGAACACTTAACCATCAGGTTGTGATAAAGGAATAAGGCTAAGTCCAAAACATGAAGGGACAATACTTAACCATTAATAACATGTTAGTGAAAACAGACGGGCAAGGTTAAGTTAAAAAGGAACACTTAACCAATACAGGATAATGGGTAGGGTTAAGTAATAAGGAATACTTAACCAATATAACTTGGTTTGTGGTCGGGTTAAGTCAACATGAATTACTAATAACACTTAACCAGTTTAACAGGATAAATGAAGGGGGTTAAGTTAGCTTGAAGTAACTAATGACGCTTAACCAATTCAAATTGACGGGAAAGAGAACTAAGTAGTAAACCTTAGTTAAGAGAACAACGATTCTGGAAACTAAGTGGTAAATCTTAGTTAGTAAAACTAAGTAGTAATTCTTAGTATAACATGGGAAGGAGCGAATGTCCGACTGTATAATGAAGGAGGCTCCAACAAATTGGGTTACGAAGCCCGAGGCTTCGAGGGGATGGGAGGGTACTCTTGGTATCCCTCTGTGAGGCTGCAGATGATCCTCATGGGCTCACAGAGGTTAAGGTCTACGTAGAAGAACCAGGGGTATGCCTTGGTTGCAATTTATGGCAACCTAAAGACCAGGATTGACCAGCGTGATTCGACGAGAAGACGGTAGCCCTGTGATAGCAACTCGTCGTTTACCATCCATCTTGAGTCAATCGAGATACGTGAAGCGGAAAGGCGAAGAACTCCAAAAGACCATATACTTGCTATCTAGTTATGGGTGAGGACGACCATAGGATAGTGAGGCACCGGTGGCCGGCGTATAGTTCTCATTTTACAAGGTGTGCCTTTCATTAGTTGAGGGAGGGGTCAAGTGGGACCATAGCCACTGGAATAAAAACATACCTTAGCATCTACATCGGCAGATATCTGAAAGCTCCCGACCGAGTTCTGTATTCCTTGATTTGCCTTGTCACAGGACTCGGACCGCACATTACAGGACATGTGCATCTAGACAAGTGATAACGATTCGCGATACATGCGTGGGGAAGTATAGGAACATATACCACTTTAGGTAGTGTATCCTAGACTTGGGGGCATCGTTCGACAGGTAGCATAATCCCTAGTTGAACTAGGTGGCATAAACCCTGAATCCGAAAAGCGTTCAGCAAATAGCGTAAATTCTAATTGAATCTAGAAAGCACTTGATAGAAAAACCCTAGATTAAATTTAGGTAATAAATAATAAATGGATGCCCGATAGCAGTGGAAAATACAGGGATCGGGATCACGTTATCGTTACTAGTTAGGACACTAGTTAGGAGGTGCAGAGATATAGAAACCAGTATAATAAGGAAATAGCGAAGCGGCGAAAGTATTAGAGCATATCCAGTTCATTTTATCTTAGTATATCTTGTGTTAATCTTGGCTAATCTTGCCAACCCTATCATCATGGTGTTATCTTGTTTTCAGTTAATTCACGTCGTTTTGTTTTTCCATGTTCACATGCTAGAAGTTACTGAACTTACTCAGGCTTTATGTCTGACTCTGTTTTTCTTTCGTCTTCTTTTCTTCCGTTCCCCCCCAGGTAGTAGAGGAGGGGATAGTATAGCTCAGGTTAAGTTGGAATGTCACTCTTTCCCAGCTTGAAGATTTGTTGAAGTTTGCTTGGATTCTCTTTTCAGATGCTATGGCTGGCTCTTGTTAAACTTGGGGAATATAAATGTATTTTCATGCTTCTTTATTTTGTAAGACAGATGATACTCTGATATTGTAAAGAAATCATTGTACAAACTATTTTATCAATAAAGCAAAGTTTTATTTTCCGCTGTTTAATTTCTGTCTGTCTTGTAATTTATCTGCATCTTTTACCTTAAAATGCTCTACAGAACTTAGTGCATTCCCTTTGTGAGTGACACTAACGGACGTGGGGTGTTACACGTGGTATCAGAGCTGAAGGTTACCAGATCAGATAAAGGATTTGAAAAATTATTTTCAAAACGGTTTTTAAAGAAGCATTTTCAAAAGAAAAGATTTGGTTTAGAGGCATATTCCCCAAAGCCATACGCACTATCTTCTCTTCCTCTATTTGAATTCTTGTCTCCTTCTTTCTTGAGTCTCTGGGGCTCCTGGCTTTCTGGGAGGTAACCTCATCGATGGGCGAAGTAGTGCCCCGGCTTCCATCCATAGCCATAGTTGTCTCACCTACGGCCAGTTTTCCTTCAAGCTTATAGGGTTTTCCATACGATGCGAGCAGTTTTCAAGAGATTTGTCAACATACGGAAGAGGATGAGGAGTTTGGCTAAGGAGCATAACCCTAGTAGGAGGAATTCATGGATGTAGATTTAGCTCACAAAGAAGGAAGGAATTATAAAACCTAAGACAAGAGGAAGTATCTTTGCTAGGGAATGATAAGGCATATAATTAAGGACAAGGGCAAGAACAAGGAACAAGATTTTCAGAAGGGCAAGTACATACTTTCACCACCAAGCGTACCTAGGAGAAAGGTAGTAAAGTTCTGTTGGAAGAGTCTAAATTTGCTGTTCGTACTATTTCCTTTGGTTTTAGCGCTTCGCATTTGTTCATATCTTGAGTCTCTGCACCATAGTACTTGTATAGTAGAAAGATCCCACTAGAGTCTCAAATCCAATTGGTGGTCCGACCAGTTTATTTTTGGTTAGTAGGGATTTGAGGATAGCTATCGAGTTTGCTTATATCATCTCACGAGGATCATCTAAATTCGGAGGAGATATTCCTTGGGTGTTTGTCTGATATTGGTTTAGGCCTTTGGGGCTTGTACTTGAGGAATGTCGAGTTCGACTAGGATGGTTTGCGTGAGAGATGAATAGTTGTGGCAGGTACTCTAAAAAGCACATAGTAACCTTTCGACCCCTATAGTTATGGCATGGCGGATAAGAGTGAGACCTCTAATCATCTTAGTACATATACTTGGTACCGTGATTGACATCAGTTTATTTTGGAATTGGAGGTCAAAAACTTCATAATCATGAAGTTAAATTAGTTAAGATATAGTGGGGTAAAGCTCAAGAAGGCTAGATACTAGCGTCATACCCTTTTTCTTAAGGGTGCATCCTTGATTTCTTTGTGTAGGAGCTTTACGCATAATTGTTTCTCTCTTTCCGAAGTATATCACCTAGGTCGTATCTTCGATCCTTAGGTAGAAGCCAATGGATGTAAACATGTGTTTGAAACATGTTATGGTTGGTGGTTGCAAATGGTTGCTCGTGGATGCATATGCATACGTATTAGGCACTAGCTCAGTTCAGACGCTTTCATATCTCATTTACAGATACGTATTTGTTTGTAAGTTGAGCCTGATATGTTATCATATGGATGTTGCATATGATGAATGGCCGTGCACGCATGTAGTATTTACATAACTAGGGATGCTTGCATACATGATTGGACGCATGGCACTGACATGATTCGCATTAAGGAGGTCAACTGAATCAGTAGACCGCCTGATTTTGCATTAGATAAAGACATATACACACACTACGCATATGAACATGAAGGCATTAGAAATCTTTTAAGGACAATGAATGCCTGTGATTGAATGGTTGAGTAGATGGGTGATTGGATGGTAGGACACATTCTTCCTAACTTGGAGATTTCGGGGACGAAATCCTTTTAAGTGGGGGAGAATGTAACACCCCGTAATTCTGTAACACTAAGATTCGCAAATCAAGGCAGAATTAAAAGTTAATATCAAAATCAAGGGAAACGGGCTGCGCCTTTGCGTTTGTCTCGGAAAAATACGCGAAATAGAGTCCGAATTTTCGAAAATCGGAGTCCGTACGACCAAGATATGGCCCGTCAAAGTTTTCAGAAAATTCCAAGTTCAAAACAGTTTAAACTAGAGCCAAATTCGAATTCAAACACATAGGGGGCAGGGCGGGAAAATTCCCGCCCAGGTCAAGCCGACAGGGGTGTCGACTGCACAGTCGACGCCCCCCCCCCCCATGTCGACTGCCCAGTCGACATGGGTGTCGACCTGGGGGTCGACCCCCCTGCTTTTTCCAGCTTTCTGCACCTGGTTTGTTCTGATGTATTTGGTCACGTTTTCTGACCAGGTTCGTCCGCCTAACACTATATAAACAGCCCCGGTCTTCTTCTCTATTCACAATTCTTTTCTACCCTTATGCTACAAAGATTCTTGTTATACATGGCTTCTCCTCCTCCTATAAAATATATAAATAAAATAAAATATATAAAATAAACCAAGATGAGGAAATGCTGCTAAAAGATTTTCAAGAAGAGGTTCAAGTCAAGCTAGGATTCAAGAGGAGGTTCAAACGACTTCAACGACTGTTTTTCTACGAATCTTAGCAACTCCATCTTTCTGTTCTAATCTAATCTCTGTAAGTCAGTTATTTCTAGATTTGAACATTTTTCTCTGTTCGTGACATGAAATTAAAGGAATAAAAGAATATGCCAAATCTCTCTCTCTCTCTATTCGAATCAGTGCCTATACTCTTGAACCTAATAAAGAACTGTTATGATTCGAGGACAAATAAGACCGTGACTATGAAACTATGAACCTTAAAGCCATATGCCTATGACTATGAACATTTGCCTATGACTATGAGCATTGCCTATGACTTTGGACATTGCCTATGACTATGAACATTGCCTATGACTGTGACTGTGACTATGAGGATTATTTCCTTGACTAAACCTATGCCTTTGATTAGGAAATATAAACTATTGCCTATGACATAACAAGGACATTGGTGATTAAATACCTGTGATTCATGACTAGGAAAGTTTTGCTTAAGTTTCGTGACTATGAAATTGGGTCTAAACCCGATCATCTATTATGTCTATTCTTGGCTATCTTTGGTTTTAGACCTTGGGAATTTACCTATTAAGTTAGGTCTACCCATGTTCTTGAACCGACGTCTCTATTCTGTCTATTCTTGGTTTTCTTTGGTATTAGACCTTCGGAATTTACCTATTAAGTTAGGTCTACCCATGTTCTTGAACCGACGTCGTTTTTCAACCCTCTTTATGCCAGTTAGTATGTCTATCTTTTGCATAGCATTTTTGGTTCATTCCCTATTTTCTACGAACCTAGCTTTATTTATAATCCAGACTGAATCACGATTATACGAGCGGTGGGAATGCGGTTTGGGCAAAATATGAAATTTACTAAAAACATAGTTTAACTTGGAAATTGGCATAAATTGGGAACATGTATTATGGCATGTTCATAGAAATGAAAATTGGATAAATTTGACATGAATTATAAGATGTGTAATTTGAATCTAGTATTGACGTGTAAATCTAGCATTTACATGAATAGTGAACTAGAGTAATAAGTCTAGTTTGACGTGAATTAGAATGTTGAATTGGAATTGGATTAGCTAATTTGGCATGGTAAGTATATTGGCATAAATGTGAAATTGGGCATAATTGGGAATAACTGTCAGGTTTAGCAAAATCATGGTTAGTGACACTTAATTTGGTATAGTCTACATACCAAAAGGGCATAAATATGATATAGAGGGGAGAATGGGCCATAAGAATAAATGTTGACAATTCACATTAAAAGATTAATTAGGAAATAAGTAAATTAGGAATAATTTACTTATAGAATTTGGCCTGAATAAGGAAATGTAAACTTAGGCAAATTAATGATTTATTAACGACATCTCTTTTAATGAAACACCAGAAAGTTCTAGGGTGACAGAGAGGATAGTGTCTAGGCTTGGGTTTAGAAAATACAAGTTTCCTGTTCTCCCTGGCTATCCCTAACTGATCCGATGGACGGGATGGTTACTTTTAAAACCTGATTTGAAAATTAATCAAAACCCTTCAAACTTAGAAAACACGAATATGCCTAACCCGAGGTTAGACTGAGTTGCGATGTAAACCTGCCCGGAACCAACCGGCACATCCAGTATTCGCAACAATATCTGTCTAATGTGAGTGGTCGCGGCTTTAATCTATTTAGTTAAAGCTAGAACAAGAATGGTAGGGTTAAGTTAACTAAGACACTTAACCAGTTCAACATGATAACTAAACTGCTGGGTGGGGTTAGGTTCAGACTGACACTTAATACAGTTGAGCTAGAATGAGAGGGTTAAGTCCATAGGAACACTTAACCAACTTAACACAGTTAAGCTAGGATGGGAGGGCTAAGTCCATAGAGACACTTAACCAAACTCAAGGTAGCAAGACAAGATTTGTAGGGGTTAAGTAACTAAGAAAACACTTAGCCAAATTAACATGTTAACTAGACTAAGAAGGTGGGGTTAAGTAAAGTTAATACACTTAGCCAATTTGATATGTTAGCTGGGCTAGACCGTAGGGTTAAGTAAACTTGAACACTTAACCATCAGGTTGTGATAAAGGAATAAGGCTAAGTCCAAAACATGAAGGGACAATACTTAACCATTAATAACATGTTAGTGAAAACAGACGGGCAAGGTTAAGTTAAAAAGGAACACTTAACCAATACAGGATAATGGGTAGGGTTAAGTAATAAGGAATACTTAACCAATATAACTTGGTTTGTGGTCGGGTTAAGTCAACATGAATAACTGATAACACTTAACCAGTTTAACAGGATAAATGAAGGGGGTTAAGTTAGCTTGAAGTGACTAATGACACTTAACCAATCCAAATTGACGGGAAAAAGAACTAAGTAGTAAACCTTAGTTAAGAGAACAACGATTCTGGAAACTAAGTGGTAAATCTTAGTTAGTAAAACTAAGTAGTAATTCTTAGTATAACACGGGAAGGAGCGAATGTCCGTCTGTATAATGAAGGAGGCTCCAACGAATTGGGTTACGAAGCCCGAGGCTTCGAGGGGACGGGAGGGTACTCTTGGTATCCCTCTGTGAGGCTGCAGATGATCCTCCTGGGCTCGCAGAGGTTAAGGTCGGCGTAGAAGAACCAGGGGTATGCCTTGGTTGCAATTTATGGCAACCTAAAGACCAGGATGGACCAGCGTGATTCGGCGAGAAGACGGTAGCCCTGTGATAGCAACTCGTCGTTTACCATCCATCTTGAGTCAATCGAGATACGTGAAGCGAAAAGGCGGAGAACTCCAAAAGACCATATACTTGCTATATGTTGGATCTAGATTAACCCTAGAGGGGGGGTGAATAGGGTTTATCACAGTTTTTAAACTGAATTGAAAAACTGACAGGACATTAAAATAATAAACAGATCACAAAATGCAGCAGAAATAAAAGTGCAGAAAATAAATCACACACAGATATACCCAGCTTCGGCAAAACCCTGCCTACTGCTGCATTCCTAAGGTTTCTACTAGGTGTTATAAACAGATCCCGCATACAAGACCATGTACACTCGCAGCGCCTTCTCATGTCCTAACCCTATGCTCAAAACCCTAGACTGATTGATATTCACTCGTTCAGATTTCCCGAATTACAAACCCTGTAACTCATAACCCAGATTTTGCCGACTCTGTCAACTGTCAGTGAACACCCTGACTGATTCCTAGAATTTTTACAGACTTCTAGTAATTGTTTGATCGATTTTACAACACAATTTAAAACGACATAGAATAAAAAGAAAACCTAAAAAAACTTTGGGAGTTAAATTAAAAAGGGGTCATCCCCTTTATTCTCTTATCTCAAAAACTGGCCGGTCCACTTTCATTTGCACTTGTCCGATCATTTTCTCCTTTGCACTGGAAAATAAAATGGCGGCAGGCGATTCTCTAGGGTTTCTGAAATCCTTCCCAATTCGAAACGATGGCTTGATTGAATGATGAAATCTTGTATGAACTTTTAATCTCGAGTTGCTCGTGTTCGTTGCTGAGTGATTCTTTGATTGCGGCTTTCACTGATTTGGAGGAAATTCTTCGATTGAAAAACACTTTGGAAAATTGTGAGTATTATAGATTTTTCTTCCTCTGAATTGATTGTAGTTTTTCGATAAATGATGCCTGTGATGTAATGGTGTTTAAATAGGATTATCAAATCCTTGCATTCCTCTGATTTCACCATAAATGACTTGGCTGATATTTTTTGCGGTGTCCTCTTTTTGTTTTTCTCTGCTTTGAATACTTGCTGTAAATGTGTTGCCTTGACTGTCTCAATGAACATAGATGATATTCTGGACTGATTGTGGCCTTTTGTTGCCTGATTTGAGATGTTGCCGTACTTGAATTGATTTAAATCTGCCCATCTTGAAAAATGATTTCAGGAAAAAATTGTTATTGCTAAAATTACTTTCCCAAAATCTGGAGAGCTTTAAAGGCTTGCCAAACATAGATTTCATGTTTATAATACACTGCCATTGAATCATTTATTTGCTGCGTGACATTCTGATTTATTGCCAATATGATTTTCAGCTATGATTAAATTTTCTGGATTGATTGTTGTCAAAACTGGAAAGAAATCTTGCCAAAAATTCTTGTTGTCGTGAGTCCAAACTTTGAGTGAATGAATGAAATCGCACTGTCCATTGTGTGTACTGCTCATCCATGCTTTATCCTGTAAATATGCTGAAAACATGCTTTTGGTCAATGCACTTGTTATGTTCCCATTTATTGGTTTGCTGATATGTTGTTGCACCATTGCTATGTCCCCTTTTCTTGACTACAATGTAGCTTGATTTATGCTCTTCTTTGAAATCACTTGCCGAAAATGATATTTTGAAATCTGGAAACACATATTTGTCCCTTGTGTAATTTCTGACTAGATTTCCTCGGCCTTTATGAATTGAGAATTTCGGGAAATAAAAAATATTTGTGTTTTTGCCCAAAATAAATATTGAGACATTCCAAATGCGTGAATCATGGTTTGAATTTTTGGAAAGAAAAAACATTTGATTTGTGGCCCTTGAAATCAATAGAATCATTTCCTATTCATGATGTCACTTTGTTTTTCACAATGCTGTACCAAGCTGTTTTTGCACCATTTTAAAAATTGTTGACTTGCCGTGACATTTTTGAAATGCCCCTGTTCTTATCACCTGAAATATTGCACCATGTTTTAGATGCACCTGAACTTGAAAAACTGCCTTGTTTTGCTGAGTTGATCGTGATGTCATTCAAGTTGGCACTGCTTTGAATTCTTGAATTTGTGCTGAAACTGTGTGCATCATTCTTTTGTACATGCTCTGTTTTGAACTGTTTTGTGTGGTGAGTGGACTTGGTTTGACCATCCATGCTTTGCAAACACACTGCCCTATATAACTTGCTGCACCATCTCTTTGTTGTTTATTTGTGACATGTACTTGAACTATGAACTGGCTCGGCCTAGCTTGACCACTTTGACATTGTCATTTTACTGCCATGTTTTGTATTTTGCACTTGTACTTCCTTTTTCGGCTACACCTTGGCACTTGAATGTTTGCTCCATATATTTGGCTGATCTGCCATAGTTTGCTGCTTTATACCACCATGTTTGGGCTGTTTTAAAATGAACTTAATCTCGACCAATTTTTCTTTGTACTTTGAGATGTGATGACTTTGCTTTCATGTGCACTGAGTCGAGAAGGTCCACGTGGCTACTCCTCAGTTGCACACTAAATTGGCGTGGCAGTGCACACGTGTATATATATACACGTGTGTACATGCAGCCATCAGACGAGTTTTCCTGTCCCTGCACTGAAATATGTGTATATACATACACATGTATGTGTATACATGTATCATGTGCGTGCTATATTTATATCAGATCAAGTCATGAAATAGGATGAGAAACACACCAGAAAACTGAGGCAAATAGAATTTTAAAAATAAAATTTATATTTGCATGTGTTCAGTTTTATTTCTATTGCAGTATACTGTGTGTGTGTGTGTTTCATGTGACAGGTAAGCAGGTGATGACTGGACTGATAGAGAAGTGCTGTGAAGACTGAAGACAGAAGACTAACAGATAGTGTTAGTGAATGTAAATGTATCAGTGATTGCATATAAATATGAGATGTATAGACAGTGTTATAGTGAAGAGCTGTGTAACAACAGAATTGTACTGATGTTTGTAAACAAATTTGTTTGAAATAAAATATTATTTTATTGTTGTCAAACAAACTTGTCTATCATATTCAATTTATTTACACAAGTACAATCTCATGTTGAAATATCTGTGAATGTGTACAAATAGTGGAGTCATATAATTTGTACTATTTTAATGTTGAAATATAATATTCGATTCAAATAAAATACAGTATGAATATATAAATGTGTGTACAGTCGTATTCTATTTAAATATAAATATTATATTCCTGTTTGTGATGAATATATGAAACAGTGCATTAACAAACACATTTATAATATATATTTGGTTGTTATCATCAAACAAAAATCATATAATTGTGTATACAACTACGTCATATACAACAATCTCCCCCTTTTGATGATGACAAACAAGTAAAAGATTTTGATTGCAATAAATGTGTTTGACAGTGAATATTGAACTGCCCCCATTTATTAGCTCCCCCTACAACAGAAAACTCCCCCTATAACTGTGCATGTGTGAATTGAACTGAATAATAATGAATTTTCAAAAATAAAAATATTTATAAAATATTCACTCATAAATCAAAATCTAATCCATTCTCCCCCTTTTGTTATCATCAAAAAGGATACAGATTATAAAATACAGATGAAAATTGACTAAAAATATAATTTCCGCATAAGAGGAAGAACGGTCATCATAAATTTCAATCAATCAAACAAAAATCATAATATTCTAAGAACTGGTGGCATATTTCACATTTTAGAGAATGACGGATATACGATGAATTTTGTATAAAATGGAGAGGGTTTTAAAAAAAATTCCAATTATTTTCAAAGGATTTTTATAAAAATAAAGCACAAAAACAGTGATGGATTTGGACTATAATAAATAATTCAATTTAAGTGACAAACTCGAATAACCTCAAATCCCAATATCTATCAACAAATCATAATACGTCATAAAATTTCAACATATTTCACAGAATAGAAGATGGATTGATAGGCTGGCTTTTATACTCAGAGGAGAATTTCAAATTTATTTCTATTTTTAGCACTTTATTTTTTTTTATTTTAAGAGCACACTGACCACGCATAACCAAAGCTTGGATTTTTAAATGGGATCAGTCGCAGCTTAAATTATAAGACGTCTCATAACCATGCATAACCAGAGCTTGGATTTTTAAATGAGGTTAGAGACACACTTATGTATTAATTACATATTTATCATTTTATCTTTAAAAGAAAAAAAACTCCTCGGTATATAAAACCAATATATGGATGATAGAAGATGGGGTAGGTAAAGGAATGGACTGTGAAATAAATTTCTAAATTAATTATATTATGAAATATGATCAACTGTACCGAGATCATTGAAAATTTTCAATTGTCACTAATTCTGAAAAATAACATAGTCCCATTCCTATCACAAATATTTCCATTGTTTATTCAAAAAGATTTTTAAACATGTTAACTCTCCACATTACTATAAAAGACATGATGGATGGCAGAATGATGATAGATAAAGGAGATGGTCGTGAAATAATTGCCAGTTCAAAGATATTACAATAAATGTTCAACCATCATGAAAATTTTAAACAAAATCTCCTCTTATTGTGAAATATACTGCAGTCACAATTCATCACAATTTCAAAATCTGATAATAATTTTGATGAATTATAAATACAGTTCAATTTGGATATAGATTCCAATTTCTAAATGAATAATCAATAAATACTTTTAAAATTGAAAATTAATCACAAGAGGAATATGCTGATCTATACATGACAAGAGGGATTAAAATATATACAAAAAAAAAAAAATCAAATTTAGCACTTCTAAACAACTGATACCACTTGATGTTTCAATTAATGTGGATGACACGGGAGACGAGCAAGAATATCATAGAAAAAACAAATTATAAGTACAAAGCCCAAGCAGACAAGATAACAGATGATGCACATGTATCAGAGTAGCAAACAGATGATTCCAAAACAAACATTTTTCAAAAACAGTATCAGAGCAGCACAGAAAATAATTTCAAATCATACTTGTCAAGATGACAGTCACATAAGACGATTTATGATCCAATGATTAAAGAAATACCATTTATTTGAAATCATTTGAGGAATATGAAATTCTCAAGATTCAGTGAATCAATCACACTAGAATATTAATTTTAGATTCAAGATATGTGTGAGATTCAATAAATCAATAATTTCAAATGAATTTAAACAAACATATATTCAAATCAAATACATCATGAAATAACAGTGAGTTTTAATGACCATTTTTCAAAAGTATTTTTCACAAATTTTTCTGACAATCACAAGACAAATTTCAAATCATTTACATCAAGATTGAATAATAATTCATGATCCAAAAATAGTTGTTTATTTAAAATCACTTGAAAAAAATGTAAATCTTGAGATACAACAAATCAATTACACAGGATAATAAATTCAGATCTGAGAGGTGTGTAAGATTCAAAATATCATAAATTTTCAAGTGATCTCAAACAAACAAAAAACAAACTAGATGATCATGAATAACAACGAATTTCAAGATGTAAGCAAGGATTCAAGACCAAACAAAATATCCAAGCCAATCTGACAATCAATGAAATTACCACAACTGGTAAATAGCAGAGTGTTGTAATGAGTATAATATTTCAAGCTTTTCTAAAATGAATTAGAATAAACTTAGAACAGCAGAGATGTGTGATATTTCAATTGTTTTTCAGATCTTCAAAAAATTTAGAATTCATATTAACAGTGTTCAAGATATGATATGAATACATCAACACTGTTATGAATTCAGAAAACAGAAAATAAACCTCAAAACAATTGCAGAATTTACAAGCTTAAATTCAAGATCTGGAAATGGTTAAAACATTAGAGTATTATATAAATGAAGTGAATTTCCAGCATTCTACAATTGGAAGTTTAAGGAAGCCCAGAATAAAAAATAATAATATGGCAGTGACAAATCAAAAACAAAAAATAGAATGGGGTAGAAGGAGGAATAAACAAAGAAAATAAAAAAAATATTTACAAAGTTGAGTTTAGAGATCATACCAGAATATGATGTAAGAAAAAGAATCTCTAACTCAACATACATGGCTAAGGAACTGGGAATGATACAGAAATATAGTCCAGCTTGGTTTCAAATCTCTTTTGGCACAGAAATCCCTCAGCCTCCTCCAGTACCTAACAGTTTATAGAATCGAGTGGTCTAACAAAGTTTGTAAAACCTCTCACAGTTTTATTCACATATTTTGGTACCCAGACTTGTTTATATAACAAACCATCAGAATTAACCTTTGTACCCTTAGGAACCCAGATCTGTTTGAAGTTAACTGAGTTCGTTTTATTTCCTTTTGGGATCCAGATATGTTTAAATGGTTTATTATAAAATAATTTTTCATTTTGTTTTTGTTTCAAAAATCCTTTGGAATTTTCAAAGTTCAGATTTTCAAGTCCATTCTTTTCAAAGCAGTTTAGAGGATTTTTAAAAACATTTGAATTGCGATTTTCAAAAGCATTTGTTTTCCCAAATCCAAGACCATGTTTATTTCCAATAGAATTTTGGTTTTGCAACAACATATTCAACGACTTTTCACTATTAGAAAATTTAGTCAAAGTTGACTTTAGTCGTTGAATTTTGAATTTAAGATCACCGTTCTCTTTTATTAAATCTAAACAGCGGTTATCAAAGATCTTCCTTTCAGCATCGTATTGTTTCAAAAACAAATTTTCAGATTCAAGTGATTTAATTTTGGTTTGGGATTCATCAATTTCAAACTCAAAATGTTTTCGACTTTCAGACTCAAATTTCTTGAAATTTTCAATCTCGTTTTCAAGTTCTTTCAAAATCGAATTCGATTTCAACAAATTTTCCTTTTCAGCAATTTCAAGTTTGGAATGAATATTAGTTTTAAAAATTTCAAATTCCTTTTGCAGATGATTGTTCAAACTTGATAACACAATCTTGTTGTTTTTTAAGATCAGAATTTCATTTTCAAACTTTTGAATAATTTTATTGAGATGAACAAGATTGGTTTCCAATTTCAAACAATTTTTGCAATCAGAATTTGAAGAATTTTTAAAATATTCAAGTTGTGATTCCAAATCATCAATTATGCTGGTCAACTCAGAATTCCTAGATTTTAGATATTTGTTTTTAGATTTGAGTTTATCAACAGATTTAGTTAAATCAACACACATATAAACCAAATCTTCGTATGAGAAATTTTCGACTTCAGCATCCGTTGATTCTCCATCTTCTGATCCTTCTGAATTTTCATTTGTATATCCTGTTAAATAGAATTCAGAATCTGAGTTGACATTCTGGGGTTTTGAGTTGTTGTCAGATTTTCCATACTTCGTATTGAGAGTATCCCAGATTTCCTGTGCAGTTAAACAATGGCAGATAAGATTAAACTGTTCAGTACTAAGATAATCAAATATAATTTTCATAGCACAGGTATTGAAAGTAATATCTACACTATCAAATCCATGGATAACAACATTCCAATATTTAATATTAACAGATTTTAAATAAAATTCCATTTTGGATTTCCAGTTTAAAAAATCTGTACCATCAAAAATATTTGGAATGTGACTGGACTGACTCTCTATGGACTGATAACTAGGAATCACCATTGCTCTAGAGTTAACCGAATACCTGGCTCTAATACCAAGTGTTGGATCTAGATTAACCCTAGAGGGGGGGTGAATAGGGTTTATCACAGTTTTTAAACTGAATTGAAAAACTGACAGGATATTAAAATAATAAACAGATCACAGAATGCAGCAGAAATAAAAGTGCTGAAAATAAATCACACACAGATATACCCAGCTTCGGCAAAACCCTGCCTACTGCTGCATTCCTAAGGTTTCTACTAGGTGTTATAAACAGATCCCGCATACAAGACCATGTACACTCGCAGCGCCTGCTCCTGTCCTAACCCTACGCTCAAAACCCTAGACTGATTGATATTCACTCGTTCAGATTTCCCGAATTACAAACCCTGTAACTCGTAACCCAGATTTTGCCGACTCTGTCAACTGTCAGTCAACACCCTGACTGATTCCTAGAATTTTTACAGACTTCTAGTAACTGTTTGATCGATTTTACAACACAATTTAAAACGACATAGAATAAAAAGAAAACCAAAAAAAACTTTGGGAGTTAAATTAAAAAGGGGTCATCCCCTTTATTCTCTTGTCTCAAAAACTGGCCGGCCCACTTTCATTTGCACTTGTCCGATCATTTTCTCCTTTGCTCTGGAAAATAAAATGGCGGCAGGCGATTCTCTAGGGTTTCTGAAATCCTTCCCAATTCGAAACGATGGCTTGATTGAATGATGAAATCTTGTATGAACTTTTAGTCTCGAGTTGCTCGTGTTCGTTGCTGAGTGATTCTTCGATTGCGGCTTTCACTGATTTGGAGGAAATTCTTCGATTGAAAAACACTTTGGAAAATTGTGAGTAGTCTAGATTTTTCTTCCTCTGAATTGATTGTAGTTTTTCGATAAATGACGCATGTGATGTAATGGTGTTTAAATAGGATTATCAAATCCTTACATTCCTCTTATTTCACCATAAATGACTTGGTTGATATTTTTTGCGGTGTCCTCTTTTTGTTTTCCTCTGCTTTGAATACTTGCTGTAAATGTGTTGCCTTGACTGTCTCAATGAACATAGATGATATTCTCGACTGATTGTGGCCTTTTGTTGTCTGATTTGAGATGTTTCCGTACTTGAATTGATTTAAATTTGCCCATCTTGAAAAATGATTTCAGGAAAAAATTGTTATTGCTAAAATTACTTTCCCAAAATCTGGAGAGCTTTAAAGACTTGCCAAACATAGATTTCATGTTTATAATACACTGCCATTGAATCATTTATTTGCTGCGTGACATTCTGATTTATTGCCAATATGATTTTCAGCCATGATTTAATTTTCTGGATTGATTGTTGTCAAAAGTGGAAAGAAATCTTGCCAAAAATTCTTGTTGTCGTGAGTCCAAACTTTGGGTGAATGAGTGAAATCGCACTGTCCATTGTGTGTACTGCTCATCCATGCTTTATCCTGTAAATATGCTGAAAACATGCTTTTGGTCAATGCACTTGTTATGTTCCCATTTATTGGTTTGCTGATATGTTGTTGCACCATTGCTATGTCCCATTTTCTCGACTACAATGTAGCTTGATTTATGCTCTTCTTTGAAATCACTTGCCGAAAATGATATTTTGAAATCTGGAAACACAGATTTGTTCCTTGTGTAATTTCTGACTAGATTTCCTCGGCCTTTATGAATTGAGAATTTCGGGAAATAAAAAAAATTTGTGTTTTTGCCCAAAATAAATATTGAGACATTCCAAATGCGTGAATCATGGTTTGAATTTTTGGAAAGAAAAAACATTTGATTTGGGCCCTTGAAATCAATAGAATCATTTCCTATTCATGATGTCACTTTGTTTTTCACAATGCTGTACCAAGCTGTTTTTGCACCATTTTAAAAATTGTTGACTTGCCGTGACATTTTTGAAATGCCCCTGTTCTTATCACCTGAAATTTTGCACCATGTTTTAGATGCACCTGAACTTGAAAAACTGTCTTGTTTTGCTAAGTTGATCGTGATGTCATTCAAGTTGGCACTGCTTTGAATTCTTGAATTTATGCTGAAACTGTGTGCATCATTCTTTTGTACATGCTCTGTTTTGAACTGTTTTGTGTGGTGAGTGGACTTGGTTTGACCATCCATGCTTTGCAAACACACTGCCCTATATAACTTGCTGCACCATCTCTTTGCTGTTTATTTGTGACATGTACTTGAACTATGAACTGGCTCGGCCAAGCTTGACCACTTTGACATTGTCATGTTTACTGCCATGTTTTGTATTTTGCACTTGTACTTCCTTTTTCGGCTACACCTTGGCACTTGAATGTTTGCTCCATATATTTGGCTGATCTGCCATAGTTTGCTGCTTTATACCACCATGTTTGGGCTGTTTTGAAAATGAACTTAATCTCAACCAATTTTTCTTTGTACTTTGAGATGTGATGACTTTGCTTTCATGTGCACTGAGTCGAGAAGTTCCACGTGGCTACTCCTCAGTTGCACACTGAATTGGCGTGGCAGTGCACACGTGTATATATATGCACGTGTGTACATGCAACCATCAGACGAGTTTTCCTGTCCCTGCACTGAAATATGTGTATATACATACACATGTATGTGTATACATGTATCGTGTGCATGCTATATTTATATCAGATCAAGTCATGAAATAGGATGAGAAACACACCAGAAAACTGAGGCAAATAGAATTTTAAAAATAAAATTTATATTTGCATGTGTTCAGTTTTATTTCTATTGCAGTATACTGTGTGTGTGTGTTTCATGTGACAGGTAAGCAGGTGATGACTGGACTGATAGTGAAGTGCTGTGAAGACTGAAGACTGAAGACAGAAGACAGAAGACTAAGAGATAGTGTTAGTGAATGTAAATGTATCATTGATTGTATATAAATATGAGATGTATAGACAGTGTTATAGTGAAGAGCTGTGTAACAACAGAATTGTACTGATGTTTGTAAACAAATTTGTTTGAAATAAAATATTATTTTATTGTTGTCAAACAAACTTGTCTATCATATTCAGTTTATTTACACAAGTACAATCTCATGTTGAAATATCTGTGAATGTGTACAAATAGTGGAGTCATATAATTTGTAATGTTTGAATGTTGAAATATAATATTTGATTCAAATAAAATACAGTATGAATATACAAATGTGTGTACAGTCGTATTCTATTTAAATATAAATATTATATTCCTGTCTGTGATGAATATATGAAACAGTGCATTAACAAACACATTTATAATATATATTTGGTTGTTACCATCAAACAAAAATCATATAATTGTGTATACAACTACGTCATATACAACACTATCTAGTTATGGGTGAGGATGACCATAGGATAGTGGGGCACCAGGGGCCGGTGTATAGTTCTCATTTTACAAGGTGTGCCTTTCATTAGTTGAGGGAGGGGTCAAGTGGGACCATAGCCACTGGAATAAAAACAGACCTTAGCATCTGCATCGGCAGATATCTGAAATCTCTCGATCGAGTTCTGTATTCCTTGATTTGCCCTGTCACAGGACTCGGACCGCACATTACAGGACATGTGCATCTAGACAAGCGATAACGATTCGCGATACATGCGTGGGGAAGTATAGGAACATATACCACTTTAGGTAGTGTATCCTAGACTTGGGGGCATCGTTCGACAGGTAGCATAATCCCTAGTTGAACTAGGTGGCATAAACCCTGAATCCGAAAAGCGTTCAGCAAATAGCGTAAACTCTAATTGAATCTAGAAAGCACTTGATAGAAAAACCCTAGATTAAATTTAGGTAATAAATAATAAATGGATGCCCGATAGCAGTGGAAAATACAGGGATCGGGATCACGTTATCGTTACTAGTTAGGACACTAGTTAGGAGGTGCAGAGATATAGAAACCAGTATAATGAGGAAATAGCGAAGCGGCGAAAGTATTAGAGCATATCCAGTTCATCTTATCTTAGTATATCTTGTGTTAATCTTGGCTAATCTTGCCAACCCTATCATCATGGTGTTATCTTGTATTCAGTTAATTCATGTCGTTTTGTTTTTCCATGTTCACATGCTAGAAGTTACTGAACTTACTCAGGCTTTATGTCTGACTCTGTTTTTCTTTCGTCTTCTTTTCTTCCGTTTGCCCCCCCCCCCAGGTAGTAGAGGAGGGGATAGTATAGCTCAGGTTAAGTTGGAATGTCACTCTTTCCCAACTTGAAGATTTGTCGAAGTTTGCTTGGATTCTCTTTTCAGATGCTATGGCTGGCTCT
This sequence comes from Allium sativum, assembly GCA_030737875.1. Classification (NCBI taxonomy): domain Eukaryota; kingdom Viridiplantae; phylum Streptophyta; class Magnoliopsida; order Asparagales; family Amaryllidaceae; genus Allium; species Allium sativum. Next base: position 373,996,615 of record CM060909.1, on the reverse strand, counting down.
TGCTAAACTTGGGGAATATAAATGTATTTTCATGCTTCTTTATTTTGTAAGACAGATGATACTCTGATATTGTAAAGAAATCATTGTACAAACTATTTTATCAATAAAGCAAAGTTTTATTTTCCGCTGTTTAATTTCTGTCTGTCTTGTAACTTATCTGCATCTTTTACCTTAAAATGCTCCACAGAACTTAGTGCATTCCCTTTGTGAGTGACACTAACGGACGTGGGGTGTTACACGCAATTGAAGCGCTCTCATTCTATTTAGGATGTCCAGTAGAAGTTCCTTGGTCTTGAGTTCCCTGAGCATTCAGGGAGTTCTTTGTGTACTGTTGAAGCCTGTTTTTCCTTATCAGCTCTTCATTTACGCTTTTCAAATGTCTACACTCGTTCGTGCTATGCCCCGGCTGGTTGTGAAATCGACAGAACCTGCCGGACTTTATAGCGTTATCAGTGACTCTTAACTTCCCAGGCCCTGGGTACTCTTCAGTATCTTTGGTTGCCATATAAACGTTCTCTATCGTATCATTAAGAGGAGTCATTTCGGAATTCTTGAAGAAACGAAGCTTTTTGTTGTTTCGACCATCTTTCCCTTCATTCCCCCTTTTCTGATTTCCTCCGGCGTTTTTCTGTCCTCCCTGCACGTTTACGTCTCTCTTTTCTGATGGCTCCTTATTTTCTGTAGTTTCCATTGTATAGGCCGGATACTCATCCACGCCTATATACTCCTCTGCCTTGTCAAACAGCTCTTCGAGAGTGGCAGGCTTCTTCTTCTTGATCCACCGCCTAAGTTTGGTCTTTTTACTTATGCCTCCCTTTAGAGCCATCAAAGCCAAACATGGCTCATAGTTTCCAACTTCGGCCGCGGCTGTATTAAAACGAGAAAGGAAGGCTTTAATGGACTCCCCTGGCCCTTGCTCCAACTCATTCAATTCCATCACATCACGTACCTTGATTGCTTGAAACCGGAATTGCTGTTTGAATAGCTTGGCCAAGGTAGCAAAGTCATCCACGGATTTCAGCGGGAGTTTCGTGAACCAGAGTGAAGCTACTCCTTCCAAGTAGGTAGGGAAGTATAAACATTTGAGCTCATCAGTAGCACGTGCCCCATCCATGTGCTGATCATACTTGAACAGGAACATGTTGGGATCGCCAGTTCCGTTATAGGCTTGTACAACTGGGGGTTTGAATTTATTTGGATATGGCGCCATTTTTATTCTTTCTGTAAGTGGGGTTTTTGTAGGAGCAAATCCCCATTCATTTTCATCGTCCACCTTTTTCTGGCTCTCATTCATGATCTTACGTACCATTCTGAATATTCGCTCCTCCTCATTGAGTTGGTCCACGGGGATGACGCCTTCCTCTTTACCGGATGTTTGCCTACGCAAGCGATCACGGTTCAGATTTCGGGGCCTTGGACCTCCCGCATGGGGAAGTGCCCCTTTGGTGGAACCAAACGCTTGTTGAGGAGTTGCTTTTCCAGAGTGGTTATGAGCAGGTGGCTTCATTCCCTTATGACTAGGATTCACAACCTCCTAGATAGAATTTCCTTTATTCGGTCTTGAGGAAGAAGATCCAATATCTTCCGTTCCAGTGGTTTTAGCAGTTTTTAGGCGGCTTGCACTCATGGTAACTTTGGCCGTTGTGGCTTGCATGGCGAACATGGTGTCAAGCTTCTTCATCATGGCTTCATTCGCAATATCCATTCGACTTGGTAGTCCTGCTGCCACTTCATCCAACTCCTTCCTTGTTACGGCAGTTCCGGCTTTAGAACTTTCACCGACTTCAAACTGATTAGTAAGCGGGGTATCTTCTGTGTTAGTGGCATTATCGACATCTTCGAGGCTTTTACTTGTAACTTTCTTCGATGGTCTACCTGGTTTTCCCATGGCTTTTGAGATAAGTACTGCAACTTGGACAACTTAGATGATCAGAGTGGATTCAAAATTCCAATACAAGGCTTTCTACCTTGTGAAAGAGCGAGAAATGGATTGGCAACCCGGGCCCCACGGTGGGCGCCAAATGTTTTCCCCAAAATTGGGCAAAACACCAAAAAATGTGAAGGAATGTCTCACAAAAATGAAAAGTGGGGCCTTACAATGATTGAAATGCAGGTAAAAGACACCAAGTTTTATAGTGGTTCATCCCAATAAGGGTTTACATCCACTTTCATAAGAGATTCCATTATTAATATGAAAATTACAAGATTAACTTCTCTCTTACAACAATTTAATCGCTCCCTTACTCATGAATTACACTTAATCTCCTAAAGATGATTGAGAAGAGAATTATTCAGTAGAAATTTGATGTAGATGTGGTACAATTGAAAGGAATCCCTCTTTCATATAGGCTTGCTCAATCAATCTTCCACTCTTGAATCATTTGCATGTACTTGATAGAGATCATGATCCATGGATTAATCTTCCATTTATGATGTTGAATGTGTGTTAGAATTGTCATGGAATATTTTCAGCAGCACTTCGTGGTCTCCTCCTTTTTCTCCCCCCTCAAATGAAGAAGTGAGGGGGTATTTATAGGAGATATCCAGACCAGGTGGCAGTTCTGTAATTACACAGAAAACGCGATGGCCCATGTCGCCAATGACATGACTTAGATCTCCGCTATAACCTATGTCGTCGACGATATGACTCATGTCGTCTGGTGGGTCAGCCCCTGGCGTCTTGAGCTTGCGACACTACATGGGTTCCTTTAACTAGGTTCATATCGTTCGGATGATAGCTGTCGACAACCCAATAGTAACAGGATACGACATGAGTAGGTCACGACACAATTTGTATTGAGATCTTAAGCAGTAGCTTACTCTTTATGTCGCTGAACGACATGGGGGATAAACGACATGGATGATGGTAGTATAACATCATGTCGCTGACCGATATGAAACCTAGCCTTACCTTATGTCATTTCGTTAGAGCGGCATGATCCATGTCGTACGACTTTATTCTCCTTAGCGCCTTCAGCTTGTAGCACGACATGACGCCATGTCGCAGACGACTTAAATTGTAATAACCCGGAAAATCTGGGCCAGTTTAAAATTTTTATTTTGGCGATTTTAGCGAATTTTGAATATTTAAAATAGATTATTTTAAATAAAAACGACAAGAAATTTATTTTGAATAGAATCGAACGTATATATTATATACGTCGTCGTTAGAATATAAATAATTATATATAATTATAAATAGAATTGAAAATGGCGCGGTAGTTCGATAATTCGATTTCAAACTTCAATTGAATGTACCGGGTGCAAAACAAACCGGATTTTAGTGAAACCAAAAACATTAGGATCTAATTGATAATATCTTTCCAACGAATCCGAAAAATCAAAATTTCATAGCGGGAATCAAAAGATATGTCCAGTTGAAAATTCTGAATAGTCGCTATGGAATTCAGGCCCTTAAAAATAGAAATTTTGCAAACGACCTCGGATTTCGACGAAACCACTTTTGTTGGGTCCGTGATGTCAAATTATTGCTAGATTCCAAATTTAATAATTTTTCGATTCAATATGTGAGCGTGGCAAAGGAAAACGCGTTTGACCAGTTTCAGTTGATTTTAATCGACTGAAAAATGGCCATTTTTCCAATGGTCTCAGAATTCGACGAAACTAGTTTTGTTAGGACCGTATCGTCAATACGAAACTAGAAAATATTTTTCTGTAATTTTTAGAGTTAGTATGTGACCCCGGTAAATAGAAATGCGCGTTTAAATTCAATATATAGAGTTATATGTTGATTTTAATGGAAACCGAACGAAACAGTCGAATCAGCTTACGATACATATCCCATTGTGTTCGAAATGGGGGTAAAACGCTATGGACGACAGGCGGTGGGCCTTGTTTTGAGGTCGTATGTTAAAGTCAACTCTTTGCATTTAAAATAATAATAAAAATAAAAATTAACCTTTCTCTCTCCTTTCCATTACCCTCTGCCCCCCCCCCCCTTCAGTTCGATTCAGAACAGAAAAAAAAAAGAGAACGAAGACGGAGGAGCTGCCGCTCCTCCGATCGACGCGCAGCCGCTCCCCAGGTGTGCCGCCGCCGCTTCTTCCTTCCCCCTCCCTCCAGTCGAGCGCCGCGCCCCCCTCCATCTTCCCCTTCTTCTCCTTCCTCCCCGCGACCGACTCCAGACCCGACCCCACAGCCCGCGCCACCAGCCACCGCCTCACCCCCAGCCCGCCGTCGAAGCTCTCCGACCCCCTCCGGCGTACGCAGCAGCCTCCTCCCCCCTGCAAACTAAAACAGTAAGGTTTTTATTTATTTATTTTATTTTTATTAATTCCTTCGTATATATATAATGTTATGTAAAAGAAATCAGTTTGTTTAACATTAGTTTATATAGAAATTGGATTGGAAAAAAAAATATGATTTTTATTTGTTTGAAATTACAAAGTTAAGATTTTTATTTGAATAAAAATATGATTTTGTTCATGTGAGAAATATGATGTCTATTCATACGAAGAGTTTGATTTTTAACAACGAATAGAAAAGATTAGATTTTTAAAATAGAAAAGATTAGATTTTTAAAATAGAAAAAAATTATATTTTTAAAATAGAAAAGGCGAGATCTTTATATATGAAAAGGCGAAATCTGTATATAGAGAATAGCGATGTAAAAATAGAATTTTTATCTATTGAATAGCGAAGTAAAAATAGAATTTTTATATATTGAATAGCGAAGTAAAAATAGAATTTTTATATATTGAATAGCGAAGTAAAAATAGAATTTTTATATATTGAATAGCGAAGTAAAAATGGGATTTTTATATATTGAATAGCGAAGTAAAAATGGGATTTTTATATATTGAATAGCGAAGTAAAAATGGGATTTTTATATATTGAATAGCGAAGTAAAAATTCGATTTTTATATATTGAATAGCGAAGTAAAAATTCGATTTTTATATATTGAATAGCAAAGTAAAAATTCGATTTTTATATATTGAATAGCGAAGTAAAAATTCGATTTTTTATATATGTAGTAGCTACGGGCGACGAAAGTGACAAAAGGCGAGAACGACGAAGACTTCTATAAATGAAGTGTCGTGAAGTTGGAATAGCTATCGGTGAGAACTTCTCACCTTTCAATTTCTTTTTCTAGTTATATATATATATATACTAGGATGCAGACGGTGCTTAGCAGCACCCGACACCCGTCATCCACAGACCATGGATGGCTTGTTTGTTAAATTGTTTGGTTGAGTAGTTGGTTAGTTTATTTGGTTTGAATTGAATTGTTTGGTGAAATGGAATGGATTTGATTGATGTGTGAATGGCGTGGGCCTTCACTAGACCGGGGATAAGGCTAGGCCTCGTCCCGTTTCTAGTATCGTGCCGTTATGCTGCCGAAATTTTCTAAAATATGTTAGAGAAATAAAAAAATATCATTTTATTGAATAATTGAACTGAATAGAAATTCATGTGTTGAAATAAATTTCTTTTTATCGTTAAAAATATAACTTTTAACATGAATGTGAATAAATAAATATTTATAAACAAATCGGCCGATTTGTGTATATACACTGATTTGACTGATATCGATTGGGTCGATAAATTTTACACATCGCCCAACTGCACAAATAAAATCTGTGTTTGATTGTTTGAAACCCCACACGGGTGTAGGGATGAAATTTGAAGTTCACTCATCCTGATTGATTAAATATGTCGATCGATTGATTGACAGGCTGTTATAAGCGTTATATATCTATATTTGATGCTTATACAGTGTAGTGCACTTTGGTTGATGGTTGATTATTTTTCAATGCTATTATATACATGTGTTGTATGGAATCCATATAACTAACATTATATGGTGATTGATTGGGCCTCATTCCAATCGGGAAAATAATGAATATTATAAAAGAAAATTCATGTGTTGAATATAAAAATAGTCATGTGTTGACGATGTTCATGTGTTGAAAATATTCATGTGTTGAGTAAAATATTTTAAATAATAATAATTACATCTTCATCATATTTACAATTAGAATCTACTTCACGGTGGAGTCTAATTAAAATCAAACGATAGATACCATAGTTCTATAAAATATTTTACATAACAAAAATAGTCGTGTGTAGAAAGAAATATAGATTCATGTGTTGAATAGAATAAATATTCATTTGTTGAATAGAATAAAGAAGTTTTTGAAAAATATAAAGCTGTGTGGATTAGAGATGCGCTATTTTGACGTGAACGATATTTATATCGATATTATTCGTTTTACAATGAATATTGAAAAGTGATTTCAAAATATATTATTTTGAAATGAAATTCAAATTGAATTAAATAAAAATTGAAATTGAAATTTTATGGAGTCAATTTGAAATGAATTCGAATCGAATAGAAAATGAACTCGATTCGAATTGAATAGAAAACGAATTAAAATTCGAATTGAATAGAAAGTGAATTTGAATTCGAATAAAATGGAAATGAATTTAAATTGAATTAAATTGAAATTGAATTAAAAACGAATTGAAATCGCTTTGAATGAAATTTAAAACGAACTGAAATTGAATTGAAATCAATTTGAAATGAATTCGAATTGAATCGAAATCAAATCGATTTGAAATTGAAAGTAACGTTGAAATGTTTTTGAAACGATTTTAAAATGATTTATAAAATACGTTTTAAAAGGAAATCGACGAAATATATATAATATATATATATTATATATATATAATGGCCTGAATAAAACGCGCCGCACCGCGGCAGTTCGTGAATTTCAACCATTGATTTCGAATTGACATTACGGGAGATCCGACCGTCGGATTCTCCTAAAACCGGAACCGTTGGGTTCGTATCGAAAAGAGCTTTCCAATGAATATTAGAAATTTGAAATCTAACGGTTGGATTGGGAATTATGTCCAAATCAAATTTGAAAAAGGTCGCTGTAAGTGCAGTTCGATGGCCGTTGATGGAAATCGACTGTACGGGCCTTAATAAAATTATTAAAAATATCTATAATTTGTGTAAAATCATAAGAAATGATTTGGGAAAAATTGGGCTGAAAAATTCCATATTTGAAAAGATAAAAATAGATTTTTATCGAAATGAACTAGTTTTGAACTAGAATTAAAACCAATTTATTTTTGAAATAAATAAATTGGATTTGAAATTGATTTTAAAAATAATCAATATTACCAATACGTGGATTGGACTGGAGTTGAATCGAAATTATCTTCGGGATATTTCGATGTAGGATTTCGTGACTATACAGATATTGTTATGGGAATTTGAAAGATATATTTAATTTCGTTATTTCCAATACAATATATGTTGGTTTCAGAATTTGATATTGAATATAAGCCGATATATTTTCTATTCAGAACCTTGTATTTAACATCAAATGTGATTTGAGTTTATCGTGAATCGTGTTTTAGATGACAGTGGTTCTTTAACCCAGTTAAAGGCAGGATGTTGATTTTTGAAAGGATTAAAACTAAGTGGAGTTTTAATGAATCTTTAATTAGATTAAAATGTGAATTGATAATTTAAATTATCAAATCTGAAAAGTGATCGAGAGTGGAGTATCACCAGTTTTGCTCCAAAGCGATAGTTAAATCTTTAATTAGATTTGAACGTGAAATGGTAATTAATTTTACCGATAACACCGTGGTGTTAGGAATGGAGTATCACCAGTTTTGCTCCATGGGATATATAGGTTGGGATTGGGAAATAAAATAAATAATTACTTCGGTGTGGTTCGCTAATCCCGACTAGTTTGGAAAACCATAAAATGGTTTGAAATGATATCCAAAGGAAGATTATAGGATAAATTTAGAAGAATTTATCTTGGATAAAATTTATGGGAACCTTTCCCTAAAAATGTGATTTTGTGAATGAAAGAATATTCTGAATTGGAATGAGGCGTTTGTTGTGTTTGTGTAACCTTCGTTTATTATATACGTGGGTTATTCAGAAAGGCCGGGTTTATACCCATTCTGAATAACCGATTCGACGAGATGTCGAAGATGAAGACGGTGGTTGAAGACCGGAAGTCTTCACATCGTTTGGGTGATTACTGATGATCTCGATTGGGCTGTACACCCAAGTTGAGGGAAACAGTTGGTGATCGTCCAGACGTACTTGGAGATGGATGGATATGCGAGGAAAGTGCCTCCGGTTTCGTTCAGACCCAGAACGAACTTGTAAATGGATTGTGTGTCTGACATTGGATTTTATTCTGTGTTGATTGATCTTTATTAAATATACATCTGTTTGGCGGCGGAGAATTTATTCTCTTGCTTAACGCCCTTCTCTGAGACGAACGAGCTCAGAGGTTGTGTATCGATGGACATCAGTCGCATGGAGTGAATTGCCAATGTGGCATGCGTAAGTGGCAATTGATCAAGGCTTCTATTGAAAAGCAAAGTCTTGTGGTTGATGATCAAAGCATGGCCTGTGTGGCGTAGCTTTGTGTATAACGTGAATTCGCGAGCCTCACACCTTGGTATGAGTCAAAAACGGGAGACGGACCGCTGGGAGAGCACGACGTTTCTTCCTAGCTAGGGTTTTGTCAGTGACCTACCAGCCCTGACATTTATATACTTTTCACCTGTGTGGTTGTTGGAATGCGAGGCGCCTCGGATATAGGTCTGTAAGGACCGGGAAACGTGTGTTCAGGAATAACTAATCCTCAAAAGTAAGATAGGACCGGCCCAGCCGATTCCAAGGATCAAAGTGGGGTCCTGAGACATTTGCTAGAGTGTCTCGAACGCGGAGAGGAGCTTGCCCCTTGCCTTGGCTCATGACGGAATCCAATTTCCAATACGTGATATTGCGGTTTTAATTGTAGAACTAGTATGGCGACATGATAGATGGTACCCATGCCGCCTATGATTGATATTTATGATTGAAAATTGTTTTGACACTATACACTTATAATAGTATCAAATGATTTGTTTTAAACGTACCAAGCATGTTTGGCTATTATAAGGGAAAACCCTATCCTCCGGCTTGCGTTGCATTGTGTGATGGGACCTGGGTCTTATAATAGCTTCATTTTTCCAAAAAGCATTGCGCTGTTTTGTCATATGCACTAGTATTCTTGGGAGGAAACCCGTTCCGTGTTATACGGCGTGGTCCCTTGAATTACTATCTTTTAAAGCAAAGTTTTAATTAACTGTTTTAGTTCTCACACCAGTCACATGACTGACCTGGAGTTTATTGTTTTAACCTAAACTCTGGGTGCCCCTATTTTCCGCACGGGCAGCTAGTAGTTTTGGTTTTGCAGATTTATATTCACAGGGTCCTGATTTACAGCTGGAACGATGCTCGGAAAGCTCTGTATCCGTGTATCATTTTCAGTTGTGTTTTGTATATTTATCCGCTGGTATGTAATTTATTGTAATCTCTGATATTTATCGAATGTAATTTATTCATTTATACTCTGTATATTCTTGTATTTGATGGAATTGTTGTAATAACAATGAAATGTTCTTCCGTTTGCGTTCTATTTTGTCATGTTCTCAATTCTATTCGGGCTTTCCTTACCGGGGAAGTTCGGGTTGTCTCAGTTTGGTATCAGAGCTTTGGTTTACAGAGCTCGAGAACAAGACGCATTAGAACCATACGAAAGAATTCATCAGATATTTGATTAGCAATATCCAATTAGAATGACTCGTTAGAGATAGGATTAGTAGTATCCTAGAACGAGTGTGAAGAGCATATTTTTCAAATGAAAACAATTTTGTTTTGAAAATTTAAATCGTTTTAAAAGTATTTGAATATTTATTTATTTTGAATTTGGACAATCGAGTATATGTAGATTTCGCGTATACGCGTCATGAACGTATATTCGAAGTTTTAATATACCGGATAGATATAGAACCGCACTCTAGTAGCCCGGAGATGTTCTGATGGTGGTTCGAAACATCATCAGCATTTATTTTCGAGTAACGAAGGTGTGATTTCTATATATTTCCATTAGACTGGTGTGAGAACCAAAACTTATATAGATAGATTCATTTGTTGTGAATTGGCATCAAAAACATGATTTTTGTATATATATCAAAATTATGAATTTGAAACTCTAATTCACTAATTGATTAATGTTTGTGTTGTTTGTTTATTTGTTTGCTAATTTTGAACCATTTAGCCTAATTGCATCAAATATTGAATTGTATTGAAAATTGGTCACATTTGCTTGCATATACATATACTTACCATTGAACAGGTCATAGCAAGGAGGCTAGAGCCGAAGAATAAAATTTGTTTGCCCGACAAATAGGTACATGTTTACTACATAATTTACTGTTTTGTTTGGGTGATGATGATTTTATGAGCCGATTGGCTAGCCGCTTGGCTTTTTCTTTTTCTTTTTGAGATCAGAAGGCCTATATGGCAATTTCGGGATTTTCCCGTGGCTCCCGGTGCAGGGGAGGTTATGGCGAAATTTTTCGAAAATTTAGGGTGTTAGCCAAATTTTTGAAAATTTGAAAATTCTCAGAAACTGAAAAGTTGGAGAATGCAAGCCAGATCGAACGTAGAGTTGATTAATCAAACCACTTTCGACTTTGTTCCTTTTCGGGGACGAAAACTTTTAAGTGGGGGAGATTGTAATAACCCGGAAAATCTGGGCTAGTTTAAAATTTTATTTTGGCGATTTTAGCGAATTTTGAATATTTAAAATAGATTATTTTAAATAAAAATGACAAGAAATTTATTTTGAATAGAATCGAACGTATATGTTATATACGTTGTCGTTTGAATATAAATAATTATATATAATTATAAATAGAATTGAAAATGGCGTGGTAGTTCGATAATTCGATTTCAAACTTCAATTGAATGTACCGGGTGCAAAACAAACTGGATTTTAGTGAAACCAATAACATTAGGATCTAATTGATAATATCTTTCCAACGAATCCGAAAAATCAAAATTTCATAGCGGGAATCAAAAGATATGTCCAGTTGAAAATTCTGAATAGTCGCTATGGAATTCAGGCCCTTAAAAATAGAAATTTTGCAAACGACCTCGGATTTCGACGAAACCACTTTTGTTGGGTCCGTGATGTCAAATTATTGCTAGATTCCAAATTTAATAATTTTTCGATTCAATATGTGAGCGTGGCAAAGGAAAACGCGTTTGACCAGTTTCAGTTGATTTTAATCGACTGAAAAATGGCCATTTTTCCAACGGTCTCAGAATTCGATGAAACTAGTTTTGTTAGGACCGTATCGTCAATACGAAGCTAGAAAATATTTTTCTGCAATTTTTAGAGTTAGTATGTGACCCCGATAAATAGAAATGCGCGTTTAAATTCAATATATAGAGTTATATGTTGATTTTAACGGAAACCGAACGAAACAATCGAATCAGCTTACGATACATATTCCATTGTGTTCGGAATGGGGGTAAAACGCTATGGACGACAGGCGGTGGGCCTCGTTTTGAGGTCGTATGTAAAAGTCAACTCTTTGCATTTAAAATAATAATAAAAATTAACCTTTCTCTCTCCTTTCCTATTACCCTCTGCCCCCCCCCCCCCCCCCGTTCAGTTCGATTCAGAACAGAAAAAAAAAAGAGAACGAAGACGGAGGAGCTGCCGCTCCTCCGATCGACGCGCCGCCGCTCCCTAGGTGTGCCGCCGCCGCTTCTTCCTTCCCCCTCCCTCCAGTCGAGCGCCGCGCCCCCCTCCATCTTCCCCTTCTTCTCCTTCCTCCCCGCGACCGACTCCAGACCCGACCCCACAGCCCGCGCCACCAGCCACCGCCTCACCTCACCCCCAGCCCGTCGTCGAAGCTCTCCGACCCCCTCCGGCGTACGCAGCAGCCTCCTCCCCCCTGCAAACGAAAACAGTAAGGTTTTTATTTATTTATTTTATTTTTATTAATTCCTTCGTATATATATAATGTTATGTAAAAGAAATCAATTTGTTTAACATTAGTTTATATAGAAATTGGATTGGAAAAAAATATATGATTTTTATTTGTTTGAAATTACAAAGTTAAGATTTTTATTTGACTAAAAATATGATTTTGTTCATGTGAGAAATATGATGTCTATTCATACGAAGAGTTTGATTTTTAACAACGAATAGAAAAGATTAGATTTTTAAAATAGAAAAGATTAGATTTTTAAAATAGAAAAAAATTAGATTTTTAAAATAGAAAAGGCGAGATCTTTATATATGAAAAGGCAAAATCTTTATATAGAGAATAGCGATGTAAAAATAGAATTTTTATCTATTGAATAGCGAAGTAAAAATAGAATTTTTATATATTGAATAGCGAAGTAAAAATAGAATTTTTATATATTGAATAGCGAAGTAAAAATAGAATTTTTATATATTGAATAGCGAAGTAAAAATGGGATTTTTATATATTGAATAGCGAAGTAAAAATTCGATTTTTATATATTGAATAGCGAAGTAAAAATTCGATTTTTATATATTGAATAGCGAAGTAAAAATTCGATTTTTATATATTGAATAGCAAAGTAAAAATTCGATTTTTATATATTGAATGGCGAAGTAAAAATTCGATTTTTTATATATGTAGTGGCTACGGGCGACGAAAGTGACAAAAGGCGAGAACGACGAAGACTTCTATAAATGAAGTGTCGTGAAGTTGGAATAGCTATCGGTGAGAACTTCTCACCTTTCAATTTCTTTTTCTAGTTATATATATATATACTAGGATACAGACGGTGCTTAGCAGCACCCGACACCCGTCATCCACAGACCATGGATGGCTTGTTTGTTAAATTGTTTGGTTGAGTAGTTGGTTAGTTTATTTGGTTTGAATTGAATTGTTTGGTGAAATGGAATGGATTTGATTGATGTGTGAATGGCGTGGGCCTTCACTAGACCGGGGATAAGGCTAGGCCTCGTCCCGTTTCTAGTATCGTGCCGTTATGCTGCCGAAATTTTCTAAAATATGTTAGAGAAATAAAAAAATATCATTTTATTGAATAATTGAACTGAATAGAAATTCATGTGTTGAAATAAAATATATTTTTTTATCGTTAAAAATATAACTTTTAACGTGAATGTGAATAAATAAATATTTATAAACAAATCGGCCGATTTGTTTATATACACTGATTTGACTGATATCGATTGGGTCGATAAATTTTACACATCGCCCAACTGCACAAATAAAATCTGTGTTTGATTGTTTGAAACCCCACACGGGTGTTGGGATGAAATTTGAAGTTCACTCTTCCTGATTGATTAAATATGTCAATCGATTGATTGACAGGCTGTTATAAGCGTTAGATATCTATATTTGATGCTTATACAGTGTAGTGCACTTTGGTTGATGGTTGATTATTTTTCAATGCTATTATATACATGTGTTGTATGGAATCCATATAACTAACATTATATGGTGATTGATTGGGCCTCATTCCAATCGGGAAAATAATGAATATTATAAAAGAAAATTCATGTGTTGAATATAAAAATAGTCATGTGTTGACGATGTTCATGTGTTGAAAATATTCATGTGTTGAGTAAAATATTTTAAATAATAAAAATTACATCTTCATCATATTTACAATTAGAATCTACTTCACGGTGGAGTCTAATTAAAATCAAACGATAGATACCATAGTTCTATAAAATATTTTACATAACAAAAATAGTCATGTGTAGAAAGAAATATAGATTCATGTGTTGAATAGAATAAATATTCATCTGTTGAATAGAATAAAGAAGTTTTTGAAAAATATAAAGCTGTGTGGATTAGAGATGCGCTATTTTGACGTGAACGATATTTATATCGATTTTATTCGTTTTACAATGAATATTGAAAAGTGATTTCAAAATATATTATTTTGAAATGAAATTCAAATTGAATTAAATAAAAATTGAAATTGAAATTTTATGGAGTCAATTTGAAATGAATTCGAATCGAATAGAAAATGAACTCGATTCGAATTGAATAGAAAACGAATTAAAATTCGAATTGAATAGAAAGTGAATTTGAATTCAAATAAAATGGAAATGAATTCAAATTGAAATAAATTGAAATTGAATTGAAAACGAATTGAAATCGCTTTGAATGAAATTTAAAACGAACTGAAATTGAATTGAAATCAATTTGAAATGAATTCGAATTGAATCGAAATCAAATCGATTTGAAATTGAAAGTAACGTTGAAATGTTTTTGAAATGATTTTAAAACAATTTATAAAATACGTTTTAAAAGGAAATCGACGAAATATATATAATATATATATATTATATATATATAATGGCCTGAATAAAACGCGTCGCGCCGCGGTAGTTCGTGAATTTCAACCATTGACATCGAATTGACATTACGGGAGATCCGACCGTCGGATTCTCCTAAAACCGGAACCGTTGGGTTCGTATCGAAAAGAGCTTTCCAATGAATATTAGAAATTTGAAATCTAACGGTTGGATTGGGAATTATGTCCAAATCAAATTCGAAAAAGGTCGTTGTAAGTGCAGTTCGATGGCCGTTGATGGAAATCGACTGTACGGGCCTTAATAAAATTATTAAAAATATCTATAATTTGTGTAAAATCATAAGAAATGATTTGGGAAAAATTGGGCTGAAAAATTCCATATTTGAAAAGATAAAAATAGATTTTTATCGAAATGAACTAGTTTTGAACTAGAATTAAAATCAATTTATTTTTGAAATAAATAAATTGAATTTGAAAGTGATTTTAAAAATAATCAATATTCCCAATACGTGGATTGGACTGGAGTTGAATCGAAATTATCTTCGGGATATTTCGATGTAGGATTTCGTGACTATACAGATATTGTTATGGGAATTTGAAAGATATATTTAATATCGTTATTTCCAATACAATATATGTTGGTTTCAGAATTTGATATTGAATATAAGCCGATATATTTTCTATTCAGAACCTTGTATTTAATATCAAATGTGATTTGGGTTTATCGTGAATCGTGTTTTAGATGACAGTGGTTCTTTAACCCAGTTAAAGGCAGGATGTTGATTTTTGAAAGGATTAAAACTAAGTGGAGTTTTAATGAATCTTTAATTAGATTAAAATGTGAATTGATAATTTAAATTATCAAATCTGAAAAGTGATCGAGAGTGGAGTATCACCAGTTTTGCTCCAAAGCGATAGTTAAATCTTTAATTAGATTTGAACGTGAAATGGTAATTAATCTTACCGATAACACCGTGGTGTTAGGAATGGAGTATCACCAGTTTTGCTCCATGGGATATATAGGTTGGGATTAGGAAATAAAATAAATAATTACTTCGGTGTGGTTCGCTAATCCCGACTAGTTTGGAAAACCATAAAATGGTTTTGAAATGATATCCAAAGGAAGATTATAGGATAAATTTAGAAGAATTTATCTTGGATAAAATTAATGGGAACCTTTCCCTAAAAATGTGATTTTGTGAATGAAAGAATATTCTGAATTGGAATGAGGCGTTTGTTGTGTTTGTGTAACCTTCGTTTATTATATACGTGGGTTATTCAGAAAGGCCGGGTTTATACCCATTCTGAATAACCGATTCGACGAGATGTCGAAGATGAAGACGGTGGTTGAAGACCGGAAGTCTTCACATCGTTTGGGTGATTACTGATGATCTCGATTGGGCTGTACACCCAAGATGAGGGAAACAGTTGGTGATCGTCCAGACGTACTTGGAGATGGATGGATATGCGAGGAAAGTGCCTCCGGTTTCGTTCAGACCCAGAATGAACTTGTAAATGGATTGTGTGTCTGACATTGGATTTTATTCTGTGTTGATTGATCTTTATTAAATATACATCTGTTTGGCGGCGGAGAATTTATTCTCTTGCTTAACGCCCTTCTCTGAGACGAACGAGCTCAGAGGTTGTGTATCGATGGACATCAGTCGCATGGAGTGAATTGCGAATGTGGCATGCGTAAGTGGCAATTGATCAAGGCTTCTGTTGAAAAGCAAAGTCTTGTGGTTGATGATCAAAGCATGGCCTGTGTGGCGTAGCTTTGTGTATAACGTGAATTCGCGAGCCTCACACCTCGGTATGAGTCAAAAACGGGAGACGGACCGCTGGGAGAGCACGACGTTTCTTTCTAGCTAGGGTGGTGTCAGTGACCTACCAGCCCTGACATTTATATACTTTTCACCTGTGTGGTTGTTGGAATGCGAGGCGCCTCGGATATAGGTCTGTAAGGACCGGGAAACGTGTGTTCAGGAATAACTAATCCTCAAAAGTAAGAGAGGACCGGCCCAGCCGATTCCAAGGATCAAAGTGGGGTCCTGAGACATTTGCTAGAGTGTCTCGAACGCGGAGAGGAGCTTGCCCCTTGCCTTGGCTCATGACGGAATCCAATTTCCAATACATGATATTGCGGTTTTAATTGTAGAACTAGTATGGAGACATGATAGATGGTACCCATGTCGCCTATGATTGATATTTATGATTGAAAATTGTTTTGACACTATACACTTATAATAGTATCAAATGATTTGTTTTAAACGTACCAAGCATGTTTGGCTATTATAAGGGAAAACCCTATCCTCCGGCTTGCGTTGCATTGTGTGATGGGACCTGGGTCTTATAATAGCTTCATTTTTCCAAAAAGCATTGCGCTGTTTTGTCATATGCACTAGTATTCTTGGGAGGAAACCCGTTCCGTGTTATACGGCGTGGTCCCTTGAATTACTATCTTTTAAAGCAAAGTTTTAATTAACTGTTTTAGTTCTCACACCAGTCACATGACTGACCTGGAGTTTATTGTTTTAACCTAAACTCTGGGTGCCCCTATTTTCCGCACGGGCAGCTAGTAGTTTTGGTTTTGCAGATTTATATTCACAGGGTCCTGATTTACAGCTGGTACGATGCTCGGAAAGCTCTGTATCCTTGTATCATTTTCAGTTGTGTTTTGTATATTTTTCCGCTGGTATGTAATTTATTGTAATCTCTGATATTTATCGAATGTAATTTATTCATTTATACTCTGTATATTCTTGTATCTGATGGAATTGTTGTAATAACAATGAAATGTTCTTCCGTTTGCGTTCTATTTTGTCCTGTTCTCAATTCTCTTCGGGCTTTCCTTACCGGGGAAGTTCGGGTCGTCTCATAAATTAGCTTTGATGCTATAAGCAAGGTATGACAAGGACGATTGCGACATGATTGTGAGTGACCTGGTGCGATATGGGTGAATTTTCTCCCTTGCGTCATGCCTCTAACGACTTAGTTAAAACGACATGGCTTTCTTACCCTTTTCTATGGGTTAACAATTGGGAAGACTGTATTTTGTGATATGTTGTTTTGGGATAGTTGAATGGAGGAAAACACTAACAAACGTGGGTATCAAAGTTGAATTAAGGAGGGATGGCAGATTGGGTTCTCATGCACGCAACTGTGCAGTATGGAAAGATGAAGGTCGAGTTTTTGTATAAGCCGGGGCGATGGTTTAAGGGTCTCGACGCTGGCACCAGGTGGCCACGAGTTGAACAAAAATTTAAAGGAGACTGTATATAAGTGATGTGGAGAAGATGGTAATAGGGAGCAACAGAGTGTATCCAGTTTACGAAATAAGGAGCAGTTGGGAAGGAGGATGAATGGTGTACTGGATAGAAACTGATGTCGGGAAGAAGAAGTATTACACGGTAATATACGTAAATTATTAGTAATTAGGGGTAATAATAAAATAATTAATATTAGTTAATTATAAATTTGAAATTTGTAATATTAACTTAACCACTAACTTGTAATCGGAATATTTCACTCATCTGTGAACAAAATTGAACGTCGTCGGTTACGTTGGAATCATAACAACGCGATCTACATTGTGGAACTGACGTGGCTGAGAATAAAGCTACTGGAATTTCACGATAAAATCAAATGCCCATTTGATTTTAAAACGAAACAAAAGCAGAATCGTCAACTGCGAACCAATGTGAGTAATCTCACTAACTCTGATTTATTTATATACATATTTTATACTATGTGATGGTTGTTTGGATGAATGGTTGCTAAAATTGGTTGAATGATTGATATAGTTATATCGTTGATCAATTATTAATTATGTTTACTATGGCATTTCATATTGATGTGAAATAATATTATTGATGCTGATTAACATCCATGGATGCAGGGAAACAAGTTGGAGGGATCCAACTGGATTCCTCAATATTTATGTTACTGTTTTTATTTGATTGTGATGTGATGTGATATAAAATCTATGATTGGATATGTTGTGTGTGAATTACCCTGGCCCAAGAAACTCGGTATTTTAAATACCGTAAAATATTTTCGAACGTGGAAAAGGAAATTGGGATTTAAAAATCGAATTTATTTCCAAAATAGGAATAAAATTTCGAATAAGAATTTAAAATAGAAAACTATTCAAACGGATAAATCAAGAAGTTGTTTATAAATGAAAGTATAAATTAAGTGAATTATTTATCATTGGATAAACGGAAATATAAATTCAAATTTGAATTTATATGGAAAAGTGGAGATTGGGGTTGAAACCAATATTTGAAAAGATATTTGAACTTAGCAAAATTTAAAGGAAATTATAAGCGAGATTTGAAATGTTTGAAATAAAGAATGAGAGTTGTATGAAAATTCTGAATAGAAGTATAAATAGATTTTGGATTTATGATATTATTTTTAAGTACAGAATCAAACTAATTCGATTATATAAAAGAAATATATTCACGGTTAAAGTGAATAATGATTTAAAGCAAATATTTTACAAATGAAATATCTATAAAGGAAATTTAGAATTTTATTATGATTCCAAATTGGAATTTGAATGAGAAAGGGAAATGGAGAATCATTTTCAAAAGAAACCGATGAGTTTTATTCCAAAGGTCAGAATATAAATAAATTAAGATAAATCTAAGGAATTTATAATTCGAATTCAACTATGTCGAATTTTATTGTAACGATTTATTTTTAGAGAAAGATAATTAAAAATTCTACTTATATAAAATATAATTTAAATGGAGTTTTATGCTTTGAAATGATATACTATTATTATGGTTAAATGAGTAGTATTTGTAGAGATCAAATGAAGTCGATTTTGGAAGTTATGGAACGTATAGCGTGCAATTATACTTGAAAGGAAATTTGAATTGTTACATAAATAAAATGGTGTTAATAGTAGTTTTATCAAATGAGATATATAAATGTTTTGTAAATCTAAACAGCGATTTTAGCGCTGTCGTTATAATAAATGTTTTGTAAATCAAAACAGCGATTTTAGCATTGTCGTTATATAAATGTTTTCTAAATCTCAACAGCGATTTTAGCGTTGTCGTTATAATAAATTTTTGTAAATCTAAACAACAATTTTAATGCTACGGTTATAGTAAATGTTTTATAAATCATATATTTGGAAACAACGATTATAACGCTACCGTTATAATCAATGTTTTTCCGTAAAAGAAATGGAATCTAAGATTGAACCCGAGAGTCGCGTAAGCGATGTTTTGTTTAAAGTTATGAGCTTTGACTATTTCAAAGTTGAGAATGTTGTTCAATTAAGGTCTGAGAGGTAATTATACCCCAACTTGATTGACTTCATGATTGATGGAGGAATGGTTTAGGTTCGATAGTAAAGATTGGTTAGCAATATGGTTAGTAAACAAATGATTAGTAACTTGAATTATAATAACGATGTTTTATAATATCGCATTAATTTAAAGGATTTTGAAATGTTTTACAAAATAAAATGAGAGATATTTTCTATGCATAGAAAATGAAATGAATTGGTCAACGAGGAATTAAGTAAGGGAATATGGAAATATTTTCCGATGTTAATAAGGTATATTTTCTGAATATAGAAAATGAGGATTCGTGAGTATTTAGAAATGTTTTCTAACTGGACTAAGAGATATTTTCTCGAATAAAGAAATTGTGATATTGGAAATGTTTCCAAGAATCGAGAGAGACAATTGAGCTTTAAAAGGGGATGGAAGATGGGAAATGGGAATTGGAAATGATAATATAATAAGGAATTAATTTAAAAGGGGCCATTGTTGTTTGATGGTTGATCGCTAGAATTTCCATTTGGAAATAGGATCGTTGGTTTTATGGATGTTCCTTTGATAGTTAAATCACCGACTATCAAAGTTTTTTTTGTTTATTTTATACCTCCATTGTCAATACCGAGAGACCAGGATCAGATTTACTATCTGAAAACCACTCCGTATAGGCATAAGCGTTACGATCAACTTGTGCTGAAGATGATTGAAGACGGAGTAAAGTGCAAGGGCTGTTCTGTTAATCCTAGGTAGAAATTGCCCAAGATGGATTAATAGGATAGTGCCTTCGGTTTGTCTAGCCCCAGGACATCGTATATAGATGAATGTCTGGCGATGTGACATTCAAAGTAAAAGATGACAAGATGTTCTAAAAGGAAATCGTGACCTCAAGCCTCATCACTCGGGAAATGACAAAAATCGGGCAGGTAGCATGGCCATGTGGGTCATTCCCATTAGGGCTATTATCACCTGATCTAGAGAAATTTCAAATTTCTTCTTATTCTATTCGCTGCTGTGTGCTTTCAGTAACGGTTGTTGATCCCAACCGTTGGTGATAATATGCTCGATACACTCAATTTACAAGATTGGTCAGCCATGTGTAGGCCGAGTTGCAAGACGTTCTTGTTGAACCCAGTGTATTCCCCTCTAGAGATACACTATCGGAAGGTGGTTCCATACCTTGTCATATTGGAAATCCAATCTCCAATAAGCGCCCTGCGGTTTTTGATTTTATATTATATATGGGGCGTGAGATGCAAGCGTTCCGCTAGATTTCTATTTATTTGATGTAGACACTATTATAATATAACTGGATTTGATATCAAAAATATTTTTGGTTATCGTAAGGTAAAAACCATCCGTGTTTATGTGTGGATCGGTCTTACGATTATCATTTCTTTCGAAAGGATTTTGAAAATTAAACAAATGGATGTAGTTTACTCACACCAGTCCCATGACTGACCCAGAGTTTATTTTGTTTGTTTTCCCTAAACTCTTGGGTGCCCAAATTTGTACGGGCAGTCAAGTAGTCGGGATTTTACAGATTCACTTGGAGGAGTTTGAAGCAGGAGGCTTCACCAGTTAGCTATAGACTATCATATTTTCCACTTTGTACTATGTTGTATCTGGAAACAGGTGTTTATAACTGTTCCTGGAATAACTATTGTGCTCTGATGATGGTATGTATATACATTTACTTATTTGTATTTCAAAAGTTAAGTTATATAATATATTTTATCCGTTCTGCTTGTGACTTGTGTTCTTCGTTTTCTTCTATTCTAATTTTTATTTCTTTCTATTTCTCATCCTCTAACTTCTTTCTAATAATGATTCGTATTTCTGTGCAATTTGGGTTGGACATGTGGTGTAAGTAGTTAACTCAAATGGTACGGAAATTTGGGACATTACAATCATCTTATGCTCGCGCCACCCCAACGAAAACCGATCCTCCTGTCTCGAATGAAAAGTACTGTACAGGTTGCGAATTCAGTTTGCTCCAAAACGCTACAAACTTTGCTACGCGATTTTTTTTCTACAACGAATTCAAATATGATCTTACATTTGCAAATAAACCTCTGTACTCGCCCTAAATCGCGGCTTCAACAACAGCCATTGTTGCATCATCATCGCACCCTCCGGGAGGACCATGGCTGGGAAGATCTCATTAATACCAGTTTAACGAATCAATTGATGTTTGAATTCGTGGAGATTTGGATTTGGGTAGATTGGTTGAAGATTTGGATGGCAATCAGAGAAAAGAAAACGATAAGAGGGAAGTTAGGTTTTAGAAGGTAATGTTAATATATTGAGAAACTTTTTTATTTATTTAGTATATGTAATATTATCTCAATGTTAATATAATAGGCAAATAAATAAAGCAACGTAAGGCTGCTTAACAATGGATCAATAGTGGTCCACTCAATTAATAATAGGAAATAAAGGATATTTTTTATATTTATTCTTATTTACCAAGTTTAATTTTATGTTTCAAATTTTAAATAAACTAGTATAACCACATAATGGTAGGAAAACTGACTTGGTAATAGAGATCATAAGTCAACAGTAAGAAGGTTAAATTTAACAAATTAGTTGATTAAGAAGAATAAATAAATTAGGCAAGAATTAATGTGGTTAATTAAGAACGCAAATTTAAGAAATAAATTAATACTAAGAATTAGTGAACTTATCATTAGGAATTAATGGGTCAATTAAGCCTATTAATCAGTAGGGACCAAATAATTAATAAGGAATAGAGAATTGTAATTCTAAATTAATGCAATTTGTGAGAATTAATAGGGATCATAAGTCAACAGTAAAAAGGTTAAATTTATATATCTAAGTTTGCGTCTAATTTTGTGTTCAAATAGTCACCCCCATATATATATACACACACACACATTCTCTCTCTCTCTTATCTTTATGTATTAATATTTTATTCATTTGTTGAGTTACTGAACAAACAACTCTAGAAAATGGTAGCGATATGGGCAAATGAGGAAAAAATAAAAGATGAGCACATAACAGTAAAAAAGGTAAGATAAATACAAACATAGAATGAAAGTTGAAATAATAATAGATTAGATACCGTAAAGCGCTAACCGACGTAATTTCCAATACCCAAGAAGCAATTGCTAGATGAGTGGCTACATCAAAGGAACATCAATTGAAGGATGGATGAGTAAGCAAATATTTAAATGTACATGGAATAAATAATCAAAGCACAAAAATGTAAACTAATACACCTGATATTTTCTCCAACATGAAGAAAGTAATCTTAAACTAAATAAAATATTACAAAGAGTAAATAAGCTAGCAATATCAGAAATTAGTTATATGATATAAAGGGAAATGGTATGTTATACATGTCCTAATACAGACATTAAATGCAATCCTTTAAAAAGGCACATTTTTCATGAAATGAAACCAACTCCAATGGTTACAAAAGCATGTAAAAAAAATTCCAAAATAAAAGAAGCAATCCACGATATTACCCATACTTAAATTTGTTACGTTAAAATTGAAAATGAATATTAATACTAACTTATATTAATACTAACTTTGAAAGAGATGGGGCTGATCAATCATGGGATGATATAGAAAAAAATCTGCATATAAATGAAGAATTCATTATAATAGGTACATTATACGCTAATGCATAATAAATCGCAGCAATTAATTCTCTTCTATTGCAAAAGGAAAGAAAAACATGAAATAGGCGATGAATATTTACTATAAATTGTCAACCTAGTAATTAATATCATCTTCTTATAATGATATGTAAAGAAAAATAAATAGATTTCTACAAAATATATCGTATACAATAAATAAGCACCAAACATTTGCTATAGTCATGATTTTTAAATTAAAATTACTTTGTAACGATAAATTTTCTTTTCATATTAAATTTAAAGCATATACTTGGGAATGAATTGAAATTGTAGTGGATAAATGAGATCTTTTTATACGCAAAATAAGGTAACAAATGAGATTGGAATTCGAATAAGTTTACTAGATATGGACAAATGGATGAATGGGATTGATTTTAAATGAACCAGTTACTAATTACAAATTAGTAACTTAACATTAAATGCTTTAATAAATGTTCATTAGTTACTGTTGACAAACATGCATTTGTAGCATATAAATAAAGGGGATTTATGGGAACAAATGAATAACTTGTGACTAATTTTGTTTATTAAAGTTAAGTCATGATTTCAATAGACATTGTAATTAATGCATAGGTCATGACTCCGTTCGATGGAGGATAAAATGAGTATTGTTTGGGGCTTCAGACAGACACAAGTTTTCGAAGGCTCAGTTGAATTAAGAAAAACCGACAAAGTTTGTTTGATTAAGATAATTTCATACAAATATTTTTAAAGGTTATTAAGTGAGTAATGCAATAAATCCTTTATTTTTGATTTGATTCCAAATTTGATTACCTTCAATTTATTAGGGTTATATACATTTATTTTCTTAAATGGATTCATATTCAGTTAATTATATTACCAAATATCCAGTTGACTCATTCATTGTTCACTATATTTGTTTTCACCTCACAAATTAGATTCATTTCCATATTAGATCAATTCCAATTCATTTGTTATATTTTACTAATTTAATCCATTCCAAATTTATTTATTCAATTTCATTAAATATTAAATTCAAACTTCTCAATGACTATGCATATAAACAAAATCACAAGTTTATTTGGAACCAATACGAGTCACATTTGTCATAATAGATTAAATTTCAATACTTAAACCATTAAATTAAGTTTCCACCATAAATTCTTCAAAAATTAAATCACTAAAGTTTTAATTATAAATTCATTGAATCAATTTAATTCAAATAAATAAAAATCAAATTTCAATTATCAATAATTACGATACAAACCAATTTATAATTTTTATTTTCAATCCATATAGATAATTACATTTATTACCAGTTGACATTAATTGTACAAACAAAAAATGTATATTACTACCATATTCAAGAAATTAAAATTTTCAACATATATGGAATTCCAAAATTAATTGATCCACTAAAATTTGTTAATACAACATTAACTTCAAATTTCTATATAATTGAATTATTAAATAAAGGCTATTATCATATATAGCCATTGGAATTCATTGTTTAACAAGTCAATTTAAGTTCATATCTTAACAATTCACGACACCAATCATTAAATTTTAATATCTAAAACAATTTTATTCAAAACCACATTAAATTTAATATTCTAAATTGCCGTAAAATCTCGGGATGTTACACAAAGTAAGCCTAATAGATCACATAAGATGATCTTTTCAAAGTATTACGTCTGGTGGCGAAGAAATTCGTTTCTCTTAGCTTTTTATACCAGTAATATTTTGAGGAGCTCAACTAGTGATTTGCAGGTTGTTACTGCCGTAAACATCGTGATGTATATTTTATTTAGGTTAGATAAGGAATAAATACTTTGGTTCCCTCCAAAATCATCAGAATAACATTTTAGAATAAAAAGAAAATACATTAACTATAATAAGTACTTAGAGGTTTGAAGCTTAAGTTTATGATTTATTTGCTCTACATACCCAATACCCCATAACCTATTATTTTATATTGAGATAAAAATTGTGATTTCTTAACAACTTTCCACGTAGTTAACATGAGAGGAAGTTAATCATGCAAAAGCAATGATAATATTAATGTTCTATTAAATATTGTAGGCTCTATGTCTCTATCCGATCTTTACATGCCATTTACCATTGACTGAATGATCATTCCATCCGATCTTTACGTGCCATTTACCATTGATTGATCTATCATTAATTAATTGATTTGATGGAATAAATGGTTGTAATTATACGAGATGGATGATCCAAAGCATTTGTGGAAAATAGAGGAGTTGGACTTTGAAATCCATGGGTTTATCCTACCTAACTTGACAACATATGAAGTTTTCAGACCATATTGAACTAAATAATATATGCAGATAACAATTATATATTCATATCAAATAGAATTATAAAATTATATTACAATCCGAAACATGTTTGATTGATCCTGCATCAATTCAATCTAACTTCCCCATCATCACCCTCTTTAACGTTCAACGTTCCCAGTTTCACCACCACCTTTGAAAACCCAGAAAAGAAGCTGTCCTGATTCCCCGCATAACCATTTGCCATGCCTTGAGTCTGTGTGTTAGTAAACAGAGTTTGATTAGAAGTCAAAGGGCCACCTCCCATTTGCAATGCGATGTAGCAACTGTTATCAAATGAGTAACTCGACAAGTCAAATGATATAGTCATGTTATCCCCTGCACTGCATACTCCATTCAACATTTTTGCATAATTTTGATTTGGAGTTGGATTAATCTTGTTCTTAGATTCAAAGTTCTTCAGTCGGTCTTTGAAGAATTGTTATCTTGCAACTCCTATCGTCTGTGCACCTATACATGTATGTGCATAAATAAGAGATATTTTCAAATCATTTGATAACCAGTCAATTTCTATAAATACTTTGGTCAAAACCATGTTCACTCGATTTCATTATTTATTTACTTTTTATATCTTATGTAATAAATAGTTGGAAGGGATATGTTGTACAAGAACAAACCAGAGACAAAGTGACCAATTCCTTTACAGAGAAACCATTTTGAGCAAACATGTAAATAAGCATTGTGTTGTTAGGGGTTGGTGGAGGCAGACTAATTGTGTCTTCAACTTTTGATCTCCTTCCATCTTTTCTTCCCTTTGGTATATTGTATGTTGCACCTCTAGCCTACATAGATATACATTTACCAGGAATGTATATGTGTTAAGCTTCACAATGAAATATCTCATTATTATTATAATGTTGTAGTATAATTGTGTAAAAAAATTATTTTCCCAAGCAACTGCATCTCTGGCCGCCATAGTTAAGATAGCACAGCTAACAATTCCAGTACACGTTTTCTCAATTACATCCGTTGCATCATCAATTATGCCCGAATCCATGCAAGCATAAATTAGGAGGAGACTCTTTTGAGCATACCAGATAGTTGAAGTGGATATTTGTTACTCTAGAACATACAAGATGTAGTGACTGATTCTTAAGCATTGAAACCATTTTGAGTGAACATGTGAATAATCATTGTACAATCAATTGTTGGTGGAGGCAAAGTAACCATGCCTTTGATTTTTGATCTCATTCCATCCCTTCTTCCCTTTGTTACATTGTTACGTTGAATCATCAATTACTTGCTTTGCATCATCAATTATGTTGAATCCATGCAAGCTTGAATCAGGAGGAGACTTTTTCTCTATTTTGCTTACTGAAGCTGAATTGATGAGAACCGATCCATCATACCCCTGAATTTATATCCATGTCGGTTTTTTGCATGATAGTGTCAGTGTGAAAGGATTGATTCTGCTATATTTTGTTCGCAGTGATTTTTTTAAAGAAAATGCTCACTTGAACAAAGCAGTCATGAAAATGTGTACATGGAAGCCCAGCTGAATCGATTGGATCATTTTGCAATGCTTGATACACAATTTCTTTAACTATGGTTTCCACTTCTGGAGAGCTAGTGTAATAATAGTCCTATGTTAGTGTACCCAGGTTCAATCTTTGCTTTGGTAATAATTAGTATTGCAAGAGATAGTACAAACTTCAATTTTTTGATAATTGACATTTCTGATTTTTATTGTTTGTCTATTGGGTTATACTAAATTATAAATAAAGTACGTATAATTCGCCTGTAACCTTAAACCCTTCTGAAGCAGCTAGCTAGATAGTTGTCAACATGGATTACAAGGCGTGCGTTTTGAATGACTAATGGTAGGAAGTGCATGTTTTTGTAAGATTACAATCCCAAAAAAGGTTCAATTGTTTATGCTGTTAAAATATGAAATTGCACAAGTGCACTTAAGTGGTCTTCATTGGAAATAACAGCATGAGCACTATGATAGAAATATTGAGAGGTGAATTCTTAAAAGAGAAATTTCCTATTTTGTGTTACCAAAAGAATTGTTTTGATATGTTTGCACACAATTGTTTATATAACGGACTTAAATACATATCCCAATAGTCATAACCCAAAGAGTAATATACATAGCGTAAACTACACATCGGTTTACATTATTTTATTTACATAGCCCAATAGTCATATCCCTAAGACTATTACCAAGGAAGACGTCATAAAGCACATACATTATTCAATGGTTTAAACATCGGTTTTCGACGGACTCCGATGGCATGCTTCCATCGGAAATGAGCCTTCTTGTAATGTCAATATTTATTCATTACCATGCAATCATCGTTTATTTAATTGTTATTTTCTAGTCAATTATTACTATTGTTAATTAATTACAATTATTAATTATTTCTCATTTCTTATTTATTAGAACATGTACTTATTATAAATATCACAAGATTACAATTGATTAAAAAAATCGTTGTAACTTAGATAATACAATGGATCAGAAAAGTTGTTAAAAAATAAATTTATTAAATTGTCTAAATCAAAAGGTTGTGAAAACATTGATTTACATTGACATAATATGATTGTTATGTTTGTTATATGCTATATAGTGATTGAAGAAATTCAAAAACATATTATAAAAGTATACATTTTTTTTAATTCTCTTTTGTGTGGAAAACAACACATTGTATACCTTCCATATCAGCTATATTTGTCATCGTCATCATGATCAAATTCACCATAGCAATGAAAAAGATGGAAAAAGCGGAATTACTAACTGAAAATTGAGAAATGACAAGAATGGCGATTTCCGCTTCAAAATTCTCTAAATCATTAGCGAATACCGCTTCGACCCTTGATTTAGATCATAGTATGTTGTCCTTCCAGATCTTCAACCTTCTCTACAACATGCAAAGATAATTAAAGTGCTAATATTTTGCCAGATCTTAACTCAAAAAGGGATTTTCCACATCTCGTTCTGAAAGATCAAGACATAACAAATATGTTTAACTTGAAGCAGTCGAAGGCATGGGTTGATGTTGTTACAAAAAGTAAGTATCATCAAAACTCTTTTCAATTAAAATTTTATGAGCGTGATGTTAAGGATAATTTTAAGATTGTGGTAATTGGTGAATAATTGATAAATAAAGCACGGGAAAGATGGTCGAACTCCATAGTATTCTATGTTTTTGGAAATAAACCATATTACGGTTTTCTTAAGAATTACATAGATCGAAACTAGAATATTGAAGGAAACTACCGTTTATTCACTAGGGAAAATGGGTTTTCATCCTGAAATGTGATAAATTCTAATGATTGTGATAGAATTCTAGAACCGGGGCCATATTTTATAATAGAAGATTGATATTTATGAGAAAATGGCAACTGGGCTTAAAAATGAATAGAGAACTCCTCCATTCCTTACTCATCTAGACTAAATTCCTTGATTTGGATCTGGATTTTTGGTCCATTAAGGCTATAATTAGAATTACTTCCACACTAGGTAATCCTTTAAAATTAGATAGTGTTACATAAAATGTAGCTATGATTTCATTTGCTAGATTTTTGGTGGAAATAAGTCTGAATTTTAAATCTTCAGTGCAATTCCTATACAAGGATTAAACGGGGAAATAGTCTGGCAAAAAGTTGAGTATGAATGGACTCCTTTAGCATGTAATAATTGCAAGACTTTCGGGCATTCAAATGAAACATGTAAGTCAGTTAAGATATGGACTCCTAAAGTTAATTTTGATCATGGGAATGACATGGAGATAAATCTGAGTACTATAAATAAGATTAAGTCTAGTAATGCTTGTGCTGATAAGTGTAAACAATAAGTTATAGAATAGTTGAGAAAGGTGATATAGATAAGGGTAGGGAAAACAACTCTGAAAGAGATATAGAGATGGTCAACAATGTCATTGTACAGTATTATGATTGCTCCAATGATAATACTGTACCTAATGCAAGCGTACAGAGATTAGATGATGATAATATTGAATATGTCAAAACAGCTGGGTTACCTATCCCTTTAAATGATGAAAGGTCTCATTTTTATTCAAGCAGTGAAGTGAATGATGGGTCTGTGTATAAAGGTGACAGCAGGAAAAAACTGAATGAATGCTACAAAAGAAGAGTAGGACAGAGAAGAAGTTTTTTCCTAGGATTGTAGAATGGAAGAGTCAGATTGTTCAATTAGTAGCTATAGAAGGAACATAAATAAATATGAGTCCATTAAAGCCATTATGAAGAAGGGTGATCAGTTAGGGGAGAAAGATTGGATAAAATTTGTTTCTCGTTATAATACAAGATCAAGAGCAAAGAAAAACAAGGAATAGGTTGGACAGTTGGGAAATGTTATTAATAGTGGGATTTCAAAGAAATAACCAAGAATTTTTCTGGTTTTGTTGAAGTTTGTGAGTAGTCGATGATGCTTGCTCTCTAGTTAAGTTGGTTATTGAATTGTGGTCTTTTTTTAGTGTTTCGTTAGGTTACAGTTTCATTTGTGGGCTTTATTGCCTTATTTTCTTCCTATATGTTGAAGTTTAGTCTGGTGATGTTGGATGTATTTGAGTTGTTGTTGTTGCATTTGAAGCACAGGTTCGGGAGCTTGTTCTGTAAAGACCCGCAACTTCCCCGGTGAGGAAAGAGAGGATAGAGAACAACACACAAAAGAACGCAGACGGAAGAACATTTCATTGTATATTACAACAATACCATCAGATTACAAGAATATACAGAGTATAAATGAATATTACACAGAAATATCAAAGATTTAAATACATTACATAGCAGCGGAAAATAATACAATACACAACTAGAAATAATACACGGATACAAAGCTTTCCGAGTATCGTTCCAGCTGTAAACCAAGATCCTGTGAATATAAATCTGCAAAACCAAAACTACTAGCTGCCCGTGTCAAAATAAGGGCTCCCAGAGTTTAGGTTAAAACAATAAACTCCAGGTCAGTCATGGGACTGGTGTGAGAACTAAAATAGTTATTAATCTTTATTTCAAAGTTAGGTAAATCAAGGGACCACGCCGTATAACACAGAATGGGTTTCCTCCCAAGAACACCAGTGCATAAAACAACAACGCAATGCTAAATAAAGAAAAATGAAGCTATTATAAGACCCAGGTCCCATCACACAATGCAACGCAACCCGGAGGATAGGGTTTTTACCTTATAATAGCCAAGAATGCTTGATACGTCTAAAACAAATCATTTGATACTATTATAAGTGCATATTGTATAAAACAACTTCAAATCATAAGTATCAATCATAGACGGCATAAGCGCCCCATCCCACTATGTCGCCATACTAGGCTCTACAAATAAAATCGCAAAGTCACGTATTGGAAATTGGATTTCCTTCTATGAACTGAGGTAAAAGATAGTCCTCTACCGATTCGAGACTGTCTAGCCCGAGTCTCAGGGATAGAATGCCTCGACCCTTGGAGCAACAGGGCCGGTCCACCGATGTGGATTAGACGAAATCCTGAACACTACGTCTCTCCGCCCTATGGGGCGTAAATGAGCCAACTAAATGACTCCATCGGTTCAAGAACGACCGATATATTCGAGGCGCCTCGCAACAGCAACAACCACATAAGTCAAACTCGTCAGGGCATGTAAAACCAATGACGCCACTTCTAGCTAGAAAGAAACGCATGCCCTCCCTGAGGTCCTTCTCCCGTTTTTGGTTCATACCGGGTGTGAAACTCGTGAAGTAAACGTTACACAAAGCTATGGCACAAAGGTCGTGCTTCGATCATCAACCACAAGACTTTGCTTTTCAACAGAAGCCTTGATCATTTGCCACTTAGGCATGCCACACAGGCAATTCACTCTATGCGTTTGATATCCATCAGTATATAACCCCTGAGCTCGTACGTCTCAGAGAAGGGCGTTAAGCAAGAGAATAAATTCTCCGCCGCCAAACAGATATATATTTAATAGAAATCAATCACACAGACTAAAATCCAATGTCAGACACACAGTCCATTTACAAGTTCGTTCTGAGTCTGAACGAAACCGGAGACACCTAGTACCCCGCATATCCATCGATCTCCAAGTACATCTGGACGATCACCAACTGTTTTCATCTTCTTGGGTGTACATCCCAATCAAGATCATCGGTAATCACGCAAACGACGTGAAGACCTCCGGTCTTCGACCACCATCTTCATCTTCGACTTATCGTCGTATCAGTTATTCAGAATGGGATAAACCCGGTCTTTCCGAATAACTCGCGTATATTATAAACAAGTGTTACACAAACACAACATACGTCTCATTCCAATTCATCAGTCACTAACCGTAAATTAACAAGAGAATAATTCCCCAAATATTAACCCCGAAGGCCGAAACCAACATCAGATCAATATCCAGAAAACCATTCTGCTTAGCTAACCGACAGTTAGTTTCTAAATTTCACATTCATAGGGAAAGGTTCCCATTAATTTTATCAAAGATAAATCCCTTGAATTTATTCTTTAATCTTCTTTTGAATTTCGATTCAACTGGTCGGGATTAACGAACCTTACCGAAGTAATCATTTGTTTTAATTTCACAATCCCAACCTATTCATCCCATGAAGTAAAACTGGTTATACTTCATATCTAACACCACGGTGTTATCGGTAAATTCAATTACCATTTCACGTTCAAATCTAATTAAAGATTTAACTAACGCCTGGAGCAAAACTGGTGATACTCCATCCTCGATCATTTCAATCTAATTAAAGATTCATTAAAACTCCACTTAGTTTTAATCTGTGACTGTGTTAAAGAATCAGTGTCATTTAAAACACGGTTCACGATAAACCCAAAATCACATCACATTTCAATCAGTCCCTAACCGTAAATTAGCAAGTGATCAGTTCCCTAAGTATTAACCCCGAAGGCCGAAACCAACATCAGATCAATACCTCAGAAACCATTCAACTTAACTAATCTCCAGTTAGTTTCTGATTTTCTTAACTCCTTTGGGTCTAAGAACAGTATTATTGAAGATACTGTTCACGACAACCCATAATCACATTTCATTAATTATCGGGTTAAAGAACTAGTGTTATACAAAACACTGTTCATGATAAACCCAAGAATCAATTCGAATTCAATTCCAATTAAATATTATTTAATAGGTACACTTCATTAAATCTAGCTAAAAAGATTTAATCATTTTCTCAACTGGGCTTAAGAACAGTGTTAATGAAGACACCATTCACGACAAACCCAAATCACATTTGATATTAAATACAAGGCTCTGAATAGAAAATATATCGGCTTATATTCAATATCAAATTCTATGACCAACAAATATCGTATTAGAAATAACGATATAAATATATCTTTCAAATTTCCATAACAATATCTGTGTAATCACGAAATCCAACATTGAAATAATCCAAAGACAATTTCGATTCAAATCCATTCCAATTCAATTATTGGAAATTCTGGTTATTTTTAAAACCCTTTTCAAATTCAATTTATTTATTTAAAAATAAATAGAATTTTAATTCTAGTTCAAAACTAGTTCATTTCGATAAAAATCTATTTTTATCTTTTCAAATATGGAGTTTTTCATCCCAATTCTTCACAAATCATTTCTTTTGATTTTACACAACTTATTACTATTTTTAATAATTTTATCAAGGCCCGTACAGTCGATTTCCATCAACGGCCATCGAACTGCACTTACAGCGACCTTTACCAAATTTTATTTGGACATAATTCCAAATCCAACTGTTAGATTTCAAATTTCTAATATTTGTTAGAAAGCTCTTTTCGATACGAACCCAACGGTTCCGGTTTTAGGAGAATCCGACAGTCGGATCTCCCGCAATATCCATTCGAAGTCAATGGTCGAAATTCGCGAACTGCCGCGGCGCGGCGCGTTCTATTCATGCCATTATATTATATATATAATATATACTTCGTCGATTTCAATTCAAAACGTGCTTTATAAATCGTTTTAAATTCATTTTTAAAACGTTTTGAACTTCATATTCAATTTCAAATCAAAATTGAATATTCCAATATAAATTCGTTTTAAATTCATTTCAAATCGATTTCAATTCAATGTCAATTTAATTCGAATTTCAATTCTATTCAATTTAATTCGAATTTCAATTCTATTCAATATAATTCAAATTTCGAAAACACTTTCAATATACATTGAAAATTGAATAAAATCGATATAAATATCGTTCACGTCAAAATGGCGTCAATCTAATCAACACGGCTTCATATGTTTCTATTTTCAATATTCTATTTCAAATATTTCTATTTCAAATATTTCTTTTTCAAAACTGGGATGAGGCCCAATCAATTACCCTATAATGTTAATTATATGGATTTTCTACAACACATGTATACAATAACAACGATGAATAATCAACCATCACCCAAAGTGCATTCTACACTGTATAAGCATCAAATATAAATATTCAACGCTTATAACAGTCTGTCAATCAATCGATCGACATACAACTAAACAATCGGGATTAGTGTACGTCAAATATCATCCCAATACCCATGTGGGGTTTCAAACAATCAAACACAGGTTTTATTTGTGCAGTTGGGCGATGTGTAAAATTTATCGTCCCAATCAATATCAGTCAAATTTGTGTATATAAACAAATCGTCCGATTTGTTTATTTTTATTTCATTTCATATACATGTTAAAAATTATATTTTTAACTATATAATATTTTCCACTATGAAATATTTTATTTCGTTTCACATCGTATCACACAATCAACTACACATCAAAATCAAACAAACAAGCATACAAGCCGTCCATGGTCTGTGGACGACGGGTGTCGGGTGCTACTAAACACCGTCTGCATCCTAGTATATATTTTAACTAGAAAATTAAACTAAAAGGTGAGAAGTTCTCACCAAAGCTATCCCAACTCCACGACACTTCAAATGTAGGATATCTTCATCGTTCTTCCTTTTGTCACTTCCACCATCCGTGTTCGCTACATATATAAAAATCGAATTTTTACTTCGCTATTCAATATATAAAAATCGAATTTTTGCTTTGTTATTCAATATATAAAAATCGAATTTTTACTTTGTTATTCAATATATAAAAATCGAATTTTTACTTTGTTATTCAATATATAAAAATCGAATTTTTACTTTGTTATTCAATATATAAAAATCGAATCTTTTCTATTAAAAATTAAAACTTTTTCTAAATAAAAATTTAAACTTTATGTTAAATACTAATCAGTTTTAATGTAAATAGAAATTCATAGAAACTCACATTGTTTCTGCGGAAGAGGAGGAGGTTCGGGTTCGTCGAGGGTCATCGGAGGAGCTGAAGAGAGGGAGGTGCGCGTCGCTCAGCAGGAGGGGGGTGCGTCGCGGCAGCAGGGGGGTATCGCGCGTCGCTCAACAGGAGGGGGGTATCGCGCGTCGCTCAGCAGGAGGGGGGGTATCGCGCGTCGCTCAGCAGGAGGGGGGTATCGCGGCGGCAGCGCCGCCTTGGGGGCGGCGGATTCGAACGACTTCGTCATTCCCTTTTTTTTGAACGGCTGAAGGGAGAGAGTGGTTGAGAGAGAGGGTTGACCAATTTTAACTATATATATATTTATTTTATTTCAATTTTAAAAGCAACTTTTATTTTCGACCTCGAAACGAGACCCACCGCCTGTCGTCCATAGCTAATTACCCCCATTCCGAACACAATGAGATATGTATCGTAAGACGATTCGGTTGTCTCGATCAGTTTTCGTCAAAATCAACATATAACTCTATATATTGAATTTGAACGCGCATTTCAATTTACCGGGGCCCCATACAGTCTCTAAAAATTCCCGAAAAATATTTTCTAGCTTCGTATTGATGATACGGTCCTAACAAAACTAGTTTCGTCAGATTCTAAGACCGTTTGAAAAATGGTCATTTTCCAGTCGATTAAAATCAACTGAAACTGGTCAAACGCGTTTTCCTTTTCCACGCTCACATATTGATTCAAAAAATTATGAAATTTGAAACCTAGCTATAATTTGACATCGCGGATCCAACAAAAGTGGTTTCGTTGAAATCCGAGGTCGTTTGCAAAAATTCCATTTTTAAGGGCCTGAATTTCATAGCGACTATTCAGAATTTTCAACTGGACATATCTTTTGATTCCCGCTATGAAATTTCAATTTTTCGGGTTCGTTGGAAAGGTAGTCACAATTAGATTCTATTATTTTTGGTTCGCTCCAAAATCTTCATAATGACATTTTATATTAAAAAGAAAAAATACTAACTATAATAAGTACCTTTGAAGCTTAAGTTTATGATTTATTTGCTCTACATACCCAATACCCCACTATTTTATATTGAGTTAAAATGTGATTTCTTAATAGCTTTCCACATAATCAACATGAGAGGAAGTTAATCATGTGAAAGCAATGATAATGTTAATGTTCTATTAAATATTGCAGGCTTCATGTCTCCATCCGATCTTTACGTGCCATTTACCATTGACTATCGATCATTAATTAACCGGTTTGATGGAATAAATGGTTGTAATTCATTTGTGAAAAGTAGAGGATTTGGAATTTGAAATCTGTGGGTTTATCCTACTTAACATGACAACATATGAAGTTTTCAGACCACGTTGAACAAAGTACATATGTAGATAACAATTATATATTCATATCAAATAGAATTATAAATTTATATTACAATATGAAACATGTTCAACTGATCCTACGATAACTCAATCTAACTTCCCCATCATTACCCTCTTTAACATTCAACTTTCTTATTTTGAAACTGCACAAGTGCACTTAAGTGGTCTTCATTGGAAATAGCAGCACGGGCACTACGATAGAAATATTGAGAGGTGAATTCTTAGAAGAGAAAAATTCTTATTTTGTGTTACCAAAAGAATTGTTTTGATATGTTTGTACATGGCTGTTTATATAATACTTTGTAACGGACTTAAATACATAGCCCAAAGAGTAGCATACATAGCGTAAACTACATAGTGGTTTACATTATTCTCTTTACATAGCCCAATAGTTGTTACTACCAAAATTAACTCCAAAACCAGATAACGGTGAAGAGGTAAAGGAGGAATACAAACACAGAACAACCTTCTGAAAGCAAAAAGCCAAATAATAGGAAGAGCTGAAAGCGGTAAAGAATGATCTGAGAGTAGCATAAACCAACACCCTCCAGGGAGAAAGGATCTCAAAGTCTTCAAAGTGCTAGCAAAGTCTATCCTGCAGGGCCTATCTTATATGGTTCATCCGACAGGATCTGTCCGGCAAGGACTTCCATGACGAAAGGTTGTCTAGACCGGAAACCAAGAAAGAGGGAGATAGGAGCTCTACTTACTGAAATCCGAAAGGGCTATCGGTATTAACACACTTAATGTCGATACACCAAGAGACGAAGACATCAAAAGTATCACGCCAGAAGTTTGTAGAGATTATCCGGAACCGGCTTCCGAAACATCTGCTACATAAATGTCAAATGGTCACATTGATAGATAACAACACATCACCAGGAGCTACCTTTCGGAAGACTGGACCATCCCAAAAGCTCCATTGGAAGGCCAACCGGAACCCTAGAGGAGATACAGGCTATCCATACTAATCTACTTAATATAGACACTGACAGCGGTTTAGAACCGGTAGCTATCCACATACATCGGGATGACTAGCTCCTCTAAGTATACGCGAGAAAGCCGGGGGCCTACATTTGAAATCTTACATCCGAGAGCCTACACCTGGGAGCTACTACCGGAAGTTCAAATATCATCCGAAAGTCACCACGTTGACAAGCTCATCTCAATCTCAAAGAAGCCTCAACTGATCGAGACCTTCCTCCCGGAAGCTATAATCCGCACCACAAAGCTGTGACGACCTGTGTAACACCCCACCTCCGCTAGGGTCATTCACATAGGGAATGCACTAGATTTGGTGAAGCATTATCGAGGTAAACACGCACAGAAATATTACAAGACAGAACATATAAAACAGCGGAAGTAAAGCAAATTTCATTACCTTATAAAATAGTAAGGTCAAAAGCCTTTTACATCAGAATACATCAATACCTGTCTTGCAATAGTAAAGAAGCATAAACCATTTCATAAATTATTCCCCAAGTAAAACAGTAAGGTAGCCATAGCCAAGAAAAGTCCAAGCCATGCATGATGACCTTCAAGCAGAGGAAGTCCGAACTAAATAACAGTGTTTCCTCCCTGAAAACCTGGGGGGGGGGGGGACGGGAGACAAAGAGGCGAAAAAAAACGGGGTCAGTCATAAGACTGGTAAGTCCTATCTACTTCCAGTATAAAAACAGGTAAAGGTAACGTGACATGCATAAACTGAAAGTAAACATAAGGATGACGACAAAATAGATAAGCTAAACCAAGATAACCGGATGAACTACTGTAGCAAGATAAACTAAGGTATCATGATAAACTACGGTGTTAAGATAAATCAAGGTATCACATCGTCAGGTTTCTATCAGTATACTATCCCAAGGTATCTATCATGTATAACATCCCACGGTATTTATCATGTATATTTGCTCTGCACCTCTCGTACTAGTATCCCAACCCGCGTCATGTGTTAACTATGAATGTCCCTTGCCCAATGTCATGTAATGGTCCATGTCAACCTAATATATAGCATATGTAGGTTTTCCCAACTCATATGTTTCTTTCCATGTATAAGTTCAGTCCTTTGCCGTAGGCTGTACGAGCTTTCCCATGTAAATCTATACCACCTCAACGTAGTACCATTTTATCCTTGAAGTTGTTTTGGACTTCTACCCTTGATCTGGTTATGTTTTCTTACCATGAATTATCGCATGTTCACTTAGGATTTACGCCACCTAGGACCACTAGGGATTATTCTACCTAATGAATGTTTCCGTGTCTCGGTTTGGGTTCAAGCCACCTAGGGCCACTAGGGATTATGCCACCCGTCAACCACGCCCTTTATCCCACGTATGTATCGTGAATCGTTTTGCATGTCTAGACGCACATGTATCTCAATGTGCCATCCGAGTTCCGGGCCAGAGCAAATCAAGAAATACGGAACTCGGTCGGGAGCTTTAAGTCATCTTCCGATGCAGATATCAAGGTCTGTTTTTGTATCCGTGGATATGGTCCCACGTGACCCCTCCCTCAACTACTGAAAGGCAATCCAAGAAAAATCATGTATGAGAACTACATTCCAGCCCCACTATAGCCCCCACTTTCCTATAGGCCAACCTCACCCATAACTCGATAGCAAGTATATGGTCTGTTGGGAGTTCTCTGCCTTTCCGTATGTACACGATTGACTAAAGATGGTAGGTAGTCGACGACGTGCTATCCAGGGCAAAAATCAAGTATCGTCGACTCCACGCTAATCCATCCCCGTCTTTAGGTCGCTCGCATAGCAACCAAGGCATACTCTTGGTTCTTCTACCGCAGACCTTAACCTCTTGTGAGCCCAGGCGGATCATCTGCAACCTCACAGAGGGATACCAAGAGTATCCTCACGTCCCCCGAAGCTTCCGCTTCGTTACCCAGTTCGTTGGAGCCTTCATCTAGATCAGATATTGCTCCGCCTCGTGTATTTGTTTAAGCGATGACTTACCGTATCAGGTTACTTATCCGTTCGTGAACTGGTCAAATTCCCTTGGCTAAGAATTATCACTTAGTTATCCTAAACTAAGGTTTACCACTTAGCTTCTTTCCCCGCTATCCTTGTTAACTACGATTTTCATCCTAGTCCCCTGAGCTAGGGTTTTGTCTAATGGGTTAAGTGTTGTCATTCAAGTTCATGACTTAACTCGCCTACGAATCATGTCAAGATTGGCTAAGTATTTAAGTTCAAGGCTTAGCCCTACAAGTTGGTTAAGTATACCAAGAAGCTCATGACTTAACCCTATCAAGTCAAATTGGTTAAGTATTTGTTTGTCTTAACCCTATCAGATTATCGTGTTAGATTGATTAAGCATAGATTATCTTAATCCCATCAGATTATCGAGTCGGATTGGTTAAGTATGGGTTAGCTTAACCCCATCCACTAATCGTATTACAATGGTCAAGTATATTTAAAAGGTCTTGTGACTTAACCCTATCAGGTCCGCATATTAGATTGGTTAAGTATAGGTTACTTAACCTCATCAAATCATCATGTATAATTGGTTAAGTATAAGTTACTTAACCCCATTAAATTATCATGTTAAGTTGGTTAAGTATTGGTTACTTAACCTTATTGAATTACCAAGTTTAGATTGGTTAAGTGTTTAACTTAACCCCATCGAATTACCATGTTTAGATTAGTTAAGTATAGGTTACTTAACCCCATCTAATTACCGTGTTTAGATTAGTTAAGTCTAAGTTACTTAACCCCATCTAATTACCGTGTTTAGATTAGTTAAGTCTAAGTTACTTAACCCCATCTAATTACCGTGTTTAGATTAGTTAAGTCTAAGTTACTTAACCCCATCTAATTACCAAGTCGGGTTAGTTAAGTGTAAATTACTTAACTCCATCCCCTAATTGTCTTATATGGTTAAGTGTCATTAAAAAATCAAGTCCGGTTTAACTTAACCTACCCATTCGTGTCATATCGGTTAAGTGTCATTAGTCAAAATTACTTAACCTTTTCATGTGGCATTAATTAGATTAATGCACCCCAACCTCTCACATTAGACTTAGTTGTGGTTACTAGTTAAGCCGGGCGGGTCCGGGTAGCTTTACACCACAACCTAGTCTAACCTCGGGTTTTAAGTGCTATATGACCAACTACTCACATTGGGTCCTATTGTTTGTAGCCACTAGTTAAGCCGGGCGGGTCCGGATAGATTTATGCTACAAACTCAACCCAACCTTGAGTTGGCCACTTTCATGTTTGGTCTAGTGTCATATTACACTTACAACCCATACGTGTCTAGTTTCAAGTCCCATGTTTACCCCACATGTCATGTCCACATTTAGGTGTATCATGAGTGTCATATTTTCATGAAATCCCATGTTAAATTATCATGTCATAATCACGCTCGTCTAACCTACCCCAAATCGTGTTTCCAACCCAAGTAAAAGCGAGTCAACATAGTAAGGATACTATGCTACATATTGGCCTCAAAACATGCACGATGCCAAAAAGGAATTGGCCACAAACATGCATCGTATCATAAGGGGTTTGGCCTCAAAATATGCATAGCATCATAAGGGGTTTTTGGCCTCAAACATGCATAGTATCATAAGGGAACTTGGCCACAAACATGCATGATAACATAAGGGGTTTGGGTTCATTTACATGCATAAATCCAAAAGTCAAGTCTTTGCCAATGTTTCACAAGTCAAATGGTTCCCAAAGGTTCATGCTAACATTCCATAGATAAAGATTCAAACTTGCAAGATAAAATAGGTTAAACATAACATGAGTGGCATGATTAACTCGCTAAAACTTAGCCCAAGGTCATAGATCATAGAAAAGGGGAAAAGTTAGGTTCACATAGGCTAGCATACTTATGTTTCATCGCATTTTATTCCATGTCACATTAGAACCATCGTTAGAATCTACAAGTAGCTAGAACTTACATAGCGTGGCAAGATGGCTAGGAGCATGAATCGTCTTGACGAAGAAAGGTGGCTCCTTTGTTAAAGAATCGTCATGAAATTTGCGTAGCAACGTTGATCCACTCCCTTGATTTGATGTAGCAAGCTAGCACCTTTGATTCGGATCCGATTTGAATGCATAAGCTCTTGGAGTTGGAGATGGAGGCCATGATCAAGAGGGATTTGGGCAGCACTTCGTTGTTAGATTGATTTTGAGTGATTTAGGTTAGGTCCTAGGGTGTTTTTATAGAGATTAGGAGTAGTTTAGGCCATAGGATAAACCCTAGGATAGATCCGAGCCCTCAAAATCCGTCACAGGCCCATAAAACATGTCTTGGGGAACAAGTCAGGTGCACCCAGGCCCAAGTGGTCGGACCACCCAGGTCGACACCCGTGTCGACTGGGCAGTCGACCTGCCCCCTGGGCGTTTCGACTCCCCAGTCGACATCCCAGTCGACCTGGGGCTTGGGCGGGAATTTTCCCGCCCAGTTCGTTTGGCTCCAGATTTGAATTTCGAA
The DNA here is from genome assembly GCA_030737875.1 of Allium sativum. Lineage (NCBI taxonomy): Eukaryota > Viridiplantae > Streptophyta > Magnoliopsida > Asparagales > Amaryllidaceae > Allium > Allium sativum. The sequence continues at coordinate 373,955,093 of CM060909.1, read as the reverse complement.
CTGTTTTTGAACTTGAATTTTTCTGAAAACTTTGACGGGCCATAACTTGGTCATACGGACCCCGATTTTCGAAAACTCGGACTCTATTTCGCGTATTTTTCCGAGACGAACGCAATGGCGCAACCTGTTTCTCATGATTCAGATTTTATAATTAAATTCTGCCTTGATTCTTGTCTTAGCATGTTGTAAAAATCCGGGTTGTCACAACTTGAAATCTTGGCCGGCCTGAACCGAACGGGAATGTAGACTGCCTTGAGAACACAACGCATCAGAACACAAACATGAGAAAATTTCATTGCTATTACAACAATTTACATCAGAGTACAAGATATCAAAGTTCAAATAAATAATATACAGCAGAAAAATAATATCAGAGATTTAAATTACAAAACAGTGGAAAATACAATACATGAATAAAATGTGCAACGGAAAAACATCAACTACCACAACTGAAAGAAATATACAGATACAAAGCATTCCGAATATAGCACCAACCGTAATCCAAGATCCTGTGAAAAGAAATATCTGCGAAAACCAAAACTACAAGCTGCCCGTGTGGAAAATATTGGCACCCAAAGTTTAGGTGGAAACAATAAACTCCTAGTCGGTCATGGGACTGGTGTGAGAACTAAAACAGTTATTAACTTTATTTTAATGTTGGTTAAATCAAGGGACCACGCTATATAACATGGAACGGGTTTTCTCCCAAGAATACCATAAAACAAATAGCGCAATGCTAAAAGGAAAAATGAAGCCATTATAAGACTCAGGTCCTATCACACAATGCAAACACAAACCAGAGGAAATAACTTTACCTTATAATGGGCAAACATGCTTGATACACAAAATTTATCTTTTATTATTATTAGTGCCTAATGCAGAAATTAATTTCAAATATAAATGTATCAATCATAGACGACATAATACCCTATCCTACTATGTCGCCATATAGGTTTACAACTAAAATCGAAAGTTGCGTATTGGAAATTGGATTCCATCCATGAACAGAGGCAACGGATCTTCCTCATCTGATTTGAGCCAATCTAGCCTATGACTCAGGAACAGAACGCATCGTCCCTTGGATCTGGCAGGGCCAGTCCACTCTTACATTTGTGGATTGGCAATTCCTGAACAATACATTTCCCTTCCCTATGGGGCATAAAATCTGGTTAGTACGTCGATCATCAAAGGACTTTTAGTCGGCCATATCCGAGGTACCTAGCTATCCATCATCCACATAAGTAAATTGTCTGGGCTCCATACCATGACATCACTCCTAGCTAGAAAGAAACGCATGTCCCCTCTGAGGTCCTCTCCTATTTCTGGTTCACGCCGGGGTGTGAGGCTTGCGAATTAACGCTATACACAAAGTTGCGCTACTTAAAGCATTGCTTGGATCATCACCCACAAAGCCCTGCTTTTCAACAAAAGTCTTGACCCATGCAACTCAACATGCTACATTGTCATTCCATACCATACCACTGGTTTCCACCAATATATAACCTCTAAGCTCGTACTCTAAGAGAAAGGTGTTAAGAAAGAGAATAAATTCTCCGCCACCAAACATATATATATATATATATATATATATATATATTTAGCAAAGATCAATGAATGCAGCGCGGAATACAACGTTAGATATACAATCCATTTGCAAGTCCGTTCTGGGTCTGAACGAAATAGGAGGAACTTATTTCTTGTCCCATATGTCCAATATAGGAGAGAGGCCCTCTCATATCCAGTCAATCTCCAAGTACGTCTGGACGATCACCACTTATTACCTCGTCTTGGGTGTACAGCTCAATCAAGACATCAGTAATCATCCATTTGATGTGAAGATCTCCGATCTTCAACCACTATCTTCATCGTCGATTTTTAATCATTGTATCAGTTATTCAGAATTGTTTAAACCTGGTCTTACCGAATAACTCGCGCATCTTATAATCAAGTGCTATAATAAGACATCATACACCTCGTACCAATCCAGAATACTCTTTTTATTCAAATATTCATTACATTGGGAATCATTACCATAAATCTTATCAAAGAATTAATTCATTTAAACCTCTTGTTTAAATCTTTCTTTGAAAACATTGCAAAAGACTTTGTATTATCTTTTAACAATCTTAAACCAAATTAAGGTTTATCAAACTTGTCTGGACTATCAAGCTTTACCGAAGTCAGTCCCAACCTATTCATCCCATGCAGCAAAACTAGTAGTACTCCATATCTAACACCCACTATGTTATTGGTAAAATTAATTACCATTTCACGTTTCAAATCTAATTAAAGATTTATATATCGCATGGAGTAAAACTGGTGGTACTCCATTCTCGAACATTTCTTGAATTCGGTAAATTTAATTACCTCCTTCACATTCCAATCTAATTAAAGATTTATTAAAACTTCAACTTGGTTTTAATCTCAAAAATCATTATTTAATGATTATTCTATCTTTTAGGAAATTAATCCTATCTTTAACTGGGTTAAAGAACCAATGTCACTTAAAACACAGTTCACGATAAACCCAAATCATCTTCCATCAAAATGAAATCTTCACGGAAATCATAACAGTATATAATCAATATAAATTTCTGTATCAGATCAATACTATAAATGGAATAATGACAAAGCCTTTTAAATTCCATAAATAGTAACAGTCTTTCTTTACAGAAGTTCATCTCGATTATTAAATAGAATTCCATTCAATTCCAATTTAATATATTAAAATGGAAAACTTTACTTTGGAAAATTTCATTAATCTTAATTAAAAGATTATAAATTCCAAATCATAACTTCACTGTTAATTGGTTAAAGAACAAATGTTATTTAAAACATTGTTCACGATAAACCCAAAATCAACTTTCATTTCAATTCCAATTAAATTAATTAATTGGTAAACTTCTCTAAATCTTAATTAAAAGATTTATCCTATTCTCAACTGGGTTTAAGAACAGCGCTATTGAAGACACCATTCACGACAAACCCAAAATCCAATTTGATATTAAATACAAAGCTCTGAATAGAAATTATATCGACTTATATTCAATATCAAATTCTGAAACTAACAGATATCGTATTCGGAATAACAATATATGTATCTTCCAAATTCCTCAACGATATCCGTATAATCACGGAATCCAATATCCGTATAATCACGGAATCCAATATCGAAATATTCCGAAGATTATTTCCATTCAAATCCATTCCAATTCATACGCTGGAAATTCTGGTTATATTAAAACCATTTCAATTTCTTTCAGTTCTTCACTTAAGTTGATAAACAACTTATTCTGATAAAAATATCTTTTATCTTTAAAAAAGTGAAATATTTTATCCAAAATCATTTCAAATCATTTATTATGATTTTACATAATTTATTCATATTTTTAATAATTTTAATAAGGCCCTTACAGTCGGTTTTCAATATCGGCCACCGAACTGCATCCATAGCGACCTTTTCCAAAACAGATTTGGACATATCTTAAAATCTAACCATTAGATTTCAAATCTCTTATTATCATTCGAAAGCTCTATTCGATACGAACCCAACGATTCCAGTTTTAGGAGAATCCGACGGTCGGAGCTCCTGTTATATCCATTCAAAGTTAATGGTCGAAATTCGCGAATGGTCGCTGCGCGATACGTTCTATTCAGGCCATTTAAATATATATAATATATTTCATCGATTTCCATTTAAAATGTATTTTATAAAACGTTTATAAATTCATTTTCAAAACAATTCCAACTTCCATTTCAATTTTAAATCAAAATCAAATATTCCATATCATTATAATATTAAAAAGATAATATTTTCAAAATATCAGATTTTGAAATCAAACCTTTTCGATATTCATTATAAAATGAATAAAATCGACAGAAAATTCCATTCAAGTGAAAATGGCGTATATTTACTTAACTCGGCTTCACATATTTCAATATTTTCCTGTCCATCCAAAATATGACATCAAAATCATATTTTGATTCTTCACTGAATATTATTTTAAAAATTTTGTTATTTCTGAATTGGAATCAGACTCAATCAATTACCATATAATTTTATTTATATGGATTCCATACATTGCATGTATTCAAAAATAGTGATAAACAACTATTAAACATTCAGTTCACATTCGGAGTGCAATTTATAACTGTATAAGCATTAAATAATTAAATAACGCTTATAACAGTCTATCAATCAATCGGTTGACATACAATTAATTCCAAGGGAGATGTGAACTAATTATCATCCCTAGACCCATGTGGGGTTTTCAAACATCAACAAATAATTGGGCGATGTATAAAATTATCATCCCAATATCCGTGTGGGTTTTCCATCACAATCCATGTGAATTTATCTACAGTTTAATAATAATGGCATTAAAACTATAAACAACCATCAATCTTCAAACAAATATTGAAATCACATGCAATCGAGATATATTTAGTTATAAAAATTAATAACTGTACAAAAATTTGAGTGAGAGAGTTCTCACATTGGTTTCCACTCGGTCAGTCGTTAATTGACAACTTTAGTAAATTTGCCCCAAATTCTAATTTGCTACGCTTCTGTTCTGGTCAGTTCTGAAACGTAGATCTTTTCATCACGATTCCAATGGATCTGAAATCGCGCGATTCTGTTTTCATATGAAGAAGTTACAGGGTTGCAAACATTTTAATTACACAAATAACTAATTTAAATATAATTAATTTTAATTAACCTAAGGATATTATTAATCCATCTTCTTCGTTCATCTATACAGCTGTTGTGATAGCCCGTAACTTCCCCGGTAAGGAAAGCCCAGATTACCTTGAGAACACGACAAAATAGAACGCAAACAGAAGAACATTTCATTGTTATTACAACAATTCCATCAGATACAAGAATATATAGAGTACGAATGAATAAAATACATTCGATAAATATCAGAGATTACAATAAATTACATAGCAGCGGAAAAACAATACAAAACACAACTGAAAGTAATACACGGATACAGAGCTTTCCGAGCATCGTTCCAGCTGTAAATCAGGATCCTGTGAATATAAATCTGCAAAACCAAAACTACTAGCTGCCCGTGTCGAAAATAAGGGCACCCAGAGTTTAGGTTAAAACAACAAACTCCGGGTCAGTCATGTGACTGGTGTGAGAACTAAAACAATTATTAATTCAATTTTTAAAGTAAGTAATTCAAGGGACCATGCCGTATAACACGGAACGGGTTTCCTCCCAAGAATAACAGTGCATAGAATAGACAGACGCAATGCTTTTTCGAAAAATGAAGCTATTATAAGACCCAGGTCACATCACATAATGCAACGCAAGCTGGAGGATAGGGTTTTCCCTTATAATAGCCAAACATGCTTGGTACGTTTAAAACAAATCATTTGATACTATTATAAGTGTATAGTGTCAAAACAATTTCAATCATAAATATTAATCCTAGGCGGCATGGGTACCATATATCATGTTGCCATACTAGGCTCTACAAATAAAACCGAAATATCTTGTATTGGAAATTGGATTTCCGTCATGATTCGAGGCAAGGGGCAAGCTCCTCTCCGCTTTGAGACACTCTAGCAAATGCCTCAGGGCTACTCTCTCTGGGCAACCACTTGGAATCGGCTGGGCAGGTCCTCTCTTACGTTTGAGGATTAGTTATTCCTGAACACACGTTTCCCGGTCCGTACAGACCTATAATCGAGGCGCCTCACATCCAACAACCACGCGGGTAAAAAGTATATAAATGTCAGGGCTGGTAGGTCACTGACATCACCCATAGCTAGAAAGAAACGTCGTGTTCTCCCAGCGGTCCGTATCCGGTTTTTAACTCATACCGAGGTGTAAGGCTCGCGAATTCATTTTATACACAAAGCTACGCTGTATTAAAGCCGTGCTTTGATCATCAACAACAAGACTCTGCTTTTCAACAAAAGCCTTGATCCATGCAACTCTGCATGCCACACAGGCAATTCATGCTATGCGACTGATATCTATCGATATATAACCTCTGAGCTCGTACGTCTCAGAGAAGGGCGTTAAGCAAGAGAATAAATTCTCTGCCGCCAAACAGATATATATTTAACAGAAATCAATCAACACAGAATAAAATCCAATGTCAGACACACAATCCATTTACACGTCCGTTCTGGGTATGAACGAAACCGGAGGCACTTTCCTCGCATATCCATCGATCTCCAAGTACGTCTGGACGACCACCAACTATTTCCCTCCTCTTGGGTGTACATCCCAATCTGGATCATCAGTAATTATCCAAACGATGTGAAGACTTCCGGTATTTGACCACCGTCTTCATCTTCGACTTATGTCGAATCGGTTATTCAGAATGGGTATAAACCCGGCCTTTCTAAATAACCCGCATATATAATAAACAAGTGTTACACAAACACAACATACGCCTCATTCCAATTCTGAACATTCTTTTATTTAAATATTCACATCTTTTGGGATTTGTTCCCATTAATTTTATCGAAGATAAATTCTTTAAAATTTATTCTTTAATCTTCCTTTGGATGTCATTTCAAACCAAATTATGGTTTTCCAAACTAGTCGAGATTAGCGAACCACACCGAAGTAATTATTTATTTTATTTTCCAATCTCAACCTATTTGTTCCATGGAGCAAAACTGTTATTACCCCATAACTAATACCACGGTGTTATCGGTAAATTTAATTACCATTTTCGGTTCAAATCTAATTAAAGATTTAACTATCGCTAGGAGCAAAACTGGCGATACTCCATTCTCGATCATTTCCTATATTTGATAATTTATATTATCAATTCACATTTTATCTGATTAAAGATTCATAAATTCCAAATCATATTTCACTGTAAATAGGGTTAAAGAACAAATGTCATTAAAAAACACAGTTCACAATAAACCCCATTCACATTCCATTAATACTCGGGTTAAAGAACAAGTGTTATTTAAAACACCGATCATGATAAACCCAAAAATCAATTCTAATTCTTATCGGGTTAAAGAACAAATGTCATTTAAAACACCGTTCACGATAAACCCAATAATCAATTTCAATTTAATTCCAATTAAATCTATTAATTAATTGGTATACTTCATTAAATCTAAATAAAAAGATTTAATATTTTCTCAACTGGGTTCAAGGAAAGTGTTAACGAAGACACCATCCACGACAAACCCAAATCTCATTTGATATTAAATACAAGGCTCTGAATAGAAAATATATCGGCTTATATTCAATATCAAATTCCGAAATCAACAAATATCGTATTGGAAATAACGATATATAATATATCTTTCAAATTTCCATAACAATATTTGTTTAATCCTGAATCTAATCATCGAAATATTCCAAAGATAATTTTGATTCAAATCCATTCCAATTCATATATTGGAAATTCTGGTTATTTCTAAATCAGTTTCAAATCCAGTTTATTTATTTTAAAAATATATAAATTATAATTCTAGTTCAAAACTAGTTCATTTTGATAAAAATACATTTTTATCTTTTCAAATGTGGGATTTTTCATCCCAATTTTTTCCAATTCATATATTATGCTTTTACACAAATTATAGATATTTTATCAAGGCCCGTACAGTCGATTTCCCATAACGGACATCGAACTGCACTTACAGCGACCTTTTTTGAATTTGATTTGGACGTATCTCCAAATACAACTGTTAGATTTCTAATTTATAATATTCATTGGAAAGTTCTTTTCGATTCGAACCCAATGGTTCCGGTTTTAGGAGAATCCGACGGCCGGATCTCCCGTAATATCCGTTCGAAGTCAATGGTCGAAATTCGCGAACTGCCGCAGCGCGGCGCATTCTATTCAGGCCATTATATTATATATATAATATATATAATATATATTTCGCTGATTTCTATTTAAAACGAATTTTATAAATAGTTTTAAATTCGGTTTCAAAACGATTTCAACTTCTTATTCAATTTCAAATCAAAAGTGAATTTTTCCTTATAAATTCGTTTTAGATTCCTTTCAAATTGATTTCAATTCAAATCGATTTCAATTCGATTCCAGTTCGTTTTAAATTCCATTTAAAACGATTTCCATTCGTTTTTAATTCAATTTCTATTCAATTCAATTTGAATTCATTTCTATTCAATTCGAATTCAAATTCACTTTCTATTCAATTCGAATCGAATTCATTTTCTATTCGATTCGAATTCATTTCAATTTCACATCAACTTGAATTCATTTCAAATTGTTTCAATTAAATTTCAATTTAAATTTTAATTTAATTTGAATTCCATTTCAAAATATTCAATTTTGAAATTACTTTTCAATATTCATTATAAAACGAATAAAATCGATAAAAAATATCGTTCGCGTCAAAATAGCGTATATCTAATCCACACGACTTTATATTTTTCAAAAACTTCGTTATTTTATTCAACAAATGAATATTTATACTATTCAACACATGAATCTATATTTCTTTCAACACATGACTAATCTCAACAAATGAGTACTGTCAACACATGACTATTTTTGTTATTTAATATATTTTATAAAATTATGGAATCTATCGTTTGATTTCAAATCAGACTCCAACCGTAAAGTAGTAAGAGAACGATTTCCTAAGCATTAACCCCGAAGGCCAAAACCAACATCAGATCAATACCCAGGAAACCACTCGTCTTATCTATTTTCCAGTTAGTTTCTAATTTTATAAATGTTAAAGAAGTAAATTTTATTTTAAAATATTTCGTTCAACACATGACAAATCTCAACAAATGAGTACGGTCAACACATGAACCTTTATTTTATAATATTCTTTATTTTCCCAATTGGAATGAGGCCCAATCAATTACCATATAATGTTAATTATATGGATTCCATACAACGCATGTATATCATAGCAACGATAAATAATCAACCATCATCCAAAGTGCATTCTACACTGTATAAGCATCAAATATAAATATTTGACGCTTATAACAGTCTGTCAATCAATCGATCGACATACAACTAAATATTGGGACTAGTGTATGCTATATATCATCCCAATACCCGTGTGGGGTTTCAAACAATCCAACACAGATTTTATTTGTGCAGTTGGGCGATGTGTAAAATTTATCGTCCCAATCAATATCAGTCAAATGTGTGTATATAAACAAATCATCTGATTTGTTTATTGCTATTTATTTCATTTCAAATACACGTCAAAAATTATATTTTTAACTATAAAATATTTATTTCTATATAAATATTTTATTTATTTCATTTCAAATCACACAATCAACTTCACATCAAAATCCAACAAACAAACAAGCATACAAGCCGTCCATGGTCTGTGGACGACGGGTGTCGGGTGCTACTAAACACCGTCTGCATCCTAGTATATATATATAACTAGAAAAATAAAATTAAAGGTGAGAAGTTCTCACAGAGGGATCCACTCCGCCGTGCTTTGCTGTTGAACTGCTGAACCGTCTGGACCGGTTTGAAATTCCAATGCAGTTCTTTTCACGCTGTTCAAATAAAAATTATATTTTTATTGCTTCATTTCAATAAATAAAAATTCCATTTTTATTTCTACTTCATATATATATTTTTCAACGCTTTATTCTATATGAAAATTATATTTTTATATTTCTACTTCATATACAAAGATCGAATTTTTATCTATAAAAATCTCAACTTATATTTTAAAGAAAATCATTTCTTTATATTGTTAATTCGCTACAACACATATAAAGATCGTATTTTTATAATCTCTACTATATAAAGATAATACTTTTATATTCTCCATTATATAAAAATCATATTTTTATTACTTCTACTTTATAAAAATCATATTTTTATATCTCCTACATAATAAAGATCGAATTTTTATTATCTATATTATAAAAATTATATTTTTTATCACTCTTCATATAATAAAAATTATATTTTTAATACTCTACTATAGTTAAAATTATATCTTTAATCTTCTACTATAATAAAAATTATATTTTTAATCTTCCTATTATATAAAAATCATACCTTTATATGCTAACAGTCGCATCTTTCTTCTTTTAAAAATCTCATCTTTCTATGATTAAAAATATAATCTTTACTTCATTATAAAAACCGAATTCTTATTTCTTCTTCTAGATGATAAAAATCTTTTCTTTTCATAAAGTAAAAATCATGTCTTCATCGCTACTTCAACTAGATAAAAATCTTATTTTTATCGCCCTATTGCCTACATAAAAAATCACATTTTTATGTGCTAAAAATAATATTTTAACATAACTAAAAATCATTTCTAAAGCGTTATTCAAAATAAAAATCACATCTTTTTATTCGCTATACATAGATCTGAAAATCTAACCTTCATACGCTATGAAATTTATATAAAAACTAAGTTTTTATAGACATGAACAAATAAACAATATATATATATATATACAACAGTAAAACTTACTGTTCGAGATGGGGCAGAGGGGAGCCGGAGTAGTAGGGGTTGCGCTGGGCTTCGGGTGGCGGTAGGAGGTCGCGGTGGCGTCCTTGGATGGTGGCGGTCACTGATTTGGATAGATTTGGGAGGGGATCTTCAATCGGAGAAGGGGGGAGGCTTGAGGGGCGCGGCACAGGTGGTTGGAGGGTCGGGGAAGATATAGGCGGCGACAGTGGTGGTAAAGGAGGCGGCGGCGACGGTTTTAAAAGCTAGGGCGTGGGGAGAGAGAGCGAGTTAGGAGGGAGGAGGAGCTACGAGGGGGGTTGCGATCGGTGGGGCTCGCCTAAGCTCCAGTGGTGCGCGCGACGCTTCCCAGGGCGGTAGTGGAGGGCGGCAGTCGCGCTAGGGCGCGATTTTTTCCTTCTTTTTTTTATTTTTCTTCGTTGGATTTCAACTGAGGAGAGAGAGAGTTAAGGGTGAATATATATTTTTAATTTAATTTCAATTTTCAAATTCAAAAAGTTGACATTTCTATCCAACCCCAAACGAGACCCAACGACTGTCGTCCCTAGCTAATTACCCCCATTCCGAACACAATGGGATAAGTTTTGTAAGCCAATTCGGCTGTTACGATAGGTTTCCATCAAAATTAAATTATAAATCTATATATATTCAATTTGAATGCACATTTCAATTTACCGGGGCCACATACTAACTCGAAAAATTCCAGAAAAATATTTTCTGGCTTCGTATTGACGATACGGTCCTAAAAAAACTAATTTCGTCGAATTCTGAGACCGTTTGAAAAATGGCCATTTTCCAGTCGATTAAAATCAACTAAAACTGGTCAAACGCGTTTTCCTTCGCCACGCTCACATATTGATTCGAAAAATTACGAAAATTGGAATCTAGCAATAACTTGACATCCCGAATCCAACAAAAGTGGTTTCGTGGAAATCCGAGGTCGTTTGCTAAATTCCCATTTTTAAGGGCCAGAATTCCATAGCGACTATTCTGAATTTTCAACTGGACATATCTTTTGATTCCCACTATGAAATTTTGATTTTTTGGATTCGTTGGAAAGATATTCTCAATTAGATTCTAATATTTTGGGTTTCGCTAAAATCCGGTTTATTTTTCACCCGGTACATTCATTTGAAGTTTGAAATCGAATTATCGAACTACCGCGCCATTTTCAATTCCTTTTATAATTTAAAATAAATATTTATATTCTAACGACGATCTATATAAATATATACGTTCTAATTATATTCGAAATAAAATTTCTCGTTGTTATTATTTAAAATAATCCATTTTAAATATAGAAAATTCATTAAAATTGCAAAAATAAAATTTTAAACTGGCTCAGAATTTCCGGGGTGTTACAATCTCCCCCACTTAAAACTTTTCGTCCCCGAAAAGGATCGAAGACGAAAGTTGTTTTACAAATCAACTCAACTTTCATTATTTTCACTACGGCTTAATGTAACACCCCGTAATTCTGTGACATTAAGATTCTCAAATTAAAGTATAATTAATTTTTAAAAGAAAAATTAAAAGAAAAAGATCCATGTAGTTGTTTAATTTAAGTATTGTAACTAACATGAAAAAAGAGAAGTAAGGAGAGAACAATAATTATTATTGTTCTAAGACTTATTAACAAAAGCCTCTGTAGCTCAGTTGGTTAAGGCATTGGATTTGTAGCATGGAGGTCAGGGGTTCGAACCCCGGCGGCGGCATAATTTTTTTTATCTTTGTTTTAGAGAGGGCCAACTGAACATGCAAATATATGTATGTATACAAATTCAAAATTTGAAAGGATAAGAACGTACATATAAGGAAATAAAGAAAATATATATATATACATATGAGAATATAAATATATATATATGCAAAAGATAAAATTTAAGATAAGGCTACAGTCAATGAAATATGGCAACATCATTTGAATTTTGAAAATAAAATGAAAGTTGTGCGTATATATATACACGTAAAATGGTCGTTAGAGGAATTGTATACATATAAGAATATTTCATGTGAATAAAACAGTTAAATAAATTCCAGAAATTCAAAAGTTCGAAAATCAAACTTCTACGCCAAAACAATTCATTCGAAATTCAAATTTCTACGCCAAAATAGTTTGTGGGACCCAATGCTGACTCAGCGCTGCGTGTATGATAAGGTTTGGCTAGATTCATCTACGTACCTGGACTATTTTCTTAACTGGGTTCAATGCTGACTCAGCGCTGCGTGTACGATAAGGTCTTGAGCAGCTATATAAACAGCCCTAGTCTCCATTCCTCTTTGCACCTCTCTCTTCTATCCTTATGCTGCTTAGATTCATGGCCTCTTCCTCTCCTCTAAATTTTCTTAAATAAATAAAATAAAATATGATTCAAGACGAGGAGATGCTGCTAAAAGACTTTTAAGGAGGGATTCAAATCAAAGTTTCAAGTGAAGAATTCAAAGGCTAGCTCAAACAAGTTTCAAGCAACGACGCACGAATCATAGCCATGCTTTCCTTCTTTTCTAGATCTATTTTCTGTAAGTTGGTTATTTCTAGATCTGAATATTTTGTTTTATTTGTGACATGAAATTAAAGGAATAAAGGAATATGCCAAATCTCTCTCTCTCTCTCTCTCTTCGAATCTGTGTTTATACTCTTGGACTGAATTAAGAACTGTTATGATTCGAGGACAAATAAGACTGTAACCGTGACTATGACTATAGAACTGTGGCCTTTGAAAGCATATGCCTTTGGACTATGACATAAGCCTTTGATTTTGGGACATATAAACATTGCCTATGACAATGACTTATGACTATGGGAATTATTTTCCCTTTTGGACTATGAACATCGCATATGACTATGGACATTTCCTATGACTGTGACTGTGACTACAAGGATTATTTCCTTGACTAGGCCTATACCTTTGATTTGGACATAAATTATTACTTATGACATAATGAGGACAACTGTGATTTTGACACCCATGATTTATGATTAGGAAAATATTGCTTTTGTGATTGAGAAGTTGGGTCTAAACCCAATTATTTATTCTACCTGTTCCTTGGTTTTTCTTTGGTTTTAAGACAGTGGGAATTTACCTATTAAGTTAGGTCTACCCACGTTCTTGAACCTATTTTTCCCATTCTTTGGTTTTAAGACAGTGGGAATTTACCTATTTAGTTAGGTCTACCCATCTTCTTGAACCTGCATTGTTATCCAAACCTTTTTATGCCAATTATTCCTTCTTGTCATTTTGATTCATTCCCTTTTTATCTACGAATCTAGATTTATTTATAATCTAGGTTGAATCACGATTATTCGAACGGTGGGAATGCGATTTGGGGAAAAACATGGAAATGAATATGAACGTAATTGTAAACTTGGAAATTGGCATAATTTGGAATATGTATTATGACATGCATATTAAAATGAAAACGGGGAAATTTGACATGGATTAGGGAATATGTGATTTTGACATATTAAATTTAGCGTTAGTAAGTAAGCTAAATTTTAGGCATAAAATGTAAACTAGAAAAATAATTCTAGTTTTGCCATAAATTGTGAATTAGGATGTTAAACCAAGATTGGGTTAATTAAGGTTGATTTGGAATAAGTATATTAGCACAATTTTGAATTTATTCATAATTGTGAGCAATTGTCATGTTTAGAATAAATTATGGTTAGCGACACTAAATTTGGTATAATTTACATACCAAAAAGTATAAATATGATAAATAAGAGAGAATGGGCTATAATAATAAATGTGACAATGTACATTAAAAGAGTAGTAATGAAACAAGTAAATTAGGAGTAATTTACTTATAGAATTCGTCATAAATGTTAAATTGTTCATTTACCACAAAATATGTAACTTGGTTAAGTTTTGGCCATAAATTATAAACTAGGATATTTAATCTAGTTTCGGCAATGAAATAGGAAATGGCCTAAACTGCATGTTGGGTTAGGACTTGGGCCTAGAATATAAGTATACTAGTAGGCTTGACAAATAAATATAGGCCAAATTTGTCTAAAAAGGGGAAATGGGCTTTTGGAATAAATTGTTAACAATTTATAAACAAAAGAAAAGTATTTTGATAACATCCCTTTTTATAACACATAGACCAGAAGGTTCTAGGGTGACAGAGAGGATAGTGTCTAGGCTTGGGTTTGGAAAATACAAGTTTCCTGCCCTCCCTGGCTATCCCTAACTGATCCGAAGGACGGGATGGTTGTTTTCAAAACCAGATTTGGAAATTAATCAAAAACCCTTTGAACTTAGAAAACATGAATATACCTAACCCGAGGTTAGACTGAGTTGCGGTGTAAACCTGCCCGGAACCGACTGGCACATCCAGTAACCGCAGCAATATCTGTCTAATGTGAGAGGTTGCGGCTTTAATTTATTAATTAAAGCTAGAACAAGAATGGGAGAGTTAAGTCCATAGAAACACTTAACCAACTTAACACAGTTAAGCTAGAATGGGAAGGTTAAGTCCATAGGAACACTTAACCAACTTAACACAGTTAAGCTAGAATGGGAAGGTTAAGGAACACTTAACCAACTTAGCACAGTTAAAGCTAGAATGGGAGGGTTAAGTCCATGGGAATACTTAGCCAAATTAACATGTTGACTAGACTAGAGGTGGGGTTAAGTAATGTTAATACACTTAGCCAATTTAACATGTTAATTAGACTAGAGGTTGGGGTTAAGTAATACACTTAGCCAATTTAATATGTTAGCTGGACTAGACCATAGGGTTAAGTAAACTTGAACGCTTAACCATCAGAATATGATAAATGAATAGGGTTAAGTAAAAAGCATAAAGGGATAACACTTAACCAGTTTATCAGGATAAATGAAGAGGGTTAAGTTAGCTTGAATTGACTAATGACACTTAACCAACCCAAATTGACGGGAAAGAGAACTAAGTAGTAATTCTTAGTATAACACGGGAAGGAGCGAATGTCCGTCCGAGAAGGCTCCAACGAATTGGGTTACGAAGCCCGAGGCTTCGAGGGGACGTGAGGGTACTCTTGGTATCCCTCTGTGAGGCTGCAGATGATCCGCCTGGGCCCACAGAGGTTAAGGTCTGCGTAGAAGAACCAGGGGTATGCCTTGGTTGCAATATATATGGCAACCTAAAGACTAGGATGGACCGGCGTGATTCGGCGAGAAAACGGTAGCCCTGTGATAGCAACTCGTCGTCTACCATCCATCTTGAGTCAGTCGAGATACGTGAAGCGGAAAGGCGGAGAACTCCAAAAGACCATAATTGCTATCTAGTTATGGGTGAGGATGGCCATAGGATAGTGGGGCACCGGGGGCCGGCGTATAGTTCTCATTTTACAAAGGGTGCCTTTCATTAGTTGAGGGAGGGGTCAAGTGGGACCATAGCCACTGGAATAAAAACAGACCTTAGCATCTGCATTGGCAGATATCTGAAAGCTCCCGACTGAGTTCTGTATTCCTTGATTTGCCCTGTCACAGGACTCGGACCGCACATTACAGGACATGTGCATCTAGACAAGCGATAACGATTCGCGATACATGCGTAGGGAAGTATAGGAACATATACCACTCTAGGTAGTGTGTCCTAGACTTGGGGGCATCGTTCGACAGGTAGCGTAATCCCTAGTTGGACTAGGTGGCATAAATCCGAGAAGCGTTCAGCAGATAGCGTAAACTCTAGTTAAATCTAGAAAGCACTTGATAGAAAACCCTAGATTTGATCTAGGTAATAAATAATGAATGTATGCCGGAAGGCAATGGAAAATACAGGATTGGGATCACGTTATCGTTACTAGTTGGGACACTAGGTAGGTGGTGCATAGATATAGAAACCAGTATAACAAGGAAATAGCGAAGCTGCGAAAGTATTAGAGCGTATCCAGTCATCTTAGCATATCTTGTGACTACCTTGTCTAATCTTGTTGACCTTATCGTCATGGTGTAATCTTGTATTCAGTTAATTTATGTCGTTTTGTTTTTCCATGTTCACATGCTAGAAGTTACTGAACTTACTCAGGCTTTATGTCTGACTCTGTTTTTCTTTCGTCTTCTTTTCTTCCGTTCCCCCCCCAGGTAGTAGAGGAGGGAGTAGTATAGCTCAGGTTAAGTTGGACTGTCACTCTTTCCCAGCTTGAAGATTTATCGAAGTCTGCTTGGATTCTCTTATCAGATGCTATGGCTGGCTCATGCAAAAATTGGGGAATATAAATGTTGTTTTATGCTTCTTTATTTTGTAAGACAGATGATACTCTGATATTGTATAGAAACCATTGTACAAATTATTTTATCAATAAAGCAAAGTTTTATCTTCCGTTGTTTAATTTCTGTCTATCTTGTAATTTATCTGCATCTTTTACCCTAAATGCTCCACAGAACTTAGTGCATTCCCTTTGTGAGTGACACTAACAGACGTGGGGTGTTACACGTGGTATCAGAGCTGAAGGTTACCGGATCAGATAAAGGATTTGAAAAATTATTTTTCAAAATGGTTTTTAAAGAAGCATTTTCAAAAGAAAAGTTTTGTTTTAAAGGAATATTCCCCAAAGCCATATGCACTGTCTTCTCTTCCTCTGTTTGAATTCTTGTCTCCTTCTTTCTTTAGTCTCTGGGGCTCCTGGCTTTCTGGGAGGTAACCTCATCGAAGGGCAAAGTAGTGCCCGTCCTCCATCTATAGCCGTATTCGTTCCACTTACGGCCAGTCTTCTTTCAAGTTTATAAGGTTTTTCTGTATGATGGAAGCAGTTTTCGAGAGATTTGCCAACATAGCAATACATGGAAAGGGATGAGGAGTTTGGCAAAAGGGACAAAACCCTAGGATGAGGAATGCATGGAGATAGGTTAGCTCACGAAGGAGGAAGAAATTATAAGTATCCTTACTAGAGTATGATAAGGCATATAATTAAAGACAAGGGCAAGGACGAGGGACAAGATTTTTAGAAGGACAAGTACATGCTAAGCATACCTAGGAGATAGGTGGTAAAAGTTTCTGTTGGAAAGAATCTAGTTTTCTGTTCATACTCTTTCCTTCGGTTTTAGCGCTTCGCATCTGTTCATATTTGCTTCCATAGTTAAGTCTCTGCACCTTAGTACTTGTATAGTAAGAAGGTCCCAATCAGTCTCAAACCCAGTGGGTGGTTCGACCCGTTTATTTTTGGATAGTAGGGGTTTGAGAATAGTTATCGAGTTTGTTTATATCATATCACGTAGATCGTCTAAATTCGGAGGAGATATTCCTTGGATGCTTGTCTGATATTGGTTTAGGCCTTTGGGGCTTGTACTTGAGGAATGTCGAGTTCGACTAGGATGGTTTGCGTGAGAGATGAATAGTTGTGACAGGCGCTCTAAAAAGCGCGTAGTGATCTTTCAACCCTTATAGTTATGGCATGGTGGATAAGGGAGAGACCTCTAATCATACACTTGGTACCGTGATTGACATCTGTTTATTTTGGAAATGGAGGTTAGGAACTTCACAATCGTGAAGATAAATTGGTTAAGATACAGTGGAGTAAAGCTCAAGAAGGCTAGATACTAGCAACATGCCCTTTTTCCTTAAGGGTGCATCCTTGATTTCTCTGTTTAGGAGCTTTACGCGTAGTTGTTTCTCTCTTTCCAAAGTATATCCTCTAGGTCGTATCTGCGATCCTTAGGTAGAAGCCAATGGATGTAAACATGTATTTGAAACATGTTATGGTTGAATGGTTGCAAGTGGTTGCAAATGGTTGCTCGTGGATGCATATGCATACGTATTAGGCACTAGATCAAGTTCGGACGCTCTCATATTGCATTTACATATATGCATTTGTTTATAAGTTGAACTTGATATGATATCATATGGGCGTTGCATATGGTTGAATGGCTGTGCACGCATGTAGTATTTACATGACTAGGGATGTTTGCATGCATGATTGGACGCATGGCACTAACATGATTTGCATTAAGGAGGTCAACTGAATCAGTAGACCGCCTGATTTTGCATTAGATAGAGACATATACACACACTATGCATATGAACATGAAAGCATTAGAAATCTTTTAAGGACAATGAATGCCTGTGATTGAATGGTTGAGTAGATGGGTGATTGGATGGTAGGACACATTCTTCCTAACTTGAAGATTTCGGGGACGAAATCCTTTTAAGTGGGGGAGAATGTAACACCCCGTAATTCTGTGACATTAAGATTCTCAAATTAAAGTATAATTAATTTTTAAAAGAAAAATTAAAAGAAAAAGATCCATGTAGTTGTTTAATTTAAGTATTGTAACTAACATGAAAAAAGAGAAGTAAGGAGAGAACAATAATTATTATTGTTCTAAGACTTATTAACAAAAGCCTCTGTAGCTCAGTTGGTTAAGGCATTGGATTTGTAGCATGGAGGTCAGGGGTTCGAACCCCGGCGGCGGCATAATTTTTTTTATCTTTGTTTTAGAGAGGGCCAACTGAACATGCAAATATATGTACGTATACAAATTCAAAATTTGAAAGGATAAGAACGTACATATAAGGAAATAAAGAAAATATATATATACATATGAGAATATAAATATATATATATATATATGCAAAAGATAAAATTTAAGATAAGGCTACAGTCAATGAAATATGGCAACATCATTTGAATTTTGAAAATAAAATGAAAGTTGTGCGTATATATATACGCGTAAAATGGTCGTTAGAGGAATTGTATACATATAAGAATATTTCATGTGAATAAAACAGTTAAATAAATTCCAGAAATTCAAAAGTTCGAAAATCAAACTTCTACGCCAAAACAATTCATTCGAAATTCAAATTTCTACGCCAAAATAGCTTGTGGGACCCAATGCTGACTCAGCGCTGCGTGTATGATAAGGTTTGGCTAGATTCATCTACGTACCTGGACTATTTTCTTAACTGGGTTCAATGCTGACTCAGCGCTGCGTGTACGATAAGGTCTTGAGCAGCTATATAAACAGCCCTAGTCTCCATTCCTCTTTGCACCTCTCTCTTCTATCCTTATGCTGCTTAGATTCATGGCCTCTTCCTCTCCTCTAAATTTTCTTAAATAAATAAAATAAAATATGATTCAAGACGAGGAGATGCTGCTAAAAGACTTTTAAGGAGGGATTCAAATCAAAGTTTCAAGTGAAGAATTCAAAGGCTAGCTCAAACAAGTTTCAAGCAACGACGCACGAATCATAGCCATGCTTTCCTTCTTTTCTAGATCTATTTTCTGTAAGTTGGTTATTTCTAGATCTGAATATTTTGTTTTATTTGTGACATGAAATTAAAGGAATAAAGGAATATGCCAAATCTCTCTCTCTCTCTCTCTCTTCGAATCTGTGTTTATACTCTTGGACTGAATTAAGAACTGTTATGATTCGAGGACAAATAAGACTGTAACCGTGACTATGACTATAGAACTGTGGCCTTTGAAAGCATATGCCTTTGGACTATGACATAAGCCTTTGATTTTGGGACATATAAACATTGCCTATGACAATGACTTATGACTATGGGAATTATTTTCCCTTTTGGACTATGAACATCGCATATGACTATGGACATTTCCTATGACTGTGACTGTGACTACAAGGATTATTTCCTTGACTAGGCCTATACCTTTGATTTGGACATAAATTATTACTTATGACATAATGAGGACAACTGTGATTTTGACACCCATGATTTATGATTAGGAAAATATTGCTTTTGTGATTGAGAAGTTGGGTCTAAACCCAATTATTTATTCTACCTGTTCCTTGGTTTTTCTTTGGTTTTAAGACAGTGGGAATTTACCTATTAAGTTAGGTCTACCCACGTTCTTGAACCTATTTTGCCCATTCTTTGGTTTTAAGACAGTGGGAATTTACCTATTTAGTTAGGTCTACCCATCTTCTTGAACCTGCATTGTTATCCAAACCTTTTTATGCCAATTATTCCTTCTTGTCATTTTGATTCATTCCCTTTTTATCTACGAATCTAGATTTATTTATAATCTAGGTTGAATCACGATTATTCGAACGGTGGGAATGCGATTTGGGGAAAAACATGGAAATGAATATGAACGTAATTGTAAACTTGGAAATTGGCATAATTTGGAATATGTATTATGACATGCATATTAAAATGAAAACGGGGAAATTTGACATGGATTAGGGAATATGTGATTTTGACATATTAAATTTAGCGTTAGTAAGTAAGCTAAATTTTAGGAATAAAATGTAAACTAGAAAAATAATTCTAGTTTTGCCATAAATTGTGAATTAGGATGTTAAACCAAGATTGGGTTAATTAAGGTTGATTTGGAATAAGTATATTAGCACAATTTTGAATTTATTCATAATTGTGAGCAATTGTCATGTTTAGAATAAATTATGGTTAGCGACACTAAATTTGGTATAATTTACATACCAAAAAGTATAAATATGATAAATAAGAGAGAATGGGCTATAATAATAAATGTGACAATGTACATTAAAAGAGTAGTAATGAAACAAGTAAATTAGGAGTAATTTACTTATAGAATTCGTCATAAATGTTAAATTGTTCATTTACCACAAAATATGTAACTTGGTTAAGTTTTGGCCATAAATTATAACCTAGGATATTTAATCTAGTTTCGGCAATGAAATAGGAAATGGCCTAAACTGCATGTTGGGTTAGGACTTGGGCCTAGAATATAAGTATACTAGTAGGCTTGACAAATAAATATAGGCCAAATTTGTCTAAAAAGGGGAAATGGGCTTTTGGAATAAATTGTTAACAATTTATAAACAAAAGAAAAGTATTTTGATAACATCCCTTTTTATAACACATAGACCAGAAGGTTCTAGGGTGACAGAGAGGATAGTGTCTAGGCTTGGGTTTGGAAAATACAAGTTTCCTGCCCTCCCTGGCTATCCCTAACTGATCCGAAGGACGGGATGGTTGTTTTCAAAACCAGATTTGGAAATTAATCAAAAACCCTTTGAACTTAGAAAACATGAATATGCCTAACCCGAGGTTAGACTGAGTTGCGGTGTAAACCTGCCCGGAACCGACCGGCACATCCAGTAACCGCAGCAATATCTGTCTAATGTGAGAGGTTGCGGCTTTAATTTATTAATTAAAGCTAGAACAAGAATGGGAGAGTTAAGTCCATAGAAACACTTAACCAACTTAACACAGTTAAGCTAGAATGGGAAGGTTAAGTCCATAGGAACACTTAACCAACTTTACACAGTTAAGCTAGAATGGGAAGGTTAAGGAACACTTAACCAACTTAGCACAGTTAAAGCTAGAATGGGAGGGTTAAGTCCATGGGAATACTTAGCCAAATTAACATGTTGACTAGACTAGAAGGTGGGGTTAAGTAATGTTAATACACTTAGCCAATTTAACATGTTAATTAAACTAGAGGTTGGGGTTAAGTAATACACTTAGCCAATTTAATATGTTAGCTGGACTAGACCATAGGGTTAAGTAAACTTGAACGCTTAACCATCAGAATATGATAAATGAATAGGGTTAAGTAAAAAGCATAAAGGGATAACACTTAACCAGTTTATCAGGATAAATGAAGAGGGTTAAGTTAGCTTGAATTGACTAATGACACTTAACCAACCCAAATTGACGGGAAAGAGAACTAAGTAGTAATTCTTAGTATAACACGGGAAGGAGCGAATGTCCGTCCGAGAAGGCTCCAACGAATTGGGTTACGAAGCCCGAGGCTTCGAGGGGACGTGAGGGTACTCTTGGTATCCCTCTGTGAGGCTGCAGATGATCCTCCTGGGCCCACAGAGGTTAAGGTCTGCGTAGAAGAACCAGGGGTATGCCTTGGTTGCAATATATATGGCAACCTAAAGACTAGGATGGACCGGCGTGATTCAGCGAGGAAACGGTAGCCCTGTGATAGCAACTCGTCGTCTACCATCCATCTTGAGTCAGTCGAGATACGTGAAGCGGAAAGGAGGAGAACTCCAAAAGACCATAATTGCTATCTAGTTATGGGTGAGAATGGCCATAGGATAGTGGGGCACCGGGGGCCGGCGTATAGTTCTCATTTTACAAAGGGTGCCTTTCATTAGTTGAGGGAGGGGTCAAGTGGGACCATAGCCACTGGAATAAAAACAGACCTTAGCATCTGCATCGGCAGATATCTGAAAGCTCCCGACCGAGTTCTGTATTCCTTGATTTGCCCTGTCACAGGACTCGGACCGCACATTACAGGACATGTGCATCTAGACAAGCGATAACGATTCGCGATACATGCGTGGGGAAGTATAGGAACATATACCACTCTAGGTAGTGTGTCCTAGACTTGGGGGCATCGTTCGACAGGTAGCGTAATCCCTAGTTGGACTAGGTGGCATAAATCCGAGAAGCGTTCAGCAGATAGCGTAAACTCTAGTTAAATCTAGAAAGCACTTGATAGAAAACCCTAGATTTGATCTAGGTAATAAATAATGAATGTATGCCGGAAGGCAATGGAAAATACAGGGATTGGGATCACGTTATCGTTACTAGTTAGGACACTAGGTAGGTGGTGCATAGATATAGAAACCAGTATAACAAGGAAATAGCGAAGCTGCGAAAGTATTAGAGCGTATCCAGTCATCTTAGCATATCTTGTGACTACCTTGTCTAATCTTGTTGACCTTATCGTCATGGTGTAATCTTGTATTCAGTTAATTCATGTCGTTTTGTTTTTCCATGTTCACATGCTAGAAGTTACTGAACTTACTCAGGCTTTATGTCTGACTCTGTTTTTCTTTCGTCTTCTTTTCTTCCGTTCCCCCCCCCCAGGTAGTAGAGGAGGGAGTAGTATAGCTCAGGTTAAGTTGGACTGTCACTCTTTCCCAGCTTGAAGATTTATCGAAGTCTGCTTGGATTCTCTTATCAGATGCTATGGCTGGCTCATGCAAAAATTGGGGAATATAAATGTTGTTTTATGCTTCTTTATTTTGTAAGACAGATGATACTCTGATATTGTATAGAAACCATTGTACAAATTATTTTATCAATAAAGCAAAGTTTTATCTTCCGTTGTTTAATTTCTGTCTATCTTGTAATTTATCTGCATCTTTTACCCTAAATGCTCCACAGAACTTAGTGCATTCCCTTTGTGAGTGACACTAACAGACGTGGGGTGTTACACTTAAGTTCTTCAACTTTTCAGTTTCTAAGAACTTTTCAAATTTTTCAAAAATTTGGCTAACACCCTAAATTTTCGAAAAAAATCGCCATAACCTCCCCTGCACCGGGGACTTCGGGATATTTCATATAGCCTCCCATGGCCTTCTTCAATCCAAAAGAAAAAGAAAAAGCCAATCGGCTCATAAAATCACCCAAAACTCAAGAAATACAATAACCATGTACTTATTTGTCGGGCAAACAATTTTATTCCTCTGCTCTAGCCTCCTTGCTATGACTTGTTCACACATATATATGCACATGCATGCATTTGCAAATAATTTTCAATACAGTTCAATATTTGGTTCAATTTGGCCTAAATTCTCCGTTCATTCACATAAGGGTTTAAATAAATAATCATACAACACAACCATCAATCAATTAGTGAATTATCATTTCAAATACATAATTTTGATATATAGTCAAAAATCACATTTTTGGTGCCAATTCACAACAATGTATTCTAGCTATATTTTGGTTCTCACACCAGTCTAATGGAAATATATAGAAATCTCACTTTCGTTACTCAAAAATAAATACTGGCGACGGTGCCCCATTACCAGAATTATCCCCGGGCAACTAGAGTATGATTCTATAACTATCCAGTATATTAAAACTTCGAATACACGTTTGCAAGACGCATATGCAAAATCTTTATATATCGGATTGTCCAAATCAATATAAATAAATACTCAAATACGTATAATACGATTTAAATTTCAAAAACAAAATTTTGATTTCATTTCAAAAATACACTCTTCACACTCGTTCTAGGATACTGCTGATCCTATCTCTAACGAGTCATTCTTATTGGATATTGCAAATCCAATCTCTGATGAACTCTTTTGTATGGTTCTAATGTGTCTTGTTCTCGAGCTCTGTAAACCAAAGCTCTGATACCAACTGTGATAACCCGACGAAATCTGGTAGGCTTTGCAACCATCCCTTCATCCCCCAAAGCATCAAGTAAAACCCACTGTGGCTCTCAGTGGTCCCCTAGTACATTTGTTTTATGGCGACCCTCTCGAGCCTCCCGGCCACTGCCAAACCAACCCTCAAAAGGGACATGTGGGGGTACGAGTCTCCCGTTCGCCACCAAACCGCGAAGCGAGAACCCCCCATCATGCGTACCCAACCCACGCAGGACTAGCAACAAAAACTGGCGATACTCCATTCTCGATCATTTCCTATATTTGATAATTTATATTATCAATTCACATTTTATCTGATTAAAGATTCATAAATTCCAAATCATATTTCACTGTAAATAGGGTTAAAGAACAAATGTCATTAAAAAATACAGTTCACAATAAACCCCATTCACATTCCATTAATAATCGGGTTAAAGAACAAGTGTTACTTAAAACACCGTTCACGATAAACCCAAAAATCAATTCTAATTCTTATCGGGTTAAAGAACAAATGTCATTTAAAACACCGTTCACGATAAACCCAATAATCAATTTCAATTTAATTCCAACTAAATCTATTAATTAATTGGTATACTTCATTAAATCCAAATAAAAAGATTTAATATTTTCTCAACTGGGTTCAAGGATAGTGTTAATAAAGACACCATCCACGACAAACCCAAATCTCATTTGATATTAAATACAAGGCTTTGAATAGAAAATATATCGGCTTATATTTAATATCAAATTCCGAAATCAACAAATATCGTATTGGAAATAACGATATATAATATATCTTTCAAATTTCCATAACAATATTTGTTTAATCCTGAATCTAATCATCGAAATATTCCAAAGATAATTTCGATTCAAATCCATTCCAATTCATATATTGGAAATTCTGATTATTTCTAAATCCATTTCAAATCCAGTTTATTTATTTTAAAAATATATAAATTATAATTCTAGTTCAAAACTAGTTCATTTTGATAAAAATACATTTTTATCTTTTCAAATGTGGGATTTTTCATCCCAGTTCTTTCCAATTCATATATTATGATTTTACACAAATTATAGATATTTTTAATAATTTAATCAAGGCCCGTACAGTCGATTTCCTATAACGGCCATCGAACTGCACTTACAGCAACCTTTTTTAATTTGATTTGGACGTATCTCCAAATCCAACCGTTAGATTTCTAATTTCTAATATTCATTGTAAAGCTCTTTTCGATTCGAACCCAACGGTTCCGGTTTTAGGAGAATCCGACGGTCGGATCTCCCGTAATGTCCGTTCGAAGTCAATGGTCGAAATTCGCGAACTGCCGCAGCGCGACGCGTTCTATTCAGGCCATTATATTATATATATATAATATATATAATATATATTTCGTCGATTTCTATTTAAAACAAATTTTATAAATAGTTTTAAATTCGATTTCAAAACGATTTCAACTTCTTATTCAATTTCAAATCAAAAGTGAAATTTTCCTTATAAATTCGTTTTAGATTCCTTTCAAATTGATTTCAATTCAAATCGATTTCAATTCAATTCTAGTTCTTTTTAAATTCCATTTCAAAACAATTTCCATTCGTTTTTAATTCAATTTCAATTCAATTTGAATTCATTTCTATTCGATTCGAATTCAAATTCACTTTCTATTCAATTCGAATCGAATTCATTTTCTATTCGATTCGAATTCATTTCAATTTCACTTCAATTTGAATTCATTTCAAATTGATTCAATTAAATTTCAATTTCAATTTTAATTTAATTTAATTCGAATTCCATTTCAAAATATTCAATTTTGAAATCACTTTTCAATATTCATTATAAAACAAATAAAATCGATAAAAATATCATTCGCGTCAAAATAGCGCATATCTAATCAACACGGCTTTATATTTTTCAAAAACTTCGTTATTCTATTCAACAAATGAATATTTATACTATTCAACACATGAATCTATATTTCTTTCAACACACGACTAATCTCAACAAATGAGTACTGTCAACACATGACTATTTTTGTTATTTAATATATTTTATAAAATTATGGTATCTATCGTTTGATTTCAAATCAGACACCAACCGTAAAGTAGTAAGAGAACGATTCCCTAAGCATTAACCCCGAAGGCCGAAACCAACATCAGATCAATACCCAGGAGACCACTCATCTTATCTATTTTCCAGTTAGTTTCTAATTTTATATATGATAAAGATGTAAATATTTTTGTTAAAATATTTCGTTCAACAGATGACTAATCTCAACAAATGAGTACGGTCAACACATTAACCTTTATTTTATAATATTCTTTATTTTCCCAATTTGGAATGAGGCCCAATCAATTACCATATAATGTTAATTATATGGATTCCATACAACGCATGTATATCATAGCAACGATAAATAATCAACCATCATCCAAAGTGCATTCTACACTGTATAAGCATCAAATATAAATATTTGACGCTTATAACAGTCTGTCAATCAATCAATCGACATACAACTAAATATTGGGACTAGTGTATGTTACATATCATCCCAATACCCATGTGGGGTTTCAAACAATCCAACATAGATTTTATTTGTGCAGTTAGGCGATGTGTAAAATTTATCATCCCAATCAATATCAGTCAAATGTGTGTATATAAACAAATCATCCGATTTGTTTATTGCTATTTATTTCATTTCAAATACACGTCAAAAATTATATTTTTAACTATAAAATATTTATTCCTATATAAATATTTTATTTATTTCATTTCAAATCACACAATCAACTTCACATCAAAATCCAACAAACAAACAAGCATACAAGCCGTCCATGGTCTGTGGACGACGGGTGTCGGGTGCTACTAAACACCGTCTGCATCCTAGTATATATATATATATAACTAGAAAAATAAAATTAAAGGTGAGAAGTTCTCATAGAGGGATCCACTCCGCCGTGCTTTGCTGTTGAACTACTGAACCGTCTGGACCGGTTTGAAATTCCAATTCAGTTCTTTTCACGCTGTTCAAATAAAAATTATATTTTTATTGCTTCATTTCAATAAATAAAAATTCCATTTTTATTTCTACTTCATATATATATTTTTCAACGCTTCATTTTATATGAAAATTATATTTTTATATTTCTACTTCATATACAAAGATCGAATTTTCATCTATAAAAATCTCAACTTATATTTTAAATAAAATCATTTCTTTATATTGTTAATTCGCTACAACACATATAAAGATCGTATTTTTATAATCTCTATTATATAAAGATAATACTTTTATATTCTCCATTATATAAAAATCATATTTTTATTACTTCTACTTTATAAAAATCATATTTTTATATCTCCTACATAATAAAGATCGAATTCTTATTATCTATATTATATAAACTATATTTTTATCACTCTTCATATAATAAAAATTATATTTTTAATACTCTACTATAGTAAAAATTATATCTTTAATCTTCTACTATAATAAAAATTATATTTTTAATCTTCCTATAATATAAAAATCATATCTTTATATGCTAACAATCGCATTTTTCTTCTTTTAAAAATCTCATCTTTCTATGATTAAAAATATAATCTTTACTTCATTATAAAAACCGAATTTTTATTTCTTCTTCTAGATGATAAAAATCTTATCTTTTCATAAAGTAAGAATCATGTCTTCATCGCTACTTCAACTAGATAAAAATCCTATTTTTATCGCCCTATTGCCTACATAAAAATCACATTTTTATGTGCTAAAAATAATATTTTAACATAACTAAAAATCATTTCTAAAGCGTTATTCGAAATAAAAATCACATCTTTTTATTCGCTATACATAGATCTGAAAATCTAACTTTCATATGCTATGAAATTTATATAAAAACTAAGTTTTTATAGACAAGAACAAATAAACAATATATATATACAACAGTAAAACTTACTGTTCGAGATGGGGCAGAGGGGAGCCGGAGTCGTAGGGGTTGCGCTGGGCTTCGGGTGGCGGTAGGAGGTCGCAGTGGCGTCCTTGGATGGTGGCGGTCACTAATTTGGATAGATTTGGGGAGGGGATCTTCAATCGGAGAAGGGGGGAGGCTTGAGGGGCGAGGCACAGGTGGTTGGAGGGTCTGGGAAGATACAGGCGGCGGTAGTGGTGGTAAAGTAGGCTGCGACGGCGGTTTTAAAAGCTAGGGCGTGGGGAGAGAGAGCGAGTTAGGAGGGAGGATGTGACGACATGAAATTTCGCTCGATCTGAATCAGTCGATAAACCGATCTAGACCGTTCAAAACCCCTGATCGTTTGAGAACAGGACAAATCAGAACGCAGACGGAAGAACATTTCATTGCTATTACAACAATGCATCAGATACAAGAATATACAGAGTATAAATGAATAAATTACATTCGACAAATATCAGAGATTACAATAAATTACATAGCAGCGGAAAATAATACAAAGCACAACTGAAGGTGATATACGGATACAGAGCTTTCCGGATATCATTCCAGCTGTAAACCAGGATCCTGTGAATATAAATCTGCAAAACCAAAACTACAAGCTGCCCGTGTCGAAAATAGGGGCACCCAGAGTTTAGGTTAAAACAATAAACTTCAGGTCAGTCATGTGACTGGTGTGAGAACTAAAACAGTTATTAATCTTTATTTTCAAAGTTAAGTAAATCAAGGGACCACGCCGTATAACACGGAACGGGTTTCCTCCCAAGAATACCAGTGCATAAAACAACAGCGCAATGCTAAATCAAGAAAAATGAAGCTATTATAAGACCCAGGTCCCATCACACAATGCAACGCAAGCCGGAGGATAGGGTTTTCCCTTATAATAGCCAAACATGCTTGGTACGTTTAAAACAAATCATTTGATACTATAATAAGTGTATAGTGTAAAAACAATTTCAATCATAAATATCAATCATAGGCGGCATAGCTACCATCTACTATGTCGCCACACTAGTTCTACAATTAAAACCGCAATACTCGTATTGGAAATTGGATTTCCGTCATGAGTCGAGGCAAGGGGCAAGCTCCTCTCCGCGTTCGAGACACTCTAGCAAATGTCTCAGGGTTACGCACTCTGGGCAACCCCGGATCCTCCAAGGCCGGTCCTCACTTACGTTAGAGGATTAGTTATTCCTGAACACACGTTTCCCGGTCCTTACAGACCTATAATCGAGGCGCCTCGCATTCCAACAACCACATAGGTGAAAAGTATATAAATGTCAGGGCTGGTAAGTCACTGACACCACCATAGCTAGAAAGAAACGTCATGCACTCCTTGGGTCCTTATCCCGTTTTTGACTCATACCGAGGTGTGAGGCTCGCGAATCCACGCTATACACAAAGCTACGCCACGTAGGCCGTGCTTTGATCATCAACCACAAGACTTTGCTTTTCAACAGAAGCCTTGATCCATGCAACTCAGCGTGCCACACAAGCAATTCATGCCATGCGATTGATATCTATCGATATATAACCTCTAAGCTCGTACGTCTCAGAGAAGGGCGTTAAGCAAGAGAATAAATTCTCCGCCGCCAAACAGATATATATTTAACAGAAATCAATCAACACAGAATAAAATCCAATGTCAGACACACAATCCATTTACAAGTTCGTTCTGGGTATGAACGAAACCGGAGGCACTTTCCTCGCATATCCATCGATCTCCAAGTACGTGTGGACGACCACCAACTGATTCCCTCATCTTGGGTGTACAACCCAATCAAGATCATCAGTAATCACCCAAACGATGTGAAGACTTCCGGTCTTCATCCACCGTCTTCATCTTCGACATATCGTCGAATCGGTTATTCAGAATGGGTATAAACCCGGCCTTTCCGAACAACCCGCGTATATTAAAACAAACGTTACACAAACACAACATACGCCTCATTCCAATTCATTAGTCACTAACTGCAAATTAGCAAGAGAATAATTTCCAAAACATTAACCCCGAAGGCCGAAACCAACATCAGATCAATACCCAGGAAACCATTCTTCTTAGCCAACCTACAGCTAGTTTCTAAATTCCACATTCTTAGGGAAAGGTTCCCATTAATTTTATCCAAGATAAATTCTTTAAAATTTATCCTGTAATCTTCCTTTGGATGTCATTTAAAACCAAATTATGGTTTTTTCCAACTAGTCGAGATTAGCGAACCACACCGAAGTATTTATTTTATTTCCCAATCCCAACCTATTCATCCCATGAAGCAAAACTGGTAATACTCCATATCTAACACCGTGGTGTTATCGGTAAAATTAATTACCATTTCACGTTCAAATCTAATTAAAGATTTAACTATCGCTTTGGAGCAAAACTGGTAATACTCCATTCCCGCTCATTTCTAAATTTGATAATTTAGATTATAGATTCACATTTCAATCCAATTGCAGATTCGATAAAACTCCTTTTACTGGGTTAAAGAACTAGGTGTTATTTAAAACACAGTTCACGACAAACCCAAATCTCATTCTATTTATTATCGGGTTAAAGAACTAGTGTTATTTAAAACACTGTTCACGATAAACCCATTTCAAATCCAATCAAATATATTAGAAATTCCGATTATTTAAAACCCCTTTTTAAATCTAATTTATTTATTTAAAAATAATTCGGGTTTTAAATTTAGTTCAGACTAGTTCATTTTGATAAAAATCTATTTTTATCTTTTCAAATATGGAGTTTTTCACCCCAATTTTTCCCAAATCATTTCTTATGATTTTACACAAATTACTACTATTTTTAATAATTTTATCAAGGCCCGTACAGTCGATTTCCAACAATGGCCATCGAACTGCACTTACAGCGACCTTTTCTGAATTTGATTTGGACGTATATCCAAATCCAACCGTTAGATTTCAAATTTCTAATATTCGTTAGAAAGATCTTTTCGATACGAACCCAACGGTTCCGGTTTTAGGAGAATCTGACGGTCGGATCTCCCGTAATGTCCGTTTGAAATAAATGGTCGAAATTCACGAACTGCCGCGGCGCATTCTATTCAGGCCATTATATTATATATATAATATATATTTCGTCGATTACTATTTAAAACGAATTATAAAAATAGTTTTGAATTCATTTCAAAAACAATTTCAACCTCCATTTCAATTCAAAGAAAAATTGAATTCTTCTTTATAAGTTCGTTTAAAATTCATTTCTATTCAATTCAAATTTCGATTCAATTTGAATTCGTTTCAATTCGCTTTCTATTCAATTTGAATTCGTTTTCAATTCGATTCAATTCAAAGTGGTTTTCTATTCGATTCAATTCAAATTGGTTTTCTATTCGATTCAATTCAAATTGGTTTTCTATTCGATTCAATTCAAATTGGTTTTCTATTTGATTCAAATTCGTTATATATTCAATTGAAATCAAATTCGTTTTCTATTCAAATCAAATTTCAATTCAATTTGATTTCACTTCAATTCGTTTTCAATTCGAATTCGTTTTCAATTCAATTCGAATTGGTTTTATATTCAATTCATTTCGAAATCGTTTCATATCCAATTCATTTCAAAATCGTTTTATATTCAGTTCATTTCGAAATCGTTTTATATTCAATTCATTTCAAAATCACTTTTCAATATTCATTTTATTTCAAAATCACTTTTCAATATTCATTTTATTTCGAAATCACTTTTCAATATTCATTTTATTTCGAAATCACTTTTCAATATTCATTTTATTTCGAAATCACTTTTCAATATTCATTTTATTTCGAAATCACTTTTCAATATTCATTTTATTTCGAAATCACTTTTCAATATTCATTTTATTATGAATAAAATCGATATAAATGTCGTTCACGTCAAAATGGCGCATCTCTAATCAACACGGCTTCATATAATTCTATTTTCAAATATTCTATTTCAAATATTCTATTTCAAATACTTCTATTTCAACTATTTCGTTCAACACGTGACTAATCTCAACGGATGAGTACAGTCAACACATGAACCTTTATTTTATATTGAAAAAGATGTAAATTTTATTATTAAAATATTTCGTTCAACACATAACTAATCTCAACGGATGAGTACAGTCAACACATGAACCTTTATTTTATATTGAAAAAGATGTAAATTTTATTATTAAAATATTTCGTTCAACATATGACTAATCTCAACGGATGAGTACAGTCAACACATGAACCTTTATTTTATATTGAAAAAGATGTAAATTTTATTATTAAAATATTTCGTTCAACATATGACTAATCTCAACGGATGAGTACAGTCAACACATGAACCTTTATTTTATATATTCTTTATTTTCTAAATTGGAATGAGGCCCAATCAATCACCATATAATATTAATTATATGGATTTTCATACATCACACGCATATAATAGCATTGAAAAATAATCAACCATCAACCAAAGTGCACTACACTGTATAAGCATCAAATATAGATATATAACGCTTATAACAGCCTGTCAATCAATCGATCGACATATTAAATCAATCAGGATGAGTGAACTTCAAATTTCATCCCAACACCCGTGTGGGGTTTCAAACAATCAAACACAGATTTTAGTTGTGCAGTTGGGCGATGTGTAAAATTTATCGACCCAATCAATATCCTTCAAATAGGTGTACATAAACAAACCGTCCGGTTTGTAAATGAATATTTATTTATTCACATTCACGTTAAAATTTATATTTTTAACGATAAAATATTTTATTCAACCTATGAAAATATTCTATTCAGTTCATTTATTAAATAAAATGTTTTCTTTATTTTTCTAAATTGTTTTAGAAAATTTCGGCGGCATAATGGAACGATACTAGAAACGGGACAAGGCCTAGCCTTATCCCCGGTCTAGTGAAGGCCCACGCCATTCACACATCAATCAAATCCATTCATTTCACCAAACAATTCAATTCAAACCAAATAAACTAACCAACTACACATCCAAACAATTTGACAAACAAGCCATCCATGGTCTGTGGATGACGGGTGTCGGGTGCTACTAAACACCGTCTACATCCTAGTATATATATATAACTAGAAAAAGAAATTGAAGAGTGAGAAATTCTCACCGATAGCTATCCAATCATCCTGACTCTCCTTTGATAGAAATCTTCATCGTTCTCGCCTTTTTATCACCGTTGCCCGTAGCCACTACATATGTAAAAATCGAATTTTTACTTCGTTATTCAATATATAAAAATCGAATTTTTATTATGCTATTCAATATATAAAAATCGAATTTTTACTTTGCTATTCAATATATAAAAATCTCGCCTTTTCAAATTTAAAGATTTCGCCTTTTCAAATATATCATTAAAAAAAATCACATTTTTATCTTTCTACACATATAAAGATGGTATTTTTAATATTCCTATCATGTAAAAATTATATTTTTAATTCTCTACATAAACAAAAATCATATTTTTACATCTTCTATATAGTAAAGATTATATTTTTAATACTTTAAAAATATAAAAATCATATTTTTATAATTTCAAAAATCAAATCTTTCTTCACAATAAAAATCAAGCCTTTCTAACGTTAAACTTCCTACCTTTATATAAGAAAACTCGGATTTTTATAAAATAAAATAAAATAGAACTGATTTTTAAAAACATTAAATAAGCAAAAATAAATAAAACGATCACTTACTGCAACTGGAAAGGGTGAGCATGGGCGGCGCAGTGGGGTCAGGTGGGGCGTCGGTCGGCGGAGGAGGAAGAAGGGGCGGAGGAGGGTGCGGTTTGGGGGGGGGGCTTCGGTCTGCAGTAGGAGAAGGGGGGGAATGCCTTGGCAGTCGACGGTGGGACCAGGCGGTGTTGCAGGGGGTTGACGCGGTGCTGGGTACTTCGGAGGAGGGAGGCGGTCTGTCGCTCGCCGGCGCTGAGATCTCCTACGATCTCGATTTGGGTGCGAGGGTCGGAGGGTGGAACGTCGTCGAGGTGGAGGGTGATTTGGCGAAGGGAGGAACAAAGGTGGAGGCGGTGGAACGATGGTGATGGAGGGCGCGATGGTGATGGACGACATCGGGTTTTCTAGGTCACGGGGCTTGCTTTCTTTTTTTTAATTTCGAATGTTGACTGAGAATAGTGGAAGAGAGAGAGGGAGATAAGGTTTTATATAATAAATATATTAATTTATTATTTTTGATTTCAAAAAGTTAGTTTAAATTTCAAACTCAAAATCATACCCACCGACTGTCGTCCCTAGCTAATTACCCCCATTTTGAACATAATGGGACATGTTTCGTAACCCAATTCAGCTGTTACGACCAGTTTCCGTTGAATTTAAAATATAAATCTTTATATATTCAATTTAAACGCACATTTCAAATTACCGGGGTCACATACTGTCTCTAAAAATTCCAGAAAAAATTATTTCTAGATTCGTATCGACGATACGGTCCTAACAAAACTAGTTTCGTCGAATTCTGAGACCGTTTGAAAAATGACCATTTTCCAGTCGATTAAAATCAACTGAAACTGGTCAAACGCGTTTTCCTTTGCCACGCTCACATATTGATTCGAAAAATTATGAAATTTGAAACCTAGCAATAATTTGACATCACGGACCCAACAAAAGTGGTTTCGTCGAAATCCGAGGTCCTTTGCAAAATGTCTATTTTTAAGGGCCTGAATTCCATAGCGACTATTCAGAATTTTCAACTGGACATATCTTTTGATTCCCGCTATGAAATTTTGATTTTTCGGATTCGTTGGAAAGATATTATCAATTAGATTCTAATGTTTTTGGTTTCACTAAAATCCGGATTGTTTTGCACCCGGTATGTTCAATTGAAGTTTGAAATCGAATTATCGAACTACCGCGCCATTTTCAATTCCTTTTATAATTATATATATTTATTTATATTCTAACGACGACGTATATAATATATACGTTCGAATTATATTCAAAATAAATTTTCTTGTCGATATTATTTAAAATAATCTATTTTAAATATTCAAAATTCATTAAAATTGCCAAAATAAAAATTTTAAACTGGCTCAGAATTTCAGGGTTATTACAATCTCCCCCACTTAAAACTTTTCGTCCCCGAAAAGGAACAAAGTCGAAAGTGGTTTGATCAATCAACTCTACGTTCGATCAGGCTTCCATTCTCCAACTTTTCAGTTTCTGAGAATTTTCAAATTTTCAAAAATTTGGCTAACACCCTAAATTTTCGAAAAATTTCGCCATAACCTCTCCTGCACCGGGAGCCACGGGAAAATCCCGAAATTGCCATATAGGCCTTCTGATCTCAAAAAGAAAAAGAAAAAGCCAAGCGGCTAGCCAATAGGCTCATAAAATCATCATCACCCAAACAAAACAGTAAATTATGTAGTAAACATGTACCTATTTGTCGGGCAAACAAATTTTATTCTTCGGCTCTAGCCCCCTTGCTATGACCTGTTCAATGTAAGTATATGTATATGCAAGCAAATGCGACCAATTTTCAATAATATTCAATATTCAACACAATTAGGATAAATGGTTCAAAATTATCTAACAAATAAACAAACAACACAAACATCAATCAATTAGTGAATTAGAGTTTCAAATTCATAATTTGATATATATACAGAGAATCATGTTTTGATGCCAATTCACAACAATGTGTTCTAGCTATATAAGTTTTGGTTCTCACACCAGTCTAATGGAAACATATAGAAAACACACCTTCGAAACACGAAACTAATTACTGATGATGACGCGTCAATCATCCGAATCAGGTCCGGGCGACTAGAATGTGATCCTATATCTATCTAATATATTAAAACTTCGAATATACGTTCATGACGCGTATATGCAAAATCTTTATATATTGGATTGTCCAAATTCAATATAAATAAGTATTCAAATACGTATAAAGTGATTTAAATTTTCAAAACAAAATTGTTTTCATTTGAAAAATATACTCTTCACACTCGTTCTAGGATACTACTGATCCTATCTCTAACGAGTCATTCTAATTGGATATTACTTATCCAATATCTGATGAATTCTTTCGTATGGTTCTAATGTGTCTTGTTCTCGAGCTCTGTAAACCAAAGCTCTGATACCAAATGTGACGACATGAAATTTCGCTCGATCTGAATCAGTCGATAAACCGATCTAGACCGTTCGAAACCCCTGATCGTTTGAGAACAGGACAAATCAGAACGCAGACGGAAGAACATTTCATTGCTATTACAACAATGCATCAGATACAAGAATATACAGAGTATAAATGAATAAATTACATTCGACAAATATCAGAGATTACAATAAATTACATAGCAGCGGAAAATAATACAAAGCACAAATGAAGGTGATATACGGATACAGAGCTTTCCGGATATCATTCCAGCTGTAAACCAGGATCCTGTGAATATAAATCTGCAAAACCAAAACTACAAGCTGCCCGTGTCGAAAATAGGGGCACCCAGAGTTTAGGTTAAAACAATAAACTCCAGGTCAGTCATGTGACTGGTGTGAGAACTAAAACAGTTATTAATCTTTATTTTCAAAGTTAAGTAAATCAAGGGACCACGCCGTATAACACGGAACGAGTTTCCTCCCAAGAATACCAGTGCATAAAACAACAGCGCAATGCTAAATCAAGAAAAATGAAGCTATTATAAGACCCAGGTCCCATCACACAATGCAACGCAAGCCGGAGGATAGGGTTTTCCCTTATAATAGCCAAACATGCTTGGTACGTTTAAAACAAATCATTTGATACTATAATAAGTGTATAGTGTCAAAACAATTTCAATCATAAATATCAATCATAGGCGGCATAGCTACCATCTACTATGTC
Organism: Allium sativum; assembly: GCA_030737875.1. Classification (NCBI taxonomy): domain Eukaryota; kingdom Viridiplantae; phylum Streptophyta; class Magnoliopsida; order Asparagales; family Amaryllidaceae; genus Allium; species Allium sativum. The sequence continues at coordinate 373,917,800 of CM060909.1, read as the reverse complement.
GCCATACTAGTTCTACAATTAAAACCGCAATACTCGTATTGGAAATTGGATTTCCGTCATGAGTCGAGGCAAGGGGAAAGCTCCTCTCCGCGTTCGAGACACTCTAGCAAATGTCTCAGGGTTACGCACTCTGGGCAACCCCGGATCCTCCAAGGCCGGTCCTCACTTACGTTAGAGGATTAGTTATTCCTGAACACACGTTTCCCGGTCCTTACAGACCTATAATCGAGGCGCCTCGCATTCCAACAACCACATAGGTGAAAAGTATATAAATGTCAGGGCTGGTAAGTCACTGACACCACCATAGCTAGAAAGAAACGTCATGCACTCCTTGGGTCCTTATCCCGTTTTTGACTCATACCGAGGTGTGAGGCTCGCGAATCCACGCTATACACAAAGCTACGCCACGTAGGCCGTTCTTTGATCATCAACCACAAGACTTTGCTTTTCAACAGAAGCCTTGATCCATGCAACTCAGCGTGCCACACAGGCAATTCATGCCATGCGATTGATATCTATCGATATATAACCTCTAAGCTCGTACGTCTCAGAGAAGGGCGTTAAGCAAGAGAATAAATTCTCCGCCGCTGTAACGTCCCGCCTTTTTGACCGTTTTCACATCGGTATTTAAACCAACTTAAACGATCAAACAGACGGATCGTTATTTAGCTTACAGAGTTTAAAATACAGAATCAACATAGAAACATAGCATAAAGAGTAACACAGCATTGGACAATGAAATAACTTTTATATATAATCAGCATTTTGAATACAAGATCTTTCTATAGACAGCGGAAATTTTAAACTTGAATACTAGAAAAATATTTATTGTTTTTGAAAATCTCCAGAGTGCGCCGTCTTTGAAATCCCCAGCTTTTGCCAATCTTCGAATCCCAACTGACATCTTTAAAATCTGTAACGCTCAGGGTCTGACTCGAGCATCCCATGTAAAACATAAAAATACTCGAGTCAGGATTAATCATAGTTCAAGTAAATTAGCTTCAATAGAAACTGAAATATAATAGTTCATCCTAACATCAAATATATTATCTGTAAGAACAAGCAGTCACGGAAGCCTGCATGTACACACGTGTACAAGTATACGTGTGCACTGCCCCAGCTAAACCCGAAACTAGTAAATAACTAGTGCAAGCCAAGTATTCATGGTCTAATAGCAAAACGCAGTCTAGGTTTAAACAAGATAGGACCAACTCATATACAGTGGCGTGTATGTCAGGGCATTCACAACTAATAATGACCATTTAAATTCATATGAACTAGAAGATCCATTCTAGTGTGCAAATCACTTGACTGTAGTTCAGTAAGTACACAAAAGGGACTGGGGAGCAATCACTAAAAATGCATGTGTATTGGATACATTAAGTCCCTTAAAATGGATAAAGTTTTGTTCTTCACAAAAGACATGTAAACACATATAAGAATTGTAATGATACTGCAATACCCAGGTTTCCATTCCAATCAGTGGTGTACAAAAGCCCAACTCTCCTTTTTATGTTCGTTAAACATGGCCAGGGTAAGTGACAGTAAGGCCATTTAACAAAGGAAGGGATACATGACAGTTTACAGCAAATAAATCAAGGCAGATTTTGGCAAATTAATCAACACAGTTTTTGGCGAATCAAACAAGACAGTTTTTGGCAAATAAATCAAGATAGTGTTGACAAACTAATCATGACAGTTTTGGCCAACTAATCACGACAGGTTTGACAATTTTATCACTATGGTTTTAACAATAATATCACAATAATATCACGACAGGCTTAACCAGGTTTGACAATTTTATCACTATGGTTTTAACAATAATATCACAATAATATCACGACAGGCTTAACCATATGTTTTCATGTTAACCCAGATCCAACAACAACCTATAATCAAAGTTATTGAAATTCTAAGGTTAGTAGAGAGTGTCTCTTTCCCTTTCTTCAGTATGTTTACATTCCCGGAAAAGAAAGGAAAAATAAAACTCCAACCCTCCAAAATATTAAAGACTTCAAATGCATAGTCCATAACTCATCAGTGCATTCATTAGCTTAAAGCATCAAATACAGTACAAATGTGGCTTATCTTATATATATGTCACGTTCTAGTTTTTTTTCTTTCTATTTCTTCTTTTTCCTATTTCTTTTCAGCAACATGAAAAGCTATACGTGCATAAATAGGGTGTTGCTGGACTATACTACTGTCTAAAAGCAAAAATTTGGATTTTGGTTGGGTCAAAATAATTAAAGAACAATACTGTCTTGCTGTCTACAAAAAAAACAATCCATGTAATAGAACCACACTAAACCATTCCCTCAAAAGTCTTAGGCTTTGTGTATGGACATACTTCTACAAATGAAAGTTCAGTGTAAATTCCAAAGCTATGGCATATCAGCTTCATTTGAATATAGTTTCAACTGCACTAACAAAGGCAGCGTAGTTAGCGACTTAAACCCAAGGTAGTGTCGTTCATTGGGAAAACTACACTAACTCGCAAGGTCAAGACAACCTAGGTAAACACAGTAGGGTGCGATGGAAAATAAACGTAATGCACAGCAACAAAGCAGTAAAGGTTTCGACAGTGTTAAACATTATGTATCAGATACTAAATCAAATGGTCTACTGAGTATAAATGGATGATTCCAAATCTCAACACTAATTAAAATTTCATATAAACTGAGCTGATAACTCGAGTGCAGTACTCATGAATGGATGACTTAACTCAATAATAAAGTAGCTTGGCATATACGTATGTCGTTTTATATGAATATACATATACTACGTACATGTATACCCATATTCAATTCGGCAAATGAACACAATAACATGGGCCAAAAGAAATCAAAATGTCATGAACCAACGAACAAAATCACGCAAGAACTCTGATTTAACTACCATATTTAGTTAACTACTAAAATTAATAAACTTGACACAAAGATTAATCAATCGTGAGCAATGCTCACCTTGAACGCTACAGCAAGAAGGCGCAGTGATGGATATTGGAGCAGCGGCTTTGATTCGAGGGTCGATGTTCTTTGAAGCCACGATTTGGAGAAGCAAGCGTCGACGAGATGATGACGCTTAGTTGAGTAAAGGCTGCGGTTCTGATCTAGGGCTTCGAATTTGGGGATGATTTCAATTTGGGTTAGGGGAAAGCCGATGGCGATTTAGTTGGAAGAGGAGGGAGATGGCTTCGGCCATTAAAAGGAAACGACTTTATTTGGGAAGAGGATCAAATTTTAGGGCTGCCGCCATTGAAATGAGAAAAGAAGAGGTGATTTTTTTTCCTCGGCTGAAGGAAAATAGGAAGAGCGATGGTTTTTTTTTTATAGAAGAGAAAGTGTAGATAAGAACGACGTTCCATCAAATAGGAATAGGATAGCTGCGTGTATCACAGTAGGTCTGCTTGATAACGATGGTGCGCTGAATATTAACCGAGGGAGGTTTTATTTAGGGTAGCTACTAACGCAGTTAAACTGTACTACGAATAACCACGTACCGTTCTGATTTCGTACTGCAAACAAAATCTTCAAACGTAACAAAAATCATGCGTATCTTTTTGTCGTCGCGTTACGAATCCAATAAAAATCAGTCTGACTTCGTCTATATACGACGTTGTTTTAAATCTTAAATTGTTCGTCGGTTCACCGTTTTTATCTCGTTTGTCCACACAACTTTGTTTTCATCCTAAATTTGAAATGTTAAACTAAATCTTTTATATACACGAGTACACACATTTCCAGGCCAATTTTTCACATATTTTTAACAAATAAAATCTCAAATTTGTTTAACGCCAATGACATTTTATTTTAAATTAAATCTTGAATTCAATCCATATACAAAACAATATATTCGATTTTTAAATTTCTAATAAATCTCATATTCTAGTTGTCGAAATTTCTGGGTCGTTACATTCTTCCCCCCTTTAAAACTTTTCGTCCTCGAAAAGGAAAGATCGTTAGAGTTACACTAATTTATACTCCAAATTTCCATATTTATGTGAGATTCTCCACAACTGATTTTAATATTGATATTTCCGTCATCGGTCCTCTTTGTTTCCATCATATTAGCTCGGAAAAATAATTTTTCCTTCCAAAACCAATTTAAATTTCAAATCCTGTATTGGTTGGATTTACGCATCTCCAATCATTCTAAATTTCTTTATTCATCTGTCAATATTTACTTATCAGTTGTTCCACAAGTTCAACCATAACATCAGATATTCAATCCATTTAATCTCCCCCAACATTCATTGAAGAGTGTAATTATCCTTCCTTCTTCAAGTTACCAATTGTCTACTTGAGAATTTTCCAAGATCAAAAATCTTTTATAATAGAAAATATTTGTATATAATTGAAAATAATTCGAAAACCTCTCCTCTCTTCTTAACTTATTTAAATTATTGTTTCGAAAATACTTGATAACTCGAAGCTTGACAAGTCTATCGCCGTTCTCACAGATGTTAGGCATACGCTGGCCAGGCGCATGACTAAAATCTCCAAGTACTAAATATCCTTGCTTCAACTCCCAGTGAAAAATATTTCAAAAATCCTTTTAAATAGATACGGAAAGTACCAATGTGATATTGATATGTTGATTGTTCATGAATCGCAGATACACAATGGTTTCGTCTGGATCCCCCAGAAAACATCCGTATCCGTAGGAAATCACTTCCCTGCGAATTTCGTCCTGGACAGATCAACGGAAGATATTTTAAGAATCAAAAGACGATCTGAGGTCATCGAGCATTGGTTGCTCTCTCTCAGGATCACGAAATCAAATCACCCAATTATGAAGATAAATCAAGTCTCGTGGACAAAACAAGTCACAAAGACAAATCAGGTCACAAAGACCAATCAAGTCACGAAGACTAACTGCTGCATCAAACAGGTGGCTCACTATCACTAAAATATCTATATGGACCGCAGGTATACAATGGTTACGCCTGGGTCCCCCAGGAAACATCCATACCCGTAAGCTTTCCCAGCTCTGCGGATTACGCCCTTACATTCGACTGTAGATCGCAGCAGTCACAATGGTTACACTTGGTTCCCCCAAGAAACATCCGTCTGCCGTAGGCTATCTGCAGCCCTGCGAATTTCGCTACACGGCCGAATTCCAACGACTCTAGATCGCAGCGATCACAATGATTACGCCTGATTCCCTCCAGAAACATCCGACCACCGTAGGCTATCTGCAGCCCTGCGAATTACGCTAGCAGTCGTGCTCAATGGCAACTCATGAGTTTTATGTCCGGACAACCTACTTCCACCAGCAGCATATCTCAGTCAAGCTCGAAATTCAAGAGTAGGAAGGTACTTTCCTTATCTTTACTTTGAAAAACATATTATACTATATACACATAGTATTTTATTTCATAAACCATACTTATGTCATTTACATAAGATTTTCTTCCCAAATCATATTTCAAACATCTCGTCTTATATAAATTCCGTTATATAAGATTTTATCTTAATCGATTACCTTTCAGTCCAAAAAAAATTCGATTCACTATATTCCCCATACAAGTTACGAAATCTTATTTCTCCGATACCCAAAATAGAATATTCTCAAAATTCATTTCGATTTCATAATTTTAGCTTTGATCTATTAACTACTTCAAATACTTGATGTCCTTTCCAACTCGGATTTTATAGATCTATCGGTTATAAACCAATTTTTCTTCCGGATTTCCAATTATTCACCAATTTTTCAATTATCCAATTCTTTACTCAATTCAAATCCTTATACCCTCAAAGTTTCAGAATTCTTCTTCTTAGCACAAATTTCTTCTTCACGCATTATCACTCCTTCACATTCACATATCTCGACCGTAAATTAGCAAGCAAACAACTTCCTAAGCATCAATCCCGAAGGCCGAAACCAACATCAGATCAATACTCAGGAATTTATTCAGCTTGACTAATCTCCAGTCAGTTTTTAAATTCTTTAACTTCATTTCTTAATTCTTATCAAATCCATTTCTTACACAACTCTCGAATTCAGTTTACGAATCTACTTTTATGAAAACCATTTATTATAACAATATTATAATTTCTACTCAGAAATATTTCACTCTCAAGATTTCAAATAACCTTATAAAATAAAGATTAAACCATTAATAACAACTTCATAGAATTCAAAATCTTTCATAACCATTCCATTCAAATAATTATACAGTCTTTTTGATCTATTCAAAATACCTACATAGGAGATTTAGGATTACAAACGATAGTATTACGAAATAGAGCTGACATAACTAGGATTCACAATCTTCGATGATTTTCTGCTTTTTGATCGATGATCCACATCTTTGTGTAAACTACTTTCACGAAATGCATGGTTCTGGAGTCTCCACAAAAAGATTTGTGCATTCCTTATCCACATGACCCCACTCCTTGCAATTCTTACAATAATACGAGATGGAGCCGTCTTTATCTATGTACCTCACAGTTTTCTCTCTAGCGGAGCGCAATATTGCCTGTCTTCCTTGTTGTCTCTCGGAACAATTTCGAGCTATATGTCCAACTTGCTTACAATGATAGCAAGTGGTTGGTTCATCAGACGTCTCAGCAATGGCAGGCTTCTTCTTCCTTACTTTGAGACACCGACTGGGAAAATGTCCCTTCTCTCTACATTTAAAACAGAAAATATTGGATCGGTAAATTTTTCCTTCTTTCTTCTTTCCCTTGTCTCTCTCTCCGCACATAGCCGCGAAATGTCCCTTTTCTGACATCTGTAACAGACGACATTGTCGTAGGGGCCAGCTATCTGTTTCTCCTTAATTCTCTTCTCGTATTCTAACATTACTTCTTCCTTTCTTTTACGTTCTGCCGCTCTTCGTTCTCGACGTGCGGCTTTTTGCTCTTCAGTCCTCACCATTCTGATTTTTCAAAACTCGTTAGTCCCTCACGGTCTTCTGGAAAACATTTCTAATTATCATATTCATATTTTTACAAATTTACGAAATCTCTTATTATTATTGGGAAAACATTTCAATATATTTGCAAATCTTCATTTTCTGACGAAAATATACTTTATTCTCATGAAAACATTTATAAATTTGGATTCAACAGATGTTAAATACAACATCGTTATTCCCATTTAATTGCTGACACTTATTAGCTCCCTTTACTTAACCACTCTTGCTATCGAATTATTTCTCCGTCAACAATGAAGTCAGTCAAGTTGGGGTACGATTACCTCTCAGACCTTAACTGGACAACATCATTAACTTTGAAACAGATAAGTTCGCAACTTCGAAACTTTCATTCTCATAACTTTCAAATTCAAATTAAAATTTTACTTTTTAACGAAAATCGTTGATTGTAACAATCATTCATGCCTCGAAATATTTAACTTTAAAATATACTTTATTTATTGAATACATAATTAATTACTTATATATTAAATTTAAAATGGAAAATAAATAATATTTTCCTGAAACTCGACATAATCGTCTCCCATAAATAACTTCTTTTCGAATAATCTATTATTCAATACCATATTCCGAACTTCGGAAAATATTCTGAACTTTAGAATAATCTCACCGTACTGGTCACCTCCATCTCCAATTTCAATCGCAACATATTCGTTTTCAAATGTTATTTACTTCAAAAAAGTAAATATTTCTTTTATCAAAATCCAAACTCGTCACATCCAATTAGCTTTCCTTTCACTTGAACCTCGATTCAAATCTTTATTCATATTTTGCTCCAATTACAACTCTCGTTCATACTTTGCTTCTTTATAATTAATTAACAAGTTTGTACCTCACTATCGAATCCATGTATTCGATTATACTAATTATAAATTATTTTGCCAATAAACTTCGACACAATTGAATTATAATTATACCCTTTTCAATTTTATTATTTTATACTCCAAATTCAAAATAAAATTCATCGTCTCATTTCCGAAACGATTTTCAATTTCCTGCAATCAAATTCTTATCTGAAATCTTATTCCAATAAATTTCGATTATCTTTGATCGCTGAAAACACACAATTGATTCATCGATTCTATTATACTTATCTTCCTTAAATGTCGTTCGATGATAGGTTCGAGATTCAAATACAAAGGAATCTTATTGAGGAATAATTCTCGCAAACCTGGATTCGAAGACTTCCGAAGACTGGGGATTCCAAACAAAATTTTAAATCTCAAAATAAATTTTTATTTCCGCTGTATTAATTTCAAAACACTAGTTTCATAATATTTCATATTTCAAAAAAAATATTTTTTCAAAATCGCTTTATTTTCAAGATCCGTTTTTAAACTCAATAAGCTAAGCTTTGAATAAACCAAAGCTCTGATACCACTTGTAACGTCCCGCCTTTTTGACCGTTTTCACATCGGTATTTAAACCAACTTAAACGATCAAACAGACGGATCGTTATTTAGCTTACAGAGTTTAAAATACAGAATCAACATAGAAACATAGCATAAAGAGTAACACAGCATTGGACAATGAAATAACTTTTATATATAATCAGCATTTTGAATACAAGATCTTTCTATAGACAGCGGAAATTTTAAACTTGAATACTAGAAAAATATTTATTGTTTTTGAAAATCTCCAGAGTGCGCCGTCTTTGAAATCCCCAGCTTTTGCCAATCTTCGAATCCCAACTGACATCTTTAAAATCTGTAACGCTCAGGGTCTGACTCGAGCATCCCATGTAAAACATAAAAATACTCGAGTCAGGATTAATCATAGTTCAAGTAAATTAGCTTCAATAGAAACTGAAATATAATAGTTCATCCTAACATCAAATATATTATCTGTAAGAACAAGCAGTCACGGAAGCCTGCATGTACACACGTGTACAAGTATACGTGTGCACTGCCCCAGCTAAACCCGAAACTAGTAAATAACTAGTGCAAGCCAAGTATTCATGGTCTAATAGCAAAACGCAGTCTAGGTTTAAACAAGATAGGACCAACTCATATACAGTGGCGTGTATGTCAGGGCATTCACAACTAATAATGACCATTTAAATTCATATGAACTAGAAGATCCATTCTAGTGTGCAAATCACTTGACTGTAGTTCAGTAAGTACACAAAAGGGACTGGGGAGCAATCACTAAAAATGCATGTGTATTGGATACATTAAGTCCCTTAAAATGGATAAAGTTTTGTTCTTCACAAAAGACATGTAAACACATATAAGAATTGTAATGATACTGCAATACCCAGGTTTCCATTCCAATCAGTGGTGTACAAAAGCCCAACTCTCCTTTTTATGTTCGTTAAACATGGCCAGGGTAAGTGACAGTAAGGCCATTTAACAAAGGAAGGGATACATGACAGTTTACAGCAAATAAATCAAGGCAGATTTTGGCAAATTAATCAACACAGTTTTTGGCGAATCAAACAAGACAGTTTTTGGCAAATAAATCAAGATAGTGTTGACAAACTAATCATGACAGTTTTGGCCAACTAATCACGACAGGTTTGACAATTTTATCACTATGGTTTTAACAATAATATCACAATAATATCACGACAGGCTTAACCAGGTTTGACAATTTTATCACTATGGTTTTAACAATAATATCACAATAATATCACGACAGGCTTAACCATATGTTTTCATGTTAACCCAGATCCAACAACAACCTATAATCAAAGTTATTGAAATTCTAAGGTTAGTAGAGAGTGTCTCTTTCCCTTTCTTCAGTATGTTTACATTCCCGGAAAAGAAAGGAAAAATAAAACTCCAACCCTCCAAAATATTAAAGACTTCAAATGCATAGTCCATAACTCATCAGTGCATTCATTAGCTTAAAGCATCAAATACAGTACAAATGTGGCTTATCTTATATATATGTCACGTTCTAGTTTTTTTTCTTTCTATTTCTTCTTTTTCCTATTTCTTTTCAGCAACATGAAAAGCTATACGTGCATAAATAGGGTGTTGCTGGACTATACTACTGTCTAAAAGCAAAAATTTGGATTTTGGTTGGGTCAAAATAATTAAAGAACAATACTGTCTTGCTGTCTACAAAAAAAACAATCCATGTAATAGAACCACACTAAACCATTCCCTCAAAAGTCTTAGGCTTTGTGTATGGACATACTTCTACAAATGAAAGTTCAGTGTAAATTCCAAAGCTATGGCATATCAGCTTCATTTGAATATAGTTTCAACTGCACTAACAAAGGCAGCGTAGTTAGCGACTTAAACCCAAGGTAGTGTCGTTCATTGGGAAAACTACACTAACTCGCAAGGTCAAGACAACCTAGGTAAACACAGTAGGGTGCGATGGAAAATAAACGTAATGCACAGCAATAAAGCAGTAAAGGTTTCGACAGTGTTAAACATTATGTATCAGATACTAAATCAAATGGTCTACTGAGTATAAATGGATGATTCCAAATCTCAACACTAATTAAAATTTCATATAAACTGAGCTGATAACTCGAGTGCAGTACTCATGAATGGATGACTTAACTCAATAATAAAGTAGCTTGGCATATACGTATGTCGTTTTATATGAATATACATATACTACGTACATGTATACCCATATTCAATTCGGCAAATGAACACAATAACATGGGCCAAAAGAAATCAAAATGTCATGAACCAACGAACAAAATCACGCAAGAACTCTGATTTAACTACCATATTTAGTTAACTACTAAAATTAATAAACTTGACACAAAGATTAATCAATCGTGAGCAATGCTCACCTTGAACGCTACAGCAAGAAGGCGCAGTGATGGATATTGGAGCAGCGGCTTTGATTCGAGGGTCGATGTTCTTTGAAGCCACGATTTGGAGAAGCAAGCGTCGACGAGATGATGACGCTTAGTTGAGTAAAGGCTGCGGTTCTGATCTAGGGCTTCGAATTTGGGGATGATTTCAATTTGGGTTAGGGGAAAGCCGATGGCGATTTAGTTGGAAGAGGAGGGAGATGGCTTCGGCCATTAAAAGGAAACGACTTTATTTGGGAAGAGGATCAAATTTTAGGGCTGCCGCCATTGAAATGAGAAAAGAAGAGGTGATTTTTTTTCCTCGGCTGAAGGAAAATAGGAAGAGCGATGGTTTTTTTTTATAGAAGAGAAAGTGTAGATAAGAACGACGTTCCATCAAATAGGAATAGGATAGCTGCGTGTATCACAGTAGGTCTGCTTGATAACGATGGTGCGCTGAATATTAACCGAGGGAGGTTTTATTTAGGGTAGCTACTAACGCAGTTAAACTGTACTACGAATAACCACGTACCGTTCTGATTTCGTACTGCAAACAAAATCTTCAAACGTAACAAAAATCATGCGTATCTTTTTGTCGTCGCGTTACGAATCCAATAAAAATCAGTCTGACTTCGTCTATATACGACGTTGTTTTAAATCTTAAATTGTTCGTCGGTTCACCGTTTTTATCTCGTTTGTCCACACAACTTTGTTTTCATCCTAAATTTGAAATGTTAAACTAAATCTTTTATATACACGAGTACACACATTTCCAGGCCAATTTTTCACATATTTTTAACAAATAAAATCTCAAATTTGTTTAACGCCAATGACATTTTATTTTAAATTAAATCTTGAATTCAATCCATATACAAAACAATATATTCGATTTTTAAATTTCTAATAAATCTCATATTCTAGTTGTCGAAATTTCTGGGTCGTTACAGCCGCCAAACAGATATATATTTAACAGAAATCAATCAACACAGAATAAAATCCAATGTCAGACACACAATCCATTTACAAGTTCGTTCTGGGTCTGAACGAAACCGGAGGCACTTTCCTCGCATATCCATCGATCTCCAAGTACGTCTGGACGACCACCAACTGATTCCCTCATCTTGGGTGTACTGCCCAATCAAGATCATCAGTAATCACCCAAACAATGTGAAGACTTCCGGTCTTCATCCACCGTCTTCATCTTCGACATATCGTCGAATCGGTTATTCAGAATGGGTATAAACCCGGCCTTTCCGAACAACCCGCGTATATTAAAACAAACGTTACACAAACACAACATACGCCTCATTCTAATTCATTAGTCACTAACCGCAAATTAGCAAGAGAACAATTTCCCAAACATTAACCCCGAAGGCCGAAACCAACATCAGATCAATACCCAGGAAACCATTCTTCTTAGCCAACCTACAGCTAGTTTGTAAATTCCACATTCTTAGGGAAAGGTTCCCATTAATTTTATCCAAGATAAATTCTTTAAAATTTATCCTGTAATCTTCCTTTGGATGTCATTTAAAACCAAATTATGGTTTTTTCCAATTAGTCGAGATTAGCGAACCACACCGAAGTAATTATTTTATTTCCCAATCCCAACCTATTCATCCCATGAAGCAAAACTGGTAATACTCCATATCTAACACCGTGGTGTTATCGGTAAAATTAATTACCATTTCACGTTCAAATCTAATTAAAGATTTAACTATCGCTTTGGAGCAAAACTGGTAATACTCCATTCCCGCTCATTTCTAAATTTGATAATTTAGATTATAGATTCACATTTCAATCCAATTGCAGATTCGATAAAACTCCTTTTACTGGGTTAAAGAACTAGGTGTTATTTAAAACACAGTTCACGACAAACCCAAATCTCATTCTATTTATTATCGGGTTAAAGAACTAGTGTTATTTAAAACACTGTTCACGATAAACCCATTTCAAATCCAATCAAATATATTAGAAATTCCGATTATTTAAAACCCCTTTTTAAATCTAATTTATTTATTTAAAAATAATTCGGGTTTTAAATTTAGTTCAAACTAGTTCATTTTGATAAAAAACTATTTTTATCTTTTCAAATATGGAGTTTTTCACCCCAATTTTTCCCAAATCATTTCTTATGATTTTACACAAATTACTACTATTTTTAATAATTTTATCAAGGCCCGTACAGTCGATTTCCAACAATGGCCATCGAACTGCACTTACAGCGACCTTTTCTGAATTTGATTTGGACGTATCTCCAAATCCAACCGTTAGATTTCAAATTTCTAATATTCGTTAGAAAGCTCTTTTCGATACGAACCCAACGGTTCCGGTTTTAGGAGAATCTGACGGTCGGATCTCCCGTAATGTCCGTTTGAAATAAATGGTCGAAATTCACGAACTGCCGCGGCGCGTTCTATTCAGGCCATTATATTATATATATAATATATATTTCGTCGATTACTATTTAAAACGAATTATAAAAATAGTTTTGAATTCATTTCAAAAACAATTTCAACCTCCATTTCAATTCAAAGAAAAATTGAATTCTTCTTTATAAGTTCGTTTAAAATTCATTTCTATTCAATTCAAATTTCGATTCAATTTGAATTCGTTTCCATTCGCTTTCTATTCAATTTGAATTCGTTTTCAATTCGATTCAATTCAAAGTGGTTTTCTATTCGATTCAATTCAAATTGGTTTTCTATTCGATTCAATTCAAATTGGTTTTCTATTCGATTCAATTCAAATTGGTTTTCTATTTGATTCAAATTCGTTATATATTCAATTGAAATCAAATTCGTTTTCTATTCAAATCAAATTTCAATTCAATTTGATTTCACTTCAATTCGTTTTCAATTCGAATTCGTTTTCAATTCAATTCGAATTGGTTTTAAATTCAATTCATTTCGAAATCGTTTCATATCCAATTCATTTCAAAATCGTTTTATATTCAATTCATTTCGAAATCGTTTTATATTCAATTCATTTCAAAATCACTTTTCAATATTCATTTTATTTCAAAATCACTTTTCAATATTCATTTTATTTCGAAATCACTTTTCAATATTCATTTTATTTCGAAATCACTTTTCAATATTCATTTTATTTCGAAATCACTTTTCAATATTCATTTTATTTCGAAATCACTTTTCAATATTCATTTTATTTCGAAATCGCTTTTCAATATTCATTTTATTATGAATAAAATCGATATAAATGTCGTTCACGTCAAAATGGCGCATCTCTAATCAACACGGCTTCATATAATTCTATTTTCAAATATTCTATTTCAAATATTCTATTTCAAATACTTCTATTTCAACTATTTCATTCAACACGTGACTAATCTCAACGGATGAGTACAGTCAACACATGAACCTTTATTTTATATTGAAAAAGATGTAAATTTTATTATTAAAATATTTCGTTCAACACATGACTAATCTCAACGGATGAGTACAGTCAACACATGAACCTTTATTTTATATTGAAAAAGATGTAAATTTTATTATTAAAATATTTCGTTTAACATATGACTAATCTCAACGGATGAGTACAGTCAACACATGAACCTTTATTTTATATTGAAAAAGATGTAAATTTTATTATTAAAATATTTCGTTCAACATATGACTAATCTCAACGGATGAGTACAGTCAACACATGAACCTTTATTTTATATATTCTTTATTTTCTAAATTGGAATGAGGCCCAATCAATCACCATATAATATTAATTATATGGATTTTCATACATCACACGCATATAATAGCATTGAAAAATAATCAACCATCAACCAAAGTGCACTACACTGTATAAGCATCAAATATAGAAATATAACGCTTATAACAGCCTATCAATCAATCGATCGACATATTAAATCAATCAGGATGAGTGAACTTCAAATTTCATCCCAACACCCGTGTGGGGTTTCAAACAATCAAACACAGATTTTAGTTGTGCAGTTGGCCGATGTGTAAAATTTATCGACCCAATCAATATCCTTCAAATAGGTGTACATAAACAAACCGTCCGGTTTGTAAATGAATATTTATTTATTCACATTCACGTTAAAATTTATATTTTTAACGATAAAATATTTTATTCAACCTATGAAAATATTCTATTCAGTTCATTTATTAAATAAAATGTTTTCTTTATTTTTCTAAATTGTTTTAGAAAATTTCGGCGGCATAACGGCACGATACTAGAAACGGGACAAGGCCTAGCCTTATCCCCAGTCTAGTGAAGGCCCACGCCATTCACACATCAATCAAATCCATTCATTTCACCAAAAAATTCAATTCAAACCAAATAAACTAACCAACTACACATCCAAACAATTTGACAAACAAGTCATCCATGGTCTGTGGATGACGGGTGTCGGGTGCTACTAAACACCGTCTGCATCCTAGTATATATATATATATATATATATAACTAGAAAAAGAAATTGAAGAGTGAGAAATTCTCACCGATAGCTATCCAATCATCTTGACTCTCCTTTGATAGAAATCTTCATCGTTCTCGCCTTTTTATCACCGTTGCCCGTAGCCACTACATATGTAAAAATCGAATTTTTACTTCGTTATTCAATATATAAAAATCGAATTTTTATTATGCTATTCAATATATAAAAATCGAATTTTTACTTTGCTATTCAATATATAAAAATCTCGCCTTTTCAAATTTAAAGATTTCGCCTTTTCAAATATATCATTAAAAAAAATCACATTTTTATCTTTCTACACATATAAAGATGGTATTTTTAATATTCCTATCATGTAAAAATTATATTTTTAATTCTCTACATAAAAAAAAAAATCATATTTTTACATCTTCTATATAGTAAAGATTATATTTTTAATACTTTAAAAATATAAAAATCATATTTTTATAATTTCAAAAATCAAATCTTTCTTCACAATAAAAATCAAGCCTTTCTAACGTTAAACTTCCTACCTTTATATAAGAAAACTCGGATTTTTATAAAATAAAATAAAATAGAACTGATTTTTAAAAACATTAAATAAGCAAAAATAAATAAAACGATCACTTACTGCAACTGGAAGGGGTGAGCATGGGCGGCGCAGTGGGGTCAGGTGGGGCGTCGGTCGGCGGAGGAGGAAGAAGGGGCGGAGGAGGGTGCGGTTTGGGGGGGGCTTCGGTCTGCAGTAGGAGAAGGGGGGAATGCCTTGGCAGTCGACGGTGGGACCAGGCGGTGTTGCAGGGGGTTGACGCGGTGCTGGGTACTTCGGAGGAGGGAGGCGGTCTGTCGCTCGCCGGCGCTGAGATCTCCTACGATCTCGATTTGGGTGCGAGGGTCGGAGGGTGGAACGTCGTCGAGGTGGAGGGTGATTTGGCGAAGGGAGGAACAAAGGTGGAGGCGGTGGAACGATGGTGATGGAGGGCGCGATGGTGATGGACGACATCGGGTTTTCTAGGTCACGGGGGCTTGCTTTCTTCGAAATCCGACAAAAGTGGTTTCGTCGAAATCCGAGGTCGTTTGCAAAATTCCCATTTTTTAAGGGCCAGAATTCCATAGCGACTATTCTGAATTTTCAACTGGACATAGCTTTTGATTCCCGCTATGAAATTTTGAATTTTCGGATTCGTTGGAAAGATATTCTCAATTAGATTCTAATATTTTTGGTTTCGCTAAAATCCGATTTATTTTGCACCTGGTACATTCATTTGAAGTTTGAAATCGAATTATCGAACTACCACGCCATTTTCAATTCCTTTTATAATTTAAAATAAATATTTATATTCTAACGACGATCTATATAAATATATACGATCTAATTATATTCAAAATAAAATTTCTCGTTGTTATTATTTAAAATAATTCATTTTAAATATAGAAAATTCATTAAAATTGCCAAAATAAAATTTTAAGCTGGCTCAGAATTTCCGGGTTGTTACAGCTGTAACCCTAAACCTCGTCACCAACAAATCGTTGTCGCCTCCTATGCTTCACACCGAACCACGATCGGAGGTCGTCAACTCATAGTCGCCTGCGCCGCCGTCCATTGCTGGTGAGAGTGACTAGCTCGACGCCCTACGGTGCTCCAGAAAACAATTCGATGACGTCGAGTTCGAGGAGGAGATTCGAGCAATCCTCACCACAAACAAACATCACAGCCGTTGGGTTCTCTCACGTAGATAAACAATTTTACAGTTATGAATTTCCTCTAAAACTGTTTGGATTTAATGAAAAATGGGGGCGGAAATCTGAGGATATCAGCCTTTCATTTGTCAAGGAGGTGGTGGAAATTTCTGAATAGAGATTAGGGTTTGTTTTTAACGATTATATATATATGTATAATAATATAAATTATTATTTAATTCTCCAATTTACTTTGATTTGGCTTCGAACTCCAATGGTTGCCGCCCCAAGCCAAATACCCTCATTCTGGACACAATGGGATATGTTTCGTAAGCCAATTCGACTATTTTAGTCAGTTGTAACGACCCATATTTTCTGCCTATTTATTAGGAATATTTTAATTATTTAAAATATTGGTTTGAATTTAAATAATCAAATTTAACGATTTTATTTGGAATATATTATTTAAATAAATAATAAAATAATATTTTTAATTTCCAGATTTTTTGGGAAAATATAGAATCTGAAATATATTGTGACCGGGCAGTTTAAAGTGTTCAAATATTGGCTATATTGAAAATATAGTGACGATTTCAATTCGAAAACGACGATCGAGCGATATGGTTTATAATTTAATTAAATAACGAGCTGCAGCGGCACGGTAGTTCGCGATTTGGCGTTTTAAACTTCAATTGGTCGTACCGGGTTCAAAATAAGTCGGATTTCCTCGAAACAAGAAACGTCGGGACCGGTTTGACGATATCTTTCTAATGGCAGAGAAAAATCCAATTTTCATTGCGTAGATTTTATTTTATGTCCAAATCAAATTTTGAAAAGGTCGCGATGGAATTCCTTTATATATTATAACGATTATTTATATAAAATAAATGGTTTTTAAATATTTTAAATACCGATTTGGCTTCAAACTCAACCCGAGCTATTTTATTTGAGTAGTATATGAAATTCTGGTCATGTATGGACAATTTCAGTATTTTAATAATATTATATTGAGGTACTTTAGAATTGGTTTATTTTATTCAAATTGGCCAGTTATAAAAGGGCCATTATTAAAACGACCTTCGTTTTCGACGAAACAAATTTTGTTGAGACCGCAACAGTAAATTATTGTTAGATTTCAAGTGACGCGTCAATCGGGGTTAATTTGTGAGCGCAGCAAAATAAAATACAAATAAAAACGACCATTTGAACGTGAACGAGAGTCATTCGAGCAAACGAACTCGGAATTCGACGAAACAAGTTTCATTAGGACCGTATCGTCAAATTATACTATGTCGTCCATTTGCATCTCGAACGGGGTTTGTATGTGAGCGCAAGAGCGAATAAACAACGTTCAAAATTGCGATAAACACGAAATAAAAATTGTTAGTCAACGTCGCTCGTCACATCAAGTTAAAATATAATATTTTTACACTATATATACCCCTATAATCACAATTTCAGCCAAACACAAATTACACCATTCATGAATTTTACAGAAAACACCCTATCCACAAAACAATTTATTTCTTCAAATCTATCAAGAATTTGCTGATGGAATCTGAACGAAACTTGTAGATCGGGTCGATACCTATCTGCTGTAAAAAGTTGAGGGTGAACGGACAACTGTGGTGGCCGGAATCGGCTTAAAACCAGAGAAATCCATTTTCGTTTTTGGCTTGATTGGGGAGGATTTAGTTGATTTGAGTGGACGGGACCTTGGGGGAATCGAAGAGGGAAGTTCAGACTTCGATTTGGCATGGGTTGGAGGTTCCCTAGTAGTCGGAGGTGACCGTGGTGAGGAGATGAACAGAGGTCAGTTTTTCCGGTTGTTTTTCGAAGTCGTCTTGGTTTTCATCGATTTCCGGTCGTCGGAGGTGGTATTGGACGAAGTGGTGAGAAGGGAGGGTAGCAGGAAGGGCGGCGGACAGTTTTGTGCCGGTGCAGCGGTCGCAGGTGGATGGACGGCGGTGGCGTTTGGGTTACAAGCGGTTCTGGTCGGAGGGTTTTCCGGCGAGCTGGGTTCATCTGGTGGCACGGGCTCACAGGCGGAGGAGGGTCTCGGTCAGGCGGTTGTGTGGGTGTGCGTGAGGGCAGCTCCGGTGATGGCCAGCGACGATGGTGGGGGTTTGAAGGATGGAAGCCGTGAGCGATAGCAGGTATCAGGAGGGCATCGGGTTTGTGTTGTCTCCAGGGAAAAAGCGCGTAAATGAACAGTAGGAAAGATCTGACGTGGCATAGTTAATGGCAAGTTAATTAATTAATTAGTAATTTGTTTGTTTAATAATTCTTTTAGTGTATACAAACTTTAAACAGTCGTAAATTCGTCATACGTTAACAAAATTTCGCGAAACAGGATCCGTTGGGATCGTAGAGACAAGATCTAGACAATGGCACTGACCGGGAACCCATTGGACACATTTGAATTTTCAATCAATTTTGAATGCTCGATTGAAATTGAATGGAACAAACACATCAACCGTCAACCGAATAATCTGGTGAGTTAATTCTCACACCTTCTTGAGTCCTGTGATGTGGTAAATCCATAGAACAATATAATCTACAATTTACAGTATAAATTGGTTGATTGGATGCGATGGATGCAAATTGGTTGTTATGGATTGATCGGTTGTAGTTATTTATATTCCATCATTTATTTAATTCATATATTTTTATCAACTGATATCTCTGATGCAAAGAAGGACAGGTTGGAGGGATCCGACCGGATTCCTCAAATAAACTGTATTTTTGTTTGTTGTGCATATATATGAAATGTTCACCCTGACTGACACCAAAACCTGTCTGTATGTTGATGGTTGAATAAATATTCACCTGTGTTGTGTTTAAAATCAACCGATAGTGTTGATTGGGTAATTGGCAGTGAATGGCCTAAAATGTGTTGTTTTCTGACATCAATTGACCATTCGGTGAATTGACGCAGTTGAAGTTATAAATTCTTTTATAACTGAATTAAAGTCCTTCAATTATTTGATGTAAATATTTAGATTTGAAATTTACAAATATATGTTTTAAATCAAGTTTATATGAGAAATTATATAAGTGGTTTATACAGGTTTTAAAAGCTAGAGAGCCAAAGAAATCACCTATGTGGTGGTAAAGTAGAATAATTGTATTTTTATACAATTAAATAGTGATTTTAAATTAATTAAGTTAATTAATTAATTTAAAAAGGGGAAGTGACAAAGGAAAATCAGTTAACAGTTAACTGATATGTACGGTTGGTAAAATCTACCGTTTTGAATAAAATTGACAAATGGAATAAATTTGGTTTCAATAGTCTAAACATTTGTTAAAGTTTAACTAATAATGTTAATTGTTAGTTAACCCTTGATTTACTATAGATTAAGGAAATTAGCGAATTGTTTAATGTCAATGAAGTTAATTATTATTTAATTAGATTTTAAAAGGGATAATGAACCTATTAATAACGAAGTTAACTATTTTATATAGTTAATGTTAAAGTTATTATTTTAAGTAATTAGAGAATTGGTTTTCAATTGGAATTCAATTAAGAAAGATTAAGTGGCCTTATGGTTCGACCAAGGAAGTGGTAGGAGTTTATAAAATGGGTTTATAATCCAAGTTTTAACCAAATTAGTAAATAGAATTTGAAAGAAAATGCGGAAATTTAAATAAGGTTTTACTTAATTTTCAATTAAGTAAAGTAAACCCAAAAGGAACGAAACTTCCAGGAGAGATGATAAAGAAGAAATGTAATAGCTTTTAAATAAAACATAATAAGTCGTTTAAATGCTAGATAGATTATTAAATGATTTGGAAGAAATCCAAACAAGAGTTTAAAAAGGGTTTTAAACCCAAAAAGGGGGACCTAAAGGGTTAAAGCATGGGATTTGGAAAAAACTTTGAAATGGGAATAAAGATTTCAAATATAACGATTTATAAAACCAGGTTTGGAATCAAGGTGTTAAACGAGATTTGAGTATCGATGGTTAAGTAGCGAACTAATATTATCCTAAGGTAAGAACGAGTCGATCAAGGTCTGAGAGGTAACTAAAATACCCCAACTTGGTTGGCTTCACTATTATCGAGGAATGGTATTAGTTTGGAACGAGGGAAGGTGTTGAGGATTGGTTTTACCCTATACGAGTAATATCGAACTCTAATGCAAGGTTTTGGGAAATAAATAAATAATATTGAAATATTAGTTTCAAAATAAATAAGAATATTGATTTCAAATTATATTGAATATTTGTTATTCAATTAGAGTTGATCGAAGATAGTATTTGAGGTAGAGTTAGTCAAACATAGTTATTCAGGAAGAGTTGTCAATTGCGTACAACTACTAGCGTATTTCGCAGGGCTGCAGATAGCCTACGGCGGTCGGATGTTTCCTGAGGGAATCAGGCGTAACCATTGTGATCGCTGCGATCTAGAGTCAAGCGAATGAAGTTAAGTCAATATTAGTTAATCGATAGGAGTAATCGAGTCAAGTTAATCCAGTTGAGTTAAATAAGTCGAATTAGTCAAGTTAGAGTTAATCGATCAAAGTAAATCAGTCAGAGTTGATCAGAGGAAATTTGGTTTATATCATTAAGTATATACATATATTTTAAAGGGGCCGAGTAAGGTCAAGTGCTGAATCAACAAACTTATGTTATTCATACATTTGTTATTTGATAGTTAAATCACCGACTATCAAACCTGACCAATACGATTGTTGGCATGGAAAGACCAGGATCGAATTTATATTCGAAAACCATTCCGACCAACAAATACGTGAAGATGTCGATTGAAGACGGAGCAAGTGAAGACCGTGGATCTTCATAAGCGGAAGGACAACTGGTCGAATCTCTCTGGCTTGCAACCAGAGTTATTTGATTTGTGATTCTATCGTGATTGAAATCCACGGATTTGCAAGGACTTCTCGCTACTGATCCTCGGGGTGATTCCTATATGAGATACAGTAGGAGAGTGTCTTCGGTTCATCCTGATCCTGGATGACTTGTATGGACGAGTGTCTGACAGAGTATTTCCAAAGGGGTCACGTACGTTGATTTCTTCAAACATATTTCTATTGACAGCCGAGGTGGCCGTACACCTTCTCTTAGCTAACCGCAGAATATTTTTGTGGACGTCAATTAGTGATATCTGGCGGATCTGATGATGTGGCATTCAAAGTGAATGGTGGCCAGATGTTTAAAAGATGTGTTCTAGCCTCAAGCCTCATCAACCGGGAAATGACAAAAATCGGGCAGGCAGCATGGCTATGTGGGTCGCTCCCATTAGGATGTATGATCACCTATCTAGAGAAATTCCATTTGCTTCTTTAATCTATATTCGATGATGTCCCTTTTCGGAGGCGGTTGCTGATCCCAACCGTCGGTGATATACATTCGATACACTCAAGTGAAATGAGTGGTCGATCATGTGAGGGCCGGGTTGCAAGACGTTCTTGTTGAACCCAGTGTATTCGCCTCTAGAGATACACGTGCGGAAGGTGGTTCCATACCTTGTTAAGGTGGGAATCCAATATCCAATAAGCGCCCGCGGTTTTGGTTTGTATACTATATATGTGGAGCGTGAGATGCAAGCGTTCCACTAGATTGATATTTATTTGTATTTAGACATTATGATAATATCAAAATAAGCTATGATTTCAAAAATGGTTTGGGTTATAGTAAGGTAAAAACCGTCCGTGTTTATGTGTGGGCTAGTCTTACTATTATCCTTTGATTTCATAAAGAATTTTCCAAAGTTAAACAAGTTGTGTGTTCTGTGAATTTATCACTGAAAGTATTTCAGACTGACCCGATGTATTTTGGTTTGCTTCAAATGTGCTCGGGTCAGACCGAGTGTATTTACAGGTTATATTCGCTTGGAGTTTCAGGAGATAGGAGCAGGAGGCTTCACCGCTAGTTATATAAAGTATTTTTCCGCTGTGTCTGATGTATGTTATACTCTGATGATTGGTATGTATATACAGTTCTTTTGTATAAAGAAATTAGATATTATATTTTATTCGTTCCGCTGTGAGATTCTGATGTGTTCTTCTTCTTTCCTCTATTCTAACATTTCTTTCTTTATTATCTCACCGTCTAAATTCTTTCTAAAACTATCCAGTGTTTTCGGTGCTTAGAGGATCGGCATGAGATACGGTAAGGTATTTATGTCGATTTTCGGGGCCGAAAATCGATGGGTCATTACATCAGTTTTTATCAAAATTTAAATATAAATTAATATAACGTTTAATGAATTTCAACGTACATTTTAATTTATCGGGGCCACATACTGACTCCAAAAATTACGAAAATTGAAATCTAGCTTTGATTTGACGATACAGTCCTAACAAAATTAATTTTATCGAATTTAGAGACTGTTTGAAAAATGACCTTTTTATTAGCTTATTAAATTCAAACTGGAATTGAAAACGCGTTTAAATTTACTACGCTCACATATTAACTCCAATTGACTTGAAATTTTAAACCTGACAATAATTTGACATTCAAGATCCAACAAAAGTGGTTTCATCGAAAACGAAGGTTGTTTGCAAAATGGCTATTTTTAAGGGCTATATATATTATTAATATATATATATATATATATTCCATAGCGACTATTTTAAATTTTGAATTTGCCATAGCTTACAATTTATAAAACGAAATCTATATTTTTCACATTCATTAGAAAGATATAATTAAATAGATTCTAACATTTCTTGTTTTACTGAAATCTGACTTGTTTTGAATTATGTATAATCAATCAAATTTCACAATCAAATTTCAAACTACCGGGCCATTTCGAGTTCGTTTTAATTAAATTTTAAATTTATACGTTCTTACTTCATTTTAAAATAAATTTCAAGTCATTATTTATTAAAATAAATTGTTTTAACATTAATAATCCATTAAATCAATTAAAAATAAAATTTTAAATTGGTTCCAAAAATCCGGGTTGTTACAAAAGCAGCCGAAAGCCAAACATCCGAGACCAAGGAGAAAAGCGTCTAACTAAGGCTCCTGCAGGCCCAATAGCCCAACAGCGGAAGGGTCCTTGAATTCCCTATAAATAAGACTGCAGGGGTTACATTTAAAGGAGGCTCTCATTTTAATTCTTGTACTCTTTCTTTCTAAAATAAACCCTAATATTTAGATCAATTGGAGGAGTTCTTCTATTCTGTTCATGTACTCCAAATGGAAGATTAATAAAGAGCGGATCTACACTTATAGTGTTTTCCTGTGAGTTTATCATGTTATTTCTTAGTTGTTGTTGTTATAATTTATTGTTTATTTCCTACATATGCATGGATCCTTGTCCAAACCTTTCCGCAAATCGAATGAAACATCCCTTCTTATATGCTTAAACCCTTCCTATGAGCTTAGATCTTTCAGCGAATTTGGTACAATATTCCTTTCAACCACCCATTAAATACTTTATCAAAGGTTGTTTAGCGATCGTTCCCTTAGAACAATTCTCATCGACTTATTTTCGGTGTTGACGAAAAATATCGTTAACAATAGTCGTATCCCAAAGACTATTACCAAGGAAGACGCCATAAAGCACGTACATTATTCAACGGATTAAACATCGGTTTCTGATGGACTCCGATGGCATGCTTCCATCGGAAATGATCCTTCTTGTAGTGTCAATATTTATTCATTTCCATGCAATCATTATTTATTTAATTGTTATTTTCTAGTTAGTTATTACTATTGTTAATTAATTTCAATTATTAATTATTTCTTATTTATTAGAACATGTACCTATTATAAATATCCAAAGATTACAATTGATTAAAAAAATTGTTGTAACTTAGATAATACAATGGATCAGAAAAGTTGTTAAAAAATAAATTTATTAAACTGTCTAAAACAAAAGGTTGTGAAAACATTGATTTACAATTGACATAATATGATTGTTATGTTTGTTATATGCTATATAGTGATTGAAGAAATAAAAATATATATTATAAAAGTATACATTTTTTTAATTCACTTTTGTGTGGAAAACAACCATTGTATACCTTCCAAATCAGCTATATATGTCATCGTCGTCATGATCAAATTCACCATAACACTGAAAAAGATGGAAAAAGCGTAATTACTAATCGAAAATTTGGAAATGGCGACTTCCATTTCAAAATTCTCTAAATCATAGGCGAGTATCGCTTCGACCCTTGATTCAGATCATAGTATGTTGTTCCCCCAGATCTTCAACCTTCTCTACAACATGCAAAGTTGGGGAGTCTCTCAAATCAAAGTGGTAATATTTCGCTAGATCTTAACTCAGAAAGGGATTTTCCAGATTTTGTTCTAAAAGATCAAGACATTACAAATAAGTTTAACCTGAAACAGTCAATGACATGGATATATGTTGTTATAGAAAGTAAGTATCATTAAAATTCTTTTCAATTAAAATTTTATGAGCCTGATGTTAAGGATAATTTCAAGATTGCGGTAATTAGTGAAGAATTGATAAATAAAGCACGGGACAGATGGATGAACTCCATAGTATTCTATGTTTTTGGAAATAAACTGTATTACAGTTTCCTTAAGAATTACATAGATCGAAACTGGAATATTAAAGGAAACTACCATTTATTCACTAGGGAAAATGAGTTTTTCATCCTGAAATGTGATAATTCTAATGATTGTGATAGTGTTCTAGAATCGGGGCCATATTTCTATAATAAAAGATTGATATTTATGAGAAAATGGAAACCGGGCTTAAAGATGAATAGAGAACTCCTCTATACCTTACCTATTTGGGTTAAATTCCCTGATTTGGATCTGGATTTTTGGTCCAATGAGCTATAAGTAGAATTGCTTCCACACTAGGTAATCCTTTAAAATTAGATAATGTTACAGAAAATGTAGCTACGTTTGCATTTGCTAGAGTTTTGGTGGAAACAAGTGTAGATTTTAAATTTCCTAGTGCAATTCCTATCCAAGGATTAAACGAGGAAATTGTTTGGCAAAAAGTTGAGTATGAATGGACCCCTTTAATATGTAATAATTGCAAGACTTTTGGGCATTCAAATGAAACATGTAAGTCATTTAAGATATGGACTCCTAAAATTAATTTTGATCATAGAAATGACATGGTGATAAATTTGGATACTAGAAATCAAATTAAGTATAGTAATGCTTGTGCTGATAAGTATAATCCTTTAAGTTATAGAACAATTGAGAAAGGTGATATAGATAAATGTAGGGAAAACAACTCCGAAAGAGATATAGAGATGGTCAACAATGTCACTGTACAGTATTATGATTGCTCCAATGATAGTACTGTACCTAATGCAAGCATACAAAGATTAGATGATGATAATATTGAATATGTCAAAACAGCTGGGTTACCTATCGCTTTAAATGATGAAAGATCTCATTTTTATTCAAGTAGTGAAGTGAATCATGGCTCTATGTATAAAGGTGACAACAGGAAAGAATTGAATGAATGCTACAAAATAAGAGTAGGACAGAGAAGAAGTTTTTTTCCCAGGATTATAGAATGGAAGAGTCAGACTGTTCAATTAGCAGTTATAGAAGGAACATAAATAAATATGAGTCCATTAAAGCCATTATGAAGAAGGGTGATCAGTTAGGGGAGAAAGATTGGATAAAATTTGTTTCTCATTATAATACAAGATCAAGAGCAAAGAAAATAAGGAAGAGGTAGGACAGTTGGAAAATGTTATTAATGGTGGGATTTCAAAGAAATAACAAAGAATTTTTTGATTTTGTTGAAGTTTGTGAGTAGTCGATGATGCTTGCTGTCTAGTAAGTCGGTTGTTGATTTATGGTCTTTCTGTAGTATTTTATTAGGTTACCATTTCATTTGCGGGATTTATTGCCTTATTTTTTCTTCTTGTATGTTGAAGTTTAGCCTAGTGATGTTGGATGTATTTGAGTTTTTGTTGTTGCATTTGAAGCACAGGTTGGGGAGCTTGTTCCTTGCAGGCTTAGTGTGTTATGTTGTTTGCATGGTGCTTCGGTTCAGGTGTGTAGTTGTGGCTTTGGTGTTGTGGCTGCAGGCTTATGTGTGGTCGGTGTTGATTTTTTTAATGTCAGTTGGGTTTGACCAGCCAAATTGTATGTTATATTCTCGATGGTAGTCATGTATTTTGTATATGATATACAGTCAAAAGCGCTTCTTTATAGATTGAGCTTGGACTCATTAAAAAAATTAATTAAGCTAATGGTCTGCTAGGTCGGGCGCATTCCAAGGAAGTTCATCAATCTAAGTACTATAGCGCTGCTCAAGAGCTCACAATCTTCCGATCTCAGCTTTCGTTACAAGGTTGATGGTTTCACCCTTGCAACCTAAACATCCTAATGTATATTTTATTTTATTTTATTTAGGTTAGATAAGGAATAATTAATTTGGTTCCCTCCAAAATCTTTAGAATGACATTTTAGATTAAAAAGAAAAAAATAGTAACTATAATAAGTACCTAGAGGTTTGAAGCTTAAGTTTATGATTTATTTGCTCTGCATACCCAATACCCCATACCCCATTATTTTACATTATGATAAAAATGTGATTTCTTAACAGCTTTCCACATAATTAACATGAGAGGAAGTTAATCATGCGAAAGAAATGATAATGTTAATGTTCTGTTAAAAATTGCATGCTCTATGTCTCCATCTGATCTTTACGTGCCATTTACCATTGACTGATCCGTCATTAATCAATTTGACGGAATAAATAGTTGTAATTATACGAGATGGATGATCCAAAGCATTTGTGGAAAGTGTAGCATTTGGACTTCGAAATCTATGGGTTTATCCTACCTAACTGGACATATGAAGTTTTCAGACCATGTTGAACTAATATCTATGTAGATAACAATTATTTATTCATATCGAATAGAATTATAAAATTATACTACAATCTGAAACATGGTTGATTGATCCTGCGACAATTCAATCTAATTTTCCCATCATCACCGTCTTTAACGTTCAACATTCCCAGTTTCACCACCACCTTTGAAAACCCAAAAGAGAAACTGTCCTAATTCCCTGTATAATCATTTACCATGCCCTGTGTTTGTGCATTAGTAAACAGAGTTTGATCAGAAGTCAACAACCACCTCCCACTTGCAATGCGATGTAGCAGCTGTTATCAAACAAATAACTCAACCGGTCAAATGATACAGTCGGTCTTTGAAGGATTGGCATCTTCCAACTCCTAATGTGTGTGCACCTATACATGTATGTGCTTAAATAAGAGAGATATTCAAATCATCCGATAACCTGTCAATTTTTATAAATAATTTGGGCAGAACCATGTTCACTCGATATCATGATTTATTTTTAATATCTGATGTACCAAATAGTTGGATGGGATATGTTATACTAGAACGAACCAGACAAAGTGACCAATTCATGAACAGTGAAACCATTTTGAGCAAACATGTTAATTACCTTGTGCTGTCAAGGGTTAGTGGAGGCAGACTAATTGTTCTTCGATTTTTGATCTCCTTCCATCTTTTCTTCCCTTTGGTATATTGTACGTTGCACCTCCAGCCTACAAAGATATACATTTATCAGGGTATGTATGTTAAGCTTCACAACGAAATATCTCATTATTTATTATAATGTTTTGGCATAATTGCACAGAAAAAACCCGTTTAAGCAACTACTTCTCTGACCGCTATAGCTAAGATATCAGTACAGCTTAACGATTCCAAGGACCAGGACACATTTTCTCAATCACTTCCACTGTATTATCAATTATGCCCGAGTAAATGCAAGCTTAAATTAGGAGGAGACTCCTTTGAGCATACCAGATAGTTGGAGTGGACATTTGTTATTCTAGAACAATATAAGTGGTTTTCACTAGAATTAGCAGCACGAGCACTATGTTGAAAATTAAAGAAGAAGAAAATGACCAAAAATTATCTGTAGGTAGTGCTTGCTAACTTCAACAGAAATGCCATTGTATATGCTCATGGGTCATGGCCATCCTATTGGGCTGGGTTGCACAAGGCCAATTAGACGGGCAAGAAGAAAAATGCAGAAGTGACGGCGGACACAGTAGAAATTGCAAGCTCGAAGACAAACAAGTTGAATTACAACCTCTATTAATGTAGAACGTGGGTCATACTGCCCCTTTTTAGGGATCTCACCACCCAGCCAAAGTATCATAATAGGACACTCTATTGTACCAATTTTCTTGAAGTTCATACAAAATTCTCCTTCTATTTGTGATGTCCCACCAAATGGTGGTCCAATTCAAATAAACACAAAACCTTCTCTATCTCGTCCTCTATGAATAAACCAACATCCATCCATAACCTAGGATTTGTTGTTGTTTCCACAATGTAACAGAATTATAATGAGTACTTTATGTTGTGTTGTTTACTATTTTAACAAAGAGTTTGACACAAATAATACTGCGGTCGTACTGGAAAGTGTTACTTAAATTTTGGCAGGTTTTATTTAGGAAACCAAAATTTTACAATCATATAAAAGGGGATGGCAATCGCATCAAAGGGAGGTGATGTTATAGATTACTCATGTTGGACCGTAATTATCTCCATATCTCTTTTTAGGGTTTTTAAGGGTGGAATCGGTTCGGTACCGGAACTTTGTATTCAAAACCATTACCGTACCGACTTTATATGGTAATAGAAAAATCATACCATTACAAACCAAAGAAATCGATTACCAACAGTTCGGTTTATGGTTGATAATGGTTGGTAGAGGTCGGTAATAAGTTTTTGTCGTTCACTAGTATGACATCTTTTTGTTTACAATATTTCATGTTAACATATTAAATATTAAAATTGATTTTTTTTGTTATTATATTATTATTTATCTATCTAACTTTACCTAGTCAAACATGCATGAAAACTTTATGAATGAACAAAAATATCATATAAATTATACCATTTCTAAGGTATATGATAGAAATTACATTCAATCTTGTATCGTAATAATATTTTCCTAGATATTTTGTTAAATCATTACGTATTAGAAGTTCCTTGTTATGTAATAAACATATATGATGAAATATAAGAATATACATATGTATTGTTTAAGACATGTGGTAGTTATGGTAATTACCATTATTAATGCTCAATTACCATTACTGTACAGCATATTTTCATGTGGTTTGGCATATCGTACCAATCAACTTGGTTACCGACTGTTCGGTACCACTTTCGTTGGTAGTGGTTGGTAATGGCTGGTACGTGGTAATATGGTAAAAATGTCCAGCCCTAACTAGCCACCCTGCCAAAATGGTTAAACCGTAATCTTTGGTCTACCTACTATTACTCAATGACATGGATATTTAACTCCAAACCAGTCTGAACTACCCTACTAAAACACATATTAGTTAAGCCCACATCTATACCAAAATAATATAGCTGTGTTGTAACATATATGAGTGAATATGCTCTTGTCATATTTTATAACATGTTATCAGCATGATGTTCTAATCGATCTAATTATAGATCTCAAAATGGTAGGTTATTTTTTTGATCTGATTGATTTGATTTTTCAAATCTCCATTTTTGTTAGATCTCATCTCATTCTAGATCTAAATCTATTGTGTTATCTTCTAGATTTTTTTTTGCCTTATAATTATAGAACTCATATAGATCTACAATTTGAGATCTAATACTTATTTTTTTTAATCATATTTCAGATCTCACTCTATTATAGATCTGACTCTTTTTTTGATGTAATCATACTATTGATCTCAAAATTATACTCAAATTATATATATTTGAGATACCTACTTGATTTAGAAAGGAGATGTTGATTGTAGTGATTTTTTTTGGATTCGACAAATTTTTGTTCTTCTCTATTAAGATAAATTCATTGAATGTAATTTGATTTTGTTACATAATTCATATTTCCGGAAGAAATGTTGCATTGTTTCTTAGAGAAACAAATGTAAATATAATACGTATCTAGAAGATCGTATTAATTTCAGATCTAATATTGATTTATAACCAAAAGTGAATTATGAAAAATAAACAAATAAAGAATCATAAAGTATATTAATTCTTTGGAATCTGAAATAATATGAAACTGAAGTTAATATGTTGAAGAAGAAAAATTGAAGCCCAAAGCTTTCTTAAAAGTTGTGACATAAAAAGATTTTACTTCCAAAAGAAGTTAAAAGAGACATGCACATTATAATATGTGATAATAACATTGGATTCAATAGAAAATCTCTAAACGGATTTCATCTAACTGAATATCCTGAAGATATAGTATGCATATTAATCTCTTGAAGAGATGTTTTAGAAATTTAATTTTTTGTAGCAAATCCAACATCCAAGAAGAGATGCTAGAGATTTTTTTGTTGCATTGCAATTACATAAACAAAAGATATGTTCCCTAAAGGAATATCATACACACCAGAAGTAGTGATTTCTTTTCTCTTTTGAAAGTTATTTCTATTTAATACACCTAATTTTGTTAATGCATTTAAGGTTTGATATGTATTTTTGTATGTTGATATGACATTTCAATAATTTGTATATATTTATCTCTAGAGGAGATAAGTTCATCTCAGAAGCGGTAATAACAAAATATCCTTAGAGGGTATTTGTATATGGTAAAATATCTCTAGAAGATATCTGTATATTTGAAAATAATAAAATATCTCCAGAAGAGATTTCTACAATTAAAAATGATAAAAATTTTGTAGAAAAAGTTCATATGTAAATGACCTGAAGCTCATATAACATGAAGTTCATAAACAATTTTTTTAAAATGAGGAACCTAAAGTTCATATACAAATAAGAAATCTGAAGTTCATATGCAAATGTCCTGAAGTTCATATGACTTGAAGTTCATATATAAATTCTTACAAATGAGGAACCTGAAGTTCGTATGCAAATGAGAAACCTGAAGTTCAAGCCTCGAAGCATGTAATTGCATTTAATTTTTGCTTATAGCAAATGACATGTAATAGAAAAGGATTTGAAAAAGCAATGAAAGGAAAAGTTTCAATAAAAGGAAAAAGGCATATATTCCAATTTTATGCTACACATAATTTCTTGAAGAAATTTATTGTTAGATGAGATCATTACTTATAATAAATATTATTTTCTTGAAGAAAAATAGTAAAATGACTCTCATATGTGAACAAAAGCACTTTCTAGAAAGGCTGCTTCAATTTAAAATATACAATAACAATATATGAATTATGATAAAACTTGAAGTTTTATTATAGTCATTGTAGAACAAATTATATTTCTAGAAGATATATTTTATTGTTTCTTAGGAAAACTTTTACAAAGAAAATATGCATCCTGAAGATCATATTAAGTTAAGATCCAAATATTGATCTTATTTGCACACCGGAAGTGAATGCAAAAGTAATTTTTGTTATAAAATAGAAATCTTAGATCCTGTAGTTTCTATGATGGTAAGAAGTAATTTTGATGTAAAAAGAAAGATCTAAAAGATCTATATATGGATTGTATAATTTGAATCTAAAGCATGTAATTTTTATATTTGTTAATTTTATGTATACTAAAGAATGTAAAATCTCGGTTCTATAATTATGCATTTCTACTCAATTCTTGATCAGATATTATGCATATATACGATATTTTAGAAAATTTGATTATAGAGAAATGTAGTACAACTATAAGTTATTTATTTCAGTTTTGGCGTTGATCAATACTGTAACTAGATCCAAATTATATTCTGTCGATTTAAGTAAAATTTATTTATTTGATTCATATATTTAGACCGTATAATGTTTATTTCCGTTATTTTTATAATAAGTGCATTAAATGTATCGTTATGGCAATATATATTGTATTGCCATATTATGATAAATGTATTAATAAACTAGATATAATATGTATGTTTATATATATATATATATATGCGTAGGAACTTGAAGTTCCTTAAACAATAAACTTGAAATACTTCATAATTTAAAAGCCTGAAGCTTTATTGAAACTATGTGAAATAATAATATTATACTTCTTAAAGAAGTTACATCATATGCGACAATGATAATGCATCCAAAGATTACACAATTTTTAAAATGAGTTGTATCTTGCTTATATATTTATATTTACATATTGTATTGAAGAATAGATTTTAACAACTTAAAGTTGTTTATATATTTTATTTGAACCAGAAGTTCAATACAATTTAACAACTTGAAGTTGTTTATATATTTTATTTGAACTAGAAGTTCAATATTGATTAACAACTTGAAGCTGTTTACATATTTTATTTGAACCAGAAGTTCGATACAGTTCCAAATAAGATGTTTTGGATATTATGATATGATCCTTATGATTCACATTAACATTGCTTGATAAGAAAAAATTAACGATTGGAACATTATAAACAATTTGTTCTAAAATCAATAACTTGAATGAGAGAGAATATGCAAATCAATTACATCTGTAATACATGGACGCACGTACATACACATATATGCGAATATTAATTAACAACCTGAAGTTTTCATGAGCTCATATTATAAATTATGAATATATTATTTTATATTTAAGAAAGTCGATTGACATCAATATCGAATGACCTGAAGTCATGTGCATATTCAAATGATAGAAAATTCCTCTAAGTCATTAGATCATTGAAAGGGAATAAGCAATACAATATGAATGCATCTTATCAACTAATAAGAGCATTATCCTCCTACAATTTATATACATCTAATCTATTTTCTAACTATGATGCTATAATGGATCAAAAATGAATCCAAAGTAGTTTTATTATTTAAAGTGACAATGTTTGTCAACATTGAGGGGAAGGATAAAGGAATCATCGATGTTATATATTTGCTAACATATAGAATTGTACAAAGTATTAAGTAACTTGCATAAATTATCAATTATGTCCCTAACAAACTTTCTTTAATATACATTTGAATCCCAAAGGATCAAAAGGTGTAAATCACAGCTAAAAACATGGTATAAAAGTCAGTGTCCAAAATATCTTTGGAGTAAGTCATAAAGATGCAAAATAAAGGAGGTGAGTGTTCCTGAAGAAACATTTAAAGGTGCTTTGAAAGAAACCCATGAAATGATTGTCAAAATAACCCCAGAAGTGGTTTAGCTACCTAAAGCATGATAAGTTTTGAGGTC
The DNA here is from genome assembly GCA_030737875.1 of Allium sativum. Taxonomy (NCBI): domain Eukaryota; kingdom Viridiplantae; phylum Streptophyta; class Magnoliopsida; order Asparagales; family Amaryllidaceae; genus Allium; species Allium sativum. Next base: position 373,883,908 of record CM060909.1, on the reverse strand, counting down.
TCAATAAATTATGTATAGAACTAACAAGAAATAATCAATGATGATAAATTAGTAAATAATAAGCGCTTATATTTATAAATGGATTAAAAATCCCATATTAGAGAGAAACATGATTGACCATCATGAAATTCTCCTAAATAAGATATATGGACCGGTAATCCATAAGATATTAACCTATAGTTCATAAGATAAAAATAGAATATATATATATAATGACAAAAACACATGGAAGTTACTGAAGCACCATAGAGTGTCAACAACATGTTAAGTGCCGTGAGCATTGTATTTTCAGAGATAATTGAATTGATTAAAGTGGTGAAAGTGTTTAAAACGCTTACAATACCCTGAAGGTATAAACGATGAAAGTATACAAATTTCGGAAGAATTCAAATTACATTATTAGTGATAAATAATGCAAAGAGCAAGAAATGTAGATTACAACATTCTTTTAAGTATTGTTATGATGAAAATCTTGATATAATTCATGATGAGTAGATCACTTCCTGCTTTCAAGAATTGTTGTAATGAAACTCTTAATATCCATTGAAGTGATAGTTGCGATATGCAAAACTTATTATAATATATAAGTTCCTGAAGAACATAAATAACATTTGTTATTATAAAGAATACCAAGAACATTGATGATAGATTACAACATTCTACTAAGTATTGTTGTAATGAAAATCTTGATATACTTCAAGGTGAGTAGATTACTTGATGAGTAAATTACTTCCTACTTAGTAATGAAAGTTGTCTTATTCATCAAATATGTATTGCAATATGTAAGTCTGATTGAAACAGAAAATTATAAGCACCTGAAGTGTATTCATAAATGAATAGTAGTAAAACACAAATCAAAAAAGGAAGGCGTTTTAAGAAAACATGCCTGAAGCATGGAAATGCACATGAATTTTTAAAAGAAAAACTTCATTAAGAAGTATTTGTAAGCAGTTTGAGTTATTGAAAGAAGAATATGAATTCAGAGGAAATTATTAAATCAGGGGGAGCATCCATAAGTATGATATAATGCACTCTTTTTCCTTAACTAAGTTTTTCCCCACTGGGTTTTCTTAGTAAGGTTTTAATGAGGCATGGGTCATGATCCAGAAGTATCAACCCAAAAGTAACATACAAAAATAAGTTACAATGTACTTTTTTTTCCTTATTTATGATTTTTCCCACTGGGTTTTTCTTATTAAGGTTTTAACGAGGCATTACATTGATCCAGAAGTATCATACTACTTTTGACGTATTAAATATGACATTGTATATTGTACTCTTTTTCCTTACATTGATCCAGAAGTATCATACTACTTTTGACGTAGTAAATATGACATTGTATATTGTACTCTTTTTCCTTCACTAAGATTTTTCACATCTGGTTTTTATTAGTAAGGTTTTGATGAGGCAACATTTTGATCTAGAAGTATCAAACATCTTTTGATGCATTAAACTATTATTTATGAAGAAGACAAGGCAATTTGCATGGCTCAGATTCAAGTGAATTATATCAAGGGTGATAGGATGGAGAAAATTTCTTCTAAATTTCTCTTCACACATGAATGAAAGGATAACAAGAATGAGGAGAAACAAATTCAGTTCAAGAAAAGCTGGTAGATCTGTACTCAAAGGCAATTTCTGAGACGACCCGATTTCCCGTTCTCACGGAAACAGGGTTATCTTTGGAATATAACACAGAAACAGATAATAGCAGAACAAAATTAAATAAATACACCAGAAATGAACAATAAAATATACTGGATAAAAGTAATCATCAGAGTTACACAGTATACAGGATCTTACTTAGAACAAATACAGTTCAGCTATACACAAATGTCTACAGCGGAAATAAACAAAATATGTACAATAGGAGCTGAACAGCATAAAAAGAAATAAATGATAGAATCCATCTTCAGCTCCAGCTATCCAGAAAGAACCAGCTAAACCTGAATACAAGGCTGCCCGTGTAGAAAAAGGGGCACCCGAGTTTGAGAGTGAAACAAACTACGAGTCAGTCATGGGACTGGTATGAGAAATCCACTCAACACATATATAATTGGCTAATCACAGGACCACGCCACTTTCGTGGAACGGGTTTACTCCATTGGATTGCCAGTGCTTTAAAACAAATCTTTCTTTTAAACATCGCTATGCTTTTTATAAAAATGAAGCCATTATAAGACTCAGTTCCCATCACACAATGCAACGCAAACCGGAGGATAGAGTTTTACCTTATAATGGCCAAAATATGATTGATACGAATAAAACAAAGGCATTTGATATTATTGCTAGTGTTTATATGTTTTGAAAACAATTTCAAATCATAACTATCAATCATAGACGGCATGGGTACCATATATCATGTCGCCATATATATATATACAATCAAAACCGCACGATGTCGTATTTGGAGATTGGATTTCCGTCATGAACCAAGGCAAAAGATAGTCCTTACCGAATTCGAGACTGTCTAGCCCGAGTCTCAGGTACAGCCGCAACCATACCCTGGATCGTCAGGGCCGGTCCACACGAAGTGGATTATAATGCCTGAACAATGCGTTTCTCCACCCTTTGGGGTGTAAATGAGCCAACGAATGACTCCATCGGACCCGGATCGTCCGATCAAACCGAGGCGCCTCGCAACAGCAACAACCACATAGGTGAAAAGTATATATAAATGTCAGGGCTGGTAGGTCACTGACACCACCCTAGCTAGAAAGAAAACGCACGTCCCCCCTGAGGTCCTTCTCCCGTTTCTGGTTCATACCGAGGTGTGAGGCTCGCGATTTCACGTTATACACAAAGCTACGCCACACTGGCGGTGCTTTGGTCATCACCACAAGACTTTGCTTTTCAACAGAAGTCCTGATCACTGCATCTTAGCATGCCACACAGAATAAATCCTATGTCAGACACACAGTCCATTTACAAGTCCGTTCTGGGTCAGAACGAAACCGGAGGCACTAAATACCTCGCAAACCCATCGATCACCACGAACGTCTGGACGATCACCACTCATTATCCATATTTCGGGATGCCTCCCAATCAGGACCTCGGTTACCATCCAAACGAGGTGAAGATCTCCGGTCTTCGACCATCGTCTTCATCTTCGACTTTCAATCGTCGGTCGATTATTTGAAATGAGAATTAACTCGGCCTTTTCAAATAATTCACGTATATTTAGAATTTCATATCAATTTATTTCAATGGTTAAATTATTCGACAACACCAATTGTGTTCTTTAATGTAATTTTCACACCAAACACATTCAACCATCAAAAGCCACATAAATCAAGCAAATTCAGTTTATTTCCATTCCATATCGCTTATGATATTTTATAATGATTTATCGCTATTTTTATTTATTTTAAAATAGCCTATTTATTCAAAACGACGCTTCGGGCCATAAAGCGGCCGTGGCGCTGTTTTTCTTCAGATTTGATTTACACATATCTGAAAATCTAACCGTTGGATCTTCACAAAATTTACATCATTAGAAAGGTCTTTTCAAAACGAATCCAACGGTTCCAGTTTCGGGAAAATCCGACGGTCGGATCTCCCGGTACAATCGTTTGAATTTTCGATTTCAAATTACGAACTGCAGCGTCGTTATTCGATTAAATATATAATTATATTTATATATATATAAATATAATCGCTTCTGGCGCTGTTTTTCTTCAGATTTGAATTAAACATTCCAGACAATCCAACCGTTGGATTTTTACAAGGTTGGTGCCGTTGGGAAGATATTTCCAAGGCGGACCCGACGGTTGAGGTTTCGGGAAAATCCAATGGTCGGATTTCCCGCACTAGTCGTTTGAAATCACGGTTTCGAAATACGAACTGCACGGCTTCGTTTCGTTTTAATTTTATTTATATTTATATATTTATATAAATATAGTTCCTTCAATGATTTCCATATCGTTTTCACTTCAAATATTTTTCTAACACCTTAAAATTTTGGAAAATTTCGCCATAACCTCCCCTGCACCGGGAGCATCGGGAAATCGCAAATAGCGTTCCCGGTCCTTCTAATCTCAAAAAGAAAAAGAAAAAGCCAAGCGGCTAGCCAACAGGCTCATAAAATCATCACCCAAACAAAGCAGTAAATGTGTACCTATTTGTCGGGCACAAAATTTTATTCCTCTTCTCTAGCCCCTTTGCTATAACCTGTTCAATGAATATGTATGTACACATATACACAGTTCATATCATTTATCATTTTCTATTCGACTTCATATTTGATTTCAACTTGGTTTAAAAACACCATTCATTCTAATGTTACATAAACAGGTGCAAATCATTTCATTAGCTAATTAATGAATATTTCAACTCATATATGTTTATTTTGAACAAGTGGCTATTTTTAACACTTCACATTTCAACGATTTATGCATACAATAAAAATGTGATTTTTATTGTAAAACAATTCATTTCAAAACACTATTTTTCTATATAGTTCAAGTTGGTGATAAAAATGGGCTTTTTATCATAAAACAATTTCTTTTAAAACGAGGTTATTTTACACAGTTCATATAGTCGATAAAAGGTGATTTTTATTATCAAACAATTTATTTCAAAATATGAATACCATTCAACATATGAATTTCTAACCAACGAATGAATATCAATTCAACACATGAATGTTTTCTATAGTTTCTATATATAGATAAAAATGTGATTTTTATTATCAAACAATTTATTTCAAAATATGAATACCATTCAACACATGAATTTCTAAACAACGAATGAATATCAATTCAACACATGAATGTTTTCTATAGTTTCTATATATAGATAAAAATGTGATTTTTATTATCGAACAATTTATTTCAAAATATGAATACCATTCAACACATGAATTTCTAAACAACGAATGAATATCAATTCAACACATGAATGTTTTCTATAGTTTCTATATATAGATAAAAATGTGATTTTTATTATCGAACAATTTATTTCAAAATATGAATACCATTCAACACATGAATTTCTAAACAACGAATGAATATCAATTCAACACATGAATGTTTTCTATAGTTTCAATATATAGATAAAAATGTGATTTTTATTATCGAACAATTTATTTCAAAATATGAATACCATTCAACACATGAATTTCTAAACAACGAATGAATATCAATTCAACACATGAATGTTTTCTATAGTTTCTATATATAGATAAAAATGTGATTTTTACTATCGAACAATTTATTTCAAAATATGAATACCATTCAACACATGAATTTCTAAACAACGAATGAATATCAATTCAACACATGAATGTTTTCTATAGTTTCTATATATAGATAAAAATGTGATTTTTATTATCGAACAATTTATTTCAAAATATGAATACCATTCAACACATGAATTTCTAAACAACGAATGAATATCAATTCAACACATGAATGTTTTCTATAGTTTCTATATATAGATAAAAATGTGATTTTTATTATCGAACAATTTATTTCAAAATATGAATACCATTCAACACATGAATTTCTAAACAACGAATGAATATCAATTCAACACATGAATGTTTTCTATAGTTTCTATATATAGATAAAAATGTGATTTTTATTATCAAACAATTTATTTCAAAATATGAATACCATTCAACACATGAATTTCTAATCAACGAATGAATATCAATTCAACACATGAATGTTTTCTATACAATGAATAAATATAGTTTAAGCATATGAAAATAATTCAAACACACGAATATTATTCAAAATTTCGGCAGCATAACGGCAGGGTAGTTAAACCGGGACCGTCCCTAGTACGGCTCCTCGCTCTACCTTAAAACCTCGCGGTTTTTGACAATGGGGATCATGCATCTAGTTCGCACGCAGGCGGCATGTATATATTTATTTCATTTCCACAAACTAATCCTATGTGGTTTCAACCAAATATTTCACAACCACAAACGGGTATTTTCAACCACAATCAACCAATATCAATCACAAACAATCCCAAACAACCATTCGCTATCAATCAATTTTCACAACAATTTCAACCAATAAATATCGTCCATGGTTTGTGGACGAGGGGCGTATATATATATATATAGATATTTATATATAGCAATTCACTTTCATTTTCAACACATATATATAATATTTTTAAATCAGAAATCTCACCAATAGCTATCCAGTACCACGACTCTTCCTTTATAGAAATCTTCGCCTTTTGTCGCTTTCGCCCGTATTCTCTACATATGTAAAAATCGAATTTTTACTATGTTATTCAATATATAAAAATATGATTTTCACTTCGACTTTCAATATATAAAAATCTGATTTTTACTTCGACTTTCAATATATAAAAATCTGATTTTTCTTTTTAAAGTTCAAATCTTTTTCCATTCTAAAGCTCAAACCTTTCTCTTTGAAGTTAAAACCTTTTTCTTTTACTTTTTAAAGTTTAAATCTTTTACTTTTTCAAGTTTAAATCTTTTCTATTTTAAAGTCTAAATCTTTTTCCTTTTAAAATCTAAAAATAAAATCAGTTTTTAAATGTTTTTTTCAAAATCAGTTTTTACTTCTTTTTCCAAAATCAGTTTTTACTTCTAAAAAAAAAAGGTATTCTTTCTTTTTAAAGTTTAAAATCAATTCAGTTTTAAAACCCTTTTTTAAAAATCTGTTTTTACTTTTAAACAAATTAGTTTTCACCTTTAAACAAATCAGTATTTAAATGTTTTTTTAAAATTCAGTTTAAAATTCTTTTTAAAATTCAGTTTAAAATTCTTTTTAAAATTCAGTTTTAACCTTTTTAAAAATCTGTTTTTACTTTTAAACAAATTAGTTTTCACCTTTAAACAAATCAGTATTTAAATGCTTTTTTTTTTTGAAAAATCATTAAAAATAAAATAACAAACAAAATACTTACAGAGGGGGGGGGTTTCCGCAGTTCGTCGGAGGTGGCTTCGAGGCGGCGGCGCTCGGGGTTTCGAACGGTGGTGGCAGGCGGTTGGGCTTGCGTCGCTGCGAATCGTACTGGGGTTCGACGTACGAGGGGAGGGGGTCTTCGGGGGTTGCGCGATGGGAGGAGGAGGCTGGACGGAGAGGGTTGGGGTCGTTGATCTTCGTCGGCGGCGTTCGCTCGAGGGGGGGGCTGGCGATAGCGCTAGGGTTTTTTTTTTTTTTTTTCTCGTTTTGAAACTGAAATAAACGGGGGGGGCCAGAGGAGATGATCTTCCTTTCTTTCTTTTTTTTATTATTATATTTTTTTTATTTTAATTCCTAAATGTTGACTTTTACATACGACCTCGAAACGAGGCCACCGCCTGTCGTCCATAGCGTTTCACCCCCATTCCGAACACAATGGGATATGTATCGTAAGCTGATTTGATCGTTACAATCAGTTTCCGTTGAATTTACATTTTAAATCACTATATTGAATTTAAACGTACATTTCAAATTACCGGGGTCACATACTAACTAGAAAAATTCCAGAAAAATATTTTCTAGCTTCGTATTGACGATACGGTCCTAACAAAACTAGTTTCGTTGAATTCTGAGACCGTTTGAAAAATGGCCAATTTCCAGTCGATTAAAATCAACTGAAACTGGTCAAACGCGTTTTCTTTTGCCACGCTCACATATTGATTCGAAAAATTATGAAATTTGAAACCTAGCAATAACTTGACACTGCGGATCTAACAAAAGTGGTTTCATCGAAATCCGAGGTCATCTGCAAAATGTCCATTTTTAAGGGCCTGAATTCCATAGCGACTATTCAGAATTTTCAACTGGACATATCTTTTGATTCCCGCTATCAAATTTCGATTGGTCGGATTCGTTGGAAAGATATTATCAATTAGATCCTAATGTTTTTGGTTTCACTAAAATCCGGATTGTTCTGCACCCGGTATATTCAATTGAAGTTTGAAATCGAATTATCGAACTACCGCGCTATTTTCAATTCTATATATAATTATAATTAATTATATTCGTTTTCAAATGTCGATTCAAACTCAGTTTTCATCGCCATTATTTAAAATATTTATTTTAAATATTTAAAATCCATTATTTTAGCCAATTCAAAAATTTTAAATTGGTTCAGATTTTCTGGGTCGTTACAATCTCCCCCACTTAAAACTTTTCGTCCCCGAAAAGGAATAAAGTCGAAAGTGGTTTGATAAATGTACAATCACACAACACAACAACCAATCCAATTGTTTTTAACTTTTCAAAATATACTTTTATATATTCAAAAATTATATTTCTAAAACCAGACTATAAATAAATATAATCACAAATACGTTATTTAAAAACATATTACTCTCGACTCGTTCTGAGGCACTTCTGACCCCATCTCTAACGAGTTGTTCTGATTCTGCTACTCATACTAGGATATTACTGATCCTATCTGTATAGAGTTACCCATCCTAGAACACTACTGGTTCTATTTCTGACGAGTTCGTTCAAATGTTATATTCCAGAACTAAGCTTAACCAAAGCTCTGATACCACGATGAGACGACCCGATTTCCCGTTCTCACGGAAACAGGGTTATCTTTGGAATATAACACAGAAACAGATAATAGCAGAACAAAATTAAATAAATACACCAGAAATGAACAATAAAATATACTGGATAAAAGTAATCATCAGAGTTACACAGTATACAGGATCTTACTTAGAACAAATACAGTTCAGCTATACACAAATGTCTACAGCGGAAATAAACAAAATATGTACAATAGGAGCTGAACAGCATAAAAAGAAATAAATGATAGAATCCATCTTCAGCTCCAGCTATCCAGAAAGAACCAGCTAAACCTGAATACAAGGCTGCCCGTGTAGAAAAAGGGGCACCCGAGTTTGAGAGTGAAACAAACTACGAGTCAGTCATGGGACTGGTATGAGAAATACACTCAACACATATATAATTGGCTAATCACAGGACCACGCCACTTTCGTGGAACGGGTTTACTCCATTGGATTGCCAGTGCTTTAAAACAAATCTTTCTTTTAAACATCGCTATGCTTTTTATAAAAATGAAGCCATTATAAGACTCAGTTCCCATCACACAATGCAACGCAAACCGGAGGATAGAGTTTTACCTTATAATGGCCAAAATATGATTGATACGAATAAAACAAAGGCATTTGATATTATTGCTAGTGTTTATATGTTTTGAAAACAATTTCAAATCATAACTATCAATCATAGACGGCATGGGTACCATATATCATGTCGCCATATATATATACAATCAAAACCGCACGATGTCGTATTTGGAGATTGGATTTCCGTCATGAACCAAGGCAAAAGATAGTCGTTACCGAATTCGAGACTGTCTAGCCCGAGTCTCAGGTACAGCCGCAACCATACCCTGGATCGTCAGGGCCGGTCCACACGAAGTGGATTATAATGCCTGAACAATGCGTTTCTCCACCCTTTGGGGTGTAAATGAGCCAATGAATGACTCCATCGGACCCGGATCGTCCGATCAAACCGAGGCGCCTCGCAACAGCAACAACCACATAGGTGAAAAGTATATATAAATGTCAGGGCTGGTAGGTCACTGACACCACCCTAGCTAGAAAGAAAACGCACGTCCCCCCTGAGGTCCTTCTCCCGTTTCTGGTTCATACCGGGGTGTGAGGCTCGCGATTTCACGTTATACACAAAGCTACGCCACACTGGCGGTGCTTTGGTCATCACCACAAGACTTTGCTTTTCAACAGAAGTCCTGATCACTGCATCTTAGCATGCCACACAGAATAAATCCTATGTCAGACACACAGTCCATTTACAAGTCCGTTCTGGGTCAGAACGAAACCGGAGGCACTAAATACCTCGCAAACCCATCGATCACCACGAACGTCTGGACGATCACCACTCATTATCCATATTTCGGGATGCCTCCCAATCAGGACCTCGGTTACCATCCAAACGAGGTGAAGATCTCCGGTCTTCGACCATCGTCTTCATCTTTGACTTTCAATCATCGGTCGATTATTTGAAATGAGAATTAACTCGGCCTTTTCAAATAATTCACGTATATTTAGAATTTCATATCAATTTATTTCAATGGTTAAATTATTCGACAACACCAATTGTGTTCTTTAATGTAATTTTCACACCAAACACATTCAACCATCAAAAGCCACATAAATCAAGCAAATTCAGTTTATTTCCATTCCATATCGCTTATGATATTTTATAATGATTTATCGCTATTTTTATTTATTTTAAAATAGCCTATTTATTCAAAACGACGCTTCGGGCCATAAAGCGGCCGTGGCGCTGTTTTTCTTCAGATTTGATTTACACATATCTGAAAATCTAACCGTTGGATCTTCACAAAATTTACATCATTAGAAAGGTCTTTTCAAAACGAATCCAACGGTTCCAGTTTCGGGAAAATCCGACGGTCGGATCTCCCGGTACAATCGTTTGAATTTTCGATTTCAAATTACGAACTGCAGCGTCGTTATTCGATTAAATATATAATTATATTTATATATATATATAAATATAATCGCTTCTGGCGCTGTTTTTCTTCAGATTTGAATTAAACATTCCAGACAATCCAACCGTTGGATTTTTACAAGGTTGGTATCGTTGGGAAGATATTTCCAAGGCGGACCCGACGGTTGAGGTTTCGGGAAAATCCAATGGTCGGATTTCCCGCACTAGTCGTTTGAAATCACGGTTTCGAAATACGAACTGCACGGCTTCGTTTCGTTTTAATTTTATTTATATTTATATATTTATATAAATATAGTTCCTTCAATGATTTCCATATCGTTTTCACTTCAAATATTTTTCTAACACCTTAAAATTTTGGAAAATTTCGCCATAACCTCCCCTGCACCGGGAGCATCGGGAAATCGCAAATAGCGTTCCCGGTCCTTCTAATCTCAAAAAGAAAAAGAAAAAGCCAAGCGGCTAGCCAACAGGCTCATAAAATCATCACCCAAACAAAGCAGTAAATGTGTACCTATTTGTCGGGCACAAAATTTTATTCCTCTTCTCTAGCCCCTTTGCTATAACCTGTTCAATGAATATGTATGTACACATATACACAGTTCATATCATTTATCATTTTCTATTCGACTTCATATTTGATTTCAACTTGGTTTAAAAACACCATTCATTCTAATGTTACATAAACAGGTGCAAATCATTTCATTAGCTAATTAATGAATATTTCAACTCATATATGTTTATTTTGAACAAGTGGCTATTTTTAACACTTCACATTTCAACGATTTATGCATACAATAAAAATGTTATTTTTATTGTAAAACAATTCATTTCAAAACACTATTTTTCTATATAGTTCAAGTTGGTGATAAAAATGGGCTTTTTATCATAAAACAATTTCTTTTAAAACGAGGTTATTTTACACAGTTCATATAGTCGATAAAAGGTGATTTTTATTATCAAACAATTTATTTCAAAATATGAATACCATTCAACACATGAATTTCTAACCAACGAATGAATATCAATTCAACACATGAATGTTTTCTATAGTTTCTATATATAGATAAAAATGTGATTTTTATTATCAAACAATTTATTTCAAAATATGAATACCATTCAACACATGAATTTCTAAACAACGAATGAATATCAATTCAACACATGAATGTTTTCTATAGTTTCTATATATAGATAAAAATGTGATTTTTATTATCGAACAATTTATTTCAAAATATGAATACCATTCAACACATGAATTTCTAAACAACGAATGAATATCAATTCAACACATGAATGTTTTCTATAGTTTCTATATATAGATAAAAATGTGATTTTTATTATCGAACAATTTATTTCAAAATATGAATACCATTCAACACATGAATTTCTAAACAACGAATGAATATCAATTCAACACATGAATGTTTTCTATAGTTTCTATATATAGATAAAAATGTGATTTTTATTATCGAACAATTTATTTCAAAATATGAATACCATTCAACACATGAATTTCTAAACAACGAATGAATATCAATTCAACACATGAATGTTTTCTATAGTTTCTATATATAGATAAAAATGTGATTTTTATTATCGAACAATTTATTTCAAAATATGAATACCATTCAACACATGAATTTCTAAACAACGAATGAATATCAATTCAACACATGAATGTTTTCTATAGTTTCTATATATAGATAAAAATGTGATTTTTATTATCGAACAATTTATTTCAAAATATGAATACCATTCAACACATGAATTTCTAAACAACGAATGAATATCAATTCAACACATGAATGTTTTCTATAGTTTCTATATATAGATAAAAATGTGATTTTTATTATCGAACAATTTATTTCAAAATATGAATACCATTCAACACATGAATTTCTAAACAACGAATGAATATCAATTCAACACATGAATGTTTTCTATAGTTTCTATATATAGATAAAAATGTGATTTTTATTATCAAACAATTTATTTCAAAATATGAATACCATTCAACACATGAATTTCTAATCAACGAATGAATATCAATTCAACACATGAATGTTTTCTATACAATGAATAAATATAGTTTAAGCATATGAAAATAATTCAAACACACGAATATTATTCAAAATTTCGGCAGCATAACGGCAGGGTAGTTAAACCGGGACCGTCCCTAGTACGGCTCCTCGCTCTACCTTAAAACCTCGCGGTTTTTGACAATGGGGATCATGCATCTAGTTCGCACGCAGGCGGCATGTATATATTTATTTCATTTCCACAAACTAATCCTATGTGGTTTCAACCAAATATTTCACAACCACAAACGGGTATTTTCAACCACAATCAACCAATATCAATCACAAACAATCCCAAACAACCATTTGCTATCAATCAATTTTCACAACAATTTCAACCAATAAATATCGTCCATGGTTTGTGGACGAGGGGCGTATATATATATATATATATATATTTATATATAGCAATTCACTTTCATTTTCAACACATATATATAATATTTTTAAATCAGAAATCTCACCAATAGCTATCCAGTACCACGACTCTTCCTTTATAGAAATCTTCGCCTTTTGTCGCTTTCACCCGTATTCTCTACATATGTAAAAATCGAATTTTTACTATGTTATTCAATATATAAAAATATGATTTTCACTTCGACTTTCAATATATAAAAATCTGATTTTTACTTCGACTTTCAATATATAAAAATCTGATTTTTCTTTTTAAAGTTCAAATCTTTTTCCATTCTAAAGCTCAAACCTTTCTCTTTGAAGTTAAAACCTTTTTCTTTTACTTTTTAAAGTTTAAATCTTTTACTTTTTCAAGTTTAAATCTTTTCTATTTTAAAGTCTAAATCTTTTTCCTTTTAAAATCTAAAAATAAAATCAGTTTTTAAATGTTTTTTTCAAAATCAGTTTTTACTTCTTTTTCCAAAATCAGTTTTTACTTCTAAAAAAAAGGTATTCTTTCTTTTTAAAGTTTAAAATCAATTCAGTTTTAAAACCCTTTTTTAAAAATCTGTTTTTACTTTTAAACAAATTAGTTTTCACCTTTAAACAAATCAGTATTTAAATGCTTTTTTTAAAATTCAGTTTAAAATTCTTTTTAAAATTCAGTTTAAAATTCTTTTTAAAATTCAGTTTTAACCTTTTTAAAAATCTGTTTTTACTTTTAAACAAATTAGTTTTCACCTTTAAACAAATCAGTATTTAAATGCTTTTTTTTTTGAAAAATCATTAAAAATAAAATAACAAACAAAATACTTACAGAGGGGGGGGGGTTTCCGCAGTTCGTCGGAGGTGGCTTCGAGGCGGCGGCGCTCGGGGTTTCGAACGGTGGTGGCAGGCGGTTGGGCTTGGGTCGCTGCGAATCGTACTGGGGTTCGACGTACGAGGGGAGGGGGTCTTCGGGGGTTGCGCGATGGGAGGAGGAGGCTGGACGGAGAGGGTTGGGGTCGTTGATCTTCGTCGGCGGCGTTCGCTCGAGGGGGGGGGCTGGCGATAGCGCTAGGGTTTTTTTTTTCTTTTTTTTTTCTCGTTTTGAAACTGAAATAAACGGGGGGGGCCAGAGGAGATGATCTTCCTTTCTTTCTTTTTTTTATTATTATATTTTTTTTATTTTAATTCCTAAATGTTGACTTTTACATACGACCTCGAAACGAGGCCCACCGCCTGTCGCCCATAGCGTTTCACCCCCATTCCGAACACAATGGGATATGTATCGTAAGCTGATTTGATCGTTACAATCAGTTTCCGTTGAATTTACATTTTAAATCACTATATTGAATTTAAACGTACATTTCAAATTACCGGGGTCACATACTAACTAGAAAAATTCCAGAAAAATATTTTCTAGCTTCGTATTGACGATACGGTCCTAACAAAACTAGTTTCGTTGAATTCTGAGACCGTTTGAAAAATGGCCAATTTCCAGTCGATTAAAATCAACTGAAACTGGTCAAACGCGTTTTCTTTTGCCACGCTCACATATTGATTCGAAAAATTATGAAATTTGAAACCTAGCAATAACTTGACACTGCGGATCTAACAAAAGTGGTTTCATCGAAATCCGAGGTCATCTGCAAAATGTCCATTTTTAAGGGCCTGAATTCCATAGCGACTATTCAGAATTTTCAACTGGACATATCTTTTGATTCCCGCTATCAAATTTCGATTGGTCGGATTCGTTGGAAAGATATTATCAATTAGATCCTAATGTTTTTGGTTTCACTAAAATCCGGATTGTTCTGCACCTGGTATATTCAATTGAAGTTTGAAATCGAATTATCGAACTACCGCGCTATTTTCAATTCTATATATAATTATAATTAATTATATTCGTTTTCAAATGTCGATTCAAACTCAGTTTTCATCGCCATTATTTAAAATATTTATTTTAAATATTTAAAATCCATTATTTTAGCCAATTCAAAAATTTTAAATTGGTTCAGATTTTCTGGGTCGTTACAATTTCAAAATCAACATTCTAGAAGATGATGTACAAAATTGGCATGCGTCGACTACATCAATAGACTAATTGAACAATGAGTTATAAATAAGGGGGAGCATATAAAATTATGTTATAATGTACTCTTTTCCTTCACTAATATTTTTCCCACTGGGTTTTTGTTAGTAAGGTTTTTAATGAGGCATTATCTTAATCCTGAAGTATCAACCCTTACTGTAACATTGTAAAACATGATGAAATGAATTTGCACTCTTTTCCTTATTTATGATTTTTCCCACAGGGTTTTTCATAAAAAGGTTTTTAATGAGGCATTGTTTTGATCCTGAAGCATCAAACTCTTTTAAGGAATATCATTTTAATATGATATTCATAATGTCAGACGTGTACTCTTTTTCTCGTTCAAGGTTTTTCCCATTGGGTTTTCCTGATAGAGTTTTGAAGGCAACAGACAATAGTTGTATCGACTGAACGAATATATGCAAGCAAAATAATTATAAGGGGGAGCAATCATCATATATGTTTTAAAAGGGAGAACTTCAAGTTAGCAGAGCATTCAAGATTTTGAAGACGCGTATTCATGGGGGAGTGTTGTAACATATATGAGTGAATATGCTCTTGTCATATTTTATAACAAGCTGTTGTAATATTTATGTGTGAATATGCTCTTGTATTTTAGTTTAGTCCCACATCTTGGGATATGTTATTCTCAAACCCCAAGTGTGTTTTATATATGAGTTTTTGTAATGGAATGTATATATCAGTCTACAATGAATAAAATGTTGTTCCTCTCATTCTCTAATGGCTTCTCCTCTTTTATTTTGTATCACGTTAGCAGCATGATGCTATAGATACAAATCAGATCAAATTTTCCTCTTTATTAGGAATTCAGGTATGCTTCCTTTGATATTGTTGAGAATTTCCTATTTCGTTTTAGATTAAATCCACAAATTTTTTTACTTACATATTTATGGTTTTGAGTTTGCTCATAAAATTTGGTTGATCAGAAATATAAGAGAGAGAGTAGAAACCATCTTAAATATGCAGAAAAATATCATGTTGAGTTGAATTTGATATTTATTTACTTTAATTTAAGATGTAGTGGGTCCGCAATTATAGGCTTGCAGATCCTATATTTACTGAGATTTTGATTTATACCCATTTAAACAACTGTGTAACCGCAATATTATCGATTTTTATTTATGCCAACTACAAGGCATTTTTTAATCATATACAAAACATATCATGAGAAGAACATAAATACCAAGGAAGCAACAAGGATACATTCTGATATTACATGTTAAGTTTAAATCTAAACTTCTGGCTTTGTAATTTAAGTGTATGATTGGTAAAGTAATATAGATCAGTTTTTTTGTAGACATTGTTTGGAAAACAATACATGACATTCCTCACTACAAAAACGAGTTAATATTCAAAATAAAATAATAAGAAGTAACTTCATTTATAACTTTTGCAAAAACCATGAATCTACATGTATAACATATTAACTTATAGAAATATTACGAAAATAAGTCTAAAATCGTAAAGTCGTCACAACTTCTAAGCATCCATAAGTAGGAAAAAGGCTATAAAATTTGCATTATATTCTAAAGTTTGTCTAAGATCTAAGGTTCACAGCAAAGCAAATAATTGTGCGCATACAACATGTTGATGCATATGGTTTTGACAATGTTTGCACATCAAACCCATCTTCCAGTATACTGTTCACAAGATTGGACAGGAGCGGAAAAACAAGCATTAAGGTTGATGTAACTTAGTAGAGGTTATCTGAATTTGCTACCAGTAATTACCTTCAGTAACATTCAGAACACTTCCAGTGCCTTAAATTACAGTTCCACATTTAAGTTGTGTAATAAAAAAATAAAAAATAAACATGTTCAATTTACATGAAGTTCAAGGAATAGAATTAATTGAAGACTGGAATGATGCAACACTTGAACAAGCAATAACGCAATTAGTATCATATTGGAAAATCAGCATGTAGTAAACTCATGGTTCATCAGTTTTTGGCATTGATGGTTGTCAGTATTTATATATTATCTTCAATTTTACTTTTGGGTTTGCTATTAATTTACCACTACATATTTTTGGGGATTTTGTGGTTTGAGACTACTGGATGATGATGAATGTCTTACTTCAGACTTTAAGGATCTATATAGTAGATTATTTCAGACAATAGTTCAACCCACCATGTATAAACGAGTTATCGAACTATCGACTTTTAGGATTCAATAAAGCCTTGAAACAGCGTTATCAGATTCAAATTTTATACGATTTTGATCCGACCAAGAACACTCTAAAATTTGATTACTGACGATACAATATAGAAGATAGAAATGAAGAGCAAGAAGAAGATAGCAATTCTGCAACATTTTCAGAATTGAAAGACTTTAGAAGTGTTTCGAACATAACTATTTTGCAACAGTTTAATGGTGTTGCAGAATACTTGAGGAAAAAGAAGAATTTTAGATTAATTTCTCATAGTTTTGACCGTGTCTACTTATATATGTAAAGGGAGGCGACCATTCATCCAAGCGTCGCGACTGTTATTTGCAACAGTCGTTTCTGTTCGAATTCGAACAAATGCATCATTTCAGTCTTGCAACGTTTCAAAGCGTTACAAATCTGCGTGCGTAATTCAAAATTACAATGGTCCGTAGCGCAGCAAGCCCATCGTCATTCTGAGGCCCAACTGATCACGAGACCCCAAGAGCAGTCCAAGGCCCAAGGCCCATCTTTTGACCTTTTAAATATTAGTATCCATGTCGTGTTCATGATATTGCCTTATCTCTCCGTTCTCTTCTTTCTTTTGATACGATACTTCAAGCTTTTACATATATATATATATATATGTGAGTCTTTGTCTATCTCATGATGTGGGACAAAGAGAATTTCCCATTCCTTTTTTCTTATCTTTTCAAAAAACAAACTAGTGTGACTTCCTACATACCCAAGTGGGATCAAGCCTATGTAGTTCTAAGACCAAGTTTTGCATCATCGTGGAAACAACACATAAATAAAAGGTATCTTTTGGATTTGAACATTTACTTAGTGTAAACCATGCAAAGTTTTATCGACATTCTATGGTAAACGAATCTTTAACCAAGTATCCCTTAATGATAAAACTGGAATAATCACACATGTTGATTTCCTTAGTTGGAGTGTTCTATATTGCTCAGCATGTTAACGGCTATGTGCTTTAATCCTGGTTTAATAGTCTACTTTAGAAAGCGGTCTTACTTTCCTAGAAAACGGCCTGATTTCCTTCCTCATATAGGTAAGTCTCTTAAGGGTTTATGCGATACACCTTTTAAGGTTTCTAGACTTATTAAGGATATTTATCCATCATTTGTTCTTGCAGAATCCAACACTAAATATTATGGGATTATCGATTTAGTGTTCCATAATTATACTCTTAACTTGTTAGTCCCCATTGAACTTTGTCTATCCTTTCTAGGACACAAGTTGTGTTTCTGTTAAGGATGATCAATCTTCATTCACAGACCTTAGTCCTATTTCTTTTGACTTTATAGAAACCATAGCCTTTGGAAGACCTTTAGTAAGTGGGTCAGCCAAGTTTGTATTCGTTTCTATGTAGTCAATAGTTATAACTCCACTTTTTAGTAACTGTCTTACCATTTGATGTCTTAGACTCAAATGTCTAGACTTTCCATTATATGTCTTATCAGCGACATTATATATCGTT
Source organism: Allium sativum (assembly GCA_030737875.1). NCBI lineage: Eukaryota > Viridiplantae > Streptophyta > Magnoliopsida > Asparagales > Amaryllidaceae > Allium > Allium sativum. The sequence goes on along the minus strand of CM060909.1, from coordinate 373,865,248 downwards.
ACTTAATTATCACAGATAATCAAGACTGCTGGAGATAGCTTCTTCTATAATGGTATTTCCATCAACAAATTCCTAAGCCATTTCGCTTCCTTGCTTGCATCTGCTAATGCAATCAATTATGACAACATAGTTGAGTCAAATGTACAGGTCTGCTTCTTGGAAGCCCATTACACAGCTGTGCCTCCTAATCACTACAAGAAAAAATACCTTTAGCTGCTGTTATTGGCGGCGTTTATAGGGTAAATGCAACAAACCTAACCTTTCCCCCCTTTTTTTCCCTTTCCGTACATTAAATTTTAGGGTTGCTGCCAAGTGTTAAACAGTGTCACATTTTTTTCATTTGTTTCCCTCCACTGCCCCATTTCCCCCCAATGTTACGTTTTTCCCCAATTTAACAAAATTTCACTCTAGTCATTCGCTTCAGCTTGCAACTTCATTGAACTGCTTCCTTCCACTTCGTTGAATCGGCCATGTCTTCGTCTTCCCTCCACTTCATTGAATTGGCCTCAACTTTGGCTTCCCTCCACTTTGTCAACATGCTCCCCCGCTTAGTTCACGAGCCTTGAATCTACAAAACAAGGTAATCACTGTTTTGGTTCTTGTTTTGTTCATCAATAAATAGATCGTAAAAACTACACATTTAATAAATTGATTGTCAAAACAATTTCGGGTAAACAGAAAGATCTCATATGCAATTATGGATTTAGAAAAGTTGCGATTTTGTTTTGGTTCTTGATTTGTTCATCAATACTCGAAAGCCAACTCATTCAAAAAATTAACCTGAATCAGTAGAATGTAATTATGGGTTAATTTGAAGAAAGGTACTCATTCAAAAAAAAATTGATATTTTTGTTGGGTTAATTGCTTAACTGCTTAAGTTACTTAATCGAGATTAGTTCTTTTTCATGTTAAAACTACAATTGTTTGTTGTTCTTGGTTTTTAATTATTCTTATTCTGCGTGTGACGATTTGTGATGCATTTACATGTGGTACCATACATGTGAAACTGTAGAGGATTGTACAAGCTTGTCGTTGGTTCGACATAAGGTTTTATCATCAACATAGGTGTTTGGCATGAACATTTTGATAAATATGAATATGTTTTTTCTATTATGAATTAATTGTGAATGGCTGATGATTGGATTAAAAAAATTGAATCAATGTTGCCTCTATAGATGTTGTTTCTTATTGGATCGACTTTATAATAAGTAGTATGTACATTTCATAATAATCAATTTGTTAATTGCTATTCCATTAAGAGTAAAAAACTATTATTCTATTATTCCAGTTTGCAGTTTTTTGGTATTGTGATCCCATTATTCCTTTTGTTTTTGGATTATACTAATTAACAAATTTGAAGAAAAAATAGAAAAGATCGAAAATACATGACTTTAGGAAACATTCATTTTAACCAATTATTTTACATTCTAGTATATTCAAATAGTAAAAATAAGTTTGTTTCGTCTTATGAGTTATGATTGACTTTGAACTATTATTATTGCCATATTTGTCATATTATATGTTTTAAGATATTAAGTGCATGATGTTTTCATTTTGAATGGGTTTGTTTCATTTTTTTTCTTAGATTGGGCTGCAAAATTTTGAATTCGCATTAAGATGGCATGGCATGAAAAACGAATGAACGTAATTGATTCATTTCCAGGTATTCTAGAATTTCTCATACATCATACCATTAAAAAATATCTTCTAGTTTTGCTGATATAAGAAGCAATTTTTTTGAAAGCTAAACCTTTTAAGCTTATCTACATCTATTTTTTTAGTAAGGCACATATGGTTTCGAAATTTTAGTATATTATGTTAATAACATATTGTAGTATCTGAAATAGTACAAGTCAAAGCATGAAATTTATATTTTTGCATATCGAAATTTAGTAGTCTGGTCTATTCTATAGCCATTGTTGGAACACAACTACATATGACTAAAAGAGATCGAAGATTTAAAATAAGACCTAGGTTCTAGTTATAAAGATTCATGTATTTCTTATAGAACAAACATAATTGGAACATTAGCGTGAAATTTCAACAAATTTCATCTTTTGTTGCGTAATGCTTTTACCTAAATACTTTTAATTTATCATCTAGATCTCATTTCTCCTATTGTTTACCTATGGAAATCAAAATGAGGGGTCTACTTGAATGAAGAAACACTTTTTCTTAAAAAGAAGTCCAGATATTCAAATAGAATTTCCACGATTTTGTGTTATGTAGTGAGTTGCAACATAGTTATTAAAATTATGTTTATGGCACTTTTTTTTGGTAAATAAGTTAATTGTATGTACTACATTGAATAGTTTATTTAAATTAAACTGTCATAATGACACATTCAAAATTTTTGAGCAAAAATTTATTCATTTATATGTGATATGTTACAAACTACACAAACTGGCATTACTGTATAATGTAAATTTAATTGAGAACTAATAGCGTGTCATACGTGCATTGATACAGTGAAAAAGATTTCTGATAATGTTTGCCATATTCTTTTGTATAATGCATATGCTTATATAATTATAAATCATTATAATGGAAATAACAGTAATAATTGTAGTTATCCATGGTTTGCTTAATGGAATGTTTGATTGATTCTTGTATCACCCTTCAGTTTCAGAATTTTTATTTCAGTGAATATATATTAGATGATAGTCAATATGAGATGAGTTTCGTGTGACTATTGCATGTTATTTCCAGTTTTACAATTTTTAATTAATTTACATGATTTAGTTTCGGAGTGGTATGCCTGTATGCTTACGGTCCAGTATGGGTGTGTATGTCCGCCAGTATTAAATACATATTTTGTATTAAAAAAATTATAAAAATTTGGACCTTATTGGGGCAGCAGCTTTGTCGGCTGTTGTTCACAGCAGCGATGTGCTGCTGCAAGTAGAAACACATGTTGCTACAAGATGGATGGCCCAGGCCACTAGCTTGGAAAACTTTCTGGCCGCTAAGCCAGACATGGGTCCAGTCAGGGGAAGCTAACTCGCTAGGCCTAAAGCCCAGCACATCCTAGTTGGGGCTGGGCCTCAAGCTGGTCTCCCTAAAAATGAAGAATAAAAAAAGTGATATATTGCATATACAAATGCATACCTACTGTATTTCACCATATTCCAATTTTCTATCGCCAACTCCGCTTTTCTTTAGATCCTTTTTAAGTTTACACTCACTGCCCTTTGGCTGACTATAGATATCGAACATCTCTTGGCCCAAGGTTTCAATTCCTCACACTTCCAACTTTATATTGTGGGTTCAGCCCTACCTTCGTTGCTCTGTTTATTGTATGTTTTAATTTATATTACAATTAGTTCTAAGGAAAGCATATAGTTTTTGGAGAAAAAGGCATGCTGTGAAGGTGGATAATATATTAACAACCATGTGAATGTTACAGGAATAACACATCAATATTAAAAAGTTACCTATTCTAATTAGCATCTGCTCAATATTATGGTTCATAATCAACAAGTCTATATCAAAATTAGGATGTATTTATGTGTAATAGCCGCGTATCTCTTGGTTGTGATCTCTTGCCTAGAATATTGCTTGGGTTCTAATTTTTGTTTTTTTTCAGAAGACGATATTAAAATATTAAAAATCAATAATTTTTATATATTCATTTAAATCGACTTCTCCTATTTCTGTATATATTTTATGTTTCTAGCATCGGATATTTCAGTTCCTAACACATGGTACAATTTTTTAAGTTGTATATAGTGTTATGCTTTTCGTATAATCAGTCTAAAATGAGAATTATTTTTGATGGCATATGTACGTAGTCTTGCGATTAGTCGGGGGGCTCAGATAGGTTTTGTTGTAGGTTGGCAGGCCTATTGCTGTAATGGAATTGGCAAAGCCGACGACAGTGAGATCGCGATATTGAGAGTTATAGTAGGATCTAAGTTGGGGTGATGATTAATGGGGTTGGGCAGTGATTGCGGGTATGCTGCTCGGGCTGAAGGGTGGATGCATTTTGGTGTTCAAGGCGAGTGTAATGGCACGAATTTCCATACCCTTGAGTTGACTAATTACACCACACGTCCAACCCAAATTGCACAGAAATACGAATCATTATTAGAATGAAGTTAGAGGATGAGAAATAGAAAGAAAGAAAGGTTAGAATATAAGAAAACAAAGGACACAAATCTCACAGCGGAATGAATAAAATATATTAAATGACATAATTTTTGAAATACAAATCAGTAATTGTATATACATACCATCATCAGAGCACGATAGTTATTCCTGGAACAGTTATAAACACCTGTTTCCAGATACAACGTAGAACACAGCGGAAAATATGATAGTCTATAGCTAACTGGTGAAGCTTTCTGCTTCAAGCTCCTCCAAGTGAATCTGTAAAACCCCGACTACTTGAATGCCCGTACAAATTTGGACACCCAAGAGTTTAGGGAAATTAAACAAAATAAACTCTGGGTCAGTCATGGAACTAGTGTGAGTAAACTCCAACCATTGGTTTAATTTTTAAAAATCCTTTCGAAAGAAAAGATAATCGTAAGACCGATCCACACATAAACACGAATGGTTTTTACCTTACGATCATAACCCAAAACATTTTGATATCAAAATCTGGGGATATTATAATAGTGTCTAAATCAAATAAATAGAATCTAGCGGAACGCTTGCATCTCATGCTCCATATATAATATATAATCAAAAACCACAGGGTGCTTATCGGAGATTGGATTTCCAACATGACAAGGTATGGAACCACCTTCCGATAGTGTATCTCTAGAGAGGAATACACTGGGTTCAACAAGAACTTCTTGCAACCCGGCCCACACATGACCAACCACTCATTTCGCTTGAGTGTATCGAATGTATATCACCAACGGTTGGGATCAGCAACCGTTTCCCGAAAGGGACTGCATCGATAGATTAAAGAAGCAATTGGAATTTCTCTAGATAGGTGATTATACATCCTAATGGGAGCGACCCATATAGCTATGCTGCCTGTCCGATTTTTGTCAAATTCCCAGTTGTGAGGCTTGAGGTTTGAATTATCTTCTAGAACATCTGGCCACCATTCACTTTGAATGCCACATCGTCAGATCCGTCGGAAATCACTAATTGATTCCCACAAAAATACTCATATTGTTAAGCTAAAGAAGTTCCACTTCTTTGCCACAAACCTCGTACGTTTGAAGGAACCAATGTACTAATCCCTTTGGAAATACTCTGTCAGACACTCGTCCATACAAGTTGTCCTGGGTTTGGACAAACTAAAGGCACCGTTCTATTAATTTATCTTGGGCAATTTCTACCTAGGGTTAATAGAATAGCCCTTGCATTTTACTCTGTCTTCCATTATCTTCAGCATAAGTTGATTCATACGCTTATACCAATACGGAGTGGTTTTCAGAGATTAAATCTGACCCCGGTCTCTCCATACTGATAACGGAGGTATAAAATAAATCAAAACTTTGATAGTCGGTGATTTAACAATCAAAGCAACATCCATACAATCAACGGTCCTATTTCCAATTAAAAATCCTACCGATCAAGCATCAAACAATACTGGCCTCTTTTTATATTAATTCCATATTATATTATCGATTCCAAATTCCCTTTGTCCCACTTCTAGGATCTTTCAAAATTCAATTGTCTTTCTCGATTCTTGGAAAAACATTTCCCATATCAAAATTCCTTTATTCAAGAAAATATCTCTTATTCGAGTTAGAAACATTTATATTTATCCACGAATCCTCATTTTCTATATTCAGAAATTATACATTATTAATATCGAAACAAATTTCTATTTTCTTAGTTCCTCACTTACCAATTTATTTCATTTTCTATGCGTAGATAATATCTCTTATTTTATTTAGGAAAACGTTTCCAAAATCCTTTAAATTAACCCAATGTTATATAAAAATAAAAAATCGTTATTATAGCCAACACAATTTAATCATTCATTACTAACCGTATTACTCACCTTCACTATCGAACCTTAACTATTCGTCTGTCAATCATGAAGTCAGTCAACACTACTACAAAAGTGGGTATATTCGACACTAATTTGCGTGCATTGCATGAAAAGTGTGGCGAAAGCTATGATTTCTTGGAGCTTCTACAACAGTATTCATATGTTGTTGCATTATACGTGGATGCACTATTGCGGTGGAAATTTTAGTGTTTTGATGTGCAACACCAGTTAAAAGCGTAACATTACGTATATATAATCTAGCTCAGCGATCCGCGTTATCAACATATAAAAACCCCAGCGGTAGATGAAAGATTAATCCAACAGTTCAAACCATCTATGGATCTGATGATCTTAATGTTAACCATCATCCAACCATTGACAGCCACGTCATTGCATAATTTTGACGAAATTTTGGCGCGATCTTCTCCCTTCATGAAATCGTTTTCTTCTCTATCATCTAATCGATTTCCCCCCTTTTTACTATTGACAAAAATTTAAACCTAAATTCACAAATTTAAACCTAATCATCTAATCGCCCCTCTCCTCGACAGCAAATTCTATTCCGAAAAGGATGAAGCTTTGAAACGCTTTCTAGCTTTGATTGCTTAGGGCGCTGACATCGCCAGCTTTTTCCCTCAGGTTCAGTTTGTATAGCACTGTGAATTATTTGCGCTTATTATAGATTGGATTATGAGTAATTAGTAATTTGTTCATTTGTTACATTTTGGAAAACCCATTCGCTTATGAGTAATTAGTTGCGCTTATTATTGATTTGGGATTTGGGATTATGCTGAGGTTTATTAGAAAATTATACCCAGCAATAAACCATGAGAACCGGGCTATTGGCATGAAAAAGACATTGGTTTATTGTAGAGGTCAAGCTAGTTAAGGAATGGGGACTGCGGTTAATTTGCACTGCTTGAGGTTCATACCTTACACCGGTGTTTAATTTGTATGCTTGAGGTTAATTTACACTGCGGTGTGTTTGCACTGCGGTGTGTTTGCACTAAGGTTTTGTGATACACGCAGTGCATACACGCACAAGTATACACGATTTTTTATTACAATACACATCATACACGTAGTGCATACACACACAAGTATACACGCATGCACAAGTATACACGCTCAAGTATACACGCACAAGTATACACGCACAAGTATCATAAGGCAGCATCTGAAGGCACGCACAAGTATACATGCACAAGTATCATAAGTATACACACTCAAGTATCATAAGTATCACAAGTATACACGCTCAAGTATCATAGGTATACACGCACAAGTATAACGCTCAAGTATACACACATAAGTATACACGCACGCACAAGTATGCATGCACGCTCAAGCAAGTTCTCAGTAAAAGATTAAAAAAATCACCAGCATTCACAAACATTCACTACCATTCAAGCCATTCACAAACATCCAAGCCAACATTCATCACCAACAATCACAAACTTCCACAAACATTCAAGCCAACAAGCATCACCAGCATTCATCACAACATTCACAAAGTTTCACAAATATTCACAAAATTTCAAGCCAAAAATCATTACCAGTAGAAAAAAAACCAACATTCACAAACATCAGCACCAGCATCATCACCAGTCATCATCAGCATCCACACCAGCATCAACACCACCATCTTTTTCTTTTTCTTCAGAGTCAATGTCCATGTCAAAGTCATTGTCCATGTCAGAGGCATTGTCTATGTCAGAGTGACTGAAAGGAGATTACATGATCATTGATATATTCCAATTAGCACCTCATATAAATGATCATAGTTTTAAGAAGAAATGATTACTTCTAGATAAGATAATCCACTTGTGATAATGTGTTGTTTTATGCTAATGTTGGTATAGCTACTTTCTAGTTGAATGTCGGTCATCTGGTTGTGTCTCATTATATGGTCACAATCAAATAAGAAAAGGTTTAGTTTATATTTATATACTTCACACAAATTCTCGGCTAGGGGTTGTGGTACTTCCCAAAAAATGGTATGACATTTGAAATATTATGTTAAATGATGATAACTATAGTGGGTTAAATCGAATGCTAATAATGCATTTATTTTCCATCTGTAGATGCTAATAATGATGTACGTATGTGAGTTTGTGCATGTGTGGTTGTGTCTCATTGTATGTATGTATGTTAAGGATAGAGCATAGTTGAATGAACACTTTATGAGTGTGTTCTTTGGCAAATTTACCTCGATTGGCCAAACATAGTGTGGATTAACTAAAAGAAACTGTGGATGGAAGTAAAATTTATCTATGATCACAAAAAAATCGTATCATTGGTAGCTCCCTATTGCCCACAAACAGAAGTTCAGGCCTTGTAAGAGGATGAGTATGGGTACAGCGCTGAACCCTAATGAGGTAAACCTTGTTGTCGAATCGAGCAGCAAAAGCATTCTCCAAGCCAATGCCTTCATAAAATTCCATTTTCAGGTATAATGATCTATGGTCAATTCGAGACCAAGGACATTCGTCAATTTCACGCACATTTCCCATTGGCATCATTAATTATTTAATTGCAGGAACATTTTTCTTCAGGAACTCGGAAAAGCCAACAACTCTAGCCCATGATTCTGCCTCGAACGTTGGTTCAGGCTCAAATTCTTCACCAGACCATTGTTGCACATAAAAAGCACCTCCACGTTTTGTAAAAAGTTTCAACATTAGCGCATGATCACGCTTATTGTAAGATGGGCATGTTATTAGAAAAGAGTTATTGGGTATAACCCGTATAGGCCACTTATTATGCTCCAGAGTATGCCTAAGCGTGAGTTGCACAAATTCGTAACTCCAATGTCCTGAAAGAACAGTGGCAGTGATGCATAGTGAAGAGTCCTCCATTGTTTTTTTTTTTGAAACTTTTTACGATGGAGGTTTGTTTAATTAGGAGTTGAAGATGTAGATGACAATATGGTTAGCTTGAAAGGATATGAAGTGACACACTGACGTGGCAGGAATATCCGAATTGACAACTTTCTGCTCAGAAGACGAAGCATACTGAAATTGTAACACCCCGTATGTTGAATAACTTGCTATAATATAAAACAGGGAAGAATTAAATTTTAAAATCTGAATCAGGGGAAACGGGCTATGCCATTGCGTTCGTCTCGGAAAAATACGCGAAATAGAGTCCGAGTTTTCGAAAATCGGAGTCCGTAAGACCCAGTTAAGGCCCAAAGAAGTTTTCAGAAAATTCAAAACAGATTTAAAAACGAAAATTTCACATTTCAGAAGTGGCGGGAAAATTCCCGCCAGACCCAGGGAGTCGACCTGGGGGTCGACTGGGGAGTCGACCTGCCCACCAGGTCGACTGGGGAGTCGACCCTAGTGTCGACCTGGGGGTCGACCTCCCTGGTCGAGCCCAGGTGACCTGGGTGCACCAGTTTGGCTTTTTGGCTTTTTGGCTATGTTTTGGTGGCTAGGACGAGATCTGATGGCTCTAATCTGATTTAGGGTTAATCTAATGGCCTAAAACACCTAACTACTCTATAAATACACCATAAGACTACCCTAATTCATACTAAAAATAGATACAACACCGTTATGCCGTCAAAATGCAACTTGAAGGAGCCTCCATCAATCTAAAGAGGAAGATAGCTTCTCAAATCAATCTCTAATCAACTCTAGCAACTTAATCTTCTTCTTAGGAGTGCTAATCAACAAGTTGTGAGTTTTCTATAGCCTTAATAACCAATTGTTGAAATGATTATGATAGGATATAATGAGGTTATGGCTATGAATGTGGATCAATGCAAGATTATGTTATCATATGCTATGTGTTTGTGATGTTATGCAAGTTATGCGCTATATATTCATGAAGTTATGCAAGTTATGCAAGTCATATGATATATGTTCATGATGTTATGCAAGTTATGCAAGTCATATGCTATGTGATCATGATGTTATGCAAGTTATGCAAGTCATATGCTATGTGATTATGATGTTATGCAAGTTATGCAAGTCATATGCTATGTGTTTGTGGTGTTATGCAAGTTATGCAAGTCATATGCTATGTGTTTATGATGTTATGCAAGATATGCAAGTCATATGAGAAACATTGATCCATTATGACACCATGATATGCAAGTTTGGTGTATGATTATATGCTAGTTCATACATGATATGTTATGCAAGTTGGTGGATGATTATATGCAAGTTCATATATGACATGTTATGCAAGTTGGGTGTTTGATTATATGCAAGTAACATGTGCAAGTTTACACCTTAGTATGATATGCATACATATGCAAGTTAACCCCTTTGTATGTCATACATACATATGCAAGTTTACCCCTTTGTATGACATGAATAACTTATGCAAGTTAACCTCCTTATGACATATGTGATTCATGCAAGTTTGGGTTGATTATTTATGTTAGTTGGGTTTGATGCTATATGCATGTTGACACCTTTAAACCCATGTTGATGCTTATGCTATGCAAGTTGAACCCATTATATTTGTGATGAATCTTCCCTTTTATGTCACGTTAGCGAATTACGTGGGGAACGATGGGGTTAATATACATGTTAATGAAATGGTGTGAAGTTGGTATGATTATGCATACCATAAAGTGGAAGGACATAATTGAGTCAATTATGTACATCGTTAAAATTGGAATTAATTAGGGAAAATTAATTCGGGGGTGATTAATTAGGTGTAATTAATCGACTAAGACACGAGGTTGGACCCTTTTGTAGCATAAGACTGCCCGGAACCGACCGGCAAATCCAGCGGCTACAAATGATTGGCCCAATGTGAGAGGTCTTAGGCACAAACTACATACGTGACAAGTGTAAAGACACGAGGTTAGACTCGGTTATGGCGTAAGGCTGCCCGGACCCAACCGGCAAATCCAGCTGCCATAAAAGATAGTCTAATGTGAGAGGTCTTTACAACGGTTACGTTCTTAATCAATTAAGAAACACTTAACCAGATAAGCATGTAGTGGGCATGAGGTGTTAAGTGGGTGCCTTGGGTGGTATGTGGAAATCAAGTAAGTGCCTTGGGTGGCATGTGGAAATCTAGTGGGTTGCCTTGGGTGGCAATAGAAAATACGATTAGAATACTTAACCAAGTGGAAACATGTAATTAAACATGATTAAAGGGTTAAGTGGGATGCACTAGATATATTGACAAGCTTAGGTGGTAGCTTGTGGGGGGCCCATTTCAACCAGTAACCCATATGTATCTTATTGGACTCGACCCATGTCGAGGACAGGACACGCGTACTGGGCTTGATTATAAGAGGCCAAAACGGGTTAGCGGTGGCAACGCAAGTCCAACGGGTTTCATATGCGTGTGTGGACCCGGGCTGGTAGGTAAGACGTTGTTGCATCGTGTAGGTATAAGCCGTGCACCATTTGTTGTATCGGGTTGCCACTTTGGGGAGTGATACACCCCATTGTGGGGCCAGCACGGGTATCTACGGTAGGGAGCCGATCGCTTGGGGAGTAGTGGGTACACCTAGTGGAGATAGGGACAGACGGCACCTATGTAGTCAGCTAGGGGTACACGAAACTACTGGGTAAATTTTCTAAGTCCTTGGGAGGGATCAACCTTTAAGTAGGAATGACTGGTGTGGGACAGTTAGTAATTATCCTTGGGCGGGTAGATGCGTCTTTACCGTTATCCTAGTTCACCTTACGTCTAGTTGGCTACTTAGTGTAGTCATTTATCCCCAGTCATCCCGTGCCAAGTTTATATCATACCCTAATTACTTTAATGATTGTGTTGTTAAAGTTATAGGGCTCACTCAGACTTATGTCTGACCCCGTTGTTTTTATCTTTTCCCCCTCAGGTCCTCAGGTTGGGCCTAGCACTAGTGGGCTTTGATCAGATTTCTTTATCTATCTTCTGGAGCTTGGACCGTGATGTAAAGCCCAGCTTATCTTTTCTTTTATGGCTATTGTTTATGTAGTGGGATTATGTACTTATGTTTTTATCAGGATGGATATTTAGTACTTGACTCTTTATGGTGTTGTAACTAAACATGTTTACCTTCTGCTGCTACGAAATGATGTTTTAGATTTTCAAGTATTTATATCTGTCTTGTTGTAATTTTTCTGTTCTATACTCACTTAAAATGCTCCACCGAAGTTAAGGCATTTCCTTAGTGAGTGACCTTAGCGGGTGTGGGGTGTTACACGTGGTATCAGAGCAAAGATTACCGGAACAGATAAAATTTTTAGAAAACTATTTTTCTAAAAACATTTTTGGAAGAAGTATTTTCAAAAACATGTCTTTTAAGAGAAAAGTTTTTGAAAGAAAAGCATAATCCCCAATAGCCATATCTTTATCTTTCGAATTCTCCGTTTTGAATCTTTCCTTTTTCGTTTCAGTATGGCTGAGGATCTTAACTTTCCGGAGGGTGTGACGATACCAGTATGGTATAGGAGATTGATGGAGGTTAGGGCCGCCACTGCGGGTCCAGCAAATGTTCCTCCACCAACCGTAGCACCCGATCTTCCTCCTCCCCCTCCTCCTCCTCGTACGGATACTTTTGCTAAGACTTGCAAGGAATTTAAAGCTATGGGAGGGAAACCTTTTCAAGGATCAGAAACTTTTGTGGAGGCTAGAGATTGGCTTAAGGAGGTGGAAGAGTTGATAGATATCTTTGAGATGGAAGAAGGAAAGAAAGTCAAGTTAGCTGCTTGGTTAATGAAGGGAGAGGCCTCATTCTGGTGGGAGGTCACTAATGGAGAACGCCCCGTTGACTCTTGGGCGGATTTCAGGCAAAGATTTGTGGCAAAGTTTCTCTCAAGGGCGGAGGAAAACTTGTATATGGAAAGGTTCTTAACTCTAAAGCAAGGAAATCTCTCGGTGAAGGAATATGTCAACAAGTTTAATCAATTGGCAAGGTTTGGCATAGACATGGTGAATACACCGGAGAAGAAGGGTTTGAGGTTCGTTAAAGGCTTGAATGAACCGATGCATGGATTGGCTATGACTCATATCCCTATGGGGGCCACCTTTGAGAAGCTAGTTGACATGGCGCTCATGCATGAGGAAGAGAAGGGTCCCAATGCTAATAAGGCACCCGAGAAGAAGGGAGATCAAAAGAGACCTCAACAGCAACAAAACAAAGGTGGGAAAGGCAACGGTGGCAAGGGGAAGAAGAAGTGCTTCAATTGCGGGATACCAGGCCACCTAAGCAAAGATTGTCGAAAGAAGAAGAAGACTGGTTGCTTCCACTGTGGCGAAGCAGGGCATCTAGTGAAGGATTGCCCTAAGAAGGGGCAAAGGACGGGATCTACCTCAGGAGGACAGGTGCAAGCTCTTATGGCACCAGGTTAGGCAAGGGGGCAAGTTCAGGCTCTCGCGGTTCCACCAACTCAGGAAAGAGGTAGAACTATTTCCGTTGAAAGTCTGGTTTTTCTATTTGATCATCCTGTCCGTACATTGTTTGACTCTGGTGCATCGCATTCGTTTATCTCATCATTAGTTGAGTCACTGCACTTAGACACCAGTCTAGTAGATGATCCCTTGGTTGTTTCAAACCAAATTGGGGGCTCCACTTATTTGTCCATGATATGTTTGGGTTTGAAGATTTCTATACTTAGCATTGAGTTTAGATGTGATGCTTTTGTTTTGGGCTTCACGGGCTATGGGTTGATTTTGGGCATGGACTGGTTATCCAGTAATGGTGCCGTTCTTGATTGCGAAAGGAGAGTTGTTAGGCTCATGACCCGCTTGGGGAACACTCTCGAGATCTCTTGTAATCCCATGGATTCTGTTATGCTAAGTTATCTTGAATCGCTTGACGCTTCGGTCGAGAGTTTGCGATCTGTTAGAGTGGTCCGGGAATACTCGGATGTGTTTGAGGAGGTGAAGGGCTTACCTCCGAAGCGGGAGATAGACTTCCGAATATATCTGGTGGATAATGCTAAACCTGTATCTTTACCAGTGCGCCACATGGCTCCTCGTGAGAGGAGGGAACTCCATAAGCAAGTAGGGGAGTTGCTTGAGAAGGGGTTCATAAGACGAAGTATATCGGAGTGGGGTGCTCTAGTAGTTTTTGCTACGAAGGCGGATGGGTCCCTCAGACTTTGTGTAGACTATATAGAACTCAACAAGCTCACAAAGAAGAATAGACACCCATTGCCGAGGATTGATGATCTCTTTGATCAGTTGGTTGGCGCTTCAGTGTTTTCGCAGTTGGACTTGGCCACGGGGTTTCATCAGTTGAGGGTGGCTGAGGATAGCATAGACAAGACTGCCTTTAGGACTCCGAATGGTTTCTATGAGTGGCTGGTGATGCCATTTGGGTTGACGAACGCCCCTGCATAATTTGTTGATTTGATGAGTAGGGTGTTCAGGGAGTTCCTTAATAAGTTCGTGGTGATCTTTGTGGATGACATCTTAGTATTTTCTAAGAGTGAAGAAGAGCATGCCCTACATCTTAGGGAAGTGTTGGAAACTCTTCGAGCGCATAGCCTTAAGGCTAAATTTTCTAAATGTCACTTCTGGAGGAAGGAAGTGCGGTTCTTGGGGCACTTGGTCTCCAAGGAAGGGATAGCTGTGGATCCCGCGAAGGTAGTATCAATTCAAGATTGGAAGGTTCCAAAGAATGCTACCGAGGTGAGGAGTTTCTTGGGGTTGGCTGGCTACTATAGGAAGTTTATCAAGGACTTCGCGAAGATATCAGCCCCATTAACTCGCTTGACGAAGAAGAATCTAGTCTTCGCATGGGACATAGATTGTGATGATGCGTTCCGACGGTTAAAGAGAGCTTTAACCACAGCTCCAGTCTTAGTGTTACCAGATGGGAGTAAGACATTTGTTATCTATACCGATGCTTGTGGGACAGGACTGGGCGCAGTCTTAATGCAAGAGGGAAGGGTAATAGCCTATGGTGGAAGGCAGTTGAGAGCACATGAGAAAAATTACCCTACCCATGATTTAGAGTTGGCCGCTATTGTTTTTGCGCTTAAGATTTGGCGCCATTATCTTCTTGGTGAGAGATTCGAATTGTTCACTGACCACAAATCATTGAAGTACTTGTTTTATCAGAAGGATTTAAACTTCAGACAGAAAAGGTGGATGGAGTTCTTAGCATCCTATGATTTCGAGATAGCGTATACCCCTGGCAAGGGTAACGTGGTGGCGGACTCCTTGAGTAGAAAAAGGTTGTCCTTGAATCCATTGTTCGTGGAACAACGAAGCTTGGAATTTATCTCGATGTTTGATTTCAGACCTTCCGTTGACTATATACCCGGTTTGCTAGCATCCTTGGAGGTCAGACCTACTCTTTTGGGGCAGATTGGCGAGGCACAGCGGGACGACCCACAGTTGGTTGAGTTGGTAGAGAGGCTCATAAGGGGGGAGTCGTCCAGCCATTTGAGTAGGTACACCCTAGACGATAGGGGGTGCTTGCGTAGAGACGGTAGACTTTGTGTACCGCAAGACGAGGGTTTGAGGAAGGCTGTTCTTGATGATGCACACCGTTCTAGGATGACCATTCATCCCGGTGGGGACAAGATGTACCAAGACATGAAGCGAGTTTTCTTTTGGGCTGGTATGAAAAAGGATGTGGCTGAGTATGTCGCTAGATGCTTGGTGTGCCAACAGGTGAAAGCGGAGCAAAAGAAACCAGGTGGGTTGCTTCACCCATTGGAAGTTCCGCAATGGAAGTGGGATAGCGTCTCGATGGATTTTATTAACGGGTTACCCAGATCGAGAAAGGGTAATACGGGAATTTGGGTTGTGGTAGACAGACTTACTAAGAGCGCCCATTTCATACCTGTGAAGAGCAAGAGGACTGCTCCATGGCTAGCTTCAGTTTATCTTCGAGAGATAGTTCGATTGCATGGGGTACCCTCTAGCATAGTGAGTGATCGAGATCCTATCTTCACTAGCGAGTTTTGGAAGAGTTTGCAAGAAGCAGTGGGGGCTCAGTTGTGTCTGAGCACCGCATATCATCCTCAGACGGACGGCTAGACCGAGAGGGTGAATCGTGTTCTGGAAGACCTTTTGAGGCTTTGTATCTTAGATTTTGGA
The DNA here is from genome assembly GCA_030737875.1 of Allium sativum. Classification (NCBI taxonomy): domain Eukaryota; kingdom Viridiplantae; phylum Streptophyta; class Magnoliopsida; order Asparagales; family Amaryllidaceae; genus Allium; species Allium sativum. The sequence continues at coordinate 373,849,275 of CM060909.1, read as the reverse complement.
CGTACATGGGAAGAGCATCTTCCATTGGTGGAGTTCGCATATAATAACAGCTTTCAGTCCAGTATTGGTATGGCTCCTTTCGAAGCTCTTTATGGAAGGCCTTGTCGATCACCTACATGTTGGTGGGAATCTACGGATAAGATCTTGCTTGGGCCCGATATGGTTAGAGAGACTTCGGAAAAGATTGATTTGATTCGAAGAAGGATGAAAGCAGCGCAGAATAGGCAAAAATCTTATGCGGACAAGAGGAGGACGGATCTGGAGTTTGAGGTTGGGGACATGGTCTTTGTCAAAGTATCTCCATTACGGAATGTAGTTCGCTTTAGGTCCGTTGGGAAGTTAGCTCCAAGATTTGTTGGGCCGTTTCCTATTAAGGAAAGGATTGGACGGATGGCATATAGAGTGGATTTACCCGAGAGACTTAGTGGGGTACATGACGTATTCCATGTGTCTCATTTGAGGAAGTGCCTACATGAGACCGCAGAGGTGGTAGAGCCGAGCTTGCTAAAAGAAGTGGAGGTAGAGTGTGATGCAACTATTCGACGAGCTCCTACCCGCATCCTTGGGTCAGAGATTAGGAAGTTGAGGAACAGAGAGGTGCGGCTAGTCAAAGTGCAATGGGGAGAAGATGAGAGCAATGCTACTTGGGAGACAGAAGCGAAGATGCGTTCATTATACCCATTCCTTTTTGAGGGTATGTCTTTTAACTTCTCCTTTATCGTTTGTCTAGTACTTATCTTATCTTTAGTATGTCCTCTCATTAGTACCTTTGAACTTTAGATAGGGTAAAACCTATGGTTGAAACATGTGTTTGAGACATGTTATGTTTGACGGATGCGTGTGGATGCAAGTGTTTGCTAGTGGTTGCTCGTGGATGCATATACACACACTCTAGGCAATAGATCGGCTCAATCACTTCATATTGCATATTGCATAAAATTGTGTGTAGGTAGCTATATTAATGGATGTATAGTGGTTGTGCTATCATATGGATGATGCATTTTGGTGAATGATTGTGCACTCATGTAGAAATAGTATGTGTCTATAAGGTTCTTTCGCATACATATTGGATGCATGGCACTATCAAGGTTTGCATTAAGGAGGTCAACTGAATCAGTAGACCGCCTGATTTTGCATTAGACAGGGAACATATACACACACTCTTTGCATATGTTCATACAGCATTAGAAACTCTAAGGACAATGGATGCCAGTGTTTGATGGTTTAGTAGATGGTTGTTTGGTTGGTAGGATACATTCTTCTTGACTTGGAGATTTCGGGGGCGAAATCCTTTAAGTAGGGGAGAATGTAACACCCCGTATGTTGAATAACTTGCTATAATATAAAACAGGGCAGAATTAAATTTTAAAATCTGAATCAGGGGAAACGGGCTATGCCATTGCGTTCATCTCGGAAAAATACGCAAAATAGAGTCCGAGTTTTCGAAAATCGGAGTCCGTGTGACCCAGTTAAGGCCCAAAGAAGTTTTCAGAAAATTCAAAACAGATTTAAAAACGAAAATTTCACATTTCAGAAGTGGCGGGAAAATTCCCGCCAGACCCAGGGAGTCGACCTGGGGGTCGACTGGGGAGTCGACCTGCCCATCAGGTCGACTGGGGAGTCGACCCTAGTGTCGACCTGGGGGTCGACCTCCCTGGTCGAGCCCAGGTGACCTGGGTGCACCAGTTTGGCTTTTTGTCTGTGTTTTGGTGGCTAGGACGAGATCTGACGGCTCTAATCTGATTTAGGGTTAATCTAATGGCTTAAAACACCTAACTACTTTATAAATACACCCTAAGACTACCCTAATTCATACTAAAAATAGATACAACACCGTTATGCCGTCAAAATGCAACTTGAAGGAGCCTCCATCAATCTAAAGAGGAAGATAGCTTCTCAAATCAATCTCTAATCAACACTAGCAACTTAATCTTCTTCTTAGGAGTGCTAATCAACAAGTTGTGAGTTTTCTATAGCTTTAATAACCAATTGTTGAAATGATTATGATAGGATATAATGAGGTTATGGCTATGAATGTGGATCAATGCAAGATTATGTTATCATATGCTATGTGTTTGTGATGTTATGCAAGTTATGCAAGTTATGCAAGTTATGTGCTATATATTCATGAAGTTATGCAAGTTATGCAAGTCATATGATACATGTTCATGATGTTATGCAAGTTATGCAAGTCATATGCTATGTGATCATGATGTTATGCAAGTTATGCAAGTCATATGCTATGTGATTATGATGTTATGCAAGTTATGCAAGTCATATGCTATGTGTTTGTGGTGTTATGCAAGTTATGCAAGTCATATGCTATGTGTTTATGATGTTATGCAAGATATGCAAGTCATATGAGAAACATTGATCCGTTATGACACAATGATATGCAATTTTGGTGTATGATTATATGCTAGTTCATACATGATATGTTATGCAAGTTTGGTGTATGATTATATGCAAGTTCATATATGACATGTTATGCAAGTTGGGTGTTTGATTATAAGCAAGTAACATGTGCAAGTTTACACCTTAGTATGATATGCATACATATGCACGTTAACCCCTTTGTATGTCATACATACATATGCAAGTTTACCCCTTTGTATGACATGAATAACTTATGCAAGTTAACCTCCTTATGACATATGTGATTCATGCAAGTTTGGGTTGATTATTTATGCTAGTTGGGTTTGATGCTATATGCATGTTGACACCTTTAAACCCATGTTGATGCTTATGCTATGCAAGTTGAACCCATTATATTTGTGATGAATCTTCCCTTTTATGTCACGTTAGCGAATTACGTGGGGAACGATGGGGTTAATATACATGTTAATGAAATGGTGTGAAGTTGGTATGATTATGCATACCATAAAGTGGATGGACATAATTGAGTCAATTATGTACATCGTTAAAATTGGAATTAATTAGGGAAAATTAATTCGGGGGTGATTAATTAGGTGTAATTAATCGACTAAGACACGAGGTTGGACCCTTTTGTGGCATAAGACTGCCCGGAACCGACCGACAAATCCAGCGGCTACAAATGATTGGCCCAATATGAGAGGTCTTAGGCACAAACTACATACGTGACAAGTGTAAAGACACGAGGTTCGACTCGGTTATGGCGTAAGGCTGCCCGGACCCAACCGGAAAATCCAGCTGCCATAAAAGATAGTCTAATGTGAGAGGTCTTTACAACGGTTACGTTCTTAATCAATTAAGAAACACTTAACCAGATAAGCATGTAGTGGGCATGAGGGGTTAAGTGGGTGCCTTGGGTGGCATGTGGAAATCAAGTAAGTGCCTTGGGTGGCATGTGGAAATCTAGTGGGTTGGCTTGGGTGGCAATAGAAAATTCGATTAGAATACTTAACCAAGTGGAAACATGTAATTAAACATGATTAAAGGGTTAAGTGGGATGCACTAGATATATTGACAAGCTTAGGTGGTAGCTTGTGGGGGGCCCATTTCAACCAGTAACCCATATGTATCTTATTGGGCTCGACCCATGTCGAGGACGGGACACGCGTACTGGGCTTGATTATAAGAGGCCAAAACGGGTTAGCGGTGGCAACGCAAGTCCAACGGGTTTCATATGCGTGTGTGGACCCGGGCTGGTAGGTAAGACGTTGTTGCATCGTGTAGGTATAAGCCGTGCACCATTTTTTGTATCGGGTTTCCACTTTGGGGAGTGATACACCCCATTGTGGGGCCAGCACGGGTATCTACGGTAGGGAGCCGATCGCTTGGGGAGTAGTGGGTACACCTAGTGGAGATAGGGACAGACGGCACCTATGTAGTCAGCTAGGGGTACACGAAACTACTGGGTAAATTTTCTAAGTCCTTGGGAGGGATCAACCTTTAAGTAGGAATGACTGGTGTGGGACAGTTAGTAATTATCCTTGGGCGGGTAGATGCGTCTTTACCGTTATCCTAGTTCACCTTACGTCTAGTTGGCTACTTAGTGTAGTCATTTATCCCCAGTCGTCCCGTGCCAAGTTTATATCATACCCTAATTACTTTAATGATTGTGTTGTTAAAGTTATAGGGCTCACTCAGACTTATGTCTGACCCCGTTGTTTTTATCTTTTCCCCCTCAGGTCCTCAGGTTGGGCCTAGCACTAGTGGGCTTTGATCAGATTTCTTTATCTATCTTCTGGAGCTTGGACCGTGATGTAAAGCCCGACTTATCTTTTCTTTTATGGCTATCGTTTATGTAGTGGGATTATGTACTTATGTTTTTATCAGGATGGATATTTAGTACTTGACTCTTTATGGTGTTGTAACTAAACATGTTTACCTTCTGCTGCTATGAAATGATGTTTTAGATTTTCAAGTATTTATATCTGTCTTGTTGTAATTTTTTTGTTCTATACTCACTTAAAATGCTCCACCGAAGTTAAGGCATTCCCTTAGTGAGTGACCTTAGCTGGTGTGGGGTGTTACAGAAATTGCTTGGTAGCTGGCATGAGTGACCAATCACCAATGGTCAATAAGTCCACTGTAATAATTGTGTTCATAACATTTTGTTAAGAAGGCCAATGACCATTCGATTCCACTACTTATCAAATAACTTGTTATCATTTCAAGTGCATATTTAATTCTGGAAGGCAGAGGGGTACATTTTGCAAATGTGACACACATATGTATAGGAACATACATATATATTTCCTATTACAATTGGATTGCTGCATATATATTATTCATATATATAAATGAGTAATACATTTTGCAGATGTGGACACATGTGTACATGTTCAAAATGCGCTAATGAATTGGCCAGGAATGGAGGAATGGCCAGGAATGGAGCTTACTGTATACAATGAAGAAAACTGTGTAGCTGATTTTTGAGTTTTGATATTTGGATAATTAAAACAATTGCTTTAGATGAGTTTCTTGTACAAAGCCTGTATTGCAAAATTTTGAATTAAAGCATTGTATTTTCTATCTTCTACTGTTGCGTTAGCTTTCATTGATATTGCATTTCATGATAATGTTGTTGCATTACATATTGCAGTGGTGTTGCATTACATATTGTAGTGGTGTTGCATTACATATTGCAGTGGGGTCGCACGTGGACCCCACAGCTGACGTGGCATGTGCCACGTTGGCAGCTGATATGGAGAGTTGACGTATTGTGTGACACGTAGACAGCTGACGTGGAAAGCTGATGTGGCCCCACTGGAAGACAGGCCCTAACTAATACTTAAGGCAACGTTGAATAATGTTGCATTACGTGCAAATAGTGTTGCATTACGGCTATAATGCAACACTTTCTTTCCGTGGCAGTAGATGGGCAAAAGCGTTGCCTTAGAGGGCTAAGGCAACGGCCGCAGATGCCACGGGTCTCTGGTGTTGCCTATTTGAAAAAAGGGGCTACTTCAACGCTTTTTCAATATAAGGCCACATTAAATTAGCGTCGAATTTGCCCACTTTTGTAGTAGTGCAAGTTGGGGTATAATTACCTCTCAGACCTTAACTGAACAACATCCTCAACTTTGAAATAGTCAAAGCTCACAACTTCAAACAAGGCATCGCTTACGCGACTTTCAGATTCAATCTAGGAATCCACTTCTTTTACAGAAGAACATTGATTATAACGGCAGCGTTATAATCGTTGTTTCCAAATATTTGATTTATAAAAATATAACTTATAATAGCAGCGTTATAATCGCTGTTTCCAAATATTTGATTTATAAAAATATAACTTATAATAGCAGCGTTATAATCGCCATTTCCAAATATTTGATTTATAAAAATACAACTTATAATAGCAGCGTTATAATCGCTGTTTAGATTTATAAAACATTTATTATAACGACAGCGCTAAAATCATTGTTTTGAATAAAGTACCATGTGCGACGCACACGCTTCCGTTGTTCATTTTAAAAGATAATCAAAATGTCTGGATTTACACAATGCAGACATATACCATTCTATTTTGTCGAAACCCATAAGATAAAGGGTGTATAAGGATAAAAATCCGCTTTCCACCTTCTTTACGACAAGACCTCTTTCCTTGGATTTTATTTCAAAAATCCATTTATCAATGTTTAATATAAAACTATCTTATCTGTTTCCCTTTATAAATATTTCATTTGCAAAATATTCCTTTGAACCATTATTCACTTTAATCCTGAATATACTTCTTTTATGTACAATCTTTTGATTTCATACTTATACATATTCTCTTAAACCCGAATTCTATTTATAACTTCTATTCAGAATTTTTCAAACAAATCTGATTTTATTCCAATCGTTAAAAAAAATTGTTTATGATTTCCTTTATAATATGCTAAGTTCAAATACCATCTCAAATATTGCTTTCAAATCTGATTTCCAGTTTTCCATACAAATTCAAATAAAGAATTTATATTTTGATTTATTTTACGATAAATAATTCAATTAATTTATAAACTCATTTAAAATCAACTTCTTGTTTTAGTAAAACAAATTTCTATTTTTTTTACTCCATTCGAAATTACACTTGAATTTTTGGAAAAATATATTTCCCTTTAAAAATCTCAAATTCCATTTTCTATTCGAAAATATTTTACGGTATTTAAATACCAAAATTCTAGGGCCAGGGTAATTCAAACACAACAAATCCAATCATGGATTATATAACACATTATATATCACAATCAAATAAAAACAGTAATATAAATGTTGAGGAATCCAGTTGGATTCCTCCAACCTGTTTCCCTGCATCCACAGATGTTAATCAACATTTATAACATCAATTTCACTTCAATATATGATATCATGGCAAACAGAATCCATATTCAACCAACGGTATATTTAACTACTCAATCATTTCAACTAAATTTTCAACCATTCATCCAAACAATCATCACACAGTATAAAATTACTTAAATATAAATTTAAAACTCGTTTATATAAAAATATAAAAGAGGTAGAGTTAGTGAGTTTACTCACCTTGTCTTGCAGTTGACGTTTTTGCTTTTGTTTCCATTCAAAATAAATCAGGCGTTTGATTTTTATCACGAAATCCCAATAGCTTTGATCTCGGCGAAATCAGTCCATCAATATAGTCCTCGTCGCTATGATTCCAATGTGACTGGTTTTTTTTATTCTGTTCAAGTATGGAGAAGATTTACACATTACAACATTTTATATAAATTTAAACATTTTTAGTTCGCTAATTATATAATAAATTCTTAATTACCGTTCAATTAACTTAACCCTCGTTTAATTTAATCACCTCTAATTTCGCTTTATACTCGAAGACCGTGCTCTATTAAACCGAACCGGACTTCGCCATATATCAACCGCCACCGCCATCACTCTTCTTCATCACGATCGCTCCCTCCGTGTCTCGACCATTCAAATCATCGAAAATTTCATAGAACCCTCCTTCACGTCCTTCACTACATCAGGACCACTACGTCACATATGCCGCCTCCGTCATCATTGAATTAACCTTTGTTTTCTCCAAGTCAAACAATGTGTTAACCCCATAGTCCTTCCCACTTTCATGAACCTGCTGCCCTGTTTTCACCAAACCACTATCGTTCTTACACCATAGATTTCTTCGTCACGATCTCTACGTGACCAGTTTTATGTGGTTCTGTTCATATACGAAAGAATTAGAACTGTTACAAGTTTATAATTTAAACCAATATACTTTAATTATTTAATTGATGGTCATTACTCTTAATACCCGTATAAACGTCAGTCCATTCCCTTTACCGTGGGTCCATGCGTCTGTTTTCTCCTCCAGGAAGAATACTGATCCTCCACTATTCCAAGAATTTCCCAAATATCGAAGTCTTCATTACCTTTCCACAGCCAATCCATGGGACCGGACCCCACCATGACTACACCTCTCCAACCGCCATGGGTCTGCCTCCTACCATCGATAACCCAGCTCAATTCCGGCGCCCCACCAACTCATCCAAAAATCAAATTTGTTTTTGAAAACCCATAGAGAAACTCCCTCCGCTCAAACGTTCACCACAACCGACCTTGGCAAGATCAGTCGTCGCACCCTCACCTGAGTAGTGATTACCACTTCCTACAACAGTATAGTGCGACAAAGACTCCCACTAATCCTCCCAAAACTCAATGTACGTACTTGTTTTGCTGCCCTAAACCAGATCCTCGCGCCAAGACCAACCGCGATGCTCCCCTTTTCTCACTGATCACCGCGCCACTAAATATCGAAACGCCTGACGACTCCCTTTAATTCGATTCCATCCACTTGCCTCAAAATCGGAGCTTTAGTTTGCTGCTCCGAAACCTAGCGACAGGAAATATCGATTGAACCCTACTTTGTTTACACGAGTTCGAAACTACCTCAAAAAGAAACCATCGGATCCAAAGAACGATCGATTTTGTGCAATTTTGAATTTCGTTGTTTTTTATTTTATTTTGAGGGATGCTTTCTTTACGTTTTCGTTTGCCTGCCAATGAAAAAGAATGGGATAAAGTACTTAAAAGAGAACATCTTGGAGAGCACGCGGTGTAACAACGTGGGAGGCACGGCAAGGATTGGTTTGGGGAACACGGTATTGAAAACGTGGGGAACACCCTATCTGAATCTTACACGATAATCTAGAACACTCCCCCTTTTTTCTTACTAGCTTAACCACATATGTAACACCCCACACCTGCTAAGGTCACTCACTAATGGAATGCCTTAACTTCGGTGGAGCATTTTAAGTGAATATAGAACAGAAAAATTACAACAAGACAGATATAAATACTTGAAAATCTAAAACATCATTTCATTGCAGCAGAAGGTAAACATGTTTAGTACAACACCATAAAGAGTCAAGTACTAAATATCCATCCTGACAAAACATAAGTACATAATCCCACTACATAAACAATAGCCATAAAAGAAAAGATAAGTTGGGCTTTACATCACGGTCCAAGCTCCAGAAGATAGATAAAGAAATCTAATCAAAGCCCACTAGTGCTAGGCCCAACCTGAGGACCTGAGGGGGAAAAGATAAAAACAATGGGGTCAGACATAAGTCTGAGTGAGCCCTATAACTTTAACAACACAATCATTAAAGTAATTAGGGTATGATATAAACTTGGCACGTGATGACTGGGGATAAATGACTACACTAAGTAGCCAACTAGACATAGGATGAACTAAGATAACGGTAAAGACGCATCTACCCACCCAAGGGTAATTACTAACTGCACCACACTAGTCATTCCTACTTAAAGGTTGATCCCACCCAAGGACTTAGAAAGTTTACCCAGTAGTTTCGTGTACCCCTAGCTGACTACATAGGTGCTGTCTGCCCCTATCTCCACTAGGTGTACCCACTACTCCTCAAGCGATCAGCTCCCTACCGTAGATACTCGTGCTGGCCCCACAGTGGGGTGTATCACTCCCCAAAGTGGCAACCCGATACAACCAATGGTGCACGGCTTATACCTACACGATGCAACAACGTCTTACCTACCAGCCCGGGTCCACACACGCATATGAAACCCGTTGGACTTGCGTTGCCACCGCTAACTCGTTTTGGCCTCTTATAATCAAGCCCAGTACGCGTGTCCCGTCCTCGACATGGGTCGAGCCCAATAAGATACATATGGGTTACTGGTTGAAATGGGCCCCCACAAGCTACCCACCTAAGCTTGTCTCTTTATCTAGTGCATCCCACTTAACCCTTTAATCATGTTTAATTACATGTTTCCACTTGGTTAAGTATTCTAATCGTATTTTCTATTGCCACCCAAGGCAACCCACTAGATTTCCACATGCCACCCAAGGCACTTACTTGATTTCCACATGCCACCCAAGGCACCCACTTAACCCCTCATGCCCACTACATGCTTATCTGGTTAAGTGTTTCTTAATTGATTAAGAACGTAACCGTTGTAAAGACCTCTCACATTAGACTATCTTTTATGGCAGCTGGATTTGCCGGTTGGGTCCGGGCAGCCTTACGCCATAACCGAGTCTAACCTCGTGTCTATACACTTGTCACGTATTTAGTTTGTGCCTAAGACCTCTCACATTGGGCCAATCATTTGTAGCCGCTGGATTTGCCGGTTGGTTCCGGGCAGTCTTATGCTACAAAAGGGTCCAACCTCGTGTCTTAGTCGATTAATTACACCTAATTAATCACCCTCATATTTCGAATTAATTTTCCCTAATTAATTCCAATTTTAACGATGTACATAATTGACTCAATTATGTCCATCCACTTTATGGTATGCATAATCATACCAACTTCACACCATTTCATTAATATGTATATTAACCCCATCGTTCCCCACGTAATTCGCTAACATGACATAAAAGGGAAGATTCATCACAAATACAATGGGTTCAACTTGCATAACATTAGCATCAACATGGGTTTAAAGGTGTCAACATGCATATAGCATCAACCCAACTAGCAAAAATAATCAACCCAAGCTTGCATGAATCACATATGTCATAAGGAGGTTAACTTGCATAAGTTATTTATGTCATACAAAGGGGTAAACTTGCATATGTATGTATGACATACAAAGGGGTTAACTTGCATATGTATGCATATCATACTAAGGTGTAAACTTGCACATGTTACTTGCATATCATCAAACACCAAACTTGCATAACATGTCATATATGAACATGCATATAATCAAACACCAAACTTGCATAACATGTCATATATGGACTTGCATATAATCATACACCAAACTTGCATAACATATCATATATGAACTTGCATATAATCATACACCAAACTTGCATAATCATGGTGTCATAATGGATCAATGTTTATCATAGCAACTAGCATCATGAACACATAGCCTAACACTTGCATAACTTGCATAACATCATGATCATATAGCACATAGCTTGCATAACTTGCATAACATCATGAACATGTAGCATATGACTTGCATAACTTGCATAACATCATGAACATGTAGCATATGACTTGCATAACTTGCATAACATCATGAACATGTAGCATATGACTTGCATAACTTGCATAACATCATGAACACATAACACATAACTTGCATAACTCGCATAACATCACAAACACATAGCATATGATAACATAATCTTGCATTGATCCACATTCATAGCCATAACCTCATTATATCCTATCATAATCATTTCAACAATTGGTCATTAAGGCTATAGAAAACTCACAACTTGTTGATTAGCACTCCTAAGAAGATTAAGTTGCTAGAGTTGATTAGAGATTGATTTGAGAAGCTATCTTCCTCTTTAATTTGATGGAGGCTCCTCCAAGTTGCATTTTGACGGCATAACGGTGTTGTATCTATTTTTAGTATGAATTAGGGTAGTCTTAGGGTGTATTTATAGAGTAGTTAAGTGTTTTAGACCATTAGATTAACCCCAAATCAGATTAGAGCCGTCAGATCTCGTCCTAGCCACCAAAACACAGCCCAAAAGCCAAACTGGTGCACCCAGGTCACCTGGGCTCGACTAGGGGGGTCGACCCCCAGGTCGACACTAGGGTCGACACCCTAGTCGACCTGGTGGGCAGGTCGACACCCCTGTCGACCCCCAGGTCGACTCCCTGAGTCTGGCGGGAATTTTCCCGCCACTTCTGAAATTTGAAATTTTTGTTTTTAAATCTGTTTTGAATTTCTGAAAACTTCTTCGGGCCTTAACTGGGTCATACGGACTCCGATTTTTGAAAACTCGGACTCTATTTCGCGTTATTTTCCGAGACGAACGCAATGGCATAGCCCGTTTCCCCTGATTCAGATTTTTAAATTTAATTCTGCCCTGTTTTATATTATAGCAAGTTATTCAACATACGGGGTGTTACATTCTCCCCTACTTAAAGGATTTCGTCCCCGAAATCTCTAAGTCAAGAAGAACGTATCCTACCAACCAAACAACCATCTACTAAACCATCAAACACTAGCATCCATTGTCCTTAGAGTTTCTAATGTTGTATGAACATATGCAAAGTGTGTGTGTATATGTTCCCTGTCTAATGCAAAATCAGGCGGTCTACTGATTCAGTTGACCTCCTTAATGCAAACCATGATAGTGCCATGCATCCAATATGTATGCGAAAGAACCCTATCGACACATACCGTCTCTACATGAGTGCACAATCATTCACCAAAATGCATCATCCATATGATAACACAACCATTATACATCCATTAATATAGCTACCTACACACAAGTATATGCAATATGCGATATGAAGTGACTGAGCCGATCTAGTGGCTAGAGTGTGTGTATATGCATCCACGAGCAACCACTAGCAACCACTTGCATCCACACTCATCCATCAAACATAACATGTCTCAAACACATGTTTCAACCATAGGTTTACCCTATCTAAAGGTCAAAGGTACTAATGAGAGGACATACTAAAGATAAGATAAGTACTAGACAAACGATAAAGGAGAAGTTAAAAGACATACCCTCAAAAAGGAATGGGTATAGTGAGCGCATCTTCGCTTCTGTCTCCCAAGTAGCATTGCTCTCATCCTCTCCCCATTGCACTTTGACTAGTCGCACCTCTCTGTTCCTCAACTTCCTAATCTTTGACCCAAGGATGCGGGTAGGAGCTCGTCGAATAGTTGCATCACGCTCTACCTCCACTTCTTTAAGCAAACTCGGCTCTACCACCTCTGCGGTCTCATGTAGGCACTTCCTCAAATGTGACACATGGAATACGTCATGTACACCACTAAGTCTCTCGGGCAAATCCACTTTATATGCCATCCGTCCAATCCTTTCCTTAATAGGAAACGGTCCCACAAATCTTGGAGCTAACTTCCCAACGGACCCAAAGCGAACAACATTCCGTAATGGAGATACTTTGACAAAGACCATGTCCCCAACATCAAACTCAAGATCCGTCCTCCTCTTATCCGCGTAAGATTTCTGCCTGTCTTGTGCCGCTTTCATCCTTCTTCGAATCAAATCAATCTTTTCCGAAGTCTCTCTAACCATATCAGGCCCAAGCAAAATCTTATCCGTATATTCCCACCAACATGTAGCTGATCGACAAGGCCTTCCATAAAGAGCTTCGAAAGGAGCCATACCAATACTGGACTGAAAGCTGTTATTATACGCGAACTCCACCAATGGAAGATGCTCTTCCCATGTACCTCCAAAATCCAAGATACAAAGCCTCAAAAGGTCTTCCAGAACACGATTCACCCTCTCGGTCTGGCCGTCCGTCTGAGGATGATATGCGGTGCTCAGACACAACTGAGTCCCCACTGCTTCTTGCAAACTCTTCCAAAACTCGCTAGTGAAGATAGGATCTCGATCGCTCACTATGCTAGAAGGTACCCCATGCAATCAAACTATCTCTCGAAGATAAACTGAAGCTAGCCATGGAGCAGTCCTCTTGCTCTTCACGGGTATGAAATGGGCACTCTTAGTAAGTCTGTCTACCACAACCCAAATTCCCGTATTACCCTTCCTCGATCTAGGTAACCCATCGATAAAATCCATCGAGACACTATCCCACTTCCATTGCGGAACTTCCAATGGGTGAAGCAACCCACCGTGTTTCTTTTGCTCCGCTTTCACTTGTTGGCACACCAAGCATCTAGCGACATACTCGGCCACATCTTTCTTCATACCGGCCCAAAAGAAAACTCGCTTCATGTCTTGGTACATCTTGTCCCCACCGGGATGAATGGTCATCCTAGAACGGTGTGCATCATCAAGAATAGCCTTCCTCAAACCCTCATCTTGCGGTACACAAAGTCTACCATCTCTACGCAAGCACCCCCTTTCGTCTAGGGTGTACCTACTCAAATGGCTGGACGACTCCCCCCTTATGAGTCTCTCTACTAACTCAACCAACTGTGGGTCGTCCCGCTGTGCCTCGCCAATCCGTCCCAAAAGAGTAGGTCTGACCTCCAAGGATGCTAACAAACCGGGTATATAGTCAACGGAAGGTCTGAAATCAAACATCGAGATAAATTCCAAGCTTCGTCGTTCCACGAACAATGGACTCAAGGACAACCTTCTTCTGCTTAAGGCGTCCGCCACCACGTTACCCTTGCCAGGGGTATACGCTATCTCGAAATCATAGGATGCTAAGAACTCCATCCACCTTTGCTGTCTCAAGTTCAAATCCTTCTAAGAAAACAAGTACTTCAATGTTTTGTGGTCAGTGAACAATTCGAACCTCTCTCCAAGAAGATAATGGCACCAAGTCTTAAGCGCAAAAACAATAGCGGCCAACTCTAAATCATGGGTAGGGTAATTTTTCTCATGCTTTCTCAACTGCCTTCCATCGTAGGCTATTACCCTTCCCTCTTGCATTAAGACTGCGCCCAGTCCTGTCCCACAAGCATCGGTATAGACAACAAATGGCTTACTCCCATCTGGCAACACTAAGACTGGAGCTGTGGTTAAAGCTCTCTTTAACCGTCGGAACGCATCATCACAATCTACGTCCCATACGAAGACTAGATTCTTCTTCGTCAAGCGAGTTAATGGGGCTGATATCTTCGCGAAGTCCTTGATAAACTTCCTATAGTAGCCAGCCAACCCCAAGAAACTCCTCACCTCGGTAGCATTCTTTGGAACCTTCCAATCTTGGATGGATACTACCTTCGCGGGATCCACAGCTATCCCTTCCTTGGAGACCACGTGCCCCAAGAACCGCACTTCCTTCCTCCAGAAGTGACATTTAGAGAATTTAGCCTTAAGGCTATGCGCTCGAAGAGTCTCTAACACTTCCCTAAGATGTAGGGCATGCTCTTCTTCACTCTTAGAAAAGACTAAGATGTCATCCACAAAGACCACCACGAACTTATTAAGGTACTCCCTGAACACCCTACTCATCAAATCAACAAAGTATGCTGGGGCGTTCGTCAAACCAAATGGCATCACCAGCCACTCATAGAAACCATCCGGAGTCCTAAAGGCAGTCTTGTCTATGCTATCCTCAGCCACCCTCAACCGATGAAACCCCGTAGCCAAGTCCAACTGCGAAAACACTGAGGCGCCAACCAACTGATCAAAGAGATCATCAATCCTCGGCAATGGGTGTCTATTCTTCTTTGTGAGCTTGTTGAGTTCTCTATAGTCTACACAAAGTCTGAGGGACCCATCCGCCTTTGTGGCAAAAACTACTGGAGCACCCCACTCCGATATACTTCGTCTTATGAACCCCTTCTCAAACAACTCCCCTACTTGCTTATGGAGTTCCCTCCTCTCACGAGGAGCCATGTGTCGCACTGGTAAAGATACTGGTTTAGCATTATCCACCAGATATATTCGGAAGTCTATCTCCCGCTTCGGAGGTAAGCCCTTCACCTCCTCAAACACATCCGATTACTCTCGGACCACTCTAACAGATCACAAACTCGCGACTGAAGCGTCAAGCGATTCAAGATAACTTAGCATAACAGAACCCATGGGATTACAAGAGATCTCGAGAGTGTTACCCAAGCGGGTCATGAGCCTAACAACTCTCCTTTCGCAATCAAGAACGGCACCATTACTGGATAACCAGTCCATGCCCAAAATCAACCCATAGCCCGTGAAGCCCAAAACAAAAGCATCACATCTAAACTCAACGCTAAGTATAGAAATCTTCAAACCCAAACATATCATGGACAAATAAGTGGAGCCCCCAATTGGGTTTGAAACAACCAAGGGATCATCTACTAGACTGGTGTCTAAGTGCAGTGACTCAACTAATGATGATGAGATAAACGAATACGATGCGCCAGAGTCAAACAATGTATGGACAGGATGATCAAACAGAAAAACCAGACTTTCAATGGAAATAGTTCTACCTCTTTCCTGAATCGGTGGAACCGCGAGAGCCTGAACTTGCCCCCTTGCCTGACCCGGTGCCATAACAGCTTGCACATGTCCTCCTGAGGTAGATCCCGTCCTTTGCCCCTTCTTAGGGCAGTCCTTCACTAGATGCCTGCTTCACTACAGTGGTAGCAGCCAGTCTTCTTCTTCTTCCGACAATCTTTGCTTAGGTGGCCTGGTATCCCGCAATTGAAGCACTTCTTCTTTCCCTTGCCACCGTTGCCTTTCCCACCTTTGTTTTGTTGCTGTTGAGGTCTCTTTTGATCTCCTTTCTTCTCGGGTGCCTTATTAGCATTGGGACCCTTCTCTTCCTCATGCATGAGTGCCATGTCTACTAGCTTCTCAAAGGTGGCCCCCATAGGGATGTGAGTCATAGCCAATCCATGCATCGGTTCATTCAAGCCCTTAACGAACCTCAAAGCCTTCTTCTCCGGTGTATTCACCATGTCTATGCCGAACCTTGCCAATTGATTAAACTTGTTGACATATTCCTTCACCGAGAGGTTTCCTTGCTTTAGAGTCAAGAATCTTTCCATATACAAATTTTCCTCTGCCCTTGAGAGAAACTTTGCCACAAACCTTTGTCTGAAATCCGCCCAAGAGTCAACAGGGCGTTCTCCATTAGTGACCTCCCACCAGAATGAGGCCTCTCCCTTCATTAACCAAGCAGCTAACTTGACTTTCTTTCCTTCTTCCATCTCAAAGATATCTATCAACTCTTCCACCTCCTTAAGCCAATCTCTAGCTTCCACAAAAGTTTCCGATCCTTGAAAAGGTTTCCCTCCCATAGCCTTAAATTCCTTGCAAGTCTTAGCAAAAGTATCCGTGCGAGGAGGAGGAGGGGGGGGAGGAAGATCGGGTGCTACCGTTGGTGGAGGAACATTTGCTGGACCCGCATTGGCGGCCCTAGCCTCCATCAATCTCCTATACCATACTGGTATCGTCACACCCTCCGGAAAGTTAAGATCTTCAGCCATGCTGAAACGAAAAAAGAAAGATTCAAAACGAAGAATTCGAAAGATAAAGATATGGCTATTGGGGATTATGCTTTTCTTTCAAAAACTTTTCTCTTAAAAGACATGTTTTTGAAAATACTTCTTCCAAAAATGTTTTTAGAAAAATAGTTTTCTAAAAAATTTATCTATTCCGGTAACCTTCAGCTCTGATACCACGTGCAACACCCCACACCTGCTAAGGTCACTCACTAAGGGAATGCCTTAACTTTGGTGGAGCATTTTAAGTGAATATAGAACAGAAAAATTACAACAAGACAGATATAAATACTTGAAAATCTAAAACATCATTTCATTGCAGCAGAAGGTAAACATGTTTAGTACAACACCATAAAGAGTCAAGTACTAAATATCCATCCTGATAAAACATAAGTACATAATCCCACTACATAAACAATAGCCATAAAAGAAAAGATAAGCTGGGCTTTACATCACGGTCCAAGCTCCAGAAGATAGATAAAGAAATCTGATCAAAGCCCACTAGTGCTAGGCCCAACCTGAGGACCTGAGGGGGAAAAGATAAAAACAACGGGGTCAGACATAAGTCTGAGTGAGCCCTATAACTTTAACAACACAATCATTAAAGTAATTAGGGTATGATATAAACTTGGCACGGGATGACTGGGGATAAATGACTACACTAAGTAGCCAACTAGACATAGGATGAACTAAGATAACGGTAAAGACGCATCTACCCACCCAAGGGTAATTACTAACTGCACCACACCAGTCATTCCTACTTAAAGGTTGATCCCACCCAAGGACTTTGAAAGTTTACCCAGTAGTTTCGTGTACCCCTAGCTGACTACATAGGTGCCGTCTGCCACTATCTCCACTAGGTGTACCCACTACTCCCCAAGCGATCGGCTCCCTACCGTAGATACCCGTGCTAGCCCCACGGTGGGGTGTATCACTCCCGAAAGTGGCAACCCGATACAACCAATGGTGCACGGCTTATACCTACACGATGCAACAACGTCTTACCTACCAGCCCGGGTACACACACACATATGAAACCCGTTGGACTTGCGTTGCCACCGCTAACCCGTTTTGGCCTCTTATAATCAAGCCCAGTACGCGTGTCCCGTCCTCGACATGGGTCGAGCCCAATAAGATACATATGGGTTACTGGTTGAAATGGGCCCCCACAAGCTACCCACCTAAGCTTGTCTCTTTATCTAGTGCATCCCACTTAACCCTTTAATCATGTTTAATTACATGTTTCCACTTGGTTAAGTATTCTAATCGTATTTTCTATTGCCACCCAAGGCAACCCACTAGATTTCCACATGCCACCCAAGGCACTTACTTGATTTCCACATGCCACCCAAGGCACCCACTTAACCCCTCATGCCCACTACATGCTTATCTGGTTAAGTGTTTCTTAATTGATTAAGAACGTAACCGTTGTAAAGACCTCTCACATTAGACTATCTTTTATGGCAGCTGGATTTGCCGGTTGGGTCCGGGCAGCCTTACGCCATAACCGAGTCTAACCTCGTGTCTATACACTTGTCACGTATTTAGTTTGTGCCTAAGACCTCTCACATTGGGCCAATCATTTGTAGCCGCTGGATTTGCCGGTTGGTTCCGGGGAGTCTTATGCTACAAAAGGGTCCAACCTCGTGTCTTAGTCGATTAATTACACCTAATTAATCACCCTCATATTTCGAATTAATTTTCCCTAATTAATTCCAATTTTAACGATGTACATAATTGACTCAATTATGTCCATCCACTTTATGGTATGCATAATCATACCAACTTCACACCATTTCATTAATATGTATATTAACCCCATCGTTCCCCACGTAATTCGCTAACATGACATAAAAGGGAAGATTCATCACAAATACAATGGGTTCAACTTGCATAACATTAGCATCAACATGGGTTTAAAGGTGTCAACATGCATATAGCATCAACCCAACTAGCATAAATAATCAACCCAAGCTTGCATGAATCACATATATCATAAGGAGGTTAACTTGCATAAGTTATTTATGTCATACAAAGGGGTAAACTTGCATATGTATGTATGACATACAAAGGGGTTAACTTGCATATGTATGCATATCATACTAAGGTGTAAACTTGCACATGTTACTTGCATATCATCAAACACCAAACTTGCATAACATGTCATATATGAACATGCATATAATCAAACACCAAACTTGCATAACATGTCATATATGGACTTGCATATAATCATACACCAAACTTGCATAACATATCATATATGAACTTGCATATAATCATACACCAAACTTGCATATTAATGGTGTCATAATGGATCAATGTTTATCATAGCAACTAGCATCATGAACACATAGCCTAACACTTGCATAACTTGCATAACATCATGATCATATAGCATATAGCTTGCATAACTTGCATAACATCATGAACATGTAGCATATGACTTGCATAACTTGCATAACATCATGAACATGTAGCATATGACTTGCATAACTTGCATAACATCATGAACACATAACTTGCATAACTTGCATAACATCACAAACACATAGCATATGATAACATAATCTTGCATTGATCCACATTCATAGCCATAACCTCATTATATCCTATCATAATCATTTCTACAATTGGTCATTAAGGCTATAGAAAACTCACAACTTGTTGATTAGCACTCCGAAGAAGAAGATTAAGTTGCTAGAGTTGATTAGAGATTGATTTGAGAAGCTATCTTCCTCTTTAATTTGATGGAGGCTCCTCCAAGTTGCATTTTGACGGCATAACGGTGTTGTATCTATTTTTAGTATGAATTAGGGTAGTCTTAGGGTGTATGTATAGAGTAGTTAAGTGTTTTAGGCCATTAGATTAACCCTAAATCAGATTAGAGCCGTCAGATCTCGTCCTAGCCACCAAAACACAGCCCAAAAGCCAAATTGGTGCACCTTGGTCACCTGGGCTCGACCAGGGTGGTCGACCCCCAGATCGACACTAGGGTCGACACCCTAGTCGACCTGGTGGGTAGGTCGACACCCCTGTCGACCCCCAGGTCGACTCCCTGAGTCTGGCGGGAATTTTCCTGCCTCTTCTGAAATTTGAAATTTTTGTTTTTAAATCTGTTTTGAATTTCTGAAAACTTCTTCGGGCCTTAACTGGGTCATACGGACTCCGATTTTCGAAAACTCGGACTCTATTTCGCGTATTTTTCCGAGACGAACGCAATGGCATAGCCCGTTTCCCCTGATTAAGATTTTTAAATTTAATTCTGCCCTGTTTTATATTATAGCAAGTTATTCAACATACGGGGTGTTACAACATAGGTTTAAATAAACAGTAATAGTTTTACTCCGCTTCATATCATTATTTTTCTTCACTTTGTTGGACCCTTGAAGATCGTTACCTGGTTCTAGTTGGTCGTCTCAAGTTGTTTTCACATGGGGCTGTAATGCAAGTAATTTAACAAATATAAGATGTAAAAAGTAAACTAACCAAAGTGGATTCATTTGTTAAAGAAATGGGTGACCAGCTTTTAGGATGGAAGTGCAAAATATTGACATGCATGCACACCTGATTATGATTATCGTTAACACTTGGGTTTTGCAAGGCTTTTTAATTAACATTGTAAGTTATGTAGTGAAAGAATGGCATTCCATAAATTATGCTTCCGTGAAGTTGAACTCAAGAACCTAACCGACTATATAAAAACGTATAATTTATAAATGAATTTGTTATAAAAATCCTTTTTAAATTATCAATACAACATTTAAAACCAATTTAAATGTTCAAAATTAAATGGCTAAAATGTGGGTCGTTACATTCCTTCCCGCTTAAAATCATTCGTCCTCGAAATTGCTAAGCAGTAAAAATGATATAGCTCTAACTCCTCATAACCTACTTTGTTGAAATCTTATATTCCATATCTTCATAACCCAGTTCTTACCCGACCTTCGAATTCTCATACCAATACTCGACCATTCATAATTCTTTCCAAATGATCTGTCCACCATTTTTGGACAATCCATCATCACTTTGTTGTCTTCAATCCATATGCTCTTCTGCATATCCACACCCATTCCAATTGATTTTAAATCCATTTATCAATTTCATTATTCCACTTGAAATTTATTAACCAATTCTGGTTTTCTTATTTCAGTTACAATTAACAACTCGATTTTAAATTATCAACAATTTCTTGAAAATTTTCTAACTTTTTAAATTTTCGAAAAATTTCTCCAGCATCTCCTTTGCACGGCTTGATCGGTACAACCACAACTCGCCTTTCTAGGCTTTCTCCAAACCAAAAGAAAATCAAAAAGCCAAACAACTTGCCCCATAGGCTCATAAAATCATCAAACCCAAGTAATATTGTAAACATGTACCTTTTTGTCGGTATAATTCTATCTCTTGCATTTGCTTCCATACAATACCTGCTCGACATACATATATATTTCCAATAGATTCCAAATCAATCCAAACTTTGGTCTTTAACTTTCTGATTTGTTCACTTCTGTTCACTAATCCAAACTAAGTTCTATTTTCAAAAATCAACTCTCTTATCCTGCTTGAGTTCAATTTCATTACAGTTTAATTCCAAACAACAATATCCAATATATATTCAACTAGTTTATACATAAGTCGAATTTACTTTATTTATTCCAATTTTAAGCATTTCTCTTTGTCTAATTTCATTCTGGATTATCTCCAGTCCAATTTCATTTAACTTAAGTTAAATTTTAATTCATTTGATTCACTTCTACCATTTCAATCTATTTACTTTACAAGTTAAATTTTAATCTCTGAATTCAAATTCCCGGCTTTCATTTCCAAACTGATTTTGGAATCATATAATTATACACATAAACTCATAATCATCTGCAAATTCAAAACATTTGAATTTTCTTAAACCACTTGTTCTTTTTCAAACAGATTTCCATTTACAAATTATAAAGGTAGCAATCCGTCACTTAGAAACTTGAAAATGAATACCGATAATGTCGCGACCCATTATCAGAATTATTTTTGCGCCATTGAAGTGATTTCAGTGCTTAATCACTTTCAAAATCCATTTAAAACCATTCTTATTCAAAAATACTTTAAAGTAATGTTATATTACTCTATAATATTTCAGAAAATATTTTCTAAACGCCCGAAATTTGAATTCCAATTCTGGTTAGAACTTAATCTTGGTTTGTCTCATTTGTATATATTATCTGTATAAAAATTATATAACCATTTTAATATTTCATAATTCTATTTGATTGTAATAACAATCAACACATTCATATATAGCAATTCAAAAATTATTCCTTTCATATCAAAATAAACTTTTTAGGCAAAATTATTTCATTTACCCATTTTAAAACAATACTATATCGAATTGCTTTGTTCGAGAGTTTAGAAATACCTATCGATACAGTTGTACATTCTGTATCGACCAGAATTCATAAACCGCTCAACAAACCAATCAACACAATATAAAACATTTTCATATCCAATCTACAAATACGCGCTCATATATATACATTCAAACTCAATCTAGGGTATTACTGACCCCATCTCTATCGAGTTACGCCACAGAGCCAAGGTTACTACTCAACCTGGCTCTGATAACAAATGTAATGGCCTGAATTTCCATACCCTTTGAGTTGACTAATTACACCACACGTCCAACCCAAATTGCACAAAAATACAAATCATTATTAGAATGAAGTTAGAGGATGAGAAATAGAAAGAAAGAAAGGTTAGAATAGAAGAAAACGAAGGATACAAATCTCACAGCGGAACGAATAAAATATATTAAATGACATAACTTTTGAAATACAAATCAGTAACTGTATATACATACCATCATCAGAGCACAATAGTTATTCCTGGAACAGTTATAAACACCTGTTTCCAGATACAACATAGAACACAGCGGAAAATATGATAGTCTATAGCTAACTGGTGAAGCCTTCTCCTTCAAGCTCCTCCAAGTGAATCTGTAAAACCCCGACTACTTGACTGCCCGTACAAATTTGGGCAACCAAGGGTTTAGGGGAAATAAAACAAAATAAACTCCGGGTCAGTCATGGGACTGGTGTGAGTAAACTCCAACCATTGGTTTAACTTTTAAAAATCCTTTCGAAAGAAAAGATAATCGTAAGACCGATCCACACATAAACACAAATGGTTTTTACCTTAAGATAACCCAAAACATTTTGATATCAAAATCTGGGGATATTATAATAGTGTCTAAATCAAATAAATAGAATCTAGTGGAACGCTCGAATCTCATGCTCCATATACAATATAAAATCAAAAACTGCAGGGTACTTATTGGAGATTGGATTTCCAACATGACAAGGTATGGAACCACCTTCCAATAATGTATCTCTTGAGGGGAATACACTGGGTTCAACAAGAACTTCTTGCATCCTGGCCCACACATGACAGACCACTCATTTCGGTTGAGTGTATCGAATGTATATCACCAACCGCTGGGATCAGCAACCGTTTCCCGAAAGGGACAACATCGATAGATTAAAGAAGCAATTGGAATTTCTGTAGATAGGTGATTATACATCCTAATGGGAGCGACCCACATAGCCGTGTTGCATGCCCGATTTTTGTCAAATTCCTGGTTGTGAGGCTTGAGGTTTGAATTATCTTCCAGAACATCTGGCCACCATTCACTTTGAATGCCACATCGTCAGATCCATCGGAAATCACTAATTGATTCCCACAAAAATACTCAGATTGTTAGGCCAAAGAAGTTCCCCTTCTTTGCCACCAACTTCGTACGTTTGAAGGAACCAACGTACGTAATCCCTTTGGAAATACCCTGTCAGACACTCGTCCATACAAGTTGTCATGGGTTTGGACAAACTAAAGGCACTGTTTTATTAATCCATCTTGGGCAATTTCTACCTAGGGTTAACAGAACAGCCCTTGCATTTTACTCCGTCTTCCATTATCTTCAGCATAAGTTGATTCATAACGCTTATACCAATACGGAGAGGTTTTCAGATATTAAATCTGATCCCGGTCTCTCTATACTGATAACGGAGGTATAAAATAAATCAAAACTTTGATAGTCGGTGATATAACAATCAAAGCAACATCCATACAATCAACGGTCCTATTTCCAATTGGAAATCCTACCGATCAAGCATCAAACAATACTGGCCTCTTTTTATATTAATTCCTTATTATATTATCGATTCCAAATTCCCTTTTTCCCTCTTCTAGGTTCTTTCAAGATTCAATTGTCTTTCTCGATTCTTGGAAAAACATTTCCCATATCAAAATTCCTTTATTCGAGAAAATATCTCTTATTCGAGTTAGAAACATTTATATTTATTCACGAATCCTTATATTCTATATTCAGAAATTATACATTATTAATATCGAAACACATTTCTATTTTCTTAGTTCCTCACTTACCAATTTTTTTCATTTTCTATGCGTAGATAGTATCTCTTATTTTATTTGGGAAAACGTTTCTAAAATCCTTTAAATTAACCCGATATTATATAAAAAAACATCGTTATTATATCCAACACAATTTAATCATTCATTACTAACTGTATTGCTCACCTTCACTATCGAACCTTAACTATTCGTATGTCAATCATGAAGTCAGTCAAGTTGCGGTATAATTACCTCTCAGGCCTTAACTGAACAACATCCTCAACTTTGAAATAGTCAAAGCTCACAATTTCAAACAAGGCATCGCTTACGCGACTCTCAGATTCAATCTAGGAATCCACTTCTTTTACAGAAGAACATTGATTATAACGACAGCATTACAATCGCTGTTTCCAAATATTTGATTTATAAAAACATAACTTATAATAGCAGCATTATAATCGCTATTTCCAAATATTTGATTTATAAAAATATAACTTATAATAGCAGCGTTATAATCGTTGTTTCCAAATATTTGATTTATAAAAATATAACTTATAATATCAGCATTATAATTGCTGTTTCCAAATATTTGATTTATAAAAATATAACTTATAATAGCAGCGTTATAATCGTTGTTTAGATTTATAAAACATTTATTATAACTACAGCGCTAAAATCGCTGTTTTGAATAAAGTACCGTGTGCGATGCACACGCTTCTGTTGTTCATCTTAAAAGATAATCAAAATGTCTGGATTTACACAATGCAGACATATACCATTCTGTTTTGTCGAAACCCATAAGATAAAGGGTATATAAGGATAAAATTATGCTTTCCACCTTCTTTACGACAAGACCTCTTTCCTTGGATTTTATTTCAAAAATCCATTTTTCAATGTTTAACATAAAACTATCTTATGTGTTTCCCTTTATAAATGTTTCATTTGCAATGTACTTCCTTTGAACCATTATTCACTTTAATCCTGAATATACTTCTTTTATGTACAATCTTTTGATTTTGTACTTATACATATTCTCTTAAACCCAAATTCTATTTATAACTTCTATTCAGAATTTTTCAAACAAATCTTATTTTATTCCAATCGTTAAAAAAATCTTGTTTATGATTTCCTTTATAATCCGCTAAGTTCAAATCCCATCTCAAATATTGCTTTCAAATCTGATTTCCACTTTTCCATATAAATTCAAATAAAGAATTTATATTTCGATTTATTCAACGATAAATAATTCAATTAATTTATAAACTCGTTTAAAACCAACTTCTTGTTTTAGTAAAACAAGTTTCTATTTTTTTAACTCCATTCGAAATTACACTTTAATTTTTGGAAAAATATATTTCCCTTTAAAAATCTCAAATTCCATTTTCTATTCGAAAATATTTTACGGTATTTAAATACCAAAATTCTAGGGCCAGGGTAATTCAAACACAACAAATCCAATCACGGATTATATAACACATTATATATCACAATCAAATAAAAACAGTAATATAAATGTTAAGGAATCTAGTTGGATTCCTCCAACCTGTTTCCTTGCATCCACAGATGTTAATCAACATTTATAACATCATTTTCACTTCAATATATGATATCATGGCAAACAGAATCCATATTCAACCAACGATATATTTAACTAAGCAATCATTTCAACTAAATTTTCAACCATTCATCCAAACAATCATCACATAGTATAAAATTACTTAAATATAAATTTAAAACTCGTTTAAATAAAAATATAAACAAGGTAGAGTTAGTGAGTTTACTCACCTTGTCTTACAGTTGACGTTTTTGCTTTTGTTTCCATTTAAAATAAATCAGGCGTTTGATTTTTATCATGAAATCCCAATAGCTTTGATCTCGGCGAAATCAATCCATCAACGTAGTCCTCGTCGCTATGATTCCAACGTGACTGATTTTTTTCTGATTCTGTTTATGTATGGAGAAGATTTACATGTTACAACATTTTATATAAATTTAAACATTTTTAATTCGCTAATTATATAATAAATTCTTAATTACCATTTAATTAACTTAACCCTCGTTTAATTTAATCACCTCTAATTTCGCTTTATACTCGAAGACCGTGCTCCAGTAAACCGAACTGGACTTCGACATATATCAGACGCCATCGCCATCACTCTTGTTCATCACGATCGCTCCCTCCATGTCTCGACCATTCAAATCACCGAAAATTTCATAGAACCCTCCTTCACGTCCTTCACTACATTAGCACCACTATGTCACATCTGCCGCCTCCGTCATTATTGAATTAACCTTTGTTTTCTCCAAGTCAAACAATGTGTTAATCCCCGAAGTCCTTCCCACTTTCATGAACCTACTGCCCTATTTTCACCAAACCACTATCGTTCTTACACCGCAGATTTCTTCGTCACGATCTCTATGTGACTTGAAACACCCCACCTCCGTTAAGGTCACTCACAAAGGGAATGCCTTAACTTCAGTGGAGCATTATAGGTAAAAGATACAGATAATTTACAAGACAGACATATAAATAGCGGAAAAACTAAATTTATTTCATACGTGGTTTAGTGAGAAACATTACAGCAGACTGTCTCAAAACAACTTCCAAATCATTACATCAAAATCTCTGTCTTGATTAAAACATAAAGAAGCATAGAACAATAATAAAATAGCATAAATCCCCATTGAGAGTGTATCCAAAGCCATAGCCCAAGAAAAGAGAATCCATGCAATACATCTACTCTCTTCAAGCTTGCAAAAGGTCTGAACTAAGTTGGAGTGTTCCCTTCCTGCGGACCGGGGGGGGAACGGAAGAAAAGAAGACGAAAGAAAAATGGGTCAGACATGAGTCTGGTAAGTCCAGTGATTTTTCAGTATGTGAACAAGAAAAGGATCATGATAGGAATAAACCGAAAATAGGACAATACCTGAATAACAAGATAACTAAAACCAAGATAAGGCAAGTTAAACTGAATATACTATCGCACCCATTTCTATTTCTCTGCACCTTTTTATACTTGTTCCAACTAGCACCATGTGTTCATGTCAAAGTGATCCCCTTTATCGATCGGCTCCTACTCGTATACGTTTTATACTTGTGTCATTCGGCCCCTGCTTGATTGTAGATACCTGTGTTGGCCCCACCATAGGGTGTATCAAATCCTATGGTGGAAACCCGACACGATTCAAGATGCACAGTGTATAACTACTAATGCCCAGTGCCTGCTTTTTCCACTTCGAGTACGTGCATGCCCGTACTTCGTCAGAACCTACACTGACGCACCACCGCCGTTGTTTTGACCGCTTATAATCAGCCCATTAATCGTGCCCCACCCTGCCTAGTTTAGGGTACCATGATACATCTATGTGGGTTACTGCTGAAATGGGTCTTCGTTACTAGGGTTTCCTAATCAACATGTTAAATTGGTTAAGTGTCCAAATTAACCTAACCCACCCATCAGTTTAGTTAACATGTTGCATTGGTTAAGTGTTGCCTTAATTAACTTAACCCTACCATTCCTGTCTTAGCTTTAATTCATTCATTAAAGCACCAACCACTCACATTAGATAGGTATTGTTGCGGTCACTGGATGTGCCGGTCGGGTCCGGGCAGTTTTACACCGTAACTCAGTCTAACCTCGGGTTCTTTTGGGCTCAATGCGTTAACCTCTCACATTAGATCAATATTGTTACGGTTGCTGGATTTTCCGGGCGGTTCCGGGTAGTCTTATACTGTATAACCTCGGGTTAGGCATATTCATCTTTTTCTAAATTTACATATTTACCGTTTATGTTTATATGTAAATTATTGTCATTCAAGTCATGCCCAATTTCTCTATAAATCATGTTCATAATTTTAGGTATATAAATCATACCATTTCAATGCCACTAATCATTTAAAATATGCCAATAACATGTAACTTCATGTTTTTCCCAACGTTACCCCCATTAAACGTTCGCATAAATTACATAGAATGTTAGCCTTCGCAATTTAGCCTAACTCAAAATCAAGAGGGGAAAAGGAAGAAACATGTAGCATTCAAAACAAGCATAATATGGATCCAACATATGTCACATAAATTCGGCATAGAATCAATATACGCTTAATTATGAACTTGCAATTTTGAACCTAATCAACATGAATCATAAGCATATAAATGGGAGTTTACATAGAACTACACAATTCCAATTAGTCATGTAAAGGTGAACTTGCATTGAATTTGATCTAATTAACATGAATCTAAACATATAAGGTTGTAGATCTAAACATATAGGCTTACATGATTATGACTTAGCCTATAAACTTGCATGTAACATAACATGATAGAATCACCAAACTTACATATAACATGATAGTTTTCATTCCCAAATTCCTATACAATATAATGGTTCGTTCACCCAAATTTTACACAACATGATAGGTTCAATAAACCGCAATAGTATCACAGACATACATGATAGAATTACCACACGAATAGACATGAATCAGCATCACTATTATCATACAACTTGGTACAATTTTAGTTTTCATTTTATTACAAATCATGTCTTTAATCTGTTCACATCTAAAAGATAACTAGACTTACAGACAAAAGGAAAATCTTGTTTTCTGGGATCTGTTATCTGAAACTGAATAGCTCTCCTTTGATGTAGACTAATTGTTCTTCTAATTTAGATTTGATTTGATTTGTAGATTCTATCTTGCTTTCTAGTTGAAGGAGAATGGCGGCTACTCTAGGTTGACCATGGACAGCATGACGACTCTAGGAATGAATTTTTGTGTGATTTAGGGTTGGGGGTTGGGGTTGCTTTTATAGAGTTTTAAACCAATGTAAGCCGTTAGATCAACCTAGGAGCAAATCAAGACCATCCAGGCAAGATAGAGATATCCAGAACAGCCACATAAGCCCTAATGACTCAGCAAAGAGTCCGAATCGTCACATTTCAGATCTGCCCGAGGGGGGTAGGTCGAGCCCCTGGTCGACCTGTCCTAGGGCGGGAAAATTCCCACCCAGCCCGCTTCTGAGTTTGAATTCGAATTTTTGAATTAAATCTGAGTTGTTTTTATTTAATTAAATTCTTGAAACTTCTGAAGGCCATAACTTCTCCATACGGAGTCCAATTGTAACAACCCGAAAAATCAGAACTAATTAAAAAAAAATTATTTTGGCAATTTTAATGAATTTTGAATATTTAAAATGATTTATTTTAAATAATAACGACGAGGAATTTGGTTTGAATAGAATTAGAACGTATATATTGATTTGAATTGACGTTAGAATATAAATATTTATTTTAATTATAAAAGGAATTGAAAATGGCGCGGTAGTTTGAAAATTCAATTTCAAATTTCAATTAATTGTACAGGATTCAAAATAAATCGGATTTTAGTGAAACCAAAAATATTTAAATCTGTTTATAAATATCTTTCTAACGGATGTGAAAAATCTAGATTTCATAGCGGGAATAAAAAGTTATGTCCAGTTGAAAATTCAGAAAAGTCGCTGTGGAATTTATATATATTTTAATATAAATATAGCCCGTAAAAATAGCCATTTTGCAAACGACCTCCATTTTCGACGAAACCACTTTTGTTGGATTCGGCATGTCAAATTAATGCTAGATTCCAATTTCAATAATTTTTGAAATTAATATGTGAGCGTGGCGCATTTAAACGCGTTTGACCAGTTTCAATCAATTTGGATCAACCAGAAAATGGAAAATTTTCAAACGGTCTCCAAATTTGATGAAATTAGTTTTGTTAGGACCGTATCGTCAAAACAAAGCCAGATTTGTTTTTCTGGAATTTTTAGAGTCAGTATGTGGCCCTTTTAAATTAAAATGTACGTTTGAATTCAATATATATTGATTTATATTTTAATTTTGATGAAAACTGAGCGAAATAGTCGAACTGGCTTACGATACATGTCCCATTGTGTTCAGAATGAGGGTATTTAGCTAGAGGCGACAGTCATTGGGTTTGATTTAGAGTACGAGCGCGAAACGAATTAGTAAATGAATTAAATAAATAAAAATGGTATAAATATAAAAAAAATCGGTCAAACTTAGTCAAAGAAACCCTAATTCTCCTAAGAAGTCACCGACCTTGTTTCTTCCTATGAAGGAAACACTCCAACCTTAAATCCTAAATTCCTCTCAATTAACAACGAAACTAAAAATGATTTCAACCAAGAAATCCAAGAGCATCTTAAGCTCTTCAATTTCATATGAGCGTGATATTTTTTTCGTGAGGTGACTGGTTTGATTTTCCTTCTCAAACCCCGTGCGTTCGAGTTCGATTTCCCGGCTATGGAGTGCTGCGAGGTGGAGCTTTTCGCTGAGGTGGTGGAGCTCGCTGCGGCGCGTCGGGAGAGGTGGTTGGATCGAGGTCCGGTCCTCTTGGATGGCCAGCAACAGAAGGCTTTGGGTGCGAGGTTCTATTCGATGGGAGGGCTTAAGTTCAGAACGAGATTATAGGGGCGGGAGGATTAAGGTAGTTTTTATTGATTTACTTCTTTAGAATATACATTGCAAGAGAAAAAAATCAGTTCTTTTGATATTATAGCATTGTATTTTAAATGTTTAAAAATATGATCTTTGTTTAAAAAAAATATGGTTTCTAAAAAAATATGGTTTATATAAAATAAAAGTAACATTGTTTTGAATATAAAAAAAATATGGTTTATATAAAATAAAATTAACATTGTTTTGTATATAAAAAATGTATGGTTTATATAAAATAAAATTAACATTGTTTTGTATATAAAACAAATATGGTTTATATAAAAAAAAATTAGCCTTACTTATAATAAATATATATATATATATATATATATATAGCATGATTTTTAAAAATAAAATACCATGGTTTTTTTAAAATATAAACATAGTATAAGATAGTGATTATATAAATGGGGAAAGAAAAATATGATTTCTAAAAGGAAATTTCTCTGGAAATGAAAATATGATTTTTATTAAAAATGACTTTGTTTTAAAAATATGATTTTTAAAAATATATAGAACAGTTTAAAAAAATGTGATTCTTGTATATGTATAGCGTCAGAATAAAATTGTGATTTTTATCTATATAGTAGCAGAATAAAACTGTGATATTTAATATAAACCATTGGAAAACAGATTGCGAGGGAACTGACTGAAAGCAAAACGGAATCCGAACAATTCAGAAATAAACGCTGAAGGAGTGGATCACAAAGGTGAGAACTTCTCACTTGAATTTAATTTCTAGTTAAAAATATATACTAGGATGCAGATGGTGCTTAGCAGCACCCGACACCGTCGTCCACAGACCATGGACGACTTGTTTGATTATGATGTGTTGTGAATTTGTTTGTGATTATGATGTGTTTTGAAGTTTGTTTGTGATTTTGATGTGAAATGGATAATAAAACATTCATGTGTGAAATTAAATATTTTATCGTTAAAAATATAATTTTTAAAGTGTATGTGAATAAAATAAATATTCATTTACAAACCGGACGGTTTGTTTATGTACACCAATTTATTTGATATTGATTGGGATGATAAATTTTACACATCGCTCAACTGCACGAATAATAAACAATATTTGTTGTTTGAAAACCCCACACGGGTATTGGGATAATATTTGACATACACTGATCCCAATAATTAGTGGTATGTCAATCGATGGGTTTGTCGTGAACGATGTCTTCATTATCGCTGTCCTTAAACCCCATAGAGAAAAGATTAAATCTTTTTATTTAGATTTAATGAAGTTTTCCAATTAATTAATATTTAATCGGAATGGGATAAAAAAATTGGATTTTGGGTTTATCGTGAACGATGTCATCATTAACACTGTCCTTAAACCCCGTAGAGAAAAGATTAAATCTTTTTATTTAGATTTAATGAAGTTTTCTAATTAATTAATATTTAATTGGAATGGGATAAAAGAATTGGATTTTTGGTTTTATCCTGAATGGTGTTTTAAATAAAACTTGTTCTTCAACCCAATTAACAGTGAAGAATATGATTTGGAATTTATAATCTTTTAATTAAGATTTATGGGATTTTCCAAAGTAAAGATTTCCAATTTAATATATTAAATTGGAATTGAATGAAATTCGATTTGGTAATAATCGAAGTGGGTTTCTGTGGAGGAAGACTGTTAATACATAAAGAATTTAAAAGGCTTTATCGTTATTCCATTTATATTATTGGTCGGATATGGAAATTGAAATCGATTATATATTAATATTGATTTTCCATGAAGATTCCACAATTAATGGAATGAGATTTGGGTTTATCGTCAACCGTGTTTTAAATGACCTTGGTTCTTTAACCCAGCTAAAGATAAGATTAATTTCTTAGCTTTGAATAACCATTAATATTGATTTTTTGGAAGATTAAAACTAAATGGAGTTTTAATGAATCTTTGATTAGATTGAAAAGTGAATGTGATAATTAAAATTATCAATTCAAGAAAATGACCGAGAATGGAGTACCACCCATTTTACTCCAAGCGATAGTTAAATCTTTAATTAGATTTGAACATGAAATGGTAATTAGTTTTACTGATAACACTGTGGTGTTAGATATGGATTATTACCAGTTTTTCTCCATAGGATGAATAGGTTGGGATTGGGAAATAAAATAAATGATTACTTCGGTATAGTTCGCTAATCCCGACTAGTTTGGAAAACCTTAATATGGTTTGATATCCAAAGGAAGATTAAAGAATAAATTTAAAGAATTTATCTTTGATAAAATTAGTGGGAACCTTTCCCAAAGGAAAAGAATATTTGAATAAAAGAATATTCTGGATTGGAATTAGGCGTATGATGTGTTGTTATAGCACTTGATTATAAGATACACGAGTTATTCAGAAAGGTCGGGTTTGACCCATTCTGAATAAATGATTCGACGATAAGTCTAAGAGATTGAAGACGGTGCAAGACCGACGATCTTCACATCGAATGGATGGGCGCTAATGATGCCCATGATTGGAGTAGCTACCTTGAAGGGGCTAAAGTGGTAGCCGTCCGGACGTACTTGTTGATTGTACGGATATGCGAGGAATAAGGTGCCTCCGGTTTTGTTCAGACCCAGAACGAACTTGTAAATGGATGGCGTGTCTGACATTGGATTTTATTCTATGTTGATTGATTTCTATTAAATATATATCTGTTTGGCGACGGATAATTTATTCTCATGCTTAACGCCGTTCACTGAGACGTACGAGCTCAGAGGTTATATATCGACAGATATCAGTCGCATGACATGAATTGCCTGTGTGGCATGCTAAGATGCAAATGATCAAGGCTTCTGTTGAAAAGAAGAGTCTTGTGGTTGATGATCAAAGCACGACTTTAATATAGCATAGCTTTGTGTAGAATTAATTCCGAGCCTCACAACCCGGTGTGAACCAGAAACGGGGAGGACCTCCGGGAAATGGACATATGCTAGTTCCTAGCTAGGAGGCGTGTCAGCGTTTTTCACGCCTTGACATTTTACTCATGTGGATGTTGCTTATGATTACTTGATGGATAGAGAGGCGCCTCGTATTTATGGTGGTTGCAGAGGCTTACGGGCCCCATATCACCAAGAGGTTCGAAAGAACCGACTAGCATATAGTTTATGGCATTTATAACCATCGACGGATGGCCGACCCCGACGATCCAAGTGTCACTCAAGCTCCGATCCTGAGGCACTGGCTAGCGTGTCTCGAATTTGCGCAGGATATTTCCTTTTCCTTGGTTCACGACGGAAATCCAATTTCCAATACAAGACATTTCGGTTTTAGTTGTAATCCTATATATGGCGACATAGTGGTATGGGGCACTTATGCCGTCTATGATTGATACTTATGATTGAAATTGTTTTGACACTATACACTAATAGTAATAATAAAAGATAAAACTTCACGTACCAAGCATTTTTGGCTATTATAAGGTAAAAACTCTATCCTCCGGCTTGCGTTGCATTGTGTGATGGGACCTGAGTCTTATAATAGCTTCATTGTTCTTTATTTAGCATTGCGCTGTTTGTTTTATGCATTGGTATTCTTGGGGGTAAACCCGTTCCATGTTATACGGCGTGGTCCCTTGATTTACTTAACTTTAAAAATCAAATTAATAACTGTTTTAGTTCTCACACTGGTCACATGACTGACTTGGAGTTTATTGTTTTAATCTAAACTCTGGGTGCCCTTATTTTCCACACAGGCAGCTATTAGTTTTGATTTTGCAGATTTATATTCACAGGATCCTGGTTTATAGCTGGAATGATATTCGGAAAGCTCTATATTCGTGTATCTCTTTTGGTAGTATTTGTTATAGTATTTTCCGCTATGCATTGTATTTATACATTTTGTTTCTGCTGCTATGTATTTTAAAACTCTGATATTTCCTGTTCTATAATATTTATTCATTTATACTCTAGTATATTCTTGTATTCTGATGGAATTGTTGTAATAAGCAATAATATGTTCTTCTGTTTGTGTTCTGATTTGTCGTGTTCTCAAAGCAATCCGGCCTTTTCCTTCTCTTCGGAGACCGGGGAAGTTTGGGTTGTTTCATTTGGTATCAGAGCTTTGGTTTACAAAGCTGGAGAACATGACATATTAGAACCAGACGAAAGAATTCATCAGAGATTGGATAAGTAATATCCAATAAGAATGACTCGTTAGAGATGGGATCAGTAGTATCCTAGAACGAGTGCGAAGAGTGTTGTTTTAAAATAAAGATGAAAACGAATTTTGTTTTGAAATTTATATTAAATTATACGTATTTGAATATTTATTTTATATTGAATTTAGACAATCGAGTATATGAAGATTTTGTATATACGCATCATGAGCGTATATTTGAAGTCTCAAATATACTGGGTAGATATAGAGTCACACTCTAGCCGCCCGGAGATGATTCTGCTGATATTCTAGACATCATCAACATCTGTGTTCGAGTTTTGAAAGTGAATATCTATATAATTTCCAATCGACTGGTGTGAGAACCAAAACTTACATAGGGCCATTTGTTGTGAATTGACATTAAAAAATATGATTTTTGACTATATGTATTAAAGATATATGTTTGAAAAGCTAATTTACAAACTGATTGCTGGTTGAGTTGTTTGATTATTAGTTGAACTGATAAAAATATTGGAATAATAAATCCAATATGAGAATGAAAAGTTGAATTGAACCAAATTTAACCAATATATGAACGAAAGGTAAATTTAGCACCAAATGTTGAACTGAGTTGAAAATTGTTCGAAATGGCATGCATATACATGTATATACATTGAACAGGTCATTGTAAGAAGGCTAGAGCAGAGGAATAAAATTGTATGCCCGATAAATAGGTAAATGTTTACTAATTTCTTGGTTTTGGATGATTTTTGAGACGACTGGCTAGCCGCTTGGCTTTTCTTTTTCTTTTTGGATTGGAGACGCATGTTTGGCGATTTTGGGATTTTCCCGGTGCTCCCATACAGGAGAGGTTATGGAGAAAATTTTCGAAAATTTAGGGTGTTAGCCAAATTTTGAAAAGTTCTTAGAAACTGTAAAGTTGAAGAACTTAAGCCATAATGAAAATAATGAAAGTTGAGTTGGTTTGTAAAACAACTTTTAGCTCCGTTCCTTTTCGAGGACGAAAAGATTTTAAGTGGGGGAGATTGTAACAACCTGGAAAATCAGAACCAATTTAAAATTTTTATTTTGGCAATTTTAATGAATTTTGAAAATTTAAAATGATTTATTTTAAATAATAATGACGAGGAATTTGTTTTGAATAGAATTAGAACGTATATATTGATTTGAATCAACGTTAGAATATAAATTTTTATTTTAATTATAAAAGGAATTGAAAATGGCGCGGTAGTTTGAAAATTCAATTTCAAATTTCAATCGAATGTACAGGATTCAAAATAAACCGGATTTTAGTGAAACCAAAAATATTTAAATCTGTTTATAAATATCTTTCTAGCGGATGTGAAAAATCCAGATTTCATAGTGGGAATAAAAGGTTATGTCCAGTTGAAAATTCAGAAAAGTCGCTGTGGAATTTATATATATATTAATATAAATATAGCCCGTAAAAATAGCCATTTTTCAAACGACCTCCATTTTTGACAAAACCACTTTTGTTGGATTCGAAATGTCAAATTATTGCTAGATTCCAATTTCCATAATTATTGAAATTAATATGTGAGCGTGGCGCATTTAAACGCGTTTGACCAGTTTCAGTCAATTTGGATCGACCAGAAAATGACCATTTTTTAAACGTTCTCCACATTTGACGAGATTAGTTTTATTTGGACCATATCATCAAAACATAGCCAGGTTTATTTTTCTGGAATTTTTAGAGTTAGTATGTGGCCCCGGTAAATTAAAATGTACGTTTGAATTCAATATATATTGATTTATATTTTAATTTTGACGAAAACTAATCGAAACAATCGAACTGGCTTACGATACACATCCCATTGTGTTCGGAATAAGGTTATTTAGCTAGGGGTGATAGTCGTTGGGTTTGATTTAGAGTACGAGCGCTAAACGAATTAGTAAATGAATTAAATAAATAAAAATGGTATAAATATAAAAAAAAATCGGTCAAACTTAGTCAAAGAAACCCTAATTCTCCTAAGAAGCCGCCGACCTTGTTTCTTCCTACGGTGGAAACACTCCAACCTTAAATCCTAAATTCCTCTCAATTAACAACGAAACTAAAAATGATTTCAACCAAGAAATCCAAGAGCATCTGAAGCTCTTCAATTTCATATGAGTGTCATCTTTTTTTCGTGAGGTGATTGGTTCGATTTTCCTTCTCAAACCCCGTGTGTTCGAGTTCGATTTCCCGGCTATGGGGTGCTGCGAGGTGGACGGTTTTGGCCAAGGTGGTGGAGCTCGCTGCGGCGCGTCGGGCGAGGTGGTTGGATCGAGGTCCGATCCTCTTGGATGGTGTAATGACCCGGGTTTTTGATGACCTTGGTTATCCGATATACAACACATATCGAACATCCAAGGGTCAAAAATATCGGATGATTAATGAAAGAAATTAGAGGGTGAGGAAAGAAAAGATAGAAACTTAGAATAGAAGAAGAAGAAGAAGAAGAACACAACATCAGAGTAACACGAACCTCATAGCGGAACGAATAACATATAATAGATAACATATCCTTGAAATAAAATCAGTATATGTATACAATAACATTTTCAGAGTACAACACTTACAACACAGCGGAAATAAACTATAGCTATATGATCCTGAAGCCTCTTGCTCCAGCTCTTCAAGTATCTGTAAATTCCTGACTACTTGACTGCCCGTACAAAATTGGGCACCCAAGAGTTTTGGGAAAACAAAACAAAATAAACTTCGGGTCAGTCATGGGACTGGTGTGAGTAAAATAGTTTAAAATAGTTCAAGCAGGTAAATGATATCTCATAAGACCACGCCGTATAACGGAATGGGTTTTTCCCTTATGAGAATCCCAAATATCTTTATATAAAAAACCTTTTGATATTATAATAATGTCTATCAACCACAATATAATTATCATCTAGCAGAAACGCTTTCATCTCACGTTCTACATATATAGTATACAATCAAAACCGCAAGCACGTATTGGGTAATGGATTTCCAACTATGACAAGGTATGGAACCACCTTTTGCTAGTGTACCTCTAGAGAGGAATACACTGGGTTCAACAAGAACATCCTACAACCCGGCCACACATGACTGACCACTCATTTCGCTTGAGTGTATCGAATGTATATCACCAACAGTTGGGATCAGCAACCGTTTCCCGAATGGGACAGCATCAACAATAGATTTTTAGAAATAAATGAAACTCTAGATCAGGTGATTATACACCCTAATAGGTGCGACCTACATAGCCATGCTGCCTGCCCGATTTCTGTCATTTACCGGATGTGAGGGTAGAAGCTACGCTTTATCATCACACTAGATTCACTTCAAATGTCACATCGTCAAATCCATCAAATCACCGATTGACGTCCTCAACAATACATTATGTGTTAGCTAAAAGAAGTTTCCTTCTCCGCTTCCACTCTTGGTACGGTTGGAGAAATCAATATACGTGATCATCTGGAAATACTCTGTCAGACATCCATCCATACAAGTCATCCAGGAACAGGATGAACCGAAGGCACTATTCAGTACATCCATCTTAGGCACTGTTATCTAAGACTTATACAATAGCCCTTGCACTTTACTCCGTCTTCAATTATCTTTGGCATATATGATTCGCAACGCTTATGCCAATACAGAGTGGTTCTTTGGATAATAATCCAACCAGTCTCTCCATATTAACAACGTTAAAATGGTCAAAACTTCGATAGTCTGTGATTTAACCATCAAAGAAAAACAGGTGTGCAAACAACGATATTATTTCCAAATGGAAATTCTATCAATCAATCATCAATCATATATATCTATATCTATATATATAAATATATTTCCTTATTTCATGTGTTTAGAAAATATACATTATTAACACTGGAAAACATTTCCATTGTTTATTTACAAATCACTATCATTTCACAACTATCAGTCCCTGACTGTAAACTAGTAGGAGAACAAATTCTCTATGTATAAACCCCGAAGGCCGAAACCAACATCAGATCGATACTCAGAAAACTATTCAACTTAACTAATCTCCAGTCAGTTTCTAATCTTGTTTAACTCTATTTCTTTACCTCTATTCGATTTACTCTATTTGATTAACTCTAATTAGAATAACTAATATTCGATTAATTCTTATTGATTAACCCTAACTTGAATAACTATGTTCGATTAACTCCATTCGCTTAACTCTAGATCGCAGCGATCACAATGGTTACGCCTGATTCCCTCAGGAAACATCCGACCGTCGTATGCTATCTGCAGCCCTGCGAATTATGCTAGCAGTCGTGCTAAATGGTAACTTATCCTGAATAACTATGTTTGACTAACTTCTTCGAATAAACTATATTTGATTAACTTCTTTTTGATAACTCTATTTGATAACTCTAATCGACTAACTCTTTCCTATCACGTTAATTTCCTTTTATCCTATTTATTTTCTAAATAAATTTTCCTTTTACAATTCCATTTATTTCCTAAATAAATATTCTCCTTTATAATATCCTATGATTTTATAAATGCTTTATTTTCAAATTATTTCCTTTTTATAAAATTGGTTGATTTTATAAAATCCCTTTATTTCAATATACATTGAAATATCCCTTTTTACATCCCAGTATCTTTTTATGATATTTAAAACATCGAATAACAATGATCAATATCATTCAAACATACCAAATCAACAACAGATTTTATAGCACAACATATATCACAATATATGAAAACGGTAAATTAAATGTTGAGGAATCCAGTCGGATCCCTCCAACCTGTCTCCCTGCATCCACAGATGTTACATAATAAAATCAACATCACTTTCAGTTCCATATGATATATTCTGTTAAACAGAATCAATATAGAAATTTAACTAAATGACTAGCAGTTCAATCAAACAGTCAACACACAGTCAATCAGCCAATATTTAACAGTTCTAAAAATACAACATGAAATTATAAACTGTTCAGAGTTAGTAATATTTACTCACTTTGGCAGTTCATCGTTAAAGAACGATAAACTGTTGTTTGATTTGAATCAAACAATTTATTTCGCCATAAATCATAACGAGCTCGGATTCACTCCCAGTCAGCTCCATTGTGTTGTTCCCGTCCATACGATCCTGTTGGATCTTGTTTCGTTGAATTTCGTCAACATATGAACAAGTTATTAGATTTTCAATTTATACACTTTAATTAAATAAATAAATTGGAACTTGGATTAAAATTAGTGGGCCTCACCCCCTTTTAAAAACCGTCGGCCCAAACCAATAAAACCCACCCGCTCCTCTATTTCTTCCCCAAATCACTTTGTCACTTCCTGTAAACACATTTTAGCTCGTTTGACCGCCCGTTGACCCACTCCGTCCTCCACTACGTTCACCCGTTGGCGCCACCATCACCACCAGAGGACTCCTCGCCACCTCCTCTATCTTCCTAGACCGATGAACCCCAGCTCGAACGCCCCTTTAAATTTCCGTCGCCTGGTACCTATCGAGCTACAAGACCATCAACACTTTTTCTGCACCGAACCCACCAAACTCCACCGCGAGATGCGGTTTTCATCCCTGAACCCGAAACCAAGCTTCAATTCGCGAATCAATGCTCCTATCTCCAAACAATTATAACCCTAAATCTA
The DNA here is from genome assembly GCA_030737875.1 of Allium sativum. Classification (NCBI taxonomy): domain Eukaryota; kingdom Viridiplantae; phylum Streptophyta; class Magnoliopsida; order Asparagales; family Amaryllidaceae; genus Allium; species Allium sativum. Next base: position 373,808,845 of record CM060909.1, on the reverse strand, counting down.
CCGTAAGTTCTGGAGCACCAGAAAAAGGCCGTTGCATCCTATCACATTCATATGGCGTTGAAGCCCTTGAATCCAGTGTCTTAATGAGTACAAGTTGGGGGTTTTCAGTTGAATGTTTGATTTTATATTTGGTTTTGAAGATCATGGAAAAATGGGTTTTCACGGTTTTATATAGGCTGTGTTTGGTAGGTAACGGCTGTGGCTGGAACGAGGTGTTGCGTGGCCTTCATATTGCCCACGAATTTGATTTGGATATTTTTAATTTGATTTTTATATTTTATTTTATTGATTTTCTCCTTGTATCTGCCTTCTAAAAATCCCAGTGATTACATACGATATCTAAAAATCACGAAAACTGACACGCTGCTAGAGTTTCACATTACGGTCCCAACGAAACTGGTTTCGTCGAATTCCGACTATGTTTGCTCACATAGTGTATTTTTAACCGTTGAAATACTGACTATTTTTCACTCTAAAAATCCGTACGGCCACATAGTGACACAAAAAATCACGAAAATTGAAATGTAGCAATAATTTGACATTACGAATCCAACAAAATTAGTTTCGTCGAATTCTGAGGTCGTATGAAAAACTTGCTATTTTTAAAGCTCTGGATGAACCATTTAAATATACAAATATATTTAAAAATAATTAAATTAAATACAAAATTTTTATATTATCGTATATACTCACAGTGGAATACCATACAGCTCTACTGGGATTTATAACTTGATATTTTAAATCCCGGTTAAATCGATATTCGATTTAAAATGAAATTCCTTTTTAAAAATATAAATAATTCCTTTATAAATTATAAAGGAATTCCACAGCGACTTTTCTAAAATTTGATTTGGACGTAAATCAAAATCTACACGACGAAATCCCGATTTTTCTCTTCCACTAGAAAGATATACTCCACCAGCTCCACACGTTTCTTATTTCATAGAAATCCGGCTTAAAATGAATCATGTACATTCAGTTGAAGTTCAAATCGCCAATTTACGAACTGCAGCGCCATTTCAAGCTCGATTTTAATTATATTATAACTCTACGTTCAAACTATCATTTATATAATATATTCTTTATTTAAATCAAATTCCAAGCTGAATTAAATATCACAGATGATCCAGTTCACACCATATCGCCATTTCAGCCAATTCTGATTATTTCAGAATTAAATATATTATTTAATTTATTATTTTAAATTAAATATTCACCATTATTTAATTAAACGACCATTTAATTCACTATATCACTATTTATATAATTAAATAAATTAATTATAATACCTCTGCCAAAGCGGGTCATTACATTCTTCCCCACTTAAAATAATTTCGTCCTCGAAATTGCTAAAGCTAGAAGACGACCCTATCTACTGGTTAGAACTTATTTGTTCACTTCTTAACTTCAGTTTCCAACTGGACCAATTTAATTTCAATTAAATATTAATTAATTCTTATCAACGAAAATTTTCAAAAATCCTGAAAATTTTCTAACGCCTTAACTTTTCGAAAATTTTTGCTAGCACCTCCTTTGTACTGGTCAATATGTCAAACTCTAACTCGCCTCTCTGGGCCATCTCCAACCCAAAAGAAAATCAAACAGCCAAGCGGCTTGCCAATTCGGCTCATAAATCTTATATCCAATAGAAATATAAACTTGTACCTTTTGTCGGTATATCATTATATCCTTTCCACCTGTTATCAATTCAGCGGATACAAGGGTCATCCCAATCAAATTCCAATCTTCTTTTATCCACAACACAACCATTCGCTTATATCCGAGCCAAATATCATTTCAACTAGAGTTTCTTCTCGATTCCCAACTCTTAACTTGATTATCACATTACACTTCAAATTTGAATCTCACAATCCAATTTGTCTTGATATCATTCTAATTCAATCTCAGTTACCACTTTACTGGCTTTACTTTAATTTAAATTTGCTTTCACAAATTTCTGTTAAATTTGTTTTTAATTCAAACAGTCTTTCCCTGAGAGTTTTTAAATAGTTTACTCTTTTCAAAAATCAAATTTTCCTTTTTGAAATTCAACACAACTTGTCTTTCCCAAAACAAATTCAAAACAGCATCTCTGGTAGTAATTCGTCACTTACAACTCAAAAATGAATACTGATGATGCAGCTGTCATCATCAGAATCTATTTTCCAGCGATCGAAGTGAGTTCAATACTATAAAACCATTTCTAAACATTTCCACTTTGAAATTCATTTCAAAATATAATTCACACTGCTTGTAAAACAATTTAAAATCTCCCAGGATCTTAAATTTTCCTTATTTTTAATCCAAATCCATTTACAAACACTTATCCAATTTTCCAGAATTTTAATTCAATTTCTGGTTTAAATTTCAGATTTAACTCATCTGATTTCACGTATTTCACTTATATGAATTCTGATTGGTTATTTACATAACCATTTAATTTATAATCTTACTCGATTATAATAACAACCAACACATTTTAATATTTCCAATATATATTCTTGGGTAAAATTATTTTCATTTACCCTCTTTTCAAAACATATCGTGACGACCCATCGTATTCGAGTGTTTAATAACTCCTACCGATACAGTGGATCAAACTGATCGACCAGAACCCATAAACAACTCAACCAATGAATCTCCACAGTATAAAACAAATTTTTATATCAAATAACAAATACGTTCACTCGTATATATACACTCAAACTCAATCTAGGGTATTACTAACCCTATCTCTACTGAGTCACGCCACAGAGCCAAGGTAAAACTTAACTTAAGCACTGATACCAACTATAATGACCCGGATTTTTGTGACTTTGGTTAGTCGTCATCGTGTTTATGTCGATAACCAAAGTCGCAAAAATCTGGGTTGTTACAATTCCTCACATTGATAAAGTAACTTCGGTCAGTTTAGGTTGTGCACTTTCAGGGACTCTTCGTAAAACGGATAATGTAATTAGAGTAGACCGTATAAGTAGAAGCACCAACACGATCAAGTGTGGATGTCAAGCAAATATGTGAATTCTTTACAGCGAGTTAAGAAGTAAATGGTTAATAACAAAGTTTAATGATGAGCATAACCATTCATTTGTATCTCTGATAAAAAGAGTCCAGCTACGAACTAATTGGAATATGCCATCTGCTGCAAAAGACTTGACCGAAGTATTCATCAGCAAAGCTAAAATTTAATCCATTTTTGGTGGTGTGAATGCGGGGTTCAACCAAAAAGATTGCTACAACCATTTGAAGTCACCTAGATTTAAAGAATTGGAAATCGGTGATGCACAATACGTGTTGAATTATTTTCAAACGAGGCAAAGGGAGAATCCTCAATTCTTTTATGCAATTCAATTGGACGGACAAGGTTATGCAACTATTTTTTTTGGGGTAGATACACGGTCACGTATGTCTTACCAAAATTTCAGAGATATGGTTACATTCGATACCATGTTCAGAAAAAATAAATATTCGATGACATTTGCTTCATTCACTGGTGTAAATCATCACTATCAAACTACACAATTTGGATGTGCACTTTTAACTGATGAAACTGAACCTACGTTTTTTTGGTTGTTTACAACTTGGCTCGAAGCAATGGGAGGACGTCATCCGGTTTCAATAATAACTGATCATATGTTATTACTGATTGCAATGGTCTCGTGCACTGGATTTGCCATTCTAAAGAATAAGACAAAATTCATGGGTTGACCATGCTGCTTTTGTATAACCTTGTTTGTTATCGACAAATATTTTTCTCATTTTTGATTTGTTTGTATTCTTTGTTCATATGTATATGAATAAAAGATGGAAAGTAGATAACGTAGTGAGTTTATTGTCGAAATGAACAATGGTTCTTATTAAATCTCAGTTCCATTTATGTCTTCAGTTACTGGCAATTTCATTTGTGATGTGTGAATAATTCTGTGTTGATTGAAGCCGTAGTATAGTTTATGTAATATTGTTAGACTTTCAGCTTTTTCATCCTTTTTTTAATTTCTTCTTGTTGGAGGTTGCATTGTTTGGTTCATATAATAAACATATACAATAATAAAGGGCACTTATTAGTTGGAAACTAAGCCCAGAATTTATACAAAAATGAGTTACTGCTATTGAATTCTTGTGAATTAGCATGCGTGCATTTAGTTTCATCAATATGCATCATGTGGTGTGCTAATCCTATACATGTTATAAGCATCACAACTTAAGAAGAGCCAAGCAGTAATGCAAATCAAATCCCCAGTACCCAAAATCCCCTATCCCTCTATGTCCAACCAATCAGGACCCCTTGAATTCTACCTTTTTGCAATTAAGTCATCTTTCTCTCTCTAACCTAATTGCAAAAAGGTGAAAATAAGATGTTCTGATTGGTTGGATATAGTGAGATAGGGGATTTTGGGGACAAAGGATTTGCTCTCGCAGCAATGGTACGATAGGAAGCAACGAATGGGGTGATGTATGATTTCAGTGCAACATTCTTATATATGGAAAAGGTAAAATGTTTAAAGTATAAGTTCCCAGAATGGATAATTTTTTTCCTTCTTTCATTTGTTTACTTCTGTCATTGTAAGTTGATTTTTCCATATCCTTTGGATTCACCTTGCCTTCATTCTCCATGTGCCAATCATACCAGCCACAATTTCCAAACAAGAACGAGCACCAGTAGCTTAAAGCATCTCCAACCCACCTAAAATTGTTTTGAAATGTGGATGCCAAGTAAGCAGTTAGACATAATTGTTAAATACTCTCTCTCCAATGTAACTTTGTACACAACGTGAAAGAAGAAATGTGAAATAAAATGTCTACTCTATTGAATCTAGATTAACCCTAGAGGGTGGGTGAATAGGTTTTACTAAATTAATTTGAGATATTAATACATATCAAACGCAGATTGCAGCATAGATAATAATAGAGAATATAAAATGCAGAAGTAAATAACACAGTTGTTTTACCCAGCTTCGGCAAACCCTGCCTACTGCTGCATTTCTAAGATTTTTACTTGGTATTAAAACAGATCTCGCTTACAAACCCTGTAAACTCGCAAACCCTGCTCCTGTTTAATCCTACGCTCAAAACCCTAGACTGATTTATATCCCCTAGATTAGATTTTTCCCTAGCTACAAAACTGCAAGCTAGTAAACCCTAGTTATTACAAACACTAGAAAAGTGCTAGTTAAAGCCCTATAACTAGACGATCTAGTTTTATAGAAAAACTAGAAAACCAATAGAGAAATTTACAAAAGTTTAAAAACAAAACACTTAAAAATAAAACAAATTTGAAAACCCCCTTTTAACATATGTATTATTGGCCGGCCCATTTCTTCATTTGTTAACCCGATTGCTTCTTTCTCTCTGGAAAAACATGGTGGTCGATTCAATAGAATTGAGGGTTTCCAAAATCCTCAAATTGCGAGCTCAAATGTTTTCTTCTGAATTAAATCTCTTATGCTTCGAATCTTTGGATGGCTTTGGTACTTCGATTTGGGATTTGTTGATCGAAAAAGCTGTGAGTTCATCTAAATTGATTTCTCAATTAGTTCTTCAATTTTTGCTCTCGTGTTTTCCAATCAATGATATGCCGATGATGAATGGTGTTAAATAGGGAATAGAAATCCCAAAATAACTTCTCTGATTTCATAAAATGGATTATTCTTGATTTTGTGCTATTTCCACTTTTGCTTGCCTTGATTTGAAATGATATTTGTGTGGCCTTGATTGAATTTTGGAAGTAGTACTTGCCGAGATTTTGTTTGTGAATATCTGGAATAATTTAGAAAACAAATAAATGTTTTCATGCCCAAAATTAAAATGTGATTTTTGGAATTAAAATCCTTGACCCATTGTTGCCTAGTATAATGCAGTATGCTGATTTGATTTTGAATTCTCTGATTGATTACATGTCAATTAACATGCCATATAAACTTAGAAAAAATCTTGGCAATAAGAGAAGGATCTCCTATGGTCCCTTTCATGAATTTTGCTTCATGAGTCTTTCATTGATTTTCTGGAATTCTTGCGCAAAAGCTATAGAGTGATTTTCTTTTCTAGAAACATTTAAAAACTTTCCAAAACTGACATATTTTAATTCTGGAATTAGTCTTGATTTTTTGCCACAAATAATACTGCCCATGTGGATTTTATTCCTTGCCTTTTATATCAAACAGTGAGCATAGAAAAAGAAATGCAATGCCTTTCTATTTACGGGGATTATTTGACCATTTCCAACTGCACTTGTTGAGTTTGTTTTGCCATGTTGACACTGTTCTTGGTTTGTACATTTCTGGGTCTATCAACTTCGTTGCACGTTGCATTCATTCATGCTGACCTTGAAATATTTTTGATTTGAGTCATTTACATCTGTGTGCACCTTAAAGATTGATGCACACTTGAATTTAATGTCATTACACTGGCCTGAACTTGATTAGTTGTATGCTATTACACTTGTACATTTGCTTGGATTGCCTTGTTACATTGATATGTTTGAACTTTATTCATGTTGTGATGTTTCCCCACTTAATGCCACGACTTATGTATTTCTTTGAATATGAACTTGATATGTTGCTTGTGATTACTTGGCACTTGAACACGTCGTGTGTATGCACCATACTCTTATACACTTGACATGTTATTTGCACTTTAGACTTGAAAACTGGTGCATGCATGGTTTGTTTGTTGACATGATTCACTTGAAGTTGTACTTGCACATCGTGACCCTGACTTGAACAATTGAATACTGAGTTTTTGTAATGATGCTTATTTATTTAGCTAGGCCATTCTTGCTTTTCCTGTGTGACCTGGCTTGCTCAACCATTTTGATTTTGTGCACATGTCATTTTCTTGTACTCGGTCCCCGTTGCATTGGCAATTTTGTTATGCTGTTCTGATTTTCCTGAGTTAACATGAGCTTTGACATGCTGTTGTCTTCCATTTGCTGGTTCTGTACTTTGTGTGAATCTGCTCATGTTCATATATGTGTATATGCATACAACTGTATGTGTATACATGTATCATGCGCATGTAATTTATATATGTGGGCTATTTGAATGACAATCATGAAATTTCTATCAGTAGACCAACTATAGCTGTGTTGGGGCTGTTCAGAGTTAGTTAATTATAATGTTGGCTCTGATCAGCAAACCAGTGTAGTTTTGTTGAGGCTGATCAGTGAGCACTAGAGTATACAGTTTTCCTTGTGGTATTTACAGTGTATCACTGTGAATATCACAAGTTGTCCAGACACAGATGGATGTCCATTAAAATAAGATCAACTCATGAAAATTGATGAGAAACACACCAAAATTCTGAGGCAAATAAATTTTTAAAATTAAAAGTTATATCTTTTAGAATTTACAATTATTTCTGTTTTAGTTTACTGTATGTGTTTCTGTGACAGGTTAGTAGAAGACTGGACTGACTGTGAAGACAGAGACAGAGGACTTAAGACAAGACCGTGTCTGTGTATGTGTGAGTATGAAATTGTACAGCATGAGTGAAATGAAACTAAGTGTACTGTAGAGAGGCAACACTGTATAGAAATGAATGACTGTATAACTGAGTGTTGTAGTGAGGAAACAATGTGTATGAAATTAAGTATGAAATGAAATGCATTGTACTACAATGAAATATACAAATAATGGAGTTATAAATTTGTACTGTTGAAATGTTGAAATAAAATATTATATTTAAATAAAATACTATTTGAATATTTAAATTCTTGTGTAGTAATATTTTATTTAAATGTAAACATTTATTTATGTCTTTGATGTAGTATAATAGTACAATTACAAGCACATTTATAATAAATATATGTTTGTTATCATCAAACAAAAATCATAGAATTGTTAGATATAACATACTCCTGGATATTCAACATCACATTTTGAAACGTACCATGTCATTTTGTCTGGTACCGCTTCTTCTCTTTTTTCTCTACCGCTCAATAATTCTTCTCCTCTCATGTCTAGCAAATATTTCTATTCAAATCCACAAAATTATATGATTCTACTTGACGCAATTCTCCTCTTCGTGATTAAACTATGTCAAAACTTATGCGTTGAAAACCTGGAATCTCAGCCAAAGAATTATTGAATCCAAATAGGTATGTCGGCTATTTAAATTCTATGTCTCGTTACTTCCGAATTGAGTGAATAGGCAACACTAATTGGGTCATACAAAAATAATGCTGTTTTTTTTGTCAATTTCGTATTATACATGTGGGTTTTATTCACATAAGGGATGTCAGCTAGTACAGTTGCTTGTCGCTAAAATAACCCTTTCGTATTGTATTAGGCTAGTGAAATTTCGTATGGGTTTTATGTAGATGTTATATGTACTCAGCAAACATTAAATAACTTTACACTTGGCAGTGGAGAAATTGAGAAAAATGTAGGTTGCGAGTGGGTGAGCTAATATAATTCATAGGTTGTATTCCACAGTTCAACAAAAATTTAACAACTATTCTCCATGTTGAAATATGCATGATTCCAAGTTCATCAAAAATAGTAATATTTTTTCGCATGCCTGTGCATTTTTGTTGCAGTATGTAGTTTAGTTTCTGTATTCTATTTTTTTAATGTTCATGCATTCTTCATACTTATATATATTTAGCTGCATGCATCACTTTATGGACAAACTAGGAATTTTTTAATATGTAATACGTATTTGTTAAAATACCAAGTTTGTATTGCTGTGAAGAAATATAGCTCAATGAGATGGCGAGACATTCAAAAAACTATTGTATATTTGATTTCCACTCCATGTTCATAGAAGAAATTTACTGAAAGTACATTTACAAGTAAGTGAACATATATATATATATATATATATATATATATTTAATTATTTTTCATTAATTCTTTTAGTGATAATATTATTATAGTGAATGGTAATGTAGGGAGATGGAAAATAAACCATGCGCTGTCATCATAAGATATTACTGAGAAGTGGAAAGGTAGAAAACATGCTCAAAAGTGCAAGCTCACTTCACGTGGGATACACACCATTATGAATGTGTCTTAATACACTCGTGAACATTAACGGTTGCTTGGTATGCTAATATTCATGTCTTAGGTGAAATACGAAAGGAAGCCTCTTGGTAAGAGCATCCCCAAAGGGGATGCCAAGAGGGGGCCAGGGTTGCTTCAGCAAACCCTGGAGGTTGTTGGAGGAACCGATTGGTTGCTCCAACAACCGGAGCTTAGCCGACTTTATTAAAGTCGGCTAAGCATAGCTGGCTTTAACAAAGCCTGTTGTTCCTTTTGTTATTTTTATTTTAACTTTGTTTGCCTCAGCCTAGTGCTGAAGCATTTTTTAATTTTCCTCTTAGTCGGCTTTTAGAAAGCCGGCTAAGAGATTATATTTTTGTAACATAGATTTCTTAGTCGGCTTTTAGAAAGCTGGCTAAGTCAAAAATGTAACATCCCATAATTTCACACAATTTATTTTATTTTATTGGGAATGAAATTGAGAAAAATTAATTAATTACTAAGTTTGAGATATTAAAAATATCGTATGTTATGTTAATATTTTGGAATTTGTTATATGCAAAGAGTACGGTTGTCATTTGTCAAATATAGAATTTTTGATAACTAAAAATGAACGTTGGATTACAGGAAACTTTATATTTTCCGAGTGCAAATTGAAATTATAAATTTATGAACATTTTATTTCATTTAAATCCGTTAACGTTCGAATTAAAATTTGATTGACAGTAAATGGAAAGCATTAATAACATTTAAAAGTTAATGATCTCATTCCTTATAAAGCATATCTTATTTGAAAAGTCTATGACACAGTAGTAAATTAGTCCACTAAATGATTAACGTAAAAAGAAGAAAAAAATTTGAAAAGCCCCTAATTGCATGATGGTTCCCTTATATATATTACCCGTTTCTTTTTCTGTAAACAGATTTGTTCTCTTCCTCAAACCTTTCTTCTTCGTGAGACTCCCTTCCAGGTAATCTTCGGATTTGCAAATTTACTTATATCTCTCTCTAATTTTTTTAATGTCCATTGCTGTCGTCAGATCTACCTTGCGCAAGTTATAAATTCCATTGTCTCTTCCTTTGTTTTGCTTCACCTTCAACCTTTGATTTTTTTCTCTCTTTTTCTTTTCGAGAAATCTTGATAAACCAATGCCAACCACCCAGATCCGACCACCGAACCCATCTCCCCTTCTTTCTGAGACGTCTCCGCCCTAACCACCTGCACCCAGCACCAAGCCCTAACTCCGACCAAACCCTTTCCCGTTTGTAAAATCCGAACTGTTTTATACTTAAAAAAAAGAAAAAATAAATAAATCAAAACGCGTTTCAGCCGAGAGAGCCAAAGTCGACCAGCTCCGACATGACTCATGTAACAACCCGTAAAATCTGGGCCAATTTAAAATTTTTATTTCGGCAATTTTGGCGAATTTTGATTATTTAAAATGGATTATTTTAAATAATATCGACGAGAAATTTATTTTGAATATAATTCGAACGTATATATTACGCGTCGTCGTTAGAATATAAAAATTTATATATAATTATAAATAGAATTGAAAATGGCGCGGTAGTTCGATAATTCGATTTCAAACTTCAATTGAATGTACCGGGTGCAAAACAATCCGGATTTTAGTGAAACCAAAAATGATAGGATCTAATTGATAATATCTTTCCAACGAATCCGAATAATCAAATTTTCATAGCGGGAATCAAAAGATATGTCCAGTTGAAAATTCTGAATAGTCACTATGGAATTCAGGCCCTTAAAAATGGACATTTTGCAAACGACCTCGGATTTCGACGAAACCAGTTTTGTTGGGTCCGGGATGTAAAGTTATTGCTAGATTCCAAATTTCATAATTTTTCGAATCAATATGTGAGCGTGGCAAAGGAAAACGCGATTTGACCATTTCAGTTGATTTTAATCGACTGGAAATTGGCCATTTTTCAAACGGTCACAGAATTCGAAGAAACTAGTTTTGTTAGGACCGTATCGTCAATACGAAGCTAGAAAATATTTTTCTGGAATTTTTCTAGTTAGTATGTGACCCCGGTAATTTGAAATGTGCGTTTAAAATTCAATATAATGATTTAAATGAAAATTCAAAAAGAAACTGACTATAGCGATCGAATCAGCTTGCGATATATATCCCATTGGGTTCAGAATGGGGGTAGAACGCTATGGACGACAGGCGGTGGGCCTCGTTTCGAGGTCGTATGTAAAAGTCAACTTTTGGTTGAATTAAATAAAAAAAAAAAAAAAAAAAAAATCCCCTTTCGTTTATCTCTGGCCCCCCCCCCTAAATTTCATTTTAAATCGATGATAAAAAAAAAAAAAAAAAAAAAAGGGATGACGGAGGAAGGAGGAGCAGCCATCGCTCCTCCAACCAGAGCGCCCCCCCCTCCGTTCAACCCTCACCTCCTCCCGCCACCTCGCTCAAGACCCCCGCCCGCAGCGACGCCGCGAGCCACCCAGAAACCACCCCTGTCGCGAAGCAGCCTCCCCCCCAGACCCGATTCGAACCCTCCCTCGCTCGCGAAGATGAAGCCGCCGACCGCCACCAGCAAACCCCCCAGCCGACGATCCTTCCACCGCCGACCTACCACCTGAGATGAACCCCGACCCCCCCCTGCGCCCTTTCCCCCTTCTTCTTCGAGATTGAGCAGTAAGTATTTTAATTTCTTTTCTTTTTTATATATATAATGTTTTGTTTTAAAAAAAAAAAGGGGGGGATTTTAAAAACCTGAGCTGTTGTTTTTTTATATATATGAGTAAAACTGATTTTTATATAATGATTAACTGATTTATATATAATGTTAAAACTGATTTATATATAATGTTAAAACTGAAGATTTATTTTAAAAGCTAAGATGGGAATTTTATATATGAAAAGGCAATATTTAAAGGGATAAAAATTCGATTTTTATATATTGAACTTTGAAATAAAAATTCGATTTTTATATATTGAACTTTGAACTAAAAATTCGATTTTTATATATTGAACTTTGAAATAAAAATTCGATTTTTATATATTGAACTTCGATAGAAAAATAGAATTTTTATATATTGAACTTCGATAGAAAAATAGAATTTTTATATATTGAACTTCGATAGAAAAATAGAATTTTTATATATTGAACTTCGATAGAAAAATATGATTTTTATATATTGAACATCGAAGTAAAAATTCGATTTTTATATATTGAACTTTGAAATAAAAATTCGATTTTTATATATTGAACTTTGAAATAAAAATTCGATTTTTATATATTGAACTTTGAAATAAAAATAGAATTTTTATATATTGAACTTCGATAGAAAAATAGAATTTTTATATATTGAACTTCGATAGAAAAATATGATTTTTATATATTGAACATCGAAGTAAAAATTCGATTTTTATATATTGAATAGCGAAGTAAAAATTTGATTTTTACGTATGTAGTGAAAGCAGCAACGAAGGTAACAAAAAGGCGAAACGACGAAGACTTCTGCAAATGAAGAGCCGTGGAGCTAGGATAGCTATCTGTGAGAATTTCTCACCTTTCAATTTCTTTTCTAATTATATATATATACTAGGATGCAGACGGTGCTTAGTAGCACCCGACACAATCGTCCACAGACCATGGACTTGTTTGTTTGGTTGCATAGATTAATTAGATTATTTGATTGAAATTGAATTGTTTGGTGAGATGAATGGTTTTGATTGATGTGTGAATGGCGTGGGCCTTCACTAGACCGGGGATTAGGCTAGGCCTTGTCCCGTTTCTAGTATCGTGCCGTTATGCCGCCGAAATTTTCTAAAATATGTTAGAAAAATAAAAATATCATTTTATTGTGTAAATGAATAATAGAAATTCATATGTTGGAATAAAATGTTTTATCGTTAAAAATATAATTTTTAACGTGAAAGTGAATAAATAAATATTTATAAACAAATCGGCCGATTTGTTTATATACACTGATTTGACTGATATTGATTGGGACGATATATTTTACACATCGCCCAACTGCACGATTAAAATATTTGTTTGATTGTTTGAAACCCCACACGGGTGTTGGGATGAAACTCGAAGTTCACTCATCCTGATTGATTAAATATGTCGATCGATTGATTGACAAGCTGCTATAAGCGTTAAATGTCTATATTTGATGCTTATACAGTGTAGTGCACTTTGGTTGATGGTTGATTATTCATCGTTGTTGATATATACATGTGTTGTAGAAAATCTGTATAATTAACATTATATGGTAATTGATTGGGCCTCATTCCAGTTTCGAAAAAAAAAATATTTGAAATAGAAATATTTGAAATAGAATATTTGAATATTGAAATATGTGAAGCCGTGAGGATTAGATTGACGCCATTTTGACGTGAACGATATTTATATCGATTTTATTCATTTTAAAATGAATATTGAAAAGCAATTTCGAAATCGAATATTTTGAAATGAATTGAATTGAAAACGATTTCGAAATGAATTGAATTGAAAACGATTTCGAAATGAATTGAATTGAAAACGATTTCGAAATGAATTGAATTGAAAACGAATTCAAAGTGAATTGAAAACGATTTCGAAATGAATCGAATTGAAAACGATTTCGAAATGAATTGAATTGAAAACGAATTCAAAATGAATTGAAAACGATTTCGAAATGAATTGAATTGAAAACGAATTCAAAGTGAATTGAAAACGATTTCGAAATGAATCGAATTGAAAACGATTTCGAAATGAATTGAATTGAAAACGAATTCAAAATGAATTGAAAACGATTTCGAAATGAATTAAATTGAAAACGATTTCGAAACGAATTGAATTGAAAACGAATTCAAATTGAATTGAAAGCGAATTGAAATGAATTCAAATTGAATTGAAATTTGAATTGAATAGAAATGAATTTTGAAACGAATTTATAAAGAAGAATTCAATTTTGCTTTGAATTGAAATGGAAGTTGAAATAGGTTTTGAAACGATTTTAAAACTATTTATATAATTCGTTTTGAATAGAAATCGACGAAATATATATTATATATATTATATATATAATATAATGGCCTGAATAGAACGCGCCGCGCCGCGGCAGTTCGCGAATTTCGACCATTGATTTCAAACGGACATTGCGGGAGATCCGACCGTCGGATTCTCCTAAAACCGGAACCGTTGGGTTCGTATCGAAAAGAGCTTTCTAATGAATGTTAGAAATTTGAAATCTAACGGTTGGATTTGGAGATACGTCCAAATCAAATTCGAAAAAGGTCGCTATAAGTGCAGTTCGATGGCCGTTAATGGAAATCGACTGTACGGGCCTTGATAAAATTATTAAAAATAGTAATAATTTGTGTAAAATCATAAGAAATGATTTGTGAGGATTTGGGATGAAAAACTCCATATTTGAAAAGATAAAAATAGATTTTTATTGAAATGAACTAGTTTGAACTAGAATTATAATTCTATTTATTTTTAAATAAATAAATTGAATTTGAAAAGGGTTTTAAAAATAACCAAAATTTCCAATGATTGCATTGGGGTGGATTTGAATCGAAATTGTCTTCGGAATATTTCGATGTTGGAATTCGTGATTATACAGATGTGGTTATGGAAATTTGAAAGATATATATTTATATCGTTATTTCCAATACGACATTTGTTAGTCGTAGAATTTGATATTGAATATAAGCCGATATATTTTCTATTCAGAGCCTTGTATTGAATATCGAATGTGATTTGGGTTTGTCGTGAATGGTGTCTTCACTAACACTGTTCTTGAACCCAGTTGAGAAATGATTAAATCTTTTTATTTAGATTTAATGAAGTGTACCAATTAAATAATATTTAATTGGAATTGAATTGATATTGATTTTTGGGTTTATCGTGAACAGTGTTTTAAATAACACTTGTTCTTTAACCCGATAATTAATGAATGTGATTTGGGTTTGTCGTGAATGGTGTCTTCACTAACACTGTTCTTGAACCCAGTTGAGAAATGATTAAATCTTTTTATTTAGATTTAATGAAGTGTACCAATTAAATAATATTTAATTGGAATTGAATTGATATTGATTTTTGGGTTTATCGTGAACAGTGTTTTAAATAACACTTGTTCTTTAACCCGATAATTAATGAATGTGATTTGGGTTTGTCGTGAATGGTGTCTTCACTAACACTGTTCTTGAACCCAGTTGAGAAAAGATTAAATCTTTTTATTT
This sequence comes from Allium sativum, assembly GCA_030737875.1. Classification (NCBI taxonomy): domain Eukaryota; kingdom Viridiplantae; phylum Streptophyta; class Magnoliopsida; order Asparagales; family Amaryllidaceae; genus Allium; species Allium sativum. The sequence continues at coordinate 373,793,655 of CM060909.1, read as the reverse complement.
AGATTTAATGAAGTGTACCAATTAAATAATATTTAATTGGAATTGAATGGATATTGATTTTTGGGTTTATCGTGAACAGTGTTTTAAATAACACTTGTTCTTTAACCCGATAATTAATGGGATGTGACTTTGGGTTTATCGTGAACCGTGTTTTAAATGACACTGATTCTTTAACCCAGTCACAGATTAAAACTAAGTGGAGTTTTAATGAATCTTTAATTAGATTGAAAAGATCGAGAATGGAGTATCACCAGTTTTGCTCCAGGCGATAGTTAAATCTTTAATTAGATTTGAACGTGAGATTTAGAAACTAACTGTCGGTTAGCCAAGCAGAATGGTTTTCTGGATATTGATCTGATGTTGGTTTCGGCCTTCGGGGTTAATATTTGGGAAATTATTCTCTTGATTAATTTACGGTTAGTGACTAATGAATTGGAATGAGGCGTATGTTGTGTTTGTGTAACACTTTTATAATATATACGCGAGTTATTCGGAAAGGCCGGGTTTATCCCATTCTGAATAACTGATACGACGATAAGTCGAAGATGAAGACGATGGTCGAAGACCGGAGGTCTTCACGTCGTTTGGGGGATAACTGATGATCTTGATTGGGCTGTACACCCAAGAAGATGGAAACAGTTAGTGATCGTCCAGACGTACTTGGAGATCGATGGGTATGCGGGGTACTAGGTGCCTCCGGTTTCGTTCAGACCCAGAACGGACTTGTAAATGGACTGTGTGTCTGACATCGGATTTCATTCTGTGTGACTGATATCGGTTGCATAGGATGGTTTGCCTGTGTGGCATGCTAAGATGCAAATGATCAAGGCTTCTGTTGAAAAGCAAAGTCTTGTGGTGATGATCAAAGCACGGCCTTTGTGGCGTAGCTTTGTGTAACGTTTACCTCGCGTGTTTCACACCAGGTATGAACCAAAAACGGGAGACGGACGTCAGGGAGGGCATGCGTTTCTTTCTAGCTAGAAGTGGCGTCAGTGGTTTTATACGCCCTGACGAGTTTGACTTATGTGGTTGTTGCGGTTGCGAGGCGCCTCGGTTATATCGGTTTCGGCCGAATGCATTCTGGTCGGCTGACGGACCAGACTTACACCCCATAGGGTGGGGAGACGTATTGTTCAGGTATAATAATCCACTCCGTGTGGACCGGCCCTGAGGATCCAGGGGGCAGTTGCGGCTGTTCCTGAGACACGGGCTAGAGCGTCTCGAATCGGTAGAGGATCTTGCCCCTAGCCTCGGTTCATAGACGGAAATCCAATTTCCAAATACGTGACATTTGCGGTTTTAATTGTAATCCTATATATGGCGACATAGTGGGATGGGGCGCTTATGCCGCCTATGATTGATACTTATGATTTGAAGTTGTTTTATACACTTATAATAGTATCAAATGATTTGTTTTAAAACGTATCAAGCATTCTTTGGCTGTTATAAGGGAAAACCCTATCCTCGACTGCGTTGCATTGTGTGATGGGACCTGGGTCTTATAACAGCTTCATTTTTCTTTATTCAGCATTGCGCTGTTTGTTTTATGCACTGGTATTCTTGGGAGGAAACCCGTTCCGTGTTATACGGCGTGGTCCCTTGATTTACCTAACTTTAAAAATAAAGATTAACTGTTTTAGTTCTCACACCAGTCACATGACTGACCTGGGGTTTATTGTTTTAACCTAAACTCTAGGTGCCCTTATTTTGACACGGGCAGCTAGTAGTTTTGGTTTTGCAGATTTATATTCACAGGATCCTGGTTTACAGCTGGAACGATATCCGGAAAGCTTTGTATCCGTATATCTCATTCTAGTTGTGTATTGTATTATTTTTCCGCTGCTATGTATTTAAATGTAATTTAAATCTCTGATATTTCTGTGTAATATTCATTTATACTCTGTATATTCTTGTATTCTGATGCATTGTTGTAATATACAATGAAACGTTCTTCTGTATGCGTTCTGTTGTGGTTTGTTCTCGAACTATCCGACACTTTCCTTTACGGGGAAGTAGCGGTTCATCACAGTTGGTATCAGAGCTTTGGTTTACAAAGCAGAGAACAAGACACATTAGAAACATACGAAAGAATTCATCAGATATTGGATTAGTAATATCCAATGGGATGACTCGTTAGAGATAGGATCAGTAGTATCCTAGAACGAGTGTGAAGAGTATATTTTTAGAAAAGTGAAAACAATTTTTGTTTTGAAAATTTAAATCAATTATTCGTATTTGATTATTTATTTATATTGATGTGGACAATCCAGTATATATAGATTTTGCGTATACGTCTGATCCGCGTGTATTCGAAGTTTTAATATATTGGATAGATGTAGAGTCGCACTCTAGTCGCCCGGACATGGTCCTGATGATGAAGTATACCATCACCAGCATTTATTTTCGAGTAACGAAAGTGTGATATCTATATATTTCCTATTGACTGGTGTGAGAACCAAATTTAGATAGGGCCTATTGTTGTGATTTGGCATCAAAAATCTGATTTTTGTATATGTATCAAAGTTATCAATTTGAAAACTCTAATTCACTAATTGATTGATGTTTGTGTTGTTTGTTTATTTGTTTGCTAATTTTTAGCCATTTAGCCTAATTGAATCACATATTGAATTATATTGAAGATTGGTTGCATTTGCTTGCATATATGTACTTACCTTGAACAGGTCATAGCAAGGAGGCTAGAGCCAGAGAATAAAATTTGTTTGCCCGACAAATAGGTACATGTTTACTACATAATTTCCTGTTTTGTTTGGGTGATGATGATTTTGTGAGCCTATTGGCTAGCCGCTTGGCTTTTTCTTTTTCTTTTTGAGATCTGAAGGACCGGGGAAGCTATTTGAAATTCCCCGATGCTCCCATTGCAGGGGAGGTTATGGCGAAATTTTTCGAAATTTTAGGGTGTTAGCCAAATTTTTGAGATTTTGAAAATTCTCAGAAACTAAAGAGTTGGAGAATAGAAGCCAGATCGAGCGTAGAGCTGAATGATCAAACCACTTTCGACTTTGTTCCTTTTCGGGGACGAAAAGTTTTAAGTGGGGGAGATTGTAACAACCCGTAAAATCTGGGCCAATTTAAAATTTTTATTTCGGCAATTTTGGCGAATTTTGATTATTTAAAATGGATTATTTTAAATAATATCGACGAGAAATTTATTTTGAATATAATTCGAACGTATATATTACGCGTCGTCGTTAGAATATAAAAATTTATATATAATTATAAATAGAATTGAAAATGGCGCGGTAGTTCGATAATTCGATTTCAAACTTCAATTGAATGTACCGGGTGCAAAACAATCCGGATTTTAGTGAAACCAAAAATGATAGGATCTAATTGATAATATCTTTCCAACGAATCCGAATAATCAAATTTTCATAGCGGGAATCAAAAGATATGTCCAGTTGAAAATTCTGAATAGTCGCTATGGAATTCAGGCCCTTAAAAATGGACATTTTGCAAACGACCTCGGATTTCGACGAAACCAGTTTTGTTGGGTCCGGGATGTAAAGTTATTGCTAGATTCCAAATTTCATAATTTTTCGAATCAATATGTGAGCGTGGCAAAGGAAAACGCGATTTGACCATTTCAGTTGATTTTAATCGACTGGAAATTGGCCATTTTTCAAACGGTCACAGAATTCGAAGAAACTAGTTTTGTTAGGACCGTATCGTCAATACGAAGCTAGAAAATATTTTTCTGGAATTTTTCTAGTTAGTATGTGACCCCGGTAATTTGAAATGTGCGTTTAAAATTCAATATAATGATTTAAATGAAAATTCAAAAAGAAACTGACTATAGCGATCGAATCAGCTTGCGATATATATCCCATTGGGTTCAGAATGGGGGTAGAACGCTATGGACGACAGGCGGTGGGCCTCGTTTCGAGGTCGTATGTAAAAGTCAACTTTTGGTTGAATTAAATAAAAAAAAAAAAAAAAAAAAAATCCCCTTTCGTTTATCTCTGCCCCCCCCCCTAAATTTCATTTTAAATCGATGATAAAAAAAAAAAAAAAAAAAAGGGATGACGGAGGAAGGAGGAGCAGCCATCGCTCCTCCAACCAGAGCGCCCCCCCCTCCGTTCAACCCTCACCTCCTCCCGCCACCTCGCTCAAGACCCCCGCCCGCAGCGACGCCGCGAGCCACCCAGAAACCACCCCTGTCGCGAAGCAGCCTCCCCCCCCCCAGACCCGATTCGAACCCTCCCTCGCTCGCGAAGATGAAGCCGCCGACCGCCACCAGCAAACCCCCCAGCCGACGATCCTTCCACCGCCGACCTACCACCTGAGATGAACCCCGACCCCCCCCTGCGCCCTTTCCCCCTTCTTCTTCGAGATTGAGCAGTAAGTATTTTAATTTCTTTTCTTTTTTATATATATAATGTTTTGTTTTAAAAAAAAAAAGGGGGGGATTTTAAAAACCTGAGCTGTTGTTTTTTTATATATATGAGTAAAACTGATTTTTATATAATGATTAACTGATTTATATATAATGTTAAAACTGATTTATATATAATGTTAAAACTGAAGATTTATTTTAAAAGCTAAGATGGGAATTTTATATATGAAAAGGCAATATTTAAAGGGATAAAAATTCGATTTTTATATATTGAACTTTGAAATAAAAATTCGATTTTTATATATTGAACTTTGAACTAAAAATTCGATTTTTATATATTGAACTTTGAAATAAAAATTCGATTTTTATATATTGAACTTCGATAGAAAAATAGAATTTTTATATATTGAACTTCGATAGAAAAATAGAATTTTTATATATTGAACTTCGATAGAAAAATAGAATTTTTATATATTGAACTTCGATAGAAAAATATGATTTTTATATATTGAACATCGAAGTAAAAATTCGATTTTTATATATTGAACTTTGAAATAAAAATTCGATTTTTATATATTGAACTTTGAAATAAAAATTCGATTTTTATATATTGAACTTTGAAATAAAAATAGAATTTTTATATATTGAACTTCGATAGAAAAATAGAATTTTTATATATTGAACTTCGATAGAAAAATATGATTTTTATATATTGAACATCGAAGTAAAAATTCGATTTTTATATATTGAATAGCGAAGTAAAAATTTGATTTTTACGTATGTAGTGAAAGCAGCAACGAAGGTAACAAAAAGGCGAAACGACGAAGACTTCTGCAAATGAAGAGCCGTGGAGCTAGGATAGCTATCTGTGAGAATTTCTCACCTTTCAATTTCTTTTCTAATTATATATATATACTAGGATGCAGACGGTGCTTAGTAGCACCCGACACAATCGTCCACAGACCATGGACTTGTTTGTTTGGTTGCATAGATTAATTAGATTATTTGATTGAAATTGAATTGTTTGGTGAGATGAATGGTTTTGATTGATGTGTGAATGGCGTGGGCCTTCACTAGACCGGGGATTAGGCTAGGCCTTGTCCCGTTTCTAGTATCGTGCCGTTATGCCGCCGAAATTTTCTAAAATATGTTAGAAAAATAAAAATATCATTTTATTGTGTAAATGAATAATAGAAATTCATATGTTGGAATAAAATGTTTTATCGTTAAAAATATAATTTTTAACGTGAAAGTGAATAAATAAATATTTATAAACAAATCGGCCGATTTGTTTATATACACTGATTTGACTGATATTGATTGGGACGATATATTTTACACATCGCCCAACTGCACGATTAAAATATTTGTTTGATTGTTTGAAACCCCACACGGGTGTTGGGATGAAACTCGAAGTTCACTCATCCTGATTGATTAAATATGTCGATCGATTGATTGACAAGCTGCTATAAGCGTTAAATGTCTATATTTGATGCTTATACAGTGTAGTGCACTTTGGTTGATGGTTGATTATTCATCGTTGTTGATATATACATGTGTTGTAGAAAATCCGTATAATTAACATTATATGGTAATTGATTGGGCCTCATTCCAGTTTCGAAAAAAAAAAATTTGAAATAGAAATATTTGAAATAGAAATATTTGAAATAGAATATTTGAATATTGAAATATGTGAAGCCGTGAGGATTAGATTGACGCCATTTTGACGTGAACGATATTTATATCGATTTTATTCATTTTAAAATGAATATTGAAAAGCAATTTCGAAATCGAATATTTTGAAATGAATTGAATTGAAAACGATTTCGAAATGAATTGAATTGAAAACGATTTCGAAATGAATTGAATTGAAAACGATTTCGAAATGAATTGAATTGAAAACGAATTCAAAGTGAATTGAAAACGATTTCGAAATGAATCGAATTGAAAACGATTTCGAAATGAATTGAATTGAAAACGAATTCAAAATGAATTGAAAACGATTTCGAAATGAATTGAATTGAAAACGAATTCAAAGTGAATTGAAAACGATTTCGAAATGAATCGAATTGAAAACGATTTCGAAATGAATTGAATTGAAAACGAATTCAAAATGAATTGAAAACGATTTCGAAATGAATTAAATTGAAAACGATTTCGAAACGAATTGAATTGAAAACGAATTCAAATTGAATTGAAAGCGAATTGAAATGAATTCAAATTGAATTGAAATTTGAATTGAATAGAAATGAATTTTGAAACGAATTTATAAAGAAGAATTCAATTTTTCTTTGAATTGAAATGGAAGTTGAAATAGGTTTTGAAACGATTTTAAAACTATTTATATAATTCGTTTTGAATAGAAATCGACGAAATATATATTATATATATTATATATATAATATAATGGCCTGAATAGAACGCGCCGCGCCGCGGCAGTTCGCGAATTTCGACCATTGATTTCAAACGGACATTGCGGGAGATCCGACCGTCGGATTCTCCTAAAACCGGAACCGTTGGGTTCGTATCGAAAAGAGCTTTCTAATGAATGTTAGAAATTTGAAATCTAACGGTTGGATTTGGAGATACGTCCAAATCAAATTCGAAAAAGGTCGCTATAAGTGCAGTTCGATGGCCGTTAATGGAAATCGACTGTACGGGCCTTGATAAAATTATTAAAAATAGTAATAATTTGTGTAAAATCATAAGAAATGATTTGTGAGGATTTGGGATGAAAAACTCCATATTTGAAAAGATAAAAATAGATTTTTATTGAAATGAACTAGTTTGAACTAGAATTATAATTCTATTTATTTTTAAATAAATAAATTGAATTTGAAAAGGGTTTTAAAAATAACCAAAATTTCCAATGATTGCATTGGGGTGGATTTGAATCGAAATTGTCTTCGGAATATTTCGATGTTGGAATTCGTGATTATACAGATGTGGTTATGGAAATTTGAAAGATATATATTTATATCGTTATTTCCAATACGACATTTGTTAGTCGTAGAATTTGATATTGAATATAAGCCGATATATTTTCTATTCAGAGCCTTGTATTGAATATCGAATGTGATTTGGGTTTGTCGTGAATGGTGTCTTCACTAACACTGTTCTTGAACCCAGTTGAGAAATGATTAAATCTTTTTATTTAGATTTAATGAAGTGTACCAATTAAATAATATTTAATTGGAATTGAATTGATATTGATTTTTGGGTTTATCGTGAACAGTGTTTTAAATAACACTTGTTCTTTAACCCGATAATTAATGAATGTGATTTGGGTTTGTCGTGAATGGTGTCTTCACTAACACTGTTCTTGAACCCAGTTGAGAAATGATTAAATCTTTTTATTTAGATTTAATGAAGTGTACCAATTAAATAATATTTAATTGGAATTGAATTGATATTGATTTTTGGGTTTATCGTGAACAGTGTTTTAAATAACACTTGTTCTTTAACCCGATAATTAATGAATGTGATTTGGGTTTGTCGTGAATGGTGTCTTCACTAACACTGTTCTTGAACCCAGTTGAGAAAAGATTAAATCTTTTTATTTAGATTTAATGAAGTGTACCAATTAAATAATATTTAATTGGAATTGAATGGATATTGATTTTTGGGTTTATCGTGAACAGTGTTTTAAATAACACTTGTTCTTTAACCCGATAATTAATGGGATGTGACTTTGGGTTTATCGTGAACCGTGTTTTAAATGACACTGATTCTTTAACCCAGTCACAGATTAAAACTAAGTGGAGTTTTAATGAATCTTTAATTAGATTGAAAAGATCGAGAATGGAGTATCACCAGTTTTGCTCCAGGCGATAGTTAAATCTTTAATTAGATTTGAACGTGAGATTTAGAAACTAACTGTCGGTTAGCCAAGCAGAATGGTTTTCTGGATATTGATCTGATGTTGGTTTCGGCCTTCGGGGTTAATATTTGGGAAATTATTCTCTTGATTAATTTACGGTTAGTGACTAATGAATTGGAATGAGGCGTATGTTGTGTTTGTGTAACACTTTTATAATATATACGCGAGTTATTCGGAAAGGCCGGGTTTATCCCATTCTGAATAACTGATACGACGATAAGTCGAAGATGAAGACGATGGTCGAAGACCGGAGGTCTTCACGTCGTTTGGGGGATAACTGATGATCTTGATTGGGCTGTACACCCAAGAAGATGGAAACAGTTAGTGATCGTCCAGACGTACTTGGAGATCGATGGGTATGCGGGGTACTAGGTGCCTCCGGTTTCGTTCAGACCCAGAACGGACTTGTAAATGGACTGTGTGTCTGACATCGGATTTCATTCTGTGTGACTGATATCGGTTGCATAGGATGGTTTGCCTGTGTGGCATGCTAAGATGCAAATGATCAAGGCTTCTGTTGAAAAGCAAAGTCTTGTGGTGATGATCAAAGCACGGCCTTTGTGGCGTAGCTTTGTGTAACGTTTACCTCGCGTGTTTCACACCAGGTATGAACCAAAAACGGGAGACGGACGTCAGGGAGGGCATGCGTTTCTTTCTAGCTAGAAGTGGCGTCAGTGGTTTTATACGCCCTGACGAGTTTGACTTATGTGGTTGTTGCGGTTGCGAGGCGCCTCGGTTATATCGGTTTCGGCCGAATGCATTCTGGTCGGCTGACGGACCAGACTTACACCCCATAGGGTGGGGAGACGTATTGTTCAGGTATAATAATCCACTCCGTGTGGACCGGCCCTGAGGATCCAGGGGGCAGTTGCGGCTGTTCCTGAGACACGGGCTAGAGCGTCTCGAATCGGTAGAGGATCTTGCCCCTAGCCTCGGTTCATAGACGGAAATCCAATTTCCAAATACGTGACATTTGCGGTTTTAATTGTAATCCTATATATGGCGACATAGTGGGATGGGGCGCTTATGCCGCCTATGATTGATACTTATGATTTGAAGTTGTTTTATACACTTATAATAGTATCAAATGATTTGTTTTAAAACGTATCAAGCATTCTTTGGCTGTTATAAGGGAAAACCCTATCCTCGACTGCGTTGCATTGTGTGATGGGACCTGGGTCTTATAACAGCTTCATTTTTCTTTATTCAGCATTGCGCTGTTTGTTTTATGCACTGGTATTCTTGGGAGGAAACCCGTTCCGTGTTATACGGCGTGGTCCCTTGATTTACCTAACTTTAAAAATAAAGATTAACTGTTTTAGTTCTCACACCAGTCACATGACTGACCTGGGGTTTATTGTTTTAACCTAAACTCTGGGTGCCCTTATTTTGACACGGGCAGCTAGTAGTTTTGGTTTTGCAGATTTATATTCACAGGATCCTGGTTTACAGCTGGAACGATATCCGGAAAGCTTTGTATCCGTATATCTCATTCTAGTTGTGTATTGTATTATTTTTCCGCTGCTATGTATTTAAATGTAATTTAAATCTCTGATATTTCTGTGTAATATTCATTTATACTCTGTATATTCTTGTATTCTGATGCATTGTTGTAATATACAATGAAACGTTCTTCTGTATGCGTTCTGTTGTGGTTTGTTCTCGAACTATCCGACACTTTCCTTTACGGGGAAGTAGCGGTTCATCACAACTCACGACCTTGCAACCGAGATCCACCCCTTGGACGTTAGCTTGCCAGGTTTTATATACTTATTATGAGTTAAGTTATATATACAGAAATTATAGTGTTAGTTATATATTTACTGATGTATCCTTTAGTGAAGAAGGCTATTTCATGTTGTAATGTCAGTCCATGCACAAGCTAGTTTTGCCATTTTTTTGAAATTTTGCTGGACAATTTAAATTTGCATTGACAGTTGCATCTGTACTATTAATGGTGAAAATTTAATCGATGGGATTTCCATTGTATTATTGATTTGCCTTGCTAAAACAAAAAAACAAAAAAAGGATTTTTACGTTGGGTTCCAACGTTGATAGTTTGTTGCACCGCTCCGACACCGAGCGCCCTCCGACCAAACCAGACCCGAGACAACACTGTAGCCGAGCTTTATGTTTTCTTTACTTCACCTTGTGTATTAAGATTGTTGTGTTAAATATATATTTGCCGAGTTGTATTTTTATATATGTAAACTACCTTGTTAGTTTTAGTTTGCTGAAACTTATTTAAAACTTTAGTTTGGCATGTATTATGTACATATGTTCATACTCTTTCTAAAACTATACAAACAGTTAAAACCTAAAGGTCTCGTACTATTATATGTTATAACTTGAGGTGTTTAAGTATATGTTCTTTTTGAAACTAGGATAGAAAAGGTTGCGTGAATTTTGTGGTCTGAATTTAACTGCACATGTAAAGGTCTCGCCTGTTTTATATCAAGTTATGTTACTATTATATTTTATTCCATGCGTTGTGAGATATACTACAAGTTCTTGATGATTCATAGTTTCAAATCCCTTTCTTTTGACGACTGTCCCGTGCTAGTTGGACATTGGCTTCGTAGAAATGTCGGCAGGTGCGGGGCGGGCTGTCACATGACAGTTCCTCTACATTCATGGTTTTTAATGTTTTTACAGAACCAACATTGGAACCTTTGAGTTCAGAGTCTCTTCTCGGCCTTAACAAAATGCTATCTACACAAGAGCCTACTTCTTATAACCAGGCAAAAGAAGATCCTAGACGGATGGAAGCTATGCAAAAAGAAACTAAAGCAAGGGAGAGGAATCATACTTGGGATTTAGTGGATCTACCATCTGATAAAACAGCAATAGGCAGCAAATAGGTTTATAAAACAAAATTTTTGAAGAATGGTGAGGTTGAAAGATGGAAGGCCAGAATTATTGCAAGGGGAGATAAGAAAATTAAAGGTAAAGATTTCAAATTTACTTTTAGTCCAGTTGCAAGGTTTATAACTGTTCGAATTGTTATAGCATTAGCACCAGCATAACTGGCATTTGCATCAACTGGACATAAACAATGCTTTTTAACATGGATATATTGATGAAGATTTGTATATGAAACCTCCACTTGGTTACACAAAAGATAAACCTGGTCAAGTTTGTATGTTAAGAAAGTCAATCTATGACCTTATACAAGCTACTAGACAATGGAATAAAGAACTTAAAAAAATTATTTTGAGTTCTGGATTTATTCAATCTAAACAAGATTGTTCTTTGTTCACCAGATTTGATCATAATGATTTCACTGTTATTGTTATGTGGATGACTTACTTGTTACTGGATCAAGTATAAAAGTTATTTCTAAATTCAAAAAGCTTTGCATCATGCTTTCACAATTAAAGATTTAGGAGATCTTACTTTCTTTCTTGGAATTGAAGTTACAAGAACTAAAGAAGGAATTCTATTGAATCAAAGGAAGTACATATTGGATATGCTTAATTCTACAAGTATGGAAAATTGTAAAACAACTCCCTTTCCTCTTCCAAAAGGGCTGAAGTTAAGCACTGTTGAAGGTACACAACTAGCTAATCCAGAAACATATAGAAGGTTAATTGGAAAGCTTTTATATCTTAATATGACACGGCCTGATATATCATATGTTGTTCAACAGCTAAATCAATTCATGCAATATCCTAGATCTTCACATTTTTCTGCTGCACTACATATTTTAAAATATTTGAAAGGCACACTCAATAATAGTTTGTTTTATGCTGCTGGTACTTCCTTACAGATAAAAGCATACAGTGATGTAGACTGGGGAAGTTGTGTGTACTCAGGCAAATCATTAATAGGATTTTGTATTTTTTAGGTGATTCGTTGAAAATAAAGAAACAAAAGGTGACTTACAAAAGTTCTACTGGGGCTGAGTATAGAGCAATGAGTCAAACAACAAGTGAAGTTGTTTGGACTGAAGGTCTACTGCAAGAATTAATTGTAACTGTTCGTAAACCGATTTCTTTGTTTTGTGATAATAAGTCTGCATGGTATATAGTTGAGAATGAAGTGATTCAAGAAAGAACAAAGAATTTAAGGATGGATTGTCATTGTTAGAGAATATGCTATGTGGCCTTTATTGCATTGATTGGGCTAGAGGATAATTTGCCTTTATTGCATTGATTGGGCTAGAGGATATGTTGCCTTTATTGCATTAATTGGGTTTATATTTGGTATTGCATTGATTAGGTTTATACTTGGTATTGCATTATTGATTATGATAAACCCAAATGTATTCTAGAGTAATCTTATCTAGAATGGATAAGGAAGAAGCATGTATAAATAAGCCTAAAGATTGGCAATGTAATCAAGCAATCAATCAATAAAGCAATCTCCATTATTATTATTTTGTCTTCTTCTTATCTCTTATTTTCTATTCTATTTCATGTGATTAATAAAATTATCATGGTATTAGAGCGGGTTGCTGTCGAAGATCTGTTATTTGCATTCAGATAAAGTTATCATCTATTTGCGGATCTGTTATCTTTTATTTTTCTCTTACTCTTCTTACTGTATTCTTTCGTTTCTTCTTTTTTAGTTTTGAGATCTATTACTTGTTGGCGGTGATTGTAATAGATGATTGTAGTTGGTGAGTTTGAGATCTGTTATTTGTTGTGGTAGACGAGCATTGTTGATAATTTTGAGATCTATTATTTGTTGTTGGTTAAAAAAAGGAAAAAAAATAAGGAGAAAAAAAGAAAGAAAAAAAACTATGATATTTGTAATATTTTGATAATTCTTGAATCTATTTATGGAAAGTGAAAGAGAAGATTCACTTCAAGCTATAGGTGTGCGATTGGAAGGAAGAAATTATTCATATTGGAGTTATGTCATGGAAAAAAATTGAAAGGAAAGAAGTTGTGGGGATATGTTGAAGGGATTTGTAATATGCCCGAAGAAATGGATGAGAACTACGCAAGTGCAATGGATGTTTGGGAAGCAAACAATGCAAAGATTATCACATGGATCAATAATTCTGTTGAACATTCAATAGGTATGCAATTAGCAAAGTATGAGACAACAAAATTGGTCTGGGAACATTTAAAAAATTTATTCACCCAATCAAATTTTGCAAAATGATATCAGTTGGAAAATGACATTAGAGCTCTTCAACAGAATAGTAAGAGCATACAAGAATTCTACTCTGCTATGACAAAAATATGGGATGAAATGGCACTTATAGAACCTGATGAATTGAAAGCATCCAAAACATATGTTATTTTCATATAGGAACATCGCTGGTCCAGTTTTTGATGGCTTTACGCACTGATTTTGAAGGACTTCGAGGTTCAATATTACATCGTTCTTCGCTTCCATCAGTTGATTATGTTATTAGTGAATTGTTGGCTGAAGAATATGTCTTAAGACGTGTTTAAAAAAAGATGTCCCTTCCATGCTAGCGGTTGCTCATGTACAGCGAGGTTCACCATTCAGGAAACCATCTATAGGGTTATACTCCCCCTGATACATGCAGGTATTGTAAGGAAAAAGGTCATTGGGCAAATTAGTGTCCTTCCTTGAAAAGAAATCAACCAAGATAGTTTTCTCCTAGAGTTCCATCTTTTAATCAAGTGCGACCTAATACTGCAGCAATATCAACATCAAATCCCAATAATTTGGCTGAGCAATTTCAGAAGTATCTCGCCTTACAGCCTCAAGCCATGTCTACCACTTCCTCTATAGGTTTGTTTCTTCAAAAATCTTCGGGTATGTCATCTTCTTTATGGATCTTAGATTCTGGTGCTTCATATCGTATGACACCAGATTCTTCACCTTTTGTTTCTTTGACCTCTTCATCTTCTATTAATATTATGACCGCTGATGGCACTCCTATGCCTTCAGAATGTGCTGGATCTGTAATAAATTATAAATTGTCACTTCCAAACGTTTACCATGTTTCAAATCTCACACTAAACCTTGTATCTATTGGTCAATTATGTGATACTGGTAATATAGTCACTTTTTCATCTTCTTCATGTTTTGTACAGGATTTGCAGTCACAGAAGCTGATTGGGATAGGCCATAGAAAAGGGGGGATTTATGTTTTTAATGAGTTGAAAGCATCTGCAACTACTAGTGTTGATTTATCTTCTTTTTGTTTAAGTCCTTCTTCTTCTAGTTTTTACTTATAACATTCACGTCTTGGTCATGTTTCTTCTTCTCGTTTGAGATTTTTAGCGTCCACAATGGCATTAGGAATTTTGAAAATTCATGATATTTCTGATTGTAGTGGTTGCAAACTTGCTAAATTTTCTGCATTACCTTTTAATAAAAGTACTTCTGTTTCTTATGCTCCTTTAGATTTAGTTCATTCTGATGTATGGGTCCATCCCCTATTTCCACAAAAGGAGGGTCTCGTTATTATGTTTCTTTTATTGATGATCATACACGTTATTGTTGGATATATTTAATGAAACATCATTCAGAATTTTTTGAAATTTATACTTCTTTTTGAGCTCTTGTTAAAACTCAACTGTCATTAAACGTTTTAGATGTGATTTAGGTAAGGAATACACATCTAAAAAATTTCAAGAATTACTTACCTTAGATGGAACCATTTACCAAACTTCATGCACAGACACTCCTCACCAAAATGGTGTTGCGGAATGAAAACATAGACACATTCTTGAAACTGCTAGATCTATGTTATTATCCTATTTTGTTCCTAATGACTTTTGAGGGCTTACAGCCGTAACTGTAATTAATATTATTCCGTCTTCTCATATTTCGGGTATTTCTCCTTTTGAAAAACGGTATGGTTTTGCTTCTGATTATTCATTCTTCAAAGTTTTTGGATGTACTTGTTGTGTTCTTCATCCTCATATTGAACGCAATAAATTGTCATCTCGTTCAACTATGTGTGTCTTTTTAGGACATGGTGCTAGAAAAAAAGGATATAGATGCTTTGATTCAATTACTAACAAACTTTATGTCTCTCGTCATGTTGTGTTTCTTGAACACATCCCTTTCTTCCCTGTTCCAACTAAGACTCATGAAATAACTAGATCTGATCTTCTTCATATCGATCCTTTTTCAGACAATACTGATGCTAATAGTATTGCAGATAATAACATGCTTTCAGAAAATGATAACGATAAAGCTCCCTCTTCTCGTATGCCTCCTCAAGCAACTTCTGAGACTGTGGATCTTCCATCACCACCATCACCTCCACCTTTACGTCATTCCACACGCAATCGTAAGTCCACAAAATTACCAAATTTTGCATATTCTTGTTATTCTTCATCTTTTACCACTTTTTGTCTTCGATCCATAGTTTCTTTAAACCTTCTTCATATAAAGAGGCAATTCATGATCCTCATTGGCAAGAGGCGATGGATGAGGAACTTTCCGCTTTGCATAAGACAAATACTTGGGATTTGGTTCCTCCACCTTCTGGTAAGAGGAGTATTGGTTGTCATTGGGTATATAAGGTTAAAACTAATTCCGATGGATCTATTAAGAGATACAAACCAAGATTGGTTGTAAAAGGGTATTCTCAAAAGTATGGTATGGATTATGAGGAAACATTTGCTCCTGTTGCTAAAATGACAACTATTCGCACTTTAATTGTTGTAGCTTCAGTTCGTCAATGGTATATCTCTCAACTTGATGTTAACAATGCTTTCTTAAATGGAGATCTTCAAGAAGAAGTTTACATGGAACCTCCTCCAAGTGTTCCACATGATTTTGGATATGTTTGTAGACTAAAGAAATCATTGTACGGTCTAAAACAAGCTCCTCGAGCTTAGTTTGAGAAATTTTCAGTTGTCGTATCTTCTCTGGGTTTAATCTCTAGTCTTCATGATCGTGCTCTCTTTGTTAAATGCACTAATGATGGATGTATAACCTTATCATTATATGTTGATGATATGATTATTACTGGTGATGATGTACAAGGAATTTCTGTATTAAAGAAAGAGTTAGCTAGACGATTTGAAATGAAAGATTTGGGTACATTAAGATATTTCTTGGGTATTGAGGTAGAAAGTTCACCTAAAGGATATCTTCTTTCTCAGTCAAAATATCTCACATATATTCTAGATCGAGCTAGACTCACAGATAATAATGTAACAACCCAAATTTTGGAACTGATTTAAACTTTTATTTTTAATTGATTTAATGGATTTTAAGAATTTAAAATGATTTATTTTGAGGATTAAAGATTTAAAATTTATTTAAATCGAAGTTAGAACATATAAATTTATTTTAATAATAAAACAAACTCGAAAGGGCGTGGTAGTTTGAAAATTCGATTTTAAATTTTAAATGAATGTACAGAATTCACTTCAATATAAATCGGATTTCAATAAAACAAAAAATGTTGGAATATTTTGAACTGTAATTTTCTAATGAATGTAGAAACTGAGATTTCACTTTTTAAATTGTAAGTTAGGTCCAGTTTAAAATTCCAAATAGTCGCTATGAAATTTATATATTTTATATAGCCCTTAAAAATAGTCATTTTGCAAACGACCTTCGTTTTCGACGAAACCACTTTTGTTGGATCCGGAATGTCAAATTATAGTCAGGTTTAAAATTTCATAATTTTTGGAATAATATGTGAGCACAGTAAATTTAAACGTGTTTTCAATTTCAATTTAAATTTAATCGATTAGAAAAAGGTCATTTTTCAAACGGTCTCCAAATTCGATGAAACTAATTTTGTTAGGACCATATCGTCAAAACATAGCTAGATTTCAATTTCCATAATTTTTGAAGTCAGTATGTGACCCCGGTAAACTAAAATGTACGTTCAAATTCTATATTGACCGTTATATTAATTTATAATTTAATTAGGATAAAAACTGATTGAAATTGTCGAATTGGCATGAGAAACATATTCCATTGTGTCCGGAATGGGGGTATTTGGTTAGGGACGACAGTCGTTGGGCTTGATTTGGAGTTCGGATGGATAAACTTGTATAAGTGGAATTAAATAATAATTAAATAAATTATAAATACCCCAAACCCTCCCCAAACCCTGGTCAAAAATCGGGCCGCCGTTCTTCAGCGATCAACGGGCAATTTTGTTCCCGAATTCCCTCTTCTTTCTCATGAAATCCATGCACTAATTTGGAAAACTTATTAAACAAAAATCGAAGTGTATAATGAGCTCTTTAAAATGAACAATTATAATCGTCTATTTTGTAACGGATTGAGAAAATTAAAGCCTCAAAGACGCTGGTTTTCGTGGTGATTCTAGAGCTCAGCAAGGCGTCGAGCTAGGAGCTATTCAGCGGGGGTGATGGTGGCGTGGAGGCGCATCGTGTGGTGGGCGACGATCTGATTCCAGCGAAGCATGGTGAAGGAAGAATCGAACCCTAGTGTTCGATATTGGGTTGCTTTCGGTCCTGAAAGTCACGAAGACGGGAAGAAGATGGATTAGCAGAAAGAAACCGCCGCGTTTTTGTTTAATGTAATTATTATATTAAATTAATTAATTAAGAGTTGTTTAACGGTTAATAAATTAGTTAAGTTGTATTAACTT
Source organism: Allium sativum (assembly GCA_030737875.1). NCBI lineage: Eukaryota > Viridiplantae > Streptophyta > Magnoliopsida > Asparagales > Amaryllidaceae > Allium > Allium sativum. Next base: position 373,775,901 of record CM060909.1, on the reverse strand, counting down.
AAAACATTGATAACTTTTGAATGTGTTATCTGAATCGAGCAAACCGAAGTGCGTTAGAATTGTGGAATCGAACACTACATTTCAGAACAGACCAAGAATAGATATGGAGCTATTTGAGATTTTTGGTCAAATTGAATGCACAGAGTGATTTGACTCAAAGGAATCCTCAAATAAAGACTGACGGAGTGGAAACCAGTGTGAGAACTCTCTCACTAAAATATTTGCACAATCATTTATTTTATAACTGAATGTAGCAATTGCTAGTGTTGATTTTTATCTGTTTTAATTATCATAAACTGTTGTACGGTGCCTGTTAGCTCACATTCAATGTTGTTTGAAAACCCATGGCTGATTTGATTGACTGTGTGATGTTTTGCTTGTGATGTTGTAATGTGTATCATATTAAAAATAATGTTAATAAATTTGTGGTAGTTGAAATTAAATTATAAATATCCATTTATAATTTAAACAGTGAAAATTGGCTAATTAAAAAAATAATTCAAACCAAATTAGAATTGGTTAAATTTATTAACGAAAGATTAATTTGAATTCATTGTTGTTGGTTGAAAATCCCACACGGGTCTTGGGATGATAATTAATTCACATCTCCCTTGGAATTAACTGTATGTAAACCAACTGATTGACAGGCTGTTATCAGCATTATTTAATTATTTAATGCTCATACAGTTGTAAATTGCACTCTGGATTTGAATTGACTGTTTAATAGTTGTTTATCACTATTTTTGAATACATGCGATGTATGGAAATCCATATAAATAAAATTATATGGTAATCGATTGGGTCTGATTCCAATTTAGAATATAAACAAATATTTTAAAATATTATTCAGTAAACTATTAAAATATGATTTTGATGTCTGATTTTGGATGGACACGAGAATATATAAAAATATGAAGTCGAGTTAAGTATATGAACGCTATTTTAACTTGAACGGATTTTATATTGATTTTATTCATTTTTATAATGAATATCGAGAAGGCTGAATTTCAAAATCAGACATTTTGAAAATATTATCATTTTGAGAGAATAAAATGGGATGTTCAATTTTAATTTAAAATTGAAATAGAACTTGAAATCATTTTTTAAACGAATTTAAAACATTTTATAAAATACGTTTTAAATGGAAATCGACGATATATATTATATATGTATTTAAATGGCTTGAATAGAACGCGTCGTGCAGCGACCGTCCGCGAATTTCAACCATTAATTTCAAATGGACGTAACGGGAGATCCGACCATCGGATTCTCCTAAAACCGGAACCGTTGGGTTCGTATCAAAAAGGGCTTTCCAATGAATATAAGATATTTAAATTTGAACGTTTGGATTTTAAAATATGTCTAAATAAATTTCAGAAAAGGTCGCTATGGATGCAGTTCGGTGGCCAATATTGGAAACCTACTGTAAGTGCCTTAATAAAATTATTAAAAATATGGAAAAATGTGTAAAATCATAATAAATGATTTGGAAATATTTTGGATGAAATACTCCAAGTTTGAAAAGATAAAAGATATTATTTTTAATTTAAATGAACTAGTTAACAACTAGAGTAAAGAACTGAAATGAATTGAAATGGTTTTGATATAACCAGAATTTCCAATATAAAATTGGGATGGATTTAAATGGAAATAATCTTCGAAATATTTCGATATTGGATTCCATGATTATACGGAAATCGTTGAGGAATTTGGAAGATATAAATATCGATATTCCCAATACGATGCCTGTTGGTTTCAGAAGTTGATGTTGAATATAAGCCGATATTATTTCTATTCAGAGCCTTATATTTAATATCAAATTGGATTTTGGGTTTATCGTGAACAATGTTTTAAGTAACATTCATTCTTTAACCCAATTAACAGTGAAGTTATGATTTGGAATTTATAATCTTTTAATTAAGATTAATGGAATTTTTCAAAGTAAAGTTTTCTAAGTGAGATAAACCCAATTAATGGAATTCGATTTGGTAATAATTGAGATGAGCTTCTGTAAAGGAAGACCGTTACTATATATGGAATTTAAAAGGTTTTGTCGTTAGTCCGTTTATAGTATTAGTGCGATACGGAAATTTATATCGATTATATATTGATCTGTTTTCCGTGAAGATTCCATAGTTAATGGAAGATGATTTTGGGTTTAACGTGAACTGTGTTTTAAATGACATTTGTTCTTTAACTCAAGTAAAGGAAGGATTAATTTCCAGAAAGTTGAATAATCATTAAGTAAAAAAATTCAGAGATTAAAACTAAGAAGAGTTTTAATAAATCTTTAATTCGATTTGAATGAATAGATGGTAATTTAATTTACTAGAACATGAGATGTGATATAAACCAAATACACTTGGTTTTCGATATTGATTGTGATTGATTGATTGTTTGGACTATGCTTAACCAGTTTATGAGCAAAATATGCTTTTACATTTAGCATTGGGTTGGGTAGAAATATTGGTATGCTAACACCTTGTGAAACACTTCACGATTTGACTATGAGGTGTTAGCGATGTTGTTGTCTATTTCAAAATTAATGAATGATTTTGAAAAGAGATTTTCTTAAGTGAAAAGAGATTTTTTTTTCCAATTTTGGATAGGGAATGTTTTATAAAAATGTTAAACATAAAGGATTTCGAGGATTAACCCGATATTTCCGAAATGATTTAGAAAAGTATTATGTGTTTGACATTGTGGTTCATCATAACTGATTAGTTGCTATTGATGATGTATTTGTTTGGTGGCGGAGAATTTATTCTCTTGCTTAACACCCTTCTTTGAGACGTACGAGCTCAAAGGTTATGTGATTAATAGTGACTGATCATATGTGTGAATTTCAGATGTGAAGTACTATAACTATAGTTTGAAAGTACTTGTGATTATTATGTTGTGAAATCATTTTCCCTACTTTGGGACATAAAATGATTTAGTAAGTGGCTAAAGATTCGGGTAACCCATGTGACTAAAAGTATGGGCATCAAACAGTGTAGTTCCCCGAGGGCGTGGGAGGTGCATTGGACGGTGTAGCCTGCTCCATCGTGGGAGGTGCACCTATATATATATATATATATATATATATATATATATATATATATATATATCTCGAGTGACTAAGGAAAGAGACCCTTTGCCTTGTTGATTGGAGAAACCTCCCGATATTTGGTTGCATACTGTTTGTATGCATTGTGATGTTTTGGAATTCATATTTCAAAAGATTTTGGTTTGAGATCCCGAAGTGAAATCTACTTTGATATAAAAGCTAGATATGTATTTCAAATGATCTGAAATAAGAATTCAGGAATAAAGTCCAAAAAAATAATTTCTGTAAAGTGAATTGGATTTCGAAAAATCTAAATTTGGGGTTTAAGCCTAAATGGGTAGATTGGAAAATTTCATGTTGTATGATGCATTGTAGATCCATAATCTATTATTGGTTATTGTTTAGGCACTGAGATTCATGAGGAGTAAACGTGTTCCGTGGCATACGACGTGGTCCCTTAATTTGCCCAGCTTTAAAATAAAGTTCAATAACTGTTTTAGTTCTCACACCAGTCTCATGACTGACTCGGAGTTTATTGTTTCTACCTAAACTCCGGGTGCCTATATTTTCCACACGGGCAGCTAGTAGTTTTGGTTTTTGCTGATATTTCTTTTCATAGGATCCTGGACTACAGCTGGAGCTATATTCGGAATGCTTTTTATCCATGTATTTCTTTCAGTTGTGCTAATTGATGTATTTTCCGCTACGCATTGTATTTATACATTTTAATTCTGCTGCTATGTAATTTTTCTCTGATATTCTTGTACTCTGGTGTAAATTGTTGTACTAGCAATGAAATATTCTATTGTTTGTGTTCTGATGCATCGTGTTCTCAAAGCAGTCCGACTTCTTGTTCGGTTTAGGCCGGCCGGGAAGTTCAGATCGCCACAAATAAGACTGCAGATACCCCCACTGAAATTAACGCGAAGTTTTCTCCTTCTGATGTCCTTTATCAGATCCTACTCTGTATCGTACTATTTTTAGAAGCTTGGTGTATCTTACTATCACACGTCCAGATATTTCATATGTTGTTCATATTGTTAGTCAGTTTGTAGCTTGTTCCACTGCAGTTTATTGGGCCGCTGTTCTTCGCATATTGAGATATCTTAGAGGTACTATTTTCCATAGTCTGATACTTTCTTCTACTTCCTCCTTGGTGTTGCGTGCATATTTTGATGCTGATTATGGTAGTAATCCAACTGATCGTAAATCAGTTACTAGTTATTGTATTTTTTGGGAGATTCTCTTATATCTTTGAAGAGTAAAAAAACATTGTTTCCCATTCTTCAAGTGAAGCTGAATATCGTGCTATCGCATCTACTACTAAAGATATTGTTTGGTTACGTTGGTTACTTGAGGACATCAGAGTATCTTTTCCTCAGCCAACTCCTATGTATTGTGATAATAAAAGTGCAATTCAAATAGCTCGAAATTCAATATTTCATGAGCAGACCAAGCATATTGAGATTAATTGTCACCTTACTCGACATCATCCTGAGAAGCGCACCATCACTTTACCTTTTGTACCATCTTCTTTGCAGATTGCAGATTCTTTACCAAGTCACATTCAGTTTTTCGTTTTCTAGTTAGCGAACTCTCAATGCTCATAGCAGCTGCATCGTGAGTTTAAGGGGGATGTTAGAGAATATGCTATGTTGTCTTTATTGTATTGATTGGGCTAGAGGATATGTTGCCTTTATTGCATTGATTAGGCTAGAGGATATATTGCCTTTATTGCATTGATTGGGTTTATATTTGGTATTGCATTGATTGGGTTTATATTTGGTATTGCATTATTGATTATGATAAACCCAAATGTATTCAAGAATAATATTATCTAGAATGGATAAGGATGAAGCATGTATAAATAAGGCTAAAGATTGGCAATGTAATCAACCAATCAATTAATAGAGCAATCAATCAATAAAACAATCTCCATTATTTTCTTTGTCTTCTTCTTATCTCTTATTTCCTTTTCTGTTTCATGTGATCAATAAAGTTATCAGTCATTACATAAGAGATCATATCAAAAGAAATTTTATTCAATTGTCTCATGTTAATACAAAATTGCAACTCGTTGATTTGATGACTAAACTGCTTGGAAATGAGCAACGACATTTTCTAAGTTCCGAGATTGGTCTTGTATATCAATGCTTACAAGGTCCATCTTGAGAGGGGGGATATTAAGTAGTGTTAGTATAATGAATTTGTAAATACAGTATTGTTTCGGGACTTTCCTGTAATTTGTATTTTCCTGTATTCAGTTGTAATATAAAATGTTGTAAGACAGCTGGAAACATTAACGAATAATAAAATTTTCTTTTCGTTTACAACTTACTTTCCTCTTTCATAGCGATCTTTATATATATATATATATATATATATAGTTTACTCGATATATTTTTAAACATAAAAAAAATCATTTTTCTTTTCATCTTTGGATCTAAATACAATGATCTATCTAAAGTTTGCATTGAAATTTAAAGGTAGCTACTGCTGTGTTATTTAATTTCCTCTATTTATGTAATTCTTCTTTCTTTTTGTAAAGCAAGGTGCTAGTTTCCAGCTCACGCATACATAATATTGTATATATCCATGATTGTTATTTATATTTTACCTTATGTATACTGTTATGTGATGTGATTCTCACACGATCCAACATGTTCACATTCAATGATTTTCTTTAGTGATGTCAATTTTTATTTAATACATCTAATCAGTTTTTACTTGCATAGTAGGCATGCTTGTCTACAATTTGATTATTGTCCAGATTTGTTTTGTTGTTATTTTTATTCAGTGCTATTATATTTCATTACTGTAATAATTGCATACCTATATTTTTAAAAAATATGTTCCATGTTTTGAGGCCTTTTAGTTCTTTTACTTACCAGCATAAGCCATGTTTCTCCTTATTTTAAAGCAAAATCAGTATGCTATAACAACAACTATTATTATTATATGATGGTTTTAATATGTGCATTTATTCTTGAGTGGATCTTCATATGGTATTGTTATTATTTCATAACATGTTGTCCTGTCAAGTTTAGTTTTGCTTGTAATGTTGTTATGTGCAAAAGTTTATTTTGAACAAGCTAAAATTACACGCGTGCCAACTGTTAGAGTTTGTGCCCTAGAGGCAATTCATTTGATGAGATTGATATAACACTGTTGATGTTATTATTTTATTTGGAATAAAATATTGTTCTATTATATTGTAGTTACTGCGTAATATACATAATAATATAATAGAAGTCCTTAAAATAATAATACGGAATTATATAGTTCGAGTAAGACTGAATTTGAGATTATATAATTATTAAGTATTATAATTCTTAAATGTCCCTAGTCAGGTTTTATTGTTTATACAGGACAACAATAAAGCATTGAGACTAGTATATTGATTGACTGATGATTACATCTCATTGATCATTAATATACGTGATATTAAAGTCAAGATATAAATACGTATTGGAGATTAGCGTATTGGGCTGACCCACCGTGAGATAACTACATGGAATATAATTAACAAGTATCATAAGTTGTTCTCATAGTGATAGTGATAAAATGGTCCTCAGACCTGAAATCATTATAATTTTATTCGAGGATATTTGTGTTTTGATATCATCTAAAGTTATTTCGTAACAGAGTAATGATAACGGTGATTATTGGATATGTTTAGAATCGAATATAAATTATGAATGATCTATATGGAATTTAACCCTATGATATATTCGTAGTGATATCCAGGGGCCTCTTGATTAAGTGAGACTGTGAAATGCATGGCCGTGCTCAAATATTGATTTGTTTCAAATAGTCTACTTATTGATCAAGAAAAACAGATTAAATTATAAAGAGGATGATACGATCCATGCCTCCAGTTTAATCTTGGATATAACGGTTAAAAGGATTATATTACATTGATACACTGTTCACAAAAGGTTGTATCGAATCGTTGATCTTATTATAACTTGGGTAACAGCGATGTGTTGTTAGATGCCGCTCACTGTTTATAATTTAAATACGATTTAAAATTATTGCCAACGTTGTAATAACCTATATGGTCACACACTTAGAACGTTAAAAGTGGAAACCATTATTTGGGTAAAAAAAAATATCAATTCGTTGAGATTTTATTTAACGTTGAAAAGGTATGCCGGTTAGTTCCTCAATTTATGGTACACGTCCATTTTAATAGGGAATATTGATTCTTTTATAAAATGGCCGCTATCCATAAATATAAGGGTGTAGATGAGATCCATTTAAAAAAAACCGACATTACCCTTTTTAAGAAAATCCCTAATCATGGCGGCTAGCACCGATTGTTCCTCTTCTATCTTCAATTCGATTGAAGATAATACGTTCGTGTGGATTACTTATAGAGGCTCGTCGCTTTGAGGGGCTAAGATTCGAATCAACTAAACACTCAAATTGATTGCGTGAACCAGAAAAGGCTGAAGCTTTAAGCGAGGTATGATTCTCAATTACAGATTATCATGTAGATTCAGTATAAAATTGGTTGAAATTTTATTTAATTGACATGAAATCGAACCAATTTTACTTTCAATGGTATCAGAGCTAGGGTTCATGTTAATTTGTATATTGAGCACGATTAGGGCTTCGATCTATTCGATTTTATCAAAAACGACAGTATTATGAACACAGTTGTTAAGATAATTTAACATAAATCCAGTCAGCAATGAAATTGTTTCATTGCAAATACTTTCTGTATGATATGAATGTTAAATGGATTTTTGGTCTAAAATTAATTGTTTTATTTTGGTTTAAAATGTTTAAACCATCCTATATTAATTTTAAAATACTGGTCTGTTATAATTTAGATAAAGACCCAGATTTGATATTGTTTTGATTCTGAGATGGTTTATAAATAAATATATGATATTAATTATAACCAAAGCTCAGATCTTGTTTATCATATTGGATGATATAAGATTTGCTAATATGTAGTTTTGCAGTTGGCTTTGTATGCTTTATAAAACAGAATTGGGTACATTTTAATATTATCTGTATAAATACTGTACTTGTACTATTTTACATGTATAAAAAACAATATGATTTGTTTGGTTTCCGTCTTGACAAATATGGTTTGTTGAGAAGAACCATTTAACAGGTTTTATATTTAAACTTTTGCTGATCAGGTTTATCGCAATTGTAAACACAAACAGATATGCTTTTAATTGAGAGGAACCAAAATTTGATTTATGATCAAATGAGTGAATATGAGTTTCATAGTTGATTTCCTTTTGTTTTACAAGTTTGTGATATTGATCACGAACAAATAATAACTTTCAGGTCAATGTACATATATTTACAACATTATGATATATATACATATTAATCCTGATCATGATTAAAGCTAAGACTTATGTGTAGATAAATATGTAAGATTATTGATCTGTTTTGATATAAAAGACTATGTGGCTACTGCATTTGTTTTGCAACCATAATTTATCTAAAATATTTCATTGAAATGTTAGATTTGATGCAAAGTTGATGATAAGTATGACTTATTAATATCAAGATAAATTGGATAATTGAGATCATTCAATTTAGTTTTGTGAGACCTGACATAGTATGGATCCTTATTATAGGATTAGATATATGTATATATGCATATTGTATGCAGTAAGATGAATGATCTTGAAATGTTAATTCTGGATTAAGTTATAAAACTAGGAATTGTATTATGTACATTAGCAGATTTCAGAATTATGATTCTCCTGCAATGTATTGGTATACCTGTACATATATATGTTTATAATAATGTCTTATTGTATTGTAGAACACAAATTAAGCTGCATGTTATAGAAATAATAATTAGGGGTAGAATAAGTGTTATTTTATCCTTAAACTTGCAACTTAAGTAATAGTTATACAGTCAACACATACTTTATTGGATGTTGATGTGTATATGATTTAACAGATCTTAACTTTGAAAGTCTGTATCAATTCTGATTGATTATTTAAAGCCAAGGATTACTATACACCAGAATATATGTATATTTGATATACATATAAATATTAAATACTTAAAAGGGGTTAGTTGTGAAGATCTGTTAGCTACATTTATACTGTTATGAGTATATTGCCTGAATTACTCACATGATTAACAGATCATCATACAAACACTTGTGACATATATATTGATTTGATCATAGATATTAATTATATATTTGATGTGTTCTACGAGTATGCAAACAACATATATGTATTGACATATATAAAACTGATCTGTTATCTAAATGTGCATATGTGCTTCTATAAGAACTAGCTACGTGTATTTATGATGATAAGTATGCTTTATACATGATATCTAAAATGACAAGAAATTTGATTTCCTGACTAATTTTAGTTTTGTGCTACTTATATTAGTAATTGTATCAAGATGCAAAACTGATATTAAATCCATTTAAAATGCTGCTAGCACTATTTTACCTCAAATGAATGACCTGTTACAAGTTTGACTTGTAAGTGGATCAATACATTTTTCCCTGTCTTGATATACTGAAAAACCCGTTTATATTGATTTGAGATATATTGATATAGCTGTAATACAAGTATGGTCATCCATTTAGGTTATTTATTTCCATATGTACTTGCAGTCTACTCACATCATATACATGTATGCTTGCATACAATGTTGCTTATATAACATGATGTTTCTTATAAATATACACATCATGGTTCTTTTCAGATATTTACGAATTGTTTTATATAATCTGAAACCGTAGTATATTAACATTCTTTTGTAAACTTTATATACAACTGTTGTAACATTGTTTTTGAACATGGATACATATATGTCAATGTATATTACAACAGTCTGTACACGCAATATATATATATATACACACACACACACACATAGCAAGTGTGACTTGTTATTAATGATATATACTTGTAAAGGTATAATAGTTGTACCTAATATGAAATTAAAACTGCCTTATATGATATAACCTGGTGGTGATTTTAATTTTATTATATACTGCGAGATCTACATATTTTGACAAGCTTTGATAATTCATCTCAAACACATACATAAAACTGCCTTGTAAGAGGCAGATACTTCAGACCTGTTATGTGAAAAACCGGTAATATATGTACATGATACTCGTACACAAACGGTCTTTAGTCAATGCACCTGTATTACAGATATATATATTTGATATATATATACGAGTGGCGAAATATGTATGCATTTGATGTATATGTATAAATTATGGCATGTATTATACTAAATACATTTGATGTGTTTAAATCATGCTAACCCAATGTATCAAAAATTGTTTTGATAGGGGATTGATGCTGCTACTGAAATGGTTTCAGCGAAAAGCAGTTCCATCACTCAAAATTGGCAGCAACATCTGATTATAACACTATATGAATTAGTGTAATTTATATATATATAATTCCAGTTTGTACATATTCAATGTAAATATAATGTGTGCTGTCTGTTTACTGAAAACATTGATGCATAATAGCTTTGCATATGATTGCAATAAAAAAAATCGATGTACTGTTTATTTCACATTACTGTTTTTCAAGTATTTGAAACCGAGTGGTCCGAGTGTATGTAAAGATGTGTTTTGTTTGCTTGTATATCCTTTGAATTATCTGTTTATAGAAATAGACTTACTAGTATGTAAGTATTATGTTTATTCACGGTATGCCTGCCAGATTAATGCCAATTTAGTTGTCACATTAGCTATATATATGAACTAAATGTATGGGCTTAGTGTTTTCGATTGAGCCTGCAAGTTTAATTGCATATATATTATAAATTTTATATGGGCTCACTCAATGTGTTTTATACATCTACGGGTCTTAAGTTGTTTGGGCCTACAATTTTTATGAATCTAAAGTCAAATGATTTCTTAATGTTTAATATTAATTTTATAGGCATGATTTCTTATATTCTACATACTAGCTTCACATTAACCATATTATTATTATTTTATTTGAAATGTTCGAATAAAATAAAACTTGGTTCTCAAGCAACATTGGTTTTAATTATAATATATATATTTGATTCATATATTATTTATTTAAATCCAATTTATATTATGAATATAAAATACATATATTTTGATATATGTAGATAACTCTAATAATGTCTCCCGCTACGAATTATAAATTCCCTTTATAGCAAATTCTGTTATATTAAGTCATGGTGAACTCTTCCAATAATATACTCATCACTGTCCAAGATCAATGGTTGTAACTAACGCCAAAGCGTTGTGCACCTTTTATTTTGGTTATATGCGATGGAGTAAAATGTGGTGCTCCAACCTATTATTGGGTCTGACTTAACTAGGCTGCATAATACGATTATGGCCTTAGAGACAAAAGCATGAATTATTCCACATTTTGAGCAAATGAATAATACTGAACAAAATGTTCAACATGCGATCCAAGAGTTATATAGAGAATATAATTGACATAAGATGTCTACCTAAAAGGTTGTGTTTTGAGTTTAGCCAAAGCTGGGTCAAGGCATGACTAGATATGGATCTTGGAACACCATTATATGTATATAATGATTTACATATATAAACAGAGGAATGTTAATTTGTGTGGGAGCGTATTTTAGTTTAAATAATAAATTTATATTAATATAAATTTTGATTGTCAAAATTTTTATATTTATTAAGAATCAGTTATTATTTATTATCTACTGTAGATATTAAATAATAAATAATTCTGATAATTTAAATTAATCCTTAAGAAGGATAAATTGAATTAAATTAAATTTCTTGACTAACATTAAAATTTGAGGATTGTCCTCAAACAAATTAAAAATGTAATTGTTCTAACAAATATAGAGGATCTAAAATAAAAGTTAAAGTGTGACTTCAACTGAATAAGATATAATTGTTATGATAATCTACTTATACATTTCTAATATTAGATACTAGATATAAATCGCATAAATGTATGTTGATTTACAGAAATTCTAGAATAAGTAGACATATGATAAAAGGACAAGTGGACTAACGATTGGAAATGAAGCAAATGTTGCTGGATTATCCACAGGAAGTTGATTCTTGTTGAATTTATTGGCTTAATTAAATAAATAAAATAATTGTTATTATGAAATTCCATATAAAATAAATGTTATAATATATCTTGTTCAAATAAGTTTGAATTTCATTTGTAATAAAAGAATAATTGTTATTCATTTTATTTAAATAAAATATCGTATGGAATTTCACAAACAGTTAATGATATTTGTAAATCCTTAACTATAATGTACTTGACATTAATAATGAGTGGATTAAATTTAGTAATTTAAATCCAACATACTTTTAGCATTATCAGTTAGCCAATATAAACAAGAAAGTATATCAAAAATCCATAATGATGGAATTTTGAGATCATTTGATTTTGAATTATATGAAGAATACAAATCTTGTTTATTATGCAAAATAACTGAATCACCTTTTCACTTGACACAGTGATTGAGTGACAAGTATTGGGTCTCGAACATAATGATGTATATGGAGCAACGAATACATAAGCTAGAGGTAGGTTTTATTACTTCATTATATTTACTGATGATATCAGTAGATATAGATATGTATATCTTATGAAACACATATCAGAATCCTTTGAAAAGTTCAAAGAATTCAAGATGAAGTTAGAAACCAATTTTAATAGAAAATTAAATACTTTTCGAACAGATCGAAAGAGAATATTTAAGCCAACTATTTAAGGACTATCCAGACGATTTTGGAATTGTTTCATAACTTACTCCATCTAGAAGACCATATTGAAATGGTATGTCTGAAAGGCGATATCGTACATTATAAGATAAAGTACAATCAATGATAAGTCATATAGATCTTCCAATAAATTAAATTTAGAACGATTGTATTAAATCCCACTAAAACGATTTAAAGACGCCATATAAGATATGGACTAGGAAATGTCCTAGTGTGTCTAATGCGAAGATTTGGGATGCAAAGACGTTTATTAAACGTTCTTCTGATAAGATTGGATCCAAATCAAATAAACATTTAGTGGAATATCCAAAAGAAACAAGTGGATATTATTTCTATATATCCTCTGAGAATAAAATGTTTATTGCTCGAATTGGTATCCTTTATAAAGGAGAGCCAGTTTCTAGGATAACAATAAGAATGAAATGGAATTCGAAACATTTCGCAAACACAAAATGCCACTGAATCTTGTATAGACAAGAAATTGAGTGGGAGTGATACAATAATTCAAATGTTATTTGATAACACATTAATTATTGCAAATAATGTTAGTTTAAAAAACAAGAAATAAATACTGATTCTAAGAAAGAAAATGTTTGGATTAAGAAGTTCATGATTGAACTTAATTCATTGTTGATCGAATGATATACATTGCGATAACAATATGGCTGTTGCTCGGGCCTAAAACATTAAACTCATCATCAATCCAAACATATATTTTAAGAAATATAATTCTTATGTGAATTTGTTCACAGAAGAAATAAACATATCTGCAAAGTTACAAAAGTTGTAATGTTGCAGACCTACTGGATTAAACTCTGTCGCAGCAGAAGTTTAATAGTCACACTAGTTTCATAAGTATACGATGCGTAAATGATTGACTCTAGTGCAAGTGGGAGATTGTTAGAGTTTGTGCCCTAGAGGCAATTCATTTGATGAGATTGATAACACTGTTGATGTTATTATTTTATTTGGAATAAAATATTGTTCTATTATATTGTAGTTACTGCGTAATATACATAATAATATAATAGAAGTCCTTAAAATAATAATACGGAATTATATAGTTCGAGTAAGACTGAATTTGAGATTATATAATTATTAAGTATTATAATTCTTAAATGTCCCTAGTCAGGTTTTATTGTTTATACAGGACAACAATAAAGCATTGAGACTAGTATATTGATTGACTGATGATTACATCTCATTGATCATTAATATACGTGATATTAAAGTCAAGATATAAATACGTATTGGAGATTAGCGTATTGGGCTGACCCACCGTGAGATAACTACATGGAATATAATTAACAAGTATCATAAGTTGTTCTCATAGTGATAGTGATATAATGGTCCTCAGACCTGAAATCATTATAATTTTATTCGAGGATATTTGTGTTTTGATATCATCTAAAGTTATTTCGTAACAGAGTAATGATAACGGTGATTATTGGATATGTTCAGAATCGAATATAAATTATGAATGATCTATATGGAATTTAACCCTATGATATATTCGTAGTGATATCCAGGGGCCTCTTGATTAAGTGAGACTGTGAAATGCATGGCCGTGCTCAAATATTGATTTGTTTCAAATAGTCTACTTATTGATCAAGAAAAACAGATTAAATTATAAAGAGGATGATACGATCCATGCCTCCAGTTTAATCTTGGATATAACGGTTAAAAGGATTATATTACATTGATACACTGTTCACAAAAGGTTGTATCGAATCGTTGATCTTATTATAACTTGGGTAACAGCGATGTGTTGTTAGATGCCGCTCACTGTTTATAATTTAAATACGATTTAAAATTATTGCCAACGTTGTAATAACCTATAGGGTCACACACTTAGAACGTTAAAAGTGGAAACCATTATTTGGGTAAAAAAAAATATCAATTCGTTGAGATTTTATTTAACGTTGAAAAGGTATGCCGGTTAGTTCCTCAATTTATGGTACACGTCCATTTTAATAGGGAATATTGATTCTTTTATAAAATGGCCGCTATCCATAAATATAAGGGTGTAGATGAGATCCATTTAAAAAAAACCGACATTACCCTTTTTAAGAAAATCCCTAATCATGGCGGCTAGCACCGATTGTTCCTCTTCTATCTTCAATTCGATTGAAGATAATACGTTCGTGTGGATTACTTATAGAGGCTCGTCGCTTTGAGGGGCTAAGATTCGAATCAACTAAACACTCAAATTGATTGCGTGAACCAGAAAAGGCTGAAGCTTTAAGCGAGGTATGATTCTCAATTACAGATTATCATGTAGATTCAGTATAAAATTGGTTGAAATTTTATTTAATTGACATGAAATCGAACCAATTTTACTTTCACCAACATGGCAGTAGTCAATTTTCAGTTTGCAACATATTATTTGCAGGTTGTAGAAGTTCAAAGCTAACAACTAATGCCAGTATTTATTTATTTATTTTGATAGTGAACCAATGAATGCCCCATGTACCATTCTACGTGACCATTTTTTTCATGTTTCTTACTGCAAGGCGTCACGTTAAGCTACTTGTCATTTTTGTTTGTTTTTTGGTTTTACTTATGCTTGTCAACTTATTTATCTATTTGTTTATTTTCATTGGTAGGAGATCCAATTTATAATATTGTAAATATTTCTAAACTAGAAGTCAAAGCTTTGGACATATTTGGAGATAATTATTTATCATGGATACTAGATGTCGAGATCCATTTGCAGTCTCAATAATTAGAAAACGCCATTAAAACAGGTAACAATTTATCCCGGCTAAACAAAGCAAATGCTCTAATATTTTTAAGATGTCACATCCACGACGATCTCAAAACAGAATATTTAACTGAAAAAGATCCTCTCCACTTATGAAACTCCCTGAAAGAGCATTACTACCACTAGAAGACGGTCTGTAACAACCCGCATTTTACGTATTGGATGATCATAAAATATTTTTGTTTAATTCCCTAAGGGTTGGATCATTCTCATATTTTGGTATGTTGTTAATGGGGATGTGAAACATATCCATAATTTTTACCAATTTTATTTGTGACCATTTTGCCCCTGTCAGTTTAGTACAAGGAAAAACTTTTGATAGGGATCGAATCAGGTGCTGAGATCGATTTCATTGGAAAGGAAATGGTGTTGCAAATTTCATAGAGTGGTCACATTAAGATTTGGTTTAGCGGTTTGGGAGAAACCGTTGTTTTATTACTGCATAATTTATGTACATGTTTGGCTGGTCATTAATGGGTTGATTTGGAGTGGCTCATTAGTGGGATGGTTGGAGGCTATAAATAGGGGGTTAGAGGCATGAAGAGAGGGTTACTTCTATTCATTCTCTTATTTGGTTGAGCTCGTGATCCTCCTTGCTCAATCACATACACCTTTCCACCATTAAAATTCTATATCTACGAAAGAAGATTAAAGATCTACATTAAGCAAAGCTAGATCAACATCAAGTGAAGAGAGATCGCATCAAATTGGGAGGTTTGAAGAACATTCTTCGTTGTTCGGATTGAGAATTTAGCGATTTCAAGTTAATTCGAAGATTTGGTGAGTGTTAAGCATCTCTCACGTGGATTCAATCAAGTATATGGGTTGTTTGATCTTATTTTCATCATTTTAAGTTGTTTTCACCAAGATCTACATCATGGTAAGTATGTTTTCATTTGAACCACCATAGGATCTAATCTAGAAACTTAAATTGGTAATTCTTATGTTAATTCATATGTTTATGCAAGTTTAGATCCATTGTTTTTGTTTATTCATTGATTTATCATGATTTGGCGAATTATATATGGTTGTTGATGTATAATTGTCATTTTGGTGTTGTTGTTGATTTAATAACGTTTAGACGGTTGAATTGGATGAGTTGTCTGCGTCGATGTTGTCATATGGTGATGATTTGGTCAAAATTAGAGATAGATTGGTCAGATCTGGAGTCCGATTGTTTTTACACGGGTTGCATGGCTTGTTTCCTAAGAAATGAGGTCAGGTTGTCTCTTGAAGCTCAGGTCGTTGATGACATGGCAGGTCTTTGGGTCGCAGGTAGTTGAAGATGTGTTATGTCATAAGTTGAAGGCTTAGGGTCGGTTGGTTTGCATGGTGAAGTCGGGTCATTCAAATGATAGGTCGGGTCGTTTAGAAGGAGTTAGGTCGTTGGTGCTTAGGTCGTTAGCTCTATCTAGCTGAAGGTCAGGTCGGCCAGGATTATAGGTCGTTGTGCATCCAAGTTGAGTTAGGTCGTTCTGCTTTGGTTGAAGGTGGATCGTTCTATTTTGGTTGGGGTTATCAGGTCATGGGGATGGAGGAACGACCTGATGAAGTTAGGTCATTGAACGACCAAAGGAAGATGATAGTGTTAAGGAAACCTGTGAATGGAGGTTTAAACGCCGTGGTCCGTTTTTCATAGCGGGAAGGCTGAAAATGCTATGAAATGGAATATCGACCAAATGATGCATGTTTTTGGTTCGAGAATGAATGTGACTTCGAAGTGAATTCAAGTAGGAATGTCGAAGTGTTGTGATGTGTTAGTTGGTCATCGAAATGCAATGAATGTGAAGATGACTCAAGGTGGTGAGTTTGTGGATAGTGGTTACTCGAGTAGTGTCTTGAGCTTATGAATAGTGATCAGGTTGGATGGCTAGAGATACTGAAGGCCGAGGAATTATCGTTGTCCTAGGTTCTAGTAGACTCAAAGCAGGGGTATACTATGGACGCCTAAAAGACCGGTCGAATGGTCAAGTACCCTAAGCAGTCATGAGGGACCTAGAGATACGAGTCACGATGGCATATGGAGTTTTGCTAAAACCGGGGTTTACCATTAACCCTTGATGGACGACAAGGTGTGGGGCCGTCATACGATTAACAATGGTTTCAAAGAAGGATTGGTGGTGATAGCCAGAGTCATGGATGATGATTGCTTTGCTTGGATCGTCTTTTGTAGATTATTCAACGTCGAAAGAATATCTCTTGGGTGCTTGTCTGATGTTGGTTTAGGCCTTCGGGGAATGCACTTGGGAGATGTCGATATCGATTAGGATGGTCTACGCTTGATAACTGATTGCCATGAATGTAATGTTATTTTTTCTTGGGTTTTTGTAAAGGCTATCACTGTCGGATGTGGGGAAGACGGGTTTGGTTTCTTCTTTATTGGTGTCGGTAGATTAGTTGATTAATCTTCATATTCTCATATACTTTATTGATGATGTTAGATAGTTGTTTTATCACTCATTATGACTATTGTCTGGCTCAAGGTTTTATGTTTCCTCTTATTACCTTGGGTTGTTTATCCGGTTGTGGATGAGCAGACTAAGTAGTAGGTGACATGTAAGAGATCTTGATGAGGACGATGCTGCTAGAGCAGGAGGCTGACGCATTATTTTCTACTATCTAGTATTTGTTGTTTTCGCTATTTGATGTATTATCTAAGTGCTTGTAGTCAGGCTTATTGTACAGACTCTTATATTGTAATCCAAGGGAGTACGGATATTTCATGATGATATGAAAGAGTTTAAGATTCTGCTCAATTCTACTTCACTATCATTGCTTGTTGTATATGCTCTATTATATTTTTATCCTTGCGTTGTGAGTTACACGAAAGGTTCCTCTTATGTTATCCTACCCTGATGATCGTCCACAGCTGTCTAGCACGTCATTCAGCGCGTTATTTCACTTGTTAAGTGCAGGAGTTGTGGGCGGTCATCACATTTGGTATCAAAGCTTCGGTTATCGATTTTAGCCAAAGTTCAAGGACGTAATTACGTATGAGAAACATATTTTAGATTTCTGATGGATGTATGTAACACCCCACCTCCGCCAATGCCACTCTTGCAAGGACATTAGCTTTGGAGGGGAGTTAAACAAGGTAAACATGCATGTAGATATCACAAGACAGAACATATAAGTAAAACAGAGTAGTAAAGCAGCGGATAAAACTTAGCATTTCAAAACCATAGTCATGTTACAACAAAGTACTTGGTCATTATTTTCCAACAACAAAGTCTAGATAAAAGCATAAACTGAAAAACTGAAATACATAAAGTACTATCCCCAAAATGAAGTGATAAACCATAGCTAGCTCAATGTCCAAAACCGTACATGAGCAAATCCAGTAAGCAAGCTGTAAAGATCCAAGCTAAGCTCCAATGTTCCCACCCTGAGAACCTGAGGGGGGGAACGGAAGAAAAGAGGCGAAAGAAAACAGGTCAGTCAAAAAGACTGGTAAGCCCTACTACTATCTGTCTATGAACTAGTAAAGTTAACTGGCATGAGAAGCTGAGATGAACATAAGGATAACAACATACTGGCATGATGATTAACTAACAAGATAGATAAAGGTGTCATCGCATAATCAAGGTTAAGTTTTGCACCACGGGTGTACTAGCATTCTAACATGTCAAGTAAAAACAAGAATTGATCCCTTGGCCCAAGCTTGGCCCAATATAATGAGGTGACCTAAATCAAGGTCCAACTACACAGTCTAGTCGATCGGCTCCCTATAAGCCTAACTCGTCAAGTGTCGGTGTCATGCGGCATAATCATGTAATGTAGTTGACTGTGCAGGGTCCACCCTAGGGTGTATCAGGCCCTATGGTGTAACCCTCTGACACCATTCCATGATGCACAGTCCAAACCTACCGTAGCCCGTGTTCAACTCCGGACTTGATGTGCACGACCATGGTCCGCCTGAACAACCGGGGCATCATTCAGCCGTCTCTTTTGGTCTCTTACAATCAGCCCAGTAATCGTGCCCCACCCTAGCCTAGTCCTAGGGTCTTATGATACTACCAAGAAGGTTACTGCTGAAAAGGACCACGCAACTAGGATTTCTTAACGGGTTAAATGTGGTTAACCCGATCCACACGTGGATTAAATCGGTTAAGGGTACCCAAGGCTCCCGACTTAACCTCGATTAATCCATCAAGCCCAAATTGGTTAAGAATTAAGTGGACCATGACTTAACCCTAATCGGGAGGCATTAATTAACTTAATGCGCTTTAACCTCTCACATTAGACTTTGTTATGGTTACTAGTTAAGCCGGGCGGGTCCGGGTAGCTTTACACCACAACTAGGTCTAACCTCGGGTTCGAGCACAACATGACCAACTTCTCACATTGGGTCCTATTGTTTGTAGCCACTAGTTAAGCCGGGCGGGTCCGGGTAGATTTATGCTACAAACTCAACCCAACCTCGACTTGACCACACTCATATTTTCTAAGTGTCATGTCCATTATGTTTCCAAAACATAATTACAAGTTAACATATCACGTTATGTTATAAAAACCATGTTTATGTCATCATGTTACCCAACCCCAACGTAATCCCATCGTTTACATAATCGCAACAACGCATAAAGGATAAAATAGGGAACTTGGCATAATCATGACAAAAAGGTGTTGAAGTCACAAGTTTAACACGGTGGCATATGAGGTGTACATATGTTCATATACTTGCATATTGCATCATTAGGCTTCAAAAGCATGCATAAAACCAAACTTAGCATATGAGTGATACATGGTGATAAATGACATGTAGAAGTTGCTAGAAGTTCGCATTTAGCCTCACATGCAAGTTATCATAAGGGATATGATAACTTTCATGTTGCCAAAATGCAACCTTCAACATAAAGCTTGGAGCTTTATGCTCACAATATCAAGTTTAACTTGCATAACATGATAACATGATCAACCCAAACTTGCATAACATAGCAACATGTGTCATACATAATGATTAAACCAACTTGCATAATGATCATCCAAACTTGCATATAATGATCAACCAAACTTACATATAATGATCAACCAAACTTGCATATAATGACCAACCAAACTTGCATATAATGATCAACCAAACTTGCATATAATGATCAACCAAACTTGCATATAATGATCAACCAAACTTGCATATAATGATCAACCAAACTTGCATCATTCATTTAACTTTAGAGTTCAATAAAAAGAAAGTAGAAAAGGGCTTACTATGCTATGAAGACACAAATTAATATTTATTATAAAGATTGAGACGAAGCCCTTATGCAAGCACCAAAAACCCAAATATGCAAGCTCCAAATGAAAACCCTTGAGCCAATTCAATAAAAACCCTTGCCTTGAAATAGAAATGTTGCAACTTGACTTGAATG
Organism: Allium sativum; assembly: GCA_030737875.1. Classification (NCBI taxonomy): domain Eukaryota; kingdom Viridiplantae; phylum Streptophyta; class Magnoliopsida; order Asparagales; family Amaryllidaceae; genus Allium; species Allium sativum. The sequence continues at coordinate 373,754,979 of CM060909.1, read as the reverse complement.
CAAGCTAAGAACACTCATACAAGTTTGAAAACACTTGTATGAACTCAAAATCTCTCATAGAAATTAACTTAGAAATTTTAGCATGAGAGTGGAGGCCATGAGAGGAACAAATTTGACATAGTTTAGTTGTAGGATTGAATAATGGTGATTTAGGCTAGGTTTGGGGTCTTTTTATAGAGGATTAGGATAGTATTAGCCATAGGATTAACCCTAGATTCAATCCAAGCCATCAAAGCATGTCTTGGGGAAGAAGTCAAGTGTAGGAACCATCTAGGGCCTTTAGATTAAAGCTGAACCATGAGAACCATTCAAATGCAAAATCTGCATTTGAGCGAATCGGCCCACGGGTTGACAGCCAAACACCCTGGATTAACCCCTAGTCGACCCAGCGGGCTTGGGTCGACCACAAAAATCGGCCGGTTCGGTTATTCCCCTCTCCCAATTCGCTGTTTTGAACATTTTTGCATATTTATTTATTTAATTTTCAATTATATATATATATATACCAATATATATATATTTCTCTGCGCAACCCATTTCACTTAATTAAGTATACTTTAATTTGTGAATTTTTCGTGAAACTTCGCGAGGCCATATCTTGGTCATACGGACTCCGATTTTCGAAAACTCGGACTCTATTTTGCATATTTTTCCGAGACGAACGCAATGGCACAGCCCGTTTCCCTTGATTCAGATTTTACAGTTTAATTCTTCCTCCATTTATGTTATAACATGTTATTCAAAAATACGGGTTGTTACAATGTATATTACATATGAGTGTATAGTATTATAGAGTTTGAACTCCGTTTGCAGTTTTTCTCGTGCATGGACTAATCATTCTGTATTACAGATTTAGAATGAGTCGTCGACCATCAAGACACGCCGCTAGGGAGGAGATCTTGTTCCTATAGGGGGTGATGGCGGTATACCAGACTACCCAACTGTGTTCGAGGCCATGATGGCAGCGGTCATGAGGAGGGTACCCGCTCAGGACACAGCCGTGATAGATGTAGGAGTTCACGTGCAGGTTCCTAGGTTTGTGGACTTCGCAAAGCTATGCAAAGACTTGACCACTCTAGGAGGGAAGCAGTTTAAGGGGACGGAGCCGATTGTAGAGATCCAAGGGTGGCTTGATACTTGCATTCGGATCTTTGGAGACTTGGGAATTGACGATTCGACTAAGAGGAAGCTTGCATCGAGATAGCTACAGGGCAGAGCTATGGATTGGTGGAACTCTATCACTCTAGAGACTCTGAAAGATGAGATTTCATGGGAGCAGTTCCAAGTCAAGTTTAATACGAAGTTTATTTCTACCATTCAAAAGTCCATAATGTTTAAGAGGTTTGTTGAGCTTAAGCAGAACGGTCGACCAGTGCTTAAGTATGTTTCTGATTTTGAAGCCTTGTCAAAGTATTCCTGATCGCATGTCGAGACTCCTTATCAGAAGAACGAAAAGTTTGTCATGGGCTTGGACAAATATCTTGGGAATTAGCTAGTTGATCATCTAGATGACACTTATGAGAAGATCGTCGAGAAAGCTCTAAGGCATGAGAGTTTGTTTCCTAAGTAAGAGACTGTTGTTGCAGCTAAGGAAGAACCGAAACCACAACAGGATGGTAATAACAAAAAGAGGAAGCAACAACAGCAGAAAGGAAAGGATGGCCAGAAAAAGCAAAAAGGTGAAGTGACTTGTTATAACTACCAGTAGAAGGGTCATTTTTCCAAGGATTGCTGGAATCCGAAAGTTAAAAGGAAGTGTCACAACTGTGGTAAGCCTAGGCATCTCAAGAAGGACTGTCCAGAACCAGCTAAGGGAAAGCAGATTGTGAAGGAATATGCTTTAGAAGTTGTGCAATTGTCTTCAAGGGCTCCTACGGAGAAGGAAAAAGAGAAGAGTGTCATCGTTCAAGGTATTATTTCTGTTAAGAGATGTTTCAGTTCGTGTGTTGTCTGATACTGGAGCATCACATTCATTCATTTGTAATGAGCTTGTGTGCTGCTTGGGTCTGGAACCCGAGATTTGTGATAGACCTTTTGTTGTGACTAATCTAGTTGGGGGTTCGTCCAGTTTGTGTATGATTTTCATGGTCTAGTGTTGTCGAGTCATGGTTGCTCTTTTGTGTGTGATTGCTTTGTTTTGAACTTCGCTGGGTTTGGGATTATCTTGGGTATGGACTCGCTCAAGAGGTATGCAGCAAAAGTGGATTACGAGAAGCTTGAGGTGACGGCCGGGAATGTGGAAGGGAGAATGGTTGTAATTTGGTGTAAGCCCGAAGATGGTGTCTCCGTGAGCTATTTGTATTCGCTTGTGATTCCACGAGAAGACTTGTCATCGATGTCGATCGCAAGTGAGTTTAAGGATGTCTTTGAAGAGCTCAAAGGGTTGCCGCCGCATCGCGAGGTTGAGATCAGAATCGATTTGGTCGAAGGAGCTAGACCTATCATTATGCCTCTTAGGCGGACGACGCCTAAGGAACAACGAGAGTTAGAGGTGAAAGTACGTGACCTTTTGGGAAAAGGGTTCATTCGGAGAAGTGTGTCTGAATGGGGTGCACCAGTTGTGTTTGCAACCAAGGCATATGGACCTTTGAGACTGTGTGTGGATTATCGTGAGCTGAACAGCATGACCAGAAAAACAAGTATCTGTTGCTGAGGATCGATGACTTGTTCGATCAGCTTCATGAGGCCAAGGAGTTTTCTCGAACGGATTTAGCAACGGGATTCCACCAGTTGAGGGTGGCAAAGGATAGTGTGTCGAAGACTGCTTTTAGGATACCATCTGGTTTCTTTGAACGATTGGTGATGCCATTTGGGTTGACTAACACGCCATCATATTTCGTAGATCTTATGAATATGGTTTTCAAAGATCAGTTGAACAAGTTCATGCTTGTGTTCGTGGATGATATTGTGTTTTACTCTCAGAATGAGGAAGAGCATAAGACGCATTTACGAGTTGTTTCTGGAAATGGAATAGCAGTTGACTCTGCTAAAGTGGCAGCAATCCACGACTGGGATAGACCTAAGAATGCGACGGATGTTCAGAATTTCCATGGGTTGGCGGGATATTATCGTCATTTTATCAAGAATTTCTCCAAGATAGATGCACCATTAACATGATTGACAAAGAAGAATCAAGTGTTCACATGGGATGTGATGTGTGATAAAGCTTTTAGAATCTTGAAAGAGAGACTGAAGAGTGCTCCTGTTTTGACATTTTCAAGTGGGAATAAAGAGATGGTAGTATGCACCGATGCATCTGGTACTGAACTTGGAGTAGTGCTGATGCAGAAGGATAAAGTTGTGGCCTATGCGAATCGATAGCTGAAGCCACATGAAAGGTATTATCCAACTCATGATTTGGAGTTGATAGCGATCGTGTTTGCTCTAAAGATGTGGATACATTACTTGTTGGGAGTTCGATTCGAGTTATTTATGGATCACAAGTCATTGAATTATCGTTTCTCCTAAAAGGATTTGAATCTTTGGCAGCAATGGTGGTTAGAGTTTCTGGCATCATATGATTTTGGTATAGCCTATACTCCTGGTAATGGTAACGCAGTTGCAGATGCGTTGAGTCGAAGACACATAAGTTTGGGAGTGATGTTTTCGGAATGGAAGCACCTCGAGTACTTAAAGGATTTTATTTCAGACCACGGTGTGAGTTGAAACCTAAAATGTTGGAAAGCTTATCGATAAGACCTATTCTCATCGAAAGGATTGACGAGAGCCAGAATCATGATGCAAAGCTTGTTAAGATTATCCAGAAGTTGGAACCAGAGGATAAGGAATTTGAGGTCGATCGAGAGGGTTGGCTTTGAAAAAAAGGTCGACTGGTTGTTCAAGATATCGATGGATTGAGAGATGAAGTTCTGAGGTAATGTCATCACTCAAAGTTGATGATTCATCCTAGGGGTAATAAGATGTATCAGGACATGAAGCGAGCCTACTACTGGGGAGCTATGAAGAGGGATGTTGGAAAGTTTATTTCCAAGTGCATGAACTGTCAGTTGGTGAAAGCTGAACAGAAGAAGCCGAGTGGATTGCTTCAGCCATTGGAAGTTCCTACAAGGAAGTGGGAGTAGATATCAATGGATTTTGTCGATGGACTACCCTGAACTAGGGCATGAAATGAAGGAATTTGGGTCATCATGGATCGCTTGACCAAAGGTAAAAGATTATCCTGTCAAATCGCCTAGGACGGTATCAAAGTTGGTTGAGATTTATATAAAATGGATAGTTCGATTCCACGGTATCCCGAAGAGCATAGTGAGTGATCGAAATCCATTGTTTATGAGTTGATTCTAGAAGAGTTTGCAAGAGACTTTGGGAACCGAGTTGTGTTTAAGTACGGCTTATCAACCCCAAACCGATGGTCAAACTTAGAGGGTTAACCGAATTTTGGAAGATCTCCTATGGGCTTGTGTGTTGGACTTCGGGGGATCATGGGAAGACCATCTACATTTAGTTGAGTTTGCGTACAACAGCTACCAGTCAAGCATTGGGATGGCACCATACGAGGCGTTGTATGGTAGACCATGTAATTCTTCGGCATGTTGGTTAGAAACTAGAGATAAGTTGATACTTGGGCCTGAGATGATCAGAGAGACATTGGATTGTATCGAGATCGTTCGGTTATGAATGAAGGCAGCCCAAGATCGTCAGAAGAGTTACGCCGATAGCGTTGAAAAGATCATTGTAACTTGTGTTATCATTGTTAGAATTCCGCGTGCTAAGATAAGGCCATGGATGAATGACTTGATGGATGCTAGTTTGGATGATAAATTGGCTGCTTGAGGGTGATAGGCATGAGGAATTGTTTTGGTTGCTTATGTTTGCTTGGAGTTTCGAGGGCGAAATTTCTAAGGGGGAGGGGGAGAATGTAACAGCCCGCATTTTACATATCGGAGGATCATAGAATATTTTTGTTTAATTCCCCAAGGGTTGGATCATTCTCATGTTTTGGTATGTTGCTTATGAGGATGTGAGACATGTCCAGAATTTTTACCATTTTTATTTGTGACCATTTTACCCCTGTCAGTTTTGTATAGGGAATAACTTTTGATTGGGATCAAATCAGGTGTTGAGATCGATTTCTTTGGAAAGGAAACGGTGTTGCCAAATCCATAGAATTGTCACATTAAAGATTTGGTCAGCAGTTTGGGAGAAATCGGTGTTTTATTACTGCACAATTTCTGTACAGGTTTGGCTAGTCATTAATGGGCTGATTTGGAGTAGCCCATTAGTGGGCTGGTTAGAAGCTATAAAGAGGGATGGAGAGAGGGTTACTTTCTTCATTCTCTCATTTGGTTGAGCTCGTGGTCCTCCTTGCTCAATCAAATACACCGTTCCACCATTAAAATTCTAGATCTACGCAAGAAGATTGAAGATCTACATTAAGCAAAGCTAGATTTACGTCAAGTGAAGAGAGATCGCATCAAATTGGGAGGTTTGAAGAACATTCTTCGCTGTTCGGATTGAGAATTTAGTGATTTCAAGTTAATTCGAAGATTTGGTGAGTGTTAAGCATCTCTCACGTGGATGCAATCAAGTATATGGGTTGTTTGATCTTATTTTCATCATTTTAAGTTGTTTTCACCAAGATCTACATCATGGTAAGTATGTTTACATTTGAATCACCATAGGATCTAATAGCAACTTAAATCGGTAATTCTTATGTTAATTCATATGTTTATGCAAGTTCAGATCCATTGTTTTTGTTTATTCATTGATTTATCATGATTTGGCGAATTCTATATGGTTGTTGATAAATGATTGTCATTTTGGTGTTGTTGATGATTTCATAAAGTGTAGATGGTTGATTTGGATGATTTGGATGAGTTTTTTGCGTCGATGTTGTCATTTGGTGATGATTTGGTCAAGATTGGAGATTGATTGGTCAGATCTGGAGTCGGGTCGTTTTTACATGGGTTGCATGGCTTGTTTTCCAAGAAATGAGGTCAGGTCGTCTCTTGAAGCTCATGTCGTTGATGACATGGCAGGTCTTCTGATCGCAGGTAGTTGTTGACGTGGTACGTCATATGTTGAGGGGCTTCGGGTCGGTTGGCTTGCGTGGTGAAGTCGGGTCGTTCAAATGATAGGTTGGGTCGTTTGGAAGGAGTTAGGTCGTTGGTGCTTAGGTTGTTAGCTCCAGTTAATTGAAGGTCAGGTCGACCAGGATTATGGGTCGTTGTGCATCCAGTTGAGTCAGGTCGTTCTGCTTTGGTTGAAGGCGGATCGTTCTGTTTTGGTTGGGGTTATCAGGTCATGGGGATGGAGGAACGAACTGATGAAGTTAGGTCGCTGAACGACCTAAGGAAGATGACAGCGTTATGGAAACGCTGTGAATGGAGGTTTAAACGTTGTGGTTCGTTTTTCATAGCGGGAAGACTGAAAATGCTATGAAATGGAATATCGACCAAATGATGCATGTTTTTGGTTCAAGAATGAATGTTACTTCAAAGTGAATTCAAGTAGGAATGTCGAAGTGTTGTGATGTGTTAGTTGGTCGTCGAAATGCAACGAATGTGAAGACGACTCAAGGTCAATAGTTCGTGGATAATGGTTGCTCGAGAAGTGGCTTGAGCTTATGATTAGTCATCTGTTTAGATGGCTGGAGATACTAAAGGCCGAGGAATTATCGTTGTCGTGAGTTCTAGCGGACTCAAAGAAGGGGTATGATAGGGACGCCTAAAAGACCGATCGAATGGTCGAGTACGCTGGGCAGTCATGACAGGCCTAGAGATACGAGTCACGATGGCATATGGAGTTTTGCTAAAACCGGGGTTTACCATTAGCCCTTGACAGACGGAAAGGTGTTGAGTCGGTCATACGATTAACGATGGTTTCAAAGCAGAATTGGCGGTGATAGTTAGAGTCATGGATAATGATTGCTTTGCTTGGATCGTCTTATGTAGATTATTCAACGTCGAAAGAGCTATCGCTTGGGTGCTTTTCTGATGTTGGTTTAGGCCTTCGAGGCTTGTGCTTGGGAGATGTCGATATCGATTAGAATGGTCTACGCTTGATAACTGATTGCCACGAATGTGCTGTTATTTCTTCTTGGGGTGTTTGTAAAGGTTGTCACTTTCGAATGTGGGGAAGACGGGTTTGGATTCTTCTCTATTGGTGTCGGTAGATTAGTTGATTAATTTGCCTATTCTCATATACTTTATTGATGATGTTAGATAGTTGTTTTATCGCACATTAAGACTGCTGTCTTACTCAAGATTTTATGTTTCCTCTTATTACCTAAGGTTGTTTGTGATGGCCCGCCCCGCACTAGCCGACATTTCCTTCGAAAGTGCGCTGTACATATGCCCGACTAGCACGGAACGGTCGCCAAAGAAAGGAAAGAAAAGAATGAACTAACAAAGAACCTGTAGAATGTCTCACAACGCATGGAACAAAATATAATAATAACATACTTGACATAAAACAGGCGAGACAGTGCATAAGCTGATAACTAAACCATCATAGCAGCGGAAATTCAAATACAGCTTATGATCCAACATTATCCTTATTACAACTTTAAAACTGTCTCTAAAGCAAAGAAAGAAAAAGTAGAAGATACACTACTAATGCCCAAGCAGTGATCTTCAACAACACAGGGAGAATATCTATATATATCATACGTGGAAGCCTCCTGCTCGTCTCCGGATCAGCTACTCGTGCATACCCAGCTAACCTGTCTCTAGTCTGCTAGTGAGAGCACTCAGAGTAATAAGAAGAGACATAAAACTCTGGGTCAGACAAAAAGTCTGGTATGAGCGATAAGCAACTAAACAGAACAATAACAGGTATACTAAACCATACCTGAACCTGGACCTGCAACCAAAGAGTTAGCACAACATACTGCTCAATACTCTAAGGTGCCGCTAACATAAGGTGTAAAGATATGGGGGTGGGGGTGTACATGTCATAGTGATAACAAACAATCAAGCACAGCAACCATCCTCACATCTCTCACTCAGTGCGTAAAGCATACGATGTCCACCGCTTTCAATCACTAGACCCATCGAAGTAGTGACGGAGTTCGACTTGTACAACTACCGCTACCACCAAGCTTACCCCGTGGAGTCACGACCAAATCTTTACAAATGACCCCACTTCATTGGTCTATAGCTCTTTAGTCGTACCTAGGTCACTGTGGCCCTGAATCCGTTCACGTACCCCCTACACATACTGATCCAAAGTTACAGACATCGACAACCCCTTTGCACACGTCCCGCAGCAAAGCCCAATCATGAAGCCCACTTATTGGTTCCCATCTGGATCCTGAGTCAAAGCTCCTCATTTGGACTTCCTTTGCATCTCGGGTTTTGGTTGAATTGGAGTTGGTCTTCAGAAGAGTTGTCACGACAGTCGTCGCATAGAAGAGATGGAAGTTCAATTCAGTTCGGTCCAATCTGCTTCAGTCGGTAGTGTTCGGCTAAATCATCCCCAGGCTTCCCATTCGGTTTGGTGCTCCACTTCATGATGGTTCGGTTCAGGTGTTATCCTCCATTCGGTTCGGTTCGGGTGCCATGTTCCATCCGGTTCAGTTCGTTCCTCCTGCTCCAGCTTGCCTACTCCGATCCGATCCCGCTCCCTAGCTCCGATCTGATTCCCTTTTTGTCTCTCCGATCCGACCCTCTGCCCAACTCCAACTCCAAGCACTTGACCTTCCTTCCCACCAAGCCCCTTATGCAAAGTTACAATCCGAATCAGGTCCACTTGTCCGGTTCTCCTATCCGATCCGAACCCAATAATCCGATCCGATCCAGTTTGAAACCCTGCACATTTCCTGCAACTTTCCAGCGACTGTTTTATGCCATTCGACGGCGTTTTCGACCAATCTATCACTTCTAGACAATCACAAAGCATACCATACAGTCATAGCAACATGTATAATCATTCACAAACACCAAAACAATAATTTGATAGGTTAAAACGGATCAAACATAGCCAAAATCCCATATTTTCCCTTAAGCATGTTTAAGCAAAACTAATCATAGGATTAACAAAACATAACCAAATTAACCAAATTTTCTAACAGAGGCATAAAATGATGTTTAAGAATTTATAAATATTTTTCCAGGATTTATTAATGTATAAATTCGCTAATCTTCACTAATTACCCCTAAATAACCGTAATTAGTGTAAAAGCAAGCTAATCACTCACCTTAGCCACAAATAAAACTTAGACATGAAATAATCTACTGTTATGGCGCTGTCCCCAATGCAACACAGCAGGTCTAACCTTGCCTTGGTGCTATTTCCCTTTATTTTGATGTTGATTAGCCTAATCTTCAATTAGAAAGTGATTTCGGGTGTTTTTAGATGCTGGAGGCCATTACTAGGTTTGAGAGGAGATTAGTGGCGGCTGAAAAATGAAAATAAGATCGTTCTCTAACTGATTTCAGCCTCCCCATAACCCTAATCCCGAAATGGTTTATGGGCTCTCTTGCTAATCACCCTAATTAGGCCCGGTTAGGCTGTTTTATGCATTCTAAACCTTAATTCAGCCATATCTCCCAAACGGTGAGACCGTTTGGCTATTATGACCACTCTACGGAAAGGTAAACCATCAAACGATTCTAACAGAAGTGGTTTCAGGTCAAAACTCCTTACCAGTCAAAAGTTATGGATGAAACAAGATCAACTAGGGGCAAAACAGTCATTTAAAAATCGACAAAAATCATGAACATGGGAAATGACCCCACTAGTCGTTCCCCAAAAGTACATGACCATACGAGTTACCAAGAAAAAGAAAATAAATATCCTACGATCCTCCGATGCATAGAATGCGGGTCGTTACATTGTTCATCCAGTTGTGGATGGGCAGACTAAGTAGCAGGCGACAAGTGAGAGTTCTTAATGAGGATCCTAATGCCTCTTGTAAGCTCTTCCAAAACCCACTAGTAAACAATGGATCTCGGTCACTCACTATGCCTTTTGGTACTCCATGAATTCTCACTACCCACTTCATATATAGTTCGGCTAACTTAGCTGATGTTCTAGTCGACTTGACTGGTATAAACCTTGCGCTCTTGGTCAATCGATCCACGATTACCCAAATGCTATCATGGCCCGATCTAGTCCTCGGTAAACCATCGATGAAATCCATTGAAACTTGCTCCCATTTCCATTCAGGGATTTCTAATGGCTGTAACAAACCACTAGGCTTCTTTTGCTCAGCTTTAACTAACTAGCAATTCATGCACTTGGATATAAACTCCCCAACGTCTCTTTTCATTCCTTCCCAGCAGTAGGTCTGCTTCATATCTCGATACATCTTGTTACCACCGGGATGTATGGTCAACTTTGAGTGATGACATTCTCTAAGCACTTCATCCCTCAATCCATCCACGTTGGGTACAACTAACTTTCCATTCTTTTGAAGCCATCCATCTCGATCAAGCCCATACTTGCTCATCTCCTCATCGATACCCATCTCTAACTTGGAGATGATTTCCAGTAGATTAGGATCGTCCCTCTGCTTGGAACCAATCCGCTCAATCAAAGTGGGCCTGATCGTCAAACTTGCTAACATTACTGGATCCAACTCACACTTTGGTCTGAAATCATACCCTGCAATATACTCCAGTTGCTTCCACTCAAGAAACATAACCCCTAAACTGGCATGTCTTCTACTCAAGGCATCATCTACTGCATTGCCCTTTCCTGGTGTATATGCGATATTGAAATCATACGAAGCCAAGAACTCTAACCATCTTTGTTGACGAAGATTTAAATCCTTTTGAGAGATAAGATACTTTAACGACTTATGATCAGTAAACAACTCGAATCTTTCACCCAAGAGATAATGTCTCCACATCTTCAATGCGAATACGATCGCTGCCAATTCCAAATCATGGGTAGGATATCTTTTCTCGTGCGGTTTCAGTTGCCGACTTGCATAAGCTACAACCCTACCACCTTGCATCAGTACAGCACCTAGTCCGGTACCACAGGCATCCGTGTATACCGTCATCTCTTCATTCCCCTTAGGAATGACTAACACTGGTGCACTCGTCAACTTTTCCTTTAGATGCTTAAATGCATACTCGCACTTCTCGTCCCAAACAAAAGCATGATTCTTCTTGGTCAGCTGAGTCAACGGTGCTGGTATCTTGGAGAAGTCTTGGATAAACTTACGATAATATCCAGCTAACCCCAAGAAACTTCTTATGTCTGTTGCATTCTTGGGCGTAGACCAATCTTGTACCGTAGCCACCTTCGCAGGATCCATGGAAATACCATTCTCTGAAACAACATGGCCCAAGAATCTCACTTCCCTCCTCTAGAAGTGACACTTAGAAAACTTTGCTTTCAGTTGGTGTTTCCTTAACACCTCCATCACTATCCTCAAATGTTCCTTGTGTTCTTCCTCGTTCCTCGAGTAAACCAAAATATCATCCACGAACACAAGAACAAACTTATTCAACTGATCTCTGAATACCCTATTCATAATATCCACAAAATACGCCGGGGCATTAGTCAACCCAAATGGCATAACCAACCATTCATAAAATCCAGACGGCGTCCGAAATGCCGTTTTAGCTATACTTTCAGCTTCCACTCTAAGCTGATGAAAACCTATCACGAGATCCAACTGAGAAAACACTCTCACTCCATTCAACTGATCAAACAAATCATCTTCCGCGGCAGAGGATACTTATTCTTCCTCGTCACTTTATTCAATTCACGGTAGTCTACACACAATCGAAGGGAACCATCGGCCTTGGTAGCAAACACAACTGGTGCTCCCCATTCAGAAAGACTCCTTCTGATAAATCCCTTCTTCAAAAGATCGCTGACTTGCACCCCGAGCTCTCGCTGCTCCCTTGGTGCCATACGACGAAGTGGCATCACTATAGGTCTGGCATCTTTCACTAAATCAATACGGAACTCAATCTCTCGGTGTGGTGGAAGCCCGGTCACTTCTTCGAAGACGTCCGGATACTGGCCAACCACGGGCACATCTGACAACTCATCATGTGGGATGTCGAGGGAATTTATAAAGCTAGCCATTACCCCCTCACTGGGTAGACCACCAAACACTACCCTCCGCCCATCATCCGCTCTAACTGTCACCGAAAAGCCCTCACAGTCTACCACCACCCCGTATCTTTGGAGCCAATCGACTCCCAAAATAATGCCAAACCCAGTATAGCCCAAAACAAAGCAATCACAAACATGCATACATGACTCGATAAGACCACATTACGGCAAATCATACTAAGGCTAGTCGAACCACCTATCGGGTTCGTCACAACTAAAGGTTTATTGACTATCTCGGGTTCCAATCCCAACCTATCTACCAGGTCACTAGATATGAAGGAACTGGAAGCTCCGGTATCAAACAAAACTCTTACTAGAACATCATAAACGGAAAGCATACCTTGGATAACGACATTCTTTCCCTTCTCTGCCGCAGTTGGGGCATTTTACGAAGAAGGAACAGCATTGATAGCATATGCTTTCACAATCTGCTTCTCTTTCAAAGGTTGTGGACACTTATCCTTTTGATGTCCGACTTGGCCACAGTTAAAGCACTTCCTATCAGCTGGCTTGGCCCGACACTCTTTGGCATAGTGGCCCTTCTTACCACAGCTGAAGCACTCAACGTCTTTCTTATTCTTTTTCTTCTGGCCATCCTTGGTCTGATTTTGCTTCCTCTTATTCTGAGAACCATTCTTGCCTCCACCGCTTACTTGCGGCTTTGGCTCCCCTGCAGATGTAACCTCAGTCTTCGACTTAGGGTAAAGACTCTCTGACCTTAAAGCTTTCCCCACAATCGATTCAAATGTCTCATCGATGTGGTTAATAAGCCTTTCCCCCAAGTATCCATCCAACCCAGTTATAAACTTTTCGTTCTTCTTCTCAGCAGTGTCAATCAAAGATAATCCATATTTCGATAAAGTATCGAACTCAACAACATACTCTGAAACTTCCCCTCCATTCTGCTTAAGTTCTAGAAACTTCCTAAATAGTTCTGACTTCTGAGCAGTTGGGATAAACTTATCGCTAAAGCGAGCCTTAAACTGATCCCATGTAATCTGATCCTCTGGAGTAGCTGCCTTAATAGCATTCCACCAATTCATTGCCCGTCCTTGCAGATGACGGGATGCTAGCCTTCTCTTCATCGCGTCCTCAATACCTAAGTCTTCAAAGATACGCTCGCAGCTATCCAGCCAATCCTGAACATCCGTAGCCGACTCCGTTCCGTGGAACGGCTTCCCACCAAGACTAGTATAATCCTTGTTAAGCTTGGCGAAATCGGCCCTATATAGGCGCCTGCACCGCAGCACCACCACCATTAGCAGCATTAGGAACTGCCCTCTGAACATCTCTAAGCATCTCTCTCATGAGGTTAGTAAACATCGCCCTCATCTTGGCAGCATTCCCATTATTGGCTCCTCTACCAGTACCCCTCGTATATCGGCTCATCGTTCAACCTGTACAGAGAAAACGATTAACCATCTTCTTTGTGGTGTCAGTGCAGTGCAACCTTATTCTTATCTATACTAGTAATATATATATATATAGCTTTTGAAAACCAAAGTAATCACAAATACGCGCTCTCATATACGTATACTAACTCTCCCTGATGACTTCCCTAGGTTAACTACGCAACCTAGAGCTCTGATACCAAGTGTGACGGCCCGCCCCGCACTAGCTGACATTTCCTTCGAAAGTGCGTTGTACATATGCCCAACTAGCACGAAACGGTCGCCAAAGGAAGGAAAGAAAAGAATGAACTAACACATAACCTGTAGAATGTCTCACAGTGCATGGAACAAAATATAATAATAACATACTTGACATAAAACAGGCGAGACAGTGCATAAGCTGATAACTAAACCATCATAGCAGCGGAAATTCTAATACAGCTTATGATCCAACATTATCCTTATTACAACTTTAAAACTGTCTCTAAAGCAAAGAAAGCAAAAGTAGAAGATACACTACTAATGCCCAAGCAGTGATCTTCAACAACACAGGGAGAATATCTATATATATCATACGTGGAAGCCTCCTGCTCGTCTCCGGATCAACTACTCGTGCATACCCAGCTAACATGTCTCTAGTCTTCTCGTGAGAGCACCCAGAGTAAAAAGAAGAGACATAAAACTCTGGGTCAGACAATAAGTCTGGTATGAGCGATAAGCAGCTAAACAGAACAATAACAGGTATACTAAACCATACCTGAACCTGGACCTGCAACCAAAGAGTTAGCACAACATACCGCTCAATACTCTAAGGTGCCGCTAACATAAGGTGTAAAGATACGGGGGTATGGGTGTACATGTCATAGTGATAACAAACAATCAAGCACAGCAACCATCCTCACATCTCTCACTCAGTGCGTAAAGCATACGATGTCCACCGCTTTCAATCACTAGACCCATCGAAATAGTGACGGAATTCGACTTGTACAACTACCGCTACCACCAAGCTTACCCCGTGGAGTCACGACCAAATCTTTACAAATGTCCCCACTTCATTGGTCTATAGCTCTTTAGTCGTACATAGGCCACTGTGGCCCTGAATCCGTTCACGTACGCCCTACACATAGTGATCCAAAGTTACAGACATCGACAACCCTTTTTCACACGTCCCGCAGCAAAGCCCAATCATGAAGCCCACTCATTGGTTCCCATCTGGATCCTGAGTCAAAGCTCCTCATTTGGACCTCCTTTGCATCTCGGTTTTTGGTTGAATTGGAGTTGGTCTTCAGAAGAGTTGTCACGATAGTCGTCGTGTAGTAGAGATGGAAGTTCAATTTGGTTCGGTCCAATCTGCTTTAGTCGGTTCGGTTCGGCTAAATCATCCCTAGGCTTCCCATTCGGTTCAGTGCTCCACTTCATGATGGTTCGGTTCGGGTGTTATCCTCCATTCGGTTCGGTTCGGTTCAGGTGCCATGCTCCATCCGGTTCGGTTCGTTCCTCCTGCTCCAGCTTGCCTACTCCGATCCGATCCCGCTCCCTAGCTCCGATCCAATCCCCTTTTTGTCTCTCCGATCCGATCCTCTGTCCAACTCCAACTCCAAGCACTTGACCTTCCTTCTCACCAAGCCCCTTATGCAAAGTTCCAATCCGAATCAGGTCCACTTGCCCGGTTCTTCTACTCGATTCGAACCCAATAATCCGATCCGATCTGGTTTGAAACCCTGCACATTTCCTGCAACTTTCCAGCGACTGTTTTACGCCATACGACGGCGTTTTCGACCAATCTATCACTCCTAGACAATCACAAAGCATACTATATAGTCATAGAAACATGTATAATCATTCACAAACACCAAAATAATAATTTGATAGGTTAAAACGGATCAAACATAGCCAAAATCCCATATTTTCCCTTAAGCATGTTTAAGTAAAACTAATCATAGGATTAACAAAACTTAACAAAACTAACCAAATTTTCTAACAGAGGCATAAAATGATGTTTAAGAATGTATAAATATTTTTCCAAAATTTATTAATGTATAAATTCGCTAATCTTCACTAATTACCCCTAATTAACCGTAATTAGTGTAAAAGCAAGCTAATCACTCACCCTAGCCACAAATAAAACTTAGATCTGAAATAATCTACTGTTATGGCGATGTCCCCAATGCAACACAGCAGCTCTAACCTTGCCTTGGTGCTATTTCCCTTTATTTTGATGTTGATTAGCCTAATCTTCAATTAAAAAGTGATTTGGGATGTTTTTAGATGTTGGAGGCCATTACTAGGTTTGAGAGGAGGTTAGTGGCGGCTGAAAAATGAAAATAAGATCATCCTCTAACTGATTTCAGCCTCCCCATAACCCTAATCTCGAAATGGGTTATGGGCTCTCTTGCTAATCACCCTAATTAGGCCCGGTTAGGCTGTTTTATGCATTCTAAACCTTAATTCAGCCATATCTCCCAAACGTTGAGTCCGTTTGGCTATTATGACAACTCTACGGAAAGGTAAACCATCAAACGATTCTAATGGAAGTGGTTTCAGGTCAAAACTCCTTACCAATCAAAATTTATGGATGAAACAAGATCAACTAGGGGCAAAACGGTCATTTAAAAATCGACAAAAATCATGAATATGGGAAATGACCCCACTAGTCGTTCCCTAAAAGTACATGACCAAACGAGTTACCAAGAAAAAGAAAATAAATATCCTACGATCCTCCGATGCGTAGAATGCAGGTCGTTACATTGTTCATCCAGTTGTGGATGGGCAGACTAAGTAGCAGGCGACAAGTGAGAGTTCTTGATGAGGACGATGTTGTTGAGCGATGACGAGCAGGAGGCTGGCGCATTATTTTCTACTATCTATTATTTGTTGTTTCAGCTATTTGATGTATTCTCTGAGTGCTTGTCTTAAGTCTTATTGTACAAACTTTTATAGTGTAATCCAAGGTTGTATGGATATTTCATGATGATATGAAAGAGTTTAAGATTCTGCCCAATTTTGCTTCACTATTATTGCCTGTTGTATATGTTCTATTATATTTTTATCCTTGCGCTGTGAGTTACACGATATGTTCCGCTTATGTTATCCTACCTTGATGATCGTCCACAGCTGCTTGGCACGTCATTCAACACATTATTTCCTTTGTTAAGTGTAAGAGTTATGGGCGGTCGTCACTCGGTCATACTTCAAAATACAAGGCAAGAGTATTGGTTGACGTGAAGTTTCAAGACTTTGAATCTGTATGGGAATACATTTCCGTTATGTTTAAAATTACGTCTAAACTGAAATTATGTGGAGAAAAGGTAGATGATGCACAAATGTTGGAAAAGACCACAACATTGCATGCCTTGAATATACTCCTGCAGCAGCAATATCGATAGCGTCATTTCACAAAATATTCTGAACTAGTTGAATGTTTTTTAATTGCTGTGAAAATACTACATAAAATCAACTAGTTCAGCTGCATTACTCAAAATTAATGCTAATTTTTCCCACTCTAGAAGAGATCATGGCAGAAGTAGAGGACGTGGTCGTGGACATGGACGTGGATACAACCCCAGCATAGGTGGTTATAGTGGTTTTAAAGGAAATAAAACTAATAATTTTAAAAGGTAGCAAAAGAAAAATGAGCTTGAAACAAATAGTAATTCAGCTGCATAAAATACAAAGCATTATGAGGAAGTTTGCTATAGATGCAGGCACCCTGGACATTGGTCACATACTTGTAGATCTTCAAAGAAAATAGTGGAAGAATATCAAATGTCAAAGAATATCGACACAAATAATTTTGAGAGATTGTCCAATAATACTAATTTGAAGTTAGACGATTTCTTCGAAGATTATAATGGAAATTTCATTAACGATGAAAATTTAGATGCAATGTTCGAAGATTTGACCGAATTGAAGTATATAATACATGCGGAAGTACTGATCACATCATAAGAAGTAATAGCAAAGTGCTTCCCTCTTTTTCTACTGGATATAGCTGCTAGGTGGTTCAGATAGTTGGAAAATGAATCTATTAGTACATGCACATATCTTGTGGAAAGGTTTTTTAGATAGTTTCGGCTCCATGTCACGCAATCTAAGAACGTGATGCCTTTGACAATAGTAAAGAAGTAGGAGTGACTGTGATTTTTTTGAAGAATTCCAATGCGACAGCGACATCGGTGGACCTCCCGGATCCATCTATGATTTTGGTGGTGGAAGCCTATGGGATATTAGATAATTCAGATTTTAAGATTTCTTTGGAAATGGATCTCCAGATGAATCTTGGTTAATTCTACTATGAGAATGATAGATTTCTCAGACAATAAGATACATGGAAGATTAGGAAGCTCTAGAAGTAAATGTGGTTAAGGAATAAGGACGTAGGACCGTCTACTTCTAAAAAGGATAAAGGTGAATGAAAGGTTGATGACAGATATGGAAGATCGAACGGGCAAGGAGAGAATCGAAATACTCTTTGTATATCGTTTTGAACGCAAGTTTGAAAAGGGTTTTTAGAAAAACTCAAGTCACATTCTATTTCATAGGAAAACTAAAAAAGGGAACCCGCTGAGAGGGAAACAACATCTAGAAAGCACTGTTTGTTTCATGATATGGATGGTCATGACATAAATAACTGTAGGCATTTGAAGGATACGATATAAGTTCGCATTAAAAGTGGATAGCTAGCGCAATATGTTTGGAACAAGACCACGACGATGAAACATGAGCAGTCGTCGACTGCTCAGAACAGGAGCGAGCCAAGCCTAGCTTGCATGGGATTATCTTCAAATAAGGAGTTTGGATTTCGATTTTGAATGACTAAGTCAGCTAGTTGTGTATAAAATAATGACTTGATCCCTAGGTATGCTCTTAGCTAATGATAAACCGTTCAACTTATTTTAATTTAATAAATTTGTAACAAAAATATGGTTGTCACATACACATGTATGAAATCGGGACATGTTCTAAGAACGCTGTGAGCTGATAATAAACCATTAGTTTATCTTTTTGGATTGTTAAAACTTAGTTCTCTGAATGTTAATAAGATCACTTTGCAAGTACGGATTATGCTTGTGAGGTGCGGAAGTGGAAATCAGATTTAAACTTTGATAACTCAATGGTCGCAAAGTACGAATTATGCTTGGTAAAGTTCAAGCCGCTTTTTCAAGACTAGGCAAAGCTGCCTGATCGGTAATTAAGTATGGAATATGCTTGGCAATGGTCGGGCTATCTCGATAATAGCATCGCTCGATCGGATTTGCACATATGGATTATACTATGTTAGGATTCTCCCAAAGAGTCCATGGATGTGGATATCAGCTCGAAACAGCTACAGATTTGGCTTTCGGCTATGGACTTGGATTTGGTTATGAAAATCTAGGTTTTCTGATTTGGATTTGGAGCGAATATGGATTATGTACGATCTGTTGAGATCGTGGATTTAGTTATTGAATATTTGCTTGAGTTTCAAATGTTAGATTTTAGGTGGACTGCGGACTATGGATTCTAGATTTTCGATTTACGGATAATATAACATACATTTTCCATAACAAAATATGTTTTGAGGGACAAGTATTAACCCTTTATTTACAAGGTTCTTACGCCTCGGACTTGGATACTCGGATTGGTCAACGATCAAGATGGATATCCCAAAGAGATGGTTGGATAGCTCAAGAAACGAGTATGGATGATGATATGAAGTTATGAATACCCAGATTTACTTGGATGGAAAGCCGAAATCAGATAAACATGGAAAAACATGGCTCAAAGGATAGGACTGGCACAACACAATGGTCCGGATCGGATCGACACATGTTCATCGAGAGGGGCTGGTACGACTCCTTGTCAAACCTAGATCGGCTAGACCTTAGGACTTGGAGTTAACATCAAATCACATTGGATCAACTTGGTGATGGAACAATGGATTGAGGAAGACCCAAAATTTGGATATGGATAAAGATTGGATAGGGTTGTATCGGTCTACATAGTATGAACTGTATTGATATCGATCAAAGCATAGACAAGGGTGATATGGCCCACATTTTACTGACTTGTTCGACTCCACTACCCTGCTTTCTCTCTGGAATTTCAGACCCATCCGAGCCAAACTGCAACTATAAACAGATGAATTGGGACACTTGGAAAAGAATCCTTTTGGGATCTTCAACATGGAAGCTCTGCCAAACCAGTTACTCAACCTCTTTCTTTCCACAATCACATAATCAAATCGTACTATGTTTTAATTTAGCAGTAAAAATATAAGATTACATCACAGTGGATATAGACCAAAATTTACCAAATTACTGTAAAATTGTGTCTTCTCTACTTCTTCTATTAACCAGAATTTAGATTTTAGACATTACTAACTTTGGATTTTATATCTTTAGTTTGTACATTTTATTTCAATATGAGTGAGTTTTCAGATCGAATGCTGTATCACTTGTTTTGAAATTGTACCACTAAAGATGTAAAATTTATATATTTATTTGTATATATAATAATGTATCAATTTTCAAAAAAAAACTTAACATGAAGGTGCAAAAATATTGATAAATTTAATCTTCTGTGAAAAGCACATTAACTCAATTCCTGTATTTTGGAAAGCCATGAGCCTCATGTTCTCATCCAGTATTCACCATTTACGGGTTAATTAGTCAACCAAATTATTATGAAACAAATGGTTGTCGCTGTATGGATCAGACGGCAAATAGTATTATTTATAGCAGAAAAGTTAAACTCTGAAATGCACGAATTTTATCCTCCCTAACTTGACAATATACAAAGTTTTCAGACCATGTTGAACTAAATACACAAAGATAACCATTATATATTTATATCAAATAGAATTATAACATTATATTACGATATTACAATCTGAAACATGTTTAATTGATCCTGCGACAATTCAATCTTACTTCCCCATCATCACCCTCTTTAACATTCAACATTCCCAGTTTCACCACCGCCTTCGAAAACCCAGAAAAGAAACTATCCTGATTCCCTGCGTAATCATTTACCAAACCCTGTGTTTGTGCATTAGTAAACAGAGTTTGATCAGAAGTCAAAAGACCACCTCCCATTTGCAGTGCGATGTAGTAGCTGTTATCAAACGAGTAACTCGACCAGTCAAATGATACAGTCTTGTTATCCCCTGCGCTGCATACTCTATTCAGCATTTTTGCATAATTTTGATTTAGAGTTGGATCGATCTTGTTCTTAGAGTCAAAGTTCGTCAGACGGTCTTTGAAGAACTGGCATCTTGCAACTCCTAAGGTGTGTGCACCTGCACACATATGTACATAAATAAGAGAGATTTTCAAAATTCAGATCACTTGATAACCTGTCCATTTTTATTAATGTTTGGTCCAGAGCCATGCTCACTTGCTCTCAATATTTTTGTATCGGATGTACCAAATAGCTAGATGGGATATGTTATTATGCTAGAACATACCAGACAAAGTGACCAATTCTTCAGCAGAGAAACCATTTTTAGCAAACATGCGAATGAGCATTGTACTATTAAGGGTTGGTGGAGGCAGACTAATTGTGTCTTCGATTTTTGATCTCCTTCCATCTTTCCTTCCCTTTGGTATATTGTATATTGGACCTCCAGCCTACATAGATATACATCTATCAGGAATATGCATATCTTATAGCTCATTTGGATCGACTAAAATAAGTCTTTTTTTTTTTCGGACTTTTTCACATCAAATTCTAGTTCATTTTGACTTTCGAAAAACCAAAAAGCGACTCATATAAATCGATTCAAGCGAGGCTTTACTCTTCACAACCAAAGATCTCATTATTTATTATAGTGTTGTAGTATAATTGTGTAAAAAAACTGTTTACCCAAGCAACTGCATCTCTGGCCGCCATAGCTAAGATATCAGCACAGCTAACGATTCCAGGACACGTTTTCTCAATTACTTCCTTTGCGTCATCAATTATACCGAATCCATGCAAGCTTAAATTAGGAGGAGACTCTTTCTCCGCTTTGTTTCCTGAAGCTGAATCGATGAGAACTGATCCATCACACCCCTGAATTATATAAATACAATTTATATCCATATCGGTTTTGTGGATGTTAGTGTCACAGTGACAGTTTGTGGATTCCGCTAATTCTAGTTCGCAGTGGTTTTTATAGACAAAATGCTTACTTGAACAAAGCAGTCATGAAAATGCATACGCAGAAGCCCAGCTGAATCCGTAGGATCATTTTGCAATGCTTGATACACAATTCCTTTAACTGTGGCTTCAACTTCTGGACAACTAGTGAAATAATAGTCATATGTTAATGTACCCGAGTTCAAACTTGCTTTGGTAATAACTAGAACTACGACTGCAAGTACAAACTTTAACGTTTTGCTAATTGACATTTCAGGTTTTTATTGTTTGTCTACTAGATTACACAACATATTTATAGAGATGAAGTACCTATGATTCAAGTGCAACCTTAAAACTTTTTGAGGTAGCCAGCTAGATAATTGTCAATATGGATTAGAAAACGTGCGTTTTGTATGACTAATGGTAAGAAGTGCATGTTTGTGTAAGATTACACTCTCAAAAAGTTCAGTTGTTTTTTATGCAGTAAAAAAATGAAATTGCACAAGTGCACATAAGAGGTTTTAATAGGAATTAGTAACCACACGAGCATTGACATGAAAAATAGAAAAGAAAGAAATGACAAAAATGTGTTGGTAATGCTTGCTCACTTTAACAGAAATGCCATTATTTTTCTTCCACCAACAGAGTCCATGCATAATGACACAAAGCACACATGCTGAGTGTCTATATTTTATATAAGTTGAATGTTTCAAGCTCACCCAGAAGATAAACTATTAGTATTTTTTGACTACCACGGCGTACAGTGGTGAAAGGAAACCAAGGCTCCGGTTTGTCTTCTTTAATAGATTTTTTTGTTTAAATAAACTAAAAATCTCTATACTACCTTCTATAGAAACACCAGTGTTGCACTTGTTTTCGACGGGTTTTATTTTCAAAAACCAAAATTTCAGAGTTTTAACTGAGCACCCTACCAAATGGTTAAACCGTAATCTTTGGAACTACCTGCAATTAGTCAATGGCATGGGTTTATAACTTCAAATCTCTCTGAACCACCCCATTAATATGCGTATGAGTTGAGTTCGACTCGGCACCAAAATATGAAGGTATCATACATACTATTGTGCATAATTTTATTTATTAACATGTAGAGTTTTTTGGCTACTACGGACACAGGTTGTTAGAAAACTATGTTTGTTTGACACATTAAAAAATTACAAGTTAAAATGAAGATTTTAGCTTCTAGACTAAGTATACAGTTTCCTATCCAACAAGCTTGAAATGCCTAATAAATCAGGCTTGGGTAGTAGTCTGAAATATTCAACAAACATGGACCAAGCTTGTATTATGATTACAGTAGCACTGTTCGAGTAAAGTTTAGGCTAGCCTGACCGAACACCGTCCAACATACCTACAATCAGAAGTTAAGAGCATCTTTGGTTTATAATTTTCAATTCGGGTTTTCCTGTGATAAAATGGACATTGGATTTTCAAAAATGATCAATTGGAAAAATGACTATTATTTGCGTCAAAATGGTACAAATAATC
Organism: Allium sativum; assembly: GCA_030737875.1. Lineage (NCBI taxonomy): Eukaryota > Viridiplantae > Streptophyta > Magnoliopsida > Asparagales > Amaryllidaceae > Allium > Allium sativum. The sequence continues at coordinate 373,731,940 of CM060909.1, read as the reverse complement.
AAGAGTTACGTTACTGTAGAGAACCAAAATGAAAAATGTAAATGTAAAAAGTGAAATTAAACAACAGAAAACAAGAGAAACATGAAGACAACAGTCTGTGGTTGCTTGGCGTACGACCTACGTCCACTTGGTAGTTAAAATCTCTTTATTGTTGAATTTATGTAGTTATGAAGTTTGGGTCGGTAAGGATCCAGAAAGTATAGAATATTAGAGAAAATAAAGAGCTCAAAGATCCATTTCAACTCAAGGCAGCAACCATTTATAGACAAAGACAAGCTTGAACCGTCCTAAAATTTCTCTGGCAAAGTCGCGGATCATGGGCAAAGTTGCCACAGGAAGACGAGCCCCTAATTCACTAATGACACATATTGGTACCGATCCCTTTAATTGTCGAATCAGAGGGAGCGATCCCTTCTGGAGCCTCACCTGGTTGTTTGCTTCGTGATTATGCATGTTGCCTCATTGTTTGAGAGATATAGAGCGGTGTTCAATGAACTTGAGTTATCTGCCGATAAGCCATGTAGTTATACTATCTCGAAGAATGGATAAAGACATATCCCTCATTTATTCTAGTGTTTGTTTTTTCTCTACCAGATTTTCTAACTCCATTGTGTGTTCCTGAATTCTTATATTCCACTCTATAACTGTGTTTGCTCATGTTTGTTATACCTTCATATATTATACATATCTTTTGTGCATCCAACGACTAGCGAGTTCTTGGCCGTTGTTCTAGTGAGCTCATTCTGCTATTGTCTCAAGCTGTTAAATATTTGGACATTCGAATTAACACTCCGGGCTATTTGACTTGATAATTGTCAAGTCGCGATCGCTTGGATAGTCGGAAGTGGTCGAACACAAAAATCGGGTAATATTTGTTAGAAAATTTGTGTTGCTCTGATACTACTTTGTTAAAAAAAATTATGTGGAGGAAGAGAACAAATTAGAAGAAAATAGAATATTTTTTAAGGGAGGAAAAAAAACTTTTATTACTTGATTCTTTTTTCTTGCTTGATTATTGATTGGTACAACATATGAGAGAGTATCTATATATAACATGACAGTGTTTTACACTCCTCTCTCTCTAGATAATTCTATTGCATATTTTGATAGACCAAAATTTATTATCATTTATTTGATTTTGGCCTTTCTAAAAACAAGGATAGAATTTATTACATAATTGGCATTTACTTATAAAACCAAATTTATTTGTTTCCATTTAAAACCAAGTTTATTTTTCAACATCCCCCTTAAACTTGGTTTTATTACTCCAAGCAGATTTCTTTGTATCTCACGTGTTTTGGCAGAAATGAAGAAATTATCCAATTTTTCTTTTTTCGTTTCTTCCTCTTTCCCAATATGAAGATCTTCGACGCAATTTCTTCAACGGTGCTCCATTCTTTTTGTCCTCCTTCATTCGTACAAGACGTTCCAAAAAGTGTGCGCTCTAGCTTCCATTTTATTCCAATGTCATAAACTTTGAATGAGTCATATATGGCATCTTTAAATTCTTTAAAAAATTCACTTCTACAGTATTTGATCAATTCAATTTCTTTGTTTGTTTTCCAAATTTCTTCAAAATTTTGCTTGTGCTTCAAATTTTCACCTTGCTCTTCAGTTTCTCCGTGTTTCATCTGTTCTTCATTTTCGGTACCTTTCCATTCATACTTTTTGTCATTGGCGTCATCTTCATATACTTTATTTCCTTTCATATTGAATTCTTTGGCGCTCTCTTTCTTCACTTCATTTGTTTTGGTATGCTCTTCAACTTGTTCATCTTTGACTTTCTCTTTGATTTCTTCTTCGATTACTAGTGACTTCTTACTTTTAATTTCTTTAATCACGATTTCAGCTCTCTAATCTGTTTATTACTGTTTGGAATGGATCATTAAGATAGTTTATTACTGTTTGGAATGGATCATTAAGATAGTTTATTATGTTTGGAATGGATGACCAACCCATGTTATAAGTATTCTAGAGAGTTGAGTTCTGGAAACTGGTTGCAAAAAGTTAGGTCTAATCTGGAGTTATTTAAGATCATCATTAGATACTTTGGAAACAATAGGTTTCGTATTAGGGATTAGTTATTAAATTTAAATTTTGGAAATGTTTGTGTTCTTATTTTTATCATATATATGTTTGGACATATAATGGTATATATAAATATAATTTTATACATATATATATATACAAAATATATCCATTCATATATGTTATGGTAACTAACGAGGGATGTTGGAGTTATTATCCAGGTTTTCAGGTGGAAAGATTATTGAAGAATTGCATGGATTGCTTCAAATTTGGGTTTCTTCATAAATTACTTCCTTGCAGCATTTATTTCTGTTTATGACACATATATGTATGGATATATAATGGGTTATATATATATAAATATATTTATATATATATAGTCAATTATATATATATATATATAATTATATATAGCTATTTATATTCATACATGTATGTGATGGTTACTAATGGTGGGTGTTCAAGTTATTATCCAGGTTTTTAGGTGGAAGAGCATATGGGAGGAATTTATGGATAGCTATCAGGATTGGATGCTTAGTTTTATGGAGGAGCTATTATTGGGACTATACTTTGAGAGTTGTTGTGGGTTGTACTTCTTATTATTCTTCTGGGAGGTTTTGATTATAGTATTGGAGTAGATATACTTCTATATCGGGTGGTGGCCTTGCCGGAATTCGATATAGGAGTAGATGGGCGGTGGTTTTTCCGGAGCTCATCTATCTACTATCCAATACTTTTCTAGAGTCGTGTTGATATTCGGAGTGTTGTTGGTTGTTTTGCTTCTAGAGAGTTGGAATTGGGACTCTGTATTTTTTTTTTTTTTGATTTTATGATATATATGTGTGCTCTCTTCTTCTTAGAAGATCACACATTTTTGGTTTTTCAAAAAAAAAAAACGATTTCAGCTCTCTCTTGTCCATCTTTGAAGTCTTCTTCGTGGTTTTCTTCCCTGTTGATAGCCTTTGCATTTTCTTCTCTTTTGTTCTCTGCTAATGCCACATCAATATGGTTAACGGTATTCTCCACTACAGCTTCTTGCTTTTCTTCAGCAATTGCATCTTCTTCTTCTTTATTCTCTATAAGTTTTTCTTCATCCAACTTCTCTTCCTCTGTCTCATCCATCATCTCTTCTTTCATAGGCTCTGCCATAGTCTCTTCTTTCTTCTTCTCTTGCTCCGTCTCGTTCACACTTTCGCTATCCTTCTTTTCATCTTTCTCATCAATCAACTTATCTTTGCATCATCTCTTCCGTACACCTTTTTCAAGAGATTCCATGAATCTTTTGTACACCTTCCTCTAAAAATGAGATCCGAAGCTTTCTCATCGACGTTCTCAGCAATCACAGAAAGAGCACGGTAATCATTCCGTTTTAATTTCGCAAATGCTTTCTTGTCCATTTGCGACATGCTTGCGACGTCTTTACGCCATTCGTAGCCATTTTCAACAATTTCCCATAAATCTTTGGAGATTAGCTCCTCTTTTTTCCTACTGCTCCATTCCTCAAAATTCTCTTTTGTGAGAACAAACGTCGAAAGAAATAGAAATGCCATAATTTCAAACAGGCTCTGATACCACTTTGTTGGAAAATTTGTGTTGCTCTGATACTACTTTGTTAAAAAAAATTATGTGGAGGAAGAGAACAAATTAGAAGAAAGTAGAATATTTTTTAAGGGGGAAAAAAACTTTTATTGCTTGATTCTTTTTTCTTGCATGATTATTGATTGGTACAACATATGAGAGAGTATCTATATATAACATGACAATGTTTTACACTCTTTTCTCTCTAGATAATTATATTGCATATTTTGATAGACCAAAATTTATTATCATTTATTTGATTTTGGCCTTTCCTAAAACAAGGATAGAATTTATTACATAATTGGCATTTACTTATAAAACCAAATTTATTTGTTTCCATTTAAAACCAAGTTTATTTTTCAACAATATTTACCTTTCAAAGTACCATGACGTGCTTTGAATCAAGACAAACTTGAGATGTCGAAATGGATTTCATATGGCTTTCACGAATGGTCATTATCCTGTGTTTGTGCATTAATTAACAAAGTTTGATCAGAAGTCAAAAGTCCACCTCCAATTTGCAGTGCGATTTAGTAGCTTTTATCAAACGAGTAACCCGGCCAGTCAAATGATACAGTCCTGTTATCCCCTGCGCTGCATACTCTATTCAGCATTTTTGCATAATTTTGATTTAGAGTGGGATCGATCTTGTTCTCAGTGTCCAAGTTTGTCAGTCGGTCTTTGAAGAATTGGCATCTTGCAACTCCCAACGTGTGTGCACCTGCACAAATATGTGCATAAACAAGAGAGATTTTCAAATTTGAAATCACTTGATAACCTGTCCATTTTTATTAATACTTCGGTAAGAGCTATTCTCACTTGATATCAGTTTATATAAATATGCTGATTTTTCATTGCTTCTGACAAGTTCAATAACACTACATCATTTTCTCTGTGGTTTTTTTTTTCAAAACGCCACCGGTTATTCATTAAAATAAAACCATATAGTTCAGATAAGCCACAGATTCCAAATATTTTAATACATGCATAAACTATTTACATATTTGTGATGTTCACGTTCACGATAATAATACCTACTAGTACTACCATTATCAGCATCCAAGCAGCATATGGACGGATACTTTCGGATACGGATAGTGCTATATCCGTATCCGTATCTGAAATCATTTTCGGATATCGGCTATTCGTATCCGCGGATACTGACGGATATCGGATAATTATCATATCCGCCAACGATCGATAAATCAAGAAATATAAATGAAAATGTATAGTTTAACATAAATGTTTTTCAATTTCTTTGATCACTAAAGTGTTAAAAAATAAGCATATATGATGAAATTAAATAGATTTGAGTAGTTAATATGCATTTAGTGCATATAATATAAACCTTCGACTTAGTAAAGCAATAAATAAATCTGATTCATTGTACTAAAATACATATAATTTTGAGCAAAATGTTAAAAAAAATCGGACGGATAATTTTCAGATGCGGATATCTACGTATTCGTATCCGCATCCGCTTTTTCGGATATCAGATATTTATCCGCTTTTCGGATACGGATGCGGACGGATATCGGATTTTTCGGATCTCCATTGCCAGCCCTAATTGTAGGTTGTTTTTTTTTGAACTCCATGAGATTAAATTACCCCCAAGATATATGCAATAGCCAGTGAATGATTTCCTGTCATCTTTGTCACCTGCCTAGTCAGCATCACAGTATCCAACCAAGTTGAGGTTCTTCCCTTTTTTAATAAGTAACCCAAGATCACGTGTTCCTTTGAGATATATTAGTACCCTTTTTAGAGCTTTCCAGTGATCATCTCTAGGGTCCTGCATGAATTTGTTATGCCCCCTTTTCATCATCTTGGATCTTGTTAACATGGTGCTTCAAAAATGGGTTAATGGGTGCATAAGAAGTGCGTGTAGCAGGGTTTCAGAAAAGTTTGACAGTTGACGCATGGTATAGGAATAATGCAGCAACCAGTGAACAAATAGGAGAAAATGGGTACAAGAGAGGTTGAGAAATGATGAACAAGCAACAGGAAATAATAATGGATGCAAGGTTTATGACTGATCTTTATTACTGAAACTGAAAAAGCAGTGAAAGTAGTTTGAGAGAAAACAAGAGAGTTTATAAAATTCTCATTCAAAATCAACACCCCTTAATGAATATACATCGCCACATATATATAGGCATCAGAGTAACGACTACTGGTAACATCATACCAGGCCTTATCTTAATTAAGCCCATTCATAAAAGTACTCATATTAACAGCAAGTCCTTAATTGATCTTCCTTGTGCATGTGCACACTCTGGCAAGGGATTGTTTGATGATCCTGGAACCTGGGCCGTGATCAAATGTCCTCCCTGAACCTTCTCCTCTGACCTGTTGACTTCCAGCGTTGACCCCATAAAATCTTCAGTAGTGTTTGACAGATGCACACAAGTGCCTGATGAAATGCCGCAATGCTTTATCTTCTCACAAACACTTATTTGTTCATCTCTTTCTTCCCCATATAGTAAAGCATAGTTTTCATTGCCTAACACTCCCCTTCCCTTCAAAACAACCTTGTCCTCAAGGTTGAAATTTAATTTTACTCATTTTAACTTCAAACTTTGACTCCACCAGGGTCGAACACAAAGATTGTTTTTTCATCTTCAATGTTCAGTGCACATGCTGAAATAGCCGGTTTCTCATGAAATGCATATTTAAGTCATTGAGGATCTAAAGGACTGCTCGAGACAACCATAAATTTTTTCTGATCCAACGCAAGAACATTCCATAAGTAAATTGTATTAGCTAGGCTGTTCTGTGATACTTCACTGCTTGGAATATTCACTGCAATGATTGCCTGAGTGCTACCTCATATAGAAGACATAATCATAGTACCACTGTCAGAAAGCCATGGATGTGATAGTAGACTTGTACCATAGTGTCCAGGAAACCCATCTTTCTTCGGGCACTTCACAGTAGGTACCACATCAATGGCACCGGCATTTTTCGGAGGAATGCGACTGGTGTTATAACAATATTTAACACCAAGCTTCCACAGTGCCTGTTGTGGGCCATTTTCTGCTACCCATCCAACTAAAACTAAGTAGTAGGTCGAACCATTGGGAGTAGATGGAGCCCAAACAACCTGACTGGCATTCCAAGATTTTGATATACCCGCAATAGCATATGCTTCTCCACTACTAATATTTATAACAAATAATGAAGGCTTCCTTTTCTTTGAACAAGTTTCATCCCAATCTTTTCTACAGATGTCATCCTTGTTTGATCCTAGTCCGGTAGGACCATTATGCATAAGGAGAACAATAGAATGATTCTTTGGTGTCCCCGACGCTTCCTCACATATCTTCTTAGCGCTTTCATTCATGTTCCATACTGCATATATTGCAGATGGTAGTTCTGAACCATACAATCCAAGCCCTCCGCAAGAAAATGGACGACCACCAACAATGCTGACTTTCAAATCTGAAAATTCCATTCGGCTGTATCTAACGTGCTCCTTGCCCAGGCATTCTAACTGAAGTTGCACACGTTCCATTTTCTTTTCTGAAAACTGATGAGTACGCTAATCCTCGCTACCCAATATAACTGACTTACGAATATCCACCTTTGCAGTGCTTCTGACAATTTCATTTTCTATCACCATAGCTGGAAGCGAATGAGTATCGGTCATACTGTCCACAACATGAGTAATAACTGCAGGCTTCCCACTGACTTTAAAAAATACATCATGGTCATACTTTTTCTTATGAGAAGTCCTTTCAGTTTTTCTTGACTTTGAAACACCGATATTTTCGACAGTCAAATCTTGCTCAACAATAGCGGGTATGGGTAGTTTCTCTTGCTTGGAAGTAAGTAGCTTTCTAGCACATAACATCAGTGTCATATTTCCTTTAGAAATCTCTTTATCGAACTTCTTTTTATCAATCAACCGGATGTCCTCAAGTTGGATCCCCCTACACACATATGTTTTCATCCAATGAGCACACATTACATCCTGACATCCATCCAGGGGTAGAAACAAGAGATCAATAGACATACAACAGCCCTGGCACTTGAGCATAACTCGTTTACAAATGTTAGCCCCTTGCAGTTTATCTTCATCGACAACAACTACATCATATTTTTTTTCAATACATCAATTTTAGGGCAAGAACTAAGGGGTGAATTCTTTTCATTTTCGGCTCCACCGGGATCAAACACAAACAACGTTCCTTCGCTGTTGATCATGCCTAACTGGTCCTTAAAGATTTCAAGCTTACATATTAGTTTCAGTCCAGATGTCATAGCCAGCTCTTCGAACACATAAAAAGTTTTCATTATAATGCCAAAGGATAACATCGTCACGACGTCGGCTGGTTCAAATATGGGTGCAGCAATTAGAACATTGCCGATGTATCCAGCTTTAGCAATAGAAGTCTTCAGTAGTTGTGGTTCCTTCTTGTTCTCCAACATCTTTGCTTCATTTGAATATTGCAAACAAGATTCGGTTTGAAAAGCTTCTTGATTTTCCCTGGATTGATTTTTGGGATGAAACCACTTGCAAATTTGTTGAACTTCTGACAAGTTACAAACTCTAACTTTATCCTCGTCATCCTTTTTGATTTCTGGTAGAGAAGATTTTTTAGAATCTTCCAAATCTTCCTGTTCACCTGTTTGATTACCTACAGCTTCATTATCAATTGTACAAATTTCTCTATGCTTCCAGTCATCACTTATCTCTCTTATAGTGGCTCTCTCTACCTCATGTGACTCATCATCAATTTTTGGAATAACAGGCTTATCTTCTACCTTAAATGTCTTTCTCCCGCCAGTGTTCTTGAATGTTTTGCCAAGTTTAATCTTCTTTTTATTTGTTCTTTTGAATTCGAAAACTTTGGCCAATTGGCCAAGCTTACGGCATGCCTGAAATCAACGGGGTGCAACGCTAATACATCTAGTTTGATTTCTTCCTTGAGGCCATCTACAAAATTTTCTAACATGAACTGATCTGGTATAGCATCACACATACCTTGTTGATGTTCATATTGGGATAAGTAAGCCGCTACAATAGTTGTCTGTTTGAGAATAAATATGGTGCTGTATGGTTTTGTTGCTGCCATGGTTGTATGTTTAGCGGAATTCGCAGCAGTGATTTCATTCTGGTAAGAGATGTAGGGGATTCTTGGATTTGCTGGCTGCGTCCTCATTTCTTTTAATTCTTTAGCGATGTCGTTTAATGTTTCTTGCATCTGATCGACCTTGATATTGAGTTCTTGATTGTATTCTTGCAATTCCCTAATCTGGACCGAAGTTTAAATGTTGATCTGATCTTGTCTGGACCGTTTAGGCTCCTATACCAATGTGTTATGCCCCCTTTTCATCATCTTGGATCTTGTTAACATGGTGCTTCAAAAATAGGTTAATGGGTGCATAAGAAGTGCGTGTAGCAGGGTTTCAGAAAAGTTTGACAGTTGATGCATGGTATAGGAATAATGCAGCAACCAGTGAACAAATAGGAGAAAATGGGTACAAGAGAGGTTGAGAAATGATGAACAAGCAACAGGAAATAATAATGGATGCAAGGTTTATGACTGATCTTTATTACTGAAACCGAAAAAGCAGTGAAAGTAGTTTGAGAGAAAACAAGAGAGTTTATGAAATTCTCATTCAAAATCAACACCCCTTAATGAATATACATCGCCACATATATATATAGGCATCAGAGTAACGACTACTGGTAACATCATACCAGGCCTTATCTTAATTAAGCCCATTCATAAAAGTACTCATATTGACAGCAAGTCCTTAATTGATCTTCCTTGTGCATGTGCACACTCTGGCAAGGGATTGTTTGATGATCCTGGAACCTGGGTCGTGATCAAATGTCCTCCCTGAACCTTCTCCTTTGACCTGTTGACTTCCAGCGTTGACCCCATAAAATCTTCAGTAGTGTTGGACAGATGCACACAAGTGCCTGATGAAATGCCGCAATGCTTTATCTTCTCACAAACACTTATTTGTTCATCTCTTTCTTCCCCATATAGTAAAGCATAGTTTTCATTTCCTAACAGAATTGAGACAATTTATTAATGCTAAAAGTTATATCAGGCCTAGTAATAGTGCAATATTGCAGAGAACCGATGATGCTTCTTTATTGCTTAGAATTGGGTATGTTTTCTCCCTTGTTTTTGGATAGACAGTGATTGCTTACCATGGGTATTGGCTGAGACTTTGCATTGATCATATCTGTTTTGATTTACAGTTCATTGATGTACTTTTTCTGACTTAACACCATTTCAGTGTTGGAAGAGTTTATAACCTCAATCCCAAAAAATAATTCAGATTACCAAGATCTTTTATAGAGAATTGATGATGAAGATACTTGACTAAATCTTCATTCTGAGTAGAATCATTTCCTGTAATGATTAAATCATCAACATATACAAGAATATAGATAGTTGAAGTATTATCGATCTTAGTAAATAGAGAGTTATCTGATTTGGCAAATTGAAAGCCCTTATTGATAAGTGTAGCTTTCAGTTTGTCAAACCATACACGAGGAGCTTGCTTAAGCCCATAAATAGCCTTTTTGAGCTTGCACACCATATTTTTGTTTTGCACATAGCCTTGGGGTTGATGCATATATATATCTTCCTGTAGTTCTCCATTTAGAAAGGCGTTATTGACATCCAATTGTCTTAAACACAAATTATTATAAACAACAACAGTAAGAACAAGTCTTATAGTAGTAGGCTTAACTACAGGAGAAAAAGTTTCAGAAAAATCAAAACCATATTCTTGAGAGTACCCTTTGGCAACAAGCCTGGCCTTGTATTTATTAATAGATCCATCAGAGTTTCTTTTTAGCCTATATGTCCATTTGTAATTAACAATACTTTTATTGTTAGGGGCTTTGACTAAATCCCATGTTTTATTTTTAATCAAAGCATTGAATTCTTCATCCATAACTAATTTCCAGTTGATATTGCTAATAGCTTGATTAAAATTAGCAGGTTCTTCTGCTTCAGAATAAACAGTGTATATCTTTGGTTTAAAAATACCACATTTGGATCTAGTCATCATTGGGTGACCAGTTTGAGCTCCATCTTTGTTGTGTTGTGAGTTGTTGATGTTGCCTTGGTTATTGTTGCTTTTAGGTCTATTGATTTCACTGCTAGAATCCTCTTCATTGTTATCACTGATATTGTATGATGTGTTTACAGAAGTATGAGGTGAGAAGCTGGTTTGGTAGTCAGATTCGTGACCTGACCTTTTTGGTACTATGAGTTGTGTATTTGAACCACTGGCCCTCTCATGCTCCACATTTACAACATCAAAATATAAGGGTAAGTCTAGAGTAGACTTGTTTGCATTATGAACTTTATTTGTAGTCTTAATGTCAGATCTATTAAAAGGAAAAACCTACTCATTAAAGACTACATGTCTGTTTGTGATAATTTTTCCCTTATCATTAAGACATATGTACCCCTTTTGATTGATACCATATCCTATAAAAGTACATGGTGTGGATCTGAAATTCAGCTTGTTTTTATTGTATGGTCTAGCACAAAGAAAGCATAAACACCCAAAAAAAAAAATTAACATTTTGTAATCAGGCTTGATCCCAAAATAGTTTTTCAATAGGACTTAAGTTATTTAAAACTTTAGTAGGCAGACTATTGATTAAATACACAGCAGTATTAAATGCTTCAGGCCAAAATTTTAATGGCATGTGAGCATGAGCTAATAGAGATAAACTTGTTTCAACAATGTGCCTGTGCTTTCTTTCAGGTAGGCCATTTTGTTCAGATGTATGAGGACATATAGTTCTGTGAATAATACCTCTTTTTTGAAGAAGAAAAAATCACACATGGGTTTATATTCACTACCACCATCAGTTTGATTTTTTTTTACTTTGTTGTTGGTCTAATTTTCAACCATATTAATAAAGGCAGTGACAACTTTACAAACATCAGATTTAAGTTTTAGAAGATAAATCCGTGTGTGCCTAGAGTATGAATCAACAAAACTAATATAATATTTTAACCCATAGTCAGAACTGATGAGTGCTGGACCCCACAGGTCTAAAGCAACAAGAGCAAGGTGTTGTTTATATTCAGTTTCTGAATTAGTGAATGACAACTTATGACTTTTGCCAAGTTGGCATTATGTACACACATATGGAGATGCACACTCATCAAAGGGAATTTTACTTTCAACAAGAATTTTCTTAACAGATTTATCATTGGGATGTCCTAATTTGTTGTGCCACAAATCAAAAGTGTTCATACAAGCATTATTAGAAGAAATTTCAGAGACATTACAACTACTGCTAATAATTTGATTTTTCTTGCAATTAACAGATTTGAACTTGTAAAGTCCTTTTTCTACTTCACCCTACAAGAGAATTTCTTTTGTTAGTAAGTCTTTAACTAAGCAGTAATTAGGAAAGAATTCAAAGAACACATTGTTGTCAGTGGCAAATTGAGAAACACTAATGAGGTTTTTAGTAAAATTGGGCGCACTTAACAAATTGTTAAAATATAATTGCCTCTTCCCTTTGATGTGAGCATTTCCTGTATGTGTTATGTAAATACAGTCACCATTACCAAAACAAATTAGCTGTTTACCTTTGTATTCCTTGTTACCAACATTTAAATTCTCCAAGTTGCTAGTAATGTGTAACAGCCCGCATTTTACGTATCGGAAGATCGTAAAATATTTTTATTTTATTCCCTGACGGCTGGATCATTCTTATTTTTTAATATGTTGCTTATGGGGATGTGAGACACGTCCATAGTTTTTATCGATTTTGTATGTGACCATTTTGCCCCTGTCAGTCTTGTACAGGGCATAACTTTTGACTCAGGTCGAATCATAGGGTGAGACCTTTACCATTGAAAAGAAATTGATGACTGTCTTTCCGTAGAGTGGTTACATTAAAGATTTGGCTCAGCGGTTTGGGAGAAATCGCTGTTTTAAGGTTTTTCAGTTGGTTGTTCAGGTTTTGGAGCCTTGGTGGAATCCTATAAATAGGGGGTGAGAGTGGAGGGAAAAAGTTTACTTTCCCATTCTCTCATTTGGAGGCATTGGTCTCCTTCTTCCTCTAACACATTTCCACCATTAAAAATCCAAATCTAAGAAGGGAAATCATAAATCTACGCCATTGGAGGCTAGATCTACATCAATCAAAGCAAGAGTTCATCGGATCAAGATGTTTGGTGCGAGGTTCTTGCTATCCGGATTCCTTTTTCATTTATTTTAGAGTGTTTTGGCAAATCGGTGAGTGATTTATATCTTTCACATGAATGCAATGAAGTATATGAGTGTTTGTGCATGTTTCTCATCAAATTGGAATGTTTTACCATAAATTTACTCCATTATGTGTCTATTTTCATATGAACACCATAGGACCTAATTTATCAAGATTAAATTGATAATTTCCATATGTTTTCATATGATTTGGCATCTAGGTCCATCATTTTTGTTCATATGTTCATTTATCACTAGTTTTGAGTGAATTGGTATAATTTTTGTGATAATCGCCATACTCATGTTGTTAGAAATGTTGTGACATGTTATGATTGTGTTTGATGATTTGGTTGAGTTGGTTTAGTTGAATTCGTTGTTTGGCGAAGTTTTGGTCGCAATCGAAATTGGATTGGGGCTGTACAGTGAACCGGTCAGCCAGAAATCATGTCTTGGGGAACAAGTCAGGGAGGACCAACAGGTAGGTAGTGCTTCAGGAAGGACCGATCGGTGGTGCACTTCTAGTACCGACTGGTCTAAAAACTGCCTTGGGAAAAACAGATCTGGGATGGAGCTTAAGATGACCGACCGGTGGTGTACTAGGCAGTTGGCTAGTGGTGTTTCAGGATGACCGACCGGTGCTCCAGGGGGAGACCGACCGGTGGTGCTTCAGGAAGGCTGACCGGTGCTCCAGGGGGAGACTGATCGGTGATACTCTAGGCGAAGGCCAGTGGGTGATTTGCAGGGACCGATCGGTGGGTGATATGCATTAGACCGATCGGTGTTCTAGGGTCATTTCTGAAAATTTGTTTTTCGAGTACGACTCGGGTACGAACAAAAAAGGTCTGAAAAAAATATTTTTCGGGGGCAACCCCCCGAACCCTAGCCGCAGCGCAGTGGCGGAATTGGCTCGGTGATGGTGTGACTTCGAAGTAAATTCAAGTAGGAAGGTTCGAAGTGTTGAATGTGTTCGTTGATCGAGGTGGAATAACGAATGAGGTGGTAACTCAAAGGTTTTGAGTTGGTGGATAATGGTTGCTCAAGAAGGTTGCTTGAGCCATGAAAAGTCACCAGGTTGGGTGACTAGAGATGCGAAGGCTGAGAGATGATCGTTGTCGTAAGTTCTAGCAAGCTCAAAGCAGGGGTACGATAGGGGCACCTAAAAGACCGGTTGTAGGTCGAGTACCCTGGGTCTTGGGGAAAGACCTCAAGGTTGGACTTTGTCAAGGTTGGACGGATGGAGTTTATGCTAGAATTGGGGTTACCATTAGCCCTTGACATGTGGCAAGGTTGGCCATCATACGATTAGCGATGGTTTCAAAGCAGGATTAGCGGTGATAGCCAGAGTTAGTCATGGATGATTGGTTGTTCTGTTTGTTCTGTCTCATGTACGTTGTCCAACGTCGAAAGAGATGTTCCTTAGGTGATTGTCTGATATTGGATTAGGCCTTTGAGGCTTGTGCTTGAGGGATGTTGAATTCGATTAGGATGGCTTACATGAGATACCTATAATCTGGATGTTATGAGTGCTTTACCATGATTGAATGGGTGTTCTGGTTTCCAAGGATGAATGGTTGAATTGTTTATTGTAAAGGCTATCACTGTCCGATGTGGGGAAGATAAGGTTGAGTTCTTCTCTGGTGTTGTGGGTAGATTAGTATGTGTATCTATCCATTCTCATATATTTTATTGTTGAAGTTTGTGATCGGAGCGGAAAAAGAGGACCCGAAATTTTGTAGCTGTTTTATCGCTCACTAAGACTATTGTCTGATTCAAGGTTTTATGTTTCCTCATATTACCTTGGGCTATTCATCCGGTTGTGGATGGGTAGACTGAGTAGCAGGTGATAGGTGATGCTTTAGTGAGGACGATGACGTTGATCGACGATGAGCAGGAGGCTCACGTACCAGTTTTATTACTATATAATAATTGGATTTCCGCTGTTTACTTTTCTGAGTGATGTAGTGAGGCAAATTTGTACAAACACTATTTCTAAATTGTGGATATTACTTTCTGGTTGTATGAAAGTCTTGTGTTTCTGCTTCACTATTTCTACCTGTTGTATATGTTCTATTATATTTTATCTTTGCGCTGTGAGTTTACGATAGGTTTCGCTTGTGTTTACCTACTCTGATGATCGTTCATGACTGCCTGGCACACCTTTTAGCGCATTATTCCTCTTGTATAGTGCGGGGGTTATGGGCGGTCGTCACATAATGTGATTAGTAGCACCTGTGTCAGGGTACTAAGATTCATCTAGAATGTGTTCAGCCTTTGCTGTTTCACTCAATTGACAGCATTTGTTGTTGTTTTAATCACCATCACTTTGGCTTTGTGTAAGATTAGCACTAACATTGTTATTTCTTTGACTGGATGAAGCTTGTCCTGGCATATAACCCTGATTGAATCTAAAATAGCACTTAGCTGCAGTATGACCTAGTTTCTCACAATTCTGACATTTTGGACTCTAATTGTTGTTGTTCCATCTCCCCCTGCATCTTGACCTATTAGAGAATCCATCTCTTTGATTGCCTTGATCATTTCTTGTATTCTTGGCTTTGTTACTTGCAGCATAGTTGATAGATATGTCATTGTTAAAAGATTTATTATGATCAATTCTTTATTCATGAGCAAGTAAAATTGAATGAACATATTGCATGTCGGGAATAATTTTCTTTGTAGTGAGAATAGCAAACAATGGCCTCATACTCATTGCTTAACCCATTGGTAACCCTCTTTTTGGAAAGAGTCTCAACAAACAAAGCCCAAACGAGCAATCAAATACAAGCCGCGCTTCAGGAAGCCCAACAGCCGATAATGGGTTCGAGATAGTCACACATCGGCCCACATCCAGATTCAACAAATAACATCTCGCTCCGGAAGAATAGGCCTCCCAGTCGACCGAGTTTATCGGAGTGAGTCGACCTATTATTTCGGACCAGCGTGGAAATCTTCTACAGAGCCAGTCCACCTAATATCCCGACTTCCAAGGAGATAAAGGCGGTCAAAGCATATACGGACGAAGCTCTACTTTTAACAAACCTTTCCGTGGATGCCACGTTAAGCACAACTTCGAGGATACTATTTATGAGCAGTAGAATCAACCTTCCAACCGCAACTCAAGCCAATAGGTGAATTCCACGTGTTCAGGCTTTCCCGAAATGGCCGGCCCATATCGTAACAGCCCAAGCTACATTCTCCACCTATAAATACCTCCGAGCATAAAGAGGAAAGGGACTTCTATTGGAAAAACAGCATCCATAAGCTTTCCATCTCTATTCTTCTCCATTATCTCAATCTCTCAAAAGAAAGAAAGGAAAACAGTCATTTTCTTTCTCTTCTTCAAACATAAAAAGCATTGTACTTGTAATCAAAAAAGAGAAATGATATATAAAGTGGACGTAGGCACTGTCTTTGCTGAACCACTATAAAAATTCTGTGCGTGCTCCCCGTTCTTTTATTTTTTACTGCATTTTTTATCTTTATTCGTGTGTTGATCACGCCATTGGGGGTTGATCATCACTAGTGACCAACTTTTGATGTCAACACTTTGGTGCGCCAGGAAGGGGAAGCGCACCGACATCGCCATCGAGTTCCTGCTTATCTCAGGTCATGGCGAACAAACGAAAGAAAGATGCAACATCCTCTCGTCCCGCAAACGCCGATGCAGCCGATACCGATGCTGCAGAAGCAAGCCACGAAGCTTCCTCTCATGATGACATGTCCCGATTCCTTACTCGGGACGACATGGATAAAATCATGGTCAAGCTCAGGGACCATATGACATCTCAGGGTAAAGTCCTCGAACGACAGCAGCAGTTGATGGATCACATTCTCGGTCGACTGGAAACAGGGTTGAACGCTTCAACATCAATTCCTCCACGGGCCGAGACTGGGGCAGCAACTGACCCTCAGTTTACTCGAAATCAGGCCACTGATCGGGCTACACCTTTATTTCATCCTGGTTTGGTCCCACCAACCAATCAAGCCCAACCAAGAATATCGCTTCCAGCGACCAGCACGGTTGTGACCACAGAACATCAGGTGGCGGGCGATCAAGATCTAGGTCGTCTGGCAAATATGCCTCCACTCTTTGGAACATCTCGACCTGTCGAATCGGTCAAACTACCACCGGGTCCCCCAGAATCAACGCCATTCCCATTACAACCCGGGATCTTGCCGCAGACTAGTCTAACCACTCTTCCTCTTCAACGAAGAGCTGGAGCAGCCTTCCCTTCGAACGAGGGAAGCCATCCTACCATGCCAGTCCTCACCGTAGCAGAAAAAACGCTACCGTAGACCCTTCTAACCTCGCTTCAAACGAGGGAAACCCTGGCCTCCGAACATCACATGATATGCTGGATCAGCCTAGACCCTTTACTACAGGGATGGATCGATCCACGACTCATCAGGTTCCAGAGGGGCCATTCTGCCCAGAACCACCCGCCAGATCTCACCTTCCCTCACACCTTCACTCAAGTCTCGGAGGTCGAGCCCAGCCAATGACCACCCTTCCGAGCATGCTTTTGCCGGATCCTCGTGCAGAATTCTCCCAGGATGCAGAATTAAGTTCATGGCAACGACTCCTCGGAGATGGGAGTCAGCTCGCAAGCATCGTCCGATGCTTCACTCGGGGCAATTCTTCGCAGCAATACATAGACAATGTCAATCGAAGCCCCTTCACTAAAGAAATCAGAAATTCTCGAAATTCTCCGGACTTTAGGTTCCCAGCCATCGAGCCATACAACGGTCGCACTGACCCGACCATTCATCTTATGCGATACATGCGAAATATGGAAGTACTTGGTGCATCGACCAGTTTCATGGCTAAGTGCTTTCCTCTCTTTCTCACAGATATAGCCGGTATGTGGTTTCGGCAGCTAACAACGGAATCGGTCAGCAGTTGGAATACTCTGGTCACCCGCTTCATCGAGCAGTTTCGAGTGCATATCTCTCGACCGAAAAGTGTCATGATTTTATCTACCATCAAACAGCGATCTGGAGAGACGCTAAGATCCTTTCTCGAAAGGTTCAACGCAGCTGTAGCATCTGTCGATCAGCCCAAGCCATCGATGGTGTTGATGGCAGCCATCGCGGGAGTGCAGAAGAGATCAGAATTCTCGAGCTCCTTAACCAGGGATCCTCCCAAAGATATAGATGATTTTTACTCCGAGGCCGAGAGATTCCTCCGACAAGAGGATGCCAGCCTTGAAATGGAGAGCCTTGAAGTCTTAGTAGCCAAACAACAAGGTCCATTCAACGACAATGGCTAGAATAAAGGAAGAGGAAAGGCCCCGAAAAAGGATGAATGCAATGTCCGACCTCGAAAAGAAAACAAATATGATCGGTACACCGAGCTTAATTCTCCTTTGCTCGATATCTATCTCGATATGCGTGAGTCCTTCCCCACTCCAAGGCCACCTCGACGAGAGCCGACCCAGATGGAACTTGACTCTGGCAAGCATTGTATATTCCACAACGTAGCTGGACATAATACAAATGATTGCCGACATCTGCGCGGTCTCATCGAAGGACGAGTCAAAAAAGGGGAACTCGCTGAATATGTTAAAGATCGCGCCCCGGCCATGCCACCGCGACCTTCTGCCCAAGCTCCTCAGGCTGGTCCGCGAGCTCCTAGAAATGGAAAGGACCCTGAGACTAGCACTCGCGGCATTATCATTAATTAGATTTTTTATCTTTTCTTTTGATGTATTTGTTTCAATAATAAGGACGCCTTGATGCTCTGTAATCAATCGTCGTCCCCGTAGAATTTCTTTGTAATAGTTGCTTAGTAGTTATGAACTTTACTTTTTGCAAAAGTAGGTCGTGTTGTGAAATTTCTAAGCCGAGCATGGTTAATGCTCGCCCCCCTGTTCTATGTGGTTAGCGCGAAAGCCCACCACCATTTCAAACACCTACTCCTTCAAGTGAATGAGGTCACATTTTCTTAGCACGAGTGTGGATTACGCTCTCTTTTCTTTACACCACGAGCGTGCATAGCTCGTTAAACTAACTAACCCAACATGAGTCGAGCATAAAAAACACTTACCCCAAGCCGAGTATGGTTAATACTCATCCTCTCAAAGCCGAACCAGATTAGCGTTCGCCATTAAGCCGAGCATGGTTTATGCTCACCCCTAAGCCGAGCATGGTTTATGCTCGCCACTAAGCCGAGTATGGTTTATGCTCGCCACTAAGCCGAGCATGGTTTATGCTCGCCACCCTCTAAAGCCAAGTGGAATAAAATGCTCGACCCATCACCCTTCTCCAAACGAGAATGGTTTGTTTTGTATTTGCAGGAACCAATTCTTATGGCAACCATCATCTCGGCCTTAATACGGTTCCCGATAGTTGTCAGTTTTCTGGCCTTAATACGACCTGGCATGGTCGTCGGATTTCTGGTCTTAATACAATAACGGACAGTCGGTTTTCTAGCCTTAATATGGTCCGGCGCGACCATAGCAGCTCGAGTGTTTGTGCTTTGGTTCAGACTTTAGAACACACCTCCCTCTGTCGATGAAGATGCATTCTGAGGGGCAAAGTGTTAACCCTCTTGTTGGCAAGAGTCTCAACAAACAAAGCCCAAACGAGCAATCAAATACAAGCCGCGCTTCAGGAAGCCCAACAGCCGATAATGGGTCCGAGATAGTCACACATCGGCCCACGTCCAGATTCAACAAATAACATCTCGCTCCGGAAGAATAGGCCTCCCAGTCGACCGAGTTTATCGGAGTGAGTCGACCTATTATTTCGGACCAGCGTGGAAATCTTCTACAGAGCCAGTCCACCTAATATCCCGACTTCCAAGGAGATAAAGGCGGTCAAAGCATATACGGACAAAGCTCTACTTTTAATAAACCTCTCCGTGGATGCCACGTTAAGCACAACTTCCGAGGATACTATTTATGAGCAGTGGAATCAGCCTTCCAGCCGCAACTCAAGCCAATAGGTGAATTCCACGTGTCCAGGCTTTCCCGAAATGGCCGGACCATATCGCAACAGCCCAAGCTACATTCTCCACCTGTAAATACCTCCAAGCATAAAGAGGAAAGGGACTTCTATTGGAAAAACAGCATCCATAAGCTTTCCATTTCTATTCTTCTCCATTATCTCAATCTCTCAAAAGGAAGAAAGGAAAACAATCATTTTCTTTCTCTTCTTCAAACAGAAAAAGCATTGTACTTGTAATCAAAAAAGAGAAATGATATATAAAGTGGACGTAGGCACTGTCTTTGCCGAACCACTATAAAAATTCTGTGTGTGCTCCCCATTCTTTTACTTTTTTACTACATTTTTTATCTTTATTCGTGTGTTGATCACGCGATTGGGGGTTGATCGTCACTAGTGACCAACTTTTGACGTCAACACCCATTTAGAACAGTCAGAACTTGTTCATCCTCACTAACTTCACGACCAGCATATTCAAGTAAGTTATACAATTTCTTTATTTTGGCAAGATAATCCTTCATTGGTTCATCTTCTCCCTTCCTTATGTTTTGTAATTCTTTTTTGTAATGCATGTCTTTAGCTGCAGATTGGGTACTGAACACCCTTTCTGCGATTACCCATATGCCTTTGCTGATTTACAACCTATAACTTGTGGAAGAATTTTAGAACTAATGGATGAAAGTAGCCAAGCACAGAGATGCCGGTCTTGTCTAAAGTATTTGATATATTCACCATTGCTAACAATCGTATTTTCATTGTCAGTGATGAATTTTGGGGGTATGGAAATAGTTCCAAGAATGAAGCCTTCGAGACCATATCCCTCAAAACCAGGTTCAACTTGCATTTTCCATAGAAGATAGTTATCATCTTCAAGCTGGGTAGAAATTAGTTTACTATGAGGACTTATTACAGTCTTGATTGAATTGTTGGGATCATTCCCAAATGTGGGCAATGAGGGTTGACCATGCATAATGGGATGAGATGAATCAACATGAACAGTAGTGTATTGATCATCTCCAGCCATGATAGAAATGAGAATAAGAGCAAAAGCTTCGATCCAGAATAGGAAATTAACTGAGCTTTCAGGTAATTGAACTTTTTTCTTTGTAATGGTGATGAAGATTTGGACAGAATGCAACCAGTTTAAACTTGGACGGCTCTGTCTATATTCTGATTTTAAAAGAAAAAATGTTCAATTCTTGAACTGGCTCTCTTGATTTTCACGAATAGATTGTGTTGAGATTTGATGATGTAGCCAGAATTTTGAATCAAGGTTCTTGGCATGGTACTTACAATCTTGATACAATCTATTTTTACTCCCAAATGATGAAAAAAATCTGATGGGAGAAGAATATTACCACAAGAAAGCTTTGCTAAGATTCTGGATGGTTGATGATGCATGGAGATGAAATGATGAGGACCAGATGTCGAAGAAGACCTTGTTTGCTGTAAAGCTACCGCTCTGATACCAAAAACAGTTTTGAATGAAGATCTGAGAAACAGAGTAAAGCAAAGGAAACGAGAATTGATGGGGAATGTGTAAAAAGAGAAAGCAGGAAAACGTAAACTGTTATTCAATACTAATGGAATGTATTACAGACTTATTTATAGGTAAATAATAAAGCTAATGGGACGAGTCCAGCCCAGTAAAGAAGATGGGTTGTATTACCCTTTACAATGAAAATGTGTAATATACAGTCACACGGACACCACACATTCTTTTAATAAATATGTTGATTTTTCATTGCTTCTAACAAGTTCAATAACAATACATCATTTTCTTTGTTTTTTTTAAAACACCACCAGTTATTCAATAAAATAAAACCATGTAGTTCAGATAAGCCACAGATTCCAAATATTGTAATACATGCATAAACTATTTACATATTTGTGATGTTCACATTCACGATAATAATACCTACTACCATTATCAGCATCCAAGTAGCATATGCCATTTGTTTTACAGCACAACAGCGTAAAAAAAGCTTCTCTTTCCTATACTTTTGCGCGCATACTTGCTCTAGCCATCTCCTTCTACGTAACTAGTTCTCCCTTGTTGATGCCACCAATAGCATACACGACATTTTCAAGCACAGCGGAAACCAAAATATTATATAGTAAGAGAGATAGTACGCCAGCCTCCTGCTCGTCTCCGAACTGCTACACCGTCCTTACTAAGCTATCACCCATCACCTGCCACCTTGTCTGCCCATCCAAAATTGGATGAACGGCCCACTGTAATAAGAGGGAAACATAAAACCTTAAGTCAGACAACAGTTTTAGTGAGCGATAAAATAGCTAACAAACTTCAACTATAAAGTATATGGGAATGGTTAAATAAACTAACTAATTTACCCACAACATCAGAGAAGAACACAACTCCTATCTTCCCCACATCGGACAGTGATAGCCTTTACATTCCATAACATCCAAGGTAACAACAATTCGTCCATGGAAATCAGAAACAACCATTGATACAATACATAACATCCAAATTACATAGGTCTTACACAGACAATCCTAATTGAGTTTAACATCCCTCAAGTACTCTCCCTAGAGGCCTAAACCAATATCAGTCAAGCACTCAAGGAACATCTCCCTCGACTTTGGATAATCCACGTGAGATGGTACAAATAGAACAACCAATAATCCATGACTGACTCTGGCTATCACCGTCAATCCTGCTTCGAAACCACCGTTAAATTTATAACTGACCCATACTGTCATCCGTCAAGGGCTAATGGTAACCCCGGTTCTAGCAAAAAACTCATATGCCTTGCAACCAATACGTATCTAGGCATTTTTAACCGATACCCAGGGTGCTTGACCTACATCCGGTCTTTTAGGTGCCCCTATTATAACCTTGCTTTGAGCCTGCTAGAACCTACGACAACGATAATTCCTCGGTCTTTAGTATCTCTAGCCACCTTCACTTGCGATTATCCATAGGCTCGGAACACTTTAGAGCAACCATTACTTCACACGAGCTCAATACATCCTTGAGTCGTTCTTTCACATGAACTCAATGCATCCTTGAGTCATTTCCACATTCGTTGTATACAACAAACAACGAACAAATTACATCACTTCGAACATTCTCATCTGGACTCTCGTCGAAATCACCATCACCATCGAACCAAATAACTTCAATATAGGGTTCAATATAGTCTCTAACTTTATCACCCCACTCAGGACACCTTTGAGTTGTCATACCATTCGTTGTTCTACACCGATCAACGAACACCTTCAACACTTTGAATTTCCCTATTTGAGTCCACTTCGAAGTCACGTCCGACCAATCCTCCCGTTCGACCGATCCTTCCGGACCGATCTCCTTGGACCGATCTCCCTAGACTGATCTACCTAGACCAATCTTTTTGGACCGATCTCCCTATACCGATCTCCCTGAACTGATCTCCCTGGACCGATCTCCCTTTTGGCTCGCTCGACTGATCTCCCTTTTGGCTTGCTTTCCAAGAAAACCACCCTACGGTGCGCGACTGACCATGGATGCATGACCCAAAACCTGCACTTCCCAAATGCGACTCCAATTTCGACCAAAACTTCGTCAATCAACAAAATCGACAAAATCAACTCATCCAATTCATTCAACACAATCATGAACATGTTATGAAACCACTAACATCACCAATTTGGCCATTTCATCAGTAGTTATGTGAAATCCACCAAAATCATCATAAATATAAATATGAACAAAACAATAGATCTAACTTGCATATACACATGAAATAACACTAAAATCATTAAATTAAACTTGCTAAAATAGATCATAGGGCGATTCATGTGAAAATGAACTTAAAATGGCTTAGATTTATGATAAAACACTTAAATATAATGAAAAACATGATCAAACATTTATATACTTCATCGCATCCATGTGAGAGATGTAAATCACTCACCGATTTGCCAAAACAAGCTAAAATTGATGAAATAAGATCCGGACAGCAAGCACCTCGCACCAAATCCCTTGATCCGATGAATCCTTGCCCCAATTGATGTATATCTAGCCTTCAATGGTGTAGATCTATGATTTCCCTCCTGGGATTTTGTTTTTAATGGTGGGAAGATGTTAGAGGAAGAAGGTGTTTACCCGTCAAAAGTCCGGGCCCGGAATGGAACTGCAAAACAAGCGCTCACAACATCTTATGTGGCCTCGTCTCCAACCCAAGTTAGACGCAAATCAGGATCCAGGTGCAGAAGCCAAGGTCGGTCATTCATATTGGGACAAAGCCGCTCAAAGCTTCGAAATAAAGCAAGTCGTCCATTCAACATAGGCGGACGCGACCTCATAGCATAGTTGCAAGAGCAAACGACATCATACAAAGGAAACAAAAGGACGAGCACCCTTGAACCAAGGAGGTCGGTCACACAAAGAACAAGGGAGAATCAAGTCTAGTCCCGCATCCTACTCCTATAAAAATTTCAGAGTTTCCCAAAGCAGTCACTCTCATAGGAACGCCCGCTCCTATGGACCCGCTCAACTACTCAAGACACTCGCTCCAGAAAGTCACTCGCGCATGATAATTGGATACAACCATGGACAGCTGGCTACAGCTAGCCAATGACATGACTGTAATTAACAGAATGAGCGATCCGTAGCCTGTGATAACGGGTTGCAGATCAATCCCTAAGAGGAACTCACCTATAAATACACCATGGCTGCCAACATAAAGGGGATCCAATCTTTGAAACCAGGAAGTGCTGCTAAACTCTATCCTCAACTACTAATCCAGCCATGGAGTCAAGTCCAATCTGATGATAAAAAAAACAGAAGCATCCTCCCCCTCAATTATTCATCCATCCTTCTTCTCCTCAAATTTCACCATTCTCTTGTATGATTCTAAGATTGAGATCTATAAACATGGGTATATTGAGTGAATGCAAAGATGTATGTAAAGAGAGGATTGATGTATTTTGTAATCTCTATCATAAGTATGGAAATCACCTTCACAGTGGACGTAGGCCTAATTAACGGCTGAACCACTATAAATATTGTCTCTACTTTACTTTTCTCGCATTTTTTATTTTCGATTGCTAATTAAACACGGTTCCACTTATTTCTTACCAAGTTGGTGAAGTACAGTTTAGTACCTTGGGTGTTTAGACCATTTTTGGTGTAAATATTTTGGCACCCACCATGGGGTCGTTTTTGCTTCTTTCCCCATTTCAGATTCGATAAGATTTTCCGAGAGGCACTGTGCTTGAAATTATGAGCACGCCGAGGGAAATCACTGAAAAAATCGATGGCGTCTTCGGCGTTGACACTTCGCATACCATCCATCATCCCGGAGAAAAGGAACCGTTAAGAGCAGAGGCGGCTATAACCAGGAGGGAGTTGGAAGAAGCGATGATAGGGATAACGAGTCAAATAACTACTGCAAACAATGCATTGATGAAGAAGATCAAGTCAATGTTCGTTACCCAAGCCTCGGTCTCAAAAGCCACGCCAAGTGTAGCTGACTTTCCATTCGCTCGAACAAGTCATGCAAGCAAAACAGAGTTTTCTGATGAACGAGAAAGTTCCATTTTGAAGATTGTGCGTCACGATTATGGGCCCCGGCGAAGGCCAGGCAAGGAGAAAAGCGTTAGTTCCACGGATCGGAATGAAAAGCGAAGATATATCTTAGGTATGAGAGGTAGAGCCAAGCAGCATAGAAGGAAACCACGTTTTTTCAAAAATTCTGAATTCCCCTCCCTCAACGACACCATAGAGAATATCTTCAGGGCAACTAAGAACACTGTAAAATATCCAATCCCAGAACGGATGCAAATCAGAGATGCTACCATGAAATCAGGAAAGTTCTGCTAGTTCCACGACCAACCAGGACATAACACTAATGAGTGTAGACACCTGAAATCGTTAATTGAAGGGTTGGTCAGGGAGAACCATTTGCAACAATACGTGCAAACCATTGTCCCATTTCTCTGCAAACGAGGGGCAGCAAACTCTCTGAGGAAGAGGCCTAAACTAGCCCAGAACTAATGCTTGGCTGAGGTTCAGTAACTGGTGTCCTGATCATGGAATTTAGAACTAAAGCTCCCATGTCTCTGCTTTATTACTCCGTTTTTATTTTATTTACTTAAGAAATAGTAGTCGTTTTGCTTTGCTTTACCACCTGCTATATTCATGTATGACAGTGAATTACTTACAAGTGCCATGTTCAAAGGAAATTATCGTGTGTTTGTTCGAGTACCATACTCATCGCTTCACGCTGAAAACTGATTTTTCAAATGTAGGCGTGATAGAAGTAATTAATCGTACCCATCCTAATTGCAAAGGGAAGATTCTCAAAGCACATCTTGAGAAAAATAACTTGGAAGCATCACAAAAAGCATGCAAAACAGATTAGATGTGTAGACTTATCTCCTCAACAAGACATGCTGTTCTAAGACAAACAACAAGCCAAAAGGTGGAACTTTCCTAAGCAAGCATTTGCTGGAGAAACTGACATCAGGCTTCAAAAAAGGTACAAGGGAAATGATAAAAATGTCCCACAGATAAATACCTAGGCTGGAAACATCAGTCATAGTGTCGGAAGGACCGACAAAACATGCTGGAAGGACTAGCGCAAATCAGAAATCCTAGCCGAAAGGGGGTAATCAGAAATCCTAGCCGTATGGGGGTATCCAACAAGGCCTTTGGTCCTAGAAAAATCAGGACTAACAAGGCCGAACTTGGGTCGAAATTGGAACTCAAGACCTCCCATGGGGGCACCCAAAAGAAAACGCATAATAACCACGTGTTATAAAAAAAACATGAGTTGATCAAATGAAACCATGATTCAGATTAACAGAATCAATGAAACTAAAAAGAGCTTTGGTATGGGGACATCATCATTGTGTAAAAAATCACCAATGCCCACTCAAAACATACCACAGTCTAGTTATAACTTCATCGCGGGAACTATTTGAACGATAAGATTTGCGCGAACAACAAACTAAAAGTGCGACCACTCATAAGAATGAAAGTAATAAAACTATGATAGCACTTAAACGATACAGACGTAACTGCGCAAACATGAAATATTAAGTGGGGACCGGCACTTGCACAAACAACCGGTCTAAGTACGTAACAGGTAAAAGGGAGTGGACTGGAATCAGACCATAAAGATCACAAATGCTATTTCTTATGCAGGGCAGGATGAGCCAATTGTTGAGACATCTGCTGATCTGTTTACACAAAAGAGTCATCAAAGAAAAAAAGCTTATGATCTTCAATTATTAACCAGTTAGCTTCCTTTTGTGTATTAGGGTAGACACGGTCTTGGTATTCCAAATCTCATCCTCGTCTTCCGGATCGGACGCATCTGGTAATGAGGGTGTGATGAGAGGATTGATGCTGGTAGATATTAAAACAGAATCAACGGTAGTAGGTTGAGCAGTGGTGCCACAAGCAGTTAAAGAAGGTGACGAGAGAACACCTAACACAAATGGATAACAAGCACTAAACTCAGCAATCTCATGTGAAGAAATAAGAAAATCCAAGTTCGGGGCAGATTGATGGATGTCGACTTTACCTGAAGTTACTGGATATACAAAGTCAGCCCCATGATTGTTCACATTCAAAGAAGTGTTACCATAACTCGTACACTGTATAACAACGTTTCCTTGATCTGGGCACTCAGTAATAGGTCGAACTCTAGCGACCTTTAAGGCAGAGCGATCTACAGGGGGAATAAGGGAGCTCGAAGAGTCAATTCCAAAGGAGTCAAGTGGGACACAAGGAACGATAGCGTCTGAACATCCCCTCCTAAACGACTGAACTCGCTCATTCGCCAATATCCTTCTACCCTCAACCAGAGCCTTGTGGTCTTTTTCTTCGAAAAGCTGTTCTTGAAGAAACTCATCATCAACATCATTGGAATACGAAAGTACTTGCTCCCAATAAGAGCCAAAGTTCGCGGAAAATCCTTGTTCAAATAACTCAAACTCCCGCGATTTATGACACCGCAAATATAGGATTGAAACAGAGTATTGTCAGTCCCGATTTTGGCTTCATCAAGATCATTTTACAGCCTGATTTTATCCTCTTCAAAGGTTCTAAGGGTTTCGCTCTGAGAAGCAATTTGGCCTTTAAGAGCCATGTTTTCCTGCTCTAAAGAAATCAAAGCCTGCTTTTTTAAGGCCAAGTCTCGCTCAGCAAGCCCTCGAGCATATTGAGTTTCTAAAAGTCGCGCCCGTACATCCTCCAGCTCCTTCCTGAGCTCGACATTTCTGGCCTCTAAGCTATCCACTTTAATGCTTCCATTCTTTAAAGAAATAATCTCAGAATCTTGGGATTTAATTAAGTGGATCAAGCCAGCTTTGTCGTTTTCTAAGGTGTCAATATGATCGTGGTGCTGGGCATTTAATTTCTGGAATTCATAACCAAATCTGATCCAATGCTCCAGTCGCCTGTCAACATCCTTCATAACCAGATTCAATTGCGTCTCAAATTGATTCTTAACAATACCAAGTTGATTGACCACGTACTTTTTATGGCATCCAAATTCTTCGCAGCATCTCGCCTATCATTGGGATGTAAATCCAGATCAAAATGCATTCCCCTTAAGTCCCAACCTCTGAAGCGATCCTTGAGCGTTGGGTTGCCAGGAGGAACCTTATAAGGTGGACGATCACGTATTATTTGAACTTGAGCGGAAGTCAGAACAATAGATCTCGTAGAAGATTCAATTGGTGCAAGCATTTTAGCCTGATCAAGTCCCCCACGTCTTAAAGAATCACCCATTGAAAGTTCATAGGTATGTCGGACCTTGGAACTTGGAGACGGTTGGGGACGCTTTGAATAACAGGAAAGGCAAGACTGTAGGAGGCTTCGTGGATCAATAAGATCGGCCTGTTGGGAAAAGCCATCCGATAACAAGTAGTTCTCACTTACACCTGGAAAATAAATAAAGCATGAGTTCAGTAAGCATTCAGAGATTATCATATTTACGGAAAATTATGCCACAAGTAAGAAGATATTAAAACCGGTTCCAGGGGAAGCTATGAAAGTAGAAGCTATCGCAGGACGCTGAACAGGCCCCCGGATTATTCCCATGTCAGATACAATGGGATCAGACATCACAACATCCCCCTGGCTCAAGTATTTGTCAGAGTTCAAATCCCCCAGGTCTTCAAAAGTCCCTGAGGAACCTTCCACTCGAGTAACAGGGCGAGCGGAATTTTCAAAGGTCATTCCAGAGATTACATCGACCATTGAACCAACCACGTTCTCATCAACACTTTTGTTACTCCCTTCGGTAATCAAAGACAAAGGTCGACCAATTACATCAGGGATTAAGCGTTTCTTTCTGGTAAAAGACCTACCAGCAAAGCGCTGAGAGTGAACCAAAATCCCTCCAAGAGATCGCGTAGAGTGAATTAGCTGGTACTTACGGAGGTTTTCCTCTAAAGGCAGCACATCTTTACTCCTTTCTTTTTTGTCAATAGAAATTAAAGAGTTAAGGAGGGCCTGATATAAAGTAAGTCCCACGACGGAAGGAATCACTACAAGAAGCAGAAAGAAAGCCAGATGAGAAAGAGAAAAGGAGTTAGGATTCTAAGATCAAAGGTATAATTACCTCCTTCTTTCCATTGTCCGTAGAATCCACAAGGACACCAGACAAAGTAGTATTGATCGGGGAACCCCTTAGCACCATCCGTCAGACCAGTGATAATTCTATTATGCATATTTTCTAGAAAAAAGAAAGAAGGGCCGCCTACTTCCCTTCTCTTAAAAGTATATAAAGAACAAATATCCGCAAACGTGGGTTCCTATTGCCGGATTTTCATGAAAAGTATGTACAGCCCGAGCAGAATTTGATATCCGCTAGGGTGTAACTGATACGGGGCAATGCCCAGTTGCCGAAAAATGGACTCTAGAAAAGGATTAAAGGGGGGAATCGCCCCACTGGTCATCATGTGATAATTGACAGCTACATAACCAGAGGGCGGACAATTGGCCAATTATCCCTTTCTGGGAAATTTGGTTTCGTCTTTTGAAAACCCGAAGCAATTGCACATTTGTAGAAACTGATCAAAAGAAAGCGTCGATTTACGACAGCCGGTCGCCACCCTATTAAAAAAGCGAGGAATCTGGCTAACAATCAAACTAGAACCAGTAGCCAGGGCAACCTCAATTGCCTGATCCAGACCTTCTCGTTCCCCAGACATGATGAGTTAACTGGGATTAAGACGAACTAGCAGTTAGTTACATATCAACACAGATAAGTATGCTTAAAAAGAAATTACAAATTGAGTTTTTAGAAAGCTAAAGGAAGCGACTCAGGACGAACACATCTTCCAAACCAAATCGTCAATCTTATCCGATAAAAAAGATTTACTGGTAGTGTAATTGCATAAAGGAAGAGTTATGTGTTAAAAAGTATGAGAAACACAGGCTCTGATTTAGCCGGTCACGACTAATAATCGCACCTCCCAGAGGAGCAGTGAGAAGAGAAGAGCAGAACTATTGCTATGATGCAAGTATTCCTCCAGTTAAGGCAAAACGAATTGGGAAATGTCATTTCATAGGCATTTCGGTGAATAACTCGCTAGCATTTAAGAAGGCTAAAATTTATCGCATAAGCCAGAACCACCAAAGGATTTTGCGTGAAATCTAGATACACACCAACTCAAATCAACACATCTCAAATATCACAACCATGCGTTCCAACGACTCGATGTTACCAATTAAGGACCCTTTTTTTTTACAAAATCAAGAGAATTAACTCAGAATCAGAGGTAAAAGGAATGAAATTCACTTACAAGCGAAATTCAATTCGAAGAAAGGAGCGTTGTAGCTAAAAACAAGCTGAAGAAAACCATCAACCAAAGAAGGATCGGGCAAGACTAACAATCAAATAAACAGAAACGAAGTTTCGAGAAGCAGTGGCGAGGTCTTCTACGCTGAAATCGCCATTAAAATAAGCTTATTGGAGAAATATAAAAGCGGGAAAATGAAGAGACAATATTTAAGAGGACGAGAAGCCCCTTTTTTAGTGATATGACAGCTCAATTAAGATCTGGTGATCCGGTCTAACGCGCCTGGGAAATATCCCGCCAAATGTCCAAAGACAAACAATTGTCGAAATGATCCAAATTTTGAAAACATAAGCTAGTTGTGAGGGCGCCTATTTTGTAGAACGTTGAACTTAATCCATCCAGCGGCACTTTATCTCATTACTTCGAAGCTCATAGTCTTTATTTCAAAAAAAAAACTATGAACTTCGAGGGGCAAATGTTTACCTGTCAAAAGACCGGGCCCGAAATGGAACTGCAAAACAAGCGCTCACAACATCTTATGTGGCCTCGTCTCCAACCCAAGTTAGACGCAACTCAGGATCCAGGTGCGGAAGCCAATGTCAGCCATTCATATTGAGAGAAAGCCGCTTAAAGAATCGAAACAAAGCAAGTCGCCCATTCAACATAGGCGGACGTGACCTAATAGCATAGTTGCAAGGGCAAACGACATCATACAAAGGCAACAAAAGGACGAGCGCCCTTGAACCAAGGAGGTCGGTCGTGCAAAGAACAAGGGAGAATCAAGTCAAGTCCCGCATCCTACTCCTATAAAAGTTTCCGAGTTTCCCAAAGCAGTCACTCTCATAGGAATGCCCGCTCCTATGGACCCGCTCAACTACTCAAGACACTCGCTCCAGAAAGTCACTCGTGCATGGTAATTGGATACAGCCACGGATAGCTGGCTACAGCTAGCAAATGACACGACTGTAATTAACAGAATGAGCGATCCGTAGCCTGCGATAACGGGTTGCAGATCAATCCACAAGAGGAACTCACCTATAAATACACCATGGCTGCCAACATAAAGGGGATCCAATCTTTGAAACCAGGAAGTGCTGCTAAACTCTATCCTCAACTACTAATCCAGCCATGGCGTCAAGTCCAATCTGATGATCAAAGAAAACAGAAGCATCCTCCCCCTCAATTATTCATCCATCCTTCTTCTCCTCAAATTTCACCATTCTCTTGTATGATTCTAAGATTGAGATCTATAAACGAGGGTATATTGAGTGAATGCAAAGACATATGTAAAGAGAGGATTGATGTATTTTGTAATCTCTATCATAAGTATGGAAATCACCTTCATAGTGGACGTAGGCCTAATTAATGGCTGAACCACTATAAATCTCGTTTCTACTTTACTTTTCTTGCTTTTTTTATTTTCGATTGCTAATTAAACACGGTTCTACTTATTTCTTACCAAGTTGGTGAAGTACAGTTTAGTACCTTGGGTGTTTAGACCATTTTTGGTGTAAACAGAAGGAGCTCAAGGCCACCTAATGAGAAAATGAGGAAGTAAACTATTTCTCATACCTCTCACCCTCTATTTATAGTTTCCATCAGCCCACTACTTGAGCCTTCTCAAATCA
This sequence comes from Allium sativum, assembly GCA_030737875.1. Classification (NCBI taxonomy): domain Eukaryota; kingdom Viridiplantae; phylum Streptophyta; class Magnoliopsida; order Asparagales; family Amaryllidaceae; genus Allium; species Allium sativum. The sequence goes on along the minus strand of CM060909.1, from coordinate 373,699,784 downwards.
GCCCAATGAGGCTCAAAATCCTGAACAACCAACTGAAAAACCTTAAAACAGCGATTTCTCCCAAACCCTGAGCCAAATCTTTAATGTAACCACTCTACGGAATAGCTATCATCAATTACTTTCCAATGGCACAGGTCTCACCCTTTGATTCGACATAAGTCAAAATTTATGTCCTGTACAAGACTGACAGGGGCAAAATGGTCACAAACAAAATTGATAAAAATTATGGACATGTCTCACATCCTCATACGCAACATATCAAAAGATAAGAATGGTCCAACCCTTAGGGAATAAAATAAAAATAATTTACGATCTTCCAATACGTAAAATGCGGCTTGTTACACATCATGAGCATTGATTCCACCGATGACATATATCACACCATTGACTTCTGCTACAGCTGAAGCAAACCTCTTGTTGAGAATTGGTCTAGTTGCAGACCACTCCCCACATGTAGGATCAAGCATCTCTACATCACAAAAGTACAATTCGTCATCCCTCCACCAATAACATGTTGAGGGGAAATTTTGATTCAAGACCGCTCAAATAAAAATAACCCCAAATCAGCGGAAGACGAGATCGTGGTAAACGTCCAAAAACAACCAATCAATATCAAAGACAAACTCAACCCAATCCAAAAGCCAATCACAAGCACCACACAAGAGAAATAAATGGGCAATAACGAAAAGTAAATCAAACAGGGATTTATAGCGGTTCCACTAACAATTTGTTAGTGTACGTCCACTTGAGAGAGAGCCTTTTATTAACACCAATGAAGAGTACAAGAGATTGATTACAATGGTCACTCAATTCACTCAAAAAATTTACTTGAGAGATAAAGAATTGAAGAAAATAGATTTAGGTTAGAAATCCCTAAAACTTAAATGAGAGATAGAATGAATGAATTGAATTCAATTGCCTTTCCTTCCCCCTTTTGGCCCCTTTTATAAGACCAATTACTTCATGCCCAAGTTTCCTGAATAAAAGATCTATAGCAGCCCAGAGACATTGGCATAATTGGCCGAACTCCATTATCAAAGTTTGTGTGCCTTACCATTCTAATTTTATTTCTTTTCTCTGTAAATTTAATTATAAGGAAATTTGCATAATTTCCCAACAACTGGTATCAGAGCCATAATTTGTTAGAAAGGAAATCAAATTCAAGTGGAAGCGATGGCGGTAGATGAAGGAAGGGTGAAAATCGAGAAGTTTGATGGAGCAGACTTTGGATTTTGGAAAATGCAAAATGAAGATTACCTATATCAGAAAAAGTTTTATCAACCACTCGCAGAAAAGAAGTCGGAGAATATGAAGGATGAAGATTGGGCTTTTCTTGATAGAAAAGCCCTTGGAGTTATTCGATTGACGTTATCCCACAATGTTGCTTTCAACATAGCAAAGGAAAAGACCACGGTAGGTCTTATGGCGGCTCTCTCCAGTATGTATGAGAAGCCATCGGCCTCTAACAAAGTTCATTTGATGAGGCGATTGTTCAATTTGCGAATGACAGAAGGTGCATCGGTAGCTCAACATCTCAATGAACTGAATACAGTTACTTCTCAACTAAGTTCAGTTGAAATTGAGTTTGACGAAAAAGTACGGGCATTGATACTTTTGTCTTCCCTGCCAGAAAGTTGGAATGCTACTGTCACAGCAGTGAGTAGCTCACTGGGAAGGGATAAGTTAAAATTTGATGATATCCGTGATATGGTTCTCAATGAAGAGATCCGGCAAAGAGATTTTATTGAGTCGTCAAAATTTTCAATTTTCATACACAATCAAGAGGAAGAAATTCAACATGAGGGAATGGACAAAGCAAATCGAACTACTAAGGTAGGTCGAAGGACTGGAGATCTAAATTCAGAAAACCCAACAATTCTCACAGCTCAAAGACCGTTGAGTGTTGGAATTGTGGAAAGACCGGGCACTACAAAAATCAATGCAGAAGTGCACCAAAGGACCAGGAGGTGAAGGCAGAGGAAAATGTTACTTCTACCTCATGAGGAGATGAAGCATTGATATGCTCTTTGGAGAGTAAGGAAGAGTCTTGGGTGCTAGACTCTGGAGCATCGTTTCATGCCACTTCACAGAAAGAATTCTTCGAAAGGTACGCCTCTAGAAATATTGGAAAGGTATATCTTGGTGACAATCAACCTTATGATATCATTGGTAAAGGTGCTGTGAAGATTAAGTTAAATGCATCGGTTTGGGAGCTAAAGGATGTCAGGCACATACCTGACTTGGGAAAGAATTTTATCTCCGTAGGACAATTAGCTAGTGAAGGCTATACCACGATTTTCCATGGTGATGATTGGAAAATTTCAAAGGGTGCAATGACAATTTCTCATGGCAAGAAGAGTGGTACTCTTTACATGACAGCAGGAGCACGAAGTTCAATCACTGTTGCAGCTAGCAACGAAAATTCCAACATATGGCACCAAAGGCTAGGCCATATAAGTGAAAAGGGAATGAAGATTAAGCACTCGAAGGGAAAAATTCCAGGTCTAAAGTTAGTGGAAATAGGCATGTGTGAAAATTGCATATTTGGAAAGCAGAAGAGAGTCAGCTTTCAAATAAATGGTAAAACCCCCAAGAAGGAAAGACTGGAGCTTGTTCATTTCGATGTTTGGGGGCCAACGACCGTCTCATCCATTTATGGAAAGCATTACTTCGTTACTTTCATTGATGATCACTCGTGAAAGGTATGGATTTATTTTTTAAAGCATAAATCTAAAGTGTTCGAGATTTTCAGGATATGGAAAGCTATGGTTGAAAATTAGACAAATCTAAAGATCAAAAAGCTTAGAACTTACAATGGAGGTGAATATGAAGATACCCGATTCAAGCAATTCTGTTATGAGCACAAGATCAAAATGAAGAGAACCGTGCCGGGCACGCCTCAACACAATGGTGTAGCTGAGCGTATGAACCGAACGTTGACAGAAAGAGCCAACCGCATTCGTATACAATCAGGTCTACCAGAACAATTCTAGGCAGAAGCAGTCAACACAGTGGCTTATTTGATCAATAGAGGTTCTTCGGTTCCATTAGAGCACAAAATACCAGAGGAGTTATGGAGTGGAAAAGAGGTAAAACTATCACATTTAAATGATTTCGGTTGTATAGCATATGTGCATATTAGTGATCATGGAAGGAATAAACTTTATCCCAAATCCAAGAAATGCACTCTCATCGGCTATGGAGAAAACGAGTTTGGCTACCGCATTTGGGATGATGAAAACAAGAAGGTGATATGTAGCCAAGATGTGATTTTAAATGAAAGAGTAATGACAAAGACAGACATAAAACAGAAGTCAACAACTCAAAGCAGAGTGATCCAGTATTTGCAGATTCAAATGATATTCCAGATAGTCTCATAACAGAACCGGCTCTAGCAAATCCTTAACCTGATGAAATCGTTGGTTTGAGCAATGTGGACCAGTCTGACACACCACAACATCCTACTCCATCTCCTGTATTGAGAAGTTCTACTCGACCTCATGTACCTAACAAAAGATACAAGAACTATTTTTTGCTGACTGATGCCGGGGAACCTGAAAGCTATAATGAAGCTTCTCGGACTAAACATGCTAGCAAGTGGGAGCTTGCCATGAAAGATGAGATGAAGTCTCTTATCTCCAACCAGACATGGGAACTAGATGAGTTACCCATAGGAAAGAAGGCACTTCATAATAAATGGGTGTATCGAGTGAAAGAGGAGAATGATGGTTCCAAGAGATACAAAGATCGACTAGTTGTCAAAGGATTCCAACAGAAGGAAGGAGTGGACTACACTGATATTTTTCTCCCGTTGTGAAGCTCAATACTGTCAGGTCAGTATTAAGTATTGTTGCTATTGAAGACCTTCATCTTGAACAGTTAGATGTGAAAACCGAATTTCTTCATGGAGACTTGGATGAGGAGATATACATGCATCAAGCAGAAGGTTTCTTTGAGAAAAGGAAGAAGAACATGGTGTGCAGACTGAAGAAAATTTTGTATGGTTTGAGACAAGCCCCAAGATAATGGTACAAATTTTTTGATGGATTCATGCACAAGGAAGACTTCCAGAAGTGAAATGCTGATTATTGTTGCTACTTCAAGTGATATAGGTCCAGTTATATAATTTTACTGCTCAAATATGGATGATACAAGAAGGTTGAAGCAACAACTGTCAAAGGAATTTGACATGAAAGACTTTGGTCCAGCAAGGAAGATTCTCGGAATGCAAATCACTGGAGATAAGCAGAGAGGACTCTTGTAGCTATCTCAGGAAGATTACATCAACCGTGTTTTGCAGAGATTTAACATGGACGATGCTGAGCCGGTCAGTACACCATTGGCCAGTCACTTTCGCTTATCTAAGGATCGGTCCTCTCAAATGGAGGAAGAAAGAAATTTCAGGATTGATGTTCCTTATTCCTCGGCTATTGGAAGTTTGATGTATGCCATGTTCTGTATGAGACCAGACATTGGCCATGCAGTGGGAGTTGTTAGAAGGTTCATGTAAAATCCAGGGAAAGCTCATTGGGAAGCAACCAAGTGGATTTTGAGGTATCTACGAGACACCGTACAGAAAGGTTTGTACTTTGGTAAAGGGCAGTTAAAAGCTGAAGGCTATGTAGATGCAGAGTTTGGAGGCGAAGTCGATCATTGAAGAAGCGCTACAGGTTATGTATTCACGGTTGGAACTACAGTTGCTAGTTGGATGTCATAGGTACAGAAGATTGTTACTTTATCTACTATAGAAGGTGAGTACATAGCACTCACCGAAGCTAGTAAAGAGATGATATGGCTTCAAGATTTGTTAACTAAGTTAGGATTCAAACAAGAAACGAATGTTTTATACAGTGATAGTCAAAGTGCAATAAACATGGCGAAGAATTCAGCATTTCACTCCAGAACCAAACAAATTGGACTTCGTTACCACTTCATCAGATCTCTACTAGATGATGATGTGTTAATACTGGAGAAGATCGAAGGAAGCAAGAATCCAGCAGATATGTTAACAAAGATGGTAATTATCGATAAACTGAAGTTGTGTTCAACTTCAGTTGGTCTGTTAGAGTAAAAAGACCAGAATGGTTGTTGCATCGATCAAGGTGTGAAGACGGATTGAAATCAGTCTTCAAGTGGGAGATCGTTAGAATGCTACATGTGCTGCAGGCAGCCAAGCCACCCATGTGTTCAACATGGGGTGCCACCAACCATGTCACCTACCGGGCCACCAACCCCCACCAACCATCTTCCCACTCTATAAATACATCCTTCTTCTTCATGATTCTAATCTCATCTCAAATCCAATAAGAAGAATAAGAAGAAAAGCTTTAAGTGAGATCGAGTGTTGAGTGAAAAGTGTTTTGTGTAATCACTTTGTAATATTCTCTTAAATAAAAGATCTGCAGCAGCCCAGAGACGTAGGCATAACTGGCCGAACTCCGTTATCAAAGTTTGCGTGTCTTACCATTCTACGTTTTATTTCTTTTCTGCACAAATCTAATTATAAGAAAATTTGTGTAATTTCCCAACACTTGAGTTATCTACCGATAATCCATGTAGTTATACTAACTCGAAGAATAGATAAAGATGTATCCCTCATTTATTCTAGTATTTGTTTTTTCTCTACTAAATTTTCTAACACCATTGTGTGTTCCTGAATTCTTATATTCCACGCTATAATTGTGTTTGCTCATGTTTGTTATACCTTCATATATTATACATATCTTTTTTGCATCCAATGACTAGTGAGTTCTTGGCCGTTGTTCTAGTGAGTTCATTCTGCTATTGTCTCAAGCTGTTAAATATTTGGACCTTCGAATTATCACTCCAGGCTATTTGACTTGATAATTGCCAAGTCGCGATCACCTGGATAGTCGAACACAAAAATCGGGTAATATTTACCTTTTAAAGTACGTTTTGTAGTGATCATGACATGCTTTGAATCAAGACAAAATTGAGATGTTGAAATGGATTTCATATTCACGAATGGTCTTTATCCTGTGTTTGTGCATTAGTTAACAAAGTTTGATCAGAAGTCAAAAGACCACCTCCAATTTGCAGTGTGATTTAGTAGCTGTTATCAAACGAGTAACCTAGCCAGTCAAATGATGCAGTCCTGTTATCCCCTGCGCTGCATACTCTATTCAACATTTTTGCATAATTTTGATTTAGATTAGGATCGATCTTGTTCTTAGAGTACAAGTTTGTCAGTCAGTCTTTGAAGAATTGGCATCTTGCAACTCCCAACGTGTGTGCACCTACACACATATGTGCATAAATAAGAGAGATTTTCAAAATTCAAATCACTTGATAACCTGTCCATTTTTATTAATACTTCGGAAAGAGCCATTCTCACTTGATATCAGTTTATATAAATATGCTGATTTTTCATTGTTCTGACAAGGTCAATAATACTACATCATTTTCTCTGTGGTTTTTTTTGTCAAAACGCCACCAGTTATTTATTAAAATAAAATCATATAGTTCAGATAAGCCACATATTCCAAATATTGTAATACATGCATAAACTATTTACATATTTGTGATGTTCACGTTCACGATAATAATACCTACTACCATTATCAACATCCAAGCAGCATATGCCATTTGTTTTACAACACAGTAGCGTAGAAAAAGCTTCTCTTTCCTATACTTTTGCACGCACACTTTCTCCAGCCATCTTCTTCTTTGTAACTAGTTCTCCCTTGTTGATGCCACCAATAGCATACACAGCATTTTCAAGCACAGAAGCAACCCGTGAGCTCTGTCAATTGCTTATGCTCATTCATCACCCATGAATCTCTACGAGGGTCGTACGTTTTGGTGCTTGAGGTCATTCTTTTTCCATCATACCCACCAAAACATAATATCTTTTCATTCATTACCACCACAGAATGACTGCCCCTTCTAACATTCATATCTGAGATTCTCCTCCAGATACCTTCACGGGAATCAAGTTTTTTCCGCGGATCTCAAGTATTCATCATGAGCATTGAAGCCACCGACGGCATATATCACACCATTGACTTCTGCTGCAGTTGAAGTAAACCTCTTGTTGAGCATTGGTCTAGTTGCAGACCACTCCCCTTATCAAAGATCAAGCATCTCTACATCAGAAAAGTACAATCCGTCATCTCCTCCACGAATAGCATGTTGAGGAGAAATTTTGATTCAAGACCGCTCAAATAAAAATAACCCCAAATCAGCGGAAGGTGAGATCATGGTAAACATGCAAAAACAATCAATCAATACCAAAGACAATCTCAACCCAATCCCAAAGCCAATCGCAAGCACCACACAAGAGAAATAAATGGGCAATAACGAAAAGTAAACCACACAGAGATTTGTAGTGGTTCCACTAGCAATTTGTTAGTGTACGTCCACTTGAGAGATAGAGCCTTTTATTAACACCAATGAAGAGTACAAGAGATTGATTACAATGGTCACTCAATTCACTCAAGAATTTTATTGGAGGAGATAAAGAATGGAAGAAAATAGATTTAGGTTAGAAACCCCTAAAACTTGAATGAGAGATAGAATGAATGAATTGAATTGAATTGAATTCAATTGTCATTCCTTCTCCCCTTTAGGCCCCTTTTATAAGACCAATTACTTCATGCCCAAGTTTCTTGATCTCCAAGTAAACTTGGCACCCAAGTTATCTATCCTTTCTTTCCATAAGAAAATTTCCTTCCATTGATTTAGCATCGCCAAATTTAACACTCTTGCTTGATGCAAAATCACTTATCTCTAACTCCATGACCTAATGGTATCCATACCATTACTTGTAACCGATAGCTCCAACTATCATCATATCTACCTTCACCAAGCTTGAATGTTTTCCCAAAGAGTTCCGGCAAAGCCACCCCCTATTGCACTCCATCAACGAGTTCAGGCAAAGCCCCCACCCTCTAATAAAGTGTTGAAAAACACCAACTCCAAAACTAGTCTCACCAAAAGACAAACATACCAAGAAGACAGAACTGCAACCTCTCACTGATACTCTTCTTCATCCATGTCCAAACTTCTCTCTCAACCGTGCTACCCCGTGGCACCTAGCACCTCTCCAAGCGAATTAAGTTCGAGCAATGCTCGAACTTTCCAATCGGCAATGCCTTAGTGAACATATCCGTCGCATTTGCCTTTGTGTGCACTTTTCGAAAGCATACTTGCTTGTCTTCGTCCATGGCTACTAGAAATGACTCCCTCACTTCAATATGCTTTGTCCGTGAGCTAAATGCCAAATTCTCCGCAAAAAATAGCAATTTGGCTATCACATTGAACATCAACACTATCATGTTCAAAGCCCAAGTCACACAACAATCGCTTCAAATAAAGTGTTTCCATTGCTGCCTCTACCGTAGCTATCAACTCTGCCTGTGTAGTGGATAAAGCAACTACGGTCTGCAATCTCGATCTCCAACTTATGGTTGTACCACCAAGAGTGAAGATATATCCAGAAGTTGTTTTTCTTAGATCCCTATCACCAGCGTAGTCCGAATCATAGTAACCAACCAACATGCAATTCTTATCCTTACTACCCCAAAAAATAAGACCATGAGATGTTGTACCTTTCAAGTATCTCAAGGTAAGCTTTACTGCTTCCCAATGTGATTTGCCGGATTAGCCATGAACCAACTAACCTTCCCGACGACATTTGCAATATCGGGTCTTGTACACACCATGGCATACATCAAACTTCCAACCGGAATATCATATGGAACTTTTTCTATATAAGCCTTGTCTTACTCCTCGATAGGTAATCCCTTACTCGAAAGCTTTACAGGAAAAGGTAAAGGTGTATTTGACGCCTTTGCATCTTCCATGCCAAACTGGCAAAGCACTTTTAATGTATTCCTTTTGAGTCAATTTCAAATCAAAATGCTTTCGATCCCTTTCAATCTTCATGCCCAAAATCTTCTTTGCTTCTCCAAGGTCTTTCATCTCGAATTCCGCTTTTAATTTCAATTTCAGCTTGCTGATTTCTTCCTTGTCCTTAGAAGCAATGAGCTTATCATCCACATACAAGAGTAAATACACCCAACGGTCATTTACCAACTTCTTGAAATAAACACAAGCATCCTTGATGCTTCGATGGACGCCACTTTCAAGCATGAAATGATCAAATCTCTTGTACCATTGCCTAGGTGATTGCTTCAAACCATATAGTGATTTCTTCAACTTGCAAACTAGTTTTGACTTACCTTCTACAACAAACCCTTCTGGTTGCTCCATGTAGATGTCTTCATCCAAGTCACCATGCAACAAGGCAGTTTTCACATCTAGTTGCTCCAACTCCAAGTCGTGAATATAAACTAAGGCAAGTAATATCCGGATATAAGTATGCCTCACAAAAGGTGCGAAGATCTCGCCATACTTCTTTCCTTTCCTCTATGCAAACCCCTTAGCCACTAGCCTAGCTTCGTATCTTCCATCATCCTTCACCTTTTATATCCATTTGCACCCAATAGTACGATTTCCTTGAGGAAGTGGAACCAACTCCCAAGTCTGGTTCTTCATCAACGATTGCATCTCTTCCTCCATGGCGCAAATCCACTTCTAGCTATCACTCGAATTCATGACGTCATCAAGGTCCATCGGCTCATCTTGGACTACACGAAGAGAATAGTCCAAATTCTCACAAAAGCTAAGATAGTTCCAATCACCATATCTTTCGGGTGGCCTTATAGAGCGGCGACCAACCCGAGTAGCAATACCATTACCCGGTCTTCTTTCAACTCCACCTTGAACTGAATCTTCTCTTGGCTCGTGCACATCGCCAACACTACTAGAGGAATCCTATGTACTATGTGATGTAACATCAACCGCATTCACCTCACAATTACCTCCAACAACTCTACTTTCTCTAGTCCTGAAAGTGGGAATAACTTCCTTCTCCTTTGATTCACCATGAACCAAATCCGGAACATACGATGAGCCTTCATTCTTCTTGAACATAGCCGACTCATCAAAAGTAACATGACGAGAAACCAAAGGCTTCTTTGTTTCCGGATTCCAAATCTGATATCCTTTGATGCCATCCATATAACCAAGAAAAATCACTTTGAAAGCTCTAGGTGAGAGCTTATCATTCCCCGGATCATGCACATAAACTGGACTGCCAAACACCCGAAAATAACTCAAGTCAACGCTCTTCCCCTTCCACACTTCCTCCGAAATTTTGTTATCAATAGCCGAGCACAGAATTCGATTAATAATATGCACCGCGGTTGACAAAGCTTTGGCCCAAAATCCCTTAGACAAATCCAATGTCAATCTCAAGCATCGAGCTTTCTCTAGTAGAGTTCGGTTCATTCTCTCCGCCACTCCATTAGATTGCGGATCTCTCAGTGTAGTAAAATGCCTCCGTATACCATGATGCGTGCAAAAATTCAGAAACTCTCCAGAAACATACTCGCTGCCATTATCGGACCTAAGAACCTTCAAAGTCTTTCCTCTCTCATTCTCAACAAGAGCCTTCCATTCTTTGAATCTTGCAAATGCCTTTGACTTGGCCTTCATTACATACACCCAAACCTTCCGAAAAAATCATCAATGAAATAAATATAATATCTTGCTCCTCCCAAAGAAGCTACAGGCGCTGATCCCCAAACATCCATGTGCACATACTCAAGAATCCCTCTTGAATCATGTTTTCCTTCACCGAATGACACTCTAGTTTGCTTCCCCATGACACATTCCTCGCAAAACTCCAACTTGCTGAAACTCTCACCATCAGTCATCTCCCTTCGACAAAGTACATCTAAACTCCTCTCCTAGACATGACCCAATCTCAAATGCCACAACCGTGTTGCATCTAAGCCACGAGAACTATCAACATTAACACAAGTTTCGCCTTCCATGGTCACTCCTTGAAGAAAATAAGTACCATGAGTTCTAGCACCCTTCATAACCACAAGTGCACCCTTCGAAACCCTCAAGCTATAACTCTCAATGGTGATCTTGCAACCTAAAGATTCCAACTATCCCAAAGAGATAAGTGACTTTCGTAGTCCCGGAACATAGCGCACATTAGTGAGAGTACGAACGACACCATCAAACATTCGAATTTGCATGGATCCAATGCCTTTCGACTTGCAAACTGCATCATTTCCCATAAAAATAGAATTTCCTTCCCGATCAACATAAGAAGAAAAACATTTCCTATTAGGCATCATGTGATATGAAGCCCTCAAATCAAGCACCCATTCGCTGCCCAAAACATCCGATGCTACAGCTGACAAAACATCTACGTCTTCCTCACCAACATCTCTCTCCACCGCAATTGATGAATATGCTACTTCTTTCTTCCCCTTGTTTGGACAATCATTCTTCTAGTGACCAGGTTTCTTACATATAAAACACTTGCCATTTCTTTCCTTCGATTTTCCTCTTCCACGGGGCTTCCTAGACTTAGAATGCCCCCGGTTTCCCTTCTTCTCTGACTTTTCTTTCTCCGCAAATAAACCTTGACCATTACTAGCACCACTACTACCATCATTCAGCTCCTTCATCTGATCTTGCAATTCCTCACTAAGAAGTCCCGTCTTGACATCATTTAGAGTCAATGTATCCCGACCATAGATCAAACTATTTGAGAACCCAGTATAGCGTTCAAGTAATGAACATAACAATATCATCGCCTTCTGCTCCTCCTCAATCTTCAAATCTACCGCCTCCATCTTCATTAGCAAATCATCAAACACATTCAAGTGCGCCTTTAACAAAGTTCCTTCCTTCATCTTGTAGGTAAAGAAAGTCCGCAACAAGATCAGTCGATTTGTGAGTGATTTCTTCATATACAACAACTCCAACTTGTTCCAAATACCTTTAGCATTCGTCTCACCACTAATTTTGGAAATAACATTCTCCCCCATAGCAAGTTGAAGTGTAGTGAATGCCCACTCTTTCATTTCTTCTCTCTCCACATCTAAGATGCCCTATGGCAATAAATGTGTATCAAACACTACACGATGTACTTGATTCCGCCTAAGAACCGCTTTCATCTTCCATTGCCACTTTTCGAAATCATTATCGCCATTCCACTTGTCGATAAACAATTGTGAACCAGAAGTTGCATATGACCCACGTATATAAGGAGCTACACAACTTGGACCAATTGTTGAGACATTATTTGAATCTGATTCCGGCATTTTTACAGCTATCTACCAACACCAATGCTTTGATACCAAATGTTGAGGAGAAATTTTGATTCAAGACTGCTCAAATAAAAATAACCCCAAATCAGCCGAAGACGAGATCGTGGTAAACGTGCAAAAACAACCAATAAATATCAAAGACAATCTCAACCCAATCCAAAAGCCAATCACAAGCACCACACAAGAGAAATAAATAGGCAATAACCAAAAATAAATCACACAGGGATTTATAGTGGTTCCACTAACAATTTGCTAGTGTACGTCCACTTGAGAGAGAGACCCTTTTATTAACATCAATGAAGAGTACAAGAGATTGATTACAATGGTCACTCAAATCACTCAAGAATTTTATTTGAGGAGATAAAGAATTGAAGAAAATAGATTTATGTTAGAAATCCCTAAAACTTGAATGAGAGATAGAATGAATGAATTGAATTGAATTCAATTGCCTTTTCTTCTCCCCTTTAGGCCCCTTTTATAAGACCAATTACTTCATGCTCAAGTTTTTAGACCTCCAAGTAAACTTGGCACCCAAATTATCTATTACTTCATGCCGAAGTTTCTTGACCTCCAAGTAAACTTGGCACCCAAGTTATCTATCCTTTCTTTCCATAAGAAATTTTTTCTTCCATTGATTTAGCATCACCAAATTTAACATAGCGTATATTTTTCCATTATATGTTGCTCTAGATAGACTAGCATTATGTTAGAATTCAAAGAGATGAATGACATATACTTTAGTCTCACCTTGGCAAAAAGAAGATAAGATTTATATACATATACCTATTTCTCAATCCCTGTATTGGCCCTTAGGGTCAGGTAAGAGGGGGAGAACGTATATTATATGAGACAAACACACACACGCGCCGCCAGTCCGTACCGAATCGGGTCGGGTTTGGGTCTAGAATGAAATCTTATTTTTGCTATGAAAAAATTAAACAACTTTGGCAGGTTTTTTGACTAGATACGACAATGTATATGGGTGCGATCCAATAGGAATAAAAAGGGTTTACAGCCTGACAACAAATGAAGAGGAACGAGTGGATAATACCACAAACTATTCCTTACACTATGGAAAATATCCTGTTGTATTAGAAGGATATAGTGATGCAAACTTGATTGCTTATTCAGAGGAATCAAAATCAACGAGTGGTTTTGTATTTACCCTAGCAGGGGCAGCAGTGTCATGGAAATCTAATAAACAGACATGCATTGCTCAATCCACTATGGAATCAAAGTCCATCGCCTTAGATAAAGCAGGCGAAGAAGTAGAATGGCTTCGTCATTTTTAGAAGATATCCCATTCTGGCCTAAACTTGTACCGGCCATATGCATACACTGCGATAACCAAGCAGCGCTAAGTATAACACATAATTTTGTGTATAATGGAAAGTCACGATATATTAGTAGATGCCATAACATAGTTAGGTAGTTACTCTTAAATGGAACTATTTCCATAGATTATGTGAAAACAAATGATAACCTAGCGGATCCATTTACTAAAGGTTTATCTAGAGAGAAAATTGACTGCGCATCGAGGGGAATGAGTTTAAAAGCCTAAATCCACAAGAGTTGTCTTATACGAAAACCTATCCTGGCGACTGGAGATCCCACGGACTAGGAGCAATAGGCAAACCAGTTATGAATAACTCAAGACGTAATGCATTTTTGGACACGGTCCTACTCCATTCCTATGGTGCACAATATAAATGCATGCCTACAGAAGTATTACAAGGTTAAAACTATGTTTTTTAATGATCACCATATCTTGAAAATAACAAGTGGGGTATATGTAGGATACTCTTAATGGTTGCGATCACCTATGTTAGTGTGAGCTTGGGTCGGCTCTATGAGAATTTTAAAAGGATTGAATTCTTTATAACACTCTCAGAATTAGAAAGTGTTCAGGACCATAATGAACACAACTAATAGAATGGATGAGAAGGGAATCAATGCTTCGTAAAGCTTATTGTTTGGATATACAATAAAGACTGACGGTTCAAGATGAAATAATTCACCGATTAGCCAAGTAGATATGATAAGTCTTAACTAGGGAAAGTTCAAAGTGAAATATCTCCTTATCCATGATAAAGCAATATTCCATACGTAGTCTGAGATATTACACTTTATGGGGGGGAATATATTATCATTCATGTGGGGGATTGTTAGAATTCAAATAGATGAATGACATATACTTTAGTCCCATATTGGAAAAAGGAAGGTAAGATTTATGTGTGTGTATATATATATATATATTTCTCATTCCTTATATTGGCCCTTAGGGTTAGGTAATTTTGTGCGAGGAGGAGAACATATATCATATGCACTAAACACACGCACGCCGCCTGCTCGAACCGTACCGGGTTGGGTTTGGGTTTGGGTTTGGGGTGAAATCTTATTTTTGCTACGAAAAACTTAACCAATTTTGGCAGGTTTTTGGACTGGATGCGGCAATTTATATGGGTGCGATCCAACAGGAATCAAACGGTTTTACAGCCCAACAGGAATCAAATAACTAACGAATCCTGATCACATTTCTCACGAATTTTTTCAATCTTCTTCCTCTGCCCAAAAATCAAAACCGTCATTGCTGCCAAATCTCTACTCAGGCTGACGTAATCATCATTGTCTCGTGCACTTTTCGATTATTGTATCCTAAGAGTCTAATTAAAAAGTCTTAAGGAAATTGCTAAGGCAAGCCTCAATCGAATTTCCTTACTTGCTAATCTATTGTTTATTTTTTCTGTTGTTGACTATGCTACATCCGCTTGTGTACGAGTCGGATTGTGGTTTGTGTTGTTGTAATACTTACACATATTGTTGTTCATTGTAACACAAATTGGTGTCGCTGATTGCATCTGTTGCATTCTGTTCTGAAGATAAAATCTCTACACTTTCTTGCGAAGCATAGAAGGACACATGATCCACTCATCATCTCTTCGATTATTACGTTCAACTGTATCAAACGAAGATTCCCATTTCTGCCTCCAAACACAAATATATTTCCTTCAAGGGAAACTGAAGATGCATATGAACAAGCATAGCTCACTGACTTCAATGATGTGATCATGTCAAGTGAAGGTGAAAAAGAATCTAAGGATGATTTATATGATAGCCATCAAAAGCTCGAATAAGACAAATAACATCCTTTGACACCAACACTGCTTTACAAAAGTGCCCAAGGACTGGTCAACACGTTTTGATTGATTAGCTTTGAGTTCAAGCTCTTTGACATGATTTTCTAAAAAATCCATTTTTCTGCAGGAGTAAGATAGTTGTGTCTTTAACAGTTGAATTTCATGGTCCAATCCAGCCTAATGGCTCTTTCCACATCGTTGTAATCCTAATCATTTGCAAATTCCATAGCTATCTCTGTGCATGATACACCATAAATTGGAGTTTATATCAACACCAATTTTAAAAAGGTGGTGGGGAATTTGGAGTACTATGGAACTAGGTTCATCCAAAATAAAAAATGTGGATCATTTTGGGTTAGTAGGGAAACCAACTCCTTTTTATGGTTGACTTGACAGTCCAGCGGGCAATACCCTTCTTGTGAAAACTATATTTTGTTGTATGTAGAATGGAAACAGTCATATATTTTCAAATGTTTGGATTTTTCAACCATATATTTCCAAAAGTCAGGATTATCCAAAGTGATCTGTTTATCCATCCAAAGTATCTCATGCATGTACCGATGTACGTTAAAGGGCTTTCAAATGGGGTAAATGCCCCATTTCGGGTTTGGATGCCCCGAACATAAAACATGATATTTACCCGTTTGTCAAACGGACCAAAATTGTTATGTTGGCGCCAGAAGCGTTTGATGCCAATCAAAGTTTTAAAAGGCGAAATACATACATGAGGCGTTTTCAGATGTATGAGGCGAGGTGCAAGCCTCGAAATGTTGAGGCGTAAATTTTTTGGGTAAAAATAAAACGTAAAATAAATAAAGAAATTCTAACACTATAAATTAACCAATGCAAAAAGTGAAAAACCAATAATTTAAGATTCGAATTTTACCAAGTATATATTTTGTTATAGATTAAAAGTAAATAATCAAAACTCATATGATTCAAATTTTGATTCCTTAAAACTATTTGAAGATTACATCAAACTCCAATTTTGATACATCCCATCAATTCAAATCGATTAGCAAAATTTATTTGAAGTCATATGCCCCAACTGCGCGAGGCGTACGCTTTATGCGCTTTGTATGCCTTAAGTTGTTGAGGCATAAGCTTTAAAGGTAAAAACCTTTTGGAATAATCCTCAAGGCGTTTTATCCCTTATTTCCTCGAGGCGAACCTTGAGGCGAGTATCGAGGCGGTTTTTTTTTAAAACAATGATGTCAATAGATCAATTTTGGTTAAATATCCCGTTTTAACTCAATTAATACATCATTTACCATTTGATCACCCCTTTTACCCATAATTACCTCGTTTGAACATACTTAATCTCTGCTTAAATACTTTATTTGAATATCGCAAGCGCATAGCCCATTTAATTTTCTGTTTCGTTTAAATGTGTTGTTTAAATTACTCGTTAAAATGTTTCGTTATAGCTTACCGCAAATGCACGAGTTCCGTGGATAGCTTTAGAGTAAAACAACCTCTTAAATAAAATATTTCTCGCTTATTCCATCATCATCGTTAAAGTACTTACTTTGGTATTATCAAAGCAATCATTACCAGAACTGAACAAATTGTTGAGAGTTATTTTCGGTTGTTATCTCATTTCAGAATTTTATTCTTCTTGGGCCATATATTTGTTTTGGCCTACTAGTATATAAAGAAATGTATACTTTATTCTTAAAGGCAATACATTATCGTGTAATTAGACTATATTCATTTTTACTAAAATAAAAGTTTTTCTTTCATCTTCCCCAATACTCTGTAATGGTGACCTAAATATAACATGGTATCAGAGACACCACCTCTTCCCCCTCCACCTCCGCCTCAATTTTCTTCCTCCTCAACTTCTTCTGACCTATCTTCTCTTACATCCAACGATGAACTTTTTCTCCACCGTTCAGATCATCTAAATTTTGTCCTCTCCACCTTTCCCCTTTTCGATCGCAATTACAGTCATTGGAGACGCAAAGTTAAGGTATCACTTATGGCGAAGAACAAATTAGGTATTGTCACTGGTCTTTGTCTTTGTCCAGTTGCTAATCCATTTCTTAAATCACAATGGGACCGCAACAATAATATGGGGATTTCATGGTTGTTACATTCAGTTGAGAAAGACATCGCTCAATCGGTATTGTATTATAGATCTTCTTCTGCTATATGGTCGGATCTGGCAGTTCGATTTGCTTGATCTAATCGGACTCGTCTTTATCAAAAACAACGAGCTTTATCCATGCTTTCACAAGATACTTCTTCTATAACATCTCATTATATGAAATCGAAGACTTTATGGGATGTATACACGTTGTTACTGGAAGATCGCGTGTGTGTATGTGGATCTGGTGCTTTAATTCGTGATATACTTCAAGATCAACATGTGGTACAATTTTTAGTCAGTTTAAACGATTCATATAACTCTGCACGTGCGCAAATATTGATGATTCAGCCACCACCATCTCTAAATGAAGTTTACAAATTACTACTGCAAGAAGAAGTAGAACGAGAGCTAGGAAACAAGCAAATATCAGCTGGATCTTCTCTAAATGATCTTAGCTCTGCCCTAGGTTCTCAATTTTTTTGCTAATTCTAAGAATTCAACTAGAGGAAGTCAAAATTCTTCTCGAAGACGTGGTGGCATCATTAGAAGTGGTAGAAGATCATTGTTCTGTGATCATTGCAATATTGGTGGTCATACAGTGGATACTTGCTAGAAATTGCATGGTCATACATTGTTTTGTGATCATTGCTCGATGGGTGGTCATACTATAGAAAAATGCTGGAAGAAGAATGGATATCCACCAGGCAAAGGAAATCACACTGCGGCTAAAGCTACATCTTCAAAAGATTCTTCTGCAGTCACAAACTCTACTGGAATTACTAGTGAGCAATGTAATCGGTTGCTAGCCTTGCTGAAGAATAACAATGCTGCTCCATCATCTGATTCAACTGCTTTTCTGGCTGGTAAGAATTTTTGTTTTATTTCTTCAGAAACTAAACCTGTTTGGATCATTGATAGTGGAGCAACAGATCATATGACCCCTTATCTTAATCTTTTCACACATTATAATTCATTATCTAAACCAATTCTTATTACAATGCCAAATGGTAAACCATGTCATGTTTTGCATTCTGGTATATTTATTCTTTCTTCCTCATTAACTTTGCACAATGTTCTAAATGTACCATAATTTCGTTTCAACCTTGTTTCTATCAGAAAACTCACGAACCTTCATGACCCTTTGACGAAGAAGCCAAGTATAATTGGCAGTGAGATTAAAGGGCTTTTCATTGTTAATACTGATCTTAACTGTAAGCATGTTACTACTGTTTCCTTAGATTCAAATAATTCTTCTGACAGTAATGTTGTAACAAATATTTACTGTCAAGTACTTCTGTAGCTCCTCATATGAATGATATTACATTGCCTTTTGCTTCTTCTGTTATACTTAAAAATAACACTCCTGAATTGTGGCGTTGTAGACTTGGACATGTACCTTTTATTCAACTTAAACATATTAATGTTTTTTATTCCTCTATCAAACCTTCTAACTTGTGTAAAATCGATCCACATGCTAAACAACACAGAAATTCATTTCCCACTTCTATAACAAAAGCTGAAAAACCTTTCGATCTTATACATATTAATATCTGGTGCCTTATAAGCATGTTACCCAGAATGGTTTTAAGTATTTCTTAACTATAGTGGATGATAATACAAGGTGCACATGGACTTTTCTCATGACTTCTAAAACTGATTCACTTTCTATCTTACAGAAGTTTCACACTCTTATCTTTACACAGTTTCATTCCAAAATTAAAATCATAAGATCTGATAATGCAGCTGAGTTTTGTGGTTCTAATGCTTTGAAATTTTATTCTGCAAATGGTACAATACACCAAACTTCATGTGCATATACTCCCTATCAAAATAGAGTAGTTGAAAGAAAGCAAAAATACCTTCTTAAAGTAGCCAAATCTTTATTTTTCAATCAAATTTACCTATACAATTCTGGGGTGAATGCATATTAACAGCTACCTACCTCATAAATCGAACTTCATTACCTTCTCTTAAGTTTAATTCTCCTTACTTTCAGCTTTTTAACAAAAGACCAGATTATTCTTTTTTAAGAACATTTAGTTGTCTTTGTTTTATTTCCACCATTTCTCAAGGAAGAGATAGATTTCAGCCAAGAGCAAAGCCATGTGTTTTCATTGGTTATTCTTTTGGCAAGAAAAGATACAAAACATTAGATCTTGCTACATACAAAATTCATGAATCCAAAGATATTATTTTCATGAATCTAACTTCCCATTTCATCTCAAACCATATTAAAATCCAATTACTTTACCCACAAATCAAACCGATCCTTCTGATTTCATCTTTACACCAATTCAAACAAACAATACACAAATCAATCCATCCTCTCCTCAAACTGATAGTTTTCATGATGCATCACTTTCTCCTAATTCGAATCAAATTATTCACAATACACAACATGTATTAGCTGTTGTTCCTACTGAACCAAATCAAAGAAAATCTTTAAGGGAACATAGAAAACCCACTTATCTTCAAGATTATGTTTGCAATGCTTCTTCTTCAGATCTTACACATTATTCATTAATTTCCTCTTCTACATTACCAACCTATCATTTCATTTTCCTCTCGAAAATTCGTTTTATCATAAACCTTCTTCTTATTCTGATGCTTCTATGATCCAAACTGGGTTTTAGCTATGAAAAATGAAATAACTGCTCTTCAGTCAAATGGAACTTGGGATTTAGTTAAACTTCCAGTAGGGAAAACTCCAATTGGATGTAAATGGGTTTTTAAAGTTGTGACGACCGCCCATAACCCCCGCACTAAACAAGTGGAAAAATGCGCTGAAAGGTGTGCCAGGCTGCTATGGACGATTATCAGAATAGGCAAACACATCGAAACCTGTCGTAGAGCTCACAGCGCAAGGATGAAATATAATAGAACATATACAACAGGTAATAGTAATGAGGTATCATATAGCAAACTTTTGAAACTTTCTCAACATCCAGAAAGATTATCCAAACTGATATCAAAGTTTGTACATAGACCTCACTACAACTCTCAAAGCAACTCAAACAGCGGAAACAGAAATACTAGATAGTAATAAAACTGGTACGCCAGCCTCCTGCTCGTCATCGCTCAGCTTCCTCGTCTCACTAAGCTCCATTACCTGTAACCTACTACTCAGTCTGCCCATCCACAATCGGATGAACAGCCCAAGGTAATAAGAGGGAACATAAAACCTTGAGTCAGACAATAGTCTTGGTGAGCGATAAAACAGCTAACAAACTTCAACAAGAAAGTATATGAGAATGGGTAAATGAACAACTTATCTACCCACAACACCATAGAAGAACTCAACCTTATCTTCCCCACATCGGACAGTGATAGCCTTTACGCCAAGCATTTCAACCATTAATCCATAGAAACCAGAACAACCATTTATTCATGGAAAACAGAAACAACCAACAATAGCACTCATGGCATCGAGATTATATCTCACGTAAATCATCCTAATCGAATTCAACATCCCTCGAATACAAGCCCCAGAGGCCGAAACCAATATCAAACAAGCACCCGAGGAACATCTACTTCGAAGTAGGACAACTTACATGAGACGGTACAAACAGAACAACCAATCATCCATGACTGAATCTGGCTATCACCGCCAATCCTGCTTTGAAACCATCGTTAATCGTATGACGGCTAACCTTGCCATATGTCAAGGGCTAAGGGTAACCCCAGTTCTAGCATGAACTCCATATGTCCAACCTTGACAATGTCCAACCTTGACACTAGGCCTTTCCCCAAGACCCAGGGTACTCGACCAGCAACCTTCTGGTCTTTTGGGTGCCCCCATCGTACCCCTGCTTTGAGCCTCCTAGAACTTACGACAACGATGACCTCTCGGCCTTCGCATCTCTAGTCGTCCAACCTTGACGATATTTCATAGCTCAAGCAACCTTCTCGAGCAACCATTATCCATCAACTCACGACCTTTGAGTTGTCACCTCATTCGTTGTTCCCATCGATCAATGAAGACTTCTTAAACACTTTGAACGCTCCCACTTGAGTCTTCTTCGAGTCCCCCTTCGACCGATCCTCCTAGACTAACCGGTCCTCCCTGAACCATTCCTCCCTGGTCTGGTCTCCCTAAACCTGGTCTCCCTAATCTGGTCGTCCTGATCTGGTCTCCCTAGTTCGGTCTCCCCAAAACCTGGTCTCCCAAAACCTGGTCTCCCAAACCTGCTCTTCCAAAACCTGGTCTCCCAAACCTGGTCTCCCAAAACCTAGTCTCCCAAACCTGGTCGTCCTAAACCTGGTCTCCCAAAACCTGGTCTCCCAAACCTGGTCGTCCTAAACCTGGTCTCCCAAACCTGGTCGTCCAAAACCTTGTCACCTAAAACCTGATCTCCCAAACCTGGTCGTCCTAAACCTGGTCTCCCAAACCTGGTTGTCCAAAACCTGGTCTCCCAAACCTGGTCGTCCAAAACCTGGTCTCCCAAAACCTGATCTCCCAAACCTGGTCTTCCAAAACCTGGTCGTCCTAAAACCTGGTCTTACGCACAATGGCATTTTCGTAATTATGACAGGCCTGATCTAAAACTACTCCAAACTTAACCAAAACTTCGTCAACCGATTCTATTGACGAAATCAACTCATCCAATTCATCCAATATGACCATAAACATGTTATGAAATCATCAACAACATGAATATGACAATTTCCATCAAAATCATACAAATTCACCAAAAACATGATAAATGAACATATGAACTCAAATATAGATCTAACTTGCATAAACTCATGAAATAACATAAAACTTACCATTTAAATTATCTAGATCAGATCCTAGAATGATTCATATGTAATTTATACTTAACATGGTGTAGATCTAAAGAAAATGACATAAAAATGATGAAACTAACAACTTAAAACTCATATACTTGCATGAATCCGAATGAGAGATGTAAATCACTCACCGATTATCCAAAACAAAGCAAAAGCGATGAAAAAGCAATCCGGACAGCGAACACTTTGAATCAAACCCTTCAATCCGATAAATTCTCCCTTGAAACGATGTTGATCAAGCCTTGAATGGTATAGATCTTCGATTTCCCTCCTTGGATTTGGAATTTTAATGGTGGAAAGGTGTTAGAGGAAGAAGGAGATCAAAGCCTCCCCATAAGAGAATGGAAAATTCCCCTTTCCCCATATCCCTTACCCCCTATTTATAACCTCCACCAACCCCTTAATGGGCCTTTTCCAAATCAGCCCATTAGCCTTCCAAAACCTGAACAGCCAACTGAAAAATCTTAAAACAGCGATTTATCCCAAAGCGCTGAACCAAATCCTTAATGTAACCACTCTACGGAAAGGCAATCATCAATTCCTTTCCAATGGCACAGGTCTCACCCTCTGATTCGACCTGAGTCAAAAGTTATGCCCTGTACAAGACTGACAGGGGCAAAATGGTCACAAACAAAATCGGTAAAATTTATGGACATGTCTCACATCCCCATAAGCAACATACCAAAAGATGAGAATGATCTAACCCTCAGGGAATAAAATAAAAATATTTTATGACCTTCCGATACGTAAAATGCGGGCTGTTACAAAAGTAAAGCTTAAGGCAGATGGTTCTTTGGAGAAATATAAAGCTAGATTAGTAACTAAAGGTTACACACAAAAAGAAGGAGTGGATTTTCATGAAACCTTTCTCCAGTCATCAAGATGACAACCACTAGAACTATTCTTGCTGTTGCAGCCTGTAAGAAATGGCACATTCACCAATTTGACGTAAATAATTCCTTTCTTCATGGAGATTTATATGAAGAAGTCTATATGTTGATGTTTGAGGGAATTCCAAATTTTAATCACTATGTTTGTAGACTAAAGAAATCCATTTATGGACTGATACATGCGTCACAACAGTGGTTTCATAAACTTACTTCTGCCTTGATTTCTCGTGGATATTTTCAATCAAAGAATGATTACTCTCTATTTACCAAGAAGCAATTAGGTTTGGTAACTACATTAGCAGTCTATGTAGATGATATATTAGTTACAGGCTCTGATTCTTTGGAAATAGAAGGTTTGAAAATATTTATGCATGCTACGTTTAGCATCAAGGATTTGGGAATTCTTCATTATTTTCTGGGTCGAAAAATTAAATATACTAATCCATGAATTGTTGTTACACAACATAAGTTCACTACTGAATTGCTGAATATTACTGCTGTTAACTTTTCAACATGTTCAGTGACACCTTTACCCATACATCTGAAATTGAATGCAATGGATGGTGATCTCTTGCCAGAT
Organism: Allium sativum; assembly: GCA_030737875.1. Classification (NCBI taxonomy): domain Eukaryota; kingdom Viridiplantae; phylum Streptophyta; class Magnoliopsida; order Asparagales; family Amaryllidaceae; genus Allium; species Allium sativum. The sequence goes on along the minus strand of CM060909.1, from coordinate 373,676,136 downwards.
CCTACTTCCTATCGAATCATGGTGGAAAAATTGAATTACCTCACACAAACTAGTCCAAATTTGAGCTTTGCAGTACAAACATTAAGTCAGTTTATGCAATATCCTCGGGTTCCTCATCTTGAAGCTTTAAATCATACACTTTTATATGTACAATGTACTGCAGGAAATGGTATTTTGCTTACTGGATGTGATCAACCACAGTTAAAAGCTTTCTCTGATTCTGATTGGGCAGCATGCCCAATGACGAGGAGATCTGTCACTGGATACATTATACTTGTTGGCTCTTCTCCTATTTCATGGAAGTCGAAGAAACATGCAATTGTCTCTACACTACAAGGAATGCATCATTTCGCTATGGACCCTTGCGACGACAAAAAAATGAGGCCCTCGCTAGCCATCGCCCAAAATCATATAACCCGCGAGCCTACAGGGAAAATCAACATATCCCTCTCACTCCCCCAAATTCTCTCGATCAGCTGAGCGAAAATAAAAAAATAAAAAACCCTAACCTATCGCGCCTCCCTCCCTGCCGCTGCCTCCCTCCCTGTCGTCGCCGACCGATGTCTCCCACCTTCTCCAGCTGTCTCCCCTTACTGTCCTCTCTTCTAGAGGTATAATTTATACCTTAATTTCTTAATTTAATTAATTAATAGTTATTTAAATGTGTATGTTATGTGATTAGATTATTATTGTTGATTTAGTAATGATTGGAAACCCTAAAATGTGGATTTAGTTGTTTATCGATGAAAATGTGGATTTAGTTGATTTTGTGCGTATGTATGTGTTAATGAACCATTACTTTATAGATAATAATCAATTATTGAATTTATAATGAACCGTTACTTTATAGATAATAATCAATTATTGATATTGAATTTATAATATAGCCAATTAGATTTTAAATTTAAAAGCTATTTAGGTGATTATCGATTAGAAATCGATTAATAAATTTTTTTAAATTTAGTTGATTGGTATATACATTGTTGTTTCTGGGTTTTGTAATTGTTGGATATGGGATTGGTATACATGTTGTTGGATATAGCTATTTAAAAGCGATGGTTCTGAAATTGTTGTATATGGGTTTGGTAATCCTATTAAAGGAGTTGTTGGTATATATGTTGTTGGATAAAATTGTAGTTAATGGTGCAAGCCAAGTAAGGAGAGGGGTAATGCATAGACGTTACTCCGGTGCTACAAAATGGCGTCGTTGTAATGGGAATTTTTTTTAAAACAGTTTGATAATGCATAGGAATTTTTAGAAAGATAAGTTTTAAAGTTGATTGGTATATATGAGTTTTTTAATTGTTGGACACGGGATTGGTATATACGTTGTTGGATATAGTTATTTAAAAGCTATAGTTCTGAAATTGTCGTATATGGGTTTGATAATTGTTGGATAAAAATTTTGTTAATGGTGCAAGCCAAATTAAGGAGAGGGGTAATGCATAGACGTTACTCCGATGCTACAAAATGGTGTCGTTGTAATGGTAATTTTTTTTAAAAACAGTTTGGTAATTGTAATAACCCGGAAAATCTGGGCCAGTTTAAAATTTTTATTTTGGCGATTTTAGCGAATTTTGATTATTTAAAATAGATTATTTTAAATAATAGCGGCGAGAAAATGTTTGGAATGGAATTCGAACGTATATATTATATACGTCGTCGTTGGAATATAAATAATTATATATAATTATAAAAGGAATTGAAAATGGCGCGGTAGTTCGATAATTCGATTTCAAACTTCAATTGAATGTACCAGGTGCAAAACAATCCAGATTTTAGTAAAACCAAAAACATTAGGATCTAATTGATAATATCTTTCCAACGAATCCGACCAATCGAAATTTCATAGCGGGAATCAAGAGATATGTCCAGTTGAAAATTCTGAATAGTCGCTATGGAATTCAGGCCCTTAGAAATAGATATTTTGCAAACGACCTCGGATTTCGACGAAACCAGTTTTGTTGGGTCCGTGATGTAAAGTTATTGCTAGGTTTCAGATTTCATAATTTTCCGAATCAGTATGTGAGCGTGGCAAAGGAAAACGCGTTTGACCAGTTTCAATTGATTTTAATCGACTGGAAAATGGCCATTTTTCTAACGGTCTCAGAATTCGACGAAACTAGTTTAGTTAGGACCGTATCGTCAATACGAAGCTAGAAAATATTTTTCGAGAATTTTTAGGGTTAGTATGTGACCCCGGTAATTTGAAATGTACGTTTAAAATCCAATATAGTGATTTAAATGTAAATTTTGATGGAAACTGATTCAAATGATCGAATCAACCTACGATACATATCCCATTGTGTTCGGAATGGGGGTAAAACGCTATGGACGACAGGCGGTGGGTTCGATTTCCAGTTTGTATGTAAAAGTCAACATAAATTGAAAGTAAAATAATAAAATAAAAAAAAAACTTTCTTCCCTTAAACTCCTCCAGGCCCCCCCCCCCCCGATCCATTTCGAAAAAAAAAAAAAAAAAAAACCTAATCGCGCTCATGCACCACCGTCCCCCTGGCGCCACCGCCGTATCCCCCCTCCTCTGGCCAACGATCGCACGCCCCCCCGCTTCCCCTTTTCCTCCGCCTCCTCCTCCTTCTAATCGAGAGCACCCTGCCGCCTCCCCTTGAACCCAAAACCACCGCACCCGAGACCACTGGAAGGCACCGCCGCTTCGTGCCCTACCCCCCCCCCCTCCGGCCTTCAGCGCCCTGAGACGCCCCTGCTACCACGAGCGTCACTCCAGATCGATGAGTGGTGAGTTTTAATTTTTAAAACTCAATTTTATTTAATTTAGTTCTTAATATAAATCAGTTTTATTTTATAGTAAGCATGGGTTTAAAATTCTGATCTACATATGTAAAGCGAAGGAAAGTTTCTACTTTTAAATATAGAAAAGATTTGATTTTTGAACAATTAAAAATATAATCTTTATTATGTAGAAGACGTAAAAATATAATTTTTATATAAGTAAGAGGTTAAAAATATAATCTTTGCATGATAGGAATATTAAAAATATCATCTTTATATGTGTAGAAAAATAAAAATGAGATTTTTATAAAGATGAAATCTTTAAATTTGAAAAGGCGAAGTCTATGTTTTTATAAAGGCGAAAACTATATTTTAGAAAAGGTGAAATCTTTAAAGTAAAAAAAAGATTTTAATATGTTGAACTTCGAAAGAAAAATATGATTTTTATATGTTGAACTTCGAAAGAAAAATATGATTTTTGTATGTTGAACTTCGAAAGAAAAATATGATTTTTATATGTTGAACTTCGAAAGAAAAATATGATTTTTGTATGTTGAACTTCGAAATAAAAATATGATTTTTATATATTGAATAGCGAAGTAAAAATTCGATTTTTATATATGTAGTGGCTTCGGGCGAAGAAAGTGATTAGAGACGAGAACAGTGAAGATCTCCTGCATTAGAGGTGCCGTGGAACTAGTATAGCTATCTGTGAGAATTTCTCACTCTTCAATTTCATTTTCTAGTTATATATATATACTAGGATGCAGACGGTGCTTAGTAGCACCCGACACAATCGTCCACAGACCATGGACTTGTTTGTTTGATTGCAAAATTAGTTAGATCATTTGATTGAAATTGAACTGTGTGGTGAAATGAATGGATTTGATTGATGTGTGAATGGCGTGGGCCTTCACTAGACCGGGGATAAGGCTAGGCCTTGTCCCGTTTCTAGTATCGTGCCGTTATGCCGCCGAAATTTTCTAAAATAAGTTAGAAAAATAAAAATATCATTTTATTGAATAAATGAATTGAATAAAAATTCATAGGTTGAAATAAAATGTTTTGTCGTTAAAAATAAATTTTTTAACGTGAAGTGAATAAAATAAAATATTCATTTACAAACCGGACGGTTTGTTTATGTACACCTATTTGAAGGACATTGATTGGGACGATAAATTTTACACATCGCCCAACTGCACAAATAAAATCTGTGTTTGATTGTTTGAAACCCCACACGGGTGTTGGGATGAAATTTGAAGTTCACTCATCCTGATTGATTAAATATGTCGATCGATGGATTGACATGCTGTTATAAGCGTTAGATCTCTATATTTGATGCTTATACAGTGTAGTGCACTTTGGTTGATGGTTGATTATTTTTCAATGCTATTATATACATGGGTTGTATGAAAATCCATATAATTAATTTTATATGGTAATTGATTGGGCCTCATTCCAATTTGAAAAATAAAGAATATTATAAAATAAAGGTTCATGTGTTGACAGTACTCATTCATTGAGATTGGTCATGTGTTGAACGAAATATTTTAATAATAGAAATATTTCAAATAGAATATTTGAAATTAGAAATATATGAAGCCGTGTTGATTAGATTGACGCCATTTTGACGTGAACGATATTTATATCGATTTTATCGATTTCGAAATGAATTGAATTGAAAACGATTTCGAAATGAATTGAATTGAAAACGATTTCGAAATGAATTGAATTGAAAACGATTTCAAAATGAAGTGAATTGAAAACGATTTCGAAATGAATTGAATTGAAAACGATTTCGAAATGAAGTGAATTGAAAACGATTTCGAAATGAATTGAATTGAAAACGATTTCGAAATGAATTGAATTGAAAACGATTTCGAAATGAATTGAAAACGAATTCAAATTGAATTGAAAACGAATTCAAATTGAATTGAAAACGAATTCAAATTGAATTGAAAGCGAATTGAAATGAATTCAAATTGAATTGAAATTTGAATTGAATAGAAATGAATTTTAAAACGAATTTATAAAGAAGAATTCAATTTTGATTTGAATTGAAAAGGAAGTTGAAATTGCTTTTGAAACGAATTTAAAACTATTCATATAATTCGTTTTAAATAGAAATCGACGAAATATATATTATATATATAATATAATGGCCTGAATAGAACGCGCCGCGCCGCGGCAGTTTGCGAATTTCGACCATTTATTTCAAACGGACATTACGGGAGATCCGACCGTCGGATTCTCCTAAAACCGGAACCGTTGGGTTCGTATCGAAAATAGCTTTCTAACGAATATTAGAAATTCAAAATCTAACGGTTGGATTTGGAGATACGTCCAAATCAAATTCGAAAAAGGTCGCTGTAAGTGCAGTTCGATGGCCATTGATGGAAATCGACTGTACGGGCCTTGATAAAATTATTAAAAATAGTAATAATTTGTGTAAAATCATAAGAAATGATTTGTGAAGAATTGGGATGAAAAACTCCATATTTGAAAAGATAAAAATAGATTTTTATCGAAATGAACTAGTTTTGAAATAGAAATATAATTCTATTTATTTTTAAATAAATAAATTGAATTTGAAAAGTGTTTTAAAAATAACCAGAATTTCCAATGATTGCATTGGAGGGGATTTGAATCGAAATTGTCTTCGGAATATTTCGATGTTGGAATTCATGATCATACAGATGTTGTTATGGAAATTTGAAAGATATATATTTATATCGTTATTTCCAATGCGATATTTGTTAGTCGTAGAATTTGATATTGAATATAAGCCGGTATATTTTCTATTCAGAGCCTTATATTGAATATCAAATGTGATTTGGGTTTGTCGTGAATGGTGTCTTCACTAACACTGTTCTTGAACCCAATTGAGAAAAGATTAAATCTTTTTATTTAGATTTAACGAAGTGTACCAATTAAATAATATTTAATTGGAATTGAATTGATATTGATTTTTGGGTTTATCGTGGATAGTGTTTTAAATAACACTCGTTCTTTAACCCGATAATTAATGGAAGGTGATTTGGGGTTTATCGTGAACCGTGTTTTAAATGACACTGATTCTTTAACCCAGTCGAAGATTAAAACTAAGTGGAGTTTTAATGAATCTTTAACTAGATTGAAATGATCGAGAATGGAGTATCACCAGTTTTACTCCAAGCGATAGTTAAATCTTTAATTAGATTTGAACGTGAAATGGTAATTGAATTACCGATAACACTGTGGTGTTAGATATGAAGTACTACCAGTTTTACTTCATGGGATGAATAGGTTGGGATTGGGAAAATAAAATAAATGATTACTTCGGTGTGGTTCGATAATCCCGACTAGTTTGAATTGATATTCAAAGGAGATTAAAGAATAAATTTAAAGAATTTATCTTGGATAAAATTAATGGGAACTTTTCCCAAAGTATAGGAATATTTGAATAAAAGAATATTCTGAATTGGAATGAGGCGTATGTTGTGTTTGTGTAACACTTTTATAATATATACGCGAGTTATTCAGAAAGACCGGGTTTATCCCATTCTGAATAACTGATTCGACGTGGTGTCGAAGATGAAGACGATGGTCGAAGACCGGAAGTCTTCACGTCGTTTGGGTGATACTGATGATCTTGATTGGGCTGTACACCCAAGAAGATGGAAACAGTTGGTGATCGTCCAGACGTACTTGGAGAACGATGGATATGCGGGGTACTAGGTGCCTCCGGTTTCGTTCAGACCCAGAACGGACTTGTAAATGGACTGTGTGTCTGACATTGGATTTTAGTCCGTGTGATTGATGTCTATTAAATATATATCTGTTTGGCGGCGGAGAATTTATTCTCTTGCTTAACGCCCTTCTCTGAGACGTACGAGCTCAGGGGTTATATATTGATGGATATCAAACGCATGGAGTGAATTGCCTGTGTGGCATGCCTAAGTGGCAATTGATCGAGGCTTCTGTTGAAAAGCAAAGTCTTGTGGTGATGATCAAAGCACGACCTTTGTGGCATAGCTTTGTGTAACGTTGATTCGCGAGCTTCACACCTGGTATGAACCAAAAACGGGAGAGGACGTCAGGGAGGGCATGCGTTTCTTTCTAGCTAGAAGTGGCGTCAGTGGTTTTACACGCCCTGACGAGTTTGACTTATGTGGTTGTTGCTGTTGCGAGGCGCCTCGGTTATATCGGTTTCGGCCGATGCATTCTGGTCGGCTGACGGACCAGACTTACACCCCATAGGGTGGGGAGACGTAGTGTTCAGGCATAATAATCCACATCGGTGGACCGACCCTGAGGATCCAAGGGGTAGTTGCGGCTGTTCCTGTGGCTCGGGCTAGAGAGTCACGAATCGGTAGAGGACTATCTTTTGCCTCGGTTCATAGATGGAAATCCAATTTCCAAATACGTGACATTTGCGATTTTATTTGTAAACCTATATATGGCGACATAGTGGCATGGGACGCTCATGCCGCCTATGATTGATACTTATGATTTGAAGTTGTTTTTATACACTATGCACTTATAATAGTATCAAACGATTTGTTTTAACCGTATCAAGCATTCTTTGGCTGTTATAAGGGAAAACCCTATCCTCGGCTGCGTTGCATTGTGTGATGGGACCTGGGTCTTATAACAGCTTCATTTTTCTTTATTTAGCATTGCGCTATTTGTTTTATGCACTGGTATTCTTGGGAGGAAACCCGTTCCGTGTTATACGGCGTGGTCCCTTGCTTTACCTAACTTTGAAAATAAAGATTGATAACTGTTTTAGTTCTCACACCAGTCACATGACTGACCTGGAGTTTATTGTTTTAACCTAAACTCTGGGTGCCCCTATTTTGACACGGGCAGCTAGTAGTTTTGGTTTTGCAGATTTATATTCACAGGATCCTGGTTTACAGCTGGAACGATATCCGGAAAGCTTTGTATCCGTATATCTCTTCTAGTTGTGTATTGTATTATTTTCCGCTGCTATGTAATTTATTGTAATCTCTGATATCTCTGTGTAATATTTATTCATTTATACTCTGTATATTCTTGTAATCTGATGCATTGTCGTAATATACAATGAAATGTTCTTTTGTATACGTTCTATTTTGTCGTGTTCTCAACGATAGGGCGTTTCGAACGGTCTGGGTCGGTTTAGCGACTGGTTCGGACCGAGCGAAATTCCTTGCCTTCACAGTTGGTATCAGAGCTTTGGTTTACAAAGCTCAGAGAACAAGACACATTAGAACCATACGAAAGAATTCATCAGATATTGGATTAGTAATATCCAATGGGGATGACTCGTTAGAGATGGGATCAGTAGTATCCTAGAACGAGTGTGAAGAGTAAATTTTTAAAGTGAAAACAAATTTTTGTTTTGAAAATTTAAATCAATTATTCGTATCTGATTATCTATTTATATTGAGTTGGACAGTCCAGTATATAAAGATTTTGCGTATACGTCTGATCCGCGTGTATTCAAAGTTTTAATATATTGGATAGATATAGCAACACACTCTAGTCGCCCGAAGATGATATTGATGATAGCGATCGCATCATCAACATTTATATTCGTGTTTCGAAGGTGTGATTTCTATATATTTCCATTAGACTGGTGTGAGAACCAAAATTAGATAGGGCCTATTGTTGTGATTTGGCATCAAAAACATGATTTTTGTGTATGTATCAAAATTATGAATTTCAAATGATAATTCACTAATTGATTGATGTTTTGGTTGTTTGTTTATTGGTTTGCTAATTCTTAGCCATTTAGCCTAATTGAATCACATATTGAATTGTATTGAAAATTGGCCGCATATGCTTGCATATACATGTGCTTATATTGAACAGGTCATAGCAAGGAGGCTAGAGCCGAAGAATAAAATTTGTTTGCCCGACAAATAGGTACATGTTTACTACATAATTTACTGTTTTGTTTGGGTGATGATGATTTTATGAGCCTATTGGCTAGCCGCTTGGCTTTTTCTTTTTCTTTTTGAGATCTGAAGGACCGGGGAAGCTATTTGAAATTCCCCGATGCTCCCGGTGCAGGGGAGGTTATGGCGAAATTTTTCGAAAATTTAGGGTGTTAGCCAAATTTTTGAAGAATTTGAAAATTCTCAGAAACTGAAAAGTTGGAGAATGAAAGCCTGATCGAACGTAGAGTTGATTAATCAAACCACTTTCGACTTTGTTCCTTTTCGGGGACGAAAAGTTTTAAGTGGGGGAGATTGTAATAACCCGGAAAATCTGGGCCAGTTTAAAATTTTTATTTTGGCGATTTTAGCGAATTTTGATTATTTAAAATAGATTATTTTAAATAATAGCGGCGAGAAAATGTTTGGAATGGAATTCGAACGTATATATTATATACGTCGTCGTTGGAATATAAATAATTATATATAATTATAAAAGGAATTGAAAATGGCGCGGTAGTTCGATAATTCGATTTCAAACTTCAATTGAATGTACCGGGTGCAAAACAATCCAGATTTTAGTAAAACCAAAAACATTAGGATCTAATTGATAATATCTTTCCAACGAATCCGACCAATCGAAATTTCATAGCGGGAATCAAAAGATATGTCCAGTTGAAAATTCTGAATAGTCGCTATGGAATTCAGGCCCTTAAAAATAGATATTTTGCAAACGACCTCGGATTTCGACGAAACCAGTTTTGTTGGGTTCGTGATGTAAAGTTATTGCTAGGTTTCAGATTTCATAATTTTCCGAATCAGTATGTGAGCGTGGCAAAGGAAAACGCGTTTGACCAGTTTCAATTGATTTTAATCGACTGGAAAATGGCCATTTTTCTAACGGTCTCAGAATTCGACGAAACTAGTTTAGTTAGGACCGTATCGTCAATACGAAGCTAGAAAATATTTTTCGAGAATTTTTAGGGTTAGTATGTGACCCCGGTAATTTGAAATGTACGTTTAAAATCCAATATAGTGATTTAAATGTAAATTTTGACGGAAACTGATTCAAATGATCGAATCAACCTACGATACATATCCCATTGTGTTCGGAATGGGGGTAAAACGCTATGGACGACAGGCGGTGGGTTCGATTTCGTATGTAAAAGTCAACATAAATTGAAAGTAAAATAATAATAAAAAAAAAAACTTTCTTCCCTTAAACTCCTCCAGGCCCCCCCCGATCCATTTCGAAAAAAAAAAAAAAAAAAAAACCTAATCGCGCTCACGCACCACCGTCCCCCTGGCGCCACCGCCGTATCCCCCCTCCTCTGGCCAACGATCGCACGCCCCCCCGCTTCCCCTTTTCCTCCGCCTCCTCCTCCTTCTAATCGAGAGCACCCTGCCGCCTCCCCTTGAACCCAAAACCACCGCACCCGAGACCACTGGAAGGCACCGCCGCTTCGTGCCCTACCCCCCCCCCCCCTCCGGCCTTCAGCGCCCTGAGACGCCCCTGCTACCACGAGCGTCACTCCAGATCGATGAGTGGTGAGTTTTAATTTTTAAAACTCAATTTTATTTAATTTAGTTCTTAATATAAATCAGTTTTATTTTATAGTAAGCATGGGTTTAAAATTCTGATCTACATATGTAAAGCGAAGGAAAGTTTCTACTTTTAAATATAGAAAAGATTTGATTTTTAAACAATTAAAAATATAATCTTTATTATGTAGAAGACGTAAAAATATAATTTTTATATAAGCAAGAGGTTAAAAATATAATCTTTGCATGATAGGAATATTAAAAATATCATCTTTATATGTGTAGAAAAATAAAAATGAGATTTTTATAAAGATGAAATCTTTAAATTTGAAAAGGCGAAGTCTATGTTTTTATAAAGGCGAAAACTATATTTTAGAAAAGGTGAAATCTTTAAAGTAAAAATATGATTTTTATATGTTGAACTTCGAAAGAAAAATATGATTTTTATATGTTGAACTTCGAAAGAAAAATATGATTTTTGTATGTTGAACTTCGAAAGAAAAATATGATTTTTATATGTTGAACTTCGAAAGAAAAATATGATTTTTGTATGTTGAACTTCGAAATAAAAATATGATTTTTATATATTGAATAGCGAAGTAAAAATTCGATTTTTATATATGTAGTGGCTTCGGGCGAAGAAAGTGATTAGAGACGAGAACAGTGAAGATCTCCTGCATTAGAGGTGCCGTGGAACTAGGATAGCTATCTGTGAGAATTTCTCACTCTTCAATTTCATTTTCTAGTTATATATATATACTAGGATGCAGACGGTGCTTAGTAGCACCCGACACAATCGTCCACAGACCATGGACTTGTTTGTTTGATTGCAAAATTAGTTAGATCATTTGATTGGAATTGAACTGTGTGGTGAAATGAATGGATTTGATTGATGTGTGAATGGCGTGGGCCTTCACTAGACCGGGGATAAGGCTAGGCCTTGTCCCGTTTCTAGTATCGTGCCGTTATGCCGCCGAAATTTTCTAAAATAAGTTAGAAAAATAAAAATATCATTTTATTGAATAAATGAATTGAATAAAAATTCATAGGTTGAAATAAAATGTTTTGTCGTTAAAAATAAATTTTTTAACGTGAAGTGAATAAAATAAAATATTCATTTACAAACCGGACGGTTTGTTTATGTACACCTATTTGAAGGACATTGATTGGGACGATAAATTTTACACATCGCCCAACTGCACAAATAAAATCTGTGTTTGATTGTTTGAAACCCCACACGGGTGTTGGGATGAAATTTGAAGTTCACTCATCCTGATTGATTAAATATGTCGATCGATGGATTGACATGCTGTTATAAGCGTTAGATATCTATATTTGATGCTTATACAGTGTAGTGCACTTTGGTTGATGGTTGATTATTTTTCAATGCTATTATATACATGGGTTGTATGAAAATCCATATAATTAATTTTATATGGTAATTGATTGGGCCTCATTCCAATTTGAAAAATAAAGAATATTATAAAATAAAGGTTCATGTGTTGACAGTACTCATTCATTGAGATTGGTCATGTGTTGAACGAAATATTTTAATAATAGAAATATTTCAAATAGAATATTTGAAATTAGAAATATATGAAGCCGTGTTGATTAGATTGACGCCATTTTGACGTGAACGATATTTATATCGATTTTATCGATTTCGAAATGAATTGAATTGAAAACGATTTCGAAATGAATTGAATTGAAAACGATTTCGAAATGAATTGAATTGAAAACGATTTCGAAATGAAGTGAATTGAAAACGATTTCGAAATGAATTGAATTGAAAACGATTTCGAAATGAATTGAATTGAAAACGATTTCGAAATGAATTGAATTAAAAACGATTTCGAAATGAATTGAAAACGAATTCAAATTGAATTGAAAACGAATTCAAATTGAATTGATAACGAATTCAAATTGAATTGAAAGCGAATTGAAATGAATTCAAATTGAATTGAAATTTGAATTGAATAGAAATGAATTTTAAAACGAATTTATAAAGAAGAATTCAATTTTGATTTGAATTGAAAAGGAAGTTGAAATTGCTTTTGAAACGAATTTAAAACTATTCATATAATTCGTTTTAAATAGAAATCGACGAAATATATATTATATATATTATATATATAATATAATGGCCTGAATAGAACGCGCCGCGCCGCGGCAGTTCGCGAATTTCGACCATTTATTTCAAACGGACATTACAGGAGATCCGACCGTCGGATTCTCCTAAAACCGGAACCGTTGGGTTCGTATCGAAAAGAGCTTTCTAACGAATATTAGAAATTCAAAATCTAACGGTTGGATTTGGAGATACGTCCAAATCAAATTCGAAAAAGGTCGCTGTAAGTGCAGTTCGATGGCCATTGATGGAAATCGACTGTACGGGCCTTGATAAAATTATTAAAAATAGTAATAATTTGTGTAAAATCATAAGAAATGATTTGTGAAGAATTGGGATGAAAAACTCCATATTTGAAAAGATAAAAATAGATTTTTATCAAAATGAACTAGTTTTGAACTAGAAATATAATTCTATTTATTTTTAAATAAATAAATTGAATTTGAAAAGTGTTTTAAAAATAACCAGAATTTCCAATGATTGCATTGGAGGGGATTTGAATCGAAATTGTCTTCGGAATATTTCGATGTTGGAATTCGTGATCATACAGATGTTGTTATGGAAATTTGAAAGATATATATTTATATCGTTATTTCCAATGCGATATTTGTTAGTCGTAGAATTTGATATTGAATATAAGCCGGTATATTTTCTATTCAGAGCCTTATATTGAATATCAAATGTGATTTGGTTTTGTCGTGAATGGTGTCTTCACTAACACTGTTCTTGAACCCAATTGAGAAAAGATTAAATCTTTTTATTTAGATTTAACGAAGTGTACCAATTAAATAATATTTAATTGGAATTGAATTGATATTGATTTTTGGGTTTATCGTGGATAGTGTTTTAAATAACACTCGTTCTTTAACCCGATAATTAATGGAAGGTGATTTGGGGTTTATCGTGAACCGTGTTTTAAATGACACTGATTCTTTAACCCAGTCGAAGATTAAAACTAAGTGGAGTTTTAATGAATCTTTAACTAGATTGAAATGATCGAGAATGGAGTATCACCAGTTTTACTCCAAGCGATAGTTAAATCTTTAATTAGATTTGAACGTGAAATGGTAATTGAATTACCGATAACACTGTGGTGTTAGATATGAAGTACTACCAGTTTTACTTCATGGGATGAATAGGTTGGGATTGGGAAAATAAAATAAATGATTACTTCGGTGTGGTTCGATAATCCCGACTAGTTTGAATTGATATTCAAAGGAGATTAAAGAATAAATTTAAAGAATTTATCTTGGATAAAATTAATGGGAACTTTTCCCAAAGTATAGGAATATTTGAATAAAAGAATATTCTGAATTGGAATGAGGCGTATGTTGTGTTTGTGTAACACTTTTATAATATATACGCGAGTTATTCAGAAAGACCGGGTTTATCCCATTCTGAATAACTGATTCGACGTGGTGTCGAAGATGAAGACGATGGTCGAAGACCGGAAGTCTTCACGTCGTTTGGGTGATACTGATGATCTTGATTGGGCTGTACACCCAAGAAGATGGAAACAGTTGGTGATCGTCCAGACGTACTTGGAGATCGATGGATATGCGGGGTACTAAGTGCCTCCGGTTTCGTTCAGACCCAGAACGGACTTTTAAATGGACTGTGTGTCTGACATTGGATTTTAGTCTGTGTGATTGATCTCTATTAAATATATATCTGTTTGGCGGCGGAGAATTTATTCTCTTGCTTAACGCCCTTCTCTGAGACGTACGAGCTCAGGGGTTATATATTGATGGATATCAAACGCATGGAGTGAATTGCCTGTGTGGCATGCCTAAGTGGCAATTGATCGAGGCTTCTGTTGAAAAGCAAAGTCTTGTGGTGATGATCAAAGCACGGCCTTTGTGGCATAGCTTTGTGTAACGTTGATTCGCGAGCTTCACACCCGGTATGAACCAAAAACGGGAGAGGACGTCAGGGAGGGCATGCGTTTCTTTCTAGCTAGAAGTGGCGTCAGTGGTTTTACACGCCCTGACGAGTTTGACTTATGTGGTTGTTGCTGTTGCGAGGCGCCTCGGTTATATCGGTTTCGGCCGATGCATTCTGGTCGGCTGACGGACCAGACTTACACCCCATAGGGTAGGGAGACGTAGTGTTCAGGCATAATAATCCACATCGGTGGACCGGCCCTGAGGATCCAAGGGGTAGTTGCGGCTGTTCCTGTGGCTCGGGCTAGAGAGTCACGAATCGGTAGAGGACTATCTTTTGCCTCGGTTCATAGATGGAAATCCAATTTCCAAATACGTGACATTTGCGGTTTTATTTGTAAACCTATATATGGCGACATAGTGGCATGGGACGCTCATGCCGCCTATGATTGATACTTATGATTTGAAGTTGTTTTTATACACTATGCACTTATAATAGTATCAAACGATTTGTTTTAACCGTATCAAGCATTCTTTGGCTGTTATAAGGGAAAACCCTATCCTCGGCTGCGTTGCATTGTGTGATGGGACCTGGGTCTTATAACAGCTTCATTTTTCTTTATTTAGCATTGCGCTGTTTGTTTTATGCACTGGTATTCTTGGGAGCAAACCCGTTCCGTGTTATACGGCGTGGTCCCTTGCTTTACCTAACTTTGAAAATAAAGATTGATAACTGTTTTAGTTCTCACACCAGTCACATGACTGACCTGGAGTTTATTGTTTTAACCTAAACTCTGGGTGCCCCTATTTTGACACGGGCAGCTAGTAGTTTTGGTTTTGCGGATTTATATTCACAGGATCCTGGTTTACAGCTGGAACGATATCCGGAAAGCTTTGTATCCGTATATCTCTTCTAGTTGTGTATTGTATTATTTTCCGCTGCTATGTAATTTATTGTAATCTCTGATATCTCTGTGTAATATTTATTCATTTATACTCTGTATATTCTTGTAATCTGATGCATTGTCGTAATATACAATGAAATGTTCTTTTGTATACGTTCTATTTTGTCGTGTTCTCAACGATAGGGCGTTTCGAACGGTCTGGGTCGGTTTAGCGACTGGTTCGGACCGAGCGAAATTCCTTGCCTTCACAGTAATGCATAGGAATCTTCATAAAGATAAGTTTTAAAGTTTATCATTTATTTTTGAATCAGGAAAAATGTTCGATTATTACATTGACCATAGTTGGATGTATGAAGTTAGAATTGGAATGAAAGGCTCAGTGAAAAAACATTTCTATAATGGTGTAAATGAATTTGTTAGATTTGTAGTATCTAATAATCGAAATTACGAGGAGCTTCATTGTTCGTGTAGTAAGTGTAAACTGATGAGGTTTCATAAACCATACATTGTTAAAGTACATTTGTATAAATCAGGTTTTGTGCCAAATTATTATTTATGGGATCGTCATGGAGAACTTGTTGCGCCTACAGTAAATCCTGTAGTGTCAAAGGTCGAATTAGTTATGACGAATCCAATAGAAGATATGGTGGAAGATGCAGCACGGTCAATGTTCCCTACTGGTCAGGTTGACGACGATGACGTCAATATTGAAGAAGAACCGAACACAAAAGCCAAAAAAATATTATATTTATTGGCTTCAGCTAAGCGGCCATTGTGGAAGGGTTGTGAAAGCGGCCATTGTGGAAGGTTGCATGTTGTATTGGAAAGATGATATTAATCTTAGAAACTATAAAAAATGTGGTGGGGAAAGGTATAAACCTAGAAAAAAGAAAGGTAAGGAAGTTCTGTATACGAGAATGCATTATTCACCTATCATTCCTAGACTACAACGGTTATATGCATCCTTAGTCACTGCATGTCATATGCGATGGCATAGTGTGCGAATACAGGAAGATGGAACTTTGACACATCCATCAGATGGAGAAGCATGGAAATATTTTAATAGGACGTATCCTACATTTGCCGCAGAGAGCCATAAAGTCAGACTTGGTTTATGTATAGATAGGTTTTCACCATTTTCTCAGTTTGGTAGTAAATATTCATCTTGGCCTACTATCGTTACTCCTTATAGTTTATCTCCGTGGATGTGTATGAAAACTCCATATATGTTTCTCACTGTTGTTTTTCCTGGTCCTAATGATCCAAAACAAGGCATTGATGTTTATCTACAACCATTAATAGAAGAGTTGAAAAAACTATCGGATGAAGGAGTTGAAACATACGACATTTCAAAAAAAAAAAAGAATTTTCGTCTGTTCGCTTCTTTGTTATGGACGATTAGTGATTTTCCTACATATGGGATGCTTTCAGGTTGGAGTACGGCCGGTCGTCTATCTTGTCCTTTATGCATGGAAGAAACACTAGCATTTTTCTTACTGTATGGAAGGAAGCATTCGTGGTTTGATTGTCACCATTGTTTTCTGCATACCAATCATACTTTTAGAAGAGATAAAATGTAGTGACCCAAAAATCCGTAACATCAGAGTTGACTATATACATCATACGTCCAACCCAAATATCACGAAAATACGAATCATTTTTTTTAGAAGAAAAAGGTAGAAGAAGAACAGAAATAACAACACATAATCTCACATCGCAGCGGAACAAAATATAATATATCATAACTTTTGAAATATAAAATTTCAACTGTATAACATACACTTATCAGAGTATCACTATCAGAGTACAACTTACAACACAGCTGAACAAAACTCTATATAACTAACGCTGAAGCCTCCTGCTCCAAGCTCCTTTAGATAGATCTGTAAAATCCTGAACTACTTGACTACCCGTACAAATTTAGGCACCCAAGAGTTTAGGTAGAACAAAACAAAATAAACTCCGGGTCAGTCATGGGACTGGTATGGGTAAACAGTTTAAAACAGCTTGAACAAGTAAATGATAGCTTATAAGACCACGCCATGTAACGGAACGGGTTTTTCTCCTTATGAGAATCCAAAACATTTCGATTCAACTTTCGAAATCCTTTTGAAACAAACGATGATCTTTATATCAAAACTGTATTGATATTATAATAATGTCTATCAACCACAATATAATAATCATCTTGCAGAACGCTTTCATCTCACGTTCCACATACATAATATATAATCAAAAACCGCGGGCACGTATTGGATAATGGATTTCCAACTATGACAAGGTATGGAACCACCTTTCGATCAGTGTACTCTAGGAACGATACACTGGAGTTCAACAAGAACATCTTGCAACTCAGCCACACATGACCGACCACTCATTTCTCTTGAATGTATCGAATGTATATCACCAACGGTTGGGATCAGCAACCGTTTCCTGATAAGGGACAGCATTGATATAGATTAAAGAAGCAAATGAATATTCTCCAGATAGGTGATAATACACCCTAATGAGAGCTAACCACATAGCCATGCTGCCTGCCCGATTTTTGTCATTTCCCGGTTGTTGAGGCCAAAGGCTACGCTTTATCATCACATCAGATTCACTTCGAATGCCACATTGTCAGATCCATCGAAAATCACTAATTGAAGTCTACAATAGTACATTAGGTGTTAGCTAAAGAAGTTCCTTCTCCGCTTCCACTCTTGGTATGGTTGAAGAAATCAATGTACGTGACATTTCTGGAAATACTCTGTCAGACATTCATCCATACCAGTCATCCAGGAACAGGATGAACCGAAGGCACTATTCAGTACATCCATCTTAGGCACTGTTATCTAAGACTTATACAATAGCCCTTGCACTTTACTCCGTCTTCAATTATCTTTGGCATATATGATTCGCAACGCTTATGCCAATACAGAGTGGTTCTTTGGATAATAATCCAACCGGTCTCTCCATATTAACGACGCTAAAATGGTCAAAACTTCGATAGTCTGTGATTTAACTATCGAATAAAAACAAGTGTTTCGATAGTCGATGATTTAACTATCGAAGAAAAACAAGTGTTCATCCAATTATCAAACAATCATTGAGCCCTTAATTAATATTCCATTAATTAAATCACTTTTCCATTTCTTTACCAATATTTGTTAACCAAATATTTTCAATAACCATATTGGCCTTATATGTTATTTGGAAAACATTTCCATACATCGCCTTCCTTTATTTTCGGTACTTAGAAAATATCCCCTATTAATAATTGGAAAATATTCCAATTACTTATCTCTTTTCCGACTCGTTTATTTTTATACTTGAGAAATATTTATTATTCTATTTCCAAGCTTACACTTATTTGGGTTAAAACAGATGTTGGGTAAAACATCGTTACGACACCCAAATACTATATTCAACTAACTCTTATTCAACATTGATCTTCGAGCCTAAAATCTTACTATTTATTTGTTAATAATGAAACCAATCAAGTTGGGGTATAACTACCTCTCAGACCTTGACTGAATAACATTTATAAAGTCAAAACAGATAAGACTACTTACTCGAATCATCAATACCATACAACTAATTATTCACCTATTCTATTTTTAAGTTTGTTTTCTTATCGACATCTATATATATTGATATATAGAATCCTAGTTATCAGATTTTCTTAAAAATATTCTAACTCCTTAAATTCCCGGAAAAATTCGCCATAACCTCCTTTGTACCGGGAGCATCGGGAAAATCCCCAAACTGCCACACAGGCCTCTCTAATCAAAAAGAAAGAGGAAAAGCCAAGCGGCTTGCCAATATGGCGCATAAAATCTCATATGTGAATTAAATACATACCTTTTTGTCAGGCATTCTATTTATATACCTGCATTAACTTCATTCCATACCTGTTCAATTTAATTCAACTATACCCGATCGTTTTACTCAATTCATTAATTTAGTTGCTAATTAACTCTTTAGTCTCTTTCACTTTTATATTTGAACACGACATGTTCAAACATATTTTTAACTTGCTTATTAACTAATTGAGTTCAAATTTCAATTTAAGTTCTATATTCGATTTCGAATATACAATTACAAATCCACTTCACCCTTTCAAAGTTCAACTTCAATTCAAACTCGATTAACTAATTCCTCTTTGGCTTAGTTAATTCTATTTGAATTCCATTTCAAATCCTTTATTCGAATTCCATTTCAAATCCTTTATTCGAATTCCATTTGAATACTATCTTCAAATCCTATGGTTTAAATTCCATTTGAATACTATATTCAAATCCCCTACTTAATTCTCTTTGAATTTCAAATATTCAACTCCTTTTTAATCCTATTTGGATTTCAAATAATCAAACTCCCTTTTTAATCCTATTTGGATTTCAAATATTCAAACTCCCTTTTATTTCTATTTGAACTTCAATTATTCAAATTCCCTTTTATTTCTATTTGAACTTCAAATATTCAAACTCCCTTTTATTTGTATTTGAACTCAAAATATTCAAACTCCCTTTTATTTCTATTTCAACTTCAAATATTCAAACTCCCTTTTATTTCTATTTGAACTTCAAATTTTCAAATTCCCTTTTATTTCTATTTGAATTTCTTTATTCAAATCCATCTGAATTTCTTTGAATTCAAATTCTAATTTAACTCCTTTGAATTAAATTTTATATTTAAAATTTCCTTTATTCAGCTCCCATTTAAATTTCTATCTCCAAATGCTATATTTGAATTTCCTTTATTCTATATTCAATTTCCATTTTTATTCTATTCTCTTATTCAAATTCTATTTGAATTCTCTTATTCAATATATATTTCAAATTCTATTTTGAATTCCATTTTCAAATTCTATTTTAATCTATTTGAATTCTATATTCACATTCCATACTTAATTCTATTTGAATTTCTAATATTCAAACTCCATTTCAATTTTCTCTTTGAATTTTCTTTATTCAAATACCATTTGAATTTCTATATTCAAACTTTATTTGAATTCTCTTTGAATTTTCTTTATTCAAAAACCATTCGAATTTCTTTGAATTCAAATTCTAATTTAATTCTCTTTGGATTCAAATACCATATTTTAAATCTCTTTGAATTCAAATACCATATTTTATTCTCTTTTGAATTCAAATACCATATTTTATTCTCTTTGAATTCAAATACCATATTTTGTTCTCTTTGAATTCAAATATCATCTTTGAAATCTCTTTCACGACCATTATTTATTTCTGGTTTCTAACACACCATATATCACAGTATATATGAAAACAAACAAACAGACAGACAATATATTTTTGAGGAATCCAGTCGGATTCCTCCAACCTATTTTCCTGCATCCACAGATGTTAGCATATAAATAATACCCATTCTGCTTCATGGCAGAATATCGCGGTATAAAGGTCATCCACTAATCATAGCGTGGGACGTATAGGGTAATCATCCGCTAATGGTACCGCGGGCATCCGCTAATGAGACTGCGGGAATCCAACCAATCATCAACCCAATATATATATATAATAGTCAACCCTAAATAACTAATATATTTAAATCAACCAAACAACATTCAAATAAGCAACAACAATTATTTTTAACGATAAAAATAATTCTAAACAAACAGGTGAGATTTACTCACCAGGGTTTTTATCATGATCTATTCCATGTCTCACGCTATTTTATTTGATTGGATTCCGAACTGTATTTGCAATTAGCAGAAATTCCAGTATGTGCCATATCCATTTGGTACAGCTCCTATACGTAGATAACGATAATGCGGGTCAATATAACCAACCGTGTTTGATTCATTTTTCTGTTTTGACCTAGCTTGGTAGTTTATCTTATTTCCCTCATTTCATTTGAATGAAAAAATAAAATAAAATTTACCATTATTAGCAAATTAAATAAACTATATTTTAAATTTCATTTTACCTTAATCCTTCTCTTCCCTCCTTGTACTCTCCACGTTCAACTTGCCTGAATACCAAAATCCACACAGTCGAACTCCCTGGAAACCCCAAAATCAGTGCGCCTCACCATCCAGTATCGCACCATCTTCCAATTCAACCTCCTGTACATCGCACCTTTTAGTTTGATTCCATTCGATGGTCTTTTGCCCAAACTTGACTGGTTCGAGATTGAACCCTTTCTAGAAGTCATCGCGAGCCATCACTTTCCTCACGTTGACCCCCAGGATCGGATCTGTGCCTCGCGATAGTCGATGACGCCCCCAAATCCTGTGTCGAACCCTAGTTGCTCGCGAGAGCTCCCATCGACTTCAGAAACTTGCGATGCCCCTTTCGAACTATCCTCCTGCTTGCGTTCGAAATCGATTTCCGATTTGGTTTAAATGGAGAAAAACATCGCGGCCATTTTGATTTTTGTGTTGAGGCATCTGTTTGATTTTGAGAATTTAAAGGGGAAAGGTGCGGTTTTAAAGTTCAACAGCAAGGCCTTTTCCCTTTTGGTTTGTTGGAAGCTTAAGATCCATTTGAAAAAGAATGAAATGAATGGTTTTAAAAAAGGGGAGACGTGATCTAAGAGGGGACAAGTATTTTATTTTAAATTCCAATTAGTTATGAACAAGTTTTATTTGATTTAAATTACCCTGTAATTCTGAACTCCTTTCTGAACCCAACAACTGTCAATTCTAGGGTTTAACCACTATTCCGGACACATTGGGACAGGTTCCACAACTCAATTCGACCATCTGGAGAAGATATTAATTTAAACTGATATAAATTAATTTCAAACTGATAAATTCTTCAATAATAAATTTAATATTATAAATCTAATTCAACCAGGAGTTTGAATTAATTTTCTGAACTGTTTCCATTTCAGTTTCAACTTCTCGAACTGACGTATTACGATAATTTAATATATACGATATTAAATCGGAATTGATTATTAAATTGATAACTTAATATAAAAATTCCATTTATATTATCAATTCGATATTTAAATTAAATATTAAATATTCAAAATTAACCCATAAGAATTCGGGTCATTACATTCTTCCCTACTTAAAATAATTTCGTCCTCGAAATTGCTAAGGTAGAAAAAGTGCTACCAACCTATTACTTTCCAAACTCCATTTATGTTGAAACTCAACATTTCAAATTTTCTACAAATTTGATTCTAATTCAATTTATCCATTTTAATCCATTAATCTGAATGGTTTACAATCAAGTTATTCGCATTCAATTCATATTCCCTTCATATGTATTCCGATTTTATTTAAATTGATTCTGATCAATTTATTCACTTTGGTCCATTTAACTTGTTTATACTCTAGTTGAATTCTATTTTCCATTCAAATTCCATATTCGATTCGAATATACATTTACAATTTCAATTCACTTTTCAAGGCCTTATTTCGATTCAACTTTGATAAACTAATTTCTCTTTTACTTAGTTAATTCTATTCAATAATCAGAAATATGATTATTGTCTTCCAAATCATTTTATCTACTTCACTTGAGTTCATATATATTTAATAACCAAGTCTAGATTTTTCTCATGGCCATTCGAATTTTTATTTACTTAAAAAAAATCCTTTTACTTATACATATAAACCATTATGGTTTTTAATGGTTTCTGGCGCTGCACTTTTAGAGAATTGATTTTGACATATCTCAAAATCTATTCGACGAAATCCAGATTTTTTTCTTTTATTAGAAAACTATTATCTAACTGGTCCTGACGGTTCTTGTTTTAAAGAATTCCGACTTAATTTGAGTCCTGTATACTCAATTGAAGTTCGAGTCCCCAATTTACGAACTACCGCGCCGCGGCGAGTTCATTTTAATTATATTTATATATATAAACTTTTAAACTCCATTTAAAATGAATTCAACTCTATTTGAATTCTAATATTCGAACTCCATTCTATTTCTGCTTGAATTCTAATATCCAAACTCCATTTTCACTTTTATTTGAATTCTATATTCAAATTCCAATCTCACTTTTATTTGAATTCTATATTCAAATTCTATAGTTTTAAAATTCTATTTGAATTCTATATTCAAAGTCTATAATTTAAATTCCATTTGAATTCTATATATTCAAATTCCCTTTTAAATCTATTTGAATTTCATTATATTCAAATTCCCTTTTAAATCTATTTGAATTTCATTATATTCAAATTCCCTTTTAAATCTATTTGAATTTCATTATATTCAAATTCCCTCTTAAATCTATTTGAATTTCATTATATTCAAATTCCCTTTTAAACCTATTTGAATTTCATTATATTCAAACTCCCTTTTAAATCTATTTGAATTTCATTATATTCAAATTCCCTTTTAAATCTATTTGAATTTCATTATATTCAAATTCCCTTTTAAATCTATTTGAATTTCATTATATTCAAATTCCCTTTTAAATCTATTTGAATTTCATATATTTAAACTCCATGGAATTTCTATATTCAATTTCTATTTGAATTCTATATTCAAATCTATTTGAATTCCTTTGAATTCATAGTCTAATTTAATTCCCTTGAATTCAAACTCTATTTTAACTTCCCTTTGAATTCAAATACCTTATTTAAATATCTTTGCATTTTCTATTTGAACTCCTCATTTGAAATTTCATATATTCAAATTCCATTTGAATTTTCTTTCGAAACCACATAAATGTATACATATATTTATAATCTTTTCAAATTCAAAACATTTGAATTTTCCAACTAAACTTGTTTTCTTTCAAACAAATTTCCATCAAAACTTTTCTAAGGCAGCAATCCTTCATTTAGAAACTCGAAAATGAGCACTGATGATGTTGCGATCATCATCAGGATTATTTCCCAGCTACTGAATGAGTTCAGTGCTATATTACTTGATATTCATTTAGAAAAATATTTTTCCAAACTCCCAGGATTTTAAATTCTGAATTCTGGTTTGAATTCAATTCTAGTTCAACTTATTTGTATATTTCATTCATATACACATTTTACTTGGTTATCTATATAACCATTCCAAATTTTATAATCTCATTTGATTATAATATTAACATCCAACACATCCATATAATATAATAATTCTAGAAAATTATTCTTTTTCTATCAAAATAGAATTTTGAGTAAAAATTATTTCATTTACCCACTTAAAACAATATCGTGTTCAATCTTCTGTTCAAGTATTTATAAATTCTTATCAACGTCGTGGCATCCCACGATTTGATCAGAATTCATAAACTACCCAACAGACTAGCCAACGCAATATAAAACAACTTTTATATCAACTAACAAATACGCTCTCTCGTATATATACACTCAACTCATTCTAGGGTACTACTGACCCTATCTCTAATGAGCACATTCCAACAAGCCTAGGTATTCGCTCAACCTGGCTCTGATAACAACTGTAGTGACCCAAAAATCCGTAACATCAGAGTTGACTATATACATCATACGTCCAACCCAAATATCACGAAAATACGAATCATTTTTTTTAGAAGAAAAAGGTAGAAGAAGAACAGAAATAACAACACAGAATCTTACATCGCAGCGGAACAAAATATAATATATCATAACTTTTGAAATACAAAATTTCAACTGTATAACATACACTTATCAGAGTATCACTATCAGAGTACAACTTACAACACAGCGGAACAAAACTCTATATAACTAACGTTGAAGCCTCCTGCTCCAAGCTCCTTTAGATAGATCTGTAAAATCCTGAACTACTTGACTGCCCGTACAAATTTAGGCACCCAAGAGTTTAGGTAGAACAAAACAAAATAAACTCCGGGTCAGTCATGGGACTGGTATGAGTTAACAGTTTAAAACAGCTTGAACATGTAAACGATAGCTCATAAGACCATGCCGTATAACGGAACGGGTTTTTTTCCTTATGAGAATCCAAAACATTTCGATTCAACTTTCAAAATCCTTTTGAAACAAACGATGATCTTTATATCAAAACTGTATTGATATTATAATAATGTCTATCAAACACAATATAATAATCATCTTGCAGAACGCTTTCATCTCACGTTCCACATACATAATATATAATCAAAAACCGCGGGCACGTATTGGATAATGGATTTCCAACTATGAAATGGTATGGAACCACCTTTCGATCAGTGTACTCTAGGAACGATACACTGGAGTTCAACAAGAACATCTTGCAACTCAACCACACATGACCGACCACTCATTTCTCTTGAGTGTATCGAATGTATATCACCAACGGTTGGGATCAGCAACCGTTTCCCGATAAGGGACAGCATTGATATAGATTAAAGAAGCAAATGAATATTCTCTAGATAGGTGATAATACACCCTAATGGGAGCTAACCACATAGCCATGTTGCCTGCCCGATTTTTGTCATTTCCCGGTTATCGAGGCCAGAGGCTATGCTTTATCATCACATCAGATTCACTTCGAATGCCACATTGTCAGATCCATCGAAAATCACTAATTGACGTCTACAACAGTACATTACGTGTTAGCTAAAGAAGTTCCTTCTCCGCTTCCACTCTTGGTACGGTTAAAGAAATCAATGTACGTGACATTTCTGGAAATACTCTGTCAGACATTCATCCATACCAGTCATCCAGGAACAGGATGAACCGAAGGCACTATTCAGTACATCCATCTTAGGCACTGTTATCTAAGACTTATACAATAGCCCTTGCACTTTACTCCGTCTTCAATTATCTTTGGCATATATGATTCGCAACGCTTATGCCAAGACAGAGTGGTTCTTTGGATAATAATCTAACCGGTCTCTCCATATTAACAACTTCGATATTCTGTGATTTAACTATCGAATAAAAACAAGTGTTTCGATAGTCGATGATTTAACTATCGAAGAAAAATAAGTGTTCATCCAATTATCAAACAATCACTGAGCCCTTAATTAATATTCCATTAATTAAATCACTTTTTCATTTCTTTACCAATATTTGTTAACCAAATATTTTCAATAACCATATTGGCCTTATACGTTATTTGGAAAACATTTCCATATATCGCCTTCCTTTATTTTCTGTACTTAGAAAATATCCTCAATTAATAATTGGAAAATATTACAATTACTTATCTCTTTTCCGACTCGTTTATTTTTATACTTGGGAAATTTTTATTATTCTATTTCCAAGCTTACACTTATTTGGGTTAAAATGGATGTTGGGTAAAACATCGTTACGACACCCAAATACTATATTCAACTAACTCTTATTCAATATTGATCTTCGAGCCTAAAATCTTACTATTTATTTGTTAATAATGAAACCAATCAAGTTGGGGTATAACTACCTCTCAGACCTTGACTGAATAACATTTATAAAGTCAAAACAGATAAGACTACTTACTCGAATCATCAATACCATACAACTAATTATTCACCTATTCTATTTTTAAGTTTGTTTTCTTATCGACATCTATATATATTGATATATAGAATCCTAGTTATCAGATTTTCTTAAAAATATTCTAACTCCTTAAATTCCCGGAAAAATTCGCCATAACCTCCTTTGTACCGGGAGCATCGGGAAAATCCCCAAACTGCCACACAGGCCTCTCTAATCAAAAAGAAAGAGGAAAAGCCAAGCGGCTTGCCAATATGGCGCATAAAATCTCATATGTGAATTAAATACATACCTTTTTGTCAGGCATTCTATTTATATATGTGACGGCCTGGAATTTCGCTCGATCTGAATCAGTCGTTAAACCGATCTAGACCGTTCGAAACCCCTGACTGTTGAGAACAGGACAAATCAGAACACAAACAGAAGAACATTTCATTGTATATTACAACAATTCCATCAGATACAAGAATATACAGAGTATAAACGAATAAATAATACACAGAAATGTCAGAGATTTAAATTACATTTAAATACATAGCAGCGGAAAAATAATATAAAGTACAACTGAAGGTGATATACGGATACAGAGCTTTCCGGATATCATTCCAGCTGTAAACCAGGATCCTGTGAATATAAATCTGCAAAACCAAAACTACTAGCTGCCCGTGCGGAAAATAGGGGCACCCAGAGTTTAGGTTAAAACAATAAACTCCAGGTCAGTCATGTGACTGGTGTGAGAACTAAAACAGTTATTTAAAACTTTGCTTTAAAAGAGAGTAATTCAAGGGACCACGCCGTATAACACGGAACGGGTTTCCTCCCAAGAATACCAGTGCATAGAATAAACAACGCAATGCTTTTTCGAAAAATGAAGCTATTATAAGACCCAGGTCCTATCATACAATGCAACGCAAGCCGGGGGATAGGGTTTTCCCTTATAATAGCCAAACATGCTTGGTACGTTTTAAACAAATCATTTGATACTATAATAAGTGTATAGTGTCAAAACAATTTCAATCATAAGTATAAATCATAGACGGCATGGGTACCATATATCATGTCGCCATACTAGTTCTACAATTAAAACCGCGATACACGTATTGGAAATTGGATTTCCGTCATGAGTCGAGGCAAGGGGCAAGCTCCTCTCCGCGTTCGAGACACTCTAGCAAATGTCCCCGGGATTACGCACACTGGGTAACCCCTGGATGCTTCAGGGCCGGTCCTCACTTACGTTAGAGGATTAGTATTCCTGAACACACGTTTCCCGGTCCTTACAGACCTATAATCGAGGCGCCTCATCCAACAACCACAAAGGTGAAAAGTATATATATGTCAGGGCTGGTAAGTCACTGACACCACCAAAGCTAGAAAGAAACGTGCGCTCTCCCTGCAGTCCGTATCCCGTTTTTAACTCATACCGAGGTGTGAGGCTCGCGAATACACGCTATACACAAAGCTACCACGTAGGTTATGCTTTGATCATCAACCACAAGACTTTGCTTTTCAACAGAAGCCTTGATCCATGCAACTCAGCATGCCACACAGGCAATTCATGCCGTGCGATTGATATCTATCGATATATAACCTCTAAGCTCGTACGTCTCAGAGAAGGGCGTTAAGCAAGAGAATAAATTCTCCGCCGCCAAACAGATATATATTTAATAGAAATCAATCAACACAGAATAAAATCCAATGTCAGACACACAATCCATTTACAAGTCCGTTCTGGGTCTGAACGAAACCGGAGGCACTTTCCTCGCATATCCATCCATCTCCAAGTACGTCTGGACGACCACCAACTATTTCCATCCTCTCGGGTGTACAGCCCAATCAGGATCGTCAGTAATTACCCAAACGATGTGAAAACTTCCGGTCTTCGACCACCGTCTTCATCTTCGACTTATCGTCGAATCGGTTATTCAGAATGGGTGTAAACCCGGACTTTCCGAACAACCCGCGTATATTAAAACAAATGTTACACAAACACAACATACGCCTCATTCCAATTCATTAGTCACTAACCGCAAATTAGCAAGAGAACAATTTCCCAAACATTAACCCCGAAGGCCGAAACCAACATCAGATCAATACCCAGGAAACCATTCTTCTTAGCCAACCTACAGCTAGTTTCTAAATTCCACATTCTTAGGGAAAAGTTCCCATTTATTTTATCCAAGATAAATTCTTTAAAATTTATCCTGTAATCTTCCTTTGGATGTCATTTAAAACCAAATTATGGTTTTTCCAACTAGTCGAGATTAGCGAACCGTAACGAAGTAATTATTTATTTTATTTCCCAATCCCAACCTATTCATCCCATGAAGCAAAACTGGTAATACTCCATATCTAACACCGTGGTGTTATCGGTAAAATTAATTACCATTTCACGTTCAAATCTAATTAAAGATTTAACTATCGCTTTGGAGCAAAACGGGCGATACTCCATTCTCGTTCATTTTCTAAATTTGATAATTTAGATTATCAATTCGAATTTCAATCTAATTGCAGATTCAATAAAACTCCTTTTACTGGGTTAAAGAACTAGGTGTTATTTAAAACACAGTTCACGACAAACCCAAATCACATTCTATTTGTTATCGGGTTAAAGAACTAGTGTTATTTAAAACACTGTTCACGATAAACCCATTTCAAATTTAATCAAATATATTAGAAACTCGATTATTTAAAACCCCTTTTTAAATCTAATTCATTTATTTAAAAATGATTTGGTTTTAAATTTAGTTCAAAAACTAGTTCATTTCGATAAAAATCTATTTTTATCTTTTCAAATATGGAGTTTTTCACCCCAATTTTTCTCAAATCATTTCTTATGATTTTACACAAATTATTGATATTTTTAATAATTTTATCAAGGCCCGTACAGTCGATTTCCAACAATGGCCATCGAACTGCACTTACAGCGACCTTTTTCGAATTTGATTTGGACGTATCTCCAAATCCAACCGTTAGATTTTGAATTTCTAATATTCGTTGGAAAGCTCTTTTCGATATGAACCCAACGGTTCCGGTTTTAGGAGAATCCGACGGTCGGATCTCCCGTAATGTCCGTTTGAAATAAATGGTCGAAATTTACGAACTGCCGCGGCGCGGCGCGTTCTATTCAGGCCATTATATTATATATATAATATATATTTCGTCGATTTCTATTTAAAACGAATTATATAAATAGTTTTGAATTCGTTTCAAAAACATTTTCAACTTCCATTTCAATTCAAATCAAAATTGAATTTTTCTTTATAAATTCGTTTTAAAGTTCATTTCTATTCAATTCGAATTTCAATTCAATTTGAATTCATTTCACTTCATTTTAAATTCAAATCGAATTCGTTTTCAATTCAATTCAATTCAATTCAAATTGGTTTTCTATTTGATTCAAATTCATTTTCTATTCAAGTTAAATTCGTTTTGTTTTCTATTTGAATCAAGTTCATTATATATTCAATTTGAAACCAAATTGGTTTTCTATTTCATTCAATTCGAAATCGTTATACATTCAATTCATTTCGAAATCGTTATATATTCAATTCATTTCGAAATCGTTATATATTCAATTTATTTCGAAATCGTTATATATTCAATTCATTTCGAAATCGTTATATATTCAATTCATTTCGAAATCGTTATATATTCAATTTATTTCGAAATCGTTATATATTCAATTCATTTCGAAATCGTTATATATTCAATTCATTTCGAAATCGTTATATATTCAATTCATTTCGAAATCGTTATATATTCAATTCATTTCGAAATCGTTATATATTCAATTTATTTCGAAATCGTTATATATTCAATTCATTTCGAAATCGTTATATATTCAATTCATTTCGAAATCGTTATATATTCAATTCATTTCGAAATCGTTATATATTCAATTCATTTCGAAATCGTTATATATTCAATTCATTTCGAAATCGTTATATATTCAATTCATTTCGAAATCGTTATATATATCGTTCGCGTCAAAATGGCGCATCACTATTCAACACGGCTTTATATATTCTATTTCAAATATTTCTTTTTGTCAACACACGACTAATCTCAACGAATGAGTACCGTCCGTGTGTGACTATTTTTGTTAAGTTATTTCGTTCAACACATGACTAATCTCAACGGATGAGTACAGTCAACACATGAACCTTTATTTTATATTGATAAAGATGTAAATTTTATTATAAAAATAATTCGTTCAACACATGACTAATATCAACGGATGAGTATAGTCAACACATGAACCTTATTTTATATATTCTTTATTTTTCAAATTGGAATGAGGCCCAATCAATTACCATATAAAGTCAATTATATGGATTTTCATACAACACATGTATAAGATAGCATTGAAGAATAATCAACCATCAACCAAAGTGCACTACACCGTATAAGCATCAAATATAGATATCTAACGCTTATAACAGCCTGTCAATCAATCGATCGACATACTTTATCAATCAGGATGAGTGAACTCATATTTCATCCCAACACCCGTGTGGGGTTTCAAACAATCACACACAGATTTTATTTGTGCAGTTGGGCGATGTGTAAAATTTATCGACCCAATCAATGTCATTCAAATAGGTGTACATAAACAAACCGTCTGGTTTGTAAATGAATATTTTATTTATTCGCATTCACGTTAAAAATTATATTTTTAACGATAAAACAATTTATCTTAACATATGAATATCTATTCAGTTCATTTATTCAATAAATGATTATTTTTATTTTTCTAACATATTTTAGAAAATTTCGGCGGCATAACGGCACGATACTAGAAACGGGACGAGGCCTAGCCTTATCCCCGGTCTAGTGAAGGCCCACGCCATTCACACATCAATCAAATCCACTTTCGTTATGCAAACCACAAAATTTGGAGTAAGGGTCTAACCTAGCCTTACTCCTTCGCCTTATAACGGCGCACGTCTAATCCTAATCAATTTATCGATTCGATTCTTCACACCACAAACCACATTCAAACCAATATCGCAATCAATCACCAAACATCCAAACAAACAAGTCCATGGTATGTGGACGGGTGTCGGGTGCTTCTAATAAGCACCGTCTGCATCCTAGTATATATATATATATAAATATAACTAGAAAAAGAAATTGAAAGGTGAGAAGTTCTCACTTAAAGCTATCCAACTTCACGACACTCCTATTGTAGAGATCTTCGTCGTTCTCGCCCTTTTTGTCAGCTTCGTTGTCGTAGCCACTACATATATAAAAATCGAATTTTTACCTTGCTATTCAATATTTAAAAATCATATTTTTATTTCGAAGGTCCATATATAAAAATCAAATTTTTAGTTCAGAGTTCAATATATAAAAATCGAATTTTTACTTTAAAGTTCAATATATAAAAATCGAATTTTTACTTTAAAGTTCAATATATAAAAATCGAATTTTTCTATCGAAGTTCAATATATAAAGATCTCGCCTTTTTAAATTTAAAGATTTCACCTTTTTATAAAAATCTCATTTTTATTTTTCTCCACATATAAAGGTGATATTTTTAATATTCTATCATGTAAAAATTATATTTTTAACTCTTTTAAAAATATGAAAATCACATTTTCACTACTTCTATATAGTAAAGATCATATTTTTATTATTTTAAAAATATAAAAATCATACCTTTATCTTTCTACAATGTAAAAGATTATATTTTTACTACTTTAAAAATATATAAAGCATATTTTTATAATCGCTATATAGTAAAGACTATATTTTTAATACTTTGAAAATATAAAAATCATATTTTTCTTTAACTAAAAATAAAATCTTTTTTTCTAATCAGTATTAATCCTTTTGAAAAATCAGTTTTTATTTTCTTTTAAAAATTCAGTTTTAAGTTTCTTTTATAAAATTGCAGTTTTTTTCTTTTTCTAAATTCTGTTTTTAAAACTAAAGAAAATTCAGTTTTAAAAATAAATAAATAAAACAGTTTTAAAACTAAAATTAAAAAATCAGTTTTTTTCTTTTTTTTTTTTTAAAACAGTTTTTTTGATTTCTCCTTTTTAAATTTCTGTTTTGATTTCTTTTAAAACAGTCTGTTTTAAAATTCTTTTTTTTTTTAAATTCTGCTTTAACTTCTTTAAAACTCTGTTTTAAAAACCTTTAAAAAAAGTTTCTGTTTTTAAAACTAAAAGAAATCAGTTTTTAAATTTATTAAAAATACAGTTTTTATAACCCAGAAATAAAATAAAAATAAATTAACTAACTAAAAAAAAACTCACCGAGCTTCGAATGGGAGGAGGAGGTCGGCGGTTCTCGTGGCGTGGCGATGTCTGGTGTTCGATGGTGGTGGCGGGCAGTGGTTTCGGAGGTGTCGAGGGTGTCGGTTGCTCGATGGTTCGTTCGGTGGGAGGAGGAGGTTGCGAGGGCGGCTCAGGCGGCGGCTTCGAAGTCTGGAGGGCGGCGGCTCGTTCGTCAGGGGCGGCGACGCGATACCTTTAGGGTTAGGTCTTCTTTTTTTTTTTTTTTTTATTTCGTTTTAGTATAATGAATCGGGGGGGGCCAACGAAGGAGAAAAGGGGGAAAAGTTTATTTTTTTTTTTTTTATTATTTAAATTATTTAAATTTGTACTAGGGTTGACTTTCATATCCGACCTCGAAACGAGGCCCACCGCCTGTCGTCCATAGCGTTTTACCCCCATTCCGAACACAATGGGATATGTATCGTAAGCCGGTTTGATCGTTACAATCAGTTTCCGTTGAATTTACATTTAAATCCTTATATTGAATTTTAAACGTACATTTCAAATTACCGGGGTCACATACTAACTAGAAAAATTCTAGAAAAATATTTTCTAGCTTCGTATTGACGATACGGTCCTAACAAAACTAGTTTCGTCGAATTCTGAGACCGTTAGAAAAATGGCCAATTTCCAGTCGATTAAAATCAACTGAAATGGTCAAAACACGTTTTCCTATGCCACGCTCACATATTGATTCGAAAAATTATGAAATTTAAAATCTAACAATAATTTGACATCACGGACCCAACAAAAGTGGTTTCGTCGAAATCCGAGGTCATTTGCAAAATGTCCATTTTTAAGGGCCTGAATTCCATAGCGACTATTCAGAATTTTCAACTGGACATATCTTTTGATTCCCGCTATGAAATTTCGATTGGTCGGATTCGTTAGAAAGATATTCACAATTAGATCCTAAGATTTTTGGTTTCACTAAAATCCGGATTGTTTTGCACCCGGTACATTCAATTGAAGTTTGAAATCGAATTATCGAACTACCGCGCCATTTTCAATTCTATTTATAATTATATATAAATTTTTATATTCTAACGACGACGCGTATAATATATACGTTCGAATTCTATTCAAAATAAATTTCACGTCGATATTATTTAAAATAATCTATTTTAAATATTCAAAATTCGCTAAAATCGCCAAAATAAAAATTTTAAACTGGCCCAGATTTTCGGGTTATTACAATCTCCCCCACTTAAAACTTTTCGTCCCCGAAAAGGAACAAAGTCGAAAGTGGTTTGATTAATAAGCTCTATATTCGATCTGGCTTGCATTCTCCAACTTTTCAGTTTCTGAGAAATTTCAAAACTTCAAAAATTTGGCTAACACCCTAAATTTTCGAAAAATTTCGCCATAACCTCCCCTGCACCGGGAGCATCGGGGAATTTCAAATAGCTTCCCCGGTCCTTCAGATCTCAAAAAGAAAAAGAAAAAGCCAAGCGGCTAGCCAATAGGCTCACAAAATCATCATCACCCAAACAAAACAGGAAATTATGTAGTAAACATGTACCTATTTGTCGGGCAAACAAATTTTATTCTCTGGCTCTAGCCTCCTTGCTATGACCTGCTCAATGTGAGTATATGTATATGCAAGCAAATGCGACCAATTTTCAATATAATTCAATATTCGATACAATTAGGCATAAATGGTTAAAATTAGCAAACAATTAAACACGCAACTCAAACATCAATCAATTGGTGGATTAGAATTTTCAAATTCATAAATTTGATATATATACAAAAACTCATGTTTTGGTGCCAATTCACAACAATGTGTTTTAACTATATATTGGTTTTGGTTCTCACACCAGTCTAATGGAAATATATCGATATCACACCTTCGTTACTCGAACATGAATACTAATGACAACTAGTCAATCATCAGAATCATCTTCGGGCCACTAGAGTATGATTCCATATCTATCTAATATATTAAAACTTCGAATATACGTTCATGACGCGTATATGCAAAATCTTTATATACTAGATTGTCCATTTTCAAAATAAATAAATATTCAAATACGATTAAAATGGTTTAAATTTTCAAAACAAAATTGTTTTCATTTGAAAAAAAAATACTCTTCACACTCGTTCTAGGATACTACTGATCCTATCTCTAACGAGTCATTCTAATTGGATGTTACTAATCCAATATCTGATGAATTCTTTCGTATGGTTCTAATGTGCCTTGTTCTCGAGCTCTGTAAACCAAAGCTCTGATACCAAATGTGACGGCCTGGAATTTCGCTCGATCTGAATCAGTCGTTAAACCGATCTAGACCGTTCGAAACCCCTGACTGTTGAGAACAGGACAAATCAGAACACAAACAGAAGAACATTTCATTGTATATTACAACAATTCCATCAGATACAAGAATATACAGAGTATAAACGAATAAATAATACACAGAAATGTCAGAGATTTAAATTACATTTAAATACATAGCAGCGGAAAAATAATATAAAGTACAACTGAAGGTGATATACGGATACAGAGCTTTCCGGATATCATTCCAGCTGTAAACCAGGATCCTGTGAATATAAATCTGCAAAACCAAAACTACTAGCTGCCCGTGCGGAAAATAGGGGCACCCAGAGTTTAGGTTAAAACAATAAACTCCAGGTCAGTCATGTGACTGGTGTGAGAACTAAAACAGTTATTTAAAACTTTGCTTTAAAAGAGAGTAATTCAAGGGACCACGCCGTATAACACGGAACGGGTTTCCTCCCAAGAATACCAGTGCATAGAATAAACAACGCAATGCTTTTTCGAAAAATGAAGCTATTATAAGACCCAGGTCCTATCATACAATGCAACGCAAGCCGGGGGATAGGGTTTTCCCTTATAATAGCCAAACATGCTTGGTACGTTTTAAACAAATCATTTGATACTATAATAAGTGTATAGTGTCAAAACAATTTCAATCATAAGTATAAATCATAGACGGCATGGGTACCATATATCATGTCGCCATACTAGTTCTACAATTAAAACCGCGATACACGTATTGGAAATTGGATTTCCGTCATGAGTCGAGGCAAGGGGCAAGCTCCTCTCCGCGTTCGAGACACTCTAGCAAATGTCCCCGGGATTACGCACACTGGGTAACCCCTGGATGCTTCAGGGCCGGTCCTCACTTACGTTAGAGGATTAGTATTCCTGAACACACGTTTCCCGGTCCTTACAGACCTATAATCGAGGCGCCTCATCCAACAACCACAAAGGTGAAAAGTATATATATGTCAGGGCTGGTAAGTCACTGACACCACCAAAGCTAGAAAGAAACGTGCGCTCTCCCTGCAGTCCGTATCCCGTTTTTAACTCATACCGAGGTGTGAGGCTCGCGAATACACGCTATACACAAAGCTACCACGTAGGTTATGCTTTGATCATCAACCACAAGACTTTGCTTTTCAACAGAAGCCTTGATCCATGCAACTCAGCATGCCACACAGGCAATTCATGCCGTGCGATTGATATCTATCGATATATAACCTCTAAGCTCGTACGTCTCAGAGAAGGGCGTTAAGCAAGAGAATAAATTCTCCGCCGCCAAACAGATATATATTTAATAGAAATCAATCAACACAGAATAAAATCCAATGTCAGACACACAATCCATTTACAAGTCCGTTCTGGGTCTGAACGAAACCGGAGGCACTTTCCTCGCATATCCATCCATCTCCAAGTACGTCTGGACGACCACCAACTATTTCCATCCTCTCGGGTGTACAGCCCAATCAGGATCGTCAGTAATTACCCAAACGATGTGAAAACTTCCGGTCTTCGACCACCGTCTTCATCTTCGACTTATCGTCGAATCGGTTATTCAGAATGGGTGTAAACCCGGACTTTCCGAACAACCCGCGTATATTAAAACAAATGTTACACAAACACAACATACGCCTCATTCCAATTCATTAGTCACTAACCGCAAATTAGCAAGAGAACAATTTCCCAAACATTAACCCCGAAGGCCGAAACCAACATCAGATCAATACCCAGGAAACCATTCTTCTTAGCCAACCTACAGCTAGTTTCTAAATTCCACATTCTTAGGGAAAAGTTCCCATTTATTTTATCCAAGATAAATTCTTTAAAATTTATCCTGTAATCTTCCTTTGGATGTCATTTAAAACCAAATTATGGTTTTTCCAACTAGTCGAGATTAGCGAACCGTAACGAAGTAATTATTTATTTTATTTCCCAATCCCAACCTATTCATCCCATGAAGCAAAACTGGTAATACTCCATATCTAACACCGTGGTGTTATCGGTAAAATTAATTACCATTTCACGTTCAAATCTAATTAAAGATTTAACTATCGCTTTGGAGCAAAACGGGCGATACTCCATTCTCGTTCATTTTCTAAATTTGATAATTTAGATTATCAATTCGAATTTCAATCTAATTGCAGATTCAATAAAACTCCTTTTACTGGGTTAAAGAACTAGGTGTTATTTAAAACACAGTTCACGACAAACCCAAATCACATTCTATTTGTTATCGGGTTAAAGAACTAGTGTTATTTAAAACACTGTTCACGATAAACCCATTTCAAATTTAATCAAATATATTAGAAACTCGATTATTTAAAACCCCTTTTTAAATCTAATTCATTTATTTAAAAATGATTTGGTTTTAAATTTAGTTCAAAAACTAGTTCATTTCGATAAAAATCTATTTTTATCTTTTCAAATATGGAGTTTTTCACCCCAATTTTTCTCAAATCATTTCTTATGATTTTACACAAATTATTGATATTTTTAATAATTTTATCAAGGCCCGTACAGTCGATTTCCAACAATGGCCATCGAACTGCACTTACAGCGACCTTTTTCGAATTTGATTTGGACGTATCTCCAAATCCAACCGTTAGATTTTGTATTTCTAATATTCGTTGGAAAGCTCTTTTCGATATGAACCCAATGGTTCCGGTTTTAGGAGAATCCGACGGTCGGATCTCCCGTAATGTCCGTTTGAAATAAATGGTCGAAATTTACGAACTGCCGCGGCGCGGCGCGTTCTATTCAGGCCATTATATTATATATATAATATATATTTCGTCGATTTCTATTTAAAACGAATTATATAAATAGTTTTGAATTCGTTTCAAAAACATTTTCAACTTCCATTTCAATTCAAATCAAAATTGAATTTTTCTTTATAAATTCGTTTTAAAGTTCATTTCTATTCAATTCGAATTTCAATTCAATTTGAATTCATTTCACTTCATTTTAAATTCAAATCGAATTCGTTTTCAATTCAATTCAATTCAATTCAAATTGGTTTTCTATTTGATTCAAATTCATTTTCTATTCAAGTTAAATTCGTTTTGTTTTCTATTTGAATCAAGTTCATTATATATTCAATTTGAAACCAAATTGGTTTTCTATTTCATTCAATTCGAAATCGTTATACATTCAATTCATTTCGAAATCGTTATATATTCAATTCATTTCGAAATCGTTATATATTCAATTTATTTCGAAATCGTTATATATTCAATTCATTTCGAAATCGTTATATATTCAATTCATTTCGAAATCGTTATATATTCAATTTATTTCGAAATCGTTATATATTCAATTCATTTCGAAATCGTTATATATTCAATTCATTTCGAAATCGTTATATATTCAATTCATTTCGAAATCGTTATATATTCAATTCATTTCGAAATCGTTATATATTCAATTTATTTCGAAATCGTTATATATTCAATTCATTTCGAAATCGTTATATATTCAATTCATTTCGAAATCGTTATATATTCAATTCATTTCGAAATCGTTATATATTCAATTCATTTCGAAATCGTTATATATTCAATTCATTTCGAAATCGTTATATATTCAATTCATTTCGAAATCGTTATATATATCGTTCGCGTCAAAATGGCGCATCACTATTCAACACGGCTTTATATATTCTATTTCAAATATTTCTTTTTGTCAACACACGACTAATCTCAACGAATGAGTACCGTCCGTGTGTGACTATTTTTGTTAAGTTATTTCGTTCAACACATGACTAATCTCAACGGATGAGTACAGTCAACACATGAACCTTTATTTTATATTGATAAAGATGTAAATTTTATTATAAAAATAATTCGTTCAACACATGACTAATATCAACGGATGAGTATAGTCAACACATGAACCTTATTTTATATATTCTTTATTTTTCAAATTGGAATGAGGCCCAATCAATTACCATATAAAGTCAATTATATGGATTTTCATACAACACATGTATAAGATAGCATTGAAGAATAATCAACCATCAACCAAAGTGCACTACACCGTATAAGCATCAAATATAGATATCTAACGCTTATAACAGCCTGTCAATCAATCGATCGACATACTTTATCAATCAGGATGAGTGAACTCATATTTCATCCCAACACCCGTGTGGGGTTTCAAACAATCACACACAGATTTTATTTGTGCAGTTGGGCGATGTGTAAAATTTATCGACCCAATCAATGTCATTCAAATAGGTGTACATAAACAAACCGTCTGGTTTGTAAATGAATATTTTATTTATTCGCATTCACGTTAAAAATTATATTTTTAACGATAAAACAATTTATCTTAACATATGAATATCTATTCAGTTCATTTATTCAATAAATGATTATTTTTATTTTTCTAACATATTTTAGAAAATTTCGGCGGCATAACGGCACGATACTAGAAACGGGACGAGGCCTAGCCTTATCCCCGGTCTAGTGAAGGCCCACGCCATTCACACATCAATCAAATCCACTTTCGTTATGCAAACCACAAAATTTGGAGTAAGGGTCTAACCTAGCCTTACTCCTTCGCCTTATAACGGCGCACGTCTAATCCTAATCAATTTATCGATTCGATTCTTCACACCACAAACCACATTCAAACCAATATCGCAATCAATCACCAAACATCCAAACAAACAAGTCCATGGTATGTGGACGGGTGTCGGGTGCTTCTAATAAGCACCGTCTGCATCCTAGTATATATATATATATATAAATATAACTAGAAAAAGAAATTGAAAGGTGAGAAGTTCTCACTTAAAGCTATCCAACTTCACGACACTCCTATTGTAGAGATCTTCGTCGTTCTCGCCCTTTTTGTCAGCTTCGTTGTCGTAGCCACTACATATATAAAAATCGAATTTTTACCTTGCTATTCAATATTTAAAAATCATATTTTTATTTCGAAGGTCCATATATAAAAATCAAATTTTTAGTTCAGAGTTCAATATATAAAAATCGAATTTTTACTTTAAAGTTCAATATATAAAAATCGAATTTTTACTTTAAAGTTCAATATATAAAAATCGAATTTTTCTATCGAAGTTCAATATATAAAGATCTCGCCTTTTTAAATTTAAAGATTTCACCTTTTTATAAAAATCTCATTTTTATTTTTCTCCACATATAAAGGTGATATTTTTAATATTCTATCATGTAAAAATTATATTTTTAACTCTTTTAAAAATATGAAAATCACATTTTCACTACTTCTATATAGTAAAGATCATATTTTTATTATTTTAAAAATATAAAAATCATACCTTTATCTTTCTACAATGTAAAAGATTATATTTTTACTACTTTAAAAATATATAAAGCATATTTTTATAATCGCTATATAGTAAAGACTATATTTTTAATACTTTGAAAATATAAAAATCATATTTTTCTTTAACTAAAAATAAAATCTTTTTTTCTAATCAGTATTAATCCTTTTGAAAAATCAGTTTTTATTTTCTTTTAAAAATTCAGTTTTAAGTTTCTTTTATAAAATTGCAGTTTTTTTCTTTTTCTAAATTCTGTTTTTAAAACTAAAGAAAATTCAGTTTTAAAAATAAATAAATAAAACAGTTTTAAAACTAAAATTAAAAAATCAGTTTTTTTCTTTTTTTTTTTTAAAACAGTTTTTTTGATTTCTCCTTTTTAAATTTCTGTTTTGATTTCTTTTAAAACAGTCTGTTTTAAAATTCTTTTTTTTTTTAAATTCTGCTTTAACTTCTTTAAAACTCTGTTTTAAAAACCTTTAAAAAAAGTTTCTGTTTTTAAAACTAAAAGAAATCAGTTTTTAAATTTATTAAAAATACAGTTTTTATAACCCAGAAATAAAATAAAAATAAATTAACTAACTAAAAAAAAACTCACCGAGCTTCGAATGGGAGGAGGAGGTCGGCGGTTCTCGTGGCGTGGCGATGTCTGGTGTTCGATGGTGGTGGCGGGCAGTGGTTTCGGAGGTGTCGAGGGTGTCGGTTGCTCGATGGTTCGTTCGGTGGGAGGAGGAGGTTGCGAGGGCGGCTCAGGCGGCGGCTTCGAAGTCTGGAGGGCGGCGGCTCGTTCGTCAGGGGCGGCGACGCGATACCTTTAGGGTTAGGTCTTCTTTTTTTTTTTTTTTTTTATTTCGTTTTAGTATAATGAATCGGGGGGGGCCAACGAAGGAGAAAAGGGGGAAAAGTTTTTTTTTTATTATTTTATTATTTAAATTATTTAAATTTGTACTAGGGTTGACTTTCATATCCGACCTCGAAACGAGGCCCACCGCCTGTCGTCCATAGCGTTTTACCCCCATTCCGAACACAATGGGATATGTATCGTAAGCCGGTTTGATCGTTACAATCAGTTTCCGTTGAATTTACATTTAAATCCTTATATTGAATTTTAAACGTACATTTCAAATTACCGGGGTCACATACTAACTAGAAAAATTCTAGAAAAATATTTTCTA
Source organism: Allium sativum (assembly GCA_030737875.1). Classification (NCBI taxonomy): domain Eukaryota; kingdom Viridiplantae; phylum Streptophyta; class Magnoliopsida; order Asparagales; family Amaryllidaceae; genus Allium; species Allium sativum. The sequence continues at coordinate 373,634,659 of CM060909.1, read as the reverse complement.
GCTTCGTATTGACGATACGGTCCTAACAAAACTAGTTTCGTCGAATTCTGAGACCGTTAGAAAAATGGCCAATTTCCAGTCGATTAAAATCAACTGAAATGGTCAAAACACGTTTTCCTATGCCACGCTCACATATTGATTCGAAAAATTATGAAATTTAAAATCTAACAATAATTTGACATCACGGACCCAACAAAAGTGGTTTCGTCGAAATCCGAGGTCATTTGCAAAATGTCCATTTTTAAGGGCCTGAATTCCATAGCGACTATTCAGAATTTTCAACTGGACATATCTTTTGATTCCCGCTATGAAATTTCGATTGGTCGGATTCGTTAGAAAGATATTCACAATTAGATCCTAAGATTTTTGGTTTCACTAAAATCCGGATTGTTTTGCACCCGGTACATTCAATTGAAGTTTGAAATCGAATTATCGAACTACCGCGCCATTTTCAATTCTATTTATAATTATATATAAATTTTTATATTCTAACGACGACGCGTATAATATATACGTTCGAATTCTATTCAAAATAAATTTCACGTCGATATTATTTAAAATAATCTATTTTAAATATTCAAAATTCGCTAAAATCGCCAAAATAAAAATTTTAAACTGGCCCAGATTTTCGGGTTATTACAATATACCTGCATTAACTTCATTCCATACCTGTCTCACGTATGTCTATACCTGTTCAATTTAATTCAACTATACCCGATCGTTTTACTCAATTCATTAATTTAGTTGCTAATTAACTCTTTAGTCTCTTTCACTTTTATATTTGAACACGACATATTCAAACATATTTTTAACTTGCTTATTAACTAATTGAGTTCAAATTTCAATTTAAGTTCTATATTCGATTTCGAATATACAATTACAAATCCACTTCACCCTTTCAAAGTTCAACTTCAATTCAAACTCGATTAACTAATTCCTCTTTGGCTTAGTTAATTCAATTTGAATTCCATTTCAAATCCTTTATTCGAATTCCATTTCAAATCGTTTATTCGAATTCCATTTCAAATCCTTTATTCGAATTCCATTTCAAATCCTTTATTCGAATTCCATTTCAAATCCTTTATTCGAATTCCATTTGAATACTATCTTCAAATCCTATGGTTTAAATTCCATTTGAATACTATATTCAAATCCCCTATTTAATTCTCTTTGAATTTCAAATATTCAACTCCTTTTTAATCCTATTTGGATTTCATATATTCAAACTTCCTTTTTAATCCTATTTGGATTTCAAATATTCAAACTCCCTTTTATTTCTATTTGAACTTCAAATATTCAAATTCCCTTTAATTTCTATTTGAACTTCAAATATTCAAACCCCCTTTTATTTCTATTTGAACTCCAAATATTCAAACTCCCTTTTATTCCTGTTTCAACTTCAAATATTCAAACTCCCTTTTATTTCTATTTGAACTTCAAATATTCAAATTCCCTTTTATTTCTATTTGAATTTCTTTATTCAAATCCATCTGAATTTCTTTGAATTCAAATTCTAATTTAACTCCTTTGAATTAAATTCTATATTTAAAATTTCCTTTATTCAGCTTCCATTTAAATTTCTATATTCAAATGCTATATTTGAATTTCCTTTATTCTATATTCAAATTCCATTTTTATTTTATTCTCTTATTCAAATTCTATTTGAATTCTCTTATTCAATATATATTTCAAATTCTATTTTGAATTATATTTTGAATTCCATTTTCAAATTCTATTTTAATCTATTTGAATTCTATATTCACATTCCATACTTAATTCTATTTGAATTTCTAATATTCAAACTCCATTTCAATTTTCTCTTTGAATTTTCTTTATTCAAATACCATTTGAATTTCTATATTCAAACTTTATTTGAATTCTCTTTGAATTTTCTTTATTCTAAAACCATTTGAATTTCTTTGAATTCAAATTCTAATTTAATTCTCTTTGGATTCAAATACCATATTTTAAATCTCTTTGAATTCAAATACCATATTTTATTCTCTTTTGAATTCAAATACCATTTTATTCTCTTTGAATTCAAATACCATATTTTATTCTCTTTGAATTCAAATATCATCTTTGAAATCTCTTTCACGACCATTATTTATTTTCGGTTTCTAACACACCATATATCACAGTATATATGAAAACAAACAAACAGACAGACAGTATATTTTTGAGGAATCCAGTCGGATTCCTCCAACCTGTTTTCCTGCATCCACAGACGTTAGCACATAAATAATACCCATTCTGCTTCGTGGAAGAATATCGCGGTATAAAGGTCATCCACTAATCATAGCGTGGGACGTATAGGGTAATCATCCGCTAATGGTACCGCGGGCATCCGCTAATGAGACTGCGGGAATCCAACCAATCATCAACCCAATATATATATATAATAGTCAACCCTAAATAACTAATATATTTAAATCAACCAAACAGCATTCAAACAAGCAACAACAATTATTTTTAACGATAAAAATAATTCTAAACAAACAGGTGAGATTTACTCACCAGGGTTTTTATCATGATCTATTCCATGTCTCGCGCTATATTATTTGATTGGATTTCGAACTGTATTTGCAATTAGCAGAAATTCCAGTAGGTGCCATATCCATTTGGTACAGCTCCTATACGTAGATAACGCTAATGCGGGTCAATATAACCAACCGTGTTTGATTCATTTTTCTGTTTTGACCTAGCTTGGTAGTTTATCTTATTTCCCTCATTTCATTTGAATGTAAAAATAAAATAAAATTTACCATTATTAGCAAATTAAATAAACTATATTTTAAATTTCATTTTACCTTAATCCTTCTCTTCCCTCCTTGTACTCTCCACGTTCAACTTGCCTGAATACCAAAATCCACACAGTCGAACTCCCTGGAAACCCCAAAATCAGTGCGCCTCACCATCCAGTATCGCACCATCTTCCAATTCAACCTCCTGTACATCACACCTTTTAGTTTGATTCCATTCGATGGTCTTTTGCCCAAACTTGACTGGTTCGAGTTCGAACCCTTTCTAGAAGTCATCGCGAGCCATCACTTTCCTCACATTGACCCCCAGGATCGGATCTGTGCCTCGCGATAGTCGATGACGCCCCCAAATCCTGTGTCGAACCCTAGTTGCTCGCGAGAGCTACCATCGACTTCAGAAACTTGCGATGCCCCTTTCGAACTATCCTCCTGCTTGCGTTCGAAATCGATTTCCGATTTGGTTTAAATGGAGAAAAACATCGCGGCTGTTTTGATTTTTGTGTTGAGGCATCTGTTTGATTTTGAGAATTTAAAGGGGAAAGGTGCGGTTTTAAAGTTCAACAGCAAGGCCTTTTCCCTTTTGGTTTGTTGGAAGCTTAAGATCCATTTGAAAAAGAATGAAATGAATGGTTTTAAAAAGGGGGAGACGTGGTCTAAGAGGGGACAAGTATTTTATTTTAAATTCCAATTATGAACCGGTTTTATTTGATTTAAATTACCCTGTAATTCTGAACTCCTTTCTGAGCCCAACAACTGTAAATTATAGGGTTTAACCACTATTCCGGACACACTGGGACAGGTTCCACAGCTCAATTTGACCATCTGGAGAAGATATTAATTTAAACTGATATAAATTAATTTCAAACTGATAAATTCTTCAATAATAAATTTAATATTATAAATCTAATTCAACCAGGAGTTTGAATTAATTTTATGAACTGTTTCCGATTCAGTTTCAACTTCTCGAACTGACGTATTACAATAATTTAATATATACGATATTAAATCGGAATTGATTATTAAATTGATAACTTAATATAAAAATTCCATTTATATTATCAACTCGATATTTAAATTAAATATTAAATATTCAAAATTAACCCATAAGAATCCGGGTCATTACATAAAAAAACTTTAAAGCTAACAACAGAATGATTGTGCAAGCACCCAAAATTTGGACAAGTGAAGAAATATACGATATTGTAAAGGATTATCCCAAGATCCATGAGACGAGAGAACAGACATAAATTCCGGGTAAATCTGACATTCATAATTGGTGTAAACAAAGCATATTCTGGGAGCTACCTTATTGGAAAGATCTCAAACTTCGACTTAATATCGATGTTATGCACAATGAAAAAAATGTATTTGATAACGTGTTTAATACTGTTTTGAATGTCAAAGGAAAAACAAAGGACGATATATATTCAAGATGTGACAAAGAAGAATATTGTAAACGTGCAGAACTTCATATGAAGCCCAATGACAATAAAAAACCCAAAGCGTGTTATGAACTAGACAACAAATAAATAAAACTTATACTGAAATGGGTTGAGGGACTGAAATGTCCGGATGGGATTTCTTCTAATCTTCGTAAATGTGTTGACTATATAAACAGTAAATTGAGTGGGATGAAAAGTCATGATTGTCATATCATGATGGAATATTTATTACCAGTGGTGTTCAAAGAATTATTGCATGTAAAAGTGTGGGGCGTTTTAACAGAGTTATACTTATTCTATAAACAGCTTTGTTCGACAACGTTAAAAATTGATCGTCTCCGTAAACTTGAAGTAGAAATTCCGATATTGATTTGCAAATTAGAGAAAATCTTCCCTCCAGGATTTTTTAATGTAACGGAGCATTTACCTATTCATCTTCCATCCGAAGCAATTCTTCGAGGTCCAGTGCAATATGGATGGATGTATCCTTTTGAAAAGTAAAATTCATGCTTACAATTCAAAGTGACATTAGTGCATATAAATTGAATTCACTACACTAGAAAATGTCTTTCGTAGCGTTGCAAAAACGCTACAATAAGTTGTAGCAGCGTTACGATAAACGTTGCTGTATGACATGCAACTAAAAGTCAGAAAGTTTTTGTTGCGTTTTAGTAAACGCAACCAAAAATGGAAATATTGTAGCGTTTCAGAAACCCTACAAAAAGTTTTTTTGGCAGCGTCTTAAAAATGCAACTAAAGTGATACTTGCATCATTTTTCAATTTTTTTGTAGCGGTTTTTCAGTTCTACTATATGTTTTTTGGCAGCGTCTTAAAAATGCAACTAAAGTGATACTTGCATCATTTTTCAATTTTTTTGTAGCGGTTTTTCAGTCCTACTATATGTTTTTTTGTTGCGTTTCATTTCAGCTACAACATCCTCTTGTGAATTACATTTGTTGCACTTTTTCAACGCTACAAAAACTTACTGATGTACACCACATTTTAATTACGGTTATTTACTGTTAATGGCTTGCAATATTTCCATCAATCACTTATATATAATAAGAATATTAAAAATAATAATCATATGAGTATCATTTTCAAACTAAAATCAATAATCACCATATTTAAATACTTAAAAAAACACATTACTCGCAATATCAAATATAACACCCATAATCATCTCAATAGTAGTATTTCGACAAAATAATTGAATCCACATACCACAATTGCTTACAAACAAGTCTACACCCTTGTACAAACGAAATAATAGTTAGTCTTCTTCATAGCTTAATTACACCGGTTCTTTGATGTAGCTGTTTTTCACTTCAGAAATCTAATTATCTGTACGTAAGTATAACGGTCAACAGTAAGAATTACATAATAGTATAGCGATCAACAGTCAGAATTACATATGTGTAAAATGCATAAATTATATATGCTGACAGTCCGACAATAAACCTTCCACATGCCAAGAACACTTGCAGGCAGATGAAGTTGTGTGCTCTAAGCATCTCTATTCTTACACTTTATGTTGTAAATTGCAAGCAACCAATATCCATAAAAGGATTCCAGTTTAAAACACCAATGGTATTGCAATTTTTTTATTTAATGATGAATCAGATAGGCAAATAGCATATTTCTCTTTCTTATTCCAACAAGTGCAAACCTGCTACACGCATGACAGTGGTGCACATGTACCGAAACAATTTAGCTACTAGTAAAATATTATTTAAAAAGTAGTTCCAGAACTCATTGAAACTGAAACTGTGACCTGAATTTAATACATACATGTTATAGAGTAATTTAATACATGTTATAAATGGTATAAATTTATGTTTAATATTTGTGATTTGCAAAGAAGACAGTCAAGATGAAACGAATGTCGGAGGACAAAATGTAAACCAATATGGGAAAAAGCTTATATTGCTACCCATACATTACTACGAGATTAATTGAGTAGATAAAAAAATGACAACTCCTGAAATTCCACATTCGTCTGCTACTTACAAAGTTATTTATTTTGTCCACTCTATTTCAGCAATATTTTGGATGCCTAACATGATCCTGAAAACCACTAAAACACCAGGTCTGAAAAAAGGACCCCTCTATTAAACAGTTAACACATCTCTGATATCCCCCACAACTTTAGTTTTGCCATACCACTTCGTCGTCATGCACAATCAGGTCTTAAAAAAATGACCCCTCTACTACACTGACCTACTGTGTGAAGCTGGTGTAGAGTGCAATTTACAAATAAGATGCGAATCTCACAGAAGGATGACCTCCCTTTAATTTGTCTTGAATGCATGAAAAATATCCTTAAATTTGGATATCTTTCAGAAACCAGCTTTCATTTTGGTATCTTCAGAGCAAAAATTAAGTAGTCTAATTGAAACCAAAATTAAACTATTCATTATGTTGCCTTTTGACTTTATTTGGAAGATAATATTTCAACAAAATTAATTGACTTTCTGAAATGAAAAGACATTAAGCATTTTTTACATTACCTCCCGAGTATATTTGTAATCTTATTTTTTTGTATGCATCAAGTAAATTCCATATTTGGTATGTGAATGTAGGTGCATGTTCTATCAGATCCAGCAGGCCATTTAATGACAAAAAAAGATAGAGATTTTAAACAAAAAGACACCCGCATATTTGTACATGACCGAAGCTGCACTACTTGCAACCAACTGTGCATTTTTTACATTCAAGACCCACTCATTTGGATTCATCCTTTTTTTAATCTTCCCTTTTCCGAGTAGAAATAAACCACGGGATATCGTTAAATATGCAAAGATAAGTATAGATGGTTTTTAAGATTAAACACAACAACTTGGGTTCTAACATGCATAATCAAAGAGTTGTAAAAGAAGAGTAGTTTGAGTCTAACAAATTTTTTGCAGCTACTTTATATTTACAAAATTAGTAGTGTGGAAAGTATCTCAATTTTCATGCATTTCTTCGGTTAATCCTGGCAAACACTATTTTTGTAGCACTGTTTTTATAAGTGTATACTGATATTTAGTGGTATACTGATATTTGAAGCTAAACAATAAATTTCAGAAAATTAAAAAAGAGTCAAAGACATGGGACTTACCTAGTGCTCTCTTACTGTGCAATCTCCATATGTATGGTCTCCAATAGAAAGGACCTATCATAAGTACAAACACACAATTTCGGATGAATTATTCTTCAATGTTAAAGTCAACATAGGATGCTATAGTCAACATTGGCAGTCAAGCAGAAATGATCAATATATCTACTTCTGAATTTCATTCAGGATGGTATTTAATTAGTACGTTATGTCAAACCAATGCAGCTTTACCTAATTCAGCTTGGGAATGATTTTTATGTGGTTTTTTACTTTCTAGAACTTCAGAATATGTATATTATTGGAGAAAATCCCCAATCCAAAGAAATCCTCTATCATGAAATTTCTCATATGAACACTAGTAGAAATTTCTATCATGAAAAAGGGAAATATGATGAAATGGAAATGAACAGCTTATAAATTTCTATCATGAAAAAGGGAAATATGATGAAATGGAAACGAATAGCTTAGAGAGAAATCTGGAGTGGACCAACAAAATTGAGTTAAATTTATTATTGAAATAGACATCACCAACACCGAGTTTATTTCAAAAGAAAAAAAAGGAGTAATTGTGTGCTTATCTGACTTCCAGTATAATCTTTATTCTGATATTGTTACATTAATATTGCAACACACGGATGTAATATCTTGTCACATTAATACTGATTTTTTTTAGAAAGATGACTGTGTCAAAACTAACGTGGAAAACTCTGCATGCTTATTCATTGAAGCTTGGTGGAGTGCACGGAATCTTTTTCCCGTTTAAAACATAAGTAGATAAATCATAATACCAAACAAAATACTGATCAGAGAGATAACAAGGATTTTCTGTGTTTTATGTTTGCAAATAAAGGATGGATCTCAATTTCCACTTTTTCTTTCTTGCGCCTCTCTTTGACTAGCAGGAAGCAAAAACACTATTTAAATTAATGGTTACCAAGGTAATATATATTTTACCATTATGATATTCGTTTTATTAGCACTTTTCAAAGCCGTTCGACACAAATATAATTTGATGTGATTCAAAAGTATTATATGTTTATTTGTCATTTTGTTTAACTTTCGAAAAAGTTAGTTTAATGTAAGTATAACTCACACTACATTGGCTTAGAATGAAAACAAGTCGCTTCAAGCTTAATTCTGAAATATGATTTTTTTTTTAAGTCAAAATTACAAAGAATTTTCTAGAGTGACAAATAAAACATAAGTACCACAAACAAAAATTATTTAGCAAAACAATTGCTTAGCGAATAAAATATTTCCTCGGATAGTGATAAGACAACTTCTTATGTAAAAACATAAACTAATTAAATATTTATGTTGTTATTGTAACGTCCCGCATTTTGTCGGTTCGTATTTGAATATTTAAATCAGTTTAAATATTAAATTCGTAATATAAGTGGATGTATATATGAATTAAAACGAAGTTGAACGTATAAAAATATATATTAAATATAATTGAGCCCGTAATATCGCGACAGTTCGTAATTTAACGTTTTGAACTTCAACTGAGTGTACAGGATCCGTTATTAGTCGGATTTCTGCGAAATAAGAAACGCTGGAATCTGTTGAACTGTATCTTTCTAACAGAAGTGAAAAACCAAGATTTTGCGTTATATATTGTAAGATATATTCAAATCAAATATTCAGAAAGTGGCTATGAAATCGTATATTGACCGTAACGGTTTATTTGAAATAACTAGATATCGGATTCAAATCTGGACAAGGTTCTTCTGAGACATAGTGATAATTTAATTTTTAGAATTTTACTGTAATTTTTAATTAATTAAATAAGCAACTTTTTATTTGGAGTATTTTGCACCCTGTATCGGTATTTCAGGCTTTCAAAATATGAGTTAATCTACCGATATTATTATATTTTTGGGATCGTGGTACCTCGCTAGACACGACCGTACTCTTATTTCTGTCCGTAGCAGTTCGGACATAAACGAAAACCGTATGTACCGCAATGTCACTAAGGAAACAAATGTTTGTAAAGCATCAATTACCAATAGACTTGTTCTAGAAAACATAGATTGATAATAAAATCAATACATATATATATATATATTTACGTTTCCTTCTATAGCAAGCTTTGCAGACCCTTCGAGATGTTTGAAGCATGCAGCTATTCCGTAAATCATGCTAAATACAGTACCCTGTAGTTGAAAAATAATGTTACCTACCTTGATATTTCAAAAGCACGCACCTAAGACATAATGACTAAGCTTCATAACATATAATAAAACTTTTTCTTCACCCTTAAGCCAACTCACGTTTTGTCTTGAAGCAAAAACCCACACCATACCCTACAACAAGCCTATGCTGTAAGCTCGAGCAGACTTTACCCTAAAACGTGAAGACCTTACCCTAAATACACAGCTAAGTTGAAAATTTTAACCCTACGCTGTACTAACTGAAATGACCTTGTTCTCAACTCTTCACCCCTCGTCTCTATATTTATACACCTCGCAAGCAGATGAGGCTTAGAACACACAGAGAATGACCGATCTTAATATAGAAATACGATCATCGTACGCTGCCGCATGAAGACTGAGAGGGGGAGCTGTGTTACGGGTGGACTGCGTTCTGGTGCATGCATTGTTTTCATCACTGATGGAGTTTTGAACGGATGAATGTGGAGTTTCTTAATGTTTCGGCTATGGTAAAAATATATGTCTGGAACAAGTTTTGTTCAAGAGGATGAAGCCAACGTGTAGTTAGGAAGTTGTGGCGCATTGATTTGCTTTTACTGTGAATACAATGCGATAAAGAGAAGGGACGTTGTTCCAGGGAAAGGAATGAAGATAGGATTTTGCGTTGGACTGAAGAAAAGGGTCCAGACGTATGAATGACATTGGATTAAAACACGAGAGAAGCTTTGGAGAAAACTGGGTGCGTCGCTGATAGGATACATCGAAACAGTAAGGCCGAGTTTTATATGCATGAAAAGAAACCTTTGTGCATGCGGTTCTCGTTTTGATACTAAAGTGGAGTCTGTTAAATACTGTAGGGGTGAAGGATGGTTGCCAGTGCGTGAAAGTTGGAGAAGTGTAGGCATGTTGAAGCTGTTGTGAGGACATGAGAGGCTGCGCAACTCCCTGGAGGACATGGTGACGGGAACTAAGTTCAAACCGGGTGCATTCTTTTTGTTCCATTTGGAGAAAACCTGTAGGGCACTGGCGGAGTTGCCACGGATCGGAGAAGCTAGTCCGATGGTCGGCGCAGTCTATGGAGGATGGAGGATCTGCTGATCCGAATGAGGGAGTGCAAGCTGTGTTTGCACTGAAAAGACGTTGGTTGAAGGAGGATTGGTGCGCACTTCTTTGATTATTCCTGGTCGTGTAAACATTAAGAGTGTGGTGCTATTATACCAAAACATAGGCATTTGCATGCGCAAGTGAGAGTGGTAGGAACCGAAGTGTTGAGGAGAGTTATCAGTCGTAGCGGCACTTGCATAAGGGCGTAGATGGCATTGGGTTAAGGTGCATCAGGCTGTGAAAGTATATTAAGCATCTTGCATGAAAAATGCGAAGGTGGAAAGGCAAGCACTATGAAGTAGTGGGTTGGGTTTTAACGTTGGAAGCAGGTGGTGAGTTTCGTATAGTCAGAAAGTGAATGAAGAAGATGTTGCGAAATGGGTGATAACGTTTAGCTGTTGCATGAGCTATTTTGTGAGCAGTTAAGGGAGTGGTTGCGTCACGTTTTAAAAGAGAATGGGGCATGAAGTATGGATCGAAATTTCGAGAATGGAATGGTGAAATGAACACTGAAAACTGAAGTTAGAAGACATGTAACACCCCACCTCCGCTAGGGACACTCACAAAGGGAATGCACTAGTTTTGGAGGGGTATTATCGAGATAACATCACAGAATTATCACAAGACAGAACATTAATAAAAAAAATTAAGTAAACAGCGGAAGAATTTATGAGCAAAACAGAACTTCATTTTATTCCAAAATAAACCATGTCTCTTACAAACATTTCAAATAACTTCATTACAACTGTCTTGTAATAATAGCCAAAGAAGCAATAACTTAAAAACGGAAAAACAACTTATTCCCCAAGTGCAGTAAAAAGAAGCAGCTATAGCAAACCGTACATGCTGAGCCAAAGCAAGTGATATCCAAGCTAAGAGCTAGTGTTTCCTCCCTGAGAACCTGGGGGGGGAAACGAAAGAAAAAGAGGCGAAAGGAAAAGGGTCAGTCATAAAGACTGAGTAAGTCCTAGTGACTTTCAGTGTAAAAACGGTTAAAACAACCTGTCATGTATGAACTGGAACTAAACTTAAGAATGGTGTCAAGGTGAACAAGATAGACTAAGGTGATCAGGATAAGTCAAGACAAGCCAAGTAAAGCATCACATGTTCGAGATTCGTTGCATCGACTGTACTAGTATACTAAGCCCATATCACAAGTTAATCACGAAATAAATCCCACGGCCCAATATCATGAAATGACCCTGAAACGGGGTCTGACCCAAGTACGGGGTCCTACGAAGCGATTATCTAGTCGATCGGCTCCCTACAAGTTCTAGATCGTCAAGTGTCCATGTCATACGGCTAATCACGAATGTAGTTACCTGTGCTGGGTCCACCTTCAGGTGTATCAGCCCTAGGGTGTCAACCCCTGACACGATTCAAGATGCACAGATAAATCTACGGATACCCAGTGCCTGCCCTGGAATACGTGCACGACCGTAGTCCACCGAACCTACACTGGCATACCCCACTGCCGTCGTTCACCTCTTACAATCAGCCAGTAATCGTGCCCCACCCGGCCTAGCCCCAGGGTATCTTGATACATCTAGAGGGTTACTGCTGAAAAGGGTCGTGTCTAGGGTTTCGCCTAACAGATTAGGTCATGTAATTCGTAACCTAACCCGCCTAACCGATTAAGTCATGTAATTCGTGACTTAATCCTTTTCCAGTCTAGTCGTGTCAAGATGGTTAAGTATGTCATTTAAATTCGTGACTTAACCCGCCTACGTGTCATGTCAAGTTGGCTAAGTGTTGTCGTTTCAAGTTCATGACTTAGCCCTACAAATCGTGTTCAAGTTGGTTAAGTTGTCATTTCATGTTCATGACTTAACCCTAATTGGCATTAATTGATTCGTTAATGCACCGAACCAATCACATTGGATCCTATTGTTCGTAGCCACTGGATTTGCCGGGCGGTTCCGGGAAGGTTTACGCTACGAACTCAACCCAACCTCGGGTTTCAAGCGCGATGTGACCAACTACCCACATTGGATCCTATTGTTTGTAGCAACTGGATTTGCCGGGCGGTTACGGGCAGGTTTACACTACAAACTCAACCCAACCTCGAGTTGGCCAATTTCTTGTTTTCTAAAGTCATGCCCATGTTCTTATCAGATTCGTGCTATTTTCATAGCATGTTCATATGTCAATTTCGTGCCCAACTAAGGCATGTTTCAAGTCAAGTTATGGCATGTTCAAGTCGAGTTTTCGTGCCATATTTCATGTTCTACTTATGCCAAATTTCACGGTTTATGATTATAATCAATTCAAGTTTTGCCTATTCTACCCAATCGTATCCCCAACGTATATAAACGTACTTCGTTCACAAGCATAAACAATTCAAGAGATAAAGGGGAATAACACCAAACATGTGATAGGCATACGTGACAATTCCAACATCACTTGCATAATAAACAGGCTATAACATATCACATGGTTTCAATACTAGCATGATGATAACTTGGCATAGTAATGGTTCCAACTTAGTTCAACATGATGAATTCAACTTTACATCCTAGGCATAATAATCATTGCGGGTATAATAATAATTTTATTACAAACATGAAACATTAAAGGCATGGTAATTCTAATAGGCATAGTGGATTCCAATTTAGTATTTTTAACATAATGATTCTCATCTAGCATTATAAACATAATGATTCCAACTTTTCATCATGACCTAGCAATTCCCAATTTGTCATTAGCATGATAGGTATATTAACATCACAGGCATAGTTTCATTAATATCATAGACATGGTTTAATTAGTATCATAGGCATGGTTTAATCAACATGAGGATTTCAATGAACATAATGATTCCATGGACATGTATTTGTTCAACTTGCAATAAAATTAAGCCCAAGTGATTCATAACAACATCAACATCATGATAAGTTTAACTTGCAACATTAACATAGCAATATTCCCAAATTTTGATTCAAAGTTAAACAATATAAACATGGATTAATAATAGTTCCTAAATCCGGTTTCAATTCATAGCATGTCCATGTTATTTCAGCGTTTTTGCCTAAAAAGTGACATAGAACTTACAATATGAAGCAAGCAATCCAAATCAAAACTTTAAATCAAATAGCCCCAAATCCGTTGTCTAAAGCGTCGTAGTTGTTGTAGCTTCTAGTTGTAGCCTTCAAGAATCATCCTTCATCTTCTTTAATTTTGTTCTTTGTATTTTTAATTTAGAGTTCTAGGTTTAATGGCGGCTGCATGAGGCTAAAATGAAATAGTATGATTTAAGCTAGGTCTTAGGGTCTTTTTATAGTGTTTAGGATTAGTTTTAGCCATAGGATAAACCCTAGGATAGATCTGAGCCATCTAAAATCGTCACAAGCCCCCAAAACAAGACCCAGGAGCCAAAACAGGTGCACCAGGCCGACCTGGCCGACCAGGGAGGTCGACCCCTAGGTCGAGACCCAGGTCGACTCCCCAGTCGACCTGGGGGGAGGTCGACACACAGGTCGACCCCCAGGTCGACTCTAGTGTCGACCTGGTTGGGGGGAGGTCGACCCTAGTGTCGACCCCCCTGTCGACCTGTCTGGGCGGGATTTTTCCCGCCTACCCTGAATTCGGAAAATTTGAATCTGTTTTTGAATTTGAATTTTTCGTGAAACTTTGCGAGGCCATATCTTGATCATACGGACTCCGATTTACGAAATTTTGGACTCTATTTCGCGTATTTTTCCGAGACGAACGCAATGGCACAACCTATTTTCCCTGATTCAGATTTTAACATTTAATTCTGCCCTATTTTAAGTTATAACGTGTTGTTTAAAATACGGATTGTTACATTCTCCCCTCCTTAAAGGATTTCGTCCCCGAAATCTTCAAGTTAGGAAGAACGTATCCTACCATCCATCATCCATCTACTCAAAGCATCATCCACAAGTAGTCATTGTCCTTAAAAGATTTCTAATGCTGTATGAACATATGCAGAAAGTGTGTGTATATGTTCCTTATCTAATGCAAATGATCCGGCCTGATTGATCTTCTCAGATGCAAAATATGTTTAGTGAAATGAATCCAATATGTATGCAAAAAATTTCCTATTATAATTCATAATTTCTATATGAGTGCTCAAACATTCAATCATATGCAACAACCAAATGATAGCACAACCAAGTTTCCAAAATAAACACTCATGCATATGCAAGTATGAAACTGTGACTGAGCCGATCTAGTGCCTAATGTGTATTCATGCATCCACGAGCAACCACTTGCGACCACTTGCAACCATTCTGCAGTCATAACATGTTTCAATTACATGTTTACATCCAAAAAGATTCTACCTATGGTTCTCAAGATAGGATCGAGGAGATAACAAGATAAAACAAAGCATCTAGAAAAAGAAGTTAAAGATGTACCCCCGGAAGGTCCGGTCTGCTTCTTAGGGCAGTCCTTGCTGATGTGTCCAGTCTCCCCATAATGAAAACATTCACCTTGCTTTCTTTTCCTCTTTGTACAATCCTTGGCTATGTGCCCTTCCGTACCATAGAAATTGCATTTCCTTTATCACGTGAGTTGTCGTTCTTGCCTCCTTTCTCGGAGTCTACCTTCTTATTCTGAGAATCGTTGGGCTTGACCTCTTTCTTGCCCTTCTTATCTTCCTCATACAGTAGGGCCATATCCACCAAGCTTTCAAAGGTCGCCCCCATGGGCACATGAGTCATGGCCAAACCATGTAGTGGCTCGTTCAAGCCTCGTGCAAAACGTAGCGCCTTTTTCTGAGGAGTGTTGACTAACTCCAATCCGAAGCGAGCAAGCTGATTGAAACGGTTCACATATTCTTTAACTGTCATATTTCCTTGTTTAAGGGCCAGAAACCGTTCCATTTGGAGACTCTCCTCTGCCGATGACAAGAACTTAAGCCCAAATCTCCCTCTAAAGTCCGCCCAAGTCTCAATGAGCCTAGTAGCGTTGGTGACTTCTCACCAATAATAAGCTTCCTCTTTCATGAGCCACGCCGCCAACTGTACTTTCCTATTGTCCTCTGCCTCAAAGATAACAAACAAGCCTTCAGTTTCCTTCAACCAATTCCGTGCCTCAACAAAAGTCTCAGTTCCTAGGAAATCCTTTCCGCCCATGGCCTTAAAGTCCTTGCATATCTTTGAAAAAGCGGTTTCTCGCGGAGGTTGAGGAGGATGAGGAGGAGGATTGGCTGGGCCTGCCACATTAGCCCGAGCCTCGAGGAAACGACGGAACCAAGTGGGTATATTGACACCCTCGGGAAGATTAAGATCGTCGGCCATGATAAGCTGAAAACGAAAAAGGAAAAGATTCAAACGAGGAAACAAAGATTGTGCTAATGGCTTTTTGGGGAATAGCCTTTTAAAATAAACCAACTTTTCTTGAAAAGTGCTTCTTTGTAAATGGTTTTGAAAAAAAATCAAAAGGTTTTCAAAACTTTTGCCCAGTCTTGGTAACCTTCTGCTCTGATACCAAATGTAACACCCCACCTCCGCTAGGGTCACTCACAAAGGGAATGCACTAGTTTTGGAGGGGTATTATCGAGATAACATCACAGAATTATCACAAGACAGAACATTAATAAAAAAATTTAAGTAAACAGCGGAAGAATTTATGAGCAAAACAGAACTTCATTTTATTCCAAAATAAACCATGTCTCTTACAAACATTTCAAATAACTTCATTACAACTGTCTTGTAATAATAGCCAAAGAAGCAATAACTTAAAAACAGAAAAACAGCTTATTCCCCAAGTGCAGTAAAAAGAAGCAGCCATAGCAAACCGTACATGCTGAGCCAAAGCAAGTGATATCCAAGCTAAGAGCTAGTGTTTCCTCCCTGAGAACCGGGGGGGAGGAAACGAAAGAAAAAGAGGCGAAAGGAAAAGGGTTAGTCATAAAGACTGAGTAAGTCCTAGTGACTTTCAGTGTAAAACGGTTAAAACAACCTGTCATGTATGAACTGGAACTAAACTTAAGAATGGTGTCAAGATGAACAAGATAGACTAAGGAGATCAGGATAAGTCAAGACAAGTCAAGTAAAGCATCACATGTTCGAGATTCGTTGCATCGACTGTACTAGTATACTAAGCCCATATCACAAGTTAATCACGAAATAAATCCAACGGCCCAATATCATGAAATGACCCTGAAACGGGGTCTGACCCAAGTACGGGGTCCTACGGAGCGATTATCTAGTCGATCGGCTCCCTACAAGTTCTAGCTCGTCAAGTGTCCGTGTCATACGGCTAATCACGAATGTAGTTACCTGTGCTGGGTCCACCTTTGGGTGTATCAGCCCTAGGGTGTCAACCCCTGACACGATTCAAGATGCACAGATAATGTAACGACCCGCGTTCTACGCATCATAGGATCGTAGGATATTTATTTCTTTCACATACGAAGTCGTATGGTCATGTAACTTTGGGAGACGACTATTGGGGTCATTTCCCATGTTCATGATTTTTCCCGATTTTTAAATGACCATTTTACCCCTAGTTGGCACTGTTTTGGCCATAACTTTTGACTGGAAAGGAATTTTGACCTGAAACCACTTCCATTGGCTTCGGATGATGGTTTCTCTTTCCGTAGAGTGGTCACATTAGCCAAACGGACTTACCGTTTGGGAGATATGGCTGAAACAAGTTTCAGATGGAGAAAAACAGCTTAATTGGGCTTAACCGGGTGATTAACAGGTAGGCCCAAGGGGAATTTCGGGTTTAGAGGTATAGGAGGACTGATTAGGGTTAGGTTATCATTCTCATTTCAGTTTTGAGCCGCCACAAACCTCCTTGAGACCTTAGTAATGGCTTCCTACATCTAAAACACCCAAAATCACTCTCTAATTGAAGATTAGGCTTAGCAACACTAAATTAAGGAGAAAAAGCATCAAAGCAAGGTTGGAACTGCTGTTAGACATCAGTATTCGCCCCAAATCAGAGGAGTTTCAGTTCTGAGAATTTCATTTGTGGCCAAGGTGAGTGATAACATCATTTTGACACTAATTACGGTAATTAAGGGTAATTAGTGAAGATTAGCGAATTTATACGTAAATAAATTCTGGAAAAATTCTTAAAATTCTAAAATAATGTTTTAAGGCTCTGTTAGAAATTTGGGTTAATTTCGATGTGTTTTGCTAATTGTATGCTTAAACATGATTAAGAAGGATTATAGGAAAATGTGAGGTTTTAACCACTTTTGATCCATTTTGGTTCATTTGAATTGTTGTTATGGTGTTTGCAATTGATGTTATATGTTGCTGTGACAGTTTGACATGAATTATGATTGATTAGAATAGTTAGATTTGTCAAAAACGTCGTCGAATGGCGTAGAAAGCTCGCTGGAAAGTTGCAGAAGTGTGCAGGCTCCGAACCGGTTCGGATCGGAGAAAGGGGTCGGATCGGACTAGGGAACTGACCAAAGGAATCCGAACTGGATGAGGACTTGCCACTGGAAGAAGTTTGGCAGGAAGGAAGGCCATTGCTCAGAGTTGGAGTTGGACAGGAGATCGGATCGGAGCGGTGGAGCGGATCGGAGTAAGCTAGGGAACGGAGCGGATCGGATCGGAAGAGAGATTGGAGGCCAGATCGGATCGACTTGGAGATGCAGGGCTCGGATCGGAAGCAAAGAAGAAATAAGCTAGGGACTGGAGCGCTGGAGAGAAGGACACCCGACCCGACCTGGAGGAGGACCCCGACCCGACCCGGAGCGAAGTGCCCGACCCGAAGAGACAAGGAGAAGGACCCGAACCGAGCATGGGTGACCGAACCGAACCGAGCGTGGGTGACCGAACCGAACCGAATTCTAGAGCTGCTACTGCACGACAACTTTTCTGAAGACCCACTCCAATTCGACCAAACCCGAGATGCAAAGGAAGCTCAAATGAGAAGTTAGAGCTTAAGATTCAGGTAGGAATCAACAAGTTCGCTTCATGGTTGGGCTTTGCTGCGGGACGCGTGCTAAGGAGTTATCGACGTCTATAGTTTTGGACCACTATGGTAGGAGGTACGAAGGCGGATTCAGGGCCATTATGGCATCGGTAGAACCAAGGGCTACGACCAATGAAGTGGGTCATTGAAATGTTTGGTCATGACTCCAAGTGTTGTCTTGGTCACAGCAGGGTTTCTACAAGTCGGGATTCGTCGTTGCCTCAGTTTGTCTAGTGTGCCAAAGTGGTAGATGTCGTACGCTTTACGCACTGAGTGAGAGGCGTGAGGATGGTTGCCATGGATGATTTGGTTGCTATCATTTTGACATGCACACCCCACCCCCGTATTCTTACACTATTTATTATGGCACCTTGGAGTATTGTACGGTATGTGGTACTAACTCTTTGGTTGCAGGTCCAGGTTCAGGTATGGTTTAGTATACCTGTTATTATTCTGTTTAGATGCTTATCGCTCATACCAGGCTTTATGTCTGACCCAGAGTTTTATGTCTCCTCTTATTACTCTGGGTGCTCACACGAGCAGACTAGAGACAGGTTAGCTGGTGATGCACGGGTAGATGATCCGGAGACGAGCAGGAGGCTTCCACGTAATATATATAGTATTCTCCCTGTGCTGTTGAAGATCACTGCTTGGGCATTGTTGGTGTATCTTCTATTTTAGCTTTCTTTTGTTTAGAGACAGTAAATTTGGAGAGTTGTAATAAGCTGTATTTGGATTTCCGCTGCTTTGAGATTGATGTTGGTTTTAGTTATCAGCTTATGCACTGTCTCGCCTGTTTTGTGTCAAGTATATTATTATTATATTTTATTCCATGCGCTGTGAGACATTCTACAGGTTTCTGGATTAGTTCATTCCCTTCTTTTCTTTCTTATGACGACCGTCTTGTGCTAGTCGGGCATGTGTACAGCGCACTTCTGGAGGAAATGCAGGCTGGTGCGAGGCGGGCCGTCACATTTGGTATCAGAGCTCTAGGTTGCGTAGTTAACTTAGGGAAGTTATCAGGGAGAGATAATATACGTATACGAGAGAGCGTATTTGTGATTACTTTGGTTTTTAAGAAGCTATATATATATATACTATTAGTAGTATAAGGATGAAGTCGTACTGCACTAGCACCACTATGGAATCGTTAATCATTTCCTTTTTCAGATTGACGATGAGCCGAGATACTAGAGGTGCTGGTAGGGGAGCCAATAATGGGATTGCTGCTGACATGAGGACGATGTTTACTGACCTCATGAGAGAGATGCTTAGAGATGTGCAGAGGGCAGCTCCCAATGGTGGAAATGGTGGTGGTCCAATAGTGCAGGCGCCAAGAGTCGACTTCGCCAAGCTGAATAAGGATTATACTAGTCTTGGTGGGAAGTCATTCCATGGAACGGAGTCGGCTACGGATGTTCAGGATTGGTTGGATAGTTGCGAACGTATCTTCGAGGATTTGGGTATCGAGGATGCAATGAGGAGGAAGTTAGCGTCCCGTCAGCTGCAAGGGCGGGCAATGAATTGGTGGAATGCTATAAAGGCAGCTACTCCCGAAGATCAGATTACTTGGGAGCAGTTTAAGGCTCGCTTTAGTGAGAAGTTCATTCCAGCCGCTCAGAAGTCAATGTTGTTTAAGAAATTCTTGGAGCTCAAGCAGAATGGCAGAGCTGTCTCGGATTATATTGCTGAATTTGACACTTTGTCGAAGTACGGGTTATCTCTTATTGATACTGCCGAGAAGAAGAATGAGAAATTCATAACTGGATTGGATCAGTACTTGGGGGAAAAACTTATTAACCACATCGATGAGACGTTTGAATCGATTGTGGGGAAAGCGTTAAGATCGGAAAGTCTCTACCCTAAGTCGAAGACTGAGGTTGCATCCGCAGATGAGCCAAAGCCACAAGCAAGTGGTGGAGGCAAAGGTGGTTCCCAGAATAAGAGAAAGCAGAATCAGGCTAAGGATGGCCAGAAGAAAAAGAATAAGCAAGATGTGGAGTGCTTCAGCTGTGGTAAGAAGGGCCATTATGCTAGTAATTGTCGGGCCAAGCCAGCGGATAGGAAGTGCTTCAACTGTGGCCAAATGGGACATCACAAGGACAAGTGCCCACAGCCCCCTAAGGAAAAGCAAATGGTGAAAGCATATGCTCTTAATGCTATTCCTTCTTCGTCGAATGCCCCAACTGCGGCGGAGAAGGGAAAGAATGTCGTCATTCAAGGTATGCTTTCTGTTTATGATGTTCCTGTTAGAGTTTTGTTTGATACCGGAGCTTCCAGTTCTTTCATATCTAGTGACCTGGTAGATAGGTTGGGATTGGAACCCGAGATTGTCGATAGACCTTTAGTAGTGACGAACCCGATTGGTGGTTCAACTAGCCTTAGCATGATTTGTCGTAATGTGGTTCTATCGAGTCATGGATGCATGTTTGTTTGTGATTGTTTTGTTTTGGGCTTTACTGGGTTTGGCATTATTTTGGGAGTAGATTGGCTCCAAAGATACGGGGTGGTGGTAGACTGTGAGGGCTTGTTGGTGACAGCTAGAGCGGATGATGGGCGGAGGATAGTGTTTGGTGGTCTACCCAGTAAGGGGGTATTGGCTAGTTTTCTAAACTCCCTCGACATTCCGCATAGTGAGTTGTCAGGTTTGCCCGTGGTTGGCCAGTATCCGGATGTTTTCGAAGAAGTGACCGGACTTCCACCACACCGAGAGATTGAGTTTCGTATTGATTTGGTAAAAGATGCCAGACCTATAGTGATGCCACTTCGTCGTATGGCACCAAGGGAGCAGCGAGAGCTCGAGGTGCAAGTCAGCGATCTTTTGAAGAAGGGATTTATCAGAAGGAGTGTTTCTGAATGGGGAGCACCAGTCGTGTTTGCTACCAAGGCGGATGGTTCCCTTCGTTTGTGTGTAGACTACCGCGAATTGAATAAAGTGACGAGGAAGAATAAGTATCCTCTACCGCGGATAGATGATTTGTTTGATCAGTTAAGTGGCGCGAGAGTATTTTCTCAGTTGGATCTCGCGACAGGTTTTCATCAGCTTAGAGTGGAAGCTGAGAGTATAGCTAAAACGGCATTTCGAACGCCGTCTGGATTTTATGAATGGTTGGTTATGCCATTTGGGCTGACTAATGCCCCGGCATATTTTGTGGACCTTATGAATAGGGTATTCAGAGATCAGCTGAATAAGTTTGTCCTTGTGTTCGTTGATGATATTTTGGTCTATTCGAGGACAGAGGAAGAACACAAGGAACATTTAAGGGTAGCGATGGAGGTATTGAGAAAACACCAATTGAAAGCAAAGTTTTCTAAGTGTCACTTCTGGAAGAGGGAAGTGAGGTTCTTGGGCCATGTTGTATCAGAGAATGGTATTGCCGTGGACCCAGCGAAGGTGGCTACGGTACAAGATTGGCCTACGCCCAAGAACGCAACAGATGTAAGAAGTTTCTTGGGATTAGCGGGATATTATCGTAAGTTTATCCAAGGTTTCTCCAAGATAGCAGCATCATTGACCCAGTTGACCAAGAAAAATCAAGCTTTTGTCTGGGATGAAAGGTGCGGGAATGCATTTAAAAGCCTAAAGGACAAGTTGACAAGCGCACCAGTGTTAGTCATTCCTAAGGGGGATGAAGAGATGACGGTATACACGGATGCCTGTGGTACCGGACTGGGTGCTGTATTGATGCAAGGCGGTAGGGTTGTAGCTTATGCAAGTCGGCAATTGAAACCGCACGAGAGAAGATACCCTACCCATGATTTAGAATTGGCAGCAATCGTGTTCGCGTTAAAGATGTGGAGACACTATCTCTTGGGAGAAAGGTTTGAGCTGTTTACAGATCATAAGTCGTTGAAGTATCTATTCTCCCAGAAGGATTTAAATCTCCGTCAGCAGAGATGGTTAGAGTTCTTAGCTTCCTATGATTTTGACATCGCATACACACCAGGAAAGGGCAATGCGGTGGCTGATGCATTGAGTAGAAGACATGCCAGCTTGGGGGCTATGTTCCTTGAATGGAAGCAACTAGAGTTTATCGCGGGGTTTGATTTCAGACCAAAGTGCGAATTGGATCCAGAAATGTTAGCAAGTTTGACGATCAGACCCACTTTGATTGAGCGGATCGGCTCTAGTCAGAGGGACGATCCTAACCTATTGGAAATCATCTCCAAGTTAGAGATGGGTATCGATGAGGAGGTGAACAAGTATGGGCTTGATCGAGAGAGATGGCTTAGAAAGGATGGAAAGCTTGTTGTACCCAATGTCACTGGATTGAGAGATGAAGTGCTTAGAGAATGTCATCACTCAAAGCTGACTATACACCCCGGTGGTAATAAGATGTATCGAGATATGAAGCAGACCTACTACTGGGAAGGGATGAAAAGAGATGTTGGGAAGTTTATATCCAAGTGCATGAATTGCCAGCTAGTTAAAGCCGAGCAAAAGAAGCCTAGTGGGTTGTTACAGCCCTTAGAGATTCCCGAATGGAAATGGGAGCAAGTCTCGATGGATTTCATCGATGGGTTACCAAGGACTAGATCGGGATATGATAGCATTTGGGTAATTGTGGATCGACTAACTAAAAGTGCAAGGTTTATACCAGTCAAATCGACCAGAACGGCAACTAAGTTAGCAGAATTGTATATGAAGTGGGTAGTGAGATTTCATGGAGTACCTAAAAGCATTGTGAGCGACCGAGACCCGTTGTTCACTAGTGGGTTTTGGAGGAGCTTGCAAGAGGCGCTAGGGTCAGAGTTACATCTCAGTACCGCATATCATCCTCAGACCGACGGTCAGACGGAGAGGGTGAACCGTATTTTGGAAGATCTCTTGAGAGCATGTATATTGGATTTTGGTGGATCATGGGATGACCATTTGCATCTAGTAGAGTTTGCATATAATAATAGTTACCAATCCAGTATCGGTATGGCTCCGTTTGAAGCTTTGTATGGAAGACCGTGCAACTCACCATCATGTTGGATAGAAACTGGCGAGAAGTTTATGCTTGGACCAGATGTGGTGAGGGAAACTTCAGATAAAATCAAGATCATTCAGCAACGAATGAAGGCAGCCCAAGATAGGCAGAAGAGTTATGCTGATAAGAGAAGAAGAGACTTAAAATTCTCCGTTGGTGACTTGGTGTTTGTCAAGATTTCTCCGTTGAAGAGCGTAATACGATTTGGCAGGAGAGGTAAATTAGCACCAAGATTTGTTGGCCCATTCCCTGTTCTTGAACTAGTCGGGAATTTGGCATATAGAATTGACTTACCAGAGAAGATGGCGGGAGTTCACAACGTATTTCATGTTTCCCAACTACGGAAGTTCGTTCACGGCTCAGATATGACTATCTCACCTGATCAGTTGGAAGACTTCGAAGTAGAACCCGAGGCGGTTGGAAGCCGCAAGCCGGCCCGTATTGTCGCACACGACATGAAGCAACTTCGAAGGAAGTCGGTGAAGCTAGTCAAGGTACAGTGGAGCGAAGACGAGAATGATTGTACTTGGGAAACAGAAGAGGACGTAATGAAGAAGTATCCAGAACTCTTTGTCTGGTAAGATTTTATTAGCGATTTAGTTTTCCGCATGCTAGGATAGACTTGTTTGCTTGCTTTGCATGTTTGATTGTTGTGTGTGGGTGTTAAGCATGCGGGATCCTGTGTATGTTTTGGGGTTAAGGAATTTCGGGGACGAAATTTCTTAAGGGGGGGAGAGTGTAACGACCCGCGTTCTACGCATCATAGGATCGTAGGATATTTATTTCTTTCACATACGAAGTCGTATGGTCATGTAACTTTGGGAGACGACTATTGGGGTCATTTCCCATGTTCATGATTTTTCCCGATTTTTAAATGACCATTTTACCCCTAGTTGGCACTGTTTTGGCCATAACTTTTGACTGGAAAGGAATTTTGACCTGAAACCACTTCCATTGGCTTCGGATGATGGTTTCTCTTTCCGTAGAGTGGTCACATTAGCC
This sequence comes from Allium sativum, assembly GCA_030737875.1. NCBI lineage: Eukaryota > Viridiplantae > Streptophyta > Magnoliopsida > Asparagales > Amaryllidaceae > Allium > Allium sativum. The sequence continues at coordinate 373,610,214 of CM060909.1, read as the reverse complement.
AAACGGACTTACCGTTTGGGAGATATGGCTGAAACAAGTTTCAGATGGAGAAAAACAGCTTAATTGGGCTTAACCGGGTGATTAACAGGTAGGCCCAAGGGGAATTTCGGGTTTAGAGGTATAGGAGGACTGATTAGGGTTAGGTTATCATTCTCATTTCAGTTTTGAGCCGCCACAAACCTCCTTGAGACCTTAGTAATGGCTTCCTACATCTAAAACACCCAAAATCACTCTCTAATTGAAGATTAGGCTTAGCAACACTAAATTAAGGAGAAAAAGCATCAAAGCAAGGTTGGAACTGCTGTTAGACATCAGTATTCGCCCCAAATCAGAGGAGTTTCAGTTCTGAGAATTTCATTTGTGGCCAAGGTGAGTGATAACATCATTTTGACACTAATTACGGTAATTAAGGGTAATTAGTGAAGATTAGCGAATTTATACGTAAATAAATTCTGGAAAAATTCTTAAAATTCTAAAATAATGTTTTAAGGCTCTGTTAGAAATTTGGGTTAATTTCGATGTGTTTTGCTAATTGTATGCTTAAACATGATTAAGAAGGATTATAGGAAAATGTGAGGTTTTAACCACTTTTGATCCATTTTGGTTCATTTGAATTGTTGTTATGGTGTTTGCAATTGATGTTATATGTTGCTGTGACAGTTTGACATGAATTATGATTGATTAGAATAGTTAGATTTGTCAAAAACGTCGTCGAATGGCGTAGAAAGCTCGCTGGAAAGTTGCAGAAGTGTGCAGGCTCCGAACCGGTTCGGATCGGAGAAAGGGGTCGGATCGGACTAGGGAACTGACCAAAGGAATCCGAACTGGATGAGGACTTGCCACTGGAAGAAGTTTGGCAGGAAGGAAGGCCATTGCTCAGAGTTGGAGTTGGACAGGAGATCGGATCGGAGCGGTGGAGCGGATCGGATCGGAGTAAGCTAGGGAACGGAGCGGATCGGATCGGAAGAGAGATTGGAGGCCAGATCGGATCGACTTGGAGATGCAGGGCTCGGATCGGAAGCAAAGAAGAAATAAGCTAGGGACTGGAGCGCTGGAGAGAAGGACACCCGACCCGACCTGGAGGAGGACCCCGACCCGACCCGGAGCGAAGTGCCCGACCCGAAGAGACAAGGAGAAGGACCCGAACCGAGCATGGGTGACCGAACCGAACCGAGCGTGGGTGACCGAACCGAACCGAATTCTAGAGCTGCTACTGCACGACAACTTTTCTGAAGACCCACTCCAATTCGACCAAACCCGAGATGCAAAGGAAGCTCAAATGAGAAGTTAGAGCTTAAGATTCAGGTAGGAATCAACAAGTTCGCTTCATGGTTGGGCTTTGCTGCGGGACGCGTGCTAAGGAGTTATCGACGTCTATAGTTTTGGACCACTATGGTAGGAGGTACGAAGGCGGATTCAGGGCCATTATGGCATCGGTAGAACCAAGGGCTACGACCAATGAAGTGGGTCATTGAAATGTTTGGTCATGACTCCAAGTGTTGTCTTGGTCACAGCAGGGTTTCTACAAGTCGGGATTCGTCGTTGCCTCAGTTTGTCTAGTGTGCCAAAGTGGTAGATGTCGTACGCTTTACGCACTGAGTGAGAGGCGTGAGGATGGTTGCCATGGATGATTTGGTTGCTATCATTTTGACATGCACACCCCACCCCCGTATTCTTACACTATTTATTATGGCACCTTGGAGTATTGTACGGTATGTGGTACTAACTCTTTGGTTGCAGGTCCAGGTTCAGGTATGGTTTAGTATACCTGTTATTATTCTGTTTAGATGCTTATCGCTCATACCAGGCTTTATGTCTGACCCAGAGTTTTATGTCTCCTCTTATTACTCTGGGTGCTCACACGAGCAGACTAGAGACAGGTTAGCTGGTGATGCACGGGTAGATGATCCGGAGACGAGCAGGAGGCTTCCACGTAATATATATAGTATTCTCCCTGTGCTGTTGAAGATCACTGCTTGGGCATTGTTGGTGTATCTTCTATTTTAGCTTTCTTTTGTTTAGAGACAGTAAATTTGGAGAGTTGTAATAAGCTGTATTTGGATTTCCGCTGCTTTGAGATTGATGTTGGTTTTAGTTATCAGCTTATGCACTGTCTCGCCTGTTTTGTGTCAAGTATATTATTATTATATTTTATTCCATGCGCTGTGAGACATTCTACAGGTTTCTGGATTAGTTCATTCCCTTCTTTTCTTTCTTATGACGACCGTCTTGTGCTAGTCGGGCATGTGTACAGCGCACTTCTGGAGGAAATGCAGGCTGGTGCGAGGCGGGCCGTCACAGATAAATCTACGGATACCCAGTGCCTGCCCCGGAATACGTGCACGGCCGTAGTCCACCGAACCTACACTGGCATACCCCACTGCCGTCGTTCACCTCTTACAATCAGCCCAGTAATCGTGCCCCACCCGGCCTAGCCCCAGGGTACCTTGATACATCTAGAGGGTTACTGTTGAAAAGAGTCGTGTCTAGGGTTTCGCCTAACAGATTAGGTCATGTAATTCGTGACCTAACCCGCCTAACCGATTAAGTCATGTAATTCGTGACTTAATCCTTTTCCAGTCTAGTCGTGTCAAGATGGTTAAGTATGTCATTTAAATTCGTGACTTAACCCGCCTACGTGTCATGTCAAGTTGGCTAAGTGTTGTCATTTCAAGTTCATGACTTAGCCCTACAAATCGTGTTCAAGTTGGTTAAGTTGTCTTTTCATGTTCATGACTTAACCCTTATTGGCATTAATTGATTCGTTAATGCACCGAACCACTCACATTGGATCCTATTGTTCGTAGCCACTGGATTTGTCGGGCGGTTCCGGGCAGGTTTACGCTACGAACTCAACCCAACCTCGGGTTTCAAGCGCGATGTGACCAACTACTCACATTGGATCCTATTGTTTGTAGCAACTGGATTTGCCGGGCGGTTCAGGGCAGGTTTACACTACAAACTCAAACCAACCTCGAGTTGGCCACTTTCTTGTTTTCTAAAGTCATGCCCATGTTCTTACCTAATTCGTGCTATTTTCATAGCATGTTCGTATGTTAATTTCGTGCCCAACTAAGGCATGTTTCAAGTCAAGTTATGGCATGTTCAAGTCGAGTTTTCGTGCCATATTTCATGTTCTACTTATGCCAAATTTCACGGTTTATGATTATAATGAATTCAAGTTTTGCCTATTCTACCCAATCGTATCCCCAACGTATATAAACGTACTTCGTTCACAAGCATAAACAATTCAAGAGATAAAGGGGAATAACACCAAACATGTGATAGGCATACGTGACAATTCCAACATCACTTGCATAATAAACAGGCTATAACATATCACATGGTTTCAATACTAGCATGATGATAACTTGGCATAGTAATGGTTCCAACTTAGTTCAACATGATGAATTCAACTTTACATCCTAGGCATAATAATCATTGCGGGCATAATAATAATTTTATTACAAACATGAAACATTAAAGGCATGGTAATTCTAATAGGCATAGTGGATTCCAATTTAGTATTTTTAACATAATGATTCTCATCTAGCATTATAAACATAATGATTCCAACTTTTCATCATGACCTAGCAATTCCCAATTTGTCATTAGCATGATAGGTATATTAACATCACAGGCATAGTTTCATTAATATCATAGACATGGTTTAATTAGTATCATAGGCATGGTTTAATCAACATGAGGATTTCAATGAACATAATGATTCCATGGACATGTATTTGTTCAATTTGCAATAAAATTAAGCCCAAGTGATTCATAACAACATCAACATCATGATAAGTTTAACTTGCAACATTAACATAGTAATATTCCCAAATTTTGATTCAAAGTTAAACAATATAAACATGGATTAATAATAGTTCCTAAATCCGGTTTCAATTCATAGCATGTCCATGTTATTTCAGCGTTTTTGCCTAAAAAGTGACATAGAACTTACAATATGAAGCAAGCAATCCAAATCAAAACTTTAAATCAAATAGCCCCAAATCCGTTGTCTAAAGCGTCGTAGTTGTTGTAGCTTCTAGTTGTAGCCTTCAAGAATCATCCTTCATCTTCTTTAATTTTGTTCTTTGTATTTTTAATTTAGAGTTCTAGGTTTAATGGCGGTTGCATGAGGCTAAAATGAAATAGTATGATTTAAGCTAGGTCTTAGGGTCTTTTTATAGTGTTTAGGATTAGTTTTAGCCATAGGATAAACCCTAGGATAGATCTGAGCCATCTAAAATCGTCACAAGCCCCCAAAACAAGACCCAGGAGCCAAAACAGGTGCACCAGGCCGACCTGGCCGACCAGGGAGGTCGACCCCTAGGTCGAGACCCAGGTCGACTCCCCAGTCGACCTGGGGGGAGGTCGACACACAGGTCGACCCCCAGGTCGACTCTAGTGTCGACCTGGTTGGGGGGAGGTCGACCCTAGTGTCGACCCCCCTGTCGACCTGTCTGGGCGGGATTTTTCCCGCCTACCCTGAATTCGGAAAATTTGAATCTGTTTTTGAATTTGAATTTTTCGTGAAACTTTGCGAGGCCATATCTTGATCATACGGACTCCGATTTACGAAATTTTGGACTCTATTTCGCGTATTTTTCCGAGACGAACGCAATGGCACAACCTGTTTTCCCTGATTCAGATTTTAACATTTAATTCTGCCCTGTTTTAAGTTATAACGTGTTGTTTAAAATACGGGTTGTTACATTCTCCCCTCCTTAAAGGATTTCGTCCCCGAAATCTTCAAGTTAGGAAGAACGTATCCTACCATCCATCATCCATCTACTCAAAGCATCATCCACAAGTAGTCATTGTCCTTAAAAGATTTCTAATGCTGTATGAACATATGCAGAAAGTGTGTGTATATGTTCCTTATCTAATGCAAATGATCCGGCCTGATTGATCTTCTCAGATGCAAAATATGTTTAGTGAAATGAATCCAATATGTATGCAAAAAATTTCCTATTATAATTCATAATTTCTATATGAGTGCTCAAACATTCAATCATATGCAACAACCAAATGATAGCACAACCAAGTTTCCAAAATAAACACTCATGCATATGCAAGTATGAAACTGTGACTGAGCCGATCTAGTGCCTAATTTGTATTCATGCATCCACGAGCAACCACTTGCGACCACTTGCAACCATTCTGCAGTCATAACATGTTTCAATTACATGTTTACATCCAAAAAGATTCTACCTATGGTTCTCAAGATAGGATCGAGGAGATAACAAGATAAAACAAAGCATCTAGAAAAAGAAGTTAAAGATGTACCCCCGGAAGGTCCGGTCTGCTTCTTAGGGCAGTCCTTGCTGATGTGTCCAGTCTCCCCATAATGAAAACATTCACCTTGCTTTCTTTTCCTCTTTGTACAATCCTTGGCTATGTGCCCTTCCGTACCATAGAAATTGCATTTCCTTTATCACGTGAGTTGTCGTTCTTGCCTCCTTTCTCGGAGTCTACCTTCTTATTCTGAGAATCGTTGGGCTTGACCTCTTTCTTGCCCTTCTTATCTTCCTCATACAGTAGGGCCATATCCACCAAGCTTTCAAAGGTCGCCCCCATGGGCACATGAGTCATGGCCAAACCATGTAGTGGCTCGTTCAAGCCTCGTGCAAAACGTAGCGCCTTTTTCTGAGGAGTGTTGACTAACTCCAATCCGAAGCGAGCAAGCTGATTGAAACGGTTCACATATTCTTTAACTGTCATATTTCCTTGTTTAAGGGCCAGAAACCGTTCCATTTGGAGACTCTCCTCTGCCGATGACAAGAACTTAAGCCCAAATCTCCCTCTAAAGTCCGCCCAAGTCTCAATGGGCCTAGTAGCGTTGGTGACTTCTCACCAATAATAAGCTTCCTCTTTCATGAGCCACGCCGCCAACTGTACTTTCCTATTGTCCTCTGCCTCAAAGATAACAAACAAGCCTTCGGTTTCCTTCAACCAATTCCGTGCCTCAACAAAAGTCTCAGTTCCTAGGAAATCCTTTCCGCCCATGGCCTTAAAGTCCTTGCATATCTTTGAAAAAGCGGTTTCTCGCGGAGGTTGAGGAGGAGGATTGGCTGGGCCTGCCACATTAGCCCGAGCCTCGAGGAAACGACGGAACCAAGTGGGTATATTGACACCCTCGGGAAGATTAAGATCGTCGGCCATGATAAGCTGAAAACGAAAAGGGAAAAGATTCAAACGAGGAAACAAAGATTGTGCTAATGGCTTTTTGGGGAATAGCCTTTTAAAATAAACCAACTTTTCTTGAAAAGTGCTTCTTTGTAAATGGTTTTGAAAAAAAATCAAAAGGTTTTCAAAACTTTTGCCCAGTCTTGGTAACCTTCTGCTCTGATACCAAATGTAACACCCCACCTCCGCTAGGGTCACTCACAAAGGGAATGCACTAGTTTTGGAGGGGTATTATCGAGATAACATCACAGAATTATCACAAGACAGAACATTAATAAAAAAATTTAAGTAAACAGCGGAAGAATTTATGAGCAAAACAGAACTTCATTTTATTCCAAAATAAACCATGTCTCTTACAAACATTTCAAATAACTTCATTACAACTGTCTTGTAATAATAGCCAAAGAAGCAATAACTTAAAAACAGAAAAACAGCTTATTCCCCAAGTGCAGTAAAAAGAAGCAGCCATAGCAAACCGTACATGCTGAGCCAAAGCAAGTGATATCCAAGCTAAGAGCTAGTGTTTCCTCCCTGAGAACCGGGGGGGAGGAAACGAAAGAAAAAGAGGCGAAAGGAAAAGGGTTAGTCATAAAGACTGAGTAAGTCCTAGTGACTTTCAGTGTAAAACGGTTAAAACAACCTGTCATGTATGAACTGGAACTAAACTTAAGAATGGTGTCAAGATGAACAAGATAGACTAAGGTGATCAGGATAAGTCAAGACAAGTCAAGTAAAGCATCACATGTTCGAGATTCGTTGCATCGACTGTACTAGTATACTAAGCCCATATCACAAGTTAATCACGAAATAAATCCCACGGCCCAATATCATGAAATGACCCTGAAACGGGGTCTGACCCAAGTACGGGGTCCTACGGAGCGATTATCTAGTCGATCGGCTCCCTACAAGTTCTAGCTCGTCAAGTGTCCGTGTCATACGGCTAATCACGAATGTAGTTACCTGTGCTGGGTCCACCTTTGGGTGTATCAGCCCTAGGGTGTCAACCCCTGACACGATTCAAGATGCACAGATAAATCTACGGATACCCAGTGCCTGCCCCGGAATACGTGCACGGCCGTAGTCCACCGAACCTACACTGGCATACCCCACTGCCGTCGTTCACCTCTTACAATCAGCCCAGTAATCGTGCCCCACCCGGCCTAGCCCCAGGGTACCTTGATACATCTAGAGGGTTACTGTTGAAAAGAGTCGTGTCTAGGGTTTCGCCTAACAGATTAGGTCATGTAATTCGTGACCTAACCCGCCTAACCGATTAAGTCATGTAATTCGTGACTTAATCCTTTTCCAGTCTAGTCGTGTCAAGATGGTTAAGTATGTCATTTAAATTCGTGACTTAACCCGCCTACGTGTCATGTCAAGTTGGCTAAGTGTTGTCATTTCAAGTTCATGACTTAGCCCTACAAATCGTGTTCAAGTTGGTTAAGTTGTCTTTTCATGTTCATGACTTAACCCTTATTGGCATTAATTGATTCGTTAATGCACCGAACCACTCACATTGGATCCTATTGTTCGTAGCCACTGGATTTGTCGGGCGGTTCCGGGCAGGTTTACGCTACGAACTCAACCCAACCTCGGGTTTCAAGCGCGATGTGACCAACTACTCACATTGGATCCTATTGTTTGTAGCAACTGGATTTGCCGGGCGGTTCAGGGCAGGTTTACACTACAAACTCAAACCAACCTCGAGTTGGCCACTTTCTTGTTTTCTAAAGTCATGCCCATGTTCTTACCTAATTCGTGCTATTTTCATAGCATGTTCGTATGTTAATTTCGTGCCCAACTAAGGCATGTTTCAAGTCAAGTTATGGCATGTTCAAGTCGAGTTTTCGTGCCATATTTCATGTTCTACTTATGCCAAATTTCACGGTTTATGATTATAATGAATTCAAGTTTTGCCTATTCTACCCAATCGTATCCCCAACGTATATAAACGTACTTCGTTCACAAGCATAAACAATTCAAGAGATAAAGGGGAATAACACCAAACATGTGATAGGCATACGTGACAATTCCAACATCACTTGCATAATAAACAGGCTATAACATATCACATGGTTTCAATACTAGCATGATGATAACTTGGCATAGTAATGGTTCCAACTTAGTTCAACATGATGAATTCAACTTTACATCCTAGGCATAATAATCATTGCGGGCATAATAATAATTTTATTACAAACATGAAACATTAAAGGCATGGTAATTCTAATAGGCATAGTGGATTCCAATTTAGTATTTTTAACATAATGATTCTCATCTAGCATTATAAACATAATGATTCCAACTTTTCATCATGACCTAGCAATTCCCAATTTGTCATTAGCATGATAGGTATATTAACATCACAGGCATAGTTTCATTAATATCATAGACATGGTTTAATTAGTATCATAGGCATGGTTTAATCAACATGAGGATTTCAATGAACATAATGATTCCATGGACATGTATTTGTTCAACTTGCAATAAAATTAAGCCCAAGTGATTCATAACAACATCAACATCATGATAAGTTTAACTTGCAACATTAACATAGTAATATTCCCCAATTTTGATTCAAAGTTAAACAATATAAACATGGATTAATAATAGTTCCTAAATCCGGTTTCAATTCATAGCATGTCCATGTTATTTCAGCGTTTTTGCCTAAAAAGTGACATAGAACTTACAATATGAAGCAAGCAATCCAAATCAAAACTTTAAATCAAATAGCCCCAAATCCGTTGTCTAAAGCGTCGTAGTTGTTGTAGCTTCTAGTTGTAGCCTTCAAGAATCATCCTTCATCTTCTTTAATTTTGTTCTTTGTATTTTTAATTTAGAGTTCTAGGTTTAATGGCGGCTGCATGAGGCTAAAATGAAATAGTATGATTTAAGCTAGGTCTTAGGGTCTTTTTATAGTGTTTAGGATTAGTTTTAGCCATAGGATAAACCCTAGGATAGATCTGAGCCATCTAAAATCGTCACAAGCCCCCAAAACAAGACCCAGGAGCCAAAACAGGTGCACCAGGCCGACCTGGCCGACCAGGGAGGTCGACCCCTAGGTCGAGACCCAGGTCGACTCCCCAGTCGACCTGGGGGGAGGTCGACACACAGGTCGACCCCCAGGTCGACTCTAGTGTCGACCTGGTTGGGGGGAGGTCGACCCTAGTGTCGACCCCCCTGTCGACCTGTCTGGGCGGGATTTTTCCCGCCTACCCTGAATTCGGAAAAATTGAATCTGTTTTTGAATTTGAATTTTTCGTGAAACTTTGCGAGGCCATATCTTGATCATACGGACTCCGATTTACGAAATTTTGGACTCTATTTCGCGTATTTTTCCGAGACGAACGCAATGGCACAACCTGTTTTCCCTGATTCAGATTTTAACATTTAATTCTGCCCTGTTTTAAGTTATAACGTGTTGTTTAAAATACGGGTTGTTACATTCTCCCCTCCTTAAAGGATTTCGTCCCCGAAATCTTCAAGTTAGGAAGAACGTATCCTACCATCCATCATCCATCTACTCAAAGCATCATCCACAAGTAGTCATTGTCCTTAAAAGATTTCTAATGCTGTATGAACATATGCAGAAAGTGTGTGTATATGTTCCTTATCTAATGCAAATGATCCGGCCTGATTGATCTTCTCAGATGCAAAATATGTTTAGTGAAATGAATCCAATATGTATGCAAAAAATTTCCTATTATAATTCATAATTTCTATATGAGTGCTCAAACATTCAATCATATGCAACAACCAAATGATAGCACAACCAAGTTTCCAAAATAAACACTCATGCATATGCAAGTATGAAACTGTGACTGAGCCGATCTAGTGCCTAATGTGTATTCATGCATCCACGAGCAACCACTTGCGACCACTTGCAACCATTCTGCAGTCATAACATGTTTCAATTACATGTTTACATCCAAAAAGATTCTACCTATGGTTCTCAAGATAGGATCGAGGAGATAACAAGATAAAACAAAGCATCTAGAAAAAGAAGTTAAAGATGTACCCCCGGAAGGTCCGGTCTGCTTCTTAGGGCAGTCCTTGCTGATGTGTCCAGTCTCCCCATAATGAAAACATTCACCTTGCTTTCTTTTCCTCTTTGTACAATCCTTGGCTATGTGCCCTTCCGTACCATAGAAATTGCATTTCCTTTATCACGTGAGTTGTCGTTCTTGCCTCCTTTCTCGGAGTCTACCTTCTTATTCTGAGAATCGTTGGGCTTGACCTCTTTCTTGCCCTTCTTATCTTCCTCATACAGTAGGGCCATATCCACCAAGCTTTCAAAGGTCGCCCCCATGGGCACATGAGTCATGGCCAAACCATGTAGTGGCTCGTTCAAGCCTCGTGCAAAACGTAGCGCCTTTTTCTGAGGAGTGTTGACTAACTCCAATCCGAAGCGAGCAAGCTGATTGAAACGGTTCACATATTCTTTTACTGTCATATTTCCTTGTTTAAGGGCCAGAAACCGTTCCATTTGGAGACTCTCCTCTGCCGATGACAAGAACTTAAGCCCAAATCTCCCTCTAAAGTCCGCCCAAGTCTCAATGGGCCTAGTAGCGTTGGTGACTTCTCACCAATAATAAGCTTCCTCTTTCATGAGCCACGCCGCCAACTGTACTTTCCTATTGTCCTCTGCCTCAAAGATAACAAACAAGCCTTCGGTTTCCTTCAACCAATTCCGTGCCTCAACAAAAGTCTCAGTTCCTAGGAAATCCTTTCCGCCCATGGCCTTAAAGTCCTTGCATATCTTTGAAAAAGCGGTTTCTCGCGGAGGTTGAGGAGGATGAGGAGGAGGATTGGCTGGGCCTGCCACATTAGCCCGAGCCTCGAGGAAACGACGGAACCAAGTGGGTATATTGACACCCTCGGGAAGATTAAGATCGTCGGCCATGATAAGCTGAAAACGAAAAGGGAAAAGATTCAAACGAGGAAACAAAGATTGTGCTAATGGCTTTTTGGGGAATAGCCTTTTAAAATAAACCAACTTTTCTTGAAAAGTGCTTCTTTGTAAATGGTTTTGAAAAAAAATCAAAAGGTTTTCAAAACTTTTGCCCAGTCTTGGTAACCTTCTGCTCTGATACCAAATGTAACACCCCACCTCCGCTAGGGTCACTCACAAAGGGAATGCACTAGTTTTGGAGGGGTATTATCGAGATAACATCACAGAATTATCACAAGACAGAACATTAATAAAAAAAATTAAGTAAACAGCGGAAGAATTTATGAGCAAAACAGAACTTCATTTTATTCCAAAATAAACCATGTCTCTTACAAACATTTCAAATAACTTCATTACAACTGTCTTGTAATAATAGCCAAAGAAGCAATAACTTAAAAACAGAAAAACAGCTTATTCCCCAAGTGCAGTAAAAAGAAGCAGCCATAGCAAACCGTACATGCTGAGCCAAAGCAAGTGATATCCAAGCTAAGAGCTAGTGTTTCCTCCCTGAGAACGGGGGGGAGGAAACGAAAGAAAAAGAGGCGAAAGGAAAAGGGTTAGTCATAAAGACTGAGTAAGTCCTAGTGACTTTCAGTGTAAAACGGTTAAAACAACCTGTCATGTATGAACTGGAACTAAACTTAAGAATGGTGTCAAGATGAACAAGATAGACTAAGGTGATCAGGATAAGTCAAGACAAGTCAAGTAAAGCATCACATGTTCGAGATTCGTTGCATCGACTGTACTAGTATACTAAGCCCATATCACAAGTTAATCACGAAATAAATCCCACGGCCCAATATCATGAAATGACCCTGAAACGGGGTCTGACCCAAGTACGGGGTCCTACGGAGCGATTATCTAGTCGATCGGCTCCCTACAAGTTCTAGCTCGTCAAGTTTCCGTGTCATACGGCTAATCACGAATGTAGTTACCTGTGCTGGGTCCACCTTTGGGTGTATCAGCCCTAGGGTGTCAACCCCTGACACGATTCAAGATGCACAGATAAATCTACGGATACCCAGTGCCTGCCCCGGAATACGTGCACGGCCGTAGTCCACCGAACCTACACTGGCATACCCCACTGCCGTCGTTCACCTCTTACAATCAGCCCAGTAATCGTGCCCCACCCGGCCTAGCCCCAGGGTACCTTGATACATCTAGAGGGTTACTGTTGAAAAGAGTCGTGTCTAGGGTTTCGCCTAACAGATTAGGTCATGTAATTCGTGACCTAACCCGCCTAACCGATTAAGTCATGTAATTCGTGACTTAATCCTTTTCCAGTCTAGTCGTGTCAAGATGGTTAAGTATGTCATTTAAATTCGTGACTTAACCCGCCTACGTGTCATGTCAAGTTGGCTAAGTGTTGTCATTTCAAGTTCATGACTTAGCCCTACAAATCGTGTTCAAGTTGGTTAAGTTGTCTTTTCATGTTCATGACTTAACCCTTATTGGCATTAATTGATTCGTTAATGCACCGAACCACTCACATTGGATCCTATTGTTCGTAGCCACTGGATTTGTCGGGCGGTTCCGGGCAAGTTTACGCTACGAACTCAACCCAACCTCGGGTTTCAAGCGCGATGTGACCAACTACTCACATTGGATCCTATTGTTTGTAGCAACTGGATTTGCCGGGCAGTTCAGGGCAGGTTTACACTACAAACTCAAACCAACCTCGAGTTGGACACTTTCTTGTTTTCTAAAGTCATGCCCATGTTCTTACCTAATTCGTGCTATTTTCATAGCATGTTCGTATGTCAATTTCGTGCCCAACTAAGGCATGTTTCAAGTCAAGTTATGGCATGTTCAAGTCGAGTTTTCGTGCCATATTTCATGTTCTACTTATGCCAAATTTCACGGTTTATGATTATAATGAATTCAAGTTTTTCCTATTCTACCCAATCGTATCCCCAACGTATATAAACGTACTTCGTTCACAAGCATAAACAATTCAAGAGATAAAGGGGAATAACACCAAACATGTGATAGGCATACGTGACAATTCCAACATCACTTGCATAATAAACAGGCTATAACATATCACATGGTTTCAATACTAGCATGATGATAACTTGGCATAGTAATGGTTCCAACTTAGTTCAACATGATGAATTCAACTTTACATCCTAGGCATAATAATCATTGCGGGCATAATAATAATTTTATTACAAACATGAAACATTAAAGGCATGGTAATTCTAATAGGCATAGTGGATTCCAATTTAGTATTTTTAACATAATGATTCTCATTTAGCATTATAAACATAATGATTCCAACTTTTCATCATGACCTAGCAATTCCCAATTTGTCACTAGCATGATAGGTATATTAACATCACAGGCATAGTTTCATTAATATCATAGACATGGTTTAATTAGTATCATAGGCATGGTTTAATCAACATGAGGATTTCAATGAACATAATGATTCCGTGGACATGTATTTGTTCAACTTGCAATAAAATTAAGCCCAAGTGATTCATAACAACATCAACATCATGATAAGTTTAACTTGCAACATTAACATAGCAATATTCCCAAATTTTGATTCAAAGTTAAACAATATAAACATGGATTAATAATAGTTCCTAAATCCGGTTTCAATTCATAGCATGTCCATGTTATTTCAGCGTTTTTGCCTAAAAAGTGACATAGAACTTACAATATGAAGCAAGCAATCCAAATCAAAACTTTAAATCAAATAGCCCCAAATCCGTTGTCTAAAGCGTCGTAGTTGTTGTAGCTTCTAGTTGTAGCCTTCAAGAATCATCCTTCGTCTTCTTTAATTTTGTTCTTTGTATTTTTAATTTAGAGTTCTAGGTTTAATGGCGGCTGCATGAGGCTAAAATGAAATAGTATGATTTAAGCTAAGTCTTAGGGTCTTTTTATAGTGTTTAGGATTAGTTTTAGCCATAGGATAAACCCTAGGATAGATCTGAGCCATCTAAAATCGTCACAAGCCCCCAAAACAAGACCCAGGAGCCAAAACAGGTGCACCAGGCCGACCTGGCCGACCAGGGAGGTCGACCCCCAGGTCGAGACCCAGGTCGACTCCCCAGTCGACCTGGGGGGAGGTCGACACACAGGTCGACCCCCAGGTCGACTCTAGTGTCGACCTGGTTGGGGGGAGGTCGACCCTAGTGTCGACCCCCCTGTCGACCTGTCTGGGTGGGATTTTTCCCGCCTACCCCGAATTCTGAAAATTTGAATCTGTTTTTGAATTTGAATTTTTCTTGAAACTTTGCGAGGCCATATCTTGATCATACGGACTCCGATTTATGAAATTCGGGACTCTATTTCGCGTATTTTTCCGAGACGAACGCAATGGTACAACCCGTTTTCCCTGATTCAGATTTTAACATTTAATTCTGCCCTGTTTTAAGTTATAACGTGTTGTTTAAAATACGGGTTGTTACAAGACACAGATGGAAACGGGTGCGTATGCAAATTAAATGTGGCAATGAATTACTGTAAGGGTTTTGTTTGCATGAGAAGTTAAAGTCGACACCGGGAAATAACCCGAGCAGGCAGTTTCAGTTTTAAAAAGAAATGAAATGATGAAGGAAAAACACTGTTCAAATGAAGCGGGTGTAATGATGATGGGCCGATACGAGAAACGATCCGATATGATCAGATTGACATAGTCAAAGCGATGAAGTCAACTTGGAACTGTTGGAGCTTGTATGAATTTGTGGCAAACTAAAATGCCGGATTGAATCAACTAAAGCAAATCGTTATTTAACGGTTAACGCGCCAATGTGAGTAAATTCACTCACTCTGATCTATTTTAAAATATTATAATTACATTTTAATGATGTTTGAATGTTGTGTGATGGTCGTTTAGGTAGATTACAATTAAATTGGTTGAAATATATACATATCATTGAATATGTATACATCACGGATTGGATACCGATTCCATCGGTTATAATATTCCCTAGTATGGAATCAGTGTTAATTGTTTGACTAACATCTGTGGATGCGGGAAACCGCTTGGAGGAATCCAACCGGATTCCTCAATATTTATATGTACTGTTTGTTTTATATATATGCACTGTTTGAACCCAAATGATAGTAAAATCCCATGTGAATATTGATGTTGAATGGAAATTCAACATTTGTTTTGATTAAATAAATAAACAATATCGGGTAAGAAAGTGACAACAGTCGACCATAAATCCATCGTTTTGTTAAGAAGTAGATTGGCCGTCAGGCAAATCAACAAAGTTAATTATAAAAATTATATTTTTATGATCAAACAAAGTTTTAAATTATAATAGAAGTTCTATTATAAACCAGTATTTTAGAGCTCGTTTTTATAAAGTAAATAAAAACGATTATTGACATTTAAATAAGTTTATAAAGCAGAAATTATCCTACGAGTAAATATTTGGATAATTATTTTAAGAAAAAAATTTAGAAATATTATTAGATTAATTATATAAATCTAATGGTAAGAAGTAATTAAAATCAGTTAACGAATTTACTGATGGAATGAAGTTGATTTAATCAACTGTTATTTGGGAAATGGTTATTAGATTAATTGGTCTTTAATTAATCTAATGAAAATAGTTAGAAATAAATTAATCAAAATTAATGAGATTTAATTACCTTTTTAATTTAAGAAGTTATAAATAGAACCGTGGAATGGAGAAAGCGAAGAGTAAATGTTTAATATAAATAATCATAAACAACGAAGATTTCAAAGTATGAATATGGTGTTATAAAACCATATTCCAAAAATAAAACAAGGAAATACAATTTGATGTATATTATAAGTAATAAGGGATTAGAGTAAATACTTATATATGTTCCAAGGTAAGAACGTTGTCGATCAAGGTCTGAGAGGTAAATAGAATACCCCAAATTGAACGGCTTCACTATTATCGAGGAACGATATCAGTTTGTAACGGAAAGAGATGTCAAGATTAGTATAAAGGGAATATGGCAGCGTATTGCAAGTCTTGGAAATATGGCGATAAAATAAACGTTGTTGACTAGGCTTAAGCGTGACTGTTATGTCAAGATTAGTTATAAAAGAGAATATCACAACGTATGACAAGTTTTGAACTGTAACGATAAATTAACGATGTTAACCAAACTTAAGCGTGATTTTTATATATAACGGCACTTCCTTGGAAATGAAAACAGTTTGGTTTGAAATCCACTTATTCTAAAAGTAATAAGTACCGATGTCTGTCCAAAGAAATATCAGAACGAGTTAGGAAGAGATATTGGAAAATTGTTTCAGAAAGCAATGACATCATTTCGATATTCGAAATGTGATTAGAATTAAACCATTAGGATTTGAGATTTTAATTCGACGATGTCGAATGTATTAAAGTAAATCATTTTTAGGAATTATAATCTGATAGGATAATTAACATTTAGTTTTAAACAAATAAATGTTAATAGGATAGGAATCAGTATTTAGTTATAGACTTGATATTGATTTGATAAGAAGTTGACTTAGAAACAGAGTTTATAAAGTGGAATAGGAATATAAAAGTGGGAAAGAGATTTCAGTAAACAAGATAAGGAAAATTATTACGTGAATAAAGAGTTATATGATAAAGATGTTCAGATTTCTATAATAAGGGATGGTATTCACATTTCAAAGTGAATAATGTTTTAAAAGTGAACGTGGGGCCGATTAAAAGGTTAAAATGAAATTGGAAATATTTTCCAATGTAAATAGGATAGATTATCCAAGTATAGAAATAAAGAACGTGAATTTAATGGAAATAGTTCGAACGCCAATAACGTATATTTTCTGGAACATGAAAGAATAAGAGTTTATAATAACTGGAAATATTTTCCAAGAAGTGTAAAAAGGTTAAAACAGGATTTGAGAAATATCTGGTAAGATATGGGAATTCGAATAATAAAAACGAATGTTAAATAAAAAGTACCCGTGTTTGTGTGAAGTCTAGTTATACATTTGAATGAACGTTTTTTTTACTTTGATGGTTAAATAACCGACTATCGAAGTGTTTTGACCATCGTTGTCAATACAGAGAGACCGGTTGGATATATTATCCGGAAACCACTCCGTATAGGCATAAGCGATGCGAATTATATTATGCTGAAGACAATTGAAGACGGAGTAAAATGCAAGGGTCGTCCAGTTCTAGAAATAGTGCTTTCTATTTGTCCAGTCTCAGGACAACTTGTATGGACGAGTGTCTGATAGAGTATTTCCAACGGTCACGCCGTTGATTTTTACGAATATACCAAGTTGCTGGGGAGAAGGTAACTTCTCTTTATTCTACACCCAATGTGCATTTGTGTAATCAATATGTGATTACAGATTTGACAATGTGGCATTCAAAGTGAATGGTGATCAGATGTTCTGAAGATAGACGTAGCCTCTAGTCTCACAACCAGGAAGTAACAAAAGTTGGGCTAGGCAGCATGGCTAGTTGGGTCATCCCCAAGCAGGGTGTAGTGTCACCGATCTAGAGAAAATTCATATTTGTCCTTCTTTTCGATTCTGTATCTTCGGATTACGGTTGGATGGCCAACAACCGTGGGTGGCAATATATTCGCGACACTCAAGCTAAATGAGTGAGCGGTCATGTGTAGCCGGGTTGCAAGACGTTCTTGTTGAACCCTGAGTGTATCACCTCTAGAGTACACTGATCAGAAGGTGCTACCATACCTTGTCTGTCGGAATCCAATCTCCAATACGCGCCCTGCGGTTTATGATTTTATACTATTTACATGTGGAGCGTGAGATGCAAGTGTTCCGCTACTTGGTTATTTATTTGATTAGACATTATTATAATATCACTAGGTTTTGATATCTAGAATATTTTGGGTTATAGTAAGGTAAAAACCGTCCATGTTTATGTGTGGATTGGTCTTACTATTATCCTTTTGTTTCAAAAGGATTTTCAAAGTTAAACCATATAGTTGGAATTTACTCACACCAGTCCCATGACTGACCCAGAGTTTATTTTGTTGTTTTCCCTAAACTCTTGGGTGCCCTAATTTGTACGGGCAGTCAAGTGTTTCAGGCTTTTACAGATACACTGGAAGGAGCTCAAAAGCAGGAGACTTCACCATTAGTTAGTTAGAGTTTATTTCCACTGTGACATATATGGGTTGTACTCTGATATGGTATGTATATATACAAATTTAGATTTGTATTTCAAAACTAGTTATATAATATATTTTATTGGTCCGCTGTGAGTTTCGTATTTACTCTGATTCTGTTTAGTTGTGATTTTCTTCTTCTATTCTATAGTTCTATCTTATCTTTCTCATCCTCTAATTTCTTTCTATTAATGATCTGAATTTTCGTGCACTTTGAGTTGAATGTGTAAGATATTAGTCAGCTCAAATCGGTACGGATTTTCGGGCCATTACAGTTGGTATCATAGCTGAAGGTTAAGTGATTACTTTGGCTCTTTGGCATAACTCAATAGAGATGGAGTTAGTAATACTCTAGATTGAGTTTGAGTGTATATATATGAGCGCGTATTTGTAAATTAATATAAAAACTATTTTATATTGTGTTGACTGATCAGTCGAGTGGTTTATAAATTCTGGTCGAAACAGTAATGCAAACTGTGTCGATAGGCGTTTCTAAACTCTTGAGCAGAGCAAGTCGACACAGTATGTTTTAAAAAGCTGGGTAAATAAAATAATTTTACCCAAAATATATTTTGATATAAAAGAAGTATATATCTTGAGATTATTATAGCATATTAGATGTGTTGATCGTTATTATGATCAAATAAGATTAGAATTGAGTTGGTTATATAAATAACCAATCTGAAACACCCCACTTCCGTTAGGGTCACTCTCAAAGGGAATGCCCTAATTTTGGTGGAGGTTTATAAGTATAAGTCACAGATATACAAGTCAGATATAAGAACACATATTTTTGAACAGCGGAAAACAACAACTTTTATTTCATTAAAATACGTGTTACACCAACCATACCATAATTGTCTTACAATACTTCCAAAAACATAACATCTTCATAACTGTCTTGATTACATTATTTAAAGAAGCATAAAGAAAACATAAATAAACTGCAAAAGTCCCATAGTTGCTGTCCAAAGCCATAGTCCAAAACGAAAAGATCCAAGCAATACATTCTTTCTCTTCAAGCTGGATATGAAGGTTGGTCAAGCTGCGGTATTCCCTCCCTGTGGACCTGGGGGGGGGAACGGAAGAAAAGAAGACGAAAGAAAAGAAGAGTCAGACATAAAGCCTGAGTAAGTCTAGGACTATTCAGGCTATGAATAAAGAACTGGGTATGATAAGTATAAACTAGAAATGGGAAAGCACCATAAACTTAGTTAAGTTGTCTAGGGTCGAATATACTATCGTACCCCATATTAATCTCTGTACCCATATAAACTAGTTCCCAACGGGCACCCCATAATCAGGGTGAAGTGATCCATTTTATGATGATCGGCTCCTACTCGCATAGTTACATGTGTCTTACGGCCCCCGATGTTGTAGTTACCTATGCTGGTCCCACCATGGGGTGTATCAAGTCCCATGGTGGCGGCCCGACACAATCCTAGAATGCACAGGTATGCTACTGGTGCCCAGTGCCTTATTTTTCCCGCACCCCGTTAGAACCTACACTGCTGCACCACCGCCGTCGATTTGACCTCTTACAGTCAGCCTAGTAATCGTGCCCCACCCTGCCTAGTTTCAGGGTATCATGATACGCCTTGTAGGGTTACTGCTGAAAAGGGTCCCCCGCTACTAGGTTTTCTATTTCTAGCCAACATGCTAAGTTGGTTAAGTGTTTTATAAACCTAACCCCCAATCAGTCTGTTTAGTTTAGCATGTTCTGTTTTGATTAAGTATTAATATAATTTACTTAATCCTATCAATCCTGACTCAGCCTTAATTGTCTTATTAAAGCCTTGACCTCTCACATTAGACAGGTATTGTTGTGGCTGCCTGTTGCCGGTTGGGTCCGGGCAGTCTTACGCCACAACTCAGTCTAACCTCGGGTCCTTATTGGGCTCCATGTTTTACCACCCACATTGGATAGGTATTGTTGTGACTACTGGGCAGCCGGGCGGTTCCGGGCAGGTTTACATCACAACTCAATCCAACCTCGGGTTAAACACATCGTATTTTTCTACATTTACATATTTTGTCTCTTTTCTTTTTATATGTAAATATTTGTGGCCCATTATTCAAATTCATCTTTGTTGATTAAGATTTATTTATGCCACTTAATTGTTTTTCAAGGTTGTTGGCATGCGTCAAACATGCCAACACATATGTTCTATATTTTAGCCCAAACGTCATTACCCCCGTTTTATACGTTCGCTCCAATGTAAGGTGTGTTGGGTTTAACACTTAAACCCAATTTAGCCATATGAAAAGGGGAGGCTTATAACATGGTGTTTATAAGGTAACATAGAAAGGGGAGTGTGAACGCATGAACTTGCAACATAACGATTCAATTAACATAAGGTAGGCACATGTGAACTTGCAATTGTAACAACATATAATATAAGCAATACTTAAACATGAATCATTCTATTCACATAATCATGGTATAAACAAAACATGAATCATTCTATTCATGTAGTCATGGCATAAATAATACTTAAACATGAACCATTCTAATCATATAATTATGGCATAATCATAATTGAACATGAGTCCTTCTATTCATATAGTCATGGCATAAACATAATTGAACATGAATTCTACTATTCATATAATCATGGTTTTTATCCTATCTATGTAACTTGTAAGTGGAATGTAATTCTAGTGTAATTCTAATGTAACTTATGTGTCAAATATATTATCATATGATTATGATAACAACATAAGCCTAAAAACATGTTTTTCAATTGGGCATAATAACGAACATAGTTTAGTCATGTTCATAAAATTAATACAAACTTACAAAGACGCTTGCTTTTGTCACTATCACAAAATCATGATTTTTATACTTGAACTATGATGCCAATTCCAACATAACCTTCATATGAATCATAATACTTAAGTGGATCAAATTACACTAAAGATGACCATAGAATTATACATCATGTTGGCATAACAATAAATCATATACTTGCATGAATCTCAAATAAACTATTACAACATGTAGTTGTTACTTTTAACATGAATCATATACTTACAATTATCCAATGAGTGTTGTAAATAACTACCACAAACATGTAGTTTTCAATATGAATCATATGCTTGCATGAATCCCAATTAAAATTCCACAACATGTGGTTGTCAACATAAATCATATACTTGTATGAATCCAATCGTACACCATAGTATTGCCAAATCGTTTAGTATCAAAATAACATACAAATATAGATTATTATCGCCACAATTCCATTTCGCAAATCACGTACTTGCAAATATCCAATCGTATACCACAATATTCCCAAATCGTTTAGCATCAAAGCAACATACAAATATAGATTATTATCGCCACAATTCCATTTCTTTCTTTACACAAATCAACACAATTATTTAATTCATATCGGAATAGCACTCTACTTACAACGTATGACGAATCTTCAATTCAGGAATCTGAATTCTGAATTTGGAGATGCTATCCTTTGTTGTAGGCTTTGCTTTGATTTGATTAACGTTGCTTTAAGCTTTGAATTATCTCCTAATTGTCTCTCTATTTCTGACGGCTATCCTTAGTCTCTCCTCAGCAACATGACGGTCTCATCTCCATTTTAGTTTGTGTGAATTAGGGTTAGTCTTATTTCTTTTTTATAGAGTTTGTGAGTTGATTTAGACCGTCGACGAAGCTTGGTTCAATAATAGCCGTTCGCTTGAAGGAGAGACCAACCAGGAGCTGACACCTAGCCCTAGTAACAAGGCAAGGCTCAGAAAATCGACCAAACACAGACCTGGCCAGCCAAGACTTGACCAGACCTGACCAGCAGGTCATTTTGACCTGGGCGCACTTGGCAGGTGCGCCAGGTCAAAAATGTATTGGCGCACTTCCCAAGTGCGCCAGTTCATTTTTGTTCTGGCACACTTCCCAAGTGCGCCAGTGCATTCTGACCCGTTTTCTGGTTTTTCGCCCAACTTCGTTCGTCCATATCTTCTTCATACGATATCCGTTTTACGCAAACTCGGACTCTATCTCAAGCAGAATTCCGAAACGAATGCAATGGCGTATCCCGTTTCCCTTAATTCTTTGATTTGAAATTAGTTATACTTTAATTTGTGAATTTCACGGTTATAGAATACACGGGGTGTTACATTCTCCCCCACTTAAAAGGATTTCGTCCCCGAAATCTTCAAGTTCAGGAAGAATGTACATCCTAACATCCAAACATCCATCTACTCATCCATTAAACACGAGCATCCATTGTCCTTAAAAGACTTCTAATGCTTCATGATCATATGCGAAGTGTGTGTACATGTACTTTTCTAATGCAAAATCAGGCGGTCTACTGATTCAGTTGACCTCCTTAATGCAAATTATGTAAGTGCCATGAATCCATTATGTATGCAAATTCTCCTTTTTATGAATCTACATGAGTGCACAATCATTCATACACATGCAACATCCATATGACAACACATTAAAGTTCAACCATATACGAATGCAAACATATATGCATATGAAATATGAAGTGACTGAGCCGATCTAAAACCTAGATTGTGTGTGTATATGCAACCACGAGCAACCACTAGCAATCACTTGCAACCACTTGCAACCATCATCCATAACATGTTTCAATTACATGTTTTCATCCAAAGAGTTTCTACCTAAAAGATAAGGTCGAGGAGATATACCTAAAAAGATAGATAAAAGCGCAACTTAAGGAAAAAGGAAAGATCAATGATGTACCCTCGAAAAGAAAAGGGTAGGCTGCGCGTATTCTAGCTTCAGTTTCCCAAGTTGCATCTTCTTCGGCGTTGCTCCACTGAACTTTGACGAGCTTGACTTCACGGTTGCGTAGCTTCTTCACTTCCGTTCCTAATATGCGGGTTGGAACTTTCCGTACGGTTGCTTCGCGTTCCACTTCAGCTTCTTCTAGGATATTTGGCTCTACCACTTCAGCAGACCCATGTAGACATTTTCGGAGATGTGAAACATGAAAAACGTTGTGGATTCCAGCCAGCTTTTCGGGTAGCTCTAATCTATAGGCCATTTTCCCAATTGTTCCTATCTAAAGGTATAGTCGAATGATAGAAGCAAGTAAAAACTTTGTGCTCATTAGGCAATGTCAAAACTGGAAATCTATGCCACATATATATTGATTAGGAGAAGAACTCTCTAAGCATCAGCCCCGAAGACCGAAATCAACATCAGACTAACACCCAAAGAATTACTCAACCCAACCACTATATATGATTCTAGGAAACTAAGCATGATGGACTCCTTTTAGGTCACAAGGGAGTCCCTTCCTAAGACCAACCCGTATCCTATAAAACCCAAAAAAAGTTTAATCAAACCAACGAACACCCTCAAGCCCCATCATGTGTTACTAACAGATGAGTCATACTCCCTATGGGGTTTGCAACAGAAATTGGATTGAGAATGGGACCGAGAGGATATACACAAAAGATAGCACGCAAGTAAGCTCTACAGGAAGAGAGGGATCAAAGATATACTCTTAAGAAGAGATATGATGCACGAATCTAGTCTTCAATCTCCTAAGTCGCATTTCCTTGAGCTTAACTCCATTATGCTTTGTCCGTCTTTAACTTCACAATTTCGTAGCTTCTTAATTCTTGTTTCCAAAATATGAGTTGGAACCTATTTCACTGTTGCCTCTCGTTCCTCTTTCACTTACTCTACTTCTAGTATACTCGGCTCAAACATAATGGCGTACTCATGGTTTCATGCAGGCTCTCCAAAATTCACTAGTGAATCTTAGATCTCGTCCACTTACTATCAGGTATTCCACATAGAAGAACTATCTCTTGGAAATAAATGCCAACCATGTTGCCAAATGTACTTACTAAGGTGACTCTCTACAACTCATGCATAAGCGAAATGAACCTTCTGCCTTAGTGGCGAACACTACTCGATTGGATTACAAATTACCAATAAATGTGTCAAGAGATTCTAGGAAACAAATCATGATAGAACCCTAAAGGTTACCTGCGACTTCGAGGATATTACCGAAACAAGTCAAGAGTCTAACTACCCTCTTTTCGAAACCGAGATGGTCACCCTTACTGGATAACCACTCCATCGCTAGAATCAACCAATGGCCCAAAACAAAGGCACTACATTTAAACTCTACGCTTAGAATAGAAATTTTCGATCCCACACAGATCATAGACAAATGAGCTGGGCCCCCAATTGGGTTTGAAACAATTAAGGGGTCCTCTACCATACTAGTCTTTAGGTGCAAAGATTTTACTAAAGCAGACGAGATAAAGGAGTGTGATGCGCCGGAATCAAATAAAGTGCGAATGGGGTGATCATAAAGATAAACTACACTTTCTACAGAAGTATTTATACCTCGCTGTTGCAGAGGTGGCGCTTCTAGCACATGAACCTGCGCCCCTGTGGTGGATCCAGCCCTCTGCCCCTGTCCTTGTTTCTTTGGGCAGTCCTTAGCCATGTGGCCTGTCTCACCGCAATAAAAGCACCCGCCATTCATCTTGGCCTTCTTTTTCCGGCAATCTTTCACTAAGTGCCCCACTTTGCCATAGAATTTACACTTCCTCTTCTCTTGGGACTTGTTGTCTTTCCCGCCCTTCTTAAAGTCTGTCTTCTCAGGGCAGTCTTTGCTGATGTGTCCAGTCTCCCCACAATGAAAACATTCTCCTTGCTTTCTTTTCCTTTTTCTATAATCCTTGGCTATGTGCCCTTCCGTACCACAAAAATTGCATTTCCTTTTTTCTCGTTTCTTATTATTACTGTTACGATCCTTTCTTGTTTGACTATTATTCGTCTTCCTACTCTGGGACTCTTCTGCTTGCTGGTTCACGTGGAGGAGGAGGAGTGAAAGCGTCAGCAGCTGGGGAGTAAGGTCTCCAGACATGCTGAAACAAAAAGGATATATTCAAAACGAAGGATAAGAGATAGTACCTATGGCTTTGGGGGGACTTTGCCTTTTAAAATAAAATAATATTTTATCCTTTAAAAATGCTTCTTTAAATTTCCTTTTTGAAAATAAATTTTTCAAAACTTTTTATCTTATCTGGTAATCCTATGCTCACCAAGTGAAACACCCCACCTCCGTTAGAGTCACTCTCAAAGGGAATGCCCTAATTTTGGTGGAGGTTTATAAGTATAAGTCACAGATATACAAGACAGATATAAGAACACATATTTTTGAACAGGGGAAAATAACAACTTTTATTTCATTAAAATACGTGTTACACCAACCATACCATAATTGTCTTACAATACTTCCAAAAACATAACATCTTCATAACTGTCTTGATTACATTATTTAAAGAAGCATAAAGAAAACATAAATAAACTGCAAAAGTCCCATAGTTGCTGTCCAAAGCCATAGTCCAAAACGAAAAGATCCAAGCAATACATTCTTTCTCTTCAAGCTGGATATGAAGGCTGGTCAAGCTGCGGTATTCCCTCCATGTGGACCTGGGGGGGAACGGAAGAAAAGAAGACGAAAGAAAAGTGGAGTCAGACATAAAGCCTGAGTAAGTCTAGGACTATTCAGTCTATGAATAAAGAACTGGGTATGATAAGTATAAACTAGAAATGGGAAAGCACCATAAACTTAGTTAAGTTGTCTAGGGTCGAATATACTATCGTACCCCATATTAATCTCTGTACCCATATAAACTAGTTCCCAACGGGCACCCCATAATCAGGGTGAAGTGATCCATTTTATGATGATCGGATCCTACTCGCATAGTTACATGTGTCTTACGGCCCCCGATGTTGTAGTTACCTATGCTGGTCCCACCATGGGGTGTATCAAGTCCCATAGTGGCGGCCCGACACAATCCTAGAATGCACAGGTATGCTACTGGTGCCCAGTGCCTTATTTTTCTGCGCCGGAGTGTGTGCACGCCCGCACCCCGTTAGAACCTACACTGTTGCACCATCGCCGTCGATTTGACCTCTTACAGTCAGCCCAGTAATCGTGCCCCACCCTGCCTAGTTTCAGGGTATCATGATACGCCTTGTAGGGTTACTGCTGAAAAGGGTCCCCCGCTACTAGGTTTTCTATTTCTAGCCAACATGCTAAGTTGGTTAAGTGTTTTATAAACCTAACCCCCAATCAGTCTGTTTAGTTTAGCATGTTATATTTTGATTAAGTATTAATATAATTTACTTAATCCTATCAATCCTGACTCAGCCTTAATTGTCTTATTAAAGCCTTGACCTCTCACATTAGACAGGTATTGTTGTGGCTGCCTGTTGCCGGTTGGGTCCGGGCAGTCTTACGCCACAACTCAGTCTAACCTCGGGTCCTTATTGGGCTCCGTGTTTTACCACCCACATTGGATAGGTATTGTTGTGACTACTGGACAGCCGGGCGGTTCCGGGCAGGTTTACATCACAACTCAATCCAACCTCGGGTTAAACACATCGTATTTTTCTACATTTACATATTTTGTCTCTTTTCTTTTTATATGTAAATATTTGCGGCCCATTATTCAAATTCATCTTTATTGATTAAGATTTATTTATGCCACTTAATTGTTTTTCAAGGTTGTTGGCATGCGTCAAACATGCCAACACATATGTTCTATATTTTAGCCCAAACGTCATTACCCCCGTTTTATACGTTCGCTCCAATGTAAGGTGTGTTGGGTTTAACACTTAAACCCAATTTAGCCATATGAAAAGGGGAGGCTTATAACATGGTGTTTATAAGGTAACATAGAAAGGGGAGTGTGAACGCATGAACTTGCAACATAACGATTCAATTAACATAAGGTAGGCACATGTGAACTTGCAATTGTAACAACATATAATATAAGCAATACTTAAACATGAATCATTCTATTCACATAATCATGGTATAAACAAATCATGAATCATTCTATTCATGTAGTCATGGCATAAATAATACTTAAACATGAACCATTCTAATCATATAATTATGGCATAATCATAATTGAACATGAGTCCTTCTATTCATATAGTCATGGCATAAACATAATTGAACATGAATTCTACTATTCATATAATCATGGTTTTTATCCTATCTATGTAACTTGTAAGTGGAATGTAATTCTAGTGTAATTCTAATGTAACTTATGTGTCAAATATATTATCATATGGTTATGATAACAACATAAGCCTAAAAACATGTTTTTCAATTGGGCATAATAACGAACATAGTTTAGTCATGTTCATAAAATTAATACAAACTTACAAAGACGCTTGCTTTTGTCACTATCACAAAATCATGATTTTTATACTTGAACTATGATGCCAATTCCAACATAACCTTCATATGAATCATAATACTTAAGTGGATCAAATTACACTAAAGATGACCATAGAATTATACATCATGTTGGCATAACAATAAATCATATACTTGCATGAATCTCAAATAAACTATTACAACATATAGTTGTTACTTTTAACATGAATCATATACATACAATTATCCAATGAGTGTTGTAAATAACTACCACAAACATGTAGTTTTCAATATGAATCATATGCTTGCATGAATCCCAATTAAAATTCCACAACATGTGGTTGTCAACATAAATCATATACTTGTATGAATCCAATCGTACACCATAGTATTGCCAAATCGTTTAGAATCAAAATAACATACAAATATAGATTATTATCGCCACAATTCCATTTCGCAAATCACGTACTTGCAAATATCCAATCGTATACCACAATATTCCCAAATCGTTTAGCATCAAAGCAACATACAAATATAGATTATTATCGCCCCAATTCCATTTCTTTCTTTACACAAATCAACACAATTATTTAATTCATATCGGAATAGCACTCTACTTACAACGTATGACGAATCTTCAATTCAGGAATCTGAATTCTGAATTTGGAGATGCTATCCTTTGTTGTAGGCTTTGCTTTGATTTGATTAACGTTGCTTTAAGCTTTGAATTATCTCCTAATTGTATCTCTATTTCTGACGGCTATCCTTAGTCTCTCCTCAGCAACATGACGGTCTCATCTCCATTTTTGTTTGTGTGAATTAGGGTTAGTCTTAGGTCCTTTTTATAGAGTTTGTGAGTTGATTTAGACCGTCGACGAAGCTTGGTTCAATAATAGCCGTTCGTTTGAAGGAGAGACCAACCAGGAGCTGACACCTAGCCCTAGTGACAAGGCAAGGCTCAGAAAATCGACCAAACACAGACCTGGCCAGCCAAGACTTGACCAGACCTGACCAGCAGGTCATTTTGACCTGGGCGCACTTGGCAGGTGCGCCAGGTCAAAAATGTATTGGTGCACTTCCCAAGTGCGCCAGTTCATTTTTGTTCTGGCGCACTTCCCAAGTGCGCCAGTGCATTCTGACCCGTTTTCTGGTTTTTCGCCCAACTTCGTTCATCCATATCTTCTTCATACGATATCCGTTTTACGCAAACTCGGACTCTATCTCAAGCAGAATTCCGAGACGAACGCAATGGCGTATCCCATTTCCCTTAATTCTTTGATTTGAAATTAGTTATACTTTAATTTGTGAATTTCACTGTTATAGAATACACGGGGTGTTACACAATCGAAATATTATATAAGTATAATATGCAAAATCAGATGAATTAAATCTGAATTTAAAACCAAAATTGGAAATAGAACTCTGGAAACTTGAAAAAGAGTTGAAAATAATGTTTGGATTAAATATAAGGGAATTTTAAAAATCCTAGGAGAATTTTGAAATTGTTTTCCAAGTGTTGTGAAAGTTTTTTGAAGTAATGAAGCATTGATAAATGAGTTTTTAAAGAAACACAGTATTGAACTCACTTTGATTGCTGGAAAATAAATTCCGATGATGAAGTCGACCATTATCGGTGTTCATTTTCGAGTTTTGAGTGACGAATTACTATCAGAGATTTTGTTTTTAATGGTTTTGAGGAAATAAGTGGTTCGGAAATTCAAATGTTTTGAATTGCTATTATTATATAGATTTCAAACTGATTTGAAATAAAAAAAACTCAGAATTTGAATTTTGAAATTTACTTATGAAGTAAATAAATAGAAATTTAACTAAGTCAACTTAAATTTGTTTGGATTAGAGATAATCTGGAATGGAATCGAATTGATGAATAAAGAGTTGGAATTGAGTTTGGAATTGGAGTTTAAATGGAATTTTAAGTGGATGATGTGGTTTCAGAATAATTTGAACGGAAATCGAGTGGAAATGAAATGATATATGCTGAAGTGGCGGCAAATCGCAGAGATAGAGTTGAATGCCAATAAAAGGGTACATGTTTAAATTATATTGAGTATGGAGTTTATAAGCCAGTTTGACAAGCCGCTTGGTTGTTTGAAGTTCTGTTGAATTGGAGATAGCCCAGGGAGGCAAGTTGTAGTAGTACCGAATGAACCGTGCAGAGGAGATGCTGGCGAAGTTCTCTGAAAATTTTAGCTGTTAGGAAATTTTCAGGATTTTCGAAAATATTCGAAATAAGAAGGAATTAATATTTCTATTATTAATCAGTTCAGTTGAAACTGAAATTATGAAGTAAACCAAAAGATTTTTAACCTGTTTATAACAGAGATTGTAGCATTTTCCCTATCTTAGCAATTTCGAGGACGAAATTATTTTAAGTGGGAAGGAATGTAACGTCCCGCATTTTGTCGGTTCGTATTTGAATATTTAAATCAGTTTAAATATTAAATTCGTAATATAAGTGGATGTATATATGAATTAAAACGAATTTTGAACGTATAAAAATATATATTAAATATAATCGAGCCCGTAATATCGCGGTAGTTCATAATTTAATGTTTTGAACTTCAACTGAGTGCGCATGATCCGTTATTAGTCGGGTTTCTACGAAACAAGAAACGCTGGAATCTGTTGAACTGTATCTTTCTAAAAAAAGTGAAAAACCAAGATTTCGCATTATATATTGTAAGATATGTCCAAATCAAATATTCAGAAAGTCGCTATGAAATCGTATATTGACCGTAACGGTTTATTTGAAATAACTAGATATCGAATTCAAATCTGGACAAGGTTCTTTTGAGACATAGTGATAATTTAATTTTTAGAATTTTACTGTAATTTTTAATTAATTAAATAGGCAACTTTTTATTTGGAGTATTTTGCACCCTATATCGGTATTTCGGGGTTTCAAAATATGAGTTAATCTACCGATATTATTATATTTTTGGGATCGTGGTACCTCGCTGGACACGACCATACTCTTATTTCTGTCCTAGCAGTTCGGACATGAACGAAAACCGTATGTACCGCAATGTCACTAAGGAAACGAATGTTTGTAAAGCATCAATTACCAGTAGACTTGTTCTAGAAAACATAGATTGATAATAAAATCAATACATACATATATTTACGTTTCCTTCCATAGCAAGCTTTGCAGACCCTTTGAGATGTTTGAAGCATGCAGCTATTCCGTAAATCATGCTAAAGACAGTACCCTATAGTTGAAAAATAAAGTTACCTACCTTGATATTTAAAAAGCACACACCTAAGACGTAATGACTAAGCTTCATAAAATATAATAAAACTTTTTCTTCACCCTTAAGCCAACTCACGTTTTGTCTTGAAGCAAAAACCCACACCATACCCTACAGGAAGCCTATGCTATAAGCTCGAGCAGACTTTACCCTAAAACGTGAAGACCTTACCCTAAATACACAGCTAAGTTGAAAATTTTAACCCTACGTTGTACTAACTGAAATGACCTTGTTCTCATCTCTTTACCCCTCGTCTCTATATTTATACACCTCGCAAGCAGTTGAGGCTTAGAACACACAGAGAATGACCGATCTTAATATAAAAATACGATCATCGTACGCTGCCGCATAAAGACTGAGAGGGGGAGCTGTGTTACGGGTGGACTGCGTTCTGGTGCAGGCATCGTTTTCATCACTGATGGAGTTTTGAACGGATGAAGATTGTGGAGTGCTTGAATGTTTCGGCTATGGTAAAAATATATGTCTGGAACAAGTTTTGTTTAAGAGGATGAAGCCAATGTGAAGTTAGGAAGTTGTGACGCATTGATTTGCGAGCAGGGGAAAGTTTTGGTTCTGAAAATGTGAGGAATCAAAGAAGTGGCAATGTCAATACTGGTAGGAGTCACGTTAAGAGGTAAACAATGTTGCTGCTTTTACTGTGAATACAATGCGGTAAAGAGAAGGGACGTTGTTCCAGGGAAAGGAATGAAGATAGGCTTTTGCGTTGGACTGAAGAAAAGGGTCCAGACGTATGAATGACATTGGATTAAAACACGAGAGAAGCTTTGAAGAAAACTGGGTGTGTGGCTGATAGGCTGCATCGAAACAGTAAGGCCGAGTTTTATATGCATGAAAAGAAACCTTTGTGCATGCGGTTCTCGTTTTGATACTAAAGTGGAGTCTGTTCAATACTGTAGGGGTGAAGGATGGTTGCCAGTGCGTGAAAGTTGGAGAGGTGTAGGCATGTTGAAGCTGTTGTAAGGACATGAGAGGCTGCGCAACTCCCTGGAGGACATGGTGACGGGAACTAAGTTCAAACCGGGTGCATTCTTTTTGGTCCATTTGGAGAAGACCTGTAGGGCACTGGCGGAGTTGCCACGGATCGGAGAAGCTAGTCCGATGGTCGGTGCAGTCTATATAGGATGGAGGATCTGTTGATCCGAATGAGGGAGTGCAAGCTGTGTTTGCACTGGAAAGACGTTGGTTGAAGGAGGATTGGTGCGCACTTCTTTGATTATTCCTAGTCGTGTAAACGTGAAGAGTGTGGTGCTAATATACCAAAACATGGGCATTTGCCTGCGCAAGTGTGAAAGTGGTAGGAACCGAGGTGTTGAGGAGAGTTATCAGTCGTAGCGGCACTTGCATAAGGGCGTAGATGGCATTGGGTTATGGTGCATCAGGCTTTAAAAGTATATTAAGCATCTTGCATGAAAAATTCGAAGGTGGAATGGCAAACACTGTGAAGTAGTGGGTTGGGTTTTAACGTTGGAAGCAGGTGGTGAGTTTCGTATAGTTGGAAAGTGAACGAAGAAGATGTTGCAAAATGGGTGATAACGTTTAGCTGTTGCATGAGCTAATTTGTGAGCAGTTAAGGGAGCGGTTGCGTCACGTTTTAAAAGAGAATGGAGCGTGAAGTATGGATCGAAATTTCAAGAATGGAATGGTGAAATGAACACTGAAAACTAAAGTTAGAAGACACAAATGGAAAGGGGTGCGCATGCAAATTAAAGGTGGCATTGAATTAGTGTAAGGGTTTTCTTTGCATGAGAAGTTAAAGTTGGCACCGGGAAATAACCCGAGCAGGCAGTTTCAGTTTTAAAAAGAAACGAAATGATGAAGGAAAAAACACTGTTCAAATGGAGCGGGTGTAAGGATGATGGGCCGATACGAGAAATGATCCGATATGATCAGATTGACATAGGCAAAGCGATGAGTCAACTTAGAACTGTTGGAGCTCGTCTGAATTTGTGGCAAACTAAAATGCCGAATTGAATCAACTGACGCAAATCGTTATTTAACGGTTAACGCGCCAAGGTGAGTAAATTGACTCACTCTTATCTATTTTAAAATATTATAATTATATTTTAATGATGTTTGAATGTTGTGTGATGGTCGTTCAGGTAGATTACAATTAAATTGGTTGAAATATATACATATCATTGCATATGTACACATCACGGATTGAATACCGATTCCATCGGTTATAAGATTCCCTAGTATGGAATCAGTGTTAATTGTTTGACTAACATATGTGGATGTGGGAAACTGGTTGGAGGATTCCAACCGGATTCCTCAATATTTATATGTACTGTTTGTTTTATATATATGCACTGTTTGAACCCAAATGACATTAAAATCCCATGTGAATATTGATGTTGAATGGAAATTCAACATTTGTTTTGATTAAATAAATAAACAATATCGAGTAAGAAAGTGACAACAGTCGACCATAAAACCATCGTTTTTTTAAGAAGTTGATTGGCCGTCAGGCAAATCAACAAAGTTAATTATAAATATTATATTTTTATAATTAAAGCGAAGTTTTAAATTATAATAGAAGTTCTATTATAAACCAGTATTTTAGAGCTCGTTTTTATAAAGTAAATAAAAACGATTGTTGACATTTAAATAAGTTTATAAAGCAGAAATTATCCTACTAGTAAATATTTGGATAATTATTTTAAGACAAACAATTTAGAAATATTATTAGATTAATTATATAAATCTAATGGCAAGAAGTAATTAAAATCAGTTAACGAATTTACTGATGGAATGAAGTTGATTTAATCAACTGTTATTTGGGAAATGATTATTAGATTAATTGGTCTTTAATTAATCTAATGAAAATAGTTAGAAATAAATTAATCAAAATTAATGATATTTAATTACCTTTTTAATTTAAGAAGTTATAAATAGAACCGTGGAATGGAGAAAGCGAAGAGTAAATGTTTAATATAAATAATCATAAACAACGAAGATGTCAAAGTATGAATATGGTGTTATAAAACCATATTCCAAAAATAAAACAAGGAAATACGATTTGACATATATTATAAGTAATAAGGGATTAGAGTACATACTTATATATGTTCCAAGGTAAGAACGTTGTCGATCAAGGTCTGAGAGGTAAATAGAATACCCCAAATTGAACGGCTTCACTATTATCGAGGAACGATATCAGTTTGTAACGGAAAGAGATGTCAAGATTAGTATAAAGGGAATATGGCAGCGTATTGCAAGTGTTGGAACTATAGCGATAAAATAAACGTTGTTGACTAGGCTTAAGCGTGACTGTTATGTTAAGATTAGTTATAAAAGAGAATTTTACAACGTATGACAAGTTTTGAACTGTAACAATAAATTAACGATGTTAACCAAACTTAAGCGTGATTTTTATATATAACAACACTTCCTAGGAAATGAAAACAGTTTGGTTTGAAATCCACTTATTCTAAAAGTAATAAGTAACGATGTCTGTCCAAAGAAATATCAGAACGAGTTAGGAAGAGATATTGGAAAATTGTTTCAGAAAGCAATAACATCATTTCGATATTCGAAATGTGATTAGAATTAAACCATTAGGATTTGAGATTTTAATTCGACGATGTCGAATGTATTAAAGTAAATCATTTTTAGGAATTATAATCTGATAGGATAATTAACATTTAGTTTTAAACAAATAAATGTTAATAGGATAGGAATCAGTATTTAGTTATAGACTTGATATTGATTTGATAAGAAGTTGACTTAGAAACAGAGTTTATAAAGTGGAATAGGAATATAAAAGTAGGAAAGAGATTTCGGTAAACAAGATAAGGAAAATTATTAGGTGAATAAAGAGTTATATGATAAAGATGTTCAGATTTCTATAATAAGGGATGGTATTCACATTTCAAAGTGAATAATGTTTTAAAAGTGAACGTGGGGCCGATTAAAAGGTTAAAATGAAATTGGAAATATTTTCCAATGTAAATAGGATAGATTATCCAAGTATAGAAATAAAGAATGTGAAATTAATGGAAATAGTTCGAACGTTAATAACGTATATTTTCTGGAACATGAAAGAATAAGAGTTTATAATAACTGGAAATGTTTTCCAAGAAGTGTAAAAAGGTTAAAACAGGATTTGAGAAATATTTGGTAAGATATGGGAATTCGAATAATAAAAACGAATGTTAAATAAAAAGTATCCATGTTTGTGTGATGTCTAGTTATACATTTGAATGAACGTTTTTTTTACTTCGATGATTAAATAACCGACTATCGAAGCGTTTTGACCATTGTTGTCAATACGGAGAGACCGATTGGATATATTATCCAGAAACCACTCCGTATAGGCATAAGCGCTGCGAATTATATTATGCTGAAGACAATTGAAGACGGAGTAAAATGCAAGGGTCGTCTAGTTCTAGAAGTAGTGCTTTCTGTTTGTCCAGTCCCAGGACAACTTGTGTGGACGAGTGTCTGACAGATTATTTCCAACGATCACGCCGTTTTACGAATATACCAAGTTGGCGGGGAGAAGGTAACTTCTCTTTATTCTACACCCAGTGTGCATTTGTGTAATCAATATGTGATTATGGATTTGACGATGTGGAATTCAAAGTGAATGGTGATCAGATGTTTTGAAGATAGACGTAGCCTCTAGTCTCACAATCAGGAAGTAACAAAAGTTGGGCTAGGCAGCATGGCCAGTTGGGTCATCCCCAAGCAGGGTGTAGTGTCACCGATCTAGAGAAAATTCATATTTGTCCTACTTTTCGATTCTGTATCTTCGGATTACGGTTGGATGGCCAACAACCGTGGGTGGCAATATATTCGTGACACTCAAGCTAAATGAGTGAGCGGTCATGTATGGATGGGTTGCAAGACGTTCTTGTTGAACCCTGAGTGTATCCCCTCTCGAGTACACTGATCAGAAGGTGCTCCCATACCTTGTCTGTCAGAATCCAATCTCCAATACGCGGCCTGCGTTTTATGATTTTATACTATATATATGTGGAGCGTGAGATGCAAGCGTTCCGCTACTTGGTTATTTATTTGATTAGACATTATTATAATATCACTAGGTTTTGATATCTAGAATATTTTGGGTTATAGTAAGGTAAAAACCGTCCATGTTTATGTGTGGATTAGTCTTACTATTATCCTTTTGTTTCAAAAGGATTTTCAAAGTTAAACCGTATAGTTGAAATTTACTCACACCAGTCCCATGACTGACCCAAAGTTTAAT
The DNA here is from genome assembly GCA_030737875.1 of Allium sativum. Classification (NCBI taxonomy): domain Eukaryota; kingdom Viridiplantae; phylum Streptophyta; class Magnoliopsida; order Asparagales; family Amaryllidaceae; genus Allium; species Allium sativum. The sequence goes on along the minus strand of CM060909.1, from coordinate 373,574,277 downwards.
TTGTTGTTTTCCCTAAACTCTTGGGTGCCCTAATTTGTACGGGCAGTCAAGTGTTTCAGGCTTTTACAGATACACTGGAAGGAGCTCAAAAGTAGGAGACTTCACCATTAGTTAGTTAGAGTTTATTTCCGCTGTGACATATATGGGTTGTAATCTGATATGGTATGTATATATACAAATTGAGATATGTATTTCAAAACTAGTTATATAATATTTTTTATTGGTCTGTTGTGAGTTTCGTATTTACTCTGATTCTGTTCAGTTGTGATTTTCTTCTTCTTCTATTCTATTAATTCTATCTTATCTTTCCCATCCTCTAATTTCTTTCTATTAATGATCTGAATTTTCGTGCAATTTGAGTTGAATGTGTAAGATATTAGTCAGCTCAAATCGGTACGGATTTTCGAGCCATTACAGTTATGCTAAGTAATTTGAAACATATTAAATTGATAAACCATACAAGAAAAAATAAATCAATTAATAGTAGAAGAGTTAGCTTGATAAACATTCTTTTACTTTTCTTTTACCAAACTTAAAAGCATCCCTTCATGCAGATTGCATTAATAACATAGGACTGACATTAAATTTCTGCAGGCGTATGACATCATGTATTGAAACTTCCACTTGCGTTGTGAATACATACAAAGGTAATCGAAAGCAATTAAACAGGAAGTCAATTAAAACCATTCATGAAAGTTTCCTAGTATCAAGGAGTAATTCATTAAAAGACCAAAAAGCAATTCTATTACACTTGAATTAAAATATTTAAAAGGAGAAATATTCTAATGGGTATAGTAACGTGTTTGGCAATAAAGTGGAACTGGATTATTTACATCTTTATGTGCACAAACAAAACAATATGTAGGGGTCCTCCTCTAATATCCTAACAAAGTAAGAGATATAATTCTGTTCTAACTGGGGTTCACACACATATGTTTTCATGACTAAGACATGTTGAAATCCATGCACATAAAGACATAACAACTTCAAAATATGTAGATAAACACATATCTGTCCAGAGGATAAACGCCCAGGTTTAGGGCAAAGTGCATATGGAACGCATGGAAATGGGTCTTGAGAACACATAGCAGCCTCATAATATGTGGATCCAGTTGCCACTCTTTGTTCTCACAGAGTAGCAAATGCAGGAACTATCTCTCCATCAATTAGTTCCATAGCCTGTAGTGTTAAGTCAACATGTTGGCTAAACGATTGAGGGTCATTCAAAACAGAAATTTTGTTTAGGCTAGTTTTATAACCAGTACCCATGCACATGTATGTTCACCTCTGAGAATAACGTAGTATGTTTGGTCAAATTAAAATAGAATCACACAAGTAGAGCAGTGACGTATTTGATTATACATATGATGATAAAGATATAAACTTCAAAGTTAGGTTCATCCACATCTATTTAGCATATTCATCATGTTTGTAAGAGCAAAAGCTTCAACATTATATGAAGCGATATTGTATGCTACGGAACATAAAGCGATATTCAGTATATGTCGCTTCATTTACGTCTATTTGTGCATTTCTTTGTGTTTGTTTGTCATCCTATTTATTTTCATTTTGTGTTTTGTTACAGTTTAAATGTCATGAAAAGGAATTTCGCTCGATCTGAATCGATCGCTAAACCGACCAAGACCGTTTGAAACCCCTGATCGTAATGAGAACACGACAAATCAGAACACAAACAGAAGAATATTTCATTGCTTATTACAACAATTCCATTAGAATATAAGAATTTACAGAGTATGAATAAATATTACACATCATAAAATATCAGAGATTTAAATACATTACTGCAGCGGAAAAATAATACAAAACACAACTGAAATAAATACACGGATACAGAGCTTTCCGAGTATCGTTCCAGCTGTAAACCAGGATCCTATGAATATAAATCTGCAAAACCCAACTACTAGCTGCCCATGTCAAAATAAGGGTACCCAGAGTTTAGGTTAAAACAATAAACTCCAGGTCAGTCATGTGACTGGTATGAGCACTAAAGCAGTTATTAATCTTTACTTTTAAAGTTAGGTAAATCAAGGGACCACGCTGTATAACACAGAACGGGTTTCCTCCCAAGAATACCAGTGTATTAAACAAACAGCGCAATGCTAAATAAAGAACAATGAAGCTGTTATAAGACCCAGGTCCCATCACACAATGCAACGCAAGCCGGAGGACAGGGTTTTACCTTATAACAGCCAAAGAATGCTTGATACGCTAAATTTCATCTTTTATTATTACTATAAATGTAAATTCTAAATCAGACTCCAACCGTAAATTAGTAAGAGAACGATTCCCTAAGTATTAACCCCGAAGGCCGAAACCAACATCAGACCAATACCTAGGAAACCACCCATCTTAGCTCGTTTCCGGTTAGTTTCTAATTTTATATACAATCATAAATATCAATCATAGACAACATGGGTACCATATATCATGTCGCCATACTAGGCTCTACAAATAAAACCGCAAAATGTTGTGTTGAAAGTTGGATTTCCATCTGTGAACCGAGGCAAAAGATAGTCCTCTCCGATTCGACACGCTCTAGCCCGTGTCTCAGATAAGCGCGCAGACAAGCCTTGGATCGTCAGGGTCGGTCCACCGATGTGGATTATTATGCCTGAACACTACGTTTTCTCGTCCTTTGGGGCGTCAATGAGCCAACGAATGACTCCATCGGTCCCGGATCGACCGATATAACCAAGGCGCCTCAAAATCCATCATCCACATAAGTAATGCCAACCAGTTCAAGCACTGAAACCACTTCTAACTAGAAGAAAACGCATGTCCTCCCTGATGTCCATCTCCCGTTTTTGGTTCACACCGGGGTGTGAGGCTCGCGAGTTAACGCTACACAAAGCGATGCCACAAAGGCCGTGCTTTGATCATCAACCACAAGACTCTGCTTTTCAACAGAAGCCTTGATCATTTGCATCTTAGCATGCCACACAGGCAAACCACTCTATGCAACCGATATCAGTCACACAGAATGAAATCTAATGTCAGACACACAGTCCATTTACAAGTCCGTTCTGGGTCTGAACGAAACCGGAGGCCACTTTCCTTGCAAATCCGTCGATCTCCAAGTACGTATGGACGATCACCAACTGATTCCCTCCTCTTGGGTGTACAACCCAATCAAGATCATCGATAATCACCCCAAACGATGTGAAGACCTCTGGTCTTCAACCACCGTCTTCATCTTCGACTCATCGTCGTATCAGTTATTCAGAATGGGATAAACCCGGCCTTTCTGAACAACTCGCGTATATAATAAACAAGTGTTACACAAACACAACATACACCTCATTCCAATTCATCAGTCACTAACCGTAAATTAGTAAGAGAATAATTTCCTAAATATTAACCCCGAAGGCCGAAACCAACATCAGATCAATACCTAGGAAACCATTCTTCTTAGCCAACCCACAGTTAGTTTATAAATTTCACATTCTTAGGGAAAGATTTTTATTAATTTTATCAAAGATAAATTCTTTTAAATTTATTCTTTAATCTTCCTTTGGATATCAAATCAAACCGTATTATGGTTTTCCAAACTAGTCGGGATTAGCGATCCTTACCAAAGTAATTATTTGTTAAACTTCCCAATCCCAACCTATTCATCCTATGAAGCAAAACTGGTAATACTTCATATCTAAGTGTTATCGGTAAATTTAATTACCATTTCACGTTCAAATCTAATTAAAGATTTCACTATCGCTTTGTAACGGCAAGGAATTTCGCTCGATCCGAATCGATCGCTAAACCGACTAAGACCGTTCGAAACCCCTGATCGTTTTGAGAACAGGACGCATTAGAACGCAGACGGAAGAACATTTCATTGTTATTACAACAATTCCATCAGATACAAGAATATACAGAGTATAAATGAATAAAATACATTCGATAAATATCAGAGATTACAATAAATTACATAGCAGCTGAAAAATATACAAAACACAACTAGAAGTGATACACGGATACAGAGCTTTCCGAGCATCGCTCCAGCTGTAAATCAGGACCCTGTGAATATAAATCTGCAAAACCAAAACTACTAGCTGCCCGTGCGGAAAATAGGGGCACCCAGAGTTTAGGTTAAAACAATAAACTCCAGGTCAGTCATGGGACTGGTGTGAGAACTAAAACAGTTATTAATATTGGTTTTAAAGTTTGGTAAATCAAGGGACAACGCCGTATAACACGGAACGGGTTTTCTCCCAAGAATACCAGTGCATAGAACAAACAGTACAATGCTAAATAAAGAAAAATGAAGCTGTTATAAGACTCAGGTCCCATCACACAATGCAACGCAAGCCGGAGGATAGGGTTTTCCCTTATAATAGCCAAAGCATGCTTGATACGTTTAAAACACATTATTTGATACTATTATAGGTTTATAGTGTCAAAACAATTTCAATCATAAGTATCAATCATAGGCGACATAGCTACCATCTACTATGTCGCCATACTAGGCTCTACAAATAAAACCGAAGCACACGTATTGGAAATTGGATTCCATCATGAGTCGAGGCAAGGGGCAAGCTCCTCTCCGCGTTCGAGACACTCTAGCAAATGTCCCAGGACCCCACTTTGATCCTTGGAATCGGCTGGGCCAGTCCTCTGTTACTTTTGAGGATTAGTTATTCCTGAACACACGTTTCCCGGTCCTTACAGACTTATATCCGAGGCACCTCGCATTCCAACAACCACACAGGTGAAAAGTATATAAATGTCAGGGCTGGTAGGTCACTGACACCACCCTAGCTAGAAAGAAACGTCGTGCTCTCCCAGCGGTCCGTCTCCCGTTTTTGACTCATACCGAGGTATGAGGCTCGTGAATTCACGTTATACACAAAGCTACGCCACACAAGTCGTGCTTTGATCATCAACCACAAGACTTTGCTTTTCAACAGAAGCCTTGATCAATTGCCACTTACGCGTGCCACACTGGCAATTCACTCCATGCGACTGATGTCCATCGATATACAACCTCTGAGCTCGTACGTCTCAGAGAAGGGCGTTAAGAAAGAGAATAAATTCTCCACCGCCAAACAGATGTATATTTAATAGAGATCAATCAACACAGAATAAAATCCAATGTCAGACACACAATCCATTTACAAGTTCGTTCTGGGTCTGAACGAAACCGGAGGCACTTTCCTCGCATATCCATCCATCTCCAAGTACGTCTGGACGATCACCAACTGATTCCCTCATCCTGGGTGTACAGCCCAATCAAGATCATCAGTAATCACCCAAACGATGTGAAGACTTCCGGTCTTCAACCACCGTCTTCCTCTTCGACATCTCATCGAATCGGTTATTCAGAATGGGTATAAACCCGGCCTTTCTGAATATCCCACGTATATGATAAACAAATGTTACACAAACACAACAAATGCCTCATTCCAATTCAGAATATTCTTTTATTCACAAAATCACATTCTTCGGGAAAGGTTCCCATTAATTTTATCCAAGATAAATTCTTCTAAATTTATTCTTTGATCTTCCTTTGGATATCATTTCAAACTAGTCGGGATTAGCGAACCACACCGAAGTAATTATTTATTTTATTTCCCAATCCCAATCTATATATCCCATGGAGAAAAACTGGTAATACTCCATATCTAACACCACGATGTTATCGGTAAAATTAATTACCATTTCACGTTCAAATCTAATTAAAGATTTAACTATCGCTTTGGAGCAAAACTGGTGGCACTCCATTCTCGATCACCTTTCAGATTTGATAGTTTAAATTATCAATTCACTTTTCAATCTAATTAAAGATTCATTAGAACTCCACTTAGTTTTAATCCTTTCAAAAATCAACATCTTCCCTTTAACTGGATTAAAGAACCAATGTCATCTAAAACACGATTCACGACAAACCCAAATCACATTTGATATTAAATACAAGGCTTTGAATAGAAAATATATCGGCTTATATTCAATATCAAATTCTGAAACCAACATATATCGTATTGGAAATAACGATATAAAATATATCTTTCAAATTCCCATAACAATATCTGTATAGTCACGAAATCCAACATCGAAGTATTCCGAAGATAATTTTGATTCGACTCCAGTCCAATTCACGTATTGGGAATATTTATTATTTTTAAAATCACTTTCAAATTCAATTTATTTATTTCAAAAATAAATTGATTTTAATTCTAGTTCAAAACTAGTTCATTTCGATAAAAATCTATTTTTATCCTTTAAAATGTGGAATTTTACATCCCAGTTCTTTCCAGTTCACATATTATGATTTTACACAAATTATAGATATTTTTAATAATTTTATCAAGGCCCGTACAGTCGATTTCCATCAACGGCCATCGAACTGCACTTACAGCGATGAAACGACCCGCAAATCCGTGCTACCTGAGTCGACTAATAACACCACACGTCCAACTCAAATTGCACAGAAATACGAACCATTTTTAGAAAGAAGTTAGAGGGTGAGGAATAGAAAGAAAGAAAACTTAGAATAGAAGAAAAACGAAGATCACAAACTCACAGCGGAACGAATAAAATATATTATACAACATAACCTTTGAAATACAAATCTGTTTTGTACATATACACATACCATCATCAGAGTACACACAACATTTGATCCAGCGGAAGTAACTCTAAATAACTAACGTTGAAGCCTCCTGCTTCAAGCTCCTCCAAGTGTATCTGTAAAAGCCTGAAACACTTGACTGCCCGTACAAATTTGGGCACCCAAGAGTTTAGGGAAAACAAAACAAAATAAACTCTGGGTCAGTCATGGGACTGGTGTGAGTAAACTCCATCCACTTGTTTAACTTTCAAAACTCTTTTCGAAAGAAAAGATAATAGTAAGACCAGTCCACACATAAACATGGACGGTTTTTACCTTACTATAACCCAAAACACTTTGATACGAAAATCCAGTGATATTATAATAATGTCTACATCAAGTAAATAACCAAATAGCAGAACGCTTGCATCTCACGCTCCACATATATATTATAAAATCAAAACCCGCATGGCGCTTATTGGATATTGGATTTCCAACATGACAAGGTATGGGACCACCTTCCGACAGTGCATCTCTAGAGGCGAATACACCTGGGTTCAACAAGAACGTCTTGCAACCCGGCCCACACATGACCGACCACTCATTTCGCTTGAGTGTATCGAATGTCTATCACCAACGGTTGGACTCAAACCACCGTTTCCCGAATGGGCAGAATCGATAGATTTAGAACAAAAGGAATTTCTCTAGATAGGTGATTATACACCCTAATGGGAGCGACCCACATAGCCATGCTGCCTGCCCGATTTTTGTCCTTTCCCGGTTGTTGAGGCCTGAGGCTACGAATACTTACCATTCATTGATAGCACAATCACTTTGAATGCCACATCATCAGATCCGTTAATCACTAGTTGAGTTTGCACAAATCTTCTGGATATTATGCTAAGGGATAAATCCGTTGCAACCATATACATTTATACAGACCAACCCTTTTGATCATTGGAAATACTCTGTCAGACATTCGTCCATATACGTTCGTTCTGGGACTGAACGAAACCGAAGGCACTATTTCTATAAATAGAAAAGCCCTTGCACTTCACTCCGTCTTCAATACATTCAGCATACTTGGTTCGCAACGCTTATGCCGATACGGAGTGGTTCTTCGGATAATAATCCAACCGGTCTCTCCATATTGACAACGATGGTCAAAAACTTCGATAGTCTGTGATTTAACTATCGAATAAAAACAAGTGTTCAATCAACATATCAAACAAATCACTGGGCTCTTTAATTAATATTTCATTAATTAAATCACTTTCCCATTTCCCTATCAATATTTGTTATCCAAATATTTTCAATAACCATATTGGCCCTTTTCGCTATTTTTGATTTCGTTTCCTTATCGAATTCTATATATATCGATATATAGATTTCTAATTGTCAAATTTCTTAAAAATATTCTAACTCCTTAAATTCCCGGAAAAATTCGCCATAACCTCCCCTGTATCGGGAGCATCGGGAAATTTCAAATAGCATCCCGGTATCTTCCTCAATCAAAAAGAAAAAGGAAAAGCCAAGCGGCTTGCCGATACGGCGCATAAAACCCATATATGAATTAAACATGTACCTCTTTGTCGGGCATTACATTTATAAACTTCATATACTTCATCCCATACCTGTCTAACACCTGTTCACCTGTTTTCAATTCAATTCAATACCATCTAATCGTTTGAATTCAGTTTCGCCCATTTATTCTTTAATTCGCCCAATTTGCCTATTTCACTTCTTTGTTTGAACATAGCATTTTTAAACAAAATATTTAGCTTGTTCATAACTAAATTGAATTTCAATTTCAATTCTATTTTTTCTTTTCTATTTCGAATATAAATTTTCAAATCGAATTTACTTATTTAAACCCCAATATCCATTCGAAAACTCATTAACTAATTTCTATTCAATTTAGTTAATTCTATTCAATAAATCAAAAATCTGATTTCTGTTTCCAACATCATATTCATTTACACAACTTGAATTCGCATATATTTTACAACTCAACTCTGAAATTTTCTAAATAGAACTTCGGATTTTATTTGCTTAAAATCCTTTTATAAATGAAATAAAACGTTATGGTTTTTGAATAGTTCTGGCGCTGTTTTTCTGAAAATTTGATTTTGACATAACTCAAAATCTATACGACGAAATCCAGATTTTTCTCCTTCATTAGAAAACTATTATCAAACCGGTCCTGACGTTTCTTGTTTCAAAGAATTCCGACTTCAATTGAGTTCTGTATATTCAATTGAAGTTCGAATCGCTAATTTACGAACTGCAGCGCTGCGGCGAGTTCGTTTTAATTATAATTATATATATAAACTTTTAAAACTTCGTTTATATAAATTTAACTCGATTTCAATATATATCAAATCAATTTCTCCCGAATCAACATAGCATTTCCGATCTATTTCACTTCTGTTGAAATTCTATATTCAAATCTCAATTCACTTCTATCTTTCGAATTCTATTTGAATTTCTATTTTCGAATTGCCTTTATTCCAATCCCATTTGAATTACTACGTTCAAACTCTATATTTGCATTTCCTTTGAATTTCATATATTCAAACTCCATTTGAATTCCTCTATTCAAATCCCCGTTGAATTTTCTATTTGAATTCTATATTCAAATTCTCGTTTTAATCTGTTCGAATTCTGTTTTTGAATTCCTTTGAATTAAATTCCACTTTAAATCCTATAATCAAATCCCTTTTGAATGGTTATATTTGAAAATCATATTTGGATTTTAAACATTTAAACTTCATTTAAATTTCTATTTGAAATCTCATATTTTAAATCCCATTGGAATTTCTTTACTCAAACCCATTTGAATTTCCTTGAATTCAAATTCCATTTCAAAACCCTTTGGATTCCCTATTTGGAAATCCTGTTTGAAATTCTATTTCCAATTCTACTTTGAAATCCCATTTTCAAAGTTTATTTCAAATTCTATTTTGAAATCTCATATTTTAAATCCCATTGGAATTCCTTTATTCGAATTCCATTTCAAATCCCTTATTCGAATTTCATTTCAAATTCTTTATTCGAATTCCCATTTCAAATCCAACTCCTTTTTGAATTTCTATATTCAAAATTCCATAGTTAAAACCCATTTGAATTTCATATTCAAATCCCATAAATCAAATCCTATTTGAAATTCTAAATTTCAATTCTTATTTAAATTTTCTTCTGAATTTCAAATATTCCAACTCCTTTCAAATATTTAAATTCTATTTAAATTTCCACTTAAAAATTCTATTTCAAGTTCTAATTTGAAATTTCATTTCAAAATTCTATTTTGAAATCTTTATTTCAATATTCCATTTGAAATTCTATATTTTCAAATTCTACTTGAATTTCAAATTCTATTTGGGAAAAATAGAATTTTTCTTTAAACCTCAAATATCTTTCTCATGATATTTTAATAATTTAACACTTGGCCCAGTGATATTTAAAGCAATCAAATCACTCCATTTTTCAATCATTTGTTTTTTTACCTGTCAAATATATGAAATCAAGCAAACAACAACAACACAACAGATAATATATTTTTGAGGAATCCAGTTGGATTCCTCCAACCTGTTTTCCTGCATCCACAGATGTTAGCACATAAATAATACCCATTCTGCTTCGTGGCAGAATATCGCGGTATAGAAGGTCATCCACTAATCATAGCGTGGGGCGTATAGGGTAATCATCCGCTATGAAACTGCGGGCATCCGCTAATGAGACTGCGGGAATCCAACCAACCAATCAACCCAATATATATATATAATAGCCTAAATAACTAATATATATAAAGCAACCAGAAAACATTCACACAAGCAACAGACGATTTATTTTTATTGAAATAAAAATAATTCTAAAGGTGAGTGAGATTTACTCACCAGATTGCAGTTGTCGAATATCCAATTAATTCCCATATCGTCTTAGCTACCAGTCATCTCGAATCATTTCGAATAAATTGTTTTTGAACCTAATGATGATTTAATTTTTAACTATCGATTAACCATCTTATAAATTTTAAGTTAACTTCTAAAATAAATAAATAACTTTTCTATGCATTAAATAAAAATGTATACCTTATTATTTTCGCATACCTCTCGATTAATCGATGAACAAATTCTCGAACAACTCCTATGATCCCTTTCTATAGAAAGCAGCCCCAACATTCATTCATATCAGAAAATCACATCTCTATGCTCGAAAACCATCGTACTCCATTTCCGAACATCAGTCAACCATCGATCATCGCGCCTTCTTCCCTGTTCAACATCCGACATCGCACCTCCCCAAACACAAATATTGAACCCTTATTACCCACAGTCGAACTCCCTAAGCCTTCGTAAACACGACGCTGTCCTTGATGCCACCTTCGACACCTCCCCAGCCCTATTTCGTGACTTCCCTAGGCGTTGCTCCAAAATCGAACTGAGGGAAAAGACTATGGAGTTGAAGCTTCCAGGATTTGTGATTTTCCATCGCGGTATCCATCGCGATACGCGATTTTATGTTTTTTTTTTTTTTTTTTTTTTTTATGATATGAGGAATCGGATTCTGTTGGATTGGAGAAAAGGAATGAAAAGGGGAATACTGGAGATTGGTTTCGGTTTCAGAAATATGGTGAGAAACAAAGGCTCTGTTTGTTTATATAGACGCGGCAGTAGACAAAGGGTACCACAACATTAATTTCCTGCTTTCTAAGATGGCAAAATGAGGAGACATATTCTTCTGCTCGAGAAGAAACATGTTTGCGCAAACAAGAAATCAGTCGGCTTGTTGTTGGCTTAAGTACCAACATCATATACGTAATATATGTATATTTATCAATTGATTATTTTATTTGATTTTAATTTAAATTATTTTGTTGATTTCGAACTCTGATTTAAACGCAACGACCGGTATTATTAGAGTTATACAGCCATTATAAACACACTGGACTGGTTCTGTGACCCAATTCGATTGTATACAAAAGATATTAGTTTAAACCGACAATTAAAATATAAATCGATTTCAACAATTAAATTTGTCGATAATAAATTACTATTATCGTTTTTAATTCAAATAAAATTCATATACATCATTTTGACTCCAGTTTAACTTTTGAATTTAATCAAATTCAGATTCTCGTATTATTATAATTATTTCAGATTAAATAAATATATGTGTATATTCAAAATAAAATCATATATCGATTGATATTATCAACCACAATATTTAAAACCATATTAAATATTAAAATTAACCGTTCAAAAACCTGGGTCGTTACATTCTTCCCCCCTTAAAATAATTTCGTCCTCGAAATTGCTAAGGTAGGAAAAAGGGTACAAATCTATTACTTTTCAAAAATTCACTTATGTTGAAACTCAACTCCTCATATTTCAACATATTTAATTCCACCAAAACTTTTGGTCTTCCTTCATTTAATTTGAATGATCTACGATCAATCCATTTATATCCAATCTATGTTCTATAAAACTAATTCAAATTGATTCTAATCAATTCATTCACTTTGACCTATTTAACTTGCTTCAGTTAAATTCCAGAATTCAAATCCCTGGGTTTTCGTTTCAAATTCCTTTGAAATCACTTAAATATATACATATATATTTATTTCCATTTCAAATTCAAACATTTGAATATTCAAACCAATTTGTTTTCTTTCAAACAAATTTCCATCAAAACTTTTCTAAGGTAGCAATTCATCACTTAGAAACTCGGAAATGAACACTGATGATGTTGCAATCATCATCAGAATTATTTCCCAGCCACCGAAGTGAGTTCAGTGCTTTATTATTTCAAAATCCATCTAAAATGATTTCCTTTCAAATCCTTCAAAACAAATCTATATTATTTTAATATACTTTGAAAAATATTTTTCAACTTCCCAGGATTTTGAATTCTTAATTCTGGTTTGAATTTAATTCTAATTCATCTCATTTGTACATTTAATTTCCATACAAATTCTATTTGGTTATAAATAACTATTCTAATTTCATAATCTCATTTGATTATAAAATCAACACCCAACACATCCATATAATAATAATTCTAGAAAATTATTCTATATCAAATAGAAATTTTGGGTAAAATTATTTCATCTACCCACTTTAAAAACAATATCATGTCGTATTTTCGGTTCAAGTGTTTAGAAATCCCTATCGACTTCGCGGCGTCCCACGATTCGACCAGAATTCATAAACCACTCTACAGACTAGCCAACACAATATAAAACAACTTTAATATCAATTTACAAATACGCTCTCTCGTATATATATACTCAACTCATTCTAGGGTACTACTGACCCCATCTCTAATGAGCACATGCCACACAAGCCTAGGTATTCGCTCAACCTAAGCTCTGATACCAACTGAAACGACCCGCAAATCCGTGCTACCTGAGTCGACTAATAACACCACACGTCCAACTCAAATTGCACAGAAATACGAACCATTTTTAGAAAGAAGTTAGAGGGTGAGGAATAGAAAGAAAGAAAACTTAGAATAGAAGAAAAACGAAGATCACAAACTCACAGCGGAACGAATAAAATATATTATACAACATAACCTTTGAAATACAAATCTGTTTTGTACATATACACATACCATCATCAGAGTACACACAACATTTGATCCAGCGGAAGTAACTCTAAATAACTAACGTTGAAGCCTCCTGCTTCAAGCTCCTCCAAGTGTATCTGTAAAAGCCTGAAACACTTGACTGCCCGTACAAATTTGGGCACCCAAGAGTTTAGGGAAAACAAAACAAAATAAACTCTGGGTCAGTCATGGGACTGGTGTGAGTAAACTCCATCCACTTGTTTAACTTTCAAAACTCTTTTCGAAAGAAAAGATAATAGTAAGACCAGTCCACACATAAACATGGACGGTTTTTACCTTACTATAACCCAAAACACTTTGATACGAAAATCCAGTGATATTATAATAATGTCTACATCAAGTAAATAACCAAATAGCAGAACGCTTGCATCTCACGCTCCACATATATATTATAAAATCAAAACCCGCATGGCGCTTATTGGATATTGGATTTCCAACATGACAAGGTATGGGACCACCTTCCGACAGTGCATCTCTAGAGGCGAATACACCTGGGTTCAACAAGAACGTCTTGCAACCCGGACCACACATGACCGACCACTCATTTCGCTTGAGTGTATCGAATGTCTATCACCAACGGTTGGACTCAAACCACCGTTTCCCGAATGGGCAGAATCGATAGATTTAGAACAAAAGGAATTTCTCTAGATAGGTGATTATACACCCTAATGGGAGCGACCCACATAGCCATGCTGCCTGCCCGATTTTTGTCCTTTCCCGGTTGTTGAGGCCTGAGGCTACGAATACTTACCATTCATTGATAGCACAATCACTTTGAATGCCACATCATCAGATCCGTTAATCACTAGTTGAGTTTGCACAAATCTTCTGGATATTATGCTAAGGGATAAATCCGTTGCAACCATATACATTTATACAGACCAACCCTTTTGATCATTGGAAATACTCTGTCAGACATTCGTCCATATACGTTCGTTCTGGGACTGAACGAAACCGAAGGCACTATTTCTATAAATAGAAAAGCCCTTGCACTTCACTCCGTCTTCAATACATTCAGCATACTTGGTTCGCAACGCTTATGCCGATACGGAGTGGTTCTTCGGATAATAATCCAACCGGTCTCTCCATATTGACAACGATGGTCAAAAACTTCGATAGTCTGTGATTTAACTATCGAATAAAAACAAGTGTTCAATCAACATATCAAACAAATCACTGGGCTCTTTAATTAATATTTCATTAATTAAATCACTTTCCCATTTCCCTATCAATATTTGTTATCCAAATATTTTCAATAACCATATTGGCCCTTTTCGCTATTTTTGATTTCGTTTCCTTATCGAATTCTATATATATCGATATATAGATTTCTAATTGTCAAATTTCTTAAAAATATTCTAACTCCTTAAATTCCCGGAAAAATTCGCCATAACCTCCCCTGTATCGGGAGCATCGGGAAATTTCAAATAGCATCCCGGTATCTTCCTCAATCAAAAAGAAAAAGGAAAAGCCAAGCGGCTTGCCGATACGGCGCATAAAACCCATATATGAATTAAACATGTACCTCTTTGTCGGGCATTACATTTATAAACTTCATATACTTCATCCCATACCTGTCTAACACCTGTTCACCTGTTTTCAATTCAATTCAATACCATCTAATCGTTTGAATTCAGTTTCGCCCATTTATTCTTTAATTCGCCCAATTTGCCTATTTCACTTCTTTGTTTGAACATAGCATTTTTAAACAAAATATTTAGCTTGTTCATAACTAAATTGAATTTCAATTTCAATTCTATTTTTTCTTTTCTATTTCGAATATAAATTTTCAAATCGAATTTACTTATTTAAACCCCAATATCCATTCGAAAACTCATTAACTAATTTCTATTCAATTTAGTTAATTCTATTCAATAAATCAAAAATCTGATTTCTGTTTCCAACATCATATTCATTTACACAACTTGAATTCGCATATATTTTACAACTCAACTCTGAAATTTTCTAAATAGAACTTCGGATTTTATTTGCTTAAAATCCTTTTATAAATGAAATAAAACGTTATGGTTTTTGAATAGTTCTGGCGCTGTTTTTCTGAAAATTTGATTTTGACATAACTCAAAATCTATACGACGAAATCCAGATTTTTCTCCTTCATTAGAAAACTATTATCAAACCGGTCCTGACGTTTCTTGTTTCAAAGAATTCCGACTTCAATTGAGTTCTGTATATTCAATTGAAGTTCGAATCGCTAATTTACGAACTGCAGCGCTGCGGCGAGTTCGTTTTAATTATAATTATATATATAAACTTTTAAAACTTCGTTTATATAAATTTAACTCGATTTCAATATATATCAAATCAATTTCTCCCGAATCAACATAGCATTTCCGATCTATTTCACTTCTGTTGAAATTCTATATTCAAATCTCAATTCACTTCTATCTTTCGAATTCTATTTGAATTTCTATTTTCGAATTGCCTTTATTCCAATCCCATTTGAATTACTACGTTCAAACTCTATATTTGCATTTCCTTTGAATTTCATATATTCAAACTCCATTTGAATTCCTCTATTCAAATCCCCGTTGAATTTTCTATTTGAATTCTATATTCAAATTCTCGTTTTAATCTGTTCGAATTCTGTTTTTGAATTCCTTTGAATTAAATTCCACTTTAAATCCTATAATCAAATCCCTTTTGAATGGTTATATTTGAAAATCATATTTGGATTTTAAACATTTAAACTTCATTTAAATTTCTATTTGAAATCTCATATTTTAAATCCCATTGGAATTTCTTTACTCAAACCCATTTGAATTTCCTTGAATTCAAATTCCATTTCAAAACCCTTTGGATTCCCTATTTGGAAATCCTGTTTGAAATTCTATTTCCAATTCTACTTTGAAATCCCATTTTCAAAGTTTATTTCAAATTCTATTTTGAAATCTCATATTTTAAATCCCATTGGAATTCCTTTATTCGAATTCCATTTCAAATCCCTTATTCGAATTTCATTTCAAATTCTTTATTCGAATTCCCATTTCAAATCCAACTCCTTTTTGAATTTCTATATTCAAAATTCCATAGTTAAAACCCATTTGAATTTCATATTCAAATCCCATAAATCAAATCCTATTTGAAATTCTAAATTTCAATTCTTATTTAAATTTTCTTCTGAATTTCAAATATTCCAACTCCTTTCAAATATTTAAATTCTATTTAAATTTCCACTTAAAAATTCTATTTCAAGTTCTAATTTGAAATTTCATTTCAAAATTCTATTTTGAAATCTTTATTTCAATATTCCATTTGAAATTCTATATTTTCAAATTCTACTTGAATTTCAAATTCTATTTGGGAAAAATAGAATTTTTCTTTAAACCTCAAATATCTTTCTCATGATATTTTAATAATTTAACACTTGGCCCAGTGATATTTAAAGCAATCAAATCACTCCATTTTTCAATCATTTGTTTTTTTACCTGTCAAATATATGAAATCAAGCAAACAACAACAACACAACAGATAATATATTTTTGAGGAATCCAGTTGGATTCCTCCAACCTGTTTTCCTGCATCCACAGATGTTAGCACATAAATAATACCCATTCTGCTTCGTGGCAGAATATCGCGGTATAGAAGGTCATCCACTAATCATAGCGTGGGGCGTATAGGGTAATCATCCGCTATGAAACTGCGGGCATCCGCTAATGAGACTGCGGGAATCCAACCAACCAATCAACCCAATATATATATATAATAGCCTAAATAACTAATATATATAAAGCAACCAGAAAACATTCACACAAGCAACAGACGATTTATTTTTATTGAAATAAAAATAATTCTAAAGGTGAGTGAGATTTACTCACCAGATTGCAGTTGTCGAATATCCAATTAATTCCCATATCGTCTTAGCTACCAGTCATCTCGAATCATTTCGAATAAATTGTTTTTGAACCTAATGATGATTTAATTTTTAACTATCGATTAACCATCTTATAAATTTTAAGTTAACTTCTAAAATAAATAAATAACTTTTCTATGCATTAAATAAAAATGTATACCTTATTATTTTCGCATACCTCTCGATTAATCGATGAACAAATTCTCGAACAACTCCTATGATCCCTTTCTATAGAAAGCAGCCCCAACATTCATTCATATCAGAAAATCACATCTCTATGCTCGAAAACCATCGTACTCCATTTCCGAACATCAGTCAACCATCGATCATCGCGCCTTCTTCCCTGTTCAACATCCGACATCGCACCTCCCCAAACACAAATATTGAACCCTTATTACCCACAGTCGAACTCCCTAAGCCTTCGTAAACACGACGCTGTCCTTGATGCCACCTTCGACACCTCCCCAGCCCTATTTCGTGACTTCCCTAGGCGTTGCTCCAAAATCGAACTGAGGGAAAAGACTATGGAGTTGAAGCTTCCAGGATTTGTGATTTTCCATCGCGGTATCCATCGCGATACGCGATTTTATGTTTTTTTTTTTTTTTTTTTTTTTTTATGATATGAGGAATCGGATTCTGTTGGATTGGAGAAAAGGAATGAAAAGGGGAATACTGGAGATTGGTTTCGGTTTCAGAAATATGGTGAGAAACAAAGGCTCTGTTTGTTTATATAGACGCGGCAGTAGACAAAGGGTACCACAACATTAATTTCCTGCTTTCTAAGATGGCAAAATGAGGAGACATATTCTTCTGCTCGAGAAGAAACATGTTTGCGCAAACAAGAAATCAGTCGGCTTGTTGTTGGCTTAAGTACCAACATCATATACGTAATATATGTATATTTATCAATTGATTATTTTATTTGATTTTAATTTAAATTATTTTGTTGATTTCGAACTCTGATTTAAACGCAACGACCGGTATTATTAGAGTTATACAGCCATTATAAACACACTGGACTGGTTCTGTGACCCAATTCGATTGTATACAAAAGATATTAGTTTAAACCGACAATTAAAATATAAATCGATTTCAACAATTAAATTTGTCGATAATAAATTACTATTATCGTTTTTAATTCAAATAAAATTCATATACATCATTTTGACTCCAGTTTAACTTTTGAATTTAATCAAATTCAGATTCTCGTATTATTATAATTATTTCAGATTAAATAAATATATGTGTATATTCAAAATAAAATCATATATCGATTGATATTATCAACCACAATATTTAAAACCATATTAAATATTAAAATTAACCGTTCAAAAACCTGGGTCGTTACAAGCGACCTTTTCCAAATTTGATTTGGACATAATTCCAAATCCAACCGTTAGATTTCAAATTTCTAATATACATTGGAAAGCTCTTTTCGATACGAACCCAACGGTTCCGGTTTTAGGAGAATCCGACGGTCGGATCTCCCGCAACGTCAATTTGAAGTCAATGGTCGAAATTCACGAACTGCCGCGGCGCGGCGCGTTCTATTCAAGCCATTATATATAATATATATATATATATATATATATTATATATATATTTCGTCGATTTCATTTTAAAACGTATTTTATAAATCGTTTTCAAAACCATTTCAACTCTACATTCAATTTCAAATCGATTTGATTTCAATTCAATCCGAATTCTAATTCGTTTCAATTCAATTCAAATTCTAATTCGTTTCAATTCAATTCAAATTCTAATTCGTTTCAATTCAATTCAATTTCTAATTCGTTTCAATTCAATTCAATTTCTAATTCGTTTCAATTCAATTTCTAATTCGTTTCAATTCAATTCAATTTGAATTTTCCTTCTATCTACTTCAATTCGAATTCATTTCAAATTGATTTCAATTCAATTACAGTTCGTTTTAAATTTCATTCAAAATGATTTCAATTCGTTTTTAATTCAATTTCAATTTAATTCAATTTGAATTCATTTCTATTCAGTTCGAATTCAAATTCGCTTTCTATTCAATTTGAATTCAAATTCACTTTCTATTCAATTCGAATCGAATTCATTTTCTATTCGATTCGAATTCATTTCAAATTGATTCAATAAAATTTCAATTAGAATTTTTATCTAATTTAATTTGAATTTCATTTCAAAATATTAAATTTTGAAATCACTTTTCAATATTCATTATAAAACGAATAAAATCGATATAAATATCGTTCACGACAAAATAGCGCGTCTCTAATCAACACGGCTTTATATTTTTCAAAAACTTCGTTATTCTATTCAACAAATGAATATATATTTTATTCAACACATGAATCTATATTTCCTTCAACACACGACTATTTTTGTTATGTAAAATATTTTATAAAATCATGGTATCTTTCGTTTGATTTTTAATTAGACTCCACCGTGAAGTAGTTCTAATTTTAAATATGATAAAGATGTAATTTTTATTATTTAAAATATTTTACTCAACACATGAATATTTTCAACACATGAACATCGCCAACACATGACTATTTTTATATTCAACACATGAATTTTCTTTTATAATATTCATTATTTTCCCGATTGGAATGAGGCCCAATCAATCACCATATAACGTTAATTATATGGATTCCATACACCACATGCATATAATAGCAATGATAAACAATCAACCATCATCCAAGGTGCACCACACAACTGCATAAGCATCAAATATAAATAATCGACGCTTACACAATCTGTCGACCAATCGATCGACATACAATTAAATAATTGGGATTAGTGTACCCAAATATCATCCCAATCAATATCAGTCAAATCAGTGTATATAAACAAATCGGCCGATTTGTTTATAAATATTTATTTACTCACATTCACGTTAAAAATTATATTTTTAACGATAATTTATTTATTTCAACAATCTACATTTATTATCGATTTCACATCAACATCGCAAACAATTTTCACAACACATCAATTAAACAAACAAGCCATCCATGGTCTGTGGATGACGGGTGTCGGGTGCTGCTAAGCACCGTCTGCATCCTAGTATATATATAACTAGAAAAAGAAATTTGAGTGAGAAGTTCTCACCGATTGCTATCCCAACTCCACGACACTTCATTTATAGAAATCTTCGTCGTTCACGCCTTTTGTCACTTTCGTTGCCCACTTTCACTACATATATAAAAATCACATTTTTATATTGTTGCTATGTATATAAAAATCATATTTTTATAATTGCCTCATATGGATAAAAATTATATTTTTATACCGCTACTATATAGATAAAAATTCTATTTTTATACCGCTACTATATAGATAAAATTCTATTTTTACAACAATGTTATATAGATAAAAGTTCTATTTTTATCACGCTATTCTTCATATAAAGATTTCGCCTTTTCAAATATAAAGATTTCGCCTTTTCAAATATAAAGATTTCGCCTTTTCAATTTCAAAAATCTAATCTTTTCTATTTTAAAAATCTAATCTTTTCTATTTTAAAAATCTAATCTTTTCTATTTTAAAAATCTAATCTTTTCTATTTTGCTATTCAATATATAAAAATCGTATATTTTCTCTACTTCATTATAAAAATCACTTCTTGCCACCTTCATAATAAAATTTATATTTTGATGTTGTTCATACAGACAAAAATAGTATTTTTATTTCAAAGTCATTTATTAAAAAAAACGTATTTTTATACTTTCAAATCAAAGGTATTCTATTCATTTCAAAACAATGACACTTTTATATATTTCAAAACAAAGCTTCTCTCTTTTCTTTCAAAAAAATCTGTTTTAAATAAAATACAAATTTAAAATATAAATCTGAAATTAAATCCATACTATTTACATAATAAAGAAAAACTATTTTTAATTAAACGAATGAATAAGAATTGAAATTAAAACTCACTGTGGCGGTGTAGGAGGACGGGGAAGACTCGAGGTGCTGCGCTCGCGGAGGTGGCTGTTGATGGCGGCGTCGGGGCGTTCTCAGGCGGCGACGGAGGGCCTCACGGGCTAGGGTTTGCTGTGGAGCGGTTGAGGGTTACATGGTGGCGCTGACGTGGAGGGGAGGGGCGTAGGGGGTCGGTGGAGGCTAGCAGTGGGCGGAGGAGCTGTGGCGGCGTAGGGTTTCAGGTGGTTTGGGTTAGGGCGTGGGATCTGGCATCGGAGAAGGAAGGAGATAGGAAGGAGGGGGTCTGGGGGTGGTCGGCTCTGCCTGGGGAGGTGGCGCCAGAGGCGCGACACCTCTGGTAGGCGGCGGCGGCGAGTCCCCCCCCCCCCCCCCGTTATCTTTTTTTTTTCTGGTGAATCGATTTTGAAAAAAGGGGGCTGGTCAATGTAAGGAGAGGGTTATTTTTTTTATTATTTAATTATTTTATTTTCCACCAGAAAGCAACTTTTATTTTTGACCTCAAAACGAGGCCCATCGCCTGTCGTCCATAGCGTGTTACCCCCATTCCGAACACAATGGGATAGGTATCGTAAGCTGATTCGGCTGTTACAATCAGTTTTCGTCAAAATCAACATATACTTCTATATATTGAATTTGAATGCGCATTTCAATTTACCGGGGCCACATACTAACTCTAAAAATTCCCGAAAAATATTTTCTAGCTTCGTATTGACGATACGGTCCTAACAAAACTAGTTTCGTCGAATTCCGAGATCGTTGGAAAAATGGCCATTTTCCAGTCGATTAAAATCAACTGAAACTGGTCAAACGTGTTTTCCTTTGCCACGCTCACATATTGATTCGAAAAATTATGAAATTTGGAATCTATCAATAACTTGACATCACGGACCCAACAAATGTGGTTTCGTCGAAATCCGAGGTCGTTTGCAAAATGTCTATTTTTAAGGGCCTGAATTCCATAGCGACAATTCAGAATTTTCAACTGGACATATCTTTTGATTCCCGCTATGAAATTTCGATTTTCCATATTCGTTGGAAAGATATCATCAATTAGATCCTAATGTTTTTGGTTTCACTAAAATCCGGATTGTTTTGCACCCGGTACATTCATTTGAAATTTGAAATCGAATTATCGAACTGCCGCGCCATTTTCAATTCTATTTATAATTATATATAATTATTTATATTCTAACGACGACGTATATAATATATACGTTCGATTCTATATCAAAATAAATTTCTGGTCGATTTTATTTAAAATAATCCATTTCAAATTGTAACGACCTGGATTTTTCGGCTATTTGAATTCGAATATTTAAACTTGTTTTAAATATTTTATGTGGAAATATTAATCAATTGTAATATTGAATTTGTTATTTAACGACGACTAAACGTTATATTTATATTTAATATAAAATGAACTCGAAACTGCATGGTAGTTCGTAATTTAACGTTCTGAACTTCAATTGAGTGTACATGGTTCGTTATAAATCGGATTTCTTCGAAACAAGAAACGTTAGAATCTGTTAAACTATATTTTTCTAATGGAAGAGAAAAATCGAGATTTTTCGTATAAATTGTGAGATATGTCCAAATCTAAATTTAAAATAGTCGCTGTGAAATCGTTTATAAACCATAGCGATTATTTAATTATAATTAAATATTGATTACGAATTTGGACAAGACCTTTGAGGCGTAGTCATAATTTAATTTTTAGGATTTTACTGTAATTTTTAATTCGCAAAACAAACAACTTTTTATTTGGAGTATTTTGCACCCTGTGTCTGCATTTTTGGGTTTCACAATATAAGTCAACCTACCGATGTCATTATATTTTTGAAGTCGTGAGGCAATAGTCGACACAACGGTGTTTTTATTTCTGTCCATAGCGGCATGAACATGAACGGAATCCTACGTTACATGGTACGCCACGACTATAACTAGTACAAACAGAGCATAAATTAAATATCATGCAAATTGCCAACTTACAAGTACACCTACCCAAGACCTGCCTACACCATATTGTCCTAAGCAAATATACATAAGACGTTGGCACACGATAATCCTATCATCTTTCAGCTATGAATGAACATGCCTCCTACTTTCCTCTACCGATCATAGAGTTTCTGATCAAAGTCTACCCTAAAACAGTGCAGCGGTGTATTGTCTTTTCAACAACCCTACATGACATGAGACAGCATCCATTTCTTTCTTTTCAATACAAAAGTTTACAGTCTGAAGAAATGTTGCACAGCTACCTTGCACCTAAAAGCTAGATGTACCCAAATTTCTTCCTTCTCACATACACGTGTTAATCAAGGTACACCCATATACATGCTACTATAGCTTTTCTACATATCTACCTACCTTCTGTTAAAGATCACATCCAGGATTTGTTATGTTACATCATCGTCGATGCTTGGACATCATAATTTAATGCTGTCATATCTCTTATATTCACACTGACAACCAACATATAGTTTATAGTGATCAACCGCTTTTCTTTTTCCCTTGTTCAAATTCAAAATCACTTCAGAAGGAACACAACAGTGCTATGGAAACATAAACATACCTATCTGCAACCAAACACAGGCCTAGCAAACTATAGTTAACTATCTTTCCTCTGCACCCTTCCTTTCCTGTCTTTCACCCGAATAAACTAGTGCATGCACACCTACCCCTTTCTGAAACTATTCTATGTTCCTAGGTGATACCATATTAAGCCGACGTCGACCTTATCTCCATCTCTTTCACGCATATAAATAGCATGCATCGGTTCCCTCTTTTCTCCCAACAAACAGAAACCCAAATCCTATTACAAAAAGTGAAAAGCGAGTAGACCAAACAGAAAAAAAAAAAAAAAAAAAAAACAGTTTCTCGAAAGCACAAAACTGGAGGAAGAGGACGGATGGGAATGCAGGCAATCGCATGCATGCGAAGAATGTATGAACGTGGGCATTAAAGGGGGAGCTGGATTTTGGTTTGGTAGCGCAGGCCTTGGGCCATTGAAAAAGAAAAAAAATGCGGAAGAAGAAAACAGAAACGAGAAGAGAAAGGGATGGTCCGAGTGGGAATAGGAGCAGGAAAGATAAAATGGTTTGGCAGCAAAGCTTTGGAGGGTTAAGGGGGGAGAGTAACGTGAACAAAGGTGCAAGGGGGGGAAGGCAATATATAAGGACGTGAGAAGCAAGGGAAGGGTAAGAAGAATGTGTGGAGATGTTGGGGGGGTTGTGCGTCGATTACACAGTAGTAATGTGGGCTGACAATAGAAGGTTAAGTCCATTTTAAAAGTGAATTAAAGTTTGTTTAAAAATGAAAGATTTGCAGCTTAACGTTTTGGAGTGGGGACAGCTACATGCCTTCATTGATGGAAAAAGAAAGAAGGAACATGGGGTAGAACATGATGACGTGGGATAAAGGCCATGCAGCTGTGGGAAGTAGATTTTGTAAACAAATTCAATAACCAGAAACAATAGAAGCTGGTGGAAGAAGGTAAACGACTTGGTTTTAAAACATGTAATTAGTTAATTAGTGTTAACAATTTTTTTAGTTAAGGTGATTACTAATTATAATTTAAATTATTAAACTTATTTAACATAAGGCCTATATATACAGAATTCAATAAAAAGCAAAGAGCGTCGGAGCCATATTAAGAAATGCTATATTCTGGAACCGGTCTAGTCAGAGATGGAAGCAGCTGGAACTATCAGTAAATTAAACGCCGTTTAATTCAACTGAATCGAACCGCTTTAACGATGGACGGTAATCAAGGTGAGTTAAACTCACTCAGTTCCCTACTTATAATTATTATAAGTCGGGTTTATCATTTGTGTGCTATGTTTGCTAAATATTGGTTGATTTTTGATTGTTCAAATGGTAGTTAATATATCGTTATATCGAGTATTTAAATTAAACGTTGTTTAATTTAAAATGAAACGACATCGTTATTTTTAACGATGGTCTCCAAACAAGGTAACTTACCTTGTTGGTTACTATAAACGTATTTGATTGAATTGTATGCTTGAACTGATGTTGGTAGTTGACCGTTATCCGTAAAATTTATTATCATCATCATGTGAACTGTCAAACCCATATGATTGGATTACTGAATTGGTTGTTGATTGGTAACCCAAAATCCAATGTTTGTTTGGTTATTAACCAATGTGTGATATTGTTTGAGGAAGATATAGCAGATGGCCAAATATACACTGTTTTATAAAGATTGATTTACCGTCAGGTAAATCGATAGAAGTAAAGTTATGTAATTTATTTTATACTTGGAAATATATTTTTAAAATATATTATTTTAATGAAGTTCATAGAAAATAAAATAAACCAACCGCGTGTGTATATTGTTTTGTTAACACAAATCACCAATTTTGTGCCAAAACCTACCGTGTGCGAAGCACGTGCTTCTTCTAAATTTTTAAATGATTTATAACGAAAATTCTTATAAAGATTGATAAACAAATAAGTAGAGATCGACGCGACGACTAATAACCGAGATAAATTGTTTTATGAGACAGTTTAAGTAGATTATATTGGATTGATTATTATTTTAATAATCAAATGGGGTTATTTAAATAGAAGATGAATCGAAATTTGATTAACGAAGTTAATCATGTTAGAGTTGACCAAGTCAACCGTGTTTACAAAAATGCTTTTTTTAAATTAACTAATTTAATGGAAATATCTATTGGTTAAGTAAAACATTTCAAAATGTTGGTATATAATTATCATTTATTTCATAATCAAAGTAGGGCCTTGAGAATTAAGGAGTAATGAAAGTTTACCAAGTGATAAGGCTGATTTTAATAAAGTGATATTTTAGAAGTAAATTATATTAATGATTATATAAGTTAAAGTTATATAGCGGTTTAAAGAAAATTCTTATGTAAGACTCTATTTAATCGGATTTGTGAAATCCAAGATTCTGTGAAGTTATAAAACCCAAAGTTTTACCGTAATGAAGAGAGAAGCCAAGATATGAATAAAAGAATTGGAATTAAACTGCAGATCATTTGAGATAAATGATTTTCTAAATATTGAACTGAGGAAGGTTTGAAATAGAAATCAAAACTGGAACTCAAGTTTTGAATTAAAGAGGTGAGACGAGTTAAGTGAAAAGAGATGCGATATCAACTCGTTATATAAATAAGAGATGATATGTCATTAAGGTATAATCAAATGGGATTTGTTTTGATATCGGGGATAAATAGGAGATTTTGGTATTACAACTGATATCATCTTAAGATAAGAAGGGTGTCAATCAAGGTCTGAGAGGTAATTAAAATACCCCAACTTGAATGACTCCAGGATTATCGAAAGATGGTATTATTTGTAAGGAGGAAGATGTAAGAAGTAATTTATCTTATGGAATAATAACGTAACGTTATTTGAGAGATTTTGGGAATTATACTTTGGGATTTCCAAAATAAAAGGAATTAGAAGGGGCTTGAAAATATGAATGATATTTCCATAATAGGAGGAATAAAAGGCGGTTTTGAAAATATGATAATATTTTCAAAGTAAGAAATGACTTGTAGGACGAGGTTGTTCTAAAAGAATGAGTGACGATTATTTTGTTTAATGAAACAAAAGGAGATTTATTAAAGATTGTTTTACGATGACAAGTTGGATCGATTTTCCAAATGATAAATGAAATATCAAATGTTTGAATGATATGTGAAGATAAAATCTTGATATATTTTTCCTAAGTATAAATGGAATGATTTGAAAGTATTAAAATATTATAATTGAGCTATATTATTTTAAAGGCAAAATGATGCTGTATAAACCAATGGATCCATTTTATTTATATGTTTGTTTATTTTGATAGTTAAAGAACCGACTATCAAAATCATACCCAATGCGTTGTTGGTATGGAAAGACCGGGATCGAATTTATATTCGAAAACCATTCCGACCAATGAATACGAAAACGTAGAAGATGCTGGTCGAGATGGAGCTATTGAAGACCGTATATCTTCATGAATGGAAGGACTATTGTTGGATTTCTCTAGCTGATCCCTAGAGATATTTTGGCAATGATTCTGTCAGGATTGAAATCTACGGATTGCAAGGACTGCTCGCTACTGATCTATAGGGTGATTCCTAGGATGCGGTACGAGGGTGCCTTCGGTTCATCCTGTTCCTGGATGACGTGTATGGATGATCTGAACAGGGGCCAGATGTGTCAAAATTCGATTATAACCTCAAGCCTCATCAACCGGGAAATGACAAAAATCGGGCAGGCAGCATGGCTATGTGGGTCGCACCCATTAGGGTGTATTATCACCTATCTAGAGAAAATCCTTTTGCTTCTGTAATCTATCGATGCTGTCCCTTTTCGGGGAGACGGTGGGTCGCACCCAACCGTTGGTGATATACATTCGATACACTCAAGCGAAATGAGTGGTCGGTCATGTGAGGGCCGGGTTGCAAGACGTTCTTGTTGAACCCAGTGTATTCGCCTCTAGAGATACACTGTCGGCAGGTGGTCCCATACCTTGTCATAGTCAGAGTCCAATCTCCAATAAGCGCCCGCGGTTTTGTTTGTATACTATATATGTGGAGCGTGAGATGCAAGCGTTCTACTAGATGGATATTTACTTGTATTTAGACACTATTGTAATATCAGAAAGATATGGATTTCAAAACTGTTTTTGGGTTATCGTAAGGTAAAAACCGTCCGTGTTTATGTGTGGATCGGTCTTACGATTATCTTTTTCTTTCGAAAGGATTTTAACTTTAAAATCAAGTTGTGTGATACTCTAAATGTTGTGCGAGTTTTTCTCACTCTGGTCCACCAGACTGACCCGGTGTTTTGTAAATGCTCGGGTTAGACCGGGTGTACAGGTTCAGGTTATCGGATGCCGTGAAGTCCAAAGACGAGCTGAAGGTGTTCAGACGTATGATATTATCTAGTATTATTCCGCTGTGTGATGTATATGAGGACAGATTATTATAACTGTCCAGGCGTATTGATGTACTCTGATGATTGTAAGTTTTATTTCAAAGCTCTCTATAAAGTTTATTTATATATTATATTTTGTTCCGCTGCGATGTGAGACTCTGTGTAGTGTTGATCCTTCTTCTTATTCTTCTATTCTAATATTCTTTCTTTCTTATCTCACCCTCTAACTTCTTTCTCCTAGCTTTCTAGGGTTTCGGTACTTGAGTTTTGAACACGAGTGGTGTTAGTGTCAAGATTCAAGTGTCGAAATACCCGGGTCGCTACAGTTGGTATCAGAGCAATGGTTTAAGGATAACCTTGGCTCTGTGGTGTAAATCGATAGAGATTGGGTTAGTAATACCCTAGATCGAGATTGAGTGTATATATACGAGAGCGTATTTGTATTTTTTTATATAAAATCGTTTTGTATTGTGATATTTGATTAGTTCAAGTTGGACTGACATATTGATACAATATTGTTTTATAAAAGGGTAGATGGAATAATTCTACCCAAATATATTTTCGTATATAATAAGAAATGATTTTTCTCAACTATTGAGATATTGGTTTGATGATTATTTATTCGAATAGAGATTCAAATAAAATTGTGAATTTAAATGGTTTAAGATAACCAAAGAAATTGGTGAATAAGAATTTTAATATGGAATTAGGTAAACCGAAATAAGTTAGAAACAAAATAATTTGGTTGAAATGGTTGTGTATGTTGATTGTTTGTTGAATAATAGAGCGATTGAGCGTAAAATTCATCATCAGTTAAATGAATTGAAACCAAGGGAGATTATATCCAGGATAATGAATCTGAATAAAATCAAATATGGAATGAAAACTGAAACGATTGAACCATGTATCTGTTATTGGTATTGGATAGTGAGATAAGTGCAGGTTGGAAGAGAAAGAGTTGTTAGATGATTTGCCGCATGACTAGAGTATGGGTTGCCCGACAACAAGGTAAACCTTAATATATTGATTGGTGATTGACTTTATACCCCTGAGATGGGTAGCCGCTTGGCTTTATTTTCTTTTGATCGACGCGAAGCCTGGAGTAGAAAATTGAAATTGTTTGAATCAAACAGTACAGCGAAGGTGCTGGCAAATTTTTCTGGGAATTTTAAAACTTAGAATTTTTTGATAATACCTTTAAATAATTATTTTAAAATTAATTGGGTATTGGAGCATTTTCCTTACTTAGCAATTTCGAGGACGAAATTATTTTAAGGAGGGAAGAATGTAACGACCTGGATTTTTCGGCTATTTGAATTCGAATATTTAAACTTGTTTTAAATATTTTATGTGGAAATATTAATCAATTGTAATATTGAATTTGTTATTTAACGACGACTAAACGTTATATTTATATTTAATATAAAATGAACTCGAAACTGCATGGTAGTTCGTAATTTAACGTTCTGAACTTCAATTGAGTGTACATGGTTCGTTATAAATCGGATTTCTTCGAAACAAGAAACGTTAGAATCTGTTAAACTATATTTTTCTAATGGAAGAGAAAAATCGAGATTTTTCGTATAAATTGTGAGATATGTCCAAATCTAAATTTAAAATAGTCGCTGTGAAATCGTTTATAAACCATAGCGATTATTTAATTATAATTAAATATTGATTACGAATTTGGACAAGACCTTTGAGGCGTAGTCATAATTTAATTTTTAGGATTTTACTGTAATTTTTAATTCGCAAAACAAACAACTTTTTATTTGGAGTATTTTGCACCCTGTGTCTGCATTTTTGGGTTTCACAATATAAGTCAACCTACCGATGTCATTATATTTTTGAAGTCGTGAGGCAATAGTCGACACAACGGTGTTTTTATTTCTGTCCATAGCGGCATGAACATGAACGGAATCCTACGTTACATGGTACGCCACGACTATAACTAGTACAAACAGAGCATAAATTAAATATCATGCAAATTGCCAACTTACAAGTACACCTACCCAAGACCTGCCTACACCATATTGTCCTAAGAAAATATACATAAGACGTTGGCACACGATAATCCTATCATCTTTCAGCTATGAATGAACATGCCTCCTACTTTCCTCTACCGATCATAGAGTTTCTGATCAAAGTCTACCCTAAAACAGTGCAGCGGTGTATTGTCTTTTCAACAACCCTACATGACATGAGACAGCATCCATTTCTTTCTTTTCAATACAAAAGTTTACAGTCTGAAGAAATGTTGCACAGCTACCTTGCACCTAAAAGCTAGATGTACCCAAATTTCTTCCTTCTCACATACACGTGTTAATCAAGGTACACCCATATACATGCTACTATAGCTTTTCTACATATCTACCTACCTTCTGTTAAAGATCACATCCAGGATTTGTTATGTTACATCATCGTCGATGCTTGGACATCATAATTTAATGCTGTCATATCTCTTATATTCACACTGACAACCAACATATAGTTTATAGTGATCAACCGCTTTTCTTTTTCCCTTGTTCAAATTCAAAATCACTTCAGAAGGAACACAACAGTGCTATGGAAACATAAACATACCTATCTGCAACCAAACACAGGCCTAGCAAACTATAGTTAACTATCTTTCCTCTGCACCCTTCCTTTCCTGTCTTTCACCCGAATAAACTAGTGCATGCACACCTACCCCTTTCTGAAACTATTCTATGTTCCTAGGTGATACCATATTAAGCCGACGTCGACCTTATCTCCATCTCTTTCACGCATATAAATAGCATGCATCGGTTCCCTCTTTTCTCCCAACAAACAGAAACCCAAATCCTATTACAAAAAGTGAAAAGCGAGTAGACCAAACAGAAAAAAAAAAAAAAAAAAAACAGTTTCTCGAAAGCACAAAACTGGAGGAAGAGGACGGATGGGAATGCAGGCAATCGCATGCATGCGAAGAATGTATGAACGTGGGCATTAAAGGGGGAGCTGGATTTTGGTTTTGTGACGGCCTGGAATTTCGCTCGATCTGAATCAGTCGTTAAACCGATCTAAACCGTTCGAAACCCCTGAACGTTGAGAACATGACAAACCAGAACACAAACAGAAGAACATTTCATTGTATATTACAACAATGCATCAGATTACAAGAATATACAGAGTATAAATGAATAAATTACATTCGATAAATATCAGAGATTACAATAAATTACATAGCAGCGGAAAATAATACAAAGCACAACTGAAGGTGATATACGGATACAGAGCTTTACGGATATCATTCCAGCTGTAAACCAGGATCCTGTGAATATAAATCTGCAAAACCAAAACTACTAGCTGCCCGTGCGGAAAATAGGGGCACCCAGAGTTTAGGTTAAAACAATAAACTCCAGGTCAGTCATGTGACTGGTGTGAGAACTAAAACAGTTATTTAAAGCTTTACTTTAAAAGAGAGTAATTCGAGGGACCACGCCGTATAACACGGAACGGGTTTCCTCCCAAGAATACCAGTGCATAGAATAAACGACGCAATGCTTTTTCGAAAAATGAAGCTATTATAAGACCCAGGTCCTATCATACAATGCAACGCAAGCCGGGGGATAGGGTTTTCCCTTATAATAGCCAAACATGCTTGGTACGTGTAAAACAAATCATTTGATACTATAATAAGTGTATAGTGTCAAAACAATTCAATCATAAATATAAATCATAGACGGCATAGTATCCCATGCTACTATGTCGCCATACTAGGCTCTACAAATAAAGCTGCAATACTCGTATTGGAAATTGGATTTCCGTCATGAGTCGAGGCAAGGGGCAAGCTCCTCTCCGCGTTCGAGACACTCTAGCAAATATCTCAGGGTTACGCACACTGGGTAACTCCTGGATCTTCAGGGTCGGTCCTCACTTACGTTAGAGGATTAGTTATTCCTGAACACACGTTTCCCGGTCCTTACAGACCTATAATCGAGGCGCCTCATCCAACAACCACAAAGGTGAAAAGTATATATATGTCAGGGCTGGTAAGTCACTGACACCACCAAAGCTAGAAAGAAACGTGCGCTCTCCCTGCAGTCCGTATCCCGTTTTTAACTCATACCGAGGTGTGAGGCTCACGAATACACGCTATACACAAAGCTACCACGTAGGCTGTGCTTTGATCATCAACCACAAGACTTTGCTTTTCAACAGAAGCCTTGATCCATGCAACTCAGCATGCCACACAGGCAATTCATGCCATGCGATTGATATCTATCGATATATAACCTCTAAGCTCGTACGTCTCAGAGAAGGGCGTTAAGCAAGAGAATAAATTCTCCGCCGCCAAGCAGATATATATTTAATAGAAATCAATCAACACAGAATAAAATCCAATGTCAGACACACAATCCATTTACAAGTCCGTTCTGGGTCTGAACGAAACCGGAGGCACTTTCCTCGCATATCCATCCATCTCCAAGTACGTCTGGACGACCACCAACTATTTCCATCCTCTTGGGTGTACAGCCCAATCAGGATCGTCAGTAATTATCCCTACGATGTGAAGACTTCCGGTCTTCAACCACCGTCTTCATCTTCGACATATCGTCGAATCGGTTATTCAGAATGGGTATAAACCCGGTCTTTCCGAACAACCCGCGTATATTGAGAACAAATGTTACACAAACACAACATACGCCTCATTCCAATTCATTAGTCACTAACCGCAGATTAGCAAGAGAACAATTTCCCAAACATTAACCCCGAAGGCCGAAACCAACATCAGATCAATACCCAGGAAACCATTCTTCTTAGCCAACCTACAGCGAGTTTCTAAATTTCACATTCTTTGGGAAATGTTCCCATTAATTTTATCCAAGATAAATTCTTTAAAATTTATCCTGTAATCTTCCTTTGGATGTCTTTTAAAACCAAATTATGGTTTTTCCAACTAGTCGAGATTAGCGAACCGTAACGAAGTAATTATTTATTTTATTTCCCAATCCCAACCTATTCATCCCATGAAGCAAAACTGGTAATACTCCATATCTAACACCGTGGTGTTATCGGTAAAATTAATTACCATTTCTCGTTCAAATCTAATTAAAGATTTAACTATCGCTTTGGAGCAAAACTGGCGATACTCCATTCTCGCTCAATTCTAAATTT
Source organism: Allium sativum (assembly GCA_030737875.1). Classification (NCBI taxonomy): domain Eukaryota; kingdom Viridiplantae; phylum Streptophyta; class Magnoliopsida; order Asparagales; family Amaryllidaceae; genus Allium; species Allium sativum. Next base: position 373,541,224 of record CM060909.1, on the reverse strand, counting down.
GATAATTTAGATTATCAATTCGAATTTCAATCTAATTGCAAATTCATTAAAACTCCCTTTTTCTGGGTTAAAGAACTAGGTGTTATTTAAAACACAGTTCACGACAAACCCAAATCACATTCTATTTGTTATCGGGTTAAAGAACCAGTGTTATTTAAAACACTGTTCACGATAAACCCATTTCAAATCCAATCAAATATATTAGAAATTCCGATTATTTTAAAACCCCTTTTTAAATCTAATTCATTTATTTAAAAATAATTGGGTTTTAAATTTAGTTCAAAACTAGTTCATTTCGATAAAAATCCATTTTTATCTTTTCAAATATGGAGTTTTTCACCCCAAATTTTTCCAAATCATTTCTTATGATTTTACACAAATTATTGATATTTTTAATAATTTTATCAAGGCCCGTACAGTCGATTTCCAACAACGGCCATCGAACTGCACTTATAGCGACCTTTTTCGAATTTGATTTGGACGTATCTCCAAATCCAACCATTAGATTTTGAATTTCAAATATTCGTTAGAAAGCTCTTTTCGATACGAACCCAACGGTTCCGGTTTTAGGAGAATCCGACGGTCGGATCTCCCGTAATGTCCGTTTGAAATAAATGGTCGAAATTTACGAACTGCCGCGGCGCGGCGCGTTCTATTCAGGCCATTATATTATATATATAATATATATAATATATATTTCGTCGATTCCTATTTTAAAACGAATTATATAAATAGTTTTGAATTCGTTTCAAAAACATTTTCAACTTCCATTTCATTTCAAATCAAAATTGAATTTTCTTTTATAAATTCGTTTTAAAATTCATCTCTATTCAATACAAATTTCAATTCAATTTGAATTCATTTCACTTTATTTTAAATTCAATTCGAATTCGTTTTTCAATTCAATTCAATTCAATCCCAATTGGTTTTCTATTCGATTCAAATTCATTTCCTATTCAAATTAAATTCGTTTCGTTTTCTATTTGAATCAAGTTCATTATATATTTAATTTGAGATCAAATTGGTTTTCTATTCCATTCAATTCGAAATCGTTTTATATTCAACTCAAATCGAAATCGTTATATATTCAATTCATTTCGAAATCGTTATATATTCAATTCATTTCGAAATCGTTATATATTCAATTCATTTCGAAATCGTTATATATTCAATTCATTTCGAAATCGTTATATATTCAATTCATTTCGAAATCGTTATATATTCAATTCATTTCGAAATCGTTATATATTCAATTCATTTCGAAATCGTTATATATTCAATTCATTTCGAAATCGTTATATATTCAATTCATTTCGAAATCGTTATATATTCAATTCATTTCGAAATCGTTATATATTCAATTCATTTCGAAATCGTTATATATTCAATTCATTTCGAAATCGTTATATATTCAATTCATTTCGAAATCGTTATATATTCAATTCATTTCGAAATCGTTATATATTCAATTCATTTCGAAATCGTTATATATTCAATTCATTTCGAAATCGTTATATATTCAATTCATTTCGAAATCGTTATATATTCAATTCATTTCGAAATCGTTATATATTCAATTCATTTCGAAATCGTTATATATTCAATTCATTTCGAAATCGTTATATATTCAATTCATTTCGAAATCGTTATATATTCAATTCATTTCGAAATCGTTATATATTCAATTCATTTCGAAATCGTTATATATTCAATTCATTTCGAAATCGTTATATATTCAATTTATTTCGAAATCGTTATATATATCGTTCGCGTCAAAATGGCGCATCACTATTCAACACGACTTTATATATTCTATTTCAAATATTTCTTTTTGTCAACACACGACTAATCTCAACGGATGAGTACCGTCCATGTGTGACTATTTTTGGTTAAATTATTTCGTTCAACACATGACTAATCTCAACGAATGAGTACCGTCAACACATGAACCTTTATTTTATATTGATAAAGATGTAAATTTTATTATAAAAATAATTCGTTCAACACATGACTAATATCAACGGATGAATATAGTCAACACATGAACCTTTATTTTATATTCTTTATTTTTCAAATTGGAATGAGGCCCAATCAATCACCATATAACGTTAATTATATGGATTTTCATACAACACATGTATTTAATAGCATTGAAAATAATCAACCATCAACCAAAGTGCACTACACTGTATAAGCATCAAATATAGATATCTAACGCTTATAACAGCCTGTCAATCCATCGATCGACATATTTAATCAGTCAGGATGAGTGAACTTTAAATTTCATCCCAACACCCGTGTAGGGTTTCAAACAATCAAACATAGATTTTTTTTCCGTGCAGTTGGGCGATGTGTGAAATTTATCGTCCCAATTAATGTCAGTCAAATCAGTGTACACAAACAAACCGTCCGGTTTGTAAATGAATATTTTATTTATTCACATTCACGTTAAAAATTATATTTTTAACGATAAAACATTTTTTTTCAACATATGAATTTCTATTCAGTTCATTCTTTAAATAAAATGATATTTTTATTTTTCTAAGATATTTTAGAAAATTTCGGCGGCATAACGGCACGATACTAGAAACGGGACGAGGCCTAGCCTTATCCCCGGTCTAGTGAAGGCCCACGCCATTCACACATCAATCAAATTCACTTTCGTTATGCAAACCACAAAATTTGGAGTAAGGGTCTAACCTAGCCTTACTCCTTCGCCTTATAACGGCGCACGTCTAATCCTAATCAATTTATCGATTCGATTTTTCACACCGCAAACCACATTCAAACCAATATCGCAAACAATCACCAAACAGTCAAACAAACAAGTCCATGGTCTGTGGACGATTGTGTCGGGTGCTACTAAGCACCGTCTGCATCCTAGTATATATATAACTAGAAAAATTAAATTGAAAGGTGAGAAGTTCTCACTTATAGCTATCCAAACATCTTGACTCTTCTTTGATAGAAATCTTCATTGTTTTCGCATCTTTGTCAGCTTCGTCGTCCGTAGCCACTACATATATAAAAATCGAATTTTTACTTCGCTATTCAATATATAAAATCATATTTTTCTTTCGATGTTCTATATATAAAAATCATATTTTTTTATATCGAAGTTCAATATATAAAAATCGAATTTTTACTTCAAAGTTCAATATATAAAAATCGAATTTTTATTTCAAAGTTCAATATATAAAAATCGAATTTTTATTTCAAAGTTCAATATATAAAAATCGAATTTTTATTTCAAAGTTCAATATATAAAGATCGCATTTTGACTTCGCTATTGAATATAAAGATTATATTTTTGTTATTCTTATGATGTAAAAATTATATTTTTATTGCTTTAAAAATATAAGAATCATACCTTACTTTTTCTACCTAACAAAAATTCCATCTTTATATTTTTAAAGATATGATCTTTATTTTTGCACGTTCTAATCTTTTTCTTTTAAAAGATTAAAACCTTTTTCTATTTTAAAGTTTAAAATAAAATCAGTTTTCTTTTCCTTTAAAATCAGTTTTTATTTTCTTTTCAAAACGGTTTTTTTAAATTATTTTTCAAAACAGTTTTTAAAACTCTTTTATAAAAATGCAGTTTTTAAAATCTTAAAAATGCAGTTTTTATAATCTTAAAAATGCAGTTTTTATAATCTTAAAAATGCAGTTTTTATTTCTTAAAAATGCAGTTTTTATCTTATTTAAAAATGCAGTTTTTAAAACTCTTTTATAAATTTCTGTTTTTATTTTCCTTTTAAAACAAACAGTTTTCAATTTTAAATTTCTGTTTTTTTATTTTCCTTTTAAAACAAACAGTTTTCAATTTTAAATTTCTGTTTTTTTTTTAAAATCTTTTTAAAAATCTGTTTTACTTTCTTTTTTTAAAAACAGTTTTTAAAACTTAAAACAAACAAAAAAAATCAGAAATTAGCTTATAAATTCGAAAATAAAAATCAAAATAAAAATGAAATAGCTCACCGAGATTTCGAATGGGAGGAGTCGGCGGCAGGGTTGGTGGTCGCGCTCGAAGGTGCCGCGATGTCTTCGGGGGTTGCTCGATTGGATGTCGCGATTGGGTGTCTCGAGGGGTTGTTCGATGGTTCGTTCGGTGGGAGGAGGAGGAGTCGAGGGCGGCTCAGGCGAAGGGTTCGGCGGCGGCTTCGTCGGTCAGGCGGCGGCTCCGATTAGGGTTTTAGGTTCTCTTTTTTTTTTTTTTATTCGGAGTTGACTGAAATGAGGGAGAAAGAAAAAAAAAAAAAAGGAGGGTGTAGTTATATATTTAATTATATTATTTATTATTTTAATTTAAAAAAGTACCTTTTTATTTCGAACTCAAAACGAAACCCACCGCCTGTCGCCCATAGCGTTTCACCCCCATTCCGAACACAATGGGATATGTATCGCAAGCTGATTCGATTGTTACAATCAGTTTTCCTTTTGACTTTACATTTAAATCCTTATATTGAATTTTAAACGTACATTTCAAATTACCGGGGTCACATACTAACTCTAAAAATTGCAGAAAAATATTTTCTAGCTTCGTATTGACGATACGGTCCTAACAAAACTAGTTTCGTCGAATTCTGAGACCGTTGGAAAAATGGCCAATTTCCAGTCGATTAAATTCAACTGAAATGGTCAAAACGCGTTTTCCTTTGCCACGCTCACATATTGATTCAGAAAATTATGAAATTTGAAACCTAGCAATAATTCGACATCACGGACCCAACAAAACTGGTTTCGTCGAAATCCGAGGTCGTTTGCAAAATGTCCATTTTTAAGGGCCTGAATTCCATAGCGACTATTCAGAATTTTCAACTGGACATATCTCTAAATTTTTAAAGTGAAATCTCAGTTTCTTACATCCGTTAGAAAGATATTATCAATCAGATCCTAATGTTTTTGGTTTCACTAAAATCCGGATTGTTTTGCTCCCGGTACATTCAATTGAAGTTTGAAATCAAATTATCGAACTACCGCGCCATTTTCAATTCTATTTATAATTATAAATAAATATTTATATTCTAACGACGACGCGTATAATATATACGTGCGAATTATATTCAAAATAAATTTCTCGTCGATATTATTTAAAATAATCTATTTTAAATCTTTAAAATTCGCTAAAATTGCCAAAATAAAAATTTTAAACTGGCCCAGATTTTCCGGGTTATTACAATCTCCCCCACTTAAAACTTTTCGTCCCCGAAAAGGAACAAAGTCGAAAGTGGTTTGATTATTCAACTCTACATTCGATCTGGCTTGCATTCTCCAACTTTTCAGTTTCTGAGAATTTTCAAAATTTCAAAAATTTGGCTAACACCCTAAATTTTCGAAAAATTTCGCCATAACCTCCCCTGCACCGGGAGCATCGGGGAATTTCAAATAGCTTCCCCGGTCCTTCAGATCTCAAAAAGAAAAAGAAAAAGCCAAACGGCTAGCCAATAGGCTCACAAAATCATCATCACCCAAACAAAACAGGAAATTATGTAGTAAACATGTACCTATTTGTCGGGCAAACAAATTTTATTCTCTGCTCTAGCCTCCTTGCTATGACCTGTTCAATATAAGTATATGTACATGCAAGCAAATGCGACCAATTTCAATATAATTCAATATTCGATACAATTAGGCATAAATGGTTAAAATTAGCAAACAATTAAACAAGCAACTCAAACATCAATCAATTAGTGGATTAGAATTTTCAAATTCATAATTTTGATACATATACAAAAAATCATGTTTTTGATGCCAATTCACAACAATGTGTTCTATATATATAAGTTTTGGTTCTCACACCAGTCTAATGGAAATATATCGAAAACACACCTTCATTACACGAACATGAATACTAATGACGACTAGTCAATCATCAGAATCATCTTCGGGCCACTAGAGTATGATTCCATATCTATCCAGTATATTAAAACTTCGAATATACGTTCATGACGCGTATATGCAAAATCTTTATATACTCGATTGTCCATATTCCAAATAAATAAATATTCAAATACGTATAGAATGGTTTATATTTTCAAAACAATATTGTTTTCATTTGAAAAATATACTCTTCACACTCGTTCTAGGATACTACTGATCCTATCTCTAACGAGTCATTCTAATTGGATGTTACTAATCCAATATCTGATGAATTCTTTCGTATGGTTCTAATGTGCCTTGTTCTCGAGCTCTGTAAACCAAAGCTCTGATACCAAATGTGACGGCCTGGAATTTCGCTCGATCTGAATCAGTCGTTAAACCGATCTAAACCGTTCGAAACCCCTGAACGTTGAGAACATGACAAACCAGAACACAAACAGAAGAACATTTCATTGTATATTACAACAATGCATTAGATTACAAGAATATACAGAGTATAAATGAATAAATTACATTCGATAAATATCAGAGATTACAATAAATTACATAGCAGCGGAAAATAATACAAAGCACAACTGAAGGTGATATACGGATACAGAGCTTTCCGGATATCATTCCAGCTGTAAACCAGGATCCTGTGAATATAAATCTGCAAAACCAAAACTACTAGCTGCCCGTGCGGAAAATAGGGGCACCCAGAGTTTAGGTTAAAACAATAAACTCCAGGTCAGTCATGTGACTGGTGTGAGAACTAAAACAGTTATTTAAAGCTTTACTTTAAAAGAGAGTAATTCGAGGGACCACGCCGTATAACACGGAACGGGTTTCCTCCCAAGAATACCAGTGCATAGAATAAACGACGCAATGCTTTTTCGAAAAATGAAGCTATTATAAGACCCAGGTCCTATCATACAATGCAACGCAAGCCGGGGGATAGGGTTTTCCCTTATAATAGCCAAACATGCTTGGTACGTGTAAAACAAATCATTTGATACTATAATAAGTGTATAGTGTCAAAACAATTCAATCATAAATATAAATCATAGACGGCATAGTATCCCATGCTACTATGTCGCCATACTAGGCTCTACAAATAAAGCTGCAATACTCGTATTGGAAATTGGATTTCCGTCATGAGTCGAGGCAAGGGGCAAGCTCCTCTCCGCGTTCGAGACACTCTAGCAAATATCTCAGGGTTACGCACACTGGGTAACTCCTGGATCTTCAGGGCCGGTCCTCACTTACGTTAGAGGATTAGTTATTCCTGAACACACGTTTCCCGGTCCTTACAGACCTATAATCGAGGCGCCTCATCCAACAACCACAAAGGTGAAAAGTATATATATGTCAGGGCTGGTAAGTCACTGACACCACCAAAGCTAGAAAGAAACGTGCGCTCTCCCTGCAGTCCGTATCCCGTTTTTAACTCATACCGAGGTGTGAGGCTCACGAATACACGCTATACACAAAGCTACCACGTAGGCTGTGCTTTGATCATCAACCACAAGACTTTGCTTTTCAACAGAAGCCTTGATCCATGCAACTCAGCATGCCACACAGGCAATTCATGCCATGCGATTGATATCTATCGATATATAACCTCTAAGCTCGTACGTCTCAGAGAAGGGCGTTAAGCAAGAGAATAAATTCTCCGCCGCCAAGCAGATATATATTTAATAGAAATCAATCAACACAGAATAAAATCCAATGTCAGACACACAATCCATTTACAAGTCCGTTCTGGGTCTGAACGAAACCGGAGGCACTTTCCTCGCATATCCATCCATCTCCAAGTACGTCTGGACGACCACCAACTATTTCCATCCTCTTGGGTGTACAGCCCAATCAGGATCGTCAGTAATTATCCCTACGATGTGAAGACTTCCGGTCTTCAACCACCGTCTTCATCTTCGACATATCGTCGAATCGGTTATTCAGAATGGGTATAAACCCGGTCTTTCCGAACAACCCGCGTATATTGAGAACAAATGTTACACAAACACAACATACGCCTCATTCCAATTCATTAGTCACTAACCGCAGATTAGCAAGAGAACAATTTCCCAAACATTAACCCCGAAGGCCGAAACCAACATCAGATCAATACCCAGGAAACCATTCTTCTTAGCCAACCTACAGCGAGTTTCTAAATTTCACATTCTTTGGGAAATGTTCCCATTAATTTTATCCAAGATAAATTCTTTAAAATTTATCCTGTAATCTTCCTTTGGATGTCTTTTAAAACCAAATTATGGTTTTTCCAACTAGTCGAGATTAGCGAACCGTAACGAAGTAATTATTTATTTTATTTCCCAATCCCAACCTATTCATCCCATGAAGCAAAACTGGTAATACTCCATATCTAACACCGTGGTGTTATCGGTAAAATTAATTACCATTTCTCGTTCAAATCTAATTAAAGATTTAACTATCGCTTTGGAGCAAAACTGGCGATACTCCATTCTCGCTCAATTCTAAATTTGATAATTTAGATTATCAATTCGAATTTCAATCTAATTGCAAATTCATTAAAACTCCCTTTTTCTGGGTTAAAGAACTAGGTGTTATTTAAAACACAGTTCACGACAAACCCAAATCACATTCTATTTGTTATCGGGTTAAAGAACCAGTGTTATTTAAAACACTGTTCACGATAAACCCATTTCAAATCCAATCAAATATATTAGAAATTCCGATTATTTTAAAACCCCTTTTTAAATCTAATTCATTTATTTAAAAATAATTGGGTTTTAAATTTAGTTCAAAACTAGTTCATTTCGATAAAAATCCATTTTTATCTTTTCAAATATGGAGTTTTTCACCCCAAATTTTTCCAAATCATTTCTTATGATTTTACACAAATTATTGATATTTTTAATAATTTTATCAAGGCCCGTACAGTCGATTTCCAACAACGGCCATCGAACTGCACTTATAGCGACCTTTTTCGAATTTGATTTGGACGTATCTCCAAATCCAACCGTTAGATTTTGAATTTCAAATATTCGTTAGAAAGCTCTTTTCGATACGAACCCAACGGTTCCGGTTTTAGGAGAATCCGACGGTCGGATCTCCCGTAATGTCCGTTTGAAATAAATGGTCGAAATTTACGAACTGCCGCGGCGCGGCGCGTTCTATTCAGGCCATTATATTATATATATAATATATATAATATATATTTCGTCGATTCCTATTTTAAAACGAATTATATAAATAGTTTTGAATTCGTTTCAAAAACATTTTCAACTTCCATTTCATTTCAAATCAAAATTGAATTTTCTTTTATAAATTCGTTTTAAAATTCATCTCTATTCAATACAAATTTCAATTCAATTTGAATTCATTTCACTTTATTTTAAATTCAATTCGAATTCGTTTTTCAATTCAATTCAATTCAATCCCAATTGGTTTTCTATTCGATTCAAATTCATTTCCTATTCAAATTAAATTCGTTTCGTTTTCTATTTGAATCAAGTTCATTATATATTTAATTTGAGATCAAATTGGTTTTCTATTCCATTCAATTCGAAATCGTTTTATATTCAACTCAAATCGAAATCGTTATATATTCAATTCATTTCGAAATCGTTATATATTCAATTCATTTCGAAATCGTTATATATTCAATTCATTTCGAAATCGTTATATATTCAATTCATTTCGAAATCGTTATATATTCAATTCATTTCGAAATCGTTATATATTCAATTCATTTCGAAATCGTTATATATTCAATTCATTTCGAAATCGTTATATATTCAATTCATTTCGAAATCGTTATATATTCAATTCATTTCGAAATCGTTATATATTCAATTCATTTCGAAATCGTTATATATTCAATTCATTTCGAAATCGTTATATATTCAATTCATTTCGAAATCGTTATATATTCAATTCATTTCGAAATCGTTATATATTCAATTCATTTCGAAATCGTTATATATTCAATTCATTTCGAAATCGTTATATATTCAATTCATTTCGAAATCGTTATATATTCAATTCATTTCGAAATCGTTATATATTCAATTCATTTCGAAATCGTTATATATTCAATTCATTTCGAAATCGTTATATATTCAATTCATTTCGAAATCGTTATATATTCAATTCATTTCGAAATCGTTATATATTCAATTCATTTCGAAATCGTTATATATTCAATTCATTTCGAAATCGTTATATATTCAATTCATTTCGAAATCGTTATATATTCAATTCATTTCGAAATCGTTATATATTCAATTCATTTCGAAATCGTTATATATTCAATTCATTTCGAAATCGTTATATATTCAATTTATTTCGAAATCGTTATATATTCAATTTATTTCGAAATCGTTATATATATCGTTCGCGTCAAAATGGCGCATCACTATTCAACACGACTTTATATATTCTATTTCAAATATTTCTTTTTGTCAACACACGACTAATCTCAACGGATGAGTACCGTCCATGTGTGACTATTTTTGGTTAAATTATTTCGTTCAACACATGACTAATCTCAACGAATGAGTACCGTCAACACATGAACCTTTATTTTATATTGATAAAGATGTAAATTTTATTATAAAAATAATTCGTTCAACACATGACTAATATCAACGGATGAATATAGTCAACACATGAACCTTTATTTTATATTCTTTATTTTTCAAATTGGAATGAGGCCCAATCAATCACCATATAACGTTAATTATATGGATTTTCATACAACACATGTATTTAATAGCATTGAAAATAATCAACCATCAACCAAAGTGCACTACACTGTATAAGCATCAAATATAGATATCTAACGCTTATAACAGCCTGTCAATCCATCGATCGACATATTTAATCAGTCAGGATGAGTGAACTTTAAATTTCATCCCAACACCCGTGTAGGGTTTCAAACAATCAAACATAGATTTTTTTTTCCGTGCAGTTGGGCGATGTGTGAAATTTATCGTCCCAATTAATGTCAGTCAAATCAGTGTACACAAACAAACCGTCCGGTTTGTAAATGAATATTTTATTTATTCACATTCACGTTAAAAATTATATTTTTAACGATAAAACATTTTTTTTCAACATATGAATTTCTATTCAGTTCATTCTTTAAATAAAATGATATTTTTATTTTTCTAAGATATTTTAGAAAATTTCGGCGGCATAACGGCACGATACTAGAAACGGGACGAGGCCTAGCCTTATCCCCGGTCTAGTGAAGGCCCACGCCATTCACACATCAATCAAATTCACTTTCGTTAAGCAAACCACAAAATTTGGAGTAAGGGTCTAACCTAGCCTTACTCCTTCGCCTTATAACGGCGCACGTCTAATCCTAATCAATTTATCGATTCGATTTTTCACACCGCAAACCACATTCAAACCAATATCGCAAACAATCACCAAACAGTCAAACAAACAAGTCCATGGTCTGTGGACGATTGTGTCGGGTGCTACTAAGCACCGTCTGCATCCTAGTATATATATAACTAGAAAAATTAAATTGAAAGGTGAGAAGTTCTCACTTATAGCTATCCAAACATCTTGACTCTTCTTTGATAGAAATCTTCATTGTTTTCGCATCTTTGTCAGCTTCGTCGTCCGTAGCCACTACATATATAAAAATCGAATTTTTACTTCGCTATTCAATATATAAAATCATATTTTTCTTTCGATGTTCTATATATAAAAATCATATTTTTTTATATCGAAGTTCAATATATAAAAATCGAATTTTTACTTCAAAGTTCAATATATAAAAATCGAATTTTTATTTCAAAGTTCAATATATAAAAATCGAATTTTTATTTCAAAGTTCAATATATAAAAATCGAATTTTTATTTCAAAGTTCAATATATAAAGATCGCATTTTGACTTCGCTATTGAATATAAAGATTATATTTTTGTTATTCTTATGATGTAAAAATTATATTTTTATTGCTTTAAAAATATAAGAATCATACCTTACTTTTTCTACCTAACAAAAATTCCATCTTTATATTTTTAAAGATATGATCTTTATTTTTGCACGTTCTAATCTTTTTCTTTTAAAAGATTAAAACCTTTTTCTATTTTAAAGTTTAAAATAAAATCAGTTTTCTTTTCCTTTAAAATCAGTTTTTATTTTCTTTTCAAAACGGTTTTTTTAAATTATTTTTCAAAACAGTTTTTAAAACTCTTTTATAAAAATGCAGTTTTTAAAATCTTAAAAATGCAGTTTTTATAATCTTAAAAATGCAGTTTTTATAATCTTAAAAATGCAGTTTTTATTTCTTAAAAATGCAGTTTTTATCTTATTTAAAAATGCAGTTTTTAAAACTCTTTTATAAATTTCTGTTTTTATTTTCCTTTTAAAACAAACAGTTTTTAATTTTAAATTTCTGTTTTTTTATTTTCCTTTTAAAACAAACAGTTTTCAATTTTAAATTTCTGTTTTTTTTTTAAAATCTTTTTAAAAATCTGTTTTACTTTCTTTTTTTAAAAACAGTTTTTAAAACTTAAAACAAACAAAAAAAATCAGAAATTAGCTTATAAATTCGAAAATAAAAATCAAAATAAAAATGAAATAGCTCACCGAGATTTCGAATGGGAGGAGTCGGCGGCAGGGTTGGTGGTCGCGCTCGAAGGTGCCGCGATGTCTTCGGGGGTTGCTCGATTGGATGTCGCGATTGGGTGTCTCGAGGGGTTGTTCGATGGTTCGTTCGGTGGGAGGAGGAGGAGTCGAGGGCGGCTCAGGCGAAGGGTTCGGCGGCGGCTTCGTCGGTCAGGCGGCGGCTCCGATTAGGGTTTTAGGTTCTCTTTTTTTTTTTTTATTCGGAGTTGACTGAAATGAGGGAGGAAGAAAAAAAAAGAAAAAAGGAGGGTGTAGTTATATATTTAATTATATTATTTATTATTTTAATTTAAAAAAGTACCTTTTTATTTCGAACTCAAAACGAAACCCACCGCCTGTCGCCCATAGCGTTTCACCCCCATTCCGAACACAATGGGATATGTATCGCAAGCTGATTCGATTGTTACAATCAGTTTTCCTTTTGACTTTACATTTAAATCCTTATATTGAATTTTAAACGTACATTTCAAATTACCGGGGTCACATACTAACTCTAAAAATTGCAGAAAAATATTTTCTAGCTTCGTATTGACGATACGGTCCTAACAAAACTAGTTTCGTCGAATTCTGAGACCGTTGGAAAAATGGCCAATTTCCAGTCGATTAAATTCAACTGAAATGGTCAAAACGCGTTTTCCTTTGCCACGCTCACATATTGATTCAGAAAATTATGAAATTTGAAACCTAGCAATAATTCGACATCACGGACCCAACAAAACTGGTTTCGTCGAAATCCGAGGTCGTTTGCAAAATGTCCATTTTTAAGGGCCTGAATTCCATAGCGACTATTCAGAATTTTCAACTGGACATATCTCTAAATTTTTAAAGTGAAATCTCAGTTTCTTACATCCGTTAGAAAGATATTATCAATCAGATCCTAATGTTTTTGGTTTCACTAAAATCCGGATTGTTTTGCTCCCGGTACATTCAATTGAAGTTTGAAATCAAATTATCGAACTACCGCGCCATTTTCAATTCTATTTATAATTATAAATAAATATTTATATTCTAACGACGACGCGTATAATATATACGTGCGAATTATATTCAAAATAAATTTCTCGTCGATATTATTTAAAATAATCTATTTTAAATCTTTAAAATTCGCTAAAATTGCCAAAATAAAAATTTTAAATTGGCCCAGATTTTCCGGGTTATTACAGGTTTGGTAGCGCAGGCCTTGGGCCATTGAAAAAGAAAAAAAATGCGGAAGAAGAAAACAGAAACGAGAAGAGAAAGGGATGGTCCGAGTGGGAATAGGAGCAGGAAAGATAAAATGGTTTGGCAGCAAAGCTTTGGAGGGTTAAGGGGGGAGAGTAACGTGAACAAAGGTGCAAGGGGGGGAAGGCAATATATAAGGACGTGAGAAGCAAGGGAAGGGTAAGAAGAATGTGTGGAGATGTTGGGGGGGTTGTGCGTCGATTACACAGTAGTAATGTGGGCTGACAATAGAAGGTTAAGTCCATTTTAAAAGTGAATTAAAGTTTGTTTAAAAATGAAAGATTTGCAGCTTAACGTTTTGGAGTGGGGACAGCTACATGCCTTCATTGATGGAAAAAGAAAGAAGGAACATGGGGTAGAACATGATGACGTGGGATAAAGGCCATGCAGCTGTGGGAAGTAGATTTTGTAAACAAATTCAATAACCAGAAACAATAGAAGCTGGTGGAAGAAGGTAAACGACTTGGTTTTAAAACATGTAATTAGTTAATTAGTGTTAACAATTTTTTTAGTTAAGGTGATTACTAATTATAATTTAAATTATTAAACTTATTTAACATAAGGCCTATATATACAGAATTCAATAAAAAGCAAAGAGCGTCGGAGCCATATTAAGAAATGCTATATTCTGGAACCGGTCTAGTCAGAGATGGAAGCAGCTGGAACTATCAGTAAATTAAACGCCGTTTAATTCAACTGAATCGAACCGCTTTAACGATGGACGGTAATCAAGGTGAGTTAAACTCACTCAGTTCCCTACTTATAATTATTATAAGTCGGGTTTATCATTTGTGTGCTATGTTTGCTAAATATTGGTTGATTTTTGATTGTTCAAATGGTAGTTAATATATCGTTATATCGAGTATTTAAATTAAACGTTGTTTAATTTAAAATGAAACGACATCGTTATTTTTAACGATGGTCTCCAAACAAGGTAACTTACCTTGTTGGTTACTATAAACGTATTTGATTGAATTGTATGCTTGAACTGATGTTGGTAGTTGACCGTTATCCGTAAAATTTATTATCATCATCATGTGAACTGTCAAACCCATATGATTGGATTACTGAATTGGTTGTTGATTGGTAACCCAAAATCCAATGTTTGTTTGGTTATTAACCAATGTGTGATATTGTTTGAGGAAGATATAGCAGATGGCCAAATATACACTGTTTTATAAAGATTGATTTACCGTCAGGTAAATCGATAGAAGTAAAGTTATGTAATTTATTTTATACTTGGAAATATATTTTTAAAATATATTATTTTAATGAAGTTCATAGAAAATAAAATAAACCAACCGCGTGTGTATATTGTTTTGTTAACACAAATCACCAATTTTGTGCCAAAACCTACCGTGTGCGAAGCACGTGCTTCTTCTAAATTTTTAAATGATTTATAACGAAAATTCTTATAAAGATTGATAAACAAATAAGTAGAGATCGACGCGACGACTAATAACCGAGATAAATTGTTTTATGAGACAGTTTAAGTAGATTATATTGGATTGATTATTATTTTAATAATCAAATGGGGTTATTTAAATAGAAGATGAATCGAAATTTGATTAACGAAGTTAATCATGTTAGAGTTGACCAAGTCAACCGTGTTTACAAAAATGCTTTTTTTAAATTAACTAATTTAATGGAAATATCTATTGGTTAAGTAAAACATTTCAAAATGTTGGTATATAATTATCATTTATTTCATAATCAAAGTAGGGCCTTGAGAATTAAGGAGTAATGAAAGTTTACCAAGTGATAAGGCTGATTTTAATAAAGTGATATTTTAGAAGTAAATTATATTAATGATTATATAAGTTAAAGTTATATAGCGGTTTAAAGAAAATTCTTATGTAAGACTCTATTTAATCGGATTTGTGAAATCCAAGATTCTGTGAAGTTATAAAACCCAAAGTTTTACCGTAATGAAGAGAGAAGCCAAGATATGAATAAAAGAATTGGAATTAAACTGCAGATCATTTGAGATAAATGATTTTCTAAATATTGAACTGAGGAAGGTTTGAAATAGAAATCAAAACTGGAACTCAAGTTTTGAATTAAAGAGGTGAGACGAGTTAAGTGAAAAGAGATGCGATATCAACTCGTTATATAAATAAGAGATGATATGTCATTAAGGTATAATCAAATGGGATTTGTTTTGATATCGGGGATAAATAGGAGATTTTGGTATTACAACTGATATCATCTTAAGATAAGAAGGGTGTCAATCAAGGTCTGAGAGGTAATTAAAATACCCCAACTTGAATGACTCCAGGATTATCGAAAGATGGTATTATTTGTAAGGAGGAAGATGTAAGAAGTAATTTATCTTATGGAATAATAACGTAACGTTATTTGAGAGATTTTGGGAATTATACTTTGGGATTTCCAAAATAAAAGGAATTAGAAGGGGCTTGAAAATATGAATGATATTTCCATAATAGGAGGAATAAAAGGCGGTTTTGAAAATATGATAATATTTTCAAAGTAAGAAATGACTTGTAGGACGAGGTTGTTCTAAAAGAATGAGTGACGATTATTTTGTTTAATGAAACAAAAGGAGATTTATTAAAGATTGTTTTACGATGACAAGTTGGATCGATTTTCCAAATGATAAATGAAATATCAAATGTTTGAATGATATGTGAAGATAAAATCTTGATATATTTTTCCTAAGTATAAATGGAATGATTTGAAAGTATTAAAATATTATAATTGAGCTATATTATTTTAAAGGCAAAATGATGCTGTATAAACCAATGGATCCATTTTATTTATATGTTTGTTTATTTTGATAGTTAAAGAACCGACTATCAAAATCATACCCAATGCGTTGTTGGTATGGAAAGACCGGGATCGAATTTATATTCGAAAACCATTCCGACCAATGAATACGAAAACGTAGAAGATGCTGGTCGAGATGGAGCTATTGAAGACCGTATATCTTCATGAATGGAAGGACTATTGTTGGATTTCTCTAGCTGATCCCTAGAGATATTTTGGCAATGATTCTGTCAGGATTGAAATCTACGGATTGCAAGGACTGCTCGCTACTGATCTATAGGGTGATTCCTAGGATGCGGTACGAGGGTGCCTTCGGTTCATCCTGTTCCTGGATGACGTGTATGGATGATCTGAACAGGGGCCAGATGTGTCAAAATTCGATTATAACCTCAAGCCTCATCAACCGGGAAATGACAAAAATCGGGCAGGCAGCATGGCTATGTGGGTCGCACCCATTAGGGTGTATTATCACCTATCTAGAGAAAATCCTTTTGCTTCTGTAATCTATCGATGCTGTCCCTTTTCGGGGAGACGGTGGGTCGCACCCAACCGTTGGTGATATACATTCGATACACTCAAGCGAAATGAGTGGTCGGTCATGTGAGGGCCGGGTTGCAAGACGTTCTTGTTGAACCCAGTGTATTCGCCTCTAGAGATACACTGTCGGCAGGTGGTCCCATACCTTGTCATAGTCAGAGTCCAATCTCCAATAAGCGCCCGCGGTTTTGTTTGTATACTATATATGTGGAGCGTGAGATGCAAGCGTTCTACTAGATGGATATTTACTTGTATTTAGACACTATTGTAATATCAGAAAGATATGGATTTCAAAACTGTTTTTGGGTTATCGTAAGGTAAAAACCGTCCGTGTTTATGTGTGGATCGGTCTTACGATTATCTTTTTCTTTCGAAAGGATTTTAACTTTAAAATCAAGTTGTGTGATACTCTAAATGTTGTGCGAGTTTTTCTCACTCTGGTCCACCAGACTGACCCGGTGTTTTGTAAATGCTCGGGTTAGACCGGGTGTACAGGTTCAGGTTATCGGATGCCGTGAAGTCCAAAGACGAGCTGAAGGTGTTCAGACGTATGATATTATCTAGTATTATTCCGCTGTGTGATGTATATGAGGACAGATTATTATAACTGTCCAGGCGTATTGATGTACTCTGATGATTGTAAGTTTTATTTCAAAGCTCTCTATAAAGTTTATTTATATATTATATTTTGTTCCGCTGCGATGTGAGACTCTGTGTAGTGTTGATCCTTCTTCTTATTCTTCTATTCTAATATTCTTTCTTTCTTATCTCACCCTCTAACTTCTTTCTCCTAGCTTTCTAGGGTTTCGGTACTTGAGTTTTGAACACGAGTGGTGTTAGTGTCAAGATTCAAGTGTCGAAATACCCGGGTCGCTACACAAATATTCAAAATTCGCTAAAATTGCCAAAATAAAAATTTTAAACTGGCCCAGATTTTCGGGTTGTTACAATCTCCCCCCACTTAAAACTTCTCATCCCCGAAAAGGAACAAAGTCGAAAGTGGTTTAATTAATCCACTCTACGTTCGATCTGACTTCCATTCTCTAACTTTTCAGTTTCTGAGAATTTTCAAATTCTTCAAAAATTTGGCTAACACCCTAAATTTTCGAAAAATTTCGCCATAACCTCCCCTACACCGGGAGCCACGGGAAAATCCCGAAATTGCCATATAGGCCTTCTGATCTCAAAAAGAAAAAGAAAAGGCCAAGCGGCTAGCCAATCGGCTCATAAAATCATCATCACCCAAACAAAACAGTAATTTATAGTAAATATGTACCTATTTGTCGGGCAAACAAATTTTATTCTTCGGCTCTAGCCTCCTTGCTATGACCTGTTCAATGTAAGTGCATGTATATGCAAGCAAATGTGACCAATTTTCAATACAATTCAATATCTGATTCAATTAGACTAAATGGTTAAAAATGATTAAACAAATAAACAAACAACACAAACATCAATCAATTAGTGAATTAAAGTTTCAAATTCATAATTTTGATAGATATACAAAAATCATGTTTTTGATGCCAAATCACAACAAATAAATCTATCTATATTAGTTTTGGTTCTCACACCAGCCTGATGGAAATATATAGATATCACACCTTCGAAACACGAACATAAATTTTGGTGATGGAGCTCCATCATCAAAATCATCTCCGAGCGACTAGAGGGTAATCGTATATCTATCCAGTATATTAAAACTTCGAATATACGTTCATGACGCGTATATACAAAACCTTTATATATTGGATTGTCCATATTCAATACAAATAAAATATTCAAATAGTATAAAATGGTTTAAATTTTCAAAACAAAATTGTTTCCATTTGAAAAATATACTCTTCACACTCGTTCTAGGATACTACTGATCCTATCTCTAACGAGTCATTCTAATTGGATATTACTAATCCAATATCTGATGAATTCTTTTGTATGGTTCTAATGTGTCTTGTTCTCGAGCTCTGTAAACCAAAGCTCTGATACCAACTGTAAAGGCAAGAAATTTCGCTCGATCCGAATCGATCGTTAAACCGACTAAGACCGTTCGAAACCCGTGATCATTTTGAGAACAGGACAAATTAGAACGCAGACGGAAGAACATTTCATTGTTATTACAACAATTCCGTCAGATATAAGAATATACAGAGTATAAATGAATAAAATACATTCGATAAATATCAGAGATTACAATAAATTACATAGCAGCTGAAAAATATACAAAACACAACTAGAAGTGATACACGAATACAGAGCTTTCCGAGCATCGTTCCAGCTGTAAATCAGGACCCTGTGAATATAAGTCTGCAAAACAAAAACTACTAGCTGCCCGTGCGGAAAATAGGGGCAACCAGAGTTTAGGTTAAAAAATTAAACTCCAGGTCAGTCATGGGACTGGTGTGAGAACTAAAACAGTTATTAATATTGGTTTTAAA
The DNA here is from genome assembly GCA_030737875.1 of Allium sativum. NCBI lineage: Eukaryota > Viridiplantae > Streptophyta > Magnoliopsida > Asparagales > Amaryllidaceae > Allium > Allium sativum. The sequence continues at coordinate 373,521,753 of CM060909.1, read as the reverse complement.
GTTTGGTAAATCAAGGGACCACGCCGTATAACACGGAACGGGTTTTCTCCCAAGAATACCAGTGCATATAACAAACAGCGCAATGCTAAATAAAGAAAAATGAAGCTGTTATAAGATCCAGGTCCCATCACACAATGCAACGCAAGCCGGAGGATAGGGTTTTCCCTTATAATAGCCAAAGCATGCTTGATACGTTTAAAACACATTATTTGATACTATTATAGGTGTATAGTGTCAAAACAATTTCAATCATAAGTATCAATCATAGGAGGCATAGCTACCATCTACTATGTCGCCATACTAGGCTCTACAAATAAAACCGAAGCACACGCATTGGAAATTGGATTCCATCATGAGTCGAGGAAAGGGGCAAGCTCCTCTCCGCATTCGAGACACTCTAGCAAATGTCCCAGGACCCCACTTTGATCCTTGGAATCGGCTGGGCCGGTCCTCTCTTACTTTTGAGGATTAGTTATTCCTGAACACACGTTTCCCGGTCCTTACAGACCTATATCCGAGGCGCCTCGCATTCCAACAACCACACAGGTGAAAAGTATATAAATGTCAGGGCTGGTAGGTCACTGACACCACCCTAGCTAGAAAGAAACGTCGTGCTCTCCCAGCGGTCCGTCTCCTATTTTTGACTCATACCGAGGTGTGAGGCTCGCGAATTCACGTTATACACAAAGCTATGCCACACAGGCCGTGCTTTGATCATCAACCACAAGACTTTGCTTTTCAACAGAAGCCTTGATCAATCGCCACTTACGCGTGCCACACTGGCAATTCACTCCATGCGACTGATGTCCATCGATATACAACCTCTGAGCTCGTACGTCTCAGAGAAGGGCGTTAAGCAAGAGAATAAGTTCTCCGCCGCCAAACATATGTATATTTAATAGAGATCAATCAACACAGAATAAAATCCAATGTCAGACACACAATCCATTTACAAGTTCGTTCTGGGTCTGAACGAAACCGGAGGCACTTTCCTCGCATATCCATCCATCTCCAAGTATGTCTGGACGATCACCAACTGATTCCCTCATCCTGGGTGTACAGCCCAATCAAGATCATCAGTAATCACCCAAACGATGTGAAGACTTCCGGTCTTCAACCACCGTCTTCCTCTTCGACATCTCATCGAATCGGTTATTCAGAATGGGTATAAACCCGGCCTTTCTGAATATCCTACGTATATGATAAACAAATGTTACACAAACACAACAAATGCCTCATTCCAATTCAGAATATTCTTTTATTCACAAAATCACATTCTTAGGGAAAGGTTCCCATTAATTTTATCCAAGATAAATTCTTCTAAATTTATTCTTTGATCTTCCTTTGGATATCATTTCAAACTAGTCGGGATTAGCGAACCACACCGAAGTAATTATTTATTTTATTTCCCAATCCCAACCTATATATCCAATGGAGAAAAACTGGTAATACTCCATATCTAACACCACGGTGTTATCGGTAAAATTAATTACCATTTCACGTTCAAATCTAATTAAAGATTTAACTATCGCTTTGGAGCAAAACTGGTGGCACTCCATTCTCGATCACCTTTCAGATTTGATAGTTTAAATTATCAATTCACTTTTCAATCTAATTAAAGATTCATTTGAACTCCACTTAGTTTTAATCCTTTCAAAAATCAACATCTTGCCTTTAACTGGGTTAAAGAACCAATGTCATCTAAAACACGATTCACGACAAACCCAAATCACATTTGATATTAAATACAAGGCTTTGAATAGAAAATATATCGGCTTATATTCAATATCAAATTCTGAAACCAACATATATCGTATTGGAAATAACGATATAAAATATATCTTTCAAATTCCCATAACAATATCTGTATAGTCACGAAATCCAACATCGAAGTATTCCGAAGATAATTTCGATTCGACTCCAGTCCAATTCACGTATTGGGAATATTGATTATTTTTAAAATCACTTTGAAATTCAATTTATTTATTTCAAAAATAAATTGATTTTAATTCTAGTTCAAAACTAGTTCATTTCGATAAAAATTTATTTTTATCCTTTCAAATGTGGAATTTTACATCCCAGTTCTTTCCAGTTCACATATTATGATTTTACACAAATTATAGATATTTTTAATAATTTTATCAAGGCCCGTACAGTCGATTTCCATCAACGGCCATCGAACTGCACTTACAACGACCTTTTCCAAATTTGATTTGGACATAATTCCAAAACCAACCGTTAGATTTCAAATTTCTAATATTCATTGGAAAGCTCTTTTCGATACGAACCCAACGGTTCCAGTTTAAGGAGAATCCGACGGTAGGATCTCCAGCAACGTCAATTCGAAGTCAATGGTCGAAATTCACGAACTGCCGCGGCGCGGCGCGTTCTATTCAGGCCATTATATATATAATATGTATATATTATATATACTTCAACGATTTCATTTTAAAACGTATTTTATAAATCGTTTTAAAATCGTTTTCAAAACCATTTCAACGCTACATTCAATTTCAAATCGATTTGATTTCAATTCAATCCGAATTCTAATTCGTTTTATTTCAATTCAAATTCTAATTCGTTTCAATTCAATTCAAATTCTAATTCGTTTCAATTCAATTCAAATTCTAATTCGTTTCAATTCAATTCAATTTCTAATTCGTTTCAATTCAATTTCTAATTCTTTTCAATTCAATTCAATTTCTAATTCGTTTCAATTCAAATTCTAATTCGTTTCAATTCAATTCAATTTCTAATTCGTTTCAATTCAATTCAAATTCTAATTCGTTTCAATTCAATTTGAATTTTCCTTCTATCTACTTCAATTCGAATTCATTTCAAATTGATTTCAATTCAATTGCAGTTCATTTTAAATTTCATTCAAAACGATTTCAATTCGTTTTTAATTCAATTTCAATTTAATTCAATTTGAATTCATTTCTATTCAGTTCGAATTCAAATTCGCTTTCTATTGAATTTGAATTCAAATTCACTTTCTATTCAATTCGAATCGAATTCATTTTCTATTCGATTCGAATTCATTTCAAATTGATTCAATAAAATTTCAATTTGAATTTTTATCTAATTTAATTTGAATTTCATTTCAAAATATTAAATTTTGAAATCACTTTTCAATATTCATTATAGAACGAATAAAATCGATATAAATATCGTTCACGACAAAATAGCGCGTCTCTAATCAACACGACTTTATATTTTTCAAAAACTTCGTTATTCTATTCAACAAATGAATATATATTCTATTCAACACATGAATCTATATTTCCTTCAACACACGACTATTTTTGTTATGTAAAATATTTTATAAAATCATGGTATCTATCGTTTGATTTTTAATTAGACTCCACCGTGAAGTAGTTCTAATTTTAAATATGATAAAGATGTAATTTTTATTATTTAAAATATTTTACTCAACACATGAATATTTTCAACACATGAACATCGCCAACACATGACTATTTTTATATTCAACACATGAATTTTCTTTTATAATATTCATTATTTTCCCGATTGGAATGAGGCCCAATCAATCACCATATAACGTTAATTATATGGATTCCATACACCACATGCATATAATAGCAATGATAAACAATCAACCATCATCCAAGGTGCACCACACAACTGCATAAGCATCAAATATAAATAATCGACGCTTACACAGTCTGTCGACCAATCGATCGACATACAATTAAATAATTGGGATTAGTGTACCCAAATATCATCCCAATCAATATCAGTCAAATCAGTGTATAGAAACAAATCGGCCGATTTGTTTATAAATATTTATTTACTCACATTCACGTTAAAAATTATATTTTTAACGATAATTAATTTATTTCAACTATCTACATTTATTATCGATTTCACATCAACATCACAAACAATTTTCACAACACATCAATTAAACAAACAAGCCATCCATGGTCTATGGATGACGGGTGTCGGGTGCTGCTAAGCACCGTCTCCATCCTAGTATATATATAACTAGAAAAAGAAATTTGAGTGAGAAGTTCTCACCGATAGCTATCCTAACTCCACGACACTTCATTTATAGAAATTTTCGTCGTTCTCGCCTTTTGTCACTTTCGTTGCCCGCTTTCACATATAAAAATCACATTTTTATATTGTTGCTATGTATATAAAAATCATATTTTTATAATTGCCTCATATGGATAAAAATTCTATTTTTATACCACTAATATATAGATAAAAATTCTATTTTTATACCGCTACTATATAGATAAAAATTCTATTTTTACAACGATATTATATAGATAAAAATTCTATTTTTATCATGCTATTCTTCATATAAAGATTTCGCCTTTTCAAATATAAAGATTTCGCCTTTTCAAATATAAAGATTTCGCCTTTTCAAATATAAAGATTTCGCCTTTTCAATTTCAAAAATCAAATCTTTTCTATTTTAAAATTTTAATCTTTTCTATTTTAAAAATCTAATCTTTTCTATTTTGCTATTCAATATATAAAAATCGTATATTTTCTCTACTTCATTATAAAAATCACTTCTTTCCACCTTCATAATAAAATTTATATTTTGATGTTGTTCATACAGACAAAAATAGAATTTTTATTTCAAAGTCATTTATTAAAAAAACGTATTTTTATACTTTCAAATCAAAGGTATTCTATTCATTTCAAAACAAGGACACTTTTATATATTTCAAAACGACGCTTCTCTCTTTTCTTTCAAAAAAAATTGTTTTAAATAAAATACAAATTTAAAATATAAATCTGAAATTAAATCAATACTATTTACATAATAAAGAAAAACTATTTTTAATTAAACGAATGAATAAGAATTGAAATTAAAACTCACTGTGGCGGTGTAGGAGGACGGGGAAGACTCGGGGTGCTGCGCTCGCGGAGGTGGTTGTTGATGGCGGCGCCAGGGCGTTCTCAGGCGGCGACGGAGGGTCTCACGGGCTAGGGTTTGCTGTGGAGCGGTGGAGGGTTACATGGTGGCGCTGGCGTGGAGGGGCGTAGGGGATCGGTGGAGGCTAGCAGTGGGCGGAGGAGCTGTGGCGGCGTAGGGTTTCAGGTGGTTTGGGTTAGGGCGTGGGATCTGGCATCGGAGAAGGAAGGAGATAGGAAGGAGGGGGTCTGGGGGTGGTCGGCTCTGCCTGGGGAGGTGGCGCCAGAGGCGCGACGCCTCTGGTGGGCGGCGGCGGCGAGTCGCGCCCCTCCGTTCTCTTTCTTTTTTTTTATTTTATTTTTGGTGAATCGATTTTGAAAAAGGGGGGGCTGGTCAATGTAAGGAGAGGGTTATTTTTTTTTTATTTTATTATTTTATTTTCCACCAGAAAGCAACTTTTATTTTCGACCTCAAAACGAGGCCCACATCCTGTCGTCCATAGCGTTTTACCCCCATTCCGAACACAATGGGATAGGTATCGTAAGCTGATTCGGCTGTTACAATCAGTTTTCGTCAAAATCAACATATACTTCTATATATTGAATTTGAACGCGCATTTCAATTTACCGGGGCCACATACTAACTCTAAAAATTTCCAAAAAATATTTTCTAGCTTCGTATTGACGATACGGTCCTAACAAAACTAGTTTCGTCGAATTCCGAGACCGTTGGAAAAATGGCCATTTTCCAGTCGATTAAAATCAACTGAAACTGGTCAAACGCGTTTTCCTTTGCCACGCTCACATATTGATTCGAAAAATTATGAAATTTGGAATCTAGCAATAACTTGACATCACGGACCCAACAAAAGTGGTTTCGTCGAAATCCGAGGTCGTTTGCAAAATGTCTATTTTTAAGGGCCTGAATTCCATAGCGACTATTCAGAATTTTCAACTGGACATATCTTTTGATTCCCGCTATGAAACTTCGATTTTCCGGATTCGTTGGAAAGATATCATCAATTAGATCCTAATGTTTTTGGTTTCACTAAAATCCGGATTGTTTTGCACCCTGTACATTCATTTGAAATTTGAAATCGAATTATCGAACTACCGCGCCATTTTCAATTCTATTTATAATTATATATAATTATTTATATTCTAACGATGAATTATATAATATATACGTTCGATTCTATATCAAAATAAATTTCTCGTCGATTTTATTTAAAATAATCCATTTTAAATATTCAAAATTCGCTAAAATTGCCAAAATAAAAATTTTAAACTGGCCCAGATTTTCGGGTTGTTACACGCTTGGAGCAAAACTAGTGATACTCCATTCCCGATCATTTCAATCTAATTAAAGATTCATTAAAACTCCACTTAGTTTTAATCTTTAACGGGGTTAAAGAACCAATGTCTTTTAAAACACGGTTCATGATAAACCCAAATCACATTCCATTCTATCAGTCTCTAACTGTGAATTAGTAAGAGAACTGTTCCCTAAATATTAACCCCGAAGGCCGAAACCAACATCAGATCAATATCCCAGTAACCATTCAACTTAACTGATCCCCAGTTAGTTCCTAATTTTCTTAACTTCATTTGGGTTTAAGAACAGTATTATTAAAGATACCGTTCACGATAACCCAAAATCCCATTTGATATTAAATAAAAGGCTCTGAATAGAAAATATATCGGCTTATATTCAATATCAAATTCTGAAACCAACAAATATTGTATTGGAAATAACGATATGAATATATCTTTCAAATTTCCATAACAATATCTGTATAATCACGAAATCCAACATCGAACTATTCCGAAGATGATTTCAATTCGAATCCATTCCAATTCATATATTGGAAATTTCTGGTTATTTTGAAACCATTTCAAATCTAGTTCAAAACTAGTTTATTTCGATAAAATATATTTTTATATTTTCAAATAGGGAATTTTTCATCCCAGTTCTTTCTAAATCATTTATTATGATTTTGCACAAATTATTAATATTTTTAATAATTTTATCAAGGCCCGTACAGTCGATTTCCATGTACGGTCATCGAACTGCACTTACAACGACCTTTTCCAAATTTGATTTGGACATATCTCCAAATCAAACCGTTAGATTTTAAATTTCTAATATTCGTTGGAAAGCACTTTTCGATACGAACCCAACGGTCTCGGTTTCAGGAGAATCCGACGGTCGGATCTCCCGTAACGTCAATTCGAAGTCAATGGTTGAAATTCGCGAACTGCCACGGCGCGGCGCGTTCTATTCAGGCCATTAATATATATAATATATATTATATATATTTCGTCGATTTCAATTCAAAACGTGTTTTATAAATCGTTTTAAATTCGTTTTAAAAATGATTTCAACTTCATATTCAATTTTAAATCAAAATTGAATATTCTATATCATCGATATATATATATATAGATGATAATATTTTCAAAATGTTATATTTTGAAATCACTTTTTTTTCGATATATAAATAAAATCGATATAAATATCGTTCGCGTCAAAATGGCACAAATCTAATCAACACGGCTTTATATATTTCAATAACTTCGTTATTCTATTCAACACATGAATATTTATTTTATTGCAACACATGAACATATATTTTATTTCAACACATGGATATATATTTTATTTCAACACATGAATATATATTTTATTTCAACACATGAATATGTATTTTATTTTAATCTTATTTTCTAAATTGGAATGAGGCCCAATCAATTACCATATAAAGTTAATTACATGGATTCCATACAACACATGTATATAACAACAACGATAAATAATCAACCATCATCCAAAGTGCACAACACAACTGTCTGTCAACCTATCGATCGACATACAACTAATTATTGGGACTAGTGTACGTTAAATATCATGCCAATACCCATGTGGGGTTTCACATCAACAAACACAGATTTTAATTGTGCAGTTGGGAGATGTGTAAAATTTATCGTCCCAATCAATATCAGTCAAATCAGTGTACACAAACAAATCGTCTGATTTGAAAATGAATATTTTCATTTCATTTCAATTAAATGATATCTTTATTTTTCTAACTTATTTTAGAAAATTTCGACGGCATAACGGCACGATACTAGAAACGGGACAAGGCTTAGCCTTATCCCCGGTCTAATAACGGCCCACGCCATACACATACCAATCCAATCAATTCGATTTCACCCAAACAATTTAATTCAAACAAATAATCTAACCAACTACACAACCAAACAAACAAGTCCATGGTCTGTGGACGATGGTGTCGGGTGCTACTAAGCACTGTCTTCATCCTAGTATATATTTCTAACTAGAAAGGAAGATTTAAAGTGAGAAGTTCTCACCCATAAGCTAAACCAAACGCCGCGACTCTTCTTATGTAGAAAATCTTCGTCATGCTCGCCTTCTGTCACTTTCGTCGTCCATATTCACTACATATATAAAAATCACATTTTTATATTCTCTAGTGTGTAAAAATCATATTTTCTTCTTCACTTCATATATATAAAAATCGAATTTTTATCTTCACTTCATATATATAAAAATCAAATTTTTATCTTCACTTCATGTATATAAAAATCGAATTTTTATCTTCACTTCATGTATATAAAAATCGAATTTTTATCTATAAAAATTCAATCTTTCTTTTGCTAAAAATTCAATCTTTCATTTGCTAAATATTCAATCTTTCTATATTTAAAAATTCGATCTTTCACTATATAAAAATATCGTCTTTCTCTCTATAAAAATATCGTCTTTTTCTCTATAAAAATATCGTCTTTCTCTCTATAAAAATCAAATCTTATTCCAACTAAAGATCAAAGCTTTTATAGAATAAAAATCACTTCTTTTCTTCACATAAAAATTGTGTTTTTATTTCAACGTTTGCCGTATAAAAATCATGTCATTCTCATAATAAAACTTGCATTTTTAACTATATAAATTAATTAAAAGAAAAAAGAAAACTTACAGCGTTTGTGAAGGAGAGGGAAGGGAGATGGTGACTGCGGCTACTACGGGGGAACTGGAAGCGGCGCCGGGGTGTTGAGGTGGGGCCGACGTCGGTGGGTGGCGGCGATAGGGAGGGAAGGCGCGATGAGGGGTTTAAATGGGTCGCGCTTCCTCAAATCGAAGGGAGAAGAAAAGGGGGAAGGAGCATCGGCGGAAGAGGGGGTTTCGGCGAAGGGAGGCGCGGGTGGGTGAAGGCCGAAGGTGGAGGCGTGGGGCGCGATTCCGACGGGGCTAGGGTTCATCGTATTTTTTTTATCTCTGAAACGAATAGATCGGGGAGAGAGAAGAGGGAAAGGAGGGGGGTGTTTATTAATATATAATTTAATTATTTTTATTTAATTTATTTCTCCTTTCAAGTTGACTTTTCATTCAACCTCTAAACGAGACCCACTGACTGTCGCCCCTAGCTAATTACCCCCATTCCAAACACAATGGGATATGTTACGTAGGCCAATTCGCTTGTTACGATCAGTTTCCATTCAAATTAAAATATAAATCTATATATTCAATTTTAAACGTACATTTCAATTTACCGGGGCCCCATACGGATCCTAAAAATTCCAGAAAAATTATTTTTAGCTTCGTATTGACCATACAGTCCTAACAAAACTAATTTCGTCAAATTCTGAGGCCGTTTGGAAAATGGTCATTTTCTGGTTGACCAAAATTGACTGAAACTGTTCAAAACACGTTTAGCTTCGCCACGCTCACATACTGATTCAGAAAATTATGGATTTTGAAACCTAGCAATAATTTGACATCCCGGATCCAACAAAAGTGGTTTCATCGAAAACCGAGGTCGTTTGCAAAATTTCCATTTCTAAGGGCTTTATATATTTTAAAAATATATATAAATTCCACCGCGACTTTTCTGAATTTTAAATGGACATATCTTTCAACATCTGAAGTGAAATCTTAGTTTCTTAGATTCGTTAGAAAGATATGATTAAACAGATTCAAATATTTCTTATTTCATTCAATTCGGACTTATATTGAATCCTGTATATTAATTTGAATTTTGAAATCTAATTTTCGAACTACCATGCCATTTCAGTCTCGTTATATAATTAAAATAAAATTATTCAATTTAACTACGTCGATAATAAATTTTTCGTCGTTATTATTTAAAATAATTCATTTTAAATAACCAAAATTCATTATAATCGCCAAAATAAAAATTTTAAATTGGCTCAGATTTTCCAGGTTGTTACAATCTCCCCAACTTAAAATGTAACATCCCACATTTTGTCGGTTCGTATTTGAATATTTAAAACAGTTTAAATATTGAATTCGTAATATAATTGAATTTATATATTAATTAAAACGAAGTTGAACATATAAAAATATATATTAATTATAATCGAGCTCACAACGACGCTGCAGTTCGTAATTTAACGTTCTGAACTTCAACTGAGTGTACATGACTCGTTATTAGTCGGATTTCTTCAAAATAAGAAACGTTGGAATCTGTTGAACTGTATCTTTCTAACAGAAGTGAAAAATCAAGATTTCGACGTATAGATTGCAAGATATGTCCAAATCAAATATTCAGAAAGTCGCTATGAAATCGTATATCGACCATAACGGTTTATTTGAAATAACTAGATATCAGATTCGAACTTGGACAAGGTTCTTTTGGGACGTAGTGATAATTTAATTTTTATAATTTTACTATAATTTTTAATTAATTAAATAAGCAACTTTTTATTTGGAGTATTTTGCACCCTATATCAATATTTTGAGATTTCAAAATATGAATCAACCTACCGATATTATTATATTTTTGGGACCGGGGCACATTATTCATCACAACAGCATTTTTAGTTCAGTCCGTAGCGCTCTTATATAAATATAATTGTACATAGTGGGGAACCGTTAAGATTTTGTTTTAAACAAAGGAATCATTACGTGTATGGAGTGGCATATTTTAATAGGTTACTAATTGCTTTTAAAAGACTTCACAGCTAAGTTTTCACCCTAAATTACACTATAACACTATTGTTAGCCATCGGTTCTAGTAAGGACTGCATTCCTTAGACAAAACACGCAGGCACCAAGTGGAACAATAAAATATATGTATATATTTGTTCCTTAGTTGCTAAGAAAATGGCAAACCCCTGTATACTCACATCAGTGGCATCAAAACGCATGACTACTAGAAATTAATGCACATCAATCTGTCGGCCTTACTAAAAATTGTACAGCCTACCGTGTGAAACATGCCTACCCTATGCTATATTTTCCTTAAGCGTTAAGACTCTTCACATATATAAATACTCACCCATCTCTTTTGTTTGCTTGAACCATATAGCCGTATCCTTTTCCATGGAAATCGAAATGAAAACAAAATCAGATCCAACTATATACTCCACCGTGAATTACAAAATATTCGTTTTCGAAATCAAGGAGACTATAGCTTCATGCTCATGTACTTTTTGGTTGGGTTCCGCGTTGTTCTTGCCTCTGTAACCCATTTGGCGTGGGCTCAGGGTTCGAATATGAAGGGATGAAGCAAGAAGAGGACTGGCACGTGAGGGTATATGTTTTGGGAAGGGGAGTATGAAGCAGCACGTGTATTTGGATGTGGAGCAGTTTTATACTTGAAAGAAAAGAAGAGGATTAAAGAAGTAAAAACCGGTACTGAGAGGAGTAAAGCTGCAACACTTCTACTGGGAAGAAGTAATGAAGTAAGTAGCGAATGTGAAGAGAAGCTGAGTGTAGTTTGCATGGGAACAACTTGGGCAAGACTTGCTGTAGCCAACTTTTTCCGGGAAGGTAAAGCAAGCGAAATGGCGTAGGGGAGTGGGAAAGTCACCATAGAAGTAACGTTGGAGGGCAAATGGTGTAAAGATGGGAAGGCAACGAAAAGGAGGTTGACATGCGGTATGGGGGGTCATTGCAGCAAGGTCATACGTGAGAGAGGGCTTGCATGTGGATAGCGGGAAGGCACAAGGGTATGTACACACGGTGTATGAAATGAACAAGATGGAGCTCCGGAACTTGGTGAAGAGGGGAAAGTACGGCTGCAGCAGGGATCATGTTGTATTTCTTTTCGCTGGTGCACTGCAGCGTGGGCAGGAGTGTTCAGGTTGGTGGTGATGACCATGTTGAGTGTGAGACGCAGTGAAGAGGGAGATGCGGATCATATAATGGGGTTGGCAAATTTTAATTAACCTTTGTGAGAAAAGGGTTGACGTTACACCGTACTGAATCTACTGATGCAGGCTGGTCTGTTTATCGCATTAAAGAAAACGGAGTGCGAGCTCGTTGGTGAAAGACTCGAGTTGTAGGGGAGTAATGTCGAAATCATCATTTGCAGTGACGGTGCACGTGCACCGTGCACACAGATGCACAGAAGCTGAGACTGATGAAAAGCAGAAGGTTGGTAAACGTTTTAAAGAAAGAAGCAGAAAACAGTGATCGAGTTGTGTTTGTCGAGGAGGACGGAGGTAATAAACATGGAAGGAGAATTACAAACCAGGATCCGTTGGAATCAAAATGATGATCTACATTGGAGAACTGATTTCACGGCAAACTGAGCCACTGGAATTTCAGGATAAAATCAACTGACGCAGATCGTTATTTAACGGTTAACACGCAAAGTGAGTAAATTCACTAACTCTGATCTATTTTAATATTGTGTGAATGCTGTGTGATGGTTGATTATGTAGATTACAATTAAATTGATTGAATATTATACATCGTTGCAGATATACCCATCATCGGTTGGATACTGATTCCATTGATTATAATATTCCCTAGTAGGAATCAGTGTAAATTGTTTGACTAACATCTGTTGATGCGAAAACCGGTTGGAGGAATCCGACCGGATTCCTCGATATTTATATGTACTGTTTTTTTTATATGCACTGTTTGAACCCGAATTATATTTAAAACCCCGTGTGAATACTGATGTTGAACGAAAATTCAACACTTGTTTCGATAAATCAATAAACGATATCAATTAAGAAAGTGATACATGTCGACCGTAAAACTATCGTTTTGTTAAGAAGTGATTGGCCGTCAGGCAAATCAACGAAGTTAATTATAAAAATTATATTTTCATAATTAAAGTGAAGTTTTAAATTATAATAGAAGCTCTATTATAAACCAGTATTTTTGAGTTCGTTTTTATAAAGTAAATAAAAATGATTGTTGACCTGTAAATAAGTTTATAAAGTAGAAATTATCCTACGATTAAATATTTGGATAATTATTTTAAGACAAACAATTTAGAAATATTATTAGATTAAATATATTAATCTAATGGTAAGAAGTAATTAAAATCAGTTAACGAATTTACTGATGGAATGAAGTTGATTTAAATCAACTGTTTAATTGAAAAATGATTATTAGATTAACTGGGTCCTTGTAAAGAAGTTATAAACAGAAACTGTGGAATGAAGCTAAAGCAAAGAGTTAATGTTTAAAATAAATAATCATAAACAACGAAGATTTCAAAGTATGAATATGGTGTTATAAAACCATATTCCAAAATAAAACAAGGAAATACGATTTGACGTATATTATACGTAATAAGGGATTAGAGTACAGACTTATATCTGTTCTAAGGTAAGAACGTTGTCGATCAAGGTATGAGAGGTAAATAGAATACCCCAACTTGAACGGCTTCACTATTATCAAGGAATGATATCGGTCTGTAACGGAAAGAGATGTCAAAATTAGTATAAAGGAAATATGGCAGCGTATTGCAAGTCTTAGAACTATAGCGATAAAATAAACGTTGTTGACTAGACTTAAGCGTGACTGTTATGTCAAGATTAGTTATAAAGGAGAATATTACAGCGTATGACAAGTTTTGAACTATAACGATAAAGTAACGTTGTTAACTAAACTTAAGCGTGATTTTTATATATAGCAGCACTTCCTAGGGAATGCAAACAGTTTAGTTTGAAATCCATTTAGTCTAAAGAAATAAATAACGATGTTTGTCCAAAGAAAATATAAGAATAAATTTAGAAAGAGAAATTGGAGAATCATGTTAGAAAAACGATGGCAGCATTTCGATGTTCGAAATGTGATTAGAATTAAACCATTTGGATTTGGTACTAGAATTCGACGATGTCGAATGTATTAAAAGTAAATTATTTTTAGGAATTATAATCTGATAAGATGGTTAATATTTAGTTTTAAACCACTAAATTATAATAGGTTATATAATCAATATTTAGTTATAAACTTAATATTGATTTAACAAGAAGTTGACTTAGAAACAGGATCTATAAATTGGAATAGGAATATAAATTCAGGAAAGAGATGTCAGTAAGCAAGATAAGGGTATTTATTACCTGAATAAAGAGTAATATGATAAAGATGTTAAGATTTCTATAATAAGGGATGGTATTCACATTTCAAAATGAAAAATGTTTTAAAAGTAAACGTTGGGCCGATTAAAAGGTTAAAATGAAATTGGAAATATTTTCCAATGTAAATAGAGTAGATTACCTAATTATAGAAATAAAGAATATGAAATTAATGGAAATAGTTCGAACGTTGATAACGTATATTTTCTGGAACATGGGAGAATAAGAGTTTATAATAACTGGAAATGTTTTCCAAGAAGTGAAAAAAAGGATAAAACGGAATTAGAGAAATATCTGGTAAGATATGGGAATTCGAATAATAAAAATGAATGTTAAATAAAAAGTACCCGTGTGATACATTTGAATGAATGTTTGTTTTTGCTTCGATGGTTAAATAACCGACTATCGAAGTGTTTTGACCATCGTTGTCAATATGGAGAGACCGGTTGGATATATTATCCGGAAACCACTCCGAGTAGGCATAACCATTGCGAATTATATTATGCTGAAGACAATTGAAGACAGAGTAAAATGAAAGGGTCGTCCAGTTCCAGAATGGTGCAATCTGTTTGTCCAGTCCTAGGACAACTTGTATGGACGAGTGTCTGACAGAGTATTTCCAGCGGTCACGCCGTTGATTTTTACAAATATACCAAGTTTGTGGGGAGAAGGTAACTTCTCTTTATTCTACACCCAGTGTGCATTTGGGTAATCAATGTGTGATTACTTATCCGACGATGTTGCATTCAAAGTGAATGGTGATCAGATGTTCTGAAGATAGACGTAGCCTCTAGCCTCACAACCAGGAAGTAACAAAAATTGGGCTAGGCAGCATGGCTAGTTGGGTCATCCCCAAGCAGGGTGTATTGTCACCGATCTACAGAAAATTCATATTTATACTTCTTTTCGATTCTGTATCTTCGGATGACGGTTGGATGGCCTACAACCGTGGTGGCAATATATTCGATACACTCTAGCTAAATGAGTGGTCGGTCATGTGTGGCCGGGTTGCAAGACGTTCTTGTTGAACCTAGGTGTATCCCCTCTAGAGTACACTGTTCGAAAGGTGCTCCTATACCTTGTCTGTTGGAATCCATTCTTCAATAAGCGCCCTGCGGTTTATGATTTTATACTATATATATGTGGAATGTGAGATGCAAGCGTTCTGCTACTTGGATATTTAAGTGCTTAGACATTATCATAACATCACTGGTTTTGATATCAAAGTATTCTGGATTATAGTAAGGAAAAAACTGTCCATGTTTATGTGTGGGCTGGTCGTACTATTATCTTCTTGTTTGAAAAGGATTTTTCAGAGTTAAACAGTATGGTCGGAATTTACTCACACCAGTCCCATGACTGACCCAGAGTTTATTTGTTTATGTTTTTTTCCTAAACTCTTGTGTGCCCAAATTTGTACGGGCAGTCAAGTGTTTCAAGATTTTACAGATTCACTTGGAGGAGCTCAAAGCAGGAGGCTCCGCTATTAGTTACTTAAAGATTATTTACGCTGTGATGTATATGACTTAGACTCTGATATGGTATGTATATATATACAAATTCAGATTTGTATTTCAAAAGTTATGTTATAAGAAAATTTATTGTTCCGCTGTGAGATTCGTGTTTACTCTGATTCTGTTCAGTTGTGATCTCCTTCTTCTTCTATTCTATTAGTTCTACCTTATGTTTCTCACCCTCTAACTTCTTTCTATTAATGACCTTAATTTTCGTGCATTTTGAGTTGAATGTGTAGAATATTAGTCAGCTCAAATTGGCACGGATTTTCCGGCCGTTACAGTTGGTATCAGAGCTGAAGTTAAGGAATTACCTTGGCTCTGTGGTGTAACTTAATAGAGATGGAGTTAGTAATACTCTAGATCAAGTTTGAGTGTATATATATGAGCGCGTATTTGTAGATTATATAAAAACTGTTTTATATTGTGTTGACTAGTCAGTCTAGTGGTTTATAAATTCTGGTCGAAACAGTAATGCAAACTGTGTCGATAGGTGTTTCTAAACTCTTGAACAGAGTAATTCGACACAGTATGTTTTGAAAAGAGGGTAAATGAAATAATTTTACCCAAATTATATTTTGATATAAAAAGGAGTATATATCTTGAGATTATTTTAGTATTGATCGTGATTATGAACAAATAAGATCTATAATTGAGTTGGTTATATAAATAACAAATCGAAATATTATATGAGCATAATATGCAAAATCAGATGAACTAAATCTGAATCTAAAACCAGAATTGAAATAAAACTCTAGAAATTTGAGAAGATGTTGTAAATAAATTTTGAAGTAATATATGGAATTTTAAATCCTGGGAGGATTTGGAAATATTTTCCAAGCATTTTGAAATATGTTTTGGAGTAATTTTCAAATGAAAGTGTTTGAAAATGAGTTTTGAAAGTAATACAGTATTGAACTCACTTCGATGGCTGGAAAATAAATTCCGATGATGATCCGGACATCATCGGTGTTCATTTTCGAGGTTCTGAATAACAGATTACTACGAAAGATTTTATTTTGAAATAAGTGGTCCGAAAATTCAAATGTTTGAATTGCTATGTTATGAATATATATGTATATGATTTCAAACTGATTTGAAATAAAAACCCAGGAATTTGAATTCTGAAATTTAAAATTTACTTATGAAGTAAATAAAAAAAAATAACTAAGTCAAATAAAATTGAAGTTGAATTGAAGCCAAGTAAGTGGAAATCGTACTGGAATAAGAATTTGACTTGGCAAAGTGGTTGAGTTGTGAATTTAGATTTGAAATGAAACCGAACTTGGGGGTGAAATTTGATTATTGAGTAAGAAATTGGAAATTTGAAATTGAAATTGGAGTTTGAAGTGGAGTTGGCTTGGATGTAAGAGAAATATTGGTTAAGGATAAACTGACTGGAGATTTGTTGGAAATGCATTTATGTATGCTGAAGGGATAGTAGATGAGGGAGATAGAATTGGATGCCCTACCAAAAAGGTACATGTTTAAAATGTATTGAGCATGAGGTATATGAACCAATTTGGCAAGCCGTTGGCTGATTGGTTTTCTTTTGGAATTGAAGAAGGCCTAGAGAGGCAAGTTGTAGTAGTACTGAATGAGCCGTGCAGAGGAGACGCTGACGAAATTCTCCGAAAATTTAAGCCGTTAGGAAATTTTCAGAATTTCTGAAGGTATTTGATAATAAGAAGGAATTAATATTTTAATTAGAACTAATCGGTTCTATTGAAAACTGAATTTAAGAAATTAAATAAAAGATTTTTTTAATCTGGTTATAATACGAATTGTAGCATTTTCCCTATCCTAGCAATTTCGAGGACGAAATTATTTTAAAGGGGAAGGAATGTAACGTCCCGCATTTTGTCGGTTCGTATTTGAATATTTAAAACAGTTTAAATATTGAATTCGTAATATAAGTGAATTTATATATTAATTAAAACGAAGTTGAACGTATAAAAATATATATTAATTATAATCGAGCTCACAACGACGCTACAGTTCGTAATTTAACGTTCTGAACTTCAACTGAGTGTACATGACTCGTTATTAGTCGGATTTCTTCGAAACAAGAAACGTTGGAATCTGTTGAACTGTATCTTTCTAACAGAAGTGAAAAATCAAGATTTCGGCGTATAGATTGCAAGATATGTCCAAATCAAATATTCAGAAAGTCGCTACGAAATCGTATATCGACCATAACGGTTTATTTGAAATAACTAGATATCGGATTCGAATTTGGACAAGGTTCTTTTGGGATGTAGTGATAATTTAATTTTTAGAATTTTACTGTAATTTTTAATTAATTAAATATGCAACTTTTTATTTGGAGTATTTTGCACCCTATGTCAATATTTTGAGGTTTCAAAATATGAATCAACCTACCGATATTATTATATTTTAGGGACCGGGGCACATTGTTCATCACAACAACATTTTTAGTTCAGTCCGTAGCGCTCTTATATAAATATAATTGTACATAGTGGGGAACCGTTAAGATTTTGTTTTAAAACAAAGGAATCATTACGTGTATGGAGTGCCATATTTTAATAGGTTACTAATTGCTTTTAAAAGACTTCACAGCTAAGTTTTCACTCTAAATTACACTATAACACTATTGTTAGCCATCAGTTCTAGTAAGGACTGCATTCCTTAGACAAAACATGCAGGCACCAAGTGGAACAATAAAATATACGTATATATTTGTTCCTTAGTTGCTAAGAAAATGGCAAAACCCTGTATACTCACATCAGTGACATCAAAACGCATGACTACTAGAAATTAATGCACATCAATCTATCGGCCTTACTAAATATTGTACAGCCTACCGTGTGAAACATGCCTACCCTATGCTATATTTTCCTTAAGCGTTAAGACTCTTCACATATATAAATACTCACCCATTTCTTTTGTTTGCTTGAACCATATAGCCATATCCTTTTCCATGGAAATCGAAATGAAAACAAAATCAGATCCAACTGTATACTGCACCGTGAATTACAAAATATACGTTTTCGAAATCATGGAGACTATAGCTTCAAGCTCATGTACTTTTTGGTTGGGTTCCGCGCTGTTCTTGCCGCTGTAACCCATTTGGCGTGGGCTCAGGGTTCAAATATGAAGGGATGAAGCAAGAAGAGGACTGGCACGTGAGGGTATATGTTTTGGGAAGGGGAGTATGAAGCAGCACGTGTATTTGGATGTGGAGCAGTTTTATACTTGAAAGAAAAGAAGAGGATTAAAGAAGTAAAAACTGGTACAGAGAGGAGTAAAGCTGCAACACTTCTACTGGGAAGAAGTAATGAAGTAAGTAGCGAATGTGAAGAGAAGCTGAGTGTGGTTTGCATGGGAACAACTTGGGCAAGACTTGTTGTAGCCAACTTTTTCCGGGAAGGTGAAGCAAGCGAAATGGCGTAGGGGAGTGGGAAAGTCACCATAGAAGTAACGTTGGAGGGAAAATGTGTAAAGATGGGAAGGCAACGAAAAGGAGGTTGACATGCGGTGTGGGGGGTCATTGCAACAAGGTCGTACGTGAGAGAGGGCTTGCATGTGGATAGTGGGAAGGAACAGGGGTATGTACACGCGGTGTATGAAATGAACGAGATGGAGCTTCGGAACTTGGTGAAGAGGGGGAAGTATAGCTGCAGTAGGGATCATGCTGTATTTCTTTTCGCTGGTGCACTGCAGCGTGGGCAGGAGTGTTCAGGTTGGTGGTGATGACCACGTTGAGTGTGAGACGCAGTGAAGAGGGAGATGCGGATCATATAATGGGGTTGGCAAATTTTAATTAACCTTTGTGAGAAAAGGGTTGATGTTACACCGTACTGAATCTACTGATGCAGGCTGGTCTGTTCATCGCATTAAAGAAAACGGAGTGCGAGCTCGTTGGTGAAAGACTTGAGTTGTAGGGGAGTAATGTCGAAATCATTATTTGCAGCGACGGTGCACGTGCATCGTGCACACAGATGCACAGAAGCTGGGACTGATGAAAAGCAGAAGGTTGGTAAACGTTTTAAAAGAAGAAGCGAAAAACGGTGATCGAGCTGTGTTTGTCGAGGAGAACGGAGGTAATAAACGTGGAAGAAGAATTACAAACCAGGATCCATTGGAATCAAAATGACGAGATCTACATTGGAGAACTGATTTCACGGCAAACTGAGCCACTGGAATTTCAGGATAAAATCAACTGAAGCATATCATTATTAAACGGTTAACGCGCAAAGTGATTAAATTCACTAACTCTGATCTATTTTAATGTTGTGTGAATGTTGTGTGATGGTCGATTAGGTAGATTACAATTAAATTGATTGAATATTATATATCGTTATAGATATACCCATCATCGGTTGGATACTGATTCCATCGATTATAATATTCCCTAGTAGGAATCAGTGTAAATTGTTTGATTAACATCTGTTGATGCGGAAACCGGTTGGAGGAATCCGACCGGATTCCTCGATATTTATATGTACTGTTTGTTTTATATGCACTGTTTGAACCTGAATTATATTTAAAACCCCATGTGAATATTGATGTTGAACGAAAATTCAACACTTGTTTCGATAAATCAATAAACGATATCGATTAAGAAAGTGATAACGTCGACCGTAAAACTATCGATTTGTTAAGAAGTGATTGGCCGTCAGGTAAATCAACGAAGTTAATTATAAAAATTATATTTTTATAATTAAAGCGAAGCTTTAAATTATAATAGAAGCTCTATTATAAACCAGTATTTTTGAGTTCGTTTTTATAAAGTAAATAAAAATGATTGTTGACCTGTAAATAAGTTTATAAAATAGAAATTATCCTATGATTAAATATTTGGATAATTATTTTAAGACAAACAATTTAGAAATATTATTAGGTTAAATATATTAATCTAATGGTAAGAAGTAATTAAAATCAGTTAACGAATTTACTGATGGAATGAAGTTGATTTAAATCAACTGTTTAATTGAAAAATGATTATTAGATTAACTGGGTCCTTGTAAAGAAGTTATAAATAGAAACCGTGGAATGAAGCTGAAGCGAAGAGTTAATGTTTAAAATAAATAATCATAAACAACGAAGATTTCAAAGTATGAATATGGTGTTATAAAACCATATTCCAAAATAAAACAGGGAAATACGATTTGACGTATATTATAAGTAATAAGGGATTAGAGTACAGACTTATATCTGTTCTAAGGTAAGAACGTTGTCGATCAAGGTCTGAGAGGTAAATAGAATACCCCAACTTGAACGGCTTCACTATTATCGAGGAACGATATCGGTCTGTAACGGAAAGAGATGTCAAAATTAGTATAAAGGAAATATGGCAGCGTATTGCAAGTCTTAGAACTATAGCGATAAAATAAACGATGTTGACTAGACTTAAGCGTGACTGTTATGTCAAGATTAGTTATAAAGGAGAATATTACAGCGTATGACAAGTTTTGAACTGTAACGATAAATTAACGTTGTTAACCAAACTTAAGCGTGATTTTTATAGATAGCAGCACTTCCTAGGGAATGCAAACAGTTTAGTTTGAAATCCATTTAGTCTAAAGAAATAAATAACGATGTTTGTCCAAAGAAAATATAAGAATAAATTTAGAAAGAGAAATTGGAGAATCGTGTTAGAAAAACGATGGCAGCATTTCGATGTTCGAAATGTGATTAGAATTAAACCATTTGGATTTGGTACTAGAATTCGACGATGTCGAATGTATTAAAAGTAAATTATTTTTTGGAATTATAATCTGATAAGATGGTTAATATTTAGCTTTAAACCACTAAATTATAATAGGTTATATAATCAATATTTAGTTATAAACTTAATATTGATTTAACAAGAAATTGACTTAGAAACAGGATCTATAAAGTGGAATAGGAATATAAATTCAGGAAAGAGATGTCAGTAAACAAGATAAGGGTATTTATTACCTGAATAAAGAGTTATATGATAAAGATGTTAAGATTTCTATAATAAGGGATGGTATTCACATTTCAAAGTGAAAAATGTTTTAAAAGTAAACGTTGGGCCGATTAAAAGGTTAAAATGAAATTGTAAATATTTTCCAATGTAAATAGAGTAGATTACCCAATTATAGAAATAAAGAATATGAAATTAATGGAAATAGTTCGAACGTTAATAACGTATATTTTCTGGAACATGGGAGAATAAGAGTTTATAATAACTGGAAATGTTTTCCAAGAAGTGAAAAAAAAGGCTAAAACGGAATTTGAGAAATATCTGGTGAGATAAGGGAATTCGAATAATAAAAATGAATGTTAAATAAAAAGTACCCGTGTGATACATTTGAATGAATGTTTGTTTTTGCTTCGATGGTTAAATAACCGACTATCGAAGTGTTTTGACCATCGTTGTCAATACGGAGAGACCGGTTGGATATATTATCCGGAAACCACTTCGTGTAGGCATAAGCGTTGCGAATTATATTATGCTGAAGACAATTGAAGACAGAGTAAAATGAAAGGGTCGTCCAGTTCTAGAATGGTGCTTTCTGTTTGTCCAATCCCAGGACAACTTGTATGGATGAGTGTCTAACAGAGTATTTCCAACTGTCACGCCGTTGATTGTTACAAATATACCAAGTTGGTGGGGGAGAAGTTAACTTCTCTTTATTCTACACCCAGTGTGCATTTGGGTAATCTATGTGTGATTACGGATCTGACGATGTGGCATTCAAAGTGAATGGTGATCAGATGTTCTGAAGATAGACGTAGCCTCTAGCCTCACAACCAGGAAGTAACAAAAGTTGGGCTAGGCAGCATGGCTAGTTGGGTCATCCCCAAGCAGGGTGTATTGTCACCGATCTATAGAAAATTCATATTTATACTTCTTTTCGATTCTGTATCTTCGGATGACGGTTGGATGGCCTACAACCGTGGTGGCAATATATTCGATCCACTCAAGCTAAATGAGTGGTCGGTCATGTGTGGCCGGGTTGCAAGACGTTCTTGTTGAACCCAGGTGTATCCCCTCTAGAGTACACTGTTCGAAAGGTGCTCCTATACCTTGTCTGTTAGAATCCATTCTCCAATAAGCGCCCTGCGGTTTATGATTTTATACTATATATATGTGGAATGTGAGATGCAAGCATTCTGCTACTTGGATATTTATGTGCTTTGACATTATCATAATATCACTGGTTTTGATATCAAAGTATTTTGGATTATAGTAAGGAAAAAGCCGTCCATGTTTATGTGTGGGCTGGTCTTACTATTATCTTTTTGTTTGAAAAGGATTTTTCAGAGTTAAACAGTATGGTCGGAATTTACTCACACCAGTCCCATAAATGACCCAGATTTTATTTGTTTGTGTTTTTTTCCTAAATTCTTGGGTGCCCATATTTGTACGGGCAGTCAAGTGTTTCAGGATTTTACATATTCACTTGGAGGAGCTCAAAGCAGGAGGCTTCGCTATTAGTTATTTAAAGATTATTTCCGCTGTGATGTATATGAGTTAGACTCTGATATGGTATGTATATATATACAAATTCAGATTTGTATTTCAAAAGTTACGTTATAAGAGAATTTATTGTTCCGCTGTGAGATTCGTGTTTACTCTGATTCTGTTCAGTTGTGATCTCCTTCTTCTTCTATTCTATTAGTTCTACCTTATCTTTCTCACCCTCTAACTTCTTTCTATTAATGACCTGAATTTTCGTGCATTTTGAGTTGAATGTGTAGAATATTAGTCAGCTCAAATTGGCACGGATTTTCCGGCCGTAACATAAAATCTTTTCGTCCTCGAAAAGGAACGAAGCTGAAAGTTCTTTTATAACCAACTCAACTTTCATTATTTTAATTATGGCGTAAGTTTTTCAACTTTTCAGTTTCTAAAAACTTTCAAATTTTTCAAAAATTTGGCTAACACCCTAAATTTTCGAAAAATTTCGCCATAACCTCCTCTGCACCGGGAGTATTGGGAAAATCCCCAAACCGCCACACAGGCCCTCTGATCTCAAAAAGAAAAAGAAAAAGCCAAGCGGCAAGCCAATCGGCTCATAAAATCATCATCACCCAAAGAAATACAATAAACATGTACCTATTTGTCGGGCAAACAATTTTATTCCTCTTCTCTAGCCTCCTTGCTATGACCTGTCCACACATATATATGTACATGCATGCAATTGTAATCATTTTTCAATACAGTTCAATATTCGGTTCAATTTGGCCTAATGGTTCAAAATTTCAAAACAATAATCAAACAACACAACCATCAATCAATTATTGAATTAACGTTTCAAATTCATAATTTTGATATATATATATATACAGAAAATCATGTTTTTGATGCCAAATCACAACAATAAACCCTATCTAATTTTGGTTCTCACACCAGTCTGATGGAAATATATAGATATCTCACTTTCGAGACTCGAGCACAGATGCTGATGATGTGGCGCCACATCATCAGAATCACCCCCGGGCGACTAGAGTGTGATTCTATATCTATCCAGTATATTAAAACTTCGAATATACATTCATGAAGAGTATACGCAAAATAATCATATACTAGATTGTCCAACTTCTATACAAATAAAATATTCAAATACGAACAATTGAATTTAATTTTCAAAACAAAATCTGTTTTCATTTTTATTTGAAAAATATACTCTTCACACTGGTTCTAGGATACTACTGATCCCATCTCTAATGAGCCATTCTTATTGGATATTACTAATCCAATCTCTGATGAATTCTTTCGTTTGGTTCTAATGTGCCTTGTTCTCGAGCTCTGTAAACCAGAGCTCTGATACCAAATGTAACGAAAAGGAATTTCGCGCAATCCGAATCGATCGCTAAACCGATCAAGACTGTTCGAAACCCCTGATCGTAATGAGAACACGACAAATCAGAACACAAACAGAAGAACATTTCATTGCTTATTACAACAATTCCATTAGAATATAAGAATTTACGGAGTATGAACAAATATTACACATCATAAAATATCAGAGATTTAAATACATTACTACAGCGGAAAAATAATACAAAACACAACTGAAATAAATACACGAATACAGAGCTTTCCGAGTATCGTTCCAGCTGTAAACCAGGATCCTGTGAATATAAATCTGCAAAACCCAACTACTAGCTGCCCGTGTCAAAATAAGGGCACCCAGAGTTTAGGTTAAAACAATAAACTCCGGATCAGTCATGTGACTGGTGTGAGCATTAAAGTAGTTATTAATCTTTTACTTTTAAAGTTAGGTAAATCAAGGGACCACGCCGAACGGGTTTCCTCCCAAGAATACCAGTGCATTAAACAAACAGCGCAATGCTAAATAAAGAACAATGAAGCTGTTATAAGACCCAGGTCCTATCACACAATGCAACGCAAGCCGGAGGATAGTGTTTTACCTTATAACAGCCAAAGAATGCTTGATACGCTAAATTTCATCTTTTATTATTACTATAAATGTAAATTCTAAATCAGACTCCAACCGTAAATTAGTAAGAGAATGATTCCCTAAGTATTAACCCCGAAGGTCGAAACCAACATCAGACCAATACCTAGGAAACCACCCATCTTAGCTCGTTTCTGGTTAGTTTCTAATTTTATATACAATCATAAATATCAATCATAGACGGCATGAGTACCATATATCATGTCGCCATACTAGGCTCTACAAATAAAACCGTAAAATGTCGTATTGAAAGTTGGATTTCCATTTGTGAACCAGGCAAAAGATAGTTCTCTCCGATTCGAGATGCTCTAGCCTGTGTCTCAGGCAAGCGCGCAGACAAGCCTTGGATCGTAAGGGTCGGTCCACCGATGTGGATTATTATGCCTGAACACTGCGTTTCCCCGCCCTTTGTGGCATCAATGAGCCAACGAATGACTCCATCGGTCCCGGATCGACCGATATAACCGAGGCGCCTCAAAATCCATCATCCACATAAGTAATGCCAGCCAATTCAAGCACTAACACTACTTCTAACTAGAAGAAAACGCATGTCCTCCCTGATGTCCGTCTCCCGTTTTTGGTTCACACCAGGGTGTGAGGCTCGCGAATTAACGCTACACAAAGCGATGCCACAAAGGCCGTGCTTTGATCATCAACCACAAGACTCTGCTTTTCAACAGAAGCCTTGATCATTTGCATCTTAGCATGCCACACAGGAAAACCACTCTATGCAACCGATATCAGTCACACAGAATGAAATCCAATGTCAGACACACAGTCCATTTACAAGTCCGTTCTGGGTCTGAACGAAACAGGAGTCCACTTTCCTCGCAAATCCGTCGATCTCCAAGTACGTCTGGACGATCACCAACTGATTCCATCCTCTTGGGTGTACAGCCCAATCAATATCATCGGTAATCACCCCAAACGATGTGAAGACCTCTGGTCTTCAACCACCGTCTTCATCTTCGACTCATCGTCGTATCAGTTATTCAGAATGGAATAAACCCGGTCTTTCTGAACAACTCGCGTATATAATAAACAAGTGTTACACAAACACAACATACGCCTCATTCCAATTCATCAGTCACTAACTGTAAATTAGAAAGAGAATGATTTCCCAAATATTAACCCCGAAGGCCGAAACCAACATCAGATCAATACCCAGGAAACCATTCTTCTTAGCCAACCCACAGTTAGTTTCTAAATTTCACATTCTTATGGAAAGGTTCCCATTAATTTTATCAAAGATAAATTCTTTTAAATTTATTCTTTAATCTTCCTTTGGATATCAAATCAAACCGTATTATGGTTTTCCAAACTAGTCGGGATTAGCGATCCTTACCGAAGTAATTATTTGTTAAACTTCCCAATCCCAACCTATTCATCCCATGAAGCAAAACTGGTAATACTTCATATCTAATTAAAGATTTCACTATCGCTTGGAGCAAAACTAGTGATACTCCATTCCCGATCATTTCAATCTAATTAAAGATTCAATAAAACTCCACTTAGTTCTAATCTTTAACGGGGTTAAAGAACCAATGTCTTTTAAAACACGGTTCATGATAAACCCAAATCACATTCCATTCTATCAGTCTCTAACTGTGAATTAGTAAGAGAACTGTTCCCTAAATATTAACCCCGAAGGCCGAAACCAACATCAGATTAATATCCCAGTAACCATTCAACTTAACTGATCCCCAGTTAGTTCCTAATTTTCTTAACTCCATTTGGGTTTAAGAACAGTATTATTAAAGATACCGTTCACGACAACCCAAAATCCCATTTCAAATAGGGAATTTTTCATCCTAGTTCTTTCTAAATCATTTATTATGATTTTACACAAATTATTAATATTTTTAATAATTTTATCAAGGCCCATACAGTCGATTTCCATATACGGTCATCGAACTGCACTTACAACGACCTTTTCCAAATTTGATTTGGACGTATCTCCAAATCCAACCGTTAGATTTTAAATTTCTAATATTCGCTGGAAAGCTCTTTTCGATACGAACCCAACGGTCCCGGTTTCAGGAGAATCCGATGGCCGGATCTCCCGTAACGTCAATTCGAAGTCAATGGTCGAAATTCGCAAACTGCCGCGGCACGGCACGTTCTATTCTGGCCATTAATATATATAATATATATTTCGTCGATTTCAATTCAAAACGTTTTTATAAATCTTTTTAAATTCGTTTTAAAAACGATTTCAACTTCATATTCAATTTTAAATCAAAATTGAATATTCCATATCATCGATATATATATATAGATGATAATATTTTCAAAATGTTATATTTTGAAATCACTTTTTTTTCGATATACGAATAAAATCGATATAAATATCGTTCGCGTCAAAATGACGCAAATCTAATCAACACGGCTTTATATATTTCAATAACTTCGTTATTCTATTCAACACATGAATATATATTGTATTGCAACACATGAATATATATTTTATTTCAACACATGAATATATATTTTATTTCAACACATGAATATATATTTTATTTCAACACATGAATATATATTTTATTTTATTCTTTATTTTCTAAATTGGAATGAGGCCCAATCAATTACCATATAAAGTTAATTATATGGATTCCATACAACACATGTATATAACAACAACGATAAATAATCAACCATCATCCAAAGTGCACAACACAACTGTCTGTCAACCTATCGATTGACATACAACTAATTATTGGGACTAGTGTACGTTAAATATCATCCCAATACCCGTGTGGGGTTTCACATCAACAAATACAGATTTTATTTGTGTAGTTGAGCGACGTGTAAAATTTATCGTCCCAATCAATATCAGTCAAATCAGTGTACACAAACAAATCGTCTGATTTGAAAATGAATATTTTATTTTCATTTCATTTCAATTAAATGATATCTTTATTTTTCTAACTTATTTTAGAAAATTTCGGCAGCATAACGGCACGATACTAGAAACAGGACAAGGCATAGCCTTATCCCCGGTCTAATAACGGCCCACGCCATACACATACCAATCCAACCAATTCGATTTCACCCAAACAATCATATTCAAACAAATAATCTAACCAACTACACAACCAAACAAACAAGTCCATGGTCTGTGGACGATGGTGTCGGGTGCTACTAAGCACTGTCTTCATCCTAGTATATATTTCTAACTAGAAAGGAAGATTTAAAGTGAGAAGTTCTCACCCATAAGCTAAACCAAACGTCGCGACTCTTCTTATGTAGAAAATCTTCGTCGTGCTCGCCTTCTGT
Organism: Allium sativum; assembly: GCA_030737875.1. Lineage (NCBI taxonomy): Eukaryota > Viridiplantae > Streptophyta > Magnoliopsida > Asparagales > Amaryllidaceae > Allium > Allium sativum. The sequence continues at coordinate 373,493,285 of CM060909.1, read as the reverse complement.
CACTTTCGTCGTCCATATTCACTACATATATAAAAATCACATTTTTATATTCTCTAGTGTGTAAAAATCATATTTTCTTCTTCACTTCATATATATAAAAATCGAATTTTTATCTTCACTTCATATATATAAAAATCAAATTTTTATCTTCACTTCATGTATATAAAAATCGAATTTTTATCTTCACTTCATGTATATAAAAATCGAATTTTTATCTATAAAAATTCAATCTTTCTTTTGCTAAAAATTCAATCTTTCATTTGCTAAATATTCAATCTTTCTATATTTAAAAATTCGATCTTTCACTATATAAAAATATCGTCTTTCTCTCTATAAAAATATCGTCTTTCTCTCTATAAAAATCAAATCTTATTCCAACTAAAGATCAAAGCTTTTATAGAATAAAAATCACTTCTTTTCTTCACATAAAAATTGTGTTTTTATTTCAACGTTTGCCGTATAAAAATCATGTCATTCTCATAATAAAACTTGCATTTTTAACTATATAAATTAATTAAAAGAAAAAAGAAAACTTACAGCGTTTGTGAAGGAGAGGGAAGGGAGATGGTGACTGCGGCTACTGGGGAGAACTGGAAGCGGCGCCGGGGTGTTGAGGTGGGGCCGACGTCGGTGGGTGGCGGCGACAGGGAGGGAAGGCACGATTAGGGGTTTAAATGGGTCGCGCTTCCTCAAATCGAAGGGGGAAGAAAAGGGGGAAGGAGCGTCGGCGGAAGAGGGGGTTTTGGCGGAGGGAGGCGCGGCTGGGTGAAGGCCGAAGGTGGAGGCGTGGGGCGCGATTCCGACGGGGCTAGGTTCATCGTATTTTTTTTATCTCTGAAACGAATAGATCGGGGAGAGAGAAGAGGGAAAGGAGGGGGTGTTTATTAATATATAATTTAATTATTTTTATTTAATTTATTTCTCCTTTCAAGTTGACTTTTCATTCAACCTCTAAACGAGACCCAACGACTGTTGCCCCTAGCTAATTACCCTCATTCCGAACACAATGGAATATGTTACGTAGGCCAATTCGCTTGTTACGATCAGTTTCCATTCAAATTAAAATATAAATCTGTATATTCAATTTTAAACGTACATTTCAATTTACCGGGGCCATATACGGATCCTAAAAATTCCATAAAAATTATTTCTAGCTTCGTATTAACGATACGGTCCTAACAAAACTAATTTCGTCAAATTCTGAGACCTTTTGAAAAATGGTCATTTTCTGGTCGACCCAAATTGACTGAAACTGTTCAAAACACATTTAGCTTCGCCACGCTCAAATGCTGATTCAGAAAATTATGGATTTTGAAACCTGGCAATAATTTGACATCCCGGATCCAACAAATGTGGTTTCGTCGAAAACTGAGGTCATTTGCAAAATTTCCATTTTTAAGGGTCTTTATATATTTTAAAAATATATATAAATTCCACAACGACTTTTCTGAATTTTAAACTGGACATATCTTTCTACTTCTAAAGTGAAATCTCAGTTTCTTAGATTCGTTAGAAAGATATGATTAAACAGACTCAAATATTTCTTGTTTCGTTCAATTCTAACTTATATTGAATCCTGTATATTCATTTGAATTTTGAAATCTAATTTTCGAACTGCCACGCCATTTCAGGCTCGTTAAAAATTAAAATAAAATTATTCGTTTTAACTTCGTCGATAATAAATTTTTCGTCGTTATTATTTATAATAATTCATTTTAAATAACCAAAATTCATTATAATCGCCAAAAATAAAATTTTTAAATTGGCTCAGATTTTCCGGGTTGTTACATTAATATTCCTCATTAATGATGCGACTGCATGAACACAGTTTCGGCATTAGCATTAAATGGCTCTGTGAACAAAATGGCATTTTTATATGAGCCCACCTACAGATTAATACTCATTTAACTTGGTGGATACATCAAAAGAGATGAAAGAATGGTTTCTGTGTAATAAATGTTCCGCTCTTCCCACTTTTTTAATGAATCGAAAATTTCAAGCAAAAGAAGTTGAAATCAAATATAATAAATGTATCAGATCACATTATAGTATAAGATTGGTCCACTCCTTGTATATATCGAAAGCTCTATTTCTAGAGTTGGGACTGTTTTTCCTTTTTGAAAAATATTAATAATTTGCAACAACAAAGCAAGAGAACAAATTTTGGCAAAAATCATGTCATCCCATAGCCGAATGCTAGCACAAAACTAACTGACAATAAGAAGTTAGCCCAACTGGTATAAATAAACTTTTAATTCTAAGTTTAATTTATAAATTTTGAATTATTATATTCATCAATCTACCCACGTTCAGACCCCAAAAAGTTAAAAAAGCTAAAAACAGACTAAAATTGCCAAGCACCTCCTCCACCGTTAATAGTTTGATAACATTGTTTATTTTATTTTATTAAAATAGAAAATAAAAACTGTGACGATATAGAAAATAAGCACAATTAATTACAAATAAGAATACTATATTAATTTGTGATCCGAAATTCTCATTAGAATTGGTCCAGCTGATGTCACCTAAGGATCTCATCTAAATCCTTAATTTACTCTCATGATTGAGATATTTTCAGCAACCTCATTTAGAGGATAAAGGAGATCCTTAATTTACTATTTCTCTCCTTATTTGGTTGCATGAAAGTAGAATATAAATTTTGATTGCTATGGTTTGTATGTAAGCAGCTTGTAAAAACTCCATAAATTAATTGATAAAGTTTGCCTTTCTCCCGTGGTTTTTTCCAGAAAAGGGTTTCTCCACGTTAAATCTTGTGTGTGATTCTATTTTTTCTTGCTTCATTGATCATTTATTTATTAACAAGTGGTATCAGAGCGCTGGTTCGTTCAGCATGGCGTCCTTAAAGTATGATCTTCCGCTACTGGATCGGAACACTTGATTCTCATTATGGCAAGTGAAGATGCGGGCGTTGCTCGCACAAGCTGATTATGATGATGCATTGGATGGATTCGGGAACAAGAGATTTGAACTATGGACCGATGATGAAAAGAGAAAGGATCGGAAGGCTTTGTATCAAATTCAGCTCCATCTACACAATAATATTTTGCAAGAAGTTTTGAACGAGAAGACAGCTGCTTCTCTTTGGCTGAAACTGGAGTCAATTTGCATGACCAAGGATCTCACAAGTAAGATGCATCTCAAACAAAAGCTGTTTCTACACAAATTGCAAGAGGGAGGTAATTTGCTCGACCATATTTCTGATTTTAAAGAGATTGTTTCTGACTTGGCTGCAATGGAAGTCAAATATGATGATGAAGATTTGGGTTTAATCCTGTTATGTTCTCTGCCCGGTTCTTACTCAAAATTCAGAGATACCATATTATATAGTCATGATACTCTCACTCTAAATGACGTTTATAAAGCCTTGCACGCCAAGGAGAAAATGAAACAACTGGTGTCTTCAAATGGATTAAGCTCTCAAGCCGAAAGCTTGTCCGTTCGTGGTAGGACAAAGGAGAAAAATTCAAATAATGGATCTCGAGGTAAAAGTTCCAATGCCTATAAAGGTCGATCTAAATCTAAAGGCAAATACAAGTCTTGCAAATACTGTAAGAGGGATGGACATGAAATATCCAAATGTTATAAGCTGCAGAACAAGGAAAAGAGAAATGGCACATACAAACCAAAGGATAACAAAGAAGATGAAGTTAATGCCAATTGTGCTCGTAATGATAGTTCTGATAATGAGGTGCTTGTTGTTACCGTGTTTGTTGGATGTGCTGAGATTAAGGATGAATGGATACTTGACACTGCTTGCACTTTCCATATGTGTCCTAATAGAGATTGGTTTACAACCTTAGAACCCACAAATGATGCTGGCTCAGTTTTGATGGGTGATGATTCGGCATGTAAAGTAGCAGGAATTGGTTCTATTCAGATCAAGATGTTTGATGGCGCAATCAGAACTTTAACAGATGTTCGGTTCATTCCCAACATGAAGAGAAATCTGATTTCTTTAAGTGCTTTTGATGACAAAGGGTACAAATATTCAGGTGGAGGTGGTATCCTGAAAGTCACAAATGGTTCTCTTATTGTAATGAAGGGAAATCTTAGGCAAACAAATGGCCTTTATTATCTTCAAGGCACTACTGTTTCAGGTAATGCTTCCCCTGTTATCTCAAACAATATTTCTGATTGTGATACTGCTAATATTTAGCATATGCGTCTTGGACATATGAGTGAATTAGATCTGTCATAGTTGAACAAGAGAGGGCTTCTTGATGGGTACAACGCAGGCAAGCTGAAGTTCTGTGAGCATTGCATTTTTGGCAAGCATAAGAGAGTGAAGTTCAACACTTCAGTTCATAAAACAGAAGGCATTCTAGATTATGTGCATTCAGATTTATGGGGACCGTCTAGGAAAGCATCCATGGGCGGTGCTTGTTACATGATGACAATTATTGATGATTATTCCAGAAGAGTTTGGCCTTATTTTTTGAAACATAAATCTGAAGCTTTTTCAGCTTTCAAAGAGTGGAAAACTATGGTTGAAAGACAAACTAAAAGGAAGGTAAAGAAGCTTCGGACTGATAATGGGATGGAGTTTTGTTCAGATGAATTTAATTCATTTTGCAAGGCTGAAGGCATTGCTAGGCACTACATCATACCTCACACTCCTCAACAAAACGGGCTTGCTGAGCGTATGAACAGGACTATCATTTCTAAGGCTCACTGCATGTTGTCAAACGCAGGATTGGATAGGTGTTTTTGGGCTGAAGCTGCTTCCACAGCCTGTTATCTCATCAACCGCTCTCCCTCTATTGCTATTGGTAAGAAAACTCCGATTGATGTATGGTCTGGTTCTTCAGCAAATTATTCTGAATTGAAAGTTTTTGGATGCATTGCTTATGCTCATGTTGATAATGGAAAGCTAGATCCAAGAGCTGTTAAATGCATTTTTCTTGGTTATAAGTCTGGTGTTAAAGGCTATAAATTATGGAATCCTGAAACAAGTAAGGTTGTAATTAGCAAAAATATTGTGTTTAATGAATCTGCTATGTAACATGATATTCCATCTACTAACGATCTTGTTGAGAGTAAGCAGAAATCAAATGTCTAGGTGGAGCATATTATTGATTCAGATGCTACATCAAACGCAGAAATTGAGAGACAGGATGAAGCACCCATTATTGAGGATCCTCCAGCAGTTATGCAACCACCGCAGCAATCTATTGCAACAAGCAGATCTAGAAGGAATCCAAAACCAGTAAGAAGGTTTATTGAGGAAGCAAATGTTGTTGCTTATGCGTGTGCTGTAGCAGAAGAAATAGAAGGTATTGCTGAGCCTTCTTCATATTCTGAGGCTGTTATCAAGCCCGGCCCAACACTTAGGCAAATGAGATTAATGCCTAGGGCATCAGCAACGCGAGGGGCAAAAAAAACATTTTTCCAGCACAATTCACGAACGATGGATGCCACCACCGGAAGATTTCTCGCCACTAGGAGCTCTAGCACGGCACCAGGAACGAAAGCCATGCCTCTTCTCGACTATCGCATGCAAGAAGACGCACCTACAGTTTTGCCCTAATTTGGATTTTGCTGTTGCTGCTCTCCTTTGCATTGGCAGTGTTGATACCTGCTGCAACCCTGCCCTAATTTCTTTTGCTGATTATAAATGTAAGTTATTATTATTTTTTAATTTAGGTATGTTGTTGTTAGTAGTTTTATGCTTACTGTTATGATTATTGAATGGGATTGCTGACTTGCAGTTATGAACATGAGTGCTTTCTTGATATGGTTGTTGCTAATGTCATTCAATATGGTTGTTGTTACAGTGTTATGAATTAAACATGATTGCTGGAATGTTGTAATAAATTGAGTTGGTTTAATGCTTGAATAATTTTGTTGAAAATAAACATCGCTGATTTCATTCTTCTATTCAATGATTTTGAAAATGAATTACACTGATTCCACTGTTTGTTTAAATGAATTAAATTACAATTCGTTACTATAATTAAGTTCAAAAGGAATAAAATACGTGAAATGCTAAGGTAGTGTTTGGTCTATATTGTGTTTTGCAATTTGAGTTTTTAGAATTAACTATAAAAAATAAGAAGTGTTGATGGATGACAGACAGAATGAAGAACGGCGGAAGGGACGATGGAGAGGATGGAGAAACGACGAATGGATGAGTTGTCTTTCGTTCGTCCATTACTCCTTAAAACATGGGGAAAAAATTATTTTGTGTGTTAACTTCGTTTTCTAAAATCGTCGTTTTTCATAATATACATATGTTGTTTGTATTTTTATATGACCGAAAACCAAAAACTAAAAACGTTAAACCAAACTCTACCTATCATTTTTTAGTTAATAATAATTGTGTCCTCTTTCAATTTGAAATAGGGTTCAAAAACAATCTCGCCTAATAAATTAGTAACAGAAAAGAATGCAAAGATGAAGAAACAAAATAGTATGCACGCTATGATATAATTTTTGCATTTTGGTTTTTATATGTGACCAAAATTTGTGATTATCGTTCAATAAATGAAGGAGTTTGCACTTTGTTTTCTACATTTTAAATTTTTATTTTGTTTCTATATTCAAAATTATATTTTAATTTTAAGAAAAAGGATCAAAAATTAATCTTGTCTAGGGCATCAAATGTCCTTGGGCCGCCCCTGGCTGTTATCTCTAGTGATTCTGATAAGTGGATGGCTGCTATGCATGATGAGATGAAGTCACTTCAAAGAAATGACATGTGGGACTTAATCAAGTTGCCTAAAGAGAAGAAACCTATTCATTGCAAATGGGTTTTCAAGAGAAAAGAGGGTGTTTCTCCAAATGATGAGAAAAGGTACAAAGCAAGATTAGTTGCAAAAGGTTACAGTCAGATTCCAGGTATTGACTATAATGAAGTTTTTTCCCCTTTTGTGAAACATAGCTCAATTCGCATTTTACTCAATATTGTTGCTATGCATGATTATGAGCTTCAACAGTTAGATGTAAAAACTGCATTTTTACGTGGAGTGTTAACCGGCCTTTTGGTCCGATCACCAAAAGTACTTAAGACACGCTCGACTCAACATATCGCGTGATACTACAGCCCGGAGGTGTCGCCAATACCATCCGAGGGCCAGTATCAAAAGACTCGAACCTGGCCACTAGCTGGATGTCGCATCCCTTGGACGCAACCTCTGTCAGTATCCGTAAGCATCCGAGCCGAAGGCGAGCCGTACCGGCCCTACAGTCCCGGCGGCGATCGACCTAACCGGTTATGTCGAAATTGGGGGCACCGCCCGATTCATCCGATTTTCTCCATGCCGGAAGCTCAGATTCCTTCACTTCGGACCAGCAAAATGGTGGATTCCTTCACTTCATGTTGAGGAGCTTCGACGCCCCAAAAGAACCTACATGCCTCGACTAACGGCCCTCGCCAAGCATACTTCGCACCCTGCCAAGGTGCGAAATTTCGTATCTCCTAGGTACGAAATTTCGTACCTTGAAAGGTGCGAAATTTCGTACCTTGAAGGTGCGAAATTTCATACCTCGAAGGTACTAAATTTCATACCTAGCAGGTACGAAATTTCGTACCTGGGAGGTGCGAAATTTCGCACCTAGCAGGTGCGAAATTTCGTACCTCCCCAAGTACGAATTTTCCGAGGCCGAAGGAAGGAGGCGCGAATTTCCTGTAGATGGTCCCCATTTCTACCTACTCCTACCTAACCCCTACCTAACCACTTCCTATAAATACCCCACTACCTCACACTTCAAAAAAGGGAGATTCTTGGGCCTTGAGACCTCTATAAAGCTTCACTAATGGCATCTCCTCTTTGAGGAAGAAGAAGGGCAAACATGTCCACTTTACTATTTCTTTCAAATATGACTATTGTAGCTTCATATGATATAGTCAATGAATGTAATAAGAGGATCTCAACCTTGTAATCTTTCAAGTGATTAATAAAATCTCTACAACTCTTCAAAGTGGACATAGGCCTTCACTAAGGCCAAACCACTATAAATTCTTTGTGTCATTTACTGCTTATATTTTATTTCATGTTCTATTTTATGATATTGTCTGTGCGACCATATCTATAATTCCAAGTAATTAGGAATCTTTGGTGTTTGCGACATTTTTGGTCGTCAACATTTGGTGCTTTCACTGAGAATAACTCGGATATTGCGTCTGTCTTGCACATTACCATCTCGACTTCGTCAAGCTTAGGGTTCCTTGCTTAACCTGCTATCGAGTCCGCGTACGATGGTAAAGAAGTCAAAGAATGCAATGATAGGCTCTTCAGCCGCAGTCGAGGCCGGTACATCTCGACAACCTCCACCGGTAGACATCCCGGCCACTAATGAAAATGAACATCCAATTGCGGACCCCGACGCGCCCGCAACCCAAGCGCAAATCCGCACACTTAATGAGAGGTGCGAGAATACGGCTGTCGAGCTTAACCAAGCATTAAGAAATAACATCGACCTTATGCGGCAACTCCAAGAAAGTCAGCGCGTCGTCGCTCGACTACAATTAGATTGGAGCAATGCCCGACCTCGACCAACAACATCGGAAACTTCCTCTTCCGAGACAAAGGGCCCCCACCAACGAAGAAGGAGATAGCCTCGACTCACTCTCCTCGGACCTCGAGCCTCCCTCGGGGTTTGGAACTCGAGCCTCCCTCCGGCTTCGAAATTCAAACCCCTCCGGGTTCGAATTTCGAACCCCCTCCGGGCTCGAAATTCGAGCCCCTCCAAGTTCGAATTTCGTGCCCCTCCGGGTTCGAATTTCGAGTCCCTACTGGTTTGAAACTCGAACCCCACCGGGTTCAGAACCTCGAGCCTCAAGGGGTCCGACTCAACCTTACTCTGGCCTCGACTCCGCCTCCCGCGGACCTCGGCCCCTACTCAACCTTACTCCGGCCTCGACTCCGCCACCCGCCGACCTCGGCCCCAACATATCCTTCCCTCGGCCTTGACTTCGCCTCCCGCGGACCTCGGCCCCTACTCAACCTTAGCTCGGCCTCGACTCCGCCTCCTGCGGACCACGGCCTCGACTCCGCCTTACCTCGGCCTCGACTCCGCCTCCCGCGGACCACGGCCCCAACTCCGCCTCCCGCGGACCTCGGCCCCTACTCAATCTTAGCTCGGCCTCGACTCTGCCTCCCGCGGACCATGGCCTCGACTCCGCCTTACCTCGACCTTGCCTCCGCCTCACACGGACCTCGGCCTCGACTCCACCTCCCGCGGACCTCGGCCTCGACTCTATCTCACTCGGCCACACTACAACATCGACAACTCCTCGACTGCTCTCACCCACCATAGGAGACGTCCTCGTACCCGAACTCCGGAACCTCGCCAAAAATCATGGGTCCCGATGGCCAATCCCCATCCAACTTACCTTCCCGACATGGTCCGAAGGATCATGAGGGAGAGGCAAGGAAACAGGCATGATCCATGGGAAGCGCACATTAGGCGCAACCCCTTCACCAGGAGGGTAAATGAAGCTGAATGGCCACGCCGCTTCAACATGCCACAGATGTCGCTCTATGACGGCACAACCGACTCATGTACCTTCTTAAACCGATATGGATGGCAAATGGACTCGAGTCGGGGCAATGATCCGGTCAAATGCAAGTTCTTTCCCGTCTTCTTATCAGGAACAGCTTTGTTATGGTTCTCTCACCTCCCCCTCGATTCCATTAACTACTTCGGCCAATTAGCAGCAGAATTGGTCAAGCAATTCAGAGTGCATATCCCGACTCCAAAGAATGTCCTCACCTTGTCTAACCTATACCAAGGACCCGCCAAGTCGCTCAAAAGCTACCTCTCCTGGTTCAATGTCGCGCTCGCCGAGGTCAAGGATCCCGATCCTTGCACCGTACTCTGTTAACTAGCCAAAGGTGTCCTCCCTACTTCCGAATTCGGGGCATGGATCAATCGGAAGCAGCCAAAAAGCCTCGACGCTTTCCATGAAAAGGCTAGGCAATACTTATGTCAAAAAGAAGCGAGGTGAAACCGACTCTCCAGAGCCAGTCTTCCCAACAATCCACATGCGAATACAATCAGTGACAACGTCAAAGGAAAACAGATAGTAAAGCTATTTGATAGGGACAAGGAGGCAGGCCCCTACAAACAAAGACCGAATAACATTAGGCAAGGCGACCGCAACAACGGCTAGGTTTCTACGGAACCCAAAAAACCCAGCTCTCACCGGACATACGAGATCTACACCCCCGCTGAATGAAGACTTGGAAACAATCTATCGGCAAACGTGCAATGCGCTTCAATACAAGAAACCATACAACAGGGAATCCACTAATCATAAGAAGAAGACCGGCAAGTACTGTCGGTACCACGACATGTACGAGCACAATACCAATAATTACAGTCAATTCAAAGACGTAATCGAAAGGCTTATCCACGAGAAGCGCCTTGGGCAGTACGTCCAAAGACCATCATGACTCTCGCCAGCGTTGATCAAAATTCCGGCCAAACCTAACACTCATCCCCATTGGCCGCAATTGACACTGGTACCACTCACCCGCCCCGAGCGGCGGAGGACCCACTGGAAGCAGATCTCCTTCCACTTGTGGACCCCGAAGCTCCTACGGCTCAAGCACAAATTCACACGCTTAATAAGAAATATGAGAATGCAGCTCTCGCGCTAGGCGTTGAAGATCAACATCAACCTTATCCGCCAACTTCAAAAAATTCAACGCATCGTCGTTCTACATCAGCTTGCTTAGAACCGCGCCCGCTAGCGGCACACCGTGTCAGAAAATTCCTCTTTCGAAGCTAATGGCCCACGGCGAGGAAGGAGATTCAGCCTCATTAAAAACATCACCATCCATTCCAACATTCGCATGGCGATATCAACAATAACAGAAAGGAAATGATGATCGAACAATCATCACTTACGGCCAAGGAACATGGTTACAAACCGGGTCCGTGTAACCAACCTTCTACTCAGAAGAGCCCAATTGTCGTCGCTCGCAACCAAAGTCCCGCTCTTCCAGCAACTCGTCAGACCAAAGTACTTCTGAATCTGAGTGCACACCAGCTCGCCCAAACTCGATAGCTATACCAAAACTGGACCTCCATCTAATTATGTCACTCGAGGGGAGCTTCAAAAGAACAATCAATAATCGTACCACCGATTTGAAAGCTTGACTCGAGCGGTAGGAAGAAGCTTTCAATACCTTCCTCGCCAGAACTGAAGACATGATAAGAAGCACTTCAGATCCGACTGGCCAAGCATACATTACGGAGGCAAGTACCGATGCTCCTCCACTATCGTCCCGGGACTTGAGGGCAACCCCGCAAACTAACCGACTGGCTGACGCCACTCCTCGGGACGGTTCCGGTCCCGCTGCACTCGGGGATACCCCTAATCCCGACATCACTCCAGCTCGATGCGCTTCGATTGGTCAGGCTTCGCAGTTGGAAATGTTGCTCAAGCACCAACGCGCCCAGCTTTGGATGGTACTTCTCCCTTGGTTTCATGAGTCAATATTTCACTCGATGTGACCCCTCCAGTTGGAATCCAACAGGACCTTCCTCTCAATCATCCGACTCCCAACTTGGATGTTAGCACTAGAGGCACCAGTGCCACTATGGGCAATCGAAATCAACTGCTTTCTTTCGGAAAGGGGCCAGCGATCGCAGTTGTCATCCGTCGGTACACTCCAGGAACTATCCATTCACTAGGATAGCACGCGAAGATGAGTGTCCTTGGCACTCCAACACGCCACATGTGGCATTCCATGAAGTCACGGCTGACCTCTGATCTCGGCGATATCAGAATCACCATAAAAAATGGAACGCGTCATCCCGGCCGTCCCCGGCCCTGATGCTCAAGCCTCCTCTATGCAGACTCAAGCTGCTATGTGTCCGACCTTATCATCTACACCTATAGTATCCAACTGGGCCCAAGTTCATTTTAACTGACTTCCACAACATCATACAACCGAAGTTGGAGACTCACGGAGTGCCAAAGACCTTCCGCCAAGAAAGTGCACTGGGCTCCAAAGTCCAGGACTAGACCACGACCTCTATAACGCGGTGGGAGCCCAACCTCCGATCGTCGCAAACACGATCCGTGGGATCGTAAGGAAATCGCGGGGGCACGCCCACGATGTCTGCGAAAGCAGGACGAGGCATAATCCATTCTCTTCGGCTAGCCCTAATACCAAATGGCGCTAGCACTCCGACATGCCAACACTTACTCCATACTTAATGAAGCCATGATCTTCGAAGCTTCATTAGCCTCCACAAATGGCACATGGGTTCATTACACATCGCCGACGCCATAAAGTGCAAGTGCTTCCCCGTCCTTCTCCAAGACGGCTCTATTCGGGTTCTCCCGACTTCCTAACTCGCCAAAATACTGGTCGCGCAATCCAAGATGCACAGAGACATCCTCTTAGTCTCGAACCGTTACCAAGGCACCTGTGAACTCTCAAATGCCATCTCGCAAAATCCAACACCTCCTTTGCCGAAGTCAAGGAACCCACTCCTCGAGCCACGCTCGTCCAATTTACAAAGGGCATGCCACCTGATTCCAAACTTGGGGCATGGACCGATCAAAAACAATTAAGGATTTAGAAGATCTTCCACACGAATGCCGACTACTTCCTATGCCAAAATCTAGCATAAAGGGATCCAGCTCCTACCCTCAACATCCTACCTCGTGATGACGCCCAGAACTCCAACAGCTCTGATTCCACCACTCTGCACAATCTTGCTCACGCCGGCGGCGTCAAAGGTAGTCGCAACAATAAAGGGAAGCTCCTTTGACTTCCTTCTTTCCGCAGCTATACTACTTTCAGGGATACCCCCGGGAAAATCCATCTCGCAGCCTGTAGTCCCCAACCATGCAAAAGGCCAGGACCTAAACGTCCGACGAGCGCGGCAAGGGACTCTATGAGATATTGTCGGTTCTACAACATCCGCAGACACAACGCGAACATGTTCCGCTGCTTGCAGAATGACATCGAGGAACTCATCCGCACGGGATCGCCGAGCCACTCAATGCTCGTCAAAGATTCTTAATGCATAGGATCTCCGAGCCGCTCGACGCTCATCAAGGGTTCCCACTACGTGGGACCTTCGAGCCACTCGGCGCTCATCGGAGATCTGCACTGCATGAGATCTCCAAGCCACTCAATGCTCATCAAAGATTCCTACTGCACAGGATCTCCGAGCCGCTCGACGCTCATCGGGGGTTCCCACTACGTGGGACCTTCGAGCCACTCGGCGCTCATCGAAGATCCGCACTGCATGAGATCTCTGAACCACTTGACGCTCATCAAAGATTCCCACTAAACAAAACTTCGACCAACAATTAATCCCATAAGATCGTCCCCCCGACTCATCAGGACTATGGCAACGATAAGCATCCATGCCTCACAACTCGCCTCACGTGGGTCACCTTTTGCACCGGTCTAGTTGATATCAGGACTCAAGAACTTTAAGCCTTCAAAATGACTTTTGTCCGACCTATAGTCAACCATTACGGCTAATTCGTATACACGAGCGCGCTGCACTGGATCAACATCTCCGACCCGGGAACCGGTCCCTTGGATCAAGCTTTAATCAGCAACTAGTAGCCCGATACTTCAACTCCAGAGTCCGCCATAAGGACCTCAACATCGGCAACCTCGTCTTACAACGGGTCTTTACTCCACCAGCAGGCCTCGCCCCTCGATAGGAAGGCACACACTCATACAACGGAAGCTCAGCGATGGAACTTTCAAACCCTCAACCATGGACGGAGTCGAACACCCAAGGGTATGGAACAACGAATATCCTCACCTTTACTCTGCATAACTTAGTATACAATCAATTCAGGCCTTCCAACGATGTCTTTCTTTCCTATAATTCGAGGCATTGCAAAGGCTACTACTACCAGAGATATCCAAAAGAGTGATGTTTAGTTTCCTGTCTCCCTTCCATGTTTTCTCCGTGCATTACGTTTTTGATTAATCCTGACAAGCAGCTTGCATACAAACATTCGATCGCCGCATCGGCTCCCCGAGCACGGGAGCAGGTGCTGCCATCCGAACCACGATCCGACATCGAGGCTAAACAGCATTAGCTACGACCAGCACCCCGAGCACGGGAGTCGGCCATGCTACTCGAGTCGCCAGCCCGCGGCGCGGCCGAGTATAAACAACCTCTAACTCGAACCTAGGCCCAGCGCACAGGCCGAGGATAAATCGTTCAACCACCCAACAGCCATACGGGGCGATACAAGCTCCCCCTGAACTACGGGTGATGGTCGAGCACTTGGCGCTGCACAAAGGCCGACCTTAAATCGTCACATCCCCGAAGCTCTCAAGGCTTAGGGGTAGCCCATGGCCACGATCGGACCCTACGGACTGATGATCTGGGCTTCTCTTTCCCGGCGAACGACGACGCCGTTAGGCTCTCCTCAACCCGATGAACGACGGGAGAGCTTACACAGGACGGACCGCATAATGCGACGTCATGCGCCTTCTCTACTCTTGAGGTTAACCCCAGGCAACCCAAGAAAAAACAGTAGGCGCTCTAGCCAGGCTTCACAAACTAAGGGTTTCCTGAGCTGAGGGAGATCTACTAGAAGCCTGCACACTATCTCGCCCCTCTGGAACCACGATCCAGAGTGCGGTACACTATCACGTCCCCCTTGGGACAATCACCCCGGTGCGTGGAATACATAATCACTTTTTTTGTTAAGTGTAACGATAAGTATGCCTATGCAAGTACGGGACGCCCGAAAACATAGAAAGAACATCCGAACATTTAATACAAAATGTGATCTTTACTAATTCATATTTCATTTCACACATACGCACACATTAAACAGACTACATATCTAACATCTCTTCTCTTTGATGACAAGGTATTCATGAATACCACACCATGTCTTGAAGAACTAAAAGCAAGGACCGCACTCGCACATACTATTGGTTTACCTAACCTAAAGTATCTTTAATTCCTTTAACAATTACTGATGTTGCTCATCCTTTTCTTTTCCTTTCTTCTATGCAGGTTCGACACAGGCAGGTCACCACCAATAATGGGCCATTTCCTTCTAGAACAGTTTCCTCCTCCTCTACTCAACACAGGAGTAACGGATTCATGAGGCATCGATGCGCGCCATCTGCCATCATCCTCGCCGCTTGTAATTATCATAACCTCCCCGAGAGAAATACATGGTAACGGCATAGGTACGATGTAAGAAGCAAGGACCAATGCAGCCTGGGTTTATCCCTAAGCCTTCCTGGCGCCTGGATCTGCTCACTTCTCGATATCTTCGGCGGCTTTCTGATCAGCTAGCTCCCTGGCCTGGAGTCGCATAACTGCATCCGGTTCAAGTTGCTAAGGGTCCTCTCGCCCTCTTTTGGTGGGCATCATCGATGGATTTCCCTTTTTCTAGCCTACTCAGAGGCCCTCTCCTTCTCTGCTTCAGCATTGGCCTACCTCTTCGCCACCACGGCAGCATATTTCTCCTAGGCATCCTGACTAGACTTTGCCCGAGCATCTTTTATGGCAGTCTCATCCTGTCCGTTTTCCCCTCCGGGTCCACCGACTTTGCCACCAGCCAGGCTTCCTGATCCTCCGCCTCACCTTGCATTGCTGGCATGCTTAAATCAGCCATGCCCGTCGTATGAGCACTTCGGTCAACCACCAACTCCTCCTCCTCCAAAGAGGCTCATACGAATATGGGATCCCGAAGCCACGGGTCCTCCGATTACTCCGGATTGCCCCCAATGTAACTCCAACCGGAACCAAGACTCGGACGCTTAAGGAAGCACCGGGGCAAAGCCTGGCGTAGCCTTCGCTCCAAGCTGGGCTTCCCAACACAAGAAGCAACTATTTGACTTCTGAGGGTTCATCACTAGCATCCTTTTCAGTTAGCAAGTACTCGAGCTTGGGGGTAGTCCCCCGTTTATCTTTGCACCAACTTACTCATCGCAAGACCTGAAGAGGATTCTCACCAGCTTCCGCGTTGGCATTTCCATCGCCACAACCCTCGGGGCAACCATTCTAAAGAAGAACGACCGCCTCGCCCTCAGGATGATCCAGACCCAAAAGCTCAGGTCTTGGAAACTTCTAACCTCCCGACAGTACTCGGAAGACCGGTCTTAGAGGCTCGGACCAAAGGACAGAGGGAGCAATATAACCACAAGTTCCCTGAGGAACTGGAGAACTTAGATAAAGTCTCAATACGCAAAATAAAAAATCCATATTTCAGTGCAAGTTCTCAAGTTTCCATGGCCGGTTCATTGGGTTCGCAAAGTCTCAGTGCCCTGCCAGCAAAACTCATACTTAAACGCAACATGAAGCTAACTCACACCCCTCGATGCATATCTACAAACGCATCAAAATGCGACAACGACACCTAGTTCGGATAACTATGGCGGTAGTTACCGGTAAACGTCATCACCAATTTTTCGAATTAGATAATGATCCCAACATAATTAAGTTGGAGAATAACGACTCGATCGTATGCCCACCTCTTGCGCGCGTACCCGAGCGATCGGTCCAAATAAGTTCATTTCCAGAATTATTCGCCAACCAATCGTGTTACGTTCAACTCCAATTACTAACCAAACATGAAACATTAAGCAACGATCTGAGCTTGTCAGTTCGTCTCGGATATCGAGCAGAATCTAGCAGGCACTCGGCCCTGGGGCAACCCTCTACGGATTGTCGCACCGGCCTGGCAATCTCAAGACTCGATCAGATCCCCTTAAGTCTCTGCACTGACATCACCTTCACAGCATCCTACGGAACCACCATCTTTCAACCACCTTCACCTTGCAACGAAGGAAATCCGGAGCCAGAGTTCAGGCCCTGGAGGCTTCTCGGCTTTCATCATTACACGGACTCCACAAAAAGTTGACGCTCCGGAACATGGTGGCAGCCTTTAGCCTCAACAACCAACGCCACGGCCATCACCAACCGCCAGTGCAACGACTAAGTTAAGATGCGACCGCATCATGGTTAGTTTATTGATCGGATCCCAAGACTAATCTCTAAACTATGTGTCGATATCCTACACAAGCATTCAAGCCGACAATCCAAGCAGGTCCATTCTTTGAGGACCACGTCGCGAGACCAAAAATCACTAACCATTGTCTGCTCATATGGTGCCATGCAAAGGTTCAAGTTTACAAACTCAAGATCGAAGACAGGGTTCGACAAAGTCGTGGGAGTGCGAAGTTATGTCTCATGCTCCTGAGCATTGTCTTAGTTGTCATCTCCTCAACCAAGATTCGAACTCCTAAAGAGCGTGAAAGATGTAATAAGCATTTGGGACACAAAGCCCAATCCCGTATTCACGCATGCTTGGCAACCTTTATTCAAATTCCTAGTCTTGTTTCCCAAGGTCCACCGCTCCACGTTCTTGAATACCAAATCTGAAAGCCCCCTTTCTTTCCATATCTCTCTCCCCTTCTCCCAAAAACCTAACAACACCTCGAACATCCAAAGTACAAAAGAAATATTGTGGCATCCTTCATGCCTTACGATCATTTTCTATCCGGAGAAGAGGAGAAAGGAAGTAACTACAATCGAGGGATTGGTATGCCCCAAACGAACGTTCCAAGATCGGAATTCGAGATCGTACACCTAAATACGGCTACAACCCCTTATCTTCGAAGCCTTAGCTACCAAGTCAATCACGACTCAACGACCACTTGCGTACTCACCAAATGCTCAATCATGAAAGCGCCCGCGTACGCACATCCCCCGCAAGTGTCAAATCGCCTAAAACGCGCAACGGCGGCACCATGTGGATACTTAGCAACGTGAGTGCCACACCAAACCAACAACGACTCGTCGGCCTTTCCCCAACGAGCTAGCCGTCTAACTAACATATTTTTTCCTATAACTTACAGGATAAATCCGCAACACAACTATCATCTCAACTTTCATTCCAAAACACATCATGTCAAGACAAGACGTACTTTGGGGGGAAAATGTTAACCGGTCTTTTGGTCCGGTCACCAAAAGTACTCAAGACACGCTCGACTCAACATATCGCGTGATAGTACAGCCCGGAGGTGTCACCAATACCATCCGAGGGCCAGTATCTGAAGACTCGAGTCTGACAACTAGCAGGATGTCGCATCCCTTCGACGCAACCTCTGTCAGTATCCGTCCGCATCCGAGCCGAAGGCGAGCCGTGCCGGCCCTATAGTCCCGGCGGCGATCGACCTAACCGGTTAGGTCAAAATTTTGGGCACCGCCCGATTCATCAGATTTTCTCCATGTCGGAAGCTCAGATTCCTTCACTTCGGACCAGCAAAATGGTGGATTCCTTCACTTCATGTTGAGGAGCTTCGACGCCCTAAAAGAACCTACATGCCTCGACTAACGGCCCTCGCCAAGCATACTTCGCACCCTGCCAAGGTGCGAAATTTCGTACCTCCTAGGTACGAAATTTCGTACCTTGAAAGGTGCAAAATTTCGTACCTCCGAGGTACGAAATTTCGTACCTTGAAGGTGCGAAATTTCGTACCTCGAAGGTACGAAATTACGTACCTAGCAGGTACGAAATTTCGTACCTATCAGGTACGAAATTTCATACGTGGGAGGTGCGAAATTTCGCACCTAGCAGGTGCGAAATTTCGTACCTCCCCAGGTACGAATTTTCCGAGGCCGAAGGGAGGAGGCGCGAATTTCCTGTAGATGGTCCCCATTTCTACCTACTCCTACCTAACCCCTACCTATCCACTTCCTATAAATACCCCACTACCTCACACTTCAAAAAAGGGAGATTCTTGGGCCTTGAGACCTCTATAAAGCTTCACTAATGGCATCCCCTCTTTGAGGAAGAAGAAGGGCAAACATGTCCACTTTACTATTTCTTGCAAATATGACTATTGTAGCTTCATATGATATAGTCAACGAATGTAATGAGAGGATCTCAACCTTGTAATCTTTCAAGTGATTAATAAAATCTCTACAACTCTTCAAAGTGGACGTAGGCCTTCACTAAGGCCGAACCTCTATAAATTCTTTGTGTCATTTACCGCTTATATTTTATTTCATGTTCTATTTTATGATATTGTCTGTGCGACCATATCTATAATTCCTAGTAATTATGAATCTTTGGTGTTTGCGACATTTTTGGTCGTCAACATGGAGAATTAGAAGAGGATATTTATATGCATCAACCTGAGGGTTTTATCATGCCTGGAAAAGAAAATCTTGTCTGTAAATTAAAGAAATCTCTTTACGGATTGAAACAGTCACCTAGGCAGTGGTATAAAAGATTTGACACTTTTATGCTATCTCAAGGTTTTAAAAGGCCCAATTATGATAGTTGTGTCTATTTGAAAATTACTACACATTCAACCATTTATTTGCTACTTTATGTCGATGATATGTTGATTTCTTCAAAAGACAAGGCAGAAATTGAAATTTTTAAAAGGCAGTTGAGTAGAGAGTTTGAAATGAAAGATTTGGGTGATGCTAAGAAGATTCTTGGCATGGATATAACAAGAGATAGAACTTCTGGAGAATTATACCTAAGTCAAAGTGGGTATGTTAGAAAAGTGTTTCGCCGTTTTAATATGCTTGATGTCAAGCCTGTAAGTACTCCTCTTGCTGCACATTTCAAATTGTCATCAGCCATGTGTCCACAATCAGATGAGGATATTGAGTACATGTCTAGAGTTCCCTATTCTAGTGCAGTTGGTTCACTTATGTATGTCATGGTTTGTTCGCGTCCTGATTTATCACATGCTTTGAGTGTTGTCAGTAGATTCATGGCCAATCCTGGAAGAGAGCATTGGAAAGCAGTTCAATGGATTTTCATATATCTTCATGGCACTGCAAATGCTTGTTTGCAGTTTGGTAAATCTAAAGATGAACTTGTTGGTTATGTGGATTCTGACTTTGCTGGTGATTTGGATAAAAGGAGATCATTAACAGGTTATGTTTTCACTATTGGTGGTTGTGCTGTGAGTTGGAAA
This sequence comes from Allium sativum, assembly GCA_030737875.1. Classification (NCBI taxonomy): domain Eukaryota; kingdom Viridiplantae; phylum Streptophyta; class Magnoliopsida; order Asparagales; family Amaryllidaceae; genus Allium; species Allium sativum. The sequence continues at coordinate 373,473,360 of CM060909.1, read as the reverse complement.
GCAACCTTGCAAACTACCGCAGCATTATCTACTACTGAGGCCGAGTATATGGCTATTTCTGAAGCATGTAAAGAAGCTACTTGGCTGAGAGGTTTATATTTTGAGCTTTGTGGAGATACATCTTGCATTACTTTATTTTCTGATAGCCAGAGTGCTATATGCCTTACAAAGGATCAAATGTTTCATGAGAGAACTAAACATATAGATGTTAGGTATCACTACATTCGAGATGTTATTGCTAAAGGTTGTGTTAAAGTTTGCAAGATAAGTACTCATGACAATCCCGCTGACATGATGACAAAGCCAGTTCCAATTACTAAGTTTGAGCTTTGCTCAAGCTTGGTTGGTGTTACAGTATAGTCTTTAGGGACTATTGGAGCAAGGCAGATATTTATTTGTTGAAGGAGTTCGTTTCTTGTAGTTCATTTTTCTACTTCAAGATGAGAATTCGTCTCAAGGTGGAGATTGTTAATTTGTAATCCGAAATTCTCATTAGAATTGGTCCAGCTGATGTCACCTAAAGGAACTCATCTAGATCCTTAATTTACTCTCATGATTGAGATATTTTCAGCAACCTCATTTAAAGGATAAAGGAGATCCTTAATTTACTCTTTCTCTCCTTATTTGGCTGAATGAAAGTAGAATATAAATTTTGATTGCTATGGTTTGTATGTAAGCAGCTTGTAAAAACTCCATAAATTAATTAATAAAGTTTGCCTTTCTCCCGTGGTTTTTTTCCCGAAAAGGGTTTTTCCACGTTAAATCTTGTGTGTGATTCTATTTTTGCTTGCTTCATTGATCATTTATTTATTAACATACTACCCATTCCGTTTCTCGACATCTTTGCCTGGTAGCAGGTTTCTAGACCTACACCCATTATTCTCTAAAAACATGCATTTATCCATTTTTGTCTCACAACAAATATCCTCCCTTTCCTCTCTCAGATTCTTCTCTTATTCAAACTCTAGATTATTCCAATATAATGCGTAATACTAAGATCATCCCAATATAAACAATAACTTGAATTATAGATACTCCCAAATCAACATCAAGTACCCTTCCGTGCACAATCTTAACCCTCCTCACACTGGTCGTAATGAGTCGCCTTCGTAGGAACTTTTATCTATCAGTGATAGATTTACTAACATAAATTAATGTTACTTATCATAAATTTTGTATGTGTAGGATTCTTATTTATGCATGTTTTCTAGCAATACGATAAACTACGCACACACAAGTTAGCTCCACTTGATCACTGACTTGAGCTTGCAATAATACCTCAAACAATCTCCTCTGACATTAGAAAGCTGACCAAACCTCTGCCTCCATCAAACTCGACTACATTAACTCAATCCTTCTTCTATACTGCATACCTTTCTCCACCTGAACACTTTAGCCTACACCTTCCTTAATCACCAAAGCCTTAAACCACATCCTCACTTGCATCAGCATTCACCAAAAACATAGACTCCCCACTTTTTCAAATTAAACAACCTACTACCTGTCAATACACTCAAACTAATACATTAAATCAATCACCGACCTCCTCAAACTCACAATACAAATGCCTTCGCCCTCCACCATCAATCAATCGCTATAAAGAAACCACCTGAAATTCACCTCTAAATAGTCGGACTACGCAATAGTAACCCAAAATCAAACTGTTCGACTATGCAGAACATGAGTTGATTAATTATATGTATTTTCAGTTTTATCTATTTAAGTAGTTTTTATTTACTATATAATTTGTATTTAATAATCAACTATTATAATACACATGTTTATAAAGTGATATGTATGATATGAATTGAACTTATGAACTGATGTGCTAAGTTAATCTGGTTCATACATGATATATGATGTAATATGAATATTAAAATAAATTATGTGTTTTAAAATGAAATTATGAAATAATATAATAACTTTGTAATTTATGTAAATTTCATTATTATCATTATTAACTAAATGGTTTACGTGATTACTTACCCAAAGTTCTTCCTTCAATGCCAGCGCTCTTGCCATCTTCACTTCATCATCACTGGAAACCTGATAGTTTACCATAAAAAGAACACCGATTATGATTTAGATAGCTGTATAAGCAATCAAAAATGATACATTCTATGGTTTAAATTATTATACTGATATTATCTAACTCTGGTAGAGAATCAAAGTTAGGTTACCCTGAAAGAACATGGCATAGAAACTTACCTGAGTTATGACACATAAAGGCACTATTTCCAGCATATCAAAGTGAAATTTTAAAGAAGTAATAATAACTCAAGCACTTTTTCCTTGAGATGAATAATAAACCTGCATTTAAACAAAGAGGAAAAGTTGCAGACTCGAATTTCTCCTTGAGATGACTATTGTAAGTACTAAGATGTGGAAATTAATCAAGCAAATTAACCAGGGCTCTTGTAACCAATAACACCTAATAATGTGCTATATGACTAATGACATAAAGGAAAATTAGATCTAAGGAAGGTGATTCTTTAGCAACATTTTAGTATTACACTAGGATCGAAATCATCCCAAGGAACTAAAAACAAAAAAAATTTCTATCAACTTGAGTAATTCTGCTAATAGTGGTTGCCTTTTATTGAAGTGAGGATTTATGTTTCACCTCCATATTACTTATCATATAAGTAAACTGCTTAATTGTCCATTCTATTACATCCTAGTTCTTCAAAATCCTATTTTTTCTCTCCTCAAAACCATAAATCTTGTTTCATATGCCACATCATCAATAATGCTCATGCCTTAAATTTTCATGAACGCTTGGAAAATTTTATTAATTTTCTTCATTTTAGTCATTGTCGGTTTTTAAATTTTTGATTTTGTTCAAAATATAAGAATGTTGATTATAAACTATGCATAAATAACATAAATAAAATAACATACGAGAAAAAGGACATAAAATAGCTACATTTTTACAATAGACTATATTGCATTCTACTTGTAAATTGGAATTTCAGTTTAATCATGATTCACATAAATTAGGTACCCGTAAGCAAATTGATTATGTGAATGTTAATATCACAAAATTAAATTTTACATAATCCATAAGAATATAATTTTAAGTACCTTAATATATGTTTAATGTTATTAAAGGATATATATTAGCATATTCCCTGTGAAGAATATGAAAAGTAGGAAGTTTTTAAAATTATGAATGATATTTTAAATCCAAGTTGTAAATAATCCAGTATACCGCGGAATGGGTGCATACCCTTTTATGACAACATCAAGTAAATCAGGTAAACCAATAATTTTATATAGAAAATATTATCATAAATTCTAACCTCTTGCATGCGCATGTGTTGGCCATGAGGACAAGAAATTTATGGTTGGGTGCTGTAAAGGGATCACTAGCAAAGTTGTATCTAGACTCAAGCAAATAAGGAGGAACTTGAAAAGCATTAGCAGACTGAGATGCTAATGGAGCTGTCTGTGTGGTAGTATCATACCACCCTGCAACGTAACAAATTAGAATGTTTCACTTAACAGCATACATATTTATAATACATAAGAATCTAACTAATGTTTGATACTTTTCATGGATATGGTTTAACTGATTTTCTCTTGGGGCGAGGAGGAAGAACATATTCACCTGTTCCCTATTTTTGGACCTTTAAAATGTACTTTTGTGCATGGCTCCTTATCTGCAATAAAAGTACATCCATCGACATGTTTAGGAATGTGCACCCAATACCATGTAAAAGAACTATATCATGTAGGAATATACAGAAGAATAAACACTACAATTAGGGCATGCCATCTAACAAAACATATTGTCTTAACATGTATAAGACATGACTGTATGTGTTCCCTGTCTATCTAACAAACATATTGTCCTAACTTGTGCAGGGTTAAAGGCCTTTTAAGTGTTCTAAAAAAGAAAAAGGATGAAAACATAAGTTCCAATGGGTGCCAAAAGTTATTTTTTTTGGAACTAGATATGATAGCCAAGCATAATTACTGAAGCAGTTTGTTCAAAAACTGCTAATTAGCTTCATATCACTAGCAGATTTTTTTTCTTAATTACTACTATACACACATCACATCTTGTAACAAGGAACTGTAACATAAAATATAATATGAAGTGGGCAAGAAAAGATTGTGGAAACTTCTGCTCCTATGCAGCAACTCTTACCGATATGCCCAAAAAAAATTATTCCAATGCAAAATACTCTACATCTTAGAGAAAAAAATTAAGAGAAATAAATAGCCATAACAAGCAAATGAATACACTACATAGTTTACCAATGCAGCTTCCATTAAAGAACTAATAAAGTACACAGTCAAAGATCACATTCCCAAATTGTCAACACTATTTGATGAGTTTTAATGTCGCATGAAAGTAAATTCGCATATCGAAAGCTCCACCTCTACACCTTACATATCTTTAAACATATAGATTTGAAAACCCCATAAGGTACACAATATTTCTACACATATAAACTAGATGAAAGTAAATTCACATATCAAATTGTCAGCACTTCTTTTTCTCTTCTCTTCATTTTTAAATTTTCTTCTTTAAACTTTAAATTTAATCTATATTACTTGAATTTTCTAGCTCAAATCCCAATTAAATAGGTGCTAATAAAATGATTTTAAAATTTGTTTTCACTAGTAGTATACTTGGAAAGGGTACTTTCAAAAATAAGAATAACACTTATATTACTTTGTTATATAATTTCAGAATGGAAAATGAACAGCCAAGCTTGTTTCAATGAGAAACTGTCCAGATAAAAAAAGCACCCTAGATAGTAGCAATGATTATAATCATCTAATGCATGTGCCAAAAATTCCTACTCTTCTGCATGCTATAAAATACAGAATACAATGATATCAATAGATTTATTATAATAGGTATTTAATTATTAACACTAAGTTATAACAGGTGTTCTGATTTCTTCATACTTAAAAAGACACTTAAGTTTTAGATTCTTAATCAACGATATTAATCTAGTTGGTCCCTATTTAACATGAAATGAATTAAGTTTACCTACCATTATAATTTTCAGTTTTTCTGAATGTAAAGCATGATTATAAGAAACCGATGGTGTCAACATTCGCAAGTGATATTTGCACATGATGAGTTTGTAGTTTAATGCTATACAGTGGATAATATGAACAAGTTCTTATGTTTCTTGGTATTTTTAGGGAGGTGAAACAGGGACGATAAACAGGGACTCAAAATATCGAGAAAAGCTTGTGGATACCTCATCCACGGACTGGCATTAACTACCCAAAAGGATATGAATGGGTGATGGATGATGTTCTTAATAGGGTTGCTGCTTTTAAACAGATGTACTGGTTTAGGAATTTGGAAGGGACTGACAAGCCTATTGTTGAGGATTCTTCTAATAATGCCACATTTGACCATCCTAAATTACTATAATGTTTCCGATTCAAGGGCCACTCTTTGATCTTAGAAACATAATTGCAATATTCGATGCTAACTGAAATTACTTTGTAGGAGAATTTACAACTTAAAATGGAGGCTACGAGGTTTTCTTTAAGTAATGGGTCAAAAACTGTGTCCACTTTACAGTACTCTTTAAAAAGCTTGAAACAGTCAAGAAGATTCTATGAAACCAAGCTTTCAATTATTCAATTAGCATTAGAATCAATCCTCCCACCAGCATTGACCCCTATAACCAAATATTATGTGTATATCATCAGTGCCTTTCTGAAAAAACAGCCTATGATTTTTGCTTATACGAGTCACAATTATTGAAAAAAATGCAGCATACACTTTTCATTCTTTAACAAAAATAAGTCGTACACAGTTTTTTAAAAGATTAACCTATTCTTATTAGACAAAACTAAAATCTATTTCTGAATGTATATATTAAAATCATCGAACTTTGAGGAAATAAATAGGCGTTCCGAATAATGGTCCATGATTGCAAAACTAATGGGGAGGAGTAGCGATTTAGAGTTTGTAAAATTTCACAGACAAGTAAAGATTTAGGATTTGTTCTTAAATCCATACATAACGATATAAAATCCTTATAGGACCAAAATTTTATATAGTAAATCGTACCGATTTAGCCTGAAGTTGGTAGAGCGAGCAGCTAATTGAAGGAGGAACTGATAGAATATGACAAAAGCAGTATAATGACGAAGAAAATCGAAGATATATTGACAATAGAGGAAACATTTTTAGGGCCTTATGAGTTTTGGGAGAAGGGAAAACGAAGACCTTTGAAACCTAATAATGTATTACGTTTGGCGGCACTAGCTGGAAGATGAAAATTTTAGTAGCTTAATTTACGGGCAAAAATAAAGGGAAACATAACAATAGATGCAGTTACGATTGAATGCAACCAAACATTGTAACTATAAACATATTTTCCTGTAGTGATTAATTTTATTTTAGGTATTTGAATCATCTGAAGAAAAAAGTACGACAAAAAGCCCGAGTTGAAGGTTCGATTTACAAATCTTATCTTGAAGTAGAAGCTTCTTTCTTTTTTCTCATTACTTCAGTGATCATGTGAACCTATCATTTGTAAGTGGTCCTCGTAATGATGAAACCGTGGAACCCAATTTTTGTCCGATAATGTTATCTGTTTTTAGACAACATGGACGATCTTCTAAAAAATGTGTAGAAATATGGCTAGATGATAGAGATCACCATATCGCACAACATATGTTCTTCTAAATTGTGTTGAAGTTGCACCATTTGTTAGGTACTAAATTTTTAACTTTATTATAGTTATGTGTACATCAATTATTAGTTAGTAATAAAATCATTTATATTTGTAGTATTTACGAATCAGAAAATCCAAATGGCGATCTCAGTAAAGATTTTGCTAAATGGTTCTCGAAGTACGTTTACAATCCAGTAAACTGCGTCAATGACGAGCGTTTGCAACATCTTGCGCTTGGACCAAAAAGAAATGTTAAGACTTATCCAATATTCTTCGTCAATGGATTTAAATTCAACACCAAAGACTATGGTACTGACAGATTAACATATAACAGTGGTGCATTTGTCAAAGGTAGTGATAATCCCGAAAAGCATATAAAAGACTTTTATGGCATCTTGACACAGATTTTAGAGTTGACATTTTATGTACAACCCGTTGAAAAAGTTGTTCTATTCAAGTGCAATTGGTTCAGCAATGTTCCTGGTACTAAAATCAACATGCATAAAGATTATAAGCTTATAGAAATAAATCACACATCACACTACTATAAGTATGATCCTTTTGTATTGGCAAAGCAAGCATTACAAGTTTACTGTGCTCCGTATCCGTCCTTAAAACAGAGATAAAGCAGATTGGTCTGTTGTAATTAAAACAAAGGCAAGATTTACATTTGAAGGAATTTCTATTCCAGACGATGCAGCGTATCAAACGGATGCAAATCAAAACGATGAAATAATAATTGCTAATGATGTTAATTTAGGGTCTTTGAACGATGAATCAAATGAATTAATAGAAGCATTTGAGAGTACATAGGACAACGATATAGAGTATGAGATCGAGACTGAATCAGAAAATGAAGAAGAATAATATTATTTGTATCATTAGTTGTTTACATACGATGTACAATGATATGTTTTATATGATGTGCTATGTTGTGAGCTATGATGTACAATGATATGTTTTATATGACGTGCTATGTTGTGAACTTATATGATGTGCTACGGTTATCTATTATCTGGTTCTTCTGCTTTTATGTAAATGGGTCTTGTAGTCACATTTGATAATATATGTTGTATGAGTTTATTTGATAATGGATGTGCATAATGATATATGAGTTATTATTATACGAAATAATATGTTTGTGACAGATATGCCTCCTAGACGCCGACCTACCCACAGTTCGGAGGCAGGTGCGAGCGGTACAACAACGAATACATATCCGGTCGTAGATCTCGTACCCAAGACCACAGGGTAAGTTTTTAATTTCTTAAATGTTTAGTATTCAGAACTTATTAAATGCTAATATCGTACTTTCTGCAGGGGGTTTGATATTATTCTTGCAGAACTCGTTTTATCTGTGTCTAGATATCGCCAGGTGGACAGAGGCGTGGGCCCACTAGGACGATATTCCTCCGCATATTAGGAATGCCATTCTCGCGGAGGTTCTTGTAAGTATAATACAATTTGTTTGTTAATTTATAGGTTGTTGTACAGGTTAGGGACGAAGATATGGATCTTTTCCTCACCACATGAAATCAAAAGATGAGGAAAAATTATTCAGGCAACGTACACAAGGCAAAAAAAGCGGGAAAGACGCCTCCATGGATGAGCGAGGAGGTCTACGACGATTTTCAGCAACTGTGGGCTACGGAAAGAGCGAAGGTAAATTAATTAAGCTTATTTTTAATTTTTATTTTGTATATCAATCAATTAATCGTATAATTAAATATACAGGAGCTTTCAGAGCGAAACCGGGCAAATAGACTCAAGAATCCTGCTTTGAGTCGTGGTGGGTCTAAGTCCTTCTCGCAGCACCGTCGCGAATTGGTACGAATGATAAATCACATTTGTATATAGTTCTAATTTTTTTTAATCGTATTGATAAATTCCAAATATATATTGTATCATTTCAGATGTCGTCTCTCCATCGGGAGCCTACACTTGCTGAGGTATGTTTACACAGATTCATGCTGTCGAGCGGACCGACGAGGAGGGTAACACCTCATATACATGGACGGACAATAAGTCCCGTGGAGTGATGGTTAGCATTCTTAATAATTTGTATTTCACATTGTTATTTAAAAATTGTATATTTAATGTATTCCATAATTGTTCGCTATCGCAGGAGAAATACAACGCGAAGATAAATGTTCGAGCGACGCAGTTAGGTCAAGAGCCGGATGTGGAGGAGTGCAATCGGATTTGAAACACTATCATCGACCCGCCTCTCAGGGGTAGACGTTACGGTTTTGGAAACATAGAGGTAAAGCGTTTTATTAAAGGATTTAAACATATCCAAGTGCTATTAAAAGTTTAAAGTGTTGACATATTTAAACATAACAAATTTATAATACATTTATCAAGTCATGCTTATAATATAATAATTACAGATAGCGGGGACTTAGGCCTCCTATACGAGGCGTCAGGATGAGGAGGAGATTGTCATGCTTCGACAACAGGTGGCAGATTTACAGGATTTCTAGAAGAACAGGCTTGTGACCATGCTGGATGAGAGGATTGCTGCATATCTCCAGGAGCATGGGCATATGTCGTCGAGTGAGCCTGTTACCGGAGAGGAGGAGGAGGACCATGAGAAGAAGGAGGACGACGATGAGGATGTGTAGGTACTTGTCCTCTTTTTTGATTTTGGGCTTGGTTTGTATATATAAACTATTTGTTTTTTGGACGTGATGTGGACGTGATGTTGTTTTTTGGAGACGGTGATGGTTTGTTTATATTATGTGGACGTGATGTTGGTTTTTGGACTATTGTATTGTTTTTATTTATCATTTACTAGCTATTTAGTCGTGTATGCGCCGTTTAATATCATATATGTTGGTTTATGTGGTGAATTGGAGTATATATGAGGTGATGGATTGTGAAAGTGATAGTACATGAGTTGTGAATTGGTTGGATTTGAGTTGGCGTGGCTTGAAGGCCTTATGACTACTAAAAAACAGAAAAATGTACACAGTTTAGCGACGGCTGGTCAGAGCTTATTTACCCAGTTTAGCGACGGCTGGTACGGCTTGTTACAGCTTATTTACCCAGTTTAGCGACGGCTAGTGATGGCTTATGGCGGATTATTGGCATTGTGTAGCGACGGCTGGTGACGGCGTATTTGCTTACCGTTAGTGACGGCTTATCACGAAAGTTGAAAGTCCAGCTGTTTGTCCACGTGGCAAGCATGCCGTCGTCAGCCGTCGCTATATAGGAGACCACAGTCGTCACTAACGCCGACGCTTTTTGTTTATCGTCCGGATACATAGGGACGGATTTTGGTGATGGCTGGTGATGGTTTTTTGCCGTCGCTAAACTAACCGTTTCTTGTAGTGCTAGAAGTTTATCTGAAATAAAAGTTTTTCTTTCGTCTTCCCCAATACTCTGCAATGGTGACCTAAAATTAACACAAATTGCATTGTACGGGAAATGAAACACGGCTAGAAGACGTACGACAAAACATGCGGCTTGTTCATACATAACTCACTTTCAATTATATACTCCAAGTTAAAAATTGTTATTGCTGTAAAGTGCGTATTATTATATTACTTGGTTATTCACATGGTTTTCACAACATACTCGAAGGTGGAAGATAGGTTCGATGAGAGCAAATCCCTATACCCAAAATTTCATTTTCTCATTGGTTTGATCTCTTGCAATCGTGGCAGCTGTTTGTTTTTTTCCGTATCTTCATAATTTTACTGAATAGCTGCCACGAACAAACAGTTAATCTTTATTTTTTATTTTTTTCAATAATATACAGAAATCATAGAATAAATGCAAAGACCTATTAATTAGGAACAAAGAGTAAAAGTAGACTAAAAGTGTGCCACATGTCAGAAACCCTTGGCCTTTAAACCTTACTTAAACAACTGATCTAAAACTTTTCTACCAGCACTACACCAACAAAAGCACAAGAAAAAAAAAATTCGAATTAATCCAACAGTCAATTTCTATCACACATTCCCTTTCAATTTTTGTTTTGGACATGTCTGTTGTTCTTGAAGTTGATAGGAGTGGAAGTGAAAGGAATGGAAGTGATAGGAATGTAAGTATATCATCATTAGTTTACTATTTTTTGTTTTTGTTTGCTTCATAAAAGTCCCTATCTTTCTGTTCTCAGCCAATCAAAACTCTTGTTTTTTTATCTTTTTGCAATTAAGTCAGAAAGAGAATGAATGTCTAATTGCAAAATGGTGGAATTCAGGAGAGTCTGGTTGGTTGGAGATAGAGGATAGAGAATTTTGGGTACAAAAGATTTGATTTGATAAAAATCAGGTTACTCTTCTCCTACCATTGATTTATAGCGTTGTAGTTACTAACAAAATTCAACATTTTTTGATAATTAGGAAAATGTCACTACAATTGACAAACAAAAAAAAATAGACAGTTGGCTACCAGTAACAGCAGACCGCAAAGCGAAATGGTACTACTCAGCGTTTCATAATGTCACTTCCATGGTCGGAGCAGGCGTACTCGGCCTCCCTTTTGCTTTTTCTCAGCTTGGATGGTATTTCTTCAAACCCTAGCTTGACTCTCCAATTTGGAACATTCACTCAACATATTTTGTTACACCACAATATTTCGTTGATATTTGATTTACTAATGAATATTATCACTACAAAATAAGTTCATTTCAAAATTTCTGATCTCTTCAAGATTATAAATCAATATCGACAGCGGAAGCATTCATTTGATCGTAGATATAGAAATAAAAGTTATTATGTCAAGCATATTCAAATGAATCTACATTTTTTGGAAATGATCTTAAATATGCATGCTATGGACGTATATCTAGAATATTTATATCATAAAGTTGTGTTGTTCAAAAAAAAATAGTGGTGCTAAAGTAGTGTTTGTTCGTGTAAATTATGGACTAAGGATCTACTACACCCTCTTTTGTTACAACTCATTTTACGTGCCTTCTGTTTTACGAGATGCACAACTCAAAACCAAATGAACTTCTGAAGATGTTCGTTCAAAATGATGAAAGTCATATCCACAAAAAAAAAAAAAAAAAAAAAAAAAAAAAAAAAAAAAAAAAAAAAAAAGAAGCTCCAACATGTGTAAAATGTTCAGTTAAAATGCAATTATTTATATATGTAACGATTAGCTAATTTGAAAAACATAAACCGAGAAAGCTACAAAGACTAGTCTATAGGTGTTATTTATAAATCTGGAATTACTGACATTGGTCTAAATTTTCTTGATTCATTGCTATATTGCCATTAATTATTCTCACAGGGGTGAGGATATTTGATTACCTCTTCTTCTTTTTTTTCATACAAGCCATGCTATAAGCAATGTTAAATGCAGATATCCCCTCATGTATTATCATTAGTGATCGACCATCATCAAATAAAAGGAACCGGTGTTTTTTCGCAAGCTTATCAAATATTTCAACAAGTTTTGTCATTTGATTCCCAGTGTTTAAATTACAGTACATGTAATTTAGCTCAAAGGGCTAGTTTTCTTGATGGTTAAATTTCTTTTTAGTAATTTCATAATCTATGGATTTGAAAACCCTGGCAGTCACTGCAAAAGCTTTTAGAATATCTTTGGTAAATAGGGTTCAGCTTGTTGATGAATCTCACTCGTCATCATGTCTTTGCTAATTTTGATATATTAATATTTTAATTATGTTATAGTGTAACACTCTTCACTTCCTTGGGCTGTTAGATGAGGAACATAATGAATTCCTTTTAAAGTTCGCATTTATAAACAATCTTGATTGTTTACATGATGTCTACGTTCCTCTTATCTCTGAAGAAACCATTTGTTCCTCTTCGATGCTTCTTAAGACTACATTACCTCCTTGTTGGTCCTAGGACATTATTCTAAGCACCAACAGATTAGATACCAATAGATCATCCTATTATTCTACAAATCCTCTTCAATTTCATAAAAATAAGCATGTTAGTAAGCCTTTTAGCACCCGCCTATTTGGACCTCCCAATGTCAGTGGTTTTAATTTTTACTCAAGTAAGAACATATTATTCGGATAAACCAAAATTTAAATCTTAAAATGAAAAGTCATGTCCGTTCAAGTGAAGAGTCGTGTCTATTTAATGAAGAGTCATGTCAGTTTGAGTGAAATGTTATGTCTGTTTGATGAAATGTCATATCCGCAGTGAAAAGTCTTGTCCGTTGAAGTGAAGAGTCATGTCCATTAAAATGAAAAGGTGTCTATTAGTGTTTGTAAGGTCATGTAATTCACTATATATATAAGTGTAGTTATTTTGTTGTAAGTTAGAAGTGGAGAAAAAGTGACAAAAGAAATTCAAGGCGTTCTTCCTCCACAAAAGTTACTCTTGTATAATTCTACAAATTGGTATCTCTTCTCAATCTGTCACATATGTTCAAATTAACATTTGTCTATCTTTTATTCTCTTATAATTTTCCCAACAACCGTTTACTCCCTTCAAGTTCGCCTGTAACTATTTTTGTTTCGAAATGAAACGAACAGACACATATTCCTTACCTACATTATGAGAACTGTACATCAAGATTACCATTGTTAACTGATGCGTGTTATTTAGCTTGATGTGCTATCACTAGGAAAATTTGAATAACTGAAAATGTTTATTTATTTGGCATTTTTCGGTAATTACAGGCCTTCAGGAATAGCTTGTCTGATTGCATCCTGGGCGATCACATTCTACACCCTGTGGCAACTTGTTGTGCTGCATGAATGTGTGCCTGGAAAACGATTTGACCGTTATCACGAGCTCGGCCAACATATCTTCGGACCTAAGCTAGGACTATGGATCATTGTTCCTCAGCAGCTATTGGTTCAAATTTCTAGTGATATTGTGTACGTTGTTACTGGAGGAAAATCTATTCATAAGTTTTTCGCTCTCGTTGCTCCTGCTGTGAGTCAATACAGACTTGTCTACTTCATCCTGGCCTTTGGAATCATTCAAATTTTCATTTCACAAACTCCTAACTTCAACTCTCTCAAGAGTGTTTCGTCCATTGCCGCCATAATGTCTTTCAGGTAAGAAACTTACTAACATTCTTTTCATTTCATCATGTTGTATTATTCATTTTGATTCAGTGTGCACTGATTTATTTGCAGTTACTCGGCAATGGCATGCATAGCTTCATTAGCGAAAGGAAAGCAAAATAACATAGATTACAGCCTACGCTCGACCAAAAGTTCGGACAACGCATTTGGCATATTCAATGCCATGGGAACGATAGCATTTGCATTTGCAGCGCATAGCGTGGCACTAGAGATTCAGGCTACGATCCCTTCAACTCCTGAAAAGACCTCGGTTAAACCAATGTGGAAAGGTTGCGTGGTTGCATATGTCATAAGTGCGTTTTGCTATTTCGGTGTAGCGACTACTGGATATTGGGCATTCGGAAACAAAGTTGACGATGATGTTCTTATCTCCTTGGAAAATCCCAAGTGGATGATTGCAACTGCCAATTTTATGGTGTTTCTTCATGTTGTTGGAAGTTATCAGGTGTATGCAATGCCCATATTCGACATGATTGAGTCTTACCTTGTGCTCAAACTCAAGTACAAACCCAGTTACTTTCTCCGTGCTTGGTCTCGAACTTGTTACGTGTGTAAGTGTTTCAGTTTTAACCATATATCATATCACTATTACCACTGCATTTCTTGAAATATATAGCAGGATTATGAAATTTTATGCCTAGTTGGTAAATGCAATGCTATTTGAATTTTAAATGTTAGGTTTTACTACTTTGGTGGGACTTTCAGTTCCTTTCTTTGGAGGGCTTATTGGATTTGTTGGAGGATTGTTTTTTGCACCAGCATCCTACTTTGTTAGTATTTCATGCATTTCACTCTTACTTTTTTGTTTTGATTGAACCTTAAGTACAAAATTGTTGACATATTTTTGTTTACTTGTTATCTAGATCCCATGCATAATGTGGTTGGTACTTTATAAACCAAGTCCATTTAGCTTTCACTGGATAGCATGTTGGGTAAGCTATAAATTTATGATATGTTCAAAGATGTACAATTGTTATTTAATATATATTAAATTTATGGACTAAATACTGTCATCTCACTTTCTTTTTTTCTTCTTTTTTCAGATTTCAATCATTGTAGGAGTCATGTTTATGCTGTTGTCTCCTATTGGAGGCATGAAGAATATCATTGATACTGCCAGCACTTACAAGTTCTTCTCCTAGTTAACTTAAAATTTAAAACATCTAGTGTTTTAGGATTTAAAGTTTTTGATTCACGGGACAAGCTAATTCAGTAGGATTTGCTCAATTATTATTGGTCTAATTATTTCTGCAATTTGTTGTATTATTCATTCTTTACCGAGAGTAGATTCATGTTGTATTCGAAGAATCAGTTGTTTAAATTTTGTAGTTGAAATTCTTGAAATGGACTTTTTTGGTATCCGTTGTTTGTTGATGTTGTAAAAATGTGAAATTCAGGGGGTGTTTATTGGTTGAGTATAGAGGGACAGAGATATTGTTGAGTAAAACTTTATATTTCCTCTGTGTAGATAAGCTTAGAAGTGAAGTGCAGTAAAACAATTAACAGATAGATAAAAATAACAAGCAGCAATACAAGAGATTTGTTTACGCAGAAAACCCAGTGAGGGAAAAACCACGGGACTAGAAGTCCAATTCTTCCACTATAAAATGATAGTAGGATTACAAGAACTTGTATATATCTCACACTCAGTGGCTCACTCAAACTTGAGGATAAAGCTTCTCAAACTATCCTTTATGTGTATTTCTATCTTTCTTCTTATTTTTACACTCTCTCACACTCATATATATAGGTGTGGAATACAAAATGTTCCTCACAATGTGGCTTTCAAACTTCCTCCTTGGAAAAATTGTTTTTATTGGGTTTACATAAATATGCATAGAAATTTGATGTGTCTACACATCTTTCAATAATAATTGTTGAGCATTTCATTAATTTAGGAGGGAAACCCAACAGATATTTAGGTACAGGTGATTTTATTTGCTAAGTTTATGTATAATGATCTATTTGTTTGTGTGTAGTCTTATATACCTTTTAACATGAATGGGAGTTGGTTTAAGGGGGCAAAAAACACCCCACATATACACACATAATGTAAGTGGCGCATATGTGCAAATAAACAATAAAGCTATTTTCGTCTGGTTTTGTTTTGTTGATTTTTAATCTGGGATATCAACTGTTTGCAAAAGTTAAAACTCTATGTATACGTGTATTCATGTGCTGTCGACCTTGTCTACTTGATTCCGCATTCCCCTTTTTTGTCTGATTGCATTTCTATAAGAGAGTTGGAATATTCATGTATGTTATCAATCATGGTGCACTCTGATATGCTGGCTATTTCACTGCACTATATCTCTGTTCTGAGCTCCTCTAATCTTGCTGGTTCATGCGTTTGAGTCTTTAGAACAGTCCCAGCAGTGCTAAAATGAAAAGAAATTGGGAGATTTTGGGTGATTAACATCACAGCAGTGGCAAGATGGGTGTGGGGAGAAAGGGGAAATGGGGAGGATCGCCAATCAGAAATGAAATCGCCGCTCGATTTTTTTTTATTAATACTTTAACCTTAAACGATTTTCAGAAAACCGTTTAACCGGTGGGGGAAGTTAACGCTTTTAATGCTGTTTTACCGCTCGAATCCCTGTCCAGTGCTGGGAATGCTCTTACAATTGTGCCTTTGGTTACACCAAATTTTTATATAGCTACATGTTTCATTCTAGTTTTTGTAACTCATTTCTCTACTTACATATCTTATCTGGTTAGTTCATATGCCAGACTTCATTTGTGGGTACATGTGAACATGTAGGCCTTATTCATATTACATTATCTTATTGTGGTTTGATGATTAATTATGCGTTAGTTATATCTGTTGTAACCGTTGTGATTAATCCGACCCAAGAGCACTCGAATCCGATTTCTAAACCACAATGCGCTAGCGGAAGACTAGACCGTTGTTAGACTTGCAAAAACAACCAAAACAATAACTCTAGTCACCAAACAAAGTTCAACCAATCACGAACAATCCAAATCCCAATCACAAGCAAAGAACTAATGACTAAAGTAGCAAAAATAAATCGCACAAGGATTTATAGTCGTTCCACTAACATCTTGTTAGTGTACATCCACTTTGGAGAGAGTATTTTATTACCACGATGAAAGGAATACAAGAGATTGATCCAATGATCACTATATTTCAATATAGAAAAGAGTTTGAGGAGAACAGAATTGAAGAATTGGAAGTAGGTTACAAACCCTAATTCACCCTTCAGAATAAACCTTTGATCACAAATCAAGTCCCAAAGCTCTCCCACTAACATCTCAGAAAATAGCTTATATAGGGATAGACCAATACCAAAATTGCCCCCAAGTATTCACAAATCAATTGTCAAAATCTCCAGCTCGAAATAGCCCATAACACTCGTCAAACGTCTGTCGGGGGGGGGGGTGACAGACGTCTGTCTCTCTCAGGGAATTAATTGGGCTTCAGCACTCAGCTCAGACGTCTGTCTCCAATATGACAGACGTCTGTCCCTCTCTCAGACGTCTGTCGTAAGAATGACAGACGTCTGTTAGAACTCTCGAGAAAATCCTCCTGACAACTCAGACATCTGTCGTCCCCTACGACAGACGTCTGTCGCACCAGCCAGTTGACAACCTTCACCTTTCAGCTCATAACTTCCGCGTGCGAACTCCGATTTGCGAATGATCACCTCCGACTCGAAGCTATCTTCAACCTCTTCAATCTAACATATAGTATCGCATACTTCAACACTCCACCTCGATACTATAACTATCTCAACTCCAAACTCCAATGCACCTAAGCATTTCCTTCTACCTTCGACCAAGCAACATGAATACTTTCCCAATGAGCTCCGGCAAAGCCACCACCCATTGCACTGCACCAACGAGTTCAGGCAAAGCCCCCACCCGCCAATGAAGTGTTGAAAGTATTTAAATCATACCGTCTCACCAAAAGACAATGTACTCAGGAGTGAAGCGAGTACTTACCATGAAGATAGATTTCCAATCCCTCACCGCTATTCCTTTCCATCAAAACAAACAAAATCACTGTCTCCCCCCGTGCCACCCCGTGGCACTAGCAACTCAACAAGCGAATTAAGTTCGAGCAATGCTCGAACTTCCCATACGGCAATGCTTTAGTAAACATGTCCGCTGCATTATCCTTTGTGTGCACTTTCCGAAGGTATACTAGCTTACCATCATCCATGGCTACAAGAAATGACTCCCTCACCTCAATATGCTTGGTCCGTGAGCTAAACGCCAAATTCTCCGCCAAATGGATAGCACTTCGGCTATCACATCGAACGTCAACACTTTCATGTTCGAAACTCAACTCACACAACAATAACTTCAAATAGAGTGCCTCCTTAGCCGCTTCCACAGCGGCAATCAACTCTGCCTCCGTAGTGGATAAAGCAACTACGGTTTGCAATCTTGATCTCCAACTAATGGTCGTCCCGCCAAGTGTGAAGACATACCCGGAAGTTGATTTCCTCCGATCCCTATCACCGGCTTAGTCTGAGTCACAATAACCAACCAACTTGCAACTCCTCTCATCACTACCGCTAAAGACAAGTCCATGAGATGTTGTGCCTTTCAAATATCTCAATATAGCCTTCACGGCTTCCCAATGCGATTTCCCCGGATTAGCTATATACCGACTAACCACCCCGACGGCATTTGCAATATCGGGCCTTGTACACACCATTGCGTACATCAAACTACCAACCGCACTTGCATATGACACCTTTGCCATATAAGCCTTGTCTTTATCCCCGATAGGTGATCCCTTATCCGAAAGCTTCATATGCAAAGGTAAAGGTGTATTTAACACCTTTGCATCCTCCATGCTAAACCGACAAAGCACTTTCTTTATGTATTCCTTTTGAGTCAATCTTAACTCAAAACGCTTTCGGTCCCTTCCAATTTCCATGCCCAAGAATTTCCTTTCTTCTCCAAGATCTTTCATTTCGAATTCCGATTTCAAAAGCATCTTCAACTTGTTGATTTCATTTTTATCCTTGGAAGCAATGAGCATATCATCCACATATAAGAGTAAATACACCCAACAATCATTTTTCAACATCTTGAAATATACGCAAGCATCCTTGATGTTTCGATGGAAGCCACTTTCAAGCATGAAATGATCGAATCTCTTGTACCATTGTCTAGGCGATTGCTTTAACCCATATAGTGATTTCTTCAACTTGCAAACCATTTTAGACTTACCATCTACAACAAACCCATCCGGTTGCTCCATGTAGATGTCTTCATCCAAGTCTCCATGCAAGAAGGCGGTTTTCACATCAAGTTGCTCCAACTCCAAGTCATGGATAGCAACTATGGCTAGTAAAACCCGGATAGAAGTATGACGTGCCACCGATGCAAAAATTTCATCATACTCCTTTCCTTTCCTTTGTGCAAACCTGTAACAACCCGTATTTTTGAATAACATGTTATAACATAAATGGAGGCAGAATTAAACTGTAAAATCTGAATCAAGGGAAACGGGCTGTGCTATTGCGTTCGTCTCGGAAAAATACGCGAAATAGAGTCCGAGTTTTCGAAAATCGGAGTCCGTATGACCAAGATATGGCCTCGCGAAGTTTCATGAAAAATTCACAAATTAAAGTATACTTAATTAAGTGAAATGGGTTGTGCAGAGAAATATATATATATATATATAATTGAAAATTAAATAAATAAATATGCAAAAATGTTCAAAACAGCGAATTGGGAGAGGGGAATAACCGAACCGGCCGATTTTTGAGGTCGACCCGAGCTCGCTGGGTCGACTAGGGGTTAATCCAGGGTGTTTGGCTGTCAACCCGTGGGCCGATTTGCTCAAATGCAGATTTTGCATTTGAATGGTTCTCATGGTTCAGCTTTAATCTAAAGGCCCTAGATGGTTCCTACACTTGACTTCTTCCCCAAGACATGCTTTGATGGCTTGGATTGAATCTAGGGTTAATCCTATGGCTAATACTATCCTAAAACTCTATAAAAAGACCCCTAAGCCTAGCCTAAATCATCATTATTCATTCCTACAACTAAACTATGCCAAAATTGTTCCTCTTATGGCCTCCACTCTCATGCTAAAATTCCTAAGTTTATTTCTATGAGAGATTTTGAGTGCATACAAGTATTTTCAAGCATGTATGAGTGTTCTTAGTTTGCATTCAAGTCAAGTTGCAACATTTCTATTTCAAAGCAAGAGTTTTTATTGATTTGGCTCAAGGGTTTTCATTTGGAGCTTGCATATTTGGGTTTTTGGTGCTTGCATAAGGGCTTCGTCTCAATCTTTATAATAAATAATTATTTGTGTCTTCATAGCATTGTAAGCCCTTTTCTACTTTCTTTTTATTGAACTCTAAAGTTAAATTAATGATGCAAGTTTGGTTGATCATTATATGCAAGTTTGGTTGATCATTATGCAAGTTATGTATGACACATGTTATCATGTTATGCAGGTTTGGGTTGATCATTATACACAAGTTATCATGTTATGCAAGTTAAACTTGAGTTTATGGCCTTAAAGCTTCAAGCTTTATGTTAAAGGTTGCATTTTGGCAACATGAAAGTTATCATATCCCTTACGATAACTTGCATGTGAGGCTAAATGCGAACTTCTAGCAACTTCTACATGTTATTTATCACCATGTATCACTCATATGCTAAGTTTGGTTTTATGCATGCTTTTGAAGCCTAATAATGCAATATGCAAGTATATGAACATATGTACATTTCATATGCCACCATGTTAAACTTGTGGCTTCAACACCTTTATGTCATGGTTATGCCAAGTTCCCTATTTTATCCTTTATGCGTTGTTGCGATTATGTAAACGATGGGATTACGTTGGGGTTGGGTAACATAATGACATGAACATGATTTTTGTAACATGACGTGATATGTTAACTTGTAATTATTTTTTGGAAACATAATGGACATGACACTTAGAAAATATGAGTGTGGCCAACTCGAGGTTGGGTTGAGTTTGTAGCATAAATCTACCCGGACCCGCCCGGCTTAACTAGTGGCTACAAACAATAGGACCCAATGTGAGAAGTTGGTCATGTTGTGCTCGAACCCGAGGTTAGACCTAGTTGTGGTGTAAAGCTACCCGGACCCGCCCGGCTTAACTAGTAACCACAACAAAGTCTAATGTGAGAGGTTAAAGCGCATTAAGTTAATTAATGCCTCCTGATTAGGGTTAAGTCATGGTCCACTTAATACTTAACCAATTTGGGCTTGATGGATTAATCGGGGTTAAGTCAGGAGCCTTGGGTACTCTTAACCAATTTAATCCACGTTTGGATCGGGTTAACCACATTTAACCCGTTAAGAAACCCTAGTTGTGTGGTCCTTTTCAGCAGTAACCTTCTTGGTAGTATCATAAGACCCTAGGACTAGGCTAGGGTAGGGCACGATTACTGGGCTGATTGTAAGGGACCAAAAGAGACGGTTGAATGATGCCCCGGTTGTTCAGGCGGACCATGGTCGTGCACATCAAGTCCGGATTTGAACACGGGCACCGGTAGGTTTGGACTGTGTATCCTGTAATGGTGTCAGAGGGTTACACCATAGGGCCTGATACACCCTAGGGTGGACCCTGCACAGTCAACTACATTACATGATTAAGCCGTATGACACCGACACTTGACGAGTTAGGCTTATAGGGAGCCGATCGACTAGACCGAGTAGTTGGACCTTGATTTAGGTCACCTTATGATGTTGGGCCAAGCTTGGGCCAAGGGATCGATTCTTGTTTTTACTTGACATGTTAGAATGCTAGTACACCCGTGGTGCAAAACTTAACCTTGATTATGCGATGACACATTTATCTATCTTGTTAGTTAATCACCATGCCAGTATGTTGTTATCCTTATGTTCATCTCAGCTTCTCATGCCAGTTAACTTTACTAGTTCATAGACAGATAGTAGTAGGGCTTACCAGTCTTTTTGACTGACCTGTTTTCTTTCGCCTCTTTTCTTCCGTTTCACCCCCTCAGGTCCTCAGGGTGGAAACATTGGAGCTTAGCTTGGATCTTTCTAGCTTGCTTACTGGATTTGCTCATGTACAGGTTTGGACATTGAACTAGCTATGGTTTATCACTTCACTTTGGGGATAGTACATTATGTATTTCAGTTTTTCAGTTTATACTTTTATCTAGACTTTGTTGTTGGAAAATAATGACCAAGTACTTTGTTGTAACATGACTATGGTTTTGAAATGCTAAGTTTTATCCGCTGCTTTACTACTCTGTTTTACTTATATGTTCTGTCTTGTGATATCTGCATGCATGTTTACCTTGTTTAACGCCCCTCCAAAGCTAATGTCCTTGCAAGAGTGGCATTGGCGGAGGTGGGGTGTTACATTTGGTATCAGAGCATAAGGTTTACAAGATTTGAGCAAAAGTGTTTTTGAAACTTACCTTTTGAAAAACTATTTTCAAAACCAATTAAGTATTTTCCAAGAAAAGTCTAGTTATTTTAAAAAGGCTATTCCCCAAAAGCCATAGCACTATCCTTCGTTTCTTCGTTCTGAATCTATCTTTTTCTTCGTTTTAGTATGGCCGATCGCTTTAACATCCCGGAAGGCGTACAAGTACCCGTCTGGTTCTGGAGATTTATGGAGGCAAGGGCGAATGAAGCCGGCCCCGCGAACATTCCTCCTCCTTCCCCCGTCGCTAACATCTCTCCTCCTCCCGTAGCTGAGGTTCCTCCTCCCCCTCAGCATCCGCAAGAGGATTTCGCAAAGCTTTGCAAAGATTTTAAAGCGATGGGTTGCAAGAATTTTGTCGGAACGGAGACGCCCGTGGAGGCAAGAAACTGGTTAAAGGAAACTGAAGACCTCTTTGCTATCTTTGATGTGGAAGATCGTAGGAAAGTTCTGTTGGCGGTATGGCTATTGAAAGGGGAAGCTGCTTATTGGTGGGTAGTCACCACCACTACTAGACCCATTGAGACTTGGGCCGACTTTAGGACGAGATTTGGGCTTAAGTTTCTATCATCAACAGAAGAGAACCTTCAGCTAGAGAGGTTCCTATCACTAAAGCAAGGGGACATGACCATTAGAGAATACGTGGATAAGTTTAATCAACTTGCTCGGTTCGGTCTAGAATAGGTTAACACCGCTCGGAAGAAGGACCTACGCTTTGCTCTAGGATTAAATGAGCCATTGCGCGGTTTGGCCATATCTCATATACCCCTGGGGGCGACCTTCGAGAGTTTAGTGAATATGACCCTACTTCAAGAAGAAGATAAGAGTGTCAAGAAGGAGGTCAAGGTAAATGAGTCCCAAGGCAAGAAGGAAGATACCGAGAAAAGAGATAAGAACAACAACAATAGCAAGGACAACAAGTCAAGAGAAAGAAGGAAGTGCAACTTCTGTGGGATTACTGGGCACATAGCCAAAGACTGTAGGAAGAAGAAGAGGAAGTTGGGCGAATGATTTCACTGTGGAGAGCCTGGACATCTTAGCAAGGATTGCCCCAAGAAGCAAGGACAAGGGCAAGGGCAGAATCAGCATGCAGGACCTTCTGGAGGGCTAGTGCATACGCTCAACATCGCTCCAGTTCTGGATCGAGGTAGTATTTCTGTAGAAAACCTTGTTTACATTTCTGATTTCCCAGTTCATACCTTGTTTAATTCTGGCGCATCGCATAGTTTTATTTCTGATATTGTTGAAAGTTTGCACCTAAGTACTAGCTTAGTTAAGGATCCCGTTTGTATTTCAAATCCAATTGGGGGTTCCGCTCATCTACCTGTGGTTTGTATGGATTTGAAAATCTCTATCTTGAGCATAGAATTCATGTGTAATGTTTAGGTTCTCGGGTTTATGGGATACGGGTTGATTTTGGAGGTGGATTGGTTGTCCAGTTATGGAGCCATTCTTGACTGTGAGCATAGGGTAGTGAGGCTCATGACTCGCCTCAGTAATCCCCTATAAATTTCTTGTAACCCTAGAGGTCCCGTCATGTTATGTTATCTTGAATCTCTCGACTCGTCCATCGATGATCTGCAATCTGTAAGGGTGGTCCGAGACTATCCAGATGTCTTTGAAGAAGTTAGGGGGTTACCCCCTAAACGAGAGATAGATTTCCGCATTTATCTAGTTGATAATGCCAAGCCAGTATCATTGCCAGTTAGGCACATGGCTCCACGTGAGAGAAGGGAGCTCAGTAAGCAAATCAAGGAGTTGCTTGAGAAAAATTTTATTAGGCGAAGCATTTCTGAATGGGGTGCTCCGGTGGTATTCTCCACTAAGGCGGATGGTTCGCTTCGTCTATATGTTGATTATCGAGAGTTGAACAAGTTGACAAAGAAGAATAGGCACCCGTTACCGAGGATGGATGATCTCTTTTGGTGCTTCTGTTTTCTCTCAACTCGATCTAGCCACCGGATTCCATCAGCTTAGAGTAGCTGAGGATAGCATTGATAAAACTGCGTTTAGGACTCCAGATGGATTCTTTGAATGGCTTGTCATGCCATTCGGATTGACTAAGGCACCTGCCTACTTCGTAGATTTGATGAGTAGGGTGTTCAGGGAGTTCCTTAACAAGTTTGTTGTTGTCTTCGTGGATGATATTCTGATCTTCTCAAAGGATGAGGAAGAGCATGCTAGGCATCTCAAGGAAGTGATGAATACGCTTAGAGCGCATCAGTTGAAAGCCAAGTTCTCCAAATGTCATTTCTGGAGAAGGGAAGTTCGGTTTCTTGGACATATAGTTTCTAAGCAAGGCATAGCGGTGGATCCCGCGAAAGTGGTTGTGGTTCAAGACTGGAAGACTCCGAGGAATGCAACCGAAGTAAGGAGCTTTCTCGGTTTGGCGGGCTACTATAGGAAGTTCATCATGGACTTCGCTAAGATTTCGGCCCCTCTTACTAAGTTGACGAAGAAGAACTTAGTCTTTGCATGGGACTTGGAGTGTGAGCTTGCTTTTCAAAGGCTCAAGAGAGCCCTTACCTCAGCTCTAGTTTGGCAACGTGGATTGGCACTGTTTTCAAGAGATAGTTTTCTGCGTGGGATACCGTATAATATGTAAATGAGATCCAAGATTCACTAACGAATCTTGGAAAGCTTGCACGAAACCATGAGCACGCAGTTATGTTTAAGCCAAGTATTTTAGGCAAAGAATAAGTGGAAGTGGAACGAGAGGCAACGGTGAAATGAGTTCTAACTCATATTTTGGGAACAAGAATTAAGAACTACGGAATTGCGAAGTTAAAAGACGGTCAGGGCACGATGGGATTAAGCACAAGAAAATGCGGCTTAGAAGATTGAAGTCTAGATACGCGCATTTAATCTCTTTCTAAGAGTATATCCTTGATCCCTATTGTTCCGTAGAGCTTACTCGCATGCTACCTTTTAAGTATATCCTCTCAGTCCTATCCTCAATCTTAGTTCTGTTACAAACCCCCTAAGGAGTATGGCTAGCCTATTTGTGGTATATTGTTGGGGTGAAGAAGTTCGCCACCAAACTATTTGGGCTTTATGGGATATGGGTAATAATTGATAGACTTACGAAGAGAACCCATTTTTCCGGTGAAAAGCAAGAGGACCGTATCATGGCTAGTATCTGTTTATCTTCGAGAGATAGTATGGTTGCATGGAGTTTCTTCTAGCATAGTTAGCGATCGTGACCCAATTTTCACTAGCCAGTTCTGGAATAGTTTGCAAGAAGCGATGGGTACGCGATTGAATTTGAGTACAGCCTATCACCCCCAGACGGATGGCCAAACCGAAAGGGTGAATAGAGTGCTAGAAGATCTCTTGAGGCTTTGTGTTCTCGACTTCGGTGGTACTTGGGAAGACTACCTTCCTCTTGTAGAGTTTGCTTATAATAATAGCTATCAAGCCAGCATAGGGATGGCACCATTTGAAGCTTTATATTGGAGGCCGTGTAGGTCACCATCTTGTTGGTGGGAGACAACAGATAGACTTATACTTGGGCCCGATATGATACGGGACACATCCGAGAAAGTTGAATTAGTGAGAAGAAAGATGAAAGCGGCCCAAGACAGACAGAAATCCTATGCTGACAGACGAAGGGCAGATTTGGAATTCGAAGTGGGAGACATGGTTTTCGTGAAGGTATCTCCTTTGCGAAATGTGGTACGTTTTGGAGCAGCGGGGAAGCTGGCACCAAGGTTCGTAGGACCCTTCCCTATCATAGAGAGAATTGGAAAGATGGCCTATAAGGTGGGATTGCCCGAGAAGCTAGCCGGAGTGCATAATGTCTTTCATGTCTCGCATCTCCGAAAGTGCCTACATGAGTCCGCTGAGGTGGTTGAACCAAGCATTCTTGAAGACATTGAGGTAGAGAAAGAAGCAACCTTGAGAAGAGCTCCGATTCGTATCTTGGGAACAGAGATCAAGAAGCTAAGGGATCGAGAGATCAAGTTGGTGAAAGTTCAATGGGGTGAAGCCGACGAAGATGCAACTTGGGAAACCGAGGAGAAGATGCGTGGGCTTTATCCATTTCCTTTTGAGGGTACATTCTCGATCTCTTTTCCTAATTAGCATATCTTTCTTTTTGCTACCCGTGTTTATCCTGTTTGTCTAATTATCTCGTTAATCATGTTATGAGGACCTTAGGTAGAAACCCTTTGGATGAAACATGTATTTGAAACATGTTATGCTTGATGGTTGCAAGTGGTTGCAAGTGTTTGCACGTGGATACTTGTGGATGCATGATACACACTAGGCACTAAGATCGGCTCACACACTTTCATACCGCATATGCATGAATGTTTATGCTTATTCATGGATGAAACTTGTTATGCTATCACGTGGATGTTGCATATGGATGAATGTCATGTGCACTCATGTAGAGACTATGAGTTATGTTAGGAATTTGCATACATATGGACTCATTTCACTAACATGCTTTGCATTAAGGAGGTTTACTGAATCAGTAACCGCCTGATTTTTGCATTAGTTAAGTACATATACACACACCTTTGCATATGATCATACAGCATTTAGAATCCTTTAAGGACAATGACTGCACGTGGATGATGTTTTGAGTAGATGGGTGATGGATGGTAGGATACGTTCTTCCTAACTTGGAGATTTCGGGGATGAAATCCTTTAAGGAGGGGAGAATGTAACAACCCGTATTTTTGAATAACATGTTATAACATAAATGGAGGCAGAATTAAACTGTAAAATCTGAATCAAGGGAAACGGGCTGTGCCATTGCGTTCGTCTTGGAAAAATACGCGAAATAGAGTCCGAGTTTTCGAAAATCGGAGTCCGTATGACCAAGATATGGCCTCGCGAAGTTTCACGAAAAATTCACAAATTAAAGTATACTTAATTAAGTGAAATGGGTTGCGCAGAGAAATATATATATATTGATATATATATATATAATTGAAAATTAAATAAATAAATATGCAAAAATGTTCAAAACAGCGAATTGGGAGAGGGGAATAACCGAACCGGCCGATTTTTGAGGTCGACCCGAGCTTGCTGGGTCGACTAGGGGTTAATCCAGGGTGTTTGGCTGTCAACCCGTGGGCCGATTCGCTCAAATGCAGATTTTGCATTTGAATGGTTCTCATGGTTCAGCTTTAATCTAAAGGCCCTAGATGGTTCCTACACTTGACTTCTTCCCCAAGACATGCTTTGATGGCTTGGATTGAATCTAGGGTTAATCCTATGGCTAATACTATCCTAAAACTCTATAAAAAGACCCCTAAGCCTAGCCTAAATCATCATTATTCATTCCTACAACTAAACTATGCCAAAATTGTTCCTCTCATGGCCTCCACTCTCATGCTAAAATTCCTAAGTTTATTTCTATGAGAGAATTTGAGTGCATACAAGTATTTTCAAGCTTGTATGAGTGTTCTTAGTTTGCATTCAAGTCAAGTTGCAACATTTCTATTTCAAAGCAAGAGTTTTTATTGATTTGGCTCAAGGGTTTTTATTTGGAGCTTGCATATTTGGGTTTTTGGTGCTTGCATAAGGGCTTCGTCTCAATCTTTATAATAAATAATTATTTGTGTCTTCATAGCATTGTAAGCCATTTTCTACTTTCTTTTTATTGAACTCTAAAGTTAAATGAATGATGCAAGTTTGGTTGATCATTATATGCAAGTTTGGTTGATCATTATATGCAAGTTTGGTTGATCATTATATGCAAGTTTGGTTGATCATTATGCAAGTTATGTATGACACATGTTATCATGTTATGCAAGTTTGGGTTGATCATTATACACAAGTTATCATGTTATGCAAGTTAAACTTGAGTTTATGGCCTTAAAGCTTCAAGCTTTATGTTAAAGGTTGCATTTTGGCAACATGAAAGTTATCATATCCCTTATGATAACTTGCATGTGAGGCTAAATGTGAACTTCTAGCAACTTCTACATGTTATTTATCACCATGTATCACTCATATGCTAAGTTTGGTTTTATGCATGCTTTTGAAGCCTAATAATGCAATATGCAAGTATATGAACATATGTACATTTCATATGCCACCATGTTAAACTTGTGGCTTCAACACCTTTATGTCATGGTTATGCCAAGTTCCCTATTTTATCCTTTATGCGTTGTTGCGATTATGTAAACGATGGGATTACGTTGGGGTTGGGTAACATAATGACATGAACATGATTTTTGTAACATGACGTGATATGTTAACTTGTAATTATGTTTTGGAAACATAATGGACATGACACTTAGAAAATATGAGTGTGGCCAACTCGAGGTTGGGTTGAGTTTGTAGCATAAATCTACCCGGACCCGCCCGGCTTAACTAGTGGCTACAAACAATAGGACCCAATGTGAGAAGTTGGTCATGTTGTGCTCGAACCCGAGGTTAGACCTAGTTGTGGTGTAAAGCTACCCGGACCCGCCCGGCTTAACTAGTAACCACAACAAAGTCTAATGTGAGAGGTTAAAGCGCATTAAGTTAATTAATGCCTCCTGATTAGGGTTAAGTCATGGTCCACTTAATACTTAACCAATTTGGGCTTGATGGATTAATCGGGGTTAAGTCAGGAGCCTTGGGTACTCTTAACCAATTTAATCCACGTTTGGATCGGGTTAACCACATTTAACCCGTTAAGAAACCCTAGTTGCGTGGTCCTTTTCAGCAGTAACCTTCTTGGTAGTATCATAAGACCCTAGGACTAGGCTAGGGTGGGGCACGATTACTGGGCTGATTGTAAGGGACCAAAAGAGACGGTTGAATGATGCCCCGGTTGTTCAGGCGGACCATGGTCGTGCACATCAAGTCCGGAGTTGAACACGGGCACCGGTAGGTTTGGACTGTGTATCCTGTAATGGTGTCAGAGGGTTACACCATAGGGCCTGATACACCCTAGGGTGGACCCTTCACAGTCAACTACATTACATGATTAAGCCGTATGACACCGACACTTGACGAGTTAGGCTTATAGGGAGCCGATCGACTAGACCGAGTAGTTGGACCTTGATTTAGGTCACCTTATGATGTTGGGCCAAGCTTGGGCCAAGGGATCAATTCTTGTTTTTACTTGACATGTTAGAATGCTAGTCTACCCGTGGTGCAAAACTTAACATTGATTATGCGATGACACCTTTATCTATCTTGTTAGTTAATCACCATGCCAGTATGTTGTTATCCTTATGTTCATCTCAGCTTCTCATGCCAGTTAACTTTACTAGTTCATAGACAGATAGTAGTAGGGCTTACCAGTCTTTTTGACTGACCTGTTTTCTTTCGCCTCTTTTCTTCCATTTCACCCCCTCAGGTCCTCAGGGTGGAAACATTGGAGCTTAGCTTGGATCTTTCTAGCTTGCTTACTGGATTTGCTCATGTACGGGTTTGGACATTGAGCTAGCTATGGTTTATCACTTCACTTTGGGGATAGTACTTTATGTATTTCAGTTTTTCAGTTTATGCTTTTATCTAGACTTTGTTGTTGGAAAATAATGACCAAGTACTTTGTTGTAACATGACTATGGTTTTGAAATGCTAAGTTTTATCCGCTGCTTTACTACTCTGTTTTACTTATATGTTCTGTCTTGTGATATCTGCATGCAAGTTTACCTTGTTTAACGCCCCTCCAAAGCTAATGCCCTTGCAAGAGTGGCATTGGCGGAGGTGGGGTGTTACAAAACCCCTTTGTCACTAACCTTGCTTTGTACCTTCCATCATCCTTCACCTTGTAAATCCATTTGCACCCTGTAGCACGGTTTCCTTGAGGAAGTGGAACCAACTCCCAAGTTTGGTTCTTCATTAACGATTGCATATCTTCCTCCATGGCGCAAATCCACTTCGAGCTCTCTCTCGACTCCATGACGTCGTCAAGGTCCATCGGCTCATCTTGGACTACATTGAGAGCATAGTCCAAATGATCACAAAAGCTAAGGTAGTTCCAGTCACCATATCTTTCAGGAGGCCTTATTGCACGCCGACCAACCCGAGTAGCAATACTATCACCCAAACCCCTTTCGGCTCCACCTTAAGTCGAAACTTCTCTAGTATCATGTACATCACCAACATCACTAGAGGAACCATGTGGACTATGTGATGTTTCATCAATCGCTTCAACCCCACGAGCTTCTTCAGCTCTACTACCACTTGGACGGAATGTGCGAATGACTTCCTTCTCTTTTGATTCACCATGAACCAAATATGGAACATCCGATGAGCTCTCATTCTCCTTGAATAAAGCCGACTCATCAAAAGTGATATGACGAGAATTAACAACCTTCTTCGTTTCCGGATTCCAAATCCGATAGCCTTTCACGCCGTCCGTGAAACCAAGCAAGACCCCTTTGAATGATCTAGCTCCAAGCTTATCATTCCCCGGATCATGCACATAAACTGGGCTACCAAACACATGAAGTATCTCAAGTCAACACTCTTCCTTTTCCATACTTCCTCTGGAATTTTGTTATCAATGGTCGAGCACGAAATTCGATTCACAATGTGCACCGCGGTTGACAAAGCTTCGGCCCAAAATCCCTTAGATAAACCCGATGTCAATCTCAAGCATCGAGCTTTCTCAAGTAGAGTTCGGTTCATTCTCTCCGCTACTCCATTAGATTGCGGATCTCCCGGTTTAGTAAAATGTCTCTGGATTCCGTGATGCTTGCTATACTCCAAGAATTCACGCGAAACATATTCACCGCCATTGTCGGTCCTTAACACCTTCAAAGTCTTGCCACTTTCATTCTCAACAAGAGCCTTCCACACTTTGAACTTAGAAAATGCCTCCGACTTGGCCCCCATTACATACACCCATACCTTCCGAGACAAATCATCAATGAAAGAAATATAATACCTTACTCCTCCCAAAGAAGCAACCGGTGTTGGTCCCCAAACATCTGAATGAACATACTCAAGAACCTCCTTTGAGTCATGTTTGCCTTCATCAAATGATACCCTTGTTTGCTTCCCCATGACACATTCCTCGCAAAACTCTAGTTTGTTGAAACTCTCACCCTCGATCATCTCCCGCTTCCGAAGAATATCCAAACTCCTCTCTGAGACATGACCCAATCTTAGATGCCACAACCGTGTCACATCCAAGTCACGAGAACTATCAACACCCATGCAAGTCTCACCTCCTATGGTCACACCTTGAAGCAAATATATACCATGAGTCCTAGCACCTTTCATAACCACAAGCGCCCCTTTCGAAACCCTCATGCAATCCTTCTCGATGGTGATCTTGCATCCTAGAGAATCCAATTGCCCCAAAGATATAAGCGACTTCCTAAGTCTCGGAACATAGCGAACATTGGTGAGCGTGCGAACTACTCCATCAAACATCCTTATTTGCACGGAGCCACTACCCATCGACTTGCAAATAGCACCATTTCCCATAGCAATTGTATTTCCCTCTTTGACCTAAAAGGACGAAAAACAATTTCTATTTGGCGTCATATGATACGACGCACCCGAATCGAGAATCCATTCGCTACCCGAAACACCCGATGCTACCGCCGTCAACACGTTCTCATCTATCTCATCATCCCCACTCTCCACCGCCACGGATGAAGACACTACTTCCTTCTTAACTTTGTCCGGACATTCATTCTTCCAATGTCCCGGTTTCTTGCAAATAAAGCACTTGCCATTTCTCCCTTTCGATTTACCTCTTCCACCGGGCTTTCTTGATTTAGAACGACCCCGGTTTCCTTTCTTTACATGCTTTTCTTTCTCCACAAACAATCTGTGACCACTACTAGCTCCACTACTACCCTCACTCATCTCCTTCATTTGATCTCTCAACTCCTCACTAAGAAGACCCGTCTTGACATCATCTAGAGTCAAGGTATCCCGACCATAGATCAAACTATTTGAGAAACCCGTATAGTGATCCGGCAACGAACACAATAATATCATCGCCTTTTGCTCTTCCTCAATCTTCAAATCAACGCCTTCGTCTTCATGAGCAAGTCATCAAAGGCATTCAAATGTGCCTTAAGCGTATTACCCTCCTTCATCTTGATGGTGAAAAACGTACGCAACAAGATCAAATGATTAGTGAGTGACTTCTTCATATAAAGTTCTTCCAACTTGTCCCAAATACCTTTAGCGGTCGTCTCACACTAATTTCGGAGATCACATTCTCCCCCATAGCAAGTTGAAGAGTAGTGTAAGCCCATTCCTCCATCTTCTCTCTCTCAACATCCGAAATATCACTTGGCAATAAGTGAGTATCAAATACTACTCGGTGCACCCGATTCCGCCTAAAAACCGCTTTCATTTTCCATTGCCACTTTTCAGAGTCATTATCACCATTCCACTTGTCAATAACCAATTGAGAACCCGACGCCGCATACGAACCCCGTACATAAGGCGCCACACTATTCGTACTTCCGGTTGAAGGACTTACCGAGCTACTATCCGTCTCTGGCATTTTCACAAACACCTAACAAGCACCAAATAGCTTTGATACCAACTGTTGTAACCGTTGTGATTAATCCGATCCAAGACCACTCGAATCCGATATCTAAACCACAATGCGCTAGCGGAAGACTAGACCGTTGTTAGACTTGCAAAAACAACCAAAATAATAACTCCAGTCACCAAACAAAGTTCAACCAATCACGAACAATCCAAATCCCAATCACAAGCAAAGAACTAATGACTAAAGTAGCAAAAATAAGTCACACAAGGATTTATAGTGGTTCCACTAACATCTTGTTAGTGTACATCCACTTTGGAGAGAGTATTTTATTACCACTATGAAAGGAATACAAGAGATTGATCCAATGATCACTATATTTCAATATAGAAAAGAGTTTGAGGAGAATAGAATTGAAGAATTGTAATTAGGTTACAAACCCTAATTCACCCTTGAGAATAAACCTTTGATCCCAAATCAAGTCCCAAAGCTCTCCCACTAACATCTCAGAAAATAGCTTATATAGGGATAGGCCAATTACCAAAATTGCCCCCAAGTATTCACAAATCAGTTGCCAAAATCTCCAGTCCAAAATAGCCCATAGCACTCGTCAGATGTCTGACGTGGGGGTGACAGACGTTTGTCCCTCCCAGGGAATTAATTGGGCTTCAGCACTCAGCTCAGACGTCTGTCCCCCATATGACAGACGTCTGTCCCTCTCTCAGACGTATGTCGTGGGAATGACAGACATCTGTCAGAACTCTTGGGAAAATCTTACTGACAACTTAGACGTCTGTCGTCCCCTATGACAGACGTATGTCGTCCCCTACGACAGACGTCTGTCGCACCAGCCAGCTGACAACCTTCACCTTTCAGCTCATAACTTCGCGTGCGAACTCCGATTTGCGAACGGTCACCTCCGACTCGAAGCTATCTTCAACCTCTTCAATCTAACATATAGTATCGCATACTTCAAGGGGGAGCGGCCGATGTTGTAGCAGCAACAACAGTGAAAAGAAATTAGAAAAAGAAAAAGATAAAAGAAAACAATCTATTTAGTTGTGGTATATTGACGACTTTGCTAATATTTCAATTGTTCAACTGTAATTTTTTGTGTGTAGTTAAGTTTTGTAAGCATGGTTGTGTGCATGTATACAATGTTTAGATGTATGCTGCAAGCTTTAAATATTCACTTGTACTGCGGCATGCCTTAAATATTCTGATTTGTTTTCTCTGCCTTTGTGCACTTCTTTAAGTGGGTTTATAAGTGTGGACTTTTTTGCCTTATCTTGTAATTGTTTGTGCAAATTTTCTAACCTGGTATACATTACATGAACTAAATTAGACCTAATGAAATTAGTGAACTATTTTAATATATTCAAATTATTTTAAAGTTGGAATTGTTTCAAGATTTTAAGTTTGGTTTTAAATGGAGATTTTAATATGAAATATTCTATTTTGACTATTGAAACGAGTTTAAAGAAAAATATGATATTTTGATATGAAGTATAGACCTCTTTGAAATGTAAAAGAACTTACTGGTGTGAAAAATGTAAACGTTTGGTTGTTAAAGAGACCGGAATAAGATATTGTCATACTCTCTGCCAATACCGAAAACCACTTTAACAACTGTGCATGTGGTGGAGAATACAGAATGAAGTAGTTGATTTGGAGGCGATTAGTGGATTTGAAGAAAGAGGCGATGATGGATAGCCTTGACCTTCGGGTCATAATTAAAATGACTAAAACATGAGTCATACTCAGACCAATGTGAGTTAGCTACTCTTAGCAGGCATGCTTCTTAGCAGGCCAGTGAGAGTATTGTCTGGGGTGGGCGGTAGCGGGCGGCTATGCGTTACCACCAGTCTGGGTCCGCAATCCGGTAGAATCCGACTGATGGGTATTGCTTCGATGCCTTGTCATATTTATTCTGATCGAGCCCCCTATGATTTTGATTTAACGTTGTTGTATAGCGGCGCATCCCTATCCACCGACCTTACTGGTGTTTTATATGCAATGTTTACGATAATGCATAAACAATGTAAGGGTAAAAATGTAATACTGCTTACGCTATTTTAATATTTTATATTTAACCATAGACACTATTATAATAGCGTATTGTATTATACAGTATCTAGTTTGATGGATCCTTAGGAGATGGAAATTCTCGTAACATCTCTTAAGTTATTGTACTCATATTATTACATGAATTTGATTTAACTAATATGTGAACAATTTAGTTCTAATCCGAGTGTTTTTGTCTTTTCATTTGTGCTCGGGTCAGCCTGAGTTTTTCAGTTATTGAAGATACCATTATGAAGATGAAGATGAAGCTCATCAGACGTATTATTATTATCATCATCATCATCATCATTATTATTATTATTATTATTATTATTCCGCTGTAAATATTGGTATGTTGTATAACGGTTAACTCTTATAATCGTTGAAGTCAAATGTATGTTTTTAACAGCTTCATGAATTGTTATTTATTTATTATATTTTGTCCTTCCGCTGCGAGATTCTGTATTTGTTTTCTTCTTTCTCCTTTTCCTTATATAAATCCCAATAACTATCTGTATTCTTGATTTGTTTAAGTCGACATTTGAGGATCATTGTCGATTTGAACGGTAAAATATATGGGTTGTTACAGAAATTGTTATCAAAATGTCGTGGCAGTTTGCGATTTTGATGTGAAATTTTTATATGTAATGGCAAGATGGGAGAGAATAACACATGATTCAAGGGTCTTTAACCAAACAATTCGCAGTCTCGTAAATAACTTTCATGTGTCTCCTTTGTGTAAGTAGTTTAAATATTTTGATGTCTTATCGTATACTAATAATAACATGTTGAATTTTTCCTTGTAGATATACAAATACAAGAGGATTTCTCAGTCTTTATCGAACACACGTTATTGGTTGAAGAACTATAGACATAACAATGCAACGAATAAAATGGAAATATTCAATCATGCACATGCTCAACTAAGACACGTCATTGAACGAAGTTTCGATGTATTAAAAAAGAAAAAGATTTTCCATATTGGTGAAAATGCACCTCTATAAATTTTCCGAGCAAAAAGATACAGTTATTGCATGTACGACGATACATAATTTCTTACGTTGTGTCTTCCTGAATGATGAATTATTTCCACAAGCCAAAGAAAACTATAGTACAGATGTTTCCAGCAAAACAAATAATGAATTCGACAACCAAAACCGCTACAAGCTCCCCCAAGTCATACTGAAGCGTTTTCATCTCAATCTCAAGCTTTCATGACGATAGTACCTAATGAAATTATCGTCTTCTATAGCTTTAACTTTATTTTAAATAATACTTATTAATAATCAAACGAACTTACTTTTGTATTTTTTATGAACATTTCATATGTACGCATGACAAGTATTTTGCTTGAATGAATTATAAACAAGCTAATGGTAATATTGTCAATGCAGCGTTCATCTTAAAAAATCAATTTTCTATTCAACAAAGGGTCAAACAATACTTCTTTTATTCAGCATTCAGCTTTGATTGAACGTTTATCATTTTCAATCAGACAGAGCTTAAATTTATTTAACTAAGGAATATTAAGCAACTGAAATAATACAATAAATTACATAATTCAACCACTATTGTAAGACATTGTAATTAACTTGAATCTTTCTTTTGAGCTTTCTCCACTGTAATTCCAACACATAAGAATTTCAAGTGTGCTGATCATTATTGCTACCGAATTGCTTCCTTATGTCCTCAAATGATACATTACCAGAACCTCTCCTCTTTGGTTTCTGTTGTGAATGATGTTCTTTCCATCCTGTCATGTATATGACCTTCAAAAAAAAAAAGGACAGCTAAATAAAGTAAGACAATACAAATTTGGCAGAATGAAATATCATTTTCGTTCTTACCTGAAAAGTTGCAGGAATTGTTCCATCATCCGCTGCAAACATTGAATCATATATTGCAGCTGTTGCTAAGGCAGTGTCTCTCTTCAGTATCTAAGAAGAAAGAATCAGTCTCTGTAAGATTTGGAGTGAGCTCAAACATATTTGTTAGCATGGATCATCATTACACATAATACAGTTCATTTTATCTTCAACGTTCATCTGAATTTACACATGCAGAAAATCCTTATTCAACTAGTTTCATAATTCAGAAAGTTGGTTGTGATGTCGTAAGGCAGATAACGCTCACATTACTTCGTTGGAAAAGTGCATTAGTTTCCCCCATAGATCTCAAATGTTCGATCAGATCCAAAGCTAAAGGCCAAAAAAGAAAAAAAAAGAAAAAGGGACAATTTCACAATGTTAAAAAGAAAATGGTTTTATCAATATGTACTTAAACCTTTGTAATATATATGTTTACCGCTATCATATCTGACGGTATATTCATCAACGTCGACGCCAGGGAGACTAAATCCGGCCCTTGTTAGAAGATTTCCTGCATCGCGAACCTATAATGAAAAACATATAATATAATAATTAGAAAGTTGTTAGCGTTCGATATCACGGATGACAGATATCTTACCATCTCATTCAATGACAAAGTCTAGCAATTTCTAGTATACAGGGCAAAAAAAAATTTACCAATCTAATTTCTATGTTTTTAATTTCCTTCACCTTGCTCGTTTCTCATGCCAGCCAGTAAATTCAATTAATTAAAACATGGACATACCAAAGTGAAAACAAAATGTGATTTCCAAATAACACACGGAGTTTTCAGTCAATGAAGACACGTATACTTGAAATAGTAGTACTGGATACACATCCAATAAAAAATCAGAAAGATGTTATCAAGGATAAACCATACTTGTGCCAAAGGTGATATTCGAGGGCTGATGCCACCCTCACGTTCCATATGAGCAATAGTGCAAGCGATCCTTAGCTCCCTGTAAGAAGCTACAAAATCAATAAAAGTGATTGCATATGAATACATGATAGGGTTTGAGAATACGTTATGACTTGAATACAAAAGTATGTTGTACTAACTTCAATGTTTCACCCCCAAGGATAGCTGCAAGAAAGAGACCATCGGGCTTCAAGGCCATTCGACACTTACCAAACAAAAGTTTGCTTTTTAGCCATTGGGTAATAAGGAAACCATTACAACATATGCATAGAAATTAATAAAATAATAAACCTGTATCATGGCTCCGGGAAGATCATTTGTCCAATGAAGGCCCAAACAACTGATTACCAACTCTAATGAGCTTCAGAAACATAAAAGTATTCTTACAAACAGGCCCCTCATGCATCAAATTAACAATATAAGCATGGTTTCTCCACAAAAATATGAGCCCCAGTAAATATATTTTTCGCACCTTTCTTTAATTGGAAGAAATTCTTCATCTCCAACTACATATAGAGTCTCTAAGTTTTCACTAGGGATGTCTGACTGCTTTAAATGCTTAACCATATCAGTTGACATATCCATCATGATAAGCTTTTCAATGCCCC
This sequence comes from Allium sativum, assembly GCA_030737875.1. Classification (NCBI taxonomy): domain Eukaryota; kingdom Viridiplantae; phylum Streptophyta; class Magnoliopsida; order Asparagales; family Amaryllidaceae; genus Allium; species Allium sativum. Next base: position 373,435,373 of record CM060909.1, on the reverse strand, counting down.
CTGAGAAAAATAACCTTGTTTATTGCAGAAAAAGGTAATGGTCCTATAGAACTTTACAATTAAAGTTATACATTAACATAATATAAAAATAATATATGTGCATGCACGTGTGTGTAATGCAAATGTAGAAGAATTCCAAATCAAAATTAAAAAGATTGCCATTAATGGCTGAATACATGTAAAAGGTTGTGAATTCAACGATCCAAAATCGGTAATATACCGCTTCTTCCTTCTATACTCTTTTGGATGAAATCGATAAGAAAAAAGAGGGTTGTAATAAGAATAGAAATACCATTAAATATCTGAAAATTTATTGCTAAGTGATATGGACCACAGGATAGCCTTATCATTTAAAAATCGTATTTAGTTTAAAGTTGAAAGGAAGCAGAAAACTGGAGTTACTTCATTCATTTAAACTAGGGTTTAAAACGGGGAACAAATCAACTTTTGCCCTCAAAGAGAGAAGGGGGGAAACTACAAGAAATCAGTTTAAGTCATATATAACTACTAGATCAAATGTTAATCAATGTGTATCATGATGCTTACGAGTATAGTCCACAGTATATACAGGCGTTCAGGAGTATCTGTAGTTATACTTGATAGATAAGCAAAGATGAATCAAAAAATAGCTAAATCACCTCGTCCTCGTAAAAGACGCCTGACAGCCTCTGAAGAGCCTCCCAAACATAATGTAGTAGGAAATGTTTTCTTACAATCCTGCAAATTAAGAAATGGCATTCGTAATGACTATATTCGGATATTAACATTAAAAAATATGGTGTTTTACAATGGGTAATTAACTTTCTTTATGTATGCAACATTTTTCGCAAAGGCTGAAAATTTGTCTGTTGCCAGATACGTTACAGTACAAGTGCTTGGTTTGGTGCTACTGTGCAGCCGCATAATTTCCACATTCAACGAATTTGACAAACGTTAGGAAATAATTGTTATCTTGTTTTTCTAGTTCATTAGCGATGGTATTTATCTTGGTGCACCATTCATCCATGCATACGCTTAATTTGTAGACACTAAATTGAACGCAGGCTTAATATGGCTAGATATCAGAGTATTTTCATCCTGACATGTCAAATACCAGCACTTTCATATCCTGGGCAAACCAAAAAAGAAAACTATTTCTTTGCACGCAATATGAGCAAACACCTCAATAATTCAAAACAAAAATCAAGAGATTAAGAACTAAAAAAAAAATCTAAAGCGGATAGGCTCAAATCTTAGGCCAATATCCACTATTGACTTTAACACTCATTTACTTCTGTATTCCAATCGAATTAATATGATTTGATGGATCAAATTGACGGGATTCGAATTTGACAATGTATCTTTTCAAAATCGGTAGAAAACTAAAGTATCCTCGCAGTTGTTGTAGGCTTGGTATTTATAGATGAATTCGACCACCAAAACACTGAAGTTGGTTTGAACAAGTAAGTTCATATCTGAAATTTCATCATGAAGAACTGGACAGAACGCATAAAAACTCGCAATCAAAATGGTTCCACACCGACCAGTACTGATCCATTTATTCTCTTCCACAGTTAGAATTCTTGTATCTTTCAATCTTGATATCTTCCAAACTTCTTGACCCATTTCTGCACCTTCCATGTTCCACATCCATTGAGAAGTCGTTTGGTTCAAATGCAAGATAACTTATACCCCTCAAAGTATGTTTTTATGACTACAAAGCATAATTGGATTGAAACAATTTGTCAAATTCAAATTTGGGGAATACTCCTATTATCTGAATTATTTTCGTGAAACACTGCATATCTCCTGAGCATATCTGTACATCACTTTAAACAGTTGTCACTTGCATATCTTCAGCATGAAGTCTTTGCTTATTAATAAGGGTTCCCCCGCAAGCTATCTCATTCCTTGGTCAGCTTGATCTCTGCTTCTTTTCCAGCATAAGTTTTCTTTTCCTTCCTTTTGACATGGTTACGCAAGATATAGGGGTTGTGGCGAATGTGCATGACACTAACATTGCACGTGATCCCACTGCAACAGTAAGGCTTAGATGGCATCACGCAAATGCCAATGAGATTCAGAGAATAGCAATTGCAACATAGCAATTAGGAGGCAGGACAAAAAGTGCAACGCTGGTAATTTTTAATAGTTTATTTTTAATTGCAGCAAGTTGTTATGCATGTATGGCCAATTATATTGGCACATGTACAAAATCGTTATGGACTTGCCTTGTATGCAGATAAGCAAACAGAAAAGAGAGAAATGACAAAATATGTTTGCACAAATTTCTTCGTCCTCCTCATTTGGGCTTTCATTTCTAGGGCTGCACACAAGTCATACTCAACCCGACCTATCCTAAATCAGATCAGATATGGTTTACAATTTGTAACTCATACTATATACAGGCCGGATGAGATATTCTGTTCCGTCCAACCATAATTTAAATCAACCTTAATTTAAATCATGGTTGTTACGGCGGTAAGTCGAGTCGAGTCGACAAAGGTCCAGCTAGTCGATAAATGTATTGTTCCTACCGAACAAAGCAAATAAACAAAACGATACATAAAATTTAATAAAATGCAAATTGCAAAGAAAATACAAACCAAAATGATGTTTCAACAAGCGCACTAATGTTTTCGATCCAAAGATAGTTATCTAGCTTCACTTCTTCATTTGCCTCAAAATCACTAGTTTCGTGAATAGTAGTCGACTCATGTCCATAATCATCATCAACATCCTCATCATCATTTAAGATGACAGAGTCTTGTTCCATCTCACTTCTAGGGTTCGGTTTTTTTTTCGATAATCGATTTTCTAATCATTTTTTTTTTTAAATTTGAAGTTCGAACTTCTAGTGTTCGGCTTTTTTTTCCTGAAACCTGGCATTTCAAACCAGTTGACAATCAAGTCGACATAATCGAGACTAGTTGACAAATTTCGATAAATCGGCCGACATTTTTACAAATAGCCTAGTTGTGGCTTCAAGCCAATGACTTGATCTCGACTAGTCGTCGACTAGTCGCGACTAGTCGAGCGCCGTGATAACAATGATTTAAATCAACCCTAATTTAACTCAACCCAACCTTATATTAAAAAAACTAGTTTAATATCAACCCATTTAAACTTAGAAGAGACAAATCCTATAATAATGTTTACGTATTCTAAGTAAATACACCAAGAAAGAAAACAAAATACCGCATGTCAATCCAAAACAAATAGAATTTGACTTAGATATTTTGAATAGCATTTTAATATATTTTGAAATGAAACTGATGCTCTTGCTCATGTAGTGAATAAATTTCATATGGTGTATTTTATAACGAAATTCTAATAAAGTATATGATATAGTGAATCAGTTATATTTAATGCACTATGCTAGCTAATATCTGATATTTAAAGCTGAATGTTTTAATACTATATTTAAACAAAATAGTATACTTTTATTTTGTATTAGATTTACGTAACTCAACTCAACCTACTAAACCCGACCCAACTCATAATTCACTTCATATCCAACCTCATATGAGATTAGATATGAATTGAACTACCTTTAACGCATACCTATACGGGTCGTGTGAAGTATTTAGTTTAACCCAACCCAACTCACATTTGTGTAGTTAATGACCCGTTTGTGTTATCAAAGCGCGCGCTATAGCGAAAAATAGCACATAGCGCATTACTTGCGTTATTGTACTTATAATAGCGCAAGGGTTTCCTATAGCGCAAAAATAGCGCGCTATTTTATCATAGCGGAGAATAGCACATAGCTCTAAATAGCACGCTATTTTGTTTTGGTCTCTTTTTTAAATGTTTGGACAATGAATTAAGCCCAAAATAACACACTTTTTTTACTTATAATGGCTCAAAGGAAAAATGTCGTAGAGTATGACTCAAAAGAAGAAGAAATTGATGATCGCTTAAATAATGATTAATGGTTATGATTTAGATGAAACTAGTGACTATGTTCTAAAATTTAGAAGCATAATATAATTTCTATGTTTTATTATTGTACACTTGAATCACGTTAACTGTTGTTTATTTGAATCTTGTTATTGTAGACTACATATATTATTTTCATTTGATCTTATTTTCACTACACAACTTTTCTTATTTACAATTTTTTTCTTAGTACTTGTTAGTAAAAAAAAACATTTTGTCCAAAAGTGTATTTTCATGCATTTTTTCTTAGAGTTTTATATCATCATAATTGATAAATAGAAGTATATTATAACCCACAATTATATGAATAAAATTACAAATTTGTAAGACACAAATATACTATATCCATCGATTATTTTGAACGTACGATATGAACTTATCAAATTTTCTGTAATATAATTACATTTTACATATAAAATATTTAACACATGCATAAAGTATGGTAGTGCTTATATTTGGAGTCTTGAACGGTTTGGATATGACGCAAAATATGAAGAAAAAAAAACATTTAGGCAAAATATACTTGATTACTTTTTTTTTTTAAATGAACGCTATAGCGCAAGCCTTGCGCTATAGACTACACTGTGCCTCGCTATTACCCCATCATATCCCCGCTATATCGTGTAGAGGATTTCTACCGCTACGCTATTTCTAAACAGCCTCTAAAATATTCTTTCTGCTTTACGCCCCGCTATATTCCGATATATCTCATTATTCAGCTATATTCCGTTATTTCCGCTATATCTTTTACAAAAGAAATGAATTTAAAAATGACATTTATACATTATAAATTTTATAAAACTAATTTTTCAATATAATTTTGTAACATATAGTGGTTAAAATCAAGGTTTTAAATCTCGGATTTCGATCACGTTTCGTTCAGAATTTTTTTGAAACCTAGTCTCGTATCAGGTGAGATCTCGGATGAGATAAACGTATATCAGTGTTCATCTCGGAATTGTGTCCCGGACCTTAAAATATATCTCGAAACGATCTCGGATTACAAGATTCTTTCAATATTGGTATACATTTAAAGATGCAGCTAAAGGTTTACATGCTAACTACAAAAATATATTAACTTACTTGATATCTCCAAAGCAGGGGTGAGGCAGCCAGTAAGAGAACTGCGCACTGAGTTCGTACGGGGTGCGGGATGCGCGGAGGTGCGGTTGGATGCGGAAGGGGTGTGGGAGGGACAAATCGAACTCGAAACAGCTTTGGCTTTGCTCGAAAGTTGAGAGCCGATTCCAAATTCGAAGCCCTAGATTTGAAACTGGAAGTCGGAAGCCATCCGGTCGGTTCAAGTTTTACCGCTTTACCAAATTCGAAGCCCTAGCCTTAATTGGTAATGAATATTCGAAGCCCTAGTCTTAATTGGTAGTAAATATTCGACGCCCTAGCCTTCAGGAATAGGATAATTCTTCTCCAGTTTGGTAATGAATATTTTTAATGTGTGACTTGTGACTTTTTCTACCGCTTCAGTTTTTAATGTGTGACTTCTATCTTTTTTCCCCGAAAGACAATGCGTTGTTGAGACAAGCCTTCAGTTTTTACCGCTTCAGAACTTTTTTTCATTTTACCGCTTTATAACTTTTTACCCTTCACTCCTTCAGAAATCTTTGACCAGGATTCTTTTTGTCCACTTTGTTGAGGTGCATGACCAAGTTTTTTTTTCCAGTTTATTTAATTATTATTAAAATACATTTCTTGGATTATATTTATATATATAATATATTTTTAATATTTTAATATTTGTCATATCCCTCCGCACCTGAATCCTCATATTTTTAAATTTGTCGAATTCCCATATCCCCGTACCATGCACCCGCATCCGCGCACCCGCACCAATGCTTCCTAGCTTGATTTTCATTGAGAACGCACTGGCTGTTAATTATTTACAACTTGAAAATCCATCCAAACTATAAGTACTACGCGGTAATAGAAAATGTTTTTTTCTAAACTTTCTCTGGTTAGACTTCATATTGGATGTTAATAAATAGAAAGACTGAACTTTATATCAATAGACAACAAGCCCTAGGCTTTGTATTAATAAACAACAAGTCAGATTTTCATTAATAAACTACAAGTCAGACTTTTTACTGTTAACTAGCAGGTCAGAAAGTTCAACATATTAGTTATATAGAAAACAATGACCTGCTATTTATTCTTGATATTGATTTACAGTTAAGCAAGCAAACATACTCTTTATATAAAAGGATGAAATGTTAAATTCATTGCTCGGTTTCTTTTAATAGAGCATATGTAAAATAGGAAACAATTTTAACCAGACAAATATCACTCATACCATTCTTTAAAACACAAATACATATTTCTACAAATTTGGATTCAGAAAGTTTTTGCAAAAAGAAAAGAAAATTACAAATAAATTAAATTGGCAGTATTCGTGATTTGAGAACTAGAAATTACAAAAAAAATTACAAAATAAAGATCTATATTTCAGGAAAAAATCGACGTTCCAAATGAGAACTAAAAATTCTAAACATGTATTCGTGATTTGAGAGTAGAAATAAATAAATGGTTGAAAATTAAATTGGCAGTCCAATTGTTTATTGAAATAAAGCATGAATCTTACCGAACAACAAGACATATATTCCAAGCCCAACCCACTTTAAAATGTAAAATTCAAAAAATACATTATTTCGGCCGAGATCTCGTAAATTGATCTCGGTCGAGATCTCGTCCGAGATTTAGTTAAACCGAAATATATCTGATTTTTCTTGTTTCGAATCGCTTAACCTTGAAACCGAGATCTCGGCCGAGATTTTCGAGATTTAAAACCTTGGTTAGAATAGAAAATACTATAATATTCTATTAAATTTAACCAAGCTAAATAAAAGTTCATATTTATTTACATATATTTGCAAACGCTTTTATTTAAAATTAAGAATGTACTAACAATAATTAAGTTGAATGTTAATCTTCCATTTATCTATCAGTTATATATTTATAAAAGCATTAAATACAAGTTTTATATGTTATTTTAGACTCATCCGCTATATCCTATTATTTACTCGCTTTATCCCCGCTGCAACTTTTTGAACCTTTGCCGCATTGGATCCGCTAAGCGCTAACTACACAGACTCATACTTTGTGCAACCCTATTCATTTCTTACTCATATTATTTCCCTCTTCATTGTACGGAAGCACAAAGTATGGATTGAGTCGGATAAGACCAACTAATTCACCCGATCCGTATAGATATGGGTTAATGATGGTTCAACTCATATCCAGCCATACATGGGATTGAATGTAGATTGGGTTGAAGTATGGATTGGACCGGGTTTGGTAGGGTTGGATTGAATTACATGAATCTAACATTGAAGAAAAAAATATTCAACCTAAAATATCATATTTTAACTAGCATAACGCATTAAATATAACTAATTCGCTACAACACATACTTTATTAAAAATTTATTAGAAAGTACATCACATAAAATTAATTCATTGCATATTAAAGCAAAAGTTTCATTTCAAAATATATTAAAATACTCTTTAAAATATTTTAGTTAAATATTATATCTGTTTTAGACTGACATGAAATACTTTTTTATACACTTACTGCAGAATTTATAAACATTATTACAAAATTTGACTATTATAATTTTAGATGCATTATATTAATTTTATTATATAAAGTTGGGTTGGATCAAAATGAGGTTGGGTAGAACAAAATATCACATCCAACTCATATATTGTACGGGTTATAAATTGTAACTCATATCCAACCCGAGCTAGGATGGGTTGGTCGGCTTTATATGGAGTGGCCCGATTGGGTCGGTCGGGACAGGTTGAGTATGGGTTGTATGCAGCCCTACTTCATTGTATTTTAGCATCACATGGTGTTTTCATCGATCTACTCTCATCTTTTCATCTCATCTAAAATAATTCCTCTTGCTGTCAATATGACCAAGCAAGACGAAGCAATACAGCTACTCAAGGAAACCACTTCTCATCAACAAATCATTGAAGTCATCCAAACTACATTGCAATCACACTAAACAACCCAAAATCAAATCACAAGATCCCTTGTTGAATTCAACAACACGGTTTCCACCATAACATCACAAATTCCACAACCCTCCATCTACTGATCACTACAAAGCTCGCAAACAAACCAAACTCCAATATTACCCACCCCTAACACAGTCAAAACCCGATTGGCTTCTTTCGACGATTCAAATCCTTTTGACTATATCTTTCAAGCAATGTGCTATTTCAACTACCACAATACACCACAAGAGCATAGAATCGATCTAGCAAGATTTGCTATGAGTGGTCAAGCTCTCACCTGGTTCCGTTGGATGCACAGGAGTTAACTTTCTTTACGGGTTGCACTAATCAAAGCAATTAAATGGAGGTTTGCATATTTGTCTTATTAAATCCTCAAACTGCAAACAACAGCAAAATCCAAAATTACCAATCCACATTTGAAGCAACTTGTAATCGAATAACAAATTTAGATCCAAAGGCATTGTTAATCTGCTTTATCTTGAGTCTCAAGCCACAAATAAATTATGATATGTTTTTGCTTCGTCCAGCTTCAACCTCCAATTCCATTGATATAGCGAAGTGATTGAAACAAAGCAAATAGAGAATCGCGCTTACTACAACCAAAATACCTATTTCAAACTACTAGCTTTACCCATTCTACCAACATACATCAATTGCAAACCCACAAAACCAAAACTCACCTTACCCAATCAAATGTGTCACACAAGCAGAAATGCATAACCTACAAGCTAATGGGCTTTGCTTCAATAGTGATGAACGACACCATTCCAAACACCAATGCGCGGTAAAGCGAAAACTTCTCTTCCCAGACAAACCCCCAGATCTAGATTTACCAATAACATAAATAAAAGAAGCATCAGATCCTGATAATGAGCAACTACAGGAAATTTCTTTTCACGCCTTAGTTGGATCTCCACATCCTACATAACTTATCCCCTGACAGCAAGCTCATCCTCTGCCTCGTCTTCCACTTCGACATCCTCCAAGCCACGACAGTCTTGTCGTCGAATCGACAATCGTTCCACTTACAGCCATGGAGGAAACCTTACATCGACATCGTTCCTAACACTGATCTTCAAGGTGTGGTGATCAGTGACCCCTCAACTCTCTGACCTCGAGACTAACGATGATTGATTGATGTTAAAAAGATATATGAACATCGATATTCCTATTGAAGAAATTCTATTTTTGTTACTCAAGATTTTAAATATTGGATTTCGATAGTGTTTCATTTTGAGAATTTTACACACGATATCTTATGTAGGACGAGATGAGTGTATCTCGGGAGTACAACTTGGATTAGCATCTCGGATATTAAAGTAGATTTTGAAAATGTCTCGAAGTAACTTGAGCAATATGATTGTCATTTGAAAGCTTTTTTAATATATGCCATCTAAATATAAATTTTTTAACATACACATTTGGCAACAACTTGTTCTGCATCTTCTTAAAATGAGTTGGGAATTAACTTCTAAGTAATGTAAAATACTAATTTATAGACAGAAATGTTTAAATACAATTTAACCTTTAAAAAATAAATAAATCATACAACAACTTGTTTCTCGCATTTCTATTTACAACTCATGATTGTCAATTTTTTATAAGTTATAAAACAAGAGAACCAAAATATGCAACTTACAAGTTTTGACTTGCTTATAAGTAGTTCCAAACATACTCGCATGATCAATAATAAAAAAATGAAAATACAATAATAGTACTCGAATAGAATATTTTTATATTTGAAGTTGTGCCATTTTGGCATCATTTTTAAATATGTTTCTCATATTTATAATTCTTGATAGTGTGACTATGTTTAAAACAAAAACTCATAATTATAATCATATATTTTTTAAAAATCGTAATTATTACAACGTCTAATACGTATTTAACATGTACAAATAACGATTCACACCATGTCATAAACATAGCTTAAGTTCGCATTCACAAAAGAGTGTCTATAATTTGAATATCTATGCAAACAATTGAACTAAATAAATTCGTATTTGGCACTTAGTAAAAAGTTAACACAGGTTTGCAGTTTGAACCATGATTCAAGAACTCGGCCGGCATCCCGAGATTTCGGGGTTACCGGACCGGTATCGGTAGTCAACGGTCCGGAACCGACGCAGAAAATCAATTTCGGATGAGGGCAAAAAATAAATCAAACCCGTATTTTCTGCAAGAAGAAGGAACAACGAAGAAATCTAGGGCAAAAGAAAGAAAAAAGACTAATCGCAAGAAGGAGCAACGAAGAAATCTAGGGCAAAAGAAAAGAAAAAACTAATCGCAACAAGAAGGAACAACGAAGAAATCTTAGCTTTCTTGCTCGTTCGATTGCCTTCTTTCTCAGCTTTGATCGAATTATTCATGTGTTTCGTCTTCAAAGCTCGCATCGCTTTTTTTTTTGTCCGTTTATTTTTATGTTCGGTTCTAGAGCAGTACTCGAGGGAAACGAAACACATTTTAGGGCATATGAGGGAATTTGGGCTGGGCTTGGACTGATAATTAAAGAACGTGTTAGTTATTTAGGGCTGGAGGAAAGCATCGCTCTTTCTAAAAAACAAGGCGGCATCGGTTTTTATCCTATGTGGGCCGTGTTTTTGTAACCTAAGCATTGCTTTTTCTGTTTAAGTTTGACAAATTCATCTGCTGCATAATTTTTGGTAACCTAAGCATGCATTAATATTCATATTAAAAGAATTCAAAAGGTATAAATGTAACAAGTTCATTACCAAAATACGGAAAACTGAAATCTGGACCGAAACCGAAACAAAACTGAAACTGCCGAAATTTACGAAAACCGCTGAAACTAACAAATTTTCAAACGGCCGAAACCGAGACCGAAACCGAGTTCTTGAACCTTGGTTTGAACTCGATATGAGTTAATAAATGGATATTTGCTTCTTCTTTTTTACAATAAGGATGGTACTTTATTCAGACATGACATTCGTGAATGTTTGTTACTTAAAACCTAATTTTTTATATAATATTCCGTATTTATACAAAATATATATGTAACAAAATAACTTTATATTGGATCATGATCTTCCTTTCATGTATTTAGATTTATGATTTATCAATTGTGAGTGGATGGATAACATATCAGTAATCCTATATGAGTGTGGAGATTGAATAATGGCTTCAGATGCGGACGAGGCGTTATCTGGATTCCATTGATAGGTCTACTTTTAACACAAAAGCTTGCTGGTTTCAAGTAAGATTTTAACCATGGTAAATTAAAAAGCCAATGTACTTAAAATTATATGCAACAAACTGGAATTAGGACATAACTTATAACTAAATTAAACACAAAACACAAAAAATAAAATAGATTACCTCCAATCTATCCAACAAATTATCTGCAACTGAATCAACAAACTGATCTTTACCTTTCATCAACCACGCAGCCCCATCCCTCTGCAAAGTCATAAACGTTTACAGAAAATAGGACCTTGGAATTGACAAGTTAAAGGAAAGAATAACCTGTTTCCGCTTAAGATCTCGATCGAAGATTCTGAGCTTTGGGCTTTGAACGTCATCGTTAAAATCGGTGGAGAAATTGGTCAAGAAAGAGAAACAGGGATTACGGTTTTTGCGACGCTTAGGGTATCCCGCAAGAACTCTTCTCAGATGTAACATAGTCAGCGTTCAATGTTTTTCCTCTGTTCTTTTTTTTTTTCTTATATTTTTTGGGCTTTTGGCCGCCAGTTTAAGCCGACCAGAAAACAGACCCAAATTTTATTTGAATCCACAGATTCGTCTAGTAGCCCATGAAAATTTTCATAAATAATAATAATATTAAAAAAAAAAGCTTATTTTGTTGAGTTTTCTGCATCATTTTCATGCAAGGCTACTACATTGTGCCCTTGCCCCAAAGGCATCACGTAAATCTCACACGTGATGCCTTCATAGTACCTTACTATTGTTTTTTGTAGTATTTCACGGGTATTTCATAATTTTGCTCCGTGTGGTGCATAGCAAAATTAAGAAATAAACATAAATTTGGGAAAAAATAATCAAACGGATATTTTTATCCTTGAACTTTTTGTAAAAATAAAGAGTAAATCTTTGGATTTGAATAGAACCTGTCAAAAATAAAATAAAAGACAAACAAAAAAATGAAATGTATATTCTCCCATAAACATGTTGAGTTGTCCCCTAAATGTTGGAAAAATATATATCAAAAACTCTTAACTTTGTTGAGTTGTCAACGCTCTAAAATATTCCACAATAATTCTTCCACGTAGTTGCTCTACGTTGTGTCTTAAGTAGAGATGAGCATGAAAATCGATTACAAACCAAAATCGAACCGAAATCGCATAAAACCGATAAAAGCCGCATCTTAAAAAACCACACCGAAATAAAACCGCAAAACCGATGAAACTGCACCATTAGTATGGTCCGTTTTCGGTTTTTATCTTTTTTCAAACCGCAAAACCGAAACCGGCTGAATATTATTTATATATAAATTTTAACGTTATCTTGCATTTTTTTTCCGCGTGTATGCATTAGCATATGTGTGACGACCCTGATTTTCAGAACCAGTTTAAAATTTTTATTTTAGTTATTTTAATGAATTTTGAATATTTAAAATGATTATTTTAAATAATAACGACTAAAAATTTAGTTTAATCGAAGTTAGAATGTATAAATTTATTTTAATTATATAACGAGCCTGAAATGGCGTGACAGTTTGAAAATTCGATTTTAAATTTCAAATGAATGTACAAGATTCAAAATAAATCGGATTTCAGTAAAACCGGAAATATTTGAATCTGTTAAATCATATCTTTCTAACGAATGTAAGAAACTGATATTTCACTTTATAAACTGAAAGTTGTGTCCAGTTTAAAATTCAGAAAAGTCGCTGTAGAATTTATATATATTTTAATATAATATATAGCCCTTAGAAATAGCCATTTTGCAAACGATCTCTGTTTTCGACGAAACCACTTTTGTTGGATTCGGAATATCAAATTATTGTTAGGTTTCAATTTTTATAATTTTTGAAATTAATATGTGAGCGTGGTGAATTTAAATGTGTTTGGTAGATTTAGTTTGAAATTGGGTCGACCAGAAAATGACCATTTTTCAAACGGTCTCAGAATTCGACGAAATTAGTTTTGTTGGGACCGTATCGTCAAAACATAGCTAGATTTATTTTTCTGTAATTTTTGGTGTCAGTATGTGGCCCCGGTAAATTAAAATGTACGTTTAAATTCAATATATATTGATTTATATTTTAATTTTGATAAAAACTAATCGAAACAACTGAATTGGCTTACGAAACATATTCCATTGTGTTTGGAATGGGGGTATTTAGCTAGAGGCGACAGTCGTTGGGTATGAATTGGAGTTCGGGTTGAGAAACTAGTATTTTTGGAATTAAATAATAATATAAAATACTATATATACCCCCTCCTCATTTATTGCAAAACTCTAATTGCCTATCTAGGAGCCGCCGCCGGTTTGAAAATCTGTGGCCAGAAATGTCCAAAACAAAATCCCTTCGATCTCCCTTCTCGTTCAATGATTTCAGAAAATTTCAAATGGAAAACGGAGAGCTTGGCAAGCTCTTCAATTCAACCGGCTATGATATGGAATTTCGATCTGACGTGACTGGATTTCGACTGAGAAAGGTGCGGGTTCGAGCACGAAATATGAGGGGATGGGGAGTTCGCGCCTGGCGCCGCTCAGGGTGTTGGTGGCTCGGAGAAAGGGCTTCGACGTGAGGTATGTTGATCGACCTCTGGTTGATTGTGGAGGCACGCACAGGGGAAGCTTGGTGGACGGTGATGGTTTTGGTTGTTTTGCGTGTACAGGAAATGAACGAGAAGGAAGAAGAGATAAGCAACGGCTTGATTTGGTTTGATTAAGGTTAAGGAAAATTAACTGATTATTAATTAATTAAATTATATATTAAAATGTCCATTGTTTAAATAGCCATAACTTGTTCAAATTAATACAAAATTCAGTGAAACGAGTTGCGTTGCACTCGTATCGTCGAGCACTACATTGTAGAGCTGACCAGAACGGAAAAGGAGCAAATGAAAATTTAAGGCAAATTCAGATTCAAACCAATGTCTCACACCTGCAAAAATATTCATATTTTTGTGAAATTGAAATATGTGATTGATTTGATTATTTGTTGTTGGTTGCTATTTTAAATGGACATCAAAATTTAAACTATTAGAAATTGAATTGACAGTTAGTTTATTTTTGAATTAAAATGCTAGTTAAACCCCGACACATATAATCAGTTAATTATTGCAAATTGAACTGTTTTGGATGATGGTTGTGATGGGTGTTTATTTGTGGATATATTGAACTGTACTGATGTTGTCTATATTTTTATATCATTGTTATCACCTTGGATGTTACGGGCATCATCATAAACTGTCATTTCGAATAAATTAAGAAATAGGTTGAAATGATATATACCTATGACATTTGACCTTTGGATTGAAATGATATTTATCCATTCCCTAAAGTTGAAATTTAAAATTTGAAATAACTGATCACTTGGCCATAGGATAGAGAATTATTATACGGACACCGGATTGGTTAAATCTATAAATTTTAGAATTTGTGAAACCGATTTAAATAAGTGATTCTGTGTAAAGAAAATAAATTGAAATTATATAAATTGAATTATATTGAAATGTTGAAACTGAATTATTTCAAAGGTTTGAATCTTTATTTAAACTTTGAAATTAAATTCAAATTGAAAAGATCTAACTTGTTAAATTGAAATTTGAACTAAAATTGGTTTGAATTGAAATCATTCCAAATTGAATTATATTGAAATGTTGAAATTGAATTATTTCAAAGGTTTAAATCCTTATTTAAACTTTGAAATTAAATTCGAATTAAATTGCTTAAATAAATATTATGAACTTGAACTTGAACTCGGATTTGATTTGAATCGAATAGATTCAAGTAATATTTTGAAATTGGAAGTTATCCTTTAAAATGGATTGTTCTCAAATAAATTTGATTTTGGGAATCGATTTGGACTGGATATTGGAAATCGATTTGGTTTGTTTTGAGTTTTGAACTTAGGTTCAGATTTATTGAAAATAGAAAGAAACAGTTGATTTGAAATTATTTCTATATAAACAAATTATATATAAACTATTTTATGAAATTTATTCCTTTGATATATGGACTGCTTTATATAAATAGTTTTTCAGAAACCTATTCTTTATATATATATAAATAGTTTATTTTATAAAATATTTTAATATACATAAAACCATTTCCAACACTCAAACTGTTTTGATTTCCAAGCTATTCCAAACCTCCCAAAATTATTTACAACTAATCAAAAATTTATTTAAACCCCAAAACTATTTCAAACTTACAAACTGTTTTAGAAGTGAAAAGTGTTTACATTTAAATCTGTGATTTAAAAGTAAATATGATCATTTTGATGTTAAAATCAGAAATGAATTCAAAACTATTTTTGAAGTAAATTGAATGATTCGAATGAAATGTGGTTAATTGAAGTTATAACCAATTATTGAAACTGAAATTTATCTCAAAGTGAATATGAATTTTGAAAGTAAATATTGTTGTGATTAAAATAATATGGTATTTTAAAGTGAAATTGGTTTAGTTGAATATGATATTTTGATATCATAACGATTCACTTTTGAAATATAAAAGTACCAATCGGTGTGTAACATGACGTTTGGTTGTTAAATAGACCGGGGCCTCTTATTGACATACTCTCTATCAATGTTGGAACCACTTTAACAACTATGTACGCGGTGGAGTTCCAGAAATGGAGTAGGATGAATTTGGAGACGATTATTGGATTTGAAGAAAGTGAACGATAATGGATGACCCCGACACTTGTGTCGATTTGAAATGACTAAAACAGGAGCCGTGCCAGACCAAATGAGGCTTGACTACCTCTTAGTGGACATCTGCTCTTCGATTTTCCTAGGCCTCAGGTCCATACTATTACTATTCATTTGTTGTTGTTTTTGTTGGTGCGCACCCTTGATGGGATGTATTTCCCTTTGATTCGATATGGGGTGGATGTCTACGGTGGGTCGTTAGGGGTAACCATCAGTCTGGATCAGGCGAACTGGTAGCATACTACCTTGGGTATTGCCTCATGTGCCTTGTCATACGTTTATCCTTATGCGAGACAACTACGATTTTTTATTTTGGCCTAGGTCTATAGGGGACTCACTGGCTACCGACGTTTTACTAGTTGTGTTACAGGACCTGCATAGACCGTGTGCTTATAAACTGTGTAAGGGTAATCAATGTAACCCCGCTTACGCTATTTTTCTGACAAGTATTTGTGAATAGACACTGGTATAATATCAAAATTATATTATATAGTATCTAGTTTGACGGATCCTTAGGAGATGGAAATTCCCGTAACAACTCTTGAGTTATGTATGTGTATGTTCATTTGATGTCGATTTGACTTAGATGAGAATATTTTTGCCTGATCCGAGCTTGTTTTATTTTCACGCTATTACGCTCGGGTCAGACTTGAGCATTCCAGATTCAAAGGTTATCTTCTGAAGGATGAAGACGAAGACGGTATACTATTATTACTATTGTATTCCACTACTATTCTGTTGCATTACTCTGTATTACCAGTTATGTATATAAATGTATAACTCTGATAAATGTTGTAAAATGATCAAATGTTTATTTTAAACAGCTTCATGAACTGTTATTTGATTATTATATTTTGTTCATTCCATTGCGAGATTATGTGCTTGTTTTTCTTCTTTCTTTCTAATTCTAAATTAATCCCCTTGATTATCTATATTTTTGACTATAACGGTTAAAGATGTGGATCGTCATTTAACAATCTGTAAATACGTACAGTTTTGAGTTAGACATGTGTGGATTATTGTCGATTCAAAAGTTACGGATTTTCGGGTCGTTACAATTGGTATCAGAGCATATGGTTTAGCAGTAAACCTTGGCTCTATTGGGATTTACTCATTAAAGATAGGTTTAGTAACACCCTAGAATGAGTTCTTAGTGTATATATATACGAGAGAGCGTACTTGTACTTTTGATATAAAAATGGTTTTATGTTGTGTTGTTTGACTTTTTGAGTTGAGTTCGAAGTTCTGGTCGATGCGTGTTGCAAGCGTTACTGAATGGGATTTCAAAACACTTGAACAAGGCATTCTAACACAATATTGTTTTCATATATATTTAATATATGTAAGATAAATAATTTTGAAATTTGATGGTAAATTAGTCAATACTCTTAACTTATTGACTATAAAAAAATAAAATCGATCTTTTATATATGATTTATAATTAAATGTAAACCAAATGAATTTAAATGAAGAATATGAGTTCTTTAAATTCCGATGATTTGTAAATGTTTTTCATGGTTTTGAAAAAAATATAGTAGTAATATTTGAAGTATATTCAAATAGAAAATTGGTTAAGTACTCTATTTTGCTACTGGAAAATAAATTTCAGTGATGAGATGATCATAGTCATCGACTTTCATTTTCGAGTCTCAAAGTGGGGAAGACCGCTTGGTAGCATTGCTACCTATTCGTTTTTGAAATTTTAATTTGAAATCTTGAGTATGTTTTGATATAAAAAAAATTATGTATAGTATATAGTATTTCATAATGTTTTGAAAAGAAATTGGTATTTTAGATTCTCAGGTCTCCATCTATACAAATTACTCTCCTTGTTGATAATCATGAAATAAATAATTGTCAGCATTAATATCAAATGAAATTTTTAATAGGTGAATAAAGAGATACGATAGATGAATAAGAGAAATATAAATGAAAATATAATATAATATTATAAAAAAATTGAAACGTAAAGTAAGGAAAATGTTAAAGTAAAATAGAAACAAATACTCATGTTACTTTGATAATAAGAGTAAAGTCGTGAAATACTAAATTTCATTTGTTATATATATAAACCTACTTAAATGAAAAGTTAAGAGTGTATAAATATGTAATGAAATATTTTACAGTGAAATTTAAATGAATAACATGTTCCAAAATGATATGTGAATCATAGAAATGTTATGAAGATAAAGAAATGTAAAGATGTTCAAAAAAAAAAATGAATTTGAACCAAAGAAATGTTGTGAAGGTAAATCAAGTGGTTGTAATAAAAAATTTAATTTGTTAATGTTCTGAAACGATTAACAAATAGATGGAATATTTGCAAAGGATTGGTAATAAGTAAAATTGTAACCTCCTGAGATAATTGTAAACTTGAATAGAATTGTATCAAAAAGGAAACGAGTCTTAAGTAATGTATAAACTTAAGAAATTAAGTAACAAGTCATTTCATAGTAATAAATTTATAAAGTAACGTAAATAACAAAGGAACTAAAGTCTATAAGTTGTGAAATAATGTGAATTAACAATAAATTACAAATTTGGTTAGTTATAAATAAAGGAAAATGGACTAAGATTCTGATTGTATAAAATGTCAAAGATAAGCTTAAGAAAATTTACAATAAGCTATTTCGCGATGTAAATAAGTATAAGTTGAATTGTTTGGAAATCTATTTAAGAAAGTTAATTAAAAACATAGAGAGCACAGGATGTAAATGAAATTAAAGTATTAACATATATAGAAATTGAGATGAGTAATTAAGTAAATTCCAAATATGCTGAGAATAAGTATAGATAAAACGAAATGCCAGCATATAGAAATTTTAATATAGTTGAAATAAGTAGTAAAAAAAATCCAATAGTTTTAAATAACAAAAAAAATTGGATTTTGAGTTGTCGTGAATGGTGTCTTAAATAAGACTGTTCTTGAACCCATTTGAGAAAAAAATAAAATAAACCTTTTAACTAAGGTTTAAAGAAGTTTTCTAGTTAATAAATATAATTGGAATTAAGTGGAAGTTGGTTTTGGGTTGATTATGAACAATGTTTTAAATGACATTAGTTCTTAAAACCCGATTAATAGTGAAATTTTGATTTGGAATTTATTAGTCTTTTAACTAAAATTTAATGGAAAAGCTTTGGTTTACAAAGCTCGAGAACCAAAACTTAGTTAGAGTTTAATGGTTGTGATTTGGCATCGAAAATATGATTTTTGAGTATATACAAAAGTTATATGTTTTGAAAAGGTAGTTAACAAATTGATTTTTGTTGTGATGTGTGATTATTAAGTAAATTAATAAAATACTGGAATGATAACACTAATAAAAAAAGGGGTAAAAAAAATTAGCCAAATAGAATCAAAATGAACTGAATTGAAATTTATGAAAATATACATATACGATATATTAAACAAGTCATAGCAAGGAGGCTAGAGAAGAGGAATAAAATTGTATGCCCGACAAATAGGTACATATTTACTGTTTTGTTTGGGTATGATGATTTTATGAGCCGATTGGCTTTTTCTTTTTCTTTTTGAGATGAGAGGACCTGTGTGGCGGTTTGGGGATTTTCCCGATGCTCCCCGTACAAAGGAGGTTATGGCGAAATTTTTCGAAAATTTAAGGTGTTAGCCAAATTTTTGAGAAATTTGAAATCTCTTAGAAACTGAAGATTTGAAGAATGAAAACCAGAATGGAAGTTGAGTTGGTTGGTTAAACGACTTTCGGCTTCGTTCCTTTTCGAGGACGAAAAGTTTTAAGTGGGGGAGATTGTGACGACCCTGATTTTCAGAACCAGTTTAAAATTTTTATTTTAGTTATTTTAATGAATTTTGAATATTTAAAATGATTATTTTAAATAATAACGACTAAAAATTTAGTTTAATCGAAGTTAGAACGTATAAATTTATTTTAATTATATAACGAGCTTGAAATGACGCGGTAGTTTGAAAATTCGATTTTAAATTTCAAATGAATGTACAGGATTCAAAATAAATCGGATTTCAGTAAAATCGGAAATATTTGAATCTGTTAAATCATATCTTTCTAACGAATGTAAGAAACTGAGATTTCACTTTATAAACTGAAAGTTATGTCCAGTTTAAAATTCAGAAAAGTCGCTGTAGAATTTATATATTTTAATATAATATATAGCCCTTTGAAATAGCCATTTTGCAAACGACCTCTGTTTTCGACGAAACCACTTTTGTTGGATTCGGAATGTCAAATTATTGTTAGGTTTCAATTTTTATAATTTTTGAAATTAATATGTGAGCGTGGTGAATTTAAATGTGTTTGGTAGATTTAGTTTGAAATTG
Source organism: Allium sativum (assembly GCA_030737875.1). Lineage (NCBI taxonomy): Eukaryota > Viridiplantae > Streptophyta > Magnoliopsida > Asparagales > Amaryllidaceae > Allium > Allium sativum. The sequence continues at coordinate 373,415,238 of CM060909.1, read as the reverse complement.
GGTCGACCAGAAAATGACCATTTTCAAACGGTCTCAGAATTCGATGAAATTAGTTTTGTTGGGACTGTATCGTCAAAACATAGCTAGATTTATTTTTCTGTAATTTTTGGTGTCAGTATGTGGCCCCGGTAAATTAAAATGTACGTTTAAATTCAATATATATTGATTTATATTTTAATTTTGATAAAAACTAATCGAAACAACTGAATTGGCTTATGAAACATATTCCATTGTGTTCGGAATGGGGGTATTTAGCTAGGGGCGATAGTCGTTGGGTTTGAATTGGAGTTCGGGTTGAGAAACTAGTATTTTTGGAATTAAATAATAATATAAAATACTATATATACCCCCTCCTCATTTATTGCAAAACCCTAATTGCCTATCTACGAGCCACCGCCGGTTTGAAAATCTGTGGCCAGAAATGTCCAAAACAAAATCCCTTCGATCTCCCTCCTTGTTCAACGATTTCAGAAAATTTCAAATGGAAAACGAAGAGCTTGGCGAGCTCTTCAATTCAACCGGCTATGATATGGAATTTCAATCTGATGTGACTGGATTTCGATTGAGAAAGGTGCGGGTTCGAGCACGAAATACGAGGGGATGGGGAGTTCGCGCCTGGCGCCGCTCAGGGTGTTGGTGGCTCGGAGAAAGGGCTTCGACGTGAGGTATGTTGATCGACCTCTGGTCGTTGGTGGAGGCTCGCGCAGGGGAAGCTTGGTGGACGGTGATGGGTTCAGTTGTTTTGCGTGTACAGGAAATGAACGAGAAGGAAGAAGAGATAAGCAACGGCCTGATTTGGTTTGATTAAGGTTAAGGAAAATTAACTGATTATTAATTAATTAAATTATATATTAAAATGTCCATTGTTTAAATAGCTATAACTTGTTCAAATTAAATCAAAATTCAGTGAAACGAGTTGCGTTGCACTCGTATCGTCGAGCACTACATTGTAGAGCTGACCAGAACGAAAAAGGAGAAAATGAAAATTTAAGGAAAATTCAGATTCAAACCAATGTGAGTTTTCTCACACCTGCAAAAATATTCATATTTTTGTGAAATTGAAATCTGTGATTGATTTGATTATTTGTTGTTGGTTGCTATTTTAAATGGACATCAAAATTTAAACTGTTAGAAATTGAATTGACAGTTAGTTTATTTTTGAATTAAATTGCTAGTTAAACCCCGACACATATAATCAGTTAATTATTGCAAATTGAACTGTTTTGGATGATGGTTGTGATGGGTGTTTATTTGTGGATATATTGAACTGTACAGATGTTGTCTTTATTTATATATCAGTGTTATCACTTGGATGTTACTGGCATCATCATAAACTGTCATTTCGAATAAATTAAGAAATAGGTTGAAATGATATATACCTATGACATTTGACCTTTGGATTGAAATGATATTTATCCATTCCCTAAAATAGAAATTTGAAATTTGAAATAACCGATCACTTGGCCATATGATAGAGAATTATTATACGGACACCGGATTGGTTAAATCTATAAATTTTAGAATTTGTGAAACCGATTTAAATAAGTGATTCTGTGTAAAGAAAATAAATTGAAATTATATAAATTGAATTATATTGAAATGTTGAAACTGAATTATTTCAAAGGTTTGAATCTTTATTTAAACTTTGAAATTAAATTCAAGTTGAAAAGATCTAATTTGTTAAATTGAAATTTGAACTAAAATTGGTTTGAATTGAAATCATTCCAAATTGAATTATACTGAAATGTTGAAATTGAATTATTTCAAAGGTTTAAATCCTTATTTAAACTTTGAAATTAAATTCAAATTAAATTGCTTAAATAAATATTATGAACTTGAACTTGAACTCGGATTTGATTTGAATCGAATAGATTCAAATAATATTTTGAAATTGGAAGTTATCCTTTAAAATGGATTGTTCTCAAATAAATTTGATTTTGGGAATCGATTTGGACTGGATATTGGAAATCGATTTGGTTTGTTTTGAGTTTTGAACTTAGGTTCAGATTTATTGAAAATAGAAAGAAACAGTTGATTTGAAATTATTTCTATATAAACAAATTTATATATAAACTATTTTATGAAATTTATTCCTTTGATATATGGACTGCTTTATATAAATTGTTTTTCAAAAACCTATTCTTTATATTTATATATAAATAGTTTATTTTATAAAATATTTTAATATACATAAAACCATTTCCAACACTCAAACTGTTTTGATTTCCAAGCTATTCCAAAGCTCCCAAAATTATTTACAACTAATCAAAAATTTATTTAAACCCCAAAACTATTTCAAACTTACAAACTATTTTAGAAGTGAAAAGTGTTTACATTTAAATCTGTGATTTAAAAGTAAATATGATCATTGTGATGTTAAAATCAGAAATGAATTCAAAACTATTTTTGAAGTAAGTTGAATGATTCGAATGAAATGTGGTTAATTGAAGTTATAACCTGTGACGGCCCGCCCCGCACCAACCGACATTTACCCCAAAAGTGCGCTGTACACGTGTCCAGTTAGCACGGAACGGGTCGCCAGAAGGAAAAGGAAGAAGGAAATGAACATACAAAGAACCTGTAGAATGTCTCACAGCGCATAGAACAAAATATAATAGTAACATACTTGACATAAAACAGGAGAGACAGTGCATAAGCTGAAAATCAGAACTAAACATCATAGCAGCGGAAATCCAAAATACAGCTTATTACAACTTTCAAACTGTCTCAAAGCAAAAGTAAGATAAATGTGGCACACTACTAATGCCCAAGTAGCGACCACCAACGACACAGGGAGAATGTACATATATATATAATACGTGGAAGCCTCCTGCCCGCCTCCGAATCAGCTACTCGCACACCACCAGCTAACCTGTCTCTAGTCTGCTCGTGTGAGCACCCAGAGTAATAAGAGGAGACATAAAACTCTGGGTCAGACATAAAGCCTGGTATGAGCGATAAGCATCTAAAGTGAACAATAACAGGTAGACTAAAACATACCTGAACCTGGACCTGCAACCAAAGAGTTAGCACTACATACTGTACAACACTCTAAGGTATCAAACCAATCAATATAAAGATACGGAGGTGGGGGAGGTGTGCATGTCATAATGATGGCAAACAATCAAGCATAGCATCCATTCTCACATCTCTCACTCAGTGCGTAAAGCATACGATATTCACCACTTCGATCACCCAACATTCCTTGCTACGATCACTTTGCCCCATGAAGTCATAAATGGCTTCACTGCACTGATAACGTAGCCACTAATTCCTCGCTATGTCCACTTGCCCCATGGAGTTATTCACCCCATCTGCGCTGGCTCATAGCCTTACTAATCCTTACTATGTCCACTTGCCCCATGGAGTTATTCACCCCATCTGCGCTGGCTCATAGTCTTACTACGCATCACCTTGCCCCTCGGGTTATAATGACCCTACTGCACTGATAACGTAGTCTTGCTACCATCACTTTGCCCCTCAGGTCATAATGACCCTACTGCACTGATAAGTAGCCCATCATTCATTCTGAGTGGTGAATCGAAGTTATGAACGTCGACAACTCCTTAGCACACGTCCCGCAGCAAAGTCCAACCATGAAGTGAACTCATTGGTTCCCAACTGGTTCCGGGATCCTGAGCTCTAACTTCCATTTGGACTACCTTTGCATCTCGGGTTATTGGTCACCACAATCGAATCGGATCGGATCAGCCTCTTGCATTCTTCATCGGATCGGATCGGCTCCTACATTCGGATCGGATCGCGCCTCTTGCATCAGATCGGGTCGTGGTCCTCCCTTCCTTTGCTTCGGATCGTGCTCCCCTTCTCGGTTCGGATCGGGACACCCCATACGGATCGGATCGTGGTTCTTCAAGCGGTTCGGATCGGACGCCCTTCTCCAGGTCGACGGATCGTGCTCACCCTTCATGGACGGATCGGGTCGTAATGCTTATTCGCGATCCGGATCGGAGTACTTCAGTTTGGCACGACGCTGCATCGATTCGCTTCGTGGGCCTTGCACAGGCGGTTCGGTTCGGAGGAGGTGACTCGACTCGTGGGGATGCCCCCACGATCCCATAGGGCGATCCGATCGTCCCTCAACCCCTTATGCGATCTGAACCCCTGCACCTTGTCCAGCGAGCTGTTTACGCCCCTCGACGGCGTTTTCGACCATTCTAACTATTCTAAACAGTCACAAAGCATTTCATACAGTCATAGCAACATACATAATCAACCACAAACATCAATATGATAGGTAAAAATGGATCAAACCTACCCAAAATCCCATATTTCCCCTTAAGCATCATTAGGTGAAACTGATGATAGGATTAGCAAATCTTAACCAAATTAACCCAAATTCGTATCAGAGGTCTAAAACATCATTCCGAATTTTATAGACATTTTTCCAGAATTTTATCATGTTTAAATTCGCTAATTAACACTAATCACCCCTAATTAGCCATAATTAGTGCAAAACTAAGCAAATCACTCACCATAGCCACAAAACAAACTAAGATCTGAAATAATGCTCTGATTTGATGTGAGTCCCAATACTAACAGCAGCTCCAAGGTTGATTAGGTGAAGATCTTCTTTGATTAGGGGTTGCTAAGCCAAATCCTTGACCAAAAGATGATTTGGAGGTGATCTAGAGATTGGAGGCCATTTTTAGGGATCCTTGGTGATAAGTGGAGGCTAGAAAACTGAAATGGAATGATTCTCCATCTCATTTCAGCCCTCCCATAACCCTAATCCCGAAATGGGTTATGGGCCTACTCACTAATCACCCGATTTGGCCCGGTTAAGCAGTTTTTCACCCTCCAAACCTTGTTTCAGCCATATCTCCCAAACGGTAAGTCCGTTTGGCTATTATGACCACTCTACGGAAAGAGAAACTATCAAACGAATCAAATGGAAGTGGTTTCAGGTCAAAATTCCTTTCCAATCAAAAGTTATGGCCAAAACAGTACCAACTAGGGGCAAAATGGTCATTTAAAAATCGACAAAAATCATAAGCATGGGAAATGACTCTAATAGATGTTTCCCAAAGTTACATGACCATACGACCTCACATGGGAAAGAAATAAATATTCTACAATCCTATGATGTGTAGAATACGGGTCGTTACACTCTCCCCCCCCCCCCCCCTTAAGAAATTTTGCCCCCGAAATTCCCTAATCCAAACACACACAAAGGTCCCGCATGCCTATCAATCATAAAACAACCATCAAACATGCAAAACAAGCAAAACAAGTCTATCCTAGCATGCGGAATAACTAAATCGCAAAGTAAATCTTACCAGGCAAAGAGTTCTGGATAAGCCTTCCTAATGCTCTCCTCTGTCTCCCAAGTACAATCATTCTCGTTCTCGCCCCACTGAACCTTGACTAGCTTCACCGACTTCCTTCGAAGTTGCTTTGTATCGTGCCCCACAATACGGATCGGCTTGCGGTTCCCAACCGCCTCGGGTTCTACTTCGAAGTCCTCTAACTGATCAGGTGAAATAGTCACATTTGAGTCGTGAACGAACTTCCTTAGTTGGGAAACATGAAACACATTGTGAACTCCTGCCATCTTCTCCGGTAAGCCAACTCTATACGCCAAATTCCCGACTAGTTCAAGAACAGGGAACGGGCCAACAAATCTTGGTGCCAACTTGCCTCTCCTGCCAAATCGTATCACGCTCTTCAACGGAGAGATCTTAACAAACACCAAGTCACCAACGGAGAATTTCAAATCTCTTCTCCTTTTATCAGCATAACTCTTCTGCCTATCTTGGGCAGCTTTCATTCGTTGCTGAATGATCTTAATCTTATCTGAAGTTTCTCTCACCACATCTGGTCCAAGCACAAACTTCTCGCCAGTCTCTATCCAACATGATGGTGAGTTACACGGTCTTCCGTACAAAGCTTCATATGGAGCCATACCAATACTGGATTGGTAGCTATTATTATATGCAAACTCTACTAGATGCAAATGGTCATCCCATGATCCCCCAAAATCCAATATACAAGCTCTCAAGAGATCTTCCAATATACGATTCACCCTCTCCGTCTGACCGTCGGTCTGAGGATGATATGCGGTACTGAGATGTAATCCTGACCCTAAAGCCTCTTGTAAGCTCTTCCAAAACCCACTAGTGAACAACGGGTCTCGGTCACTCACAATGCTTTTGGGTACTCCCTGAAATCTCACTACCCACTTCATATACAATTCTGCCAACTTGGCTGCCGTTCTGGTCGATTTGACTGGTATAAATCTAGCACTCTTAGTCAATCGATCCACAATTACCCAAATACTATCATATCCCGATCTAGTCCTTGGTAAACCATCGATGAAATCCATCGAGACTTGCTCCCATTTCCATTCGGGAATTTCTAGTGGTTGCCACAACTGTAACACCCCACCTCCGCCAGGGTCACTCGCAAAGGAATGCACTAGCTTTGGAGGGGCATTATTGGTAAACATGCATAATGATATAGCAAGGCAGGACATGACATATAGATATATATATGTAAATAAACAGAGTAAGTAATTAAAACAGCGGAAGATTTATAAACCATTTCAAAACTCAAGTCTGGTACATCAAAATGTCGCTTTTCCCAAAATTACAAGTCTAGATAAATACATCATTTGATAAACTGAAAATACATAAGTACTATCCCCAAATAAGAGTGATAAACCATAGCGGCTCAAATCCAAAGCATACTTGAGCTATCCAAGGAAGCAGCTAAAATCCAAGCTAGGCTCTAGTATTCCCTCCCTGAGAACCTGGGGGGGGGGGAAACGGAAGAAAAGAGGCGAAAGAAAACAGGTCAGTCAAAAAGACTGAGTAAGCCCTGCTACGATCAGTCTATAAACTAATAAAGTTAACATCATGATGGAAACTGAGGTGATCATAGATAACAACATACTGGCATGAATAAATCAACTACAAGATAGATAGAGGTGTCATCGCATAAACAGAGTTAAGTTTTTGCACCACGGTGTACTAGCAAATCAACATAACAGGTATTGATCCCTTAGCCCAAACTTTGGCCCAATAACATGAAGTGACCTTAGTATAAGGTCCAGCCCCACGGTCTAGTCGATCGGCTCCCTATAAACCTAACACGTCAAGTGTTGGTGTCCATATGGCCCACATATGGTTGTAGTTAGTCTGTGCTGGGTCCACCTTTGGGTGTATCAAGCCCTCGGGTGTCAACCCCGGACACTTAAGCAATAATGCACAGCCCTAAACTACTGGTACCCGTGCCTCGAGTTTGTCCAAAATCGGACTACGTGCACGTCCGTAGCCCGCCGAACCCGCACCGCTGTACCACTCGGCCATCGCCCTTTGGTCGCTTACATCTGCCTCAATTTATGTTATAACAGATTATTAAAAAAATACGGGTTGTTACATTCTCCCCTCCTTAAAGGATTTCGTCCCCGAAATCTTCAAGTTAGGAAGAACGTATCCTACCATCCAATCATCCATCTACTCAAAGCATCATCCACGAGCAATCATTGTCCTTACAAGATTCTAAATGCTGGATGAACATATGCAAAAGTGTGTGTATATGTACTTACCTAATGCAAAAATCGGGCGGTTACTGATACAGTAAACCTCCTTAATGCATATGTATGTAAATCAGGCGGTTACTGATACAGTAAACCTCCTTAATGCATATGTATGTCAGTGAAATGAATCCATATGTATGCAAATCCCTAACATAATGTATAATATCTACATGCGTGCTCAATCATACATCCATATGCAACATCCATGTGATAGCATACGAATTTCATCCCAGAATAAGCATAAACACTCATGCACATGCAATATGAGGAGTGTGTGAGCCGATCTAGTGCCTAATCGTGTATAATGCATCCACGAGCAACCACTTGCAAACACTTGCAACCACTTGCAACCATCAAGCATAACATGTTTCAAACACATGTTTCATCCAAAGGGTTTCTACCTAAGGTTCTCATGACAAGATCGACACGATAAACTAGATAAACTAGATAAACTCCTTTTTGGATTACAAGAAATCCATTCAAACTTTGACATATAGTACTAACCGATGAGTCTTAACCCCCTTATGGAGTTTACAACAGAAATAGGATCGAGAATGGGACCGAGAGGATATATGCAAAAGACAACTTGCAAGCAAGCTCCACAGGAAAACGAGGATCAAGGATGCTCTCTTAAAAAGAGATATGATGCGCATATCTAGTCTTCACTCTTCTCAGTTACGTTTCCTTGAGCTTAACTCCACTGTGCTTTGACTATCTTTCCCTTCATGATTCCTTGGCTTCCTAACCCCTATTTCCCAAATTCGAGTTGGAAGTCATTTCATTATCGCCTCTCGTCTTTCTTTTCCACTTATTCTTCCTTCTGTATACCTGGCTTAAACATACAATAAACTCATGATTTCATGCAAGCTCTCCAAAATTCACTAGTGAATCCTGGATCTCGTCTACTTACTATAAAGTATTCCATGCAGCAGAACTTTCTCTCGAAAATACCAATCCACGTTGCCAATTACCCTATAAACGTGATTTTCTATAACTCATGCTTAATCGAAATGAACCATCCGCCTATGAGTGATAGGCCATACCTAGATTCAATTGCCTACCCATGGCTTCCTGTAGGTTATTACAAAACTGGCCAACTTCTTGAGGGTAAACCGTTGCTAACCATGATGCAGTCCTCTCGCTCTTCACCGGACTGAAATGAGCACTCTCCGTGAGTCTACCCACATACCCGTATTCCCTTTCTTTGATCTAGGTAGTCTATCCACATAATCTATCGAGATGTTTTCACACTTCCCTTGCGAAACTTCCAATGGAGGTAATGGCCCACTGGGCTTCTATGACTTGGCCTTAACCTGGTGGCACACCATGCATCCTGAGACCAACTCGGCCACCTTCTCGAGTGATGCGCATCTTCAAGGACCTTCTTTACCAAGTCTTTCACTCGAGGAACACATAATCTCTCATCGTGCCTTAGTCATCCCTTGTCATCTATAATATATCTAGTGAGGTGACTTAACATCTCGCCTCGAACCGACTGGTCCATGTTCTTGACCAACTGCGGATCTTCTTCCTGCGAAACCCCCTTCTTGATCCAGAAGAGTAAGTCTAAGCTCCGGGAATGCTAACTAACTAGCCAAACTGAGGAGGCTTCTTACTTCAATTGCCCTCCTCAGAGTTTTCCGGTTTTAAACCGCAACCACTTTAGCGGAATCCACCGCTAGGCCTTACTTAGGAACTATGTGCCCAAGAAATCCAACTTCTTTCCTCCAAAGTGGCATTTGGAGAACTTGACCTTCAACTGGTGGCTCTAAGCGTATCCATCTCCTTCTCGAGATGTCTAGCATGCTCTTCCTCGTTGTTTTTGAGGAGATAAAAATATCGTCTTCGACGACCCTGACAAACTTGTTCAAGGACTTCCTAAACACCCTACCCATCAAGTTCACGTAATATGCGGGTGTATTAGTCAAACCAAATAGCATGACTAGCCATTCTAAAACCCATCCAGAGTCCTAAACGCAGTCTTGTCAATTCCATTCTCAGCCATCCTAAGCTGATGGAATCCGGTAGCTAGATCAAAAGAAAACGGATGCTCCTACAAGCTGATCAAACCAATCATTGATCCTTGGTAACGGTTATCTCACGATAATCAACATATAAGCGACACAAACCGTCCACATCAGTAACGAATACTACTAGAGCACCCTACTCGAAAATGCTTCATCTCAGGAAGTTCTTCTCAAGCAACTCCTTGACTTGCTTTCTTAACTCTCATCTCGTGAGGTCACGTGCCTAGCCGGCCACGAAGCTGGCTTGGTATTACCAACCAGAAAATACGGAAATCTATCCCACGTCTAGGGATAACCCCTTTTTCCCCAGATATCAGGATATTCTCGGACCACCCTCCCAGATTGCAAACTATCGATAGACGAGTTGAGGGATTCAAAATAACATAACATGACGGGACCCCTAGGGTTGCTAGGAATTTCTAAGGGTACGGCTGAGGCGAGTCATGAGCCTCACAACCCTATATACAAAAACCCAGAATGGCTCCAAAATAGGACAACCATTCCATGCCCAAAACCAACCCATATCCCCTGAAACCGAGAATATAAACATCCCACGAGAATTCTATACTCAGATAGAAATTTCCAAATCCACTCAGACTACGGACGAACGGGCAGAACCTCCAATTGGATTTGAAACTTATACGGGATCATCAACCAGACTAGTACTTAGGTGCAAAACTTTCAACTGGATCAGATGAAATAAAACTATGCGATGTGTCAGAATCAAACAAAGTTCGAACAGGAAAAATCAGAAAATGCAAACAAGATTTTCGACAGAAACACTACCTCTATCATAAGCTGGAAGAACGGTGTTGAGGAGATGAACTCGCCCTCCAGATAGTCCTGCACACTGAGTCTGACCTTGCCCTTGTTTCCTCGGGCAATCCTTGCTGAAATGTCCAAACTCATCACAATCAAAGCATTCGCCCCGCTTTCTCTTCTCCTTCTTCCTACATTCCCTGGCTATATGTCCAATTTCACCACAGAAACTACATTTCATATTCTTGCCCCGTTTCCCGGAATTTACTCTCTTGCCTTGAGACTCATTCGCCTTGACCTCTTTCTTGTCATTGCTACCTTCTTCTTGAAGTAGGGCCAAATTCACTAAACTCTCGAAATTCGCCCCCAAGGGTATATGAGATATGGCCAAACCATGTAATGGCTCGTTTAATCCTAGAGCAAAGTGTAGGGCCTTCTTCTGAGCTGTATTAGCCAAGTCTAAATCGTCCTGAGTCAGTTGATTAAACTTATCTATGTATTCCCTAATAGTCATATCCCCTTGCTTCAGTGATAAGAATCTCAGTCCAAACCTTCCTCTAAAGTCATCCCAAGTCTCGATTGGCCTAGTAGCGGTGGTAACTACCCACCAACGTGCAGCTTCTTCCTTTAGCAACCATACTGCCAATAAAACCTTCCTGCGGTCACCTATATCAAAGGTGGCTAAAAAAATCTTCGGTCTCTTTCAACCAATTCCTTGCTTCTACAAAAGTCTCGGTTCCAAAGAAATTCTTGCAACCCATCGCCTTAAAATCTTGGCAAATCTCTGCGAAGTCAGTTTGAGGATGCTGAGGGGAAGGAGGAAGAGGAACATCAGCTATGGGAGGAGGAGGAGGAGGAACAGCGGCCTCGACTGGGGAGACAACATTAGGGACACCCGGGACCGGTGCCGTGACTCCCAAGTACCGACGAAACCAATCGGGTATCGTTACTCCTTCGGGCAAGATGAGATTATCAGACATGCTGGAAACGAAAAGAAAAGAGTTCAAACGAGGAGTCAAAGGATAGTGCTAATGGCTTTTGGGGAATAGCCTTTAAAAACAACTAGACTTTTCTTTGGAAAATACTTTATACTTGGTTTTGAAAATAGTTTTTCAAAGAGTTTTAAAACCTTTTTATCCCTTCTCGTAAACCTGGCTCTGATACCAAATGTAACACCCCACCTCCGCCAGGGTCACTCGCAAAGGAATGCACTAGCTTTGGAGGGGCATTATTGGTAAACATGCATAATGATATAGCAAGGCAGGACATGACATATAGATATATATATGTAAATAAACAGAGTAAGTAATTAAAACAGCGGAAGATTTATAAACCATTTCAAAACTCAAGTCTGGTACATCAAAATGTCGCTTTTCCCAAAATTACAAGTCTAGATAAATACATCATTTGATAAACTGAAAATACATAAGTACTATCCCCAAATAAGAGTGATAAACCATAGCGGCTCAAATCCAAAGCATACTTGAGCTATCCAAGGAAGCAGCTAAAATCCAAGCTAGGCTCTAGTATTCCCTCCCTGAGAACCTGGGGGGGAAACGGAAGAAAAGAGGCGAAAGAAAACAGGTCAGTCAAAAAGACTGAGTAAGCCCTGCTACGATCAGTCTATAAACTAATAAAGTTAACATCATGATGGAAACTGAGGTGATCATAGATAACAACATACTGGCATGAATAAATCAACTACAAGATAGATAGAGGTGTCATCGCATAAACAGAGTTAAGTTTTTGCACCACGGTGTACTAGCAAATCAACATAACAGGTATTGATCCCTTAGCCCAAACTTTGGCCCAATAACATGAAGTGACCTTAGTATAAGGTCCAGCCCCACGGTCTAGTCGATCGGCTCCCTATAAACCTAACACGTCAAGTGTTGGTGTCCATATGGCCCACATATGGTTGTAGTTAGTCTGTGCTGGGTCCACCTTTGGGTGTATCAAGCCCTCGGGTGTCAACCCCGGACACTTAAGCAATAATGCACAGCCCTAAACTACTGGTACCCGTGCCTCGAGTTTGTCCAAAATCGGACTACGTGCACGTCCGTAGCCCGCCGAACCCGCACCGCTGTACCACTCGGCCATCGCCCTTTGGTCGCTTACATCTGCCTCAATTTATGTTATAACAGATTATTAAAAAAATACGGGTTGTTACAACAACCCACTAGGCTTCTTCTGCTCGGCTTTAACCAGCTGACAATTCATGCATTTGGATATAAACTTCCCAACGTCTCTTTTCATCCCTTCCCAGTAGTAAGTCTGTCTCATGCCTCGATACATCTTATTACCACCGGGATGTATAGTCAGTTTTGAGTGATGACATTCTCTAAGCACTTCATCCCTCAAACCATTCACGTTGGGCACAACTATTCTTCCATTCTTCCGAAGCCATCCATCCCGATCAAGCCCATACACATTCATCTCCTCATCGATACCCATCTCTAACTTGGAGATGATTTCCAATAGATTAGGATCGTCCCTCTGGCTGGAACCAATCCGCTCTATCAAAGTAGGTCTGATCGTCAAACTAGCTAGCATAACTGGATCCAATTCGCACTTTGGTCTGAAATCAAACCCCGCGATAAACTCCAGTTGCTTCCATTCAAGAAACATTGCCCCTAAACTGGCATGTCTCCTACTCAAGGCATCGGCAACCGCATTACCCTTCCCAGGTGTATACGCGATATCAAAATCATACGAAGCCAAAAACTCTAACCATCTCTGCTGACGGAGATTCAGGTCTTTCTGAGAGAAGAGATATTTTAACGATTTATGATCGGTGAACAACTCGAATCTTTCTCCCAAGAGATAGTGTCTCCACATCTTCAGCGCAAATACAATCGCTGCCAATTCCAAATCATGGGTAGGATACTTCTTCTCATGCGGCTTTAGCTGTCGACTAGCATAAGCTACAACCCTACCTCCTTGCATCAATACTGCACCCAGTCCGGTACCACAAGCATCCGTGTATACCGTCCTCTCTTCATTCCCTTTAGGAATGACTAACACTGGCGCACGCGTCAACCTCTCCTTTAGACTTTTGAAGGCATCCTCACACACTCCGTCCCAGACGAAGGACTGATTCTTCTTAGTCAACTGAGTCAACGGTGCTGCTATCTTGGAGAAGTCCTGGATAAACTTACGATAATATCCGGCTAATCCCAAGAAACTTCTTACATCTGTTGCATTCTTGGGCGTAGGCCAATCCTGTACCGTAGCCACCTTCGCAGGGTCCACGGCAATACCACACTCTGAAACAACATGACCCAAGAATCTTACTTCCCTTCTCCAAAAATGACACTTAGAGAATTTCGCTTTCAATTGTGTTTCCTCAACACCTCCATCACTATCCTCAAGTGCCCCTTGTGTTCCTCCTCTGTCCTTGAATAAACAAGGATATCATCCACGAACACAAGGACAAACTTATTCAACTGATCTCTGAATACTCGATTCATAAGATCCACAAAGTAGGCTGGTGCATTGGTCAACCCAAACGGCATAACCAACCACTCATAAAATCCAGACGGCGTCCTAAATGCCGTTTTCGGAACACTCCCATCCGCTACTCGAAGCTGATGAAATCCTGTCGCGAGGTCCAACTGGGAGAACACTCTAGCTCCTTCCAGCTGATCAAACAAATCATCTATCCGCGGTAGAGGATACTTATTCTTCCTCGTCACCTTATTCAACTCGCGATAGTCCACACACAAACGAAGGGAACCATCTGCCTTAGTGGCAAACACAACTGGTGCCCCCCACTCGGAGACACTCCTTCTAATCAATCCCTTCTTCAAAAGATTGCTGACTTGCACCCCGAGCTCTCGTTGCTCCCTTGGTGCCATACGACGAAGTGGCATCACTATAGGTCTGGCATCTTTCACTAAATCAATACGGAACTCAATCTCTCGGTGTGGTGGAAGCCCGGTCACCTCCTCGAAGACGTCCGGATACTGGCCAACCACGGGCACATCTGACAACTCATCCTGCGGGATGTCGAGGGAATTTACAAAACTAGCCATAACCCCATCACTAGGTAGGCTACCAAACACTACCCTCCGCCCATCATCCGCCCTCACTGTCACCAAAAAGCCCTCACAGTCTACCACCACCCCGTATCTTTGGAGCCAATCGACTCCCAATATAATGACATACCCAGTAAAGCCCAAAACAAAGCAATCACATACAAACATACATCCATGACTCGATAAGACCAAATTCCTGCAAATCATACTAAGGCTAGTCGAACCACCAATCGGGTTCGTCACTATCAATGGTCTATCGACTATCTCGGGTTCCAGTCCCAACCTATCTACCATGTCACTAGATATGAAGGAACGGGAAGCCCCAGTATCAAACAAAACTCGAACTGGTATATCATAAATAGAAAGCATACCTTGAATAACAACATTCTTTCCTTTCTCCGCCGCAGTTGGGGCATTCGACGAAGAAGGAATAGCATCAAGAGCATATGCTTTCACAATCTGCTTCTCCTTAAGAGGTTGCGGACACTTATCTTTCTGATGTCCCACTTGACCACAGTTGTAGCACTTCCTTTCCGCTGGCTTGGCCCGACATTCTTTAGCATAATGGCCCTTCTTTCCACAGCTGAAGCACTCAACATCCTTCTTGCTCTTTTTCTGGCCACCTTTTGATTGGTCCTGCCTCCTCTTATTCTGAGAGCTATTCTTGCCTCCACCGCCTGCTTGCGGCTTTGGTCCTTCTGCAGATGCAGCCTCGGTCTTTGACTTAGGGTAAAGACTCTCTGATCTCAAAGCTTTCCCCACAATCGATTCAAAAGTCTCATCGATGTGATTAATAAGCCTCTCCCCCAAGTATCCATCCAAACCAGTAATGAACTTCTCATTCTTCTTCTCAGGAGTATCGATAAGAGACAGTCCATACTTCGACAAAGTGTCGAACTCAGCAATATAATCAGAAACTGCCCTCCCATTCTGCTTCAGTTCCAAGAACCTCTTGAACAACACCGACTTCTGGGCAGCCGGAATGAACTTCTCGCTAAAGCGAGCCTTGAACTGAACCCAAGTAACCTGGTCCTCTGGAGTAGCTGTTCTAATGGCATTCCACCAATTCATCGCTCGCCCTTGCAACTGACGAGACGCTAGCCTTCTCTTCATCGCATCCTCAAGACCCAAGTCATCAAAGATACGGTCACAGCTATCCATCCAGTCTTGAACATCCGTGGCCGACTCCGTCCCGTGGAACGGCTTCCCACCAAGATTGGTGTAATCCTTGCACAACTTGGCGAAATCGACCCTAGGCGCCTGCACTACTGGGCCAACACCAACTCTGGGATTGGGAACTGCCCCTTGCACTTCTCTAAGCATGTCTCTCATGAGGTCGGTAAACATCGCCCTCATGTCAGCGGCATTTCCATTATTGGCCCCTCTACCAGTACCTCTCACATATCGGCTCATCGTCAATCTGTAAAAGGAAAACGATTAACGACCCCATAGTGGTACTAGTGCAGTGCAACTTCATTCTTATACTACTAATAATATATATATACATAGCTTTTGAAAACCAAAGTAATCACAAATACACGCTCTCATATACGTACTAACTCTCCCTAGTGTCTTTCCCTAGGTTAACTACGCAACCTAGAGCTCTGATACCAAGTGTGACGGCCCGCCCCGCACCAACCGACATTTACCCCAAAAGTGCGCTGTACACGTGTCCAGTTAGCACGGAACGGGTCGCCAGAAGGAAAAGGAAGAAGGAAATGAACGTACAAAGAACCTGTAGAATGTCTCACAGCGCATAGAACAAAATATAATAGTAACATACTTGACATAAAACAGGAGAGACAGTGCATAAGCTGAAAATCAGAACTAAACATCATAGCAGCGGAAATCCAAAATACAGCTTACTACAACTTTCAAACTGTCTCAAAGCAAAAGTAAGATAAATGTGGCACACTACTAATGCCCAAGTAGCGACCACCAACGACACAGGGAGAATGTGCATATATATATATATAATACGTGGAAGCCTCCTGCCCGCCTCCGAATCAGCTACTCGCACACCACCAGCTAACCTGTCTCTAGTCTGCTCGTGTGAGCACCCAGAGTAATAAGAGGAGACATAAAACTCTGGGTCAGACATAAAGCCTGGTATGAGCGATAAGCATCTAAAGTGAACAATAACAGGTAGACTAAAACATACCTGAACCTGGACCTGCAACCAAAGAGTTAGCACTACATACTGTACAACACTCTAAGGTATCAAATCAATCAATATAAAGATACGGAGGTGGGGGAGGTGTACATGTCATAATGATGGCAAACAATCAAGCATAGCATCCATTCTCACATCTCTCACTCAGTGCGTAAAGCATACGATATTCACCACTTCGATCACCCAACATTCCTTGCTACGATCACTTTGCCCCATGAAGTCATAAATGGCTTCACTGCACTGATAACGTAGCCACTAATTCTTCGCTATGTCCACTTGCCCCATGGAGTTATTCACCCCATCTACGCTGGCTCATAGCCTTACTAATCCTTACTATGTCCACTTGCCCCATGGAGTTATTCACCCCATCTGCGCTGGCTCATAGTCTTACTACGCATCACCTTGCCCCTCGGGTTATAATGACCCTACTGCACTGATAACGTAGTCTTGCTACCATCACTTTGCCCCTTAGGTCATAATGACTCTACTGCACTGATAAGTAGCCCATCATTCATTCTGAGTGGTGAATCGAAGTTATGAACGTCGACAACTCCTTAGCACACGTCCCGTAGCAAAGTCCAACCATGAAGTGAACTCATTGGTTCCCAACTGGTTCCGGGATCCTGAGCTCTAACTTCCATTTGGACTACCTTTGCATCTCGGGTTATTGGTCATCACAATCGAATCGGATCGGATCAGCCTCTTGCATTCTTCATCGGATCGGATCGGCTCCTACATTCGGATCGGATCGCGCCTCTTGCATCGGATCGGGTCGTGGTCCTCCCTTCCTTTGCTTCGGATCGTGCTCCCCTTCTCGGTTCGGATCGGGACACCCCATACGGATCGGATCGTGGTTCTTCAAGCGGTTCGGATCGGACGCCCTTCTCCAGGTCGACGGATCGTGCTCACCCTTCATGGACGGATCGGGTCGTAATGCTTATTCGCGATCCGGATCGGAGTACTTCAGTTTGGCACGATGCTGCATCGATTCGCTTCGTGGGCCTTGCACAGGCGGTTCGGTTCGGAGGAGGTGACTCGACTCGTGGGGATGCCCCCACGATCCCATAGGGCGATCCGATCGTCCCTCAACCCCCTATGCGATCCGAACCCCTGCACCTTGTCCAGCGAGCTGTTTACGCCCCTCGACGGCGTTTTCGACCATTCTAAATATTCTAAACAGTCACAAAGCATTTCATACAGTCATAGCAACATACATAATCAACCACAAACATCAAAACATCAATATGATAGGTAAAAATGGATCAAACCTACCCAAAATCCCATATTTCCCCTTAAGCATAATTAGGTGAAACTGATGATAGGATTAGCAAATCTTAACCAAATTAACCCAAATTCGTATCAGAGGTCTAAAACATCATTCCGAATTTTATAGACATTTTTCCAGAATTTTATCATGTTTAAATTCGCTAATTAACACTAATCACCCCTAATTAGCCATAATTAGTGCAAAACTAAGCAAATCACTCACCTTAGACACAAAACAAACTAAGATATGAAATAATGCTCTGATTTGATGCGAGTCCCAATGCTAACAGCAGCTCCAAGGTTGATTAGGTGAAGATCTTCTTTGATTAGGGGTTGTTAAGCCAAATCCTTGACCAAAAGATGATTTGGAGGTGATCTAGAGATTGGAGGCCATTTTTAGGGATCCTTGGTGATAAGTGGAGGCTAGAAAACTGAAATGGAATGATTCTCCATCTCATTTCAGCCCTCCCATAACCCTAATTCCGAAATGGGTTATGGGCCTACTCACTAATCACCCGATTTGGCCCGGTTAAGCAGTTTTTCACCCTCCAAACCTTGTTTCAGCCATATCTCCCAAACGGTAAGTCCGTTTGGCTATTATGACCACTCTACGGAAAGAGAAACTATCAAACGAATCAAATGGAAGTGGTTTCAGGTCAAAATTCCTTTCCAATCAAAAGTTATGGCCAAAACAGTACCAACTAGGGGCAAAATGGTCATTTAAAAATCGACAAAAATCATAAGCATGAGAAATGACTCTAATAGATGTTTCCCAAAGTTACATGACCATACGACCTCACATGGGAAAGAAATAAATATTCTACAATCCTATGATGTGTAGAATACGGGTCGTTACATAACCAATTATTGAAACTGAAATTTATCTCAAAGTGAATATGAATTTTGAAAGTAAATATTGTTGTGATTAAAATAATATGGTATTTTAAAGTGAAATTGGTTTAGTTGAATATGATATTTTGATATCATAACGATTCACTTTTGAAATATAAAAGTACTAATCGGTGTGTAACATGACGTTTGGTTGTTAAATAGACCGGGGCCTCTTATTGACATACTCTCTGTCAATGTTGGTACCACTTTAACAACTGTGTACGCGGTGGAGATCCAGAAATGGAGTAGGATGAATTTGGAGGCGATTATTGGATTTGAAGAAAGTGAATGATAATGGATGACCCCGACACTTGTGTCGATTCGAAATGACTAAAACAGGAGCCGTGCCAGACCAAATGAGGCTTGACTACCTCTTAGTGGACATCTGCTCTTCGATTTTCCTAGGCCTCAGGTCCATACTATTACTATTCAGTTGTTGTTGTTTTTGTTGGTGCGCACCCTTGATGGGAAGTATTTCCCTTTGATTCGATATGGGGTGGATGTCTACGGTGTGCCGTTAGGGGTAACCATCAGTCTGGATCAGGCGAACTGGTAGCATACTACCTTGGGTATTGCCTCATGTGCCTTGTCATACGTTTATCCTTATGCAAGACAACTACGATTTTTTATTTTGGCATATGTCTATAGGGGACTCACTGGCTACTGACGTTTTACTGGTTGTGTTACAGGACCTGCATAGACTATGTGCTTATAAACTGTGTAAGGGTAATCAATGTAACCCCGCTTACGCTATTTTTCTGACAAGTATTTGTGAATAGACACTAGTATAATAGCGAAATTATATTATATAGTATCTAGTTTGACGGATCCTTAGGTGATGGAAATTCCCGTAACATCTCTTGAGTTATGTGTGTGTATGTTCATTTGATGTCGATTTGACTTAGATGAGAATATTTTTGCCTGATCCGAGCTTGTTTTATTTTCACGCTATTACGCTCAGGTCAGACTTGAGCATTCCAGTTTCAAAGGTTATCTTCTGAAGGATGAAGACGAAGACGGTATACTATTATTACTATTGTATTCCACTACTATTCTGTTGCATTACTCTGTATTATCAGTTATGTATATAAACGTATAACTCTGATAAATGTTGTAAAATGATCAAATGTTTATTTTAAACAGCTTCATGAACTGTTATTTGATTATTATATTTTGTTCATTCCGTTGCGAGATTCTGAGCTTGTTTTTCTTCTTTCTTTCTAATTCTAAATTAATCCCGTTGATTATCTATATTTTTGACTATAACGGTTAAAGATGTGGATCGTCATTTAACAATCTGTAAATACGTACAGTTTGAATTAGACATGTGTGGATTATTGTCGATTCAAAAGGTACGGATTTCTGGGTCGTTACAATATGTGAAGTATTGTGTGTGTTTTTACAGTGGTGCATGCATTTGTATGTAGACGTGTGCCCTCATTTTTGTTGCTTTTATGTTGCAAGCCTGCAACTATCAATTCTTTATTGTAATATGCATATTTAGTTACTAAATTAAGATGGTTTATGAATTTTTTGATGATTTATGTAATTTTAGAATTCATATTTAGTTACTAAAATTAGATGGTTTATGGATTCTTATTGTAATCATTTCTGGCGCTTCTCAGGCACAGGACTTGCATCCTATTTAGCCTTCACCGTCCTGCATTCCCTACCCCGCTTTCTTTAGTTGGATGCTTCTCTTATATCCATTTAAAGGTGTGAATTACTTCCACTTCAGATTTAGCTTCAGCCAACTCTGCACGTTCACTATTTGCATTCCAATAGCACCTTGTATTGTATCCATTTAAATGCTTATATTTTACTCCACTTCTGCTGCAAACATAAAAAAAATTATGTTGGTGTTGTAAAAGACTACCAAGTGTTCTTTTGTTTGTATTATATTTGAATGCTTTGTGTCTGTGAGCTCTGGTTAAGGAACAATTCCTTTTTTTGTTAATCGGTTTTGAAATCGAAACCGCACTTTTAAAAACCGAATCCACACTATTAAAACTGAACCGCATTAACGGTTTTTGGTTCGGTTCCGGTTTCTACTTTTGAAAACCGCACCCTAGTGGTTTCGGGTGCGGTTTTAAGTCAAAACTGCACCATGCCCATCCCTAGTCTTAAGGGTATCACGCAATGATGTTGCGTGGTGTTCTAAATTCAATATATAATTGTCATGTGCGATACCTTGAAGAAACCACGTAGTTGCTCAACGTGGTACATTCAATATGCCATGTAATTGTTATGTGCATGGTTCCTAAAGGTATCATGTGGTTGCTCAGCGTGTTGTACAACAAATTTGGAGGGAAAAAATACAACATAAACAACCACAAAGATACTTTTATCCTTGATTTTTTTTTGAAAAAAAGAAGAGAATCAACTCGGAATTTTCGGGGGTTTGAACAACACCAGCTAAAAAGAAAAAAAAAGATGGTGAGAGTAAGATTATCACTATTTAAATGAATCAACTGCATCAATGCATCAAACAATCTACCCGATAAGAAGTTTATTTGGCATTAGTAATTCCAAATAAGTTGGTGTTTATTTTTGAGTGTCAATTAGGTGATCCATGTGCGACACAGTGCGAAATCGCAGTCAATGTTTATCCGACATTATAAATACCCAACATTTCTCTTATCAGTATCATCTCTTAAGCTAGTTCTGGATGTCCCTCTTATCCCTTTTTACCAAATATAACCAATTTTGTGTCTTTTTTAAATCAAATTACACTAACTCTTTCTACTTTTTAACGTCTACACAATAACATAAGGAAAATCATCTATGCAATTCGCAGTTGTGGGAGTTGAAGGTCACACCTAAAAAATGGGGTAAGTGAAAGTTATAATAGGCAAAGAGTCGATGTTTGTGGTATGGGAACAAGTTTAAGCTCTCTAGAGCACATAGGGAAGACAATGGAACATCAATTTTTTGAAAAAACGAATGAGTGTCGTATTAGAAGACACCACATTGGACCGACATCTTGATCCGACATAGGGTTGGTGAATTTTCATGTTTTCCCAAAAAAAAAGTGTATGGTTTAACCCATATTAACATCAAAGTCAGTTTAATTTAATATTTAAATGCACAATCATAGATTCGTCTCATAAATTATTCACAGTGAAAATTGGTAATATTTTTTTTTTAAAATTTCATTGTCACAACAAAAATATGTTTTAAATAGGTTAGGAATTTTTCTTCCAAAATAAAATAAACAATTATTGTACATGACATTTATGGAATTTATTATTATTCAAGTTAGTCAAATCAAAAAATATGTTTTTAATTTGCTAGGTAAAGAAAAACATTTGAATCTATAGCATTAGTATTTACTTTGTATCCGAAAGAATTAGTGATATTCCCTAAGAAAAATAATATAACTATTGTATACATCTAACTTTGTGTTGAATCATGTCTGTAATAACGATGATTGTTTGCTTTTATGTATTGTGTTATATCGTGTCATATTGTGATATAAATAATTATGCAATTAATTAAAATAATATAATAAGAAAATCTTGGAATAAAATGTTATATTAGTGTAGATGTAGAAAGTTGAAATTGTGAGTAATTAACCATAATATGAAATAACATTTTGTTTTAGATATTACAAGTTAAGATGTTGTAAGAAAGAATATTGATACATTGTTGAAATAACAGTGCGTAACACTTTCCAAATGTTGGATATTATATTACTCGTGGCTGTTAAGAGCATCAAGGAGGTGGTGTACTCATAGTTGTTGGATGATTATTTAATGACTCGGTCTAGATTTTCTAATTGGTTAATATCAACTATATCAAATAGGAAATCTCAAGACGGTGATGTTATACAATTCATTGTGCTTGAGAATGTTATCGAACTCCAATGGTATTGCCATCCATCGAGCGACTATAGCGAGTATGAGTTGAATCATTGTGTGAAACACAATTTAATGGAAATTGTCTCCTCTGTTTTATGAGATTAGTAAGGTGATCAATTGTAGTCTGTTAGGATTGCCTTTCATGTTGTTAAAGTAGGAATGACGGTTTGAATAAATAGTCACACATCACGATTTTTTTTGGAGGAATGGAGTTCAAAGATGAGTTGGTAGACACGTAATAAAAAATATTCCTTTTGTTACAAGGATGTGTGTGACAACTCATATGTGTACGCCCAATGCGGAAGGAGGGGACTTTGTTTCGACCATCGTTACACAATGGTTATTGGATATTGTTTTGAAGCTGGGGTTTCAGGTGGAGCTTGGATGATATATATGGAATATAGTATCAAGGTGGAGATTGTTAGGTTTTCGATGATACAACATTCCATATTTATGTAGGTCATGGATATATTTGAGTCTATATGGAATCATAACTCAAATTCATTGCTTATTTGATAGGTTTCCTAGATTTTGAAGATTGATTATCGCATCTTTTAAAAATTTGGTAGATTTTATAGAGTGATTAGTTGTCTCTTTTATTGCATTAAAAAATGTATCAAATTATCTACATTGGAAGACTTATGGAATTATTCAATGGCTTTTTAAAGAAGATAATTTGTCAACCCTATTATAAATAGGCATTACATTGTTCATTATATGTACATAGAAGAAAAGTTTTACGCTCTTTAGGTTTTAGGACTTGAGATATCTTCTCAATTTTAGATTTTCTTGTAATCTTTTGGTGGTTTAATAAAAGTTTTGTTTTGATAGAAAAATTACGGATTCATTTTGTTACAAGGATGTGCATGCCAACTCATACGTGTGCGCCCTATGCGGAAGGAATGAGGGCTTTGTTCCGATCGTCGTTACATAACAGTGGTATCACTGTTGTGTAAAGAGGGTCAAAACGAAGCTCTCTCCTTCCGGATAGGGGGCACGCATATGAGTTGGCACACACATCCTTATAACAAAAATAATCCCTTTTGTTACGGGCCTACCAACTCGTATTTGCACTCCATTCCTCCAATTTCATGATGTGAGACTATTTATTTAAAACGTCATTTCACCTTAACAACATGCTAGACAATCCTAACAGTCTCCCCTTTGACTCGCATCATACGAATATGTTTTGAGAGCACTGCCTTGCCTTCATGGCCCAGTCCATAATCTTCGCCTTTGATATCACTGTTGTGTAATGACGGTCGGAACAAAGTCCCCCTCCTTCCGCATAGGGCGCACACATATGAGTTAGCACACACATCCTTATAACAAAATGAATCCCTTTTGTTACGTGTCTACCAATTCATATTTGTACTCCATTACTCCAATTTATTCCGTAATGTGAGACTATTTATTCAAACCGTTATTCCTACCTTAACAACATGTGAGGCAACCCTAACATAGTCAACTCGAAGTCAGAATCTTTGATCAGAGTATAATGGTTAATAATAAATGTTATTATTGAACCAAAAGCTTTGATTTTTTTACCAATCAAGTGTAACATTTATTAGTTGGAATAAAAATTATTAGTCTCACATCATGGAAAATGTTTGTGAAATAGGTACTTATATAGTAATTTTTTCTCCTTATAATAACGTCTAAGATTTTTGTGGAACAAAACTTGTAGGGAATTGGCGTGTATACAACACAGTATTGAAAGTATCTTAAGGCTATTAAGACACTAGAATTGGTGAAATATGTATTAACTACTTACTTATACTTATGAATATAAAACGATATTTACTCAAATTGCAACAAAAACAAGTAATCGGAGAATAAGTAAGTAATATAGTAAAATGCAGAAAAGTAAATAACACCCGGATTTTTATACTTGTTCGGATTAACCAATCCCACATCCAGTCCTGCACTCCATTGTGAAGAATTTCACTATAACCACTTGCTTTCCACGGGTGGTAAGAACACATTTACAATCTTAGTTTCACGGGATACAAGACACATCCTCTTGATTTACAGGCTACAATAACACCTTCCCCTTATCACCAACAATAAGCTATGGCAAGCTGTTATATATTCAATACATATTCTTGCATATTCGGTACAATGATCATGTGGAACTCCAATGACAATATATCTTTGAATTCTTTGAGAAAATAGGATGAAATCAGAGAGAGAATGATGCGAACTCAAGTATAACTCTTTGATAATGTGTGGTTTGCAAAATTTTGAAGAATTGGAGTGAAAGAGTGTGGATTTGCAAAGATAAATATAAAGTATTCAATGGATTTCTATTGCAAATGTTTGGAGTAGGATAAAATAAGAATTCTTGATGTCAAAATTAGTTTCCACAGGTCATGATATAGTGGTTGAAGAGACGTGTCTTTTGGTCAAGAGATGGAGGGAAATGTCTCTTCAATTAAAATTTGAAATTCCAAAAAACGGCTAGTATGTTGATATGCTAGAATACCCCATGTCGACATGGTGGTGTAGCAAAATGAACAACAACACTAATAAGTATTGCAAATTTTCAATGATTCAAATTACCTTATATTTGTGTATTTTGGTGATCCGATTGAGGTCAATGGTTGATGATCTTCAAGTATAATTGCCTTGGGATCTTTACAAGATATTCTAATATTCAATCAACTCCTCATCACTTCAAACACCTATGTCCTTCAACATTCTTCTCCGATAGATTTTGGACTTCAATTGCTATGATTGTCCTTCCTTTGTAATTCTTCTTGCTTTGATTAACCTTCTTCTATAATTCTTCTTTTGTACTCTTGTTTATCTCTATAAATGTGTCCATATTATATCCAATGTAACTACACATCTCAAAGATATGTTACTAGTAATATTTATATGGTAGTTGTCATCAAATTCAATACCTGGGGTATTAACAATTCCCCTTTTTTGATGATAACAACCATATAAATATTTGAGAGATAAAATATAATACTTTCATATTTGACTCCCCCTAACTTTATGCACTCTCCCTACCATTTTGTCTAGTATATTTATACCTTTTCTCCCTTTGTCATCAACAAAAAGGGCAAAAAGAGTTGCTTAACTCACTGCTAGATGATATGTAAAGATGGTATATAAAAATAAATGCATATAAATAAAACATAAGAGGAGAAACCAAATAAATTAAGAAACATGAAATAAACTATAAAATAATTAGATGAGTTTTAGAGTTACCAATCTTGTCGATGCCAATAACAAATCCTTTTCATATTTATCTAAGGTTCAATAGATTTCTTGTCATATGCTTCGAGCATCCGTTATTTGGTATCTAAACACTTATAAAATATGCACATTGATACTTTTATTTTTATTTTGGGGTCCATATGGTTAAGTTTTGGGATGCCAAGCCCATGATTAGTTTCAATGCCCTTTCAAAACATAATCATTAGATGAATGAACCTTATTAATAGAATTATCAATATATATTTCTTTTCAATATTATCCAACTTTTTTTGGAATCCATAAATTAATGAAGCTATTTGGTGGTTTTAGCTTTAATTTCCAAGGTTTTGGTTTGAACTTGGTAGTCTTAACAAACTTAGAACTTTGGGTACTATTTTTCTTTAATTTAGTCTTAGGGTGCATCTTAGTCCATGTTTATTCCTTGTGTGTTTAGATGTAGATAATAATTTTTCTAGATTATCCATCCCTTTGTTAAATTTATCAATATCATTTTTCAGTTTGTCAAAATCCTTACCGTATTTAAGAATAACATTGTACAAAGACGTTATTTTGTCATTCAGATGAGTGATCCATGACTTCATTGAAATATTTTCTGATTTTAAGGATTCATTTTCACTTTTTAGTTTTTCAAAACTTTCAAGTGTCAAATCCATTTCATCATTATACCCATTAAGCCTTTCAATTTCATCTTCTAGACATTGTTTTTCTTCAGTTAACCTTTCATTAAATATTTTTAATCTATTTCTGTCAAACTATTGTTGAGTTCTTTCCTAAGTATTTAATATCCTTGATGCATATCATTCAAAACGTTAGCAATTTCTTTATAAAAATTCCATATCTGGTCATCCATTTCCATGATGCATATGTTGGCATTTTTTGAATTCATGTATCTGAATCATCTCACGTTGCATTAATGCTTGTTTCCCCTCCTTACTGAAAGTATGTGAAAAGTAATTTGGTTTTCTTAAATTTGGACAATCTCTTTTCAAATGACTAGGTTTATCACATTCGAAATATTTAACAACATTTGCATTTCTGGAATTATTGTTGTTAGTTTTTCGAAGTTTGTTCATTATCCAATACTTCAAGAATTTCTTGATCTTCTTGGTAATAAATTCGATATCATCATCGTCTGGTTCATCATTGTCAATCATAGCATTAAGTGCTAGTGATTTCTTATCATTTCCTTGATTCTCCTTACTAACCTGCAAATTTACTTCATAGGACATTATACTACCAATTAATTCTTCTATTGCCATAGTACTAATGTTATTAGCTTCTTCGATTGCCAGAATCTTCTGATCTCATTCACTAGGAAGTGAATTACAGGTCTTTCTTACTTGGTCTTCTTACGTAATTTTCTTTCCTAATGATGTTAAGGCATGTACTATATCTTGAAATCTAAAATGCATATCAGAAACATACTCATTTGGTTTCATTTGAAAGAGTTGAAACTGGTGAGTTATCATAGATATTTTTGTCAATTTTACTTTACTGGTGCCTTCATGCGTGACTTGCAGTGTTCTCCGAATTTCATATACAGAATTACAAATAGACACTCGATTGAATTCATTTCTGTCTAAGGAGCAAAATAAAATGTTCATGGCCTTAGAACTATTAAGTACTTGTGTATTTTGGTATAGTATCCATTTTGAATATTCAGTTTGAGCCTATATGTATTCTATTTTGGTAATGTTCCAAATATTTAAACCATTAGACTACAAATAAAATTTCATCCTACAAGCCCAATAAGCATAATTGTTTCCATCAAATAAAGGGGGTCTAGCAGTAGATTGCCCTTCTTCAAAAGTATTAATAAAAGTGTTACTAGTGTCACTATCAAAAACCAGTTGATGAATTTTTCAAAATCAGTGCTCTAATACCAATTATTAAAAACTGGTGTGTCTACAACACAGTGTTGGATGAATCTTAAGGCTATTTAGACACAAAAAGTGGTGAAATGTGTACTAATTACTTACTTATGAATATAAAATAATATTTACTCAAATTGCAATAAGAAACAAGTAATCGGAGAACAAGTAAGTAATGAAGTGAAATGCAAAAAAGTAAATAACACTCGAATTTTTATACTGGTTCGGATTAACCGATCATACATCCAATCCGACAATCCACTATGCAGAATTTCACTATAACTGCTTGTTTTCCTTAGGTGGTAAAAACACCTTTATAATCTTGGTTTCACGGGCTACAAGACACACCCTCTTGATTTTACAGGTTGTAAGAACACCCTCTCCATATTACCAACAACAAACTATGGCAAGTTGTTGTGTCTTCAATACAGATTCTTGTAGATTCTGTATAAGGATCATGTAGACCTCCACCAACAATGTATCTTTGAATTCTTTGAGAAAATATAATGAAATCAGGGAGAGTGATGTGAAATCAAGTACAATCCTCTAATAATGTGTAGTTTGCAAATGTTTGAAGAATTGGAGTGAAAGAGGGTGGATTTGCAAAGATAATTGGAAAGTATTCAATGGATTTCATTTTCAGAGACCTTTATATAATGGTTGAAGAGATGTGTCTTTTGGTGAAGGGATGGAGGAAAATGTATCTTCATTTAAAATTTGAAATTCTGAAAAATGGCGAGTATGTCGACATGGTAGGATACCCTATGTCGACATGGTGGTGTTGCAAAATGAACGACAACACTAATAAGTGTTGCAAATTTTCAGCTATTCAAATTATCTTGTATTTGTGGATTTTGGTGATTCAATTAGGATTAATGGTTTATAAGCTTCAAGTATAATTGCCATGAGATCTCTAACAAGATATTCTAAGTTTCATCCAACTCCTCTCCATTTCAAACACCTCTGTCCTTCAACGTTCTTCTCTAATAGGTTTTTATTTTCAATTGCTCTGATTATCCTTCCTATGTAACTCTTTCATTGCTCTTATTAACCTTTTTCTATAATTCTTTTTTTGTACTCTTGTTTATCTCTATAAATGTCTCCATAATAAATCTGGTGTAACTTCACATCTCGAAGATATGATAGTAGTAATATTTATATGGTTGTTGCTATCAAAATCAATACCTAGGGTATTGAAAAAACTCACACCT
This sequence comes from Allium sativum, assembly GCA_030737875.1. Lineage (NCBI taxonomy): Eukaryota > Viridiplantae > Streptophyta > Magnoliopsida > Asparagales > Amaryllidaceae > Allium > Allium sativum. The sequence continues at coordinate 373,386,357 of CM060909.1, read as the reverse complement.
TAGCTCGCTCACGAGGCATAGCCTAATAAGTTAAGGACAATATATGCTTTGAGTAATGAACCAGCTATTATAGTGGTATTGAGTCAGCTACTAGTTGGAATTATGGCATGTGTCTCGACCAATGTGTGGTAAAATGTTCATGCGCTATAGAAGAAGTTGGGCTCTAAAGAGGGAAGATTGTAACACTTTAATTTAAATGTAAATTATAAGTCCCACATTATGGAAAATGCTTTTGAAGTTGGTGCTTGTATGGTAAACCTTATCCTTAGAATAGTGTTGTAACGACCCACTTTTTCGTACAACTTAAGCTGACATTTAACTACATATGTCAACTCAAAATGCACAGAAAATGCAAATGGTTAGAAGAAAGAAGTTAGAGGATGAGAAAATAGAAAGAAAGAAGTTATATGATGAGAAAATAGAAAGAAAAGTTAGAATGAAGAAAAGGAAGAACATAACGCAACCGAATCAGAGTAAACACGAATCTAACAATGGAATGAATAAAATATAATATATCAAAGCTCTTTACACAAAGAGAAAACTAGTGTATATACATGAATACAACATCAGAGTATATAACCGGACAATGCTAACACATACAATACACACAGCAGAAATAAATTAATATGAGAAAATACGAGAATACGTCTCGACTCCAGCTCCTCTCCTGAAGCTCCAAGAAAATCCAATGCAACCTATAAAAAAGATGCTTGGTCTGACCCGAGTATTACATACATGGATCAGTCTGGGATACTTTCAGTCTGGGATATTTGGTCTGACCCGAGTATTACATACATAAATGATTCATTAATCATCATTTTTTATCTCATCTATATTTATATTTTATTTCCAGTAATTTTCATTTTTCCAAAAATGTTTAATATTAATATTTTTAATTTATTAGTCGATTCCCAATTAAATACGCATAAAAATCGGGTTGTTACATTATGCTTTACAAAGTTACAAGTACAATCCTTCTCTTTCTTCTTATGTTTACAAAGTAGGAGTCAAGAATAGCAAAGACTTTGTTTCTTCTCCATCAAGCCCAGAAGGTCAATTCCTATATCCAAAGTCCAATGATATGAAGTTTTAATGTCCAAAAGCTTTTAAGTCCAATCTATTCCAGAATGTTCTAAATAGCTACAATATCCAAATATGTCCAAAAGAGTAAGCCAAATACCAAATAGTCGAAAGAGATCTTCTATACGAAGATCACAAGCCCAAGAGAGCATCCAAAGCCATAGAAACCATGTAAGAAGCCATTAAAATGCTCCAACCTAAGCTCTCCTGCATGTAGAAATGAAACAACCCAAAAGCCCCTGAAAACAGCCAAGAGCCTGGGTATTTATAGGAGGGAGGATACAAGAATTCGTATCCCCCACAATTCATATCCCGGGATCAGTATTGATCCAAGGATTGGTACCGACCTGGAAACTCAACCAAATATCGATGTTTTATTCCCGAAACATCTTTGGTCCATATGTCCACACATGAAATCTCAAATACAAAAAGCACTTTCGTATCCCAAGTGTTAATCAAAATCTGAGCCACCTTTGCCAGAGATGAAATCATATTTCATCTTCCACGAGTTTGCAAAAATCCATGCCAAAGCCTAATACGAAATGATCATTTTGCATCCCTATTCGTGCACCAATTCATAAAAGCCCAGCCTCATTTCTGTATCCCCATCTTTGTATCTGGGGGATATAAAATTCCGCAATACAAAAAACAACAAATCAAAGACTAGAAGAAGACAAATGCATCGACCCCTTCGAAATCCGAATACGAAATGTTCTTTTCGTATTACCAATGCTGATCCCATCCTTAGCACATGTTCCACCACCTCGAAGCCTTGTTGTGGGATACAAATTCACATAAACCAGAGAACGAATAGTCGAGTACAAAATGCGTACTTCGTGTTCTCCAACCCAAACCAGAATGTTGGTCCGGATGTGTTAGCCATATTTCCAGGCTTCTCGAGCACTTCGCGGCATCGACCAAATCGCTGCGCCATACTCGAGTTTCGAGCACTTATAAAACCATAAATTCATCATGTGACTGTCTTATCAAAAAGGCGGGTCAACGGCCTATATAAGTTTTACAGTTTAATTTAGTATCATACAATGTGTAAAAAGACTTGTTTCTAACTCATCATAGAGGTGGTAATGAATATTCCATCCATGCATTGCTGCAAAGTCTCTTAAATGAGGATGGACATTACTTGACGAGAACCAACACATCTAAATAGTAGGCATGGCGTGGCCTAAGGAATCTATTATATTATATTTATAGATTTTTTCTTTTCATAAGCTTTCAATTAATGTTAGGCAAGTCAATTTAGCCAATTCATATGAGAACAATAATAATAACATCAAGAGAGAACATAAGGTGAGTCAACTGAATATAAACTTTAGATTCAGAGATGATGTTGGATATGCAATAATCAAAAATAGGCAGTGTAATGTATGCTTGATTATCAAAAATATCACTTCGTCATTATTTAATCAAGTACAAAATGAAGTACCCTTAATCATGTGCATAATCAATATAAATACTTTTGATAATCACATAAGAAAGTTCGATCGATTGCGATACGATTTCGAAAGTAAATTCTCTATAAATACATCAAAAATGTTTTTGTCTTTATATTCTATCCATGAACATACAAAAATATTGGTTATAGAACAATTTTTGTAAGCGGTAGCACATGATCTAAGTTATATACACTAATATATCAAAACAAATATTGAGGGCTCAATATCGATGAACTTCATCACAAATCCCAAAGTATAAGTACCAAAAACCCATCTCAAAAAATTTATCACAAAGTTTTCATTTCACAAACTTGTTTCAAAAACTTTCCAAGCATTTAACAAAATCAACTCAAGAAATTTCAAGATTTTCATATCAATGAATTAGTCAAGTCAAAAGAATATATAAGTCAAAAAATGGGAATTTTTTAATCAAGACTTGCAAAATAAATTTTAGAACATTTTTTACCAACAATATAGTCATAACGTCTAATCAAAATGTGAATATATCCTTCCCTTTTCTTTATAGTGGAGATCTGTTAATGGCAACAAGGAAATTTCGACTTCTTCCTTCCCTTTTTCTTTTTCTTCGCTTTCTATCACACTCTATCTGCCTCCTCGTTAATGCACTCTCTAACTTCTCTCATCTTCCTCATATCCTTGATTTTGCCATGCGTGGGTCTTCACTAGCCTATTTTCTCTTCCAGATCTAAACCGAATTCATCTCGACTCATCATACTCCACTCATTTTTCCTCTGCTCATCTTAATTTGCCCTGTTTTGCCTCTGTTTTCCTTTCTCAGTCTTGGTGTGGCGGCCAATCTGGATTCTAAATGTGGTATCGACTTGTTGGGGTTTTGAATGTCTGCTCAACGTGGTGGATTTACGGTTGCAGCTTCGACGTTCTCCATTAAAAGCTATCGCGACTCACCATCGATATATTCTAGTATGCGAATTTTTATTGTTTATACTGAGTTTCTCTCTTTACCTTCACACGTGACTGAGAAATCAGCAGACGAGGGTATGGTTTGAGTGTTTTCCTCTAGCTCAGTGAGTTTATTTACACGCTTGGCTTCTGGAACTTTATTGATGGTTGTGTTGGTTCTTTGAACGGTTTTTGATTTAGTTTTGTGACTGTGGATGTCGACTTGTTGTTTGATATGAATATCATAGGTGATTTTGGGTTTATGACATTTGAATATCCTTCTTGTGGTTGTATGGTGAGTATGTCACTTGCTTCGTGAGTTTGACAAGGGAATTGGTTACAATGGCAAAACGGTGAAGCTTCGCGCTATGAGAGGTCCGGAGGGTCAGGCGGTGGAGGAATCAGAGGCGATCTAGAAGGAGGAGGCAGGTTAGGGACTGTAGTGAGAGGAGAGAAGGTGAGGCTAGAGGGAAAGGGAGAGGTAGCCGCCATGATGGGACGTACCATTGATGCTTTTCTTATGATAATAATATGATTTTTTTTTCTTCTTTTTTTTCTTTTTTTAAACAAACAAAAATATTAGGAGGAAATAAAAGAAACATTTTTGAATTTATATTTTTAAATAAAACAAAGTGCAAACTCTCCACATGTACATGAAATAAAATGTGTGATGCATAAGTTAATCCATATGGCACGTAGTCATAAAAGATTTCAAATTAGAGAATCATAGAAGTTAGAAGTCATAAGAGATGGCCTCAACATAAATGAAGAAATATCTCATAGTACCATTTTTTATTTGGGTTGCCCATGGTGGAGACCATTGGTATCTTAAATACTGATTTTACATCTGGTATCTCAATTTTTTTTCATTAAGTGCTAAATATAAAGCTTCATCAAGCAAGTATACTCCAGCTCTATAATGTCATCTCCAAATGCTCAAAGTCTTCAATAGAATCATGTTTAAGCTCAAACTTGTTTTCATCATTGTTATTCAATATGAATAGATGTCCACTTTCTTTTCTTAGGCTAAAGAACATAATAATTATTGTCCAACAAATATTTAGATCAACTCAAATATGCCTCCATCATGGTTGCTCCTTTGCCCGTCTTTGTACCTGCATGTTAGGAGGGAGTGAACAGTCTAGAAAGAGATGTAAGACCATTTTAGTTTATAATTGAAATCTTTGGTATTAATTTTTTTTTATGTGACAAATTGTTAATATTAACAATCGTACCCTTAGAAATCCAATTCTTTTTATTCGCTTATGGAGGTTTCTATTTTGAAAATTGTTTTAACTATGTCCAAAAGTGCCACGTTTCACATATTTTGAAAACACACTTCTCCCTCTAGCAGTGGTACTAGTCATTTACCTGCGAATTTACACTCAATCCAAGTCCTTTCAATTATCTGCAAAGCGTTGATATCCAAATATCATATTAAGTGATCTTTCTACAATTAAAAATTTCATCAAAACCCAACTCAAGATCATTGACTTTGGAGTTTAAAAGACTGTTCTCATTTTTTGCTTAGAACAATGGCAATAGCAATCTCTTTCTTTTCAGAATCATTTTGCTTTAAGACCATATTTTCATTTTCAAGCACTTTATTTTAGTCTTTTTAGAGGAAGGTTTTTTTAGAGGAAGCATTTTATTTTAGTCTTAATCTCAAACATCTCAATTTCAAAACGTTAGCGCTTTTCAAATTCAAGTTTTTCAAAATTCTTAGTTTTTTCAATCTCCTTCTACAACTCATGATTTATTTGAACTGTTTCAGTTTTTCTATTTCTCAAAATCATGTTTTCATTTCAAAGGGTTTCGAAATTTTCTTTAATTTCAATTTGTTCCTTTGGAAAGTTTGCACATTTATGGCATTTAAAATTTCTAATATTCTTGATTTCATTTTCAAAATCATTTCAGTTTTCAGTAAAATTTCCTTTCCAAAAATTTCATGTTGGAATTTTCAACCATCTTAAAATTCTTTAACTCCTTTTATAGAATGTTATTTTTACATATTAACTCATTCTCATTTTTCTTTAAATTCAAAATTTCTTTTTCAAGCTTTTGAATTTTATTAAGGTGAATAAATTCATTTTTGAAATTCAAACAGTTTTTGCAATCAAGGTTTCCAATTTACTTTATGTTTTCAAGCTTCGTTTCCAACTCACTATTTTTGTGGTGTAACTCAAAATTTTCAGATTTTGATTGTCTGTTTTTCAACATGAGACTATCAATAATTCCAGTTAATTCGTGAAAAAGAGAAGTAAAACTTTAAATGAATATTAACTTATCTCATCATCTGTTGGGTCACCGTCATCGTTGTCATCCATGTCTTTTTTGTTAATCTTATCAAGCAAAGTTCTACTCTCACATTAGCTTTGGGGAGTTCTTCGCAATTATTGATTTTTCCACCATATTTTACATTGAGAGTGCCCCAAATTTCCTGTATAGTCAAACAATGAGAGACCTGGTTAAACTTAGATTCATCAAGTGTAGAGACAAGAATATTCATCCTATGTTTCCAATATGAAAATCGGTTTTAATAAAAACAAGGGATTGTAAATGGACCGATTTTCGCTAAATAAATTGCAGCTAGGGTAAGACATTACATGAGATTTTTCCTAATAATCCTCTTTCATGCCACTTGTTAGGATCGTGCAATATGCACTAGAGTGGAGTAAATAAGATATTTGAAAAAATCGTGGATAAACAAATAGCCAATGCGGAAATGTAAATTCGAAAAGTGAAAAACACACAGATATACCCAACTTCGGTCACTACCACGTTAGTGCCTGCTGCTGCCACCAAAGTTACTACTAGAATTATATACTCATCGCTCACAATACCTATAAACTCGCACTCCCGGCTAGAATGTACTAACCATATGCTTACTAATCTGCCTGAACTCAATCCCCTGACCCCAGAATCTCTAGACTACAACACGTAGCTCACCTAGAAAATTGAGTTTAGAATTGAAAAGAAATACAACCAAAACTTAAAACAACTAAAAGCTTAAATAAACAACTCCATCTCTATTGTCACGTGACCACAATAATTAGCCCTTTACTCTCTTCCCCCTTTTGATTCTCGTGACTTAAGTCTGAACAGCACTCCTCAATAGAAAAAAATCTTTCTACTCAAATTGAAATCGTGAATTCTCCAAAAAAAATCTCCTTCGAAAATTAATTCGAACACTTAAAATTACTTCACTGTGAATGCCTCAACTCTCACAATTTGAAACCACTTGCATGACACTCCAATTCGCTTATACCAATCACACACATGACCACAGCTGCTTGTCTTTACCGGTCGCCACCGTGAGTTTGTCGTGATGCCTAGGTAATTGCTTATGATTGCCTTGTCACCTGCTGAATGGGTCGTTGGAAAGAAGAAATTGCATCGCCAATGTGGTTGTCTCTGTCGTGCCACTATTGACTTGGAGTGTCGGTTATTGGCTTTGTTATGTAATGATGGTCGCATCAAACTCCCCTTACTTCAGCACACATCACACGCATATGAGTTGGCACACACATTGTTGTAACAAAAATAATCTCTTGATGTTACATGCCTACCAATTCATATTTATGTACCACTTCTCCAATTTATTTCACGATGTGGAACTTTTCAAATCCAAGCAACAATTACTCCTTAACAACATGCAAGACAATCCTAATAGTCTACTCCTTGACACGCATCCACTATGAATATCTTTTGAGAAAACTGCCTTATGTGCATGACTCAGTCCGTAACATTAGGCTTTGATACTATTGTCATGTAACGATGGTCGAAGCAGATTTTCCTTACTCCATTACATGCCACACACACATATGAGTTAACACACATGTTGTTGTAACAAAAGGAATCTCTTAATGTAACATGCCCAAATTATATTTATGTATCACTTCTTCAATTTATTTCGCAATGTTGGACATTATAAATTTAAACTGTCATTTTTCCCTAACAACATGTGGGACAATTCTAATAGGCTTTCCAAGTTGTGAAACATGTAGATGCTGTTATGAATATATTGATAATCGGTGATAGGCTACAAGAGTCAGAGCCTGCGATGCTTGGATAATTTATGTTGGATTTTTGTTTGCATTGTTGCACTGAAGATGCTTGTCCTATATTTTGCTTCAAATTTAGGTCACGACACTTGTGATCGAAGAAACTTATGTCAATGCTTTGAACACGTGAATGGTCACTGCATCTGTTTGAGTTTAGGTATCCTTTGAATTACCAGATTAGGAACTGAGATTATGAATGACATGATCAGGATGTATTGAAGCCAAAATATGTTTTCTTTCTTTTTGCTCAGGTATTGGCTGTGGTATAAGAGATGTTGATGCACAAAAGGAGTTTGTTTTTGATTGGATAAATTATATTGATAATGAATGAGTTTGGTTTAAACTAGTAAGAAACTTTTTTTGTATCTGATGAATTGTTGCATATGACACTCTTTATTATATAGCTATTGAGTTTCAAATATGAAATAGGATTGGCAATCCACTAGAATCTCTGCATGATTTAATTTTCCATTATGATTGATGTGTAACGATATTAGATGACTTGCCTTACATTTATTTGCACAAAAATCTCTTATGATTGACAACGCAAATGTGATATCTTTTTGTTAGACAGATCAACTGAAATATCTTGCTTTTAATTTATATTTTGTTCCTTGTTTCACCGATTCTATAATATCTTTTGTCGTGATTCTTAGTTTTTCAATTGTCTCAAATACATTCTCACAAACCCGCAAAGCAACGCTAATCAAACGTGTAAAATAAAAGATATATTTATTAATATGAAAAAGGATGTTAATTTTCCATTAATAAATACATATTATTTTTAGGGGATTTTAACCACAAGGACAAATTGATTGAAAATTTTAACCATAAGGACAAGAAACTAAAACTTTATTCAAAAGGACAAAGCATAGTCCAAATTTATTTAAAAGGACAAAACAAAGGACATTTAAAAAAAAAATCATTTTTTTTTTTGCAGATTTTAGATATCAGTTTTGTATGTATGTAAGTATCAGTTTGCTCTCTCCAGCTAATAGGTAGCAGTTTTGTGTATCTGAAGGTATCAGTTTTTAGCCTACAACTTATAGGTATCAGTTTTACATGTAACGGTTTTTTTCACCTATATCGACCAACACCTCACTTATCTATAAGTTGTAGGCTAAAAACTGATACCTTCAGACATAAAAAACTGCTATCTATTATCTGTAGAGAGCAAACTGATACCTCCAGACATAAAAAACTAATACCTAAAATTTGCAAAAAAAAATCTTTTTTTTGTCCTTTTGAATAAATTTGGGCTATGATTTATCCTTTTGAATAAATTTTTAGTCTCTTGTCCTTATGATTAAAATTTTCAAATAATTTGTCCTTCACAATATTTTCCAGTTATTTTTACAAATAAAAATGTGCTCATTTAAAATGTCATATTTATGAATCCAAGCATATGAGAATCGAAAACATAAATTATGTTTTAATGATTTTTGAACTATAACACACTCAAACGAAAAATCAAATATAAAAATATATTTGTTATCATCAAATAAGTCATATATTCCAGAGAAAGAATCACCCATCTATAGCCGTCGAAAATTCCATAGGCGACCATCAAAAGTCATCCGTCGAAATACATTGTTTCTCTCTTAGCATTGGAATATAAACTTTTTTTTTGTATGATCGCGAAGTTCAAAAAATACGTTATGTTTATTAATAGCTAAGATAGATGCATAATTTTTGTGGTTGAAATTAAAATTTTATAAATACATATACATACATAAATAAGATGTCAAAAGTTTGAATTTCAGAATAACAACTATTAACGTCTGTTATAGAAATTTTGACATGTGCCTAAGTTACAGGGTTAGAAACTATATATCAACCCCAAAAAAAAAATTATAATATTTTTTCTTTGGTTTATTTTTATCGAAATTACGTAGAAATTTTTCTTTTATAATTTATTAGATCGTTTTACATGTAGTTGCATTGCATATCTTTATTAATAGTTGTCTTGAAATCACAAATTTTTAGTCTGACCGTGAAGTTTCCAAAATACCCTTATATATAAATTTTGGGGATTGTTAAAGGGACTCCACTTTTGGTTAAGAGGAGGACAATTTTTAAATTATTGTTCAATTATTAAGGGGAGGACCAAAAAAATTAGCCTCCCCTTAAATATTTAATTAAAAATTCCAATATTAACCCCATAATCATATTTAATGTAAACTTTAAAACATAAACCCCTAATTAATGAGCATAATTTAATGAAATAAAAAAGGGATTTAATTAACATAATGGAGACACAAAAAAGTTGTGTGGGCGATCAGAAGATATCAGATCAAGTAAGTTAATGAATATCATTTTGGAATTCGATGGTTCAATTTAAAATACTTAAATATTCATGAACAAATCTGATTGAATCTGTATAATCAGAACATTAATTGAGATGCGGATGTTTTTGCGTCCTGGAAATAGTAAGAAATTGTATTCGTGCATATGCAAATCAGCGCGGAATATAAAAATATGCGGTGGCTCAACACCGTGTTATGTACCAAAGCGTTGAACTGTTAAATTAAATTAAACGCAAAACATGGCCGAAACATGTGTTTTAAAACAGCATGCGTTGGCCAAATTTGAAGATTTCATTGCAAACATATGTAGAAAATATTTACTTTACATTGCAAACATGAAATATAAACGATAAAATTTATCAATTATAAATGGGTATATAAAATGGTTTATAATTTTCATTAATTTTCCAAAAAAACGAATACAAATTCTTGTTCATGTCTAACAAATCATACAATCTATGCATTCGTTTAGCGCACATCTTTTTTATGTTCTACAAGTAAAAATACACGTTGAAGGTGAAAACATGAAGGAAACGTTTCTAGAACTCAGCAGCCGTTACTGATTTTATGGCATATTTCAAGAGAGCATCATTTTACTAAATATTGCTGTTCTTAGCTACTGAAGTATCGTTTTTGTCCCCATAATGTCTATGAACCATCTTCTTGTACTTTGAAAACACGAAAATAAAATATTGTTCTCAATCATGAATTATGGGTTCTTATGATGTAAACCTTAGTTGTATGTTTCGATCAAAAAAGAACGATAGTAAATTGTATGTTGTGACGAGGGGTAGTTTAGTCAATCTTTTTTCTAAAATAAAATAAACCAAACCCTCCCTTAACATTTTTTTTTAAAGTGAAGTTCTCTTAAAATTGTCCTTCCCTTAACCAAAAGTGGAGTCCCTTTAACAATCCCCTAAATTTTTAAGGGGTTTGTTATTGACACTCCAATTTATGTTTGGGGGGGGGGGGGCAAATTTTAAGGACACTCCACTATTTTTAAATTGTTAAGGGGGTTCAATGAAGGTAGCTATTTTTTTTTTACTTCTTACACTTTTACCCTTACTTTTAAAAACTTGCGCACCGTAAAATCATCAAACCCCTAAATCAAAAAAATCCTAAATCGTTTAGTTGGAAATAACGTCAGGGAATAGTTTATATCTTATGCGTACGATTTAATAAACTGAAATTAGATCTTACTATCTCATCACTCTGATCAACTCCAACATAACGCTTACTCTCCTATATCAATATCATATTATTTTCTTTTTGGATCATGTTTTTTGTTAGGGTTTGATTTCTCCACAACTAATGGTGTTTATTAACCATTAAAAAATAAATTAATGAATGGAAGACTGCAATCAATCCTAAATGGGTAATAAGGTAAAATTATCTTTATTTGTTAAGGGGCTACTTCCTTCAGTGGTACCCCCTTTAACAATTTAAAAAGAAAAAAGAAAAATTGACCTCCCCTTAATAATATTTGGAGTGTCAATTAACAACGCCCATTTTTAAATATTAAATTATTACTTCATATTATTTCTCCAATAAACTAGAAGACAAAATCTCCCTACAATTGACATATTCAATTTTTAAATGTTTATTTCGATTATTTAGAGTATAATTGTTTACATATAAGATCTTTATACATAAATCCACCAACATTGTTAATAATAATCATGATAGTTTTAAGGACTCGCATTTTTGCATCACCATGAGCTACCAAAAATTCCTTTTTATATCATTTATAAATAGGATTTACCAAATCAACTTTTTTAATAAATTCTTGTCATTCGTTTACAAATACTATCACCTGTTAATATCCCTTAAAAATAGGATCTAACAAATAAAGTTTCTTTACAAGTTTTTTTTTTTTTGATTAATAGTCCAATAAAAAATCAAATCGATAAAAAAAATTGATATTGCAATTTAAAAAAAAAAAATTCAAATTAACTACACATTATTTCAACAAACAAAAATATAGCTAAACGGCTGTACAAACCATTTTATTTTGAATTTTTTGAACATAATCAAATCGTAGAACAACAATTAATGCAAGAAGCACGTGTAATGATCACGCATTCCATAACCCTCGTGCCATATAATCACAGTGATTATACTGTCTTAATCATTAACTTTTAGGGTTTTGACATTGGGTTCTCCACCCACTAAACAGGCCCAGTTGTAAGCCCGGTAATGTTTTGACCATATATTTGAGAACAACCGCTTATAAATTCTGTTCAGCTGACTGATTCAAACCCTACTATCAGTTCACAATTCTCATATCAGTTTCTTCTTTTAACCAAACGTCAGACCAATTCTGCATATTATTCAAAATCAACTCATGACCCCAAATATGAGGTCACGCCAAAGCACAACCGAAGATGAACAAGAGTATTTGACGTTAACGAAATACATGAATTTCTCCTTGAAAAAAGTCGCAAAATCAAATTTTTATCTTAATTTAGTCCATCAGCTGGAAAACCATGTCGATCTCAAGACCAAAATTTCAAAAGCATTGGGGTCCCATACTCACATGTCACTGGTAATTTACCAGCTTGGTAGCATACAGTTTAGCTTTACTCACCAGTTAAGGTTTTCTCTTGCTCTCCTCCTTAAACGTGATTTTTCTCATATGATTGATAGCCTACAAGTACATATTAGCAGTTCAAATATAAATGACAGAAGTTAGAGTAATGAATGACCTGGGTTGCAATATTGTCATAGATGACAGGAATTGGGTCAATTATACGGTCGAAAAACCAACATTGTTATACTTGCCATATCCCAATAGCGAGACTCTTGCAAATCTCATTGAAGAAAATTGGTGCCCCGCGACTCGACTTAATCAGTTGGTGATTCTATCAAATAGTGTTAGGTCTCAGTCGCTGTTGATTGAAGGTTTGGAGCACACACTTGCAGAAGGAAGAAGAAATAATGCTGCTTGCTTGAATTCGAAGACTGATGGCATTTCATCAAACACAAAGGTTAGTGACTCAAACACTCCGGCCCATGATGATCCACCAGCTAAGGAGGCGACTGGAGCGTGCCATGAGGATGCGGAAGGAAACATGACAAGAGCTAAGCTGTCGGAACTGGAGGGGGGGCCTGTGGGCAAGTGTTCATGTGCATGCATGCACAGCAATACAGGCAGGGCTGAATGATTCGATGACGGGCCGAGTGCTTCATTAAGGCCTGATAAGGAGAAAACTCTATAAATATGGAGTTGCTACATTTTAGGGTTTTGTGTGTGGATTTTGTGGAGATTAACTCCCTGCCGTCATTAATTAAGGTTTTCATCATTAAAAAAATCTTAAACTTTGCTAAGCTCTGTTTTGAGTCTACTTTCAGTTTGCTTGTTGCTTTTACATCCGCTTTCTTATAATTGTCTTTTCTTCTTTGCTACAATTTTGTTTGCAATATACTGTTGTCATGTCTCATATGGTTACCAGAAGTAAGGACAAACAAACAGGTCCTAACACATTGGTATCAGAGCAGGAAGGATCGGATGTACATCAGCGCTCTGACGCAGAGGGGGAGGAAGAAGCTAACAACATTGATGAGGAGTACATGGGAGAATCAAGACAGGAACGCATCAATTCTCAAACTGCAGTTCACATACGTGAATTACAGGAATCTCACCAAGGTCTGAGCATCAAAGTGGATCATATGCAGGAAACCCTTAATAGCATAGCCAAAGATTTTAAGGAGATGAGAATCCAGCAAAGCAATCAAAGAAACCCCTATATTCCCCCTGCGCAACGAAATCTTCCCCGGTTCCACCAAGATTCAAACTCCAACTCTTCCTCAAATCCTCCAACCAACTCTCCCTCAAATCAACCATCCTATGACAATCATGCTTCTCACCATAACCGCAACAATTCCATTGCCGCAGTCAGTTTTCAAAACCCCCCAAAGCTTCTACAAAACACAATTATAAAGCTCGATTTTCCGACCTATAATGGAGACAGCGAAGTGGTAGAATGGCTCGACCAAGTTGAACATCTTTTCCAGTACCACAACACAGCTGAAAATGAGTGGGTGCCCACTTGTTCTTTCCACTTAAGAGAAGATGCTCGTAAATGGTACAACTGGCTCACCAAAAAGGTAAAGAACTATGACACATGGAGCGTGTTCAAGGAGGAATTGCTGGTGAGATTTGCACCAGAAGAGTTTTTGAAACCATATGGTGCTATATCGAATCTCAAGCAAACCACTACTGTGGTGGCGTATTTATCTCAATTTGAAAATCTAGTAGGATTATGTGATTCCATGCCGGACCAATTTATGATAGAAAGATTTGTGGATGGTCTTAAGGACGAAATCAAGTACGATGTAATGGCTCTACACCCTGTGGACTTCAAACAAGCAGTAAGTTTGGCCAAAGTTTTTGAATGTAAAAGAGTAAATAAAAAGAAATACAAGGTTGGTAAATTTGCAAAAAAGACAAGTGACCCAAAACTCATCAAAAATGACACTGCAAATAAGGAAGGAAAGGCAAAAATGAAAGGACTTACTCCACAAGAAATAATCGAAAGAAGAAAAAAGAATCTATGTTTCGGCTGTAATGAGAAATGGCACCCAGGACATCAATGCAAAACTAAACAAATATATATATCCGAGGGGATCATGTCTATGCAAACTGAAGAGGATGTAGAGCTAATGGAGGAAACGGACGAAGCATATGAACTAAAAAGCACTGAACCAATAGATGTTACTACGCCTACAGAGACTGGTGAGCGAATGTATACAATAACATTAAGTGCTATGTGTAGCATACCCACTCTATCCACCATTAGGGTCCGAGGCCATATTAATAATCAACTGGTAGAGGTCCTCATTGATTCCGGATCAACACACAGTTTTATCAACACCGAGTTAACTAAGAAATTGAAGCTGGATATACAGGAGACTCAGGAGTACACCGTGCAAGTGGCTAATGGAGAAAAGTTACATGGGAAGGGAATGTGCAAGGGAGTCATATTTAAGTGCCAAGGTTGCACTATGGCCATTGATTTGCTGCTAGTGCCACTTGGTGGCTGCCAGATTGTACTAGGTGCGCAGTGGATGAAGGACTTAGGTGAAGTGTCATTCAACTTTGCTCAACTGCAGATACGGTTCTATTGGGAAGGTAAGACTTACACGTGGCAAGGAGTTAAGGCAAGCAACAAGGTGGTGGATGGAAAAACCCTCTTGAAGGAAGGTTCGAACTGTCAGCTTTCACTATTATTATGCTCCAGAGAAATCCAATACAAAGAAACAGAAAAGGAACCCATTATGCACAAAGAAATTCAGGAAATACTCTCCAAATTTCCGACAGTACTTACACCACTACAAGGCTTACCTCCATCACGAGACTGCGATCACAAAATACCATTACTTCCATCATCAAAACCAGTTTGTCTGCGTCCATACCGTCACTCTTATCATATCAAGAACGAACTGGAAAAGCTGATAAATGACATGCTCGATTCAGGAGTCATCAGACCAAGCACAAGCGAATACTCCTCTCCCGTGGTCATGGTCAGGAAAAAAGACGGTTCTTGGAGAATGTGCGTCGATTTCAGATCACTTAACAAGCAAACTGTTAAGGATAAGTATCCTATCCCTCTAATCGATGACTTACTAGATGAGTTGTATGGTTCAGTATTTTTTACTAAATTAGACCTACGGTCAGGTTATCATCAAATTCGAATGCATTCGGATGACATTCACAAAACTGCTTTTAAAACGCACGAAGGTCATTATGAATTTATGGTGATGCCATTTGGTTTGTCAAATGCACCATCGACATTTCAGGCACTCATGAACAGTATCTTTAAACCTTATCTAAGAAAGTTTTTGTTAGTTTTTTTTGATGATATCTTAATTTATAGCCAGACGTGGTCTGAGCATGTCCGACATTTACATCTAACACTGCAGGTCCTTAAAGACAATCAACTTGTCATTAAGCTGACCAAGTGTTCCTTTGCGCAACATCAACTCGTCTACCTGGGCCACATCATCACGAGGAATGGCATCGCTGTAGATCCAGAAAAAACTAGCGCTGTGAAAAGGTGGCCTCAACCAAAGAATGTGAAGAGCTTGAGAGGTTTTCTTGGTCTCACTGGATATTACCGAAAGTTTATAAGGCACTATGGAATTATAGCAAAGCCGCTGACTGATTTGTTAAAGAAGAATTCCTTCCAATGGACGATGCAAGCTACTATTGCATTTGAAAAGCTCAAGGAGTGTTTAGTTAATCCACCCATTTTATCCATGCCTGATTTCAACAAAGCTTTTGTAGTTGAGTGCGACGCCAGCGGGTTAGGCGTAGGGGCGGTGTTAACTCAAGAAGGCAGACCGATTGCTTACTTAAGCCAAGCACTTAAAGGAAAAAACTTGCAGCTATCCACATACGAGAAAGAACTGTTAGCAGTATTGTTGGCTACGAAGAAATGGACGCAGTATCTACTCGGCAGACAATTCGTGATCAAGACCGATCATCAAAGCTTAAGGCATTTGTTGTCACAAAGATTAACCACAGGCATCCAAGGAAAGTGGTTAGCTAAGCTTCATGGGTTCGACTACATCGTGGAATATAAGAAGGGTAGTGAGAATCACGCAGCAGATGCTCTGTCACGGCTACCAGAAGAACGCCATGAAGATGACTTGAATTTTCCTTGCAGTGCAGTAACTATCATCCAAGGAAGTTGGTTGGAAGATCTAAAAAAGGAGCTAAATCTTTCCACTTCGTATCAAAACAGGAGAGAACAATATCTGAGTGGCCAATTAAACAATAAATATGACATGATTGAACAATTGCTGTACTACAAAGGCAAGTTATTCATAACAGAGGATTGTCAAACACTTAAGCGTGCACTGCTGGCAGAACATCATTCCACTCCACTCGGGGGTCATGCGGGCGTGAAGAAGACCAGACAGAGAATTAAACAAGTTTTTTATTGGCGAGGGCTGAAGGCAGATGTAGAGAAGTTTGTGCGAGAATGTGAAACTTGTCAACGCAACAAACATGAGAATATAGCTACCCCGGGCTTATTACAACCCCTCCCGATACCAGACACCATTTGGAGGGATATTTCGATGGATTTTATTATAGGCCTTCCAAAAAGTAACAAACATACGGCTATTTATGTGGTAGTGGACCGACTATCAAAATACGCTCATTTTTTCCCATTGAAACACCCTTATACCGCAGCACAAGTGGCTCAAATATTTTTTGATGGTGTTTTCAAGCTGCACGGTATGCCTCGCAGCATAGTTTCAGACCGGGATGCTATATTTACAAGTACCTTCTGGCAAGAACTGATGAAGCTTCAAGGATGTACATTAAAGATGAGTTCGGCCTATCATCCACAATCGGACGGACAAACGGAAGCTATTAATAAAATCCTCGAAAGCTACCTGCGTTGCTTTGTTTGTCATAAGCCGCACGAATGGTCGAAGTGGTTAACCATAGCGGAATATTGGTATAACACGAGTTGGCAAAGTTCGATCAATATGACTCCCTATTTGGCTGTATATGGCAGTACACCCCCCACATTGCTCACCTATGTCCCGAAAACAGCGCAATTGCCTCAGGTAGAGCAAGAGCTGTATTCTCGAGACATAGTCTTACAACTGCTCAAAGATAGTCTCCAACTCACGCAGGAACGCATGAAGAAGTACGCGGACTCTCATAGGACTAAGCGGCAGTTTAACGTAGGAGACTGGGTGTTTCTTAAGTTGCAGCCGTACCGACAAATATCGGTGAGTAATGTTAAGACCACGAAATTATCACCGAAATTTTTTGGTCCATACAAAATCATAAGGAAAATTGGCGAAGTGGCATATGAACTTGAGTTACCCAGGGAAGCAAGAATACATCCGATATTCCATGTATCCCAGCTGAAGAGAAGAGTAGGACAAGGAACTGTTATACACCAGGAAAACCCTAGTTTTGTAGAAGAGATAATTGACGAACCAGAAAAAATTTTAGACAGACGGATCTCTCCTAAGGGTAATAGGGCTGTTGTACAAGTGCTGGTAAAATGGCGGCAAAGAAGTGAAGAAGAAGCCACTTGGGAGGATTATTGGCCGTTGGTGAAGAGGTTTCCGGCATTTGACCTTGAGACAAGGTCAATTTTTGAAGAGGAAGGGAGTGTTAGGTCTCAGTCGCTGTTGATTGAAGGTTTGGAGCACACACTTGCAGAAGGAAGAAGAAATAATGCTGCTTGCTTGAATTCGAAGACTGATGGCATTTCATCAAACACAAAGGTTAGTGACTCAAACACTCCGGCCCATGATGATCCACCAGCTAAGGAGGCGACTGGAGCGTGCCATGAGGATGCGGAAGGAAACATGACAAGAGCTAAGCTGTCGGAACTGGAGGGGGGGCCTGTGGGCAAGTGTTCATGTGCATGCATGCACAACAATACAGGCAGGGCTGAATGATTCGATGACGGGCCGAGTGCTTCATTAAGGCCTGATAAGGAGAAAACTCTATAAATATGGAGTTGCTACATTTTAGGGTTTTGTGTGTGGATTTTGTGGAGATTAACTCCCTGCCGTCATTAATTAAGGTTTTCATCATTAAAAAAATCTTAAACTTTGCTAAGCTCTGTTTTGAGTCTACTTTCAGTTTGCTTGTTGCTTTTACATCCGCTTTCTTATAATTGTCTTTTCTTCTTTGCTACAATTTTGTTTGCAATATACTGTTGTCATGTCTCATATGGTTACCAGAAGTAAGGACAAACAAACAGGTCCTAACAAATAGCATGAAGAACATTGTAAGAAGAATAAGATATTTAGTTAAGGGTGGAGATGAAACGTATGTGAATGTTTCTGAAAGATTACCTCCAAAATATGAAAGGTTGAGATATGTATGGGTGGCTCAGAAATTTTGTGAAGAGATAGGGATCGACGAAGAAATGCGAAATTTGTACAGGCAAGTGTATTGGGACCATGAAGATTATATTGATCTTAACGACGACGAAGATAGGGAGGGGATGATATACATTAGATATCTGAGAGACTGGGCGTTCTCATCTTTTGGACTACATTTCTTTGATTTGGATAGCGCTACTGACTTGAAAAGGCTTTTACCAGGTGATTTTTCAGTTTCAGAATTATTATGTTTCTTATTACTTATATAACAGGTTAACTTACAAATTGCTTATATTTTCAGGATTTCCATCTAGTATAAAATTGCCACCACAATGTGAACCAGGGGTATGTTCTTTTTCTTTTCTTTCCTTTTTATGTACCCTTATTCACTTTGTTCTGGGTACATATACCTAAATAAATGGTATGATAATCGATAAATGCTGTAAATTATCAGGTGCCTCATTGATGAAGACAGCATAGTCGAATCCTTGCGACTTATTAAAGATATTCATGATATTATGAAGGAATTGGAAGAATCTGACTTCTACAATTACATACAAAACAATCTCACGAAACCTGAAATCAAGCAAATGATATCTCACATGTTAGGTTCTGAAAAGAACATACAAATGGTGTTATATGGAGTTGGAAGCATAGAACAAAAATATGATTCTCAGATTCAGTTTGCTCTAGCACTTCTACTGAAACAAAATTCTGATGTTCCTATCGGAGATATTGAAATTTTCGATAGAAGGTTAACGGTTGCCGATAAGATAGCAATGTCAGATATGGGATGCACAGTTCTAGATCTTGATCTGAAAAATATTTGGAGGAGAGTAAAACAACCAACATTTTTCTTTATTTATACGGCGGATTGTAAACAAATATCTTCCATATTTGAAGCAAATTTTTGTCCATCAAGGTTGAACAAAATATGTGTTCTCTCAAGATATTTTGATAGTTCTTATTATCTATATCACAGTGGGCTTTCAAGGCGTAACAGGCATCTCGTTGTGGATCATAGAAGAATCAGACTTAGTTATCATGGTTATGAGAGGACTCTAATAAAACATACTATTAGCTTCCAGATCAGCAAACATGTGGAAACAAATAATTATTTTCAAAGCGGGTTTATGCTGAAGTTTTATGTTGTTGACAGTTATACTGATCAACACTCCTATTTGCCAAGTAAAATTCGGCTCTCTTATGTCTTTTGTATGTAAATCATTCTGAAATTTTTTACATTCCTAACTTGCTGATGTTTTCTGTTTCAAATAACTGTGTAGGAGCAACAATAAGGGATATGATAAAATGCCATAACATGCGAGACTGTGACGTCCGAGATGATTATATTGAGTAAGTAATACTTGTCTCTTTTTGCATGTGCAAATGTACAAATTATTGTATCTAAATTTTTGAGGGTATATGCTTAATCGCATAATATGTATTCCAGTAACTACCAAAAGATTTTTGTTGTTTGGATTTTGAGCCTCCAACCTCTCACTGACATAATATGTGGATTTTATCAACATGAGTTGTACAGTATTTGGCTAAAGAAAATACCTTTTTTTTGGGGGTTCTTTTTAGCCATGTTACCTCATCATACAACTACATCAAAGATCTTATTTGCAATCGATTCAATTGGGACGATGAAAGCATTCCTAGTGATGAAGATAGCGACGATGATGAAAACGACGCAGATGGAAACGATGAAGATAGTGACGATGATGAAAACGACGCAAATGGAAACGATGAAGATAGCGCCGATGATGAAAATAGTGCTAATGGGAATGATGATAGTGATGACGATGATGATAGTGATGACCATGACAGCTACGAGACTCCAAATTATTTAGAAAGTCGTTGGCCAGCCAGGCTACGTAGCACATGGAGCAGACCTCAATCTGGATGGCTCAAGCTCAACTTCAGTGGAAATCAACACTCAAAGTGATAGCATCCCTTCCAGCAGGTCAAACAAACATTATGTTACTGCTTTCAGGCAGCTTGCCAAGAGAATCACTTAGCAATCAGTCAAAGAAAACAAAGGAAAACATACATCAAAATACATTATAAAAATCAAGCTTACTCATCAATTTGTATGACCATGAAAATCTGGCCAACCAACGCATAACAGAAGAAATACACACAAAAAGAACATCTTACAATATGATCAAACATCTCCTGTGAAGTATGGGTGCAGACGTGCCATATTGTGTTGTGGGCCACTTTACTTTTGGAGCCATACCATATATATATGGGGTATTGTATGTTGTAAGGGTTTAAGTGAATTATGTGTGAGTAGCCGCCACAAAAGCTCAAACAAAAGGGCAGCAACAAAGAAATGAAAACTGAGAGACAGTGAGGGTTTTTTGGTGCATTCTTTGTATGAGATTTATGTGTGTTCTCCAATTGTGAGGTAATAAAATCAACTCTCTTGCCCGTGGATGTAGGCTATTGCCGAACCACGTTAAACCTGTGTGTTCTCTATTTTGTTGTCTATGTTAATCTGTGCATTATACTGAGTTGTTGTGTGTGTTGAGTTTGGCCTCCGCTGCGCCTAATCTCGACAATTGGTATCAGAGCTTGCGGTTGCAATCTTTGAATTTGTGTGTTCAGTTTAGTGCACGGAAGGTGTTCGACGAAATTCCTGTGAAGCCGGTTGTTTGCATTTGTGGTTGTTTCTCTTGTGTAAGTTGCTTGTGTTGCGAAAATGGGTGAATCTAGTCAATCTGAAAAAATAGTGTATCACAGAGCAAGGTTAGATGTAGAGAAATTTAATGGAAACAATAACTTTGGTTTGTGGAGAACTGATGTGTCCGATGCTCTTGAGCATTTGGATTTGGAAGCTTGTCTGCGAATAGAGAAACCAGAAGAATGGTCAGACAAACAGTGGGAGAAGAATCAAAGGCTTTGTTTGGCTACGATCAGGGGTTGCTTGGAAGCTGATATCAGAGTGAACTATCAACATGAGACCTCGCCGAAAGAATTATGGGAAAAACTTGAAGCGAAGTACCTCGTGAAGAATGTGGCAAACCGAATTCATCTAAAAAGAAATTTGTATCGGTTCAATATGAAGAAGGGTGCAACTCTGACTGAGCATCTGGATTCCTTTAACAAACTTCTTACGGAGTTGGTTAATTATGATGAGATCATTCCAGATGAGGAGAAAGCTTTGTGTTTAGTGAATTCTCTTCCGGAGAAATATGAACCCGTGATTAAGTCGCTAATTCATGGCAAAGACAAGCTGATTTATGATGAAGTCGCTACATCATTACGTAGTGAAGAATTCCGAAAGATGGATAGAGATGATATCTCCAGAGAAGATGGTGGTGATGCTCTTGTAGTGAGAGGCGGAAAATCAAACCACAAGAAAAATGTTGGCCAACATCCTGGTAAGGGTAAAGGATACTCGAAAGCAAAAGGGCGTCTGGCTAAGGATGAATGTGCGTGGTGTCATGAAAAAGGCCATTGGGCTAAGGATTGTCCTAAGATCAAGGAGCGGGACAGGAAAGGCAAAAGTGCAGCAAATGTCGTTCAGTCCAGTAAAGACACAGGTAATGAGTCAGATTACTCTTTAACCACGTTATCTTCTAACTCTAAGGCAAAAGATGATGAGTGGATACTTGATTCGGGTGCTACTTTTCATGTGACTCCAAATAGAGAATGGTTTTCAAATTTTACGAAGTTTGAGGGCGAAGTATTGATGGGAAATCACAATTCTTGTAGCATTGTGGGAATTGGTAGTATTCGCCTGAAACTGCATGATGGCAAGGTTAGAGAACTGAAAAATGTGAGGTGCGTGCCAAGTATGAAAAAGAATCTGATTTCTTTAGGAATGCTTGAATCCAAGGGATTAAGACTTGATGGCCAAAATGGAGTTATGAAGGTGATTTCTGGAGCTATGGTTGTTATGAAAGGTACACGTCATCACAACTTGTACTACTTAAATGGGAGAACAGTGACTGGGGATGTAGCTACAGCTGAGCAGAGTGAAGTTGCTGCTAAGGAATCTGCAATGCTATGGCACATGAGGCTTGCACATCCAGGTGAGAAATCTTTGAATGCTTTAATTAAGCAAAATCTGTTGAAAGAGCTTGTTGTCTGTAAGTTAGATTTCTGTGAACATTGTGTAAAAGGCAAGAAGACAAGATCTCGCTTTGGTAAGGGAATTCATAAATCTAGTGGAGTTCTAGATTATGTTCATTCAGATGTATGGGGTCCTTCCAAAAATGCTTCTTTGGGAGGTAAGCATTGGTTTGTCTCTTTTATTGATGATTATTCTAGACGTGTATGGGTGTATGTCATGAGACAGAAAAGTGATGTTCTGGAAATATTTGTGAGATGGAAGAAAGCAGTTGAAACTCAAACGGGTAGAAAACTCAAAGTGCTTCGTTCAGACAACGGTGGAGAGTACACAAGTGATCCATTTCACAAAGTATGTCAAGATGAGGGAATCAAGAGACATTTCACAGTTAGAGAAACACCACAGCAGAATGGAGTTGCAGAAAGGATGAATCGTACACTGCTAGAGAGAGTACGATGTATGTTGTCTAATTCTGGATTAGGCAAAGCATTCTGGGTTGAAGCTGTTACTTATGCATGTTTTCTCATCAATCGGTTGCCTTCATCTGCATTAGGAGGCAAAACACCAATGGAATTCTGGTATGGTAAGCCTGCTTATGACTATGAGTTGATTCATGTATTTGGTTGTCCTGCTTGGTTTCATGTGAAGGACAATAAGCTTGGAGTTCGTGCTGTTGAGGCAATATTTGTTGGCATGAAGACTGGAGTCAAAGGGTTCAAACTTTGGAATCCAGTTACCAAGAAAATGATTATAAGCAGGGATGTTACGTTTAATGAAGCTGCTATGCTAAAGCCTAAGGGTTCTCATCAGGTGGAGAATGAGAGCAGTAATCGTGAGAATTTGCAGCGTGTGAAGTTTGATATTGTTACACAAGTCCCAGATGAAACTGTACCAGTGGGACCAGCTTCTGAAGAGGTGACAGATTCAGTTGTTGAAACAGATGAAGTTACGGTTGACCGGGGCAGTGCTGATGATTCCGAAGATGGATTAGAAACAGAGGCTGATAGGAGTGTTCCAGAGTCAATTGCTTCTAGCAGACCGAAAAGGGATATCAGGAAACCAGGTTGGTTTCGAGATTGTGTAACTTATGCTTTACCAGTTACTGAAGAAGGCATTCCTGAGACGTACACACAAGCTGTTCATAGCGTTGAGTGTGAAGAATGGAAAGAAGCTATGAGTGAAGAAATGACATCTCTTCACAAGAATGACACCTGGGTTCTTGCCAAGCTCCCTAAGGGAAAGAAAGCGATTGGATGTAAGTGGGTATATGCTAAGAAAGGAGTGAAGAAAAATGAGATTCGCTACAAGGCAAGGCTAGTTGCAAAAGGCTATGCCCAGAAGGAGGGAATTGACTACAATGAAGTATTCTCTCCGGTTGTGAAGCACTTCTCTATTCGTATTTTGTTAGCCTTGGTAGCGCAGTATGACTTGAATCTGGTTCAGATGGATGTAAAAACAGCGTTCTTACATGGAGATCTAGATGAGGAGATCTATATGACTCAGCCAAGTGGATTCAAATCTTCCGGTGAAGATGATCTGGTGTGTAAGTTGAAAAGATCGTTGTATGGACTGAAACAGTCTCCGAGACAGTGGTATAAACGATTTGATCGTTTTATGTTAGGCCAAGCGTACACAAGAAGCCACCATGATCACTGTGTATATCTGAAGAAGCTGAGCGATGGTTCTTTCATTTATCTGCTTTTGTATGTAGATGATATGCTGATTGCATCTACTTGCAAGTCTGAGATTGAGAAGCTGAAATGTAAGTTGTCAGCTGAATTTGAAATGAAAGATCTTGGAGATGCTAAGAAGATTCTTGGCATGGAGATTCAAAGAGACAGAATGAAGGGCAAGGTGTGTTTATCTCAGAAGACATATTTGAAGAAGGTTTTAAGGAAATTTGGCATTTCTAAAGAAACCAAATCTGTAAGTACTCCTCTTGCTGCTCATTTTAAATTGAATGCAACTATGTGTCCTTCCTCTGATGATGAGATTCAATTTATGGCACAGGTGCCTTATGCTAATGCTGTTGGGAGTCTTATGTATGCGATGGTGTGTACACGACCTGACATTTCACATGCCGTGAGTATGGTCAGTCGTTACATGCATGCTCCTGGAAAAGAGCATTGGAATGCTGTCAAATGGATTTTGAGATATCTTATGGGAACTATCGATGCTGGTTTAGAATTTGTGAAGGATATGAACAACAGTCATTTATGTGTTGGTTATGTAGACTCAGATTATGCCGGTGATTTGGATAAGAGACGCTCTACTACAGGGTATGTGTTTACCTTGGCAGGAGGTCCTATATGTTGGAGGTCTATTCTGCAGTCGACAGTGGCTCTATCTACTACAGAGGCAGAGTATATGGCAGTGACTGAAGCTTTCAAAGAAGCTATATGGTTGCAAGGTTTGTTGGATGATTTGGGAGTGGTGCAAGATCAACTTCCTGTGTATTGCGATAGTATGAGTGCCATCCACCTAGCAAAAAATCAAGTTCATCATGCCCGAACAAAGCACATTGATGTGCGTTATCATTTCATTAGAGAAGTATTAACCGAGGGTCATACTCTCTTGGTAAAGATTGATACAAAAGAGAATCCCGCAGACATGTTGACTAAAGTGGTTCCTAATGTCAAGTTCAAGCATTGTCTTGACTTGATTAATGTTTTGTATGTTTGATGTATGATACCCCGATGGGGTGGAGGTTCTTCGGAGCATTGTGAAGTCTCGTTTGCGAGACATTTTGATGAACTACGACAGCTTGATCCTTTGGGTACGTAGGCAACTACTTTGGTGGTGCAGCTGGATATGTGGCAATCAGAGTGGTTTGTGTGTGATCGTCTCATGCTTTTGTGCATGATCCGAGGTGGAGAATTGTGAAGTATGGGTGCAGACGTGCCATATTGTGTTGTGGACCACTTTACTTTTGGAGCCATACCATATATATATGGGGTATTGTATGTTGTAAGGGTTTAAGTGAATTATGTGTGAGTAGCCGCCACAAAAGCTCAAACAAAAGGGCAGCAGCAAAGAAATGAAAACTGAGAGACAGTGAGGGTTTTTTGGTGCATTCTTTGTATGAGATTTATGTGTGTTCTCCAATTGTGAGGTAATAAAATCAACTCTCTTGCCCGTGGATGTAGGCTATTGTCGAACCACGTTAAACCTGTGTGTTCTCTATTTTGTTGTCTATGTTAATATGTGCATTATACTGAGTTGTTGTGTGTGTTGAGTTTGGCCTCCGCTGCGCCTAATCTCGACATCTCCTACAAAGGAATACCTGGTTTACCCAATGTATACATGTGCGTCTTAGAGTCTCATGGAAGATTTATTATTGACACATCCAATGGTCAGGATAAATCTGGAAAAGAACATTACTGCAAACAGTTGTATTTATAAAAAATGGCATCTGATCCTCAATTTTTTTAGTTGATTAGTGTAGGTTATGGGTATCTTAGGAATTCATAAATTAGTCAGCTTAAGAAGGCCATACGCTGCTTGTCGTGTATAGTTTAAGAAGGAGGTTAGTACGCTGTTTGTCATAGTAAGCCTAGCATGATCCAACAATTTATGTAAAGCACATGAAAAAACTCATTAATCGAAGATTGAACTTAAACAAACAGTTATACAATAGAGAACGTACAAAAGGCGATTAAACAACATGAAAAAATTGTCATTTGCATTGGACTTTTCTTTGTTTTAACCATGTCAATGCTTGAACTGCATCCTGCAGTTATTACATCCCATCCATATTTTATTTTTTTGTTAAAAATCATACTAACATCCATTCATTAAAAAACATCCATTAAATAAACAAAGCAAAAAAAAAAAAAAAAAAAAAAAATCACTGAAACATCATATTATGCAGTACTATAGCAAAGAGTAAAGCTGTAAGAAATTCTGAGTGACAATAAAATATGATGAAAAGCAAAGATAGAAATGAAGTTTGAAGTGGACAATTGTTGCGGCGGTTGGTGCCATCCTTACCAAGGAGTCATGTTATTCTGCTCTGTATCATTACAATTTTTAGCGGATGTCCCGAAGAGACCTTGATAGTAAAGTTGCAATTAATCATGGATGTTAAGTGAACTTCATAGCATAGTAATTTCAAGGTAATGATTAATCTGTCCGGTGAATTGTCAACTATTTCCAAGGTAATTATTCGGTAGTTTCTGATCAAGTCAATGATGCATTTTCTCAGTCCAAATTAACCGCAGATTGTTTTGATTCAGAATTAAGAATATTTAACCTGCATTTTGAAATCCTAAGCCTTTTAGAGACCATGCTAGTAACCGATTATCTTTATGCTGAAGCGTTGTGACCCTTCAGTATTCATGTCATATAGCCAACAACCAAATATTAATTCTTATAACCAACTAAATTAATTGACCATCCCATTGGTTACTTACTGTACAATTATTACACATAACAATTACAGCAAAAGTTACCATAAGAATTCTTAAGATTTTCAAAATAAAATATATACAAACATCAAGGTCAATTCATATTAACTGAGCATGACTTAATATCATGCCTATATGATTGGAAGAATGAGCATGAAATTAGTCTTATTATTTGCCATATGTTTTCATGGTTAATAAATGTATGTTACTCATCTAGTATTGCAGTCAATTTTAATGTATAAATCGCACTGTTGGTGCATTTCATTAATATAGCACCCTTAAAAATAACTTCAACTACAAAAAAATTAGTCAGTACATGTCAGGAACAAATTGAATACTTAACAAAATCATTCTAAATATTAAGAAAATGCAATAACAAACGAATAAAGTAGATAAATGGATAGTCAAATGGTCTTTGAACAGGTGCCGCTCATTCTTTTCCAGCTTTCTTGCATTTTGTCAAGCTTTATGAAACATTGGCTTAGAAGCTGTCCATACCATCATCAAATTATTAGTCGTAATTTGATGTAAATATTTTTGAAATGCACAGTTATAAACAGTTTAATAAGTGGAAAGATGATGAAAATATGAGGGAAATAGTAATTGGGTAATATTACTGCATGCAAAGTTGTGTTTCATTTGTCAAACCGTTGTATTAAAAAGTGTCGTGATTTGTTAATCCTTATCACCGTATTTGTGCACATAATATTAAAGTTTGTCTGTTTCAATTTAATTCAGCCAATTAGTTTATGTCGCTATAAAATATATATACATTCAAGAGTTTGAATGCCTTCATAAACCGAGTGGTCAAAGGTGCTTTGCAATATGATACTACAATAATTAGTATGGGTTTCATATATAAGGAGTAAAGGTTGTGACGTCGAAACAAAATTATAACTTTTTTCTTTTTAGGAATACCAAACAAAATTTATTTTCCAGAAAAGAGGTTAAAATGAAGAATGCTTTGTATGGTCAGTTGTTGCAGAAATCATTATGATTCCCCTTTATTTTCCATGTTAAAAATTGATGTTTATATTTTCTATAAAACTTGAGTGATACATAAATACGGAATAACAATTATTTAACATCATATATAAAACTGTATAATTGCGTAAGAAAGCTTTTTCAGCTCTCACGTCAACATTTTATTCTCAAAAATTAGCAACAACAGCAAAGTTTAATATTTATATAATTTACTTAGTATCTAAAATTTCATTCTATTGCCATAAATTAATAAAACTTCAGTGATAAATCTGAACCGAATATTCAGATTTCTTAAATGAATGAAATTCTAGATTGTCTTGAAGCAACAAAAATACGCACCTGCTGGATCTAAGAATTATACTAAGCATTGCATCAGCTTGCTTCTCAAGTCTCAAACATCCATCGACGTCCTACAGATACACAATTATACGGTAGAGAATAGGATCCTTCAGCTAAAATAAATAAATAAATAGACTGCAGTTATGTAAAAGAAGTAAGAGGAGAAATGTCTGCCAGACCTTTTTCCATGGTAGATCAATCAACATGTTATGAGTAGCACTTCCCAAAAAAATGTTATATTTTATCTGTACTCAAAACAGAATTTGAAACAGAATATAAATGTTTCTTATTTGTAACAGAATTAAAGTGTTCCAAATCAGAAACAGTACTGCAATCTGTTCAAAATAAAATGATTTGCACACAAATCAATTCAGCGACAGAAGTATTATCTCTGTCGATCAGTGCTACTATGGTATAGCACACAAATCAAACAACAACACAGTGTTGCTGCAGTATACAGAATTATCTGGTATACAAATTAAAAGTTAAACAACAAAGAATTGAAGTCTAACCGAGTTCGCCTGAGGCTTGTATTCACAGTTTCCTTAAGACTTTCAGTCGAAGCCTCCCAGGATATAACAGACGAGAAGCTGCTCGAGATTGTAGTGAGAATGTACCGACAGTGACAATTAGCAATGGCAGAAATAGACAGCGGAAGGAAGAAGAAAACTGTATAATATTTCGGTTATTCATTTGATCAGAACTACCATGTATTTATAGTTTTCAAATGGATGCGTTAACGGGTCGCACCCGTTTGAAAAAACGCACCGTTGTCATCTGAGTTCAAATGAACGCGTCCGCTCATTTGAACAGTAACGGGTCGCATCCGCTCATTCCAAACGGATCGCACCCGTATCCGCCATCGTTCCAAAAAAAACCGTTCAAAAATTGCAGAGTTTTTTAGTGCAAAATTATGGTTTTATTCAAGGCCCAAAGCCCAAGCTCGAACCCGACCCGACCCGGTTCGGTCGGTCGGATGGGCGGGCGGTGCACGCGCGCGCGCGTGTGTGTTCATCAGATATAGGTCCTCCCTCTCGCATAAAATTACCTGACCCTAAGGGCCAATTAGGAGAATGAGGATCCTATATATATATATATATATACACAACATTAACCCATTATTTGCCAATGTGGGACTAAATGTATTTCATTCAACTCTTTAGGAATTTCAACAATCCCCCACATGAATGATAATATATCTTATCCCCCACACAAATTGAAATATCACTGACTACATATGGAATAATGTTTTATTTAGGATAAGTAGATTTTCACTTTGAACTTTCCTTAGTTAAAACTCATCGGATATACTTGGCTAATCGGTGAATTATTTCATCTTGAACCGTCGGCCGTTTTTGTATAACCAGACAATAAGTTTAACAGAACATTATTTCCCTTCTCACCCAATCTCTTGGTTGTGTTCATTTTGGTCCTGAACAATTTCTGGTTATGCGAGTGTATATAGAGAATTTAAGCCTATAATATTCTCATAGAGCTGACCCAGCTCACACTGACATAGGTGATCGCTACCATTAGGAGTATCCTACATATACCCCACTTGTAATTTTACAAGATATGGTCATCATTAAAAAGCATAGCTTTAACATGTGAAACTTCTGTAGGCATGCATTTTATATTGTGCACCATAGGAATGGAGTAGGACAATGTCCGAACAAATGCATTACGTCTTGAGTTATTCAGAACTGGTTTGCCTATTGATCCTAGTCCGTGGGATCTCCAGTTGCTAGGATAGGTTTCCGTATAAGATAACTCTTGTTGGTTTAGGCTTTTAAACTCATTCCCCTCGATGCGCAGTCAATTTTCTCTCTTGATAACCCTTTTGTAAATTGATCCGCTAGGTTATCATTGGTTCTTACATTGTCAATGGAGATAGTTCCATTTGTGAGTAACTGCCTAACTGTGTTATGGCGTCGACGAATGTGTCGAGATTTGCCATTATACACAAAGTTTTTCGCTCTATTTAGCGCTGCTTGATTGTCGCAGTGAATACATATGGCCGTTACAGGTTTAGGCCAAAGTGGAATATCTTCTAAGTAGACGAAACCATTCTGCTTCTTCGCCTGCTTTATCTAAAGCTGTAACGACCCACCCTTTTTCCCGGTTCTCGCCGGTAATTAAACCGACTTAAACCGTTCACAAAGATTAATTGTTATGGGTACATACATACATTGAACAAAATAACAGAACCTTTCATTAAATAATTCAATATTACATCAGAGTTACATGAATATCAGAGTTACAACATAAATGTATACAGCGGAAGAAAGAAAATATACTCTCAGCGGAAGATCAAAATGATACAGCGGAAGCTTCAACTCTATCGTGGACTCCAACTCAGAAAGTGCTCCGAACCATGCTCCAACGAACTAAAACTGCAAACTAAACTACTAGCTGTCCGTGCAAAATTATGGGCACCCAGAGTTTAGGTGAGGGAACAATAAACTCCAGGTCAGTCGTGGGACTGGTGTGAGAACTCAAAACATTTATTATTAGGTTCATTTTAAAGTTGGGAATTTCACCGGACCACGCCGCTAACGCGGAACGGGTTTACTCCATGTGAATACCCGTGCATATAAATACGCAATGACCTTTCTAAAACGAAGTTGTCATAAGCTCGTCCCACATCACACAATGCAAGCGCACACCAGAGGGGCGAGATTTATCTTGTGATAACCAAACATGCTTTCATACGTAAAATCCTCTTTCAAAGCCATACTATATATATATAGTATGGAAAACATTTCTCAAATAAATGTATTAATCCTAGGTGGCATAATACCCCATCCTATTATGTCGCCATATATATATATATACAAACCAAAATCGTGTGGTACGTATTGGAGATTTGGTTTCCAACTTGATGATTCCTGGCATGAAAGATCAATCGAAACACAAACGAAATGTAATCAAGGGTTTTTCATCCAGACGCGGACACCAATACAAATCGCGAGGTAGATCAACGGTTTTCGACCAGACGCGGCCCCCGAACATACCCTATTCCATAAGTCATAAGTGATTTCCCACTGCTGCAGCGATCATCATCAATTCATATATATACATAACCTAACCGCCAGTTTCTCATCATCCGGGGTGTGAGGTTTGTCGATGTCACATCCTGCACAAAGCCATGCTTCGATAAGCCATTCTTTGATCATCACTAGCTCGTTTCCTAACTTGGGTATGTCACATTGACAATTCACGACATATCACTGATTTCAATCAATGCATACCCTCTAAGTTCATATGACTTAGAGACGATGATAATATATTGCCACAAATCCGATATTTATTAACGGAAATCAGTGCTATGCAGTCAATTTCAATGTCAGACACACCATCCATACAAGACCGTTCTGGGTTTGAACGGAACAACCCGAAAATACTTAAATTTGTTCAGGTCTCATGCAACTCACATCTCGTATCGGTTGGCCTACCCAACCGAGACATTAATCAACAATCAATCTAAACAATTCAAATATTCCCGGTCTTCATTCGTCGTTTACCAAGTCCTGAATTGTTTCATAACGTCGTATTATTACTTGGAATGGTTTTCAAACATATGCTCGATCCCGGTCTTTCCAAGTAATAAGCGTACTTTAAACAGTAGCTATGGTTCACCCCGGCTTTTCAATTCAAATCTCCTTCCACATAGTTACCAATTCATTTATGACCTAAGATTCTGAATTACTTTAAATTCACATATCTCGTTATCATCTTAAACTCTTCTTTGAAATCAAGATTTTTCTTTTGCTTTAATTTCTTATCTTAAATTTTCTCGAATCAAAGATTTGATTAAATCTCCAATTACGATATGAATTTCCACCATTCAATCTCATCGGGTTTCAAGAATGATATTATTGAGGATACAATTCACGACAAAACCCAAATCAATCGATATTGCATCATAAATTACACAGAAATTCTTATCCACTTATATTCGATAAAAATTCTCATAATCAATGAATACTATAAGTGGAATAGCGATATAATAATATCTTCCAAATTCCCCAGGTAGTATTCATTTACACCATGAAATTTTATATCAAATATCGAAGATTATTTCTATCTAACTTATTTCAATCAGGTGGAGAAACCCATATCTTTAATTAAAAGATTTATTAAATTCTTCGACATTCGATCTGGATAGAAATACTGTCAAATTATATTCAATATAATTTCCGTATCCAACTCATATTATAAGTGGAATAACGGTGAATTTACCTCTTAAATTCCTCAGATAATAAGAATTTTCATCTACCGAATAAATATCGAACATCCGAAGATTTATCTCCAACCATATCCAAATTTAAATTTGGAAAACCCATTTCCATACCGTATAAGTATTTCAATACTTTACAAAAAATCTTCGAACTATTTTATAATCATTCTTATAGTCAAATAATAGTTCACGCTTATAAATTTCAAACCAACACAATATTTGGAATGTTACCCAAAAGTAATGTTATTGAAATAGCCATTTAAATCAAATAGATTTTTAATTATTCAAAATCCAAATATCCCAATGCTTTTCAAAACTGTCGTCATTTACAATTCATCGTTCTTTATTTCAAGTCAAATTTATTTCAAATAATCAATTCAAAACTTGAAATCAATATTTCCGAATTGTTGAATCATAGTGCGTTCTATTCAAACCATATAATGATTTAAATATAAATTATTCAAATCCTTTTCAAATTTAATTCACATTTCCAAATCATCTGAACAGTTTCAAAATATATTTCAAATTAGATTTCAAATTTACCATCCCGTTGTCGGACCAGTTAGGGATAGCCAGGGAGAGCAGGAAACTGAATTTCCAAACCCAAGCCTAGACACCATCCTCTCTGTCATCCTAGAACGTTCTGGTGTATATTATATCATTATTATAAAATACGTTGTTAATATATATATAAAACCATATTCAAATTTCAAAACTTCATTTTGAATTTAAATTGGGAAAAATATTTTTACCAAAACCAGTTTCAAATATGTTAGATCAAAATTTGGACCTAACACCCAAATTGTTCTGAATCTTATAGGATTTTAACTGAATTATGAAGAAAAAGAAAATAACACACAGAATTTATAGTGGTTCGGCGTTAACGAGCCTACGTCCACTTTATATGTTATTGATTATCCTTCGAATGCTGGTACAATCAATGGTTTCTCTCTAACTCACTTTTACAA
The DNA here is from genome assembly GCA_030737875.1 of Allium sativum. Taxonomy (NCBI): domain Eukaryota; kingdom Viridiplantae; phylum Streptophyta; class Magnoliopsida; order Asparagales; family Amaryllidaceae; genus Allium; species Allium sativum. The sequence continues at coordinate 373,352,646 of CM060909.1, read as the reverse complement.
TTGTGATTTCTCTCAGTAATCTAGTAATAAAACTGATAAGAAATGGTAGTATGAGAATAATGGCGGAATCAGTCCTTAATATTGCCAAAAAGATCCCAAAAAATGCCAAACTCCAGGCCATTTATAGTTGATTTTGTCAGGCGGGTCGTGGTAACACGTGGCATGAATCCCGAGAAAATCGGATCGCATCGCTACCGTTGAAGAAATAGTCAAATTAGCCGTTGTAGACAGGTGTCGCGATCCCCTTGAAAATCGGATCGAGCAAACGGGGAGAATCAGTCAAAGTGATGGTTAGGGACACGTGTCGCTGGATCCGTGCGTCTCAGATTGCTGAAGACTAGCTCGTGTTTGAATGGGTCAGAAGTTTCGCCGTGTATCAGTGGATCGGATCGGTCTATACTGGGCAATAATGCATGTACGGATCGAATCGCACAGAGGTGTCGTTTCGCTGATGAAATGGGGGGCGATCCGTTGAGGCGCGATCCGATAAGGGGCGATCCGATGAGGGGCGAGTCAATGGTGCGATCCGTTCCTTCATGTACTTAGGGGATGTGGTTTCATACTTTTCTTCTTGTGAATGAACCTGGGTGGCTTGGTCAAAAAGCTAGCCAACATTTTGCCCCCTCGAAGTATGTTTTATCGATGATGGAACATGCTTCGAATGCTTTTGAATCGTCTTTTCACAACGAGTCACAAATCAGTGGACGATTCCTTTTCTGGGACTTTTCAGAGTCTTCATCACTGGTTCTGTCGGTCATTTATCGATTCGTATCGTGTAATCGAGTCGCGGCCCGTTAGCAAGCCTTTCGTCTCGTTCTTTGGTGAGCTCTTGGGCTTCTTTCACGGATCGAAATGGGCTTCTCTCCGAGACGTGGTGGGATTTTGGTTCGCGGCCCGTCTATTTTCGCGGAACGAATAAGACAAGAAAGGGGAGACAAACGATCGCCCTTTTTCCTATATAAGTCGACCCCCCCTCTTCACTTTCTTCCTTCTTTCGTTACGTATCGCCTGCATCACTGAGGACGAACCCTAGTTTTTCAAAACCTCCAAAAATTTGATTGTTTTCCCAACTTTTAAAAAGGTAATTCTAACGAAAGCACCCTCATTCGATATCGCTCTCGTTTTTATAAATTTTTCGACTGGTTAAAGGGAAGAAACGACGGAATGTTGTGATTTTTGAGGGAACCAGCGAGGCGCCATGGCTAATAGGTTCATAGGTTGGAGTTTGGAAATGAGAAGGAGAGGAGGAAAGCAGAGGAGGAGGGAGAAGAAAGAAGGCAGGTTCGGATCGTGGGCAAGGAGAGGAGTGGAAGAAGATGAAGGTGAGTGGAGAGACGGAGGGTCGCGGTGACTGCATAGGCGTGTATCGTGGGGGGCTGCAACGATTCGGCAAAGAGCCCGATTACTCAATTTCACGATCCGTGAGGGGGTGATCCCTCTGCCCTGCGATTCGAAGGAGGGCGATCCCTCTACCCTGCGATCCGAAGGAGGGCGATCCCTCTATCCTGCGATCCGAAGGAGGGCGAACTGTTATATACATCGCGGTCCAACTCATAGTTCACGATCCAAACAAATTTTGAACCTTAGACGATGCCTTGTCACCATAAAATTCTGAACAGTTAGGCTAGGGCCTTGATTTGGACTTTCTGGACTAAATGACCATATAATTTAACTGCATATGACGACTAATATTTCGATGATCTTGATAGCTTTTACGCTTTATTTTTAATGCATGCACAAGCACACACACCGGCACTTGCACACACGGGGGACGGGTAGTTTTAATCTCATTTTTCATGTTTTCTCGCCTAGCAGTAATGTCGGATAGTCAATCTTCTTCAAGATCCGCTACAGAAACGGAGTCCGAGGCTCCTGAACAATACAACCCTGAGGTCCCTCGGATTAACCCAGGAGGTGAAGATTCTGGCTCTGAGTACGAGGCAACCGAATCAAATTCATCTGAAAGTACTTCATCTAACGAAGAATCTGAGATAGACAGGCGAGCTCCCGACGAGATTCCTGGTGCTCTCGGAATAGATAAATTTTCTGATTCTTTAGCATCTAAACTCGACGATATAAAGCTTAAAATAATCTGCCTGAGGCATGGGATCCCTTGGGACGATGTCATGACACCCGGTAGCGAAGATAAACCCCACTTAGCTTCGGAAGAGTATATGGCAATCAGTCGGACCATGTGCTTGGTAGGAGCTATTCCTCCATTTCCTTCAATCGTCATCGAGACTTTAAAACGACTGGGTATCGCTCCGATGCAACTTCATCCTAATGCCTACGCATCTCTATACACCTTATATATTGCATATGCGGAGATCCTACACACCGGACTCACATTCAGAGATTTGACATTCTTCTTTCTTTTCAAGCATCGTTCCTCGGCAACCCCAAACTTCTCTTTCTTTGAATCGGTGGCGAATAGGAAAGTTCTGTATGATGAATATAACAATATAGGGGATCCTAAGTCTGATTGGTTCTACATAAAGAAACAGGCCGGATGCTCAAGAAGATGGCTTAAATCAAGTAGACTTCAAGCTTTTAACTGAATGTCTTGTTCAAGAAGTCGAAGTATTAACATTCTTCCCCCTTTTTCTTTGTCTTAAACAGATCACGTCTTCCCGAAAACGGAGGGTCCGCTATACAGCAATCGATTGTCCATCCTTCTACGAACCAGATCCGACTTTCTAAGGATCAAAAAATGCATTACTGATGAGAATCTTCATAAGCATCATCTTCTGGACATAAGATTTGGACTTGGCGCTGGCGGAAAACCCTATAAGTACGTGCCCCCAACGGAGGGAGAGGGAACATCGCAGGTGAGAGAAACAACTAAGTTCCGCAAGAGTCCTTCCCCGATAGTCATCCAAGACGATGAGGACCTGAATGTATATAAAGGGGATGAGGCCCGTGGTGACAAGTCCAAGGAAATTCCAGTTTCTACTCCAATCGAATCCACTGCTCCCGATGACTTGACAGACGAGCAGCTATTCAAAGAACTGAGCAAAATTCCTCTGCCCGATGATGTATATACAGAGAGGGACTTTGAAGGGGAGCCATTCTTCCCTGGTTCTGAGGAGGCCATCGCTCCAAATAGAGAACAAGAAACTAGTCAGATGAGCCTGTCTTCAGGCCCGGGTCTGTTAGGGGGAATTATATGGGATACACAAATCACACACACTATCTGACCCCGGACTCTTATATCGTCAGTATTCAAGGTTTTAATACGCTCTTTTCTTTTTTGTTTTTGCAGGAAAGATGTCCCGCAGGCGATCTTATTCTTACCGTTCTCTTCGTGAGGGCACACCCAGTCTTCATCCGAGTACCGAGCGCTCTCGCGGCCCTTCTCACAAGCCAACTTCCTCGCAACCCCGGTCTCCACCAAAATCGACCTCTGCCAAGCCTTCCAGTTATCCGGTAGTTCCTGCAGGGGGGAAGAAACTTCCTAAAGAGTTAACTCCTCCGAAGAGTGCACCTTCCCACAGCAGGTCGTCAAAAAGGCATCATGAATCTAAAGATAGAAGCAAAGATCCAATCAAAGAGTCTGAAAAGGAGGGGAGTGACATCGTCCCTTCCAGCCAGCCAGAGTTGGCTCCCCCCGGGTCACGGGACTACATCCATGGTCCTGAGATTCAAGGTAGGCTGGAAAAGCTGAGGGAACAATTCCCAGACATATTCTTTGACAGGATGACGTTTTTTCCAGCCTTGGAACCGGTCCCTAAGAACTGGGATAATGAAGTTGTCGGGCACATCCACCACGTTGCCAGGCAGTATGAGATGATGAAGAAACACGCAGTTAACCTTTCAGAAGTCATCCGATCGCTTGAAATAGAAGCACATAGATCTAAGGCGAAACTTGAAAACAACGAAAGGGCCAGGACAAAGATGGAGAAGGACCTAGAAGATGCTCAATCCCAACTTGCTTTAGCGCGGAGAGACGTCGAGAATTATAAAACCGAATTGGAAAATGCTAAAAAACGCTTTCATTCGGAACTTGACTCCAATAGCCAAGAGAAAATGGCCTTAAAGAAGGAGGTTGAAGATCTCAAAATGGCTAACATTGAGTTGTAAACAGCACAAGGCCATTTCGAAGCTGAGAGAGCTGCTTGGGAAGCAGAAAGAGCAAGTTTGAAAGAAAGTTTGGCTTTGGCCAAAGCGGAAACGCTGTCTTTGAATGATCAAGTCGCAGACGCGGAGAGACGGGCAGCTCTCGCCGAACAGAATGTTGATAGTGCCATCGAAATGGCTACGGCCTCAAACAACAAGCTCCTCGAGAGAGAGAAGGACATCGATGGGTTTAAAGAGATGATCTTTGACTTCCTTGGCCAAGTTCTGAAAACCCGCAACATTTCGTGGATCCCGGATTACCACGTTACTTTAGCCAATCTATGGGATGCCATTGTTGAGGGTGAAAAGCAAAGATTGGGAGTCGATGAAATTGATGAGGATGAGTTGATGAAGAGCATTTTGAGGGACAACGAGCCTGAGTACCTGGCAGAGGGTCGTCGTCTGATTCAAGCGGAGATGGAAAAGGAGAGGGCTCTGGCTAAGGGTAAAGGCAAAGTCGATGAAGGTTCGAGTTCAGCCGTGGAGCCCAAAATCTCCGGAGTTGAGGAGTACCATCCTGATGATCCGCTAATCCCTTTGGGCCTAACTCCTGTAGTCGTTGGGGCTCCTACAGCTACCCAAGAAGGAGGATCTGCAGAAGGTATTCCCTTTTTTTCTCCACAATTCGTCAAAGCAATTGTGAATTGTCGTCGTCTGGTAGAACAACCAATTGAATTAGTAACGCATGTTCCTCATAATACAGGTGGCGAGCCCATCGACGAGGGTGCTGAAAAAGAAGAAGAGACGGAGAAGGAAGCTGTCTCGTCAGGTGCCGGTATTGATATATCAAAGCAGGCTGAGGTCACAACAACAGAGAAAAGTATCCCGGCACCTAGCTCTGACGTTCCCAAGGACGCGGAGACCATCGAGGCCTTGAGAGACATGGATGGGCGCCATGTAGAGGAAGAGGAAGATATTATCGGCCCCAAAGAGACCGACGACGATGAGGATGAAACTTTGGCCAGCAGAAAAGCTAGGCAGGAAAAAGAGATAGCCTTGACGAAGGCGGGAGAAGAGCCTTTGGACGTAGTCCCTATTGCAGAATTTGATCCTAAAACTGGGATGATTTTGAAAGTCCTGCCCAAATCTATCAGCAGACAGCTTCATTTTACGAATCCTGACGATTTCCCGGCTTCCCTTTCTGATAAAAGAAAGAGAAAGGAGGCGGAAAAAGAATCTTCTGAAGAATCGGATGTTCCCCTTATAGACAAAAGGAAGAGGAAGAAGGGAGATCAATCTGACGCTGACAAGGCTAAGCTGGAGAGACAGAAGCAGGAGAAGAAGTCGAAGCGTAAATAGGATACTGTTGCTGGTTTCATATTTTGTCTTTAGGTTTTCCACTGGCCAGGAAGTGTAATTGTGAGACTGGCCCTCACTTTCTTTTTCTAGGTTATTCTTCCTTCTGCAGACTTGCAGTATATAAAGGAAAGTTTACCTCTTTTTGACATCATTGTGTACCTGTATTCAAATAAACTTTCCATGTTTAGTCATAGATCATCTACTTATAACCACAAATCAGTCAAACAACAGAAAGAAAATTTTCATGCGGCATTGCTGTATTAAAGTGTAGTGTATGTATATAAGTGTAAGTGCCCCCAATCAATCGTTATCATAGCGCCTGATTGGGGTTTATTAAGGATTGGTTAATATTGTCGGCAGGTTGCCCCCTATTTCTGAAATATGGGGGACTTAGAAGATTTCGTAGGATAACCGTTCTTGTGGTACCGAATTTCTGGCACCTTTCTCAGTGCTTAATCATAGACTTCTTTATACTCTCCTGGCGGTCGTCAAGGTTAGAGTTTGAATTCAGTAATTCAGTCGATCCCTGTTCCTTTAGCAGGGAATAAATTCTTTCTCAGCGCTCAATCGGAGACGCTTTTATACTCTCTCTCTCTGGAGAGTTAGAGTTCGAGCTCAGCAATTCATTTGCTCCCCGATCCTTCAGCGGGGAAGGAGCTCTTTCTCAGCGCTCAATCGGAGACGCTTTTATACTCTCTCTCTCTGGAGAGTTAGAGTTCGAGCTCAGCAATTCATTCGCTCCCCGATCCTTCAGCGGGGAAGGAGCTTTTTCTCAGCGCTCAATCGGAGACGCTTTTATATTCTCTCTCTCTCTGGAGAGTTAGAGTTCCGTCAAGGCGGTTCCGATCATGGTACACCGCTATGAGTTATGGATATCGGCTTCATATCCGTTATGCTCTCTCTCGGCTCTGGAGAGTTAGAGCGTCATCAACGATATAATTTACTTTATTGCATCCTCAGAATTTTGACTTGTGATTACATTCCATTCTGATGGAAGGCATTTATGATTATATGTTTCTGAGATTGTTGCATTATTCACGGCGATTTCCATAAAAATAAATAGACAGATAAATAAAGATGCAATAAAGGTAAATGACACACAATATTTTTATAGTGGTTCGGTCAAATCGTGACCTACGTCCACTTTATAATCTTTTGCTTCAAGGAATCAAACTATTCTAGGCAAGTCGTGCCTTATACATGGTTTTCAGCAAAGCAAAAGAATAGATTTGAAACTTTCATGTTAAGTATGGCCGTAAATTTTGGGCATTCCACACTCTGGGGATTTCCTTTCCATCTACGGTTGCCAGCTTGAAGGTTCCATTATCAAGCTTGCTCAGAATGGAGTACGGTCCTTCCCACTTCGCTCCCATATGAGTTGGGGGTGGAAAGACACGTTTTAGAACCAAGTCTCCGGGTTCCCAGGTTCGGGCTCGAACCTTTTTATTGTAATATCGAGCGACCTGTTGTTTGCATCTTAAGGCACGCAAGTCTGCTTCGTCCCTCTTTTCTTCGATCATATCTAGGGACTCAAGGAGCAATTCATTATTGGTCATTGGATCATAATAAGTCACCCGGTGAGAAGGTTCCTTTATCTCAACCGGGATGACCGCTTCTGTTCCAAAAGCAAGGGAGAAGGAGGTATGTCCTGTTGCCGATTTATAGGTTGTCCTGTAGGCCCATAATGCCAGGGGCAATTCGTCAGCCCACATGGCCCTGGCCCGCTTCAGTCTTCTTTTCAGAATGGACTTAATCACTTTGTTTGCCGCTTCGACTTGTCCGTTCGATGGCGGATGTGCCACAGAGGTGTATCGATTCTCAATGTGGTACTTTTGGCAGAAATTTTTGAATTCAGTGCTATCAAATTGAGTTCCGTTATCCGTTATCACAATCTTCAGAATCCCAAATCGACAGATGATGTTTCTAACGATAAAATTGATCACTCGTTTGGTTGTGATTGTAGTTAGTGGTTCAGCCTCGACCCACTTAGTGAAATAATCCACGGCCACAATAGCGAACCTTGCTCCACCCCTTGCTATGGGGAGACTTCCAATGATATCAACCCCCCACATAGCAAAAGGCCATGGGCTCATCATTGTTTTTAACTGATTAGGAGGTGCCCTAGGTATTTTTGAAAATCTCTGGCACGCATCACCCCGTCGTGCGTATCTTGCTGCATCCTTATTTATGGTGGGCCAGAAATAACCATGACGCAACACCTTTTTTGCCAAAGTTTGCCCTCCAGTGTGGTCGCCGCATTCGCCTTCGTGAACCTCCTGTAGCACACGCTTGATGTCATCGTGAGCTATACACCGGAGGAGGGGCATCGAAAATCCTTGTCTGTAAAGAACTCCGCCTTGCAGAACGTATCGGGCGGCTTTACGAATCACTTTACGCCTTTCGCTTTTCTTGGTCGGAAGTGCTCCATTCATCAAGAAATTCTTTAGAGGGGTCATCCACGACTCCCTTTCTGGTTCCGTCTCTAACACTGGGTCAATTTCCATCTGATTTATGCTAGGAGACCGAAGCACTTCCACGGGGGCTAGCCCGGTCTCTTTAGGATCATCAGAACTAGCCATCTTTGCCAACTTATCTGCCTGCTGATTCTCTGACCGCGGAATATGAGATATGCTGTAGTGATCAAAATCGTTCAGCAACTCTTTCACTTTCTTTAAGTATAAAATCAATCTTGCACTTTTAGCTTGGAATTTTCCAGTAACTTGATTCACAACTAACTTGGAGTCGCAGAAGATGTTCAGCTTTGCGACCTCTAATTCCTTCGCGATCCTTAATCCGGCTATCAGGGCTTTATATTCGGAATCGTTGTTAGTGGCGTGAAACTCCATCCGGATTGCATAGGATATCAATCGTTTCTCGGGAGTTTCAAGCACTACTCCAACGCCGGATCTTTCGTCATTCCTAGCGCCATCAGTATACAATCTCCAGGCACGGGGATCGAGAAGTAACTTTGAGGGATCAACTTCTTCATTTGCTATATCCTCCTCCGGGACGGTGAATTCTGCTATGAAGTCGGCTATCACTTGCCCCCGAATTGATCGTCCGGGCTGAAAGTTCTAATCGAACCGACTTAACTCAATATTCCATTTAAGTAATCTTCCAGACGCCTCTGGTCTCTGTAGGACTTGCTTGAGTGGATGATCGGTGTATACGGTAATAGGATGCGCCTGAAAATAATGTCGAAGCTTTCCAGAAGCGATCAGTAAACTATACGCCAATTTTTCTATCCTTGGATAATTACGCTCTGCTGCCGTCAATTTTTTGCTCACGTAATATACAGGTCTTTGGACCTTATCTTCTTCTCTTACCAACGCTGAGCTGATCGCATGGGATGACACCGCCAGATACACTAATAAGTCCTCGTGATCCATTGGCTTAGATAATATCGGAGGTTTCTCCAGGTGCCTTAATAAGTTCTGAAACGCTTCAATGCAGTCGGGCGTCCATTTGAAGTGGCGTTTTCCTCGCTTTATTAATTCGAAGAATGGGATGCACTTATCCGTAGCCCTGAAGATAAACCTGCTTAGTGCGGCTACTTTCCCTGCAAGGCTTTGCACATCCTTAATTTGCCTAGGTTCCTGAATGTCTCTGATTGCCGCGATCTGGTCTGGATTAATCTCAATCCCACGGGAACTGACGATGAACCCCAAGAATTTTCCGGAGGCAACACCGAATGAACATTTGGTTGGGTTGAGCTTCATTCCGTACTTTCGAAGAATGCCGAACATCTCTGCCAAGTCGGTAGTGTGTTGAGAAGATTGCCTGGACTTAACCAACATATCGTCGACGTATACTTCCATTGTTTTCCCGATCTGGTTATAAAACATTCTGTTGACCAAACGTTGATATGTAGTGCCTGCATTCTTCAAGCCAAAGGGCATCACTACATAGCAATATAACCCCAGATCCGTGATAAAACTAGTGTGTTCTTGATCTGGAACATGCATCGGAATCTGGTTATATCCTGAGTAAGCATCCATAAATGAGAGAAGTTCATGACCTGCCGTCGAGTCCACCAACTGGTCAATCCGGGGCAACGGGAAACTATCTTTTGGGCAGGCTTTGTTCAAATCGGAGAAGTCGATACACGTTCGCCACTTCCCGTTGGCCTTCTTTACCAGGACTGGATTTGAAATCCAGTCCGGGTAGGTTGTGTCTCTGATAAATCCATTACTCTTTAGCTTTCCAACCTCTTCTTTCAAGGCAGCGGATCTCTCTGGGCCCAACATTCGCCTCTTTTGCTTTACCGGAGGATGTTTAGGGTTAATGCTTAACGAATGGCTCATGATTGATGGGGATATCCCGCACATGTCCGCGTGGGTCCAAGCAAATACATCCAAGTTGTTTTTTAAGAAATCCGTCAATTCTTTAGAGAGATTCGGATTTAACTGGGATCCAATCTTAAGGACCTTCTCCGGGTCGCTATCATCGATTGGTACATCCACAGTTGTCTCGTTGGGAGTTGCCATTCTGCCCCCAGGTTCTTGATCCTCTCTGGGATCTATATCCTCGAGCAACTCTCTGGGCGACTCTCCAACGGTTATCCTCTTTAGTTGCTACAAGGTCTCCGCCCTTGTAGGGGGAGAAACACCCTTGGTTTCAATGTCCCCTCCATTGCGAAGTAACTTTAGTTCGGCAACATAACATGCTCATGCGGCAACCTGATCTCCTCTGACAATACCAATGCCAGCTTCTGTGGGGAATTTCATTAATAAGCACCAGGGGGCTATACAGGCTCTAAACTTTGCGAGGGCCGGTCGGCCCAACAAGGCATTGTAAGGTGATTCAACATCCAAAACCACGAAGGGAAGGATTCTCACTCTCTGGCGTTCTCCTTCCCCAAGCGTAACCGGTAACTCTACATAACCCATTGGAGCGGTGGATGCTCCGTTAAATCCACTGATCCATCCTTGACAGGGCTTCAAGTCTTTTATTTCAAGGTTCATCTGGTCAAATGTCCTTTTGAAAAGAATGTTGACGGAACTCCCGTTGTCCAGTAAAGCCTTATGAACAGTGGCTGGTCCAATAGGTACTGTAATTACAAATGGATCTTCAGTCGGAGCGTGGACTCCAATGCATTCTCGTTCTCGGAAAATGACATCGTCAGTCATCATCTTTTGTTGCTTCACCGGGATATTGTCCTCGGGGTTGCTACACTCCCCTACCTCGAGGTGTTGCTTGGCTGCATTGACATATTGATCCAATGCCTTGGAACTATGCCCGGCGAGATAAAGTCCTCCGATTACGGTATTGATAACGATATTCTTTCCCTTTTGCTGGGCAGTTGGCCTGACGGCAAGCTGATTCTGGTTCTGATTTGGGGTCTGTACTGCTTGCCCCCTATCTCTGGGCGTTACTCTGTATTCATCTAATTTTCCTTCTCGAAGAAGCCTCTCGACTACATCTCTTAAGTGACGGCATTCATTTGTCGAATGGCCATGAATCTGATGAAAGAGACAAAACTTCCCCGTTTCACGCTGTTTCTCCGTTGACTCTCTGGGAGGTGGCCTCTTATTCTGGAGGACGTCGTACGAATCCATGAAGATATTTTCCAAAGTATCATTTATTGGCGTATAACTCTCAAAGGCCCTGGGACGAGTCCTTCTCTGGGAGTCATTCCCTCGGTTCCTCTTTCGGTTGTTGCCATTACTATTATTATCATTGTTCCCTGACCGACGACCACCTTGATTCCGATTTCCAACATTAACTTCGACCTTCCCCGAGCTGTCTCCTGTCTTCTTAATGGCGACATTGCTCTGGATTTCCTCCTTATCGGACGTTTTTACCTTTCGGTTAGCATATACTTCTTCCCGGCGTAAGTGTATGTTGTCTTTTTCGTAGAATAATTCTCTAGTATGGGGTGGCTTGCCTGCCAAGTATCTCCCGAATTCAGTGTCTTTATCTACTCCATCAATCAGAGCTGCGACAACGGTTGGCTCATGGGGATCTTTAACTTCAGTAGCGGCCAAATTGAAACGGTCTAGGTACACCCTCAAACTCTCGCCTGGTCGCTGCTTGACAAGGAACAAGTCGATCACACTCTTTGTCTTTTGTGCATAGATGCGGAATTGTTCTACGAACTTTTCACTCAACTCCCTGAAGCTAGAGATCGATCTTGCTGGCAAGCGAGTAAACCATAACAATGCTACATCCTCCAAGAATATGGGAAATGCTTTGCACTTGACAGCGTCAGAAGCTGCAGCGGCGGTCATTGACCAAGAATATCTCATCAGATGCTGGACGGGATCAGACCTACCCGCATATCGGTTCATCTGTGGCATGTTGAAACGCCTCGGGAAAGTCGCATCCAAAATATCATCAGTGAAAGGGGTGTGACTGCGGTCAATTCCCCAATCTTCATTCCGTTGTCCCCGGCTATCCGCCAGAATTTGATGAATCATGGCTACAACATTTGCACTGGTCAGCGGAGGTTCAGGGTCAGTGCTTCTGGCTCGGCGGGGTTCTCTAGTCTCTCTTCCGGGAGCAGTCACAAAATCCGGGGCTCGGATAGGGCTTCGTTGCCCCCTGTTACCATGAGCATGTACGCGGCGACGGGGCTGAGGCAGTCTGTTCTGTACAGGACTGTCCACACCTCGAGCTCTGGGAGTTGCGGCATGATCGTTCACATTACGGTTTGAAGGCCCCGCCTCCAGTGCTTCTTCTTCCCGTGATGGCAAGGTTCCGAACCGAAGCTGCTCTATGTTTTCGGCTCTTTCATATGGTCGCCGCGGAGGTCTCGGCGAATCTTCTGACGAAGAAGAATATCCTGGAGTGAGCGGACGAGCTGGTGACGTCCTTTGCCTTGCGAGTTCATCAAGCCTCCTATCCATAGCAGTCAAATTTTGTCGTAGGACGGAGCTTTCCTGCCTTTGGGCAGCCAATTCATCAAACAATCTCTCCCACATTTCAGAAAAGCGAGAGAGATCCCCCTCCGTAATGGGAGCGGCGGGGTCATATTGGTCATCATCACTTTCTCTTATGCGCAAAGAGCTTGAGCCAGGTCGAGCGGAGGGGCCAGGACGGTAGGAACGAGCCATAGGCTCCTTTCCAGGTCGAGTTGTAGTGCGATCATCAACTCGAATCGCTGTGGTTCGAGGATGGTGGCTCGCTGCGCCCCCCTGGGATCGGTTCGTGGTCACGGTACGCGGAGGGTTCGTGGCGTTATCTCGGGATCGAGTAACGACTCCTTCAACAGTCCGGATTGTCTCGTTCGCGTCGACTCGGAGCGCGGCATCTTCATCAGATCGGTTCGCCCCCTGCGCTCCGCGATCCAGAGTTTCCTTATTGCCTAGCTCGTGCACACTTTCCTCGATAGCTTCATTTGCAGTTTCATTAGTTCGTGAAGCTCGTACTTCCTTAGATCTCTTTCCAGCCATGATATCCGAATCGCTGGGATCTTCAAAGAACTGAATAGTGAAACTTTAGGATTGTTTTCTCAGTGAAAGCACCAAAATGTTAGATCAAAATTTGGACCTAACACCCAAATTGTTCTAAATCTTATAGGATTTTAACTGAAGAATGAAGAAAAAAAAAATAACACACAGAATTTATAGTGGTTCGGCGTTAACGAGCCTACGTCCACTTTATATGTTATTGATTATCCTTCGAATGCTGGTACAATCAATGGTTTCTCTCTAACTCACTTTTACAATTGTGATTTCTCTCAGTAATCTAGTAATAAAACTGATAAGAAATGGTAGTATGACAATAATGGCGGAATCAGTCCTTAATATTGCCAAAAAGATCCCAAAAATGCCAAACTCCGGGCTATTTATAGCTGATTTTGTCAGACAGGTCGTGGTAACACGTGGCACAAATCCCGAGAAAATCGGATCGCATCGCTACCGTTGAAGGAATAGTCAAATTAGCCGTTGTAGACAGGTGTCGCGATCCCCTTGAAAATCGGATCGAGCAAACGGGGAGAATCAGTCAAAGTGATGGTTAGGGACACGTGTCGCTGGATCCGTGCGTCTCGGATCGCTGAAGACTAGCTCGTGTTTGAATGGGTCAGAAGTTTCGCCGTGTATCAGTGGATCGGATCGGTCTATACTGGGAAATAATGCATGTACGGATCGAATCACACAGAGGTGTCGTTTCGCAGATGAAATGGGGGGCGATCCGTTGAGGCATGATCCGTTGAGGCGCGATCCGATAAGGGGTGATCCGATGAGGGGCTAGTCAATGGTGCGATCCGTTCCTTCATGTACTTAGGGGATGTGGTTTCATACTTTTCTTCTTGTGAATGAACCTGGGTGGCTTGGTCAAAAAGCTAGCCAACAAAATAGATATCACTAGTTATACAAAATCAACACATAATCTAAATCATTTTCCAAATCCCAATTCAATATTTAAAAGTTGATATTAAATTCAAAACCCAAAATTTTAAATATTGTTTAATAATTAAATAAAATCGTATATATATAGGAAGGAGATTCTAAATCGATCACCTGTATAATCCCATAACAATGGTATTGTGTGTGCATCATACAACAGAATAAACCAACCATATACATCAGATGATAATGAATTATCGTTATCATCAACAACAAACAGTTCAGTTGTGCACAAGCGTTACTGTCGATAATGCTTCCAGTGTTTAGTGTTTTATCTAACTACATGCACATCCATTCACGTAATAACATCCATCACACAATCATCATCAACAAATTATAATTATCTCAGCTAATTATAATTAACTAATTAAAATAAATAATTTAAATTAGAAGTTCTCACCATACTAGCTCCAACATCTTCATTACCCAGACGGACAGACCAACGGACACTGCCACCGCTACTCGTACTGTTCTCGATCCATTTTGATTAGCAGTTGATTATTGTTCTCCTAATTATATATTCAAATTTAATTAATATAAATGTTCATTCATTTTATATATATATATATATAAAGATATTCCATTTTATATAAATCTTTACTTAACTAAAATTATCAATCTTATATATCCATGTGTTCTACTATTTGATACGATTTTAATGCCTCCGACGGTGAGTCAAACGGGTTTAAATTGAGTGAGATACGGTCATTTAAATATTAGCTAATATAAACTTAAATTAATTAAAAAAAATGCTCACCAAATGAATTCGGCCCAAGGCCCAAAAGCATCAATCCACTACACCCGACTAAGCAAGAGCCCGCTCCTCTTCCTTCTTCTTCTTCCTTCTCCGCTCAAAGCTCCTAGAACCCGAAAACTGTGCACCCATGTGCACATGCACCAGCCATTTTCTCCACCGAACTCATATTTGAACCCATCAACAAACTTCTCTTCATCTCCTCATCCGTTTGCACTTACTTTCCATCGACCCGAAACCTCCGTTCGAAAATCGATGCCAAGCCGAGACCTGGAACCGAAGGAACCGAATGCGTGAATCCATCTAAACATTGACACTTATATGCACCGAAATCCACCGATTTTTGCGCCATCGAATCTCGCTCCAATCTCATCGCAACGCCATACTCGGATTCGAACATCGTCGCACGAATCTCCGATGAACTGTAAACCTAATTTTGAACATTTGAAATCATCGACACAGAATCGAGTCATTTTCGCATGAAAAATACTACGTTACCTGCTGATCGCAACGGTGTTAACGGCACGATTCAATTCTTCACGGATTGGGAGAAAAGATTTTTAGAAGTTTCCTATGCAAATTTTGATTTTTTTGTAAATCATGAATTTCTCTTTTGATTGTTGATGAAATCAGAATCTGTCGATTTCTAAAAATCGTAAATGGTGATCCGGACCACATTCGCATTAATCATCTAGGTTGGAATCGAATGGATTGAGAGTTATTGATTTTTGAATGGATAGGAATATGGTTTGTTCATTTACTGTAAATCAACAGAGAAAGAAGAAGATGGAGGTCGAGAGTTTCTTCTGTCGTTTGATCAGGGAAAATATGTTTCTATTATATATATGAATTTACAAATTATTTAATTAATTAGGAAAGGGACACATATTTAATTAATTAGGAAAGGGACACATGGCTTACCAATACCATGCATTAGGACACCTAATGAGACACCTAATCTTGTTTAAAACCCAACCAATGCATGTTGAGATAATTAACTTATTTATTTATTTGCTGATTTTTTTTTAAAATTTAGTTATACCTTAGTAATACTTATAAAAGCAGCAAGTTTTAATGCATATGAATATAACCAAAATATTACTTAAGATTTTAACATACACAATATTTCAAAATACTTCTTCATTGTTATTTTAAATATGAATTATAAATGAGGTTTAGAACTCGATAAATCATTGTGGAAGTCAAAATATTCTATAAAACTAAAATAATATTATCACTTATTATATTAAAATATTTAAGTAATAAAATAATCATTCTTGTAAAAATCTTATTTCAAACAAAATTATTAAAGAATCTTTAAATTAACCTATAAATAGTTGAAATATTTATCTATATTATTTATCATATAATTTACCAAAGTTTATACTAACAAATGGTTTAGAATAAATGCCTATCAATCCTTATAAAATTTTATAAATGCAATTATAATTTACCAAAATAAAATATAATAATCATTCTTGTAAAATTCATAAAATAAATTATCCTTTACAAAAATCATTTACAAATCAATATTATCAAAATTTGAAAATATTATTACTTAAACACGAAATCTTATAAATTAAATAAAACTTTTAAAATAAATCTTCCTTATTCAAAATCATAATTTATGAAATAAAACAAGATACTTTATTCAAAATTAAGAATTCATATATTCAAACCTTATAAAACAAATATATATTCAGAAAATCCAACTTATATAATAAAAATCCAAATTCATATAATAAAAATCCAAATCAACTTGGTAAAACTATGGGATGTTACATTCACCCCCCTTAGAAACTTTTCGTCCACGAAAAGGAAGTCGAGTAAATTTAAACTCCTTCACAAATTTTAAATTCCAATTTCTCTCTCAACATACCAGAAATGTAATGGTCAGAACCAAGGCTCACATCATTCTCAGGGTACTCTGTCTGATTCTCACTAGAGGTAGAGTCTAAGGATACTTCTATGATCTCGTGATTACTAGGGTCGTCACGGGTCTTATTTAAAAATCGCATCCTCTGAGTTAGACTCAGAGCTGCTATCCTACCATTAAGGAGAACTAGGATAGATATTATCTAGTACTTAAAGGTCTATGACCCTAAGAAAATTATCTTTCTAACTTACTCTTACGGAACCCATGGTTTTCTTATCAATTATAAGACTAAATGCTCAAATTAGAAATTTAAATCCAAGTTCTCAAATAAAATTTTCCCTAATCGTTCAATTATCTTGCAATATAACATCTTGGCTAAATTTAGTATTAGAAATTCTATTGCTCTCAACACAAATAAGGTTAAATTTTAGAGATAATTCAAAATACTGGTTTCAAATCTAAATTAGTTCACTTGTCCAAGGCTTTATCTGAGCGGGGGAAAAAGGAAGAATTCCGAAATAAAGTTGAATAATGACAATTCAGGGTGATATTCAAAATATGACAATGGGTCGAGCAAAACCCAGCGACAAGGGAAGAGTTAGAATTATATTTTCGAAATACTCATTCTATTTCAAATTTTTATTTCAATCGTTTCCAAATTAACCCATTTATAAGTTAAATTTTATACTCATTTAATATTCAAATTTTTGTTTTCATATTCACCTAATCGAACTTTAATATTCAAAATATATAAAATCTCTTTTTCATTCTTGTTAAAATATCATGTCTTGTTTAGAAACATTTTCTTACTTAACTAGCCGTACAATCTCTTAAAACAGTTTTATTTAAAAAATACCATCACGCTTCCTCTGCGCACTCTGATTATGCGTATATTCAAACTAGTATGGGTAAAACATCCCAATACATTGATTTCAAAATTTCCGGAAGCAAATCCTCAAAATTAATATTTAAAAATCCAAATTTTTCTTGCATAAGTTGGATTCTATATTTCAAAGAAAGCTCATTTATTGAGGTTTTGTTACAAAATATCTTGGACAAATTAAAGTTATCGACACGGTTTCACATGGCACAAAGAGGCATACATAGATCAAATCAAAATTCCATGTGCTCAAGTCAAGTAAAGATGCATAGAAGTTACATGCTAATTTGTGCATGAAAGGTATACATAGACCAAATCAGGTTTCATGAGCTTGGAATAGAAATTCAACATCTAATGAGCATCAATAGGTGCGAAGGTTCGAATCAAATACTTGGCCAAATGCACATGATACAAAGGTATGGATGACACTACTCAATAGCAGATGGTTGGAATTTAAATGGACAGTCTAGCCCAAGATGGGAACTCACATGCAAATAAGGATACAAATTCTAATAGTTTAATCATGGGATACTCGTTAAATTTTCATAATTTTCCTCTTGAATAAATCTTACTTTAACAACTTCATTTTCTTCCTTTGTGTTTCAAGTGAATACTTGTTGAGAAATTTTCGTTTGACCCACTCGTTCATGCCGGTTTCTCTTAACAAGGGAAAATATAAAATTCAATTGATTTGTTCAATACATATCCCATTTTATCATATTAACCTTGTTTCTCAAATTTCGTATAGCTTCAGGTAGGAAAATCGGTCTTCTCCCCACTTAAGACATTTACCATAATTTTATTAAATTGTATCGTCAAAATCAAAATATGGGGTGAACAAGCTCGCTTACATGAATTTTCAAAATTTCACTTTTCAGTTCTTCAAGTGAGATTAGCTTCTAAAATATATCCTTGCGTTTTTGACAAAATAGTCTGATTCACGCTTCTAATTATCAGTTAAGTATGCATTTAACTTAACTACCTTATGTTAAATTCATTTTTTCGCATATCCCATTTCATAACATAATACATTCAATACTTCGAAAGTCATTTGTAAAATCAATTTTACAATTGTGAGGACGTCGCAAAACACTTTCGATTGTTTATCTATACAGCTTTAAGTACTTCTTGACGTCTCGATCAGAAACATATAGTCAAAAATAAGACTGATGATGATCGATCAATCACCAGAATTATCCCCAAGCGACTAGAATGTGATTCTATATCCATCTAGTATATATTGGACTTCATATATACGTTAGCTAGGCGTATATGTAAAATCCTTACATACTTGATCGTCCAACCTTGACGTCAAATAAATACTCGCAATCGTTTTTATTACACGCTGATTATCTTTCAAATCAATAGCTTTGAATTAACGATCTTTTTATATAAATCTTTTATATATAGGCTGCAAAATATTTTGAAATTCTCATTCCAAGCTCGAAGTTTTTTTTTCCAATACGCTTGTTAAAGCCAATTCACTAATCGCTTATTTCTCGATAACTTCGAACAGATCGACGCTGGATTTTTGAAGTTTTATCACAAAGAGCCCTTTTTATTTTGAAAGTATTTCCTTTAAAAATCTTATTTTCAAATCTTCTTCAAAATATTTTATTTCAAATAATTATTATTTTCAAAAAAATGATTTACTTGTACAAAAATACCTTATATAGATTTCAAAAATACGCTCTCTCGTCATAATATTCCGAAATCTCATTCTAGGGCATTTCTAACTCTATCTCTAAAGATACTATAGCTCTGATGAGTCCTATCCTTTGTTCAAAACATGTTGTACCCGATAGCTTTGTATAACCCAAGCTCTGATACCAACTGTAACGACCCACCCTTTTTCCCGGTTCTCGCCGGTAATTAAACCGACTTAAACCGTTCACAAAGATGAATTGTTATGGGTACATACATACATTGAACAAAATAACAGAACCTTTCATTGAATAATTCAATATTACATCAGAGTTACATGAATATCAGAGTTACAACATAAATGTATACAGCGGAAGAAAGAAAATATACTCTCAGCGGAAGATCAAAATGATACAGCGGAAGCTTCAACTCTATCGGGGACTCCAACTCAGAAAGTGCTCCGAACCATGCTCCAACGAACTAAAACTGCAAACTAAACTACTAGCTGCCTGTGCAAAATTATGGGCACCCAGAGTTTAGGTGAGGGAACAATAAACTCCAGGTCAGTTGTGGGACTGGTGTGAGAACTCAAAACATTTATTATTAGGTTCATTTTAAAGTTGGGAATTTCACCGGACAACGCCACTAACGCGGAACGGGTTTACTCCATGTGAATACCCGTGCATATAAATACGCAATGACCTTTTTAAAACGAAGTTATCATAAGCTCGTCCCACATCACACAATGCAAGCGCACACCAGATGGACGAGGTTTATCTTATGATAACCAAACGTGCTTTCATACGTAAAATCCTCTTTCAAAGCCATAATATATATATATATATATATATAATGTGGAAAACATGTCTCAAATAAATGTATTAATCCTAGGCGGCATAATACCCCATCCTATTATGTCGCCATATATATATACAAACCAAAATCGTGTGGTACGTATTGGAGATTTGGTTTCCAACTTGATGATTCCTGGCACGAAAGATCAATCGGAACACAAACGAAATGTAATCAAGGGTTTTTCATCCAGACGCGGACACCAATACAAATCGCGAGGTAGATCAACGGTTTTCGACCAGACGCGGCCCCTGAACATACCCTATTCCATAAGTCATAAGTGGTTTCCCACTGCTGCAGCGGTTATCATCAATTCATATATATACACAACCTAACCGCCAGTTTCTCATTATCCGGGGTGTGAGGTTTGTCGATGCCACGTCCTACACAAAGTTATGCTTCAATAAGCCATTCTTTGATCATCACTAGCTCGTTTCCTAACTTGGGTATGTCACATTGACAATTCACGACATATCACTGATTTCAATCAATGCATACCCTCTAAGTTCATATGACTTAGAGACGAGGATAATATATTGCCACAAATCCGATATTCATTAACGGAAATCAGTGCTATGCAGTCAATTTCAATGTCAGACACACCATCCATACAAGACCGTTCTGGGTCTGAACGGAACAACCCGAAAATACTTAAATTTGTTCAGGTCTCATGCAACTCACATCTCGTATCGGGTGGCCTACCCCACCGAGACATTAATCAACAATCAATCTAAACAATTCAAATATTCCCGGTCTTCATTCGTCGTTTACCAAGTCCTGAATTGTTTCATAACGTCGTATTATTACTTGGAATGGTTTTCGAACATATGCTCGATCCCGGTCTTTCCAAGTAATAAGCGTACTTTAAACAGTAGCTATGGTTCACCCCGGCTTTTCAATTCAAATCTCCTTCCACATAGTTACCAATTCATTTATGACCTAAGATTTTGAATTACTTTAAATTCACATATCTCGTTATCATCTTAAACTCTTCTTTGAAATCAAGATTTTTCTTTTGCTTTAATTTCTTATCTTAAATTTTCTCAAATCAAAGATTTGATTAAATCTCCAATTACGATATGAATTTCCACCATTCAATCTCATCGGGTTTCAAGAATGATATTATTGAGGATACAATTCACGAAAAAACCCAAATAAATCGATATTGCATCATAAATTACACAGAAATTCTTATCCACTTATATTCGATATAAATTCTCATAATCAACGAATACTATATGTGGAATAGCGATATAATTATATCTTCCAAATTCCCCAGGTAGTATTCATTTACACCTTGAAATTTTATATCAAATATCGAAGATTATTTCTATCTAACTTATTTCAATCAGGTGGAGAAACCCATATCTTTAATTAAAAGATTTATTAAATTCTTCGACATTCGATCTGGATAGAAATACCGTCAACTTATATTCAATATAATTTCCGTATCCAACTCATATTATAAGTGGAATAACGGTGAATTTACCTCTTAAATTCCTCAGATAATAAGAGTTTTCATCTACCGAATAAATATCGAACATCCGAAGATTTATCTCCAACCATATCCAAATTTAAATTTGGAAAACCCATTTCCATACCATATAAATATTTCAATACTTTACAAAAAATCTTCGAAATATTTTATAATCATTCTTATAGTCAAATAATAGTTCACGCTTATAAATTTCAAACCAACACAATATTTGGAATGTTACCCAAAAGTACTGTTATTGAAATAGCCATTTAAATCAAATAGATTTTTAATTATTCAAAATCCAAATATCCCAATGCTTTTCAAAACTGTCGTCATTTACAATTCATCGTTCTTTATTTCAAGTCAAATTTATTTAAAATAATCAATTCAAAACTTGAAATCAATATTTCTGAATTGTTGAATCATAGTGCGTTCTATTCAAACCATATAATGATTTAAATATAAATTATTCAAATCCTTTTCAAATTTAATTCACATTTCCAAATCATCTGAACAATTTCAAAATATATTTCAAATTAGATTTCGAATTTACCATCCCGTTGTCGGACCAGTTAGGGATAGCCAGGGAGAGCAGGAAACTGAATTTCCAAACCCAAGCCTAGACACCATCCTCTCTGTCATCCTAGAACGTTCTGGTGTATATTATATCATTATTATAAAAGACGTCGTTAATATATATATATATAAAACCATATTAAAATTTCAAAACTTCATTTTGAATTTAAATTGGGAAAAATATTTTTACCAAAACCAGTTTCAAATAGATTTCACTAGTTATACAAAATCAATACATAATCTAAATCATTTCCCAAATCCCAATTCAATATTTAAAAGTTGATATTAAATTCAAAACCCAAAATTTTAAATATTGTTTAATAATTAAATAAAATCGTATATATATAGGAAGGAGGTTCTAAATCGATCACCTGTATAATCCCATAACCATGGTATTGTGTGTGCATCATACAACAGAATAAATCAACCATATACATCAGATGATAATGAATTATCGTTATCATCAACAACAAACAGTTCAGTTGTGCACAAGCGTTACTGTCGATAACGCTTCCAGTGTTTAGTGTTTTATCTAACTACATGCACATCCATTCACGTAATAACATCCATCACACAATCATCATCAACAAATTATAATTATCTCAGCTAATTATAATTAACTAATTAAAATAAATAATTTAAATTAGAAGTTCTCACCATACTAGCTCCAACATCTTCATTACCCAGACGGACAGACCAACGGACACTGCCACCGCTACTCGTACCGTTCTCGATCCATTTTGATTAGTAGTTGATGATTGTTCTCCTAATTATATATTCAAATTTAATTAATATAAATGTTCATTCATTTTTTTTATATATATAAAGATATTCCATTTTATATAAATCTTTACTTAACTAAAATTATCAATCTTATATATCCATGTGTTCTACTATTTGATACGATTTTAATGCCTCCGACGGTGAGTCAAACGGGTTTAAATTGAGTGAGATACGGTCATTTAAATATTAGCTAATATAAACTTAAATTAAATTAAAAAAATGCTCACCAAATGAATCCGGCCTAAGGCCCAAAAGCATCGATCCACTACACCCGACTAAGCAAGAGCCCGCTCCTCTTCCTTCTTCTTCTTCCTTCTCCGCTCAAAGCTCCTAGAACCCGAAAACTGTGCACCCATGTGCACATGCACCAGCCATTTTCTCCACCAAACTCATATTTGAACCCATCAACAAACTTCTCTTCATCTCCTCATCCGTTTGCACCTACTTTCCATCGACCCGAAACCTCCGTTCGAAAATCGATGCCAAGCCGAGACCTGGAACCGAAGAAACCGCACGCGTGAACCCATCTAAACATCGACACTTATATGGACCGAACTCCACCGATTTTTGCGCCATCGAAGCTCGCTCCAATCTCATCGCAACACCATACTCGGATTCGAACATCGTCGCACGAGTCTCCAATGAACTGTAAACCTAATTTTGAACATTTGAAATCATCGACACAGAATCGAGTCATTTTCGCATGAAAAATACTACGTTACCTGCTGATCGCAACGGTGTTAACGGCACGATTCAATTCTTCACGGATTGGAAGAAAAGATTTTTAGAAGTTTCCTATGCAAATTTTGATTTTTCTGTAAAACATGAATTTCTCTTTTGATTGTTGATGAAATATGAATCTGTTGATTTCTAAAAATCATAAATGGTGATCCGGACCACATTCGCATTAATCATCTAGGTTGGAATCGAATGAATTGAGAGTTATTGATTTTTGAATGGATAGGAATATGGTTTTTTAATTTACTATAAATCAACAAAGAAAGAAGAAGATGGAGGTCGAGAGTTTCTTCTGTCGTTAGATCAGGGAAAATATGTTTCTTTTATATATATGAATTTACAAATTATTTAATTAATTAGGAAAGGGACACATGGCTTACCAATACCATGCATAAGGACACCTAATGAGACACCTAATCTTGTTTAAAACCCAACCAATGCATGTTGAGATAATTAACTTATTTATTTATTTGTTGATTTTTTTTTAAATTTAGTTATACCTTAGTAATACTTATAAAAGTAGCAAGTTCTAATGCATATGAATATAACCAAAATATTACTTAAGATTTTAACATACACAATATTTCAAAATACTTCTTCATTGTTATTTTAAATATGAATTATAAATGAGGTTTAGAACTCGACAAATCATTGTGGAAGTCAAAATATTCTATAAAACTAAAATAATATTATCACTTATTAATATTAAAATATTTAAGTAATAAAATAATCATTCTTGTAAAAATCTTATTTCAAACAAAATTATTAAAGAATCTTTAAATTAACCTATAAATAGTTGAAATATTTATCTATATTATTTATCATATAATTTACCAAAGTTTATACTAACAAATGGTTTAGAATAAATGCCTATCAATCCTTATAAAATTTTATAAATGCAATTATAATTTACCAAAATAAAATATAATAATCATTCTTGTAAAATTCATAAAATAAATTATCCTTTACAAAAATCATTTACAAATCAATATTATCAAAATTTGAAAATATTATTACTTAAACACGAAATCTTATAAATTAAATAAAACTTTTAAAATAAATCTTCCTTATTCAAAATCATAATTTATGAAATAAAACAAGATGCTTTATTCAAAATTAAGAATTCATATATTCAAACCTTATAAAACAAATATATATTCAGAAAATCCAACTTATATAATAAAAATCCAAATTCATATAATAAAAATCCAAATCAACTTGGTAAAACTATGGGATGTTACATTCACCCCCCTTAGAAACTTTTCGTCCACGAAAAGGAAGTCGAGTAAATTTAAACTCCTTCACAAATTTTAAATTCCAATTTCTCTCTCAACATAGCAGAAATGTAATGGTCAGAACCAAGGCTCACATCATTCTCATGGTACTCTGTCTGATTCTCACTAGAGGTAGAGTCTAAGGATACTTCTATGATCTCGTGATTACTAGGGTCGTCACGGGTCTTGTTTAAAAATCGCATCCTCTGAGTTAGACTCAGAGCTGCTATCCTACCATTATGGAGAACTGGGATAGATATTATCTAGTACTTAAAGGTCTATGACCCTAAGAAAATTATCTTTCTAACTTACTCTTACGGAACCCATGGTTTTCTTATCAATTATAAGACTAAATGCTCAAATTAGAAATTTAAATCCAAGTTCTCAAATAAAATTTTCCCTAATCGTTCAATTATCTTGCAATATAACATCTTGGCTAAATTTAGTATTAGAAATTCTATTGCTCTCAACACAAATAAGGTTAAATTTTAGAGATAATTCAAAATACTGGTTTCAAATCTAAATTAGTTCACTTGTCCAAGGCTTTATCTGAGCGGGGGAAAAAGGAAGAATTCCGAAATAAAGTTGAATAATGACAATTCAGGGTGATATTCAAAATATGACAATGGGTCGAGCAAAACCCAGCGACAAGGGAAGAGTTAGAATTATATTTTCGAAATACTCATTCTATTTCAAATTTTTATTTCAATCGTTTCCAAATTAACCCATTTATAAGTTAACTTTTATACTCATTTAATATTCAAATTTTTGTTTTCATATTCACCTAATCGAACTTTAATATTCAAAATATATAAAATCTCTTTTTCATTCTTGTTAAAATATCATGTCTTGTTTAGAAACATTTTCTTACTTAACTAGCCGTACAATCTCTTAAAACAGTTTTATTTAAAAAATACCATCACGCTTCCTCTGCGCACTCTGATTATGCGTATATTCAAACAAGTATTGGTAAAACATCCCAATACATTGATTTCAAAATGTCCGGAACCAAATCCTCAAAATTAATATTTAAAAATCCAAATTTTCTTGCATAAGTTGGATTCTATATTTCAAAGAAAGCTCATTTATTGAGGTTTTGTTACAAAATATCTTGGACAAATTAAAGTTATCGACACGGTTTCACACGGCACAAAGAGGCATACATAGATCAAATCAAAATTCCATGTGCTCAAGTCAAGTAAAGATGCATAGAAGTTACATGCTAATTTGTGCATGAAAGGTATACATAGACCAAATCAGGTTTCATGAGCTTGGAATAGAAATTCAACATCTAATGAGCATCAATAGGTGCGAAGGTTCGAATCAAATACTTGGCCAAATGCACATGATACAAAGGTATGGATGACACTACTCAATAGCAGATGGTTGGAATTTAAATGGACAGTCTAGCCCAAGATGGGAACTCACATGCAAATAAGGATACAAATTCTAACAGTTTAATCATGGGATACTCGTTAAATTTTCATAATTTTCCTCTTGAATAAATCTTACTTTAACAACTTCATTTTCTTCCTTTGTGTTTCAAGTGAATACTTGTTGAGAAATTTTCGTTTGACCCACTCGTTCATGCCGGTTTCTCTTAACAAGGGAAAATATAAAATTCAATTGATTTGTTCAATACATATCCCATTTTATCATATTAACCTTGTTTCTCAAAATTCGTATAGCTTCAGGTGGGAAAATCGGTCTTCTCCCCACTTAAGACATTTACCATAATTTTATTAAATTGTATCGTCAAAATCAAAATATGGGGTGAACCAAGCTCGCTTACATGAATTTTCAAAATTTCACTTTTCAGTTCTTCAAGTGAGATTAGCTTCTAAAATATATCCTTGCGTTTTTGACAAAATAGTCTGATTCACGCTTCTAATTATCAGTTAAGTATGCATTTAACTTAACTACCTTATGTTAAATTCATTTTTTCGCATATCCCATTTCATAACATAATACATTCAATACTTCGAAAGTCATTTGTAAAATCAATTTTACAATTGTGAGGATGTCGCAAAACACTTTCGATTGTTTATCTATACAGCTTTAAGTACTTCTTGACGTCTCGATCAGAAACATATAGTCAAAAATAAGACTGATGATGATCGATCAATCACCAGAATTATCCCCAAGCGACTAGAATGTGATTCTATATCCATCTAGTATATATTGGACTTCATATATACGTTAGCTAGGCGTATATGTAAAATCCTTACATACTTGATCGTCCAACCTTGACGTCAAATAAATACTCGCAATCGTTTTTATTACACGCTGATTATCTTTCAAATCAATAGCTTTGAATTAACGATCTTTTTATATAAATCTTTTATATATAGGCTGCAAAATATTTTGAAATTCTCATTCCAAGCTCGAAGTTTTTTTTTCCAATACGCTTGTTAAAGCCAATTCACTAATCGCTTATTTCTCGATAACTTCGAACAGATTGACGCTGGATTTTCGAAGTTTTATCACAAAGAGCCCTTTTTATTTTGAAAGTATTTCCTTTAAAAATCTTATTTTCAAATCTTCTTCAAAATATTTTATTTCAAATAATTATTATTTTCAAAAAATGATTTACTTGTACAAAAATACCATATATAGATTTCAAAAATACGCTCTCTCGTCATAATATTCCGAAATCTCATTCTAGGGCATTTCTAACTCTATCTCCAAAGATACTATAGCTCTGATGAGTCCTATCCTTTGTTCAAAACATGTTGTACCCGATAGCTTTGTATAACCCAAGCTCTGATACCAACTGTAACGACCCACCCTTTTTCCCGGTTCTCGCCGGAAATTAAACCGACTTAAACCGTTCACAAAGATGAATTGTTATGGGTACATACATACATTGAACAAAATAACAGAACCTTTCATTGAATAATTCAATATTACATCAAAGTTACATGAATATCAGAGTTACAACATAAATGTATACAGCGGAAGAAAGAAAATATACTCTCAGCGGAAGATCAAAATGATACAGCAGAAGCTTCAACTCTATCGGGGACTCCAACTCAGAAAGTGCTCCGAACCATGCTCCAACGAACTAAAACTGCAAACTAAACTACTAGCTGCCCGTGCAAAATTATGGGCACCCAGAGTTTAGGTGAGGGAACAATAAACTCCAGGTCAGTTGTGGGACTGGTGTGAGAACTCAAAACATTTATTATTAGGTTCATTTTAAAGTTGGGAATTTCACCGGACAACGCCACTAACGCGGAACGGGTTTACTCCATGTGAATACCCGTGCATATAAATACCCAATGACCTTTTTAAAACGAAGTTATCATAAGCTCGTCCCACATCACACAATGCAAGCGCACACCAGATGGACGAGGTTTATCTTATGATAACCAAACATGCTTTCATACGTAAAATCCTCTTTCAAAGCCATAATATATATATATATATATATAATGTGGAAAACATGTCTCAAATAAATGTATTAATCCTAGGCGGCATAATACCCCATCCTATTATGTCGCCATATATATATACAAACCAAAATCGTGTGGTACGTATTGGAGATTTGGTTTCCAACTTGATGATTCCTGGCACGAAAGATCAATCGGAACACAAACGAAATGTAATCAAGGGTTTTTCATCCAGACGCGGACACCAATACAAATCGCGAGGTAGATCAACGGTTTTCGACCAGACGCGGCCCCTGAACATACCCTATTCCATAAGTCATAAGTGGTTTCCCACTGCTGCAGCGGTTATCATCAATTCATATATATACACAACCTAACCGCCAGTTTCTCATCATCCGGGGTGTGAGGTTTGTCGATGCCACGTCCTACACAAATCTATGCTTCAATAAGCCATTCTTTGATCATCACTAGCTCGTTTCTTAACTTGGGTATGTCACATTGACAATTCACGACATATCACTGATTTCAATCAATGCATACCCTCTAAGTTCATATGACTTAGAGACGAGGATAATATATTGCCACAAATCCGATATTCATTAATGGAAATCAGTGCTATGCAGTCAATTTCAATGTCAGACACACCATCCATACAAGACCGTTCTGGGTCTGAACGGAACAACCCGAAAATACTTAAATTTGTTCAGGTCTCATGCAACTCACATCTCGTATCGGGTGGCCTACCCCACCGAGACATTAATCAACAATCAATCTAAACAATTCAAATATTCCCGGTCTTCATTCGTCGTTTACCAAGTCCTGAATTGTTTCATAACGTCGTATTATTACTTGGAATGGTTTTCGAACATATGCTCGATCCCGGTCTTTCCAAGTAATAAGCGTACTTTAAACAGTAGCTATGGTTCACCCCGGCTTTTCAATTCAAATCTCCTTCCACATAGTTACCAATTCATTTATGACCTAAGATTTTGAATTACTTTAAATTCACATATCTCGTTATCATCTTAAACTCTTCTTTGAAATCAAGATTTTTCTTTTGATTTAATTTCTTATCTTAAATTTTCTCAAATCAAAGATTTGATTAAATCTCCAATTACGATATGAATTTCCACCATTCAATCTCATCGGGTTTCAAGAATGATATTATTGAGGATACAATTCACGAAAAAACCCAAATAAATCGATATTGCATCATAAATTACACAGAAATTCTTATCCACTTATATTCGATATAAATTCTCATAATCAACGAATACTATATGTGGAATAGCGATATAATTATATCTTCCAAATTCCCCAGGTAGTATTCATTTACAACTTGAAATTTTATATCAAATATCGAAGATTATTTCTATCTAACTTATTTCAATCAGGTGGAGAAACCCATATCTTTAATTAAAAGATTTATTAAATTCTTCGACATTCGATCTGGATAGAAATACCGTCAACTTATATTCAATATAATTTCCGTATCCAACTCATATTATAAGTGGAATAACGGTGAATTTACCTCTTAAATTCCTCAGATAATAAGAGTTTTCATCTACCGAATAAATATCGAACATCCGAAGATTTATCTCCAACCATATCCAAATTTAAATTTGGAAAACCCATTTCCATACCATATAAATATTTCAATACTTTACAAAAAATCTTCGAAATATTTTATAATCATTCTTATAGTCAAATAATAGTTCACGCTTATAAATTTCAAACCAACACAATATTTGGAATATTACCCAAAAGTACTGTTATTGAAATAGCCATTTAAATCAAATAGATTTTTAATTATTCAAAATCCAAATATCCTAATGCTTTTCAAAACTGTCGTCATTTACAATTCATCGTTCTTTATTTCAAGTCAAATTTATTTAAAATAATCAATTCAAAACTTGAAATCAATATTTCTGAATTGTTGAATCATAGTGCGTTCTATTCAAACCATATAATGATTTAAATATAAATTATTCAAATCCTTTTCAAATTTAATTCACATTTCCAAATCATCTGAACAATTTCAAAATATATTTCAAATTAGATTTCGAATTTACCATCCCGTTGTCGGACCAGTTAGGGATAGCCAGGGAGAGCAGGAAACTGAATTTCCAAACCCAAGCCTAGACTCCATCCTCTCTGTCATCCTAGAACGTTCTGGTGTATATTATATCATTATTATAAAAGACATCGTTAATATATATATATAACCATATTAAAATTTCAAAACTTCATTTTGAATTTAAATTGGGAAAAATATTTTTACCAAAACCAGTTTCAAATAGATTTCACTAGTTATACAAAATCAATACATAATCTAAATCATTTCCCAAATCCCAATTCAATATTTAAAAGTTGATATTAAATTCAAAACCCAAAATTTTAAATATTGTTTAATAATTAAATAAAATCGTATATATATAGGAAGGAGATTCTAAATCGATCACCTGTATAATCCCATAACCATGGTATTGTGTGTGCATCATACAACATAATAAATCAACCATATACATCAGATGATAATGAATTATCGTTATCATCAACAACAAACAGTTCAGTTGTGCACAAGCGTTACTGTCGATAACGCTTCCAGTGTTTAGTGTTTTATCTAACTACATGCACATCCATTCACGTAATAACATCCATCACACAATCATCATCAACAAATTATAATTATCTCAGCTAATTATAATTAACTAATTAAAATAAATAATTTAAATTAGAAGTTCTCACCATACTAGCTCCAACATCTTCATTACCCAGACGGACAGACCAACGGACACTGCCACCGCTACTCGTACCGTTCTCGATCCATTTTGATTAGTAGTTGATGATTGTTCTCCTAATTATATATTCAAATTTAATTAATATAAATGTTCATTCATTTTTTTTATATATATAAAGATATTCCATTTTATATAAATCTTTACTTAACTAAAATTATCAATCTTATATATCCATGTGTTCTACTATTTGATACGATTTTAATGCCTCCGACGGTGAGTCAAACGGGTTTAAATTGAGTGAGATACGGTCATTTAAATATTAGCTAATATAAACTTAAATTAAATTAAAAAAAATGCTCACCAAATGAATCCGGCCTAAGGCCCAAAAGCATCGATCCACTACACCCGACTAAGCAAGAGCCCGCTCCTCTTCCTTCTTCTTCTTCTTCCTTCTCCGCTCAAAGCTCCTAGAACCCGAAAACTGTGCACCCATGTGCACATGCACCAGCCATTTTCTCCACCAAACTCATATTTGAACCCATCAACAAACTTCTCTTCATCTCCTCATCCGTTTGCACCTACTTTCCATCGACCCGAAACCTCCGTTCGAAAATCGATGCCAAGCCGAGACCTAGAACCGAAGAAACCGCACGCGTGAACCCATCTAAACATCGACACTTATATGGACCGAACTCCACCGATTTTTGCGCCATCGAAGCTCGCTCCAATCTCATCGCAACACCATACTCGGATTCGAACATCGTCGCACGAATCTCCGATGAACTGTAAACCTAATTTTGAACATTTGAAATCATCGACACAGAATCGAGTCATTTTCGCATGAAAAATACTACGTTACCTGCTGATCGCAACGGTGTTAACGGCACGATTCAATTCTTCACGGATTGGAAGAAAAGATTTTTAGAAGTTTCCTATGCAAATTTTGATTTTTCTGTAAAACATGAATTT
The DNA here is from genome assembly GCA_030737875.1 of Allium sativum. Lineage (NCBI taxonomy): Eukaryota > Viridiplantae > Streptophyta > Magnoliopsida > Asparagales > Amaryllidaceae > Allium > Allium sativum. The sequence continues at coordinate 373,320,924 of CM060909.1, read as the reverse complement.
CTCTTTTGATTGTTGATGACATATGAATCTGTTGATTTCTAAAAATCATAAATGGTGATCCGGACCACATTCGCATTAATCATCTAGGTTGGAATCGAATGAATTGAGAGTTATTGATTTTTGAATGGATAGGAATATGGTTTTTTCATTTACTATAAATCAACAGAGAAAGAAGAAGATGGAGGTCGAGAGTTTCTTCTGTCGTTAGATCAGGGAAAATATGTTTCTTTTATATATATGAATTTACAAATTATTTAATTAATTAGGAAAGGGACACATGGCTTACCAATACCATGCATTAGGACACCTAATGAGACACCTAATCTTGTTTAAAACCCAACCAATGCATGTTGAGATAATTAACTTATTTATTTATTTGTTGATTTTTTTTTTAAATTTAGTTATACCTTAGTAATACTTATAAAAGTAGCAAGTTCTAATGCATATGAATATAACCAAAATATTACTTAAGATTTTAACATACACAATATTTCAAAATACTTCTTCATTGTTATTTTAAATATGAATTATAAATGAGGTTTAGAACTCGACAAATCATTGTGGAAGTCAAAATATTCTATAAAACTAAAATAATATTATCACTTATTAATATTAAAATATTTAAGTAATAAAATAATCATTCTTGTAAAAATCTTATTTCAAACAAAATTATTAAAGAATCTTTAAATTAACCTATAAATAGTTGAAATATTTATCTATATTATTTATCATATAATTTACCAAAGTTTATACTAACAAATGGTTTAGAATAAATGCCTATCAATCCTTATAAAATTTTATAAATGCAATTATAATTTACCAAAATAAAATATAATAATCATTCTTGTAAAAATCATAAAATAAATTATCCTTTACAAAAATCATTTACAAATCAATATTATCAAAATTTGAAAATATTATTACTTAAACACGGAATCTTATAAATTAAACAAAACTTTTAAAATAAATCTTCCTTATTCAAAATCATAATTTATAAAATAAAGCAAGATACTTTATTCAAAATAAAAAATTCATATATTCAAACCTTATAAAACAAATATATATTCAGAAAATCCAACTTATATAATAAAAATCCAAATTCATATAATAAAAATCCAAATCAACTTGGTAAAACTATGGGATGTTACATTCACCCCCCCTTAGAAATTTTTCTTCCTCGAAAAGGAAGTCGAGTAAATTTAAACTCCTTCACAAATTTTAAATTCCAATTTCTCTCTCAACATACCAGAAATGTAATGGTCAGAACCAAGGCTCACATCATTCTCAGGGTATTGTGTCTGATTCTCACTAAAGGTAGAGTCTAAGGATACTTCTATGATCTCGTGATTACTAGGGTCGTCACGGGTCTTATTTAAAAATCGCATCCTCTGAGTTAGACTCAGAGCTGCTATCCTACCATTAAGGAGAACTGGGATAGATATTATCTAGTACTTAAAGGTCTATGACCCTAAGAAAATTATCTTTCTAACTTACTCTTACGGAACCCATGGTTTTCTTATCAATTATAAGACTAAAAGCTCAAATTAGAGATTTAAATCCAAGTTCTCAAATAAAATTTTCCCTAATCGTTCAATTGTCTTGCAATATAACATCTTGGCTAAATTCAGTAGTAGAAATTCTATTGCTCTCAACACAAATCAAGTTCAATTTTAGAGATAATTCAAAATACTGGTTTCAAATCTAAATTAGTTCACTTGTCCAAGGCTTTATCTGAGCAGGGGAAAAAGGAAGAATTCCGAAATAAAGTTGAATAATGACAATTCGGGGTGATATTCAAAATATGACAATGGGTCGAGCAAAACCCAGCGACAAGGGAAGAGATAGAATTATATTTTCGAAATACTCATTCTATTTCAAATTTTTATTTCAATCGTTTCCAAATTAACCCATTTATAAGTTAACTTTTATACTCATTTAATATTCAAATTTTTGTTTTCATATTCACCTAATCGAACTTAAAAATTCAAAATATATAAAATCTCTTTTTCATTCTTGTTAAAATATCATGTCTTGTTTAGAAACATTTTCTTACTTAACTAGCCGTACAATCTCTTAAAACAGTTTTATTTAAAAAATACCATCATGCTTCCTCTGCGCACTCTGATTATGCGTATATTCAAACTAGTATTGGTAAAACATCCCAAAACATTGATTTCAAAATTTCTGGAACCAAATCCTCAAAATTAATATTTAAAAATCCAAATTTTCTTGCATAAGTTGGATTCTATATTTCAAAGAAAGCTCATTTATTGAGGTTTTGTTACAAAATATCTTGGACAAATTAAAGTTATCGACACGGTTTCACACGGCACAAAGAGGCATACATAGATCAAGTCAAAATTCCATGTGCTCAAGTCAAGTAAAGATGCATAGAAGTTACATGCTAATTTGTGCATGAAAGGTATACATAGACCAAATTAGGATTCATGAGCTTGGAATAGAAATTCAACATCTAATGAGCATCAATAGGTGCAAAGGTTCGAATCAAATACTTGGCCAAATGCACATGATACAAAGGTACGGATGACACTACTCAATAGCAGATGGTTGGAATTTAAATGGACAGTCTAGCCTAAGATGGGAACTCACATGCAAACAAGGACACAAATTCTAACAGTTTAATCATGGGATACTCGTTAAATTTTCATAATTTTCCATTTGAATAAATCTTACTTTAACAACTTCATTTTCTTCCTTTGTGTTTCAAGTGAATACTTGTTGAGAAATTTTCGTTTGACCCACTCGTTCATGCCGGTTTCTCTTAACAAGGGAAAATATAAAATTCAATTGATTTGTTCAATACATATCCCATTTTATCATATTAACCTTGTTTCTCAAAATTCGTATAACTTCAGGTGGGAAAATCGGTCTTCTCCCCACTTAAGACATTTACCATAATTTTATTAAATTGTATCATCAAAATCGAAATATGGGGTGAACCAAGCTCGCTTACATGCATTTTCAAACTTTCACTTTTCAGTTCTTCAAGTGAGATTAGCTTCTAAAATATATCCTTGCGGTTTTGACAAAATAGTCTGATTCACGCTTCTAATTATCAGTTAAGTATGCATTTAACTTAACTACCTTATGTTAAATTCATTTTTTCGCATATCCCATTTCATAACATAATACATTCAATACTTCGAAAGTCATTTGTAAAATCAATTTTACAATTGTGAGGACGTCGCAAAACACTTTCGATTGTTTATCTATACAGCTTTAAGTACTTCTTGACGTCTCGATCAGAAACATATAGTCATCCCACTTTCGAAACCCAAAAATAAGACTAATGATGATCGATCAATCACCAGAATTATCCCCAAGCGACTAGAATGTGATTCTATATCCATCTAGTATATATTGGACTTCATATATACGTTAGCTAGGCGTATATGCAAAATCCTTACATACTTGATCGTCCAACCTTGACGTCAAATAAATAATCGCAACCGTTTTTATTACACGCTGATTATCTTTCAAATCATTATCTTTGAATTAACGATCTTTTTATGTAAATCTTTTATATATAGGCTGCAAAATATTTTGAAATTATCATTCCAAGCTCGAAGTTTTTTTTCCAATACGCTTGTTAAAGCCAATTCACTAATCGCTTATTTCTCGATAACTTCGAACAGATCGACGCTGGATTTTCGAAGTTTTATCACAAAGAGACCTTTTTATTTTGAAAGTATTTCCTTTAAAAATCTTATTTTCAAATCTTCTTCAAAATATTTTATTTCAAATAATTATTATTTTCAAAAAAATGATTTACTTGTACAAAAATTCCTTATATAGATTTCAAAAATACGCTCTCTCATCATAATATTCCGAAATATCATTCTAGGGCATTTCTAACTCTATCTCTAATGAGATACTATAGCTCTGATGAGTCCTATCCTTTGTTCAAAATATGTTGTACCCGATAGCTTTGTATAACCAAAGCTCTGATACCAACTGTAACGACTCACCCTTTTTCCCGGTTCTCGCCGGTAATTAAACCGACTTAAACCGTTCACAAAGATAAATTGTTATGGGTACATACATACATTGAACAAAATAACAGAACCTTTCATTGAATAATTCAATATTACATCAGAGTTACATGAATATCAGAGTTACAACATAAATGTATACAGCGGAAGAAAGAAAATATACTCTTAGCGGAAGATCAAAATGATACAGCGGAAGCTTCAACTCTATCGTGGACTCCAACTCAGAAAGTGCTCCGAACCATGCTCCAACGAACTAAAACTGCAAACTAAACTACTAGCTTCTCATGCAAAATTATGGGGACCCAGAGTTTAGGTGAGGGAACAATAAACTCCAAGTCAGTCGTGGGACTGGTGTGAGAACTCAAAACATTTATTTTTAGGTTCATTTTAAAGTTGGGAATTTAACCGGACCACGCCACTAACGCGGAACGGGTTTACTCCATGTGAATACCCGTGCATATAAATACGCAATGACCTTTCTAAAACGAAGTTATCATAAGCTCGTCCCACATCACACAATGCAAGCGCACACCAGATGGGCGAGGTTTATCTTATTATAACCAAACATGCTTTCATACGTAAAATCCTCTTTCAAATCCATAATATATATATATATAGTGTGGAAAACATTTCTCAAATAAATGTATTAATCCTAGGCGGCATAATACCCCATCCTATTATGTCGCCATATATATATACAACCCAAAATCGTGTGGTACGTATTGGAGATTTGTTTTCCAACTTGATGATTCCTGGCACGAAAGATCAATCGGAACACAAACGAAATGTAATCAAGGGTTTCTCATCCAGACGCGAACACCAATACAAATCGCGAGGTAGATCAACGGTTTTCGACCAGACGCGGCCCCCGAACATACCCTATTCCATAAGTCATAAGTGGTTTCCCACTGCTGCAGCGGTCATCATCAATTCATATATATACACAACCTAACCGCCAGTTTCTCATCATCCGGGGTGTGAGGTTTGTCGATGTCACGTCCTACACAAAGCTATGCTTCGATAAGCCATTCTTTGATCATCACTAGCTCGTTTCCTAACTTGGGTATGTCACATTGACAATTCACGACATATCACTGATTTCAATCAATGCATACCCTCTAAGTTCATATGACTTAGAGACGAGGATAATATATTGCCACAAATCCGATATTCATTAACGGAAATCAGTGCTATGCAGTCAATTTCAATGTCAGACACACCATCCATACAAAACTGTTCTGGGTCTGAACGGAACAACCCGAAAATACCTAAATTTGTTCAGGTCTCATGCCACTCACATCTCGTATCGGGTGGCCTACCCAACCGAGACATTAATCAACAATCAATCTAAACAATTCAAATATTCCCGGTCTTCATTCGTCGTTTACCAAGTCCTGAATTGTTACATAACATCGTATTATTACTTGGAATGGTTTTCGAACATATGCTCGATCCCGGTCTTTCCAAGTAATAAGCGTACTTTAAACAGTAGCTATGGTTCACCCCGGCTTTTCAATTCAAATCTCCTTCCACATAGTTACCAATTCATTTATGACCTAAGATTTTGAATTACTTTAAATTCACATATCTCGTTATCATCTTAAACTCTTCTTTGAAATCAAGATTTTTCTTTTGCTTTAATTTCTTATCTTAATTTTTTCTCGAATCAAAGATTTGATTAAATCTCCAATTACGATATGAATTTCCACCATTCAATCTCATCAGGTTTCAAGAATGATATTATTGAGGATACAATTCAGGACAAAACCCAAATCAATCGATATTGCATCATAAATTACACAGAAATTCTTATCCACTTATATTCGATATAAATTCTCATAATCAACGAATACTATAAGTGGAATAGCGATATAATAATATCTTCCAAATTCCCCAGGTAGTATTCATTTACACCATGAAATTTTATATCAAATATCGAAGATTATTTCTGTCTAACTTATTTCAATCAGGTGGAAAAACCCATATCTTTAATTAAAAGATTTATTCAATTCTTCGACATTCGTTCTGGATAGAAATACCATCAACTTATATTCAATATAATTTCCGTATCCAACTCATATTATAAGTGGAATAACGGTGAATTTACCTCTTAAATTCCTCAGATAATAAGAGTTTTCATCTACCGAATAAATATCGAACATCCGAAGATTTATCTCCAACCATATCCAAATTTAAATTTGGATAACCCATTTCCATACCATATAAATATTTCAATACTTTACAAAAAATCTTCGAAATATTTTATAATCATTCTTATAGTCAAATAATAGTTCACGCTTATAAATTTCAAACCAACACAATATTTGGAATGTTACCCAAAAGTACTGTTATTGAAATAGCCATTTAAATCAAATAGATTTTTAATTATTCAAAATCCAAATATCCCAATGCTTTTCAAAACTGTCGTCATTTACAATTCATCGTTCTTTATTTCAAGTCAAATTTATTTAAAATAATCAATTCAAAACGTGAAATCAATATTTCCGAATTGTTGAATCATTGTGCGTTCTATTCAAACCATATAATGATTTAAATATAAATTATTCAAATCCTTTTCAAATTTAATTCACATTTCCAAATCATCCGAACAGCTTCAAAATATATTTCAAATTAGATTTCGAATTTACCATCCCGTTGTCGGACCAGTTAGGGATAGCCAGGGAGAGCAGGAAACTGAATTTCCAAACCCAAGCCTAGACACCATCCTCTCTGTCATCCTAGAATGTTCTGGTGTATATTATATCATTATTATAAAAGACGTCGTTAATATATATATATATAAAACCATATTCAAATTTCAGAACTTCATTTTGAATTTAAATTGGGAAAAATATTTTTACCAAAACCAGTTTCAAATAGATATCACTAGTTATACAAAATCAATACATAATCTAAATCATTTTCCAAATCCCAATTCTATATTTAAAAGTTGATATTAAATTCAAAACCCAAAATTTTAAATATTGTTTAATAATTAAATAAAATCGTATATATAGGAAGGAGATTCTAAATCGATCACCTGTATAATCCCATAACCATGGTATTGTGTGTGCATCATACAACAGAATAAATCAACCATATACATCAGATGATAATGAATTATCGTTATCATCAACAACAAACAGTTCAGTTGTGCACAAGCGTTACTGTCGATAACGCTTCCAGTGTTTAGTGTTTAATCTAACTACATGCACATCCATTCACGTAATAACATCCATCACACAATCATCATCAACAAATTATAATTATCTCAGCTAATTATAATTAACTAATTAAAATAAATAATTTAAATTAGAAGTTCTCACCATACTAGCTCCAACATCTTCATTACCCAGACGGACAGACCAACGGACACTGCCACCGCTACTCGTACTGTTCTCGATCCATTTTGATTAGCAGTTGATGATTGTTCTCCTAATTATATATTCAAATTTAATTAATATAAATGTTCATTCATTTATTTATTTATATATATATATAAAGATATTCCATTTTATATAAATCGTTACTTAACTAAAATTATCAATCTTATATATCCATGTGTTCTACTATTTGATACGATTTTAATGCCTCCGACGGTGAGTCAAACGGGTTTAAATTGAGTGAGATACGGTCATTTAAATATTAGCTAATATAAACTTAAATAAAAAAAAAATGCTCACCAAATGAATCCGGCCCAAGGCCCAAAAGCATCGATCCACTACACCCGACTAAGCAAGAGCCCGCTCCTCTTCCTTCTTCTTCTTCTTCCTTCTTCGCTCAAAGCTCCTAGAACCCGAAAACTGTGCACCCATGTGCACATGCACCGGCCATTTTCTCCACCGAACTCATATTTGAACCCATCAACAAACTTCTCTTCATCTCCTCATCCGTTTGCACCTACTTTCCATCGACCCGAAACCTCCGTTCGAAAATTGATGCCAAGCCGAGACCTGGAACCGAAGAAACCGCACGCGTGAACCCATCTAAACATCGACATTTATATGGACCGAACTCCACCGATTTTTGCGCCATCGAAGCTCGCTCTAATCTTATCGCAACGCCATACTCGGATTCGAACATCGTCGCACGAATCTCCGATGAACTGTAAACCTAATTTTGAACATTTGAAATCATCGACACAGAATCGAGTCATTTTCGCATGAAAAATACTACGTTACCTGCTGATCGCAACGGTGTTAACGACACAATTCAATTCTTCACTGATTAAAAGAAAATATTTTTAGAAGTTTCCTATGCAAATTTTGATTTTTCTGTAAAACATGAATTTCTCTTTTGATTGTTGATGAAATCTGAATCTGTCGATTTCTAAAAATCATAAATGGTGATCCGGACCACATTCGCATTAATCATCTAGGTTGGAATCGAATGGATTGAGAGTTATTGATTTTTGAATGGATAGGAATATGGTTTGTTCATTTACTGTAAATCAATAGAGAAAGAAGAAGATGGAGGTCGAGAGTTTCTTCTGTCGTTTGATCAGGGAAAATATGTTTCTTTTATATATATGAATTTACAAATTATTTAATTAATTAGGAAAGGGACACATGGCTTACCAATACCATGCATTAGGACACCTAATGAGACACCTAATCTTGTTTAAAACCCAACCAATGCATGTTGAGATAATTAACTTATTTATTTGTTGATTTTTTTCTTTAAATTTAGTTATACCTTAGTAATACTTATAAAAGTAGCAAGTTCTAATGCATATGAATATTACCAAATTATTACTTAAGATTTTAACATACACAATATTTCAAAATACTTCTTCATTGTTATTTTAAATATGAATTATAAATGAGGTTTAGAACTCGACAAATCATTAGGGAAGTCAAAATATTCTATAAAACTAAAATAATATTATCACTTATTAATATTAAAATATTTAAGTAATAAAATAATCATTCTTGTAAAAATCTTATTTCAAACAAAATTATTAAAGAATATTTAAATTAACCTATAAATATTTGAAATATTTATCTATATTATTTGTCATATAATTTACCAAAGTTTATACTAACAAATGGTTTAGAATAAATGCCTATCAATCCTTATAAAATTTTATAAATGCAATTATAATTTACCAAAATAAAATATAATAATCATTCTTGTAAAAATCATAAAATAAATTCTCCTTTACAAAAATCATTTACAAATCAATATTATCAAAATTTGAAAATATTATTACTTAAACACGAAATCTTATAAATTAAATAAAACTTTTAAAATAAATCATCCTTATTCAAAATCATAATTTATAAAATAAAACCAGATACTTTATTCAAAATTAATAATTCATATATTCAAACCTTTAAAAACAAATATATATTCAGAAAATCAAACTTATATAATAAAAATCCAAATTCATATAATAAAATCCAAATCAACTTGGTAAAACTATGGGATGTTACAAAAGCAATAAACTCAGATTCCATCGTTGATCGAGCTATGCATGTTTGCTTAGTAGATTTCCACGACACTGCTGCTCCTGCTAGAGTAAAAACATAACCACTTGTGGATTTTGATTCCTCTGAATCGGTAATCCAGTTTGCATCACTATATCCTTCTAATACGGCGGGATATTTTCCGTAATGCAAAGAATAATTTGTGGTATTCTTTAAGTATCCAAGCACTCTCATTAGTGCTTTCCAGTGTTCCTTTCCTGGATTAATTGTATACCTGCTTAGTCGACTTACTGCATAAGCTATATCTGGTCTCGTGCAGTTCATAAGATACATTACACATCCTATAACACAAGAGTATTTTAGTTGCATTGCACTCTCATTAGTGTTTTTATGCAGTACTTCTGACGGATTAAAAGGTGTTTTTACTCCTTTAATCCCAAGATTTTGAAATCTTTCTATCACTTTGTCTACATAATGTGACTGAGATAATTCAATTCCATTAGGGGTTCTTATTATTTTGATTCCCAAGATAACATCTGCAACTCCTAAATCTTTCATATCGAAATTGTTGATCAGCATTTTCTTTATGGTCTCAATAACTTTTACGTTAGGACCAAAGATTAACATATCATCCACATATAAACAAATCATGACATATGACTGTCCAATTTGTTTATAATAAACACATTTATCACATTCATTTATACGAAAACCATTTTGCATCATGACACTATCAAATTTTTCGTGCCATTGTTTTGGAGCTTGTTCGAGTCCGTATAATGATTTTACCAATTTACATACTTTATTTTCATTTCCCTTGGATATAAAACCTTCGGGGTGCTCCATGTAGATTTCCTCATCGAGATCTCCATTCAAGAACGCCGTCTTTACATCCATCTGATGAATCTCTAGATTATATATGGATGCAATCGCTATTAACATTGTTATTGAGGTTATTCATGTAACGGGTGAATATGTATCAAAGAAGTCTATTCCTTCTTTTTGACGATATCCTTTGGCTACTAATCTGGCTTTATATTTGTCGATAGAGCCATCTGCTTTCATTTTCTTTTTGAAAATCCATTTGTAGCCAATTGGTTTTATTCCAGGTGGAATATCAACAATTTCCCAAGTTTTATTACTTAGAATTGAATCAATCTCACTTTGATTGCTTCTTTCCAACATGAAGATTCAGAAGATGACATGGCCTCTTTATATGTTTGAGGTTCATGTTCAAGTACGTAAGTGAGGAACTCAGAGCCAAATGACTTGGAAGTTCTAGCCCTTACGCTTCTTCTTGGTTCAACTTCTTCACGATGAGTTTCATCTTCATGTGGGCTACTTGATTCTTCTCATGTCCTTTTGGTGACATTATTTCCTTCATTTCTTTTGTGTGGAAACACGTCTTCAAAAAATGAGGCATCTCTTGATTCCATGATTGTATTTATATGGATATCATCTATATCAGACTTGAATACCAAAAATCTATATGCACTACTATTTTGGGCTGGCCCTAAGTAGTAACAATCTATTGTTTTTGGTCCAAGTTTGACCTTCTTGGGAGGTGGAATAGGAACTTTTGCCAAGCACCCCCACACTTTGAGGTATTTGAAGCTTGGTAGATGTCCTTTCCATAACTCATATGGAATTTTTCCTGTTTTACTGTGAGGAACTTTATTTAATATGTGATTAGACATATTCAAGGCTTCCCCCCACAAGTTCGACGGAAGACCAGACGTTAAAAGCATTGCATTAATCATATCTTTTAACGTTCTGTTTTTCCTTTTGGCTATGCCATTTTGTTGTGGTGAATATGGTGCTGTCATTTGATGAATTATTCCATTTTCTGCACAGAATTGTTCAAACGGCGATTCATATTCTCCACCTCGATCAGATCTCAATATTTTGATCTTTTTATTTAGCTGAAATTCTACTTCAGCTTTATATTTTATAAACGATGTGATTGCTCCATCTTTACTGTTTAAAAGATATACGTAGCAATATCGTGTATAATCATCAATAAATGTGATAAAATACTTTTTTCCACCTCTTGTAGGTAAGTTTTTGAAATCACATAAATCAGTACGAATCATTCCCAATGGTTCAGTACTTCTGTCAACAGTATGAAATGGTTTCTTAACCATTTTTGCTGCTACGCATGTTTCACATTTGTAGTGTTTATCCACTTGAAATTTAGGAATTAACTCTAAATTTGCAAGTTTTTTCATTTTTCGGAAATTAATATGTCCTAATCTATCATGCCATAATAAAGTTTCATGCTCAACGATATAAAAAACTTCCTTTTTATTCATAGCATTATCAGAATACATATTATTGCCGATTACGGCTACATATGCCTTAAATAGGCCATCACATAAGTAACCCCTTCCTATATAGATTCCTGCCTTGGACAGAACCACCTTGTCTGACTCGAAGACCATCTTGAATCCCTTCTTCGAAAGCACGGATCCAGAAATGAGATTCTTGCGAATATCTGGATCATGAAGGACATCATTCAGTCTAATAGTCTTCCCAGAAGTGAACTTAAGGGTGACTGTTCCTTTGCCTTCAACCATGGAAACCGATTAATTTCCCATATAGAGTTTCTCATCTTGATCCAGTTTAGTGTAGGTTGAAAAGACGGACTTATCAGAGCATATATGCCTAGTAGCACTCGTGTCCAACCACCATTGTGCAGAATTCTGAATCAAGTTGCATTCGGACACAACTCCTGAAAAGTTTGATTCATCGATGTCCATGTTATCCACCACATTTGCTTCCGAATTTTTCTATTTCTTGTGTCTGCACTCTTTTTCTTGACGACCAGTCTTGCCACAAACCCAACATTCACCATTGAATTTCTTGGACTTCTTTTGGTTATTCTGCTTATTTTCTGGCGCCTTTCTTTTCTTGTTTTTGTTGAAGTGCCCTTTCTTCTTTGACCCTTCAGTAACGAGCGCCTCGTCACTTTTAGGTTGAGCGACTCCGCGATTATCTGCCTCTATCTTTAATTTGACGATGAGGTCTTGTAAGGATATCTCCTTCTTTTTGTGCTTCAAGTAGTTGCGGTAGTCCCTCCAGGATGGTGGCAATTTTCCGGTAATTGCTTCAACCAGGAATGATTCACCAACTTTGTGACCTTCTGCTTCCATCTCATGGATAATAATCTGCAGGTCTTACACTTGAGAAGTCACTGACTTTGAGTCCACCATTTTGTAGTCCATGAACTTGTCGACGATGAACTTTTTCAAACTCACATTCTGCGTCTTGTACTTTATAGCCAGAGCATTCCAAAGGGCTTTTGCAGTCTTTATGGGCTGGTACACTTTGTACAGGACCTTGTCTAGGCAGTTGGGAATGTAGTTTCTGCATAAAAAGTCTGATTGCCTCCACGCATCAATAGAATGACCATCATGCTTAGTTGCCTCCTTGGCGTTTCCTGGTGTAGGCGGCACCAGTTCATCTTCTTCAAGATACTTCTGCAAGCCAAGGGTGGTGAGATAGAACGGCATCTGATTCAGCCACGTCAGAAAATCATCACCTTCGCCTTTGAACAAGTCTGGCTTGTTCAAATTGCCAGTTTTGAGCATCAATTGCTCTGTTGCAATCTCGAGTTTTGTCAAAACAGTGAAAGTCTTAAGATGTTATATTTTATCTGTACTCAAAACAGAATTTGAAACAGAATATAAATGTTTCTAATTTATAACAGAATTAAAGTGTTCCAAATCTGAAATAGTACTGCAATCTGTTCAAAATAGAATGATTTGCACATAAATCAATTCAGCGACAGAAGCAGTGCTACTATGGTATAGCACACAAATCAAACAACACAATGTTGCTGCAGTATACAGAATTATCTGGTATACAAATTAAAAGTTAAACAACAAAGAATTGAAGTCTAACCGAGTTCGCCTGAGGCCTGTAGTCACAGTTTCCTTATGACTTTCAGTCGAAGCCTCCCATGATACAACAGACGAGAAGCTGCTCGAGATTGTAGTGAGAATGTACCGACAGTGACAATTAGCAATGGCAGAAATAGACAGCGGAAGGAAGAAGAAAACTGTATAATATTTCGGTTATTCATTTGATCAGAACTACCATGTATTTATAGTTTTCAAATGGATGCGTTAACGGGTCGCACCTGTTTGAAAAAACGCACTGTTGTCATATGAGTTCAAATGAACGCGTCCGCTCATTGGAACAGTAATGGGTCGCATCCGCTCATTCCAAATGGGTCGCACCCGTATCCGCCATCGTTCCAAAAAAAAACCGTTCAAAAATTGCAGAGTTTTTTAGTGATAAATTATGGTTTTATTCAAGGCCCAAAGCCTAAGCCCGAACCCACCCGACCCGGTTCGGTCGGTCGGACGGGCAGGCGGCGCACGCGCGCGTGTGTGTGTTCATCAGATATAGGTCCTCCCTCTCGCACAAAATTACCTGACCCTAAGGGCCAATTAGGAGAATGAGGATCCTATATATATACACAACACTAACCCATTATTTTCCAATGTGGGACTAAATGTATTTCATTCAACTCTTTAGGAATTTCAACAAAAAAACACAAAAAATGTAATCAGTGTACATGATCTAATAAACCACGTAAAAATGTGTTTATGTATATCATCTTATAATCTGTGATAGATATAGTGCATGTCAACATATAAATTTACCTAGCTAGATTGATGCAAAATATAAAGAAATTCCAAATATCAAAAGCTACAAAATATGGAGTGAGATTCTAAATTTTAACAGTGTTGTATTTAGAATTAGTTTTCAATGCTATTAATTACAACTGGAAATTTCAATTATGTCCACAAAATCTTCTTGATGTTAAAAATTTGTTAACTGGAAATTTTCGACCTATTTCACAAAGCTTTATCCCATGGCACCTACACACTATCACATGTTAACATGAAATAATTTGATTTGCTGCATTATACGGTAATAAATTCAGGATACCTTTCACTTAAATCTCAATGAGATTTTCTGGATTCGATTCAGTTGTGATTCCATCATCCGCTGAAAATGAATAAGCGGTAATAATCATTCAAATTACACAATTTTGCACAAAAATTATTTTAAGTGTACTTAAATTTGATGTTTTGAAGACAAATAGAAAAGGAATACCTGCTCTCGACTTGATTCACTTAAATTTCAATGAGATTTTCTGGATTCGATTCAGTTGTGATTCCATCATCCGTTGAAAATAAACAAGTGGTAATAATCATTCAAGCTATACAATTTTGCACAAAAAGCATAAGGAATTTTTTAAGCTTAACTGTTGTTTGGCTGCATCATTTCATACTGCTTTCAGATGATTAATTGTTGCTTCTAGAACAGATCCAACAATTCTATTATTTTCACTAAAAGCATAAGGATGCCGTCAATGTAACTTCTATGGAAAATTGGAAATATAAAATTTAATCAGAAAATTCCCTATCACCCATGCATTTTGTTAGCTATTAAATACCCATAAAATAAGATGTGCTACTTAATCTTCTATTGTTGATAGCCCAAGGTTTTGTAGTTCAATACGTAAAAGAGAGCAACAGATTCATGTTTGGTGAATCCTTTGGATGGTTATGGTATAATATAAAAAAGAAAGAACAAAAAAGAAGAAGATGAAGAAATACTATTCATATGTCGAAAAAACTCATCTTCGTCCATCTAATTATATCCAAATTTACACAGTATACAGAACATGCATTAATTTCCACTGACTATATTCAATAGAGAGACTCTAACATTAATCAAACACCTAAATAAATTGTCACCCTTAGAGCAGTCCCAGCAGTGGCAAGGTGAGAGGAAATGGTGAGGAAAAATGTTTTCACATTGTCCAGGAGTTGCGCAAGGGATGTGGGGAGAGAATTGAAATGGCGACGCTCGCCATTTCCAATTTGAAGCGGCGATGGACAAACGGTTTTATGAAAACCGTTTATACGTTAAACGGTTTTTAGAAAACCGTTTAACATATAAACGGTTCTCAGAAAATTGTTTATATGATATGGTCCATTGTTTAAATGCACATCCTTCATTACTTTGTTTGAGTTTTAAAATTTGTTAAACATTTTACATTTTCTGAATTTTCTAGTTCTAGTTCTAAACATTGGATTTTTAATGTTTTTAATGTTTTAAAATCCGTTTTTAATGTTTTATTTGTAATGTTTTAGTTTCTAGTTTTAAAATCCATTTTTTAAAAGAAATTAAAACCTACTTATTTTCTAGTTTTCAAATTGGATATTTAATGTTTTGATTTATGTTTGTGTATCAAGTACTTACCGCAAATTTGTATTTACCTTTTAGATATAGTTTTAAACATGTATACATATTTAAAAGGAATGTAAAATAAGTTTAAATACCATATATGCATTAGAAAAAAGATATATTAGTTACTTAAAACTAGTTAAATTTTTTTAATAACCCACAAAACAGTACAACCAACCTAGAAAACTAAAACTAGGATACAACAATCTAGAAATAGCGACATAGAAATAGCAGCATTAGCCAACATAGAAATCTGAAACTAGGATACAACAAGCTAGAAATAACAACATAGAATTTGCCTAGAACTGAGAACTTCCTTCTTCTTCTTCCTGATATCGTTTCTTTTGAGCCCTCAGAATACTACGCTTTTTTGCTAGAGCATACTCAAGGGCCTCTCCAGTCAACTGAGATACATCTCTTGCTAGATACTCCTCTTCTTTTTCTTCCTTCAAACGTCTTTCACGTTTTTCTTTATAATCAGTTCTTTTGTTGAGAGCTATAGTTCTAGTGGCATCTTGCTGCAGTTGCATCTTCATGATCTGCAGCTTCTTATCTTTACCCTTTTCACGGTCTTCTTTGTTGGAGACAGATGCAAGGGATATATCACTTAACAACGAAGTTAATTTCTCACTAGACACTGCCAAATCTTTTTTTTCCTTATTTCTCAATAGTAATCTCTTGCTTGATTTTATTCCTTCTGGCCTTGTTTCAACCCCACCATACAACAATCTCGAATTAGGAGTCACAAGAGTTCTGTTATTCCCATCCTCGTCTGTATCCATAGGACATTCAACTGTATTTCCCGGGGATGAATCCACCGAAAGTCTAGAAGCTACATTTCTTAAGTTAGAACCTTCGGTGTCTCCAAGGTATACATCATCTGGTTCGCCTGTATTGCCCCAACGTGGACAAAAGGAAAGAATTTCCAATGCTTCATGAGCAATGAATTCAGTTTTACAGGTGTCACAATAGATGCTATCGTAATCATCCTTTAAATCTCTGAATGTTTGACCGCTTCTAAGAAAATCCCCCTTGGTGCTTTTATCCCTTTGTACTTGGTACACATAGTATTCAAATTATACCATGCAGTCTTTGTGCTCTCAATTGATCTTCGTGTTACGCATTCAGGATCTCCATTGTACAAATCATTAACCCTCTGGTAGAAAAACTTACCACCAGAACGGCCTTCAGCAACGACAGACGCGCTTACCCATGCATTAGCTAGCACTTTATAGTCAGTTGCTTTCCATATTTTACCAGTAGCTACAATTTTTTCCATGCCACTTTGAACTTGAGTTTCTTTTGTTTTTCGCTTGGTGTAAGACCGTTTGGCCTTGGTTTGTACTTTGTCAGGTACTGGGGTCGGAGAAGGCACCTCTTGTCGTACATTTTGAGTAGGATCACTTGATTGTGACCCAAAGTAGTTGTTGGTTTGAGGAACTTGGCCATACATGTTACCGTATTGCTGAGCGAGGTTTAATTGGTGGAGATATTGACTTTGTTGGGGAGTTAGGAAATGGGGTGGAATCATTGAAGGGCCTTCAACTTGAGATAATAAACTAGTAAAATTACCAATATTATCATCGGTATAGGCAGAGAAATTGTTGTTTTTGGAATTAGCCATTGTTGAGAGTTTAGAATTGGAATTGTTTGTGAGTATGAAGTAAACTACCATACCTCTGTATTTATGAAGACAAATGATTCCCTTGAATGGTGTGATGCTTTACTTTGCTTTACTTTACTTTACTTTACTTTGCCTATATAAACCATTGGAATTTTAGTTTAACTACACACTTCAAAATGACAAACGAAAATTGGACTGCTTCAGATAACATTGTTTTGATAATGGCTTACATTGAAGCAGTCGTACTACATATGGAAGAAGAGATAGATCAAGATTTTTGGGTAACCCTCAATGAAAAATACAACAATCATACTAGTTGTAGAATACAGAGGCCCAACTTAGCAACCAAAAGTGCTTTCTGCTTATTTACTAGTGATTGTAAGAATTACCGCAAAGTAATTGATGAGGTAAAAAAGGATGATGTTTTCCAAGAGAAATGGTCGACGTACGACTCACCCTACCTTTTTAAGCACCGTTCAAACTTCGTCGGTCACGAAGCGTATGGGTTATGGTACAATCATATTATACAGTTTGAGTAGTATATCGTTATATTATGTGTCATAAGTAGCATTCAATATGTATCGTTTGGTTTATGTATTTGGAAGTTTGGATGTATCCGTAGAGTTTAATTTCAATTCATGGCTATGTTATGTGTGTTATTCAACTGAAATGAAAAGTCTTTGAACAATGAAAGTCATGCTCCACCCACATTAAAAGTCATGCTCCAATCACATTAAAAGTCGTGCTCCACTCACATTAAAAGTCATGCTCCCCTCACATTAAAAGTAGTGCTCAAATCACGTTAAAAGTCATGCTCCAATCACGTTAAAAGTCGTGCTGGAAAGAAAGAGTTAAGGAGTTAAAGATTGTGGGTCGTCCTCTTATGAATTGTGAATATACAGTTTGGGTCATCCTCTTCTGAATTGTGAATATAAAGAGTTAAGGAGTTATATACAGTTTGGGTCGTCCACTTTTGAATTGTGAATATAAAGAGTTAAGGAGTTAAATACAGTTTGGGTCGTCCTCATCAAACGTGCATTTTGCATATTAGCTACAATAGAAAATAGAAATGCGATATATTTAAAGTACATAAAACAATACAATAATTGAGTACTACAACGTTACAATAGTTCAACAACTGCATACACTATATCTAAGCAGTCCCTTTCAGATGCCATAAATGTTCAACCAGGTCGTCCTGCAGTTTACTATGTACTTCCCTAG
The DNA here is from genome assembly GCA_030737875.1 of Allium sativum. Classification (NCBI taxonomy): domain Eukaryota; kingdom Viridiplantae; phylum Streptophyta; class Magnoliopsida; order Asparagales; family Amaryllidaceae; genus Allium; species Allium sativum. The sequence continues at coordinate 373,302,367 of CM060909.1, read as the reverse complement.
ACCTAATTTTACGCAGGCACCTAAGAAATACCTCAAGAGTCGCTGGATTTCTATCAGCAACAACAGTTGCGGTGTTATCTGGATCATATCCCAAATAAGATGGAAATGTTCCTCTTTCTTCTTCGCTGATCATGTTATGTATTATAATACAGCACGCATAATGTTGTTCAAAACCCGTGGTTTAAATAATTTAACAGGGTTTTTAACAATGGCAAACCTTGCTTGGAGAACCCCGAATGCACGTTCTACGTCTTTTCTCGCTGCCTCTTGCCATTTAGCAAAATATTTTTCTTTTTCTGTTTCGGGAGCTGGAATAGTTTTGACAAGCGTACCCGTGAAGGATAGATGCCATCTGCTTAATAATACCCCATGTCGTACGTATTTCCTACAATATTAAAATCACATGCAGGTGCTTTTCCATGTGTAAGCCTCTTAAACAAATGTGATTGGTGAAGTACATTAATATCATTCATTGAACCAGGACATCCGAAAAATGCATGCCAAAACCATAGATCATGTGAAGCAACAGCTTCAAGTATCATTGTCGCTTTAGTGTAATGTCCAATAAACTGACCGTGCCATGCTATAGGACAGTTTTTCTATTTCCAATGAATACAGTCTAGGCTTCCTACCATGCCAGTAAATCCTCTTTTGGCTCCTAACCTTTTCAATTTGTTGACATCGCTTTGCGTTGGAGCACGTAGATACTCCTCACCATACAATTCAATTATAGCTACACAAAACCTTTCAAGGATTAAGGTAATAGTACTCTCACCCATTCGGACAACCTCATCAAATGTATGTGGAGCTATTCCATAAGCTATTACACGTAATGCGCCTATAATTTTTTGGTAAGGCGAACATCCTAAGGTACCAGCACTATTGCGTTTTTGAACAAAATAATTATCGTGTTCGACAACTCCATTGAAAATGCGCATAAACATATTCTTGCTCATACGAAAACGACTTCGAAAATCTTCAGGACCATACGTACAGGGGGTGTTGAAATAATCTTTAAGTAATCTTGCAGTACCTCCTTTATGATCCCGCATCTTCTGTATGTCTGGACGACCGTACACACTGCCTCCTCGAGTACCACTAGATGATCCTTCCATTAGGAAATTTTGGTTAATCTTTAATTGTTGAACGGCAACAGCTTGCATCATAATCTCTAACTCATCGCTATTGGTCATGCTATCCGAAGAGAACTAAAGAAATTTTGTATTCCCCAACATTTCATCGCCTTCATCAGAATCTGAGTCGGTATCATCTGGGCCATGTTGGCTGTAGGAATTTGAATCTTCGGTTTGCGCATCTGATTCGTAAACAACATCGTCGTTGTGGACATTATGAGACATTTTTGTGTTGTGAATCTAAACGTGCACACCAGAAGTGGTTTTATAGCTTCTTCAATCCACAGTTGCAACGGCTATATAAGAATATTGTATAAAAATATACTCGTCAATGGCTATAAATTCAAATAAAATTATAATATTCTGCAACGGCTATAAATTTGAACTGTATTTTACTATTCAGCAACAGTTATTAGTTCAAAACTATATTTTAATATTCGGTAACGAATTTATTTATATATATTATATTCTAATAATCCAAAATGGCTCTCTCTCTCTCTCTATATATATTATATTTTAATTTTTTTTAATTTTATACCCGTTAACTATGTTTTAATATTCGAGCACATTTTATAAAATATATAGGGGAAAGGAAAAAGAAATTAATAAACAGTTTTCTGAAAACCCTTTATGGGTTAAACGGTTTTCTGAAAACCGTTTAACCCATAAACAGTTTTCAGAAAACCGTTTACGGGTAAAAAATAAAAATAAAAAAACCTTCAGCGTCCCCCCACCCGTTGCTGGATCGGTGGGGGTGAATCCACGCTCTAAAAAGCGCATCCATGCTCCAAATGTAAGAAACTGTTGGGGATGCTCTTAACCTCAACTTCTCCACCAAACTCTTCCAACTTCTCCGTCATATAACTCTTCTTGAACAGTTGAACTCGTCATCACTTCCTCCTTTTACATTCTTAAAACTCCTCAACATGAATTATTCGCCCCATAGAATGTAGAAACTAGACCCACAACCTTCAAAAAACACAACTTCCAATACAGTCACGGTCACTATAACCACCTCTCTGACCACCATCTTAACCTCGCTATCTTCCAAATGCCTATGTTTCAAGATATCCTACAATGAAAAGATCAGCTTGACAACCTGCTTCTCCGTTTTCTTCATGGATTTAATGCAAGATTCAATCTTTGAGCAGTCGTGTTGTTTGATGGCTACTTGAGCTTTGTATTGCAATTCGCGCAACGAGACAAAGTTGGTGTATGAATGTGTTTTGTAAATCGAGTAAGGTGAGGAAGTCGTCCAGAACGTGGGTGATGAATTCAGATCCGATCCCGTTATAGTGGAGGAGGAAGTCATTGAAGGAGGATTGAAGGACTTCGAGGCGGGTCAATCCGTTAATCTAAATCAGTGTTAATCGTCAATCGTAGGGAGAAATCGTAGTTCAAGAACCCCTAGAAATTGCAAAATGGAGGAAGGCAATTAAGAGAGGATGAAAAACTTCGACACGAAGAGATCAGGAATCACAGAGTTGGAGGCGTCATTAATTTGAATCAATGTCATTTTAATTTGGAGAATTTCACTATTTTGATGTGAACAAACAATTTTGTATGGCTTAACAACTTGTATTCTAAGAAATTTTTTATAGTAAACTTTCTGTTTATGATAAGATTTGATCTATTTGCAATAAATACCTTTATATTATGTAACTAAACTATAATTTTTATTCTAATCCAAAATTTTAGTAAGTTAATCCACCCTATTTTATAGGATCGTTGACTTTTAGTAAAATTTTAATTTTAATTAGTATATCCACCTAAAAAAGATACATATTTTTTTCTTCTTCTCAATCTTCTTCGCTGCGTTTTGCGTCGTATTCTTGTTTTTGAAATCCTACCATCTAAATCCAAGTTTAAGTGGAGTAATTCAACGTAATAACAGTAAGTAGTTTGTTTATTTTTTTTGTTTTTGAAATTTTTTTTAGAAGATACGTTGCCTGTTTCAAATGTAGACACTTTCTTAGTCTTGAGTCAAAGTGTTATTCAAAAAAAAAATCAGAAGACACATTACTTGTTTCAAAGTGTCATTCAGAAGGCTTGGTTAAAAGTATTATGTTTTATGTATTGCTTTATTTGGGATGAGTGTTAAAAGTCAGTTTACTTGGCTGTTAAATTTGAAGTGAAAATTATGTAAAGTTTGTAAAATTGTGGTGCTTAAGCTAAGAATTCCTGAATTAAACTAGAGATTTTAATGAAGTATGAAAGAGGACAATGATTACTTTTTTTAATGTTTGTGTAATTGTATACACACTCAGATTTATACATGTTAAAATAACTTAGGTATGTATGTAAAAAAGTTTGACGAATTAGATATAAACTGAGTCTGCAAGTTTATGTATTTAAAGGAGCAATCACTCAATTTCAGTAGTGTGTATATATATATATATGATAGGGTGAAATCTTTAAGTTAATTCACTCGTGGATTAACTTATAATATAGTTGTGGATTAACTTATTAAAGTAAAATGTTGGATTAACTTATTAAAACCATGGATTAGAATAAAGATCACCTTATTTAAAGTACTAAAATACCTGAAAATTAGATAATAATATATTAAAAGGTCGGTTAATTCGGCTAAACCGATAACCAAAATAAATTATTTTACAAACCGAATTCAAACCGATTTAGTTTTAAAACCGAACCGAACCGACCGAAATGAATCGGTTTGATCGGTTAATTCAGTTTGAACCGAATATTGCTCACTCGTAGCTACTAGTTAATTTCGTGGGTTGGAATATAATTTACCTGTTGTGAATTAATAGAACAGATTAGCAGCGTTATTGTTAACAGAGGAAAGAGAGCATTTCAGGTATTTCAAAAAGACAACGAGTAAATTAGTTGATGGAAATAATTAGTCAACTAAGATAACTTTTTCGTTACGCTATCAGGTTTTATTAATGAGGAAATACTGAGATTTAGCAAGTATAATTTTTGAATGAAACCAAAGTAGTTGTACCACCTTAATATGTTTTTTCCTGAGATAGGGGAGGTTCTCTGTGCACCAATTCTTCTATTCCCATTTTCAGTGTCCCCCGTGTCCCACCCAATCAGAACCCCCTGATTTCCACCTTTTGCACTTAAACCCCTGAATTGTGGGGGGACTTAAATGCAAGACAGCGGAAATCAAGGGATCTAATTGGAGGGACACGAGGGGACAGTGGGAATGGGGACAGAAGAATTGGTCTCGGTTCTCTGTGCTTTTAGAACAAGAGGGGTCCTTTGATCATAAAAGCATATTTTCTCTTTCTTTTTACCAGTTTCCATTTTTCGTAATGGTTTAATTTTATCAACAGATTGGTGAGGTGAGATAGGAATACTATATAATTACTAAATAGAAGAGTACTAAATAAGAAACCAATGCATATTGGCGAACTCTAGTCCAGAGCTTGGGTTTCATGTAATGTGTGTAATGTGGTTATTAAATGCAAGCAATTTCTCAATAGATACTAAATTGGTTACAAGCAAAATAGATCTACATTATCATCCCTCCTTCAATACGCATGCTTCCTTTACATTGTGGAAATGAAGATAATGGGAATGAACTGCAAGAAATGAGGATAAAGTTGGATTTGGCACTTCGCCCGGAAGTTACGATACCAGACAAAAAACAAAGTGTAAGCCATGATAGTTCGGCATAAGTGTAGGATCTCAATTGTAGAAATGGTAATGAGCAACGATATTCACTGCCCAAGTGCACAGACTTCGTGTACAGAGACACACAATCGTTACACAAGAGCGATTGATTCTAAAATGTAGAAAGAAGAAGATGAATTTAAAAGAAATAATCCATAAATATTAATAAAAGAATATCAGAAAATTTCATTTAAAAATTATAATAAATTTCTTAAGACTTTATTTGAGACCTCTCACGATACAACATATGATGATCTGCACGAAATTGTAATGAGTATGTTTGCTCTGTAATATGGATTTTCTTTGAATTTAGAATAGAACGAAGAGGAAGAAGACATTAAGAAGAGGACTGAAAATGAAGTGAGAATGTGATTAAGATTCTCCCTTTTATAGTGTCCCCTTCAATGGGCATGATTCTTCAAATGGTTGATCTTTTCATTTGAACCAAGGCAGTTGCTTCACAAAAATCATTTCCATTGGTACTTGGTAACTTTATTTGCAATAGCTTTCTGTAGTATATCACTGTTCAAGATCTCGAAAATATCATTCGAGATCTTGTTTTGGGTTCCCTTCGAAACGAAATAGAAAATCTTACTGTAAATCTCCTTTCGAATATATCATCCGAGATACTGCAATATCAAGCGATATATCGACCGAGGCGAGATACTGGAATATCGTCTGAGATCTTGGTTTTTTTGGTTAAAATTTAGAACTGTATCTGAAACAGAACAATAATAAAAAAAACTTAATTCTATCCATGATAATATCCTACTATTTAACATTTTGCATGTTGATTGACCATATCGTATATTCATATATGTTCTACAATGCTTAATATTCATCTTTTTATTTCACATACGTGTTCTGACACGACCCGAACTTCTCCGTGAAGGAAAGCCCAGATTGAACTGAGGACACGACAAATCAGAACACAAACAGAAGAACATTTCATTGCTTATTACACCAATTTACATCAGAGTACAAGAATATAACAGAGTATGAACAAATAAAATACATTTGACGAATATCAGAGATTTAAATTACAATGCAGCGGAAAAATAATACATAACACAACTGAAAGAAATAAATGGATATAGAGCTTTCCGAGTATAGTTCCAGCTGTTGATCCTGTGAATATAATATCTGCAAAAACCCAACTACTAGCTGCCCGTGTGGAAAATAGGGGCACCCAGAGTTTAGGTAAAAACAATAAATTCCAGCTCAGTCATGTGACTGGTGTGAGAACTAAAACAGTTATTAATTTGGTTTAAAGTAAGGTAAATCAAGGGACCACGCCATATAACACGGAACGGGTTTAACCCCAAGAATACCAGTGCATATAACAAACATCGCAATGCTAAATAAAGAAAAATGAAGCTATTATAAGACCCAAGTCCCATCACACAATGCAACGCAAGCCGGAGGATAGGGTTTTACCTTATAATAGCCAAATAATTGTAACACCCCACTCCCGCTATGATCACTCACTAAGGGAATGCCATAGCATCGGTGGAGTATTTTAGTGAATATAGAACAGAAAAATTACAACAAGACAGATATAAATAGTACTTGAAATTTTAAAACATCATCTCATAACAGCGGAAGTGGGGTGTTACACGTGGTATCAGAGCTTAAGGTTACCAGAACAGATAAAATTTTTGAGAAAAACTATTTTCTAAGAGTATTTTCGAAGAAAGTATTTTCAAAAGCATGTCTTCTAAGAGAAAAAGTTTTTGAAAAAGAAAAGCATAATCCCCAATAGCCATATCTTTATCTTTCGGAATCTCCTTTTTGAATCTTTCCTCTTTCGTTTCAGCATGGCTGAAGATCTTAACATCCCGGAGGGTTTAGTTATACCACTATGGTATAGGAGGTTGCAAGAGGCTAGGGCCGCGGCTGCGGGTCCGGCCAATGCTACTACACCAGAGACAACCGCTCCTCCTCCTCAGCCTAGAGTGGATAATTTTGCTAAGGTTTGCAAGGAGTTCAAGGCTATAGGAGGAAAACCTTTTCTTGGTTCAGAGACTTTCGTAGAGGCTAGAGATTGGCTTAAGGAAGTGGAAGAGTTGCTAGATATCTTTGAAGTGGAAGAGGGAAAGAAAGTCAAGTTGGCGGCTTGGTTAATGAAGGGAGAGGCCTCATTCTGGTGGGAGGTCACTAATGGAGAACGCCCTGTTGACTCTTGGGCAGATTTTAAGCAAAGGTTTGGGGCTAAGTTTCTCTCAAGGGCGGAAGAGAATCTGTTTATGGAGAAGTTCTTGAATTTGAAGCAAGGGAATCTCACGGTGAAAGAATATGTCAACAAATTCAATCAATTAGCAAGGTTTGGCATAGAGTTGGTGAATACACCGGAGAAGAAGGCTTTGAGGTTCGTTAGAGGCTTGAACGAACCATTGCAAGGAATAGCTATGACTCACATTCCTATGGGGGCCACTTTTGAGAAGCTTGTCTACATGGCACTTATGCATGAGGATGATAAGAATTCTAAGGCACCAGAGAAAAAGGGGGATCAGAAGAAACCGCAACAACAACAACAAGGCAAGGGCGGAAAAGGCAATGGTGACAAAAAGAAGACGAAGAAGAAGTGCTTCAATTGTGGAACACCAGGACACCTCAGTAAGGATTGTCGCAAAAAGAAGAAGACCGGTTGCTTTCATTGTGGTGAAGCAGGGCATCTTGTGAAAAACTGCCCAAAGAAGGGGCAGAAGACGGGGTCTACCTCAGGAGGGCAGGTGCAAGCTCTTATAGCACCACCTCAGTCAGGGGGGCAAGTTCAGGTTCTCTCAGTTCCACCGATTCAGCAGAGAGGTAGAACTATTTCCGTTGAAAGTCTGGTTTTTCTGTTTGATCATCCAGTTCGTACTTTGTTTGACTCTGGCGCATCGCATTCTTTTATCTCATCATCGTTAGTTGAGTCACTGCACTTAGACACCAGTCTAGTTGATGATCCCTTGGTTGTCTCAAACCCAATTGGGGGCTCCATATATCTGTCTATGATATGTTTGGGTTTGAAGATTTCTATACTTAGCGTTGAGTTTAGATGTGATGCTTTTGTATTGGGCTTCACGGGCTATGGGTTGATCTTGGGCATGGACTGGTTATCCAGTAATGGTGCCGTTCTTGATTGCGAAAGGAGAGTTGTCAGGCTCATGACCCGCTTGGGTAACACTCTCGAGATCTCTTGCAATCCCATGGAATCTGTTTTGCTAAGTTATCTTGAATCGCTCGATGCTTCGGTCGAGAGTTTGCATTCTGTCAGAGTAGTCCGGGAATATCCGGATGTGTTTGAAGAAGTAAAGGGTTTGCCTCCGAAGCGGGAGATAGATTTCCGAATTTATTTGGTGGATAATGCCAAACCAGTGTCTTTGCCAGTGCGCCACATGGCTCCTCGGGAGAGAAGGGAACTTCATAAGCAAGTAGGGGAGTTGCTTGAGAAGGGGTTTATAAGGCGAAGTATATCGGAGTGGGGAGCTCCAGTAGTGTTTGCCACGAAGGCGGATGGGTCCCTCAGACTTTTTGTGGATTATAGGGAACTTAATAAGCTCACAAAGAAGAATAGACACCCATTACCGAGGATAGATGATCTCTTTGATCAGTTGGTTGGCGCCTCAGTGTTTTCGCAAATGGATTTAGCTACAGGGTTTCATCAGTTGAGAGTGGCGGAGGACAGTATAGAGAAGACTGCTTTCCGGACTCCGGATGGTTTTTATGAGTGGCTAGTGATGCCATTTGGGTTGACAAACGCCCCTGCATACTTTGTGGATCTCATGAGTAGAGTGTTCAGAGAGTATCTGAATAAGTTTGTAGTAGTTTTTGTGGATGACATCTTGGTCTTTTCCAAGAGTGAAGAAGAGCATGCCTTACATCTCAGAGAAGTGTTGGAGACTCTTCGAGCACATGGTCTTAAAGCTAAATTCTCTAAATGTCATTTTTGGAGAAGAGAAGTGCGATTCTTAGGGCATGTGGTCTCTAAGGAAGGGATAGCTGTGGATCCCGCAAAGATAGTATCTATCCAGGATTGGAAAGTTCCTAAAAATGCTACCGAAGTAAGAAGTTTCTTGGGGTTGGCAGGATATTATAGGAAGTTCATCAAAGACTTCGCGAAGATATCAGCCCCATTAACCCGCTTGACGAAGAAGAATCTGGTTTTCTCATGGGATGTAGATTGTGATGATGCTTTCCGACGGTTAAAGAGAGCTTTGACCACCGCTCCAGTTTTAGTGCTTCCAGATGGGAGTAAGCCGTTTGTTGTTTATACCGATGCTTGTGGAACAGGATTAGGCGCAGTCTTGATGCAGGAGGGAAGGGTAATAGCCTATGGAGGGAGACAATTGAGAGTGCATGAGAAGAATTACCCTACCCATGATCTAGAGTTGGCCGCGATTGTTTTCGCACTTAAGTCTTGGCGCCATTATCTTCTTGGTGAGAGATTCGAGTTGTTCACTGACCATAAATCATTGAAGTACTTATTCTCTCAGAAAGATTTAAACTTAAGACAGCAAAGGTGGATGGAGTTCTTAGCATCCTATGATTTCGAGATAGCATATACCCCTGGCAAGGGTAACGTGGTGGCTGACGCCTTGAGTAGAAAAAGGCTATCTTTAAGTCCATTGTTCGTAGAACGGCGAAGCTTGGAGTTTCTTTCTTTGTTCGACTTCAGACCTTCTGTTGATTTTGTACCTGGTTTGTTGGCATCCTTGGAGGTTAGACCTACTCTTTTGAGACGGATTGGCGAGGCTCAGCGAGACGACCCACAGTTGGTTGTGTTGGTAGAGAAGCTTATAAGAGGGGAGTCGTCCAGCCATTTGGGTAGATACACCATAGATGATAAGGGATGGTTGCATAGAGACGGTAGACTTTGTGTACCGCAAGATGAGGGTTTGAAGAAGGCTATTTTGGATGATGCACATCGTTCAAGAATGACTATTCATCCCGGTGGAGACAAAATGTACCAAGACATGAAGAGAGTTTTCTTCTGGGCCGGTATGAAGAAAGATGTAGCCGAGTATGTGGCTAGATGTTTAGTGTGCCAACAAGTTAAAGCGGAGCAAAGGAAACCCGGTGGGTTGCTACACCCATTGGAAGTTCCGCAGTGGAAGTGGGATAGTGTCTCGATGGATTTCATCGATGGGTTACCGAGATCGAGGAAGGGCAATACGGGAATTTGGGTTGTGGTGGACAGACTTACCAAGAGTGCCCATTTTATACCCGTGAAGAGTAAGAGGACCGCTCCATGGCTTGCTTCGGTCTATGTTAGGGAGATTGTTAGATTGCATGGCGTGCCATCCAGCATTGTGAGTGATCGAGATCCTATCTTTACTAGTGAGTTTTGGAGAAGTTTGCAAGAGGCGGTAGGGACTCAGTTGTGTTTGAGCACCGCATATCATCCTCAGACGGACGGTCAGACCGAGAGGGTGAACCGTATCTTAGAAGATCTCTTGAGGCTTTGTATCTTGGATTTTGGAGGTACATGGGAAGAACATCTTCCTTTGGTGGAGTTCGCATATAATAACAGCTTTCAGTCCAGTATTGGTATGGCTCCTTTCGAAGCTCTTTATGGAAGGCCTTGTCGATCTCCTACATGTTGGTGGGAATCTACGAATAAGATCTTGCTTGGGCCGGATATGGTTAGAGAGACTTCAGAGAAGATTGATTTAATTCGAAGAAGGATGAAAGCAGCGCAAGATAGACAGAAATCTTATGCGGATCGGAGAAGGACGGAACTTGAGTTTGAGGTTGGGGATATGGTTTTTGTCAAAGTATCTCCATTGAGAAATGTGGTTCGCTTTGGGTCCGTTGGGAAGTTAGCACCGAGATTTGTTGGGCCATTTCCTATTAAGGAAAGGATTGGACGGATGGCATATAGGGTGGAGTTGCCCGACAGACTTAGTGGTGTTCATGATGTATTCCATGTATCACATTTGAGGAAGTGCTTACATGAGACCGCAGAGGTGGTAGAGCCGAGTTTGCTTAGAGATGTAGAGGTAGAGCGTGACGCGACGATTCGACGAGCTCCTACTCGCATCCTTGGGTCAGAAACTAGGAAGTTGAGGAACAGAGAAGTCCAGCTAGTTAAAGTGCAATGGGGAGATGACGAAAGCAATGCTACTTGGGAGACGGAAGCGAAGATGCGTTCTTTGTATCCATTTCTTTTTGAGAGTATGTCTTTTAACTTCTCCTTTATTGCTTGTCTAGTACTTATCTTATCTTTAGTATATCCTCTCGCTAATACCTATGACCTTTAGATAGGGTAAAACCTATGGTTGAAACATGTGTTTGAAACATGTTATGGTTGATGGATGCATATGGATGCAATTGTTTGCTAGTGGTTGCTCGTGGATGCATATACACACACATTAGGCACTAGATCGGCTCAGTCACTTCATGTTGCATATTGCATAAATGGATGTGGTAGTTAGATTGATGGATGTATCATGGCTGTGTTATCATATGGATGATGCATTTTTGTGTATGGTTGTGCACGCATGTAGAAATTTGTATGTGTCAATAGGGTTTCGCATACATATTGGATGCATGGCACTATCATGGTTTGCATTAAGGAGGTTTACTGTATCAGTAACCGCCTGATTTTCGCATTAGGTAAGTACATATACACACACTTTTGCATATATCCATCCAGCATTTAGAATCTTGTAAGGACAATGATTGCTCGTGGATGATGCTTTGAGTAGATGGATGATTGGATGGTAGGATACGTTCTTCCTAACTTGAAGATTTCGGGGACGAAATCCTTTAAGGAGGGGAGAATGTAACAACCCGTATTTTCAATAACCTGTAATAACATAAATCGAGGCAGAATTTAATTCTAAAATAGGAATCAAGGGAAACGGGCTATGCCATTGCGTTCGTCTCGGAAAAATACGCGAAATAGAGTCCGAGTTTTCGAAAATCGGAGTCCGTATGACCAAGATATGGCCTCGCGAAGTTTCACGAAAAATTCCCAAATTAAAGTATACTTAATTAAGTGAAATGGGTTGTGTAGATATATATATATATATATATTGATATATATATATATATATAATTGAAAATTTAATAAATAAATATGCAAAAATGCTCAAAACAGCGAATTGGGAGAGGGGAATAACCGAACCGGCCGATTTTTGAAGTCGACCCGAGCCCGCTGGGTCGACTAGGGGTTAATCCAGGGTGTTTGGCTGTCAACCCGTGGGCCGATTCGCTCAAGTGCAGATTTTGCATTTGAATGGTTCTCATGGTCCATCTTTAATCTAAAGGCCCTAGATGGTTCCTACACTTGACTTCTTCCCCAAGACATGCTTTGATGGCTTGGATTGAATCTAGGGTTAATCCTATGGCCTAAAACACTTGCCTAATCTATAAATAAGACCCTAACCTACCCTAATTCATTCATAATTAAACCTAGTAACTAAACTATGGCAAAATGCTAGCTCTCATGGCCTCCACTAATTTTATGAAGAGGGTTGCATACTAATCACTCTCTAATCAACTTCTAATCCCTTCTTAGCATCTTAATCTTCTTCATTTGGTGTTCAAAGTTGCTAGTTGTGAGTTTCTATCACTTTGATGATCTTTTGGTAAACTAATTAGATGAGATGTGATGAGATTTATGGTTTTGTATGTGGGTTAATGAGCTTTGAATCATATGATATGATGTTAGCATTAATCTTATGTTTATGCATGTTGAGTATGTAAGCTTATGCAAGTTTAATATGATGTATGTTATGTTTGCATGATGCTAAATATGCAAGTTGTGGGCTATGTAATCATATGCATGTTATGCAAGTTCATGGTAATATGCTATGCAAGTTACATGTATGTAAATATGCAAGTTACATGTTTGTTAATATGCAAGTTACATGTATGTAAATATGCAAGTTACATGTTTGTTAATATGCAAGTTACATGTTTGTTAATATGCAAGTTACATGTATGTAAATATGCAAGTTACATGTTTCTTTATATGCAAGTTACATGTTTGTTAATATGCAAGTTACATGTATGTAAATATGCAAGTTACATGTTTATTAATATGCAAGTTCATGATGACACATTATGCAAGTCTATAAGCTAATATGCAAGTTTGTTATGCAAAATGAATATGTAAGTTATGTGACATATTATATGCAAGTTATGTGACATGTTATGCAAGTTCATATGCAAGTTATGTGTTTGTTAATATGCAAGATGGCACCTTTGAAACATGTTCATTCATATGCAAGTTGACACCTTTTATATGTGTTATATCATGAACGAAATTACGTGGGAACGATGGGGTAATTAAATGCATAAGTTAATAAGATTGTGTGAAATTAATATAATTATGCATAACACAAAATAAATAAACATAGTATGGGAATTTGCCTATTTGGTTAGGTGTACCCATACTATGTGTTGGGAATTTACCTATTGAGTTAGGTCTACCCCATGGGAATTTACCTATTAAGTTAGGTCTACCCATGTTAAGAAAACTTGATTAATTAGGGATAATTAATATAAAATTATGAGGGTGATTAATTAGGTGTAATTAATTGACTAAGACACGAGGTTGGACTCAGTTGTAGCGTAAAACTGCCCGGACCCAACCGGCTTAACCAGTTGCTACAAATGTTAGCCCAATGTGAGAGGTCTTAGGCACAAACTAAATACGTAATTAATGTAAAGACACGAGGTTAGACTCTGTTATGACATAAGGCTGCCCGGACCCAACCGGCTTAACCAGCGGTCATAAAAGACAGTCTAATGTGAGAGGTCTTTACAAAGGTTACGTTCTTAATTAATTAATTAAGAAACACTTAACCACATTAGCATGTAGAGGGACATGAGGGGTTAAGTGGGTGCCTCGGGTGGCATGAGAAAATCTAGTGGTTGCCTTGGGTGGCAATAGAAAATACGATTAGAATACTTAACCAAAATGGAACATGTAATTAAAACATGATTAAAGGGTTAAGTGGGATATACTAGAAAAAGGGACAAGCTTAGGTGGGTAGCTTGTGGAGGCCCATTTCAACCAGTAACCCATACGTATCTTTGTGGGCTCGACCCATGTCGAGGACGGGACACGCATACTGGGCTTGACTGTAAGAGGCAAACGGGTTAGCGGTGGCAACGCAAGTCCAACGGGCTTCATATGCGTGAGTGGGCCCGGGCTGGTAGGTAAGCCGTTGTTGCATCGAGTAGATATAAGCCGTGCACCTTTAGTTTCATCAGGTTGCCACATTGGGGAATGATACATCCCACGGTGGGGCCAGCACGGGTATCTACGTTAGGGAGCCGATCGAATGGGAAGTAGTGTGTACACCTAGTGGATTGTATGGCCCCGTGGCGCCTACTTGGTCACCTAGGGGTACGCAAGTACTAATTAGTAAATTTTATAAGTCCTTGGGTGGGATCAACCTTTAAGTTAGGAACGACTGGTGTGGTGCAGTTTAGTAATTTACCTTAGGGAGGGTAGATGCGTCTTTATCCTTTATCTTCGTTTAGTTGACTGCTTAGGGTAGCCATTCATCCCTATATGTTACCGTATATCAGTTTATGTCTTCTCTGGTTACTTTAACGATTGTATTGTTAAAGTTATAGGACTCGCTCAGACTTATGTCTGACCCCGTTGTTTTTATCTTTTTCCCAACCCTCAGGTCCTACGGTGGATCCTAGCAGTAGTGGAGCTTGATCGGATTGCTGTTCCAGTCTTTAGGAGCTTGGATAGATGTAAAGCTCCAGTTATCCAGTTATCTTTTCTTTTGTTTGGCTATTGTATGAGAGTGGGATTATGTACTTCTTTATTTTGATGGATATTGTACTTGACCTTTATTGTGGTTTTATGATGTAACCAGACATGTTTTACTTCCGCTGTTATGAGATGATGTTTTAAAATTTCAAGTACTATTTATATCTGTCTTGTTGTAATTTTTCTGTTCTATATTCACTAAAATACTCCACCGATGCTATGGCATTCCCTTAGTGAGTGATCATAGCGGGAGTGGGGTGTTACAATAATGCTTGATACGCGAAATTTAATCTTTTATTATTACTATAAGTGAAGAAATCAACTTCAAATATAAATGTATCAATCATAGGCGGCATAAGCGCCCCATCCCACTATGTCGCGATATATAGGATTACAACTAAAACTGCAATGTCTCGTATTGGAAATTGGATTTCCATCTATGAACCGAGGCTGGGGATCGTCCTCACCGCTTCGAGACAATCTAGCCCATGTCTCAGGCAAGTACTCTATCAATCCTTAGGAGCCACAGGGCCGGTCCACACGAAGTGGATTAAAATGCCTGAACAATACGTTTCCCCGCCCTATGGGGCGTAAACTGGTCATATACCGACCAAACAATCCATCGGCACCGTAGTGACCGATATAACCGAGGCGCCTCGCTTTCCATCATCCACATAAGTATAATGCCAGGGCTTGACAACACTGACACCACTCCTAGCTAGAAAGAAACGCATGTCCTCCCTGGATCCTTCTCCCGTTTCTAGTTCACACCAGGGTGTGAGGCTCGCGAATTAACGCTATATACAAAGCGGCGCTATATTAAAGTTATGCTTTGATCATCAACCACAAGATTATGCTTTTCAACAGAAGCCTTGATCATTTGCCACTCAGGCATGCCACACAGGCAATTCACGCCATGCGACTGATGTTTATCGATATACAGCCTTTGATCCCGTACGTCTCAGAGAAGGGTGAAGTAAGAGAATAAATTCTCCTTCACCAGGAAAATGTATATTTAATAGAGATCAATCAGCACAGAATAAAATCCAATGTCAGACACACAATCCATTTACAAGTCCGTTCTAGGTTTGAACGAAACTGGAGGCACCTTATTCCTCATCCCATATGTCAAATACAGGAGAGAGGCCCTCGCATATCCGTCGATCTCCAAGTACGTCTGGACAATCACCACTTATTACCTCGTCTTGGGTGTACAACCCAATCAAGACATCAGTAATCATCTAAACGATGTGAAGACCTCCGGTCTTCAACCACCGTCTTCATCTTCGACATATCGTCGTATCAGTTATTCAGAATGGGTATAATCCCAGCCTTTCCGAATAACTCGCGCATTTTATAAACAAGTGTTACACAAACACAACATACGCCTCATTCCAATCCAGAACATTCTTTTGTTCAAATATTCTTTTCACGATTTCAGACCATATTAAGGTTTTCCAAACTAGTCGGGATTAGCAAACCTTACCGAAGTAATCATTTATTTTATTTCCCAATCCCAACCTATTCATCCCATGGAGCAAAACTGGTAATACTCCATATTTAACACCACAGTGTCACTAGTAAATATTAATTACCATTTCATGTTCAAATCTAATTAAAGATTTAACTATCGCTTGGAGCAAAACTGGTGATACTCCATTTTCGATCATTTCCTGAATTTGATAATTTAAATTATCACATTCACATTTCAATCTAATTAAGGATTCATTAAAACTATAATTCAGTTTTAATCTTCCCCAAAACCAATATTAATGATAATTCAAATCTAGGAAATAAATCATGTCTTTAACTGGGTTAAAGAGCTAATGTCATTTAAAACACGGTTCACGATAAACCCAAAATCTCATCCCATCAGTCTCTAACCGTAAATTAGTAAGAGAACAATTTCCTAAGTATTAATCCCGAAGGCCGAAACCAACATCAGATCAATACCCAGGAAACCATTCAACTTATCTAATCTCCAGTTAGTTTCTAATTTTCTTAACTAAATCTTAATTAAAAGATTTATTCTTTTCTCAACTGTGTTTAAGGACAGTGTTATTTAAGACACCATTCACGACAAACCCAAAACCCCATTTGATTTTAAATACAAGGCTCTGAATAGAAAATATGTCGGCTTATATTCAATATCAAAATTTGAAACCAACAAATATCGTATTGGAAATAACGATATAAATATATCTTTCAAATTTCCATAACAATACTTGTATAATCACAAAATCCAACATCGAAATATCTCGAAGATGATTCCGGTTCAAATCCATTCCAATTCATATATTGGAAATTCTGCTTATTATTTTTTAAACCATTTCAAACCCAATTTATTTGTTTAAAAATATTGGATTATAATTCTAGTTCATAACTAGTTCATTTCGATAAAAATATATTTTTATCTTTTCAAATATGGAAATTTTCATCCCAATTTTTTCCAAATCATTTATTATGATTTTACACAAATTATTAATATTTTTAATAATTTTATCAAGGCTCGTACAATCGATTTCCGATAACGCCCATCGAACTGCACTTACGGCGACCTTTTCCAAATTTGATTTGGACAAAATTCCAAATCCAACCGTTAGATTTCCAATCTCTAATATTCATCGGAAAGCTCTTTTCGATACGAACCCAACGGTTCTGGTTTTAGGAGAATCCGACGGTCGGATCTCCCGTAACGTCAATTCGAAGTCAATGGTCGAAATTCGCGAACGGTCGCTGCGCGGTGCGTTCTATTCAGGCCATATATATAACATATATATATATATATATATTATATTTCATCGATTTCAATTCAAAACGTCCTTTATAAATCGTTTTAAAATCGATTCTAATTTCTTTTTCAATTTTAAACCAAAACTGAATATTTTACATCATTATAATATAAATGATGATATTTTCAAAATATTTAATTTTGAAATTATTTCCTTTTCGATATTCGTTATAAAAACGAACAAAATCGATATAAATATTGTTCGCGTCAAAATGGCGCATATCTAATTAACACGGCTATATATTTTTAAATATATCCGCGTCCATCCCAAATCGGACATCAAAAATCATATTTTGTTTCTTTTCTGAATATTATTTTAAAATATTCGTTCTTTTATTTTATTCAACACATGAATATTTTATTCAACACATGAATATTTATTTTATTCAACACATGAATATTTTTAATCCTTTTATCAATTTTATTCTAAAATATTCTTTATTTTCCAAACTGGAACGAGACCCGCTCAATTACCATATAACGTTAATTATATGGATTCCATACAACACATGTATACAATAACAGTGATAAATAATCAACCATCATGCAGAGTGCATTCTACACTGTATAAGCATTAAATATAAATATTTCACGCTCACAACAGTCTGTCAACCAATCGATTGACAAACAACTAAACAGCTGGGATTAGTGTACGTCAAATATCATCCCAACACCCATGTGGGGTTTCAATCAACAAACACAGATTTTATTTGTGCAGTTGGGCGATGTGTAAAATTTATCGTCCCAATCCATATCAGTCAAATAAGTGTACATAAACAAATCGTCCGATTTGTAAATGAATATTTATTTTATTTCAACACATGAATATTTTATTTTATTCAACACATGAATATATATATTTTTTCAG
Organism: Allium sativum; assembly: GCA_030737875.1. NCBI lineage: Eukaryota > Viridiplantae > Streptophyta > Magnoliopsida > Asparagales > Amaryllidaceae > Allium > Allium sativum. Next base: position 373,284,203 of record CM060909.1, on the reverse strand, counting down.
TCAATTTCACATCACAAACCATTTTCACAAGGCAATCAAATCAAACAAGTCGTCCATGGTCTGTGGATGACAGTGTCGGGTGCTGCTAAGCATCATCTGCATCCCTGTATATATTTTTAACTAGAAATAAAATATAAAGTGAGAAATTCTCACCTTTGGGATCCACTCCTCCATTCTTTATTTCTGAACGGTTCGAATTCCGTTTTGCTTTCGGTTCGTTCCATTGCCATCTGTTTCACGCAGTCGATATTAAAAATCACATATTTAATATGATGTTTATATATTAAAAATCATATTCTTTTTATAATTAAAAATCATATTTTTATTACTAACCTCTACACATAAAAAAAATCATATTTTTAAAACTTTACTTTACAAATAAAAATCACATTTTTATATCGCTATTATATATGTACAAATCATATTTTTATATTGCTATTTTTATTTGAAAAATCAATGCTAATTTTTATTTCAAATCGTATGCTAATTTTTATTTCAAATTATATGCATATATATATATATATTTCAAAACTAATTTATATATATTTTTCAAAACTGATGTATATATATATTTTTAAGAACAATGTATATATATTTTCCAAGAACAATATATATATATTTTACAAAAACAATGTATATTTATTTTACAAGAACAATGTATATATACTTTACAAAAACAATGTATATTTATTTTACAAAAACAATGTATATTTATTTAAAAAACTCACTATCTAAATTAGTAACTAAACAATTTTTAATTAAAAATTAATCACATTGATTAGGGGGTAAAAACCCAGGCCCTTCTCCCTTTTGAACTGCTCCGGGTGATAACCCATCGTCGCTAAAAAACCATCCACCGTCGTCGCCCAAAAGACACCATCGGACCCTGATCTGAACACCCCGCACGACGCCCCGTCCTTCCCTCTCCCCAACTCAAGTGACCATTCGCCGTTCGATCCTCCCATTGGCCCAGAAATCTCGACCAACCGCGCCGCCTTTGAGAGGAAAAATCGAGAAGCACGCTCAGTTAAAATCGATCTTGGCCGTTGGGTAGCTAGATCATGTTGAACTCTTCTATTTTCACGTTGGAAGACCTGAACTTTGTTGCGCGGATTGAAAGAATAAGGGAGAGGAATTTTTGAAGTTTCCGAGCGTCGATTTTTATTGAGGGTGGCGGCTCCGGATCTTGAATGAGGAAATTGGGGTTAGCCTAGGGTTTTATACTAATATTTAATATTATTTTAATATTTAATTCAAATATTATTTGTCTATCATTGCTAACTCCATGCAAATCAAACCCAACGACTGATGCCCTAGCTAATTACCCCCATTCCGAACATAATGGGATATGTCACGCAAGACAATTCGATTGTTACGATCAATTTTCGTTAAATTTAAAATATAAATCATTATATTTTAAATTCAAACGCAAATTTCTATTTACCGAGGACACATACGGACGCCAAAAATTCCAGAAAAATTATTTCTAGCTTCGTATTGACAATACGGTCCTAATAAAACTAATTTCGTCAAATTTGAAGACCGTTTAAAAATGGTCATTTTCTGGTCGATCCAAATTGACTGAAACTGACTGAACACGTTTAACCTCGCCACACTCACATATTGATTCGAAAAATTATGAAAATTGGAATCTAGCAATAATTTGACATCTCGGATCCAACAAAAGTGGTTTCGTCGAAACGGAGGTCGTTTGCAAATTGGCTGTTTTTAAGGCCTTTATATATATATAAATTCCACAGTGACTTTTCTGAATTTTAAACTGGACGTAACTTCCAAATTATAAAACGAAATCCCAGTTTCTTACATCTGTTAGAGAGATATTGTTAATCAAATTAAAATATGTCTTATTTCTTCCAATTCTGACTTATATTGAATTCTGTATATTCATTTGAAATTTGAAATCGAATTTTCGAACTATCGCGCCATTTCAGGCTCGTAACTAAAATAAAATTATTCGTTTTAATTTCGTCGATAATAAATTTTTGGTCGTTATTATTTAAAATAATTCATTTTAAATATTCAAAATCCGTTAAAATAACCAAAATAAAAATTTTAAATTGGTTCTGATTTTCCGGGTTGTTACAATCTCCCCCAATTAAAATCTTTTCGTCCTCGAAAAGGAACGAAGCTGAAAGTTGTTTTACTAATCAACTCAACTTTCATTATTTTTATTACGGCTTAAGTTCTTCAACTTTTTAGTTTCTAAGAACTTTTCAAATTTTTCAAAAATTTGGCTAACACCCTAAATTTTCGAAAAATTTATCCATAACCTCCTTTGTACCGGGAGCATCGGGAAAATCCCCAAACCGCCACACAGGCCCTCTCATTTCAAAAAGAAAAAGAAAAAGCCAAATGGCTAGCCAATCGGCTCATAAAATCATCATCTCCCAAGAAATTAGTAAACATGTACCTATTTGTCGGGCATACAATTTTATTCCTCTACTTAGCTTCCCTGCTACGACCTGTTCAATGTATATACATGTACATGCATGAAATTTCAAACAATTTCTCAATTCAGTTCAATATTTGACACACTTTGGCTAAATGGTTCAAAATTTTAATTAATCAAACAACACAACCAACAATCAATTAGTTGATTAATTTTTCAAATTCATAATTTTTATGTACTCAAAAATCATGTTTTTGATGTCAATTCACAACAATAAATTCTATCTAGTTTTGGTTCTCACACTAGTCTAATGGAAATATATAGATATCTCACTTTCGAAAATCGAACATAAATACTGATGATGTACGCACTATCATCAGTATCATCTTCGGTCAACTACAGTGTGTATCTATATCTATCCAGTATATTTGAGACTTCGAATACACGTTAATTACGCGTATATTCAAAATCTCCATATACTCGATTGTCCAAATTCAATCTAAAATAAATATTCAAATACGTATAACATGATTTAAATCTTTACAACAAAATTTGTTTTTAATAAATAATACTCTTCTGACTCATTCTAAAATAATGCTGATCCCATCTCTAACGAGTCATTCTCATTGGATATTCCTAATCCTATCTCTGATGAATTCTTTCGTTTGGTTTTAATGTGCCTTGTTCTCGAGCTCTGTAAACCAAAGCTCTGATACCAACTGACACGACCCGAACTTCCTTGTGAAGGAAATCCCAGATTGAATTGAGGATACGACAAATCAGAACACAAACAGAAGAACATTTCATTGCTTATTACACCAATTTACATCAGAGTACAAGAATATAACAGAGTATGAACAAATAAAATACATTTGACAAATATCAGAGATTTAAATTACAATGCAATGGAAAAATAATACATAACACAACTGAAAGAAATACACGGATACAGAGCTTTCCGAGTATAGTTCCAGCTATAAACCAGGATCTTGTGAATATAATATCTGCAAAACCCAACTACTAGCTGCTCGTGTGGAAAATAGGGGCACCCAAGTTTAGGTTAAAACAACAAATTCCAGGTTAGTCATGTGACTGGTGTGAGAACTAAAACAGTTATTAATTTGGTTTGAAGTAAGGTAAATCAAGGGACCACGTCGTATAACACGGAACGGGTTTAACCCCAAGAATACCAGTGCATATAACGAAAAGCGTAATGCTAAAAAAAGAAAAATGAAGCTATTATAAGACCCAGGTCCTATCACACAATGCAACACAAGCCGGAGGATAGGGTTTTACCTTATAATAGCCAAATAATGATTGATATGCGAAATTTAATCTTTTATTATTACTATAAGTGAAGAAATCAACTTCAAATATAAATGTATCAATCATAGGCGGCATAAGCGCCCCATCCCATTATGTCGCCATATATAGGATTACAACTAAAACCGCAATGTATCGTATTGGAAATTGGATTTCTATCTATGAACCGAGGCTAGGGATTGTCCTCACTGCTTCGAGACAATCTATCCCATGTCTCAGGCAAGTACTTTGTCAAGCCTTAAGAGCCACAGGGCCTGTCCACACGAAGTGGATTAAAATGCCTGAACAATACATTTCCCCGTCCTATGGGGCGTAAACTGGTCATATATCGACCAAATCATCCATCGGCACTGTAGTGACCGATATAACCGAGGCGTCTCGCTTTCCATCATTCACATAAGTAAAATGCCAGGGATTGACAATGCTGACACCACTCCTAGCTAGAAAGAAACGCATGTCCTCCCTGGATCCTTCTCCCGTTTCTGGTTCACACCGGGGTGTGAGGCTCGCGAATTAATGCTATACACATAGTGGCGCTATATTAAAGCTATGCTTTGATCATCAACCACTAGACTGCTTTTCAACAGAAGCCTTGATCATTTTCCACTCAGGCATGCCACTCAGGCATGCTACACAGGCAATTCACGCCATGCGACTGAAGTCTATCGATATACAACCTCTGATCCCATACGTCTCAGAGAAGGGTGAAGTAAGAGAATAAATTCTCCTTCACCAGGCAAATGTATATTTAATAAAGATCACTCAGCACAGAATAAATTCCAATGTCAGACACACAGTCCATTTACAAGTCCGTTTTAGGTTTGAACGAAACCGGAGGCATCTTATTTCACATCCCATATGTCAAATACAGGAGAGAGGCCCTCGCATATCCGTCGATCTCCAAGTACGTCTGGACGATCACCACTTATTACCTCGTCTTGGGTGTACAACCCAATCAAGACATCGGTAATCATCTAAACGATGTGAAGACCTCCGGTCTTCAACCACCGTCTTCATCTTCGACATATCGTCGTATCAGTTATTCAGAATGGGTATAAGCCCAGCCTTTCCGAATAACTCGCGCATTTTATAAACAAGTGTTACACAAACACAACATACGCCTCATTCCAATCCAGAATATTCTTTTGTTCAAATATTCTTTTCACGATTTCAAACCATATTAAGGTTTTCCAAACTAGTCGGGATTAGCGAACCTTACCGAAGTAATCATTTATTTTATTTCCCAATCCTAACCTATTCATCCCATGGATCAAAACTGGTAATACTCCATATTTAACACCACAGTGTTACTGGTAAATATTAATTACCATTTCATGTTCAAATCTAATTAAATATTTAACTATCGCTTGGAGCAGAACTAGTGATATTCGATCATTTCCTGAATTTGATAATTTAAATTATCACATTCATATTTCAATCTAATTAAGGATTCATTAAAACTCTAATTCAGTTTTAATCTTCCACAAAATCAGTAATAATGATTATTCAAATCTAGAAAATAAATCCTGTCTTTAACTGGGTTAAAGAACCAAAGTCATTTAAAACACGGTTCACGATAAACCCAAAATCACATCCCATCAGTCTCTAACTGTAAATTAGTAAGAGAACAATTTCCTAAGTATTAATCCCGAAGGCCGAAACCAACATCAGATCAATACCCAGGAAACCATTCAACTTATCTAATCTCCAGTTAGTTTCTATTTTTCTTAACTAAATCTTAATTAAAAGATTTATTCTTTTCTCAACTGGGTTTAAGGACAGTGTTATTTAAGACACCATTCACGACAAACCCAAAACCCCATTTGATATTAAAAACAAGGCTCTGAATAGAAAATATATTGGCTTATATTCAATATCAAATTCTGAAACCAACAAATATCGTATTGGAAATAACGATATAAATATATCTTTCAAATTTCCATAACAATACCTGTATAATCACGAAATCCAACATCGAAATATCTCGAAGATGATTTCGATTCAAATCCATTCCAATTCATATATTGGAAATTCTGGTTATTATTTTTAAAACCATTTCAAATCCAATTTATTTGTCTAAAAATATTGGATTATAATTCTAGTTCATAACTAGTTCATTTCAATAAAAATATATTTTTTTCTTTTCAAATATGGACTTTTCATCCCAATTTCTTCCAAACCATTTATTATGATTTTACACAAATTATTAATATTTTTAATAATTTTATCAAGACCCGTACAGTCGATTTCCGATAACGGCCATCGAACTGCACTTACGGCGACCTTTTCCAAATTTGATTTGGACATAATTCCAAATCCAACCGTTAGATTTCCAATCTCTAGTATTCGTTGGAAAGATCTTTTCAATACGAACCCAACAGTTCCGGTTTTAGGAGAATCCGACGGTCGGATCTCCCGTAACGTCAATTCGAAGTCAATGGTCGAAATTCGCGAACGGTCGCTGCGCGGCGCGTTCTATTCAGGCCATTTAATATATATAATATATATATTTCGTCGATTTCAATTCAAAACATCCTTTATAAATCGTTTTATTATCGATTCTAATTTCTTTTTCAATTTTAAACCAAAATTGAATATTCTACATCATTATAATATAAATGATGATATTTTCAAAATATTTGATTTTTAAATAATTCCTTTTCGATATTCATTATAAAAATGAACAAAATCGATATAAATATCGTTCACGTCAAAATGGCGCATATCTAATCAACACGGCTATATATTTTTAAATATATTCGTGTCCACCCCTGTAGTGACCCGAAAATCCAGTCCAATTTGAGCTGACTAAATAACACAAGTCCAACCCCAAATTGCACTGGAAATTCAAGAAACTAATAGAAAGAAGATAGAGGGTGAGAATAGATAAGGTAGAACTATTAGAATAGAAGAAGAAGAAGATCATCATCATCAGAGTAACACGAATCTCACAGCGGAACGAATAAAATATAACATACTTTTGAAATACAAACAGTATATGTATACAATAATATTGCAGAGTACAACACTTACAACACAGCGGAAATAACTCTAGCTATATGATCCTGAAGCCTCCTGCTCCAAGCTCTTCCAGTATATCTATAAATCCCGACTACTTGACTGCCCGTACAAATTTAGGCACCCAAGAGTTTAGGAAAACAAAACAAATAAACTCCGGGTCAGTCATGGACTGGTGTGAGTAAACTCAAATCATTTTAACAGGTATATGATATCTCATAAGACCACGCCGTGAATACGGAACGGGTTTTTCCCTTATGAGAATCCAACATCTTTGAAAAGCAGTATCACTGATATTATAATAATGTCTAAATACAATTAGATATCAATCTAGCAGAAACGCTTTCATCTCACGTTCTACATATATAATATACAATCAAAACCGCGGGTGCGTATTGGATGATTGGATTTCCAACTATGACAAGGTATGGAACCACCTTCCGATCAGTGTACTCTAGGAACGATACACTGGAGTTCAACAAGAACATCTTGTAACTCAGCCACACATGACCGACCACTCATTTCGCTTAAGTGTATCGAATGTACATCACCAACGGTTGGGATCAGCAACCGTTCCCGTAAATATATATGGGACAACATTGATAGATTTAAGAAGCAAACGAATATTCTCTAGATAGGTGATTATACACCCTACTTCGGAGCGACCGACTTAGCCATGCTGCCTGCCCGATTTTTTCATTTACAGGATGTGAGGCTAGAAGCTACGATTACTTTCTATTCATTGATAACACGATCACTTTGAATGCCACATTTTCAGATCCGTAAATCATTAGTTGGGTTTATACAAATAGTTTCTGGATTTTATGCGAAGGGAATAAATCCGTTGGCCACCATATATATTTGTACAGTCCAACTCATTCGATCATTGGAAATATTCTGTCAGACATTCGTCCATATACGTTCGTTCTGGGACTGAACGAAACCGAAGGCACTATTCTGTAAACAGGACAACCCTTGCATAACACCGTCTTCAATTATCTTCATCGTATTTGATCACAACGCTTATGTCAATACGGAGTGGTTCTTCGGATAATAATCCAACCGGTCTCTCCATATTTACAACGTAAAATGGTCAAAACTTCGATAGTCTGTGATTTAACTATCAAATGAAAACATGTCGGTGTACAGACAACGATCTTAATACCAAATGGAATTATCGATCCAATCATCGAATATATATATCTATATATATTCATATTTCCTTATTTCTACACTTAGAAAACATCTTTGATTTATATTTGGAAAACGTTTCCGAAACTCATTTATATGGATTTCAACTAACGCTGTATGAAACATCGTTACGACTACTAAATCCATAAGTCATTTATTACTTAACTGCATTACTAATCATCCTTTGTTATCGAACTTCAACTATTCCTTAGTCAATTTTGAAGTCAATCAAGTTGGGGTATAATTACCTCTCAGACCTTAACTGAACAACGATCTTAACTTTGCGATAGATAAAGCTCATCACTTCAATTTCTAAAACCATTTGCTTATGCAAATTCTCGGATTCAGATTACGAATCCACTTCCTTTATGAAAACATTTATTATAACCCTAACGTTATAAATTTTACTTCTGAAATATCTAACTTATAAGTCTAACATTTATTTCTTACTTGGATTAATTTATCTAACAACTAATTTATTTATAAATAAATAAATCCTGATTTAAAAACCGGAAAGTAAATAATACTTTCCCCGAATTCGATATAATCGAATTCGCCATATAACTCCCTTTCGAGTAATCTCTATTTGATTAACTCTTCTTCGAATAACTAATATTCGATAAACTCTCTTCGAATAACTTATATTCGATTAACTCATTTCGAATAGATTATATTCGATTCTCTCTTTCCGGTTAATTCTATTTAATTAACTCTTATCTCGAACAACTAATATTCGATTAACTCTAATTTGTTTAACTCTATTTCATTACTCCTATTCGAATAACTAATATTCGAATAACCCTATTTGATTAACTCCTTTTTATTTAACTCTTATTCGAACAACTAATATACGAATAACTCTATTTTGCTTTACTCTTACTGCTTAACTCTTATTTGATTAACTCTATTCCGAATAACTAATATTCGATTTGACTTCATCCTTAATAACAATGTCTGTTTTAACTCTAATCGATTAACTCCAGTTGATTATTCTAATCGATTAACTCTATTGAACTAACTCTATTTCGAATAACTAATATTCGATTAACTCCATTCGCTTGACTCTAGATCGCAGCGATCAAAATGGTTACGCCTGATTCCCTCAGGAAACATCCGACCGCCGTAGGCTATCTGCAGCCCTGCGAATTACGCTAGCAGTCGTGCTAAATGGTACTTACCCTAATTAACTATGTCTTTTTTATCTCTATCTCGAATAACTATATTCGATCGACTCTAATTGAATAACTAATATTCAATTAACCCTGATTCGATTAACTCTAATTCAATTAATCCTATTTGTTTTAACTCATATTCGATTAACTAATCTTCGACTAACTAATAGTCGATTTACACTTATTTGCTTAACCAAAATTCGACTAACTAATAGTCGATTAACTTACTTCGACTAATTCGATTAACTTTTATTTGATTATCTCTAATCGATTAACTTTATTTGATTATCTCTAATTGAATAACTAATATTCAATAAACTCTTTCAAATAACTAATTCGATTAGCTCCTTCGAATACTAAATTCGATTTAACTCTATTTGATTATCTCTTTTATATCTCATCAATTTCCTTTTTATAACGTTTATTTTCCGCTACAACTATTCCCTTTTTTATAACTTCTAATTACCGTTACAAATATTTCCTATTTATAACTTCTAATTACCATTACAAATATTTCCTATTTATAACTTCTATTTACCGTTACAAATATTTCCTATTTATAACGTTTTATTTATCTTCTAAATAAATATTCCTTTATTCTATTTATTTTCTAAATAAATATTTCCCTTTTCAATTCTATTTATTTTCTAAATAAATATCCATTTTATAAAACGCTATTTGTTTTATAAATACTTCCTTTTATAAAACCGTGTTCGTTTTATAAATACTCTATTTTCAAATTGTTTCCTTTTATAAAATCGGTTGATTTTATAAAACTCCTTTATTTCGATATACATTGAAATATTCCTTTTTCCTATTCTATTTATTTTATCAACATTTTTTCCCTTTTATAAAACTCTATTCGTTTTATAAATACTTTCCTTTTATAAAACCGTGTTCGTTTTATAAATAATTTCCTTTTATTAAATCCTGTGATTTTATAAAATTCCTTTATTTTAATATACATTGAAATATTCCATTTCACAACTCAGGGTTTCTTATGATATGTAAAATATCGAATAACAATGATTAATATCATTCTAACACACATAATCCAGAACAGATTATATAACACATCATATAACACAATATATGAAAACAGTAAAATAATTGTTGAGGAATCCAGTCGGATTCCTCCAACCTGTCTCCCTGCATCCACAGATGTTACACAGTATAATATATATCATATTTCATTTTGAAATGAAATATCCTGCTGTACAGAACCATATTTGATTAACAGTACATAGATTAACTATAACTACGTTTTCAATCAAATCTATTTAACAGTCCAGTTTAACAATCAATATACAGCAGTCAATAAATAAAGTACAATTTATATTAAAATATAAATTGAGGAGAGTTAGTGAGTTTTACTCACATTGGACTGTTATCGTTTAAAAACGATTAACTGTCTTTGATTCAATCCAGCGTTTTACGTTGCCATAATTTCCGATGAGTTCCAACCTGCTCCAGACTAAATTCATAGCGTAGCCTTTGTCCGCATGACTTCCATGTGATAGAGCGCTCGTTAGACCTCGTCGTCGGCCATCCACACCCATTTCATCTACAACTACACTTCCCTTCATAAATCACGTGAGCTTCTTCCTTTTACTGAAAATGAAAACAATCCCAACTTCATATTCTCCCCAACGTCCAGGCGTCCTTCGAAATCATACCACACTTCAATCCCGCAAGCCCAACAATGTATTTGTCATCACTTCCTACATCCGAAAACAACTGCCCAATCCTTGATGACTTCCTCAAAATCTTCCATCACTTGTCCATTTCAGCACTGACTTCCCATTTGCTTGCTTCTCAACGTCCCAGCGCTACACATAAAGCACAGACCACCCTTCTCCTTTCTGCATCGGTCTCCATCACACCATTTTTCTATGATTTCAAAACCCGAGGACATCATGCAGCTTCCTCGTATACTCCTTTATTTTATTTTCATATATATATGTATGAAACCGACACCTAAACTCCTCAACAAGACATCATACTTCATGCTCCCAGTACTTCTTTTCTAGTACAAACCCTCCATGCTTAACAAGTTAACAGCATCATGACCCTCCTGTACAACTTCCATATTCACTAACAGTGCGTGCTTCCTCTTTCATTTTCAAACGCAAACTCCTGTGCAATCCCATCCACTCCATACTATCATTCATATTTACCTCGCTTTAACCCTCCTCCTGATTTCCGACATGTAGCCTCCTACAGTGGTGCTACCATGAAGTCGCACTCCTCCATTCACCTCAGCTACCTCTCAGGTCCGCCACTACCACCAATAAACTCGTTAGTCCGAACTCCACCCAATGACCACCATAAGAACAACTCTGACACCCTGCATCTTCTCGTCTGTACAGTGACTCCACATTGTAATTGAACATTATCCATACTGGTCACGCAACATTCCAACTCGCTGCATACTGTAGCAGCATCTTCCCCTACGATTTAGGACCCGAACTTCAGCTGCAGTACCTCAAACGCAAGAAACATGGATGTTTCCTCCACCTTTGCTCCACCCGTTCTTCTCTAAAAACCCAAACTAACATGCCATTAATTTCCTCTTCAACTCCTCCACACCCCCGTACCCATTTTGTCTCACTCGCACCTCACAACCCTATCCCGTCGATCAGCTCCTTCACAGGAAATCACGCACTTCATTGATCGAGTTCCACACAAATACCCCCACCGATTGCTATACACCTCGCTAACCCCAAAACCAATCACTACATCTCGAATCGATGCTTCATACTCACGATGTCTTGAATCCTAGACTCGCTGCATACATCTTCAACAACTGAAACTCCCCGTCGACTTCAGAAAGAGGTATACGAAGATGAAGAGTTGGAGGTTACGATCCCAAATATATAAACAACATGATTTTAGGATTTTGTGGGAATTTGTTTGTATTTTAGATCTCCCGATTTCTTTTGCTGTGAGGGATTTTTTTTTGGTGGCGGCTTGAAATCTCATTGACCGTGGAAAATGAAAATATTAGGTTAGGAAAATAGTTAGGGTATTTATAGGCAATTAGATGGAGATATTTTAGTTTTCAGTGAACGTGGAGTTATTTTGGGCTATGAAGAATGGGTGGTTGAAGAAGATGATGCGCGGGCTTGGTTTTGACCATAGGAAAAGTAGTTTATAAAAGGAGTGGTTATTGATATTATATAATTCATAAGGGTACCTCATTTCGTACAATTTCATTTTCGTACTAACCGCTATGGACTGAAATAACCATACCGTTGTGATCAGCAACGAGCCATGATCCCAAAAATGTAATAATACCGGTAGTTTAGCTCATTCTATGAAACCTCAAAATGTTAATTACAGGGTGCACAATACTCCAAATAAAAAGTTGCTTATTTATTTAATTAAAAATTATAGTAAAATTCTAAAAATTAAATTATCGTTATGTCCCAAAAGAACCTTGTCTAAATTCGAACCCGATCTCTAGTTATATCGAATAATCCGTTATGGTCGATAAACGATTATATAGCGACTATTTTAAAATTTGATTTGGACATATCTCAAAATCTACCCGACGAAATCCTGATTTTTCTCTTCCAGTAGAAAGATATACTCCACCAGCTCCACTCGTTTCTTGTTTCACAGAAATCCGATTTAAAACGAATCCTGTACACTCGGTTGAAGTTCGAATCGTCAAATTACGAACTGCAGCGCCATTTCAAGCTCGATTTTAATTATAGTATAATTATACGTTCTAACGTCGACGATTAAATAATATATTCGTTATTTAAATAATTAAATAAGTTAATTATTACACCGTCAAATATCCGGGTCATTACAATCTTCCCCACTTAAAATAATTTCGTCCTCGAAATTGCTAAGGTAGAGGACGACCCTATCTGCTGGGTAAATATTTATCGGTTTACCCGTTAACTTCAGTTTCAACTGAACCAATTAATATCGACTAAAATATTAATTTATTCCAACTAACTAAAATTTTCAAAAATTCTGAAAATTTTCTAACGCTTAAATTTTTCGGAAAATTTCGCCATAACCTCCTTTGTACAGCCCTATCGGTAAAACCACAACTCGCCTTCTCTAGGCCTTCTCCAACCCAAAAGAAAATCAAAACGCCAAGCGGCTTGCCAAATCGGCTCATAAATTCCAACTCATATGAAATATAAACTTGTACCTTTTTGCTGACCATATCATTATACCATTCCCATTGGTTATCAACTTAACATATATCAATGTCATTCCAATCCATCTCCTGTCAGTTTTTATCCTCAAACTCAAGCAATTGCTTATACTCAAGTCAAATTCCATTTCAAACTTAAGTACAATTCTTGATTCCAAATCCTTATAAAATCAATCAACTTACTCGATATCATCCCAATATAATTCCATATTATATATAACCTTGTCCAAGTTTAATTCAAATTAATTTATTCACTTTCAATATTTTAATCTATTTAACCTCATAAGTTAAATCTTAATTCCAGAATTTATATTCCTGGGTTTATTTCAAATCAATTTGAAACCATAATACCAATTCAAAACCTTTGAATTTCTAAACACTTGTTTTCCTTAAACAATTCAAAAACAAAATCTTTGGTAGTACTCCGTCACTTAGAACTCGAAAATGAACACTGATGATGTGGCCACACTCATCAGGGTTATTTCCCAGTTTATCGAAGTGAGTTCAATACTATAACACTTCCAATTTGAAAACATTTTCAAAATCTCCCAGGAACTTAAAATTTCCTTATTTTAATTCCTAATCCTGATTTAATTTCAGATTTAATTCATCTTATTTCATATACTTTACTTATATGAATTCTGATTAGTTATCTATAACCATTTCGCCTTTTTATAATCTCATCTGATTATAATAACAACCAACACAACCAATTATACTATGTTAATGTCAAAACATATCATGTTGGTTCATCGTATTCGAATGTTTAGAAACCCCTATCGATATTGTGGTGCCCCACTATCGACCAGAATTCATAAGCCACTCAACCAATAAAGCTCCACAATATAAAACAAATTTTTATATCGATTAACAAATACGTTCACTCATATATATACACTCAACTCAATCTAGGGTATTACTAACCCCATCTCTACTGAGTCATGCCACAGAGCCAAGGTAATTCACTTAACTTAAGCTCTGATACCAATTGTAGTGACCCGAAAATCCAGTGCAATTTGGGGTTGGACTTGTGTTATTTAGTCAGCTCAAATTGGACCGGATTTTCGGGTCACTACAACCCCAAATCGGACATCAAAAATCATATTTTGATTCTTTTCTGAATATTATTTTAAAATATTCGTTCTTTTATTTTATTCAACACATGAATATTTTATTCAACACATGAATATTTATTTTATTCAACACATGAATATTTTTAATCCTTTTCTTAATATTGTTTTAAAATATTCCTTATTTTTCAAACTGGAACGAGACCCACTCAATTACCATATAATGTTAATTATATGGATTCCATACAACACATGTATACAATAATAGTGATGAATAATCAATGATCATCCAGAGTGCATTCTACACTGTATAAGCGTTAAATATAAATATTTAACGCTCACAACAGTCTGTCAACCAATCGATTGACATACAACTAAACAGTTGGGATTAGTGCACGTCAAATATCATCCCAACACCCGTGTGGGGTTTCAATCAACAAATACATATTTTATTTGTGCAGTTGGGCGATGTGTAAAATTTATCGTCCCAATCCATATCAGTCAAATAAGTGTACATAAACAAATCGTCCGATTTGTAAATCAATATTTATTTTATTTCAACACATGAATATTTTATTTTATTCAACACATGAATATTTTTTTTCCAGTCAATTTCACATCACAAACAATTTTCATAACACAATCAAATCAAACAATTTGTCCGTGGTCTGTGGACGACGGTGTCGAGTGTTACTAAGCACCGTCTGCATCCTAGTATATATTTTTAACTAGAAATAAAATTTAAAGTGAGAAGTTCTCACCTTTAGGATCCACTCCTCCATTCTTTATTTCTGAACGGTTTGAATTCCGTTTTGCTTTCGGTTCGTTCCATCGCCATCTGTTTCATGCAGTCGATATTAAAAATCACATTTTTAATATGATGTTTATATATTAAAAATCATATTCTTTTTATAATTAAAAACCATATTTTTAATCCTAACCTCTGTACATAAAAAAAATCGTATTTTTAAAACATTACTTTACAAATAAAAATCACATTTTTATATCGCTATTATACGTGTATAAATCATATTTTTATATTGCTATTTTTTATTTGAAAAATCAATGCTAATTTTTATTCAAATCGTATGCTAATTTTTATTTCAAATTATATGCGTATATATATTTTTCAAAACTGATGTATATATATATTTTTTAAGAACAATGTACATATATTGTCCAAGAACAATGTATATATATATTTTACAAAAACAATGTATATTTATTTTACAAGAACAATGTATATATATTTTACAAAAACAATGTATATTTATTTTACAAAAACAATGTATTTTTATTTAAAAAAACTCACTATCTAAATTAGTAACTAAACAAATTTTAATTAAAAATTAATCACATTGATTATGGGGTAAAAACCCAGGCCCTTCTCCCTTTTGAACTGCTCTAGGTGATAACCCATCGTCGCTCAAAAACCATCCACTGCCGCCGCGAAAAAGACACCATCGGACCCTGATCTGAACACCCCCCATGATGCCCCATCCTTCCCTCTCCCCAACGCCAGTGACCATTCACCGTTCGATCCTCCCATTGGCCCAGAAATCTCGACCAACCGCGTTGCCTTTGAGAGGCAAAATCGAGAAGCACACTCAGTTAAAATCGATCTTGGCAGTTGGGTAGCTAGATCATGTTGAACTCTTCTATTTTCACGTTGGAAGACCTGAACTTTGTTGCGCGGATTGAAAGAATAAGGGAGGGGAATTTTCGAAGTTTCTGAGCATCGATTTTTATTGAGTGTGGCGGCTCCGGATCTTGAACGAGGAAATTGGAGTTAGCCTAGGGTTTTATACTAATATTTAATATTATTTTAATATTTAATTCAAATATTATTCGTCTATCACTGCTAACTCCAAATCAAACCCAACGACTGACGCCCTTAGCTAATTACCCACATTCCAAACACAATGAGATATGTCCCGCAAGCCAATTCTACCGTTACGATCAGTTTTCGTTAAATTTAAAATATAAATCATTATATCTTAAATTCAAATGCACATTTCAATTTACCGGGGCCAGATACAGACCCCAAAAATTCCAGAAAAATTATTTCTAGCTTCGTATTGACGATACGGTCCTAACAAAACTATTTTCATCAAATTTGAAGACCGTTTGAAAAATGGCCATTTTCTGGTCGATCCAAATTGGCTGAAACTGAAAAACACGTTTAACTTCAACACGCTCACATATTGATTCGAAAATTATGAAAATTGGAATCTAGCAATAATTTGACATCCCGGATGCAACAGAAGTGGTTTCGTTGAAAACGGAGTTGTTTGTAAATTGGCTATTTTTAAGGCCTTTATATATATTAAAAAATATATAAATTCCACAGTGACTTTTCTGAATTTTAAACTGGACGTAACTTCCAACTTATAAAACGAAATTTCAGTTTCTTACATCCGTTAGAAAGGTATTGTTAATTTAGATTCAAATACTTCTTGTTTCTTCCAATTCTGACTTATATTGAATTCTGTATATTCATTTGAAATTTGAAATCGAATTTTCGAACTGCCGCGCCATTTCAGGCTCGTTATACAATTAAAATAAAATTATTCGTTTTAACTTCGTTGATAATAAATTTTTCGTTGTTATTATTTAAAATAATTCATTTTAAATATTCAAAATCCGTTAAAATAACCAAAATAAAAATTTTAGATTGGTTCTGATTTTCTAGTTTGTTACATATTCCCTATGAAATTATGTATTTTATGTTCTACTTATGCTGAACTTTTTAATGTTTTATGTTTAATAATAATTCATGTTCATGGCTCATATGTTGTAAGCACTAATTTTACATTATGTTATATTTCTATTTTAAGCATATTAAGATTTTGAGTATGAATGATCTTTCATAAATAAAGAATAATGAAGTGATTTTGCAATTTAAGTTTAAGTTAGTATGTCTATAATAACATTTATAAAAATAATTATGTAAGAATATAATATTTAAACATATCATGTACCCCGAGATTGTTCGAATATGAACTTTCAGACTGGTGATGGAAATCCGAGATGAACACCCCGAGTTAGACTCATATCATCTGAGATCTCCTCCAATACGAGATGAAACATGATCGATATCTGAGATTTAAAATCTTGGTTGTAATAGCAATTTGCAATGTTTTAAAGTTGCGTCCATTCGGACACAATTTACAACAGTTCATATCTATTGCAAAATTTTATGTCTATTCACACATATTTCTTGAATTTAAACACGTAAAAATAAAATGATCCAGTCTTGTTGAATCCGCAATCAACATCTAACCTGGTTTGGTTCGGTGTGGGACGGGTTGTCGGTTTGCACATGTTAAACCATAGCTTTTTAGGCCCCCCTCCAATTTCTCATAAAATTATCTAACCCTAGGGCTAATATATGTTGATAAAAGATGATATATAAACATTATTTTCTCTTTTATTTTTGCTGATGTGAGACTTTAAATATATTTTCATTCACATATTTAATGTCGGATTTCCGACAATACCCTATATGAATGATGATATATGTTTTCCCCCATAGAGGAAAATGTCACAGAGTATATAGAGAAAAAAAATGCTATATTGAAGACGAAAAGATATTTCAATTTGAAATTTCCCTAGTCAAAACTTATTGGGTATACTTAAAAAATTCATGAATTACTTCATCTTGGATCGTCAACCGTTGATGTATGGCCAGACCAAAGCATTACAAAGCACCATATTCCTTTACATCTAATAAATTGATCACGTTTGCTCTAGTTTTGAACAAAGTTGGCTTTGCGAGTGAGTTAGAGAATTTATGCCTTAATATTCTCATAGTGCCGACCATGCTCACACTAGCTTAGGTGATTGCATTTATCAAGAGTATCCTATATGTACCTCGCTTGATATTTTTCAAGATATGGACATTATCAAAAACATAACTTAACCTTTAATGACATTGATGCATTTTGTTATGCACCATAAGAGTGAATAGAAATAACTAAAAATGCTTTACTTTTTGAGTTAGCTACTACTAATCATATTCCATGAAATCTTCAGCTATTAAGATATATTTCCATATAAAGCAACTCTTGGTGGTTTAGACTTGAAACTCATTCCTCTCGATGTACAATAAATTTTCTCTCTTGGTAACCCTTTCGTAAATGAATCTATTAGATAATTATCTTTGTTCTTACATAATCAATTGGGTATGATTGTAACCCGGTAGAGACACTGTGTCTCACTGTACTTGAAATGGGAGGGGTGTACCTCATGGCCTTGAAATCGAGGGTTCTAATCTCGATATTATATTTGAAAAGAAATATCGATAAGAATTTGTTTGGGATTGAATGTAGGGTGAAACGACCCAAACTTCCCCTATCGGGAAAGACCGAATTGCTTTGAGAAGACAGCGCATCAGAACACAAACACTAGAACATTCCATTGCTATTACAACAATTTACATCAGAGTAAGAAATGTATCAGAGTATGAATAAATATTTTACAGCAGAAAAATAATACCAGAGATTAAGAATTTACATAGCAGCGGAAAATAGTACATAAGTACAATGCATAGCGGAAAATAACAACTGACACAACTGAAAGAGATATACGGATACAAAGCTATCCGAATATAGCTCCAGCTGCAATCCAGGATCCTGTGAAAAGAAGTATCTGCGAAAACCAAAACTACTAGCTGCCCGTGTGGAAAATATGGGCATCCAGAGTTTAGGTTAAAACAATAAACTCCGAGTCAGTCATTGGATTGGTGTGAGAACTAAAACAGATATTAAATCTTTATTTTAAAAGTTGGGAAATCACGGGACCATGCCTTATAACATGGAACGGGTTTATTCCACATGAATCTTAGTTTAAAATAAAACAACGCAATGTTTTTTGAAAAAATAAACCTATTACAAGACTCAGGTCCCATCACACAATGCAACGCAAGCCGGAGGATAGAGTTTTCCCTTATAATAGCCAAACATGCTTGGTATGTTTAAAACAAATCATTTTGATATTACTATAAGTGTATAGTGTCAAAATCAGTTTCAAATATAAATGTATCAATCATAGACGGCATGGGTACCATATATCATGTCGCCATACTAGTTCTACAACTAAAACTAAAAAATGTCGTATTGGAAATTGGATTTCCATCATGAGTCAAGGCAAGGGATGGTCTTCTTACCGACTTGGTTCACCTATAGCAAGATAACATAGGATCCCCCGCAGTGAACCCTTGGATCCTCCAAGGTCGGTCCTCTCTTACTTATGAGGATTAATTATTCCTAAACACACGTTTACCGGTCCTATCGGACCTATCTCTGAGCTACTAGGGACTCATATCCGAGGCTCCTCGCAATCCATCATCCACATAAGTAAAAATGTCTGGGCTCCATACCATGACACCACTCCTAGCTAGAAGGAAACGTCATGCACTCCTTGGGTCCCTTATCCCATTTTTGACTCATACCGGGGTGTGAGGCTCGTGAATTAATGCTACAAAACAAAGCTATGCTAATTAAATCCATTCTTTGATCATCATACACAAGACTCTACTTTTCAACAAAAGCCTTAATCATTTGCATCTCACGATGCCACACTGACAATTCATGCCATGTGACTGATGTCTATCAATATATAACCTCTAAGCTCGTACGTCTTAGAGAAGGGTGTTAAGCAAGAGAATAAATTCTCCGCCACCAAACAGATATATCTTTAATAGAAATCAATCAACACAGAACGAAATCCAATGTCAGACACACATCCATTTACGAGTCCGTTCTAGGTATGAACGAAACTGGAGGCACCTAATTCCTCGTCCCATATGTCCAATACAGGAGAGAGGTCCTCGCACATCCGGTCGATCTCCAAGTACGTCTAGACGATCACCACTTATTACCTTGTCTTGGGTTTACAGCCCAATCAAGACATTAGTTATCATCCAAACGATGTGAAGAACTCCGGTCTTCAACCACCGTCTTCAATGTTGACTTTTAGTCGTTGTATTAATTATTCAAAATGGGTTAAACCCTGTCTTCTCGAATAATTCACGTATCTTATAATCAAGTGCTATAAAAACACATCATCCGCCTCATTCCAATCCAGAATATTCTTTTATTCAAATATTCACATTTTTAGGGAAAGGTTCCCATTAATTTTATCAAAGATAAATTATTTTCAATTTATTCTCTAATCTTACTTTTGACATCAATTCAAAATATTTGATTTATCCTTTATCAATTCTAAACCAAATTAAGGTTTATCAACTAGTCGGGATTAGCGAATCTTACCAAAGAAATCATTTATTTATTAATCCCAATTCCAACCTATTCATCCCATGGAGCAAAACTGGTAGTACTCCATATCTAACACCCACGGTATTATTGGTTAATTTAATTACCATTTCACGTTCAAATCTAATTTAAGATTTAACTATCGCTTGGAGTAAACTGGCGGTACTCCATTCTCGATTATTTCATGAATTCGATCAATTTAATTATCCAATTCTCATTTCAATCTAATTAAAGATTTATTAAAAACTCCTGCTTGGTTTTAATATCAAAAATCATTACCTCATGATATTGAACTTTAGAAAAAAATTATCCTTTCTTTAATTAGGTTAAAGAACTAATGTCCTTTAAAAACACAGTTCACGATAAGAATGGAATCTTCACGGAAATCATAATAGTATATAATTGATATAAATTCTCGTATCCGACTAATAATATAAATGGAATAACGGAAAAGCCTTTAAAATTCCATATATAATAATGGTCTTCCTTTACAGAAGCCAATCTCGATTATTACCAAACCGAATTTCCATTCAGTTCCAATTTAATATATTAAATTGGAAAATTTTACTTTGAAAAATTCCTTTAATCTTATTTAAAAGATTTTAAATTCCAGTTCATATTCCCACTGTTAATTGGGTTAAAGAACGAATGTTATTTAAAACACCGTTCACTATAAACCCAAAAATCCAATTTCAATTAAACTCCAATTAAATATAAATTAATTGGTAAACTTCTCTAAATCTTAATTAAAAGATTTATTCTTTTCTCAACTGGGTTTAAGAACAGTGTTATTTAAGATACCATTCACGACAGACCCAAAATCCTATTCGATATTAAATATAAGGCTCAGAATAGAAATTATATCGGCTCATATTCAATATCAAATTCTGAAACCAATGGATATCGTATTGGGAATAATTATATCTGTATCTTCCAAATTCCTCAATAATATCCGTATCATCACGGAATCCAATATCGAAATGTTCCGAAGATTATTTCCATTCCAATTCATACGTAGGACAATTCTGGTTAATTTAAAACCCATTTTCAAATCCAATTTATTAATGTAAAAACCATTGGATTATTATTCTAGTTAATAACTAGTTCATTTAGAAAAAAAATATTTTATCTTTTCAAAACTGGAATTTTTCATCCAAAATCTTCCCAAATCATTTATTATGATTTTACACAATTTTTCCATATTTTTAATAATTTTATTATGGCCCTTACAGTCCGTTTCCAATAACGGCCACCGATTTGCATCGCTAGCGACCTTTTCTGAAATTGATTTGGACATATTTTAAAATCCAACCATTCAAATCTAAATCTCTTATATTCATTGGAAATATCTTTTCAATACGAACCCAACGGTTCCGGTTTTAGGAGAATCCGACGGTCGAATCTCCCGTTATGCCAATTCGAAGTTAATGGTCGAAATTCGCGAACGATCACTGCGCGGCGCGTTCTATTCAAGCCATTTAATATATATATATATATATAATATGTCGTCGATTTCCATTTAAAATATATTTTATAAACCGTTTATATTTTTTTTTTAAAAACGATTTTAACTTCATTTTCAATTTTAAATCAAAATTGAATATTCCATATCGTTATAATATTAAAATGATAATATTCCATATCGTTATATATTCCAATATTTTCGTGTCCATCCAAAATCGGACATCAAAGTCAAATTTTGATTATTCACTGAATATTATTTTAAAATATTCGTTATTTTAAAATATTCTTTATTTTAAAATATTCTTTATTTCTGAATTGGAATGCGACTCAATCAATTACCATATAATTTCAGTTATATGGATTTCATACATCGCATGTATTCAACAATAATGATAAATAACCATCATACAGTCAATTCACATCCAAAGTGCAATTTACAACTGTATAAGCATTAAATAATTAAATAATGCTTATCACGGTCTGTCAACCCATCAATTAACATACAACTAAATATTGGGATTAGTGAATGTCAAATATCATCCCAATACTCGTGTGGGGTTTTCAAACAACAACAGTCGATTTAAAATAATCACTGGTTAATAAATTTAACCAGTTCTAATTGAATTTAAATTATTTTTATAATTAACCAATTTTCACTGTTTCAATTATAAATGAATATTTATAATTTAATTTCAGCTTTTACAAAACAATATTAAATTATTTTTAATATTTTAAACATTACAGCACACAATCAAACACAATACAGCTAGTTAAATCGTCCATGGTCTGTGGACGAGGGAGGTGAGCTAACAGGCACCGTATACAATTTATAATGATTAAAACTGATAAAAATCTACACTGGCAATTCTATGCATTTATAGTTATAAAATAATTTAAATAACTATACAAAATTTTAGTGTGAAGGAGTTCTCACATTGGGTTCCACTCCGCCATTCTTTATTTCTGAATTTCAGTTTTAATACTGTTCGCATTCAAATTTAGTTGAAATTCTAACGTGCTCCATTTCCATTCTGGTCAGTTCCATTGCGAAGTATTCTTCGACACGATCCCAACTCACTTCATTTCGTTGAATTCTGTTATCGTTTGGACAAGTTATAGCAGTTTATATATTAGTTACATAAATTAAATAATTAATTTATTAATTAATCACTAATTATACTTAACCAATCCTAATCCCTCCTTCATCCTCGTCGTGTATCTGAAGCCGCAAAACAAACAAACCCAACTTACGCCATTGCAAATCTCCCATCGCACCAACATCAGAGCCGCTTGGACTCGATCAGACCCCGCCACGCCGACGTCCTACGAACCATCCCCTACCGCCGGCGGTAGCGCCGTTTGCGGTGGCCCCTACGCCTTGTAATCCCTCTCCGAAGTCGGCGGCTTTAGGCCCATAAATCGAGAAACTTGCTTCACGAAAATTTATGAATCTGGTATTGATTTGTAGAGGGAGGGAAGTACTACGATTTTCATTCAGATTACATGAATTAATTCTTCTTGGATCGAAAGAATTTTGGGTGGGAAGTTTCGAATGAGTTGGCCCTTTGATTTGGATGAGGCGGCTGTAAAGGGAATTAGGGTTTCTAGGGTCATATAGAATAATAATAATATTATTTAATTCATTTATTATTTAAATGTGAAGTTTATCGATCCGAACTCCAAATCGAACACAACGACTGTCGCTCCTAGCCAAATACCCCCATTCCAGACACAATGGGATATGTTTCGTAAG
The DNA here is from genome assembly GCA_030737875.1 of Allium sativum. NCBI lineage: Eukaryota > Viridiplantae > Streptophyta > Magnoliopsida > Asparagales > Amaryllidaceae > Allium > Allium sativum. The sequence continues at coordinate 373,260,350 of CM060909.1, read as the reverse complement.
CCAATTCGACTGTTTCGATCAGTTTTTATCAAAATTAAAATATAAACCAATATATATTGAATTTAAACGTACATTTTAATTTACCGAGGCCACATACTGACGCCAAAAATTCCAGAAAAATAAATCTAGCGGTGTTTTGACGATATGGTCCTAACAAAACTTATTTCGTCGAATTTGGAGATCGTCTGAAAAATGGCCCTTTTCCAGTCGATTAAATTCAAATTTAAATTACCAAACACATTTAAATTCATTGCGCCCACATATTAATTCCAAAAATTATGAAATTTGAAACCTAGTAATAATTTGACATTCCGAATCCAATAAAAGTGCTCTCATCGAAAACGGAGGTCGTTTGTAAAATGGCTATTTTAAGGGCTATATATTATATTAAAATATATATAAATTCCATAGCGACTATTCTGAATTTTAAACTGGACATAACTTTTAATTTATAAAGTGAATTCACAGTTTCTTACATACGTTAGAAAGATATAGTTAAACAGATTCAAATATCTCTTGTTTCATCCAATTCTGATTTATAATGAATCCTTTATACTAAATTGAAATTAGAAATCAAATTTTCAAACTACCACGCCATTTCAGGCTCTATTAATTAAATTTTAAATTTATACGTTCTAAATTTGTTTTAAATAAATTTTTAGTCGTTATTATTTAAAATAAATCATTTTAAATATTCAAAACCCATTAAAATAGCTAAAATCAAAATTTAAAATTGGTTCAGAAATTCCGGGTTGTTACAATCTCCCCCACTTAAAATCTTTTCGTCCTCGAAAAGGGACAAAACTGCAAGTTGTTTAACTAACCAACTCAACTTTCATTCTGGCTTTCATTCTTCAACTTTTAAGTTTCTAAGAATTTTCTAATTTCTCAAAAATTTGGCTAACACCCTAAATTTTTGAAAAATTTCGCCATAACCTTCTTCGTACGGGCTGATCGGTAAAACCGCAACTTTCCTCACAGGGCCCTCATCAATCAAAAAGAAAAAGAAAAAGCCAAGCGGCTAGCCAATCGGCTCATAAAATCATCAAACCCAATGAATATAGTAAACATGTACCTATTTGTCAGGCATACAATTTTATTCCTCTTCTTAGCGTCCATGCTATGACCTGTTTACATATATATATGTACATGTATGCAATTCCAATTGAATTTCAATTCAGTTCAGTCTTTTGATTCAATTTGGCTAAATTTTACCTTTCATTCTCTTATTAGTTTGATTATTCCAATATTTTAAATAGTTGAACTAATAATCATACAACACAACCATCAATCAATTAATTGGTTAACTTTTCAAATATATAACTTTATATATACTCAAAAATCATACTTTTAGTGTCAAATCACAAAGAATAAATTCTAGCTAAGCTTTGGTTCTCACACCAGTCAAATGGAAATATATAAATATCCACTTTCGAAACTCGAACATAAATACTGATAATGCTGCCGCATTACCAAAATTATCACCGAGCGACTAGAGTGTGATTCTATATATATCCAGTATATTTGAGACTTCGAATATACGTTCATGACGCGTATATGCAAAATCTTAATATACTCGATTGTTCGAATTCAATATAAAATAAAATACTCAAATACGAATAATAAGATAAAATTTTCAAAACTAAATTCATTTTTATAAATAATACTTTTCAAACTCACTCTAGGGTATTACTAACCCTATCTCTAATGAGTCACTCCTATAGGACATTATTAATCCTATCTCTGATGAATTCTCTCGTTTGGTTCTAATGTGCCTTGTTCTTGAGCTCTGTAAACCAAAGCTCTGATACCACGATGAAACGACCCGAACTTCCCGTATCGGGAAAGCCCGGATTGCTTTGAAAACACGACGCATCAGAACACAAACACTAGAACATTCCATTGCTATTACAACTATTTACATCAGAGTACAAGAATGTATCAGAGTATGAATAAATGTTTTATAGAAGAAAAATAATACCAGAGATTAAGAATTTACATAGCAGCAGAAAATAATACATAAGTACAATGCGTAGCAGAAAATAACAAATGACACAACTGAAAGAGATATACGGATACAAAGCTTTCCGAATATAGCTCCAACTGTAATCCAGGATCCTGTGAAAAGAAGTATATGCGAAAACCAAAACTACTACCTGCTCGTGTGGAAAAAAAGGGCACCTAGAGTTTAGGTTAAAACAAAAACTCTGAGTTAGTTATGGGACTGGTGTGAGAACTAAAACAGTTAGTAAATATTTACTTTAAAAGTTAGGAAAGAACGGGACCACGCCGTATAACACGGAACTGGTTTACTCCACATAAATCTTTGTTTAAAATAAAACAATGCAATGCTTTTTGGAAAAATGAAGCTATTATAAGATTCAGGTCCCATCACACAATACAACGCAAGCCGAAGGATAGAGTTTTCCCTTATAATAGCCAAACATGCTTGGTATGTTTAAAACAAATCATTTTGATATTACTGTAAGTGTATAGTGTCAAAATCAGCTTCAAATATAAATGTATCAATCATAGATGGCATGGGTACCATATATCATGTCGCCATACTAGTTCTACAACCAAAACAAAAAAAATGTCGTATTGGAAATTGGATTTCCATCATGAGTCAAGGCAAGGGATGGTCTCCTAACCAATTCGGATCACCTCTAACAAGATGACCCAGGATCCGCCGTAGTGAACCCTTGGATCCTCCAAGGCTGGTCCTCTCTTACTTTTGAAGATTAATTATTCTTGAACACACATTTCCCGGTCCTATCGGACCTATCTCTAAGCCACTAGGGACTCATATCCGAGGTGCCTCGCAATCCATCATCCACATAAGTAAAAATGTCTGGGCTCCATACCATGACACCACTCCTAGCTAGAAGGAAACGTCATGCACTCCTTGGGTCCCTTATCCTATTTTTGATTCATACCGGGGTGTGAGGCTCGCGAATTAACGCTACAACACAAAGCTATGCTAATTAAACCCGTGCTTTGATCATCATCCACAAAACTCTGCTTTTCAACAAAAGCCTTGATCATTTGCATCTCAGCATGCCACACTGACAATTCACGCCATGCGACTGATGTCTATCAATATATAACCTCTAAGCTCGTACGTCTCAGAGATGGGTGTTAAGAAAGAGAATAAATTCTCCCCCACCAAACAGATATATATTTAATAGAAATCATCAACATAGAATGAAATCCAATGTTAGACACACATCCAGTTACAAGTCCGTTTTGGGTCTGAACGAAACCGGAGGCACCTTATTCCTCGTCCCATATGTCCAATACAGGAGAGAGGTCCTCGCATATCCGTTCGATCTCCAAGTACGTCTGGACGATTACCACTTATTACCTTGTCTTGGGTGTACAACCCAATCAAGACATCAGTAATCATCCAAACGAAGTGAAGAACTCCAATCTTCAATCACCGTCTTCATCGTCGACCTTTAGTCATCGTATTAATTACTCAGAAAGGGTTAAACCCGGTCTTCCCGAATAATTCACGTATCTTATAATCAAGTGCTATAAAAACACATCATCTGCCTTATTCCAATCCAGAATATTCTTCTATTCAAATATTCACATTTTTAGGGAAAGGTTCCCATTAATTTTATCGAAGATAAAATCTTTTCAATTTATTCTTTAATCTTCCTTTTGATATCAATTCAAAAGATTTGATTTTATCCTTTATCAATTCTAAACCAAATTAAGGTTTATCAACTAGTTGGGATTAGCGAATCTTACCGAAGTATCATTTATTTATTAATCCCAATTCCAACCTATTCATCCCATGGAGCAAAATTGGTAGTACTCCATATCTAACACCCACGGTGTTATTGGTAAATTTAATTACCATTTCACATTCAAATCTAATTAAAGATTTAACTATTGCTTGGAGTAAAACTGGCGGTACTCCATTCTCGATTATTTCATGAATTCGATAAATTTAATTATCCCATTCTCATTTCAATCTAATTAAAGATTTCTTTAAAAACACCTGCTTGGTTTTAATATCAAAAATCATTACCTCATGATATTCAACTTTAGGAAAAATTTATCCTTTCTTTAACTGGGTTAAAGAATTAAAGTCCTTTAAAAACACAGTTCACGATAAACCCCAAAATCATCTTCTATCAAAAATGGAATCTTCATGGAAATCATAACAGTATATAATCGATATTGTAACACCCCTAATTTTTAACGACATTAAAGAGAATAAATTAAAGAATAATTAACTTAATATCTAGAATTAAGGGAAACAGATTACTTCATTGCGTCCATCTCGAAATTCTGGTCAAGATAGACACCTGGTTTGCGTAAAACGGATAACGTATGAAGAAGTTACAGACGATTAAAGTTTGAAAATCAAACCAGGTATAACTGGCGCACTTCCCAAGTGCGCCAAGGCAATTTTACTCTGACGCACCTGTAAAGTGTGCCCAGAACAGTTTTTGGGTATTCGAGCCTTTTTCGAGTGTGTGGCGACCCGTGATCCAATTCCTTTAGGGCTGAGGTGGCATCTGAATTCTGTAACCTAGCAGCTATAAATATACCTCAATTCCTTTGTTTTCTTCACAAAGAAAAAATGGCGGCTAGGCTCTGCCGGAGTGCGAACTAAGACGGATTCGTTTTCTTCAACAACGTATAATATTTTAGTTTTGCAAATCAAATCCAAAAATTCAAGATCAATTCTCTCTATTCTCTAAACCTAACACTGTGAGTTTCTAGTTATTTTTAGGTTTAAATGAGTAGAAGTAAACTATGAAAGACTGTGATTTGGATACGTTGTAAACCTTGAATCTATGCTATTGTTAGATCTTATACTATGCCATGATAGATCTAATTCTCTAGATCTGATGCAATTGTGGTTATACTATGATGTTGCCTTTGTGGATCTTGACTTGTAACTATGTTGTAGTAAGTGTAAATCTATTAATCTTGACAGTTGCAACATTGGTTAGATCTAATTTTGTAAGTAAATCACCTTTCATGTTGCGATCAACTTAGATATGTTGTAGGTTGGACATATTTAGATCTAAACATGCTATTATGTCATTCTAATGGTGGTAGATCTATTTTAACTTGTAGATCTATTTTATGTGATCTAAATTATCTCCTTATGTTATCATGTTAGATCTGTTTTAAGTGATCTGTAACACCCCACCTCCGTTAAGGTCACTCGCAAAGGGAATGCCTTAACTTTAGTGGAGCATTTTAGTAAACAGAACAGAAACTTACAAGATAGATAAAACAGTACTTGAAATTTTTTAACTTTATTATAGCGGAAACAGAAATCAATATGGTTACATCCTTTCAAATTTCAGAATTCAAGTACAAAATATCAGTCTTGTACAAAAGCCTTCAAAATGCATGGTTTAAAATCATAATCCCCATAGAACGGAAGCTATGCAGAGCCAAGCCATACTTTAAGCACTTCAAGCAAAGAGAAATCCGGATCAAGCTAAAGTATTCCCTCCTTGGATAACCTGGGGGGGAAACGGAAGAAAGGAGGCAAAACAACAAGGGTCAGACAAAAAGTCTGGCAAGTCCAGTGACTTTCAGCATATGAAAAGATAATAATAATATGACATGAACATAAAACTGGATGAGAGATAACTGTAACAGGTGTAGCAGATATAACAGAAGAACAGAATGACATAAACTACTGCTTTACACTTCCCTGCACTAATACTAGTATAACAGAATTAGGTGTCACCCTAATGTCTAAACTGAAGCAGGAACAGGTACAGAATAATTTAACAGAAACAGAATGCTAATAATGGGCCTTTACTACCCGATCAGAAACAGACAGAAGCAGAAACAGATTAATCCCTACGGAGACAGAATGTAGAATTAGGTGTACACTAGTAATGGGCCTTTACCACCCGAACAGACGGTACCACGCAGAAACAGACATGTGTTACCACCCAACAGAAACAGACGGTACCAACAGAAACAGACAGAACTAAGTGTACCCTAAAACCCTACCCCAAGCGATCGGCTCCCTAATACATAAATATCCTGTGTCGGCCCCACAATAGGGTGTATCACTCCATAAAGTGACAACCAATTGGCACAGACTTATTTACAGATGTCACGGCGTCTTACATCCTCAAAGGCAGACCGGGATCCATGCACGCACATGACCCGGTTGGAACGCACCATCAACAGCCCTCGCCATTATCAGAATGAACAACTTATAATTAGTTCAGTAAGCGTGCCCGGACCCTACCTACTGTTGGGTCAAAGTTTTGATACCAGAAAGGGTTACTGACTAATATGGGTCCCAAACAACGGATGACACAAGTAATTCCCCTCCTAACCTTGTGTCCCCAGACTAACAGTTTTCAGATTAACTTGTTTACAAGTTCAGACATACAGAATTCAGATTTACTAGTTCACAGATTAAGTTAACAAGTTTTCAGACTAACAGATCAGATGTACAGATTTCTCAGATTTGTCTAACTTTGTATTGGGCCTACAGATTCATGGACGGGTTTTCTACACCTATTAATCCAGTTGGTTTAACCCTATTTCCCCCAATACGTTTTAGACGTCATTCTTATCTTAGATTTGCATTAATTAATTATTCATGCCCAGACCTCTCACATTAAGTCGCTAGGTTGTGGCCGCTGGATGTGCCGGGCGGTTCCGGGCAGACTTCTGCCACAGGCCAGACCTAACCTCGTGTCTTAAGCATGTTATGACTAACTTCTCACATTAGAACCTACTGTTTGCGGCCACTGGATGTGCCGGGCGGTTCCGGGCAGATTTACGTCGCAAACTCATTCTAACCTCGAGTTAGCCATATTCATCTTTGCGGCCAATTAATTAATTATTTACCGTTAATGTGCATGCCCAATATATATATGCCAATTCAGATTATATCAATAACAGAATGATCACATCGACTCAACTGATATATCAGATAACAGATTTTAGCAGATTGGGTGACTTAACAGATTTAACCGATTTAGCACTTAGCAGATTTTGGCATATAACAGATTAGGCATCTCAACAGACAAATTTAACAGACTAGGCATTTCCATTTAATTAGCAGTTTAGGCCATATAACAGAACTAGCAGATTAGGCAACTTAACAAATCAGCAGGATCGGCATTTCAACAGATTAAGCGGATTAGCAGAGAAGATAACAGATTTAGCAGATTTGGCATCTTCAATAGACTTAGCAGATGACAGATAACAAATTAGGCATATCTACAGATTTAGTTAAGCAGATTTAGGCGATTCAACAAATTTAGCCTACACTTATATGCCAAATCATGGTCACAATTCATAATTCAACATAGGCTACAGTTTTTTAGTTAAACATTGCATAGTACAGAAGAATCTCTAAAAACTCCAAATCGTATGCCTAGACTCACATAAAACAAAGGTTGAGTAGATGATCATGGGTAGACCTAACTCAATAGGTAAATTCCCAAATCATGGTATGAATTATGCCAAGTTATAGCCTTTATTGCTAATTATCCAAAAATCCATATTTAGGCGTGTTCACATTTATAGTTATCCTATTTTAATATAGGTCCTTTATGCCTAAACAACATGTTCGTTTCAGCCCAAGTCATAATATGTCCAAGGATCTAGATCTAAGAAATGTCCTTTAGTTCAGATCTTAATATTCCAGATATTACAAGTCATATATTATCATATGATATTCCCAAACTGTCATACATGCACAGATCTAGATCTAGTTTACAACCTATGTCCTTTATTCAATTCAGTCACAGATCAGTCCAATTTATGCCTTAGATTTATGTTCTAGGTTCCAAGTTCAACCTATGTTCTTTCCTTAAATTAGTCACATATCGGTCATGCCCAATTTATGCACATTCATTTGATTATCCCAAACATTTTAGCGTATGTTGATCTCTTATGAGATTGGCTCAGGCTCGTGGTAGCCTGGCTATAGAACAGAAAGAGGAAAGAGGTACAGAATAAGATAAATCAGAACAGAACAGATATAACCTCAGATTCAGGTTTAGAATTCATGTCACAATCAAAATTAACGTTTATAGCGGAGAATAACTGTACTTGCCTTGATTGGATTAAAGAAAGAACTTTAGTTGTTGCAGAAGCTTTTATCTCAAATTTGAATTGAATTGCTTAGGTTGATGTTGATTAGCTTCTAGTTTTGATTCTAGCAGAGTAGCGACGCCATTTTTATTTTTATTAGAACGGAGGCAGAGAAGAAGCAGAATAGAATTGTGTGTAGAGGAGGCTAGGTCTTAGGATGTATTTATAGGAGTAGTTAGATGTTTTAGGCCTTTAGATAAACCCTAAAACAGATCAGAACCGTCAGAATTCGTCACAGACTCACCAACATAGCCCAAAAACCCATTCAGATGCACCCAGGCCGACCTGGCTCGACCAGGGAGGTCGACCCCTAGGTCGACACCCAGGTCGACTCCCCAGTCAACCTGGGGGGGAGGTCGACCCCTAGGTCGACACCCAGGTCGACTCCCCAGTCGACCTGGTCTGGGCGGGAATTTTCCCGCCTGGCTCGTTTTCTGCATTTTTGAAATCTGTTTCGTTTTTCTGATTTTTCGTGAAACTTCTGAAGGCCATATCTCGGTCATACTAACTCCGATTTACGAAATTTCGGACTCTATTTCGCGTATTTTTCCGAGACGAACGCAACCGCGAAACCCGTTTCCTTTAATTCTAATTTTATATTTTAACTATACTCAGATTTGTAATTCTTAAGTTCACAGAAAATACGGGGTGTTACATTCTTCCCTCCTTAAAGGATTTCGTCCCCGAAATCTTCAAGTCAAGAAGAATGTATATCCTAATCATCCAAACAACCATCTACTCAACCATCAAACACAGGCATTCATTGTCCTTAGAAATTTCTAATGCTGTATGAACATTTGCAAAAGTGTGTGTATATGTTCCTTATCTAATGCAAAGATCAGGCGGTCTACTGATTCAGTTGACCTCCTTAATGCGAATTATGTCAGTGCCATGAGTCCAATATGTATGCAATTTTCCTATTTGATACATATCATTTCTATATGAGTGCACAACCATTCAGTCATATGCAACATCCATGTGCTGAGTCAATCATTTTGCATCCACAAAAATTGAAAATGCTCACACATCCATTTGCAGTATGAGAGTGTTTTCGAGCCGATCTAGTGCCTAGTGTGTGTATATGCATCCACGGGCAACCACTAGCAACCACTTGCATCCACTTACAACCATCAAACATAACATGTCTCAAACACATGTTTACACCCATTAGTTTTCTAAAGTTCGAAGATTCGATCGATAGGATACAGTTGAATGATGGAAGCGAGTACAGATAGAACAAAAACTTGGTTCCCATTAGACATGGTTCCTAAGTATCGGCCCCGAAGACCGAAAGCAACATCAAATTGACACTCAGAGGATTACCCTCTTTAGACAATGTCAAAACAGAAAATCTTAACCTTATCAGAAGTATTCAGATATTTACAGATTACTGGTACAGATCAGATTACCGAATGATTCTTAGGAAACTAAGCATGATAAAATCATATCCCACAAAAACTCAGAATATATGTGTCATATTTGACGCCTAACATAGATATCCCTCAAACCTTAACTTAAAACAGATGAGTCATACCCTTTACGGGTCTGAGTCTACAGCAGAATCAGAAACAATACTAGTATTCAAGTGCAGAGTATCAAGTACAGAATCAGAAAGAGTCTTAACTTTATAACCAAATAAGAAAATTAAACCTTCTACAAAAATTTTCCCTATTTCTATCCTATCCACTAGCCTTGAGAGTGTTTGCCTGCCTTCCAGAAGTAGGTTCTGTCCTCTGCCCTTGCCTTCGTTTCTTCGGGCAGTCCCTAGTAAAGTGCCCCATCTCACCACAGTAGAAGCAAGCACCCTCCCCTTCCTCTTTCGGTAATCCTTATTCAGATGAGTCGAGCTTCCATAAGTAAAACACTTTCCTCCTCCTTATCTTCAAACTTTCCTTCCTTCTTTTGTGTTTCCCTTTTGCCTCCATTGTGAACTAAGTCTATATGAGTTTCTCACCTTTGGGTTGTGCTCCTTAGCCAAACCTCATCTTTACTATCCTTGTGTAACACGTTGACCAATCCCTCGAAAGCTGCCTCCATCGCCCGGAAAAATCCTTCAAAGCTCTAAAGAAAACTAGCCGCAGGTGAAACTACTACAACTATCGATGGAAGTCGGGCACTACTTTGCCCTTCGACGAGGTTACCTCCCAGAAAACCGGGAGCCCCAGAGACTCAAGAAAGAAGGAAACAAGGATTCAAGCAGAGGATCAAAAGATAGATATATGGCTTAGGGGACTATGTTTTTCAAAATAAGCTTTACTTTTGAAAATACTTTCTTTTCAAAACCTTTTTGAAAATAGTTTTCAAAAATACTTTATCAAATCCGGTAACCTTCAGCTCTGATACCAAGTGTAACACCCCACCTCCGTTAAGGTCACTCGCAAAGGGAATGCCTTAACTTTAGTGGAGCATTTTAGTAAACAGAACAGAAACTTACAAGACAGATAAAACAGTACTTGAAATTTTTTAACTTTATTATAGCGGAAACAGAAATCAATATGGTTACATCCTTTCAAATTTCAGAATTCAAGTACAAAATATCAGTCTTGTACAAAAGCCTTCAAAATGCATGGTTTAAAATCATTATCCCCATAGAACTTAAGCTATGCAGAGCCAAGCCATACTTTAAGCACTTCAAGCAAAGAGAAATCCGGATCAAGCTAAAGTATTCCCTCCTTGGATAACCTGGGGGGGAAACGGAAGAAAGGAGGCGAAACAACAAGGGTCAGACAAAATGTCTGGCAAGTCCAGTCACTACAACAAATTTGACCTTTACCTACCAATATTTTACCTACCAATAAACATGGGTAGGTAAAGAGAAACTTTATCTACCAATATTCAGTGGTAAAATTTATTGGTAGGTAAACATTGTCAATGTTATAAAATTGTTAAAGGATGATTATCTACCAATAATTATAGGTAGGTAAAATGAATTATCTACACATACACGGAAGGGGAAGCTTTTTTGCGATTAGCCCATATCATTTTAAACTTTCGTTAAAAATAATGCTGAGTTGTGTGATGATGTGGCAAAAAATTATATTCTAGCATCTTTTTTGAATTCTAGATTTCGTTTACATATCTAAGCAATGTTTTTTATAAAATCATTTTTTTTTATTAATTAGTAATAATTATTTTGAAACATGAAATAAGTAACCATTAATGAATTAGTAAACAATAATAAAATTGTAAATAATTAATATTATATAATCATTTGTTAATAACATATCATACATTGTTATTTTTTTCCAAACAATTGACTACAAAAATTTTAACTTCATATTTTTCTAAACTGTTTCACAATTTCACACTAATAAGTCATCATCTGAAATGACAAACATATTTCTCTAGTTTATTGCAGAGACACAATCTATACCATCCTCTCTAGCTATAAATCTAACGGGTTATTTTAAATCAAATCTAATGGTACAAATCTCAATCCACGTGATCTCTTTTGTGGCCTCAATCCACGTAGTCTCTTTTGATTGGCCACAATATAAACTACAAAAACTGCCACTACAAATAAATATCAATAGTCTTGATAACAAGTATTTAGTATAATTACTATATTTACATCCCTTTATAAAACAAGAGAGGCATTCTAATTTTGAAACTTAATTGATTTCAATATCTTTCTAAAATCATGTTTCATGAAATACCCTAATAAATATATATTTTCACCTTTTTATTCACACATGAATCTGCACAATAACAATAAAAAATCATTTATTTTATTTAAAATTTTCTCTATGTATTTGGAGGACAAATTAGTTACATTCATGCACATATGTAGGTAATGACAAATTCTATTTACACACCACAAATAACTATACATACACCAAAAAAAAAAGTAAAAATCACATACACCACTTTTTACTTAGTATACACCATGCATTTTTCAAAACTACCCTCATTTAGAATAAAACATGCATTTTTCTTATTTTACTTTCTCTATCATACATTAATCATGTTAAGAAGCGATAGTTTCAAAATTTCTCAAATTTACAATTATAGAATCCAAATTCAGAAAATTCAAAGGAAAGTTAAAATATTTAGTTATCTATCTATAGAAATTTGATTTTTTTTTAATATAATAAAAATTTACATTAGTTAAACTTTAATGTTAAATTTAAACACGATTTGATTTTAAAAAAGGACTAAAAAAATTTAGTACTCTTAACAACATTATATTTAGTAGTTAATTTTAAAACATAATGCAAACAATAAAGAAATGTATAAGATTTCCATTTTTTAGTTTTTCTTTCTTTTTTAATAAGGATATTTTGGTCTAAGGTTTCATTTGAAATCTCATGATGTGAGTAAAAAAAATTGCGGTGTTTGAATAGAACTTGCCGTAGATAATACATATATGCATATAAGGAATAAATTCATTGATATAAGGAAGAGATTCATGCATATAAGGAATATAAGGAATACATTCTAGCTCCAACTCCAAAATAACTGTTCAAATTAATTACATTCATGCATATAAGTGAGAGATTCATGGATATAAGGGAATTAATTACATTCATTTATATCCTCTTATTCTTCTTTTCTTTTATTCTCTATTATTCTACACATGATATTTGGATAATATAATATACATTTAATTCCGTTTTGTTTGTGTATATATTAAGAGTTCAATATATTAATTCGACTGCTCTCTTTTTTCATCTGAATAAGGGAATTAATTACATATTCAACTTTCTATTTGACTTCACTTTTGAAAATTTTGGCTCCAATAAACCAAAATTTCATGTATTCCACTTTCTTAGCACCTTAAAGTTTCTTCATATCCTACAAGAACTATTTTCAGATCTAAATGTAAACATAAATTCCCTCCTTCCACTTTCTTCTTTTATTCTTACAGTAAACATAAATTCCCTATTTCCAATTTCACATATTCTAACAATGGTACTCCTACTGTCTATCATCCTTCGTTTGTTTTATTAAGTTTAGCTAAATGCATCGCGCGGTGTGAAACCATTAAGCTTCTGGAGGTATCCTAACCTTGGTTTTCAAAGAAATCTGGATCCGGTTCTATGTAGTTTGTCAGCTGTCTTAAGATAGTGGAAGAAGGAGATTAACGAAGATTATATGCAAATATGCCCAACAACCTTACTAATGATCTATTTTTCCAAAGTTAAATGGATAGCTTTCAGAAAGTAACATCTTTTTGTCCGCTTGGAGAAGAAAAGTTGCAAAGATAATTTTAATGCTAAAGATGTACAATTTTTAGCAATCTCTTTTATCTTTATCTATATTAGTGAATATTTTAATAAATTAATCCTCAGATCATGCTTGTTTTGTTAAAACATGGTTGACATTAGCCTTGCTTACACTTGTATAAATTAGCGTTAATCAATGTTAATATGTTACCATTTTTGCTTGAATTTATTCCTTTTCCATTTATTTCATGCTATATTGCATTTATTCCTTTTCCATTTATTTCATGTTATTTTTTCTCTTAAATTTTAATGTTAATTAATTCTCATATATTTGTTTCATTTTCAATGCTAATTTAATTTGATTTGATGCAAATCTCATTTGATAACTTTATACTAATCTCTGATTTTATTTGGTATAAAACTAACTGGTTGGATTTCAATGAGTTCAATTCCTCCATCTTATCCAACATGTTCCATGTACCAATGGTAAATTTAATATCTTTCATGTCCATATGGTAAATTTAATTCCATTTCCATTTATTTCATACTTGATTTGTTAAAACATGGTTGGCATTAGCCTTGTTTACACTTGTATATATTAGCATTAATCAATGTTAATATGTTACCATTTTCTCTTAAGTTTATTCCTTTTCCATTTATTTCATGTTATATTGCATTTATTTCTTTTCCATTTATTTCATGTTATTTTTTCTCTTAAATTTTAATGTTAATTAATTCTCATATATTTGTTTCATTTTCATTGCTAATTTAATTTGATTTGATGCTGATCTCATTTGATAATTTTCTACTAATCTCTGATTTTATTTGGTATAAAACTAGCTGGTTGGATTTCAATGAGTTCAATTCCTCCATCCCTTCCAACATGTTCCATGTACCAATGGTAAATTTAATGTCTTTCATGTTCCATATGGTAAATTTAATGTCTTTCATGTTCATTTCTTTTGTAATTCTACTTACATTAACTAAGAATTTTGCTATATTTAGATGCCTTCTGGTTTTTTGTTCTTTCATCCCTTAATGCAGTTGGCAAAAACAATAATGTGCAACTTAATAGGCTATACTGTTCGAGGCAATTATCATGCAGCGACTAAACTTAAAAAAAATTGTCCTATTGTCAGTGCAATTTGTAGGCTATGCTGCATATTTTCTATTGACATATTGTAGGTTCCATCTACTCTATGCACTACAGGCAACTTTCATCAGCAAGGCCAGACATCCCTTTGTAATATATTTCAATTTGACGAATTTAGAGTACAAACACATGTACTTGAAATTTTTCTCTCCGTGCTTTTGTCGCAAAACAATTATGATGTATTTACAATGCATATTGTGTAGGAATATTAATAATGTAAGTGTTGATCTTTCATTATGTCTTTATAATTACCATTCTTGTTTAAATTAATGATTACCATTGTGGGATACTTGATGCTAAAAATTTGGTAAATTGCAATTCTTCCATAATTTTGCTTCTTATTTGCATGATTATTTAGGCTGTGTACTTGAAGCGGGTAAGCAGAAGTTCCAAATGCGCACCGAAAGAAGTTAATCAAAGGGCCATAAAATTGCTTTGATGGGTTATAGTCTATTAGACAACAAAGGAATATAATTGAGAGGCAGGGAAAGTTCAGATGAAACTACAAAGAAAGAATGGGATGTTCCCAGCAAATTTGGTTCTTCAGTGGGTTCTTTAGTTAGATCTATTCTTAATGTTGTAATATTGACGGATGTAAATATTATTTTGACATAGTAAAATAATGTTGTATTAGTGATATTTGTAACGATTTATGAATGATAAATATTTTTCATTTGAAAATCATGTTTACAAAATTGTCAAATGTTGTTGGAATTTCTATTTCAGTGTTAGTTAACATATGGAAGTTGTGCATATCATTGTAAACATTGTATATAAAATAGTTTGAAAATATTAAAAAAAATGCATTTACAATGTTTGCCACAATGGTAAATAAACGTTGTAATAGTGGGTGGTTTTCTCTTGTAGTGTGTAGACTAATGACATAATGCCACGTAGCAAATCTTATAATGTTACATAGATTAATCAAATAATGCCATGTGGCCTAAAAATGATGTCATATGCACTAATCAAATTATGTCACATGGACAAATTATTGTTTGACACATGAACCAACCATTAAATTCCAAGTATCGGCATTAATATATGCAATGTGTGTACTACGACAATCATGTCAGTAGCCATGTAGGATGACACATCATCAGCCATGTCAGTATCCATATAGGATGACACATCATCAAACACATCCACTGATGACTCGAGTTATAACGTAGTGGGGTCCATTGATTCTTTTACCCACCAATATCAATAAGTGTAGGTAAAGCCCTTTCTCTACTAAGCTTTACCTACCAAGCTCTGCCAATTCAATATTAGTAGCTAAAATATATTATCCACCATTATCGTAGTTTTACCTACGTTTACAATTGGTAGGTAAAGACCCCATTTTCTTGTAGTGAGTGACTTTCAGCATATGAACAGATAATAATAATATGACATGAACATAAAACTGGATGAGAGATAACTGTAACAGGTGTAGCAGATATAACAGAAGAACAGAATGACATAAACTACTGCTTTACACTTCTCTGCACTAATACTAGTATAACAGAATTAGGTGTCACCCTAATGTCTAAACTGAAGCAGGAACGGGTACAGAATAATTTAACAGAAACAGAATGCTAATAATGGGCCTTTACTACCCGATCAGAAACAGACAGAAGCAGAAACAGATTAATCCCTACGGAGACAGAATGTAGAATTAGGTGTACACTAGTAATGGGCTTTACCACCCGAACAGACGGTACCACGCAGAAACAGACAGGTGTTACCACCCAACAGAAACAGACGGCACCAACAGAAACAGACAGAACTAAGTGTACCCTAAAACCCTACCCCAAGCGATCGGCTCCCTAATACATAAATATCCTGTGTCGGCCCCACAATAGGGTGTATCACTCCCTAAAGTGACAACCAATTGGCACAGACTTATTTACAGATGTCACGGCGTCTTACATCCTCAAAGGCAGACCGGGATCCATGCACGCACATGACCCGGTTGGAACGCACCATCAACACCCCTCGCCATTATCAGAATGAACCACTTATAATTAGTTCAGTAAGCGTGCCCGGACCCTACCTACTGTTGGGTCAAAGTTTTGATACCAGAAAGGGTTACTGACTAATATGGGTCCCAAACAACGGATGACACAAGTAATTCCCCTCCTAACCTTGTGTCCCCAGACTAACAGTTTTCAGATTAACTTGTTTACAAGTTCAGACATACAGAATTCAGATTTACTAGTTCACAGATTAAGTTAACAAGTTTTCAGACTAACAGATCAGATGTACAGATTTCTCAGATTTGTCTAACTTTGTATTGGGCCTACAGATTCATGGACGGGTTTTCTACACCTATTAATCCAGTTGGTTTAACCCTATTTCCCCCAATACGTTTTAGACGTCATTCTTATCTTAGATTTGCATTAATTAATTATTCATGCCCAGACCTCTCACATTAAGTCGCTAGCTTGTGGCCGCTGGATGTGTCGGGCGGTTCCGGGCAGACTTCTGCCACAAGCCAGACCTAACCTCGTGTCTTAAGCAGGTTATGACTAACTTCTCACATTAGAACCTATTTTTTGCGGCCACTGGATGTGCCGGGCGGTTCCGGGCAGATTTACGTCGCAAACTCATTCTAACCTCGAGTTAGCCATATTCATCTTTGCGGCCAATTAATTAATTATTTACCGTTAATGCGCATGCCCAATATATATGCCAATTCAGATTATATCAATAACAGAATGATCACATCGACTCAACTGATATAGCAGATAACAGATTTTTGCAGATTGGGTGACTTAACAGATTTAACCGATTTAGCACTTAGCAGATTTTGGCATATAACAGATTAGGCATCTCAACAGACAAATTTAACAGACTAGGCATGTAATGACCCGTATTCTACACATCTTAGGATTGTAGAATATTTATTTCTTTCCCATGTGAAGTCGTATGGTCATGTAACTTTGGGAAATATCTATTAGAGTCATTTCCCATGTTCATGATTTTTGTCGATTTTTAAATGACCATTTTGCCCCTAGTTGGTACTGTTTTGGCCATAACTTTTGATTGGAAAGGAATTTTGACTTGAAACCACTTCCATTTGATTCGTTTGATAGTTTCTCTTTCCGTAGAGTGGTCATAATAGCCAAACGGACTTACCGTTTGGGAGATATGGCTGAAACAAGGTTTGGAGGGTGAAAAACTGCTTAACCGGGCCAAATCGGGTGATTAGTGAGTAGGCCCATAACCCATTTCGGGATTAGGGTTATGGGAGGGCTGAAATGAGATGGAGAATCATTCCATTTCAGTTTTCTAGTCTCCACTTATCACCAAGGATCCCTAAAAATGGCCTCCAACCTCTAGATCACCTCCAAATCATCTTTTGGTCAAGGATTTGGCTTAGCAACCCCTAATCAAAGAAGATCTTCACCTAATCAACCTTGGAGCTGCTGTTAACATTGGGATTCACATCAAATCAGAGCATTATTTCAGATCTTAGTTTGTTTTGTGGCTAAGGTGAGTGATTTGCTTAGTTTTGCACTAATTATGGCTAGTTAGGGGTGAAAAGTGTTAATTAGCGAATTTAAACATGATAAAATTCTGGAAAAATGTCTATAAAATTCGGAATGATGTTTTAGATCTCTGATACGAATTTGGGTTAATTTGGTTAAGATTTGCTAATCCTATCATCAGTTTCACCTAAATATGCTTAAGGGGAAATATGGGATTTTGGGTATGTTTGATCCATTTTTACCTATCATATTGATGTTTTGATGTTTGTGGTTGATTATGTATGTTGCTATGACTGTATGAAATGCTTTGTGACTGTTTAGAATAGTTAGAATGGTCGAAAACGCCGTCGAGGGGCGTAAACAGCTCGCTGGACAAGGTGCAGGGGTTCAGATCGCATAGGGGGTTGAGGGACGATCGGATCGCCCTATGGGATCGTGGGGGCATCCCCACGAGTCGAGTCACCTCCTCCGAACCGAACCGTCTGTGCAAGGCCCACGAAGCGAATCGATGCAGCGTCGTGCCAAACTGAAGTACTCCGATCCGGATCGCGAATAAGCATTACGACCCGATCCGTCCATGAAGGGTGAGCACGATCCGTCGACCTGGAGAAGGGCGTCCAATCCGAACCGCTTGAAGAACCACGATCCGATCCGTATGGGGTGTCCCGATCCGAACCGAGAAGGGGAGCACGATCCGAAGCAAAGGAAAGGAGGACCACGACCCGATCCGACGTAGGAGGCGCGACCCGATCCGCTGAAGGATGTGAAAGCTGATCCGATCCGATTCGATTGTGATGACCAATAACCCGAGATGCAAAGGTAGTCCAAATGGAAGCTTGAGCTCAGGATCCCGGAACCAGTTGGGAACCAATGAGTTCACTTCATGGTTGGACTTTGCTGCGGGACGTGTGCTAAGGA
Source organism: Allium sativum (assembly GCA_030737875.1). Taxonomy (NCBI): domain Eukaryota; kingdom Viridiplantae; phylum Streptophyta; class Magnoliopsida; order Asparagales; family Amaryllidaceae; genus Allium; species Allium sativum. Next base: position 373,241,532 of record CM060909.1, on the reverse strand, counting down.
GTTGTCGACGTTCATAACTTCGATTCACCACTCAGAATGGATGATGGGCTACTTATCAGTGCAGTAGGGTCATTATGACCTGAGGGGCAAAGTGATGGCAGCAAGACTACGTTATCAGTGCAGTAGGGTCATTATGACCTGAGGGGCAAGGTGATGCGTAGTAAGGCTATGAGCCAGCGCAGATGGGGTGAATAACTCCATGGGGCAAGTGGACATAGCGAAGAATTAGTGGCTACGTTATCAGTGCACTGAAGCCATTTATGACTTCATGGGGGCAAAGTGATCGTAGCAAGGAATGTTGGGTGATCGAAGTGGTGAATATCGTATGCTTAAGCACCGAGTGAGAGATGTGAGGATGGATGATATGCTTGATTGTTTGCCATCATTATGACATGTACACCTCCCCCACCTCCGTATCTTATATTGTTCGATATGATACCTTGGAGTGTTGTACAGTATGTAGTGCTAACTCTTTGGTTGCAGGTCCAGGTTCAGGTATGTTTTAGTCTACCTGTTATTGTTCACTTTTGATGCTTATCGCTCATACCAGGCTTTATGTCTGACCCAGAGTTTTATGTCTCCTCTTATTACTCTGGGTGCTCACACGAGCAGACTAGAGACAGGTTAGCTGGTGATGTGCGAGTAGCTGATTCGGAGGCGGGCAGGAGGCTTCCACATATGATATATATATACACATTCTCCCTGTGTCGTTGGTGGTCGCTACTTGGGCATTAGTAGTGTACCTACTTTATCTTGCTTTTGCTTTGAGACAGTTTGAAAGTTGTAATAAGCTGTATTTTGGATTTCCGCTGCTATGATGTTTAGTTCTGATTTTCAGCTTATGCACTGTCTCTCCTGTTTTATGTCAAGTATGTTACTATTATATTTTGTTCTATGCGCTGTGAGACATTCTACAGGTTCTTTGTATGTTCATTTCCTTCTTCCTTTTCCTTCTGGCGACCCGTTCCGTGCTAACTGGACACGTGTACAGCGCACTTTTGGAGTAAATGTCGGTTGGTGCGGGGCGGGCTGTCACACTTGGTATCAGAGCTCTAGGTTGCGTAGTTAACCTAGGGAGAGATAGTACGTATATGAGAGCGCGTATTTGTGATTACTTTGGTTTTAAAAAGCTATGTATATATATACTATTAGTAGTATAAGAATGAAGTTGCACTGCACTAGTACCACTATAGGGTCGTTGATCGTTTTCCTTTTACAGATTGACGATGAGCCGAAATGTGAGAGGTACTGGTAGAGGGGCCAATAATGGAAATGCCGCTGACATGAGGGCGATGTTTACCGACCTCATGAGAGACATGCTTAGAGAAGTGCAAGGGGCAGTTCCTAATCCCGGAGTTGGTGGTGGCCCAGTGGTGCAAGCGCCTAGGGTCGATTTCGCCAAGTTGTGCAAGGATTACACTAATCTTGGAGGGAAGCCGTTCCACGGAACGGAGTCGGCCACAGATGTTCAAGATTGGATGGATAGCTGTGACCGTATCTTTGATGACTTGGGTCTTGAGGATGCGATGAAGAGAAGGCTAGCGTCTCGTCAGCTGCAAGGGCGAGCGATGAATTGGTGGAATGCCATTAGAATAGCTACTCCAGAGGACCAGGTTACTTGGGTTCAGTTCAAGGCTCGCTTTAGCGAGAAGTTCATTCCAGCTGCCCAGAAGTCAGTGTTGTTCAAGAGGTTCTTGGAACTGAAGCAGAATGGGAGGGCAGTTTCTGATTATATTGTTGAGTTCGACACTTTGTCGAAGTATGGACTGTCTCTTATCGATACTCCTGAGAAGAAGAATGAGAAGTTCATTACTGGTTTGGATGGATACTTGGGGGAAAGGCTTATTAATCACATCGATGAGACTTTTGAATCGATCGTGGGGAAAGCTTTGAGATCAGAGAGTCTTTACCCTAAGTCGAAGACCGAGGCTGCATCTGCAGAAGGGCCAAAGCCGCAAGCAGGCGGTGGAGGCAAGAATAGCTCTCAAAATAAGAGGAAGCATGACCAATCTAAAGGTGGCCAGAAAAAGAGCAAGAAGGATGTTGAGTGCTTCAGCTGTGGAAAGAAAGGCCATTATGCTAAGGAATGTCGGGCCAAGCCAGCGGAAAGGAAGTGCTACAACTGTGGTCAAGTGGGACATCAGAAGGATAAGTGTCCGCAACCTCTTAAGGAGAAGCAGATTGTGAAAGCATATGCTCTTGATGCTATTCCTTCTTCGTCGAATGCCCCAACTGCGGCGGAGAAAGGAAAGAATGTTGTTATTCAAGGTATGCTTTCTATTTATGATATACCAGTTCGAGTTTTGTTTGATACTGGGGCTTCCCGTTCCTTCATATCTAGTGACCTGGTAGATAGGTTGGAGTGGAACCCGAGATAGTCGATAGACCATTAGTTGTGACGAACCCGATTGGTGGTTCGACTAGCCTTAGTATGATTTGCAGGAATTTGGTCTTATCGAGTCATGGATGTATGTTTGTATGTGATTGCTTTGTTTTGGGCTTTACTGGGTATGGCATTATATTGGGAGTCGATTGGCTCCAAAGATACGGGGTGGTGGTAGACTGTGAGGGCTTTTTGGTGACAGTGAGGGCGGATGATGGGCGGAGGGTAGTGTTTGGTAGTCTACCCAGTGATGGGGTTATGGCTAGTTTTGTAAATTCCCTCGACATCCCGCAGGATGAGTTGTCAGATGTGCCCGTGGTTGGCCAGTATCCGGACGTCTTCGAGGAGGTGACCGGGCTTCCACCACACCGAGAGATTGAGTTCTGTATTGGTCTAGTGAAAGATGCCAGACCTATAGTGATGCCACTTCGTCGTATGGCACCAAGAGAGCAGCGAGAGCTCGGGGTGCAAGTCAGCAATCTTTTGAAGAAGGGATTGATTAGAAGGAGTGTCTCCGAGTGGGGAGCACCAGTTGTGTTTGCCACTATAGCAGATGGTTCCCTTCGTTTGTGTGTGGACTATCGCGAGTTGAATAAGGTGACGAGGAAGAATAAGTATCCTCTACCGCGTATAGATGATTTGTTTGATCAGCTGGAAGGAGCAAGAGTGTTCTCCCAGTTGGACCTCGCGACAGGATTCCATCAGCTTCGAGTAGCGGATGAGAGTGTTCCGAAAACGGCATTTAGGACGCCGTCTGGATTTTATGAGTGGTTGGTTATGCCATTTGGGTTGACCAATGCACCAGCCTATTTTGTGGATCTTATGAATCGAGTATTCAGAGATCAGTTGAATAAGTTTGTTCTTGTGTTCGTGGATGATATCCTTGTTTATTCAAGGACAGAGGAGGAACACAAGGGGCACTTGAGGATAGTGATGGAGGTGTTGAGGAAACACCAATTGAAAGCGAAATTCTCTAAGTGTCATTTTTGGAGAAGGGAAGTAAGATTCTTGGGTCATGTTGTTTCAGAATGTGGTATTGCCGTGGACCCTGCGAAGGTGGCTACGGTACAGGATTGGCCTACGCCCAAGAATGCTACAGATGTAAGAAGTTTCTTGGGATTAGCTGGATATTATCGTAAGTTTATCCAGGACTTCTCCAAGATAGCAGCACCGTTGACTCAGTTGACTAAGAAGAATCAGTCCTTCGTCTGGGACGGAGTGTGTGAGGATGCCTTCAAGAGTCTAAAGGAGAGGTTGACGCGTGCACCAGTGTTAGTCATTCCTAAGGGAAATGAAGAGATGACGGTATACACAGATGCTTGTGGTACCGGACTGGGTGCAGTATTGATGCAAGGAGGTAGGGTTGTAGCTTATGCTAGTCGACAGCTAAAGCCGCATGAGAAGAAGTATCCTACCCATGATTTGGAATTGGCAGCGATTGTATTTGCGCTGAAGATGTGGAGACACTATCTCTTGGGAGAAAGATTTGAGTTGTTTACCGATCATAAATCGTTGAAATATCTCTTCTCTCAGAAAGATCTGAATCTCCGTCAGCAGAGATGGTTAGAGTTCTTGGCTTCGTATGATTTTGATATCGCGTATACACCTGGGAAGGGTAATGCGGTAGCCGATGCCTTGAGTAGGAGACATGCCAGCTTAGGGGCAATGTTTCTTGAATGGAAGCAACTGGAATATATCGCGGGGTTTGATTTCAGACCAAGGTGCGAGTTGGATCCAGTTATGCTAGCTAGTTTGACGATCAGACCTACTTTGATAGAACGGATTGGTTCCAGCCAGAGGGTCGATCCTAATCTATTGGAAATCATCTCCAAGTTAGAGATGGGTATCGATGAGGAGATGAATGTGTATGGACTTGATCGAGATGGATGGCTTCGAAAGAATGGAAGATTAGTTGTGCCCAACGTGAATGGTTTGAGAGATGAAGTGCTTAGAGAATGTCATCACTCAAAACTGACTATACATCCCGGTGGTAATAAGATGTATCAAGACATGAGACAGACTTACTACTGGGAAGGGATGAAAAGAGACGTTGGGAAGTTTATATCCAAATGCATGAATTGTCAGCTAGTTAAAGCTGAGCAGAAGAAGCCTAGTGGGTTGTTGCAACCACTAGAAATTCCCGAATGGAAATGGGAGCAAGTCTCGATGGATTTCATCGATGGTTTACCAAGGACTAGATCGGGACATGATAGCATTGGGGTAATTGTGGATCGATTGACTAAGAGCGCAAGATTTATACCAGTCAAATCGACCAGAACAGCAGCCAAGTTGGCAGAATTGTATATGAAGTGGGTAGTGAGATTTCATGGAGTACCCAAAAGCATTGTGAGTGACCGAGACCCGTTGTTCACTAGTGGGTTTTGGAAGAGCTTACAAGAGGCTCTAGGGTCAGGATTACATCTCAGTACCGCATATCATCCTCAGACCGACGGTCAGACGGAGAGGGTGAATCGTATATTGGAAGATCTCTTGAGAGCTTGTATATTGGAATTTGGTGGATCATGGGATGACCATTTGCATCTAGTAGAGTTTGCATATAATAATAGCTACCAATCCAGTATCGGTATGGCTCCATATGAAGCTTTGTACGGAAGACCGTGTAACTCACCATCATGTTGGATAGAGACTGGCGAGAAGTTTGTGCTTGGACCAGATGTGGTGAGAGAAACTTCAGATAAGATTAAGATCATTCAGCAACGAATGAAAGCTGCCCAAGATAGGCAGAAGAGCTATGCTGATAAGAGGAGAAGAGACTTGAAATTCTCCGTTGGTGACTTGGTGTTTGTCAAGATCTCTCCGTTGAAGAGCGTGATACGATTTGGCAGGAGAGGCAAATTAGCACCAAGATTTGTTGGCCCATTCCCTGTTCTTGAACTAGTCGGGAATTTAGCGTACAGAGTTGGCTTACCAGAGAAGATGGCGGGAGTTCATGATGTGTTTCATGTTTCCCAACTAAGGAAGTTCGTTCACGACTCAGATATGACTATTTCACCTGATCAGTTGGAGGACTTCGAAGTAGAACCCGAGGCGGTTGGGAACCGCAAGCCGATCCGTATTGTGGGGCACGATACAAAGCAACTTCGAAAGAAGTCGGTGAAGCTAGTCAAGGTTCAGTGGGGCGAGAACGAGAATGATTGTACTTGGGAGACAGAGGAGAGCATTAGGAAGGCTTATCCAGAACTCTTTGCCTGGTAAGATTTACTTTGCGATTTAGTTATTCCACATGCTAGGATAGACTTGTTTTGCTTGTTTTGCATGTTTGATGGTTGTTTTATGATTGATAAGCATGCGGGACCTTTGTGTGTGTTTGGATTAGGGAATTTCGGGGGCGAAATTTCTTAAGGGGGAAGAGTGTAATGACCCGTATTCTACACATCTTAGGATTGTAGAATATTTATTTCTTTCCCATGTGAAGTCGTATGGTCATGTAACTTTGGGAAATATCTATTAGAGTCATTTCCCATGTTCATGATTTTTGTCGATTTTTAAATGACCATTTTGCCCCTAGTTGGTACTGTTTTGGCCATAACTTTTGATTGGAAAGGAATTTTGACCTGAAACCACTTCCATTTGATTCGTTTGATAGTTTCTCTTTCCGTAGAGTGGTCATAATAGCCAAACGGACTTACCGTTTGGGAGATATGGATGAAACAAGGTTTGGAGGGTGAAAAACTGCTTAACCGGGCCAAATCGGGTGATTAGTGAGTAGGCCCATAACCCATTTCGGGATTAGGGTTATGGGAGGGCTGAAATGAGATGGAGAATCATTCCATTTCAGTTTTCTAGTCTCCACTTATCACCAAGGATCCCTAAAAATGGCCTCCAACCTCTAGATCACCTCCAAATCATCTTTTGGTCAAGGATTTGGCTTAGCAACCCCTAATCAAAGAAGATCTTCACCTAATCAACCTTGGAGCTGCTGTTAACATTGGGATTCGCATCAAATCAGAGCATTATTTCAGATCTTAGTTTGTTTTGTGGCTAAGGTGAGTGATTTGCTTAGTTTTGCACTAATTATGGCTAGTTAGGGGTGAAAAGTGTTAATTAGCGAATTTAAACATGATAAAATTCTGGAAAAATGTCTATAAAATTCGGAATGATGTTTTAGATCTCTGATACGAATTTGGGTTAATTTGGTTAAGATTTGCTAATCCTATCATCAGTTTCACCTAAATATGCTTAAGGGGAAATATGGGATTTTGGGTATGTTTGATCCATTTTTACCTATCATATTGATGTTTTGATGTTTGTGGTTGATTATGTATGTTGCTATGACTGTATGAAATGCTTTGTGACTGTTTAGAATAGTTAGAATGGTCGAAAACGCCGTCGAGGGGCGTAAACAGCTCGCTGGACAAGGTGCAGGGGTTCAGATCGCATAGGGGGTTGAGGGACGATCGGATCGCCCTATGGGATTGTGGGGGCATCCCCACGAGTCGAGTCACCTCCTCCGAACCGAACCGTCTGTGCAAGGCCCACGAAGCGAATCGATGCAGCGTCGTGCCAAACTGAAGTACTCCGATCCGGATCGCGAATAAGCATTACGACCCGATCCGTCCATGAAGGGTGAGCACGATCCGTCGACCTGGAGAAGGGCGTCCGATCCGAACCGCTTGAAGAACCACGATCCGATCCGTATGGGGTGTCCCGATCCGAACCGAGAAGGGGAGCACGATCCGAAGCAAAGGAAAGGAGGACCACGACCCGATCCGACGTAGGAGGCGCGACCCGATCCGCTGAAGGATGTGAAAGCTGATCCGATCCGATTCGATTGTGATGACCAATAACCCGAGATGCAAAGGTAGTCCAAATGGAAGCTTGAGCTCAGGATCCCGGAACCAGTTGGGAACCAATGAGTTCACTTCATGGTTGGACTTTACTGCGGGACGTGTGCTAAGGAGTTGTCGACGTTCATAACTTCGATTCACCACTCAGAATGGATGATGGGCTACTTATCAGTGCAGTAGGGTCATTATGACCTGAGGGGCAAAGTGATGGTAGCAAGACTACGTTATCAGTGCAGTAGGGTCATTATGACCTGAGGGACAAGGTGATGCGTAGTAAGGCTATGAGCCAGCGCAGATGGGGTGAATAACTCCATGGGGCAAGTGGACATAGCGAAGAATTAGTGGCTACGTTATCAGTGCAGTGAAGCCATTTATGACTTCATGGGGCAAAGTGATCGTAGCAAGGAATGTTGGGTGATCGAAGTGGTGAATATCGTATGCTTAAGCACCGAGTGAGAGATGTGAGGATGGATGATATGCTTGATTGTTTGCCATCATTATGACATGTACACCTCCCCCACCTCCGTATCTTATATTGTTCGATATGATACCTTGGAGTGTTGTACAGTATGTAGTGCTAACTCTTTGGCTGCAGGTCCAGGTTCAGGTATGTTTTAGTCTACCTGTTATTGTTCACTTTTGATGCTTATCGCTCATACCAGGATTTATGTCTGACCCAGAGTTTTATGTCTCCTCTTATTACTCTGGGTGCTCACACGAGCAGACTAGAGACAGGTTAGCTGGTGATGTGCGAGTAGCTGATTCGGAGGCGGGCAGGAGGCTTCCACATATGATATATATATACACATTCTCCCTGTGTCGTTGGTGGTCGCTACTTGGGCATTAGTAGTGTACCTACTTTATCTTGCTTTTGCTTTGAGACAGTTTGAAAGTTGTAATAAGCTGTATTTTGGATTTCCGCTGCTATGATGTTTAGTTCTGATTTTCAGCTTATGCACTGTCTCTCCTGTTTTATGTCAAGTATGTTACTATTATATTTTGTTCTATGCACTGTGAGACATTCTACAGGTTCTTTGTATGTTCATTTCCTTCTTCCTTTTCCTTCTGGCGACCCGTTCCGTGCTAACTGGACACGTGTACAGCGCACTTTTGGAGTAAATGTCGGTTGGTGCGGGGCGGGCTGTCACAAGGCATTTCCATTTAATTAGCAGTTTAGGCCATATAACAGAACTAGCAGATTAGGCAACTTAACAAATCAGCAGGATCGGCATTTCAACAGATTAAGCGGATTAGCAGAGCAGATAACAGATTTAGCAGATTTGGCATCTTCAATAGACTTAGCAGATGACAGATAACAAATTAGGCATATCTACAGATTTAGTTTAGCAGATTTAGGCGATTCAACAAATTTAGCCTACACTTATATGCCAAATCATGGTCACAATTCATAATTCAACATAGGCTACAGATTTTTATTTAAACATTGCATAGTACAGAAGAATCTCTAAAAACTCCAAATCGTATGCCTAGACTCACATAAAACAAAGGTTGAGTAGATGATCATGGGTAGACCTAACTCAATAGGTAAATTCCCAAATCATGGTATGAATTATGCCAAGTTATAGCCTTTATTGCTAATTATCCAAAAATCCATATTTAGGCGTGTTCACATTTATAGTTATCCTATTTTAATATAGGTCCTTTATGCCTAAACAACATGTTCGTTTCAGCCCAAGTCATAATATGTCCAAGTATCTAGATCTAAGAAATGTCCTTTAGTTCAGATCTTAATATTCCAGATATTACAAGTCATATATTACCATATGATATTCCCAAACTGTCATACATGCACATATCTAGATCTAGTTTACAACCTATGTCCTTTATTCAATTCAGTCACAGATCAGTCCAATTTATGCCTTAGATTTATGTTCTAGGTTCCAAGTTCAACCTATGTTCTTTCCTTAAATTAGTCACATATCGGTCATGCCCAATTTATGCACATTCATTTGATTGTCCCAAACATTTTAGCGTATGTTGATCTCTTATGAGATTGGCTCGGGCTCGTGGTAGCCTGGCTATAGAACAGAAAGAGGAAAGAGGTACAGAATAAGATAAATCAAATCAGAACAGAACAGATATAACCTCAGATTCAGGTTTAGAATTCATGTCACAATCAAAATTAACGTTTATAGCGGAGAATAACTGTACTTGCCTTGATTGGATTAAAGAAAGAACTTTAGTTGTTGCAGAATTGTTGCAGAAGCTTTTATCTCAAATTTGAATTGAATTGCTTAGGTTGATGTTGATTAGCTTCTAGTTTTGATTCTAGCAGAGTAGCGACGCCATTTTTATTTTTATTAGAACGGAGGCAGAGAAGAAGCAGAATAGAATTGTGTGTAGAGGAGGCTAGGTCTTAGGATGTATTTATAGGAGTAGTTAGATGTTTTAGGCCTTTAGATAAACCCTAAAACAGATCAGAACCGTCAGAATTCGTCACAGACTCACCAAGATAGCCCAAAAACCCATTCAGATGCACCATGGCCGACCTGGCTCGACCAGGGAGGTCGACCCCCAGGTCGACACCCAGGTCGACTCCCCAGTCGACCTGGGGGGGGGGGGGGAGGGGGAGGGGGAGGTCGACCCCTAGGTTGACACCCAGGTCGACTCCCCAGTCGACCTGGTTTGGGCGGGAATTTTCCCGCCTGGCTCGTTTTCTGTATTTTTGAAATCTGTTTCGTTTTTCTGATTTTTCCTGAAACTTCTGAAGGCCATATCTCGGTCATACTAACTCCGATTTACGAAATTTCGGACTCTATTTCGCGTATTTTTCCGAGACGAACGCAACCGCGAAATCTGTTTCCCTTAATTCTGATTTTATATTTTAACTATACTCAGATTTGTAATTCTTAAGTTCACAGAAAATACGGGGTGTTACATGATCTAAATTAACACCTTAAGTTATCATGTTAGATATATTTTATGTGATCTAAATGATCACTTTGTGTTATCATGTTAGATCTATTTTGAATTAGGTGATCCAATTTATCACCTTGTGTTATCATGTTAGATCTAAACCGATTGGACATCTAAATTGTTAATTTAGATGTTACTTTGCTTATTGTGACATCATAGTTATGTTAGATTCAATTAACTGTCAACCATTCATCAGTTTTATGTCCACCTTGTCATGATGATAATATCATGTCCATGCCAGTATGTATGTTCACCTTATTATCATACTAGTTTATGTTTATGCCAAGATGATCATTTTAGTTATTTTCCCTATTATCGTTCATGACTAGGCTATTGTCTAGCCTTGGCATGCTGCCAATTTTGTGAGGGCGCTAGTTAAGGAACGGGGGAAAAAGGGTTAAAAATGGAATAATTTGAATATGAACATTTTTGGACATGTAATTCATAGTATTGGGTAAAATAGGTATTGACACCTATAAAAGGAAAGGCTTAATTAATTGATTACTTAATTAAAAATGGAATGTTTAGTAATTACAATTAGGAATTGTAATTGTACTTATGACACGAGGTTAGGTTGCATTAATGGTGGAAGTCTGTCGGACTCGATCGATATATCCAGCAGCCACTAATGTTAAACCTAATGTGGGAGGTCTAAGTACGTAAATACGAATCGGGCTAAGACATGAGGTTAGGGCCAACTATGGAATAAGACTGCCTGGACCCGACCGGCATATCCAGCATCCACACATTGTAGGCTAATGTGGGAGGTCTAGCCCATTATAAACCATAAATGGACATGGTAATGAATTGGACTACTTAACCTAAGTTAATCCATAAGGGATTGTATGAACTTAAATTTAAGTTGGGGGTTAAGTAAATTTGGCTGAACAAAAGGGGTGGGTTAAGTAAATCTAAAGGGGGAGGGGGGGTGTGGGTAATATTCACATATAGGTCCACAAACTTAACCCTTTAAGGTTATGTAATTAAAGACACCTAGTGGCATACATAACCGGAGGACATAATAAAGTTATGTAATTAAAGACACCCTTTAGGGTAAGCATAACGGGTAGAAATAAGTAAGGCTATGTAATTAAAGACACCTAGTGGTATACATAGTCAGTGAAAACCTAGTGGGGGATACAAGATAAAGGGGTGAGCTTGTATGATATTGTATGGGACCCATTTCAGTCAGTAACCCGGAGTAGGTATCAAACAAAGTACTCCATACTAGGCGGAGAAGGGGCACACTTATTGACTGCTTGTAAGAGATCCAAACATGGAGGACGGCGTGGGCGGCGCAAACCGACCGGGCCATGTGCGTGCATAAGCCGGGCAGAAGGGGATAAGACGACCGTGACACTTGTAGATATGGTTGTGCACATTATTACGACGAGGGGTTGCCACTTTAGGAAGTGATACCTCCTACTGTGGGGCTAACACAAGGTATCTGAAACACCCCACCTCCGTTAAGGTCACTCACAAAGGGAATGCCTTAATTTTGGTGGAGGTTTATAGGTAAAAGTCACAGATAAAAACACAAGACATATATAAACACATATGTATATGCAGCGGAAAACAACAGACTTTTATTTCATAAAATACGTGTTTACATAAACATTTCCATAATTGTCTCAAAACACTCTTCTAATTATTACAACCATAATACTGTCTTGATTTCATAACATAAAGAAGCATAAAAACATAAGTAAACTGCATAAATCCCCATAATTGCTATCCAAAGCCATAGTCCAAAACGAAAGAGATCCAAGCAATACATTCTCTCTCTTCAAGCTGGATGTGAAACTGGTCAAGCTGCGGTATTCCCTCCCTATGGACCTGGGGGGGGGGGGGGAAACGAAAGAAAAGTAGAGTCAGACATAAAGCCTGGGTAAGTCTAGGACTATTCAGTCTATGAATAAGGAAATGAGCATGATAAGTACAAACTGGAAATGGGGAAGCACCATAAACTAAGTTAAGTTGTCTAGAGTCGAATATACTATCGTACCCCATATTAATCTCTACACCCCTATAAACTAGTTCCCAACAGGCACCCCATAATCAGGGTGAAGTGATCCATTTCTAATGATCGGCTCCTACTCGCATAGTTACATGTGTCTTACGGCCTCCGATGGTGTAGCTACCTATGCTGGTCCCACCATGGGGTGTATCAAGTCCCATGGTGGCGGCCCGACACAATTCTAGAATGCACAGGTATACTACTGGTGCCCAGTGCCTAATTTTTCTACGCCGGAGTGTGTGCACGCCCGCCCCCCGTTAGAACCTACACTGCTGCACCACCGCCGTCGATTTGACCTCTTACAGTCAGCCCAGTAATCATGCCCCACCCTGCCTAGTTCAGGGTATCCTGATACACCTTGTAGGGTTACTGCTGAAAAGGGTCCCCCGCTACTAGGTTTTCTATTTCTAGCCACATGCTAAGTTGGTTAAATGTTGTGTATAAACCTAACCCCCAATATGTCTATATAGTTTAGCATGTTCAATTTGATTAAGTATTAATTCAATTTACTTAATCCTATCAATCCTGACTCAGCCTTAATTGTCTTATTAAAGCCTCAACCACTCACATTAGACAGGTATTGTTGTGACTGCCTGTTTCCGGTTGGGTCCGGGCAGTCTTACGTCACAACTCAGTCTAACCTCGGGTCTTTATTGGGCTCAATGTTTAACCACCCACATTGGATAGGTATTGTTGTGACTACTGGACAGCCGGGCGGGTCCGGGCAGGTTTATGTCACAACGCAATCCAACCTCGGGTTAAACACATCGTATTTTCTAAGTTTACATATTTTGTCTCTTTTCTTTTTATATATAAATATTTGTAGCCCATTATTCAAATTCATCTTTATTGGGTAAAATTAATTTATACCACTTAAATGTTCTCAAGGTCGTTGGCATGCGTCAAACATGCCAACACATATGTTTTATATTTTTAACCCAACGTCATTACCCCCGTTTTATACGTTCGCTATATTATAACATATGTTGGGCTTAACATTTAAGCCCAACTTAGCCACATGAAAAAGGGGAGGCTTAGAACATGGTGTTTATATATCCTAAGTAACATCAAAAGGGGTGTGTGAACGCATGAACTTGCAACATAGCGATCTAATTAACATAAATTAGGCACTTGTGAACTTGCATTGTAATAGCATATAATCTTGACATAAAACATACCTAAACATGAATCATGGTTTTAATCTAGTCATGTAAACTTGCATTTAAAATGTGAATCTAACTTAATTATGTGTCACATATATTATCATATGATTTTGATAACAACATAGGACTAAAACATATTTTCAATTAGGCATAACACCAAACGTAATCTAGTCATGTTCATAGAGTCAACACAAGTTCACAAAGATGTTTACTTTTGTCACTAATACAAAAGTATGGTTTTCACTTGAATCATAATGCCTATTTCAACATAAATTCATATGAATCATAATACCCAAATGGATCTAACTACACTAAAAATGATCATAAAAATATACATAGAAGGATCTAAAATCATGTTGGCATAATAGTGAATCATATACTTGCATGAGTCTCAACTTGGTTGTAATAAACTAACACAAACATATAGTTGTTAACTTTCAACATGAATCATATACTTGCAAATATCCAATAGATCTAATATCATTATACCACAACATCCCAAATCTATTCATAATTAGAATCATAGCAACATACAATTATGAATTATCATCACCACAAATTAAGTACAATTCCATTTCTCATTTTACACAGATCAAATCTCAATTATTCATTCACATCGGAATAGCACTCTACTTACAATGTATGATGAATCTTCAATTCAGGATTCTGAATTCTGAATTCTGAATTTGGTGATGCTATCCTTTGTTGTAGACGTTGTTTAGATTTATTTGTCGTGGCTTGAAGCTTTTGAATCAACTCCTAATCGTCTCTCAATTTTGACGGCTACTCCTAGTCTTTCTTCAGCAGCATGACGGCCTCATTCTCATTTTATTTGTGTGAATTAAGTGGAGACTTAGGTCCTTTTTATAGAGTTTGTGAATTGATTAGAGCCGTCGATGGAGCCAAGATTAATACGAGCCGTCCGTTCTAAAGAGAAACCAATCAAGAGCTGACACATAAGCCTCAATGACAAGACAAAGCCCAGAATTTCGACCAAACAAAGACCAGGCCAGCCAGGAGGGGCTGGGTTCGACCTGCCTCAGGGGCCAGGTCGACTACCCAGTCGACTCCCAGGTCGACTACCCAGTCGACCTGGGTGCCTCAGGTCGACTACCCAGTCAACCTGGGTCTTGGGCGAGAAAATTCCCGCCCAGCCCAATCTGGGTCCGATTTTGAATTTTGAACTCGTTTCTGAACTGTTTCTGCCTGTTTGAATTTTAAACTGAATTCTGAAACTTCCGGAGGTCATATCTCCCTCATACGGAGTCCTTTTTACGCAAACTCGGACTCCATCTCAAGAAGAATTCCGAGACGAACGAAATGGCATATCCCGTTTCTCTTAATTCGTTGATTTGAAATTAACTATACTTTAATTTGTTAATCTTACAGTTAACGGAAAATTCGGGGTGTTACATTCTCCCCTCCTTAAAGGATTTCGTCCTCGAAATCTTCAAGTCTAGGAGAATTTATATCCTTACATCCAAACGTCCACCTACTCATCCATCAAACACGAGCGTCCATTGTCCTTAAAAGACTTCTAATGCTTCATGATCATATGCAAAGTGTGTGTACATGTACTTATCTAATGCAAAATCTGGCGGTCTACTGATTCAGTTGACCTCCTTAATGCAAATTATGTAAGTGTCATGAATCCATTATGTATGCAAATTTTCCTATTCATGATTCTACATGAGTGCACAATCATTCATATAAATGCAACATCCATATGAAAACACATTAAACTTCAACCATATACGAATATAAATACATATATGCATATGCAATATGAAGTGATTGAGCCGATCTAAAACCTAGATTGTGTGTGTATATGCAACCACGAGCAACCACTAGCAATCACTTGCAACCATCATCCATAACATGTTTCAATTACATGTTTTCATCCAAAGGTTTCTACCTAAAAGATAAGGTCGAGGAGATGTACCTAAAAAGATAGATAAAAGCACAACTTAATGAAAAAGAAAGATCAAAGATGTACCCTAAAAAAGAAAAGGGTAGGCTGTGCGTATTTTGTCCTCAGTTTCCCAAGTCGCGTCTTCCTCGGTGTCGCTCCAATGAACTTTGACGAGCTTGACTTCGCGGTTGCGTAGCTTTTTCACTTCAGTTCCTAAGACGCGGGTTGGAACTTTCCTCACGGTTGCTTCGCGTTCCACTTCAGCTTGTTCTAGAATGTTTGGCTCTACCACTTTAGCAGATTCATGTAGACATTTTCGGAGGTGCGATACATGAAAGATGTTGTGAACTCCAGCTAGTTTTTCGGGTAGCTCTAATCAATAGGCCATCTTTCCAATCTTCTCGATAATAGGAAACGGCCCTACGAACCTTGGTGCTAGCTTCCCTGTGGTTCCAAAACGAACGACGTTCCTTAAAGGAGATACCTTAAGAAAAACCATGTCCCCAACCTCAAACTCAAGGTCGGTCCTTCTCTTGTCCACGTAGGATTTTTGTCTATCTTGGGTTGTCTTCATTCTCCTCCGTATCAAGTCTACTTTTTCTGAAGTTTCTCTGATCATATCTGGTCCAAGTATGAGCTTGTCAGTAGTCTCCCACCAACAAGTAGGCGATCGACATGGTCTTTCGTATAAGGCTTCGAAGGGTGCCATTCCGATGGTGGCTTGGTAACTGTTGTTGTAGGCAAATTCCGCCAAAGGAAGGTGGTCTTCCCAAGTTCCTCCAAAGTCAAGGACGCATAGTCTTAAAAGATCCTCCAAAACTCTGTTCACTCTTTCTGTCTGGCCGTCGGTTTGGGGGTGATAGGCTGTACTCAAGCATAACTGTGAGCCTACCACTTCTTGCAGACTCTGCCAAAACTCACTTGTGAAGATAGGGTCTCGGTCGCTAACAATGCTGGATGGTATTCCATGGAGTCGAACAATTTCCTTGAGATAAAGAGATGCTAGAGATGAGGCAATCCTTCTACTCTTGATAGGTAAAAAGTGGGCACTTTTAGTAAGCATATCCACTATTACCCAAATGCTAGTGTTGCCTCTTCTAGACCTAGGCAGCCCATCAATGAAGTCCATTGAAATGCTATCCCACTTCCACTGTGGAACCTCTAGAGGATGGAGCAGACCGCCAGGTTTCTTCTGTTCCGCCTTAACCTGTTGGCAAATCATACACTTGGAAACGAAATCTGCCACATCCTTCTTCATGCCGCTCCAAAAGAAAGTTCTCTTTATGTCCTTGTACATTTTATCTCCGCTTGGATGTATCGTCATCTTGGAATGATGTACTTCCTCGAGAACTGTCTTTACTAAATCTCTTGTCCGTGGGACGCAGAGTCTTCCGTCTCGCCTTAGCCAACCCTTATCGTCGATGGAGTATCTGTTGAGGTGACTTGAAGTCTCACCCCTAATTAGCCTATCAATCGTCTCCACAAGCCGAGGGTCTTCGCATTGTGCGGCCCCTATTGAGTCCAAAAGAGTAAGCCGTACTTCTAGTGATGCTTACAGACCGGGTACAAAATCAGAGGAGGGCCTAAAGTCAAAGCTGGCTATAAACTCTAGGCTTTGCCTTTCAACAAACAGCGGGCTTAATGTTAGCTTCTTCCTGCTCAAAGCATCTGCGACTACGTTGCCTTTGCCCGGAGTGTAGGAGATCTCGAAATCGTACGAGGCAAGAAACTCCATCCACCTTTGTTGCCTCAAGTTAAGGTCCTTCTGCGAGAAGAGATACTTCAAAGATTTATGGTCAGTATACAGTTCGAATTTCTCACCTAGGAGATAGTGGCGCCAAGACTTCACCGCAAAGACGATGGCAGCCAACTCGAGATCATGGACTGGGTAGTTCTTTTCGTGCACTTTCAACTGTCTCCCGCCATCAGCTACTACTCTTCCTTCTTGCATTAAGACAACGCCTAGTCCTACGCCGCAAGCATCCGTGTATACCGTAAACATTTTTCTTCCATCCGGTAGGGTCAGAACTGGGGCTGTTGTAAGAGCCCTTTTTAGTCGTTGGAAAGCAAACTCGCAATCCAAATCCCAAGCAAACGCTAGGTTCTTCTTTGTTAATCTAGTGAGCGGAGCTGATATTTTTGCAAAGTCTCTGATGAATTTCCGATAGAAGCCTGCTAGCCCGAGAAAGCTTCAGACTTCTGTTGCATTCCTTGGTGTCTTCCAATCCTGCACCGCTACTACTTTAGCAGGGTCCACAGCTAACCCTTCTTTGGATACTACATGCCCAAGAAACCTTACTTCCTCTCTCCAAAAGTGGCACTTGGAGAATTTTGCTTTCAGCTGATGGACTCGAAGAGTCTCCATGATTGCCTTTAGGTGCTGAGCATGTTCTTCCTTACTCTTTGAGAAGATCAAGATATCGTCTACGAAGACTACTACGAACTTGTTGAGGAATTCTCTGAACACCCTACTCATTAGGTCTACGAAATAAGCAGGTGTGTTTTTTAAGCCGAAAGGCATGACAAGCCATTCAAAGAAACCGTCTGGGGTTCTGAAAGCCGTTTTATCGATGCTATCTTCAACCACCTTTAGCTAATGAAACCCGGTCGCCAAATCGAGTTGGGAGAAAACTGACGCTCCTATAAGCTGATCAAACAGATCGTCAATTCTGGGGAGAGGGTGCCTATTCTTTTTAGTCAACTTGTTGAGCTCCCTATAGTCAACACACAGACGGAGTGAACCATCTGCCTTCGTAGCGAACACCACTGGAGCGCCCCATTCTGAAATGCTCCTTCTAATAAACCCCTTCTCTAGAAGCTCTTTAATCTGTTTACTGAGCTCTTTCCTTTCCCGTGGAGCCATGTGTCTAACGGGCAACGCAACGGGCTTTGCATTATCTACAAGATATATGCAGAAGTCTATCTCCCGCTTCGGAGGTAAGCCCTTCACCTCTTCGAAGACGTCCGGATATTCACGGACCACTCTAATCGATTGCAAACTCTCAACAGAAGCATCTAGCGATTCGAGATAACTAAGCATAACCGCATTCGAGGGATTACAAGTAATTTCCAGAGTGTTACCGAGTTGGGTCAAAAGCCTAACCACTCTTTTCTCACAATCAAGGATGGCACTATTACTGGATAACCAGTCTATGCCCAAAATCAAACCATATCCCGAGAAGCCCAGAACAAAGGCACTACATCTAAATTCTACACTTAGAATAGAGATTTTCAAATTCACACAGATCATAGACAAATAAGCTGGGCCCCCAATTGGATTTGAAACAATCAAGGGATCCTCTGCCATACTAGTTTCTAGGTGCAGAGATTCTACTAAAGAAAATGAAATAAAGGAGTGTGATACGCCAGAATCAAACAAAGTGCGAGCTGGGTGATCATAAAGATAAACTACACTTTCTACATAAGTATTTATACATCGCTGTTGCAGAGGCGGTGCTTCTAGCGCATGAACCTGTGCCCTTGAGGTGGATCCAGCCCTCTGCCCCTGCCCTCGCTTCTTTGGGCAGTCCTTAGCCATGTGACCTGTCTCTCCACAAGAAAAGAACCCACCATTCAACTTGGCCTTCTTCTTCTGGCAGTCTTTCACTAAGTGCCCCATTTTGCCATAGAAATTACACTTCCTCTTCTCTTGGGACTTGTTGTCTTTCCCGCCCTTCTTAAATTCTGTTTTCTTAGGCTGTAAACCTTCTTTCTTCCCTTGAGACCCTTCTGCCTTTGTCTCCTTCTTGCCCTTATCCTCTTCATTCAGCAATGCCATCTGCACCAACCTTTCATACGTAGCTCCCATAGGTATATGGGTCATGGCCAAACTGTGTAATGGCTCATTCAATCCCTTGACAAAGCGGAGAGCCTTCTTGTGCTGAGTGTTGACTAGGTCCAGTACGAACCTAGCCAGTTGATCGAACTGGTTAACGTACTCCTTGACTGTCATATTCCCTTGCTTAAGAAATAAGAAATTTTCCAATTGAAGACTTCTTTCAGCTTCTGAGAGAAATTTAGCCTCAAATCTCGCCCTAAAGTCCTCCCATGTTTCCACTGGTCTTTCTGCATTGGTAACTTCCCACCAGTAGGAAGCCTCGCCTTTAAGTAGCCATACTGCCAGTTGTACCTTCTGCCTATCTTCTACATCAAAGATGACGAATAAGTCCTCGGTTTCCTTTAGCCAGTTCCTGGCTGCCACGAAGGACTCGGTTCCATGAAAGTCCTTCCCTCCCATAGTTTTGAAATCTTTACATGTCTTAGCAAAAGCATTACAATGCGGAGGGGGTGGAGGAGGAGGTGCTGCTGCAGCTGGGGGAGGAGGAGTATTTTCTACAGCTGGGGGAGGAGGAATAGAGAGACCTGGATGATTGGCCCTTGCTTCTAAGAATCGTCGGAACCAACCAGGTATTGGTACACCCTCTGGCAAGTTAAGTTCTGCGGATATGCTGAAACAAAAAGGACAGATTCAAAACGAAGGATAAAAGATAGTACCTATGGCTTTGGGGGACTATGCCTTTTAAAATAAAATAACATTTTATCTTTAAAAATGCTTCTTTAAATTTCCTTTTGTAAATAAATTTTCTTAAACTTTTTATCTGATCTGGTCAACCTATGCTTTGATACCAAGTGAAACACCCCACCTCCGTTAAGGTCACTCACAAAGGGAATGCCTTAATTTTGGTGGAGGTTTATAGGTAAAAGTCACAGATAAAAACACAAGACAGATATAAACACATATGTATGTGCAGCGGAAAACAACAGACTTTTATTTCATAAAATACGTGTTTACATAAACATTTCCATAATTGTCTCAAAACACTCTTCTAATTATTACAACCATAATATTGT
The DNA here is from genome assembly GCA_030737875.1 of Allium sativum. Classification (NCBI taxonomy): domain Eukaryota; kingdom Viridiplantae; phylum Streptophyta; class Magnoliopsida; order Asparagales; family Amaryllidaceae; genus Allium; species Allium sativum. The sequence goes on along the minus strand of CM060909.1, from coordinate 373,221,461 downwards.
CTTGATTTCATAACATAAAGAAGCATAAAAACATAAGTAAACTGCATAAATCCCCATAATTGCTATCCAAAGCCATAGTCCAAAACGAAAGTGATCCAAGCAATACATTCTCTCTCTTCAAGCTGGATGTGAAACTGGTCAAGCTGCGGTATTCCCTCCCTGTGGACCTGAGGGGGGGGAAACGAAAGAAAAGAAGACGAAAGAAAAGTAGAGTCAGACATAAAGCCTGAGTAAGTCTAAGACTATTTAGTCTATGAATAAGGAAATGAGCATGATAAGTACAAACTGGAAATGGGGAAGCACCATAAACTAAGTTAAGTTGTCTAGAGTCGAATATACTATCGTACCCCATATTAATCTCTGCACCCCTATAATAGTTCCCAACAGGCACCCCATAATCATGGTGAAGTGATCCATTTCTAATGATCGGCTCCTACTCACATAGTTACATGTGTCTTACGGCCCCTGATGTTGTAGCTACCTATGCTGGTCCCACCATGGGGTGTATCAAGTCCCATGGTGGCGGCCCGACACAGTTCTAGAATGCACTGGTATACTACTGGTGCCCAGTGCCTAATTTTTCTGCACCGGAGTGTGTGCATGCCCGCACCCCGTTAGAACCTACACTGCTGCACCACCGCCATCGATTTCACCTCTTACAGTCAACCCAGTAATCGTGCCCCACCCTGCCTAGTTCAAGGTATCCTGATACACCTTGTAGGGTTACTGCTGAAAAGGGTCCCCCGCTACTAGGTTTTCTATTTCTAGCCAACATGCTAAGTTGGTTAAGTGTTCTGTATAAACCTAACCCCCAGTCAGTATGTATAGTTTAGCATGTTCAATTTGATTAAGTATTAATTCAATTTACTTAATCCTATCAATCCTGACTCAGCCTTAATTGTCTTATTAAAGCCTCAACCACTCACATTAGACAGGTATTGTTGTGACTGCCTGTTGCCGGTTGGGTCCGGGCAGTCTTACGTCACAACTCAGTCTAACCTCGGGTCTTTATTGGGATCAATGTTTAACCATCCACATTGGATAGGTATTGTTGTGACTACTGGACAGTCGGGCGGGTCCGGGCAGGTTTATGTCACAACGCAATCCAACCTCGGGTTAAACACATCGTATTTTCTAAGTTTACATATTTTGTCTCTTTTCTTTTTATATGTAAATATTTGCAGCCCATTATTCAAATTCATCTTTATTGGGTAAAATTAATTTACCACTTAAATGTTCTCAAGGCCGTTGGCATGCGTCAAACATGCCAACACATATGTTTTATATTTTTAACCCAACGTCATTACCCCTGTTTTATACGTTCGCTATATTATAACATATGTTGGGCTTAACATTTAAGCCCAACTTAGCCACATGAAAAAGGGGAGGCTTAGAACATGGTGTTTATATATCCTAAGTAACATCAAAAGGGGTGTGTGAACGCATGAACTTGCAACATAGTGATCTAATTAACATAAATTAGGCACTTGTGAACTTGCATTGTTATAACATATAATCTTGACATAAAACATACCTAAACATGAATCATGGTTTTAATCTAGTCATGTAAACTTGCATTTAAAATGTGAATCTAACTTAATTATGTGTCACATATATTATCATATGATTTTGATAACAACATAGGCCTAAAACATATTTTCAATTAGGCATAACACCAAACGTAATCTAGTCATGTTCATAGAGTCAACACAAGTTCACAAAGATGCTTACTTTTGTCACTAATACAAAAGTATGGTTTTCACTTGAATCATAATGCCTATTTCAACATAAATTCATATGACTCATAATACCCAAATGGATCCAACTACACTAAAAATGATCATAAAATTATACATATAAGGATCTAAAATCATGTTGGCATAATAGTGAATCATATACTTGCATGAGTCTCAATTTGGTTGTAATAAACTACCACAAACATATAGTTGTTAACTTTCAACATGAATCATATACTTGCAAATATCCAATAGATCTAACATCATTATACCACAACATCCCAAATCTATTCATAATTAGAATCATAGCAACATACAATTATGAATTATCATCACCACAAATAAAGTACAATTCCATTTCGCATTTTACACAGATCAAATCTCAATTATTCATTCACATCGGAATAGCACTCTACTTACAACGTATGACGAATCTTCAATCCAGGATCCTGAATTCTGAATTTGGCGATGCTATCCTTTGTTGTAGACGTTGTTTAGATTTATTTGTCGCGGCTTTAAGCTTTTGAATCAACTCCTAATCGTCTCTCAATTTTGACGGCTACTCCTAGTCTTTCTTCAGCATCATGACGGCCTCATTCTCATTTTATTTGTGTGAATTAGGTGGAGACTTAGGTCCTTTTTATAGAGTTTGTGAATTGATTAGAGTCGTCGATGGAGCCAAGATTAATACGAGCCGTCCGTTCTAAAGAGAAACCAATCAAGAGCTGACACATAAGCCTCAGTGACAAGACAAAGCCCATAAATTCGACCAAACACAGACCAGGCCAGCCAGGAGGGGCTGGGTTCGACTTGGCTCAGGGGCCAGGTCGACTACCCAGTCGACCACCAGGTCGACTACCCAGTCGACCCCCAGGTCGACTACCAAGTCGACCTGGGTCTTGGGCAGGAAAATTCCCGCCCAGCCCAATCTGGGTCCGATTTTGAATTTTGAACTCGTTTCTGAACTGTTTCTGCCTGTTTGAATTTTAAACTGAATTCTAAAACTTCCGGAGGTTATATCTCCCTCATACGGAGTCCGTTTTACGCAAACTCGGACTCTATCTCAAGCAGAATTCAGAGACGAACGAAATGGCGTATCCCGTTTCCCCTAATTCTTTGATTTGAAATTAATTATACTTTAATTTGTTAATCTTACAGTTAACGGAAAATTCAAGTCGACCTGGGTACCCCAGGTCGACTACCCAGTCGACCTGGGTCTTGGGCGGGAAAATTCCCGCCCAGCCCAATCTGGGTCCGATTTTGAATTTTGAACTCGTTTCTGAACTGTTTCTGCCTGTTTGAATTTTAAACTGAATTCTAAAACTTCCGGAGGTTATATCTCCCTCATACGGAGTCCGTTTTACGCAAACTCGGACTCTATCTCAAGCAGAATTCAGAGACGAACGAAATGGCGTATCCCGTTTCCCCTAATTCTTTGATTTGAAATTAATTATACTTTAATTTGTTAATCTTACAGTTAACGGAAAATTCAGGGTGTTACAGTATCTACGCGGGTTAGGGAGCCAATCGATTAGGGTTGTTAGGATACATTTGGACATGTACCTAAGTTTACTACCTTATAGTTAAAGGGATCATCTCTTTCTGGATGTACTGGTAACGGTGCAGAGTAATCATTAGAAGCATATACACCTTATCCTGTCTACCTTATTACACCTGCCATTTATGTAGTGATCTCCCTTATCCACTTTATATGCCTATCATGTTACTTTCATTTATTTACTGTCTAAAAGTAACTAGACTCGCCAGACCTTATGTCTGACCCTTTTTGTTTCTCCTTCTTTCTTCCGTTCCCCCAGGTTCTCAGGGAGGAAACACTCAGGCTTGACCGTGATTCTGCTTATTTTGCTGGAGCTGCTAATATGTATGGCTTAAGATCCTATCCTTGTTGCTATGTCTTTATTTTGATCTTAGGGAATTTTATTTCTTTTATGTACTCTGATATTTATAAAGTACAAGACAGTGGTTTTTATGTTGTAATGGGCTTTTATATTTTAGGCAAATGATGTTTTTGACCACGGTATCTTATGATTAATAAAGTTGTTTTATTCCGCTGCAAAATTTTATATCTGTCATGTAATTATTCTGTGTCTATTTACCTATAATGCTTCACGAAACTTAATGCATTCCCTTAATGAGTGACATTAACAGACGTGGGGTGTCACACTTGGTATCAGAGCTGAAGGTTACCAGATTAGATAAAAGTTTAATAATTATTTTTCAAAAAGTTTTAAAAGAAAGTACTTTCAAAAAGAAAAGTCTGTTTTGAAAAACATTCCCCAAAAAGCCATATGTAATACCCTTCGGTTCTTTGTCTAAATCTCTTCCTTTTTCTTTTCAGCATGTCTAGGGAACAAAACATTCCTAATATCCCATAGGGAGTCACAGATTTGCCGTTAAAGGACGAAGCCTTATTTTGGTGGGAAGTCACCCAAGCTGGACGTCCAGTGGAAACTTAGGAAGATTTTAGACAAAGATTTATAATGAAATTTCTTTCCCAAGCCGAGAAAAACATGCAGATGGAGAGGTTCTTAGCACTCAAACAAGGAAACCTGACGGTGAAAGAATATGTGAACAAATTCAACCAGCTAGCAAGGTTCGGGTTAGAGTTGGTGGATACGCCACACAAAAAGTCTTTGCGGTTTGCTAAAGGGCTGAATGAACCCCTTCATGGGTTAGCCATGTCCCATATTCCAATGGGGGCCACTTTTGAAAAGCTTGTCGATATGGCCCTGATGCATGAGGAGGACAAGGGAGAAAATAAGGAAGCGAAGGCTGAGGGGACATCGTAGAATAGGAAGGTGTGGCCCAAAAAGGGGCAACAACAACAGAAAGGAGGGAAAGATGATAAGGGCAAGGATAAGAGAAAATGTCACCATTGTAGGAAGGAAGGTCATCTGGTTAAAGACTGTAAGCAAAGGAAGATCTCTTACTACCACTGTGGAGAGGCCGGACACTTTGCTAAAGAGTGCCAGAAGAAATGGGGATCACAGGGACAAGGTCAAAGGGCAGGAAATTCTGGAAGGCAGGTGCATGCTCTCGCGACCAGTGCTCCTGATAGAGGTAGAATTATTTCTATGGAAGGTTTAATTTCTCTTTCTTACCACCCTATTAGAACACTTTTTGATTCTGGTGCTTCACACTCATTTATATCAAGTTCTGTAGTTGAATCTCCGCACTTAATTACTAGTATAGTAGTGGATCCCGTAGTTGTATCAAACCCCATTGGTGGTTTGGCTCATTTATCTATGATTTGTCGTGGTTTGAAAATATCCGTGTTATGCGTCAAATTTGAATGCGACGTGTATGTGATCGGGTTTATGGGTTATGGGTTGATTCTAGGAATGGACTGGCTTACCACGTATGGTGCCATTCTAGATTGTGAGAAGAGGGTTGTTAGGCTTCTAACTTGTCATGGGAGAACCCTCAAGATTTCGTGTGACCCACAAGGGTCGGTTATGCTTAGTTCCCTAGAGTCTCTTGATGCAGCTATCGACGATCTTCAATCTGCTCCAGTAGTCCGAGATTATTCGGATGTTTTTGATGAAGTTCGGGGTTTACCTCCGAGGCGCGAGATCGACTTTCGTATATATCTGGTGGACAATGCAAAGCCAGTTGCATTACCAGTGCGCCACATGGCTCCAAGGGAAAGGAGGGAGCTGAGTAAGCAAGTAGGGGAGTTACTTGAGAAAGGGTTTATCAAACGAAGCATATGTGAATGGGGTGCTCCAGTAGTATTCGCAACTAAGGTGGATGGTTCGCTTCGTTTGTGTGTTGATTTTAGAGAGATGAATAAACTCACTAAGAAGAATAGACACCCGCTCCCGAGGATTGATGATTTATTTGATCAGCTTGTTGGTGCCTCGGTATTTTCTCAGTTAGACTTGGCCACGGGGTTTCATCAGCTGAGGGTAGCTGAGGGCAGCATAGATAAGACTGCTTTTAGAACTCCGGACGGTTTCTTTGAATGGCTAGTTATGCCTTTTGGGCTGACAAATGCACCCACCTATTTTGTTGATTTGATGAGTAGGGTGTTTCGGGAGTTCCTAAATAAATTTGTCGTAGTATTTGTGGATGATATTTTGATCTTCTCCAAAAGCGAAGAAGAGCATGCCCAGCATCTGAGATAAGTCTTGAAAACTCTCCGTGACCATCAGCTAAAGCCAAAGTTCTCCAAATGCCATTTTTGGAGGAAGGAGGTGAGATTCTTGTGGCATGTAGTCTCCAAAGAAGGGATAGCTGTAGATCCCGCCAAGGTGGTTGCAGTGCAGGATTGGCAGGTTCCTAAAAATGCAACCGAGGTGAGAAGCTTTCTTGGGTTAGCAGGTTATTATAGGAAGTTCATTAAGGATTTCGCAAAGATATCAGCCCCACTCACCAGGCTGACGAAGAAGAACTATGCATTCTCATGGGATATAGACCGTGATGTTGCTTTCCAACGACTGAAGAGGGCTCTGACAACGGCCCCAGTCTTGACCTTGCTTGACGAGAGTAAGGTGTTTACCATGTACATTGATGCGTGTGGTACAGAGCTTGGTGCGGTTCTGATGCAAGAAGGGAAAGTAGTATGTTATGGGGGTAGACAGTTGAGAGTTCATGAAAAGAACTAACCCACCCATGATCAAGAACTAGCTTCCATAGTATTCGCATTGAAGACATGGCGTCACTATCTACTTGGAGAGAAGTTCGAGTTATACACCGATCATAAATCTCTTAAGTATCTGTTCTCGTAGAAGGATCTCAATTTAAGGCAACAGCGGTGGATGGAGTTTCTAGCTTCTTATGATTTTGAGATTCCTTATACCCCTGGCAAGGGTAATGTGGTGGCAGACGCACTAAGTAGGCAGAGGGTGGCCCTGAGTCCTCTGTTTCTGGAAAGAAAGAACTTGGAGTTTATATCAGCTTTTGATTTTAGACCCTCCATCGAGATTTTGCCTAATTTGTTTGCATCCTTGGAGATACGACCGACTCTTATGGACCAGATAGGAGCTTCGCAACAAGGTGACCCACAGATTCTAGACATCACGGATAAGCTCAGAAGAGGGGAGACTTCACTACTATAAAAGTGGGCATATTCGACACTATTTTTATGTAGCCGTAGATCAAAAAAACGTTGCCATATGCCATTTTTTCAAATAGGCAACACCAGAGGGGCGTGGCATCTACGGCCGTTGCATTAGCTCTCTAAGGCAAAGCTTTTTCCCATCTACTACCATGGAAAGAAAGTGTTGCATTATAGCCGTAATGCAACACTATTTGCACGTAATGCAATAAAACACGGCGTTGCCTTAAGCATAATTTACAAACTGACTCCTAGGTCCTGATAGTGAGGGCCACATCAGCTTCCAAGTAAGATGCCCACGTGTCACACGCCACGTCAACTATCCACGTCAGCTGCCCATGTGTCACACACCACGTCATATATAGGGCCCACGTTCCAAGTGGCGTTAATAATATTTTATTTAATGCAACACCACTGTATTATGTAATGCAACACCATTATCTTGAAATGCAATATCAGAAAAAAGCAAATGCAACAGTTAAATTTGGCAAATGCTATATTAAAAGAAAGCAAATGCTACGCTTTAATTAAAAATTCTGCAGTACCAGCTTTGTACATATAATAAACCCATCCAAAACATCCATCATCACATTCAAACCATCCAAAATATTCTACATAGCATATCATAACAAACATGAGCATGAACAAAACAGTTAGGTATAACCATAGTTAAATCTGACAGAAAATATAACCACCACACAACTTATGATGCTCCAGCTCCAGCAATAGCAGCTGAAAGTCCTTTGAAGATGATTCATATCCTTCAGCTATGATGTGTGAACAATTTTATTGCAATTTTCTAAAATATACGTCGCCGATCCAAAATGAAACAGCAGCTTGTCTTGCGGCTTTGGTCTGACACATAAATGAAATAACAGCATTTCTTTCTTAGACCATTTGTAATACAAGCAGTATTGACGCTGTACAAAGGCGGAGGAGGTGGAAATCTTCGATTCTTCTCTAACAAAACCTGTTCCTAGGGTGCCTTCAGTATTCAGACTAGGTTGTGTTCATACAATGTATACCATCAATATATTAATTAATTCAACGTTTGAAACCAAGTTTACCCTGAAAGATGACATATGCTAATCCCAAAAGTTCACAACAAAAGAAGCCTGCAAGTTTTTTCAATAGACAAAGGTCCACATTCATTTATATATCTGAAATTTAAAACTTGTAAATTAATTTATATTTGTTAAGATGCTTTAGCATTCCTGGGCTTATCACATTTATGAAACATTTATACTTCATAATTTCATAACCGTAAGTCATGGTATTTTTTTTCTTATATAAAAATTTCTTTAACCAATAGAAATCAATGTAAAAGTCTAATACTACTTATCGAGATGTCCATCTGCAGATACGAAATAATGTCGAACACTATTACTCAGGCTCTGTGTGCTGATCCTGCTCTTGCTGCTGGATTTCTAAGAATACATCAGAGAAATATTACACTCCAAAAATGATGATTGAACTTGTAACAACCCGGAAATTCTGAGCCAATTTAAAATTTTCATTTTGGCGATTTTAATGAAATAAGATTATTTAAAATGAATTATTTTAGATAATAACGACGAAAAATTTATTTTCGATGAAGTTAAAACGGATAAATTTATTTTAATTATATAACGAACCTGAAATGGCGCGGTAGTTCAAAAATTCAATTTCGAATTTCAAATGAATATACAGAATTCATTTTAAGTCAGAATTGGACGAAACAAGAAATATTTGAATCTGTTTAATGATATCTTTCTAACGGGTGTAAGAAACTGAGATTTCACTTTATAGAGTGTAAGATACGTCCAGTTTAAAAATCAGAAAAGTCGCTGTGGAATTTATATATATTTTAATATATATAAAGGCCTTCAAAATAGCCATTTTGCAAACGACCTCTGTTTTCGACGAAACCACTTTCGTTGGATCCGTGATGTCAAATTATTGCTAGATTCCAATTGGCATAATTTTCTGAATCAATATGTGAGCGTGGCGAAGTTAAACGTGTTTTAACAGTTTTAGTCAATTTCGATCGACCAGAAAATGGCCATTTTTCAAACGATCTCAGAATTTGACGAAATTAGTTTTGTTAGGACCGTATCGTCAATACGAAGCTAGAAATATTTTTTCTAGAATTTTTGGAGTCAGTACGTGGCCCCGGTAAATTATAATGCGCGTTCAAATTGAAAATATAAACATTTATATTTTGATTTAAATGAAAACTGGTCGAAACGATAAAATTGGCTTACGAAACATATCCCATTGTGTTCGGAATGGGGGTAATTAGCTATGGACGGCAGTCGTTCGGTTCGATTTGACGTTCGGGTGAAAGGTCAACTTTTTTCGAAGAAAATAAATTAAATAAACTAATTATATAATTGGCCCACCTCCCTCGTTTGTTTTCTCCCTCATTTACAATCCCAGATCGAAAAAAAAGAAAAGCCCGATGCCCCCCCGATCCCAGATCTATCGTCGCCGCCATCGCCGAGCTCAGGCCGGCCACCGCACCCCTCCTCCCTCCTTCTTCCCCAACGCGCAGCCCCAAACCCCAGCACCACGAGACCCCTAAACCCCCCTGAAACCCGCCGCAACAGCCAAGGTGGTCCCCCATCCCGCCGCCGCAGGTGACAGACCACACCTCCGACCCTCCGGCCACCTGACCGACCACCCACCTTCAACCTAAAAACACGAGCCCACCCCATCGACGGAAACAGACCTTTTCCAGGCGCCACCACCACCGGAGAGGAGCTCGACCTCCCCCTGGACGCCGACCACCTCCAGCACCCGAGTCTCGACAGTAAACCCCTCCTCCTCCGCTTTACTGTAATTTTTTAGTTTTTTTTTAAATAAAAACAAAATCAGTTATTTTTTCTTTTATATTTTAGCAAAATAAAATAAGGATTTTTATATATATTATGATGATAAAGACTAGATTTTTATGAAAGTAAAGGTATGATTTTTATCATATGAGGTGGCTATATGTAAAGCGAGATGAAAAGATTAGTTATTTAAAATAGAAAAGATTTGATTTTTGTTTAAGGAAAGATACGATTTTTGATTATGTAAAGATAGGGTTTTTATTTACATCCAAGCGTTATAAAAATAAGATCTTTATACTAGAAGTAGCGCTATAAAAATTTGATTTTCATATATATGTTTGCACGATAAAAATTTGGTTTTTATATAGTTAATAACGTTGTAAAAATACGATCTTTATATATAAAGTAGCATTGTTAAAAATATGATTTTTATATGAGTAGCGAATCAAAAATAGGATCTTTATATCATCGAGAATATAAAAATATAATCTTTTCTGTACGTGTAGCGTTATAGAAATATAATTTTTATACATGATGTGGTATGATAAAAATGTGATTTTTAACGTAAAACCGCATGTAACAGATCTCGTTGGAAGCACGGCGAAGATGTTCTACATATGAAGAGTCATGGCGTTTTGTTTAGCTCTCGGTGAGAATTTCTCACTTTAAATTTACTTTTCTAGTTAAATTATATACTAGGATGCAGACGGTGCTTAGCAGCACCCGACACCCATCGTCCACAGACCATGGACGGCTTGTTTGTTTAGTTGATTGTTTGGTGATTGATTTAATTGTTGGGTTGATTAATTTGATTGAATTGGTTTGGGATGTGAAATGGAATTGATATAAATTGGTATGTGTATGGCGTAGGCCATTATTAGACCGGGGATAAGGCTAGGCCTTGTCCTGTTTCTAGTATTGTGCCGTTATGCCACCAATTTTTTTTAAAATATGTTAAAAATATAAAAATATCATTTTATTGAATAAATAAACTGAATAGAAATTCATGTGTTGAAATAAAATATTTTCTCGTTAAAAATATAATTTTTAACATGTGTGTGAATAAAATAAAATAATCATTTATAAATCAGACGATTTGTTTATGTACACTGATTTGACTGATATTGATTGGGACGATAAATTTTACACGTCGCCCAACTGCACAAATAAAATATGTGTTTGTTGATGTGAAACCCCACACGGGTATTGGGATGATATTTGACGTACACTAGCCCCAATAATTAGTTGTATGTCGATCGATAGGTTGACAGACAGTTGTGTAGTGCACTTTGGATGATTGTTGATTATTTTTCGTTGCTATTATATACATGTGTTGTATGGATTCCATATAATTAACATTATATGGTAATTGATTGGGCCTCATTCCAATTTGAAAAATAAAGAATATAATAAAATATATATTCATGTGTTGAAATAAAATATATATTCATGTGTTGAAATAAAATATATTATCATGTGTTGCAATAAAATATATATTCATGTATTGAATAAAATATATATTCATGTGTTGAAGAAAATATTCATTTGTTGAATAGAATAACGAAGTTATTGAAATATATAAAGCCGGGTTGATTAGATTTGCGCCATTTGGACGCGAACGATATTTATATAGATTTTATTCGAATATCGAAAAAGAAGTGATTTCAAAATATAACGTTTTGAAAATATTATCATTTATATATATTGATGATATGGAATATTTAATTTTGATTTGAAATTGAATATGAAGTTCAAACCGTTTTGAAAACGAATTTAAAACGATTTATAAAATACATTTTGAAAGGAAATCGACGAAATATATATAATATATATATTATATATATTTAATGGCCTGAATAGAACGCGCCGCGCCGCGGCAGTTCGCGAATTTCGACCATTGACTTCGAATTGAAATTACGGGAGATCCAACCGTCGGATTCTCCTGAAACCGGGACTGTTGGGTTCGTATCGAAATGAGCTTTCCAAGAACAATAGAAATTTGAAATCTAACGGTTGGATTTGGAAATATGTCCAAATCAAATTTGGAAAAGGTCGTTGTAAGTGCAGTTCGACGACCGTTATTGGAAATCGACTGTACGGGCCTTGATAAAATTATTAAAAATATCAATAATTAGTGAAAAATCACAATAAATGATTTGAGAAGAACTAGGATGAAAAATTCCCTATTTGGAAAGATAAAAATATATTTTTATCAAAATGAACTAGTTATTAACTAGAATTATAATCCAATATTTTTAATTAAATAAATTGGATTTGAAATGGTTTTAAAAATAACCAGAATTTCCAATATATGAATTGGAATGGAATTGAATCGAATTATCTTCGAGATATTTCGATGTTGTATTTCGTGATTATATAGATATAGTTATGGAAATTTGAAAGATATATTTATATCGTTATTTCCAATACGATATTTGTTGATTTCAGAATTCGATATTGAATATAAGCCGATATATTTTCTATTCAGAGCCTTGTATTTAATATCGAATTGGATTTTGGGTTTGTGGTGAACGGTGTCTTCATTAACACTGCTCTTGAACCCAGCTGGGAAAAGATTAAATATTTTTATTTAGATTTAATGAATTATACCAATTAATCAATATTTAATTGGAATTAAACTGAAATTGATTTTTGGGTTTATCGTGAACGGTGTTTTAAATAACATCTGTTCTTTAACCCGATTAACAATGGAATAAGAATTTGGGTTGTCGTGAATGGTATCTTTAATAATACTGTTCTTAAACCCAATAGGGTTAAGAAAATTAGAAGACTAACTAGAGATTAGTTAAGTCGAATGGTTTCCTGGGCATTGATCTGATGTTGGTTTTGGCCTTCGGGGTTAATACTTAGGGAATTGTTCTCTTACTAATTTACGGTTAGAGACTGATGAATGGAATGTGATTTTGGGTTTATCATGAACCGTGTTTTAAATGACATTGGTTCTCTAACCCAGTTAAAGACAGGATATCTAAAGGAATATTAAGGAATAAATTTAAAAGAATTTATCTTTGATAAAATTAATGGGAACCTTTCCCTATAAATGTGAATATTTGAATAAAAGAATATTCTGAATTGGAATGAGGCGTATGTTGTGTTTGTGTAACATTTGTTTATTATATACGCGAGTTATTCGGAAAGACCGGGTTTATCCCATTCTGAATAACTGATACGACGATATGTCGAAGATGAAGACGGTGGTAGAAGACTGGAGGTCTTCACATCGTTTGGATAATTGCTGATGATCTTGATTGGGCTGTACACCCAAGAGGAGGGAATCAGTTGGTGATCGTCCAGACGTACTTGGAGATCGATGGATATGCGAGGTACAAGGTGCCTCTGGTTTTGTTCAGACCCAGAACGGACTTGTAAATGGACTGTGTGTTTGACATTGGATTTCATTCTGTGTGATTGATAGACATCAGTTGCATGGAGTGAATTGCCTGTGTGGCATGCTGAGATGCAGTGATCAAGGCTTCAGTTGAAAAGCAAAGTCTTGTGGTTGATGGTCAAAGCACGGCCTTTGTGGCATCGCTTTGTGTAGCGTTAATTCGCGAGCCTCGCACCCCGGTGTGAACCAAAAACTGGAGAGGACCTCAGGGAGGACATGCGTTTTCTTCTAGCTAGGAGTGGTGGCAGTGCTTGAACTGGCTGACGAGTTTGACTCATGTGGTTGTTGGATTTTGAGGTGCCTCGGTTATATCGGTCGATCCGGGACCGATGAAGTCATTCGTTGGCTCATTTATGCCCCATAGGGCGGGGAAACGCATGTTCAGGCATTTTAATCCACTCCGTGTGGACCGGCCCTGATGATCCAAGGGCCCACCTGAGTCTGGGTCCTGAGACACGGGCTAGAGCGTCTCGAATCGGTAGAGGATTATCTTTTGCCTCGGTTCACAGATGGAAATCCAATTTCCAAATACGACATTTTGCGGTTTTAATTGTAGAACTAGTATGGCGACATGATATATGGTACCCATGCCGCCTATGATTGATACTTATGATTGAAATTGATTTCTTCACTTATAGTAATAAAAGATGAAATTTAGCGTATCAAGTATTCTTTGGCTGTTATAAGGTAAAATCCTATCCTCCGGCTTGTATTGCATTGTGTGATGGGACCTAGGTCTTATAACAGCTTCATTGTTCTTTATTTAGCTATGCGCTGTTTGTTTTATGCACTGGTATTATTGGGAGGAAACCCGTTCCGTGTTATACGGCGTGGTCCCTTGATTTACCGAACTTTAAAATAAAAATTAATAACTGTTTTAGTTCTCACACCAGTCACATGACTGACCTAGAGTTTATTGTTTTAACCTAAACTCTGGGTGCCCTTATTTTCCGCACGGACAACTAGTTGTTGGGTTTTGCAGATTTATATTCACAGGATCTTGGTTAATAGCTGAAGTGATATTCGGAAAGCTCTGTGTCCGTGTATTTCTTTCAGTTATGTTTTGTATTATTTTTCCGCTGTAGTAATGTATTTAAATTTTTGATATTGTATAATGTATAATATTTATTCATACTCTGTATATTCTTTTATTCTGATGGAATTGTTGTAATAAATAATGAAATGTTCTTTTGTTTGTGTTACGATGTGTGTTGTTCTCAAAGCAATCCGTTCTTTCCTTACCGGGGAAGTTACGGGTTTTTACAGAACTTGCAATGTAACATCATACTTATGGTGAAAAGTGAGTTAGTTATCGTAGCAAAAGCATAAAAAATATATATAAGCATTTCCACGTTTTAAGCTTAATTTTATGCAATCATTAACAATACAGAATAAGCAGATGAACATCAATATGACAGTGGGCATTGTTTCAGTTAAATGTCAAACAGGGATGGAAATACCAAATTATGGTGATTTGCTAATAACAAAAGATCTTGTTGAAGAAAAATGCGAAAGCAACAAGTTGGGAAGTCATAATATATGTACAGTAACAAATTAGAATCAAGCCTTAAGTTTCCATAAGCATTTAAAGGTAAAAGATTGTAACAGACAGTCCTATGTTTGATATCATCATAGGTATGTTTCATACCTGAGCAGTGGTCAAACCACCTATTGCTTATTCAAGTGGATCCACCGATCGCTTGTTTAACAAACTGATAAGTTTGTTATCAGTTTTCAGTACACGGTGCAAACACGAAGGAATTAAAATGTCAAGAAGGATCTGTTTCTAATCAAGTTTTTTCCAAAGACTTTAATGGCCGACCCTCTAGGTTAACCAACAGACACAAATACTCCTAGCAAGGGATTCTGCCCCTCTACTGCCCTTCCAACCGCGTCTCTCACCGTCTATTTATATGACCCACATGAAGATGAGTCGCATAAGAGAAGCTGGTGATGTTGCAGTTACCTGAAGTATGTCCTTCACATGCTTTTTGAAAGTTTTTGTTGTCTGAGTAGCAGTTCTATTCTTGCCCTCATGAGAGAATGCCTGCATGCGGTAACCAAATTAGACAGAAATTAAATGCTTAGTGAGCTGCACAATCAAATTTGAATGAGCTGCACAATCAAATTGGTACTCAGAACACCATATGTGACCAAGAATAATAGCAATGAGCTGCACAATCAAATTTGAATATCGTCAAAAGAAAACAAACATAGTATGAACGGAAAAAAAGGGAACAAACATCAAAAAGTAGCTTTGTTTTACCTGTAGGGTGTACAGTCTAGCTTCTGGTTTTTGATTATAATGTTCCTCATCATCCATCTTTTGCATAAAAGAAGCATAATTACTAGCCAAGATAAATCAGTGTATTGAACAATCGAGCAATTTACAAAGGCATAAAAGAAACAAACCTCCTGATCATCCAATTCAAGTGCATCTAATTTCTCAGACTCAACTCCCACGCGATCAGCATACCTGAGAATATATTTTGAACCAAATTTAATAAGGAAACTAGACAAGGCTTGCATGAGAGGAGAAAAAGTTAGCCTCATATAAAATTCCATAAGTCTGTCAAGCTTTTCGCACTCGTTTCCAATATGGTTACTGTGACGGCCCGCCCCGCACCAGCCTGCATTTCCTCCGAGAGTGCGTTGTACACGTACCCAACTAGCACGGAGCGGTCGTCAGAAGGAAGGAAAGAAGAGAATTGACTAACAAGAGGAACCTGTAGAATGTGTCACAGCGCATGGAATAAAATATAATAATAACATACTTGACATAAAACAGGTGAGACAGTGCATAAGCTGATAACTAATAATCAATGTCAACATCAGAGTAGCGGAAATCCAAATACAGCTTATTACAACTTTTCAAAATCTACTGTCTCTAAACAAAAGAAAGCTAAAGAGGAAGATGCACCACCAATGCCCAAGCAGTGATCTTCAACAACACAGGGAGAATACTATATAAATGTGTTACGTGGGAGCCTCCTGCTCGTCTCCGGATCATCTACCCGTGCATCACCAGCTAACCTGTCTCTAGTCTGCTCGTGTGAGCACCCAGAGTAATAAGAGGAGACATAAAACTCTGGGTCAGACATAAAGCCTGGTATGAGCGATAAGTATCTAAACAGAATAATAACAGGTATACTAAACCATACCTGAACCTGGACCTGCAACCAAAGAGTTAGTACCACATACCGTACAGTTCTCTAAGGTGCCATAATGAATAGTGTAAAGAATACGGGGGTGGGGTATGTATGTCATAATGATAGCAAACAAATCATCCATAGCAACCATCCTCACATCTCTCACCCAGTGCGTAAAGCATACGATATCTACCACTTTGGAACACTAGACAAATTGAGGTAACGACGGATCCCGACTTGTAGAAACCCTGCTGTGACCAAGCCAAACACTTGGAGTCATGACCAAACATTTCAATGACCCACTTCATTGGTCGTAGCCCTTGGTTCTACCGATGCCATAATGGCCCTGAATCCGCCTTCGTACCTCCTACCATAGTGGTCCAAAGCTATGGACGTCGATAACCCCTTGCCACGCGTCCCGCAGCAAAGCCCAACCATGAAGCGAGCTCGTTGATTCCCATCTGAATCCTGAGCTCTAACTTCTCATTTGGACTTCCTTTGCATCTCGGGTTTGGTCGAATTGGAGTGGGTCCTCAGAAGAGTTGTCGCGCAGTAACAGTCCTAGAACTCGGTTCGGTTCGGTAGTCATTGCCCTCGTCGGTTCGGTTCGGTCCTCCATCCTTGTCATCTTCCATTCGGTTCGGGTCGGGTACTTCACTCCGGGTCGGGTCGGTGTCCTCCTCCGGGTCGGGTCGGGTTGCTGTCCTCCTTCCAGCTCATGCTCCTTCTCCGATCAGCTCCCTCGTTTCCATCTACTCCGATCCGATCCGATCACTTCGCCTTACTTTAGTCGTAGCCTTCCATTCTTGAGCCGATCCGATCTGGCCTCCATTATTCTTCCGATCCGATCCCCTTGTCCACTCCAACTCTAAGTAAACGGCCTTCCTTTTTGCCAAGTCTTTTATGTGCCAAGCTCCAGTTCGGGTCAGATTTCCTTGCCCAGTCCACATATCCGATCCGAGCCCTCATCCGATCCGATCCGAAACCCTGCACAACTTTCTGCAACTTTTTCCAGCAACTTGTTTACGCCATTCGACGACGTTTTCGACAAATCTAACTATACTTATCAATCACAAATCATCCCAAACAGTCATAGCAACATAACAAACTAGCCACAAACACCAAAACAATGAATTTTCATGTCAAAATGGATCAAATATACCCAAAACCCAATAATTTCCCTTAAGCATGTTTAAGCAAAACTAATCATAGGGTTAACAAAACTTAATCAAATTAAACCAAATTTCTACCAGAGGTATAAAATATTATTTTCGAATTTCTAAACATTTTTCCAGAATTTATTGGTGTATAAATTCGCTAATCTTCACTAATTACCCTTAGTTAACTGTAATTAGTGTCAAAACGATGCTATCACTCACCTTTGCCACAACTAAAACCCCAAAACTGAAATATTCTCTGATTTGGCGCTGTTCCCAATCTTACACAGCAGCTCTACCTCGGTTCTCGTGCTAATACTCCTTGATTTGATGTTTGCTAAGCCTAATCTTCAATTAGAAAGTGATTAAGAGGTGTTTTGAAGAGATTTAGAGGTTGGAGGCCATGGCTAGGTTAAGAGGAATGAATAGTGACGGCTGAAAAATGAGAAAAAGGTATTCTCCAAACCCTAACAGCCCTTTTAAACTCCTAATCCCGAAATTCCCCTTTGGGCCTAGCTGTTAATCACCCGGTTAAGTCCAATTAAGCTGTTTTTCACCATCTGAAACTTGTTTCAGCCATATCTCCCAATCGGTGAGTCCGTTTGGCTAATGTGACCACTCTACGGAAAGAGAAACCATCATCCGGAGCCAATGGAAGTGGTCTCAGATCAAAATTCCTTTCCATTCAAAAGTTATGGCCAAAACAGTACCAACTAGGGGTAAAATGGTCATTTAAAAATCGGGAAAAATCATGAACATGGGAAATGACCCCAATAGTCGTCTCCCAAAGTTACATGACCATACGACTTCATATGTGAATGAAATAAATATTCTACGATCCTATGATGCGTAGAATGCGGGTCGTTACACTCTCCCCCCCTTAAGAAATTTCGTCCCCGAAATTCTTTTAACCTAAAACATACAAAGGATCCCGCATGCCTAACAACCACATACAACAATCAAACATGCAAAACAAGCAACCAAGCCTATCCTAGCATGCGGAAAACTAAATCGAAGTCAAAATCTTACCAGGCAAAGAGTTCTGGATAAGTCTTCCTAATGTTCTCCTCTGTCTCCCAAGTACAATCATTCTCGTCCTCGCCCCACTGAACCTTGACTAGCTTCACCGCCTTCCTTCGAAGTTGCTTCATGTCGTGCTCGACAATACGGGCCGGCTTGCGGTTCCCAACCGCCTCGGGTTCTACTTCGAAGTCCTCCAACTGATCAGGTGGAACAGTCATATCTGGGTCGTGAACGAACTTCCTTAGTTGGGAAACATGAAATACATTGTGAACTCCCGCCATTTTCTCTGGTAAGCCAACTCTATATGCCAAATTCCCGACTAGTTCGAGAACAGGGAATGGACCAACGAATCTTGGTGCCAACTTGCCTCTCCTGCCAAATCGTATCACGCTCTTCAACGGAGAAATCTTGACAAACACCAAGTCGCCAACGGAGAATTTTAAGTCTCTTCTCCTCTTATCAGCATAACTCTTCTGCCTATCTTGGGCAGCCTTCATTCGTTGTTGAATGGTCTTGATTTTATCTGAAGTTTCCCTCACCACATCTGGTCCAAGCATAAACTTCTCGCCAGTCTCTATCCAACATGATGGTGAGTTGCACGGCCTTCCGTACAAAGCTTCAAACGGAGCCATACCGATACTGGATTGGTAGCTATTATTATATGCAAACTCTACTAGATGCAAATGGTCATCCCATGATCCACCAAAATCCAATATACACGCTCTCAAGAGATCTTCCAAAATACGGTTCACCCTCTCCGTCTGACCGTCGGTCTGAGGATGATATGCGGTACTGAGATGTAACTCTGACCCTACAGCCTCTTGTAAGCTGTTCCAAAACCCACTAGTGAACAACGGGTCTTGGTCACTCACAATGCTTTTAGGTACTCCATGAAATCTCACTACCCACTTCATATACAATTCTGCTAACTTAGCTGCCGTTCTGGTCGATCTGACTGGTATAAATCTTGCACTTTTGGTCAATCGGTCCACAATTACCCAAATGCTATCATGTCCCGATCTAGTCCTTGGTAAACCATCGATGAAATCCATCGAGACTTGCTCCCATTTCCATTCGGGAATTTCTAAGAACTGTAACAATCCACTAGGCTTCTTTTGCTCGGCTTTAACTAGCTGGCAATTCATGCACTTGGATATAAACTTCCCAATGTCTCTTTTCATCCCTTCCCTGTAGTAGGTCTGCTTCATGTCTCGGTACATCTTGTTACCACCGGGGTGTATAGTCAGCTTTGAGTGATGACATTCTCTAAGCACTTCATCTCTCAATCAATTGACATTGGGTACAACAAGCTTTCCATTCTTTCTAAGCCATCCATCTCGATCAAGCCCATACTTGTTCATCTCCTCATCGATATCCATCTCTAACTTGGAGATGATTTCCAATAAGTTAGGATCGTCCCTCTGACTAGAGCCGATCCGCTCAATTAAAGTGGGTCTGATCGTCAAACTTGCTAACATTTATGGATCCAGTTCGCACTTTGGTCTGAAATCAAACCCCGCGATATATTCCAGTTGCTTCCATTCTAGAAACATAGCACCTAAGCTGGCATGTCTCCTACTCAATGCATCAGCCACCGCATTACCCTTTCCCGGTGTATATGCGATGTCAAAATCATAGGAAGCGAAGAATTCTAACCACCTTTGTTGCCGGAGATTTAGATCCTTCTGGGAGAAGAGATACTTCAACGACTTATGATCTGTAAACAACTCAAATCTTTCTCCCAAGAGATAGTGTCTCCACATCTTTAACGCGAACACAATCGCTGCCAATTCCAAATCATGGGTAGGGTATCTTCTCTCGTGCGGTTTCAATTGCCGACTTGCATAAGCAACAACCCTACCTCCTTGCATCAATACAGCACCCAGTCCGGTACCACAGGCATCCGTGTATACCGTCATCTCTTCATTCCCCTTAGGAATGACTAACACTGGCGCGCTTGTCAACTTGTCCTTTAGACTCTTGAATGCATTCTCGCACCTTCCATCCCAGACAAAAGCTTGATTCTTCTTGGTCAACTGGGTCAATGGTGCTGCTATCTTGGAGAAACCTTGGATGAACTTACGATAATATCCAGCTAATCCCAAGAAACTCCTTACATCTGTTGCATCCTTGGGCGTAGGTCAATCCTGTACCGTAGCCACCTTTGCCGGGTCCACGGCAATACCATTCTATGATACAACATGGCCCAAGAACCTCACTTCCCTCTTCCAGAAGTGACACTTAGAAAACTTTGCTTTCAATTGGTGTTTTCTCAACACCTCCATCACTACTCTTAAATGTTCCTTGTGTTCTTCCTCTGTCCTCGAATAGACCAAAATATCATCAACGAACACAAGGACAAACTTATTCAACTGATCTCTGAATACCCTATTCATAAGATCCACAAAATATGCTGGGGCATTGGTCAGCCCGAATGGCATGACCAACCACTCATAAAATCCAGACGGCGTCCGAAATGCTGTTTTAGCTATACTCTCAGCTTCCACTCTAAGCTGATGAAAACCTGTCGCGAGATCCAACTGAGAAAATACTCTCGCGCCACTCAACTGATCAAACAAATCATCTATCCGCGGTAGAGGATACTTATTCTTCCTCGTCACTTTGTTCAACTCGCGGTAGTCTACACACAAACGAAGGGAACAATCCGCCTTGGTAGTAAACACAACTGGTGCTCCCCATTCAGAAACACTCCTTCTGATAAATCCCTTCTTCAAAAGATCGCTGACTTGCACCTCGAGCTCTCGTTGCTCCCTTGGTGCCATACGACGAAGTGGCATCACTATAGGTCTGGCATCTTTTACCAAATCAATACGGAACTCAATCTCTCGGTGTGGTGGAAGTCCGGTCACTTCTTCGAAAACATCCGGATACTGGCCAACCACGGGCAAACCTGACAACTCACTATGCGGAATGTCAAGGGAGTTTAGAAAACTAGCCAATACCCCCTCACTGGGTAGACCACCAAACACTATCCTCCGCCCATCATCCGCTCTAGCTGTCACCAAAAAGCCCTCACAGTCTACCACCACCCCGTATCTTCAGAGCCAATCTACTCCCAAAATAATGCCAAACCCAGTAAAGCCCAAAACAAAGCAATCACAAACAAACATGCATCCATGACTCGATAAGACCACATTACGACAAATCATGCTAAGGCTAGTAGAACCACCAATCGGGTTCGTCACTACTAAAGGTCTATCGACAATCTCAGGCTCCAATCCCAACCTATCTATCAGGTCACTAGATATGAAAGAACTAGAAGCTCCGGTATCAAATAAAACTCTAACAGGAACATCATAAACAGAAAGCATACCTTGAATGACGACATTCTTTCCCTTCTCCGCCGCAGTTGGGGCATTCGACGAAGAAGGAATAGCATTAAGGGCGTATGCTTTCACCATTTGCTTTTCTTTAGGGGGTTGCGGACACTTGTCCTTGTGATGTCCCATTTGGCCACAATTGAAGCACTTCCTATCCGCTGGCTTGGCCCGACAATTACTAGCATAATGGCCCCTCTTACCACAGCTGAAGCACTCAACATCTTGTTTATCCCTTTTCTTCTGGCCATCCTTAGTCTGATTCTGCTTTCTCTTATTCTGGGAACCACCTTTGCCTTCACCACTTGCTTGTGGCTTTGGCTCACCTTCGGACGCAACCTCAGTCTTCGGCTTAGGGTAGAGACTTTCTGACCTCAATGCTTTCCCTACAATCGACTCAAACGACTCATCGATGTGGTTAATAAGCCTTTCCCCTAAGCACTGATCTAACCCAGTTATGAATTTCTCATTCTTCTTCTCGGCAGTATCAATAAGAGATAACCCATACTTTGATAAAGTGTCGAATTCAACAATGTACTCCGAGACAGCTCTGCCATTCTGTTTGAGCTCCAAGAATTTCTTAAACAACACTGACTTCTGAGCGGCTGGAATAAACATCTCGCTAAAGCGAGCTTTAAACTGCTCCCAAGTAATCTGATCTTCGGGAGTGGCTGCCTTTATAGCATTCCACCAATTCATTGCCCGCCCTTGCAGCTGACGGGACGCTAGCTTTCTCTTCATCGCATCCTCGGTACCCAAATCCTCGAAGATACGTTCGCAACTATCCAACCAATCTTGAACATCTGTGGCCGACTCCGTTCCGTGGAACGGCTTCCCACCAAGGCTAGTATAATCCTTATTCGGCTTAGCGAAATCGACCCTCGGCGCCTGCACTATTGGACCACCACCATTTCCATCATTGGGAGCTGCCCTCCGTACATCTCTAAGCATTTCTCTCATGAGGTCAGTAAACATCGTCCTCATGTCAGCAGCATTCCCATTATTGGCTCCCCTACCAGCACCTCTAGTATCTCGGCTCATCGTCAATCTGAAAAAGGAAATGATTAACGACTCCATAGCGGTGCTAGTGCAGTACGACTCCATCCTTATACTAGTAATAGTATATATATAGCTTTTAAAACCAAAATAATCACAAATACGCTCTCTCGTATACGTATATTATCTCTCCCTGATAACTTCCCTAGGTTAACTACGCAACCTAGAGCTCTGATACCAAGTGTGACGGCCCGCCCCGCACCAGCCTGCATTTCCTTCGAGAGTGCGCTGTACACGTGCCCAACTAGCACGGAGCGGTCGTCAGAAGGAAGGAAAGAAGAGAATTGACTAACAAGAGGAACCTGTAGAATGTCTCACAGCGCATGGAATAAAATATAATAATAACATACTTGACATAAAACAGGTGAGACAGTGCATAAGCTGATAACTAATAATCAATGTCAACATCAGAGTAGCGGAAATCCAAATACAGCTTATTACAACTTTTCAAAATCTACTGTCTCTAAACAAAAGAAAGCTAAAGAGGAAGATGCATCACCAATGCCCAAGCAGTGATCTTCAACAACACAGGGAGAATACTATATATATGTGTTACGTGGGAGCCTCCTGCTCGTCTCCGGATTATCTACCCGTGCATCACCAGCTAACCTGTCTCTAGTCTGCTCGTGTGAGCACCCAGAGTAATAAGAGGAGACATAAAACTCTGGGTCAGACATAAAGCCTGGTATGAGCGATAAGCATCTAAACAGAATAATAACAGGTATACTAAACCATACCTGAACCTGGACCTGCAACCAAAGAGTTAGTACCACATACCGTACAGTTCTCTAAGGTGCCATAATGAATAGTGTAAAGAATACGGGGGTGGGGTATGTATGTCATAATGATAGCAAACAAATCATCCATAGCAACCATCCTCACATCTCTCACCCAGTGTGTAAAGCATACGATATCTACCACTTTGGAACACTAGACAAATTGAGGTAACGACGATCCCGACTTGTAGAAACCCTGCTGTGACCAAGCCAAACACTTGGAGTCATGACCAAACATTTCAATGACCCACTTCATTGGTCGTAGCCCTTGGTTCTACCGATGCCATAATGGCCCTGAATCCGCCTTCGTACCTCCTACCATAGTGGTCCAAAGCTATGGACGTCGATAACCCCTTGGCACGCGTCCCACAGCAAAGCCCAACCATGAAGCGAGCTCGTTGATTCCCATCTGAATCCTGAGCTCTAACTTCTCATTTGGACTTCCTTTGCATCTCGGGTTTGGTCTAATTGGAGTGGGTCCTCAGAAGAGTTGTCGCGCAGTAACAGTCCTAGAACTCGGTTCGGTTCGGTAGTCATTGCCCTCGTCGGTTCGGTTCGGTCCTCCATCCTTGTCATCTTCCATTCGGTTCGGGTCGGGTACTTCACTCCGGGTCGGGTCGGTGTCCTCCTCCGGGTCGGGTCGGGTTGCTGTCCTCCTTCCAGCTCATGCTCCTTCTCCGATCAGCTCCCTCGTTTCCATCTACTCCGATCCGATCCGATCACTTCGCCTTACTTTAGTCGTAGCCTTCCATTCTTGAGCCGATCCGATCTGGCCTCCATTATTCTTCCGATCCGATCCCCTTGTCCACTCCAACTCTAAGTAAACGGCCTTCCTTTTTGCCAAGTCTTTTATGTGCCAAGCTCCAGTTCGGGTCGGATTTCCTTGCCCAGTCCACATATCCGATCCGAGCCCTCATCCGATCCGATCTGAAACCCTGCACAACTTTCTGCAACTTTTTCCAGCAACTTGTTTACGCCATTCGACGACGTTTTCGACAAATCTAACTATACTTATCAATCACAAATCATCCCAAACAGTCATAGCAACATAACAAACTAGCCACAAACACCAAAACAATGAATTTTCATGTCAAAAAGGATCAAATATACCCAAAACCCAATAATTTCCCTTAAGCATGTTTAAGCAAAACTAATCATAGGGTTAACAAAACTTAATCAAATTAAACCAAATTTCTACCAGAGGTATAAAATATTATTTTCGAATTTCTAAACATTTTTCCAGAATTTATTGGTGTATAAATTCGTTAATCTTCACTAATTACCCTTAATTAACTGTAATTAGTGTCAAAACGATGCTATCACTCACCTTTGCCACAACTAAAACCCAAAAACTGAAATATTCTCTGATTTGGCGCTGTTCCCAATCTTACACAGCAGCTCTACCTCGGTTCTCGTGCTAATACTCCTTGATTTGATGTTTGCTAAGCCTAATCTTCAATTAGAAAGTGATTAAGAGGTGTTTTGAAGAGATTTAGAGGTTGGAGGCCATGGCTAGGTTAAGAGGAATGAATAGTGACGGCTGAAAAATGAGAAAAGGTATTCTCCAAACCCTAACAGCCCTTTTAAACTCCTAATCCCGAAAATCCCCTTTGGGCCAAGCTGTTAATCACCCGGTTAAGCCCAATTAAGCTGTTTTTCACCATCTGAAACTTGTTTCAGCCATATCTCCCAAACGGTGAGTCCGTTTGGCTAATGTGACCACTCTACGGAAAGAGAAACCATCATCCGGAACCAATGGAAGTGGTTTCAGATCAAAATTCCTTTCCAGTCAAAAGTTATGGCCAAAACAGTACCAACTAGGGGTAAAATGGTCATTTAAAAATCGGGAAAAATCATGAACATGGGAAATGACCCCAATAGTCGTCTCCCAAAGTTACATGACCATACGACTTCATATGTGAATGAAATAAATATTCTACGATCCTATGATGCGTAGAATGCGGGTCGTTACAGTTACTGCCAGCTCCATGCAACTTTGCAGATACCCTGAAATGCCAAAATACAGAATACTGTAAAACTAACATGGACAGAAATCCCTTTTAAAACTAACATGGAGAGAATTAGTAGAAATATATGCCTCTCTTCAAATGTACGTACTCTTAGTTAAATTTCTTTGCTGAATTTGGTTGTATTTTCTATTTAAAATATTTTTTGCCATCAAGTAGTAGCTTAATATTGAATATGTTTTGCGGTTCTAATGACAAAACTTGTGTAGTGTATCTTAGTTAAATATCACTTGATGTTCTTCAACATTATGGAAAACACATTTACATATAGAAGTCATCAACTTGCTTAGTACAGTTTAAGCTTAACCATGCTATTTCTGGTCGAAATAAGGTTGTCATGCTCTGATCTATTGCAAAAATTGCAATTTTGTCCATCATTACTTTTCCTTTTGGCTCATTCTCATCCTTACATATATGATTTTAGATTGCAAGAACCTTAAGATTGCTACATTCACTACAACAAAACAGATCTATTACAACGGCCAGCCCGCCCGCTGTATTAGGCCATGTTGTAATATGTCCTCTTTTACAACGGGCAATGAATGTTGTAACAGGCAGTTGTAAAGACTTTTTACAACAGTCTTATGTTGTTGTTGTACGTTCCTTCAATAAAATAGCAGTCCGTTGTAATATTTTTTGCAACAGGTATTGACCGTTGTAATATCTTCTATAACAACAATTAATGCCCGTTGTAAAAGGCTGAAACCTGCAATGTATTTGAATATTACACATGCTATTAATAATATTTACAAGAATTGAATATTTAATTCAAAAATCATTTTTAAACAAATATTTATTGAAATAAATATTTATTATACATTCAAATAGTACACATAGTGTTTCCTCTCTATTTACACAATCATTTGTACATACACTTCCTCACTACATTTCACTTGTATACATTGACTTCTTACTACACACTTTTCACTCATATACATGTACATAGTCACTCACACTCTCACCCTAGTTTTAGTCTTCGGCTTCTTGCTTTAGAGTTTATACAAGATACAAACGGTAGAACATACTCTTTAACTAATAGGTTACTTGGCATACACACCACAAAATAAGAGAACATCCCTAATTACTGAAGATCAACATATCCACTTTCATTCGGTTCTCTTTGAACTTGCTTGATTCCAGTTGGATTCCGGGTCTGAATTTAAAACATAAACCTATGTATGTACATATATTAAGGCACAAAAATCCTAAGCCAATTTACTGCTTCATACGAGCTTACCCCTACAACCACTGGAATCTGAACCAAAACAATAAAAAGAGTATTTACCTTTGACAAAAAGAGCATATCATATTCACGTGGTTCTTGTCAAAGTGTAATCAGTTCACCTGAAGCAGGTTCAACATCCAGTACAGGGTTGAACAGATTGTTGTGTTATTTTGCAATAATATAAGTAATTAGTAATAGTTAAAGACTAACAAAACACTCATAGAAAAACTATATTACCTTAGCAATATGCAAAATTAGAAAAACAACCCATACAAAGACATGAAGACTGAGTTCTTTCCAACAAACATTCTCAAGAATTGGGACCTGCATTGTTAGTAAAGCCAGTTTATACATAATTTTGGTAAATTCAGAGATGTATTGTTATAGTTTATGCTTTAAATAACCTTGTTCTCAAGTTTGACTTGACATCTTTGTGATTTCCGGGTCCTGGCTCTGCATTCTATTTCATATGCAAAGTGCACTCATATGTTTCATTTGTGCAAATTATAATACATACTTTAAAGGAAACATAATTGGTTTTTCAGCTCAACAATATTATCTTTTTCTTTAGCAGACTCCTGTGGTTAGAAACTAGTAGTCATGAATCAGACGTGGACAATGTAGTGTAAGAAATAAAATAAAAATATGACAAATTGTTACCTTCGAAGTTATGGTCTCTTTCTTCCATGTATCAACCCCTTTTAAAAATGCTTTCGTTGATGTAACTAGAAAATACACATGAAAAAACATAAGACTTATTGTCCAAAGTTAATGGAAGATAATTGGGATAAGATTAAGCAATTACTTACATATGAATAGTATTATTAGCAAAACTGTTACCAGCCAGTTAGGGAATACTACATTGAAGATGACTCCAATGCTAATTCCGAGCACAAGCATTGGTTGAATAAGAAGAGCCTAGTTGATAATGTTGGAGATTAAATGGCAATAACAAGATTTTCTTTTTGATAAAATTTTTCACTTACTTCAGCAGCATGACTTACATGAATAAATACATATATGTAACCAGGCTTTTCATGATGAATAGACATGACTTTACAAAAATGCATTTACTTCCAGGTCAGTCATAAGTAAAAAAAAAGTTCTAGATTACTAATTTAATTGCAAATTATATTTTTAACACCCCCTCATAATTTGCAATTTTGAGCATATCTCTTGTCTTTTGAAGTTTATCGAATGAAACAGCCTTAGTAAGGAAATCTGCAAGTTGTTCGGTAGTCTTAACAAACTCCAGCCTTATTTCACCTTTGTTCACCATATCTCTAATGAAATGCTGCCGCAGTTCAATGTGCTTTGATCTGGAATGGAACACAGGATTTTTTGTCATTGCAATTGTAGACATATTATCACAATATATTGTCGTAGGCTGCTTTTGAACTGGCTGTAAATTTGCAAGTACTCGTCTCAGCCAAATAGCTTCACAAGCTGCATCCGTACCAGTAATATATTCTGCTTCCGCTGATGATAATGCTACAAATTTTTGCTTCTTTGAACTCCATGAAATAATATTAGTTCCAAGGCAAAATACATAACTTGAAGTGCTTTTTCTGTCATCCATCGAACCAGCCTAGTCACTGTCGGTATAACCAATCAGCCTGCTCTCATTTTCTTTGACATACCTTATTCCCATTTTCTTTGTTCCTTGCAAATATCTTAAGATTATTTTAGCTACTGCAAAATGTAATTTACTTGGCTCATTCATGAACCTTGAAACCATACTTACAGCTTGAACGATATCTGGCCTTGTATTCGTGAGAAAAATCAGCGAACCAACTAGACTCTGAAATAGTCTGCATCCACCTTTTCGATTCCATCATCTTTTCTTAGCTTATCATTTATTGGCATTGGAGTTGAAGCCGACTTGCAATTTAGCATGCTAAACTTCTTCAAAAATGCTTCAGTATATTTTTCTTGAGAGATAAAAATCTCTCCTTTGGACTGCTTTACTTGAAATCCTAGAAAATATTTCATTGCTCCCAAATCAGTCATCTCGAAATCAGTCATCATTCTCCGTTTGAAATCTTCAACCAAGCTCATATTAGTGCCCATAAATATAAGATCGTCCACATAAATGCAAACGATAAAAAAATCAGTATTTTCCTTCTTTACATAGAGAGAAGGCTCATTCAGACTTCTATGAAATCCAAATTTCAGAAAATAACCATCAATCTTACTGTTCCATGCTCTTGGAGCTTGCTTAAGCCCGTAAAGTGCCTTCTTGAGACGATAAACTTTACTCTCTTCTCCCTTTACTTCGAAACCTGGAGGTTGTTGTACATACACTTCTTCTTCCAGCTCTCCGTTAAGAAATGCTGATTTGGCATCAAGTTGAAATACCTGAAGTTCTAATTGTGCTGCAAGAGCAAGAACAACCCAGATAGGTTCCATTCTAACAACCGGCACAAAGGTCTCATTATAATCAATTTCAGGTATTTGAGAATAACCCTTTGCGACGGGTCTTGCTTTGTGTTTTTGTATGCTGCCATTTCATGATACTTTGTTTTGAAAATCCATTTCAGCCCAATAACGTCTTTATGAGTCGGAATATCTACCAACTCCCATTTTTTATTCTTCTCAATCATAGCAATTTCTTCCTCCATATCTTTTCTCCATTTTACTTCTTTTGCGGCGTCTGCAAAGCTTTGCGGTTCACAAGTAAAAAGTGCAAATTCTGATATTTCATATATGTCTTTCAAGGACCGAGTTTTTCTTATAGGTGATTCTGAACTTGAGTCTTCACCTTGATTTAAAAGATTTGTGGGCCTATGTGGTGGACTTTGAGAATTTTATTCAATTGATTCATCTTCCAGATTTGATTCATCTTGCGTTATTATATTAGTAGAACTTGATTCCCAACTCCAAGATGTCATTTCATCAAATATCACATCCCTTGAGATGACAGACTTGCTAGTTGCAGGATTGTATAAACGGTATCCTTTTGATTCATCACTATAGCCAACGAAAATGAGCTTTTCTCCTCTTTTGTCAAGTTTGTCTCTATTTGGTGTTGAGATATGTGAGTATGCAATGCAACCAAAAATCTTCAAATGATAGACAATAGGCTTTTTTTTGTACCATGCTTCAAATGGCGTTCGATTAAGAACAGCCTTTGTTGGACATCTATTTTGGATATATATAGTTGTATGCACAGCTTCAGCCCAAAATGAGTTTGGTAAAATTTTGCCAATCATCATGCTTCTGGCCATTTCAGCAATGGTCCGATTTTTTCGCTCCGCTACTCCATTTTGTTGAGGACTTCTACTAACAGTGAGTTGCCTTTGAATGCCTTTTTCTTTGCAATACTCTAAGAATGGCGTGTAGATAAATTCACCTCCACGATCTGTACGAAGAGCCTTGATTTAGTGGCTAGATTGTTTTTCCACCAAAGCCTTGAATTTCAGGAATGTTGAGAAAGCTTCAGATTTTTCATTCAAAATGTAAACCCACATCATTATCGTGTAATCATCGACGAACAAAATGAAATATCTTTTACCACCAAGTGAAAGTGTTCTTGAAGGACCCCAAATATCCACATGAATAAGCTCCAAAGGTTCTTCAGCCCTCCAAGTTGTTTTTGGAAATGGAAGACGATGCATTTTTCCATATATACATCCTTCGCATACTTGAATTTTTATTTCAGTTTCAGGAAGACCGATCACCATGTTTTTTTGCTTGAGTAGTTGCATCCCTTTGTAATTAAGATGTCCGTACCTTAAGTGCCAAAGTTGAGATTGACTGGTTTTCTCATTTGCAAATCCCACATTCTACTCATGCGACATGATCATGGGAAATACTTTGTTTTGGCTCATTTGAACTGTAGCAATTTTACAGTTCTGTTTTTTGTCAAATATTGTACATCTATCCTTATCAAAGAAAACTGAATAGCCTTTTCATAATATTTGTCCAACACTGAGAAGATTGCTAGTGAGGTCTGGTACATAAAGAACGTCCTTGATGAGCTTTTCTTTGCCTTCTTTTGTTCGAACTGTTATGGTTCCTTTTCCTTTGGAGCAATGTAGCTTCCCATCACCAAGTTTTACTTCTGAATTGAAGTTTTGATCAAGGCTAATGAAGATACTTTTATTTCCTGTCATATGGCTGCTGCTGCCACTGTCTACATACCAGACATTTTCTGGCTGTTGTTGGACTGTCATACATGAAAAAAGTTGCTCTCCTTCATCCCAAGAGAAGTTTGCTTCATCCTTTGCATGTCTTTTCAGAAAGTAGCATTCCTTTTGTGAGTGGTTTGGATTCTTACACCTTCTGCACTTGAAGAAACAATAATTTGTTCCATGATTTGTTCTTCTACAAATTTTGCAAAAAGAATTTGAACTTTCAGCTTGATGATTTTCATTATAATTCAGCTTTGATTGGCTTTCCAGCCCATTTCTTCTTTTTTTCTCGCAACGATCCTCCTCTGCCTCGGTTTGGACTTCCTCTTCCTCGAGAAAAACCTCCTCTGCCTTGTTGTTGCATTCGAGAACTGTTGCTGGTAAGATTCATTTTTGATTCAAAGGCTTGCTCTAATGGTTGATTTGAGAAATTGTTTATTCTCTCTTCATGTGTTTGGAGAGAACTCATCAGGTCATGAAAAGAATATGTAGACAAATCTTTAGATTCTTCTATGGCAGCAACAATATAATCATATTTTGCGGGAAGGCTTCGAAGTACCTTTTGAACAATCTTTGTTTCTTCAATTGTGTCACCAAGACTTCTGATTTGGTTCACTATTTCAGCAACTCGAGTCACAAAGATTTGCATTGTTTCGTTATCCTTTTTTGACAAATTATCAAACTCTCTCCAAAGAGATTGAAGCTTGATAGATGCTACCTTGTCATTGCCATGAAAACCCTTTTTCAAAAGACCCCAAGCTTGCTTTGCTCTTTTGACGCCATGAATTCTAGGATATATTGTCTTGCTCAATCCTGGTTGAATATATCCAAGAGTGCTTGCATCTTTCTTTAAATTTTGCTTGTATTCCCTTCTTTGAGCATCTGTCCATGCTGTAGCATTCTGTTATGGTCTGTAAAGCCATCTTCCACAATTTCCTATAAATCCTGAGAAATGAATATAGTCTCTATTTGACTTTCCCAGTAATCAAAATGCTCTCCTTCGAATATGGGAACTTGATTTGGGGTATAAAAAAAACATGGAAGGAGGAACTTGATTATTTGATGTCATTTTTCTGTGAATTAATTGTGTGAACCTTACTCTGATACCACAAATTTGTTGGAGATTAAATGGCAATAACATGATTTTCTTTTTGATAAATTTTCTCACTTACTTCAGCAGCATGACTTACATGAATAAATACATATATGTAACCTGGCTTTTCATGATGAATAGACATGACTTTACAAAAATGCATTTACTTCCAGGTCAGTCATAAATAAAAACAGAGTTCTAGATTACTAATTTAATTGCAAATTATATTTTTAACAGATAATTGGCTTATCCAAAGTACGATGTCTAAGCTTAAGATTATAGTAAAAGGTTGAGCCTGCAGCGCCCGTTATCATGCCTGATCACGAAAATATTATGCTGTTTTGTTAAACTAAAAGTTCACTAATTATTACTCGCATAATTAATTTTCTACTACATATTTTGACTGAATTAAAAAAATAATTAAAGACACTGTTCACAAACAAAAAACGAACCGGACAAAAGGATTTATCATCCAACAAAATTACATTAAGAACAATTCTAAATTCAGGAAGCAAACCAAAAGGTTTCCTGTTTAGTTGCTACTGTCTGTGTTTCCCTAAACATACAAAAGTGGCAAGTGTACCAAAGTTGGAGAGGGAATACTGGATGGACAAATTATTCAAAATCCCAAACTAGCAACACAGGGTAAAAATACAAACTAACTAAATTATAAAAATGGATGTACCATGATGACATGATCGAATTATTCAAAATTTTCAACTCTTGATCTTTCAGTGCTCTGTCTATATACACCTTTATTTCATCCATCAATCTGCTGGCTTGATTAATTCAAAAACCAATACAAACCATTGCACCACTAACTCCCCACCTCCAATTGAAATTGACTTTAATTTCCCAACACTACTAAATTAATTAAAAAATAAAAAATAACCTTGAAAGTTAAAAAATGATTTTAAAGTTGTTTTTAGTCGATTAATAAAAAACATTCATATCCATATTCAAGAAATAAAATATATTTTGACTCTACAAGCTGCTATGTAAGGATGTAAACTGAATTTTGTTCTTTGCCAAAAGTGGTAACATAAGCATTTCCCCTGAATAATATAGTTTGCTCCCAAATGAAATAGTTCAAATTAATTTTCTTATGCACATCATCCATCTAATCAAGTTGAGAAAATTTCTCTTATAGATCGCATTTCTCTTAATCACATTTCAATAGAGAAGTCGAAGCCAAATGAAATTGCACAGCCATATATTCATTTTAAATGAATATAACTGTGTGAAATTGATAGAATATATAATTTTCTTTTAGTAAGACTCTTTATATTAATTTTGTTTCATTTTTTGGTCTTCAAATATGATTTTTTTTCCAATTATTTTGCTTCATTATACCCATTTTTTTGGCATGCCATGAATATTCGATGAGTTTAGACATATTGAATGCCTAAGTGCATTCATTGCTTGTTTAGAGGATACCCGTCAGTTGGTTTGTATCTGGTTGAAGTACACTTGTGACTATCAAAAATTTGTTCCATTCTCTTGTAGTGTGCTTTTTAGCTAGCTAGTCCCTAAAATGAATCTCTTATAAATGTTGTTTTGAGGGCACGAATATACATATTAGGTTTGTAATATTCCTATGGAATTTGGAGTCAAGATAATATGTCATGATTATATAATATGCTGTGGATAGTGTCAGTGACCAAACTCTAAATTGCAAAGAGTATATTGTAAGTTTAGCGATATACCCAAAATTACCTGGAGATCTTTTTAGGAGTCGCGCCTTTGCCAGATGCGGATGTGTTGATGCTACTGATCGAGTCCCTGCCTAGCAAAATTGATGAAGTCACCTCGCACTATAGCTGCTGCCACATGGAATCTGAGTCGTTGACATCGCCTCCCCGCTGAGTAGTCGCCATTGTCGTTGTCGAGTATTCGTCCTTGCTATCACATGCTCTTGGGTCGCGACGCCGATGCGATTTTAGCACGGATTTGGGTTTGGCTTGTTATCGGGTATGGATTTGGAGGAAGACCTTTTGGGGATAAGTGGAGGTAAAGTTAAAGAGGGATAGGGACATCGAGGAAAGTGAAATTATACATGAAAACATAGGGCTGGAGCGAAATTTTTTGTTTTGGAGCCCAAGCGAAATTTGGGTTTGGAGCCAAATAGAAATTTAAATGGCCCACCGCATAACTTTCTATAATAACTGTTCAAAAATTTCAAATTCATCCATCTATATTTAAAAAATAAAAAATTAGTTGATATTGGAAAAGCAAATACAAGCACGAATAAAGTCATTTGATACTTGTTCATTCGGGTACAACCAAAATTATAGTTAATTTTGTGTAAGTTAATAGATAAAATTGTTGTCATTTACCATTTTATATAAGTAAAACATCTTAATATTTATTATTACTTTTATCATTTTTAAATATCGAGTTATTACTTTAACTATTATTATTTAATTATCATTCAATTAATCAACATTTATTATAAATTTTACAATTAATTATCAGTTACAGTATTAATTTATATGATATTGATTGTTAATTTAATGACTAATTATTGATTATTAATTATTATACCTACTAGTCTTATTACCAAGTATTAATTACTTATTAAATATTATTATTAATCACTAAATTTTAAATATTAATTACCAACTAATTACTAATACTAATTAATTATTAACTACATATAATAATTAGTAATTAGTGCTTATTTATTAATAATCATTAATTATTATAAATTATAAATGATTAATCTAATATTATTAATGATTAATTATTAAATATAAATAATTAATATAATATTATAAATGATTACTAATTAGTAATATAATATTATAGTTGATAACTAGTAACATATGATCAATATAATATTATTATTCATTAATTATTGCACAACAAAAAATAATCAATATTAATTTTAATAAAATATTGTAATTAATAATTATTATTGATTGTCAAAAGTGGTAACCTACATTTATTACAATGGACATTTAATGTTCATTGTGAAATATGTTCTCATTTTATGACCATTGTAAATTTGTCACACATTACAATGGACATTACTCGCACCTATTACAACATGCATTAGCCGTTGTAGAATTGACATCTATTACAAAGGGTATTTTGTGACAGTTGTAAAATAGACATCTATTACAACGGGCACTTTGTGAACGTTGTAAAATTTCCATCTACTACAACCCACCTGAAATGACCATTGTAATAGCATTCTATTACAACGGGCAGTCCTGGCCGGTTGTAAAAAGGGCGTTGTGCATGGAATCTATTACAATTGTTTATTAATGACCATTGTAATAGCTCTCTATTACAATGGGCAGTCAATGCCCGTTGTAAAAAGGATGTTGTAATAGGGTATTTTTGTTGTAATGATTACAGATTTAAACTAGTGAAACTATTAAACTATGAATTATTGGTACATACTCTAGGGTTGAAACAAATGAACTCAGATAACTTGCCCTTTCGGCTTACTCTATTCCCTATAGACACGATTTTAGAGTGTAAACGAAAATGATCCAAAATTATTATATTTCAGAAGTAAACCGGTGAAACTATTCCCCTGGACCATGGTTTTGTGAGCAACATCAATTGAAAATGATAGAACAACTGAGAGAATAGTGAATGTCTTATGTATACCTGTATTCTTTGAACTCATAGACAATTATTAAGTGTGATATTTAAAGGATGAATTAACACTGGTACCTGTTGAATTCATAGCTAATTCTTTTCATGTGTTCTGAACATAAAGATCACCGATACAATTATACAGTGGAGCAAATGAAACTAGAAGTCATAAAATACAAAACTAATGGCCAATACTTTAGTAAGGTCACATGATTCAACTACACACTCGAGCAAACGAACTTTCACTAAATATAAAGCTAAATACCAAATAAGCAAAATAATTACTGCAACCGAAACAGCTACAAATTTCATGAATCTACCACATATTCTTTATTTAGAAATCACCTGAAGCCTCGGTAGCTTTGTAGATTGGGGGTTGTTCTTTTGTTGCATCTTTGAATAGTTGTATTAGGGTTTTGATCTTGATTTGGGGAAATCGCGAATGAAGGAGCACGGAATTAAAAAAATTCTCACAATTTCTTCTTGTTCCGGTTATCTGAGGTTCTGGAATAAAAAAATTCTCAAAATCGCGAATGAAGGAGCACAGAATAACAAATCTGTAATCACCAAGCTTCCTCCTTGTTGTTGGCCAATCTATCAGTCTACATCTCTTTGCCCTTGATAAAACCACAAAGAGGAAAAAAAGGGGAAAATAAAAACTGAATAAATTAGATGCGATTCGGTGATGGCTGGAGCAAATCGATGTATTGATAGTTGCTTGAGGGAATACATGCGATGAGGTGATGAGAATCAAAGCCGACGTGAATTTAGGTTTAAATTTTGTTCAATAGTAAAAAGGGGAAAGTGAAGATAAAATGATGTTAGATAAGTAAAAGGATTAGTGGGAATTTTTTTTCATGGGATTTGTGAAGGGGAAACAAAGCGTCAAAATTTCACAGAGCTGAAGAAATAAGGTGGCTGTCATTGATTAGATGATGAGGGTATTGTTTAGATAGGAAGCATAGATTGATTTTAATCGTTGGATTAATGATGCATCTACGGTTGGGGTATTGTTTATGATGATAACGCGGATCGCTGAGCTGGATTGTATATATATGTAAAGCTACACTTTTAACTGGTGTTGCACGTCAAAACACTAGAATTCCCACCACAACAGTGCATTCAGTCTAATGCAACAACATATTAATATTGTTGCAGAAGATCATGGAAATCATAGCTTTCGCCACACTTTTCACGCAACGCACACAAATTACTGTCAAATATGCCCACTTTTGTAGTAGTGCTTCTAGTCACCTTATTAGATATGCCATAGATGAAAAGGGGTGGTTGCGACAAGATGGAAGGCTTTGTGTTATTCAAACTGGAAGCTTGATAAAGGCAGTCCTAGAAGAAGCCCACCATTCTAAGATGACCATTCATCCAGGCGGTGATAAGATGTACAGGGACATGAAGAGGGTTTTCTTTTGGGCTGGGACGAAGAAAGATGTGGCCGAATTTGTTGCCCAATGTTTAGTTTGCCCGCATGTCAAAGCTGAGCAAAAGAAGCCCAGTGGTTTACTTCATCCTTTGGAGGTTCCTTAGTGGAAATGGGAGAGCGTCTCTATGGATTTCATAGATGGTTTGCCTAGATCGAAGAAAGGCAACACCAGTATCTGGGTTGTGGTAGATAGACTCACTAAGAGCACTCACTATATTCCAGTTAAGAGTAAGAGGACGACATCATGGTTAACAGCAATTTATGTCCGAGAGATAGTTCATCTTCATGGAGTACCTTCCAGCATCGTAAGCGATCGTGACCCCATCTTCACAAGCGAATTTTGGAGGAGCTTGCAAGAAGCATTAGGTACACAATTGTGTTTGAGCACCGCTTATCATCCTCAGACCGATGGGCAAACGGAGAGGGTGAACAGAATTCTAGAAGATCTTTTAAGGCTGTGTATCCTAGACTTTGGAGGGACTTGGGAAGAGCATCTTCCTTTAGTAGAGTTTGCCTATAATAATAGTTATCAAGCTAGCATCGGCATGGGACCCTTCGAAGCATTGTACGGACGACCCTGTAGATCACTAACTTGTTGGTGGGAGTCTACAGAAAGATTATTACTTGGACCAGATATGGTTAGGGAAACATCCAAAAAGATTGACCTTATTCGGCGGCGGATGAAGACAGCTCAAGATAGGCAGAAATCCTATGCAGACAAGAGCAGGACGGACATCGAGTTTGAAGTGGGAAACTTGGTTTTTATCAAAGTGTCACCTCTGAGGAATGTGGTTCGCTTCGGATCAGTAGGGAAGTCGGCACCTAGATTTGTGGGACCATTTCCCATAACCGAGAGGATTGGCCAAATGGCCTATAGAGTAAAGCTTCCAGAAAGTCTATCTGGTGTTCATGATGTTTTTCATGTTTTTCATCTGCGGAAATGTTTACATGACACCACGGAAATTGTTAAGCCGAGTGTGTTGGAAGAAGTAGAAGTGGAACGGGAGGCGACAGTCAGACGAGTTCCTTCCCGTATTCTTAGATCAGAAGTTAGGAAGCTACTCAATAAAGAGATCCAGTTGCTAAAGGTTCAATGGGGAGATAACCCAGAGGATGAGACTTGGGAAACCGAAGACAAGATTCGAGCTTCATACCCTTTCCTTTTCGAGGGTATATTCTTAACTCCTTCTTCCAAAGTTTTATCAGTACTTTTTCTGTCATTTGAGTATGACCTATCAATAGTATTTTCGACCTTTAGATAGGAATCCTATGGATGTAAATATGTGATTGAGACATGTTATGATTGATGGATGCAAGTGGATGCAAGTGTTTGCAAATGGTTGCCTGTGGATGCATACACACACATTAGGCACTAGATCGGATCAATCACTCTCATACTGCATATGGATGTGTGTGCATTTTCTTTTCTTTTATAGATGGAAATGGATGAACTAGCATATGGATGTTGCATTTGGACGAATGAGTGTGCACACATATATAACTTACATGTTATAATAACATTATTTGCATACATATTGGATTCATGGCACTAACATACATTGCATTAAGGAGGTCAACTGAATCAGTAGATCGCCTGATCTTCGCATTAGTATTGGGACATATGCACACACCTTTGCGTATACTCATATAAGCATTAGAAATCTTTAAGGAAAATGGATGCCAGTGTTTGATGGATGATGGATGTTAGGATACATTCTTGTCAACCTAGAGATTTCGGGGACGAAATCCTTTGAGTAGGGGAGAAGGTAACACCCCGAATTTTCAACGACATTAAAGAGAATAAATTAAATAATAATTAATTTAATATCCAGAATTAAGGGAAATGGATTACGTCATTGCGTCCATCTCGAAATTTTGGTCAAGACAGACACCTAGTTTGCGTAAAACGGATAACGTATGAAGAAGTTACGGACGATAAAAGTTTGAAAATCAAACCATGTATAACTGGTGCACTTCACAAGTGCGCCAAGGCAATTTTACACTGGCGCACCTGTAAAGTGCACCCAGAACAGTTTTTGGGTATTCGGGCCTTTTTCGAGTGTGTGGCGACCCGTGACCCAATTCCTTTAGGGCTGAGGTGGCATCCGAATTCTGTAACCTAGCAGCTATAATTATACCTCAATTCCTTTGTTTTCTTCACAAAGAAACAATGGCGGCTAGACTCTGCCGGAGTGCGAACAAGGACGGATTCGTTTTCTTCAACAACGTACAATATTTCAGTTTTGCAAATCAAATCCAGAAATTCAAGATCCATTCTCTTTGTTCTCTAAACGTAACGTTGTGAGTTTCTAGTTATTTTTAGGTTTAAATGAATATAAGCAAACTATGAAAGACTATGATTTGGATACATTGTAAACCTTGAATCTATCCTGTTGTTAGATCTTATACTATGTCATGATAGATCTAATTCTCTAGACCCGATGCAATTGTGGTTATACTATGGTTGCCTTTGTGGATCTTGACTTGTAACTATGTTGTAGTAAGTGTAAATCTATTAATCTTGACAATTGCAACATTGGTTAGAGCAAATTTTGTAAGTAAATCACCTTTCATGTTGCGATCAACTTAGAAATGTTGTAAGTTGGACATATTTAGATCTAAACATGCTATTATGTCATTCTAATGGTGGTA
The DNA here is from genome assembly GCA_030737875.1 of Allium sativum. NCBI lineage: Eukaryota > Viridiplantae > Streptophyta > Magnoliopsida > Asparagales > Amaryllidaceae > Allium > Allium sativum. Next base: position 373,181,747 of record CM060909.1, on the reverse strand, counting down.
GATCTATTTTAACTTCTAGATCTATTTTATGTGATCTAAATTATCACCTTATGTTATCATGTTAGATCTATTTTATATGATCTAAATTAACACCTTATTTTATCATGTTAGATCTATTTTATGTGATCTAAATTATCACTTTGTGTTATCATGTTAGATCTATTTTGAACTAGGTGATCCAATTAATCACCTTGTGTTATCATGTTAGGTCTAAACCAATTGGACATCTAAATTGCTAATTTAGATCTTACTATGCTTATTGTGACATCATAGTTATGTTATAATCAATTGACTGTCAATCATTCATCAGTTTTATGTCCACCTTGTCATGATGATAATTTTATGTCCATGCCAGTATGTATGTTCACCTTATTATCATACTAGTTTATGTTTATGCCAAGATGATCATTTTAGTTATTTTCCCATTATTTTCCCTATTATCGTTCATGACTAGGCTATTGTCTAGCCTAGGCATGCTGCCAATTTTGTGAGGGCGCTATTTAAGGAACGGGGGAAAAAGGGTTAAAAATGGCATAATTTGAATATGAACATTTTTGGACATGTAATTCAAAGTATTGGGTAAAATAGGTAATGACACCTATAAAAGGAAAGGCTTAATTAGTTGATTAATTAATTAAAAATGGAATGTTTAGTAATTACAATTAGGAATTGTAATTGTACTTATGACACGAGGTTAGGTTGCATTAGTGGTGGAAGTCTGCCCGGACCCGACCGACATATCCAGCAACCATTAATGTTAAACCTAATGTGGAAGGTCTAAGTATGTAAATACGAATCAGGCTAAGACACGAGGTTAGGCCTAACTGTGTAATAAGACTGCCCGGACCCGACCGGCATATCCAGCATCCACACGTTGCAGGCCTAATGTGGGAGGTCTAGCCCATTATAAACCATAAATGGACATGGTAATGAATTGGACTACTTAACCTAAGTTAATCCATAAGGGATTGTATGAACTTAAATTTAAGTTGGGGGTTTAGTAAACTTGGTTGAACAAAAGGGGTAGGTTAAGTAAATCTAAGGGGTGGGGGGTGGGGTAATATTCACATATAGGCCCACAAACTTAATCCATTAAGGTTATGTAATTAAAGACACCTAGTGGTATACAGAAATGGAGGAAATAATAAAGTTATTTAATTAAAAACACCCTTTAGGGTAAGCAATACAGGTAGAAATAAGTAAGGCTATGTAATTAAAGACACCTAGTGGTATACATAGTCAGTGAAAACCTAGTGGGGGATACAAGACAAATGGGGGAGCTTGTATCATATTGTGTGGGACCCATTTCAGTTAGTAACCCGTAGTAGGTATCAAACAAAGTACTCTGTACTAGGCGAAGAAGGGTCACGCTTACTGACTGATTGTAAGAGGTCCAAACGTGGAGGACGGCGTGGGCGGCGCAAACCGACCGGGCCATGTGCATGCATGAGCCGGGCAGAAGGGGATAAGACAACCGTGACACCTGTAGATATGGTTGTGCACATTATTACGATGAGGGGTTGCCACTTTAGAAAGTGATACCTCCTACTGTGGCGCCAACACAAGGTATCTACGTGGGTTAGAGAGCCAATCGATCAAGGTAGTTAGGATACATTTGGACGTATACCTAAGTTTACTACCTTATAGTTGAAGGGATCATCTCTTTCTGGATGTACTAGTAACAGTGCAGAGTAATCATTAGAAGCATATACACCTTATCCTGTCTACCTTGTTACACCTGCCATTTATGTAGTGATCTCCCTTATCCACTTTATATGCCTATCATGTTACTTTCATTTATTTACTGGCTAAAAGTAACTAGACTTGCCATACTTTATGTCTGACCCTTTTTGTTTCTCCTTCTTTCTTCCGTTTCCCCCCGGTTCTCAGGAAGGAAACACTCAGGCTTGACCGTGATTTGTCTTATTTTGCTGGAGCTGCTGATATGTATGGCTCAAGCTCCTATCCTTGTTGCTATGGCTATATTTTGTTCTTGGGGAATTTTATTTCTTTTATGTACTCTGATATTTCTGAAGTACAAGAAAGTGGTTTTTATGTTGTAATGAGCTTTTATATTTCAGAAAAATGATGTTTTGGACCACGGTATCTTATGATTAATAAAGTTGTTTTATTCCGCTGCAAAATTTTATATCTATCTTGCAATTATTCTGTGTCTGTTTGCCTATAACGCTTCACGAAACTTAATGCATTCACTTAGTGAGTGACATTAACGGACGTGGGGTGTCACAAATATAAATTCCCGTATCCGACTAATAATATAAATGGAATAAAGGCAAAGCCTTTTAAATTCCATATATAGTAACAGTCTTTCTTTACAGAAGCCAATCTCGATTATTACCAAATTGAATTTCCATTCAATTTTAGTTTAATATATTAAATTGGAAAATTTTACTTTGGAAAATTCCTTTAATCTTATTTAAAAGATTATAAATTCCAAATCATATTTCCACGGTTAATTGGGTTAAAGAACGAATCTTATTTAAAACACCATTCACTATAAACACAAAAATTCAATTTCAATTAAATATTTATTAATTGGTAAACTTCTCTAAATCTTAATTAAAAGATTTATTCTTTTCTCAACTGGGTTTAAGAACAGTGTTATTTAAGACAGCGTTCATGACAAACCAAAAATCCAATTCGATATTAAATATAAGGCTCAGAATAGAAATTATATCGGCTTATATTCAGCATCAAATTCTGAAAACAACAGATATCGTATTGGGAATAACGATATCTGTGTCTTCCAAATTCCTCAACAATATCCGTATAATCACGGAATCCAATATCTAAATGTTCCAAAGATTATTTCCATTCTAAACCATTCCAATTCATACGTAGGACAATTCTGGTTATTTTAAAACCCATTTTCAAATCCAATTTATTAATTTAAAAACCATTGGATTATTATTCTAGTTAATAACTAGTTCATTTAGATAAAAAATATATTTTATCTTTTCAAAACTGGAAATTTTCATCCAAAATCTTCCCAAATCATTTATTATGATTTTACACAATTTTTCCATATTTTTAATAATTGTATTAAGGCCCTTACAGTCGGTTTCCAATAACGGCCACCGAATTGCATCCATAGCGACCTTTTCTGAAATTGATTTGGACATATTTTAAAATCCTACCATTCAAATTTAAATCTCTTATATTCGTTGGAAAGATCTTTTCGATACGAATCCAACGGTTCCGGTTTTAGGTGAATCCGATGGTCGGATCTCCCGTTATGCCAATTCGAAGTTAATGGTCGAAATTCGCGAACGGTCGCTGCGCGGCGCATTCTATTCAAGCCATTATATATATATATAATATGTTGTCGATTTCCATTTAAAATTTATTTTATAAAATCGTTTATAAATTCGTTTTAAAAACGATTTTAACTTCATTTTCAATTTTAAATCAAAATTGAATATTCCATATCATTATAATATTAAAATGATAATATTTTCAAAATATCAGATTTTGAAATCAATTCACTTTCGATACTCATTATAAAATGAATAAAATCGATCGATAAACCCGTTCGGGTTAAAAAGGCGAATATCTACCTACTCAGCTTCATATATTCAAATATTTTCGTGTCCATCCAAAATCGGACATCAAAGTCATATTTTGATTATTCACTGAATATTATTTTAAAATATTCGTTATTTTAAAATATTAATTATTTTAAAATGTTCTTTATTTTAAATTATTCTTTACTTTAAATTATTCTTTATTTCTGAATTGGAATGCGACTCAATCAATTCCCATATAATTTCAGTTATATGGATTTCATACATCACATGTATTCAACAATAATGATAAATAACCATCAAACAGTCAATTCACATCCAAAGTGCAATTTATAACTATATAAGCATTAAATAATTAAATAACGCTTATCACGGTCTGTCAACCCATCAATTGACATACAACTAAATATTGGGATTAGTGTATGTCAAATATCATCCTAATACTCGTGTGGGGTTTTCAAACAACAACGGTCTATTTAAAATAATTACTGGTTAATAAATTTAACCAGTTCTAATTCAATTTAAATTATTTTTCTAATTAACCAATTTTCACCGTTTCAGTTATTAATGAATATTTATAATTTAATTTCAGCTACTACAAAACAATATTAAATTATTTTTAATATTTTAAACATTACAGCATTACAATCAAACACAATACAGCCAGTTAAATCGTCCATGGTCTGTGGACGAGGGAGGTGAGCTAACAGGCACCGTATACAATTTATAATGATTAAAACTGATAAAAATCTACACCAGCAATTCTACACATTTACAGTTATAAAATAAATTAAATAACTATACAAAATTTTAGTGGGAAGGAGTTCTCACATTGGGTTCCACTCCGCCATTCTTTATTTCCGAATTTCTGTTTTAATACTGTTCACGTTCAAATTTTCTTGAAATTCTAACGTGCCCCATTTTCATTCTGGTCAGTTCCATTGCGAAGTATTCTTCTGCACGATCCCAACGCACTTCGTTTCGTTGAATTCTGTTATCGTTTGCACAAGTTATAGTGGTTTATATATTAGTTACATAAATTAAATAATTAATTTATTAATTAGTCACTAATTATACTTAACCAATCCTAATCCCTCCTTTATCCTCGTCGTGTATTTGAAGCCGCAAAACAAACAAACTCAACTTACGCCATTGCAAATCTCCCATCACACCAACATCAGAGCCGCTTGGACTCGATCAGACCCCGCCACGCCGACGTCCTACGAACCATCCCGTACTACCGGCGGTGGCGCCGCTTGCGGTGGCCCCTGTGAATATAACTTTCCGAATATCACTTCAGCTATAAACCAGGATCCTGTGAATATAATATCTGCAAAACCCAACTACTAGCTGCCCGTGTGGAAAATAAGGGCACCCAGAGTTTAGGTTAAAACAATAAACTTCAGGTCAGTCATGTGACTGGTGTGAGAACTAAAACAGTTATTAATCTTAATTTTAAAGTTAGGTAAACCAAGGGACCACTCCGTATAACATGGAACGGGTTTCCTCCCAAGAATACCAGTGCATAAAACAAACAACGCAATGCTAAATAAAGAACAATGAAGCTATTATAAGACTCAGGTCCCATCACACAATGCAACACAAGCCAGAGGATAGAGTTTTTACCTTATAATAGCCAAATAATGCTTGGTACGTGAAATTTCATATTTTACTATTACTATAAGTGTATGGTATCAAAACAATTTCAAATATAAATGTATCAATCATAGATGTCATGAGTGTCCCATTCCACTATGTTGCCATACTATGCTCTACAATCAAAACCGCAAAACGTCGTATTAGAAGTTGGATTTCCATCTGTGAACCAAGGCAAGGGATCGTCCTTACCGCTTCGAGACAATCTAGCCTACCATGTCTCAGGAACAGCCGCAACTGCACCTTGGATTGTTAGGGCCGGTCCACACGAAGTGGATAAAAATGCCTGAACAATGCGTTTCCCCGCCCTATGGGGCATAAATTGGTCATATCCCGACCAAACCATCCATCGGCCCCGTAGTGACCGATATAACCGAGGCGCCTCACTTTCCATCATCCACATAAGTAAAATGCCAGGGCTTGCCAACGCTGGCACCACTCCTAACTGGAAAGAAACGCATGTCCTCCCTGAGGTCCTCTCCCGTTTCTGGTTCACACCGGGGTGTGAGGCTCGCGAATTAATGCTATACACAAAGCGGCGCTATATTAAAGCCGTGCTTTAATCATCAACCACAAGACTCTGCTTTTCAATAGAAGCCTTGATCATTTGCATCTCAGCATGCCACACAGGCAATTCACTACATGCAACTGATGTCTATCAATCACATAGAATGAAATCCGATGTCAGACACACAGTCCATTTACAAGTTCGTTCTAGGTCTGAACGAAACCGGAGGCACCTTATTCCTCGTCCCATATGTCCAATACAGGAGAGAGGCCCTCGCATATCCGTCGATCTCCAAGTACGTCTGGATGATCACCACTTATTACCTCGTCTTGGGTGTACAACCCAATCAAAACATCAGCAATCATCCAAACGATGTGAAGACCTACGGTCTCCAACCACCGTCTTCACCGTCGATATATCGTCGTATCAGTTATTCAGAATGGGTATAAACCCGGCCTTTTCGAATAACTTGCATATTTTATAAACAAGTGTTACACAAACACAACATACGCCTCATTCCAATCCAGAATATTCTTTTATTTAAATATTCTTTTCACAATTTAAACCATATTAAGGATTTCCAAACTAGTCGGGATTAGCGAAACTTACCGAAGTAATCATTTATTTTATTTCCCAATCCCAAACTATTCATCCCATGGAGCAAAACTGGTAATACTCCATATCCAACACCACGGTGTTATCAGTAAATATTAATAACCATTTCATGTTCAAATCTAATTAAAGATTTAACTATCGCTCAGAGCAAAACTGGTGATACTCCGTTCTCGATTATTTCTATCTAATTAAAGATTCATTAAAACTCCACTTAGTTTTAATCTTTCCAAAAATCAATATCAATGATTATATAACTTGGGAAATCATATCCTGTCTTCAACTGGGTTAAAGAACCAATGTCATTTAAAACACAGTTCGCGATAAACCCAAAATCACATTCCATTTTATTCCAGTTACTAAATATAACTGGAAATTCTAATAATCTTAATTAAAAGATTTATTCTTTTCATACGGGGTTTAAGAACAGCGTCTAACCGTAAATTAGTAAGAGAACAATTCCCTAAGTATTAATCTCGAAGGCCGAAACCAACATCAGATCAATACCCAGGAAACCATTCAACATAGTTAATCTCCAGTTAGTTTCTATTTTTCTTCACTCCGTTGGGTTTAAGAATAGTATTATTAAAGATACCATTCACAACAAACCCGAAATCTCATTCCATTGTTAATAGAGTTAAAGAACAGGTGTTATTTAAAACACCGTTCACGATAAACCCAAAAACCAATTTCACTTCAATTCCAATTAAATATAAATTAATTGGTAAACTCCTTTAAATCTTATTTAAAAGATTTGTTCTTTTCTCTTTTGGGTTTAAGAACAACGTTAATGAAGACACCATTCACGACAAACCCAAAATCCAATTTGATATTAAATACAAGCCTCTTAATAGAAAATATATCGGCTTATATTCAATATCAAATTCTCAAATCAACAAATATCGTATTGGAATAACGATATATATATATCTTCCAAATTCCTCCACAATATCCGTATAATCACGGAATCCAATATCGAAATATTCCAAAGATAATTTCGATTCAAATCCATTCCAATTTATTTATTGGAAATTCTGGTTATATCAAAACCCATTCTCAATCCAATTTATTTATTTAAAAATAATTGGATTATAATTCTAGTTAATAACTAGTTCATTTCGATAAAAAATATATATTTATCTTCTCAAATATGGAGTTTTTCATCCAAATCATTTCCAAATCATTTATTATGATTTTACACAAATTATTAATATTTTTAATAATTTTATCAAGGCCCGTACAGTCGATTTCCATAAACGGTCATCGAACTGCACTTACAACGACCTTTTCCAAATTTAATTTGGACACAACTCCAAATCCAACCATTAGATTTCAAATCTCTTATATTCGTTGAAAGCTCTTTTCAAAGTTAATTTCAGAACAGTCGGGATTTACCTGATATTCCAATGCAGTCTTCTCTACGCTGTTTATATTAAAAATCACATTTTTAATATGATGTTTATATATTTAAGAATCACTATTCTTTTTTTATACCGCTACTTCCTTATAAAAATCGTATTTTTACTTCACTAATAATCATTTTTATTTCGCTACATACATAAAAATCATATTTCTACACAACTAAAAATCGAATTTTTATATAACTAAAAATCGAATCTTTATATAAAGCCATTTACATAAAAATCACATTTTTATGATAACACTTCACGTATAAAAATTATATTTTTTTATCGCTATACATATAATAAAAATCATATTTTTATACTTCTAAAGATCAAATCTTTATATCGTTAAAAATATAATCTTTCTATGATTAAAAATATGATCTTTCTTCGATTAAAAATATGATCTTTCTACGATATTGTATGTATAAAAATATGTTTTTATAGCGCTATCATATATATAAAAATCACGGTTTTAATCCATCATTACATAAAAAATCACCTATTTATCTTTCTAAAAATATTTCTATATATATATACGATAAAAATTCTATTTTAATCCAACTAAAAATCATATCATACATACGACAAGAATAATATTTTTATCGAACTAAAAATCGTATTATTCATATCAAAGAAAATGGATTTTTCATATTAAAGAAAATCTTAATTTTCTATCTTAGAAAATCTCATTTTCATTTCAAAGAAAATTATATTTTCTAAATCAAAGAAACCTATTTTTCCAAAATCAAAAATTATACTTCTATAAGCACAAAAATCGTATCTTTTCTGTGACGACCGCCCATAACCCCCGCACTAAACAAGAGGAATAATGCGCTGAAAGGCGTGCCAGGCTGCTATGGACGATCATCATAGTAAGTGAACACATCGAAACCTGTCGTAGAACTCACAGCGCAAGGATAAAATATAATAGAACATATACAACAGGTAATAGTAATGAGGTATCATATAGCAAACTTTTGAAACTCTTTCAACATCCAGAAAGATTATCCAACCGATATCCAAGTTTGTACATAAGGCCTCGCTACAACTCTCAAGCAACTCAAACAGCGGAAACAGAAATACTAGATAGAATAAAACTGGTACGCCAGCCTCCTGCTCGTCATCGCTCAGCTTCCTCGTATCACTAAGCTCCATTACCTGTAACCTGCTACTTAGTCTGCCCATCCACAACCGGATGAACAGCCCAAGGTAATAAGAGGAGACATAAAACCTTGAGTCAAACAATAGTCTTAGTGAGCGATAATACAGCTAACAAACTTCAACAAGAAAGCATATGAGAATGGGTAAATGAACAACTTATCTACCCACATCACCAGAGAAGAACTCAACCTTATCTTCCCCACATCGGACAGTGATAGCCTTTACACCAAGCATTTCAACCATTAATCCATAGGAACCAGAACAACCATTCATCCATGGAAAACAGAAACAACCAACAATAGCAATTATGGCATCGAGATTATATATATCTCACGTAGATCATCCTAGTCGAATTCGACATCCTTTGAATACAAGCCCCAGAGGCCGAAACAAATATCTGACAAGCACTCAAGGAACATCTACTTCGATGTTGGATAACCCACGTGGGATGGCACATGCAAAACATCCAGCATACATGACAGACTCTGGCTATCACCGCCAATCCTGCTTCGAAACCATCATTATCGTATGACGACCAACCTTGCCATATGTCAAGGGCTAATGGTAACCCCAGTTCTAGCATGAACTCCATATGCCCAACCTTGACACTAGGCCTTTCCCCAACCGGAAAGATCCAGGGTACTCGACCAACAACCGGTCTTTTGGGCCTTTCAACGATACCCATCGTACCCCTGCTTTGAGCCTGCTATAACTTACGACAACGATGACTTCTCGGCCTTCGCATCTCTAATCGTCCAACCTTGACGATGTTTCATAGCTCAAGCAACCTTCTCGAGCAGCCATTATCCACCAACTCACGACCTTTGAGTTGTCACCGCATTCGTTGTTCCACCTTGATCAATGAACACATTCACCACTTCGAGCCTTCCTGCTTGAACCACCTCGAAGTTACGTCATCACTAGAAGTGCCCGATCAGAAATTTCCACTAGAAATGCCGACCAGGCCCATTCTGAACCGACCAGACCCCCTCTGGTACTTCTGGACCGATCAGACCGACCAGCTCCAAGACCCTGTGAAACCCGACCAGGATATGCTTCCATCTGACCGACCAGGATTTGCATCCATCTGACCGACCTGCTCCTTCAGATCGACCAGGTGAAACCGACCAGCTCCACCAGATCGACCAGCTTCTCCAGAGCGACCAGCTTCTACAGAGCGACCAGCTAAAACCAACCAGCTGCTCCAGAACGACCAAGCTAAAACCGACCAGCTGCTCCAGAACCGACCAGAATCTTCTCTGCTCCTCCAAAATCGACCAGAATCACTTCTGCTCCTTCTGGACCAACCAAAATCACTTCTGCTCCTTCTGGACCAACCAAAATCACTTCTGCTCCTTCTGGACCGACCAGCTTAAACCGACCAGCTCCCTGACTTGCTTCCCAAGCCATACTATGACCGACCACCTCATTCCAGACCGACCCGACCAACTCCAGGACGACCAGAAACCTGCACATCTCCAATTCGACTCCGATTTCGACCAAAACTTCGCCAAACGACGAATCCGATGAAACCAGCTTATCCGATTCATCCAAACGCAATCCCAAAGATGTTATGTAACCAACAATATCATCAATCTAACAATTTCCATCAAAACACATAAATTTTCCAAAACATGGTAAGTGAATCATATGAACATAAAAACAGATCTAACTTGCATAATCTTGAGAAAAATCATAAAATTAACCATTTAAATTATCTAGATCAGATCCTAAGGTGATTCATATATAAAATGGACTTAGCATGGTGCGGATCTAAGGAAAATAACATGGAAATGATGAAATTAACATCCTAAAACCCATATACTTGCATGAATCCGAATGAGAGATGTAAATCACTCACCAATTATCCAAATCTAAGCAAAAGCAATGAAAACGCAATCCGGACAGCGAACACTTCGAATCAAACTCTTCAATCCGATGAATTCGCCCTTGAGATGATGTAGATCTAGCCTCTTATGGTGTAGATCTTCGATTTCCCTCCTTGGATTTTGGAATTTTAATGGTGGAAAGATGTTAGAGGAAGAAGGAGATCAAAGCCTCCCCATAAGAGAATGGAAAATGCCAACCTTTCTCCATACCCCTTACCCCCTATTTATAGTCTCCACCCACCCTCTAATGGGCCTTCTCCAAATCAGCCCATTAGCCTTCCAAAACCTGAACAGCCAACTGAAAAACCTTAAAACAGCGATTTCTCCCAAACCGCTGAACCAAATCCTTAATGTAACCATTCTACGGAAAGAGAATCATCAAATCCTTTTCAATGGCACAGGTCTCACCCTCTGATTCGACCTGAGTCAAAAGTTATGCCCTGTACAAGACTGACAGAGGCAAAATGGTCACAAACAAAATCAGTAAAAATTATGGACATGTCACACATCCCCATAAGCAACATATCAAAAGATGAGAATGATCCAACCCTCAGGGAATAAAATAAAAATATTTTACGATCTTCCGATACGTAAAATGCGGGCTGTTACATTCTCCCCCCCTTAAGAATTTCGCCCCCGAAATTCCAAGCAAACACAAGCAACCACAACAATTCCGCATGCCTATCATCCATGTGAAGCCAATTCTATCATCCAAACTAGCAACCATCAAGCCATGCATCTATAGCCTTATCCTAGCACGCGGAATTCTACCACACAACAACAAGATACAATGACACAACGAAGATACGATATCAAAGGGTCCTACCGACGAAGAGTTCTGGATGAGTCGCCCTCATGCTCTCTTCCGTCTCCCATGTACAATCGTCGCCATCTTCACTCCATTGTACATTGACTAGCTTAACCGTGTTCCTCCTAAGCTGTTTCGTATCATTTCCTACAACACGAAGTGGCCTACGAGGTTTCGCAACTGCGGTCTCGACTTCTAAATCTTCATACTGTTCTGGAGATACCACCACATTCGAGTCGTGCACAAACTTTCGTAGAAACGACACATGGAAAACATTATGCACACTCGACATCTTCTCGGGTAACTCCAACCTATATGCGAGCTTTCCTATTCGCTCGACTATCGGAAATGGTCCAACAAACCTAGGAGCCAACTTTCCTTTACTTCCGAATCGAACCACTTGCTTCAACGGTGAAATCTTTATGAAAACCATATCACCTACGTCGAACTCCAAATCCTTACGACGCTTATCGGCGTAACTTTTCTGACGATCTTGGGCCGCCTTCATTCGTTGCCGAATTATCTCGATACAATCCGAGGTTTCTCTTATCATCTCAGGCCCAAGTATCAACTTATCTCCAGTTTCTAACCAACAAGCTGGAGAATTGCACGGCCTTCCATACAACGCCTCATATGGTGCCATCCCAATACTCGACTGGTAGCTATTATTATATGCAAATTCGACTAAATGTAGATGGTCCTCCCATGATCCTCCGAAGTCTAACACACAAGCCCTCAGGAGATATTCTAAAACTCGGTTGACTCTCTCGGTCTGACCATCAGTTTGGGGATGGTATGCCGTACTTAAGCACAACTCGGTTCCCAAAGCTTCTTGCAAACTTTTCCAAAATCCACTCGTGAACAATGGATCCCGGTCACTTACTATACTCTTTGGGACACCATGGAATCGAACTATCCATTTCACATAAAGCTCAGCCAATTTTGATGTTGTCCTAGCCGACTTGACAGGAATAAATCTCGCACTTTTGGTCAAACGATCCACAATGACCCAAATCCCTTCATTCCCTGCCCTAGTTCTAGGTAGTCCATCGATAAAATCCATCGATATCTGCTCCCACTTCCACGTAGGAACCTCTAATGGCTGAAGTAAACCACTCGGCTTCTTCTGTTCAGCTTTCACTAACTGACAGTTCATACACTTGGAAATGAATTTTCCAATATCTCTTTTCATCCCTTCCCAGTAGTAGACTCGCTTCATGTCCTGATACATTTTATTACCACCGGGATGAATCGTTAGCTTCGAGTGATGACATTCTCTCAGAACCTCATCCCTCAATCCGTCGACATCAGGAACAACTAATCGTCCTTCCTTTCGAAGTCAGCCTTCTCGGTCGACCTCGAACTCCTTATCCTCTGGTTTCAGTTTCTGAATGGACTCGACAAGCTTCGCATCTTTCTTTTGGCCCTCGCCAATGCTTTCGATAAGAGTAGGCCTTATCGACAAGCTTGCCAATATTTCAGGTTCCAACTCACACCTTGGCCTGAAATCGAACCTTGCCAAATACTCGAGGCCCTTCCATTCCGAAAACATCGCTCCCAAACTTGCGTGTCTTCGACTCAATGCATCTGCAACTGTATTGCCTTTGCCAGGAGCATAGGCTATCCCAAAATCATACGATGCCAGAAACTCTAACCATCGTTGCTGCCGAAGATTCAAATCCTTTTGGGAGAAAAGATACTTCAACGACTTGTGATCCGTAAACAACTCGAATCGTACTCCCAACAGGTAATGTCTCCACATCTTCAGAGCAAACACAATCGCTGCCAACTCCAAATCATGAGTTGGATAGTTTCTCTCATGTGGCTTTAGCTGTCGACTTGCGTAAGCCACTACTTTATCCTTCTGCATTAGCACTGCTCCAAGTCCAGTACCACATGCATCAGTATATACCACCATCTCTTCATTCCCACTTGGAATGGTCAACACAGGTGCACTCGTCAACCTCTCCTTCAAGATTTCGAACGCTTGTTCACACTTCGCATCCCATGCGAACACTTGGTTCTTCTTCGTCAATCCTGTTAATGGTGCAGCCATCTTAGAGAAATCCTTGATAAACCTTCGGTAATAACCAGCCAATCCAAGGAAACTTCGAACATCCGTTGCATTCTTAGGTCTATCCCAGTCCTGGATTGCTGCAACTTTAGCGGGGTCAACCGCTATACCTTTTCCAGAAACAACATAACCTAAGAACCTCACTTCATCCTTCCAGAAGTGACACTTTGAGAACTTAGCTTTAAGCTGATGCTTTCGCAAGATCTCTAACACAACTCTCAAGTGCGTCTTATGTTCTTCCACATTTTTGGACTAAACCAGTATATCATCCACGAACACAAGCACGAACTTATTCAACTGATCTCTGAACACTCTATTCATAAGATCCACAAAATACGCTGGCGCGTTAGTCAACCCGAATGGCATCACCAACCACTCGAAAAATCCGGACGGTGTCCTAAAAGCAGTCTTTGGCACACTATCCTTAGCTACTCTCAACTGGTGAAATCCCGTTGCCAAATCCATCTGAGAAAACACTTTGGCTTTGTGAAGCTGATCGAACAAGTCATCAATCCTTGGCAACAGATACTTGTTCTTCTTAGTTACCTTGTTCAGCTCACGATAGTCCACACACAACCTTAACGAGCCATCTGCTTTAGTTGCAAACACGACTGGTGCACCCCACTCGGAAACACTCCTCCGAATGAAACCTTTTCCCAAAAGGTCTCTAACTTGCACCTCCAACTCTCGCTGTTCCTTAGGCGCCATCCGCCTAAGTGGCATAACAATTGGTCTCGCACCCTCGACCAAATCGATCCTAAACTCGATCTCGCGATGCGGCGGCAACCCTTTGACCTCGTCAAAGACATCTACATACTCATTAGCGATCAGCACTGATGATAGGTCTTCCTGTGGAATCCCAAGCGAATATAGATAACTCACGAAGACCCCGTCTTCGCGCTTACATCTAATCAACACCTTTCGCCCTTCCACATCCCCGACCCTCACCTCTAGCTTCTCGCAATTCACCCTTGCCGCATATCTCTTGAGCCAATCCATGCCCAAGATGATCCCATACCCAGCGAAGTTAAGAACAAAGCAATCACACATAAAAGAGCAACCATGACTCGATAATACTAGACCACGGCAAATCATGCACAAACTGGACGAACCCCCAACTGGATTAGTCACGATCAATGGTCTATCACAAATCTCGGGTTCCAAACCCAAGCGACACACAAGCTCATTGCAGATGAGTGAATGTGATGCTCCAGTATCAAACAACACTCGAACTGAAACACCATTAACGGAAATAGTACCTTGCACCACGACACCCTTTCCCTTCTCTTCCGCAGTAGGAGCTCTTGAAGAAGATGGCACAGCGTCCAAAGCATATGCCTTCACAATCTGCTTGCCCTTAGCTGATTCTGGACAATCTTTCCTCTCATGCCCAGGCTTTCCACACTTGAAGCACTTCTTCTCAGCTTTGGGATTCTTGCACTTATTTGAATAATGACCCTTCTGTTGGCAGTTAAAGCAAACCACCTCACTCTTGGGTTTCTTTTGGCCATCCTTTCCTTTCTGTTGTTGCTGCTTCCTCTTTTTATTATTACCACCCTGCTGTGGTTTCTGAGCTTCCTTGGTTGCAGCGACAACATTTGCTTCCTTGGGAAACAAGCTCTCATGGCGAATAACTTTTTCCACGATCTTTTCAAATGAATCATCAAGATGGTCCACAAGTGGTTTTCCAATATGAGCATCCAAACCCAAGACAAATTTCTCGTTCTTCTGATAGGGCGTATCAATGTATGAACGAGCATATCTAGACAAAGCCTCAAAATTAGAAATATAGTCAAGAACTGATCTGCCATTCTGCTTCAACTCTACGAACTTCTTGAAGAGAACCGACTTTTGAGCAGTGGAGATAAACTTTGCTTCAAACTTAGCTTGGAATTGCTCCCATGAAATTTCCTCTTCCGGAGTCTCGAGTATGACAGAATTCCACCATTCCATGGCCCTGCTTTGCAGCTGCCTTGATGCAAGCTTTCTCTTCATTGCATCTTCAATACCCAAGTCTCCAAAGATTCGAACACATGAATCCATCCACCTCTGAACCTCTTCAGCTGGTTCAGTTCCCTTGAATGGTTTCCCTCCTAGAGATATAAAGTCCTTGCACATCTTTGCAAAATCTATTCTAGGAACTCGCACCCCTACATCTACCGTGGCCGCCACTAGAGCGGGTACCCTTCGCATAATTGCTTCTGCCATGGCTTCAAACATGGCCGGGTAATCTGGCTCACCACCATTTCCCCCTCCAGTATTAGCTCTCCTAGCAGCGTGCCTTGATGGTCGTCTACTCAGTCTAAATCTGAAATTTAGAATAGTTAGCCACTTCCAAGAAAACTGCTAAAAGAATACAACCGCTACTACTATATATGCTAATATATATAGTAACATCCAACTGAAATCTACAAATACGTCCCTCATACGCAATTACGTCTTTGAACTTTGGCCAAAATCGTTGACCAGAGCTCTGATACCAAATGTGACGACCGCCCATAACCCCCGCACTAAACAAGAGGAATAATGCGCTGAAAGGCGTGCCAGGCTGCTATGGACGATCATCATAGTAAGTGAACACATCGAAACCTGTCGTAGAACTCACAGCGCAAGGATAAAATATAATAGAACATATACAACAGGTAATAGTAATGAGGTATCATATAGAAAACTTTTGAAACTCTTTCAACATCCAGAAAGATTATCCAACCGATATCCAAGTTTGTACATAAGGCCTCACTACAACTCTCAAGCAACTCAAACAGCGGAAACAGAAATACTAGATAGAATAAAACTGGTACGCCAGCCTCCTGCTCGTCATCGCTCAGCTTCCTCGTATCACTAAGCTCCATTACCTGTAACCTGCTACTTAGTCTGCCCATCCACAACCGGATGAACAGCCCAAGGTAATAAGAGGAGACATAAAACCTTGAGTCAGACAATAGTCTTAGTGAGCGATAATACAGCTAACAAACTTCAACAAGAAAGCATATGAGAATGGGTAAATGAACAACTTATCTACCCACATCACCAGAGAAGAACTCAACCTTATCTTCCCCACATCGGACAGTGATAGCCTTTACACCAAGCATTTCAACCATTAATCCATAGGAACCAGAACAACCATTCATCCATGGAAAACAGAAACAACCAACAATAGCAATTATGGCATCGAGATTATATATATCTCACGTAGATCATCCTAGTCGAATTCGACATCCTTTGAATACAAGCCCCAGAGGCCGAAACCAATATCAGACAAGCACTCAAGGAACATCTACTTCAATGTTGGATAACCCACGTGGGATGGCACATGCAAAACATCCAGCATACATGATAGACTTTGGCTATCACCGCCAATCCTGCTTCGAAACCATCATTATCGTATGACGACCAACCTTGCCATATGTCAAGGGCTAATGGTAACCCCAGTTCTAGCATGAACTCCATATGCCCAACCTTGGCAATGTCCAACCTTGACACTAGGCCTTTCCCCAACCGGAAAGACCCAGGGTACTCGACCAACAACCGGTCTTTTGGGCCTTTCAACGATACCCATCGTACCCCTGCTTTGAGCCTGCTAGAACTTACGACAACGATGACTTCTCAGCCTTCGCATCTCTAATCGTCCAACCTTGACGATGTTTCATAGCTCAAGCAACCTTCTCGAGCAGCCATTATCCACCAACTCACGACCTTTTGAATTGTCACCGCATTCGTTGTTCCACCTTGATCAATGAACACATTCACCACTTCGAGCCTTCCTGCTTGAACCACCTCGAAGTTACGTCATCACTAGAAGTGCCCGATCAGAAATTTCCACTAGAAATGCCGACCAGGCCCATTCTGAACCGACCAGACCCCCTTTGGTACTTCTGGACCAATCAGACCGACCAGCTCCAAGACCCTGTGAAACCCGACCAGGATATGCTTCCATCTGACCGACCAGGATTTGCATCCATCTGACCGACCAGCTCCTTCAGACCGACCAGGTAAAACCGACCAGCTCCACCAGATCGACTAGCTCCTCCAGATCGACCAGCTTCTCCAGAGCGACCAGCTTCTCAAGAGCGACCAGCTTCTCCAGAGCGACCAGCTAAGACCAACCAGCTGCTCCAGAACGACCAAGCTAAAACCGACCAGCTGCTCCAGAACCGACCAGAATCTTCTCTGCTCCTCCAAAACCGACCAGAATCACTTCTGCTCCTTCTGGACCAACCAGAATCACTTCTGCTCCTTCTGGTCCGACCAGCTTAAACCGACCAGTTCCCTGACTTGCTTCCCAAGCCATACTATGACCGACCACCTCATTCCAGACCGACCCGACCAACTCCAGGACGACCAGAAACCTGCACATCTCCAATTCGACTCCGATTACGACCAAAACTTCGCCAAACGACGAATCCGATGAAACCAGCTTATCTGATTCATCCAAACGCAATCACAAACATGTTATGTAACCAACAATATCATCAATCTAACAATTTCCATCAAAACACATAAATGTCCCAAAACATGGTAAGTGAATCATATGAACATAAAAACGGATCTAACTTGCATAATCTTGAGAAAAATCATAAAATTAACCATTTAAATTATCTAGATCAGATCCTAAGGTGATTCATATATAAAATGGACTTAGCATGGTGCGGATCTAAGGAAAATAACATGGAAATGATGAAATTAACATCCTAAAACCCATATACTTGCATGAATCCGAATGAGAGATGTAAATCACTCACCAATTATCCAAATCTAAGCAAAAGCAATGAAAACGCAATCCGGACAGCGAACACTTCGAATCAAACTCTTCAATCCGATGAATTCGCCCTTGAGACGATGTAGATCTAGCCTCTTATGGTGTAGATCTTCGATATCCCTCCTTGGATTTTGGAATTTTAATGTTGGAAAGATGTTAGAGGAAGAAGGAGATCAAAGCCTCCCCATAAGAGAATGGAAAATGCCAACCTTTCTCCATACCCCTTACCCCCTATTTATAGTCTCCACCCACCCTCTAATGGGCCTTCTCCAAATCAGCCCATTAGCCTTCCAAAACCTGAACAGCCAACTGAAAAACCTTAAAACAGCGATTTCTCCCGAACCGCTGAACCAAATCCTTAATGTAACCACTCTACGGAAAGAGAATCATCAATTCCTTTCCAATGGCACAGGTCTCACCCTCTGATTCGACCTGAGTCAAAAGTTATGCCCTGTACAAGACTGACAGGGGCAAAATGGTCACAAACAAAATCGGTAAAATTATGGACATGTCACACATCCCCATAAGCAACATATCAAAAGATGAGAATGATCCAACCCTCAGGGAATAAAATAAAAATATTTTACGATCTTTCGATACGTAAAATGCGGGCTGTTACATTTTCATTGAAATAAAATTGTATCTTTATACTTGGAAAATCATATTTTTATCCGGCTATCAAATATATAAAAATTATATTTTTATACGCTATACATATATATAAAAATTATATTTTTATACGCTTTACATATATATATATATATATATATATAAATTATATTTTTATACGCTATACATATATATAAGTTATATTTTTAATCCATTACATATATAAAAATCATATTTTTATATAATAAAAATCATATCTTTGTAAATAAAAATCATATCTCGTCATCCTAATGTTATTTATATAAATATCATGAATTTAAACAATTACTAAATTAAATAAACCAAGAAAAACTCATATTTTATTGTAAAAATCCATTCTTGGTTGCTAGAGGGGATCCATGTTGGCCTGAGATGGCGTTTGGCGGCACAGGGGGTGCTGGAGGGTCGTGGGGTGGTGCGGTGGTCGAAGTGCTGGTTGTGGTGACCGGATTGGGCGGATTTGGGGCTAGGGCTCGTGGTAATTCGAATTGAGGCTGGAGATGGTCGGAGGGGAAAGGAAGAGGAGGTGCGACGGCCAGAGGGGGCCAACAGCGAGCGACGGTCCTTCGATGGGAGCGGTGGCGTTCTTCGAAGGCGGCGGCTGGAGTATTGGGAGAGTGACGGGGTACAAGGGTTTGTTTTTTGTTTTTTTTAATAAAATTTGGGTTATGAAATTCTATACATAACTCTTCTATTCGAACTCCAAATCTTACTCACCGACTGTCATCCCTAGCTTATAACCCCCATTCCGAACACAATGGGATATGTCAGGTAAGCTGATTCGGCTGTTACGATCAGTTTTAGTTTAAATTAAAATATAAATCAATTTATATTTCCTTTGAACGTACATTTTAATTTACCGGGCCTACATACGAACTCTAAAAATTCCCGAAAAATTATTTCTATCTTCGTATTGATGATACGGTCCTAACAAAACTAATTTCGTCAAATTTGAAGACCGTTTGAAAAATGGTCATTTTCTTGTCGATCCAAATTGACTAAAACGGTCAAAACACGTTTTCTTTTGCCACGCTCACATATTGATTCCAATAATTATAAAAATTGGAACCTAGCAATAATTCGACATCCCGGATTGAACAAAAGTGGTTTCGTCGAAAACGGAGGTCGTTTGCAAAATGGTTATTTTTAAGGGCCTTATATATATATATATAAATTCCACAGCGACTTTTCTGAATTTTAATTTAGCCATATCTTACAATCTACAAAACGAAATCTCAGTTTCTTACATACGTTAGAAAGATATGATTAATCAAATTCAAATATTTATTGTTTCGTCCAATTCTGACTTATATTGAATTCAGTATATTCATTTGATATTAAAAATCGAATTTTCGAACTACCGTGCCATTTCAGGCTCGTTTTATATTTAAAATAAAATTATACTTTCTAACTTCATCGAAAATAAATTTTTAGCCGTTATTATTTAAAATAATTCATTTTAAATATTCAAAATCCGTTAAAATTGCCAAAATAAAAATTTTAAATTGGTTCTGATTTTTCGGGTTGTTACAATCTCCCCCACTTAAAATCATTTCGTCCTCGAAAATGAACGAAGCTGAAAGTTGTTTAACTAATCAACTCAACTTTCGTTCTGGCTTTCATTCTTCAACTTTTCAGTTTCTAAGAATTTTCAAATTTTTCAAAAATTGGCTAACTGTGACGACCGCCCATAACCCTCGCACTAAACAAGAGGAATAATGCGCTGAAAGGCGTGCCAGGCTGCTATGGACGATCATCATAGTAAGTGAACACATCGAAACCTATCGTAGAACTCACAGCGCAAGGATAAAATATAATATAACATATACAACAGGTAATAGTAATGAGGTATCATATAGCAAACTTTTGAAACTCTTTCAACATCCAGAAAGATTATCCAACCGATATCCAAGTTTGTACATAAGGCCTCACTACAACTCTCAAGCAACTCAAACAGCGGAAACAGAAATACTAGATAGAATAAAACTGGTACGCCAGCCTCCTGCTCGTCATCGCTCAGCTTCCTCGTATCACTAAGCTCCATTACCTGTAACCTGCTACTTAGTCTGCCCATCCACAACCGGATGAACAACCCAAGGTAATAAGAGGAGACATAAAACCTTGAGTCAGACAATAGTCTTAGTGAGCGATAATACAGCTAACAAACTTCAACAAGAAAGCATATGAGAATGGGTAAATGAACAACTTATCTACCCACATCACCAGAGAAGAACTCAACCTTATCTTCCCCACATCGGACAGTGATAGCCTTTACACCAAGCATTTCAACCATTAATCCATAGGAACCAGAACAACCATTCATCCATGGAAAACAGAAACAACCAACAATAGCAATTATGGCATCGAGATTATATATATCTCACGTAGATCATCCTAGTCGAATTCGACATCCTTTGAATACAAGCCCCAGAGGCCGAAACCAATATCAGACAAGCACTCAAGGAACATCTACTTCGATGTTGGATAACCCACGTGGGATGGCACATGCAAAACAACCAGCATACATGACAGACTCTGGCTATCACCGCCAATCCTGCTTCGAAACCATCATTATCGTATGACGACCAACCTTGCCATATGTCAAGGGCTAATGGTAACCCCAGTTCTAGCATGAACTCCATATGCCCAACCTTGGCAATGTCCAACCTTGACACTAGGCCTTTCCCCAACCGGAAAGACCCAGGGTACTCGACCAACAACCGGTCTTTTGGGCCTTTCAACGATACCCATCGTACCCCTGCTTTGAGCCTGCTAGAACTTACGACAACGATGACTTCTCGACCTTCGCATCTCTAATCGTCCAACCTTGACGATGTTTCATAGCTCAAGCAACCTTCTCGAGCAGCCATTATCCACCAACTCACGACCTTTGAGTTGTCACCGCATTCGTTGTTCCACCTTGATCATGAACACATTCACCACTTCGAGCCTTCCTGCTTGAACCACCTCGAAGTTACGTCATCACTAGAAGTGCCCGATCAGAAATTTCCACTAGAAATGCCGACCAGGCCCATTCTGAACCGACCAGACCCCCTTTGGTACTTCTGGACCGATCAGACCGACCAGCTCCAAGACCCTGTGAAACCCGACCAGGATATGCTTCCATCTGACCGACCAGGATTTGCATCCATCTGACCGACCAGCTCCTTCAAACCGACCAGGTGAAACCGACCAGCTCCACCAGATCGACCAGCTCCTCCAGATCGACCAGCTTCTCCAGAGCGACCAACTTCTCCAGAGCGACCAGCTAAAACCAACCAGCTGCTCCAGAACGACCAAGCTAAAACCGACCAGCTGCTCCAGAATCGACCAGAATCTTCTCTGCTCCTCCAAAACCGACCAGAATCACTTCTGCTCCTTCTGGACCAACCAGAATCACTTCTGCTCCTTCTGGACCGACCAGCTTAAACCGACCAGCTCCCTGACTTGCTTCCCAAGCCATACTATGACCGACCACCTCATTCCAGACCGACCCGACCAACTCCAGGACGACCAGAAACCTGCACATCTCCAATTCGACTCCGATTTCGACCAAAACTTCGCCAAACGACGAATCCGATGAAACCAGCTTATCCGATTCATCCAAACGCAATCACAAACATGTTATGTAACCAACAATATCATCAATCTAACAATTTCCATCAAAACACATAAATTTCCCAAAACATGGTAAGTGAATCATATGAACATAAAAACGGATCTAACTTGCATAATCTTGAGAAAAATCATAAAATTAACCATTTAAATTATCTAGATCAGATCCTAAGGTGATTCATATATAAAATGGACTTAGCATGGTGCGGATCTAAGGAAAATAACATGGAAATGATGAAATTAACATCCTAAAACCCATATACTTGCATGAATCCGAATGAGAGATGTAAATCACTCACCAATTATCCAAATCTAAGCAAAAGCAATGAAAACGCAATCCGGACAGCGAACACTTCGAATCAAACTCTTCAATCCGATGAATTCGCCCTTGAGATGATGTAGATCTAGCCTCTTATGGTGTAGATCTTCGATTTCCCTCCTTGGATTTTGGAATTTTAATGGTGGAAAGATGTTAGAGGAAGAAGGAGATCAAAGCCTCCCTATAAGAGAATGGAAAATGCCAAACTTTCTCCATACCCCTTACCCCCTATTTATAGTCTCCACCCACCCTCTAATGGGCCTTCTCCAAATCAGCCCATTAGCCTTCCAAAACCTGAACAGCCAACTGAAAAAACTTAAAACAGCGATTTCTCCCAAACCGCTGAACCAAATCCTTAATGTAACCACTCTACGGAAAGAGAATCATCAATTCCTTTCCAAAGGCACAGGTCTCACCCTCTGATTCGACCTGAGTCAAAAGTTATGCCCTGTACAAGACTGACAGGGGCAAAATGGTCACAAACAAAATCGGTAAAAATTATGGACATGTCACACATCCCCATAAGCAACATATCAAAAGATGAGAATGATCCAACCCTCAGGGAATAAAATAAAAATATTTTACGATCTTCCGATACGTAAAATGCGGGCTGTTACATTCTCCCCCCTTAAGAATTTCGCCCTCGAAATTCCAAGCAAGCACAAGCAACCACAACAATTCCGCATGCCTATCATCCATGTGAAGCCAATTCTATCATCCAAACTAGCAACCATCAAGCCATGCATCCATAGCCTTATCCTAGCACGCGGAATTCTACCACACAACAACAAGATACAACGACGCAACGAAGATACGATATCAAAGGGTCCTACCGACGAAGAGTTCTGGATGAGTCGCCCTCATGCTC
This sequence comes from Allium sativum, assembly GCA_030737875.1. Lineage (NCBI taxonomy): Eukaryota > Viridiplantae > Streptophyta > Magnoliopsida > Asparagales > Amaryllidaceae > Allium > Allium sativum. The sequence goes on along the minus strand of CM060909.1, from coordinate 373,157,879 downwards.
TCTTCCGTCTCCCATGTACAATCGTCGCCATTTTCACTCCATTGTACCTTGACTAGCTTAACCGTGTTCCTCCTAAGCTGTTTCGTATCATTTCCCACAACACGAAGTGGCCTACGAGGTTTCGCAACTGCGGTCTCGACTTCTAAATCTTCATACTGTTCTGGAGATACCACCACATTCGAGTCGTGCACAAACTTTCGTAGAAACGACACATGGAAAACATTATGCACACTCGACATCTTCTCGGGTAACTCCCACCTATATGCGAGCTTTCCTATTCGCTCGACTATCGGAAATGGTCCAACAAACCTAGGAGCCAACTTTCCTTTACTTCCGAATCGAACCACTTGCTTCAACGGTGAAATCTTTATGAAAACCATATCACCTACGTCGAACTCCAAATCCTTACGACGCTTATCGGCGTAACTTTTCTGACGATCTTGGGCCGCCTTCATTCGTTGCCGAATTATCTCGATACAATCCGAGGTTTCTCTTATCATCTCAGGCCCAAGTATCAACTTATCTCCAGTTTCTAACCAACAAGCTGGAGAATTGCACGGCCTTCCATACAACGCCTCATATGGTGCCATCCCAATACTCGACTGGTAGCTATTATTATATGCAAATTCGACTAAATGTAGATGGTCCTCCCATGATCCTCCGAAGTCTAACACACAAGCCCTCTGGAGATCTTCTAAAACTCGGTTGACTCTCTCGGTCTGACCATCAGTTTGGGGATGGTATGCCGTACTTAAGCACAACTCGGTTCCCAAAGCTTCTTGCAAACTTTTCCAAAATCCACTCGTGAACAATGGATCCCGGTCACTTACTATACTCTTTGGGACACCATGGAATCGAACTATCCATTTCACATAAAGCTCAGCCAATTTTAATGCTGTCCTAGTCGACTTGACAGGAATAAATCTCGCACTTTTGGTCAAACGATCCACAATGACCCAAATCCCTTCATTCCCTGCCCTAGTTCTAGGTAGTCCATCGATAAAATCCATCGATATCTGCTCCCACTTCCACGTAGGAACCTCTAATGGCTGAAGTAAACCACTCGGCTTCTTCTGTTCAGCTTTCACTAACTGACAGTTCATACACTTGGAAATGAATTTTCCAATATATCTTTTCATCCCTTCCCAGTAGTAGACTCGCTTCATGTCCTGATACATTTTATTACCACCGGGATGAATCGTTAACTTCGAGTGATGACATTCTCTCAGAACCTCATCCCTCAATCCGTCGACATCAGGAACAACTAATCGTCCTTCCTTTCGAAGCCAGCCTTCTCGGTCGACCTCGAACTCCTTATCCTCTGGTTTCAGTTTCTGAATGGACTCGACAAGCTTCGCATCTTTCTTTTGGCCCTCGCCAATCCTTTCGATAAGAGTAGGCCTTATCGACAAGCTTGCCAATATTTCAGGTTCCAACTCACACCTTGGCCTGAAATCGAACCTTGCCAAATACTCGAGGCCCTTCCATTCCGAAAACATCGCTCCCAAACTTGCGTGTCTTCGAATCAATGCATCTGCAACTGTATTGCCTTTGCCAGGAGTATAGGCTATCCCAAAATCATACGATGCCAGAAACTCTAACCATCGTTGCTGCCGAAGATTCAAATCCTTTTGGGAGAAAAGATACTTCAACGACTTGTGATCCGTAAACAACTCGAATCGTACTCCCAACAGGTAATGTCTCCACATCTTCAGAGCAAACACAATCGCTGCCAACTCCAAATCATGAGTTGGATAGTTTCTCTCATGTGGCTTTAGCTGTCGACTTGCGTAAGCCACTACTTTATCCTTCTGCATTAGCACTGCTCCAAGTCCAGTACCACATGCATCAGTATATATCACCATCTCTTCATTCCCAGTTGGAATGGTCAACACAGGTGCACTCGTCAACCTCTCCTTCAAGATTTCGAACGCTTGTTCACACTTCGCATCCCATGCGAATACTTGGTTCTTCTTCGTCAATCCTGTTAATGGTGCAGCCATCTTAGAGAAATCCTTGATAAACCTTCGGTAATAACCAGCCAATCCAAGGAAACTCCGAACATCCATTGCATTCTTAGGTCTATCCCAGTCCCGGATTGCTGCAACTTTAGCGGGGTCAACCGCTATACCTTTTCCAGAAACAACATGACCTAAGAACCTCACTTCATCCTTCCAGAAGTGACACTTTGAGAACTTAGCTTTAAGCTGGTGCTTTCGCAAGATCTCTAACACAACTCTCAAGTGCGTCTTATGTTCTTCCACATTTCTGGAGTAAACCAGTATATCATCCACGAACACAAGCACAAACTTATTCAACTGATCTCTGAACACTCTATTCATAAGATCCACAAAATACGCTGGCGCGTTAGTCAACCCGAATGGCATCACCAACCACTCGAAAAATCCGGACGGTGTCCTAAAAGCAGTCTTTGGCACACTATCCTTAGCTACTCTCAACTGGTGAAATACCGTTGCCAAATCCATCTGAGAAAACACTTTGGCTTCGTGAAGCTGATCGAACAAGTCATCAATCCTTGGCAACGGATACTTGTTCTTCTTAGTTACCTTGTTCAGCTCACGATAGTCCACACACAACCTTAACGAGCCATCTGCTTTAGTTGCAAACACGACTGGTGCACCCCACTCGGAAACACTCCTCCGAATGAAACCTTTTCCCAAAAGGTCTCTAACTTGCACCTCCAACTCTCGCTGTTCCTTAGGCGCCATCCGCCTAAGTGGCATAACAATTGGTCTCGCACCCTCGACCAAATCGATCCTAAACTCGATCTCGCAATGCGGCGGCAACCCTTTGACCTCGTCAAAGACATCTACATACTCATTAGCGATCAGCACTGATGATAGGTCTTCCTGTGGAATCCCAAGCGAATATAGATAACTCACGAAGACCCCGTCTTCGCTCTTACATCTAATCAACACCTTTCGCCCTTCCACATCCCTGACCCTCACCTCTAGCTTCTCGCAATTCACCCTTGCCGCATATCTCTTGAGCCAATCCATGCCCAAGATGATCCCATACCCAGCGAAGTTAAGAACAAAGTAATCACACATATAAGAGCAACCATGACTCGATAATACTAGACCACGGCAAATCATGCACAAACTAGACGAACCCCCAACTGGATTAGTCACGATCAATGGTCTATCACAAATCTCGGGTTCCAAACCCAAGCGACACACAAGCTCATTGCAGATGAATGAATGTGATGCTCCAGTATCAAACAACACTCGAACTGAAACACCATTAACGGAAAAAGTACCTTGCACCACGATACCCTTTCCCTTCTCTTCCGCAGTAGGAGCTCTTGAAGAAGATGGCACAGCGTCCAAAGCATATGCCTTCACAATCTGCTTGCCCTTAGCTGATTCTGGACAATCTTTCCTCTCATGCCCAGGCTTTCCACACTTGAAGCACTTCTTCTCAGCTTTGGGATTCTTGCACTTATTTGAATAATGACCCTTCTGTTGGCAGTTAAAGCAAACCACCTCACTCTTGGGTTTCTTTTGGCCATCCTTTGCTTTCTGTTGTTGTTGCTTCCTCTTTTTATTATTACCACCCTGCTGTGGTTTCTGAGCTTCCTTGGTTGCAGCGACAACATTTGCTTCCTTGGGAAACAAGCTCTCATGGCGAATAGCTTTTTCCACGATCTTTTCAAATGAATCATCAAGATGGTCCACAAGTGGTTTTCCAATATGAGCATCCAAACCCAAGACAAATTTCTCGTTCTTCTGATAGGGCGTATCAATGTATGAACGAGCATATCTAGACAAAGCCTCAAAATCAGAAATATAGTCAAGAACTGATCTGCCATTCTGCTTCAACTCTACGAACTTCTTGAAGAGAACTGACTTTTGAGCAGTGGAGATAAACTTTGCTTCAAACTTAGCTTGGAATTGCTCCCATGAAATTTCCTCTTCCGGAGTCTCGAGTATGACAGAATTCCACCATTCCATGGCCCTGCTTTGCAGCTTCCTTGATGCAAGCTTTCTCTTCATTGCATCTTCAATACCCAAGTCTCCAAAGATTCGAACACATGAATCCATCCACCTCTGAACCTCTTCAGCTGGTTCAGTTCCCTTGAATGGTTTCCCTCCTAGAGATATAAAGTCCTTGCACATCTTTGCAAAATCTATTCTAGGAACTCGCACCCCTACATCTACCGTGGCCGCCACTGGAGCGGGTACCCTTCGCATAATTGCTTTTGCCATGGCTTCAAACATGGCCGGGTAATCTGGCTCACCACCATTTCCCCCTCCAGTATTAGCTCTCCTAGCAGCGTGCCTTGATGGTCGTCTACTCATTCTAAATCTGAAATTTAGAATAGTTAGCCACTTCCAAGAAAACTGCTAAAAGAATACAACCGCTACTACTATATATGCTAATATATATAGTAACATCCAACTGAAATCTACAAATACGTCCCTCATACGCAATTACGTCTTTGAACTTTGGCCAAAATCGTTGACCAGAGCTCTGATACCAAATGTGACGACCGCCCATAACCCCCCGCACTAAACAAGAGGAATAATGCGCTGAAAGGCGTGCCAGGCTGCTATGGACGATCATCATAGTAAGTGAACACATCGAAACCTGTCGTAGAACTCAAAGCGCAAGGATAAAATATAATAGAACATATACAACAGGTAATAGTAATGAGGTATCATATAGCAAACTTTTGAAACTCTTTCAACATCCAAAAAGATTATCCAACCGATATCCAAGTTTGTACATAAGGCCTCACTACAACTCTCAAGCAACTCAAACAGCGGAAACAGAAATACTAGATAGAATAAAACTGGTACGCCAGCCTCCTGCTCGTCATCGCTCAGCTTCCTCGTATCACTAAGCTCCATTACCTGTAACCTGCTACTTAGTCTGCCCATCCACAACCGGATGAACAACCCAAGGTAATAAGAGGAGACATAAAACCATGAGTCAGACAATAGTCTTAGTGAGCGATAATACAGCTAACAAACTTCAACAAGAAAGCGTATGAGAATGGGTAAATGAACAACTTATCTACCCACATCACCAGAGAAGAACTCAACCTTATCTTCCCCACATCGGACAGTGATAGCCTTTACACCAAGCATTTCAACCATTAATCCATAGGAACCAGAACAACCATTCATCCACGGAAAACAGAAACAACCAACAATAGCAATTATGGCATCGAGATTATATATATCTCACGTAGATCATCCTAGTCGAATTCGACATCCTTTGAATACAAGCCCCAGAGGCCGAAACCAATATCAGACAAGCACTCAAGGAACATCTACTTCGATGTTGGATAACCCACGTGGGATGGCACATGCAAAACATCCAGCATACATGACAGACTCTGGCTATCACCGCCAATCCTGCTTCGAAACCATCATTATCGTATGACGGCCAACCTTGCCATATGTCAAGGGCTAATGGTAACCCCAGTTCTAGCATGAACTCCATATGCCCAATCTTGGCAATGTCCAACCTTGACACTAGGCCTTTCCCCAACCGGAAAGACCCAGGGTACTCGACCAACAACCGGTCTTTTGGGCCTTTCAACGATACCCATCGTACCCCGGCTTTGAGCCTGCTAGAACTTACGACAACGATGACTTCTCGGCCTTCGCATCTCTAATCGTCCAACCTTGACGATGTTTCATAGCTCAAGCAACCTTCTCGAGCAGCCATTATCCACCAACTCACGACCTTTGAGTTGTCACCGCATTCGTTGTTCCACCTTGATCAATGAACACATTCACCACTTCGAGCCTTCCTGCTTGAACCACCACGAAGTTACGTCATCACTAGAAGTGCCCGATCAGAAATTTCCACTAGAAATGCCGACCAGGCCCATTCTGAACCGACCAGACCCCCTCTGGTACTTCTGGACCGATCAGACCGACCAGCTCCAAGACCCTGTGAAACCCGACCAGGATATGCTTCCATCTGACCGACCAGGATTTGCATCCATCTGACCGACCAGCTCCTTCAGACCGACCAGGTGAAACCGACCAGCTCCACCAGATCGACCAGCTCCTCCAGATCGACCAGCTTCTCCAGAGCGACCAGCTTCTCCAGAGCGACCAACTAAAACAAACCAGCTGCTCCAGAACGACCAAGCTAAAACCGACCAGCTGCTCCAGAACCGACCAGAATCTTCTCTGCTCCTCCAAAACCGACCAGAATCACTTCTGCTCCTTCTGGACCAACCAGAATCACTTCTGCTCCTTCTGGACCGACCAACTTAAACCGACCAGCTCCCTGACTTGCTTCCCAAGCCATACTATGACCGACCACCTCATTCCAGACCGACCCGACCAACTCCAGGATGACCAGAAACCTGCACATCTCCAATTCGACTCCGATTTCGACCAAAACTTCGCCAAACGACGAATCCGAGGAAACCAGCTTATCCGATTCATCCAAACGCAATCACAAACATGTTATGTAACCAACAATATCATCAATCTAACAATTTCCATCAAAACACATAAATTTCCCAAAACATGGTAAGTGAATCATATGAACATAAAAACGGATCTAACTTGCATAATCTTGAGAAAAATCATAAAATTAACCATTTAAATTATCTAGATCAGATCCTAAGGTGATTCAAATATAAAATGGACTTAGCATGGTGCGGATCTAAGGAAAATAACATGGAAATGATGAAATTAACATCCTAAAACCCATATACTTGCATGAATCCGAATAAGAGATGTAAATCACTCACCAATTATCCAAATCTAAGCAAAAGCAATGAAAACGCAATCCGGACAGCGAACACTTCGAATCAAACTCTTCAATCCGATGAATTCGCCCTTGAGATGATGTAGATCTAGCCTCTTATGGTGTAGATCTTCGATTTCCCTCCTTGGATTTTGGAATTTTAATGGTGGAAAGATGTTAGAGGAAGAAGGAGATCAAAGCCTCCCCATAAGAGAATGGAAAATGCCAACCTTTCTCCATACCCCTTACCCCCTATTTATAGTCTCCACCCATCCTCTAATGGGCCTTCTCCAAATCAGCCCATTAGCCTTCCAAAACCTGAACAACCAACTGAAAAACCTTAAAACAACGATTTCTCCCAAACCGCTGAACCAAATCCTTAATGTAACCACTCTACGGAAAGAGAATCATCAATTCCTTTCAAATGGCATAGGTCTCACCCTCTGATTCGACCTGAGTCAAAAGTTATGCCCTGTACAAGACTGACAGGGGCATAATGGTCACAAACAAAACGGTAAAAATTATGGACATGTCACACATCCCCATAAGCAACATATCAAAAGATGAGAATGATCCAACCCTCAGGGAATAAAATAAAAATATTTTACGATCTTCCGATACGTAAAATGCGGGCTGTTACACTAACACCCTAAATTTTCGAAAAATTTCGTCATAACCTCCTTTGTATAGGGAGCATCGGGAAGATCCCTAAACCGCCACACATGCCCTCTCATCTCAAAAAGAAAAAGAAAAAGCCAAGCGGCTAGCCAATCGGCTCATAAAATCATGCAAACCCAATAAATTAGTAAACATGTAACTAATTGTTGGGCATACAATTTTATTCCTCTCTTCTAGCCTCCTTGCTATGACCTGTTCAATGAATATACATGTATATGCATGCATTTGCAATCAATTTTCAACTCAGTTCAATATTTGACTAAATTTACCTTATATCCACATGTTGGTTTAAATGAATAATCATACAGCACAAACATCAATCAATTAGTTGATTAGTTTTTCAAATACATAACTTTGTATATACAATTAAAAATCAGGTTTTAAGGCCAAACCACAACAAATAATCCTATGTAAGTTTTGGTTCTCACACCTATCTAATGGAAATATATAGAAATCCCACTTTTGAAACTCGAACACAAATGCTGATGTTGCAGCTGCTATCATCAGAATCATCTCCGGGTGACTAGAGTGTGATTCTATATCTATCCAGTATATTTGGGACTTCGTATACACGCTAGCTAGGCGTATATGCAAAATCTTCATATACTGGATTGTCCAAATCAGTATAAAATAAATATTCAAATACGTATAATAAGGTTTAAATTTTCAAAACTAAATTTGTTTTCATTTTTATTTTAAAAATAACACTCTTCCGACTCATTCTAGGATATTACTGATCCCATTTCTAACGAGTCATTCTTATTGGATATTACTAATTCAATCTCTAATGAATTCTTTCGTTTGGTTCTAATATGCCATGTTCTCGAGCTCTGTAAACCAAAGCTCTGATACCAAACTAAAACGACCCGAACTTCCCAGTGAAGGAAAGCCCGGGTTGCTTTGAGGACAAGACAAATCAGAACAAAAACAGAAGAACATTTCATTGCTTATTACAACAATTCCATCAGAATACAAGAATATAACAGAGTATGAATAAATATTACACATTTGATAAACATCAGAGATTTAAATTACATTTAAATACATAGCAACAAAAAATAATACAAAACACAACTGAAAGAAATACACGGATACAGAGCTTTCCGAATATCACTTCATCTATAAACCAGGATCCTATGAATATAATATCTAAAAAACCCAATTACTAGCTGCCCGTGTGGAAAATAATGGCACCTAGAGTTTAGGTTAAAACAATAAACTCCAGGTCAGTCATATGACTGGTGTGAGAACTAAAACAGTTATTAATCTTTATTTTAAATTTAAGTAAACCAAGGGACCACGCCGTATAACATGGAACAGGTTTCCTCCCAAGAATACCAATTCATAAAACAAACAGCGCAATGCTAAATAAAGAACAATGATGCTATTATAAGACTCAGGTCCCATCACACAATGCAACGCAAGTCAGAGGATAGAGTTTTTACCTTATAACAGCCAAATAATGCTTGGTATGTGAAATTTCATATTTTACTATTACAATATGTGTATAGTGTCAAAACAACTTCAAATATAAATGTATCAATCATAGACGGCATGAGTGCCCGATCCCACTATGTCGCCATACTAGGCTCTACAATCAAAACCGCAAAACATCGTATTGGAAGTTGGATTTACATCTTTGAACCAAGGCAAGGGATCATCCTTACCGCTTCGAGACAATCTAGCCAACCACGTCGCAGGAACAGCCGCAACTGCATCTTGGATCATCAGGGCCAGTCCACACGAAGTGGATCAAAATGCCTGAACAATGCGTTTCCCCGCTCTATGGGGCGTAAACTGGTCATATCCTGACCAAACCATCCATCGGCCCCGTAGTGACCGATATAACCGAGGCGTCTCGCTTTCCATCATCCACATAAGTAAAATGCCAGGGCTTGCCAACGCTGACACCACTCCTAGCTAGAAAGAAACGCATGTCCTCCCTGAGGTCCTCTCCCGTTTCTGGTTCAAACCGGGGTGTGAGGCTCGCGAATTAACGCTATACATAATGCGGCGCTTTATTAAAGCTGTGCTTTGATCATCAACCACAAGACTCTGCTTTTCAACAGAAGCCTTGATCATTTGCATCTCAGCATGCCACACATGCAATTCACGCCATGCAACTGATGTCTATTAATCACACAGAATGAAATCTGATGTCAGACACACAGTCCCTTTACAAGTTCATTCTGGGTCTGAACGAAACCGGAGGCACCTTACTCCTCGTCCCATATGTCCAATACAGGAGAGAGGCCCTCTCATATCCGTCGATCTCCAAGTACGTCTGGACAATCACCACTTATTACCTCGTCTTGGGTGTACAGCCCAATCAAGACATCAGCAATTATCCAAACGATGCGAAGACCCCCGGTCTCCAACCACTGTCTTCATCGTCGAATCAGTTATTCAGAATGGGCATAAACCCGGCCTTTCCGAATAACTCGCGTATTTTATAAACAAATGTTACACAAACACAACATATGCCTCATTCCAATCCAGAATATTCTTTTATTTAAATATTCTTTTCACAATTTAAACCATATTAAGGTTTTCCAAAGTAGTCGGGATTAGCAAACCTTACCGAAATAATCATTTACTTTATTTCCCAATCCCAACCTATTCATCCCATGGAGCAAAACGGGTAATACTCCATATCTAACACCACGGTGTTATCGGTAAATTAATTACCATTTCATGTTCAAATCTAATTAAAGATTTAACTATCGCTCGGAGCAAAACTGATGATACTCCATTCTCGATTATTTCTATCTAATTAAAGATTCATTAAAACTCCACTTAGTTTTAATCTTCCCAAAAATCAATATCAATGATTATATAACTTGGGAAATCATATCCTGTCTTCAACTGGGTTAAAGAACCAATGTCATTTAAAACACGGTTCACGATAAACCCAAAATCACATTCCATTTTATTCCAATTACTAAATATAACTGGAAATTCTAATAATCTTAATTAAAAGATTTATTCTTTTCACAAGGGGTTGAAGAACAACGTTTAACCATAAATTAGTAAGAGAATGATTCCCTAAGTATTAATCCCGAAGGCCGAAACTAACATCAGATCAATACCCAGGAAACCATTCAACTTAGCTAATCTCCAGTTAGTTTCTAATTTTCTTAACTCCATTGGGTTTAAGAATAGTATTGTTAAAGATACCATTCACGATAAACCCGAAATCTCATTCCATTGTTAATCAGGTTAAAGAACAGGTGTTATTTAAAACACCATTCACGATAAACCCAAAAACCAATTTCACTTCAATTCCAACTAATTATAAACTAATTGGTAAACTCCTTTAAATCTTATTTAAAAGGTTTATTCTTTTCTCTTTTGGGTTTAGGAATAGCATTAATGAAGACACCGTTCACGACAAACCCAAAATCCAATTTGATATTAAATACAAGCCTCTGAATAGAAAATATATCGGCTTATATTCAATATCAAATTCTCAAATCAACAAATATCGTATTGGAATAACGATATATATATATATATCTTCCAAATTCCTCCACAATATCCATATAATCACGAAATCCAATATCGAAATATTCCAAAGATAATTTCGATTCAAATCCATTCCAATTTATTTATTGGAAATTCTGGTTATACCAAAACCCATTCTCAATCCAATTTATTTATTTAAAAATAATTGGATTATAATTCTAGTTAATAACTAGTTCATTTCGATAAAAATATATTTTTATCTTCTCAAATATGGAGTTTTTCATCTAAATTATTTCCAAATCATTTATCATGATTTTACACAAATTATTAATATTTTTAATAATTTCTTCAAGGCCCGTATAGTCGATTTCCATAAACGGTCATCGAACTACACTTACAACGACCTTTTCCAAATTTATTATGGTCACAACTCCAAATCCATCCATTATATTTCAAATCTCTTATATTCGTTGAAAAAATCTTTTCGATATGAACCCAACGGTTCTGGTTTTAGGAGAATCCGACGGTCGGATCTCCCATAACGTCAATACGAAGTCAATGGTCGAAATTCGCAAACTACCGCGGCGCGGTGCGTTCTATTCAGGACATTAAATATATAATATATATTATATATATTTCGTCGATTTCCTTTTTTAAAACATATTTTATAAATCGTTTTAAATTCGTTTTCAAAACGACTTCAATTTCATATTCAATTTCAAATCAAAATTGAATATTCCATATCATTAATAAATAAATGATTATATTTTTAAAATATTATATTTCGAAATTGTTTCCTTTTCGATATTCATTATAAAAATGAATAAAATCGATATAAGTATCGTTCACGTCAAAATGGCGTTAATCTATTCAATACGGCTTTATATATTTAAATATATTCGTGTCCATCCCAAATCGGGCATCAAAATCAAATTTTGATCTTTTCTGAATATTATTCTAAAATATTCCTTATTTTAAACAATTCGTTAATTTAAAATATTCCTTATTTTAAAATATTAAGTCTTTCTGAACTGGAATCAGACACAGTCAATTACCATATAATGTTATTTATATGGATTTCGTACAAAACATGTATACAACAACAGTGATAAACAATCATCCATCAACCAGAGTGCGTTCTACACTGTATAAGCATTAAATATAAGTAATTAACGCTTACAACAGCTTGTCAACCAATCGATCGACATACAACTAAACAATTGGTATTAGTGTACGTCAAGTATCATCCCAATGCCCATGTGGGGTTTCAATCAACAAACACAGATTATTGTTTGTCTAGTCGGGCGATGTGTAAAATATATCGTCCCAATCAATATCAGTCAAATGGGTGTACATAAACAAATCGTTCGATTTGTAAATGAATATTTATTTTATTCATATACACGTTAAAAATTATTTTTTTAACGATAAAATATTTTATTTCAACACGTGAATATTTTATACAGTCCATTTCACATCACAAACAATTTTCACAACACAATCAAACAAACAAATCGTCCATGGTCTGTGGACGATGGTGTCGGGTGCTGCTAAGCACCGTCTGCATCCTAGTATATATTTTAACTAGAAAATAAAATTAAAGTGAGAAGTTCTTACCGTGGGTTCCACTCCGCCAGTTTTATTTCTGAATTTCAGAACAGTCGGGATTTGCCTAACATTCCAACGCAGTCTTCTCTACGCTGTTTATATTAAAAATAACATTTTTAATATGATGTTTATATATTTAAGAATCGCTATTCTTTTTTTATACCGCTACTTCCTTATAAAAATTGTATTTTTACTTCACTAAAAATCATTTTTATTTCGCTACATATATAAAAATCATATTTCTACACAACTAAAAATCGAATTTTTATATAAATAAAAATCGAATCTTTATATAAAGCCATTTACATAAAAATCACATTTTTATGATAACACTTCACGTATAAAAATTATATTTTTTTATCGCTATACATATAATAAAAATCATATTTTTATACTTCTAAAGATCAAATCTTTATATCGTTAAAAATCTAATCTTTCTATGATTAAAAATATGATCTTTCTTCGATTAAAAATATGATCTTTCTACGCTATTGTATGTATAAAAATCATGTTTTTATAGCGCTATCATATATATAAAAATCACGGTTTTAATCCATCATTATATAAAAAATCACCTATTTATCTTTCTAAAAATATTTCTATATATACGATAAAAATTCTATTTTTATCCAACTAAAAATCATATCATACATACGATAAGAATAATATTTTTATCGAACTAAAAATCGTATTATTCATATCAAAGAAAATGGATTTTTCATATTAAAGAAAATCATAATTTTCTATCTTAGAAAATCTCATTTTCATTTCAAAGAAAATTATATTTTCAAAATCAAAGAAACTTATTTTTCCAAAATCAAAAATTATACTTCTATAAGCACAAAAATCATATCTTTTTATTGAAATAAAATTGTATCTTTATACTAGGAAAATTATATTTTTATTCGGCTATCATATATATAAATATTATATTTTTATACGCTATACATATATATAAATTATATTTTATACGCTATACATATATATATATATATATAAATTATATTTTTAATCCATTACATATGTAAAAATCATTTTTTTATATAATAAAAATCATATCTTTGTAAATAAAAATCATATCTCCTCATCCTAATGTTATTTATATAAATATCATGAATTTAAACAATTACTAAATTAAATAAACTAAGAAAAACTCACATTTTATTGTAAAAATCCATTCTTGGTTGCTGGAGGGGATCCACGTCGGCCTGAGGTGGCGTTTGGCGATGTAGAGGGTGTTTGAGGGTCGTGGGGTGGTGCGGTGGTCGGAGTGCTGGTTGTGGTGGCCGGATTGGGCGGATTTGGGGCTAGGGCTCGTGGTAATTCGAATTGAGGCTGGAGATGGTCAGAGGGGAAAGGAAGAGGAGATGCGGCGGCCAGAGGGGGCCAGCGACGATCGAATGGGGGCGGGCGGCGGTCCTCCGATGGGCGGTGGCATTCTTCGAGGGTGGTGGCTGAAGTATTGGGAAAGTGACGGGTACAAGGGTTTGGTTTTTTTTTTTTTTACTTTTTTTTTGTATAAAATTTGGGTTATGAAATTCTATATATAATTCTTCTATTCGAACTCTAAGTCTAACCCACCGACTGTCGTCCCTAACTAATTCCCCCATTCCGAACACTATGGGATATGTCTGGTAAGTTGATTCGGCTGTTACGATCAGTTTTCGTTTAAATTAAAATATAAATCCATTTATATTTCATTTGAACGTACATTTTAATTTACCGGGCCCACATACTGACTCTAAAAATTCTCGAAAAAATATTTCTATCTTCGTATTGATGATACGGTCCTAACAAAACTAATTTCATCAAATTTTAAGACCGTTCGAAAAATGGTCATTTTCTGGTCGATCCAAATTGACTGAAACTATCAAAACATATTTTCTTTTGCCACGCTCACATATTGATTCCAATAATTATGAAAATTGGAACCTAGCAATAATTCGACATCCCGGATCCAACAAAAGTGGTTTCATCGAAAACGGAGGTCATTTGCAAAATGGCTATTTTTAAGGGCCTTATATATATTAATATATATATAAATTCCACAGCGACTTTTCTGAATTTTAATTTAGCCATATCTTACAATTTATAAAATGAAATCTCAGTTTCTTACATACGTTAGAAAGATATGGTTAATCAGATTCAAATATTTCTTGTTTCGTCCAATTCTTACTTATGTTGAATTCTGTATATTCATTTGAAATTAGAAATCGAATTTTCGAACTGTTGCGCCATTTCAGGCTCGTTTTATACTTAAAATAAAATTATACGTTCTAACTTCGTCAAAAACAAATTTTTAGCCGTTATTGTTTAAAATAATTCATTTTAAATATTCAAAATCCGTTAAAATTCCAAAATAAAATTTTCAAATTGGTTCTGATTTTTCGGGTTGTTACATTGCTTCACGAAAATTTATGAATCTGGTATTGATTTGTAGAGGGAGGGAAGGATTATAATTTTCATTCAGATTACATGAATTAATTCTTCTTGGATTGAATGAAATTTGGGTGGGAAGTTTCGAACGATTTGGCCCTTTGATTTGGAATGAGGCGGCTGTAAAGGGAATTTGGATTTCTAGGGTCATATATTATTATTATTATTATTATTATTATTATTATTATTATTTAATTCATTGATTATTTAAATGTGAAGTTTATCGATCCGAACTCCAAATCGAACCTAACGACTGTCGCCCCTAGCTAAATACCCCCATTCCAGACACAATGGGATATTTTCGTAATCCAATTCGACTGTTGCGATCAGGTTTTATCAAAATTAAAATATAAATCAACATATATTGAATTTAAACGTACATTTTAATTTACCGAGGCCACATACTAACTCCACAAATTCCAGAAAAATAAATCTAGTTATGTTTTGACGATACGGTCCTAACAATACTAATTTCGTCGAATTTGGAGATTGTTTGTAAAATGGCCCTTTTCCAGTCGATTAAATTCAAATTTAAATTACCAAACACATTTAAATTCACTGCGCCCACATATTAATTCCAAAAATTATGAAATCTGAAACCTAATAATAATTTGACATTCTAGATCCAACAAAAGTGGTTTCATAAAAAACGGAGATCATTTGTAAAATGGCTATTTTTAAGGGCTATATATTATATTAAAATATAAATAAATTCCATAGCGACTATTCTGAATTTTAACTGGTCATAACTTTTAATTTATAAAGTGTTTCTTACATTCGTTAGAAAGATATAGTTAAACAGATTCAAATATTTCTTGTTTCATCCAATTCTGATTTATAATGAATCCTGTATACTAAATTGAAAATAGAAATCAAATTTTCAAAGTACCGCGCCATTTCAGGCTCGTTTTAATTAAATTTTAAATTTATACATTCTAACTTCGTTTTAAATAAATTTTTAGTCATTATTATTTAAAATAAATCATTTTAAATATTCAAAACCCATTAAAATAGCTAAAATCAAAATTTAAAATTGGTTTAGAAATCCTAGGTTGTTACATAGGGTAACTCCGAACTAGTACAAAATTTTAGTGCGTTCTTCGCTTTACTTCTTTTTATTTACTACTTGCATCTATGTCTGAATATGCGATTGTTCTGCGTTTGTAATTCGCATCTGTTTGTGTTTAACTTCAAAAGATTCATATAATTCATTAAACATTATTCACCCCCTCTATTATTAATCCAGCCTTAAGATCCATAATCTGGATTCCTCACATTTGGTACCAGAGTATTGGTTTTCATAGTTTTCATAATCTATTTTTTGAATAATTTTAAATGGAATTTTTTTGATAAAATTATTAGCACTATTTTCATACGGATATGTCACAGAATCATCGTCATAATGTTGTTTAAAATTATATTCATTTATTTTGAAAAGTTACTTGATTCTTCAAAAAGTTGTGCTGTTTTTGCAAAGGAAGGGTTGTGTCTAATGCTATTAGTTAAAAGACACTAGATGATCATTCATCGATCAAAATGAGTAGATAAATATGTAATTGTAACTCTACAATGAAATTTGTATCACATCAACATAAAACTTTTGATTCTTATCAACAGCTTGATTTAATACTATACTTCTCTTCATCTGCTTCGCAATGCCATTGGCTTCATGCAAATTTGTCAAGAAACTGCTAAGTTATAGTCAAATGAAGTTTTGATGCATAAAGAGAAAAAGAAACCAAAACTGTCAGTGATATTCTTCATATTCCATCTAGATATTCGAGTATTTTGTCCTAACTTCTTTTTCCTATTGTAATTCTTGTTCTCGCGGTCCTTTTGATGGGTGGATCATCAAATTCTGATTAGAATTGAGTGAGAAATGACAGTTTGAAGTTGGCTATCCAAAACTTAAAAACCGTGTATGGTATTTCCTGCATTTTTTTTAATGTTGGCCTGATACACCAAATTACTATTCAAATTCATCACTTTACTACTACTAGATCATAGCTCTTGCCTTACTCTTCGATTTGCCTCTGATTTCATCTAACTTCGTTAAGAAATGAAGGAGACATGCCTTCCGTAATTTTGATTATAAACAAAAACGGGATGATAAAGAAGAGAAGATTTTATGAAAGATGGTGACCGTTGGGCATATTTATAGTGATTGAAGTGCCCATTCATTCGAATTCACATAAAAAGTCTTTTGATGCCAAGTTGGTTAACTGCTAAATCGTCAATATCTTTCTTATACGGTCTTCAAATTCAACAAATGAATATACTACGCTGACCAGAAAAATGAGCCTATCGCAATAGATCTTGTCGTTAAATTCTGAAATATATAAAAGTGTGGTTCGTGACAATGGAAGAACAACAAAGTTAGAAAGATAGTGGATTGCAAAAGGTGGTAAGCTTTATTATTATTTCATCATTATCATTGCATTTGGGAATATATATTTACGCACATAGTTAGGTTTAGAAATTTATCTTTTTTATAAGTTTAGATATTTTGGTTCATATATTGGCACACCATAGTGTACATATCAATATACCAGTCTAAAATTTTAAAGTCTTTTCTTGTTTTAGATTTGAATTTCACCACTATTTTCATTAACTTTAAAAATTGAAAGGACGTCTTCTTAATAGGAAAATATAAGTTCAAACTCTAGTTATCAATTTAGTTTGTCTACTTAATCACTTATATTTTGTTTATATATATATATATATTGAAAATATATAAATCTATATAAGTATATATTTAGAACATAGATATGTTAATATAGTATATAGAACTTGAAACAATTTTTTTCTAAATTAAAACATTTGATATTTTTTAAATTATAAATTTATATATCTTTTACATATAGTTTAAAAATATATAGTTTAAATTATATATTTTTCATATATTTTATAATTTTTTTTCTTGGGTTGCATTAATGTAGATATAGTTTGTAATTTAATACTAATTTTGATTTCTTATTTTGATTAGATTTATAAAACTTTTATACTTAACTTAATAGTTTGGTTTAATAAATGATTTTTATGTCTTAAGTATATAGTTTAAAATATACGAAGTTATAATTTTATAGTTTACTTTATATTACCATATTTCCATCAAAAATATATTTTTATATAATTATAGAGTTTATATTATCATTTCTAATAAATGTTTTTTAATATTTATTTTAATTTCAAGTTTTGACCTAACAAAAATATTTTTCCTTAGCAAATTAGTATATTTTGGTTTTTTAAAGTTTAAAATTTTAAATTGATTTTACTAAATGATTGATATTTCACAATTTGGAATAATAAATAGTTTTTTAATATCTCTTTATAGTACATGTCTTTAAAAATTTATATCTCGTAATACCATTATTTTTAATACCTTATATCTTTTTTTGGCATAGCCGACCGGTTTTTATAGTGTTCCGTAACACTATTTTCTTATGACTAATAACAAAATTGCAATTTAGTACAGGTGACTATAGTTAGCAGTCAACTAATTCGGTTTTTAAGGTGGACCGTCCACCGTCAATGACATTTATTGTGGGCCGTCCACTGTATCTAGTCTAGATTACAGTCCAGGAGCTAGTTTAAGTTACTAGACTACTATATGACATCTCCACGCAGAGAGAATTACATAATACAAGCTACACAGTACAAGGCTACAGTAACAAGTAAATAAAATGACTTTAGCTAGTGCTGTGAACAACATCCATGATAAGACTTGATAGTAGCTACCCCAACCAGCCATACATTCCAACAAATTTTGGAGATATGACATGCACTTTTGACCATAAGATTTGATAATACCACGCAAGTCAAAAAGTAATACCATGAACAGTAGTCCCATTACTCCTCGAGCCCAACCACAAACTATTGCAAGAGCAAGAGAAGGACAATGCACATTATCCCGTTGTCAGAAGTACATCACAACCAAAAATGACATGCCTGCCGACCCATCAGAAGGATGAACCATGACCAAAGAATCGCAGAGGCAACATTACATACAAGCATAACATGAGGCGATGAAAGCAAGGGGATAGTTACCCATCTACCTAGGCCAACGTGTCCTGTAGCATGTACTGACTTCGAAGATCAAGAACAAGAAGGAAAATAAAAGCCAACATCACCAATACTACACTCAACCATATTAGATACAGATCCAAATAACACCAAATTTAAATCCATATCAGGAGACACAAACTACTAGGTATAGAAAATCACAAACAACATCAAACCAAAACTAGAAAAATTACCACGAACATCGTTCGGTTGAAACCCCAGTCAGCTGTATTTCAGTCTCATTTTGAGGGTCGTCTGGAAGACAAAACATTGGGCCTGCTACCGAGATCCTAGCCTCCACACGTTTATCGATCCCAGCAGATCATCGGAACTGAAGACACAGGCGTATGTGTTGAGTAGATATGAGAAAACGATTTTTGGTTGAGTGTAGGGAACGACGAAAAATGCCAGGCGTGGCGAAAGAAAATCTCAAATAGGAGGAAAGAAGCATGGTATGAAAATCGAAGAGAGAAAGGAGTGAAAGAAACGTAGGTGGAAAGAGAGAAAGGAGTGAAAGAAGGGAGAATGAAACATCTATCGCCATTTCCAGTGTTTTCCTCTCGCACTAATCTTTGCTATTTTTAAGAAGGCATGTTTTTAACTAAACAGAGAAGTGTTATGTTAATATCTTATAACTTATATATATATATATATATGTAACGACCCAAGGATTCCATCCCCGAAAATCGACATAATTACCTTTACCATAACTTATGCCGATCCTCCAAACACCGAAAACACTGGAACGTCTATAGAAAGAATTTAGAGGATGAGATAAGAAAGAAAGAAATATAAGAATATAAGAAGAAGAACCAACACGACACAGAATCGGAGTCTCACATCGCAGCGGAACAAAATATAATACAGAAATAAAACTTTATTGAGAGCTTTCAAAATACTTACCATATCAGAGTACATCACACAATGGGACATATATAATAACCTATTCCCATATACAACACACAGCGGAATAAATACTAGATACAACACATCTGAACAACTCTAGTTCGTCTCTGGACTTCGCAGCATCTGATAGCCTGGACCTGTACACCCCGGGCTAACCCGGGCATTTACAAAACACCGGGTCAGTCTGGTGAACCAGAGTGAGATAAACTCGCACAGTATTAAGGATAAATCATCCAATCATGATTTTAAAGTTCAAACTCTTTCAAAAGAAAAGGATAATCGTAAGACCAATTCCACACATAAACACAGACAATTTTTACCTTACGATAACCCAAAACAGTTTTGAAACCAATATCTTTTCTGATATTATAATAATGTCTAAATACAAGTAAATAACAATCTAGTGGAACGCTTGCATCTCACGTTCCACATATATAGTATACAATCAAAACCACGGGCGCTTATTGGGTATTGGATTCCAACTTGACAAGGTATGGGACCACCTTCCGATGATGTATCTCTGGAGGCGAATACACCTGGGTTCAACAAGAACGTCTTGCAACCCGGCCCACACATGACCAACCACTCATTTACCTTGAGTGTATCGAATGTATATCACCAACGGTTGGACTCAAACCACCATTCCCGAATGGGCAGAATCGATAGAATAAGGAACAAAAGGAATTTCTCTAGATAGGTGATTATACACCCTAATGGGAGCGACCCACATAGCCATGTTGCCTTCCTGATTTTTGTCATCTCCCGGTTGATAAGGCTTGAGGTCAGAACACATCTGATCATCATATACTTTGAATGCCACATCGTCAGATTCTCTGGATATCACTAATTAACGTCCACAAAAATACTTTAGTCATTTGGCTAGAGAAAACCATTTCTCCGCCATCGACTATGGTACATTTGGAGAAATCAACATACGTAATCCCCTTTGGAAATACTCTGTCAGACACTCGTCCATACAAGTCATCCAGGAACAGGATGAACCGAAGGCACCCTCCTACTGCATCCTAGGAATCACCCTACAGATCAGTAGCGAGAAGTCCTTGCAACCCGTAGATTTCAAATCATGACAGAATCACTGTTGAAATATCTCTGGCCGCTAAACCAGAGAAACCCAATCAGTAGTTCTTCCGCTTATGAAGATCAACGGTCTTCCATTGCTCCATCTTCAATAATCTTCTTTCACGTATTTGCTGGTCAGAATGGTTTTCGAATATATATTAGATCTCGGCCTTTCCGTACTAACGATCGTATGGTCAGGGCTGATAGTCGGTGATTTAACAATCAAATAAATAATTGTGTGAATGACAGGAGTCTACCTGTTCAGTACCAACACCACATGGCCTCTTTAATTTAAAACGGTTGATGATAGTAAATCTCAAATCCTTAAACATTTCAAATAGAACTTATTTGACGTAAGGTTCTTATTTCACACTATTTCACTCTCATTTCTGTTAACGATTCATTTTCAAACTTAATTTTCCAATTTCCTTTGATCTCGGAAATACCATTTTAACTTTCCCATTGCACACTAATATCATCCTCAGGTAATCCCGAAGTCGTTCAAGTTGGGGTATTTATTTACCTCTCAGACCTTGATCAACAACGGTCTTATCTTCAGATAGACATCATTTGTAATTCAAAACCCAACATTTATTCTAAATCCAAACACGCCTCATTTCCTTCTTATAAACCTTGTTTATAAATCACGGTTTAATATAACCCTTTAATTATCATTTTCCTTTTCCTTAATTCAAACGTTAAACAAATATTTGCTTAAATTTTCTTCTCTCTTTTGGTAATAAAGACTTGGGTTTTATATAAACCTGTTCATGAATTCTTTTCATAACGAAACCATATTTCATTTCAACTCTGATTACCTTCCACAATCATTCCCTATTTAAGTAGTAATCTCTAAATTTAAATTATTGATTCACTTCACCATTAACTTATTTATTTGCTAATAAATAATAAATTTTCTTTTTTAAAATATTATTAAAACTAAACCATTATTCGTTATCCCATCTCGTTGGATTAATTCAAACAATTGGTCTAAAATTTACTTAGTCAAATAATTAACTTTGCCAATCCGAAATACGATTATCTCATCAAATAATTCTTTATTTAAATTAATTAATTTAAATAAATCCTTTTTCTTTATCTCTCAAAACGATTATTCGAATCCATCACATTAATCTTTGCTTATTCACTTATAACTCTAATAAATATCAGGAATTCCCTTTATAAATTCATTTGAAACCAATTATAAACTAAATAAATAAATAATAAATATTTATTTCCTTTTACAGGCTTTTATTCAAAACAATGGATTTAAGTGTCAGTCTTTAATTTTAAAATAAATTTTATAATTTCATCTCGTCGATTTACATGACGGTAGATCGATATTTAAAAACGGTTAATTCCTAGGCCATGTACTGCCAATCACTTAACCAATAGCACCCATTAGTTTAAAACCAGCAAATGGTGAATTTCAGGTCAATATTCAACCATCCAGTCAAAGCAATTCAATAAGGGCCTCATAACAGTCTATATTGACAATTCAATATCAACCACAACAATCAGTCAAAACAATTCATTTATTAAAACATGTTTATTTTCATAAACGTGATCAATGAGGTAACTTACCTCAATTGGAACCAATCGTTAAAAATAACGATGTGGGTTTCACTGAAATTAAACGACATCAGTTCAAACAATAACTGAATATATATATCAGCAATCAGTCAATCACTAGCAACCATAACACACAAAAATAAAAACCCAACTTATAAAATATAAATGGGAAATAACTAAGTGAGTTTAACTCACCTTTTACTTGATTTCGTCGATAAATCGGCTTGTTTTCAGTTGAATTAAATGGCGTTTCATTTTTCTGAAAAATCCAGCTGCTGCTTGCCCTACTTAGTTCTCGTCTATCGCGTAGTATTCATCTTTACGGTCGCGACATTTTTCATTTCGTCGAATTCTGGTTACGTGTGTACTTGAAATTAATATTTGAAATTTATATAAAACTTTAACTAAGCACACTTTAAATAAATAATTAAATAAAATGGGCCTTACCTTATCTCGTTCGTTCAGCCCATCCCTAAATACAAACCGGCCCGCAACCCCTTCTCTTATTACCCTAAAATGATCGGTTCTTCCTCACTCTTCACTTTGTCCGCAGCCATACGAAAAGAGGGAAAAGAAAAACCCTAAATCCTACTTCCTTCAATCGCTGCTTTCCTCAGTAAATCGGACGCCCCTTGCTTCATCGGCCTCACTGGCCATGCCACCCTCCTTCCACTCAATTCAACCCAGACCGAAGCCCCAAAAGCTAAGTAATTTTTTCCAATATTTAAATTTCTGTTTTGATTTTTCCTTTCTTTCTCGTTCGGTTTTGAATTGTTTTACTTCGTTCATGGTTTGTGCTGGAAAAATTGTGATGCGCGACCCCTATTTATACTAGAAAAGGGTACTGTGATTTTCGAATGGTTATATCCTAGTATAGACTTTACAGTGCTTAGGTTTTTAGGCGTTTACCCTGTTTATTTCGGCCGTGTAATTGAACTGTAGATGATTGAAATGTTGATGGATGAATGGTGCTTAACAGTGGAATACTGTAACGACCCAACTTTCCAGTACCTCGGGAGTTGTATCATTATATAAGAAAGAAATAGATAGAAGAATAGAACTAAGAAAAAGACATCAGAATCTCACAACGGAACTTAGGACAATATATTAATAGCCCAAAATATTACATATTACAATCAAGCACATAACGTACTTCATACATAGGGATACATATTTAAGTCAAGTACATAACGTACTTCATACATAGGGATACATGTCATTGTGATTACATAATAATCACTAGTGATACTAACTTGCTGAATAATAGTGCATAACATCACAACTGAACCAACATCTGGATAATTATACATAACATAAGATAGATAAGCCAACGTCCCAGGGTTTTCCATCCCGCTACTCCAGAGTTATGTTAAGACCTGGATCACTTGTCTATTCATAACAAGTGTTATGAATACTGAAGAGTTTAAGGAAAACACAGAAAATAAACTCCAAGTCAATCATGGACTGGTATGAGTAAACGATTTAAAAACAAGTTAAATAAATCGCAATGATTCATAAGACCACGCCGTGAATACGGAACGGGTTTTTACCTTATGAGATCAAAACAGTTTATATACTTAAACAGATATTATGATAATGTCTAGGGTTTCCACAAATAATTTATAATCTAGTAAAATGTTTTCATCTCACATTTTACTATATAGTATACAAACAAAACCGTTAAACGCGTATGGATATTGGGTCTCCAACTATGACAAGGTATGGAATCACCTTCTGATAGTGTACCTCTAGATACGAATACACGGGATTCAACAAGAACTTCTTGTAAACCGGCCATACATGACCGACCACTCATTTCTCTTGAGTGTGTCGAATGTATATCACCAATGGTTGTGTACGACAACCATTTCCCGAGTCGGGACAGAATCGATAGAATAAGAAACAAGGAAATATCTCTAGATAGGTAATGATACATCCTAATGGGAGCTAACCACATAGCCATGCTGCCTGCCCGATTTTTGTCATTTCCGGTTGTGAGGCTTGAGGCTAAACTTACCAGTTTTAAACACGGTAATTTTATTTGAATATCACATTGTCAAAACACGCCAATCTCTAATTGACTTTCCCAAAAATATGATACGAGTATAAAGCAAGAGGAACGAGTTCTTCTGCCACTACGTACATACGTTTGGAAAGATCTACGTACGAGATTAGTTAGAATCACGTTGTCAGATATTCGTCTATACAAGTTGTCCTGGGATCAGACAAATCGAAGGTATTATTCTATAAATCCATCTCAGGTAATTCCTACCTAGGATTTTCAGAATAATCCTTGTGTTACATCGTCTTCTATTATCTTTGTTAAGTATTGACTGGCAACGATAAATCTGAATCGAAGTGGAACGTAGTTCCGGACTCTTCGAAACAATTTATGTTTAATATATTTTAGGGACAAGTGCTACTTAAGGGATCTGTTTTAAGTACATGATTAATTCACCTTTATTTACAAATGATTTGATTCGTTAAATCATTTCAAAATATGGTTTCTGACTTGAGTTGACAAAACCGTATTTCACTGTTTATTAAATACGTTTGAATGTTCATATCATCAAACCCCTTTTTCTCTTGATCCGCTCTGTATTTTATTTATCGTTTGTCTTGATTAAATAAAATAAATAACTTCCTTAGTTCAGATTTTTGTTGAACTACACATCGATTTTCATTTAAAAATGTCCGACGAAGCGTTATATAAATTATCCCTAATTTATATGATTAAATTAAGTCTCATTTATTTATTTTATTTATAAATAAACTAATTAAATAAATTCAGAAATAATTTCCTAATCTTTTTTTTCATTTTTTTTTCTAAAAAGCTCGACTGGCGATCTGGCAAGGCCGATCGCCTCGAAAACATAGTGATCTGGAAATTGCCATATCCAAGTGATCTGCCAAGTGCAGATCACTTGAAAACACAGTGATCTGCATGGCAGATCACTGGTTTTCTCGTGATCTGGCACTTGCCAGATCCTAGTGATCTGGCAAAGTGCCAGATCCTTCAAAAACATGGTGATCCACCCGCGGATCACTGTAAAACTGTGCGGCAAAACCCCCAAGTGGTACTACCACTTTAAGTAACCTACCAAGCCCAAAAACAACATGCGTTTCTCAGCCAAACACCCCATTCTCACGTCACCAATCCCTTGCCAATATAAAAGTGGTACTACCACATTCACTTTAATAGCCGTGAACTGTACAGGCGAAACCCCATCCACGAAACTCCCCTACCCCGACGCCTCAGCCCTCTAGGACCCCAACGGCGGCTACCACTTCTCGACGACGACCTCCTCCGTCGTTTGCCTCAGGTGTGGCACCCTCCCTCGCCGTAGGCGAGGTGCAGTTCTTGGTTGAAACGAGACAGCAAAAACCGAACCCATCTTACCCAAAACTTGATCCCATTCCAAAACCCCAAGTTAGAAAATTGTGTTTATATTTTTCTTGAGTTCCAAACGTTGTTACACATCTATGTACTTATCCATTCGAGCTACAATGGTGAAGATCATCTACACTTACCCCATTCCTCTTCCTCGACCAAAACAGTTTTTCTCCTTAACCACAAACTTTAAAATCATGGCGTTTGTTTTAAAAATCATATTTTCTCATGGTACTCATGTCTTATACCCTGATATCCGTAAATATGCTGTTTTTTTTTCATGTTTGAAGGTTTAGTTTAACAGTTCATATGTGTTTTCTTGTTATATGTGATCAACATACTCTATTGCTACTTAAATGTATGTGTATATAAGTGTATGAGCTCTAAAGGTGTTTTACACTATCAACTTGGCAACACAGTCGTAAAATAGATCACAGTAAGGCTATACATTTGTTCATAATGGTTCAGCAGAGCAACATATACTGATATGTTTAAAAATAGTTCAACACCGCAAGTATACATATATATATACTTATGGTCATGATTTCAACAGTAAGTATATACTGATGTTCATGAGTTCACTAGTAAGTATATACTTATGTTTTTTCTATATGGTTTAACAAAAACATACACTTGTGTCTTCATAATTATTTCAATAGCAAAACATACTTTGGTGTTCAAAAATTAGTTCAACATCAAAACATACTTTGGTGTTCAAAAATTAGTTCAACATCAAAACATAACTTGTGTTCTTCATAGTCTAACTAGCAAGCACATTCTCATGTGTTTTACATAGTTCCACAGCAGTACATTCATGTGTATTTGTAACAGTTCAAAGATCCCACCAACACAACCAATTTCCACTTACTTGCTTACATCAATTCATAGGTGTTCATTACAGTTAGATGATCAAACCATCACAGCAAATTTCCACATACTTGCATACACAAATTCATAGTAAAAGTGAAGTTTACTCACTTTAAATTTTCTGGTTTCTGGTGTTTTTAAAATACTCTGTTTCTTGCTTTTTCTTGGTTCTCAGGTGCAAAAATGTGTGTGTACTTGCGGCTTATTTATAGGCTAAAATATAATGATATTCTATGTTTAATTTTAATCGTAAACATCTTAATTCCTTAATATCTCTGACTCTTATTTGGTGCAGGTTTTCTACTCAGCAAATATACATGGAGAATTTTGTGAAAGCTCAGTTTGGGTTTGTTTTCTCCTGCGCATGGCTTACATGGAGTGTTCTTATCCATACAATGCTTTCTAGTATGTTGACAAAAGCATTAAATGTTGTGTACTCCTTCTAGAAGGTCTTATAGTTTAAGATAAATGTTTCTTATGGATATTATTCACGGTTACATTGCTTGGTTATATGAATTACAGCACATTCTTTCCATATATAAATTTGTAAAGCTTTTAGATCTTTGTTATCCTTGCATTAAATGCTCCTGTGCAAAACACCTCTTTGATCATGGCAAAAGAATATCTAATACTCAAGTGTTTTAATCTTCTAATCAAGAGTCACTTCATCTATGTACTTCAGCCTTACTTATTAAGTTTCTATCCATTTACATGGGCTTTATACATCAGGGAATGAATTAGTTTCTTGCGCCTAAACGGGTTGAAGTGAGCTTTGTTAGTTTAGGTGTTAACTAAGGCTTTGGCTAGATAAATTCAAAGTGTTCATGGTGTTGTTATGGTCCATGTTTTCCTCCATACTTGCTGTTAGTCCTAGGGTGACAAAACTTGCATTAAAGTATTAAATTGGTTAAGTAGTCTTCATTTTAAATGGCTTGTTTCCCTTAGTCTTTGCTCTCATATAGTTCATGTGTTCTTGCACATGAATGGTTTGAGTGCAAGTCTTTAAATTTAATTAATTAACTAAGTCTTGCTAGCTTAGTGTATGTACCAGTTTATGCCGAAATCATTTTGTTCATTTGCAAAATAATTCGTTTCTCAAAACACATTATTTATCTTAGTAAAGATTTTGCTACACTTTTGTTACAGTGATCCAATAACGCTTCGCTACAGTGCTTTAGTAGCGCTGTCGTTGCTAAGTTTTAGTTATACTTACATTGTACTAAATTAGCTACGGTTTTGATCGTCGTAAATAACTCTCACTTAAGAGTTATCAACATAAATTAGTTTACTTATTAATGTATCGTTCGTTTTAAGTTAATACAAAATTTGTTTTTCGTCCATAATTTCCGGGTCATTACAATCTTTCCCCCTTATAAAAATTTCGTCCTCGAAATTTGTAAACACAGATATAAATCAACCCAAAAGTGATATGTCATAACCATCATAGAAAGTGCTACAAATAATACGATAAGTGCTATACCCGACTAGTTCGAGTTATATACTAATACGATAACAAGTGCTATACTCGACTAGTTCGAGTTATAGACTAATACAAAGTCCTATGTACATACATAGCATACTCTCATACTCGGAGTCATCACTACTGATACTAATCACGTCCCCCCCTCATCATCAGAGATATCAACTACCTCTACATCATCAAGAATATCGACTACCTCTACTACCTCGTCATTTTCCTCCACTTCCTCCTCATCGTAAATGTAAATGATCTCTGTAGGTGATGGTGGGTGTACCATCATACCTGGATAGTCAAGGTCAAACTGAATCCCCTGCTCAACTCCTGTAACATGGTATGCCAACAAGTCCTGAATATACTGCACCCATGCAGTAATCAACTCCTCATCTAGCTCGATAGGTGGAGCCTGTACTACCGGGTCAACATGTATCGGTTCCTGTATCATCTGATCTTCCTCCTCTAGTCCTTCCTCCTCCTCCATTGGCTCTTCTTCTTCTTCCATTGGCTCTTCTTCTTCTTCCATTGGATCTTCTTCTTCTTCCTCAATCTCCTCTATCCCCATATCTGAGTCACTATCATGGTTGCTGCTGTCGTCTCCCTCATTGTCACCATCATAACCTGACTGCAGGCTTACCCCGTCTCCTGTGTCCTCCTCCATCGGCTCAGGCTGTCCTGATATAGGCTCGTCTAGGTCTACATACCTACCGTCATCATCCCTGGGATGTATCGTCTCAGTCCTAACACTAGGCTCTGCCATCTCACTGATACTGTCACTGAGTCTTTGTTCTTGTGAAGGGGTTAATCTTTTCGTAGCAGTTCTTTTAAAAATGGGGGCCATCTGATAAATAAGGGAAAAAGTCTCAAAATATAGGTAAATAACTTGAAGAGTTCTTAATCCTAGTGATAACTGAAACTGCAACATGCACATGTTGTTAAGATGGAAAAATCCAAAATTTCATTTCCACATATATGGTAACATCCAAAACAATACATAACATACTATCAAGCATACGATACTATCTAAACATAATATAAGCTAATAATTAGTTGATAACAAAGTTTGGATAAAACTCCTTGACGTGCTTCTCCGTCTCCCAAGTACAGTCGTTTGGGTTCTCGCTCCATTGTATTTTTAACAACTTCACAGTCTTGCTTCGGAGTTGTTTTTCTTCTTTATCAATGACATAGACTGGACAGCGTACCACAGTCATGTTTGGTTCTGTCTCTAGATCTTCTTGAACGGATGGTTCTAAAATCAAGGATGGGTCGTGGACACACTTTCGGAGATGGGACACATGGAAAACATTGTGAACCCTTGCCATCTTCTTCGGTAATTCTATTCTGTAGGCAAGAGATCCAATCTTCTTTATAATACGGAAAGGTCCAATAAAACGTGGGGCTAACTTCCCTGACTTACCAAATCGGATTGCTCCCTTAATGGGTGTAATCTTCACAAATACTAGGTCTTCGACAGAAAAATTTAGATCCCTCCTTCTCTTATTCGCATAACTCTTTTGTCGATCCTGGGCCTCCTTTATTCTACCCTTAATCAACTCAACTTTCTCCGTTGCTTCTCGGATCATATCTGGACCGAGAACAAGTTTATTTCCTGACTCAACCCAACAGGTTGGTGATCTACAAGGTCTCCCGTAAAGTACTTCATAAGGTGCCATACCTATACTGGGTTGATAGCTGTTGTTGTAGGAGAATTCTACTAGATGTAGGTGATCCTCCCATAATCCTCCAAAGTCAAGAATGCAAGCTCTTAAAAGGTCTTCTAAGATTCGGTTTACCCTCTCGGTTTGGCCGTCCGTTTGAGGATGGTAAGCCGTGCTTAGATGTAGTTTAGTACCTAAGGTTGTTTGAAATGCTTCCCAGAATTTACTAGTAAATAAGGGATCTCTGTCGCTTACAATATTCACCGGAACTCCATGTATCCTTACGATCTCTCTCATAAAAAGTTCGGCTAGCGAAGTTGCAGTTCGTGTTGGTTTTACCAGGATGAAATGTGCACTCTTCGTTAGTCGGTCTACTATTACCCATACTCCTTCATTTCCTCTCCTCGTCTTTGGTAACCCATCAATGAAATCCATTGATATCATCTCCCACTTCCAATTGGGAATCTCCAATGGTTTCAGTAGTCCTGCTGTTTTCTGGTGATCTCCTTTGATTTGCTGGCAGTTTAAACAATTACCCACATAAGTTTGAATGTCCTTCTTCATTCCGGGCCACCAGAATACTCATTTCATGTCCTTATACGTCTTCTGATTTCCTGGATGAATGCTTAACTTTGATTGATGGCCTTCGGTCAATACTTCTTGCCTTAGCCCATCGATATCAGGAATGCATAGTCTCCCATTAATTCTGAGAGTACCTTGATCGTCTAGATCAAAGTCTGACTCCTCTCCCTTCCTTACTCCTTGGATTATCTATTCTAGATGAGTATCCCTTCTTTGATATCTCTTTACCCTTTCATGAAGTGTTGGAACGACTTCTAGAAGAGATAGGATTGCGTTTCTGCTTAGAGCATCTGCTACGACATTAGCTTTTCCCGGCGTATAGATAATATCCAGGTCGTATGCTCCAAGAAACTCTAACCACCTTTGTCGTCTCAGGTTCAGATCTTTCTGAGTGAACAAGTGCTTTAATGGCTTGTGATCTGTGAAGAGTTCAAACTTCTCTCCTAACAGATAATGTCTCCACATCTTCAGTGCAAAGACAACTGCCAAAAGTTCTAGATCGTGCGTTGCATAATTCTTCTCATGTAGTTTTAACTGCCTACTAGCATATGCAATTACACGTCTATTCTGCATCACTACTGCACCAAGTCCACACCCACAAGCGTCAGCATATACCTTGAATTCACTCTGTCCATCGGGAACAGCTAGAACTGGTGCTTCCGTTAACTTCTCCTTCAGTTCTTTGAATGCTTCTTCACACTTCGGAGTCCACACAAATTTTTCCCCTTTCTTTGTTAACTTCGTTAAGCGGGAAGATATTTTTGAATAATCCGGGATGAATATCCGATAGTATCCTGCTAATCCCAAGAAACTACGGACTTCTGTTAGTGTTCGAGGATGTCTCCATTCTTGTACTGCTTCCACTTTGATTGGGTCAACAGAGATACCATCTCCGTTCACGATAGGCCCTAAGAATCTGACTTCTGATTTCCAAAAATGACATTTGGAAAACTTCGCTTTTAATACTTGCTTTCTCAGAGTCTCCAATACTATTCTTGGATGATGTCTGTGCTCTTCCTCAGATTTTGAATAAATGAGAATATCATCAATGAAGATTAGGACAAATTTGTTTATAATTTTCCTAAAAACACGGTTCATAAGATCAACAAAATAAGCAGGTGCATTGGTTAGTCCAAATGGCATTATTAACCATTCGTAAAAGAAATTTGGTCCTTTGAAGGCAGTTAAAGGAATGCTGTCTTCAGAAATCCTCAAATGGCGAAAACCTGTTACTAAATCCATTTTTGAAAATACGGTAGCTCCATTTAATTGATCGAAAAGATCGTCTATCCGGGGTAAAGGATATTTATTTCTAATGGTCACCTTGTTCAACTCTCTATAGTCAACACATAATATCAGTGACCCATCAGTTTTTACCACAAAAACTACTGCTGAACCCCAACTTGAAAAACTTGGTTGGATTAAACCCTTAACTAATAAATCTTGAGTCTACTCCTCAAGTTCTTTAACTTCTCTTGGTGCCATTCGTCGTTTCGGTTGGACTAAAGGTCTTGCATTTGGTATTAAATAAATACGGAATTCTATTTGGCGGTGAGGAGGTAAACTAGTGACCTCTTCAAATATGTCAGAGAAATCTCTGACTATTTCTACCATCTCAAGATTTTCTTGCGGTGTTTCTAAAGCATACAAGAAACTACATGTATGAATACCGGGTTTTCCACACGGTATCCTAGCTTTTCTTCCGATACTAGTTATTAGAGTTACGATTTCTTTATCACATTTTATCTGCTCTTGGAATTTACTTAACCAGTCTAACCCAAGTATAAAATTAAACCCTTTAAAATCCAAAACATAGAAATCGAATAGGAAGGTATGTGAAAGATATGAGAGGGCTATGTTATCGCAAACCATTTTTAATTCTGTCTTTCCGCCTATAGGATTAGATACGCAAATCGGATTTGGTGAAATATTTGGGGCAAGTTGAAATTTTCCTATTGTGCCAGATGAAATAAAACTTTGCGAGGCACCAGTATCAAATAAAACATGAACATCAATTCCCTTAAATTGTAAGGTACCTTCAAGGACTCCTTTCCCGTTTGCATTCTGGGAAGTAGACGCCTCATTCTTAATAGCATAAACCTTGGTCTGTTGTGCCCTCTTCATAAGTGGGCAGTCTTTGATCAAGTGTTCAGGTTGGTGACAATTGAAGCATTGAGTCTTCCTGACCATGGAATTTCCAGGTCCTTGCTGTGGTTGATGCTGTTGAGTTTGTTGCTGAGGTTGACGTGGAGTCTGTTGTTGACGTTGAGGGTGTTGTTGAGTTTGACGTTGAGGTTGTTGCTGAGATTGCCGTGACTTTCCCACTATTGGCTTCTTACAGAACCTAGCAATGTGACCCTTCTCCTTATAGTTGTGGCATACGGTGTCCTTGAAACGCTCCTTAGCTTTCTCTCCCATTTCTCCCTTTCCTTTCCAGTTTGGATTAAACTTCCTCTTCTGAGGATTCTCCCCACTGGCTTCCCCGGTTTGTGCCTTTGTTACTGGCTTCTTCGTACCTAGTGTGTGACGATCCCAAAACCCCGTGACACGGTGTTAAGGATAATCATTGGAATATAACACATTAATCATCATTAGCAGATCACAGATAATAGCATAAACAGAAAATAGAATAATTTACACACATATGACAGCGAAATCATATAGATATCATCACATCAGAGAAGCACAGTACATGATATAACTTAGTGCATAATGATACATAATCAGTCACCATCGCCTGAGGCGGAATCATACATAAAGGGTACACAAAAGGAATATCAGTCTACATCGCCAACGGCGGAATCATAATACAGATACAATAATGGCGGAGAAAATCCAAGTCAGCACAGTGTAGTCGAGCCTCGCCATGAGCCAAAAGGTGCGTCAGAAACCTGTAACTAGGCTGCCCGTGTGAAAATGAGGGCACCCGAGTTTGCAAGGTGAAACAAACTACGAGTCAGTCATGGGACCGGTATGAGAAATCTACTCAACTTATCAACAACAATAATAAGGCAAATCAAAGGACCATGCCACTTTTGCGGAACGGGTTTACTCCAATGAGTGCTAGTGCATGAAATAAAATAAATAATTAAATCAACGCAATGCTTTTTATAAAATGAAGCCATTATAAGACTCAGGTCCCATCACACAATGCAACGCAAGCCGGAGGATAGAGTTTTTACCTTATAATAGCCAAAAATGCTTCATACGAATAAAACCAAAGTGCTTGATATTATTACTAGTGTACATATGTTTCAAAAGCGATTTCAATCATAAATATCAATCATAGGCGGCATAAATGACCCATACCACTATGTCGCCATACTAGTAATACAACCACATCCGCATATTTCGTATTGGAAATTGGGTTCCTTCATGAGTCGAGGCAAGGGGCAAGCTCCTCTCCGTTCGAGACACTCTAGCAAATGTCCCAGGACCCCACTATGATCCTTGGAATCGGCTGGGCCGGTCCTCTCTTACTTTTGAGGATTGGCAATTCCTGAACACACGTTTCCCGGTCCTTACAGACCTATAATCGAGGCGCCTCGCATTCCAACAACCACACAGGTGAAAAGTATATATAATGTCAAGGCTGGAAGGTCACTGACACCACCATAGCTAGAAAGAAACGTCGTGCACTCCCAGCGGTCCGTCTCCCGTTTTTGACTCATACCGAGGTGTGAGGCTCGCGAATTCACGTTATACACAAAGCTACGTCACACAGACCATGCTTTGATCATCAACCACAAGACTTTGCTTTGCAACAAAAGCCTTGATCATATGCCACTTAGGCGTGCCACACAGGCAATCCACTCCATGCGACTGATTTCTGTCAATGTATAACCTCTGAGCTCGTACGTCTCAGAGAAGGGCGTTAAGCAAGAGAATAAATTCTCCGCCGCCAAACAGATATATATTTAACAGAGATCAATCAACACAGAACAAAATCCAATGTCAGACACACAGTCCATTTACAAGTCCGTTCTGGGTCTGAACGAAACCGGAGGCACCAATTCCTCGCATATCCGTACAATCAACAGTATGTTTGGACGGCTACTACTTCAATTCCTTCATGGTAGCTACTCCAATCACGAGCATCAGTAGCGCCCATCCATCCAATGTGGAGATCGTCGGTCTTCAGCCGTCTTCGACTCTTCGACTTCTCAACGTCGATCGATTATTTGAAATGAGATAGACTCATCCTTTTCAAATAACCCACGTATATTTAGATTTTCAAATCAATTAATCACATGGTTGGACTATTCAACATTCACATTTCAGTTATTTAGTTATAATTTTCATGTCAAATACATTCAACCATCACATATCAAGCAAACACAACAAAATTGGTTTATTTCCACTCTATATCTTCTATAGTACTTTATAATGATATATCGCCATTTTTATTTAATTTAAAACGGCCATATTTAATTAAACGAGGTTTCGGGTCGTGTCGATGCACTGGTGCTGCTTTTCACTAATTTTGTTTTACACATATCTGAAAATCTAACCGTTGGATCTTCACAAATTTTACATCATTAGGAAGGTCATTTCAAAACGAATCCAACGGTTTCAGTTTTGGGAAAATCCGACGGTCGGATCTTCCACACTAGCCATTCGAAGTTACGATTTCAATTTACGAACTGCAGCGTCGTTATTCGATTTAATTTAATTATATTTATATATATATATATAAATATAATCATTACTGGCGCTGTTTTTCTTAAGTTTTGAATTAAACATTCCGGACAATCCAACCGTCGGATCTTTACAAAGTTGGTGCCGTTGGAAAGATATTTCCAAGGCGAACCCAACGGTTGCGGTTTCGGGAAAATCCAATGGTCGGATTTCCCGCACTAGTCGTTTGAAATCACGGTTTCAAAACACGAACTGCACGGCCACGTTTCGTTTTAATTCTATTTACACTTATATATTTATATAAATATAGTCCATTCTAAAATTCCTATATCGTTTCCACTTCAATTATTTCACTAACGCCTTTAAATTTTGGAAAATTTCGCCATAACCTTCTTTGTACGAGAGGATCTGGGAAAATTCCCAAATAGCCACACGGGCGTCTCATATCAAAAAGAAAAAGAAAAAGCCAAGCGGCTAGCCAACAGGCTCATAAAATCATCACCCAAACAAAGCGGTAAATGTGTACCTATTTGTCGGGCACAAAATTTTATTTCTCTTCTCTAGCCCCTTTTTCTTTAACCTGTTCAATAGATATGCATATACATATATACAATTTCTATCACTTATCATTTTCCATTCAATTTCATATTTGATTTGCTTTGGTTTAAAAACACCATTCCTTCTAATGTTGCATGCATAGGCTAAAATCATATCATTAGCTAATTAATGTATATTTCAACTCATGCACGTTTATTTGAACAAGTGGATATTTTTAACACTTCACATTTCAAAGATGATAGTTTTGGCGAACTAAAATATATTTCAACACATGACTATTTTATTTGGTTCCTATGCATGTTAAAAAGAATATTTCTTTCACAAATATTTATTTCAACGTCCGCATATCTTTAGCATATCACAAATATGATAAAAATGATATTTTTATCATTCAAAATATTTATTCGACCAATGGATGTTTTCAACACTCCATAGTTTTAATAAAAATGTAATTTTTATTGTTCGATCTTTTTATTCAACACATGAACTTTTCCACTACACACACTTTTCAATAAATGAGCATTTCCACACATGGACATTTTATTTATGTTGTTCATATTAGAAAGATGGGATTTTTATTGTTGAAACTATTTATATAAGGCGAATATTTTTCATACTTCATATATATATAAAAATGTGATTTTTATTGTTTAAACACTTCGTTCATTCACAAACGAATTTAATTTTCACATAACACTTTTCAATACATGAACATTTTCCACACATGGATATAGTTTCAACATATGGCTTTAATTTCAACGCATGAAAATAATTTCAACATATGAAAATAATTCTAACACACAAAGATTATTCAAAATTTCGGCAGCATAACGGCAGGGTAGTTAAACCGGCACCGTCCCTAGTACGGCTCCTCGCTCTACCTTAAAACCTCGCGGTTTTTGACAATGGGGATTCATGCATCTAATTCGCACGCAGGCGGCATGTTTATTTTTATTTCCACAAATATTTCCAATTCATTTCAATCACCAATGGGTATTTTTCAACCACAACCAAACAATATCAACCACAAACAATTATTCAACCATTCGTATTTTTCATCCAATATTTCACACCAATTCACAACAATAAATATCGTCCATGGTTTGTGGACGAGGGGAGTATATATATATATATATATATATATATATATATATATATATAATTGCTATATTTCACTTGCATTTCAACACATATATCAATTATTCTATGCATGTAAAATTCATACTTCGCTTATATAGCTTAAAACCTCGCGGTTTTTGACAATGGGGATTCATGCATCTAATTCGCACGCAGGCGGCATGTTTATTTTTATTTCCACAAATATTTCCAATTCATTTCAATCACCAATGGGTATTTTTCAACCACAACCAAACAATATCAACCACAAACAATTATTCAACCATTCGTATTTTTCATCCAATATTTCACACCAATTCACAACAATAAATATCGTCCATGGTTTGTGGACGAGGGGAGTATATATATATATATATATATATATATATATAATTGCTATATTTCACTTGCATTTCAACACATATATCAATTATTCTATGCATGTAAAATTCATACTTCGCTTATATAGCTTACACTACGTATGTACATGAGGTATACAACACGTATGTACATGAGGTATACAACACGTATGTAATTTATATTTCGCTAATATAAATTATACACGACATTTTCCATTCAATTTCACGTTAATTTAAATTTCTCACATTGGTTTTCGGAGTGCTAAAAATCGATACGATGTCAGAAAAATCCGCGGCTTCTTCTATTGGGTAGAGAGCTTCCTTGCGGTCTCGATGTTTCCTGTTTCATCGAATTTCGTCAACACACCAAAAAGATATGATTTCTCAAAGTGTAAAGATCAAAGAAAAACTCACTTTCACGAAGCTTCAAAACTAGGTTTACAGTTTTCGCGAAATCAGTGGCACGTGGGGACGATCGGGGGTGCTGACGTGGAAGAGGACGGCGAGGGCTTCACGGCGCTGGTGGTTTGAGGGGGTGCGGTGGCAGATCGGAGCGGCGGCGGCGCTGGGAAGGTCGGGACTTCCTGGCCTCGATTCAGGCGGAGGAGGCGACGAGGGTGGCGATGCTGGGGTCGGATTTGAAGAGGGGGCTGAGGCGCGTCGAATGGTGGCGGTGGCGAAGTCTGGAAGCGTCTGTGGCGGCGGCGGCGGAGGAGAGAAGGTCAGGAGCGGGTTTCGCCGTTGATCGGGGGGGTTTCTCTTTTTTTTTTTAAAAAAATTTATGAAAGGAAAATTCTGATTGGCCGAGGACTATATTAAATTTTTAAATAGTGTTTTCTCAAACGAACTCCTTTTTAAACCCAACGACTGTCGCCCCTAGCTAAGTACCCCCATTCCGGACACAATGGGATATGTTTCGTAGGCCAATTCGACTATTACAGTCAGTTATTTTTCAAATTAAAGTATAAAACATTTAATTTTTAACTCTGAACGCACATTTCAATTTGCCAGGGCCAAAAACTGATTCGAAAAAATTCCAGAAAAATAAATCTAGCTATGTTTTGACGCTACAGTCCCAACAAAACTAGTTTCGTCGAATTCTGAGGTCGTTTGAAAAATGGCCATTTTCTGGTCGATCCAATTTAACAGAAATTGACCAAACACATTTTCTTTTGCCACACTCACATACTAGCTTCAAAAATTATGAAATTTGAAACCTAGCAATAGTTTGACATCCCGGACCCAACAAAAGTGGTTTCGTCGAATTCCGAGGTCGTATGTAAAATATCAATTTTCCAGGGCTATATATTCTATATACCGACCCTTCTGAAAATTCATTCGGCCATAACTTTTGATTCCCGTTATGAAACTTCGATTTTTCAGATTCGTTAGAAAGGTATTGACTAACAGATTTAAATATTTTTGGTTTCGCTAAAATCCGTTATATTTTCCACCCTGCACAGTCAGTCAAAGTTTGAATTCAAATTTTCAAACTGACTCACTATT
Organism: Allium sativum; assembly: GCA_030737875.1. Lineage (NCBI taxonomy): Eukaryota > Viridiplantae > Streptophyta > Magnoliopsida > Asparagales > Amaryllidaceae > Allium > Allium sativum. The sequence continues at coordinate 373,119,179 of CM060909.1, read as the reverse complement.
TCTAATTCACTATTTTATTGCAATATTCTATTTCAATTGTTCAAATTCCTTTGAAATAACCAATTTAAAAATTTTAAATTGGCTCGTATTTTCCGGGTTATTACATAGTGCCTCATAACGAATGGCCATGTCGACTATGTCACTAAATGAACTCTTTTGATGTCCAATCACCTTATCTTGCAAATTTTCTTTCAACCCTGCTATGAACATCTTGTTCTTCTTAAGCGAGGTATTGATCAGTTCTGGGCCAAAACAAGAGAGTGCATTGAACTTATTCTCGTATTCTACTATTCACTTGTTTCCTTGCTTCAGATCTATGAAATCATGATACATCCTGGTCTTGCATGCTGCGGGAAGAAATTGTGCTTCAAATTCCTCTTTGAACCTTCCCCAGGAATAATCATTCTTAGAAACGTTCGCAGTCTGTGCGTCCCACTAGATTGCTGCAGCTCCTTGTAGTTGCTATGAAGCCAAAAGTCGTTTCTGTTCATCATTCAAATTCTGTCCTTTGAAAATTCTTTCACAAGATCTTAGCCACTCTTGAACTTCGATGAAAGATTCTGTTCCTTTGAAAACTTTCCCTCCCAGTGTTTGATATTCTTTACAGATAGTTGCAAAGTTCGTCCTATGTTGAATGGGTGTAACTGGCATAATGGGTGCAACTTCTTCTATAGTTTCTACTGGGGTCTGAGTAGTGTTACGACCATTGGTAGTGGTGGTTCCCCTAGCTCGACCTCTTTGTGCACGGGTAGTCATACTTACTAACCTGAATATAACAGGTTGACATCAACACTCGATCGGATATTAAGATACCTACTCTATATAAACTTAAGTCGATTATTCCTAAGTATGTATATATATATATAATAACATCCAACTCTTTAAAATACGCTCTCTAAACACTCACCCAAAGCCTAGGTATACGATAACCTAAGCTCTGATACCAACTGTAACGACCCAACTTTCCAATACCTCGGGAGTTGTATCATTATATAAGAAAGAAATAGATAGTAGAATAGAACTAAGAAAAAGACATCAGAATCTCACAACGAACTTAGGACAATATATTAATAGCCCAAAATATTACATATTACCAGTCAAGCACATAACGTACTTCATACGTAGGGATACATATTTAAGTCAAGTACATAACGTACTTCATACATAGAGATACATGTCATTGTGATTACATAATAATCACAAGTGATACTAACTTGCTGAATAATAGTGCATAACATCACAACTGAACCAACATCTGGATAATTATACATAACATAAGATAGATAAGCCAACGTCCCAGGGTTTTCCATCCTGCTACTCCAGAGTTATGTTAAGACTTGGATCACTTGTCTATTCATAACAAGTGTTATGAATACCCAAGAGTTTAAGGAAAACACATAAAATAAACTCCGGGTCAGTCATGGACTGGTATGAGTAAACGATTTAAAAACAAGTTAAATAAATCACAATGATTCATAAGACCACGCCATGAATACGGAACGGGTTTTTACCTTTTGAGATCAAAACAGTTTATATACTTAAACAGATATTATGATAATGTCTAGGGTTTCCACAAATAATTTATAATCTAGTAAAATGTTTTCATCTCACATTTTACTATATAATATACAAACAAAACCGTTAAACGCGTATGGATATTGGGTCTCCAACTATGACAAGGTATGGAATCACCTTCTGATAGTGTACCTCTAGATACGAATACACGGGGTTCAACAAGAACTTGTAACCCGGCCACACATGACCGACCACTCAATTCTCTTGAGTGTGTCGAATGTATATCACCAATGGTTGTGTATGGCAACCATTTCCTGAGTCGGGACAGAATCAATAGAATAAGAAACAAGGAAATATCTTTAGATAGGTGATGATACATCCTATTGGGAGCTAACCACATAGCCATGCTGCCTGCCCGATTTTTGTCATTGCCGGTTGTGAGGCTTGAGGCTAAACTTACCAGTTTTAATCACGGTAATTTTCTTTGAATATCACATTTTCAAAACTCGCCAATCTCTAATTGACTTTCCCAAAAATATGATACGAGTATAAAGCAAGAGGAACGAGTTCTTCTGCCACTACGTACATACGTTTGGAAAGATCAACGTGTGAGATTAGTTAGAATTACGTTGTCAGATATTCGTCTATACAAGTTGTCCTGGGATCAGAAAAACCGAAGGTATTATTCTATAAATCCATCTCAAGTAATTCCTACCTAGGATTTTCAGAATAATCCTTGCATTACATCGTCTTCTATTATCTTTGTTAAGTATTGACTGGCGACGATAAATCTGAATCGAAGTGGAACGTAGTTCCGGACTCTTCGAAACAATTTACGTTTAATATATTTTAGGGACAAGTGCTACTTAAGGGATCAGTTTTAAGTACATGATTAATTCACCTTTATTTACAAATGATTTGATTCGTTAAATCATTTCAAAATATGATTTCTGACTTGAGTTGACAAAACCGTATTTCACTGTTTATTAAATACGTTTGAATGTTCATATCATCAAACCCTTTTTCTCTTGATCCGCTCTGTATTTTATTTATCGTTTGTCTTGATTAAATAAAATAAATAACTTCCTTATTTCAGATTTTTGTTTAACTACACATCGATTTTCATTTACAAATGTCTGACGAAGCGTTATATAAATTATCCCTAATTTTTATGATTAAATTAAGTCTCATTTATTTAATTATTTATTTTATTTATAAATAAACTAATTAAATAAATTCAGAAATAATTTCCTAATTTTTTTCATTTCTTTCTAAAAAGCTCGACTGGCGATCTGGCAAGGCCGATCGCCTCGAAAACATAGTGATCTGGCACTTGCCAGATCCAAGTGATCTGCCAAGTGCAGATCACTTGAAAACACAGTGATCTACATGGCAGATCACTGGTTTTCTCGTGATCTGGCACTTGCCAGATCCTACTGATATGGCAAAGCGCCAGATCCTTCAAAAACATGGTGATCCACCCGCGGATCACTGTAAAACTATGCGGCAAAACCTCCAAGTGGTACTACCACTTTAAGTAAACTACCAGGCCCAAAAACCACATGCGTTTCTCAGCCAAACACCCCATTCTCATGTCACCAAGCCCTTGCCAATATAAAAGTGGTACTACCACATTTACTTTAACAGCCGTGAACTGTACAGGCGAAACCCCATCCACCAAACTCCACTACCCCGACGCCTCAGCCCTCTAGGACCCCAGCGGCGGCTACCACTTCTCGACGACGACCTCCTCCGTCGTTTGGCTCAGGTGCGACACCCTCCCACGCCGTAGGCGAGGTGCAGTTCTTGGTAGAAACGAGACAACAAAAACCGAATCCATCTTACCCAAAACTTGATCCCATTCCAAAACCCCACGTTAGAAAATTGTGTTTATATTTTTCCTGAGTTCCAAACGTTGTTACACAGCTATGAACTTATCCATTCGAGCTACAATGGTGTAGATCATCTACACTTACCCCATTCCTCTTCCTCGACCAAAACAGTTTTTCTCCTTAACCACAAACTTAAAAATCACGGCGTTTGTTTTAAAAATCATATTTTCTCATGGTACTCAGGTCTTATACCCTGATATCCGTAAATATGCACGTTTATTTTCATGTTTGAAGGTTTAGTTTAACAGTTCATATGTGTTTTCTTATTATATGTGATCAACAAACTCTGTTGCTACTTAAATGTATGTGTATATAAGTGTATGATCTCTAAAGGTGTTTTAAACTATCGACTTGGCAACATAGTCGTAAAATAGATCACAGTAAGGCTATACATTTTTTCATAATGGTTCAGCAGAGCAACATATACTGATATGTTTAAAAACAGTTCAACACCGCAAGTATATATATACTTATGGTCATGAATTCAACAGTAAGTATATACTGATGTTCATGAGTTCACTAGTAAGTATATACTTATGTTTTTTCTATATGGTTTAACAGCAACATACACTTGTGTCTTCATAATTAGTTCAATAGCAAAACATACTTTGGTGTTCAAAAATTCGTTCAACAGCAAAACATACTTTGGTGTTCAAAAATTAGTTCAACAACAAAACATAAATTGTGTTCATCATAGTCTAACTAGCAAGCACATTCTCATGTGTTTTACATAGTTCCACAGCATGTACATTCATGTGTGTTTCTAACAGTTCAAAGATCCCACCAACACAACCAATTTCCACTTACTTGCATACATCAATTCATAAGTGTTCATGACAGTTAGATGATCAAACCATCACAGCAAATTTGCACATACTTGCATACACAAATTCATAGTAAAAGTGAAGTTTACTCACTTGAAATTTTCTGGTTTCTTGTGTTTTAAAAATACTCTGTTTCTTGCTTTCTCTTGGTTCTCAGGTGCAAAAATGTGTGGGTACTTGCGGCTTATTTATCGGCTAAAATATAATGATATTCTATGTTTAATTTTAATCATAAAAATCTTAATTCCTTAATATCTCTGACTCTTATTTTGTGCAGGTTTTCTACTCAGCAAATATACATGGAGAATTTTGTGAAAGCTCAGTTTGGGTTTGTTTTCTCCTGCGCATGGCTTGCATGGAGTGTTCTTGTCCATATAATGCTTTCTAGTATGTTGACAAAAGCATTACATGTTGTGTACTCCTTCTAGAAGGTCTTATAGTTTATGATAAATGTTTCCTATGGATATTCTTCACGGTTACTTTGCTTGGTTATATGAATTACATCACATTCTTTCCATATATAAATTTGTAAAGCTTTTAGATCTTTGTTACCCTTGCATTAAATGCTCCTGCGCAAAACACCTCTTTGATCATGGCAAAAGAATATCTAATACTCAAGTGTTTTAATCTTCTAATCAAGAGTCACTTCATCTATGTACTTCAACATTACTTATTAAGTTTCTATCCATTTACATGGGCTTTAAACATCAGGGAATGAATTAGTTTCTTGCGCCTAAATGGGCTGAAGTGAGCTTTGTTAGTTTAGGTGTTAACTAAGGCTTTGGCTAGATAAATTCGAAGTGTTCATGGTGTTGTTATGGTCCATGTTTTCCTCCATACTTGCTGTTAGTCCTAGGGTGACAAAACTTGCATTAAAGTATTAAATTGGTTAAGTAGTCTTCATTTTAAATGGCTTGTTTCCCTTAGTCTTTTCTCTCATATAGTTCATGTGTTCTTGCACATGAATGGCTTGAGTTCAAGTCTTTAAATTTGATTAATTAACTAAGTCTTGCTAGCTTAGTGTATGTACCAGTTTGTGCTGAAATCATTTTGTTCATTTGCAAAATAATTCATTTCTCAAAACACATTATTTATCTTAGTAAAGATTTTGCTACACTTTTGTTACGGTGATCCAATAACGCTTCGCTACAGTGCTTTAGTAGCGCTGTCGTTGCTAAGTTTTAGTTATACTTACATTGTACTAAATTAGCTACGGTTTTGATCGTCGTAAATAACTCCCACTTAAGAGTTATCAACATAAATTAGTTTACTTATTAATGTATCGTTCATTTCTAAGTTTATACAAAATTTGTTTTTCGTCCGGAATTTCCGGGTCATTACAAATACGGTGTAGATTTTGCATTAGATTCTCATATGCAAATACTGCACCACCGAACTGTTCCTATCTGTTACCCTATACAGTTATGGTTACTGTTTTGTTCACATGGTCCTGTCTTCTGTTATGTTAATTCGACTTCAGATCTGCCTTGTGATATCAAAGAAAAATTATGTGTTGGCTGTCTTATAGCTGTATAGATTTGGTGTTATATTTCTGTACTGGTTTTTTGTTCAGATTTATGCACCAAGATTTGTACAGTTATTAAATTATTTATTTCATTTTTTCTTTGAAATCTTCAACTTTATATATATATATATACCTACTTTTCTAGCTACTCATAGCTATATATTTCTTTTCAGATTCTTTCTGTTCACGAGAAGCTGTCGGATTGATTTGTTCATTTGAAGATTGGAATTGAGACATGTCAAGGCAGAGCAGTTCATGGATTTGCCTATGAGATTTAATAAGTTGTGTCTTGGGTTTTCAGGTTCTGTTTGAATTTGATTTTGGTTGATCCTTTATTTGATTCATGGACAACAGTCCTTATGGATTTGTATATAAATTTTTAACTACATGAAATCTTTAGCTGGTACAATTTGTGTGATTCGATGCTTATATATTTTGTTTTTCCTTTAGCTGTTCTTTATAGCTTTGATGTACAGCGATATCTAGACTCTACTGTTTCTTTACTGTGAAAGGAACAAGGCATGTATTTTTCAACCTGAATTGCTGTGCCCATTTGTTTTGCATTAGTACCAATAAAAATATCTGAATGTATATATTGGTTTACTTTGTATTGAACAAAATATGTGTTGGGTTTCATTTAATATGTATTGGGCATGTATTGAAAATGTAAGTTATGTGAATGTCGTGTAGGTCGGGTTATTTATAAGTCTAAAAAAAAATATGTCGATACCATATACATTAAATTCTAAAGTAATTGCATTAAATAAATAATAAACCGATATTATCGAATATTCAAAAAGAAATAACGTATAACCTCCAACAAGATTAAGATGAGATTTCAACACAAATTTGAGTAAACGATGTCAAAAATATATAGAAATCTTTTATAATTAATTAAATAAACGTTATTGTTTTATAACGATTTTCATAGCGACTATTTTAAAATTTTAACTGGACATAACTAACCAATTATAACATGAAATCTCGATTTTTCTCTTTCATATGAAAAATATAATCAAATCGATTCCAACATTTCTGGTTTCACAGATTTCGACTTAAAACGAATTCTGTATACTCAGTTGAAGTTCAAAACGAAATTTACGAACTACCGCGCCATTTCTAGTTCGTTTATAATATAATTATAAATTAAACGTTTTGACGTTGTTTTAAAAACGAATATATTTATATAATTCAATATAAACCATATTTAAACCACTTTAAATCACTCATTCACCTTATATAGCAAATTCAACATTTTCCAAATATCCCGAAAATTAAATATTATTATATTATTAATATAATTTAAATATTCAAATTATATGGTCAAAATCCATTATTTAAATTCAAATCAATATTTTAAATAAATAATTTAAATAAATGGTCAGAAAATACGGTACATTACATTCTTCCCCCCTTAAAATAATTTCGTCCTCGAAATTGCTAAGGTAAGAAAAAGGTCGCAAATCCCATTAATTTTAAATATATTTATCTCCAATCAAAACCAATTATTATTGTAAAACAAAATTTTCAAAAATTATCGAGAATATTCTAACACTTTAAATTTTCAAAAATTATCGGAAAACAAAAATTAAAATCCAAAATTTTTATTTTCGCGTAGGCGTACCTTTTCGAGCGCTATTGAGTCTACTACTCAATTTACGTGCAACTTACGCCATCAAGCTCAATCTTCATCATCCTCTGGCCCTTGTACTTAACTCAATCCATCATATTAGTGACACATATATGAAATATTCGAATAACACTTCATTTTTCTCTGGGTTTCAGTTTATTCAACTCTTTATCAACCCATGGATGAAATATATTCAACCAATCTAATAAGCACACAAAAATCAACCAACAATCAAGGCATAACAAACTCAATCAAATCACTGAATTAACATTCAATTTTACTATTTAATTCAATATATTTGAACACCAACCGATTTATATTTGATTTGATTTCTATTATTGTTCATTAGATTTCCAAATTCAATTCAAATTTATATAATTACAACATTATCTCTTAATTTAATCCCAATAGAATTAATTTGATTTCATTTAACCCACTGAAGTTTTAATTCAAAATTTTAACCAATTTTTGAATTTCATTCGAATTAGTGAACACACCATATCAAAATATTTTGGGAAAATTATTTCTTTTCTATATAAAAAAAATTTTGGGTAAAATTATTTCATCTACCCCCTTTACAAAACAATATTGTGTCCCTTATCAGTTCAACGCTTTTCAACACTTGAACCGACCAAACAACACAATACAAAACATTTGTATATAAAATATACAAATACGCTCTCATATATATATATATATATATACTCAAACTCAATCTAGGGTGTTACTAACCCCATCTCTATCGAGTTATGCTACAGAGCCAAGGTTATTACCAAACCAATAGCTCTGATACCACTGTAACGACCTAGGGATTCCGGCCCTGAAAATCGATATAATTACCTTTAACATAACTTATGCCGATCCTTCAAACACCGAAAACACTGGAACGTCTATAGAAATAATTTAGAGGATGAGATAAGAAAGAAATATAAGAATAGAAGAAGAAAAACCAACATGACACAGAATCAGAGTCTCACATCGCAGCGGAACAAAATATAATACAGAAATAAAACTTTATTGAGAGCTTTCAAAATACTTACCATATCAGAGCACATCACACAATGGGACAGTTATAATAACCTGTTCCCATATACAACACACAGCGGAATAAATACTAGATACAACACATCTGAACAACTCCAGCTCGTCTCTGGACTTCGCAGCATCCGATAGCCTGGACCTGTACACCCCGGGCAAACCCGAGCATTTACAAAACACCGGGTCAGTCTGGTGAACCAGAGTGAGATAAACTCGCACAGTATTAAGGATAAATCATCCAATCATGATTTTAAAGTTCAAACTCTTTCAAAAGAAAAGGATAATCGTAAGACCAAATCCACACATAAACACGGACGGTTTTTATCTTACGATAACCTAAAACAGTTTTGAAACCAATATCTTTTCTGATATTATGATAATGTTTAAATACAAGTAAATAACAATCTAGTGGAACGCTTGCATCTTACGTTCCACATATATAGTATACAATCAAAACCGCGGGTGCTTATTGGGTATTGGATTCCAACTTGACAAGGTATGGGACCACCTTCCGATGATGTATCTCTAGAGGCGAATACACCTGGGTTCAACAAGAACGTCTTGCAACCCAGCCCACACATGACCGACCACTCATTTACCTCGAGTGTATCGAATGTATATCACTAATGGTTGGACTCAAACCACCGTTCCCGAATGGGCAAAATTGATAGAGTAAGGAACAAAGGGAATTTCTCTAGATAGGTGATTATACACCCTAATGGGAGCGACCCACATAGCCATGCTGCCTTCCCGATTTTTCTCATCTCCCGGTTGATGCGGCTTGAGGTCAGAACACAAATGATCATCATATCCTTTGAATGCCACATCGTTAGATCCTCTGGATATCACTAATTGACGTCCATAAAAATAGTTTAGTCATTTGGCTAGAGAAAACCATTTCTCCGCCATCGACTATGGTACATTTGGAGAAATCAACGTACGTAATCCCCTTTGGAAATACTCTGTCAGACACTCGTCCATACAAGTCATCCAGGAACAGGACGAACCGATGGCACCCTCTTACTGCATCCTAGGAATCACCCTACAGATCAGTAGCGAGAAGTCCTTGCAACCCGTTGATTTCAAATCACGACAGAATCACTGTTGAAATATCTCTGGCCGCTAAACCAGAGAAACCCAATCAGTAGTTCTTCCACTTATGAAGATCGACGGTCTTCCATTGCTCCATCTTCTATAATCTTCTTTCACGTATTCGCTGGTCAGAATGGTTTTCGAATATATATTTGATCCCGGTCTTTCCGTACTAACGATCGTATGGTCAGGTAATCCCATTTTCTTATTTCACACTATTTCACTCTCATTTCTGTTAACGATTCATTTTCAAACTTAATTTTCCAATTTCCTTTGATCTCGGAAATACCATTTTAACTTTCCCATTGCACACTAATATCATCCTCAGGTAATCCCGAAGTCATTCAAGTTGGGGTATTTATTTACCTCTCAGACCTTGATCAACCATGGTCTTATCTTCAGATAGACATCATTTGTAATTTAAAACCCAACATTTATTCTAAATCCAAACACGCCTCATTTCCTTCTTATAAACCTTGTTTATAAATCACGGTTTAATATAACCCTTTAATTATCATTTTCCTTTTCCTTAATTCAAACGTTAAACAAATATTTGCTTAAATTTTCTTCTCCCTTTTGGTAATAAAGACTTGGGTTTTATATAAACCTGTTCATGAATTCTTTTCATAACGAAACCATATTTAATTTCAACTCTGATTACCTTCCACAATCATTCCCTATTTAAGTAGTAATCTCTAAATTTAAATTAATGATTCACTTCACCATTAACTTATTTATTTGCTAATAAATAATAAATTTCCTTTTTTAAAATATTATTAAATCTAAACCATTATTCGTTATCCCATCTCGTTGGATTAATTCAAACAATTGGTTTAAAATTGACTTAGTCAAATAATTGACTTTGCCAATCCGAAATACGATTATCTCATCAAATAATTCTTTATTTAAATTAATTAATTTAAATAAATCCTTTTTCTTTATCTCTCAAAATTATTATTCGAATCCATCACATTAATCTTTGCTTATTCACTTATAACTCTAATAAATATCAGGAATTCCCTTTGTCAATTCATTTGAAACCAATTATAAACTAAATAAATAAATAATAAATATTTATTTCCTTTTTACAAGCTTTAATTCAAAACAATGGATTTAAGAGCCAGTCTTTAATTATAAAATAAATTTTATAATTTCATCTCGTCGATTTACTTGACGGTAAATCGATATTTAAAAACGGTTAATTCCTAGGCCATGTACTGCCAATCACTCAACCAATAGCACCCATTGGTTTAAACTGAGCAAATGGTGAATTTCAGGTCAATATTCAGCCATCCAGTCAAAGCAATTCAATAAGGGCCTCATAACAGTCTATATTGACAATTCAATATCAACCACAACAATCAGTCAAAGCAATTCATTTATTAAAACATGTTTATTTTCATAAACGTTACCAATGAGGTAACTTACCTCAATTGGAACCAATCGTTAAAAATAACGATTTGGGTTTCACTGAAATTAAACGACATCAGTTCAAACAATAACTGAATATATATATCAGCAGTCAGTCAATCACTAGCAACCATAACACACAAAAATAAAAATCCAACTTATAAAATATAAGCGGGAAATAACTAAGTGAGTTTAACTCACCTTTTACTTGATTTCGTCGATAAATCGGCTTGTTTTCAGTTGAATTAAACGGCGTTTCATTTTTCTGAAAAATCCAGCTGCTGCCTTCCCTTCTTAGTTCTTGTCCATCGCATAGTATTCATCTTCACGGTCCCGACGTTTTTCGTTTCGTCGAATTCTGGTTACGTGTGTACTTGAAATTAATATTTGAAATTTATATAAAACTTTAACTAAGCACACTTTAAATAAATAATTAAATAAAATGGGCCTTACTTATCTCGTTCGTTCAGCCCATCCCTAAATACAAACCGGTCGGCAACCCCTTCTCTTATTACCCTAAAATGATCGGTTCTCCCTCACTCTTCACTTCGTCCGCCGCCATACGAAAAGAGGGAAAAGAAAAATCCTAAATCCTACTTCCTTCAATCGCTGCTTTCCTCAGTAAATCGGACGCACCTTGCTTCATCGGCCTCACTTGCCCCGCCACCCTCCTTCCACTCAATTCAACCCAGACCGAAGCCCCAAAAGCTAAGTAATTTTTTCCAATATTTAAATTTCTGTTTTGATTTTTCCTTTCTTTCTCGTTTGGTTTTGAATTGTTTTACTTCGTTCATGGTTTGTGCTGGAAAAATTGTGATGCGCGACCCCTATTTATACTAGAAAAGGGTACTGTGATTTTCGAATGGTTATATCCTAGTATAGACTTTACAGTGCTTAGGTTTTTAGGCGTTTACCCTGTTTATTTCGGCCGTGTTGTTGAACTATAGATGATTGAAATGTTGATGGATGAATGGTGCTTAACAGTGGAATACGGTGTAGATTTTGCGTTAGATTCTCATATGCAAATACTGCACCACCGAGCTGTTCCTATCTGTTACCCCATACAATTATGGTTACTATTTTGTTCACATGGCCCTGTCTTCTGTTATGTTAATTCGACTTCAGATCTGCCTTGTGATATCAAAGCAAAATTATGTGTTGGCTGTCTTATAGCTGTATAGATTTGGTGTTATATTTTTGTACTGGTTTTTTGTTCAGATTTATACACCAAGATCTGTACAGCTATTAAATTATTTATTTCATTTTTTCTGTGAAATCTTCAACTTTATATATATATATATACCCCTACTTTTCTAGCTACTCATAGCTATATATTTCTTTTCAGATTCTTTCTGTTCACGAGAAGCTGTCGGATTGATTTGTTCATTTGAAGATTGGAATTGAGACATGTCAAGGCAGAGCAGTTCATGGATTTGCCTATGAGATTTAATAAGTTGTGTCTTGGATTTTCAGGGTCTGTTTGAATTTGATTTTGGTTGATCCTTTATTTGATTCATGGACAACAGTCCTTATGGATTTGTATATAAATTTTTAACTGCATGAAATCTTTAACTGGTACAATTTGTGTGATTCGATGCTTATATATTTTGTTTTTCCTTTAGCTGTTCTTTATAGCTTTGATGTACAGCGATATCTAGACTCTACTGTTTCTTTACTGTGAAAGGAACAAGACATGTATTTTTCAACCTGAATTGCTTTGCCCATTTGTTTTGCATTAGTACCAATAAAAATATCTGAATGTATATATTGTTTTACTTTGTATTGAACAAAATATGTGTTGGGTTTCATTTAATATGTATTGGGCATGTATTGAAAATGTAAGTTATGTGAATGTCGTGTAGGTCGGGTTATTTATAAGTCTAAAAAAAATATGTCGATACCATATAAATTAAATTCTAAAGTAATTGCATTAAATAAATAATAAACCGATATTATCGAATATTCAAAACGAAATAACGTATAACCTCCAACAAGACTAAGATGAAATTTCAACACAAATTTGAGTAAACGATGTCAAAAATATAAAGAAATCTTTTATAATTAATTAAATAAACATTATCGTTTTATAACGATTTTCATAGCGACTATTTTAAAATTTTAACTGGACATAACTAACCAATTATAACACGAAATCTCGATTTTTCTCTTTCATATGAAAAATATAATCAAATCGATTCCAACGTTTCTGGTTTCACAGAATTTCGACTTAAAACGAATTCTGTATACTCAGTTGAAGTTCAAAATGAAATTTATGAACTACCGCGCCATTTCTAGTTCGTTTATAATATAATTATAAATTAAACGTTCTGACGTTGTTTTAAAAACGAATATATTTATATAATTCAATATAAACCATATTTAAACCACTTTAAATCACTCATTCACCTTATATAGCAAATTCAACATTTTCCCAATATCCTGAAAATTAAATATTATTATATTATTAATATAATTTAAATATTCAAATTAAATGGTCAAAATCCATTATTTAAATTCAAATCAATATTTTAAATAAATAATTTAAATAAATGGTCAGAAAATACAGGACATTACAATATATATATATATATATATCTTATATATGCAGTTATAAATATATGTTTATATCATAATAGCTTACTTTATATGATAATTGTTTTATATCAAAACCCAACCTAGTAAAATAATTCATAATTCAAAATTATAGTTTAAATCCATATATCTTAACAAATTGATTTGAATATTGGTTTTAATTACTATCTATCATGAATACAATATTGTCATTTGATTACCTTTAAACACTCGTCTTCACTACCCTTTCAATCTTATTTATTAGTATCCTTGACCTAAGTCTAGGAATTAGTGTGTATTAACTTTATTTGGTTGAAGTATTTATAATAAATATATATATGCTTAATTATTAGATAATACTTATCAGTAATGCTCATAATATCTCTTACCATAATACATATCATCATCATCAAATCATTTTGCATATTATTATTTTTACTTCGTTGTCATATTATCATTATGCATCTTATTTCATATCACATTTCATTATCATAAATAACAATGTAAGTCATATAAAAACCATTTACAACACAAGTTGCACTTCATTTCGTATATCATCTGATATTGCTTTGCATATGACATATATTTCATACTCATTACAAAAAACACATTACACACAAGAATATTGCATTACATATTATTTTTAACTTCTCACATAACAAGTGTATTTTATTTAGGGGTAATTTGGATTATTGACATAAAACATAGGATTATTAGTTTTTAATTTGTTTGGTACGACTTGATTGACTTAATAGATTTGTTTGACTTGTTTGATATGATTAGATTTGATGTATGTGTTGATTGGTTTGTTTGAAATATAGTTATACATATGTAAGTATTGAATAATTATAATATAACTATATTCATCTTTTTCACATTTCATTACTTTATTTTGAAATAGTTCTTCTAGTATTAGTTTAATGGTGAGTTTAATAGCTTTGTAGTTTTTAGGATGAGTTGAAATTCCAGGAAATGTTTGAATTGACATATATTGTTTGATTTGGTTTGATTATTTATTTTAATTGGAATAATTTAAACATAGTGTGTAATATGATTAATAATGTTGTGGTTTGATTGATTTATTGTGATATCCCTTACATTTACCTTACTATATTTTACTCATATTATCATCTGTCCCATTTATATTCTACTATACTATATTATTATCCTATATAGTGATATAGTCAAGGGGGGTTGTTTAGTTTAGGTTGGTTTTTGTACGACAAAGAGGAAGAATTATAAAATAGAATAGCAAGACATAGATTAAGTGGAAATTAGTAAATTAAGGAGGAGTTGTTGGAATAAGGGGGAATCAGAGTAGAATCAGAATTTGATAGAGTATATTTTATAAACAAAATTAGTCATCATCAAAAAAGGGAGATTGTTAGTTGTTGAAATGATGGTTTTCATGATAACAACCTTATAACTGTTATAAATATAAATACTAACATTCTTGTCCAGATATATATATATATATATATATATATTACAATATATATATTTATATATATATGCATGTACTAAAGAATGAAGACTTTACTGTATTAAAATTCAAGGCTAACGAATTCAAGATAAAAGAAACCAAGACTGAAGACTCATGAGTTGAAACGACCCGAACTTCCCCGGTAAGGAAAGTGCGGATTGAATTGAGAACAGTACACATCAGGACACAAACAGAAGAAAAATTCATTCCTTATTACAAAAATTCCATCAGAATACAAGAATATACAGAGTATGAACAAATATAACACCTTATAAAATACCAGAGAATCAAATACATTACTGCAGCGGAAAAATAATACAAAACAAAACTGAAAGGAATACACAGATACAGAGCTTTCCGAATATCACTTCAGCTAGAAAGCAGGATCCTATGAATATAAATCTGCAAAACCAAAACTACTAGTTGCCCGTGCGGAAAATAAGGGCACCCAGAGTTTAGGTTAAAACAATAAACTCCAGGTCAGTCATGTGACTGGTGTGAGAACTAAAACAGTTATAAATCTTTATTTTAAAGTTAGGTAAATCAAGGGACCACGCCGTATAACACGGAACGGGTTTCCTCCCAAGAATACCAGTGCATTAAACAAACAGCGCAATGCTAAATAAAGAACAATGAAGCTGTTATAAGACCCAGGTCCCATCACACAATGCAACGCAAGCCGAAGGATAGGGTTTTACCTTTTAACAGCCAAATAATGCTTGGTACGTGAAATTTAATCTTTTATTATTACTATAAGTGAGTAAAACAATTTCAATCTTAAGTGTCAATCATAGACGGCATGGGTACCATATATCATGTCGCCATACTAGTTCTACAATTAAAACTGCAAAATGTCGTATTTGAAAATTGGATTTCCATCTATGAACCGAGGCAAAAGATAGTCCTCAACCGATTCGAGACTGTCAAGTCCGAGCCTCTAGAACAGCCGCAACTGTCCCTTGGATCGTCAGAGTCGGTCCACACGAAGTGGATTATAATGCCTGAATACTGCGTTTCCCCGCCCTTTGGGGCGTAAATGAGTCCACTGACTCCGTCGGTTCGAGAACGACCGATATATCCGAGGCGCCTCCAATTCCAACAACCACATGATTCAAACTCGTCAGCCAGTTTAAGCACTGATGCCACTCCTAACTAGAAAGAAACGCATGTCCTCACTGATGTCCTCTCCAGTTTTTGGTTCATACCGGGGTGTGAGGCTCGTGAATTAACGCTACACAAAGCGATGCCACAAAGGCCGTGCTTTGATCATCAACCACAAGACTCTGCTTTTCAACAAGAGCCTTGACCATTTGCATCTTAGCATGCCACACAGGCAAACCACTCTATGCAACCGATATACATCGATCACACAAAATGTTATCCAATGTCAGACACACGGTCCATTTGCAAGTCCGTTTTGGGTCTGAACGAAACCGGAGGCACCTTGTACCTCGCATATCCATCGATCTCCAAATACGTCTGGACAATCACCAACTGATTCCCTCCTCTTGGGTGTACAGCCCAATCAAGATCATCAGTAATTATCCAAACGATGTGAAGACCTCCGTTCTTCAACCACTGTCTTCATCTTCGACTTATCGTCGTATCAGCTATTCAGAATGGGATAAACCCGGCCTTTCTGAATAACTCGCGTATATAATAAACAAATGTTACACAAACACAACATACGCCTCATTCCAATTCATCAGTCACTAACCATAAATTAGTAAGAGAATAATTTCCCAAATATTAACCCCGAAGGCCGAAACCAACATCAGATCAATACCCAGGAAACCATTCAACTAACTGATCCCCAGTTAGTTGCTATATTTTCTTAATTCCGTTGGGTCTAAGAACAGTATTATTAAAGATACCATTCACGGCAACCCAAAAACTAATTCCATTGTTAATCGAGTTAAAGAACAAGTGTTATTTAAAACACTGTTCACGATAAACCCAAAAATCAATTTCACTTCAATTCCAATTAAATATAAATTAATTGGTTTACTTCATTAAATCTAAATAAAAAGATTTAATCTTTTCTCAACTGGGTTCAAGAACAGTGTTGATGAAGACACCGTTCACGACAAACCCAAAATCCAATTCGATATTAAATACAAGGCTCTGAATAGAAAATATATCGGTTTATATTCAATATCGAATTTTGAAATCAACAAATATCGTATTGGAAATAACGATATAAATATATCTTTCAAATTTCCATAGCCATATCTGTATAATCACGAAATCCAACATCGAAATATCCCGAAGATAATTTCGATTCAATTCCATTCCAATTCATACATTGGAAATTTCTGGTTATTTTAAAACCATTTCAAATCTAGTTCAAAACTAGTTCATTTCGATAAAAATATATTTTTATCCTTTAAAATAGGGAATTTTTCATCTTAGTTCTCTCTAAATCATTTATTATGATTTTACATAAATTATTAATATTTTTAAATAATTTTATCAAGGTCTGTACAGTCGATTTCCAATAACGGCCACCGAACTGCACTTACAACGACCTTTTCTAAATTTGATTTGGACGTATCTCCAAATCCAACCGTTAGATTTCAACTTTCTAATACTCATTGGAAAGATCTTTTCGATACGAACCCAACAGTCCTGGTTTCAGTTGAATCCGACAGTCGGATCTCCCGTAACGTCAATTCGAAGTCAATGATCGAAATCCGCGAACTACCGCGGCGCGGCGCGTTCTATTCAGGCCATTAACATATATAATATATATATTATATATATTTCGTCGATTTCAATTCAAAACGTATTTTATAAATCATTTTAAATTCATTTTGAAAACGGTTTCAACTTCATATTCAATTTTAAATCAAAATTGAATATTCCATATCATTAACATATAAATGATAGTATTTTCAAAACGTTATATTTTGAAATCACTTCTTTTTCGATATTCGAACAAAATCGATATAAATATCGTTCACGTCTAAATGGCGCAAATCTAATCAACACGGCTTTATATATTTCGATACTTCGTTATTTTATTCAACAAATGAATATTTTCTTCCACACATGAATATATATTTTATTTCAACACATGAATATATATTTTATTTCAATACATGAATATATATTTTATTTCAACACATGAATATATATTTTATTTTATTCTTTATTTTCTAAATTGGAATGAGGCCCAATCAATTACCATATAAAGTTAATTATATGGATTCCATACAACACACATATATATAACAGCAACGATAAATAATCAACCATCATCCAAAGTGCACAACATAACTGTCTGTCAACCTATCGATCGACATACAACTAATTATTGGGACTAGTGTACGTCAAATATAATCCCAATACCCGTGTGGGGTTTCACATCAACAAACACAGATTTTATTCGTGCAGTTGGGCGACGTGTAAAAATTTTCGTCCCAATCAATATCAGTAAAATCAGTGTACACAAACAAATCGTCTGATTTGTAAATGAATATTTTATTTTCATTTCATTTCAATTAAATGATATCTTTATTTTTCTAACTTATTTTAGAAAATTTCGGCGGCATAACGGCACGATGCTAGAAACGGGACAAGGCCTAGCCTTATCCCCGGTCCAATAACGGCCCACGCCATACACACACCAATCTAATCAATTCGATTTCACCCAAACAACCAAATTCAAACAAATAATTCCATCAACCAAATAACCAAACAAACAAGTCCATGGTCTGTGGACGATGGTGTCGGGTCCTACAAAGCACCGTTTGCATCCTAGTATATATTTCTAACTACGAAATAAAATAAAGTGAGAAGTTCTCACCTTGGGGTTCCACTCCTCCATTATATTTCTGAATGGTCTGGATTCTGTTTTGCTTTCGGTTAATTCCATCGCACTCTTATTCACACTGGCCATAATAAAAATCACATTTTTATTTCAATGCTATAAAAATCACATTTTTATTCCACTATATATATAATAAAAATCAGATTTTTATTTCGCTGCATATATAAAAAATCATATTTTTAATCTTCTACTGTAATAAAAATTACATTTTTAATCTTATACTATAATAAAAATTATATTTTTAATCTCATACTATAATAAAAATTATATTTTTAATCTTATACTATAATAAAAATTATATTTTTAATCTTATTTAAAAATACAGTCTTTCTCTAATTACATATCTCACCTTTTCTATGTTAAAAATCTAATATTTTCTAAGTTAAAGACCTCGCCTTTTCTAAGTTAAAATTATTATCTTTCATAAGTAAAAATTCAAACTTTCATGAAGAATGTAATTCAAACTTTGATATAATTTAAAAATCAAACCTTCCATATAGTTAAAAATAAAAGTATGCTTATTTACATAAAATCATATTTTTAAATCGATTAAAATAGATAAAATAAAGTAAAACTTACCATTTATTGATTGAAGGAGGGGAGGACGCAACTGGTGGCCGAGTGGGGACCGGAGGTGGCGGTTCCAAGCGGAGAAGGGGGTACAGGAGGCGCGGAGGGCGGAGCAGTGGCCGGTGGTGGCGGCAAAAGGGGTTTCAGGGCTGCGGTCCCCAAAATCGATTTGGGGAGGGAGTCTCGCGAGCAGGCAATGGAGGGATGAGAGGAGGAAAGAGAAGAGGAGGGGCACGGCGCTGGAGACCGCAGCGTGGTGGGGGTTCGCCACTGGCGACGGGCGCGAGGCGTTAAAGGAGGAGCTCGTCGTTTTCTTCTTATTTATTTCGGTTTTTAGATCGAAGAACTGATTTGGGGGAGGGAGGGTATAAACGAGAATATAGGGTTAATATATATTTATATATTTATTTTATTTCAATTTAATTTTCAAAAGGGTTGACTTTTTATTTGAACACCAAACGAGACCCAACGACTGTCGCCCCTAGCTAATTACCCCCATTCCGAACACAACGGGATATGTTTCGTTAGACAATTATATTGTTTCGATCAGTTTTTATCAAATTCAAAATATAAACGAATATATATTGAATTTGAACGCACATTTCAAATTATCGGGGCCACATACAGTCCCTAAAAATTCCAGAAAAATTATTTCTAGCTTCGTATCAACGATACGGTCCTAACAAAACTAATTTCGTCAAATTCTAAGACCGTTTGAAAAATGGTCATTTTCTGGTCGACCCGATTTGACTAAAACTGCCAAAACACGTTTAACTTCGCCACGCTCACATATTGATTCAGAAAATTATGAATTTTGGAACCTAACAATAATTTGACATCCCGGGTCCAACAAAAGTGGTTTCGTCGAAAACAGAGGTCGTTTGAAAAATCTCCATTTTTAAGGGCCTTTATATATATATTAAAATATATATAAATTCCACAGCGACTTTTCTAAATTTTAAACTGGACATATCTTTCAGCTTCTAAAGTGAAATCTCAGTTTCTCAACTTCGTTAGAAAGATATGATCAAACAGATTCAGATATTTCTTGTTTCGTTCAATTCCGACTCAAAACGAATTCTATATATTCATTTGAAATTCGAAATCGAATTTTCGAACTGCAGCGCCATTTCAGGCTCGTTATATAATTAAAATAAATTTATTCGTTTTAACTTCGTCGAAAATAAATTTTCCGTCGTTATTATTTAAAATTATCCATTTTAAATATTCAAAGTCCGTTAAAATAGCCAAAATAAAAATTTTAAACTGGCCCAGAATTTCCGGGTTGTTACAATCTCCCCAACTTAAAATTTTTTCGTCCTCGAAAAGGAACGAAGCTGAAAGTTGTTTTACAAATCAACTCAACTCTGAATATTTTCATTACGGCTTAAGTTCTTCAACTTTTCAGTTTCTAAGAACTTCTCAAATTTTCAAAAATTTGGCTAACACCCTAAATTTTCGAAAAATTTCGCCATAACCTCCCCTGCACCGGGAGCATCGGGAAAATCCCCAAACCGCCACATAGGCCTTCTGATCTCAAAAAGAAAAAGAAAAGCCAAGCGGCTAGCCAATCGGCTCATAAAATCATCATCACCCAAAGAAATACAATAAACATGTACCTATTTGTCGGGAAAACAATTTTATTCCTCTTCTCTAGCCTCCTTGCTATGACCTGTTCAATGTATATACATGTACATATATGCAAATGCAACCAATTTTCAATTCAGTTCTAAATTCTGTTCAATTAGGCTAAATGGTACAAATTTTCAATAAACGAAACCAATAATCAAACAACACAATCAGCAATCAATTAGTGGATTATCGTTTCAAATTCATAATTTTGATATATATACAAAGAATCATGTTTTTGATGTCAAATCACAACAATAATCCCTATCTAGTTTTGGTTCTCACACCAGTCTAATGGAAATATATACAAATCCCACTTTCGAAACTCGAACATAAATTCTGATGACGCGATCACTATAGCGATCATCAGAACCATCTTCGGGCGACTAGAGTGTGATTCTATATCTATCCAACATATTATAACTTCGAACACACGCTAGCAAGGTGTATATGCAAAATATTCATATACTAGATTGTCCAAATCAGTATAAAGCAAAATATTCAAATACGAACACTAAAGTTTAAATTTTCACAACAAAGTTTATTTTCAATTTTATTTTAAAAACAACACTCTTCACACTCGTTCTAGGATACTACCAATCCCATCTCTAATGAGTCATTCTCATTGGATATTACTAATCCAATATCTGATGAATTCTTTCGTTCAGTTCTAATGTGCCTTGCTCTCGAGCTTTGTAAACCAAAGCTCTGATACCAATGAAACGACCCGAACTTCCCCGGTAAGGAAAGCGCGGATTGAATTTAGAACAATACACATCAGGACACAAACAGAAGAACATTTCATTGCATATTACAACAATTCCATCAGAATACAAGAATATACAGAGTATGAACAAATATAACACCTTATAAAATACCAGAGATTCAAATACATTACTGCAGCGGAAAAATAATACAAAACAAAACTGAAAGGAATACACGGATACAGAGCTTTCCGAATATCACTTTAGCTAGAAAGCAGGATCTTGTGAATATAAATCTGCAAAACCAAAACTACTAGCTGCCCGCGCGGAAAATAAAGGCACCTAGAGTTTAGGTTAAAACAATAAACTCCAGGTCAGTCATGTGACTGGTGGGAACTAAAACAGTTATAAATATTTATTTTAAAGTTAGGTAAATCAAGGGACCACGCCGTATAACACGGAACGGGTTTCCTCCCAAGAATACCAGTGCATTAAACAAACAGCGCAATGCTAAATAACGAACAATGAAGCTGTTATAAGACCCAGGTCCCATCACACCATGCAACGCAAGCCGGAGGATAGGGTTTTACCTTATAACAGCCAAATAATGCTTGGTACATGAAATTTAATCTTTTATTATTACTATAAGTGAGGAAAACAATTTCAATCATAAGTATCAATCATAGACGGCATAGGTACCTCATATCATGTCGCCATACTAGTTCTACAATTAAAACCGCAAAATTTCGTATTTGAAAAATGAATTTCCTTCTATGAGCCGAGGCAAAAGATAGTCCTCAACCGATTCGAGACTGTCTAGTCTGAGCCTCAGGAACAACCGTAACTGTCCCTTGGATCGTCAGGGTCGGTCCACACGGAGTGGATTATAATGCCTAAACACTGCGTTTCCCCGCCCTTTGGGGCGTAAATGAGTCCACTGACTCCATCGGTTCGAGAACGGCCGATATATCTGTGACGGCCTGGAATTTCGCTCGATCCGAATCAGTCGTTAAACCGATCTAGACCGTTCGAAACCCCTGAACGTTTGAGAACAGGACAAATCAGGACACAAACAGAAGAACATTTCATTGCTATTACAACAATTCCATTAGATACAAGAATAGACAGAGTATAATTGAATACATTACATTCGATAAATATCAGAGATTACAATAATTACATAGCAGCGGAAAAATAATACAAAGCACAACTGAAGGTGATATACGGATACAGAGCTTTCCGGATATCATTCCAGCTGTAAACCAGGATCCTGTGAATATAAATCTGCAAAACCAAAACTACTAGCTGCCCGTGCGGAAAATAGGGGCACCCAGAGTTTAGGTTAAAACAATAAACTCCAGGTCAGTCATGTGACTGGTGTGAGAACTAAAACAGTTATTTAAGACTTTACTTTAAAGGATAGTAATTCAAGGGACCACGCCGTATAACACGGAACGGGTTTCCTCCCAAGAATACTAGTGCATATAACAAACAACGCAATGCTTTTTGGAAAAATGAAGCTATTATAAGACCCAGGTCCCATCACACAATGCAACGCAAGCCGGAGGATAGGGTTTTCCCTTATAATAGCCAAACATGCTTGGTACGTTTAAAACAAATCATTTGATACTATAGTAAGTGTATAGTGTCAAAACAATTTCAATCATAAATATAAATCATAGACGGCATGGGTACCATCTATCATGTCGCCATACTAGTTCTACAATTAAAACCGCAATACACGTATTGGAAATTGGATTTCCGTCATGAGTCGAGGCAAGGGGCAAGCTCCTCTCCGCGTTCGAGACACTCTAGCAAATGCCTCAGGATTACGCACACTGGGTAACCCCTGGATCTTCAGGGCCGGTCCTCACTTACGTTAGAGGATTAATTATGCCTGAACACACGTTTCCCGGTCCTTACAGACCTATAATCGAGGCGCCTCATCCAACAACCACAAAGGTGAAAAGTATATATATGTCAGGGCTGGTAAGTCACTGACACCACCAAAGCTAGAAAGAAACGTCGTGCTCTCCCTGCAGTCCGTATCCCGTTTTTAACTCATACCGAGGTGTGAGGCTCGCGAATTCACGTTATACACAAAGCTGCCACGTAGGCTGTGCTTTGATCATCAACCACAAGACTTTGCTTTTCAACAGAAGCCTTGATCCATGCAACTCAGCATGCCACACAGGCAATTCATGCCATGCGACTGATGTCCATCGATATACAACCTCTGAGCTCGTACGTCTCAGAGAAGGGCGTTAAGCAAAATAATAAATTCTCCGCCGCCAAACAAATGTAAATTTAATAGAAATCAATCAACACAGAATAAAATCCAGTGTCAGACACACAATCCATTTACAAGTCCGTTCTGGGTCTGAACGAAACCGGAGGCACTTTCCTCGCATATCCATCCATCTCCAAGTACGTCTGGACGACCACCAACTATTTCCATCCTCTTGGGTGTACAGCCCAATCAGGATCGTCAGTAATTACCCAAACGATGTGAAAACTTCCGGTCTTCGACCACCGTCTTCATCTTCGACTTATCGTCGAATCGGTTATTCAGAATGGGTATAAACCCGGCCTTTCCGAACAACCCGCGTATATTAAAAACAAATGTTACACAAACACAACATACGCCTCATTCCAATTCATTAGTCACTAACCGCAAATTAGCAAGAGAACAATTTCCCAAACATTAACCCCGAAGGCCGAAACCAACATCAGATCAATACCCAGGAAACCATTCTTCTTAGCCAACCTACAGCTAGTTTCTAAATTCCACATTCTTAGGGAAAGGTTCCCATTAATTTTATCCAAGATAAATTCTTTAAAATTTATCCTGTAATCTTCCTTTGGATGTCATTTAAAACCAAATTATGGTTTTTTCAACTAGTCGAGATTAGCGAACCACAACGAAGTAATTATTTATTTTATTACCCAATCCCAACCTATTCATCCCATGAAGCAAAACTGGTAATACTCCGTATCTAACACCGTGGAGTTATCGGTAAAATTAATTACCATTTCACGTTCAAATCTAATTAAAGATTCAACTATCGCTTTGGAGCAAAACTGGTAATACTCCATTCTCGCTCATTTTCTAAATTTGGTAATTTAGATTATCAATTCGAATTTCAATCTAATTGCAGATTCATTAAAACTCCTTTTACTGGGTTAAAGAACTAGGTGTTATTTAAAACACAGTTCACGACGAACCCAAATCACATTCTATTTGTTATCGGGTTAAAGAACTGATGTTATTTAAAACATAGTTCACGATAAACCCATTTCAAATCCAATCAAATATATTAGGAATTCCGATTATTTAAAACCCCTTTTTAAATCTAATTTATTTATTTAGAAACAATTTGGTTTCAAATTTAGTTCAAACTAGTGCATTTCGATAAAAACCATTTTTATCTTTTCAAATGTGGAGTTTTTCATCCCAAATTTTCCCAAATCATTTCTTATGATTTTATTCAAATTATTACTATTTTTAATAATTTTATCAAGGCCCGTAGTCACTATATATATAAAAATCACATTTTTATATTTTGATGTATTTAAAATAAAAGTCACATTTTTATTTATTCACTTTCAATTTAAAAGCCATATTTTTATAATCACTTCATATATTCAAAGATCGAATTTTTATTTCATCGCTATAAATAGAATAAAAATCGTATTTTTATTCCAACTAAAAATTATATTTTTATATTACTATTCCTTATATAAAGATCAAAATTTTAATACTTCTATAATATAAAATTTTTTTTTTTATCTATAAAAATCATATTTTTTTATACTCCTAATATATATATAAATCATATCCTTAATACGGTGGTTATATTTTTAAAACCCAAGTGCTATTTTTATTTTTCAAAAATCCATCCTACTTTATATTCAAAACCATTCTATTTTTATTTACAGAAATCATATTTTGAACTTTCAAAAATCATGCTATTTTATATTTTTAAAAACAAAGCATGTTATATATTTTCAGAATTTTAAACAAATGTTATATATATCTATAAAGTCTTACTAATAACAAAAATAAAATAAAATTTCTAAAGAAAAGAAGAGGAGCTCACTGTAAAACATTCTAACTATCGAACCCTGCTCCCCCAATCTTCATCGTTGTCGCACGCCACAGGCACTGTCGGAGGTGGATCAGACTTCGCCCCTAGACGCGCCGTAGCTCGACTCCCCTCCCCCCTGAATGACGCCATGTCCGATGGCATATCCACGCCAGAAATCGACATGAAACTCGACGCCTTTGAGCCCCTAATTAAGACGCGATGCTCTACGAGGTTTGATGAAACTAGTATGAAATTAAAGAGGCGAGAAAGTTCTTGAATTTTTGCTTTGGGACGGAGTGAAATCGAGACGCGGGTTCGGCGCGATTTGGGGATGAAGTTTCAGCTTGAGATCGCCGTTCGTTTTAGTGAAGACGGCGGGCCTGGAGTTGTGAATTAGGGTTAGAGCAATAATTGGTTTATATTTATTTATTTAATAATATTTTATTCAATTTAAATTCAAAAGGTTGACTTTTCTATCGATCTCCAAACAACACCCAACGACTGTCGCCTCTAGCTAATTACCCTCATTCCGAACCCAATGGGATAAGTTTCGTAAGCCAGTTTGGCCGTTACGATCAGTTTTCGTTAAATTTACATTTAAATCATTATACTGAATTTTAAACGTACATTTCAAATTACCGGGGTCACATACGGACTCTAAAAATTCCCGAAAAATATTTCCTAGCTTCGTATTGACGATACGGTCTTAACAAAACTAGTTTCGTCGAATTCTGAGACCGCTAGAAAAATGGCCATTTTCCAGTCGATTAAAATCAACTAAAACTGGTCAAACGCGTTTTCCTTTGCCACGCTCACATATTGATTCGAAAAATTATGAAATTTGGAATCTAGCAATAACTTGACATCACGGACCCAACAAAACTGGTTTTGTCGAATTCCGAGGTCATCTGCAAAATGTCCATTTTTAAGGGCCTGAATTCCATAGCGACTACTCAGAATTTTCAACTGGACATATCTTTTGGTTCCCGTTAAGAAATCTTGATTTTTCGGATTCGATAGAAAGATATCATCAATTAGATCCTATCATTTTTGGTTTCACTAAAATCTGGATTGTTTTGCACCCGGTACATTCAATTGAAGTTTGAAATCGAATTATCGAACTACCGCGCCATTTTCAATTCTATTTATAATTATATATAAATATTTATATTCTAACGACGACGTATATAATATATACGTCGAATTCTATATTCAAAATAAATTTTCCATCGATATTATTTAAAATACTCTATTTTAAATATTCAAAATTCATTAAAATTGCCAAAATAAAAATTTTAAACTGGCCCAGATTTTCCGGGTTATTACAATCTCCCCCACTTAAAACTTTTCGTCCCCGAAAAGGAACAAAGTCGAAAGTGGTTTGATTAATCAGCTCTACGCTCGATCAGGCTTCCATTCTCCAACTTTTCAGTTTCTGAGAATTTTCAAAATTTCAAAAATTTGGCTAACACCCTAAATTTTCGAAAAATTTCGCCATAACCTCCCCTGCACCGGGAGCATCGGGGAATTTCAAATAGCTTCCCCGGTCCTTCAGATCTCAAAAAGAAAAAGAAAAAGCCAAGCGGCTAGCCAATAGGCTCATAAAATCATCATCACCCAAACAAAACAGTAAATTATGTAGTAAACATGTACCTATTTGTCGGGCAAACAAATTTTATTCTCTGCTCTAGCCTCCTTGCTATGACCTGTTCAATGTAAGTATATGTATATGCAAGCAAATGCGACCAATTTTCAATACAATTCAATATTTGGTTCAATTAGGCTATATGTTTCAAAATTATCAAACAAATAAACAAACAACACAAACATCAATCAATTAGTGGATTAGAGTTTCAAATCCATAATTTTGATATATATACAGAAAATCTTGTTTTGATGCCAATTCACAACAATGTGTTCTAGCTATATAAGTTTTGGTTCTCACACCAGTCTAATGGAAATATATCGATATCACACCTTCGTTACTCGAACATGAATACTAATGACGACTAGTCAATCATCAGAATCATCTTCGGGCCACTAGAGTATGATTCTATATCTATCTAATATATTAAAACTTCGAATATACGTTCATGACGCGTATATGCAAAACCTTTATATACTGGATTGTCCAAATTCAAAATAAATAAATAATCAAATACGTTTAAAATGGTTTAAATTTTCAAAACAAAAATTGTTTTCATTTGAAAATATACTCTTCACACTCGTTCTAGGATACTACTGATCCTATCTCTAACGAGTCATTCTAATTGGATATAACTAATCCAATATCTGATGAATTCTTTCGTATGGTTCTAATGTGTCTTGTTCTCGAGCTCTGTAAACCAAAGCTCTGATACCAAATGTGACGGCCTGGAATTTCGCTCGATCCGAATCAGTCGTTAAACCGATCTAGACCGTTCGAAACCCCTGAACGTTTGAGAACAGGACAAATCAGGACACAAACAGAAGAACATTTCATTGCTATTACAACAATTCCATCAGATACAAGAATAGACAGAGTATAATTGAATACATTACATTCGATAAATATCAGAGATTACAATAATTACATAGCAGCGGAAAAATAATACAAAGCACAACTGAAGGTGATATACGGATACAGAGCTTTCCGGATATCATTCCAGCTGTAAACCAGGATCCTGTGAATATAAATCTGCAAAACCAAAACTACTAGCTGCCCGTGCGGAAAATAGGGGCACCCAGAGTTTAGGTTAAAACAATAAACTCCAGGTCAGTCATGTGACTGGTGTGAGAACTAAAACAGTTATTTAAGACTTTACTTTAAAGGATAGTAATTCAAGGGACCACGCCGTATAACACGGAACGGGTTTCCTCCCAAGAATACTAGTGCATATAACAAACAACGCAATGCTTTTTGGAAAAATGAAGCTATTATAAGACCCAGGTCCCATCACACAATGCAACGCAAGCCGGAGGATAGGGTTTTCCCTTATAATAGCCAAACATGCTTGGTACGTTTAAAACAAATCATTTGATACTATAGTAAGTGTATAGTGTCAAAACAATTTCAATCATAAATATAAATCATAGACGGCATGGGTACCATCTATCATGTCGCCATACTAGTTCTACAATTAAAACCGCAATACACGTATTGGAAATTGGATTTCCGTCATGAGTCGAGGCAAGGGGCAAGCTCCTCTCCGCGTTCGAGACACTCTAGCAAATGCCTCAGGATTACGCACACTGGGTAACCCCTGGATCTTCAGGGCCGGTCCTCACTTACGTTAGAGGATTAATTATGCCTGAACACACGTTTCCCGGTCCTTACAGACCTATAATCGAGGCGCCTCATCCAATAACCACAAAGGTGAAAAGTATATATATGTCAGGGCTGGTAAGTCACTGACACCACCAAAGCTAGAAAGAAACGTCGTGCTCTCCCTGCAGTCCGTATCCCGTTTTTAACTCATACCGAGGTGTGAGGCTCGCGAATTCACGTTATACACAAAGCTGCCACGTAGGCTGTGCTTTGATCATCAACCACAAGACTTTGCTTTTCAACAGAAGCCTTGATCCATGCAACTCAGCATGCCACACAGGCAATTCATGCCATGCGACTGATGTCCATCGATATACAACCTCTGAGCTCGTACGTCTCAGAGAAGGGCGTTAAGCAAAAGAATAAATTCTCCGCCGCCAAACAAATGTATATTTAATAGAAATCAATCAACATAGAATAAAATCCAGTGTCAGACACACAATCCATTTACAAGTCCGTTCTGGGTCTGAACGAAACCGGAGGCACTTTCCTCACATATCCATCCATCTCCAAGTACGTCTGGACGACCACCAACTATTTCCATCCTCTTGGGTGTACAGCCCAATCAGGATCGTCAGTAATTACCCAAACGATGTGAAAACTTCCGGTCTTCGACCACCGTCTTCATCTTCGACTTATCGTCGAATCGGTTATTCAGAATGGGTATAAACCCGGCCTTTCCGAACAACCCGCGTATATTAAAAACAAATGTTACACAAACACAACATACGCCTCATTCCAATTCATTAGTCACTAACCGCAAATTAGCAAGAGAACAATTTCCCAAACATTAACCCCGAAGGCCGAAACCAACATCAGATCAATACCCAGGAAACCATTCTTCTTAGCCAACCTACAGCTAGTTTCTAAATTCCACATTCTTAGGGAAAGGTTCCCATTAATTTTATCCAAGATAAATTCTTTAAAATTTATCCTGTAATCTTCCTTTGGATGTCATTTAAAACCAAATTATGGTTTTTTCAACTAGTCGAGATTAGCGAACCACAACGAAGTAATTATTTATTTTATTTCCCAATCCCAACCTATTCATCCCATGAAGCAAAACTGGTAATACTCCGTATCTAACACCGTGGAGTTATCGGTAAAATTAATTACCATTTCACGTTCAAATCTAATTAAAGATTCAACTATCGCTTTGGAGCAAAACTGGTAATACTCCATTCTCGCTCATTTTCTAAATTTGGTAATTTAGATTATCAATTCGAATTTCAATCTAATTGCAGATTCATTAAAACTCCTTTTACTGGGTTAAAGAACTAGGTGTTATTTAAAACACAGTTCACGACGAACCCAAATCACATTCTATTTGTTATCGGGTTAAAGAACTGATGTTATTTAAAACATAGTTCACGATAAACCCATTTCAAATCCAATCAAATATATTAGGAATTCCGATTATTTAAAACCCCTTTTTAAATCTAATTTATTTATTTAGAAACAATTTGGTTTCAAATTTAGTTCAAACTAGTGCATTTCGATAAAAACCATTTTTATCTTTTCAAATGTGGAGTTTTTCATCCCAAATTTTCCCAAATCATTTCTTATGATTTTATTCAAATTATTACTATTTTTAATAATTTTATCAAGGCCCGTAGTCACTATATATATAAAAATCACATTTTTATATTTTGATGTATTTAAAATAAAAGTCACATTTTTATTTATTCACTTTCAATTTAAAAGCCATATTTTTATAATCACTTCATATATTCAAAGATCGAATTTTTATTTCATCGCTATAAATAGAATAAAAATCGTATTTTTATTCCAACTAAAAATTATATTTTTATATTACTATTCCTTATATAAAGATCAAAATTTTAATACTTCTATAATATAATTTTTTTTTTTTATCTATAAAAATCATATTTTTTTATACTCCTAATATATATATAAATCATATCCTTAATACGGTGGTTATATTTTTAAAACCCAAGTGCTATTTTTATTTTTCAAAAATCCATCCTACTTTATATTCAAAACCATTCTATTTTTATTTACAGAAATCATATTTTGAACTTTCAAAAATCATGCTATTTTATATTTTTAAAAACAAAGCATGTTATATATTTTCAGAATTTTAAACAAATGTTATATATATCTATAAAGTCTTACTAATAACAAAAATAAAATAAAATTTCTAAAGAAAAGAAGAGGAGCTCACTGTAAAACATTCTAACTATCGAACCCTGCTCCCCCAATCTTCATCGTTGTCGCACGCCACAGGCACTGTCGGAGGTGGATCAGACTTCGCCCCTAGACGCGCCGTAGCTCGACTCCCCTCCCCCCTGAATGACGCCATGTCCGATGGCATATCCACGCCAGAAATCGACATGAAACTCGACACCTTTGAGCCCCTAATTAAGACGCGATGCTCTACGAGGTTTTATGAAACTAGTATGAAATTAAAGAGGCGAGAAAGTTCTTGAATTTTTGCTTTGGGACGGAGTGAAATCGAGACGCGGGTTCGGCGCGATTTGGGGATGAAGTTTCGGCTTGAGATCGCCGTTCGTTTTAGTGAAGACGGCGGGCCTGGAGTTGTGAATTAGGGTTAGAGCAATAATTGGTTTATATTTATTTATTTAATAATATTTTATTCAATTTAAATTCAAAAGGTTGACTTTTCTATCGATCTCCAAACAACGCCCAACGACTGTCGCCTCTAGCTAATTACCCTCATTCCGAACCCAATGGGATAAGTTTCGTAAGCCAGTTTGGCCGTTACGATCAGTTTTCGTTAAATTTACATTTAAATCATTATACTGAATTTTAAACGTACATTTCAAATTACCGGGGTCACATACGGACTCTAAAAATTCCCGAAAAATATTTCCTAGCTTCGTATTGACGATACGGTCTTAACAAAACTAGTTTCGTCGAATTTGAGACCGCTAGAAAAATGGCCATTTTCCAGTCGATTAAAATCAACTGAAACTGGTCAAACGCGTTTTCCTTTGCCACGCTCACATATTGATTCGAAAAATTATGAAATTTGGAATCTAGCAATTACTTGACATCACGGACCCAACAAAACTGGTTTTGTCGAATTCCGAGGTCATCTGCAAAATGTCCATTTTTAAGGGCCTGAATTCCATAGCGACTACTCAGAATTTTCAACTGGACATATCTTTTGGTTCCCGTTAAGAAATCTTGATTTTTCGGATTCGATAGAAAGATATCATCAATTAGATCCTATCATTTTTGGTTTCACTAAAATCCGGATTGTTTTGCACCCGGTACATTCAATTGAAGTTTGAAATCGAATTATCGAACTACCGCGCCATTTTCAATTCTATTTATAATTATATATAAATATTTATATTCTAACGATGACGTATATAATATATACGTCGAATTCTATATTCAAAATAAATTTTCCGTCGATATTATTTAAAATACTCTATTTTAAATATTCAAAATTCATTAAAATTGCCAAAATAAAAATTTTAAACTGGCCCAGATTTTCCGGGTTATTACAATATCCGAGGCACCTCCAATTCCAACAACCACATGAGGCAAACTCATCAGCCAGTTCAAGCACTGACGCCACTCCTAACTAGAAAGAAACGCATGTCTTCCCTGATGTCCTCTCCAGTTTTTGGTTCATACCGGGGTGTGAGGCTCGTGAATTAACGCTACACAAAGCGATGCCACAAAGGCCGTGCTTTGATCATCAACCACAAAACTCTGCTTTTCAACAAGATCCTTGATCATTTGCATCTTAGCATGCCACACAGGCAAACCACTCTATGCAACCGATATACATCAATCACACAGAATGATATCCAATGTCAGACA
This sequence comes from Allium sativum, assembly GCA_030737875.1. Lineage (NCBI taxonomy): Eukaryota > Viridiplantae > Streptophyta > Magnoliopsida > Asparagales > Amaryllidaceae > Allium > Allium sativum. The sequence continues at coordinate 373,086,250 of CM060909.1, read as the reverse complement.
CACAGTCCATTGGCAAGTCCGTTCTGGGTCTGAACGAAACCAGAGGCACCTTGTACCTCGCATATCCATCGATCTCCAAATACGTCTTGACGATCACCAACTGATTCCCTCCTCTTGGGTGTACAGCCCAATCAAGATCATCAGTAATTATCCAAACGATGTGAAGACCTTCGGTCTTCAACCACCATCTTCATCGTCGACTTATCGTCGTATCAGCTATTCAGAATGGGATAAACCTGACCTTTCTGAATAACTCGCGTATATAATAAACAAATGTTACACAAACACAACATACGCCTTATTCCAATTCATCAGTCACTAACCGTAAATTAGTAAGAGAATAATTTCCCAAATATTAACCCCGAAGGCCGAAACCAACATCAGATCAATACCCAGGAAACCATTCAACTTAACCGATCCCTAGTTAGTTGCTAAATTTTCTTAACTCCGTTGGGTCTAAGAACAGTATTATTAAAGATACCATTTACGACAACCCAAAAACTCATTCCATTGTTAATCGGGTTAAAGAACAAGTGTTATTTAAAACACTGTTCACGATAAACCCAAAAATCAATTTCACTTCAATTCCAATTAAATATAAATTAATTGGTTTACTTCATTAAATCTAAATAAAAAGATTTAATCTTTTCTCAACTGGGTTCAAGAACAGTGTTGATGAAGACACCGTTCACGACAAACCCAAAATCCAATTCGATATTAAATACAAGGATCTGAATAGAAAATATATCGGCTTATATTCAATATCGAATTTTGAAATCAACAAATACCGTATTGGAAATAACGATATAAATATATCTTTGAAATTTCCATAACCATATCTATATAATCACAAAATCCAACATCGAAATATCCCAAAGATAATTTCGATTCAATTCCATTCCAATTCATATATTGGAAATTTCTGGTTATTTTAAAACCATTTCAAATCTAGTTCAAAACTAGTTCATTTCGATAAAAATATATTTTTATCCTTTCAAATAGGGAATTTTTCATCCTAGTTCTCTCTAAATCATTTATTATGATTTTACACAAATTATTAATATTTTTAAATAATTTTATCAAGGTCCGTATAGTCGATTTCCAATAACGGCCACCGAACTGCACTTACAACGACCTTTTCTAAATTTGAGTTGGACGTATCTCCAAATCCAACCGTTAGATTTCAAATTTCTAATATTCATTTGAAAGCTCTTTTCGATACGAACCCAACGGTCCTGGTTTCAGGAGAATCCGACGGTCGGATATCCCGTAACGTCAATTCGAAGTCAATGGTCGAAATTCGCGAACTACCGCGGCGCGACGCGTTCTATTCAGGCCATTAATATATATAATATATATATCATATATATTTCGTCGATTTCAATTCAGAACGTATTTTATAAATCGATTTAAATTCGTTTTCAAAACGGTTTCAACTTTATATTCAATTTTAAATCAAAATTGAATATTCCATAGCATTAACATATAAATGATAATATTTTCAAAACGTTATATTTTGAAATCACTTCTTTTTCGATATTCGAATAAAATCGATATAAATATCGTTCGCGTCTAAATGGCGCAAATCTAATCAACACGGCTTTATATATTTCAATAACTTCGTTATTTTATTCAACAAATGAATATTTTCTTCGACACATGAATATATATTTTATTTCAACACATGAATATATATTTTATTTCAACACATGAATATATATTTTATTTCAACACATGAATATATATTTTATTTTAACACATGAATATATATTTTATTTCAACACATGAATATATATTTTATTTTATTCTTTATTTTCTAAATTGTAATGAGGCCCAATCAATTACCATATAAAGTTAATTATATAGATTCCATACAACACTTATATATAACAGCAACGATAAATAATCAACCATCATCCAAAGTGCACAACACAACTATCTGTCAACCTATCGATCGACATACAACTAATTATTGGGACTAGTGTATGTCAAATATAATCCCAATACCCTTGTGGGGTTTCACATCAACAAACACATATTTTATTTGGGCAGTTGGGCGACATGTAAAATTTATCGTCCCAATCAATATCAGTAAAATCAGTGTACACAAACAAATTGTCTGATTTGTAAATGAATATTTTATTTTCATTTCATTTCAATTAAATGATATCTTTATTTTTCTAACTTATTTTAGGAAATTTCGGCGGCATAACGGCACGATACTAGAAACGGGACAAGGCATAGACTTATCCCCGGTCCAATAACGACCCACGCCATACATACACCAATCTAATCAATTCGATTTCACCCAAACAACCAAATTCAAACAAATAATTCCATCAACCAAATAACCAAACAAACAAGTCCATGGTCTGTGGATGATGGTGTCGGGTGCTACTAAGCACCGTCTGCATCCTAGTATATATTTCTAACTAGGAAATAAAATAAAGTGAGAAGTTCTCACCTTGGGGTTCCACTCCTCCATTATATTTCTGAATGGTCTGGATTCTGTTTTGCTTTCGGTTAATTCCATCGCACTCTTATTCACACTGGCCATAATAAAAATCACATTTTTATTTCAATGCTATAAAAATCACATTTTTATTCCACTATATATATTATAAAAATCAGATTTTTATTTCGCTACATATATAAAAAATCGTATTTTTATATATTCTACCTTATAAAAATTATATTTTTATAATCTCTACTATATAAAAATCATATTTTTAATCTTCTACTGTAATAAAAATTATATTTTTAATCTTATACTATAATAAAAATTATATTTTTAATCTTATACTATAATAAAAATTATATTTTTAATCTTATACTATAATAAAAATTATATTTTTAATCTTATTTAAAAATCCAGTCTTTCTCTAATTAAAAATCTCGCCTTTTCTAAGTTAAAAATCTAATCTTTTCTAAGTTAAAGACCTCGCCTTTTCTAAGTTAAAATTATTATCTTTCATAAGTAAAAATTCAAACTTTCATGAAGAAGGTAATTCAAACTTTGATATAATTTAAAAATCAAACCTTCCATATAGTTAAAAATCAAAGTATGCTTATTTACATAAAATCAGATTTTTAAAACGATTAAACTAGATAAAATAGAGTAAAACTTACAATTTATTGATCGAAGGAGGGGAGGACGCAACTGGTGGCCGACGTGGGGACCGGAGGTGGCGGTTCCAGGCGGAGAAGGGGGGTACAGGAGGCGCGGAGGGCGGAGCAGTGGCCAGTGGTGGCGGCGAAAGGGGTTTCAGGGCTGCGGTCCCCAAAATCGATTTGGGGAGGGGGTATCACGAGCAGGCAATGGAGGGAGGAGAGGAGCAAAGAGAAGAGGGGGGCACGGCGCTGGAGACCGCGTCGTGGTGGGGGTTTGCCACTGACGACGGGTGCGAGGTGTTGAAGGAGGAGCTTGTCGTTTTTTTCTTCTTCTTTATTTCGGTTTTCAGATCGAAGAACTGATTTGGGGGAGGGAGGGTATAAACGAGAATATAGGGTTAATATATATTTATATATTTATTTTATTTCAATTTAATTTTCAAAAGTGTTGACTTTTTATTTGAACACCAAACGAGACCCAACGACTGTCGCCCCCAGCTAATTACCCCCATTCCGAACACAACGGGATATGTTTTGTTAGCCAATTCTATCGTTTCAATCAGTTTTTATCAAATTCAAAATATAAACCAATATATATTGAATTTGAACGCACATTTCAAATTACCAGTGCCACATGCAGTCCCTAAAAATTCCAGAAAACTTATTTCTAGCTTCGTATCGACGATACGGTCCTAACAAAACTAATTTCAGCAAATTCTGAGACCGTTTGAAAAATGGCCATTTTCTGGTTGACCCGATTTGACTGAGAACATGTTTAACTTCGCCACGCTCACATATTGATTCAGAAAATTATGAATTTTGGAACATAGCAATAATTTGACATCCCGGGTCCAACAAAAGTGGTTTCGTCGAAGACAGAGGTCGTTTGCAAAATTTCCATTTTTAAGGGCCTTTATATATATATATATTAAAATATATACATAAATTCCACAGCGACTTTTCTGAATTTTGAACTGGACATATCTTTCAACTTCTAAAGTGAAATCTCAGTTTCTCAACTTCGTTAGAAAGATATGATCAAATAGATTCAGATATTTCTTGTTTCGTTCAATTCCGACTCAAAACGAATTCTGTATATTCATTTGAAATTCGAAATCGAATTTTCGAACTACAGTGCCATTTCAGGCTCTTTATATAAATAAAATAAATTTATTCGTTTTAACTTCATCGAAAATAAATTTTCCATCGTTATTATTTAAAATTATCTATTTTAAATATTCAAAGTCCGTTAAAATAGCCAAAATAAAAATTTTAAACTGGCCTAGAATTTCCGGGTTGTTACATGAGTTTCAAGATTTCAAGGGATCAAGAGTTCAAGACATATGTTAAAACTTCATAATAGCACTAAAATCTTTATTCTAATTTTAATTTCATATGTAACCACCTTCAAGCATTAATAATGGGGTGGAACCCGTTGTGGAATGGAACCCACGACCTTCGCTTGTGGAATGGAATCCGGGAACATTTAAAATAACCCTTTTCATATTTTAAATTATTTTTTCAAAACTATCTTTTTAAAAACATCTCTCTCGATCTAAATATTTTAGCCTCAATTCAAAACTATTTTCAAATCATCTGTTGATTTAAATATTTTATCCTTAATTTCAAATATTATCTTTCAATCATCTTTTGATTTCAATATTTTAGATTCAATCTCAAAATTATATTTTAATTTTTTTATAATCTACTTGTTAAAGAAAAAAGAAATCTAAATAAAAAATTTAAGTCAATTAAAAGAACACTTAACTAATTCAACCATAACCTAAGAATCAGTAAATTAATGAAACTTCATGGTGATGGACTCGAACGGAAATAGTCGCAAGGACTTAATTTGAAACTGGAACTAGATGAACATATGATTTTGGTTTTTTTACCAGGAAGTAATAAATATGATAAAATCAAGTCATCATTTGCAGCCAAATTGAGGAGATCTGATCGAAGAATTTTTTTTTTACAAAGAAATAATCAAAGGGAGATTTAGGAGATCTGAACTAATTTCTCTTGTGGGCAGAAAAATAAGGAAAGGGAGTGAAGCTTTGAGATGGCAAGAACCCTAGGTTGAAATCTGAACTACTGGTTTAATAACTTATCCAACACTGAGTGCCTGAGCCATTAAAATGTGACGAAATGGAATTTCGCTCGGTCCGAACCAGTCGCTAAACCGACCCAGACCGTTCGAAACGCCCTATCGTTTGAGAACACGGCAAATCAGAACGCATACAGAAGAACATTCCATTGTATATTACAACAATGCATCAGATTACAAGAATATATAGAGTATGAATGAATGAATATAATTACACAGAAATAACAGAGATTTAAATTACATTTAAATACATAGCAGCGGAAAATAATACAATACAGAACTAGAAGAAGATATACGGATACAAAGCTTTCCGGATATCGTTCCAGCTGTAAACCAGGATCCTGTGAATATAAATCTGCAAAAACCGAAACTACTAGCTGCCCGTGTCAAAATAGGGGCACCCAGAGTTTAGGTTAAAACAATAAACTCCAGGTCAGTCATGGGACTGGTGTGAGAACTAAAACAGTTATTAATCTTTATTTTAAATCATTAGGTAAATCAAGGGACCACGCCGTATAACACGGAACGGGTTTCCTCCCAAGAATACCAGTGCATAAAACAGACAGCGCAATGCTAAATAAAGAAAAATGAAGCTGTTATAAGACCCAGGTCCTATCACACAATGCAAACGCAAGCCGGGGGATAGGGTTTTCCCTTATAACAGCCAAAGATTGCTTGATACGTTTAAAACAAATCATTTGATACTATTATAAGTGCATAGTGTATAAAACAACTTCAAATCATAAGTATCAATCCTAGGCGGCATAAGCGCCCCATCCCACTATGTCGCCATATATAGGATATACAATCAAAAACCGCAAAGTCTCGTATTTGGAAATTGGATTTCCGTCTATGAACCGAGGCAAAAGATAGTCCTCAACCGATTCGAGACAATCTAGCCTACCATGTCTCAGGATCAGAGCTCGAGTGACCCTTGGATCGTCAGGGTCGGTCCACCGATGTGGATTAAAATGCCTGAACACTACGTTTCCCCGCCCTTTGGGGCGCAAACGAGCCAACGAATGACTCCATCGGACCCGGATCGTCCGATCTAACCGAGGCGCCTCGCAACAGCAACAACCACACAGGTGAAAAGTATATAAATGTCAGGGCTGGTAGGTCACTGACACCACCCTAGCTAGAAAGAAACGCATGTCCTCCCTGAGGTCCTTCCTCCCGTTTCTGGTTCACAACCGGGGTGCGAAACTCGCGAAGTAAACGTTACACAAAGCTACGCCACACAGGCCGTGCTTTGATCATCACCACAAGACTTTGCTTTTCAACAGAAGCCTCGATCAATTGCCACTTAGGCATGCCACACAGGCAATTCACTCCATGCGTTTGATATCCATCAATATATAACCCCTGAGCTCGTACGTCTCAGAGAAGGGCGTTAAGCAAGAGAATAAATTCTCCGCCGCCAAACAGATATATATTTAATAGAGATCAATCACACAGACTAAAATCCAATGTCAGACACACAGTCCATTTACAAGTCCGTTCTGGGTCTGAACGAAACCGGAGGCACCTAGTACCCCGCATATCCATCGATCTCCAAGTACGTCTGGACGATCACCAACTGTTTCCATCTTCTTGGGTGTACAGCCCAATCAAGATCATCAGTAATTATCCAAACGACGTGAAGACTTCTGGTCTTCGACCACCGTCTTCATCTTCGACACCACGTCGAGTCAGTTATTCAGAATGGGACAAACCCGGTCTTTCTGAATAACTCGCGTATATATTATAAAAGTGTTACACAAACACAACATACGCCTCATTCCAATTCAGAATATTCTTTTATTCCAATATTCCTATACTTTGGGAAAAGTTCCCATTAATTTTATCCAAGATAAATTCTTTAAATTTATTCTTTAATCTCCTTTGAATATCAATTCAAACTAGTCGGGATTAGCGGACCACACCGAAGTAATCATTTATTTTATTTCCCAATCCCAACCTATTCATCCCATGAAGTAAAACTGGTAATACTTCATATCTAACACCACAGTGTTATCGGTAAATTCAATTACCATTTCACGTTCAAATCTAATTAAAGATTTAACCATCGCCTGGAGCAAAACTGGTGATACTCCATTTTCGATCATTTCAATCTAATTAAAGATTCATTAAAACTCCACTTAGTTTTAATCTTCGACTGGGTTAAAGAATCAGTGTCATTTAAAACACGGTTCACGATAAACCCAAAATCACATTCATTAATTATCGGGTTAAAGAACGAGTGTTATTTAAAACACTGTTCACGATAAACCCAAAAATCAATATCAATTCAATTCCAATTAAATATTATTTAATTGGTACACTTCATTAAATCTAAATAAAAAGATTTAATCTTTTCTCAACTGGGTTCAAGAACAGTGTTAGTGAAGACACCATTCACGACAAACCCAAATCACATCTGATATTCAATACAAGGCTCTGAATAGAAAATATACCGGCTTATATTCAATATCAAATTCTACGACTAACAAATGTCGTATTGGAAATAACGATATAAATATATATCTTTCAAATTTCCATAACAACATCTGTATAATCACGAATTCCAACATCGAAATATTCCGAAGACAATTTCGATTCAAATCCACTCCAATGCAATCATTGGAAATTCTGGTTATTTTCAAAACCCTTTTCAAATTCAATTTATTTATTTAAAAATAAATAGAATTATATTTCTAGTTCAAAACTAGTTCATTTCGATAAAAATCTATTTTTATCTTTTCAAATATGGAGTTTTTCCTCCCAAATCTTCACAAATCATTTCTTATGATTTTACACAAATTATTACTATTTTTAATAATTTTATCAAGGCCCGTACAGTCGATTTCCAACAATGGCCATCGAACTGCACTTACAGCGACCTTTTTCAAATTTGATTTGGACATAATTCCAAATCCAACCGTTAGATTTCAAATTTCTAACATTCGTTAGAAAGCTCTTTTCGATACGAACCCAACGGTTCCGGTTTTAGGAGAATCCGACGGTCGGATCTCCCGTAATGTCCGTTTGAAATAAATGGTCGAAATTCACGAACTGCCGCGGCGCGGCACGTTCTATTCAGGCCATTATATTATATATATAATATATATAATATATATTTCGTCGATTTCTATTGAAAACGAATTATATAATTAGTTTTAAAATTCGTTTCAAAAGCAATTTCAACTTCCATTTCAATTCAAAGCAAAATTGAATTCTTCTTTATAAATTCGTTTCAAAGTTCATTTCTATTCAATTCAAATTTCAATTCAATTTGAATTCAATTCAATTTGCTTTCAATTCAATTCATTTCGAAATCGTTTTCAATTCAATTCATTTCGAAATCGTTTTCAATTCAATTCATTTCGAAATCGTTTTCCTTTGCCACGCTCACATATTGATTCGAAAAATTATGAAATTTGGAATCTAGCAATAACTTTACACCACGGACCCAACAAAAGTGGTTTCATCGAAATCCGAGGTCGTTTGCAAAATGTCCATTTTTAAGGGCCTGAATTCCATAGCGACTATTCAGAAATTTCAGCTGGACATATCTTATCATTTCTAAGATGAAATCTCAGTTTGTTAACTTCATCACAAAGATATAGTTATACAGATTCAAATATTTCTTGTTTCGTTCAATGCCGACTTATATTGAATTCTGTATATTCATTTGAAATTAGAAATCGAATTTTCGAACTACCGCGCCATTTTCAATTCTATTTATAATTATATATAAATATTTATATTCTAACGACGACGTATATAATATATACGTTCGATTTATATTCAAAATAAATTTTCTCGTCGATATATTTAAAATAATTCATTTTAAATAATCAAAATTCGATAAAAATGCCAAAATAAAAATTTCAAACTGGCTCGCATTTTACGGGTTGTTACAATCTCCCCCACTTAAAACTTTTCGTCCCCGAAAAGGAACAAAGTCGAAAGTGGTTTGATTAATCAGCTCTACGCTCGATCTGGCTTCCATTCTCCAACTTTTCAGTTTCTGAGAATTTTCTAAAATTTCAAAAATTTGGCTAACACCCTAAATTTTCGAAAAATTTCGCCATAACCTCCCATGCACCGGGAGCATCGGGGAATTTCAAATAGCTTCCCCGGTCCTTCAGATCTCAAAAAGAAAAAGAAAAAGCCAAGCGGCTAGCCAATAGGCTCACAAAATCATCATCACCCAAACAAAACAGGAAATTATGTAGTAAACATGTACCTATTTGTCGGGCAAACAAATTTTATTCTCTGGCTCTAGCCTCCTTGCTATGACCTGTTCAATATAAGTATATGTATATGCAAACAACCGCAACCAATTCTCAATATAATTCATTATTTGATGCTACTAGGCATAATGGTTCAAAATTAGCAAACAAATAGGCAAACAACACAAACATCAATCAATTAGTGAATTAACGTTTCAAATTCATAATTTTGATACATATACAGAAAATCTTGTTTTTGATGCCAATTCACAACAAAGTGTTCTAGCTATATAAGATTTGGTTCTCACACCAGTCTAATGGAAATATATAGATATCACACCTTCGAAACACGAATATAAATACTGATGATGTGGCCACATCATCAGAATTATCCCCGGGTGTCTAGAATGTGACTCTATATCTATCCAGTATATTAAAATTTCAAATACACGTGGATCAGACGTATACGCAAAATCTTTATATACTGGATTGTCCACATCAATATAAATAAATAATCAAATACGAATAATTGATTTAAATTTTCAAAACAGAATTTGTTTTCATTTGAAAAATATACTCTTCACACTCGTTCTAGGATACTACTGATCCTATCTCTAACGAGTCATTCTAATTGGATATTACTAATCCAATATCTGATGAATTCTTTCGTACGGTTCTAATGTGTCTTGTTCTCTGCTTTGTAAACCAAAGCTCTGATACCAAATGTGACGAAATGGAATTTCGCTCGGTCCGAACCAGTCGCTAAACCGACCCAGACCGTTCGAAACGCCCTATCGTTTGAGAACACGGCAAATCAGAACGCATACAGAAGAACATTCCATTGTATATTACAACAATGCATCAGATTACAAGAATATATAGAGTATGAATGAATGAATATAATTACACAGAAATAACAGAGATTTAAATTACATTTAAATACATAGCAGCGGAAAATAATACAATACACAACTAGAAGAAGATATACGGATACAAAGCTTTCCGGATATCGTTCCAGCTGTAAACCAGGATCCTGTGAATATAAATCTGCAAAAACCGAAACTACTAGCTGCCCGTGTCAAAATAGGGGCACCCAGAGTTTAGGTTAAAACAATAAACTCCAGGTCAGTCATGGGACTGGTGTGAGAACTAAAACAGTTATTAATCTTTATTTTAAATCATTAGGTAAATCAAGGGACCACGCCGTATAACACGGAACGGGTTTCCTCCCAAGAATACCAGTGCATAAAACAGACAGCGCAATGCTAAATAAAGAAAAATGAAGCTGTTATAAGACCCAGGTCCTATCACACAATGCAAACGCAAGCCGGGGGATAGGGTTTTCCCTTATAACAGCCAAAGAATGCTTGATACGTTTAAAACAAATCATTTGATACTATTATAAGTGCATAGTGTATAAAACAACTTCAAATCATAAGTATCAATCCTAGGCGGCATAAGCGCCCCATCCCACTATGTCGCCATATATAGGATATACAATCAAAAACCGCAAAGTCTCGTATTTGGAAATTGGATTTCCGTCTATGAACCGAGGCAAAAGATAGTCCTCAACCGATTCGAGACAATCTAGCCTACCATGTCTCAGGATCAGAGCTCGAGTGACCCTTGGATCGTCAGGGCCGGTCCACCGATGTGGATTAAAATGCCTGAACACTACGTTTCCCCGCCCTTTGGGGCGCAAACGAGCCAACGAATGACTCCATCGGACCCGGATCGTCCGATCTAACCGAGGCGCCTCGCAACAGCAACAACCACACAGGTGAAAAGTATATAAATGTCAGGGCTGGTAGGTCACTGACACCACCCTAGCTAGAAAGAAACGCATGTCCTCCCTGAGGTCCTTCCTCCCGTTTCTGGTTCACAACCGGGGTGCGAAACTCGCGAAGTAAACGTTACACAAAGCTACGCCACACAGGCCGTGCTTTGATCATCACCACAAGACTTTGCTTTTCAACAGAAGCCTCGATCAATTGCCACTTAGGCATGCCACACAGGCAATTCACTCCATGCGTTTGATATCCATCAATATATAACCCCTGAGCTCGTACGTCTCAGAGAAGGGCGTTAAGCAAGAGAATAAATTCTCCGCCGCCAAACAGATATATATTTAATAGAGATCAATCACACAGACTAAAATCCAATGTCAGACACACAGTCCATTTACAAGTCCGTTCTGGGTCTGAACGAAACCGGAGGCACCTAGTACCCCGCATATCCATCGATCTCCATGTACGTCTGGACGATCACCAACTGTTTCCATCTTCTTGGGTGTACAACCCAATCAAGATCATCAGTAATTATCCAAACGACGTGAAGACTTCTGGTCTTCGACCACCGTCTTCATCTTCGACACCACGTCGAGTCAGTTATTCAGAATGAGACAAACCCGGTCTTTCTGAATAACTCGCGTATATATTATAAAAGTGTTACACAAACACAACATACGCCTCATTCCAATTCAGAATATTCTTTTATTCCAATATTCCTATACTTTGGGAAAAGTTCCCATTAATTTTATCCAAGATAAATTCTTTAAATTTATTCTTTAATCTCCTTTGAATATCAATTCAAACTAGTCGGGATTAGCGGACCACACCGAAGTAATCATTTATTTTATTTCCCAATCCCAACCTATTCATCCCATGAAGTAAAACTGGTAATACTTCATATCTAACACCACAGTGTTATCGGTAAATTCAATTACCATTTCACGTTCAAATCTAATTAAAGATTTAACCATCGCCTGGAGCAAAACTGGTGATACTCCATTTTCGATCATTTCAATCTAATTAAAGATTCATTAAAACTCCACTTAGTTTTAATCTTCGACTGGGTTAAAGAATCAGTGTCATTTAAAACACGGTTCACGATAAACCCAAAATCACATTCATTAATTATCGGGTTAAAGAACGAGTGTTATTTAAAACACTGTTCACGATAAACCCAAAAATCAATATCAATTCAATTCCAATTAAATATTATTTAATTGGTACACTTCATTAAATCTAAATAAAAAGATTTAATCTTTTCTCAACTGGGTTCAAGAACAGTGTTAGTGAAGACACCATTCACGACAAACCCAAATCACATCTGATATTCAATACAAGGCTCTGAATAGAAAATATACCGGCTTATATTCAATATCAAATTCTACGACTAACAAATGTCGTATTGGAAATAACGATATAAATATATATCTTTCAAATTTCCATAACAACATCTGTATAATCACGAATTCCAACATCGAAATATTCCGAAGACAATTTCGATTCAAATCCACTCCAATGCAATCATTGGAAATTCTGGTTATTTTCAAAACCCTTTTCAAATTCAATTTATTTATTTAAAAATAAATAGAATTATATTTCTAGTTCAAAACTAGTTCATTTCGATAAAAATCTATTTTTATCTTTTCAAATATGGAGTTTTTCCTCCCAAATCTTCACAAATCATTTCTTATGATTTTACACAAATTATTACTATTTTTAATAATTTTATCAAGGCCCGTACAGTCGATTTCCAACAATGGCCATCGAACTGCACTTACAGCGACCTTTTTCAAATTTGATTTGGACATAATTCCAAATCCAACCGTTAGATTTCAAATTTCTAACATTCGTTAGAAAGCTCTTTTCGATACGAACCCAACGGTTCCGGTTTTAGGAGAATCCGACGGTCGGATCTCCCGTAATGTCCGTTTGAAATAAATGGTCGAAATTCACGAACTGCCGCGGCGCGGCACGTTCTATTCAGGCCATTATATTATATATATAATATATATTTCGTCGATTTCTATTTAAAACGAATTATATAATTAGTTTTAAAATTCGTTTCAAAAGCAATTTCAACTTCCATTTCAATTCAAAGCAAAATTGAATTCTTCTTTATAAATTCGTTTCAAAGTTCATTTCTATTCAATTCAAATTTCAATTCAATTTGAATTCAATTCAATTTGCTTTCAATTCAATTCATTTCGAAATCGTTTTCAATTCAATTCATTTCGAAATCGTTTTCAATTCAATTCATTTCGAAATCGTTTTCCTTTGCCACGCTCACATATTGATTCGAAAAATTATGAAATTTGGAATCTAGCAATAACTTTACACCACGGACCCAACAAAAGTGGTTTCGTCGAAATCCGAGGTCGTTTGCAAAATGTCCATTTTTAAGGGCCTGAATTCCATAGCGACTATTCAGAAATTTCAGCTGGACATATCTTATCATTTCTAAGATGAAATCTCAGTTTGTTAACTTCATTACAAAGATATAGTTATACAGATTCAAATATTTCTTGTTTCGTTCAATGCCGACTTATATTGAATTCTGTATATTCATTTGAAATTAGAAATCGAATTTTCGAACTACCGCGCCATTTTCAATTCTATTTATAATTATATATAAATATTTATATTCTAACGACGACGTATATAATATATACGTTCGATTTATATTCAAAATAAATTTTCTCGTCGATATATTTAAAATAATTCATTTTAAATAATCAAAATTCGATAAAAATGCCAAAATAAAAATTTCAAACTGGCTCGCATTTTACGGGTTGTTACATAAAATTGGTAAGGCATACAAGGACTATTTTCCTCATTTAACCTTCCAGTATATATAGTAAATTATCAATAGTATATTATTAATTGAAAAAAAATTTATAAATCAATCCACAAAAATAGTTTTAGATAATAAATACTAGTAAGTACAATAAAAATTATAAATAACCGTAGGTACAATAGTTTATAAATAATGTTGAATGTAATAAATTTACAATACTAAAAAGATTGTAAGATGTTAAAATTCAATAATATCCCATAAATGTTAGAAAGAAACAAAAAATGATATGGTTCAAAAAGTTCATTGTAAAACTTTGCCTTTAATAACAATTAGAAAAACGTTGCAGAATTCAGTTTTATTACAACATTATTTATAAAAAAAAATTTGTAAGAATAATTGCAATGTTTTTTTTTTAAAACAAGTTGTTAAAGCTTTGACTTTTTTGCCACATTATACGTCGCCATTCTAAATTCCTAGTTGTAAAATAATACTTATGTTATAGTGTATATTCTATGTAAAAGCATATCAAAATATAAGCAACTAAATCGAGAGGTTTCACCCAATAATAAGGCAACTAGGTCTTAGTCTCTCTTGAATAAATGAATAAAATACATCTCTCTGTAATAAAAGTAGACCATGCTAAGGGTTACTTGTAACAACCCGGAAAATCAGAACCAATTTAAAATTTTTGTCTTGGCAATTTTAAAGAATTTTAATATTTAAAATGAATTATTTTAAATAATAACGACGGAAAATTTATTTTCAACAAAGTTAAAATGAATAGATTTATTTTAATTATAATTCAAGCCTGAAAAGGCGCGGTAGTTTGAAAATTCGATTTTAAATTTCAAATGAATGTACATGATTCAAAATAAATCGGATTTCAGCGAAACCAAAAATATTTGAATCTATTTGATCATATCTTTCTAATGAATCAAAGAAACTGAGATTTCACTTTGTGAATTGAAAGTTACATCCATTTTAAAATTCAGAAAAGTCGTTGTGGAATTTATATATATTTTAATATATATATAAAGGCCTTAAAAATAACCATTTTGCAAACAACCTCCGTTTTCGACGAAACCACTTTTGTTGGATCCGGGACGTCAAATTATTGTTAGATTCTAATTTTCATAATTTTTCGACTCAATATGTGAGCGTGGCAAAAGAAAACGTGTTTTAACAGTTTTAGTCAATTTGGATTGACCAGAAAATGGCCATTTTTCAAACGGTCTTCAAATTCGACGAAATTAGTTTTGTTAGGACCGTATCGTCAATACGAAGCTAGAAATAAGTTTTCTGGAAATTTTTAGAGTCAGTATTTGGCCGTGCTAAATTGAGATATACGTTTAAATTAAATATATATTGATTTATAATTTAATTTAAAGCAAAATTGATCGTAACGGTCGAATTGACTTACCGGACATATCCCATTATGTTCGGAATGGTGGTATTACGCTAGGGGCGACAGTCGTTGAGTTTGGTTTGGAGTGCGAACTTGGAAATTTCAAAGTTAAATAATAAAAGAATTAAATATTTAAAATAAATTAATATAAAATGCCATAAATACTTAACCCTGGGTCCACTTAACAGAAGCCGCCACTTCATCAAAAACCGACGGGCGAAATGCCCAACTTTTCCCCCCTCTTTTTCTCCTTCGACATTCAGAATTAAACCAAATTAATAAAACCAAATCAAAGAGCTTTCTAAGATCTTCACATCTATTTGCGGAAGATAACCCATCGTGAAGTATTCGGAGGGAAATCGAAGCTCCAAGGCGCCGACTTTTAGGGGGTTTCGCCACCACCTGGGGGTTGCGAGCTGGACCACTTCGCCGGCGTGGGTAGGTGGCGTGTGGGGCTTTGATGTGGTGGGGGATGATCGACCGATGGGGGCCTATGGCGCGAGCGGTGGAGGAAGGTTCAAATTAAGTGATGGGTTGCTTTTGCTTCAGAAAGGAACGATGAAGGAATGGCCAAATTTCTTTAATGAAGGTTTAAGTGGAGTGAAACTGGATCCGTTGCGATCGTGGAGCCGAGAGCTTCGCAACAAAACTGACCGCGTCCAAAATTTTTTTTACGCAAATTCAAAACCAAACGGAGCAGAAATTCAGATAAAAACTGATGGAGTGGATCCTACTCTGAGAACTTCTCACTTGAATTCGATTTCTAGTAAAAAAATATATACGAGGATGCAGACGGTGCTTAGCAGCACCTGACACCGTCGTCCACAGACCATGGACGACTTGTTTGATTATGATGTGTTGTGAAGTTTGTTTGTGATTTTGATGTGAAATGGATAATAAAATATTCATGTGTGAAATAAAATATTTTATCCTTAAAAATATAATTTTTAACGTGTATACGAATAAAATAAATATTCAATTACAAACCGGACGATTTGTTTATGTACACAGATTTGACTGATATGGATTGGGACGATAAATTTTACACATTGTCCAACTGCACAAATAATAAACAGTATTTGTTGTTTGAAAACCCCACACGGGTATTGGGATAATATTTGACATACACTGATCCCGATAATTAGTGGTATGCCAATCGATGGGTTGACAGGTTGTATAAGCGTTATTTATTTATTTTAATGCTTATACGGTTCTAGAATGCACTCTGGATGTTGTATGAGTTTTTAATGATTGTTTATCATGATTGTCATATACATTTGATGTATGAAACCCGTATAACTAAAATTATATAGTAATTGATTGAGTCTGATTCCAGTTCAGAATTAACGAATATTTAAAAATAATATTCAATGAATAACCAGAATGTGATTTGAAATTTGAAATAGAATTGAAATCATTTTGAAAATAAATTTAAAACGAGATTATAAAGAATATTCAGTTTTGATTAGAAATTTGAAATAAAAGTTGGAATCGTTTTAAATTGAATTTAAAACGAATTAAAAAGGAATAATCGAATTTGATTTGAAATTTGAAATAAAGTTGGAATCGTTTTAAATCGAATTTAAAATGAATTAAAAAGGAATATTCGAATTTGATTTGAAATTTAAAATAAAGTTGAAATCATTTTAAAATAAATTTATAAACGATTTGTAAAATACGTTTTGAATGGAGATCGACGAAATATATATAATATATATATTTAATGGCCTAAATAGAACGCACTGCGCAACGACCGCTCGCTAATTTCGACCATTGACTTTGAATTGATATTACGGGAGATCCAACTGTCAGATTCTCCTAAAACCGGAGCTGTTGGGTTCGTATCGAAAAGAGCTTTCTAACGAATATAGGAGATTTGAAATCTAACGGTTGGATTTGGAATATGTCCAAATCAAATTTGGAAAAGGTCGTTGTAAGTGCAGTTTGATGACCGTTTATGGAAATCGACTGAAAGGGCCTTGATAAAATTATTAAAAATATCAATAATTTGTGTAAAATCATAATAAATGATTTGGAAAGAATTGGGATCAAAATTTTCATATTTGAAAAGATAAAAAACATATTTTTATCAAAATGAACTAGTTATGAACTAAAAT
The DNA here is from genome assembly GCA_030737875.1 of Allium sativum. Lineage (NCBI taxonomy): Eukaryota > Viridiplantae > Streptophyta > Magnoliopsida > Asparagales > Amaryllidaceae > Allium > Allium sativum. The sequence goes on along the minus strand of CM060909.1, from coordinate 373,068,709 downwards.
TATAATCCGATATTTTTGAATAAATAAATTGGATTTGAAATGGTTTTAAAAATAACCAGAATTTCCAATATACGAATTGGAATGGATTTGAATCGAAATTATCTTCGGAATATTTCGATATGGGATTCCGCGATTATACAGACATTGTGGAGGAATTTGGAAGATATATATATAAATATCGTTATTCCAATACGATATTCGTTGATTTCAGAATTTGATATTGAATATAAGTTGATATATTTTCTATTCAGAGCCTTGTATTGGATATCAAATTGGATTTTGGATTTGTCGTGAATGGTGTCATTATTAACACTGTTCGTAAACCCCGTGTGAAAAGAATAAACCTTTTAATTAAGATTTAAAGTAGAAGTTTACCAATTAATTAACATTTAATTAGAATTGAATTGAAATTTGTTTTGGGTTTATCGTGAACGGTGTTTTAAATAACACTTGTTCTTTAACCCGATTAACAATGGAAATGGAATTTTTGGTTTGTCGTGAATGGTATATTTAAAAATACTGTTCTTAAACCCAATGGAGTTAAGAAAATTAGAAACTAGCTGGAGATTAGCTAAGCTGAATGGTTTCCTGGATATTGATCTGATGTTGGTTTTGGCCTTCGGGATTAATACTTAGGGAATTGTTCTTTTCCTAATTTACGGTTAGAGACTGATGGAGTGGAATGTGATTTTGGGTTTATCGTGAACCGCGTTTTAAATAACATTGATTCTTTAACCAGGTTAAAGATAAGATTAATTTCTCAGCTTTGAATAATCATTAATATTGATTTTTTGGGAAGATTAAAACTATATGGAGTTTTAATGAATCTTTAATTAGATTGAAAAGTGAATGTGATAATTAAAATTATCAATTCAAGAAAATGATCGAAAATGGAGTACCACCAGTTGTACTCCAGGCGATAGCTAAATCTTTAATTAGATTTGAACGTGAAATGGTAATTAATATTTACCGATAACACCGTGGTTTTAGATATGGAGTATTACCAGTTTTGCTCCATGGGATGAATAGGTTGGGATTGGGAAATAAAATAAATGATTACTTCGGTGTAGTTCGCTAATCCCGACTAGTTTGGAAAACCTTAATATGGTTTGATATCCAAAGGAAGATTAAAGAATAAATTTAAAAGCATTTATCTTTGATAAAATTAATGGGAACCTATTCCCTAATGATGAGAATATTTGAATAAAAGAATATTCTGTATTGGAATGAGGCATATGATGTGTTGTTATAGCACTTGATTATAAGATACGGGAGTTATTCAGAAAGGCCGGGTTTAACCCATTCTGAATAACTGATACGATGAAAAGTCGAAGATATTGAAGACGGTGCAAGACCGACGATCTTCACATCGAATGAATGGGTTGCTACTGATGCTCATGATTGGAGTAGATACCTTGAAGGGGCTAAAGTGGTAGCCGTTCGGACGTACTTTTTGATTGTACAGATATGCGAGGGCCTCTCTCCTGTATTGAACAAATGGGAGGAGGAATAAGGTGCCTCCTGTTTTGTTCAAACCCAGAACGGACTTGTAAATGGACTGTGTGTCTGACATTGGATTTTATTCTGTGCTGATTGATCTCTATTAAACATACATCTGCCTGGTGGAGGAAGATTTATTCCCTTACTTCACCCTTCTCTGAGGCGTACGGGATCAGAGGTTGTATATCGATAGACATCAGTCGCATGGCATAAATTGCCTGTGTGGCATGCCTAAGTGGCAAAGGATCAAGGCTTCTGTTGAAAAGCAGAGTCTTGTGGTTGATAATCAAAGCACAGCTTTAATATAGCACAACTTTGTGTAGCGTTAATTCGTGAGCCTCACACCGGTATGGTGGTAAACTGATGGTTAGATCAGTATGCTTTTGAGATGAGGATAGACACCTTAGTGGTATCATGGATTCTGTCGACCGAGGTGAGGGATAGGGTACACCCCCGATTCCCTTATGTATAGAGTTAGCGGTGTTTTCGTATGCCTGCAACGTAAGCCGCGGTAACTTGTTTCTTGGATAGTGCAGATGTGCACTACGGTGTTTTCGCTTTCCTGCGACGTAAACCGTGGTGAATTGCACTACGCGATCGATATTTCAAATCAGTAACCACCATGATGGAAATCCAACTTCCAAATACGCCATTTTTCGGTTTTGATGGTAGAGCCTAGTATGGCGACATGATATATGGTACCCATGCCATCTATGATTGATAAATTTATATTTGAAGTTGTTTTTAACACTATACACTTATAATAGTATCAAATGATTTGTTTTAAATGTACCAAGCATATTTGGCTATTATAAGGGAAAACCCTATCCTCTGGTTTGCGTTGCATTGTGTGATGGGACATGGGTCTTATAATAGCTTTATTGTTCTTTAATTAGCATTGCGCTGTTGTTTAATGCACTGGTATTCTTGGGAGGAAACCTGTTTTGTGTTATACGGCGTGGTCCCTTGATTTACCTAACTTTAAAAATCAAAATAATAACTGTTTTAGTTCTCACACCAGTCACATGACTGACCTGGAGTTTATTGTTTTAACATAAACTCTGGGTGCCCCTATTTTCCACATGGGCAGCTTGGAGTTTTGGTTTTCCAAATATTATATTCACAGGATCCTGGTTTATAGCTGAAGGGATATTCGGAAATCTCTATATCTGTGTATTTCTTTCAGTTGTGTTATGTATTATTTTTCCGCTGCATTGTAATTTAAATCTCTGATATTTTTTTGATGTATAATATTTATTCATACTCTGTTATATTCTTGTATTCTGATGGAATTGTTGTAATAAGCAATGAAATGTTCTTCTGTTTGTGTTCTGATTTGTCGTGTTCTCAACTCAATCCGGGTTTTCCTTCACGGGGAAGTTCGGGTCGTCTCATTTGGTATCGGAGCTTTGGTTTACAGAGCTCGAGAACATGACATATTAGAACCGAACGAAAGAATTCATCAAAAATTGGATTAGTAATATCCAATGAGGACGACTCGTTAGAGTTGGGATCATGTAAAGACCCATAACTTCCCCGGTAAGGAAAAAACGTAATTCTTTGAGAACACGACAAATCAGAACACAAACAGAAGAACATTTCATTGTATATCACAACAATTTCATCAGAATACAAGAATATACAGAGTATAAATAAATAATACACACTTGATAAACATCAGAGATTTAAATACATTACTGCAGCGGGAAAATAATACAAAACATAACTGAAAGAAATACGCGGATACAGAGCTTTCCGAATATCACTTCAGCTATAAACCAAGATCCTGTGAATATAAATCTGCAAAACCCAACTACTAGCCGCCCGTGCGGAAAATAAGGGCATCCATGCGGAAAAATCTAGTTTCTAGCAAATGAAAAATCTAGTTTCTAGCAAATGAAAAATCTAGTTTCTAGCAAATGAAAAATCTAGCTTCTAGCAAATGAAAAATCTAGCTTCTAGCAAATGAAAAATCTAGTTTCTAGCAAATGAAAAATCTAGTTTTTAGCAAATGAAAAATCTAGTTTCTAGCAAATGAAAAATCTAGTTTCTAGAAAATGAAAAATCTAGTTTTTAGCAAATGAAAAATCTAGTTTTTAGCAAATGAAAAATCTAGTTTTTATTCTTGTTATTCATCTAAATCGAAACCATATTTTTTTATTTCGAAACCCTTTATCTAAATTAAAAACTGATCTAAGTTATATATAAAAAACAAAATCAGATTAGGACTTAAAATAAGAAAACTCACGATTTTAAATCGAACGGAGAGCAAGAGGGTGGTCGGAGCTGCTGTTTCTAGTGGTGGAGGGCTCCCGGCGGTCGGCGGTCTTCAGGCAGGGGGTGGCGCAGGTGGCGCGGCTTTCAGGGTGGTGGCGGTTCCGTTTTGGGTGTGGGTCTCGCTGCTTGAACGAAGACGAGGGGAGAGGGAGGCGCTCGCGGTGAAGAAGAGGGGAGGGGGTGGCTCGACGGGGAGGGGCTCGCCAGTCTGGGCGGTAGCGCGACGGAGGGTTTCTGGGCTGAGGCGTCGCATATTTTTTTTCTTTCTCAGATCTGAAATCGACGGGTTGTGGGGGTAGAGGAAAAGAGTTGACCAAGTTATAATATATATATAAATATATTTAATTAATTCAAAAAGTAACTTTTTCGTTTGAACTCCAATTCAAACCCACCGACTGTCGTCCAAAACTAAATACCCCCATTCCGAATGCAATGAGATATGTTTCATGAGCCAATTCGACAATTACGATCAGTTTCCGTTCAAATAGAAATATAATTCTATGTATTCAATTTTAAACATACACTTTCATTTACTGGGGTCGCATATAGTCTCTAAAAATTCCCGAAAAATATTTTCTAGCTTCGTATTGACGATACGGTCCTAACGAAACTAATTTTGTCAAATTCTGAGATCGTTTGAAAAATGGCCATTTTCAGGTCGATCGAAATTGACTGAAACTATCAAAACACGTTTAGCTTCGCCGCGCTCACATATTGACTCAGAAAATTACGAATTTTGAAACCTAACAATAATTTGACATCCCAGATCCAACAAAAGTGGTTTCGTCGAAAACCGAGGTCGTTTGCAAAATTTCCTTTTTTAAGGGCCTTTATATATATTAAAATATATATAAACTCCACAGCGACTTTTCTAAATTTTAAACTGGACATATCTTTCAACTTCGAAAGTGAAATCTCAATTTCTTACATCCGTTAGAAAGATATGATTAAACAGATTCAAATATTTCTTGTTTCGCTGAAATCCGATTTATTTTGAATCCTGTATATTCATTTGAAATTCGAAATCGAATTTTTGAACTACAGCGTCATTTCAGGCTCGTTATATAATTAAAATAAATTTATTCGTTTTAACTTCGTCGAAATTAAATTTTCGTCGTTATTATTTAAAATAGATCATTTTAAATAATCAAAATCTGTTAAATTCTCCAATGTAAAATTTTTAAATTGGCCCAGATTTCCGGTTTGTTACAATCTCCCCCACTTAAAATATTTTCGTCCTCGAAAAGGAACAAAGTTGAAAGTTGTTTAACTAACCAACTCAACTATCATTATTTTCATTACGGCTTAAGTTCTTCAACTTTTCAGATTCTAGGAACTTTTCAAATTTCTCAAAAATTTGGCTAACACCCTAAATTTTCGAAAAATTTCGCCATTACCTCCCCTGCACCGGGAGCATCGGGAAAATCCCTAAACCGCCACACAGGCCTTCTCATCTCAAAAAGAAAAAGAAAAAGCCAAGCGGCTAGCCAATCGGCTCATAAAATCATCAAATCCCCAAGAAATACAATAAACATGTACCTATTTGTCGGGCAAACAATTTTATTCCTCTGCTCTAGCCTCCTTGCTATGACCTGTTCAATGTATACACATGTATACGCATGCAATTTCAACCAATTTGCAATTCTGTTCAATATTTTGTTCAATTTGACTTAATGGTTCAAAAGTTTAATAAATCAAAACAGTAATCATACAACAAAACCATCAATCAATTAGTGGACTAACGTTTCAAATTATAACTTTGATATATATACAGAAAATTATGTTTTTGATGCCAAATCACAACAATAAGTCCTATCTAGTTTTGGTTCTCACACCAGTCTAATGGAAATATATAGATATCACACCTTCGAAACACGAACACAAACTCTGATGATGATATATCAATCATCAGAATCATCTCCGGGTGACTAGAGTGTTATTCTATATCTATCTAGTATATTAAAACTTCGAATATACGTTTGCATGGCGTATATGCAAAATCTTTATATACTCGATTGTCCAAATTCAAAGAATATTCAAATACGTACAATTTGATATAAATTTTCAAAACAAAGTTTGTTTTCAATTTTATTTTAAAAATTATACTCCTCACACTCGTCTTGGGATACTACTGATCCTATCTCTAACGAGTTATTCTTATTGGACATTTATAATCCAATCTCTGATGAATTCTTTCGTTTGGTTCTAATACGTCTTGTTCTCGAGCTCAATAAACCAAAGCTCTGATACCAAATGTAAAGACCCGTAACTTCCCCGGTAAGGAAAGAACGGATTTCTTTGAGAACACGACAAATCAGAACACAAACAGAAGAACATTTCATTGTATATCACAATAATTTCATCAGAATACAAGAATATACAGAGTATAAATAAATAATATACACTTGATAAACATCAGAGATTTAAACACATTACTGCAGCGGAAAAATAATACAAAACATAACTGAAAGAAATACGCAGATACAGAGCTTTCCGAATATCACTTCAGCTATAAACCAAGATCCTATGAATATAAATTTGCAAAACCCAACTACTAGCCGCCCGTGCGGAAAATAAGGGCATCCAGAGTTTAGGTTAAAACAATAAACTCCAGGCCAGTCATGTGACCGGTGTGAGAACTAAAACAGTTATTAATCTTTATTTTAAAGTTAGGTAAATCAAGGGACCACGCCGTATAACACGGAATGGGTTTCCTCCTAAGAATACCAGTGCATAAAACAAACAGCGCAATGCTCAATAAAGAACAAGGAAGCTATTATAAGACCCAGGTCCCATCACACAATGCAACGCAATCCGGAGGATAGGGTTTTTACCTTATAATAGCCAAAGAATGCTTGATACGTTTAAAATAGATTATTTTGATAGTACTATAAGCGTATAGTGTCAAAAACAATTTCAATCATAAGTATCAATCATAGGCGCCATGAATGCCCCATACCACTATGTCTCCATATATAGGTTTACAACTAAAACCGCAATATTATGTATTGGAATTTGGATTTCCATCTATGAACTGAGGCAAAAGATAGTCCTCACCGATTCGAGAGCCTCTAGTCCGCCCCTCAGATCAGAGCTCGAGTGACCTTGGATCGTCAGGGCCGGTCCACCGATGTGGATTAAACTTAAACCCTGGACACTGCGTTTCCCCGCCTTATGGGGCGTAAATGAGCCAACTAATGACTCCATCGGTTCGAGAATGACTGATAAATCCAAGGCGCCTCCAATTCCAACAACAACAAGAGTCAAACTCGTCAGGGCGTGTAAAACCACTGACGCCACTCCTAACTAGAAAGAAATGCATGCCCTCCCTGAGCTCCTTCTCCCATTTTTGGTTCACACCGGGGTGTGAGGCTCGCGAATTAACGCTACACAAAGCGATGCCACAAAGGCCGTGCTTTGATCATCAACCACAAGACTCTGCTTTTCAACAAAAGCCTTGATCATTTGCATCTCAGCATGCCAAACAGGCAAACCACTCCATGCAACCGATATACATCAATCACACAGAATGATATCCAATATCAGACACACAGTCCATTTACAAGTCCGTTCTGGGTCTGAACGAAACCGGAGGCACCTTGTACCTCGCATATCCATCGATCTCCAAATACGTCTGGACGATCACCAACTGATTCCCTCCTCTTGGGTGTACAGCCCAATCAAGATCATCAGTAATTATCCAAACGATGTGAAGACCTCCGGTCTTTAACCACCGTCTTCATCTTCGACTTATCGTCGTATCAGCTATTCAAAATGGGATAAACCCGGTCTTTCTGAATAACTCGCGTATATAATAAACAACTGTTACACAAACACAACATACGCCTCATTACAATTCAGAATATTCTTTTAGTCAAATATTCACATTATTAGGGAAAGGTTCCCATTAATTTTATCAAAGATAAATTCTTTAAAATTTATCCTTTAATTTTCCTTAGACTATCATGTCAAACCATGTTACGGTTTGTCCCAACTAGTCGGGATTAGCGAACCACACCGAAGTAATTGTTTATTTTATTTCCCAATCCCAACCTATTTATCCCATGGAGCAAAACTAGTAATACTCCATATCTAACACCGCGGTGTTATCGGTAAAATTAATTACCATTTCACGTTCAAATCTAGTTAAAGATTTAACTATCGCTTGGAGCAAAACTGATGATACTCCATTCTCGATCATTTCAATCTAATTAAAGATTCATTAAAACTCCACTTAGTTTTAATCTTTAACTGGGTTAAAGAACCGATGTCATTTAAAACACGGTTCACGATAAACCCAAAATCACATCCCATTGTTAATCGGGTTAAAGAACAAGTGTTATTCAAAACACCGCTCACGATAAACCCAAAAACCAATTTAAATTCAATTCCAATTAAATACTAATTAACTTGACAATTTCACTAAATCTTAGTTAAAAGATTTATTCTTTTCTAAACTAGGTTCAAGAACAGTGTTATTTAAGACACCATTCACGACGAACCCAAAATCCCATTTGATATTAAATACAAGGCTTTGAATAGAAAATATGTCGGCTTATATTCAATATCAAATTCTGAAACCAACAAATATCGTATTGGAAATAACGATATAAATATATTTTTCAAATTTCCACAACCATATCTGTATAATCACGAAATCCAACATCGAAATATTATGAAGATAATTTCGATTCAAATCCATTCCAATACGTTGGGAATTCTGATTATTTTTAAAACCACTTCAAATCCAATTTATTTATTTAAAAATATTGGATTTTTTAATTCTAGTTCATAACTAGTTCATTTTGATAAAGATATATTTTTATCCTTACAAATGTGGAATTTTTCAACCTAGTTCTTTCTAAATCATTTATTATGATTTTACACAAATTATTGATATTTTTAATAATTTTATCTAGGCCCGTACAGTCGATTTCCAATAACGGTCGTCGAACTGCACTTACATCGACCTTTTCCAAATTTGATTTGGACATAAATCCAAATCCAACTGTTAGATTTCAAATTTCTAATATTCATTGGAAAGCTCTTTTCGATACGAACCCAACGGTTCCGGTTTCAGGAGAATCTAACGGTCGGATCTCCCGTAACGCCAATTCGAAGTCAATGGTCGACATTCGCGAACTACCGCGGCGCAGCGCGTTCTATTCAGGCCATTAATATATATAATATATATATTATATATATTTCATCGATTTCAGTTCAAAACGTATTTTATAAATCGTTTTAAATTAGTTTTAAAAACGACTTCAACTTCATATTCAATTTTTAATCAAAATTGAATATTCTATATCGTCAATATATAAATGATAATATTTTCAAAACTTTATATTTTGAAATCAATTCTTTTTCGATATTCGAATAAAATCGATATAAATATCGTTCGCGTCAAAATGGCGCAAAACTAATTAACACAGCTTTATATATTTCAATAACTTCGTTATTCTATTCAACAAATGAATATTTTTTTCAACACATGAATATATATTTTGTTTCAACACATGAATATATATTTTATTTCAACACATGAATATGTATTCTAAAATATTCTTTATTTTCTAAATTGGAATGAGGCCCAATCAATTACCATATAATGTTAATTATATGGATTCCATACAACACATGTATATAATAGCAACGATAAATAATCAACCATCATCCAAAGTGCACTACACAGCTGTCTATCAACCCATCAATTGATATACAACTAATTATCGGGATTAGTATACGTCAAACATCATCCCAATAACTGTATGGGATTTCAAATCAACAAACACCGATTTTATTTGTGCAGTTGGGCGACGTGTAAAATTTATCGTCCCAATCAATATCGGTCAAATCAGTGTACATAAAAAAAATCGTCTGATTTGTAAATGAATATTTCTTTTTATTCACATACACGTTAAAAATTATATTTTCAACGATAAAATATTTTATTCAACCTATGAATATTCTATTCTGTTCATTTATTCAATAAAATGATCTTTTTATTTTTCTGACTTATTTTAGAAAATTTCGGCGACATAACGGCACGATACTAGAAACGGGACAAGGCCTAGCCTTATCCCCGGTCTAATAACGGCCCACACCATACACATACCAATCTAATCAATTCAATTTCACCCAAACCACCAAATTCAAACAAATAATCTAACCAACTACACAACCAAACAAACAAGTCGTCCATGGTCTGTGGACGACGGGTCTCGGGTGCTGCTAAGCACCGTCTGCATCATAGTATATATTTTTAACTAGAAAAGAAAATTTAAAGTGAGAAGTTCTCACCAAGAGCTAAACCAAACGCCACGACTCTTCATATGTAGGAAATCTTCACCGTGTTTCAACGTAATCTGTTTTCACACAGTCTATGTTAAAAATCACATTTTTATTTCAACGCTATAAAAAAATCACATTTTTATTTTTCTTATATAATAAGAATTATATTTTTATCTCGTTATTCATATAATAAAAATAATATTTTATATCGATCTCTTGATAATAAAGATCATAATTTTCTTTCGAATCCTTTTACATAAAAATCGTATTTCTATTTTGCTAATCATCTTCATAAAAGTTGAATCTTTACCTTGCTAACTTCTATATAAAAATTATATTTTTATTTCACTACACATATATAAAGATCACATTTTTATTTCAAAACCATTTATATAAAAATCTCATCTTTCATACGATAAAAATATCATCTTTAGCAAATGAAAAATCTAATTTTTAGCAAATGAAAAATCTAGTTTCTTAGCAAATGAAAATTTTAGTTTCTTAGCAAATGAAAAATCTAGTTTATAGCAAATGAAAAATCTAGTTTCTTAGCAAATGAAAAATCTAGTTTCTAGCAAATGAAAAATCTAGTTTCTAGCAAATGAAAAATCTAGTTTCTAGCAAATGAAAAATCTAGTTTTTAGCAAATGAAAAATCTAGTTTCTAGCAAATGAAAAATCTAGCTTCTAGCAAATGAAAAATCTGGTTTTTATTCGTGTTATTCATCTAAATTGAAACCATATTTTTTTATTTCGAAACCCTTTATCTAAATTAAAAACTGATCTAAGTTATATATAAAAAAACAAAATCAGATTAGGACTTAAAATAAGAAAACTCACGGTTTTAAATCGAACGGAGAAAGAGGGTGGTCAGTGATGCTGTTTCCGGTGGTGGAGGGCTCCCGGCAATCGGCGGTCTTCAGGCGGGGGTGGCGTAGGTGGCGCGGCTTTCTGGGTGGTGGCGGTTCCGTTTTGGGTGTGGGTCTCGCTGCTCGAACGAAGACGAGGGGAGAGGGAGGCGCTCGCGGAGAAGAAGAGGTGAGGGGGTGGCTCGACGGGGAGGGGCTCGCCAGTCTAGGTGGCGGCGCAACGGAGGGTTTTTGGGCTGAGGCGTCGCATATTATTATTTTTCTTTCTCAGATCTGAAATCGACGGGTTGTGGGGGTAGAGGAAAAGAGTTGACCAAGTTATAATATATATAAATATATTTAATTAATTCAAAAAGTAACTTTTTCATTTGAACTCCAATTCGAACCCACCGACTGTCGTCCATAACTAAATACCCCTATTCCGAATGCAATGGGATATATTTCATGAGCCAATTCTACAGTTATGATAAGTTTCCGTTCAAATAGAAATATAAATCTATATATTCAATTTTAAGCATACACTTCCATTTATTGGGGTCACATACAGTCTCTAAAAATTCCCGAAAAATATTTTCTAGCTTTGTATTGATGATATACGGTCCTAACAGAACTAATTTCGTCAAATTCTGAGACCGTTTGAAAAATGGTCATTTTCAGGTCGATCGAAATTGACTGAAACTGTCAAAACACGTTTAACTTCGCCACGCTCACATATTGACTCAGAAAATTATGAATTTTGAAACCTAACAATAATTTGACATCCCGGATCCAACAAAATTGGTTTCGTCGAAAACCGAGGTCGTTTGCAAAATTTCCTTTTTTAAGGGCCTTTATATATATTAAAAAATATATAAATTCCACAGCGACTTTTCTGAATTTTAAGCGGGACATATCTTTCAACTTCTAAAGTGAAATCTCAGTTTTTTACATCCGTTAGAAAGATATGATTAAACAGATTCAAATATTTCTTGTTTCGCTGAAACGCGATTTATTTTGAATCCTGTAAGTTCATTTGAAATTCGAAATCGAATTTCAAATCTGCAGCGTCATTTCAGGCTCGTTATATAATTAAAATAAATTTATTCGTTTTAACTTCATCGAAATAAAATTTTCGTCGTTATTATTTAAAATAAATCATTTTAAATAATCAAAATCCGTTAAATTCGCCAAAATAAGAATTTTAAATTGGCCTATATTTCCGGGTTGTTACAATCAGTAGTATCCTAGAATGAGTGTGAAGAGCATATTTTTAAAATAAAAATGAAAACAAACTTTGTTTTGAAAATTTAAAATTTATTTTACGTATTTGACTATTTTATTTTATATTTATTTGGACTATCTAGTATGAGGAGATTTTGAATATACGTCTGACTAGTCGACGTGTATACGAAGTCTCAAGTATACTTGGTAGATATAGAATCACACTGTAGTCTCCTGGAGATGATTCTGATGATATTCTAGACATCATCAGCATCTGTGTTCGAGTTTCGAAAGTGAATATATATATTTTCCAATCGACTGGTGTGAGAACCAAAACTTAACTAGAATTTACTGTTTGTGACTTAACACTGAAATATGATTTTTGAGTATATAAAAATTATGTATATATTTGAAAATTTAATCAACAAATTGATTGCTGGCTGTGAGGTTTGAGTATTGATTCAACTAATAAAAATATCCACGTGTTGAATAAATATTTTGAATAATGAAAATATCATTTTTACCATGTATACGACTCACTAAAAATAACCGTATGTTGAAATTAATATTTATTTGCTAGAAATATTATTTTTAGCTTAGTTTTGCATATATATACATATGTTGAACAGGAGGATGTATTAGCTGTTGAGTAAAGAATTTATTTGAGAGCCCGACAAATAGGTAAGCCTTAATGAGTTGGCTGCGCAATTTTATTATTATATAAACTCCTGTGAATGCCAGTGGATGCAGAGTGCTGGTTGTTCTGTGTGAAATCATAAACGTCGCCATAGGATAGTAACAATTAATTTTGAACTACACTACATGGCATACTACGAGAAGATAGCATACCCTATCATATACCACATAAACATTTGGAGCTTATGTGACAAAGTTGAAGATTTACCATACAAGCGAGAGGCTTGTATGGCGATGACTATATTTCTTGTTGAACCGAAGACTGATATGGACTATATCAAATTTAACAGTAAATTGCCAGATTAATAAAAACCCCACACGGGTCTGGAGTCGACAATAATCACGTCTCTCTAGTCATTAAGGCACAAAAACTATTTATAGGGTGACGAGAATTAATTCTCTGGAGTTATGATCTATACACACTCCCCTGTGGATACAAGAATATATCACTAAAAATATGTCTATGCTTTTTAGGATTTATTGGGTGCCTAATACGACCCAATAAATTTCCAAACCCCTTCCCGTACAAAGGAGGTTATGGCGAAATTTTTCGAAAATTTAGGGTGTTAGCCAAATTTTTGAAAAATTAAGAATTCTTAGAAATTGAAAAGTTGAAGAATGAACGCCAGAAGGAAAGTTGAGTTGATTAGTTAAACAACTTTCAGCTCCGTTCCTTTTCGAGGACGAAAAGATTTTAAGTGGGGGAGATTGTAACGACCTGGAAAATCAGAACCAATTTAAAATTTTTATTTTGGCAATTTTAAAGAATTTCGAATATTTAAAATGAATTATTTTAAATAATAACGATGGAAAATTTATTTTCGACAAAGTTAAAATAAATAAATTTATTTTAATTATAATTCAAGCCTGAAATGGAGCGGCAGTTTGAAAATTCGATTTCGAATTTCAAATGAATGTATAGGATTCAAAATAAATCGAATTTCAGCGAAACCAGAAATATTTTGTTTGATCATATCTTTCTAACGGATCTAAGAAACTGAGATTTCACTTTGTGAATCGAAAGTTATGTCCAGTTTAAAATTCAGACGAGTCGCTGTGGAATTTATATATATTTTAATATATATAAAGGCCTTAAAAATAGCCATTTTGCAAACGACCTCCGTTTTCGATGAAACCACTTTTGTTGGATCCGGAATGTCAAATTATTGCTAGATTCCGATTTTCATAATTTTTGGAATTAATATGTGAGCGTGGCAAAAGAAAACGTTTTTTAACAGTTTTAGTCAATTGGATCGACCAGAAAATGGCCATTTTTCAAACGGTCTTCAAATTCGAGTAAATTAGTTTTTTTAGGACCATATCGTCAGTACGAAGCTAGAAATAAATTTTTTGGAATTTTTAGAGTCAGTATGTGGCCTTGGTAAATTGAAATATACGTTTAAATTAAATATATATTGATTTATAATTTAATTTAAAGCAAAACTGATCGTAACGGTCGAATTGGCTTACCGGATATATCCCATTATGTTTGGAATGGGAGTATTACGCTAGAGGCGACAGTCGTTGAGTTTGGTTTGGAGTTTGAACACAGAAATTTCAAAGTTAAATAATAAAAGAATTAAATATTTGAAATAAATTAATATAAAATGCCCTAAATTCTAAACCCTAGGTCCAATTAACAGAAGCCGCCGCTTCATCAAAAACCGATGGGCGAAATGCTCAGCTCTTCCCACCTCTTTTTCTCCTTCGACATTCAGAATTAAACCAAATTAATAAAACCAAATCAAAGAGCTTTCTAAGATCTTCACATCTATATGTGGATGATAACCCATCGTGAAGTATTCGGAGGGAAATTGAAGCTCCAAGGCCCCAACTTTCAGGGTGTTTCGCCGCCACTTGGGGGTTGCGAGCTGGACCACTTCGCCGGCGTGGGTAGGTGGCGTGTGGGGCTTTGATGTAGTGGGGGATGATTGACCGACGGGGGCCTGTGGCACGAGCGGTGGAGGAAGGTTCAAATTAAGCGATGGGCTGCTTTTGCTTCAGAAAGGAACGATGAAGGAACGACCAAATTTATTTAATGAAGGTTTATATGGAAAATTAATTAATTATTTATTTATCAATGGCAATCAAATAATTCGAATGTTTAAATGACTGTATTTGACTCAAATAAAATCAGAATGGAGCGAAACTGGATCCGTTGCGATCGTGGAGCCGAGAGCTTCGCAACAAAACTGACCGCGTCCAAAACGGAGCACGTTGGAATTTTAGGAAAATTCAAAACCAAACGGAGCAGAAATTCAGATAAAAACTGACGGAGTGGATCCCACTGTGAGAACTTCTCACTTGAATTCGATTTCTAGTTAAAAATATATACTAGTATGCAGACGGTGCTTAGCAGCACCCGACACCGTCGTCCACAGACCACGGATGACTTGTTTGATTATGATGTGTTGTGAAGGTTGTTTGTGATTTTGATGTGAAATGGATAATTAAACATTCATGTGTGAAATAAAATATTTTATCGTTAAAAATATAATTTTTAATGTGTATGAATAAAATAAATATTCAGAATAAAATAAATATTTATTTACAAACCGGATGATTTGTTTATGTACACTGATTTGACTGATATGGATTGGGACGATAAATCTTACACATCGCCCAACTGCACAACTAACAAACAGTATTTGTTGTTTGAAAACCCCACACGGGTATTGGGATAATATTTGACATACACTGATCCCGATAATTAGTGGTATGCCAATCGATGGGTTGACAGGCTGTATAAATGTTATTTATTTATTTTAATGCTTATACGGTTGTAGTATGCACTCTGGATGTTGTATGAATTTTTAATGGTTGTTTATCATGATTGTCGTATACATTTGATGTATGAAACCCGTATAACTAAAATTATATAGTAATTGATTCAGTCTGATTCCTGTTCAGAATTAACGAATATTTAAAAATGATATTCTGTGAATAACCAGAATTTGATTTGAAATTTGAAATAGAATTGAAATCGTTTTGAAAATAAATTTAAAACGAGATTATAAAGAATATTCAGTTTTGATTAGAAATTTAAAATAAAAGTTGGAATCGTTTTAAATTGAATTTAAAACGAATTAAATAGAAATATTTGAATTTGATTTGAAATTTGAAATTAAGTTGGAATCGTTTTAAATTGAATTTATAACGAATTAAAATGAATATTCGAATTTGATTTTAAATTTGTAATAAAGTTGAAATCGTTTTAAAATAAATATATAAACAATTTATAAAATACGTTTTGAATAGAGATCGATGAAATATATATAATATATATAATATATATATTTAATGGCCTGAATAGAACGCGCAGCGCAGCGACCGCTCGCGAATTTCGACCATTGACTTCGAATTGATATTACGGGAGATCGACCGTCGGATTCTCCTAAAACCGGAGCCGTTGGGTTCGTATCGAAAAGAGCTTTCCAATGAATATAATAGATTTGAAATCTGACGGTTGGATTTGGAATTATGTCTAAATCAAATTTAATAAGGTCGTTGTAAGTGCAGTTCGATGACCGTTTATAGAAATCGACTGAAAGGGCCTTGATAAAATTATTAAAAATATCAATAATTTGTGTAAAATCATAATAAATGATTTGGAAAGAATTGGGATGAAAAAGTCCATATTTGAAAAGATAAAAAACATATTTTTACCGAAATGAACTAGTTATGAACTAGAATTATAATCCGATATTTTTAAAGAAATAAATTGGATTTGAAATGGTTTTAAAAATAACCAGAATTTCCAATATTCGAATTGGAATGGATTTGAATCGAAATTATCTCCGGAATATTTCGATATGGGATTCCGCGATTATACGGACATTGCGGAGGAATTTGGAAGATATATATATCGTTATTCCAATATGATATTCGTTGATTTCAGAATTTGATATTGAATATAACTCGATATATTTTCTATTTGGAGCCTTGTATTGGACATCAAATTAGATTTTGGGTTTGTCGTGAACGGTGTCTTCATTAACACTGTTCTTAAACCCCGTGTGAAAAGAATAAATCTTTAAATTAAGATTTAAAGTAGAAGTTTACCAATTAATTAACATTTAATTGGAATTGAATTGAAATTTGTTTTTGGGTTTATCGTGAACAGTGTTTTAAATAACACTTGTTTTCTAACCCGATTAACAATGGAAATGGGGTTTTTGGTTTGTCGTGAATGGTATCTTTAAAAATACTGTTCTTAAACCCAATGGAGTTAAGAAAATTAGAAACTAGCTGGAGATTAGCTAATTTGAATGGTTTCCTGGGTATTGATCTGATGTTGGTTTCGGCCTTCGGGATTAATACTTAGGGAATTGTTCTCTTACTAATTTACGGTTAGAGACTGATGGAATGGAATGTGATTTTGGGTTTATCATGAACCGTGTTTTAAATAACATTGGTTCTTTAACCCAGTTAAAGATAATATTAATTTCTCAGCTTTGAATAATCATTAATATTGATTTTTTGGGAAGATTAAAACTAAATGGAGTTTTAATGAATCTTTAATTAGATTGAAAAGTGAATTTGATAATTAAAATTATCAAGAAAATGATCGCAAATGGAGTACCACCAGTTTTACTCCAGGGAATAGCTAAATCTTTAGTTAGATTTGAACATGAAATGGTAATTAATATTTACCGATAACACCGTGGTGTTAGATATGGAGTATTACCAGTTTTTCTCCATGCGATGAATAGGTTGGGATTGGGAAATAAAATAAATGATTATTTCGGTGTAGTTCGCTAATCCCGACTAGTTTGGAAAACCTTAATATGGTTTGATATCCAAAGGAAGATTAAAGAATAAATTTAAAAGAATTTATCTTTGATAAAATTAATGGGAACCTATTCCCTAATGATGAGAATATTTGAATAAAAGAATATATTGGATTGGAATGAGGCGTATAATGTGTTGTTATAGCACTTGATTATAAGATACGGGAGTTATTCAGAAAGGCCGGGTTTAACCCATTCTGAATAACTGATACGACGAAAAGTCGAAGAGATTGAAGACGGTGCAAGACCGACGATCTTCACATCGAATGGATGGGTTGCTACTGATGCTCATGATTGGAGTAGCTACTGAAACACCCCACCTCCGTTAGGGTCACTCTCAAAGGGAATGCCCTAATTTTGGTGGAGGTTTATAAGTACAAGTCACAGATATACAAGACAGATATAAGAACACATATTTGTAAACAGCGGAAGAACAACAAACTTTTATTTCATAAAGTCAAATACGTGTTACAACAACATCCTTTCCAAAAAACATAACATAACACTTTCATAATCTGTCTTGAGTACATTATTTAAAGAAGCGTAAATAAAACATAGATAAACTGCAAAAGCCCCATAGTGGATTGTCCAAAGCCATAGTTCAAAACAGGAAAGTCCAAGCAATACATTTCTCTTCTTTAAGCTGGATGTTGAGGTAGGTCAAGCTGCTGTGTTCCCTCCCTGAGGACCTGGGGGGGAAACGGAAGAAAGAAGACGAAAGAAAAATAGAGTCAGACATAAAGCCTGAGTAAGTCTAGTACTATTTTGTCTATGAATAAAGAACTGGGTATGATAAGTATAAACAAGAAGTGGGCAAGCACAATAAACTTGGTTAAGTTGTCTAGGGTCGAATATACTATCGTACCCCATGTTAATCTCTGAACCCATATAAACTAGTTTCCAACTTGCACCCCATAATCAGGGTGATGTGATCCATTCTATGATGATCGGCTCCTACTCGCAAAGTTACATGTGTCTTACGGCCCCCAATGTCTGTAGTTACCTATGCTGGTCCCACCATGGGGTGTATCAAGTCCCATAGTGGCAACCCGACACAACCTTAGAGTGCACAGGTATGCTACTGGTGCCCAGTGCCTTATTTTTCTGCGTCGGAGTGTGTGCACGCCCGCACTCCGTTAGAACCTACACTGCTACACCACCGCCGTCGCTTTGACCTCTTACAATCAGCCCAGTAATCGTGCCCCACCCTGCCTAGTTTCAGGGTATCCTGATACACCTTTTAGGGTTACTGCTGAAAAGGGTCCCCCGTTACTAGGTTTTCTATCTCTAGCCAACATGCTAAGTTGGTTAAGTGTTTCCTAACCTAACCCCACCAGTCCGTTTAGTTTAGCATGTTCCATTTTGATTAAGTCTTTAGTTCACTTAATCCTATCAATCCTGACTCAGCCTTAATTGTCTTATTAAGGCCCTGACCTCTCACATTAGACAGTTATTGTTGTGGCTGCCTGTTGCCGGTTGGTTCCGGGCAGTCTTACGCCACAACTCAGTCTAACCTCGGGTCCTTGCTGGGCTCCATGTTTAACCTCCCACATTGGATAGGTATTGTTGTGACTACTGGACAGCCGGGCGGTTCCGGGCAGGTTTACATCACAACTCAATCCAACCTCGGGTTAAACACATCGTATGTTCTACATTTACATATCTTGTCATTCTTCTTTATTTATATGTAAATATTTGCGGCCCATTATTAAGTTAATGGTGTAAAGGTTACACCAATCACGGGCCCACCCCATACTTGAATTTGGGCCCTTCTATTTTATATTTTCATTCATTAATTAATATTAACCCAACGTTATTTTCCCCCGTTTTACACTTCCGTTCATATATATTGGGCTTAGCCTTTTAAAGCCCAATTTATCCATGCGAAAGGGGAGGCTTATGGCGTATACACAAAGAGGGGAAGGTGAGCGCATGAACTTGCAATACGACGTTGGAAATACAAATTAGAAATTGGTGTACTTGCATAGTGGTAACATAGGTGACATGAATCAAAGCATGTGAACTTGTAATTGAGATATCATTATTGTCACATGAACCCATATTTTTATTTAGGCATAATTATTCCTAGCATGAACATGGCATAATGTCAAACATAAGCATGGCATAAATACTTCTAGCATGAACATAGCATAATGTCAAACATAAGCATGGCATAAATATTTCTAGCATGAACATAGCATTATGTCAAACATAAGCATGGCATAAATATTTCTAGCATGAACATGGCATAGTTCAACTTAATCATAATTTAAGTCTAACCACATAACGATGGTATAACATACTTATGCATAAATATTCCTAAACATGGTATTTGTTTTAAACTTGCAAAAAGGGATTTTTGAGTCTAACCTAGCCATGTCTCACATATGTCATCATATAATTCTTTTAAACAAGATAGACTTAATCATAGCTTTCAAATATTATTCATAGCCTAGCCATATTCATAAGTTTTGCAAAAGCATGGCTTAATACATGGATTATGGTGTCAAAATTCCAACATAGTCTCATATGAACTATGACAACCAAACTTGTTTCACTTACTTGCAAAATAATTTATGCACAACATATACATCATGACGACATAATAACAAAGCCCCAAACTTGCATGAATTTTACTCAACTACATACATGTAGCCTCAACATAGATTACATAACTTGCGCAATATTCCAAACGTATATTTGCATAGAACTACCGCATGTAGTTCTTTATAATGAATAACATAATCCAAACGTATATAAATTGATAAGAACGCACAAATATGAATTACTTCCATTGCCACAATTCAAGCATACACATCAACACAGTTGTTTATTTATACCAAAGTAATACTCTACTTACAATGGTTGCGGTGAATTCTCTAATTAAGAGACACGATTCCTTTGTTGAATTGATTAGCTTTGAATTGCTTGAATTGCTTTAGGCTTTAGAACTTTCTTCCTAATTCTCTCTCTAGTCGGCGGCTACTCTTTGTCGTTCCTCAGCAACATGGCGGCTATAATCTTATTTTGAATGAATAGATTAGGGTTTAGTCTAGGGTTGTTTATATAGAGGTTAGGAATTGATTAGGACCCTTGATGTTGCTAGGTTAGATCATAGCCATTCATTAGGAAGAGAGACCAATCAAAACTTGCCACCTTGCCCTAGTGACAAAGCAGACCACAGAAATTCGACCAAAACACAGACCTGGCCAGCCAGGTTGACTGGGCTCGACCAGGTCGACACCCCTCTCGACAGGGCTGTCGACAGCCCTGTCGACATGGGTAGCCCAGGTCGACAGCCCAGTCGACCTGGGTGGCCCAGGCGGGTGTTCTTCCACCCTGGCCCATTGGGCCCCACTTCGGAATATTTAATTATTTAATTCTATTTGAATTTTAAATTTAATTCAAAACTTCCGAAGGCCATATCTTCTTCATACGGACTCCGTTTTTCGAAAACTCGGACTCTATTTCACGTATTTTTCCGAGACGAACGCAATGGCGTATCCCGTTTCCCTTGGTTCTTTGATTTCAATTTAATTATACTTTAATTTGTTAATTTCACAGTTATAGAATTTTTCGGGGTGTTACATTCTCCCCCACTTAAAAGGATTTCGTCCCCGAAATCTTCAAGTTAGGAGAAATGTATATCCTAACATCCAATCATCCATCTACTCATCCATCAAACACGAGCATCCATTGTCCTTAAAAGACTTCTAATGCTTCATGATCATATGCAAAGTGTGTGTGTATATGAACTTATCTAATGCAAAATCAGGCGGTCTACTGATTCAGTTGACCTCCTTAATGCGAATTATGTAAGTGCCATGAATCCATTATGTATGCAAATTTTCCTATTCATGATTCTACATGAGTGCTCAATTATTCAATACAAATGCAACATCCACATGACAATACATTAAAGTTCAACCATATACGAATACAAACATATATGCATATGCAATATGAAGTGACTGAGCCGATCTAAAACCTAGATTGTGTGTGTATATGCAACCACGAGCAACCACCAGCAATCACTTGCAACCACTTGCAACCATCATCCATAACATGTTTCAACTACATGTTTCCATCCAAAAAGATTCTATCTAAAAGATACGGTCGAGGAAATATACCTAAAAAGATAGATAAAAGCGCAACTTAAGGAAAAAGAAAGATCAAGGATGTACCCTCGAACAGAAAAGGGTAGGCAGTGCGTATTCTAGCTTCAGTTTCCCAAGTCGCGTCTCCCTCGGCGTCGCTCCGCTGAACTTTGACGAGCTTGACTTCGCGGTTGCGTAGCTTCTTCATTTCCGTCCCTAAGATGTGGGTTGGAACTTTCCTTATGGTTGCTTCGCGTTCTACTTCGGCCTCTTCGAGGATATTTGGCTCTACCACTTCAGCAGTCTCATGTAGACATTTTCGGAGATGTGAAACGTGAAAAATGTTGTGGACTCCGGCTAACTTCTCGGGTAGCTCTAATCTATAGGTCATTTTCCAAATTTTCTCAATGATAGGAAATGGTCCTACCTAAAGGTATAGTCGAATGATAGAAACAAGTAAAAACTTTGTGCCCATTAGGCAATGTCAAAACTGGAAATCTAAGCCACATATATATTGATTAGGAGAAAAACTCTCTAAGCATCAGCCCCGAAGACCGAAATCAACATCAGACTGACACCCAAAGAATTACTCAACCCAACCACCATATATGATTCTAGGAAATTAAGCATGATGGACTCCTTTTAGGTCACAAGGGAGTCCCTTCCCAAGACCAACCCGTATCCTATAAAACCCAAAAAAAATTTGGTCAATCCAACGAACACCCTCAAGCCCCAACATGTGTTACTAACAGATGAGTCATACTCCCTATGGGGTTTGCGACAGAAATTGGATTGAGAATGGGACCGAGAGGATAAACACAAAAGGTAGTATGCAAGTAAGCTCTACAGGAAGAGAGGGACCAAGGATATACTCTTAAGAAGAGATATGATGCACGAATCTAGTCTTCGATCTTCTAAGTCGCATTTCCTTGAGCTTGACTCCATTATGCTTTGTCCGTCTTTAACTTCACAATTTCGTAGCGTCTTAATTCTTGTTTCCAAAATATGAGTTGGAACCTTTTCCACTGTTGCCTCTCGTTCCTCTTTCACTTACTCTACTTCTAATATTCTTGGGTCAATCCTAACTGCGTACTCATGGTTCCATGCAAGCTCTCCAAAATTCACTAGTGAATCTTGGATCTTGTTAACTTACTATAAGGTATTCCACATAGATGAATTATCTCTAGAAAATAAACAAATGTCAACTATGTTGCCAAATGTATTTACTAAGGTAATTCTCCACAACTCATTCATAAGCGAAATGAACTTTCTGCCTTAGTGGCGAACACTACTGGAGCGCCCTATTCTGAAATGCTCCTCCTAATGAGCCCCCTTCTTTAGAAGCTCTTCAATCTGTTTACTGAGCTCTTTTCTTTCTCGTGGAGCCATATGTCTAACGGGCAACGCAACGGGCCTTGCATTATCTACAAGATATATGCGGAAGTCTATTTCCCGCTTCGGAGGCAATCCCTTCACCTCTTCGAAGACATCCGGATATTCCCGGACCACTCTAACTGATTGCAAATTTTCAACAGAGGCATCTAGCGATTCAAGATAACTAAGCATAACCGCATACGAGGGATTACAAGAAATTTTCAAAGTATTACTGAGCTGGGTTAGGAGCCTAACAACCCTTTTCTCACAATCAAGGATGGCCCCATTACTGGATAGCCAATCTATACCCAAAATCAAACCATAACCCGAAAAGCCCAAAACAAAGGCACTACATTGAAATTCTACACTTAGAATGGAAATTTTCAATCCCAAACAGGTCATAGACAAATGAGCTGGGCCCCCAATTGGATTTGAAACAATTAAGGGGTCCTCTACCATACTAGTTTTTAGGTGCAGAGATTCTACTAAAGCAGACGAGATAAAGGAGTGTGATGCGCCAGAATCAAATAAAGTGCGAACGGGGTGATCATAAAGATAAACTACACTTTTTACAGAAGTGGTTGTACCTCGCTGTTGCAGAGGTGGCGCTTCCAGCACATGAACCTGTGCCCCTGGGGTGGATCCAGCGCTCTGCCCCTGTCCCCGTTTCTTTGGGCAATCCTTAGCCCTATGGCCTGTCTCACCGCAAGAAAAGCACCCACCATTCTCCTTGGCCTTCTTTTTCCGGCAGTCCTTTACTAAGTGCCCCACTTTGCCACAGAAATTACACTTCCTCTTCTCTTTGTTGCCTTCCCCGCCTTTCTTAAAGTCTGTCTTTTTAGGCTGCAAACCCTCTTTCTTCCCTTGAGAGCTTTCTGCCTTTGTCTCTTTCTTGCCCTTGTCCTCTTCATTCAGCAATGCCATTTGCACCAATCTTTCATACGTGGCCCCCATGGGTATATGGGTCATGGCCAAACTGTGTAATGGCTCATTTAACCCTTTGACGAAACGGAGAGCCTTCTTGTGCGGGGTGTTGACTAGGTCAAGCCCAAACCTAGCCAGCTCATTGAACTGATTCACATATTCTCTGACTGTCTTGTCTCCTTGCTTAAGAAATAAGAATTTTTCCAACTGCAAACTTCTTTCTGCATCTGAGAGAAATTTTGTCTCAAACCTTGCCCTAAAGTCCTCCCATGTCTCCACTGGTCTTTCATCATTTGTGACTTCCCACCAGTAGGAAGCCTCGCCCTTCAATAGCCACACTGCCAATTGTACTTTTTGTCTATCTTCTACCTCAAAGATGATGAATAGGTCCTCCGTTTCTTTCAGCCAATTTCTAGCTGCCACGAAGGACTCAGTTCCATGGAAATCCCTTCCTCCCATAGCTTTAAAATCTTTACATATCTTAGCAAATGTGTTTCCCCGAGGAGGAGGTGGAGGAAAAGGTGCTGCTGCAGCTGGATGATTTCCTTCCGCTGGGGGAGGAGGAATGGTAGGACCTGGCTGAGTGGCCCTTGCTTCTAAGAACCGTCTAAACCAACCAGGTATTGGTACCCCTTCCGGCAAGTTGAGTTCTTGGGACATGCTGAAACAAAAAGGATTGATTCAAAACGAAGGATAAGAGATAGTACCTATGGCTTTGGGGAGTGGACTTTGCCTTATTTAAAATAAAATAATATTTTTCTTTTAAAAATGCTTCTTTAAATTTCCTTTTTGAAAAATAATTTTTCAAAACTTTTTATCTTATCTGGTAAACCTATGCTCTGATACCAAGTGAAACACCCCACCTCCGTTAGGGTCACTCTCAAAGGGAATGCCCTAATTTTGGTGGAGGTTTATAAGTACAAGTCACAGATATACAAGACAAATATAAGAACACATATTTGTAAACAGCGGAAGAACAACAAACTTTTATTTCATAAAGTCAAATACGTGTTACAACAACATCCTTTCCAAAAAACATAACATAACACTTTCATAATCTGTCTTGAGTACATTATTTAAAGAAGCGTAAATAAAACATAGATAAACTGCAAAAGCCCCATAGTGGATTATCCAAAGCCATAGTTCAAAACAGGAAAGTCCAAGCAATACATTTCTCTTCTTTAAGCTGGATGTTGAGGTAGGTCAAGCTGCTGTGTTCCCTCCCTGAGGACCTGGGGGGGGGGGAAACGGAAGAAAGAAGACGAAAGAAAAATAGAGTCAGACATAAAGCCTGAGTAAGTCTAGTACTATTTTGTCTATGAATAAAGAACTGGGTATGATAAGTATAAACAAGAAGTGGGCAAGCACAATAAACTTGGTTAAGTTGTCTAGGGTCGAATATACTATCGTACCCCATGTTAATCTCTGAACCCATATAAACTAGTTTCCAACTTGCACCCCATAATCAGGGTGATGTGATCCATTCTATGATGATCAGCTCCTACTCGCAAAGTTACATGTGTCTTACGGCCCCCGATGTCTGTAGTTACCTATGCTGGTCCCACCATGGGGTGTATCAAGTCCCATAGTGGCAACCCGACACAACCTTAGAGTGCACAGGTATGCTACTGGTGCCCAGTGCCTTATTTTTCTGCGTCGGAGTGTGTGCACGCCCGCACTCCGTTAGAACCTACACTGCTACACCACCGCCGTCGCTTTGACCTCTTACAATCAGCCCAGTAATCGTGCCCCACCCTGCCTAGTTTCAGGGTATCCTGATACACCTTTTAGGGTTACTGCTGAAAAGGGTCCCCCGTTACTAAGTTTTCTATCTCTAGCCAACATGCTAAGTTGGTTAAGTGTTTCCTAACCTAACCCCACCAGTCCGTTTAGTTTAGCATGTTCCATTTTGATTAAGTCTTTAGTTCACTTAATCCTATCAATCCTGACTCAGCCTTAATTGTCTTATTAAGGCCCTGACCTCTCACATTAGACAGTTATTGTTGTGGCTGCCTGTTGCCGGTTGGTTCCGGGCAGTCTTACGCCACAACTCAGTCTAACCTCGGGTCCTTGCTGGGCTCCATGTTTAACCTCCCACATTGGATAGGTATTGTTGTGACTACTGGACAGCCGGGCGGTTCCGGGCAGGTTTACATCACAACTCAATCCAACCTCGGGTTAAACACATCGTATGTTCTACATTTACATATCTTGTCATTCTTCTTTATTTATATGTAAATATTTGCGGCCCATTATTAAGTTAATGGTGTAAAGGTTACACCAATCACGGGCCCACCCCATACTTGAATTTGGGCCCTTCTATTTTATATTTTCATTCATTAATTAATATTAACCCAACGTTATTTTCCCCCGTTTTACACTTCCGTTCATATATATTGGGCTTAGCCTTTTAAAGCCCAATTTAGCCATGCGAAAGGGGAGGCTTATGGCGTATACACAAAGAGGGGAAGGTGAGCGCATGAACTTGCAATACGACGTTGGAAATACAAATTAGAAATTGGTGTACTTGCATAGTGGTAACATAGGTGACATGAATCAAAGCATGTGAACTTGTAATTGAGATATCATTATTGTCACATGAACCCATATTTTTATTTAGGCATAATTATTCCTAGCATGAACATGGCATAATGTCAAACATAAGCATGGCATAAATACTTCTAGCATGAACATAGCATAATGTCAAACATAAGCATGGCATAAATATTTCTAGCATGAACATAGCATTATGTCAAACATAAGCATGGCATAAATATTTCTAGCATGAACATGGCATAGTTCAACTTAATCATAATTTAAGTCTAACCACATAACGATGGTATAACATACTTATGCATAAATATTCCTAAACATGGTATTTGTTTTAAACTTGCAAAAAGGGATTTTTGAGTCTAACCTAGCCATGTCTCACATATGTCATCATATAATTCTTTTAAACAAGATAGACTTAATCATAGCTTTCAAATATTATTCATAGCCTAGCCATATTCATAAGTTTTGCAAAAGCATGGCTTAATACATGGATTATGGTGTCAAAATTCCAACATAGTCTCATATGAACTATGACAACCAAACTTGTTTCACTTACTTGCAAAATAATTTATGCACAACATATACATCATGACGACATAATAACAAAGCCCCAAACTTGCATGAATTTTACTCAACTACATACATGTAGCCTCAACATAGATTACATAACTTGCGCAATATTCCAAACGTATATTTGCATAGAACTACCGCATGTAGTTCTTTATAATGAATAACATAATCCAAACGTATATAAATTGATAAGAACGCACAAATATGAATTACTTCCATTGCCACAATTCAAGCATACACATCAACACAGTTGTTTATTTATACCAAAGTAATACTCTACTTACAATGGTTGCGGTGAATTCTCTAATTAAGAGACACGATTCCTTTGTTGAATTGATTAGCTTTGAATTGCTTGAATTGCTTTAGGCTTTAGAACTTTCTTCCTAATTCTCTCTCTAGTCGGCGGCTACTCTTTGTCGTTCCTCAGCAACATGGCGGCTATAATCTTATTTTGAATGAATAGATTAGGGTTTAGTCTAGGGTTGTTTATATAGAGGTTAGGAATTGATTAGGACCCTTGATGTTGCTAGGTTAGATCATAGCCATTCATTAGGAAGAGAGACCAATCAAAACTTGCCACCTTGCCCTAGTGACAAAGCAGACCACAGAAATTCGACCAAACACAGACCTGGCCAGCCAGGTTGACTGGGCTCGACCAGGTCGACACCCCTGTCGACAGGGCTGTCGACAGCCCTGTCGACATGGGTAGCCCAGGTCGACAGCCCAGTCGACCTGGGTGGCCCAGGCGGGTGTTCTTCCACCCTGGCCCATTGGGCCCCACTTCGGAATATTTAATTATTTAATTCTATTTGAATTTTAAATTTAATTCAAAACTTCCGAAGGCCATATCTTCTTCATACGGACTCCGTTTTTCGAAAACTCGGACTCTATTTCGCATATTTTTCCGAGACGAACGCAATGGCGTATCCCGTTTCCCTTGGTTCTTTGATTTCAATTTAATTATACTTTAATTTGTTAATTTCACAGTTATAGAATTTTTCGGGGTGTTACAGCTACCTTGAAGGGGCTACAGTGGTAGCCGTCCGGACATACTTGTTGATTGTACGGATATGCTAGGGCCTCTCTCCTATATTGAACATATGGGACGAGGAATAAGGTGCCTCCAGTTTCATTCAAACCCAGAACGGACTTGTAAATGGATTGTGTATCTGACATTGGATTTTATTCTGTGCTGATTGATCTCTATTAAATATTCATCTGCCTGGTGAAGGGGAATTTATTCCCTTACTTCACCCTTCTCTGAGGCGTACGGGATCAAAGGTTGTATATGGATAGACATCAGTCGCATGGCATAAATTGCCTGTGTGGCATGCCTAAGTGGCAAAGGTCAAGGTTTCTAATGAAAAGCAGAGTCTTGTGGTTGATGATCAAAGCATAGCTTTAATATAGCATGACTTTGTGTAGCGTTAATTCGCGAGCCTCACACACCGGTATGGTGGTAAACTGATGGTTAGATCAATATGCTTTTGAGATGATGATAGACACCTTAGTGGTGTCATGGATTCGGTCGAACGAGGTAAGGGATAGGGCACACCCCTGATTCCCTGATGGATAGAGTTAGCGGTGTTTTCGCATGCCCGCGACGTAAGCCATGGTAACTTGTTTCCTGGATAGTGCGGATGTGCATTACGGTGTTTTCGCATGCCTCCGACGTAAACCGTGGTGAATTGCACTACGCGATCGATCTTTCGAATCAGTAACCACCATGATGGAAATCCAACTTCCAAATATAACATTTTTCGGTTTTGATTGCAGAGCCTAGTATGGCGACATGATATATGGTACCCATGCCGTCTATGACTGATACATTTATATTTGAAGTTGTTTTTAACACTATACACTTATAATAGATTCAAATGATTTGTTTTAAACATACCAAGCATATTTGGCTATTATAAGGGAAAACCATATCCTCCGGCTTGCTTTGCATTGTGTGATGGGACCTGGGTCTTATAATAGCTTCATTGTTCTTTAATTAGCATTGCGATGTTGTTTTATGCACTGGTATTCTTGGGAGGAAACCCGTTCCGTGTTATACGGTGTGGTCCCTTGATTTATCTAACTTTAAAGATCAAAATAATAACTGTTTTAGTTCTCACACCAGTCACATGACTGACCTGGAGTTTATTGTTTTAACCTAAACTCTGGGTGCGCCTATTTTCCACACGGGCGGCTTGGAGTTTTGGTTTTGCAGATATTATATTCATAGGATCCTGGTTTATAGCTGAAGGGATATTCAGAAAGCTCTGTATCCTTATATTTCTTTCAGTTGTGTTATGTATTATTTTTCCGCTGCATTGTAATTTAAATCTCTGATATTTTTCTGACGTATAATATTTATTGATACTCTGTTATATTCTTGTATTCTGATGGAATTGTTGTAATAAACAATGAAATGTTCTTCTGTTTATGTTCTAATTTGTCATGTTCTCAACTCAATCCGGTTTTTCTTCATGGGGAATTTTGGGTCGTCTCATTACACGAAACTTGATGCCCTCTTTTGTTACCCGAATCATCGGTAACATAACAAATTATTTTGTATCTAGTAGTGATAAATCATTTTGCATTAATAATCATGAATACTTTTTAATCACAGTGTTGACATTTTTAAAAATCTTCTGAAATAATTTTTAATCATTAGGATTTTAAGTCGTTAAAACACTCTTCGTCTATTAAACACTTCTATAAACCATTCTTATTACATGATCAAGATAATTATCCATAGGTATTTCTTTTTCTTTGAAATAAAATATTTCACTTCATATTCTTTGATAATTTTCAAAACAATACATTAAACCGAAGTTCAAATCTTTTGTATTAAATTATTAAGAACAACTATAATACTTTATTAACCAATATTATCTATAAACATCTTTTAGTCAAGTCATGAAATAAATCACAAGGTAGCCTACAAATATTCTCCATCCAACCTATACTAAAGAAAGAAAGGTACTCGCTCATAAAGCAATCGAGCACAATCAAAATAACTAATCAAACAATAATAACCATGTTATAAAATAAAACAGAACAAATAATAAACAAAAGCCATTAGAGAGAACAAAAGAGATAGGGGAGAAACTTTTGTTTCTATTACTTCAAGTGTATCTAATTTATATTACATTGGCTCCTTTACATATAGGCTTTGGAGCTGATGTTTAACTTATCCACATGATGTGGGACTAAATAGAATACTACAAAAGCATATTCACTCTTATATATTACAACACCCCCCTTGAATATGCGTCTTCAAAATCTTGAATGCTCTACTAACTTGAAGTTGTCTCTTTTAAAACATTTATGATGATTGCTCCCCTTTTCTATTATCTTCTTGCATATATCCGTTCAGTCGATACAGCTATTGTCTGTTGCCTTCAAAACTCACCCAGTGAGAAAAACCTTGAACGAGAAAAAGAGTACACAATGTTTGACATTATGGATATCATATTAAAATGATATTTCTTAAAAGAGTTTGATGCTTCAGGATCAAAACAATGCCTCATTAAAAACCTTTTTATGAAAAACCCTGTGGGAAAAATCATAAACAAGGAAAAGAGTGCAAATTTATTTCATCTTTATGTAACATGTTTTACGATGTTACAGTAAGGGTTGATACTTCAGGATCCAAATAATGCTTCATTAAAAACCTTTCTAACAAAAACCCAGTGGGAAAAATATTAGTGAAGGAAAAGAATACGTTATAGCATAATTTTATATGCTCCACCTTATTTATAACCCATTATTCAATTAGTCTATTGATGTAGTCGATGCATGCCAATTTTGTACACCATCTTCTGGAATGTTGATTTGGAAATTTCCTTTAAGAATAGATCTACCCGCTTTTCTTGAAACTAAATTTGTTTCTCCTTTTTCTTGTTATCCTTTCATTCATGTGAAGAGAAATTTTGAAGAAATATGCTCCATCCTATCACCATTGATATAATTCACTTGAATCTGAGCCATGCAAACTGCCTTGTCTTCATAAATAATAGTTTACTGCATCAAAAGATGTTTGATACTTCTGGATCAAAATGTTGTCTCGTCAAAACCTTACTAAGAAAAACCCGATGGGAAAAATCTTAGTAAAGGAAAAAGAGTACAATATAAAATGTCATATTTACTACATCAAAAGGAGCTGGATCAATGTAATGCCTCGTTAAAACCATAAAAAGAAAAACCCAGTGGGAAAAATCTTTAATAAGGAAAAAGAGTACATTATAACTTATTTTTGTATGTTACTTTTGGGGTTGATACTTCTGGATCATGACAATGCCTCATTAAAACCTTACTAAGAAAACCCAGTAGGGAAAAACTTAGTTTAGGAAAAAAGAGTGCATTATAACATACTTATGGATGCTCCCCCTGATTTAATAATTTCCTATGAATTTGTATTCTTCTTTCAATAACTCAAATTGCTTACAGATACTTCTTAATGAAGTTTTTCTTTAAAAACTTCATGTGCATTTCCATGCTTCAGGCATGTTTTCTTATTTAAAACGCCTTCTTTTTGTGATTTGTATGCTACTAATATTCATTTATGAATACACTTCATGTGCTTATAATTTTGTGTTTCAACCAGGCTTGTATATTGCAATACACATTTAATGAATAAGACAACTTTCATTATAGCAACACTAAGCAGGAAGTAATCTACTCATCTTGAAGTATATCAAGATTTTCATTACAACAATACTTAGAAGAATGTTGTAATCTATCATCCATGTTCTTTGAATTCTTTATAATAACAAATGTTATTTATGTTCTTCAGGAACTTATATATTATAATAAATTTTGCATATGGCAACTACCACTTCAATGGATATTAAGAGTTTCAGTAAAAACCCGTAACTTCCCCGTAAAGGAAAGCGTCGGATAGTTCGAGAACAAACCACAACAGAACGCATATAAAAGAACATTTCACTGTATATTACAACAATGCATCAGATTACAAGAATATACAGAGTAACAATGAATATTACACAGAAATATCAGAGATTTAAATTACATTTAAATACATAGCAGCGGAAAAATAATACAATACACAAACTAGAATGAGATATACGGATACAAAGCTTTCCGGATATCGTTCCAGCTGTAAACCAGGATCCTGTGAATATAAATCTGCAAAACCAAAACTACTAGCTGCCCGTGTCAAAATAAGGGCACCCAGAGTTTAGGTTAAAACAATAAACTCCAGGTCAGTCATGGGACTGGTGTGAGAACTCAAACAGTTATTAAGCTTTATTTTAAATCATTAGGTAAAATCAAGGGACCACGCCGTATAACACGGAACGGGTTTCCTCCCAAGAATACCAGTGCATAAAACAAACAGCGCTATGCTAAATAAAGAAAAATGAAGCTGTTATAAGACCCAGGTCCTATCACACAATGCAACGCAAGCCGGGGGATAGGGTTTTCCCTTATAACAGCCAAAGAATGCTTGATACGTTTTAAAACAAATCATTTGATACTATAATAAGTGCATAGTGCATAAATCAACTTCAAATCATAAGTATCAATCATAGGCGGCATGGGTACCATATATCATGTCGCCATACTAGGCTCTACAAATAAAACCGCAAATGTCACGTATTTGGAAATCGGATTTCCGTCTATGAACCGAGGCAAAAGATAGTCCTCAACCGATTCGTGACTCTCTAGCCCGAGCCACCGGAACAGCCGCAACTGCCCCTTGGATCGTCAGGGCCGGTCCACCGATGTGGATTATAGTGCCTGAACAATACGTTTCCCAGCCCTTTGGGGCGTAAATGAGCCAACGAATGGCTCCATCGGACCCGGATCGTCCGATCTAACCGAGGCGCCTCGCAACAGCAACAACCACACAGGTGAAAAGTATATAAATGTCAGGGCTGGTAGGTCACTGACACCACCCTAGCTAGAAAGAAACGCATGCCCTCCCTGATGTCCTCTCCCGTTTCTGGTTCACAACCGGGGTGTGAGGCTCGCGAATTCACGTTACACAAAGCTGTGCCACACAGGTTGTGCTTTGATCATCACCACAAGACTTTGCTTTTCAACAGAAGCCTCGATCAATTGCCACTTAGGCATGCCACACAGGCAATTCACTCCATGCGTTTGATATCCATCAATGTATAACCCCTGAGCTCGTACGTCTCAGAGAAGGGCGTTAAGCAAGAGAATAAATTCTCCGCCGCCAAACAGATATATATTTAATAGAGATCAATCACACGGACTAAAATCCAATGTCAGACACACAGTCCATTTACAAGTCCGTTCTGGGGCTGAACGAAACCGGAGGCACCTAGTACCCCGCATATCCATCGATCTCCAAGTACGTCTGGACGATCACCAACTGTTTCCATCTTCTTGGGTGTACAGCCCAATCAAGATCATCAGTTATCACCCAAACGACGTGAAGACTTCCGGTCTTCGACCATCGTCTTCATCTTCGACACCACGTCGAATCAGTTATTCAGAATGGGATAAACCCGGTCTTTCTGAATAACTCGAGTATATATTATAAAAGTGTTACACAAACACAACATACGCCTCATTCCAATTCAGAATATTCTTTTATTCAAATATTCCTATACTTTGGGAAAAGTTCCCATTAATTTTATCTAAGATAAATTCTTTGAATTTATTCTTTAATCTCCTTTGAATATCAATTCAAACTAGTCGGGATTAGCGAACCACACCGAAGTAATCATTTATTTTATTTCCCAATCCCAACCTATTCATCCCATGAAGTAAAACTGGTAATACTTCATATCTAACACCACAGTGTTATCGGTAAATTCAATTACCATTTCACGTTCAAATCTAATTAAAGATTTAACCATCGCCTGGAGCAAAACTGGTGATACTCCATTTTCGATCATTTCAATCTAATTAAAGATTCATTAAAACTCCACTTAGTTTTAATCTTCGGCTGGGTTAAAGAATCAGTGTCATTTAAAACACGGTTCACGATAAACCCAAAATCACATTCCATTAATTATTGGGTTAAAGAACGAGTGTTATTTAAAACACTGTTCACGATAAACCCAAAAATCAATATCACTTCAATTCCAATTAAATATTATTCAATTGGTACACTTCATTAAATCTAAATAAAAAGATTTAATCTTTTCACAACTGGGTTCAAGAACAGTGTTAGTGAAGACACCACTCACGACAAACCCAAATCACATTCGATATTCAATATAAGGCTCTGAATAGAAAATATATCGGCTTATATTCAATATCAAATTCTACGACTAACAAATGTCGTATTGGAAATAACGATATAAATATATATCTTTCAAATTTCCATAACAACATCTGTATAATCACGAATTCCAACATCGAAATATTCCGAAGACAATTTCGATTCAAATCCACTCCAATGCAATCATTGGAAATTTTGGTTATTTTCAAAACCCTTTTCAAATTCAATTTATTTATTTAAAAATAAATAGAATTATAATTCTAGTTCAAAACTAGTTCATTTCGATAAAAATCTATTTTTATCTTTTCAAATATGGAGTTTTTCATCCCAAATCTTCACAAATCATTTCTTATGATTTTACACAAATTATTACTATTTTTAATAATTTTATCAAGGCCCGTACAGTCGATTTCCATCAATGGCCATCGAACTGCACTTACAGCGACCTTTTTCAAATTTGATTTGGACATAATTCCAAATCCAACCGTTAGATTTCAAATTTCTAACATTCGCTAGAAAGCTCTTTTCGATACGAACCCAACGGTTCCGGTTTTAGGAGAATCCGACGGTCGGATCTCCCGTAACGTCCATTTGAAATCAATGGTCGAAATTCGCGAACTGCCGCGGCGCGGCGCGTTCTATTCAGGCCATTATATTATATATATAATATATATAATATATACTTCGTCGATTTCTATTTAAAACGAATTATATAAATAGTTTTAAAATTCGTTTCAAATTCTATTTCAACTTCCATCTCAATTCAAAGCAAAATTGAATTCTTCTCTATAAATTCGTTTTAAAATTCATTTCTATTCAATTCAAATTTCAATTCAATTTGAATTCATTTCAATTTGCTTTCAATTCAATTTGAATTCGTTTTCAATTCAATTCATTTCGAAATCGTTTTCAATTCAATTCATTTCGAAATCGTTTTCAATTCACTTTGAATTCGTTTTCAATTCAATTCATTTCGAAATCACTTTCAATTCAATTCATTTTGAATTCGTTTTCAATTCAATTCACTTCGAAATCGTTTTCAATTCAATTCATTTCGAAATCACTTTCAATTCTATTCATTTCGAAATCACTTTCAATTCAATTCATTTCGAAATCACTTTCAATTCAATTCATTTCGAAATCACTTTCAATTCAATTCATTTCGAAATCACTTTCAATTCAATTCATTTCGAAATCACTTTCAATTCAATTCAATTCGAAATCACTTTCAATTCAATTCATTTTGAAATCGATTAAAATTGATATAAATATCGTTCACGTCAAAATGGCGTCAATCTAATCAACACGGCTTCATAAATTTCTATTTTCAAATATTCTATTTCAAATATTTCTATTTCTAAACTGGAATGAGGCCCAATCAATTACCATATAAAATTAATTATATGGATTTTCATACAACACATGTATATAATAACATTGAAAAATAATCAACCATCAACCAAAGTGCACTACACTGTATAAGCAACCAATAAAAATATCTAACGCTTATAACAGCATGTCAATCAATCGATCGACATATTTAATCAATCAGGATGAGTGAACTTCAAATTTCATCCTAACACCCGTGTGGGGTTTCAAACAATCAAACACATATTTTATTTGTGCTGTTGGGCGATGTGTAAAATTTATCGTCCCAATCAATATCAGTCAAATCAGTGTACATAAACAAACCGTCTGGTTTGTAAATGAATATTTTATTCACATTCACGTTAAAAACTATATTTTTTTAACGATAAAATATTTATTCCAACACATGAATTTTCTTTTTAGTTCATTTATTCAATAAATGACATTTTTATTTTTCTAACATATTTTAGAAAATTTCGGCGGCATAACGGCACGATACTAGAAACGGGACGAGGCCTAGCCTTATCCCCGGTCTAGTGAAGGCCCACGCCATTCACACATCAATCAAATTCACCAAACAACCAAATTCAAATCAAATCATATAACTATCCTATGCAACCAAACAAACAAGTCCATGGTCTGTGGACGATTGTGTCGGGTGCTACTAAGCACCGTCTGCATCCTAGTATATATATAAATAGAAAATGAAATTGAAAGGTGAGAAATTCTCACTTATAGCTATCCTAGCTCCCTGGCACTTCTTTGATAGAAATCTTCATCGCTATCGCCTTTTTGTTACCTTCATTGTCCGCTTTCACTACCTATGTAAAAATCGAATTTTTACTTCCCTATTCCATAAATAAAAATCGAATTTTTAGTTCAAAATTCAATATATAAAAATCATATTTTTATTTCAAAGTTCAATATATAAAAATTATATTTTTATTTCAAAGTTAAAGATTTCACCTTTATAAAAATCTCATTTTTATTTTTCTCTACACATATAAAGATGATATTTTTAATCTTCCTATCATGTAAAAATTATATTTTTAATCTTCTACCTAACCAAAAATCATATTTTTACATCATCTATATAGTAAAGACTATATTTTTAATACTTTAAAAATATAAAAATCATATTTTTATTACTTCTACTCAATAAAAATTCCGTCTTTTATGTTTTAAAAATATCGTCTTTTATGTTTTAAAAATATCGTCTTTCTTTGATAAAAACATCGCCTTTCTTTTATTTTTAAAATCAAAGCTTTGTTCAATAAAAATTACACTTTACTTACCTAAAAATCTATTTTTTATCCTACAACAAAAATCAGTTTTCCTTCTATAAATAAAACAAATCTTTTAATTATAAAAACATAAGAATCCTAATCTAATGCGCTTAAAAATCATAGTCAGAAAGAGGAAGAAAGAAATCAAACAACAAAAAAAAAAAAAAAACAAAGAAAAAAAACCAGAAGGCTTACATTGCTCAAAAAGGGGGGGGGCTGTGGTTCATGTCAGTGGCCGTCGGAAGTGCTGGTCGCGGTGGAGCACCTGGCAGAGGAGGCTAGGGTTTGGTCTCGGTGGCTGTGGGGGTGCGTGGCTGTGGGGGTTTGGGTTTAAAAGAGGCTCTAGGGCTTTGATCAGGGTTCAATGGGGATGAAAGAAGAGAGGGGAGGAAAGGGGAGGTTGACGGAGCAGAACAGGGGGGCGCGCACCTCCGCTTGACGTGGCGGCGGGGTCGTCGTTGGCCCGCAACGATTTTAGGGCTCTGCCCCCTTTTTTCTGAAATGAGGAGAGAGAAGGGGGAGAGGGAAATATATATTAATATATTATATTATTTAATTTAATATCCTTCAAAAAGCAACTTTTATTCTCGACCTCTAAACGAGGCCCACCGCCTGTCGCCCATAGCGTTTTACCCCCATTCCGACCACAATGGGATATGTATCGTAGGTCGATTCGGACGTCTCGATCAGTTTCCGTTGAATTTACATTTAAATCACTATATTGAATTTTAAACGTACATTTCAAATTACCGGGGCCACATACTAACTAGAAAAATTCCAGAAAAATATTTTCTAGCTTCGTATTGACGATACGGTCCTAACAAAACTAGTTTCGTCGAATTCTGAGACCGTTAGAAAAATGGCCAATTTCCAGTCGATTAAAATCAACTGAAAATGGTCAAACGCGTTTCCCTTTGCCACGCTCACATATTGATTCGAAAAATTATGAAATTTGGAATCTAGCAATAATTTAACATCACGGACCTAACAAAACTGGTTTCGTCGAAATCCGAGGTCGTTTGCAAAATGTCCATTTTTAAGGGCCTGAATTCCATAGCGACTATTCAGAATTTTCAACTGGACATATCTTTTGATTCCCGCTATGAAATCTTGATTATTCGGATTCGTTGGAAAGATATTATTAATTAGATCCCATTATTTTTGGTTTCACTAAAATCCGGATTGTTTTGCACCCGGTACATTCAATTGAAGTTTGAAATCGAATTATCGAACTACCGCGCCATTTTCAATTCTATTTATAATTATATATAAATATTATATTCTAACGACGACGTATATAATATATATGTTCGAATTAGATTCAAAATAAATTTCTCGTCGATATTATTTAAAATAATTCATTTTAAATAATCAAAATTCGCTAAAATGGCCAAAATAAAAATTTTAAACTGGCCCAGAATTTCCGGGTTATTACAATCTCCCCCACTTAAAACTTTTCGTCCCCGAAAAGGAACAAAGTCGAAAGTGGTTTGATTATTCAACCCTACGCTCGATCTGGCTTCCATTCTCCAACCCTTCGGTTTCTGAGAATTTTCAAAATTTCAAAAATTTGGCTAACACCCTAAATTTTCGAAAAATTTCGCCATAACCTCCCCTGCAATGGGAGCATCGGGGAATTTCAAATAGCTTCCCCGGTCCTTCAGATCTCAAAAAGAAAAAGAAAAAGCCAAGCGGCTAGCCAATAGGCTCATAAAATCATCATCACCCAAACAAAACAGTAAATTATGTAGTAAACATGTACCTATTTGTCGGGCAAACAAATTTTATTCTCTGCTCTAGCCTCCTTGCTATGACCTGCTCAATGATATATATGCATATGCAAGCAAATGCAACCAATTTTCAATATAATCCAATATTTGGTTCAATTAGGCATAGTGAATAAAAATTAGCAAACAAATAAACAAGCAACTCAAACATCAATCAATTAGTGAATTAGAGTTTCAAATTCATAATTTTGATACATATACAAAAATCATGTTTTTGATGCCAATTCACAACAATAGGCCCTATCTAATTTTTGGTTCTCACACCAGTCAATAGGAAATATATAGATGTTACACGTTCGTCACTCGAATATAAATTCTGATGATGATATATCAATCATCAGAATCACCCCCGGGCGACTAGAGTATAATTCTATATCTATCCAATATATTAAAACTTCAAATACACGTTTGCAAGGCGTATATGCAAAATCTTTATATACTGGACTGTCCTAATCAATATAAACAAATAATCAAATATGAATAAGTGATTTAAATTTTCAAAACAAAATTAGTTTCCATTTTAAAAATATACTCTTCACACTCGTTCTAGGATACTACTGATCCCATCTCTAACGAGTCACTCTCATTGGATATTGCTAATCCAATATCTGATGAATTCTTTCGTACGGTTCTAATGTGCCTTGTTCTCTGCTTTGTAAACCAAAGCTCTGATACCAACTGTAAAAACCCGTAACTTCCCCGTAAAGGAAAGCGTCGGATAGTTCGAGAACAAACCACAACAGAACGCATATAAAAGAACATTTCACTGTATATTACAACAATGCATCAGATTACAAGAATATACAGAGTAACAATGAATATTACACAGAAATATCAGAGATTTAAATTACATTTAAATACATAGCAGCGGAAAAATAATACAATACACAAACTAGAATGAGATATACGGATACAAAGCTTTCCGGATATCGTTCCAGCTGTAAACCAGGATCCTGTGAATATAAATCTGCAAAACCAAAACTACTAGCTGCCCGTGTCAAAATAAGGGCACCCAGAGTTTAGGTTAAAACAATAAACTCCAGGTCAGTCATGGGACTGGTGTGAGAACTCAAACAGTTATTAAGCTTTATTTTAAATCATTAGGTAAAATCAAGGGACCACGCCGTATAACACGGAACGGGTTTCCTCCCAAGAATACCAGTGCATAAAACAAACAGCGCTATGCTAAATAAAGAAAAATGAAGCTGTTATAAGACCCAGGTCCTATCACACAATGCAACGCAAGCCGGGGGATAGGGTTTTCCCTTATAACAGCCAAAGAATGCTTGATACGTTTTAAAACAAATCATTTGATACTATAATAAGTGCATAGTGCATAAATCAACTTCAAATCATAAGTATCAATCATAGGCGGCATGGGTACCATATATCATGTCGCCATACTAGGCTCTACAAATAAAACCGCAAATGTCACGTATTTGGAAATCGGATTTCCGTCTATGAACCGAGGCAAAAGATAGTCCTCAACCGATTCGTG
This sequence comes from Allium sativum, assembly GCA_030737875.1. Classification (NCBI taxonomy): domain Eukaryota; kingdom Viridiplantae; phylum Streptophyta; class Magnoliopsida; order Asparagales; family Amaryllidaceae; genus Allium; species Allium sativum. The sequence continues at coordinate 373,028,417 of CM060909.1, read as the reverse complement.
ACTCTCTAGCCCGAGCCACCGGAACAGCCGCAACTGCCCCTTGGATCGTCAGGGCCGGTCCACCGATGTGGATTATAGTGCCTGAACAATACGTTTCCCCGCCCTTTGGGGCGTAAATGAGCCAACGAATGGCTCCATCGGACCCAGATCGTCCGATCTAACCGAGGCGCCTCGCAACAGCAACAACCACACAGGTGAAAAGTATATAAATGTCAGGGCTGGTAGGTCACTGACACCACCCTAGCTAGAAAGAAACGCATGCCCTCCCTGATGTCCTCTCCCGTTTCTGGTTCACAACCGGGGTGTGATGTAACAACCCGTAAAATCTGGGCCAGTTTAAAATTTTTATTTTGGCAATTTTAGCGAATTTAGATTATTTAAAATGAATTATTTTAAATAATATCGACGAGAAAATTTATTTTGAATATAATTCGAACGTATATATTGCGCGTCGTCGTTAGAATATAAATATTTATATATAATTATAAATAGAATTGAAAACGGCGCGGTAGTTCGATAATTCGATTTCAAACTTCAATTGAATGTACCGGGTGCAAAACAATCCGGATTTTAGTGAAACCAAAAATAATGGAATCTAATAGTGAATATCTTTCCAACGAATCCGAAAAATCAAAAGTTCGTAGCGGGAATCAAAAGATATGTCCAGTTTAAAATTAGAAATAGTCGCTGTGGAATTTATATATATTTTTATATATATAAGGCCCTTAAAAATGGACATTTTGCAAACGACCTCGGATTTCGACGAAACCAGTTTTGTTGGGTCCGGGATGTAAAGTTATTGCAAGATTCCAAATTTCATAATTTTTCGAATCAATATGTGAGCGTGGCAAAGGAAAACGCGTTTGACCAGTTTCAGTTGATTTTAATCGACTGGAAATTGGCCATTTTTCTAACGGTCTCAGAATTCGACGAAACTAGTTTTGTTAGGACCGTATCGTCAATACGAAGCTAGAAAATATTTTTCGAGAATTTTTAGAGTTCGTATGTGACCCCGGTAATTTGAAATGTACGTTTAAAATTCAATATAGTGATTTAAATGTAAATCTAACGAAAACTGATTGTAACGATCGAATCAACCTACGATACATATCCCATTGTGTTCGGAATGGGGGTAAAACGCCGTGGACGACAGGCGGTGGGCCTCGTTTCGAGATCGTATGTAAAAGTCAACTTTTTGAAATTAAATAATATAAAATAAAAAAATAAAAAAATAAAAAACCCTTCCCTCTCTCTCTTAACCCCTCCAGGCCCCCCCCCCGATCCATAATCGGAAATCAGAAAAAGAAAAAAAAAAAAAAAAAACTCTCCGTCGAAGACGTGCCCAGGCCGCCGCCGCGCTCAGGCCGCCCCCCTTGCTCGCGCCTTCCTCCAACCTCCGCACCCCACTGCTCCTCCGCTTCTCTCTCCATTGATTTTCAGACCTCCCCAACCCCTAACGCTCTGGAATCGAGCCGCCTCCCCCACAGTGCCACCACCGGCCAACCGTCACTTCCCCCGCCGCCTGCAGACCCCCATCGCCGGCGTTCACCACCCCGGTCCGACCAGTGGGCCCCCATTCTAAAAAAAAAAAACACTGTAAGTTCTTAAACTGATTTTTATTTTATATGAAAACTGTTATTTTATTTTATTTTATTAGAAAACTGATTTTATTTTTTTTGTTTAGAAAAACTGAATTTTATTTAGGTTAAAAACTGAATTTTATTTTGTTTAAAATCTGAATTTCATTTTGTTTAAAAACTGATTTTATGTTAATGATAAAACTGATTTTTTTTGTGTTTTGTTAATTTTTAAAACTGAATAAGAAAAAGGTTTAATTTTTAAATAAGAGAAAGGTTTAATTTTTATATTTATGCAAAGAATAGTTTTTTTTAAAACTAGCAAAGATTTGAACTTTAGAAATATAAGGGAAAAGATTTAAACTTTATAAGGGAAAAGATTTAAACTTTAAAAAGGAAAAGATTTAGATTTTAAAAAGGAAAGGATTTGAACTTTTAGAACTAAAAAAAACATATTTTTATATATTGAACATCGAAATAAAAATTCGATTTTTATATATTGAATAGCGAAGTAAAGATGTGATTTTTACGTATGTAGTGAAAGCAGCAACGAAGGTGACAAGAAGGCGAAACGACGAAGACTTCTGCAAAGGAGTGCCGTGGAGCTAGGATAGCTATAAGTGAGAATTTCTCACCTCTCAATTTTATTTTCTAGTTATATATATATACTAGGATGCAGACGGTGCTTAGTAGCACCCGACACAATCGTCCACAGACCATGGACTTGTTTGTTTGGTTGCATAGTTTAGTTGAGTTATTTGTTTGAATTGAATTGTTTGGTGAGATTGAAATTGATATGATTGATATGTGAATGGCGTGGGCCTTCACTAGACCGGGGATAAGGCTAGGCCTCGTCCCGTTTCTAGTATCGTGCCGTTATGCCGCCGAAATTTTCTAAAATATGTTAGAAAAATAAAAATATCATTTTATTTAATAAATGGATTGAATAGAAATTCATAGGGTGAAATAAAATGTTTTATCGTTAAAAATATAATTTTTAACGTGAATATGAAAATAGTGAAGTGAATAAATAAATATTCATTTACAAACCAGATGGTTTGTTTATGTACACTTATTTGAATGACATTGATTGGGACGATAAATTTTACACATCGCCCAACTGCACAAATAAAATCTGTGTTTGTTTGTTTGAAACCCCACACGGGTGTTGGGATGAAATTTGAAGTTCACTCATCCTGATTGATTAAATATGTCGATCGATTGATTGACAGGCTGTTACGAGCGTTGAATATCTATATTTGATGCTTATACAGTGTAGTGCACTTTGGTTGATGGTTGATTATTTTCAATGCTATTATATACATATGTTGTATGAAAATCCATATAATTAATTTTATATGGTAATTGATTGGGCCTCATTCCAGTTTTGAAAAAGAAATATTTGAAAAAGAAATATTTGAAATAGAATATTTGAAAATAAAGGAATATATGAAGCCGTGTTGATTAGATTGACGCCATTTTGACGTGAACGATAATTATATCGATATTGAAAGTGATTTCGAAATAAATTGAATTGAAAACGATTTCGAAATGAACTGAATTGAAAACGATTTCGAAATGAACTGAATTGAAAACGATTTCGAAATGAACTGAATTGAAAACGATTTCGAAATGAACTGAATTGAAAACGATTTCGAAATGAACTGAATTGAAAACGATTTCGAAATGAACTGAATTGAAAACGATTTCGAAATGAACTGAATTGAAAACGATTTCGAAATGAACTGAATTGAAAACGATTTCGAAATGAATTGAATTGAAAACGATTTCGAAATGAATTGAATTGAAAACGATTTCGAAATGAATTGAATTGAAAACGATTTCGAAATGAATTGAATTGAAAACGATTTCGAAATGAACTGAATTGAAAACGATTTCGAAATGAATTGAATTGAAAACGAATTCAAATGGAAATGAAAGCGAATTGAAATGAATTCAAATTGAATTGAAATTCGAATTGAATAGAAATGAATTTTGAAACGAATTTATAAAGAAGAATTCAATTTTGCTTTGAATTGAAATGGAAGTTGAAATAGGTTTTGAAACGATTTTAAAACTATTTATATAATTCGTTTTGAATAGTAATCGACGAAATATATTATATATATATTATATATAATATAATGGCCTGAATAGAACGCGCCGCGCCGCGGCAGTTCGCGAATTTCGACCATTTATTTCAAACGGACATTACGGGAGATCCGACCGTCGGATTCTCCTAAAACCGGAACCGTTGGGTTCGTATCGAAAAGAGCTTTCTAACGAATATTAGAAATTTGAAATCTAACGGTTGGATTTGGAGATATGTCCAAATCAAATTCGAAAAAGGTCGCTGTAAGTGCAGTTCGATGGCCGTTGATGGAAATCGACTGTACGGGCCTTGATAAAATTATTAAAAATAGTAATAATTTGTGTAAAATCATAAGAAATGATTTAGAAAGAATTGGGATGAAAAACTCCATATTTGAAAAGATAAAAATAGATTTTTATCGAAATGAACTAGTTTTGAACTAGAATTATAATTCTATTTATTTTTAAATAAATAAATTGAATTCGAAAAGGGTTTTGAAAATAACCAAAATTTCCAATGATTGCATTGGAGTGGATTTGAATCGAAATTGTCTTCGGAATATTTCGATGTTGGAATTCGTGATTATACAGGTGTTGTTATGGAAATTTGAAAGATATATATTTATATCGTTATTTCCAATACGACATTTGTTAATCGTAGAATTTGATATTGAATATAGGCCGATATATTTTCTATTTAGAGCCTTGTATTGAATATCGAATGTGATTTGGGTTTGTCGTGAATGGTGTCTTCACTAACACTGTTCTTGAACCCAGTTGAGAAAAGATTAAATCTTTTTATTTAGATTTAATGAAGTGTACCAATTAAATAATATTTAATTGGAATTGAATTGATATTGATTTTTGGGTTTATCGTGAACAGTGTTTTAAATAACACTCGTTCTTTAACCCGATAATTAATGAATGTGATTTTGGGTTTATCGTGAACCGTGTTTTAAGTGACACTGATTCTTTAACCCAGTCGAAGATTAAAACTAAGTGGAGTTTTAATGAATCTTTAATTAGATTGAAATGATCGAAAATGGAGTATCACCAGTTTTGCTCCAGGCGATAGTTAAATCTTTAATTAGATTTGAACGTGAAATGGTAATGGAATTTACCGATAACATTGTGGTGTTAGATATGAAGTATAACCAGTTTTACTTCATGGGATGAATAGGTTGGGATTGGGAAATTAAAACAAATGATTACTTCGGTAAGGTTCGCTAATCCCGACTAGTTTGAATTGATATTCAAAAGTAGATTAAAGCATAAATTCAAGAATTTATCTTTGATAAAAATTAATGGGAACCTTTCCCTATGAATGTGAAATTTAGAAATTAACTGTCGGTTAGCCAAGCAGAATGGTTTTCTGGATATTGATCTGATGTTGGTTTCGGCCTTCGGGGTTAATATTTGGGAAATTATTCTCTTGATTAATTTACGGTTAGTGACTAATGAATTGGAATGAGGCGTATGTTGTGTTTGTGTAACACTTATTTAAAATATACGCGAGTTATTCGGAAAGACCGGGTTTATCCCATTCTGAATAACTGATACGACGATGAGTCGAAGATGAAGACGATGGTCGAAGACCGGAGGTCTTCACGTCGTTTGGGTAATTACTGATGATCTTGATTGGGCTGTACACCCAAGAAGATGGAAACAGTTAGTGATCGTCCAGACGTACTTGGAGATCGATGGATATGCGGGGTACTAGGTGCCTCCGGTTTCGTTCAGACCCAGAACGGACTTGTAAATGGACTGTGTGTCTGACATCGGATTTCATTCTGTGTGACTGATATCGGTTGCATAGGATGGTTTGCCTGTGTGGCATGCTAAGATGCAAATGATCAAGGCTTCTGTTGAAAAGCAAAGTCTTGTGGTGATGATCAAAGCACGGCCTTTGTGGCGTAGCTTTGTGTAACGTTTACCTCGCGTGTTTCACACCAGGTATGAACCAAAAACGGGAGACGGACCTCAGGGAGGACTTGCGTTTCTTTCTAGTTAGAAGTGGCGTCAGTGGTTTTACACGCCCTGACGAGTTTGACTTATGTGGTTGTTGCTGTTGCGAGGCGCCTCGGTTATATTGGTTTCGGCCGATGCATTCTGGTCGGCTGACGGACCAGACTTACACCCCATAGGGTGGGGAAACGTAGTGTTCAGGCATAATAATCCACATCGGTGGACCGGCCCTGACGATCTAAAGGCTTGCCTGCGCGCTTGCCTGTGGCTCGGGCTAGAGAGTCACGAATCGGTTGAGGACTATCTTTTGCCTCGGTTCATAGACGGAAATCCAATTTCCAAATACGTGACATTTGCGGTTTTAATTGTAATCCTATATATGGCGACATAGTGGGATGGGGCGCTTATGCCGCCTATGATTGATACTTATGATTTGAAGTTGTTTTATACACTTATAATAGTATCAAATGATTTGTTTTAAAACGTATCAAGCATTCTTTGGCTGTTATAAGGGAAAACCCTATCCTCGACTGCGTTGCATTGTGTGATGGGACCTGGGTCTTATAACAGCTTCATTTTCTTTATTTAGCATTGCGCTGTTTGTTTTATGCACTGGTATTCTTGGGAGGAAACCCGTTCCGTGTTATACGGCGTGGTCCCTTGATTTACCTAATGATTTAAAAATAAAGATTAATAACTGTTTTAGTTCTCACACCAGTCACATGACTGACCTGGAGTTTATTGTTTTAACCTAAACTCTGGGTGCCCCTATTTTCGACACGGGCAGCTAGTAGTTTCGGTTTTGCAGATTTATATTCACAGGATCCTGGGTTACAGCTGGAACGATATCCGGAAAGCTTTGTATCCGTATATCTCTTTCTAGTTGTGTATTGTATTATTTTCCGCTGCTATGTATTTAAATGTAATTTAAATCTCTGATATTTCTGTGTTATATTCTTTTATACTCTGTATATTCTTGTAATCTGATGCACTGTTGTAAAATATAGTGAAATGTTCTTCTGTATGCGTTCTGTTGTGGTTTGTTCTCGAACTATCCGACGCTTTCCTTTACGGGGAAGTTACGGGTCTTTACAGTTGGTATCAGAGCTTTGGTTTACAAAGCTCAGAGAACAAGACACATTAGAACCATACGAAAGAATTCATCAGATATTGGATTAGTAATATCCAATGGGAATGACTCGTTAGAGATAGGATCAGTAGTATCCTAGAACGAGTGTGAAGAGTATATTTTTAAAGTGAAAACAATTTTTGTTTTGAAAATTTAAATCAATTATTCGTATTTGATTATTTATTTATATTGATGTGGACAATCCAGTATATATAGATTTTGCGTATACGTCTGATCCGCGTGTATTCGAAGTTTTAATATATTGGATAGATATAGAATTACACTCTAATCGCCCGGAGATGATTTTGATGATGGAGCTCCATCATTAGAATTTATATTCGAGAGACGAACGTGTAATATCTATATACTTCCTATTGACTGGTGTGAGAACCAAAATTAGATAGGGCTTAGTGTTGTGAATTGGCATCAAAAACATGATTTTTGTATATGTATCAAAATTACCAATTTGAAACTCTAATCCACTAATTGATTGATGTTTGTGTTGTTTGTTTATCTGTTTGATAATTTTGAACCATTTAGCCTAATTGAATCACATATTGACTTATATTGAAAATTGGTCGCATTTGCTTGCATACATGTATATCTTTTGAACAGGTCATAGCAAGGAGGCTAGAGCAGAGAATAAAATTTGTTTGCCCGACAAATAGGTACATGTTTACTACATAATTTCCTGTTTTGTTTGGGTGATGATGATTTTGTGAGCCTATTGGCTAGCCGCTTGGCTTTTTCTTTTTCTTTTTGAGATCTGAAGGACCGGGGAAGCTATTTGAAATTCCCCGATGCTCCCGGTGCAGGGGAGGTTATGGCGAAATTTTTCAAAAATTTAGGGTGTTAGCCAAATTTTTGAAATTTTGAAAATTCTCAGAAACTAAAGAGTTGGAGAATGGAAGCCAGATCGAACATAGAGTTGATTAATCAAACCACTTTCGACTTTGTTCCTTTTCGGGGACGAAAAGTTTTAAGTGGGGGAGATTGTAACAACCCGTAAAATCTGGGCCAGTTTAAAATTTTTATTTTGGCAATTTTAGCGAATTTAGATTATTTAAAATGAATTATTTTAAATAATATCGACGAGAAAATTTATTTTGAATATAATTCGAACGTATATATTGCGCGTCGTCGTTAGAATATAAATATTTATATATAATTATAAATAGAATTGAAAACGGCGCGGTAGTTCGATAATTCGATTTCAAACTTCAATTGAATGTACCGGGTGCAAAACAATCCGGATTTTAGTGAAACCAAAAATAATGGAATCTAATAGTGAATATCTTTCCAACGAATCCGAAAAATCAAAAGTTCGTAGCGGGAATCAAAAGATATGTCCAGTTTAAAATTAGAAATAGTCGCTGTGGAATTTATATATTTTTTTATATATATAAGGCCCTTAAAAATGGACATTTTGCAAACGACCTCGGATTTCGACGAAACCAGTTTTGTTGGGTCCGGGATGTAAAGTTATTGCAAGATTCCAAATTTCATAATTTTTCGAATCAATATGTGAGCGTGGCAAAGGAAAACGCGTTTGACCAGTTTCAGTTGATTTTAATCGACTGGAAATTGGCCATTTTTCTAACGGTCTCAGAATTCGACGAAACTAGTTTTGTTAGGACCGTATCGTCAATACGAAGCTAGAAAATATTTTTCGAGAATTTTTAGAGTTCGTATGTGACCCCGGTAATTTGAAATGTACGTTTAAAATTCAATATAGTGATTTAAATGTAAATCTAACGAAAACTGATTGTAACGATCGAATCAACCTACGATACATATCCCATTGTGTTCGGAATGGGGGTAAAACGCTGTGGACGACAGGCGGTGGGCCTCGTTTCGAGATCGTATGTAAAAGTCAACTTTTTGAAATTAAATAATATAAAATAAAAAAATAAAAAAATAAAAAACCCTTCCCTCTCTCTCTTAACCCCTCCAGGCCCCCCCCCCCCGATCCATAATCGGAAATCAGAAAAAGAAAAAAAAAAAAAAAAAAACTCTCCGTCGAAGACGTGCCCAGGCCGCCGCCGCGCTCAGGCCGCCCCCCTTGCTCGCGCCTTCCTCCAACCTCCGCACCCCACTGCTCCTCCGCTTCTCTCTCCATTGATTTTCAGACCTCCCCAACCCCTAACGCTCTGGAATCGAGCCGCCTCCCCCACAGTGCCACCACCGGCCAACCGTCACTTCCCCCGCCGCCTGCAGACCCCCATCGCCGGCGTTCACCACCCCGGTCCGACCAGTGGGCCCCCATTCTAAAAAAAAAAAAACACTGTAAGTTCTTAAACTGATTTTTATTTTATATGAAAACTGTTATTTTATTTTATTTTATTAGAAAACTGATTTTATTTTTTTTGTTTAGAAAAACTGAATTTTATTTAGGTTAAAAACTGAATTTTATTTTGTTTAAAATCTGAATTTCATTTTGTTTAAAAACTGATTTTATGTTAATGATAAAACTGATTTTTTTTGTGTTTTGTTAATTTTTAAAACTGAATAAGAAAAAGGTTTAATTTTTAAATAAGAGAAAGGTTTAATTTTTATATTTATGCAAAGAATAGTTTTTTTTAAAACTAGCAAAGATTTGAACTTTAGAAATATAAGGGAAAAGATTTAAACTTTATAAGGGAAAAGATTTAAACTTTAAAAAGGAAAAGATTTAGATTTTAAAAAGGAAAGGATTTGAACTTTTAGAACTAAAAAAAACATATTTTTATATATTGAACATCGAAATAAAAATTCGATTTTTATATATTGAATAGCGAAGTAAAGATGTGATTTTTACGTATGTAGTGAAAGCAGCAACGAAGGTGACAAGAAGGCGAAACGACGAAGACTTCTGCAAAGGAGTGCCGTGGAGCTAGGATAGCTATAAGTGAGAATTTCTCACCTCTCAATTTTATTTTCTAGTTATATATATATACTAGGATGCAGACGGTGCTTAGTAGCACCCGACACAATCGTCCACAGACCATGGACTTGTTTGTTTGGTTGCATAGTTTAGTTGAGTTATTTGTTTGAATTGAATTGTTTGGTGAGATTGAAATTGATATGATTGATATGTGAATGGCGTGGGCCTTCACTAGACCGGGGATAAGGCTAGGCCTCGTCCCGTTTCTAGTATCGTGCCGTTATGCCGCCGAAATTTTCTAAAATATGTTAGAAAAATAAAAATATCATTTTATTTAATAAATGGATTGAATAGAAATTCATAGGGTGAAATAAAATGTTTTATCGTTAAAAATATAATTTTTAACGTGAATATGAAAATAGTGAAGTGAATAAATAAATATTCATTTACAAACCAGATGGTTTGTTTATGTACACTTATTTGAATGACATTGATTGGGACGATAAATTTTACACATCGCCCAACTGCACAAATAAAATCTGTGTTTGTTTGTTTGAAACCCCACACGGGTGTTGGGATGAAATTTGAAGTTCACTCATCCTGATTGATTAAATATGTCGATCGATTGATTGACAGGCTGTTACGAGCGTTGAATATCTATATTTGATGCTTATACAGTGTAGTGCACTTTGGTTGATGGTTGATTATTTTCAATGCTATTATATACATATGTTGTATGAAAATCCATATAATTAATTTTATATGGTAATTGATTGGGCCTCATTCCAGTTTTGAAAAAGAAATATTTGAAAAAGAAATATTTGAAATAGAATATTTGAAAATAAAGGAATATATGAAGCCGTGTTGATTAGATTGACGCCATTTTGACGTGAACGATAATTATATCGATATTGAAAGTGATTTCGAAATAAATTGAATTGAAAACGATTTCGAAATGAACTGAATTGAAAACGATTTCGAAATGAACTGAATTGAAAACGATTTCGAAATGAACTGAATTGAAAACGATTTCGAAATGAACTGAATTGAAAACGATTTCGAAATGAACTGAATTGAAAACGATTTCGAAATGAACTGAATTGAAAACGATTTCGAAATGAACTGAATTGAAAACGATTTCGAAATGAACTGAATTGAAAACGATTTCGAAATGAACTGAATTGAAAACGATTTCGAAATGAACTGAATTGAAAACGATTTCGAAATGAATTGAATTGAAAACGATTTCGAAATGAATTGAATTGAAAACGATTTCGAAATGAATTGAATTGAAAACGATTTCGAAATGAACTGAATTGAAAACGATTTCGAAATGAATTGAATTGAAAACGAATTCAAATGGAAATGAAAGCGAATTGAAATGAATTCAAATTGAATTGAAATTCGAATTGAATAGAAATGAATTTTGAAACGAATTTATAAAGAAGAATTCAATTTTGCTTTGAATTGAAATGGAAGTTGAAATAGGTTTTGAAACGATTTTAAAACTATTTATATAATTCGTTTTGAATAGTAATCGACGAAATATATTATATATATATTATATATATATTATATATAATATAATGGCCTGAATAGAACGCGCCGCGCCGCGGCAGTTCGCGAATTTCGACCATTTATTTCAAACGGACATTACGGGAGATCCGACCGTCGGATTCTCCTAAAACCGGAACCGTTGGGTTCGTATCGAAAAGAGCTTTCTAACGAATATTAGAAATTTGAAATCTAACGGTTGGATTTGGAGATATGTCCAAATCAAATTCGAAAAAGGTCGCTGTAAGTGCAGTTCGATGGCCGTTGATGGAAATCGACTGTACGGGCCTTGATAAAATTATTAAAAATAGTAATAATTTGTGTAAAATCATAAGAAATGATTTAGAAAGAATTGGGATGAAAAACTCCATATTTGAAAAGATAAAAATAGATTTTTATCGAAATGAACTAGTTTTGAACTAGAATTATAATTCTATTTATTTTTAAATAAATAAATTGAATTCGAAAAGGGTTTTGAAAATAACCAAAATTTCCAATGATTGCATTGGAGTGGATTTGAATCGAAATTGTCTTCGGAATATTTCGATGTTGGAATTCGTGATTATACAGGTGTTGTTATGGAAATTTGAAAGATATATATTTATATCGTTATTTCCAATACGACATTTGTTAATCGTAGAATTTGATATTGAATATAGGCCGATATATTTTCTATTTAGAGCCTTGTATTGAATATCGAATGTGATTTGGGTTTGTCGTGAATGGTGTCTTCACTAACACTGTTCTTGAACCCAGTTGAGAAAAGATTAAATCTTTTTATTTAGATTTAATGAAGTGTACCAATTAAATAATATTTAATTGGAATTGAATTGATATTGATTTTTGGGTTTATCGTGAACAGTGTTTTAAATAACATTCGTTCTTTAACCCGATAATTAATGAATGTGATTTTGGGTTTATCGTGAACCGTGTTTTAAGTGACACTGATTCTTTAACCCAGTCGAAGATTAAAACTAAGTGGAGTTTTAATGAATCTTTAATTAGATTGAAATGATCGAAAATGGAGTATCACCAGTTTTGCTCCAGGCGATAGTTAAATCTTTAATTAGATTTGAACGTGAAATGGTAATGGAATTTACCGATAACATTGTGGTGTTAGATATGAAGTATAACCAGTTTTACTTCATGGGATGAATAGGTTGGGATTGGGAAATTAAAACAAATGATTACTTCGGTAAGGTTCGCTAATCCCGACTAGTTTGAATTGATATTCAAAAGTAGATTAAAGCATAAATTCAAGAATTTATCTTTGATAAAAATTAATGGGAACCTTTCCCTATGAATGTGAAATTTAGAAATTAACTGTCGGTTAGCCAAGCAGAATGGTTTTCTGGATATTGATCTGATGTTGGTTTCGGCCTTCGGGGTTAATATTTGGGAAATTATTCTCTTGATTAATTTACGGTTAGTGACTAATGAATTGGAATGAGGCGTATGTTGTGTTTGTGTAACACTTATTTAAAATATACGCGAGTTATTCGGAAAGACCGGGTTTATCCCATTCTGAATAACTGATACGACGATGAGTCGAAGATGAAGACGATGGTCGAAGACCGGAGGTCTTCACGTCGTTTGGGTAATTACTGATGATCTTGATTGGGCTGTACACCCAAGAAGATGGAAACAGTTAGTGATCGTCCAGACGTACTTGGAGATCGATGGATATGCGGGGTACTAGGTGCCTCCGGTTTCGTTCAGACCCAGAACGGACTTGTAAATGGACTGTGTGTCTGACATCGGATTTCATTCTGTGTGACTGATATCGGTTGCATAGGATGGTTTGCCTGTGTGGCATGCTAAGATGCAAATGATCAAGGCTTCTGTTGAAAAGCAAAGTCTTGTGGTGATGATCAAAGCACGGCCTTTGTGGCGTAGCTTTGTGTAACGTTTACCTCGCGTGTTTCACACCAGGTATGAACCAAAAACGGGAGACGGACCTCAGGGAGGACTTGCGTTTCTTTCTAGTTAGAAGTGGCGTCAGTGGTTTTACACGCCCTGACGAGTTTGACTTATGTGGTTGTTGCTGTTGCGAGGCGCCTCGGTTATATCGGTTTCGGCCGATGCATTCTGGTCGGCTGACGGACCAGACTTACACCCCATAGGGTGGGGAAACGTAGTGTTCAGGCATAATAATCCACATCGGTGGACCGGCCCTGACGATCTAAAGGCTTGCCTGCGCGCTTGCCTGTGGCTCGGGCTAGAGAGTCACGAATCGGTTGAGGACTATCTTTTGCCTCGGTTCATAGACGGAAATCCAATTTCCAAATACGTGACATTTGCGGTTTTAATTGTAATCCTATATATGGCGACATAGTGGGATGGGGCGCTTATGCCGCCTATGATTGATACTTATGATTTGAAGTTGTTTTATACACTTATAATAGTATCAAATGATTTGTTTTAAAACGTATCAAGCATTCTTTGGCTGTTATAAGGGAAAACCCTATCCTCGACTGCGTTGCATTGTGTGATGGGACCTGGGTCTTATAACAGCTTCATTTTCTTTATTTAGCATTGCGCTGTTTGTTTTATGCACTGGTATTCTTGGGAGGAAACCCGTTCCGTGTTATACGGCGTGGTCCCTTGATTTACCTAATGATTTAAAAATAAAGATTAATAACTGTTTTAGTTCTCACACCAGTCACATGACTGACCTGGAGTTTATTGTTTTAACCTAAACTCTGGGTGCCCCTATTTTCGACACGGGCAGCTAGTAGTTTCGGTTTTGCAGATTTATATTCACAGGATCCTGGGTTACAGCTGGAACGATATCCGGAAAGCTTTGTATCCGTATATCTCTTTCTAGTTGTGTATTGTATTATTTTCCGCTGCTATGTATTTAAATGTAATTTAAATCTCTGATATTTCTGTGTTATATTCTTTTATACTCTGTATATTCTTGTAATCTGATGCACTGTTGTAAAATATAGTGAAATGTTCTTCTGTATGCGTTCTGTTGTGGTTTGTTCTCGAACTATCCGACGCTTTCCTTTACGGGGAAGTTACGGGTCTTTACATGTGAGGCTCGCGAATTCACGTTACACAAAGCTGTGCCACACAGGCTGTGCTTTGATCATCACCACAAGACTTTGCTTTTCAACAGAAGCCTCGATCAATTGCCACTTAGGCATGCCACACAGGCAATTCACTCCATGCGTTTGATATCCATCAATGTATAACCCCTGAGCTCGTACGTCTCAGAGAAGGGCGTTAAGCAAGAGAATAAATTCTCCGCCGCCAAACAGATATATATTTAATAGAGATCAATCACACGGACTAAAATCCAATGTCAGACACACAGTCCATTTACAAGTCCGTTCTGGGGCTGAACGAAACCGGAGGCACCTAGTACCCCGCATATCCATCGATCTCCAAGTACGTCTGGACGACCACCAACTGTTTCCATCTTCTTGGGTGTACAGCCCAATCAAGATCATCAGTTATCACCCAAACGACGTGAAGACTTCCGGTCTTCGACCATCGTCTTCATCTTCGACACCACGTCGAATCAGTTATTCAGAATGGGATAAACCCGGTCTTTCTGAATAACTCGAGTATATATTATAAAAGTGTTACACAAACACAACATACGCCTCATTCCAATTCAGAATATTCTTTTATTCAAATATTCCTATACTTTGGGAAAAGTTCCCATTAATTTTATCTAAGATAAATTCTTTGAATTTATTCTTTAATCTCCTTTGAATATCAATTCAAACTAGTCGGGATTAGCGAACCACACCGAAGTAATCATTTATTTTATTTCCCAATCCCAACCTATTCATCCCATGAAGTAAAACTGGTAATACTTCATATCTAACACCACAGTGTTATCGGTAAATTCAATTACCATTTCACGTTCAAATCTAATTAAAGATTTAACCATCGCCTGGAGCAAAACTGGTGATACTCCATTTTCGATCATTTCAATCTAATTAAAGATTCATTAAAACTCCACTTAGTTTTAATCTTCAGCTGGGTTAAAGAATCAGTGTCATTTAAAACACGGTTCACGATAAACCCAAAATCACATTCCATTAATTATTGGGTTAAAGAACGAGTGTTATTTAAAACACTGTTCACGATAAACCCAAAAATCAATATCACTTCAATTCCAATTAAATATTATTCAATTGGTACACTTCATTAAATCTAAATAAAAAGATTTAATCTTTTCACAACTGGGTTCAAGAACAGTGTTAGTGAAGACACCACTCACGACAAACCCAAATCACATTCGATATTCAATATAAGGCTCTGAATAGAAAATATATCGGCTTATATTCAATATCAAATTCTACGACTAACAAATGTCGTATTGGAAATAACGATATAAATATATATCTTTCAAATTTCCATAACAACATCTGTATAATCACGAATTCCAACATCGAAATATTCCGAAGACAATTTCGATTCAAATCCACTCCAATGCAATCATTGGAAATTTTGGTTATTTTCAAAACCCTTTTCAAATTCAATTTATTTATTTAAAAATAAATAGAATTATAATTCTAGTTCAAAACTAGTTCATTTCGATAAAAATCTATTTTTATCTTTTCAAATATGGAGTTTTTCATCCCAAATCTTCACAAATCATTTCTTATGATTTTACACAAATTATTACTATTTTTAATAATTTTATCAAGGCCCGTACAGTCGATTTCCATCAATGGCCATCGAACTGCACTTACAACGACCTTTTTCAAATTTGATTTGGACATAATTCCAAATCCAACCGTTAGATTTCAAATTTCTAACATTCGCTAGAAAGCTCTTTTCGATACGAACCCAACGGTTCCGGTTTTAGGAGAATCCGACGGTCGGATCTCCCGTAACGTCCATTTGAAATCAATGGTCGAAATTCGCGAACTGCCGCGGCGCGGCGCGTTCTATTCAGGCCATTATATTATATATATAATATATATAATATATACTTCGTCGATTTCTATTTAAAACGAATTATATAAATAGTTTTAAAATTCGTTTCAAATTCTATTTCAACTTCCATCTCAATTCAAAGCAAAATTGAATTCTTCTCTATAAATTCGTTTTAAAATTCATTTCTATTCAATTCAAATTTCAATTCAATTTGAATTCATTTCAATTTGCTTTCAATTCAATTTGAATTCGTTTTCAATTCAATTCATTTCGAAATCGTTTTCAATTCAATTCATTTCGAAATCGTTTTCAATTCAATTCACTTTGAATTCGTTTTCAATTCAATTCATTTCGAAATCACTTTCAATTCAATTCATTTTGAATTCGTTTTCAATTCAATTCACTTCGAAATCGTTTTCAATTCAATTCATTTCGAAATCACTTTCAATTCAATTCATTTCGAAATCACTTTCAATTCAATTCATTTCGAAATCACTTTCAATTCAATTCATTTCGAAATCACTTTCAATTCAATTCATTTCGAAATCACTTTCAATTCAATTCATTTCGAAATCACTTTCAATTCAATTCATTTTGAAATCGATTAAAATTGATATAAATATCGTTCACGTCAAAATGGCGTCAATCTAATCAACACGGCTTCATAAATTTCTATTTTCAAATATTCTATTTCAAATATTTCTATTTCTAAACTGGAATGAGGCCCAATCAATTACCATATAAAATTAATTATATGGATTTTCATACAACACATGTATATAATAGCATTGAAAAATAATCAACCATCAACCAAAGTGCACTACACTGTATAAGCATCCAATAAAGATATCTAACGCTTATAACAACATGTCAATCAATCGATCGACATATTTAATCAATCAGGATGAGTGAACTTCAAATTTCATCCTAACACCCGTGTGGGGTTTCAAACAATCAAACACATATTTTATTTGTGCTGTTGGGCGATGTGTAAAATTTATCGTCCCAATCAATATCAGTCAAATCAGTGTACATAAACAAACCGTCTGGTTTGTAAATGAATATTTTATTCACATTCACGTTAAAAACTATATTTTTTTAACGATAAAATATTTATTCCAACACATGAATTTTCTTTTCAGTTCATTTATTCAATAAATGACATTTTTATTTTTCTAACATATTTTAGAAAATTTCGGCGGCATAACGGCACGATACTAGAAACGGGACGAGGCCTAGCCTTATCCCCGGTCTAGTGAAGGCCCACGCCATTCACACATCAATCAAATTCACCAAACAACCAAATTCAAATCAAATCATATAACTATCCTATGCAACCAAACAAACAAGTCCATGGTCTGTGGACGATTGTGTCGGGTGCTACTAAGCACCGTCTGCATCCTAGTATATATATAAATAGAAAATGAAATTGAAAGGTGAGAAATTCTCACTTATAGCTATCCTAGCTCCCCGGCACTTCTTTGATAGAAATCTTCATCGCTATCGCCTTTTTGTTACCTTCATTGTCCGCTTTCACTACCTATGTAAAAATCGAATTTTCACTTCCCTATTCCATAAATAAAAATCGAATTTTTAGTTCAAAGTTCAATATATAAAAATCATATTTTTATTTCAAAGTTCAATATATAAAAATTATATTTTTATTTCAATGTTAAAGATTTCACCTTTATAAAAATCTCATTTTTATTTTTCTCTACACATATAAAGATGATATTTTTAATCTTCCTATCATGTAAAAATTATATTTTTAATCTTCTACCTAACCAAAAATCATATTTTTACATCATCTATATAGTAAAGACTATATTTTTAATACTTTAAAAATATAAAAATCATATTTTTATTACTTCTACTCAATAAAAATTCCGTCTTTTATGTTTTAAAAATATCGTCTTTTATGTTTTAAAAATATCGTCTTTCTTTGATAAAAACATCGCCTTTCTTTTATTTTTAAAATCAAAGCTTTGTTCAATAAAAATTACACTTTACTTACCTAAAAATCTAATTTTTATCCTACAACAAAAATCAGTTTTCCTTCTATAAATAAAACAAATCTTTTAATTATAAAAACATAAGAATCCTAATCTAATGCGCTTAAAAATCATAGTCAGAAAGAGGAAGAAAGAAATCAAACAACAACAAAAAAAAAAAAAAAAAGAGAAAAAAAACCAGAAGGCTTACATTGCTCGAAAAGGGGGGGGCTGTGGTTCATGTCAGTGGCCGTCGGAAGTGCTGGTCGCGGTGGAGCACCTGGCAGAGGAGGCTAGGGTTTGGTCTCGGTGGCTGTGGGGGTGCGTGGCTGTGGGGGTTTGGGTTTAAAAGAGGCTCTAGGGCTTTGATCAGGGTTCAAGGGGGATGAAAGAAGAGAGGGGAGGAAAGGGGAGGTTGACGGAGCAGAACAGGGGGGCGCGCACCTCCGCTTGACGTGGCGGCGGGGTCGTCGTTGGCCCGCAACGATTTTAGGGCTCTGCCCCCTTTTTTCTGAAATGAGGAGAGAGAAGGGGGAGAGGGAAATATATATTAATATATTATATTATTTAATTTAATATCCTTCAAAAAGCAACTTTTATTCTCGACCTCTAAACGAGGCCCACCGCCTGTCGCCCATAGCGTTTTACCCCCATTCCGACCACAATGGGATATGTATCGTAGGTCGATTCGGACGTCTCGATCAGTTTCCGTTGAATTTACATTTAAATCACTATATTGAATTTTAAACGTACATTTCAAATTACCGGGGCCACATACTAACTAGAAAAATTCCAGAAAAATATTTTCTAGCTTCGTATTGACGATACGGTCCTAACAAAACTAGGTTCGTCGAATTCTGAGACCGTTAGAAAAATGGCCAATTTCCAGTCGATTAAAATCAACTGAAAATGGTCAAACGCGTTTCCCTTTGCCACGCTCACATATTGATTCGAAAAATTATGAAATTTGGAATCTAGCAATAATTTAACATCACGGACCTAACAAAACTGGTTTCGTCGAAATCCGAGGTCGTTTGCAAAATGTCCATTTTTAAGGGCCTGAATTCCATAGCGACTATTCAGAATTTTCAACTGGACATATCTTTTGATTCCCGCTATGAAATCATGATTATTCGGATTCGTTGGAAAGATATTATTAATTAGATCCCATTATTTTTGGTTTCACTAAAATCCGGATTGTTTTGCACCCGGTACATTCAATTGAAGTTTGAAATCGAATTATCGAACTACCGCGCCATTTTCAATTCTATTTATAATTATATATAAATATTATATTCTAACGACGACGTATATAATATATATGTTCGAATTAGATTCAAAATAAATTTCTCGTCGATATTATTTAAAATAATTCATTTTAAATAATCAAAATTCGCTAAAATGGCCAAAATAAAAATTTTAAACTGGCCCAGAATTTCCGGGTTATTACAGTTTCATTACAACAATTCTTGAAAGCGGGAAGTGATTTACTCATCATGAACTATTTCAAGATTTTCATCACAACAATACTTAAAAGAATGTTGTAATCTACATTTCTTGCTTTTTGCATTATTTATCACTATCAAAGTTATTTAAATTCTTCTGGTATTTGTATACTTTCATCGTTTATACCTTCAGGGTATTGTAAGCGTTTTAAACACTTTCAGTATTTTAATCAATTCAAATATCTCTGAAAGTACAATGTTCATGGCAACTGTATAGTGCTTCAGTAAATTCAGTGATCTTTTATCATTATATATATTTCTATTTTTATCTTATGAACTACAGGTTCATATCTTATGGACTACAGGTCCATTCATCTTATTTAGGAGAATTTCATGATGACCAATCATGTTTCTCTCTAATATGGGATTTTTAATCCATTTATAAATAATCGCTTTGAGATCTCAAAAATTATCATGCTTCAGGTACCTAAACCATTTCTGGGATTATTTTGGCATTCATGTCATGGGTTTCTTTCAAAGCACCCTTAAGTGTTTCTTCGGGAACACTCACCTCCTTTATTTTGTATCTTTATGACTTATTCCAAAGATATTTTGAACTGACTTTTATACCACATTTTCAGCTGTGATTTACACTTTTGATCCTTCAAAGATTAAAATCTATATTGGAGAAAGTCTATTAGGGACATAATTGATAATTTGTGCAAGTTACTTAATACTTTGCACAATTCTACATGTTAGAAAATTTTTAACACCAATGAACCCTTTTATCCTCTGCCTCAATGTTGACAAACATTGTCACATTAAATACTAAACTTTCTTTGGATTCTCATTTTTAATCCAATATCGCATTATAGCTAGCAAATACATTAGATGTATTTCAATTGTAGGAGGATAATGCTCTTATTAGTTGATAAGATGCATTCATATTGCATTGTTTATTCTGTTTCATTGATTTGATGACTTGGAGGAATTTTCTATCATTGAATATGCACATGACTTCAGGTCATTCAATATTGATGTCAATCGACTTTCTGAAATATTAAATAATATTTGCATAATTTATAATATGAGCTCATAACAACTCCAGGTTGTTAATTAAATGTAACAACCCGGAAATTCTGAGCCAGTTTAAATTTTTTATTTAGGTGATTTTAATAGATTTTGAATATTTAAAATGGATTATTTTAAATAATAACGACGAAAAATTTATTTTCGACGAAGTTAAAACGAATAATTTTATTTTAATTATATAACGAGCCTGAAATGGCGCGGTAGTTCGAAAATTTGATTTTGAATTTCATTTGAATATACAGGATTCAATATAAGTCGGAATTGAACGAAACAAGAATTATTTGAATCTGTTTGACGATATCTTTCTAACGGATGTAAGAAACGGAGATTTCAGTATATAGAGTGTAAGATATGTCCAGTTTAAAATTCAGAAAAGTTGCTGTGGAATTTTTATATATTTTAATATATTTAAAGGCCTTGAAAATAGCCATTTTGCAAATGACTTTTGTTTTCGATGAAACCACTTTTGTTGGATCTGAGATGTCAAATTATTGCTAGATTCCAATTTACGTAATTTTCTAAATTAATATGTGAGCGTGGCGAAGTTAAACGTGTTTTAACGGTTTCAGTCAATTTCGATCTACCAGAAATTGGCCATTTTTCAAACAATCTCAGAATTTGACGAAATTAGTTTTGTTAGGACCGTATCGTCAATACGAAGCTAGAAATAATTTTTTTTGGAATTTTTAGAGTTAGTGTGTAGCCCCGGTGAATTGAAATGTACGTTTGAATTGAATATATATAGATTTATATTTTAATTTAAATGGAAACTAATCGAAACAGCCGAACTGGCTTACGATACATATCCCATTGTGTTCGGAATGGGGGTAATTAGTTATAGGCAACCGCCGTTGGGTCTCGATCGGAGTCCGAATAAAAAGTCAACCATTTTTGAAAATAAATTAAAATAATATATATATTTTTAATAACCCCTCCTCTCTTTTCTCTTTTCTCAGCCCCCCCCCCCTCATTTTTCAACATCGAACCAAAAAGAAAAGAACCCTAAAACATCGCTGGCCCCCCAGTCGCCCAACGTCGTCGCTCCCCTGCGCCAAGCTCCGGCCTCCACCGCGCCAAGCCGCCTCTGACCTCTTCTCCTCCGCCCCCTTCTTTCTCTAGCCCGAAGGACCCGAGCCCCCAGACCCAAACAACCACTGCGCGAGCACCAATCGAGCCGCCAGCGCCCATTGCCTCCCACCTAGAACCGCGACCCCCTACCGCCACTCTCCAGCTCCGACGAACACAGCGCCCCCTTCTCTGGACAAATCGGAGACAGTAAAGTGAGTTTTATTTTTATTTTATTTTTGTTTCTCTATTTTCTTATTACGTAATTAGATTTTTAAAAGGTTAAAAATCAGATTTTTTAAGAGGATAAAATTTAGATTTTTAAGAGAGTAAAGATGGTATTTTTACATACATGATTATGGAATAAAAATACGATTTTTTTATTTTATTCATATGAAAGCGAATTAAAATTTTGATTTTATGATAATGTATAGAATAAAAATTTGATTTTTATATAATGTATAGAATAAAAATTGATTTTTATATAATGTATAAAATAAAAATATGATTTTTATATAATAGAGATTATAAAAATATGATTTTTATAAGATAGAGAATAAAAAAATATAATTTTTATATATGTAGTGGAATAAAAATATGATTTTAGTGAAGCAAGAATACGATTTTAATAACAAAGTAGCGTTGTAAAAATATAATCTTTATATAGAAAGATGTGTTTTTTATAAAATAAAAAGGCGAGATTTTTATCAATATAAAGTTTAGATCCTTATTCATATGAAGTTAAGATTTTTAACACTTTAAAGGTATAATTTTAACGAAACAAAAATATGATCTTTATATTGTTTTCATAGAAATAAAAATTCGATTTTTATATATATGAAGTGAAAATAAAAATTCAATTTTTACATATATGAAGTGAAAAAAAAAATGATTTTTATATATATGAAGTGAAAAAAAATTCGATTTTTATATATATGAAATGAAAATAAAAATTCGATTTATATATATATGAAGTGGAAATAAAAATATGATTTTTTTACGTACATGTAGTGTTATTAAAAATGTGATTTTTAACATCTACTACGTGAAACAGATCTCGTTGATAGCACGGTGGAGATTTTCTACATATGAAGAGTCGCGGCGTTTGGTTTAGCTCTTGGTGAGAACTTCTCACTATAACTTTTATTTTCTAGTTAAAATATATACTAGGATGCAGACGGTGTTTAGTAGCACCCGACACCCGTCGTCCACAAACCATGGACGACTTGTTTGGTTTGGTTGTTTGATCGATTTGGTTGAATTTGGTTTGGTGTGTGAAATGGAATTGATTAGATCGGTATGTGTATGGCGCAGGCCATTATTAGACTGGGGATACGGCTAGGCCTTATCCCGTTTCTAGTATCGTGCCGTTATGTCGTAGAAATTTTCCAAAATAAGTTAGAAAAAGGTAAATTTTATTCTAATCCACAGATTTAATCAGTTAATCCACTCTATAAAATATGATCTTTGACTTTTAACAACATCTAAAATTTAATTAGTTTGTCCATCTAAAAATATTAAATATCTTTTTTCTTCCCTGTTCTACTTGTATAATTCTTCTTCTTACATTCCTACATCTAATTTCGAGTTCTTTTTCGTACAATCCTACATCTAAATCCAAGTCTAGGTGAAGTATAGTTGTGTCTGTGTTTGAAAAGAAAAATTTGTTTAGAGAGTGAAATGCACGTCTCTGTGTATTTTTTTTTATTGTTGTAGAACTGTAGCCTTTAAAAGTAAAATGAAAGTCTCTTTTTTCCATGCATTTGTATTTTTTTATAGATAAGAGGATGATGACGCAAATTCACTTGAATTGTGCATGACATAACATAAAGTCTAAAGGCTGCAAAGAAAATAAATTCAACTTCATTAATCCATTTTATCCCCTTGTATTTGTATTGAACTTTCTAGGGCACATGTTGAAAAGAAATCAGTGCCTTTAGTAGAAGCAAAGAAAGTTGATTTTCAACCAGTAGAAAATTTCATTTTATGTATGACATTTTATGATGCATTCCATGTATGCTAATGCAAGGATCAATGGAATCTCAAGAATTTCTACAGCATGGAAGATAGATTTGTGGATTAATATGAAATCTTTTAAGTTAATCCACTAGTGGATTAACTTACAAAAAAGTTGTGGATCAACTTATTAAAATAAAATGGTGGATTAACTAACAAAAGACGTGGATGAAAATAAAACTTATCTTAGAAAAATGAAAATATCATTTTATTGAATAAATGAACTGAATAGATTATTCATAGGTTGAATAAAAATATTTCGGTCATTAAAAATATAATTTTTAACGTGTATGTGAATAAAATAAATATTCATTTACAAATCAGACGATTTTTTTATGTACACTGATTTGACTGATATTGATTGGGACGATAAATTTTACACGTCGCCCAATTGCACAAATAATATTCAGTGTTTGTGGATTGAAACCACACACGGGTGTTGGGATGATATTTGACGAACACTAGTCCCAATTGTATAGTTGTATGTCGATCGATAGGTTGACAGACAGTTGTGTTGTGCACTTTGGATGATGGTTGATTATTTATCGTTGGTATTATATACATGTGTTGTATGCAATCCATATAAATAACATTATATGGAAATTGATTGGGTCTCATTCCAATTTAGAAAATAAATTATATTCATGTAAACAAAATACTCATGTGTCGAGAATATATTCATGTGTTGAAACCATTCATGTGTTGAAAATATTCATGTGTTGAAACGATTCATGTGTTGAACAAAATATTTATACAATAAAATTCACATTTTTATTGTAAGTAAGAATTAATAAATATTCATGTGTTGAATAAAGTATATATTCATGTGTTGAAGAAAATATTCATTTGTTGAATAGAATAACGAAGTTATAGAAATATATAAAGCTGTGTTGATTAGAGATGCGCCATTTTGACGCGAACGATATTTATATCGATTATATTCGTTTTTGTACTGAATATAGAAAAGGAAGTGATTTCAAAATCTAATATTTTGAAAATATTATCATTATATATATTGATGATATGGAATATTCAATTTTGATTTAAAATTGAATATGAAGTTGAAATCATTTTGAAAACGAATTTAAAACCAATTATAAAATACGTTTAGAATTGAAATCGATGAAATATTTATAATATATATATATTAAATGGCCTGAATAGAACGCGCCACGCCGCGGCAGTTCGCGAATTTTGACCATTGACTTCGAATTGATGTTACGGGAGATCCGACCGGCGGATTCCCCTGAAACCGGAACCGTTGGGTTCGTATCGAAACGAGCTTTCCAATGAGTATTAGAAATTTGAAATCTAACAGTTGGATTTGGAGATACGTCCAAATCAAATTTGGAAAAGGTCGTTGTAAGTGCAGTTCGACGACCGTTATTGGAAATCGACCGTATGGCCTTGATAAAATTATTAAAAATATCTATAATTTGTGTAAATTCTTAATATATGAATTGGAAAGAACTGGGATGAAAATTTCCCTATTTGAAAGGATAAAAATATATTTTTATCGAAATGAACTAGTTATGAACTAGAATTAAAATCCAATATTTTTAAATAAATAAATTGGATTTGATGTGGTTTTAAAAATAATCAGAATTCCAATATACGTATTGGAATGGATTTGAATCGAAATTAT
The DNA here is from genome assembly GCA_030737875.1 of Allium sativum. Taxonomy (NCBI): domain Eukaryota; kingdom Viridiplantae; phylum Streptophyta; class Magnoliopsida; order Asparagales; family Amaryllidaceae; genus Allium; species Allium sativum. The sequence goes on along the minus strand of CM060909.1, from coordinate 373,003,082 downwards.
CTTCGGAATATTTCAATGTTGGATTTCGTGATTATACAGATTTGGTTGTGGAAATTTGAAAGATATATTTATATCATTATTTCCAATACGATATTTGTTGGTTTCAGAATTTGATATTGAATATAAGCCGATATATTTTCTATTCAGAGCCTTGTATTTAATATCAAATTGGGTTTTGGGTTTATCGTGAGCGGTGTTTTGAATAACACCTGTTCTTTAACCCGATTAACAATGGGATGTGATTTTGGGTTTATCGTGAACCGTGTTTTAAATGACATCGGTTCTTTAACCCAGTTAAAGATTAAAACTAAGTGGATTTTTAATGAATCTTTAATTAGATTGAAATGATCGAGAATGGAGTATCAACAATTTTGCTCCAAAGCGATAGTTAAATCTTTAATTAGATTTGAACATGTAATGGTAATTAAATTTATCGATAATACCGTGGTATTAGATATGAAGTATTACCAGTTTTGCTTCATGGGATGTATAGGTTGGGATTGGGAAATTTAACAAATAATTACTTCGGTAAGGATCGCTAATCCCGACTAGTTTGGAAAACCATAATATGGTTTGAAATGATATTCCAAGGAAAATTAAAGAATACATTTTAAAGAATTTTTCTTTGATAAAATTAATGGGAACCTTTCCCTAGTTATGTGAATATTTGAATAAAAGATAATTCTGAATTAGAATGAGGCGTAGGTTGTGTTTGTGTAAAACTTGTTTATAAAATACGTGAGTTATTCAGAAAGACCGGGTTTATCCCATTCTGAATAACTGATACGACGATAAGTCGAAGATGAAGACGATGGTTGAAGACCGGAGGTCTTCACATCGTTTGGGTGATTACTGATGATCTTGATTGGGTTGTACATCCAAGAGGAGGGAATCAGTTGGTGATCGTCCAGACGTACTTGGAGATCGATGGATTTGCGAGGAATAAGGTTCCTCCGGTTTCGTTCAGACCCAGAACGAACTTGTAAATGGACTGTGTGTCTGACATTGGATTTCATTCTATGTGACTGATATTGGTGGCATAGAATGGTTTGCCTATGTGGAATGCTAAGATGCAAATGATCAAGGCTTTTGTTGAAAAGCAGAGTCTTGTGGTTGATGATCAAAGCAAGACCTTTGTGGCATCGCTTTGTGTAACGTTAATTCGCGAGCCTCATACCCCGGTATGAACCAAAAACGGGAGAGGACCTCAGGGAGGACATGTGTTTCCTTCTAGCTAGGGTGGTGTAAGTGACCTACCAGTCCTGACATTTATATTATTTTCACCTGTTTGGTTGTTGCTGTTGCGAGGCGCCTCAGATATGGAGTCATTTGGCTCACTTATGCCCCCAAAGGTGGGTAAATGCAGTGTTCAGGCATTTTAATCCACATCGGTGGACCGACCCTGTCGTTCCAAGGGATCACCTGTGTCTGGGTCCTGAGGCTTTGGCTAGAGAGTCTCGAATCGGTGAAGACTATCTTTTGCCTTGGTTCTTAGATGGTAATCCAAATTCCAATATGTGACCTTGCGGTTTTAGTTGTATACCTATATACGGTGGCATAGGGGTATGGGGCATTCATGTCGTCTATGATTGATACTTATGATTGAAATTGTTTTGACACTATACACTTATAGTACTATCAAAATAATCTATTTTAAACGTATCAAGCATTTTTTTGCTATTATAAGGTAAAAACCCTATCCTCCAGCTTGTGTTGAATTGTGTGATGGGACCTGGGTCTTATAATAGCTTCATTGTTCTTTATTTAGCATTGCGTTGTTTGTTTTATGCACTGGTATTCTTGGGACGAAACCTGTTCCCTGTTATACGGCATGGTCCCTTGATTTACCTAACTTTAAAATAAAGATTAATAACTGTTTTACTTCTCACACCAGTCACATGACTGACCTGGAGTTTGTTGTTTTAACCTAAACTCTGGGTCCCCTTATTTTCCGCACGGGCAGCTAGTAGTTGGGTTTTGCAGATTTATATTCACAGGATCCTAGTTTATAGATGAAGTGATATTCGGAAAGCTTCCTTTCAGTTATGTTTTGTATTATTTTTCTGCTCCAGTAATGTATTTAAATCTCTGATAATTATCTAATGTGTTATATTCATTCATACTCTCTATATTCTTGTATCCTGATGAACTTGTTGTAATATACAATGAAATGTTCTTCTGTTTGTGTTATGATGTGACTTGTCCTCAAAGCAATCTGTGTTTTCCTTCACGGGGAATTTTCGGGTTCTTACAGTGGTATCAGAGCTTTGGTTTGCAGAGCTCGAGAACATGACACATTAGAACCAAATGAAAGAATTCATCAGAAATTGGATTTGTAATATCCAATGAGAATAACTCGTTAGAGATGGGATCACTAGCATCCTAGAACGAGTGTAAAGAGTGTTGTTTTTAAAAATAAAATTGGAAACAAATTTTGTTTTGAAAATTAAATTCAATTATTCGTATTTGAATATTTTAATTGTATTGAATTTTGACAATCTAGTATATGAAGATTTTGCGTATACGCGTCATGAACATATATTCAAAGTCTCAAATATACTGGATAGATATAGAATCACACTCTAGTCGCCCGGAGATGATTCTGATGATTACTCGAGTATCATCAGAATTTATATTCGTGTTTCGAAAGTGGGATGTCTATATATTTCCATTAGACTGGTGCATGAAAAAAAACTTACATAGGATTATTTGTTGTGATTTGGCCTCAAAAACCTGATTTTTGACTATGTATTAAAGTTATGTGTTTGAAAAATTGATCAACTTTGATTGTTGGCAGTGTTGTTTGATAATTAGTTCACGAATTAAATAATTCAAACCCATATGTGAATGTAAGATAAGTTTAGTCAAATGTTGAACTGAATTGAAAAATGGTTGCATTTGCAAGCATATACATGTATATCTATTGAACAGGTCATAGCAAGGAGGCTAGAGCAGAGGAATAAAATTGTTTGCCCGACAAATAGGTACACATTTATTGTTTTGTTTGGCTGATGATGATTTTATGAGCCGATTGGCTAGCCGCTTGGCTTTTTCTTTTTCTTTTTGAGATGAGAGGGCCTGTGTGGGAGTTTGGGGATTTTTCCGATGCTGCCGGTGCAGGGGAGGTTATGGCGAATTTTTTCAAAAATTTAGGGTGTTAGCCAAATTTTTGAAAAATTTGAAAAGTTATTAGAAACTGAAAAGTTGAAGAACTTGAGCCATAAAGAAAATAATGGACGTTGAGTTGGTTTGTTAAACAACTTTCAGCTTCGTTCCTTTTCAAGGACGAAAAGATTTTAAGTGGGGGAGAATGTAACAACCCGGAAATTCTGAGCCAATTAAATTTTTTTATTTAGGCGATTTTAATGGATTTTGAATATTTAAAATGGATTATTTTAAATAATAACAACGAAAAATTTATTTTCGACGAAGTTAAAACGAATAATTTTATTTTAATTATATAACGAGCCTGAAATGGCGCAGTAGTTCGAAAATTCGATTTCGAATTTCAATTGAATATACATGATTCAATATAAGTCGAAATTGAACGAAACAAGAAATATTTGAATCTGTTTGACGATATCTTTCTAACGGATGTAAGAAACTGAGATTTTACTTTATAGAGTGTAAGATGCGTCTAGTTAAAATTTAGAAAAGTCGATGTGGAATTTATATATATTTTAATATATATATATAAAGGCCTTGAAAATATCCATTTTGCAAACGACCTCTGTTTTCGACGAAACCACTTTTGTTGGATCCGGGATGTCAAATTATTGCTAGATTCCAATTTGCGTAATTTTCTGAATCAATATGTGAGCGTGGCAAAGTTAAATGTGTTTTAACAGTTTCACTCAATTTCGATCGACCAGAAAATGACCATTTTTCAAACAGTCTCAGAATTTGGTGAAATTTATTTTGTTAGGACCGTATCGTCAATACGAAGCTAGAAATAAATTTTCTGGAATTTTTAGAGTTAGTGTGTGGCCCCGGTGATTGAAATGTTCGTCTGAATTGAATATATATAGATTTATATTTTAATTTAAATGGAAACTGATCGAAACAGCCGAACTGGCTTACGATACATATCCCATTGTGTTCGAAATGGGGGTAATTAGTTATAGATGACAGCCGTTGGGTCTCGATCGGAGTCTGAACAAAAAGTCAACCATTTTTGAAAATAAATTAAAATAACATTTTTTTAATAACCCCTCCTCCCTTTTCTCTTTGCTCAGCCCCCTCATTTTTCAACATCGAACCAAAATGAAAAAAACCCCAAAACATCGCTGCCCCCCCCCCCCGCGCCAGTCGCCCAACTTCGTCGCTCCCCTATATCAAGCTCCGGCCTCCACCGCGCCAAGCCGCCTCTGACCTCTTCTCCTCCGCCCCTTCTTTCTCTAGCCCGAAGGACCCGAGCCCCATGACCCAAACAACCACCGCGCGAGCACCCGCCAGCGCCCATTGCCTCCCACCTGGAACCGCGACCCCCTACCGCCACTCTCCAGCTCCGACAAACCCAGCGCCGCCCTTCTCTGGACAAATCAGAGACAGTAAAGTGAGTTTTATTTTTATTTTATTTTTATTTCTCTATTTTCTTATTATGTAATTAAATTTTTAAGAGGTTAAAAATCAGAGTTTTAAGAGGATAAAATTTAGATTTTTAAGAGAGTAAAGATGGGATTTTTACATACATGATTATGGAATAAAAATACAATTTTTTTTATTTTATTCATATAAAAGCGAATTAAAATTTTGATTTTTATATAATGTATAGAATAAAAATTTGAATTTTATATAATGTATAGAATAAAATTTTGATTTTTATATAATGTGTAAAATAAAAATATGATTTTTATATGATAGAGATTATAAAAATATGATTTTTATAAGATAGAGAATATAAAAATATAATTTTTATATATGTAGCGAAATAAAAATATGATTTTTAGTGAAGCAAGAATACGATTTTTATAACAAAGTAGCGTTGTAAAAATATAATCTTTATATAGAAAGATGCGATTTTTATAAAGTAAAAAGGCGAGATTTTTATCAATATAAAGTTTAGATCTTTATTCATATGAAGTTAAGATTTTTAACACTTTAAAGGTATAATTTTTAACGAAATAAAAATATGATCTTTATATTGTTTTCATAGAAATAAAAATTCAATTTTTAAATATATGAAGTGAAAATAAAAGTTCGATTTTTATATATATGAAGTGAAAATAAAAATTCAATATTTATATATATGAAATGAAAATAAAAATTCGATTTTTATATATATGAAATGAAAATAAAAATTCGATTTTTATATATATGAAGTGGAAATAAAAATATGATTTTTACGTACATGTAGCGTAATTAAAAATGTGATTTTTAATACCAACTACGTGAAACAGATCTCGTTGATAGCACGGTGAAGATTTTCTAAATATGAAGAGTCTCGGCGTTTGGTTTAGCTATTGGTGAGAACTTCTCACTATAACTTTTATTTTCTAGTTAAAATATATACTAGGATGCAGACGGTGTTTAGTAGCACCTGACACCCGTCGTCCACAAACCATGGACGACTAGTTTGCTTTGGTTGTTTGATCGAATTGGTTGAATTTGGTTTGGTGTATGAAATGGAATTGATTAGATTGGTATGCGTATGGCGCAGGCCATTATTAGACTTGTGATAAGGCTAGGCCTTATCCCGTTTCTAGTATCGTGCCGTTATGTCGTCGAAATTTTCTTAAATAAGTTAGAAAAATAAAAATAGCATTTTCTTGAATAAATGAACTGAATAGAATATTCATAGGTTGAATAAAATATTTTGGTCGTTAAAAATATAATTTTTAACGTGTATGTGAATAAAATAAATATTCATTTACAAATCAAACGATTTGTTTATGTACATTGATTTTACTGATATTGATTGGGACGATAAATTTTACACGTCGCCCAATTGCACAAATAATATTCAGTGTTTGTGGATTGAAACCCCATACGGGTGTTGGGATGATATTTGACGAACACTAGTCCCAATTGTATAGTTGTATGTCGATCGATAGGTTGACAGACAGTTGTGTTGTGCACTTTGGATGATGGTTGATTATTAATCGTTGCTATTATATACATGTATTGTATGGAATCCATATAAATAACATTATATGGTAATTGATTGGGTCTCATTCCAATTTAGAAAATAAATTATATTCATGTGTTGAATAAACAAAATACTCATGTGTTGAGAATATATTCATGTGTTGAAACCATTCATGTGTTGAAAATATTCATGTGTTGAAATGATTCATGTGTTGAACAAAATAATTATACAATAAAATTCACATTTTTATTGAAAGTAAGAATTAATAAATATTCATGTGTTGAATGAAGTATATATTCATTGTTGAAGAAAATATTCATTTGTTGAATAGAATAACGAAGTTATGGAAATATATAAAGCCGTGTCTATTAGAGATGCGCCATTTTGACGCGAACGATATTTATATCGATTATATTCATTTTTATAATGAATATAGAAAAGGAAGTGATTTCAAAATCTAATATTTTGAAAATATTATCATTATATATATTGATGATATGGAATATTCAATTTTGATTTAAAATTGAATATGAAGTTGAAATCATTTTGAAAACGAATTTAAAATGAATTATAAAATATGTTTAGAATTGAAATCGACGAAATATAATATATATATATATTAAATGGCCTGAATAGAACGCGCCGCGCCGCGGTAGTTCGCGAATTTCGACCATTGACTTCGAATTGATGTTACGGGAGATTCGACCGTCAGATTCTCTTGAAACTGGAACCGTTGGGTTCGTATCGAAAAGAGCTTTCCAATGAGTATTAGAAATTTGAAATCTAACGATTGGACTTGGAGATACGTCCAAATCAAATTTGGAAAAGGTCGCTGTAAGTGCAGTTCGATGACCGTTATTGGAAATCGACTGTATGGGCCTTGATAAAATTATTAATAATATCTATAATTTGTGTAAAATCATAATATATGAATTGGAAAGAACTAGGATGAAAAATTCCCTATTTGAAAGAATAAAAATATATTTTTATCGAAATGAACTAGTTATGAACTAGAATTAAAAGCCAATATTTTTAAATATATAAATTGGATTTGAAGTGGTTTTAAAAATAATTAGAATTTCCAATATACGTATTGGAATGGATTTGAATCGAAATTATCTTTGGAATATTTCGATGTTGGATTTCGTGATTATACAGGTATGGTTGTGGAAATTTGAAAGATATATTTATGTCTTTATTTCCAATACAATATTTGTTGGTTTCAGAATTTGGTATTAAATATAAGCCGATATATTTTCTATTCAGAGCCTTGTATTTAATATCAAATTGGTTTTATGGTTTATCGTGAGCGGTGTTTTGAATAACACCTGTTCTTTAACCCGATTAACAATGGGATGTGATTTTATGTTTATCGTAAACCGTTTTTTAAATGACATCGGTTCTTTAACCCAGTTAAAGATTTAAACTAAGTGGAGTTTTAATGAATCTTTAATTAGATTGAAATGATCGAGAATGGAGTATCACCAGTTTTTCTCCAAAGCGAAAGTTAAATCTTCAATTAGATTTGAACGTGTAATGGTAATTAAATTTACCGATAACACCGTGGTGTTAGATATGAAGTTTTACCAGTTTTGCTTCATGGGATGTATAGGTTGGGATTGAGAAATTTAACAAATAATTACTTCGGTAAGGATCGCTAATCCCAACTAGTTTGGAAAACCATAATATGGTTTGAAATGATATTCCAAGGAAAATTAAAGAATACATTTTAAAGAATTTTTCTTTGATAGAATTAATGGGAACCTTTCCCTAGTGATGTGAATATTTGAATAAAAGAATATTCTGAATTGGAATGAGGCATAGGTTGTGTTTGTGTAACACTTGTTTATAAAATACGCGAGTTATTCGGAAAGACCGGGTTTATCCCATTCTGAATAACTGATACGACGATATGTCGAACATGAAGACGGTGGTTAAAGACCGGAGGTCTTCACATCGTTTGGGTGATTACTGATGATCTTGATTGGGCTGTACACCCAAGAGGAGGGAATCAGCTGGTGATCGTCCAGACGTACTTGGAGATCGATGGATATGCGAGGAATAAGGTTCCTATGGTTTCGTTCAGACCCAGAACGAACTTGTAAATGGACTGTGTGTCTGACATTGGATTTCATTCTGTGTGACTGATATCGGTGGCATAGAATGGTTTGCCTGTGTGGCATGCTAAGATGCAAATGATCAAGGCTTCTGTTGAAAAGCAGAGTCTTGTGGTTGATGATCAAAGCACGGCCTTTGTGGCATCGCTTTGTGTAGCATTAATTCGCGAGCCTCACACCCCGGTATGAACCAAAAACGGGGGAGGACCTCAGGGAGGGCATGCGTTTCCTTCTAGCAAGGGTGGTGCCAGTGACCTACCAGCCCTAACATTTATATTATTTTCACCTGTGTGGTTGTTGCTGTTGCGAGGCTCCTCAGATATGGAGTCATTTGGCTCACTTACGCCCCAAAGGGTGGGGAAACGCAGTGTTCAGGCATTTTAATACACATCGGTGGACCGGTCCTGTCGCTCCAAGGGCTCACCTGTGTCAGTGTCCTAAGGCTCGGGCTAGAGAGTCTCGAATCGGTGAGGACTATCTTTTGCCTCGGTTCATTGATGGTAATCCAAATTCCAAAACGTGACCTTGCGGTTTTAGTTGTATACCTATATATGGCGGCATAGTGGTATGGGGCATTCATGTCGTCTATGATTGATACTTATGATTGAAATTGTTTTGACACTATACACTTATAATACGATCAAAATAATCCGTTTTAAACGTATCAAGCATTCTTTGGCTATTATAAGGTAAAAACCCTATCCTCCGGCTTGCGTTGCATTGTGTGATGGGACCTGGGTCTTATAATAGCTTCAATGTTCTTTATTTAGCATTGCGCTATTTGTTTTATGCACTAGTATTCTTGGGAGGAAACCCGTTCCGTGTTATACGGCGTGGTCCCTTGATTTACCTAACTTTAAAATAAAGATTAGTAACTGTTTTTGTTCTCACACCAGTCACATAACTGACCTGGAGTTTATTGTTTTAACCTAAACTCTGGGTCCCCTTATTTTCCGCACGGGCAGCTAGTAGTTGGGTTTTGCAGATTTATATTCATAGGATCCTGGTTTATAGCTGAAGTGATATTCGGAAAGCTTCATTTCAGTTATGTTTTGTATTATTTTTCTGCTGTAGTAATGTATTTAAATCTCTGATAATTATCTAATGTGTTATATTCATTCATACTCTGTATATTCTTGTATCTTGATGAACTTGTTGTAATATACAATGAAATGTTCTTCTGTTTGTGTTCCGATGTGTCTTGTCCTCAAAGCAATCTGTGCTTTCCTTCACGGGGAAGTTTCGGGTTCTTACATTAAATATTCGCATATATTTGTATATACATGCGTCCACATGTTACATATGTAATTGATTTTCATATTCTTTCTCATTCGAGTTATCGATCTTAGAATAAATTGTTTATAAGGTTCCAGTTATTAATTTTTGCTTATCAAGCAATGTCAATGTGAATCTTAAAGATCGTATCATTATATCCAAAACATCTGATTCGGAACTGCATTGAACTTCTGGTTCAAATAAATTATATAAACAACTTTAAGTTGTTAAACTGTATTGAATATATAAACAACTTCAGGTTGTTAAATTGTATTGAACTTTTGGTTCAACTATATTGAACTTCTTGTTCAAATAACTTACATAAGAAAAACTTCAAGATGTTAAAATTTATTCTTCAATACAATATGTAAATATAAATATATAAGCAAGATATAACTCATTTTGAAAATTGAGCAATCTTTGGATACATTATCATTACCGCATATGATGTAACTTCTTTAAGAAGTACAATGTTTTTATTTCACACAGTATCAATAAAGCTTCGTGCTTCTTCTAATTAATTAGATCAGACATCTCATTCATCACTGCATTGATATTTTCTTTAGTCATTAAATTTGCATCATCATCTTTGATATTTGAAAATATTTCAATGAATTTTTTTATAGATGTATCAGAATATAATATCGCTTCTGGGATATTCCATAAACACCATTTATGGAGTTTTAATACATATTTTCTCTTTTAGGAAAAATTTATGAACTTTTTCTACAAATATTTTATCACTTTTAATTGTAGAGATCTCTTCTAGAGATATTTTATTATTTTCAAATAAGCAGATCTCTTCTAGAGATATTGTACCATTTCCAAATATACAAATATCCTCTAAAGATATTTTGTTATAACCGCTTCTGGGACGAAATTATCTCCTCCAGAGATAAATATATACAAACTATTGAAATGTCATATCAATATACAAAAATACATATCAAATTTTAAATGTAGTAACAAAATTAGATGCATTAAATAAAAATAAGATTCAAGAGAGAAAAGAAATCACTACTTATGGAGTGTATAATTTTCTTCAGGGAACATATCTTTTATTTATGTAATTGCAGTGCAACAAAAAGAAATATCCGACATCTCTTCTAGGATGTTGGATTTTCTATATAAAATTAAATCTCTAAAACATCTCTTCAAGAGATTAATATGCATACTATATCTTCAGGATATTCAGTTAATATAAATTGTACATGAAAGAAGAAACCCGTTTAGAGATTTTCTATTGAATCCAATGTTATTGTCACAAATTATGATGTCTGTGTCTCTTTTAACTTCCTATGGAAGTACAATCTATTTATGTCACAACTTTTAAGAAAGCTTCGGGTTTCTATTTTTTTTATAATCCAAGGCTTCAGGTCTTGGGTTTTGAGTTATACAACTCCTTGTTAAAATAATTTCTTCACACAAATTCAGGTTGTTGTTGAACCTATTTCTTCCATTATATCATATATTACTTGCCAAATAAATACAAAAAGAATCATACCTATATCCATATTCTGAGCATGAAAATATAACATTTAATTTATAATAACCAATGCATTTATGATAATAATAACTACAATTAACATTTATATGGCCTTGGTTATAACTATTGTCACAACAAAATGATTTCATTACAAATATATGAATTAATTGAGAAATGGTACTTAAAGTAACACAATTTCATCTCAGGTTTAGCGTCAATATTACACAAATAAAATTAAAATGAATATCTTAATAAGGAAATTTATTTCTCAATAATCAAATTTCCTACAAAATAAATATCTCTTCTTGATATATATATATATATATCTAATCTTCGTACAAATGTAATAGCATCTTCAGGATGCAAGAAATCTTACATCTGTAATATTAGCAAATGAGATATATTGCAAAAAAGATTTCTATCTCAAATAACAGATGCATTCAATAATTCATGGAACTCAAACTTTTGACGATAAAGGAATTACAAGTTCTCAACTTTTATTTCAAATACTGAAAATTAAGTTTGTCGTGTATGTTTTCATTAATATATCCATTCACTTCAAGTGCTAAATCAAAAAAAAGGATTCCAGAAGCCCGTAACATTGGTCCTGATAAACCCCAATTTATTGCCTCCTCTCCACCAATAATGCTTTTCTAACTCTGTCTGTATCACTAGAGGCTCGGGAAAAAAAGAGAAGATGGATACGAACGAGATATCCAGCAACAAGAAGAAGGAAAAGACACAACGACGCAATTATTAGGGGGCGCTCTACCACTGAGCTAATAGCCCTTCGTACGGGCCTCCCAGTGGGAGGCCTGCTATGCCAAAAGCGAGAGAAACCCCATACCTCTCTTTCCTTTTTGCGTGTGCCCTGCGGATAGAGCTATAATAAGTTTCTTACTCCCAAGTGCTAGAGCAAGATCTAGTCATTCCCACGTGCTATCAAGTAAGGTGAGAAGGTGCCAGAAGTTGCAAAGGTAAGGAAGGGAATGATATTTAATCTTCTTACTGCAAATTTATTAGCAGTTTGCTTTTACTCATCTAACTATCTAGTTTAATTCATCAACCCTAATGATAAATAAAAAAATATCCATTGAATATAATATATTAAATTTCTTTATTCTATTCCTGGGGGAACAACAACTGGAAACAGTTGCTAATACCCCATAGGTTGAGAAGCAAAAGGAGGAATCTTCCCGAGGAAGGGCTTGCTTCCGATTAGCTAGTTGGTGAGGCAATAGCCGAAAATAGACCTATTCGATATCACCCTTCAATTCGAATTAGCAAAAGCAATGTCTCCTTGCATAATATGGATTCCAAACATTCAAATAGTTCATGCGTGTTTGTTACCCGACGCAACAAGATCCAGTTGGTAAGGATAAAAATATCGTTTCTGATTTGTACGGATGTCTATGATCATAGATCATAGAGGGGACCTCTTTCAATTTCTTATTTTACTATGTTCAACTCTATGTATTCCTCTATCCATAGAGTACATTGAATGTACAGAAATGGATATAACAGAGTTTCTGTTATTCATATTTTAGTAGCTTAACACATGTATTCCTTACCTACTTATGCATTCATAGCACAAGACTTTACTACTCAAACTGCATTATATACTCATCACCAATAGCCATAATGCCTTTCAAATCCTCCTAGCCATTATCCTACTGCAATAATTCAGCCAATAATTTTTTTCCGTGTTTCAGAATACGGTTAAACGACATGTTAACTAATCGATTACGATAAATTGGATAGGATTTTGCAGTTTTTTCTTCTGATTCACAAACCTCGTGTGGGGCTTATAGTTTTCATTTCCCATCTTATGGAAAACCGTTTTCGCCAATAAACGAAAGCTTTTCTTTTTCTTCTTCAACATATGAACTTCATGTTCATATTATTTCAGATTCCAAAGAATTAATATATTATATGATTCTTCATTTGTTTATTTTTCAAAATTCACTTCTGGTGATAGATCAATGTTAGATCTGAAATTAATACGATCTTCTAGACACGTATTATATTTACATTTTTTCTCTAAGAAACAATACAACATTTCTTCCGGAAATATGAATTATGTGACAAAATCAAATTAAATTCAGTGAATTTATTTGAATAGAGAAGAACAAAGATTTTTCGAATCCAAAATAAATAAATCAATACAACCAACATCTCATTTTTAAATCAAGTAGAGATCTCAAATATATATAATTTGAGTATAATTTTGAGATCAACAGTATGATTACATCAAAAAAAATTAGATCTACAATAGAGTGAAATCTGAATTATGATTAACAAAATAAGATACAGATCTCAAAATGTAGATCTATATGAGTTTTACAGTTATAAGACTAAAAAAATCTAGAACATAACATAACAGATTTAGATCTAGAATGAGATGAGATCTAACAAAATGGAAATTTGAAAAATCAAATCAATCAGATCAAAAAAATAACCTACCGTTTTGAGATCTATAATTAGATCTGTAATCAAATCGTGCTGATAACGTGTTATAAAATAAAACAAAACAGATAATAAATAGAAGCCATTAGAGAGAACAAAAGAGATAGGGGAGAGACTTTTATTTCTATTTCTTCAAGTGTATCTAATTTTTATTACATTTGCTCCTTTATATATAGAGTTTGGAGCTGATGTTAAACTTATCCCCATGATGTGGGACTAAATAGAATATTACAAAAGCATATTTACTCTTATATATTACAACAAACAACGCATTATTCTCGACATTGTAAATGGATAATTACATGTTCACATAAACAAATATCTAAGTTAATATAATAGCAGGACAGTGTTTGGCTACTAATACATATCCATAAAAATTTGTTTAATTTAATTCTTGTAGAATGATGTTTGATTATGCTAATTAAATGTTACTAGTTAAATAAAATTAATTTAACTATGTTCAATGTATTCAAGTTCATGACTAATATTTTATTATAATTTTGTACTATGTCAAATATGCCAATTAATTATGCTACCTTTTTATTCATTGATACAAATCTTACATCTAAAACCGCATATAAAACAGTTTACACATTTGCGAGTAAAACAACTTTAAAGATAAGATAATTGATATAAAAAATGAAAATAATCAAACCAAATTATTAAATAAACTCTCACTCAAGCAAATCCCAAAAGAAACAAGCATGACCCAACTCAACTGCATGCGTGTACTTGCACTTGCCACCTTAGTGTTTCCCTACTGCTCCAACTCTCCGCCAAGCCCTCATGAAAAACATATGCTCATAGCCCTAAGATAGCACATCCCAACAAGAACCATAAGCTTTCTTTTAGCAAACGCATGTGCCTCCCCCACCTTACCTAACTTCTATATTGCCTATGTTCACATGTTCATGCTAGAACATGACCCAAAGCTCCAAACAGTGTAGCTGCTTCCAAAACCAAACTTCCCTTACCAATCAGTGTAAATGAATACATTAAGGACGTTTTAATTGCAAAATCCCGTGTAATGAAAAGTAACTTCTCCTTCCTTTCTTTTACTTTTGTTCCACATTCCATCAGGGCCAGCCCGGATGATTTTGTTCCTCTATCCCAAAATCCAAGTGCGGTGGAAAAAAAGTACAAAATCATGCCTTTGCCAAAATCATTATATTACCAATATCAAAACAATTAAATTGAAAAATACTTCCCATCCAACCAAAGCCCAATATGGCCCATCATGCATGCTATTGAGATCTTCCATCATTCAAAAAATTTCCTACTTCCTTTCCATTCTCCATGCCACTAACGAATGCAACCCAGCTACTCCCGGTGCGGTCGAAAATAACGTACGAAAATCATTCCCATGCCAGAATTGAACTCTGGTCACACTATTGGTAAGGCAATAAACAACAAGTCAACCAAATAGCCATCAGCAACTGATATTATATAACATAAATTAAACTAAAAATTAGTCACCTATTAGCACCACCACCACCACAACTTGTTGCCCCTGCCAGACTGGTTTCCCTAGGCGGTCAGCTTGCTCGCCTACCCCGAGGGTCGGGCCTGCATTCCATGCACCTTCTATTTTCCACTTGTGCAAACTCCTGAGCCCCCTTCTCTATATTTTGATTGCCTCACGTACACTTACTGCCATATACTGATACATGCACTCCCTTATTGATATAGCAATGCATGCCCCATAAACACAAGACCGGAGAGTTCAAGATGAAATATCTCCTCTATGGGAACTCCATCTCAGTTGAAACAAGAAATGTGGACCTTATCGTCCTCAATAACTTTTATGTTAATGAATTTTGCTTATTCATGATGTTTAAGGTGTTATTTCAATTATTGGAAGACATGGAAGTATGTTGCTCAAGAGTACGAAACAGTGAATGCGAAAATGCTCAATGCATAAGTGATCACCTGATCTGTTGCGCGTGTATTCTATTAAAATAAAGCTTAATAGTTAAGGAAAGCAACGACACTTCATTAAACGTGAAGCAAAAAAATCACACTCCATTAAGTGCAAAACAATGTAACATGCTATGAAAAGTGGAAGTGAATAGGCCTAAGCGAAGCAAAGATATGGATGTACATGATTTTATAGAAGTAGTTCTCACGATTCCCCGCAGGATGAAATTCTGTTTGCGTACAAACCGTGAATGATAGAAATAAAGACATTATCATGCATAATAATGCATCGTATAAAAATTTGCAACATTTCTTTACTGATGAAGAAAGAAATATAATACATAAAAGTTTACATCAATTTGAATTTGATGTAATTCGAAGATAATGTTTCAAATTGATACACATCATAGTATACAATGTATATTTATAGCCTATGTTTTGGGGTTTTTATGTTGTGCTTGCTGATCCCAGAAGCTTTAAGTTGCTGATTTTGCTTGATGGGCATCAATATTTTGGTTCGAACCACTTGACTATATTATGCTTTGTATTTCCGAACCCTTCGACAATTTTATTTTTCCCCTTTAAATCGATATTAGGGTTAGGGATATAATGGCCGAACTTATGTCAATCTTTCGCTTCCTTTCCTATTTCTCCAGAATTGATGGTGAAATCGGCATGCTTTCTTCTTTTCTTAGCTTGCTTTAACTCGAATCTGATGTTATGAGTTGAATCATTGTCGTAATGCTTGTTAATAAGCTGAGATTTTTGAAGCTCAGAATTGAAGTCTGTGTCTTTCTAAGTCTTCCTTGACTGTTGAGGACTTGAGTTGATTTTCTGAGACTTTGACTGAGGACTGCTATGTTCAATCTTCACTCTTATATGATCTCAAAACTTTACGAGGTATTGGCTTGATAGGGCTTTAGTGAGAGTGTCTGCATGATGGGAAGTGGTAGGTATGTGCCTCACTTCTAAATTTTCCTTTAAAATCTATTCTCTAACAAAGTATTGGCCGATTTCTATATGTTTAATCCTTGAGTGAAGTATAAAGTTTGCTGACATATACACAACACTCTGATTATCACACCGTAATATCGATTTGTTTATTGTGATGTTTAGTTGAGTGAATAAGGACTTGAGCCATATTATCTCTACTATTGCATTTGCAACACTTCTGTATTATGCCTTCGTACTTGATATGGATATTGTTGATTTTTTCTTTGAACACCATGATACTATGTTATTCCCAATGTATATGCAGTATTCCGTAATTGACTACGTATCATCTGGATCAGATATCCAATTAGCATCAGTAAATCTAGTGATGTTGAAGTTGTTATTTGCCTTAATAGAAAGACCATAATCCACTGTAGCTTTTAAGTATCTCAGTATTCTATATTGTTTTATATTATATATGGGTTCTCCTCTGTTTTTCGAATAATAGTGTTGACTGTTGATCATAGGTGTTGGTTGTCCTTTAGCTTCACTCATTTGAGTTTTTACCAATAATTCTGGTATGTACTTTCTTTGGGAAGGAATAATCTCTACTGATGATCTTGTGTTGACTTCTATACCAAGAAAGTAGTTTAGATGTCCCAGATCTTTTACAGAGAACTGTTTGTCCATTTGTTTATCAAGTGTGTTGATCTCTGAAGCATTATCCCCATAATAACAAGATCATCAATATAAATTAAAATGTATGTAGTTGGACACTTGATAATTTTAACAAATAAAGAGTTAGGATTTGGTAGATTGAAATCCCATTGTATACGATGTATTTTTCAATCTATCAAATCATATTTTAGGTGCTTGCTTTAAGCCATATATATCTTTATTAAGCTTGCGCACATTTTCCATGTTATGATTATAGCCATGTGGTTGCTCCATATATACATCCTCTTTCAGTCTGCCATTTAGAAAGACATTTTTAGCATATAGTCGTCTGAGTTTCCATCCCCAACTCATGGCAATAGTGAGAACCACTCTAATTGTTGTTGGTTTGACAACTGGTGAGAATGTTACTTTATAATCTAAGTCTTGCCATTAGGAAAATCTTTTTGCCACCAATCTTTCCTTCTTTCTGTCTATTGTACTGTTTGGTTTCTTCTTTAATCTATGTGTCCACTTACACCCAATCACATTTTTGACTTTTGGTGGTTTGACTAATTAGCATGTTTGATTTTGTATGAGGGCTTGATACTTAATATCCATGGCTGTTCACCAACTGTCACTAGTTTTTGCTTGATCATAGCTAGTTGGCTTTTCCTTTATGGTAAATGAAGTATACATTTTGGGTTTGAAAACCCTACTTTTGGCTCAGGTAATCATTGGGTGAGTAGATGTGATTTGTGGTTAAGTGCAAGGTTGTTCCTCATCACTTGTGCTTTAATTGTTATCACTTCATCTTGATTCCTGCTGACTGTTGATAGTTTGTTCTTGACATTGTATGTGACACCCCACATCCCTTAACGTCACTCATATGAGGATGTGTTAAGTTTTGTGAAGCACTTAGGTATAAATTAATAACACAGAGGATAAAATTCACAAGACAGAAATATAGAACACAGTGGAAACTTTTAAAATATTTATTATTAAAATTAGCAAATCAAGTCACAACACTGATTACATTTCAAAGAGTCATCACCATAAAGCAAATATACTGTCTGTGAAAAATATCAGAGTAGAATAGTATAACCACAAAAGCTATTCATCCTCATAAGTCTTTATAATGATCAGAAAACAAAAACTGAAATATTACATGAAAATAGAAAGAGTCTGAATCAAGGATGAGCCAAAAGATCAAAGTCACTGCTGCGATCCTCCACCCTGGGAACCTGGGGGGAAGGAAGAGAGAAGGAGAAAACAAACCAGGTCAAACGTAAGTCTAGTGAGTTCTAGTAATTTCAAGCATGAGCATAAGATAAGGAAATATTTAGACAGATGAATAGTTCTAAGAAACGGACATAAAAGCATAAGTGAACTAGTGGGAAACACGAAATAAGATAGGTTTCTCATTCATATTCGAAAATTGTTGCACCAACCAAGGTTTTAAATCTCGGATTTTGGCCAATATCTCAGAAAAATATCTCGGCTATCTCGGGCGATATTTGAAACACTTTTAACTAAACTAGCTGCCAAATCTCGGATTTTGGCTAATATCTCGGATTTTTCATTTCGGCGATCTCGGGGAGATTTAAAAGCCTGGCACCAACTACTAAAATATCATAATTAGGCTTTACCTAATTTCTACCCATCGATCGACTTCTTTACCCAAATGTGAATAACCTGTGCTAGCTATTGGATACGGCGTTATCAATCTCGAACACATCAACTAAAAAGGCACAACTAAAAAGGCACAACAATGCTTATCTTCCCCAATCGGAACAATGCGTACTCATGGTTCAGCCGAAACACACCCATAACTACCTCATTTGAACCACTTACTATCCAGTTCAGTAAAGCATGCTCTAACCTCTACCTAGTGTGAGACTCCGTGATAATAAAGATATACTAACTGATATGGGTTCCTAAACAATAATGCACTTGACACAAGTCACCCCCTAGACTTGGTCCCTAATTTATAACTAGGATTTCTATGAGCCCCTTATATCCTCACTTGGAACAGACTCCCTCTTGGCTTATTAATCTCATAATTTTAACTTAACATGTTTAAGTTCATTAATAAGCCCAATATAACCATGTGTTATATTCTTAGGTAGTAATTAACATTCCAATTAATGTAATCTTTTTATACAACACTGCCACACGTCACTTAATGTCCAATTAGATATGATCTATTCCAGTTTTCATGCTTTTCACTAACATGTTAATTAATGTTCAATTAATTGCAATTTATTCCAACACATAAATTTGAATATTCTTCAATTAAGATTTATCCCAATTTACAATCCAATATCTGAATATAGTATTCACCAATTCCCAACATGCCCAAAAAAAACCTTTTTGACATACTTTAAATGTTATCCCAATTTACACAATTTAAGTGATAAAGGACTAGGCTCTCGTTGGCCTAGGTTCAACGCAAAAACAAATAAAAAGGAGAAACTGGTTTGGGATACTTGTAAGGCCTAGACTCAGAAATAAACAATTAAATAATGGGGAATTGCAAGACTATAAATAAGAACATAGTAGAGTAGGGGATAAAGAAGAAGAATTGATTGCAATTAAATACAAAACCAAAAAAGGAATAAACATAGACATCAAATAGATTGTATAATAATTTGCAGAAATCAGACTTGTAAATGCTATAAATGTAGAACTTGTAAGTTCAAACTATTTTACTGTCTCAATCCTTCTTTAGGTAAAGAGCTAGTTTAAAAATTACATAAAACTCATAGAGAAAAGATTGCAAATCCTGAAAAGACCTTGGAAGAAGAAGAATCCTTCAGATCTACAATTGGACAGTACTTCGACCTATTCTCCAAATTTTATTTCATTTAGAGCATAATGGAATGGAGGCTGAGAAAATGAAGAAGAAGATGTGTGGGGAAAACGTGAGGAGTACCTGTCTATTTATAAGTGTATAAGGATAATTCAAACCTTAGCATTTTATGTTTCAATCTTAACCCTTAAAAAACACATCATCAAAAGTCTCCAGAAACAAATTGGACAAGGCAAAAATCATTGCAAGAAAAATTGCTATTGATGGTAGCTCAGCATGATGTCCAAACACAGCTCGTCGTCTTTGTTCATTTCAAATAAGTGTCCACTTCGCGTGCTATCAAAAAGCCTCAAAATCTAGCGGCAAATATTTTCCCCTCCCGCTTCCATTTGCTATTTCTCGTGGTTGCTTTTCCCCTATCCAAATCCATATATTCCTCGTTCGAAACTGGCTTTCACCGCGAATCTCACTCAAACCCTTAACTCTTCATTTTAGATTTCTCCTCCGATTTCCTCTCTCCTGTAAACATTCCATGTGTCAACATATCTTGCATCTAAAATCTAGGTCATGTCATCTCCTTAATGCAGGCCCTTAAACTTTGTGAAATGTGCAAGCAAGCAGGTCTCTTAAGTCCATCTGCCAACTCCATATAACCGAGTTGAATGTAAGTTAATATAAATATTAGTGAATAGTTTCCAATTTATGAAGAATTCTCAGCTTTTTCTAATTTAAGTTGGATCTTGGTTTTCATTGTTATTGCTGCATGGTTAAAAAAGCAAAATTTACGGTGTCAAATATATGAGCACCGAGTTTAACTGCTTAATTAGTAATTTGCTTTTAATTATACATAACTGTCGCTCTAAATCAGACTATGCATGAATTACAAATCTACAAAACTATGTTGTTGTACAAAATTGTTGAGTAGGTAATCTATGAAACTGTTAGTAGTGAACTTATTCATATCTACGAAATGTTGGTGAACTTGAGATAGTTTCAGTAAATTACTCTAAGTTCGATGGGCATTCAAATAGATGTTGTTGTACTTATATATGGATATAACCTATTTTTTAGACTTACTATAACGACCCGAACTTCCCAGTGAAGGAAAGCACGGATTGAATTGAGAACACGATGAATCAGAACACAAACAGAAGAACATTTCATTGTTAATTACAACAATTCCATCAGAATACAAGAATATTACAGAGCATGAATAAATATTATACATTTGACAAAGACCAGAGATTTAAATTACATTTAAATACATAGCAGCTAAAAATAATACATATCACAACTATAAGAAATACACGGATACAGAGCCTTCCGTATATAACTCCAGATGTAAACCAGGATCCTGTAAGAATAAATCTTCAAAACCCAACTACTAGCTGCCCGTGTGGAAAATAAGGGCACCCAGAGTTTAGGTTAAAACAATAAACTCCAGGTCAGTCATGTGACTGGTGCGAGAACTAAAACAGTTATTAATCTTTATTTTTAAAGTTAGGTAAATCAAGGGACCATGCCGTATAACACGGAACGGATTTCCTCCCAAGAATACCAGTGCATAAAACAAACAACGCAATGCTAAATAAAGAACAATGAAGCTATTATAAGACCCAGGTTCCATCACACAATGCAACGCAAGCCGGAGGATAGGGTTTTACCTTGTAATAGCCAAATAATGTTTGATATGCGAAATCTAATTT
This sequence comes from Allium sativum, assembly GCA_030737875.1. Taxonomy (NCBI): domain Eukaryota; kingdom Viridiplantae; phylum Streptophyta; class Magnoliopsida; order Asparagales; family Amaryllidaceae; genus Allium; species Allium sativum. The sequence continues at coordinate 372,981,628 of CM060909.1, read as the reverse complement.
TTTATTATTACTATAAGTGAAGAAAACAACTTCAAATATAAATGTATCAATCATAGACGACATAACATCCCATGCTACTATGTCGCCATACTAGTTCTACAATTAAAACTGCAAAGTCGCGTATTGGAAATTGGATTTCCATCTATGAACCGAGGCAAGGGATCGTCCTCACCGCTTCGAGACAATCTAGCCTACCATGTCTCAGCCAAGCGCGTAGGCAAGCCATGGATCGTCAGGGCCGGTCCACACAGAGTGGATTAAAATACCTGAACAATGCGTTTCCCCGCCCTATGGGGCGCAAATGAGCCATATGACTCCATCGGCTCCCGCAGTAGCCGATATATCCGAGGCGCCTCGAATTCCAACAACCACATAAGTCAAACTCGTCATGGCTTGTAAACCACTGACGCCACTTCTAGCTAGAAGGAAACACATGTCTTTCCTGAGGTCCTCTCTCGTTTCTGGTTCACACCGGGGTGTGAGGCTCGCGAATTAATTCTAAACAAAGAGGCGCTATATTAAAGCTATGCTTTGATCATCAACCACAAGACTCTGCTTTTCAACAGAAGACTTGATCATTTGCATCTCAGCATGCCACACAGCCAATTCACACTATGCAATTGATATCAATCACACAGAATGAAATCCAATGTCAGACACACAGTCCATTTACAAGTTAGTTCTGGGTCTGAACGAAACCAGAGGCACCTTATTCCTCCCCCATATGTCCAATACAGGGGAGAGGCCCTCGCATATCCGTCGATCTCCAAGTACGTCTGTACGATCACCACTTATTACCTCGTCTTGGGAGTATAGCCTAATTAAGACTCCAGTAATCATCCAAACGATGTGAAGACCTCCGGTCTTCAACCACCGTCTTCATCTTCGACTTATCGTCGAATCAGTTATTCAGAATGGGACAAACCCGGTCTTTCCGAATAACTCGCGTATTTTATAAACAAGTGTTACACAAACACGACATACGCCTCATTCCAATCCAGAATATTCTTTTATTCAAATATTCTTTTCACAATTTCAAACCGTATTAAGGTTTATCCAAACTAGTCGGGATTAGCGAACCTTACCGAAGTAATCATTTATTATATTTCCCAATCCCAACCTATTCATCCCATGGAGCAAAACTAGTGATACTCCATATCTAACACCACAGTGTTATCAGTAAATATTAATTACCATTTCCCATTCAAATCTAATTAAAGATTTAACTATCGCTTGGAGCAAAACTGGTGATACTCCATTATCGATCATTTCAATCTAATTAAAGATTCATTAAAACTCCACTTAGTTTTAATCTTCCCAAAAATCAATATTAATGATTATTTACTTTGAAAAATCATATCCTATCTTTAACTGGGTTAAAGAACCAATGTCATTTAAAACAAGGTTCACGATAAACCCAAAATCACATTCATTCCATCAGTCTCTAACCGTAAACTAGTAAGAGAACAATTCCCTAAGTATTAACCCCGAAGGCCGAAACCAACATCGGATCAATACCCAGGAAGCCATTCAACTTAGCTAACCTCAAGTTAGTTTCTAATTTTCTTAACTCCATTGGGTTTAAGAATAGTGTTAATGAAGACACCATTCACGACAAACCCAAAATTAATTCCGTTGTTAATCGTGTTAAAGAACAAGTGTTATTTAAAACATCTTTCACGATAAACCCAAAAATCAATTTCAATTCAATTCCAATTAAATATTAATTAATTGGTATACTTCATTAAATCTAAATAAAAAGATTTAATATTTTCTCAACTGGGTTTAAGAACAGTGTTAATGAAGACACCATCCACGACAAACCCAAAATCCCATTTGATATTAAATACAAGGCTCTGAATAGAAAATATATCGGCTTATATTCAATATCAAATCTAAAATCAACAAATATTGTATTGGAAATAACGATATAAATATATCTTTCAGATTTCCATAACCATATCTGTATAATCACGAAATCCAACGTCAAAATATTCCGAAGATGATTTTGATTCAAATCCATTCCAATTCATATATTGGAAATTCTGGTTATTTTTAAAACCATTTCAAATTCGATTTATTTATTTAAAAATATTGGATTATAATTCTAGTTCATAACTAGTTCATTTCGATAAAAATATATTTTTATCTTTTTAAATGTGGGATTTTCCACCCCAATTCTTTCTAAATCATTTATTATGATTTTACACAAATTGTTGAAATTTTTAATAATTTTATCAAGGTCCGTACAGTCGATTTCCAATAACGGTCGTTGAACTGCACTTACAACGACCTTTTCCAAATTTTATTTGGACCTAATTCCAAATCCAACTGTTAGATTTCAAATTTCTAATATTCGTTAGAAAGCTCTTTTCGATACGAACCCAATGGTCCTGGTTTCAGGAGAATCCGACGGTCGGATCTCCCGTAATGTCAATTCGAAGCCAATGGTCGAAATTCGCGAATTACTGGGGCGCGGCGCGCTCTATTTAGGCCATTAATATATATAATATATATTATATATATTTCATCGATTTCCATTCAAAACGTATTTTATAAATCGTTTTAAAAACGGTTTCAACTTCATATTCAATTTCAAATCAAAACTAAATATTCCATATCATTAATATATAAATGATAATATTTTCAAAATATCAGATTTTGAAATAAATTCCTTTTCGATATTCATTATAAAAATGAATAAAATCGATATGAATATCGTTCGCGTCAAAATGGCGCATATCTAATCAACACGGCTGTATATATTTAAATATCTTCGTGTCCATCCCATATCGGACATCAAAATCATATTTTGATTGTTTTCTGAATATTATTTTAAAATATTCTTTATTTTAAAAAGTATTCGTTATTTTAAAATATTCATTCTTTCTGAACTGGAATCTGACACAGTAAATCACCATATATTGTTGATTATATGGATTTCATACACACATGTATACAACAATAATCAAACACAGTCAACCATCGTCCAGAGTGCATTCTACACTGCATAAGCATTAAATATAAATATTTAGCGCTTACAACAGCCGATCAACCAATCGATCGACATACAACTAAACAATTGGGATTAGTGTACGTCAAATATCGTCCCAACACCCGTGCGGGGTTTCAATCAACAAACACTGAATATTATTTGTGCAGTTGGGCGACGTGTAAAATTTATCGTCCAATCCATATCAGTCAAATGGGTGTACATAAACAAATCGTCTGATTTGTAAATGAATACTTATTTTATTCACATACACGTTAAATTTTTTATTTTTAATGATAAAATATTTATTCGGTTCATTTACTGTAATAACCCGAAAATCTGGGCCAGTTTAAAATTTTTGTTTCGGCAATTTTAGCGAAGTTTGAATATTTAAAATGAATTATTTTAAATAATATCGACGAAAATTTATTTTGAATATATAATTCGAACGTATATATTATATACGTCGTCGTTAGAATATATAATAATTATATATAATTATAAATAGAATTGAAAATGGCGCGGTAGTTCGAAAATTCGATTTCTAATTTCAAATGAATATAAAGAATTCAATATAAGTCAGAATTGAACGAAACAAGAAATATTTGAATCTGTATAACTATATCTTTGTAACGAAGTTAACAAACTGAGATTTCATCTTAGAAATGATAAGATATGTCCGGTTTAAAATTAGAAATAGTCGCTGTGGAATTTATATATATTTTTATATATATAAGGCCCTTAAAAATAGCAATTTTGCAAACGACCTCGGATTTCGACGAAACCAGTTTTGTTGGGTCCGTGATGTTAAGTTATTGCTAGGTTTCAAATTTCATAAATTTTCGAATCAATATGTGAGCGTGGCAAAGGAAAACGTGTTTTGACCATTTCAGTTGTTTTTAATCGACTGGAAATTGGCCATTTTTCAAACGGTCTCAGAATTCGACGAAACTAGTTTTGTTAGGACCGTATCGTCAATACGAAGCTAGAAAATGTTTTTCTGGAATTTTTCTAGTTAGTATGTGACCCCGGTAATTCGAAATGTACGTTTAAAATTCAATATAGTGATTTAAATGTAAATTTAACGGAAACTGATTGTAACAGCCGAAGCAGCCTTTGATACCTATCCCATTGTGTTCGGAATGGGGGTAAAACGCTAGGGACGACAGTCGTTGCGCCTCGTTTAGAGTCCATATGAAAAGACAACTTTTTTTTATTGGAAAATAAAATAAAATAAATATATAATTATACATAACCCCCTATCCTTCCCTCTCCAAAGTCACCCCCCCCCCCCCCGTTAAAATCAAAACAGAAAAAAATCGCTCAAGCTCTCCTCCGTCCTAGATGGCTCCGACCGTCACCGCACCCCCCCAAGTGGCGGCGCAAACCCCCCCCCCCTCGCCGATCCTCTATCCTCCAGCCTCCCCGTTCTCCTCTCTCCAAAAACCCTACTACCCCAACGCCTATCGCAACCGACTCCACAACGCGCCGCACCCTCCTCCAGCGCAGCCACCTCCTCACGCCATCGCCAGCTCCGGCGAAACCCCCCCTGTCTCCGACCGTGACTCCCCCGGCCTCCCTCCTTCGAAAGACAGTAAGCTCTTTACTTTTTGTTTATATTAAAAACTGTTTTTTTTATATAAGTGTTATAAAAACTGATTTTAACATAATTTAAAAACTGATTTTTGTCATACTTTAAAAACTGATTTTAACATAATTTAAAAACTGATTTTATTTTGAGTTATAAAAGATGTGATTTTTGAGATATAAAGATTTGACTTTTTTTAAAATGATTAGAGAATAAAGATAGGATTTTTATCTAAGAAAAAGTTCATATTTTTGTTTAGAAAAGATCGTAGTTTTGATTTAGGAAAAAATTAGATTTTGATTTAGAAAAGATTAGATTGTTATTTCTATAAAGACGAGATTTTTATTCAATAAAAATATGATTTTTATATGTAGAACTTCGAAAGAAAAATATGATTTTTTATGTAAAGGAAAATGGGATTTTTCTTATGTATAAAAGTATAATCTTTAGGCGTTATAAAATAAAGATTAGATTTTTTAAAATGCAAAAGATTAGTTTTTTTAAAGTAAAAGTTTGATTTTTATATATTGAATAGTATAATAAAAATTCGATTTTTATATATTGAACATCGAAGTAAAAATTCGATTTTTATATATTGAATAGCGAAGTAAAAATGTGATTTTTACGTATGTAGTGAAAGCAGCAACGAAGGTGACAAAAAGGCGAAACGACGAAGACTTCTGCAAATGAAGAGCCGTGGAGCTAGGATAGCTATATGTGAGAATTTCTCACCTTTCAATTTAATTTTTCTAGTTATATATATATATACTAGGATGCAGACGGTGCTTAGTAGCACCCGACACAATCGTCCACAGACCATGGACTTGTTTGTTTGGTTGCGTAGATTAGTTGGATTATTTGATTGAAATTGAATTGTGTGGTGAAATGAATTGATTTGATTGATGTGTGAATGGCGTGGGCCTTCACTAGACCGGGGATAAGGCTAGGCCTTGTCCCGTTTCTAGTATCGTGCCGTTATGCCGCCGAAATTTTCTAAAATATGTTAGAAAATAAAAATATTATTTTATTTGTGTAAATGAATAATAGAAATTCATATGTTGAAATAAAATGTTTTATCGTTAAAAATATAATTTTTAACGTGAATATGAATATAGTGAAAGTGAATAAAATAAATATTCATTTACAAACCAGACGGTTTGTTTATGTACACCTATTTGAAGGACATTGATTGGGTCGATAAATTTTACACATCGCCCAACTGCACGAATAAAATCTGTGTTTGATTGTTTGAAACCCCACACGGGTGTTGGGATGAAATTTGAAGTTCACTCATCCTGATTGATTAAATATGTCGATCGATTGATTGACAGACTGTTATAAGCGTTAGATATCTATATTTGATGCTTATACAGTGTAGTGCACTTTGGTTGATGGTTGATTATTTTTCAAGGCTATTATACATGTGTTGTATGAAAATCCATATAATTAACTTTATATGGTAATTGATTGGGCCTCATTCCAGTTTTAAAATAGAAATATTTAAAATAGAAATATTCGAAATGGAATATTTGAAAATGTCAATATATGAAGCCGTGTTGATTAGAGTGACGCCATTTTGACGTGAACGATATTTATATCGATTTTATTCATTTTAAAATGAATATTAAAAAGTAATTTTGAAATCAAATATTTCGAAATGAATTGAATTGAAAACGAATTCAAAGTGAATTGAAAGCGATTTCGAAATGAATTGAATTGAAAACGAATTCAAAGTGAATTGAAAGTGATTTCGAAATGAATTGAATTGAAAACGAATTCAAAGTGAATTGAAAGCGATTTCGAAATGAATTGAATTGAAAACGAATTCAAAGTGAATTGAAAGTGATTTCGAAATGAATTGAATTGAAAACGAATTCAAAGTGAATTGAAAGCGATTTCGAAATGAATTGAATTGAAAACGAATTCAAAGTGAATTGAAAGCGATTTCGAAATGAATTGAATTGAAAACGAATTCAAAGTGAATTGAAAGTGATTTCGAAATGAATTGAATTGAAAACGAATTCAAAGTGAATTGAAAGCGATTTCGAAATGAATTGAATTGAAAACGAATTCAAAGTGAATTGAAAACGATTTCGAAATGAATTGAATTGAAAACGAATTCAAAGTGAATTGAAAGTGATTTCGAAATGAATTGAATTGAAAACGAATTCAAAGTGAATTGAAAGCGATTTCGAAATGAATTGAATTGAAAACGAATTCAAAGTGAATTGAAAACGATTTCGAAATGAATTGAATTGAAAACGAATTCAAAATGAATTGAAAGCAAATTGAAATGAATTCAAATTGAATTGAAATTTGAATTGAATAGAAATGAATTTTAAAACGAATTTATAGAGAAGAATTCAATTTTGCTTTGAATTGAGATGGAAGTTGAAATAGATTTTGAAACGAATTTTAAAACTATTTATATAATTCGTTTTAAATAGAAATCGACGAAGTATATATTATATATATTATATATATAATATAATGGCCTGAATAGAACGCGCCGCGCCGCGGCAGTTCGCGAATTTCGACCATTGATTTCAAATGGACGTTACGGGAGATCCGACCGTCGGATTCTCCTAAAACCGGAACCGTTGGGTTCGTATCGAAAAGAGCTTTCTAGCGAATGTTAGAAATTTGAAATCTAACGGTTGGATTTGGAATTATGTCCAAATCAAATTTGAAAAAGGTCGCTATACGTGCAGTTCGATGGCCATTGGTGGAAATCGACTGTACGGGCCTTGATAAAATTATTAAAAATAGTAATAATTTGTGTAAAATCATAAGAAATGATTTGTGAAAGTTTGGGATGAAAAACTCCATATTTGAAAAGATAAAAATAGATTTTTATCGAAATGAACTAGTTTTGAACTAGAATTATAATTCTATTTATTTTTAAATAAATAAATTGAATTTGAAAAGGGTTTTGAAAATAACCAAAATTTCCAATGATTGCATTGGAGTGGATTTGAATCGAAATTGTCTTCGGAATATTTCGATGTTGAAATTCGTGATTATACAGATGTTGTTATGGAAATTTGAAAGATATATATTTATGTCGTTATTTCCAATACGACATTTGTTAGTCGTAGGATTTGATATTGAATATAAGCCGATATATTTTCTATTCAGAGCCTTGTATTGAATATCAAATGTGATTTGGGTTTGTCGTGAATGGTGTCTTCACTAACACTGTTCTTGAACCCAGTTGAGAAAAGATTAAATCTTTTTATTTAGATTTAATGAAGTGTGCCAATTAAACGATATTTAATTGGAATTGAATTGGTATTGATTTTTGGGTTTATCGTGAACAGTGTTTTAAATAACACTTGTTCTTTAACCCGATAATTAATGGAATGTGATTTTGGGTTTATCGTGAACCGTGTTTTAAATGACACTGATTCTTTAACCCAGTTAAAGATTAAAACTAAGTGGAGTTTTAATGAATCTTTAATTAGATTGAAATGATCGAAAATGGAGTATCACCAATTTTGCTCCAGGCGATGGTTAAATCTTTAATTAGATTTGAACGTGAAATGGTAATTGAATTTACCGATAACACCGTGGTGTTAGATATGAAGTATAACCAGTTTTACTTCATGGGATGAATAGGTTGGGATTGGGAAATAAAATAAATGATTACTTCGGTGTGGTTCGCTAATCCCGACTAGTTTGAATTGATATTCAAGGGAGATTAAAGAATTTATCTTGGATAAAATTAATGGGAACTTTTCCCAAAGTATAGGAATATTCGAATAAAAGAATATTCTGAATTGGAATGAGGCGTATGTTGTGTTTGTGTAACACTTTTATAATATATACGCGAGTTATTCAGAAAGACCGGGTTTATCCCATTCTGAATAACTGATTCGACGTGGTGTCGAAGATGAAGACGGTGGTCGAAGACCGGAAGTCTTCACGTCGTTTGGGTGATTACTGATGATCTTGATTGGGCTGTACACCCAAGAAGATGGAAACAGTTTGTGATCGTCCAGACGTACTTGGAGATCGATGGATATGCGAGGTACTAGGTGCCTCTGGTTTCGTTCAGACCCAGAACGGACTTGTAAATGGACTGTGTGTCTGACATTGGATTTTAGTCCGTGTGATTGATCTCTATTAAATATATATCTGTTTGGCGGCGGAGAATTTATTCTCTTGCTTAACGCCCTTCTCTGAGACGTACGAGCTCAGGGGTTATATATTGATGGATATCAAACGCATGGAGTGAATTGCCTGTGTGGCATGCCTAAGTGGCAATTGATCGAGGCTTCTGTTGAAAAGCAAAGTCTTGTGGTGATGATCAAAGCACAGCCTGTGTGGCACAGCTTTGTGTAACGTTTGCTTTGCGAGTTTCGCACCCCGGTTGTGAACCAAAAACGGGAGAGGACGTCAGGGAGGGCATGCGTTTCTTTCTAGCTAGGGTGGTGTCAGTGACCTACCAGCCCTGACATTTATATACTTTTCACCTGTGTGGTTGTTGCTGTTGCGAGGCGCCTCGGTTTGATCGGACGATCCGGGTCCGATGGAGTCATTCGTTGGCTCGTTTACGCCCCAAAGGGCGGGGAAACGCATGTTCAGGCATTTTAATCCACATCGGTGGACCGGCCCTGAGGATCCAAGGGCCCACCTGAGTCTGGGTCCTGAGGCTCGGGCTAGACAGTCTCGAATCGGTTGAGGACTATCTTTTGCCTCGGTTCATAGATGGAAACCCAATTTCCAAATACGTGACATTTGCGGTTTTATTTGTAAACCTATATATGGCGACATGATATATGGTACCCATGCCGCCTATGATTGATACTTATGATTTGAAGTTGTTTTATACACTGTACGCTTATTATAGTATCAAATGATTTGTTTTAAACGTATCAAGCATTCTTTGGCTGTTATAAGGGAAAACCCTATCCCTCGGCTTGCGTTGCATTGTGTGATAGGACCTGGGTCTTATAACAGCTTCATCTTTCTTTATTTAGCATTGCGCTGTTGGTTTTATGCACTGGTATTCTTGGGAGGAAACCCGTTCCGTGTTATGCGGCGTGGTCCCTTGATTTACCTAATGATTTAAAATAAAGATTAATAACTGTTTTTAGTTCTCACACCAGTCACATGACTGACCTGGAGTTTATTGTTTTAACCTAAACTCTGGGTGCCCTTATTTTGACACGGGCAGCTAGTAGTTTTGGTTTTTGCAGATTTATATTCACAGGATCCTGGTTTACAGCTGGAACGATATCCGGAAAGCTTTGTATCCGTATATCTCTTCTAGTTGTGTATTGTATTATTTTCCGCTGCTATGTATTTAAATGTAATTTAAATCTCTGATATTTCTGTGTAATATTCATTCATACTCTGTATATTCTTGTAATCTGATGTATTGTTGTAATAAGCAATGAAATGTTCTTCTGTATGCGTTCTGTTGTGGTTTGTTCTCGAACTATCCGACACTTTCCTTTACGGGGAAGTTGCGGGTCTTTACAGTTGGTATCAGAGCTTTGGTTTACAAAGCTCAGAGAACAAGACACATTAGAACCATACGAAAGAATTCATCAGAAACTGGATTAGTAATATCCAACGGGAATGACTCGTTAGAGATGGGATCAGTAGTATCCTAGAACGAGTGTGAAGAGTATATTTTTCAAATGAAAACAAATTTTGTTTTGAAAATTTAAATCAATTATTCGTATTTGATTATCTATTTATATTGAGTTGGACAATCCAGTATATATAGGTTTTGCGTATACGTCTGATCCGCGTGTATTCAAAGTTTTAATATATTGGGTAGATATAGAATCACATTCTAGTTGCCCGAGGATGATTCTGATAATGCTGCAGCGTTACCAGTATTTATTTTCGAGTGACGAAGGTGTGATATCTATATATTTCCATTAGGCTGGTGTGAGAACCAAAATTAGATAGGGCTTATTGTTGTGATTTGGCATCAAAAACATGATTTTTTGTGTATGTATCAAAATTATGAATTTGAAACTTTAAATTCACTAATTGATTGATGTTTGTGTTGTTTGTTTGCTAATTTTTAGCCATTTAGCCTAATTGAACCAAATATTGAATTATATTGAAAATTGGTCGCATTTGCTTGCATATACATATATATCTTTGAACAGGTCATAGCAAGGAGGCTAGAGCCGAGAATAAAATTTGTTTGCCCGACAAATAGGTACATGTTTACTACATAATTTCCTGTTTTGTTTGGGTGATGATGATTTTGTGAGCCTATTGGCTAGCCGCTTGGCTTTTTCTTTTTCTTTTTGAGATCTGAAGGACCGGGGAAGCTATTTGAAATTCCCCGATGCTCCCGGTGCAGGGGAGGTTATGGCGAAATTTTTCGAAAATTTAGGGTGTTAGCCAAATTTTTGAAATTTTGAAAATTCTCAAAAACCAAAGGGTTGGAGAATGGAAGCCTGATCGATCGTAGTGTTGAATAATCAAACCACTTCCGACTTTGTTCCTTTTCGGGGACGAAAAGTTTTAAGTGGGGGAGATTGTAATAACCCGAAAATCTGGGCCAGTTTAAAATTTTTGTTTCGGTAATTTTAGCGAAGTTTGAATATTTAAAATGAATTATTTTAAATAATATCGACGAAAATTTATTTTGAATATATAATTCGAACGTATATATTATATACGTCGTCGTTAGAATATATAATAATTATATATAATTATAAATAGAATTGAAAATGGCGCGGTAGTTCGAAAATTCGATTTCTAATTTCAAATGAATATACAGAATTCAATATAAGTCAGAATTGAACGAAACAAGAAATATTTGAATCTGTATAACTATATCTTTGTAACGAAGTTAACAAACTGAGATTTCATCTTAGAAATGATAAGATATGGCCGGTTTAAAATTAGAAATAGTCGCTGTGGAATTTATATATATTTTTATATATATAAGGCCCTTAAAAATAGCAATTTTGCAAACGACCTCGGATTTCGACGAAACCAGTTTTGTTGGGTCCGTGATGTTAAGTTATTGCTAGGTTTCAAATTTCATAAATTTTCGAATCAATATGTGAGCGTGGCAAAGGAAAACGTGTTTTGACCATTTCAGTTGTTTTTAATCGACTGGAAATTGGCCATTTTTCAAACGGTCTCAGAATTCGACGAAACTAGTTTTGTTAGGACCGTATCGTCAATACGAAGCTAGAAAATATTTTTCTGGAATTTTTCTAGTTAGTATGTGACCCCGGTAATTCGAAATGTACGTTTAAAATTCAATATAGTGATTTAAATGTAAATTTAACGGAAACTGATTGTAACAGCCGAAGCAGCCTTTGATACCTATCCCATTGTGTTCGGAATGGGGGTAAAACGCTAGGGACGACAGTCGTTGCGCCTCGTTTAGAGTCCATATGAAAAGACAACTTTTTTTTATTGGAAAATAAAATAAAATAAATATATAATTATACATAACCCCCTATCCTTCCCTCTCCAAAGTCACCCCCCCCCCCCCCCCCCGTTAAAATCAAAACAGAAAAAAATCGCTCAAGCTCTCCTCCGTCCTAGATGGCTCCGACCGTCACCGCACCCCCCCAAGTGGCGGCGCAAACCCCCCCCCCCCCCCCCCCTCGCCGATCCTCTATCCTCCAGCCTCCCCGTTCTCCTCTCTCCAAAAACCCTACTACCCCAACGCCTATCGCAACCGACTCCACAACGCGCCGCACCCTCCTCCAGCGCAGCCACCTCCTCACGCCATCGCCAGCTCCGGCGAAACCCCCTGTCTCCGACCGTGACTCCCCCGGCCTCCCTCCTTCGAAAGACAGTAAGCTCTTTACTTTTTGTTTATATTAAAAACTGTTTTTTTTTTATATAAGTGTTATAAAAACTGATTTTAACATAATTTAAAAACTGATTTTTGTCATACTTTAAAAACTGATTTTAACATAATTTAAAAACTGATTTTATTTTGAGTTATAAAAGATGTGATTTTTGAGATATAAAGATTTGACTTTTTTTAAAATGATTAGAGAATAAAGATAGGATTTTTATCTAAGAAAAAGTTCATATTTTTGTTTAGAAAAGATCGTAGTTTTGATTTAGGAAAAAATTAGATTTTGATTTAGAAAAGATTAGATTGTTATTTCTATAAAGACGAGATTTTTATTCAATAAAAATATGATTTTTATATGTAGAACTTCGAAAGAAAAATATGATTTTTTATGTAAAGGAAAATGGGATTTTTCTTATGTATAAAAGTATAATCTTTAGGCGTTATAAAATAAAGATTAGATTTTTTAAAATGCAAAAGATTAGTTTTTTTAAAGTAAAAGTTTGATTTTTATATATTGAATAGTATAATAAAAATTCGATTTTTATATATTGAACATCGAAGTAAAAATTCGATTTTTATATATTGAATAGCGAAGTAAAAATGTGATTTTTACGTATGTAGTGAAAGCAGCAACGAAGGTGACAAAAAGGCGAAACGACGAAGACTTCTGCAAATGAAGAGCCGTGGAGCTAGGATAGCTATATGTGAGAATTTCTCACCTTTCAATTTAATTTTTCTAGTTATATATATATATACTAGGATGCAGACGGTGCTTAGTAGCACCCGACACAATCGTCCACAGACCATGGACTTGTTTGTTTGGTTGCGTAGATTAGTTGGATTATTTGATTGAAATTGAATTGTGTGGTGAAATGAATTGATTTGATTGATGTGTGAATGGTGTGGGCCTTCACTAGACCGGGGATAAGGCTAGGCCTTGTCCCGTTTCTAGTATCGTGCCGTTATGCCGCCGAAATTTTCTAAAATATGTTAGAAAATAAAAATATTATTTTATTTGTGTAAATGAATAATAGAAATTCATATGTTGAAATAAAATGTTTTATCGTTAAAAATATAATTTTTAACGTGAATATGAATATAGTGAAAGTGAATAAAATAAATATTCATTTACAAACCAGACGGTTTGTTTATGTACACCTATTTGAAGGACATTGATTGGGTCGATAAATTTTACACATCGCCCAACTGCACGAATAAAATCTGTGTTTGATTGTTTGAAACCCCACACGGGTGTTGGGATGAAATTTGAAGTTCACTCATCCTGATTGATTAAATATGTCGATCGATTGATTGACAGACTGTTATAAGCGTTAGATATCTATATTTGATGCTTATACAGTGTAGTGCACTTTGGTTGATGGTTGATTATTTTTCAAGGCTATTATACATGTGTTGTATGAAAATCCATATAATTAACTTTATATGGTAATTGATTGGGCCTCATTCCAGTTTTAAAATAGAAATATTTAAAATAGAAATATTCGAAATGGAATATTTGAAAATGTCAATATATGAAGCCGTGTTGATTAGAGTGACGCCATTTTGACGTGAACGATATTTATATCGATTTTATTCATTTTAAAATGAATATTAAAAAGTAATTTTGAAATCAAATATTTCGAAATGAATTGAATTGAAAACGAATTCAAAGTGAATTGAAAGCGATTTCGAAATGAATTGAATTGAAAACGAATTCAAAGTGAATTGAAAGTGATTTCGAAATGAATTGAATTGAAAACGAATTCAAAGTGAATTGAAAGCGATTTCGAAATGAATTGAATTGAAAACGAATTCAAAGTGAATTGAAAGTGATTTCGAAATGAATTGAATTGAAAACGAATTCAAAGTGAATTGAAAGCGATTTCGAAATGAATTGAATTGAAAACGAATTCAAAGTGAATTGAAAGCGATTTCGAAATGAATTGAATTGAAAACGAATTCAAAGTGAATTGAAAGTGATTTCGAAATGAATTGAATTGAAAACGAATTCAAAGTGAATTGAAAGCGATTTCGAAATGAATTGAATTGAAAACGAATTCAAAGTGAATTGAAAACGATTTCGAAATGAATTGAATTGAAAACGAATTCAAAGTGAATTGAAAGTGATTTCGAAATGAATTGAATTGAAAACGAATTCAAAGTGAATTGAAAGCGATTTCGAAATGAATTGAATTGAAAACGAATTCAAAGTGAATTGAAAACGATTTCGAAATGAATTGAATTGAAAACGAATTCAAAATGAATTGAAAGCAAATTGAAATGAATTCAAATTGAATTGAAATTTGAATTGAATAGAAATGAATTTTAAAACGAATTTATAGAGAAGAATTCAATTTTGCTTTGAATTGAGATGGAAGTTGAAATAGATTTTGAAACGAATTTTAAAACTATTTATATAATTCGTTTTAAATAGAAATCGACGAAGTATATATTATATATATTATATATATAATATAATGGCCTGAATAGAACGCGCCGCGCCGCGGCAGTTCGCGAATTTTGACCATTGATTTCAAATGGACGTTACGGGAGATCCGACCGTCGAATTCTCCTAAAACCGGAACCGTTGGGTTCGTATCGAAAAGAGCTTTCTAGCGAATGTTAGAAATTTGAAATCTAACGGTTGGATTTGGAATTATGTCCAAATCAAATTTGAAAAAGGTCGCTATACGTGCAGTTCGATGGCCATTGGTGGAAATCGACTGTACGGGCCTTGATAAAATTATTAAAAATAGTAATAATTTGTGTAAAATCATAAGAAATGATTTGTGAAAGTTTGGGATGAAAAACTCCATATTTGAAAAGATAAAAATAGATTTTTATCGAAATGAACTAGTTTTGAACTAGAATTATAATTCTATTTATTTTTAAATAAATAAATTGAATTTGAAAAGGGTTTTGAAAATAACCAAAATTTCCAATGATTGCATTGGAGTGGATTTGAATCGAAATTGTCTTCGGAATATTTCGATGTTGAAATTCGTGATTATACAGATGTTGTTATGGAAATTTGAAAGATATATATTTATGTCGTTATTTCCAATACGACATTTGTTAGTCGTAGGATTTGATATTGAATATAAGCCGATATATTTTCTATTCAGAGCCTTGTATTGAATATCAAATGTGATTTGGGTTTGTCGTGAATGGTGTCTTCACTAACACTGTTCTTGAACCCAGTTGAGAAAAGATTAAATCTTTTTATTTAGATTTAATGAAGTGTGCCAATTAAACGATATTTAATTGGAATTGAATTGGTATTGATTTTTGGGTTTATCGTGAACAGTGTTTTAAATAACACTTGTTCTTTAACCCGATAATTAATGGAATGTGATTTTGGGTTTATCGTGAACCGTGTTTTAAATGACACTGATTCTTTAACCCAGTTAAAGATTAAAACTAAGTGGAGTTTTAATGAATCTTTAATTAGATTGAAATGATCGAAAATGGAGTATCACCAATTTTGCTCCAGGCGATGGTTAAATCTTTAATTAGATTTGAACGTGAAATGGTAATTGAATTTACCGATAACACCGTGGTGTTAGATATGAAGTATAACCAGTTTTACTTCATGGGATGAATAGGTTGGGATTGGGAAATAAAATAAATGATTACTTCGGTGTGGTTCGCTAATCCCGACTAGTTTGAATTGATATTCAAGGGAGATTAAAGAATTTATCTTGGATAAAATTAATGGGAACTTTTCCCAAAGTATAGGAATATTCGAATAAAAGAATATTCTGAATTGGAATGAGGCGTATGTTGTGTTTGTGTAACACTTTTATAATATATACGCGAGTTATTCAGAAAGACCGGGTTTATCCCATTCTGAATAACTGATTCGACGTGGTGTCGAAGATGAAGACGGTGGTCGAAGACCGGAAGTCTTCACGTCGTTTGGGTGATTACTGATGATCTTGATTGGGCTGTACACCCAAGAAGATGGAAACAGTTTGTGATCGTCCAGACGTACTTGGAGATCGATGGATATGCGAGGTACTAGGTGCCTCTGGTTTCGTTCAGACCCAGAACGGACTTGTAAATGGACTGTGTGTCTGACATTGGATTTTAGTCCGTGTGATTGATCTCTATTAAATATATATCTGTTTGGCGGCGGAGAATTTATTCTCTTGCTTAACGCCCTTCTCTGAGACGTACGAGCTCAGGGGTTATATATTGATGGATATCAAACGCATGGAGTGAATTGCCTGTGTGGCATGCCTAAGTGGCAATTGATCGAGGCTTCTGTTGAAAAGCAAAGTCTTGTGGTGATGATCAAAGCACAGCCTGTGTGGCACAGCTTTGTGTAACGTTTGCTTTGCGAGTTTCGCACCCCGGTTGTGAACCAAAAACGGGAGAGGACGTCAGGGAGGGCATGCGTTTCTTTCTAGCTAGGGTGGTGTCAGTGACCTACCAGCCCTGACATTTATATACTTTTCACCTGTGTGGTTGTTGCTGTTGCGAGGCGCCTCGGTTTGATCGGACGATCCGGGTCCGATGGAGTCATTCGTTGGCTCGTTTACGCCCCAAAGGGCGGGGAAACGCATGTTCAGGCATTTTAATCCACATCGGTGGACCGGCCCTGAGGATCCAAGGGCCCACCTGAGTCTGGGTCCTGAGGCTCGGGCTAGACAGTCTCGAATCGGTTGAGGACTATCTTTTGCCTCGGTTCATAGATGGAAACCCAATTTCCAAATACGTGACATTTGCGGTTTTATTTGTAAACCTATATATGGCGACATGATATATGGTACCCATGCCGCCTATGATTGATACTTATGATTTGAAGTTGTTTTATACACTGTACGCTTATTATAGTATCAAATGATTTGTTTTAAACGTATCAAGCATTCTTTGGCTGTTATAAGGGAAAACCCTATCCCTCGGCTTGCGTTGCATTGTGTGATAGGACCTGGGTCTTATAACAGCTTCATCTTTCTTTATTTAGCATTGCGCTGTTGGTTTTATGCACTGGTATTCTTGGGAGGAAACCCGTTCCGTGTTATGCGGCGTGGTCCCTTGATTTACCTAATGATTTAAAATAAAGATTAATAATTGTTTTTAGTTCTCACACCAGTCACATGACTGACCTGGAGTTTATTGTTTTAACCTAAACTCTGGGTGCCCTTATTTTGACACGGGCAGCTAGTAGTTTTGGTTTTTGCAGATTTATATTCACAGGATCCTGGTTTACAGCTGGAACGATATCCGGAAAGCTTTGTATCCGTATATCTCTTCTAGTTGTGTATTGTATTATTTTCCGCTGCTATGTATTTAAATGTAATTTAAATCTCTGATATTTCTGTGTAATATTCATTCATACTCTGTATATTCTTGTAATCTGATGTATTGTTGTAATAAGCAATGAAATGTTCTTCTGTATGCGTTCTGTTGTGGTTTGTTCTCGAACTATCCGACGCTTTCCTTTACGGGGAAGTTGCGGGTCTTTACATTTACACAATAAAAATGATATTTTTCTAATATAATTTAGAAAATTTCGGCGGCATAACGACGCGATACTAGAAAGGGGATAAGGCCTAGCCTTATCCCAGTCTAATAATGGCCTGCGCCATACACATACCAATCTAATCAATTCCATCTCATTTCCTAAACCAAATTCAACCAAACAATCTAATCAACCAAACTAAACAATCACACAAGTCATCCATGGTCTGTGGACGACGGGGAACAATTCATATATGCAGTTATAAAATAAATAACTGTATAGAAAAATTATAGTGAGGAGTTCTCACCTTTGGGATCCACTCCGTCATTCTTTCAAAGCAAAGAAGATGAACACCTCGTCGACTACAACCTTAAGCGAACACGATATCCTACATTATTGATTTTTTTATTAATAACATTCATAAGCTAAAAATCATACTTTTAACCCTCTACTTCATGTACAAAAATCTAATTTTTATATTCTTCTCTTCATGATAAAAATCATATTTTTACTTCGCCACTTTATATATAAAAATCGTATTTTTATTTCAAATCTCTATACGTAAAAATCGTATTTTCCTTTCGCTGCATGAATAAAAATCATATTTTTATGATCGTAAAAATCGTATCTTTCTCTCATGACAATTCAAACCTTTTTGTTTATATAAAAAATCAAACCTTTTTGTTTATATAAAAATCAAACCTTTTTGTTTGTATAAAAATCAAACCTTTTTAAATATAAAAATCAAATCTTTCTAAAACTAAAAATCAAATCTTTCTAAAACTAAAAAAATCAAATCTTTCTTTATAAAAATCATATTTTTAACACCATGTTTATATTTTAAAAATCATATCTTTACATGTTTGAAAATCTCCTCTTTATTTCAAATCCATACATACAAAAATCATATTTTTATATCATTGTCACATATATAAAAATCATATTTTTATATGCTAAAAATCGCATCTTTATACTTTTAACAATCGCATCTTTCTACTTTTAAAAACCGCATCTTTCTAGTTTTAAAAATCGCATCTTTCTACCTTTAAAAATCAATAAAGTTATGGACCAAGAAGAGATTTTTTGGAGACAGAGATCCAGATCTCAGTGGCTAAAGGAAGGGGATAGAAACACTGCTTACTTTCATAGAGTTGCTAATGGCAGACGAAGAACCAATTTGATTCATAGTATTTGGAAAGATGGAGTGGAGATTTGTGATCAACAGAAACTGAGTGATACTTTCACTGATTACTATAAAGGTATTTTTGGTGATCGTATTGAGAATCGCATTTATATTGATTGGCGCAAACTTTATCCTGATGCTCTGGATCTATCGTACATTGCAAACGAATTTTCTGAAGAGGAAATTGTGAATGCTTTGAAGGAGATGCCTGGTGATAAAGCCCCTGGACTTGATGGTTTCCCGAATTTTTCTTCAAGCAATACTGGGATTTGGTTAAAAATGATGTGTTTCGATTGTTTGAAGAATTTCATAATGGTTTGCTAAGGTTGGATTTGATTAGTTATGCTAATGTGGTTTTAATCCCCAAAAAGGAAGGTAATGTTTCTTCGGCTGATTTCAGATCGATTAGCCTCCTTAACACTAGCTTCAAATTAATTACGAAGGTGCTTGCTAATAGACTGAAAACTAAGATGGATATGTTAATTGATAAATCCCAAACTGCTTTTATTAAAGGTAGAAACATTCTTGATGGTGCGGTGTTGGTTGAAGAAGTGATTTCTCATTGTGATAAATTCGATGTTTCTTGTGCTATTATTAAGTTGGACTTTGACAAAGCATTTGATACAGTTGACTGGAGATTTATGATTGATGTGTTGAAGGCAAGAGGCTTCCCTAATAAGTGGATTGAATGGATTTATTTGATTCTTTCGTCTAGTAGATCAAACATTTGTGTAAATGGCGTTGCTAGCTCCACTATCTATTCTAAGCGGGGTTTGAGACAGGGAGACCCTCTCTCCCCTCTTCTCTTTGATTTGGCGGCAGATTTTTTTTCGAAAATTCTGAAATTGGGATGTGCGGAGGGCATTATTAGCATCTTTGGTAGTGATCATGTGGTATGGGGCATTAACTCTTTACAATATGCTGATGATACTATCATTGTCAGTAAACCGGACTGTAAATATCTTGCTGCACTTAAATTCATTGTTTATGCTTTTGAAAGCCTGTCTGGTTTAAAAATTAACTTTCATAAAAGCAGTGTTTACACGCTGGGTTGTAGTGATGATTTACACAGGTCATGTGCTGAGATATTTAATTGCAAGGCTGAAGTTTTCCCCTTGAATTATCTGGGTATGTGCATTCGTCCCAAGAAATTAATGAAGAAAGATTGGTAACACTTGATTGAAAAGGTTGACACAAGGCTGGCGAGGTGGAAGGGAAACTCTCTGTCAAGAGCTAGTCGACTTGTACTTGTGAATTCTGTTATGTCTTCAATTCCAATATATTGGATGTCCTTCTACAAATTTCCTGGATGGGTGCTGGAAAAGATTGATCGATGCAATTCGCCGTAATTTTTTTGGACTGGTAGTAAGGAGACGAAGAAGCTTATTTGTTTGGTTTCATGGGAACAAGTTTGTAAATCTAAGGAGCAAGGGGGTTTTGGTGTCATTAACTTGAAGACAATGAATTCGGCGTTACTCTATAAGTGGTTATGGTTTATGATTTCTGATAAGCATGCTTTATGGAAAGAATGGATAATTAGTACATGCTACAATGGCAATTCTGATTGGAATTCTGATTCTTCAATGTGCTCGGTGTTTTGGCGTAACGTTATGCTATACGCTCATTGGTTGAAACTGGGCACTAAGATTGTGGTGAAAATGGCCATAACACTTCATTTTGGTTTGATTGTTGGCTCTCCACCATCCCTTTGTGTGTGGAGTTTTCGGATCTTTTTGCAATTGCATGTAACAAGAACTACACAGTTGGTGAGATGTATGATATTGATGCTCCAGGTTTCAAGTGGAAGCTAACATTCTCCAGATTGGTGGTTGGTAATGCGCTGGTTCAGTTGTGCTGTATTTTCGATTTTCTTGAAACAGTGAGTTTGTCCAATGAGCATGATGAGTTTGTTTGGATGTTGGAGGGGGAGAGAAAGTTGTTCAGTGTTCGCAGCATCTATAAGTTGTTCAGCTTCGCTAGGATTAGGAGGTTGGGGTTCGAACATATGTGGCGATTCATAGTTCCTGATAAAGTTAAAATTCGTATGTGGATCGTGATGCATGGTCGATTGAATACGGTTAGCAGACTTAGACAAAGAGGTGTGAACGTTGTGGATGGCTGTGTGTTTTGTGGTCATGATGTGGAGGACTACCATCACCTTTTTCTGGCTTGCGACTTTGAATTTTACATTTGGACAAAATGTTTGGTTTTCCTTTACTTAGACTTGCATTGGGGTGATTTCATAGTAGATCAATACAACTTTTGGCACAACATTTATCTGGCTTTACATGCTTCACATAACAGTTATCTTTTTGCGTTGTTGAACTTTGCATACATTTGGTTGCTATGGCATGAGCGCAACTCCAGAAAATTTAAATGTAAGATGAAAGCTCCTAATAGTATCATTTACTCGATCCTTAATTTTGTTTATGACTGGGCATGCATGGAGAGAAAGAGGCATGTTGAGAGCATTGCAGATAGAGTGCGCAAGCGTGTGAGGCACATCACCGGACCTGATGCTTGACGTGGATGGCTACTGGGTTTAGTTTGTCTTTTTGCTTTAAGTAAAATGTTATGTAATGTAATGTTATGAAGTATTGCTCTCTTTTTGTGTCAGGCTTTATGTATGTATTCGCTGTTATGTTGCGATAGCCTGTTTTTGGTTGTATATATGAGGTAAATACAAGACTTGCTACTTTATGGTTCTTAATATATTAAGGCGTGAATCATGCTGATTCACTACCTTTTCCTTCAAAAAAAAAACATCTTTCTACTTTTAAAAATCGCATCTTTCTACCATTAAGATCTAACCTTTTCTAAATTAAAAATCTAACATTTTTATGATTAAAAATATAATCTTTCTATGATATTGTATACAAATAAAAACCGTATTTTTAAATCACTAACAATCATATCCTTTTAAACTTAAAAATCCTATTTTGATAAGCTTAAAATTCAAATTCTGAGGGCTTACATCTATTGGGGGAAAGGGTTTGCTCGCGCGGTGGCAGGCTCGAGGTGTTGGCGGCACTCAGGGGGTGGCGTAGGGCCCACTACGGCTGCGGCATCGGAGGTGGAGCTGTGGGTGGTTGCGCGGTCTGGTTTGGGCGGGGTTAAATCGATTTGGGGGTTTTAAGGTAGTGGACGACGGCTTGCACGGAGAGGGGTCAGAGGCTGACGAGGGGGAAGGTGGCGGCGACGGGATTTCAAGGGGCTGAGCGATCGCAGTTTCCCTTTTTTTTGTTTGAACATTGACTGAGTGGAGAGAGGAGAGGGAGAGTATAGATAATTATATATATATTTTATTTATTTAATTTCCACAAAGTCACCTTTTCATTTGAACCCCAAATCGAACCCAACGACTGTCACCCCTAACTAAATACCCCCATTCCAAACACAATGGGATATGTCCCGCAAGCCAATTCGACCGTTATGATCAGTTTTCATTTAAATTAAAATATAAATCATTATATATTGAATTTGAACGCATATTTTAATTTACCGGGGCCACATACTGACTCTAAAAATTCTAGAAAAATTATTTATAGCTTTATATTGATGATACGGTTCTAACAAAACTAATTTCGTCAAATTCTGAGATCATTTGAAAAATGGCCATTTTCTGGACGATTCAAATTGACTGAAACTGTTCAAACACGTTTTCCTTTGCCACGCTCACATATTGATTCAAAAAATTATGAATTTTGGAATCTAGCAATAACTTGACATCCCGGATCCAACAAAAGTGGTTTCGTCGAAAGCAGAGGTCGTTTGCCAAATTTCCATTTTTAAGGGCTTTTATATATTAAAATATATATAAATTCCACAGCGACTTTTCTGAATTTTAACTGGCCATATCTTACACTCTATAAAGTGAAATCTCAGTTTCTTAACTTCATTTGAAAGATAAGATTAAACAGATTCAAATATTTCTTGTTTCGTCCAATTCTGACTTATAACGAATTCTGTATATTCAATTGAAATTAGAAATCGAATTTTCGAACTGCTGCGCCATTTCAGGCTCGTTATATATTTAAAATAAAAATTTTCGTTTTATCTTCGTCGAAAATAATTTTTCTGTCGTTATTTTTTAAAATAATTCATTTTAAATATTCAAAACACATTAAAATTACCAAAATAAAAATTTTAAATTGGTTCTGATTTTCCGGATTGTTACAATCTCCCCCACTTAAAATCTTTTCGTCCTCGAAAAGGAACGAGGCTGAAATTTGTTTAACTAATCAACTCAACTTTCATTCAGGCTTTCATTCTTCAACTTTTCAGTTTCTAAGAATTTCTAATTTTTCAAAAATTTGGCTAACACCCTAAATTTTCGAAAAATTTCGCCATAACCTCCTTTGTACCGGGAGCATCGTGAAAATCCCCAAACTACCACACAAGCCCTCTCATCTCAAAAAGAAAAAGAAAAAGCCAAGCGACTAGCCAATCGGCTCATAAAATCATCCAAACCCAAATAAAACAGTAAATGTGTACCTATTTGTCGGGCATACAATTTTATTCCTCTTCTTTAGCCTTCTTGCTATGACTTGTTCAATGTATATACATGTATATGCATGCAATTTCAAACAAATTTCAATTCAACATTCGACACAATTTGATTATATTTACCGTTCATGTTCATATTGGTTTCATTATTCTAATTAGTGAAACTAATAATCAAACAACACAACCATCAATCAATTGGTGAATTAATGTTTCAAATTAATAACTTTGATATACGTAGAGAAAATCATGTTTTTGATGCCAAATCAAAACAAATAATCCTATATAAGTTTTGGTTCTCACACCAGTCTAATGGAAATATATAGACATCCCACTTTCGAAACTCGAACATAAAGACTGATGATGCAATCGCTATCATCAGTATCGTCTCCGGGAGACTAGAGTGTGATTCTATATCTATCCAGTATATTAAAACTTCGAATATAGGTTCATGACGCGTAGACGCAAAATCTTAATATACTAGATTGTCCAAATCAATATAAAATTAATATTCAAATACGTATAATATGGTTTAAATTTTCAAAATAAATTTTGTTTTTATTTTTAAAAACAACACTCTTCACACTCGTTCTAGGATGCTATTGATCCCATCTCTAGCGAGTCATTCTCATTGGATATTATTAATCCAATCTCTGATGAATTCTTTCGTTTGGTTCTAACGTGTCTTATCCTCGAGCTCTGTAAACCAGAGCTCTGATACCACTTTATAACGACCCGAACTTCCCCGT
Organism: Allium sativum; assembly: GCA_030737875.1. NCBI lineage: Eukaryota > Viridiplantae > Streptophyta > Magnoliopsida > Asparagales > Amaryllidaceae > Allium > Allium sativum. The sequence continues at coordinate 372,957,345 of CM060909.1, read as the reverse complement.
GAAGGAAAGCACATATTGAATTGAGAACACGACGAATCAGAACACAAACAGAAGAACATTTCATTGTTAATTATAACAATTCCATCAGAACACAAGAATATTACAGTGCATGAATAAATTTTATACATTTGACAAAGATCAGAGATTTAAATTACATTTAAATACATAGCAGCGAAAAATAATACATATCACAACTATAAGAAATACGTGGATACAGAGCCTTCTGTATATAACTCCAGTTGTAAACCAGAATCCTGTAAGAATAAATTTGCAAAACCCAACTACTAGCTGCCCGTGTGGAAAATAAGGGCACCCAGAGTTTAGGTTAAAACAATAAACTCCAGGTTAGTCATGTGACTGGTGTGAGAACTAAAATAGTTATTAATCTTTATTTTTAAAGTTAGGTAAATCAAGGGACCACGCCATATAACACGGAACGGGTTTCCTCCCAAGAATACCAGTGCATAAAACAAACAGCGCAATGCTAAATAAAGAACAATGAAGCTATTATAAGACCCCAGGTCCCATCACACAATGCAACGCAAGCCGGAGGATAGGGTTTTACCTTATAATAGCCAAATAATGCTTGGTACATGAAATTTAATCTTTTATTAATACTATAAGTGAAGAAAACAACTTCAAATACAAATGTATCAATCATAGATGGCATAGCATCCCATGCTACTATGTCGCCATACTAGTTCTATAATTAAAACCACAAAGTCGCGTATTGGAAATTGGATTTCCATCTATGAACCGAGGCAAGGGGTCGTCCTCACAACTTCGAGACAATCTAGCCTACCATGTCTCAGGCAAGCGTGCAGGCAAGCCTCAGATCGTCAGAGCCGGTCCATACGGAGTGGATTAAAATGCCTGAACAATGCGTTTCCCAGCCCTATGGGGCGTAAATGAGCCATATGACTCCATCGGCTCCCGCAGTAGCCGATATATCTGAGGCGCCTCGCATTCGACCAACCACATAAGTCAAACTCGTCAGGGCTTGTAAACCACTGACGCCACTTCTAGCTAGAAGGAAACGCATGTCCTCCCCGAGGTCCACTCCCGTTTTTGGTTCACACCGGGATGTGAGGCTCGCGAATTAACGCTACACAAAGCGGCGCTATATTAAAGCTATGCTTTGATCATCAACCACAAGACTCTTCTTTTCAACAGAGGCCTTGATCATTTGCATCTTAGCATGCTACACAGGCAATTCACACTATGCAACTAATATCAATCACACAAAATGAAATCCAATGTCAGACACACAGTGTAACGACCCGTATTTTGGCCGTCAAATATTTAATTTAATTTATTATTTTAAATATGATATTTGGAGTATTTATATATTTTAATGTTTAATTAGTTATTTAAAACAAAATTTAAAAGATAATATTTTTATAATATAAAACGAGCTCGAAATTGCGCGGTAGTTCGTAATATTTGATTTTGAACTTTAACTAGATATACAGGAGCCGATATAAGTCGGATTTTTGTGAAACAAGAAACGTTAGAACTGTATTGATGGTAATTTTCGTATGGAAGAGAAAATTTCAGATTTCGTGTTATAGATAGAAAGTTATGGCCAAATTAAATTTTAAAATAATCGCTGTGGAAAATCATTATTAAAATATACGCGTTAAAATAGCCGTTTTGCAAACGGACTCAGATTTCGACGAAATCAGTTTCATTGGAACCGTATCGTTAAATTATTGTATGGTGTTGAATGTCGTGGCAAACCGATGTCGTATGTGACCACGACAGCCACAGACGCCCGTTCAATTTCTATAGCGCGTAATTAATTTAATAAAGGGTTATTTGGGTATAACTTGAACAGACGATCGAATTAAGCCACATCATCGATTAGGTCAGGATAGGTATATAGATTGTTATTTTTGGAGATCGTGTAATTTGGTGTCCAAAATGGGATTGCGGTACGCGTAAAAATAGCCTACCGGGGAAACAGTCTCAGAATTCGACGAAACTGGTGCCGTTAGGTTCGTGTTGAAGAATTATTATAGGATTGCAAGGTTTCAAGTTGATTTGATTTATCTGGTGATCGTGAAAAAATTAAACGCGTGTTTATTTCTGGTTTTATAAAGGAAATTTTTCCATATGACCTCGGATTTCGACGAAACTTGTCCCATTGAATCCGGAATATCTTTTTACACCAAGATTAGTTTTTAATCAGTAAACGAAAGTCATTTGTGGTGGTTTCTACGTGTTACTTCGTGACGAAGTTTCGATAATAATATAGTAATAATATGTACCCTTAAGTAAATATAAACACTTGTATCCATGTGACATATTATATCTGAGCAAATCGCGGTGGAATCTTTTGCAAATCCTACGTAATCTCATACAGCCTATTATGTAAACTATCTAACCATGTGGCGCAAATCTTTTAAAAGAAAAATCAATGTGAAACCTGTACAAAATAAAATCTGCTATGTACATGCCTATACAAAATCCTAGTGTCCTTCGCATATCTTGAAACTAAACCAAAACCACGTATGAAATTCTGGAAGCAAATCTTAGCACATGCCATGTTCCCTTCTTTCATTTCGAAGCAGAGCTGTGTATGACAACCATTAGACTTGAAAAGAAAGCACACAATGCAACCTACTCGTCGTGTGTTCTCAAATCAAAATAGCACATCCAGTGAAATGAAAATACATTGCAGCAAGCCTACCCTGTTTCTCGCCTTCACCAGTATCACACGCTGCAAGCTAAGACTACATGCCAACCCAGATGAAATAAATATCAAATTCTAGTCAGAATTCAATGTACAAAAACTCACAGCTACCCTAAGAAAACTATGTATTTTCTTTTCCGTAGAAAAAAATCCGTGACGACCAAGCTGTGTGTATTTAAAGCAACATCCAAATGCCGTGCCTTCCAAACAATCTCCTTCTATATAGACGTATGCATCCTCATTTTCTCCATCAAACAACCCGCAGTAAAACCGAACCCTCCCCTTAAAATAAAAATCAAACTCTCCAGATCTGAACGTGGAAAATGACGACGTGAATAGTAAAGGAGAGGGTTGCTTGCAGTTGAAGTTGCGTGGGTTGCTTGAAAATAATATGGGGACGTGATGGAGTGGAGTTCTTTGCGAGGGATGGTCCAGAACGTTGTGAAGGGACATAAAAAGGTTGGCGTCGTGTGGAGCGGATGCAGTTGGACTGAAAGAACGCATGTATGGAAGGTTGTCTGCATGGTGTTTGCATAAGGAAGGAGAAGCTGGTGGTTCGTGCTTGCGTGGAGAGGATTCCGACAGTAGTTGAAGGGAAGACAACTGTTGGTATAATTCGAACCCTATAATTGCCTAATCTAGTTTTTGGCTGGCCAAATCCATTCATAACAAGGGTTTAAATTGACATAAGTAATTATGTAGGGGAGTAGTTGTTGTAAGTTTTAATAACATAATAACGTACCAAATTATTTGTGTTACCATACCACCGGCTTTACTCAAACCTTACTCTAATTGCGTAAATCCCATTTTGCCTGGTATTATATACATGAGTCCAAGGTGAAAATGATAAAGAGGTTTATTTAATGTGGCCTGTTGATTGGTTCTAAGTGTCGAACCAATTCTTTAGGTGACCCAAATTTATAACCATGTCTATTATAATGGACCTAGTATTATTTCCAGTTATGCTTAATTTTGTATGATATTGCCTAATCAAAGATTTTTATATTAATATAAGTATTGGTTAGGGCAATAATATATATTAAGTTGTTAAATAAGGTGCCAAATTTTATAACACTTTTAGTTTGTAACGTGGGATCCGTCCAAGGATTTTATTGTGCCTAAGCCTAGTTTATACGCAACTAATTCAATTTAAATTAACGAAAGTAAAATTTATTTAATAAATTATTTGTAAGATATAAATAATACTAATCTATATGGATAACGTATAAAATTGTAATCGTGCCATACAGTAACCGAATCGGGCCGAAAAAGGAGCTTTGGACTCATATCAACAGACGTAAGATTTTGAAATGGGAACGCAGTTGGAAGCTTGTAAAACGAACCGTTGGATGACAAATGGAAACCAAGGTGAGTTAAACTCACTCAGCATTTTCCCCATTTATATTTTATATAAATTGGGTTTTTATTTGGTGTGCTCTGTTTGATAATGGTTGACTGTTTGATAGTATTATATTTATTTGTTGATATGACTGATGAAATTAAACCGTCGTTTAATTTCAGTGAAATACCAAATCGTTATTTTAATGATTGGTTCCAATAAAGGTAACTTACCTTATTGGTCACGTTTATCAATAAACGCGTTTAATGGTTTGGATTGTTTGATCTATTTGAATTGTTTTAAACTGTGTTGTGATAACCATTTTGTATACAGGGAAGAACAGGTTGGAGGGATCCAACCGGATTCCTCAAATATATTATTTATTTTCATATTATCATATATGAACTGTCATGATTGGGTTATTGATTTAGTAGTGATCATTGACTGAAAAGTCAGCACGTGTTGTGTTTTAACTAATGGGCTATATTGGTTGAGTAATCGGCCGTAAATGGCCTAAATGTAAATCGTTTTGTTTATATTGATTTACCGTCAGGTGAGACAATAGAACTGAAGTTATAAAACTAATTTTTTTATAACAAAAGATAGATTTTGAAATATATATTGTTGAACAAAACTTATTTAAAAAGGAAATAAATATGTATGTTTATAATTAAGTGTAAATTGATTTTAAGAAGTCAAATCTGATGTGAATCAGATTTGTAAATGTGGAAATACGGAAATTAACCTAATAAAATGGTTTAAAGAATATCGTTAAACTTTATTTTGTTTTAAAAAGGGGTTTACTATTTATTGTAGTTAATAAAGAAATTTACTACTAATGTAGTAAATGGTTGAAATAAATTATTTTTATTAATAAAAATTTAGAAAATCACTTCTTAATGGGAATTCATTTAAAAGGTAATCTAAGTGAAACGAAATCCTATTGAATGGTGAAAGAGTTTATGAACAGGTTTTGTTTAAAACCAGAGCTTTTATAACAAAGTTATAAAAGGAAATTTCAAGCGAATAATATAGTGGAAAGTGAATGTTACTTAATTATTCGAATTAAGTAAAAGGAGATTTAGGATAAAAGGGGTTTATAATAAACCAGAGTTATATAAAAGAGGTTTGAGGTATTATATCGTTAATTCTAAATTAACGTTACTTAAAAAGATGGGATTAAGTACAATTGGGGTTTGAAATAAGAATTCCAAGCAGGAAATGATGAAATAAATTTGAAAAGATATTGGAAGGAGTGAATTTGGGTAAAGAAGGAGGTTATAAGGTTATATAACCAAAACTGATTTATAAATGAATTTATTTAAAGAGGACGAGTTAAAAGTGATGTTTTAATAAATATTACTTAATTATTGAATTAAGAAAGAACAGGCATATCAGAGAAAGAAATTTTCAAAGTGTAAGAATGTTATGAAACCATATTTTGGAAAAATGGTGAAATGGAATTTGTATTGATATTGAAATGAAAATATTGGTGTTGGGATTACGACTGGTATTCATCTGAAGATATGAACGTTGTTGATCAAGGTCTAAGAGGTAATTAAAATACCCCAACTTGAACGACTTCAGGATTATCTGAGGATGATATTGGTTGTAAGGGTAAAGAGGAAAGTGAAAAATAGACAAACTGAATATGATATAAGTCTTCCTAAGTATTAAAAAGAGAATTTGTTAAAGAAAAATCTTATGTTAAATAAGAAAGCGAGAAAACGATATTTAAATTATCGAAAGATATAACAGTTTTAAATTTACATTTGGCTTAAATAAAAGGCCAAGTGGTGCCGAATACTAAACCACTGAACTCACTGGATTGTCATGATTGAAACACTGTTTATTTTGATAGTTAAATCACCGACTATCAAATCTGTCCAATACGATTGTTGGTACGAAAAAACCGGGATCGAATTTATATTCGAAACCATTCCGACCAACAAATACGTGAAGATATTAGAAGATGATCGAGATGGAGCATTGGAGACCGTAGATTTTCATAAACGGAAGAACTGCTAATAATCTCTAGTCTACAGCCAGAGATGTACTGTGGTTCTGTCGTGGTTGGAATCTACGGGTTGCAAGGACTTCTCGCTACTGATCCATGGGGTGATTCCTATATGAGATGCAGTAGGAAAGTACCTTCGGTTCATCCTGTTCCTGGATGACTTGTATGGACGAATGTCGGACAGAGTATTTCCTGAAACCACGTACGTTGATTTTTACAAATATACCGAGTGGTGGCAAAGAGGGGCAGTTCTGTAAAACCAAGAATATATTTGTGAACGTCAATTAGTGGTTTGACGGATCTGACGATGTGGCATTCAAAGTGAATGGTGACCATGTGTTCCATAAGTTAATCTAAACCTCAAGCCTCATCAACCGGGAAATGACAGAAATCGGCCAGGCAGCATGGCTATGTGGGTCGCTCCCATTAGGGTGTATAATCACCTATCTAGAGAAAATCCAGTTCACTCTTTAATCTATTTCGATGCTGTCCCTTTTCGGGAAACGGTGGGTCGCACCCAACCGTTGGTGATATACATTCGATATACTCAAGCGAAATGAGTGGTCGGTCATGTGAGGGCCGGGTTGTAAGACGTTCTTGCTGAACCCAGTGTATTCGCCTCTAGAGATACACTATCCGTAGGTGGTCCCATACCTTGTCATAGTTGGAATCCAATCTCCAATAAGCGCCCATGGTTTTGATTGTATACTATGTATGTAGAGCATGAGATGCAAGCGTTCTACTAGATTCTATTTACTTGTATTTAGACATTATTATAATATCAGACAAGATATTGGATTTCAAAAATGTTTTGGGTTATCGTAAGGTAAAATCCATCCGTATTTATATGTGGATTTGGTCTTATGATTATCCTTTTCTTTCGAAAGGATTTTAACTTTAAAATCAGGTTGTGTGATACCCTTAATACTATGCGAGTTTTTCTCACTCTGCTTCACCAGACTGACCCTGTGTTTTGTAAATGCTCGGGTTAGCCCGGAGTGTACAGGTTTAGGTTATCGAATGCTGTAAAGAGACGAGCTGGAAGAGTTCAGATGTATGGTATTATATAGCTACTATTCCGCCGTGTGTTGTACATGGGAACAGGTTATTATAACTGTCCCGTTGTGTGATATACTCTGATATTGTAAGTTTTATTTAAAGCTCTCAATAAATTTATTTCTGTATTATATTTTTCTCCGCTGCGATGTGAGACTTTGTGTTGTGTTGGTTCTTCTTCTTCTTCTATTCTAATATTTCTTTCTTTCTTATCTCACCCTCTAAATTCTTTCTAATAACGTTCCAGAGTTTTCGGTTTGGAAGGTCGGAATGAGTTACGGTAAAGGTATTTATGTCGATTTCCAGGGCCGAAAATCCTTGGGCCGTTACAGTGGTATCAGAGCTATTAGTTTAGTAATAACCTTGGCTCTGTGGCATAACTCGATCGAGATGGGGTTAGTAATATCCTAGATTGAGTTGGTTATATATATGAGGGCGCGTATTTGTAATTTGATATAAGATTATTTTTGAAATTATTTTTGCCCAATTTATTTTATAATAAAAGTAATGATTTTCTCAATATATTCTAATCTGGGAAATCGATTGATTTATTAATGTTGATTTGAATGATATGTTGGATTGTGTTGTCGATTGCTTGGATCTAAATCTGAAAATGATAGACTTGGGTTGAAACTAATATAAAATAAATAAGTTGGATAAATCAATCCAAATTAATAAAACTGAATAGATAATTAAAGAAATAAATGAAGTGATTATAAATAATTATAATCTCATGTGGATTAGATTGTGTGCAGAGCTGGTTGGATCGTGTGATATGGATATTTGAAACTAACTGATGTTGTTTTGGGGGCTAATGAAATTTATTTGAGTTGAGAACAGGTATAGAAGTGCCAATTCAGCTCTAAAATCCATCCAAGAGAAAATTCTGGAGTTAACTGAATCCAGTTTGAATAGAGCTACATAATAACTAAGTAAGCTCGAGTATAAAATATCGTTTATCGCATAATAATGCTCGCAAAAAGGTACGCCTATGCAGAATACGAAATTTTGGTTTTTGCTTGGATTTTGAGTTTGGTTTTTGATTTTTTCCGACCCTATTGGTCGATGGATATATATTTCTTGAACCTGTGATATTGCAGATGTCTTCCGTACAGGGGAGACTCTGCCAAAAAAATTCAAAATTTAAGATGTTAGAATTTTTTTGAAGATTTTTGGAAAATTCTTTTATTTGGAATAAATTGGCTTTAAAAACCAATTAGATTAGTTTTGGAAATATAATCGAGTTTTTAACTTATTATTTTTGTAAAGATAATGGGTTTATAATGTTCTTTCTTACCTTAGCAATTTCGAGGACGAAATTATTTTAAGGGGGGAAGAATGTAACGGCCCGTATTTTGGCCGTCAAATATTTAATTTAATTTATTATTTTAAATATGATATTTGGAGTAATTACAGATTTTAATGTTTAATTCGTTATTAAACACAAAATTTAAACGTTAATTTATTTATAATATAAAACGAGCTCGAAATCGTGCGGCAGTTCGTAATATTTGATTTTGAATTTAAACTGGATATAGGAGCTGATATAAGTCGGATATCTGTGAAACAAGAAACGTTAGAACCGTATTGATGGTAATTTTCATATGAAAGAGAAAATTTCAGATTTCGTGTTAAAGATAGAATGTTATGGCCAAATTATATTTTAAAATAAATCATTGTGGAAAATCGTTATTAAAATATACGCGTTAAAATAGCCGTTTTGCAAACGAACTCGGATTTCGACGAAATCAGTTTCATTGGAACTGTATCGTTAAATTATTGTACGGTGTTGAATGGCGTGGCAAACCGATGTCATATGTGACCACGGCAGCCACAAACGCCCGTTCAATTTCTATAGCGCGTAATTAATTTAATAAAGGGTTATTTGGGTATAACTTGAACAGACGATCGAATTAAGCCGTGAGACCAATTCCGTTGAGTTCGTATCATCGATTAGGTCAGGATAGGTATATAGTTTGTTATTTTTGGAGACCGTGTAATTTGGTGTCCAAAATGGCATTGCGGTACGCGTAAAAATACCCTACCGGGGAAACAGTCTTAGAATGCGACGAAACTGGTGCCATTGGGTTCGTGTTGAAGATTTATTATAGGATTGCAAGGTTTCAATTTGATTCGATTTATCTGGTGATCGTGAAAAAATTAAACGCGTGTTTATTCCTGGTTTTATAAAGGAAATTTTTTCATACGACCTCGGATTTCGACGAAACTTGTCCCATTGAATCCGGAATATCTTTTTACATCAAGATTAGTTTTTTTTATCAGTAAACGAAAGTCGTTTGTGGTGATTTCTACGTGTTACTTCGCGACAAAGTTTCGATAATAATATGTACTCTTAAGTAAATATAAACACTTGTATCCATGTGACATATTATATCTGAGCAAATCGCAGTGGAATCTTTTGCAAATCCTACGTAATCTCATACAGCCTATTATGTAAACTATCTAACCATGTGGCGCAGATCTTTTAAAAGAAAAATCACTCTGAAACCTATACAAAATAAAATCTGCTATGTACATGCCTATACAAAATCCTAGTGTCCTTCGCATATCTTGAAACTAAACCAAAACCACGTAAGAAATCCTAGAAGCAAATCTTAGCACATGCCATGTTCCCTTCTTTCATTTCGAAGCAGATCTGTGTATGACAACCATTAGACTTGAAAAGAAAGCACACAATGCAACCTACTCGTCGTGTGTTCTCAAATCAAAATAGCACATCCAGTGAAATGAAAATACATTGCAGCAAGCCTAACCTGTTTCTCGCCTTCACCAGTATCACACGCTGCAAGCTAAGACTACATGCCAACCCAGATGAAATAAATATCAAATTCTAGTCAGAATTCAATGTACAAAAACTCACAGCTACCCTAAGAAAACTATGTATTTTCTTTTTCGTAGAAAAAATCCGTGACGACCAAGCTTTGTGTATTTAAAGCAACATCCAAATGCCGTGCCTTCCAAACAATCTCCTTCTATATAGACGTATGCATCCTCATTTTCTCCATCAAACAACCCACAGTAAAACCGAACCCTCCCCTTAAAATAAAAATCAAACTCTCCAGATCTGAACGTGGAAAAGGACGACGTGAATAGTAAAGGAGAGGGTTGCTTGCAGTTGAAGTTGCGTGGGTTGCTTGAAAATAAGTTGGGGACGTGACGGAGTGGAGTTCTTTGCGTGGGATGGTCCAGAACGTAGTGAAGGGACAGAAAAAGGTTGGCGCCGTGTGGAGCGGATGCAGTTGGACTGAAAGAGCGCATGTATGGAAGGTTGTCTGCATGGTGTTTGGCATAAGGAAGGAGAAGCTGGTGGTTCGTGCTTGCATGGAGAGGGTTCCGACAGCAGTTGAAGGGAAGACAACTGTTGGTATAATTCGAACCCTATAATTGCCTAATCTAGTTTTTGGCTGGCCAAATCCATTCATAACAAGAGTTTAAATTGACACAAGTAATTGTGAAGGGGAGTAGTTGTTGTAAGTTTTAATAACATAATAACGTACCAAATTATTTGTGTTACCATACCACCGGCTTTACTCAAACCTTACTCAAATTGCGTAAATCGCATTTTGCCTGGTATTATATACATGAGTCCAAGGTGAAAAGGATAAAGAGGTTTATTTAATGTGGCCTGTTTATTGGTTTTAAGTGCTGAACCAATTCTTTAGGTGACCCAAATTTATAACCATGTCTATTATAATGGGCCTTGTATTATTTCCAGTTATGCTTAATTTTGTATGATATTGCCTAAATAAAGATTTTTATATTAATATAAGTTATGGTTAGGGCAATAATATATATTAAGTTTTTAAATATAAGGTTCCAAATTTTATAACACTTTTAGTTTGTAACGTGGGATCCGTCCAAGTATTTTATTGTGCCTAAGCCTAGTTCATACGCAACTAATTCAATTTAAATTAACGAAAGTAAAATTTATTTAATAAATTATTTGTAAGATATAAATAATACTAATCTATATGGATAACGTATAAAATTGTAATCGTGCCATACAGTAACCGAATCGGGCCGAACAAGGAGCATTGGACTCATATCAACAGACGTAAGATTTTGAAACGGGAACGCAGCTGGAAGCTTGTAAAACGAATCGTTGGACGACAAATGGAAACCAAGGTGAGTTAAACTCACTCAGCATTTTCCCCATTTATATTTTATATAAATTGGGTTTTTATTTGGTGTGCTCTGTTTGATAATGGTTGACTGTTTGCTAGTATTATATTTATTTGTTAATATGACTGATGAAATTAAATGTCGTTTAATTTTAGTGAAATACCAAATCGTAATTTTAACGATTGGTTCCAATAAAGGTAACTTACCTTATTGGTCACGTTTATCAATAAATGTGTTTAATGGTTTGGATTGTTTGATCTGTTTAAATTGTTTTAAACTGTGTTGTGATAACCATTGTGACGACCCCGAACCCCGTACGACGGTGGAAAGGGTAATCTTTGGAATATAACACATAAACATTAACAGCAGAATAGAAATAAATCATTACATAGCTAATGAACAGCAAAATACACTGGATAAATATAATCATCAGAGTTACACAGTGTACAGGATCATACTTAGCACAAAATACGTTCTCAGTACAATATACAATGTCTGCAGCGGATCAAACAAAATATACATAATGATGACTGAAAACAGTAAAAGAAATGATAAAGCCCAACTCCAGCTCCATAGCTGCCCATAATGAGTCTGCTAAAACCTGAATACAAGGCTGCCCGTGTAGAAATAAGGGCATCCAAGTTTGCAAAGTGAAACAAACTTCGAGTCAGTCATGGGACTGGTATGAGGAATCTACTTAACTGATCAAACAACAATAACAAGGAAAATCATAGGACCACGCCACTTTCGCGGAACGGGTTTACTCCAGTGATTGCCAGTGCATATAATAAAACAAATCATTTAAACAATGCAATGCTTTTTAGAAAGAATGAAGCCGATATAAGACTCAAGTCCCATCACACAATGCAACGCAAATCGGAGGATAGAGTTTTACCTTATATTGGCCAAAATATGTTTGATACGTATAAAACAAAGTCATTTCATATTATTACTGGTGTATAAATGTTTCAAAGACAATTCCAATCATAAGTATCAATCATAGACGGCATAAGTGCCCCATACCACTATGTCGCCATATATAGGTATATAATCAAAACCGCACGATGTTGTATTTGGAAATTGGATTTCCGTCATGAACCAAGACAAAAGATAGTCCTTACCGATTCGAGACTCTCTGGCCCGAGCCTCGGGCTACAGCCGCAACTGCACCTAGGAGCCACAGGGCCGGTCCGTACGGAGTGGATTAAAATAAAACCCTGAACAATACATCTTCCCGCCCTTTGGGGCGTAAATGAGCCAAATGACTCCATATCCGAGGCACCTCGCAACAGCAACAACCACATAGGTGAAAATAATATAAATGTCAGCCAGTTTAAGCACTGACACCACCTCTAACTAGAAAGAGACGCACATTCTCCCTGAGTCCTCTCCTATTTCTGGTTCAAACAGGGGTGTGAGGCTCGCGAATCCACGCTATACACAAAGCTATGCCACGTAGGCCACGCTTTGATCATCAATCATAAGACTTTGCTTTGCAACAGAAGCCTTGATCACTAGCCACTTAGGCGTGCCATACAGGCAGTTTACTCCATGCGACTGATTTCCATCGATATATAACCTCTGAGCTCGTATGTCTCAGAGAAAAGTGTTAAGCATGAGAATAAATTCTTCGCCGCCAAACAGATATATATTTAACACAGATCAATCAGCATAGAACAAAATCCAATGTCAGACACACAGTCCATTTACAAGTCCGTTCTAGGTCTGAACGAAACCGGAGGCACCATATTCCTCGTATATCCGTACAATCAACATGTACGTCCGGACGGCTACTACTTCAGCCCCTTCAAGGTAGCTACTCCAATCAAGTACCTCAGTAGCGCCCATCCATCGTATATGAAGATTGTCGGTCTTGAACTTTCTTCATATCTTCGACTTCGAATCGTCGATCAATTATTTGAAATGAGAATTAACTCGACCTTTTCAAATAATTCACGTATATTAGAATTCAAATCAATTCTTTCCATGGTTAAATTATTCGACATTCACATTTCAGTTCTTTAGTATAATTTTCATGTCCACATTCAACCATCAAATATCAAGCAAACCAAGTAAAATTGGTTTATTTCCATCTCATATCGCTTATAATATTTTAAAACGATTTTTCGCCATTTTTATTTAATTAAAAATGGCCTTATTTAATTAAACAACGTTTCAGGTCGTGCCGTGGCACTGTTTTTCTTCAAATTTGTTTTACGCATATCTGAAAATCTAACTGTTGGATCTTAACAAAGTTTATATCGTTGGAAAGAACTCTCAAAAGCGAACCCAACGGTTCTAGTTTCGTCAAAATCCGATGGTCGGATCTTTCGGTATAATCGTTTAAAATTACGATTTCAAAACGCGAAATGCACGGCCTCGATTCGTTCTAATTTAATTTATATTTATATATATATATATATAATTATACTTATATATATATATATATAAATATAATTCATTCGGTGATTTCTATGTCGTTTTCACTTCAAATATTTCACTAACGCCTTTAAATTTTGGAAAATTTTGCCATATCCTCCTTTGTACGAGAAGGGTCGGGAAAATCCCCAAACAGCCACACGGGCTTCTCATCTCAAAAAGAAAAAGAAAAAGCCAAGCGGCTCATAAAATCATCACCCAAGCAAAACAGTAAATATGTACCTATTTGTCGGGCATACAATTTTATTCCTCTTCTCTAGCCTCTTTGCCATAACCTGTTCAATAGATATGCATGTATATGTGCAATTCTAATCACTTTTAAATTTACAAATATTTATTTCAACAAGTGGTTATTTTTAACACTTCATATTTCATTTTAAAAATGATATTTTTAGCGAACTAAAATATATTTCAACACATGACTATTTTATTTAGTTCCTATACATGTTAAAAATAATATTCATAGCAAACAAATATTTATTTCAACACTTGTATATTTTTAGCGAGTCATATACATGATAAAAATGATATTTTTATCATCAAAATTATTTATTCAACCCATGAATGTTTTTAGCACTGCATATTCCCAATAAAATGTAAATTTTATTGTTCGCTTCATATATTCAACACATGAATGTTTCAACTTCACATATACGATAAAAACATGATTTTTATCATTCTAGTCCTTTATACTACACATGAATATTTTCTATAGTTCATATATATAATAAAAATGTGATTTTTATTGTTAAAACAATTTATTTAAAACACGAATATTTTACATACTTCATATATATAATAAAAATGTGATTTTTATTATTAAAACAATTTATTTATTCAACACATGACTTTTATTCAACACATGAACTTTTATTCAACACATGAACTTCTCAACACATGAGCGTTGTTTATTTCATACTTATGTTAAAGATATTATTTTTATCGTTTAAAGAATTTATTCTATACATGAATATATTTTTCAACACATGAATACAGGTTTTAACACATGACTATAGTTTCAACATATGAATTTGGTTTCAACACATGAATAAGGTTTCAACACTTGTATATGGTTTCAACACATGAAAATAACTTCAACATATGAAAATAATTCTAACACACGAATATTATTGAAAATTTCGGCAGCATAACGGCAGGGTAGTTAAACTGACACCATCCCGAAGACGGCTCCTCGCTCTACCTTAAAACCTTGCGGTTTTTGACAATGGGGATTTCATGCATCTAGTTCGCACGCAGGCGGCATGTTTTTATTTCATTTCCACAAACTAATCCTATGTGGTTTCAACCAAAATAATTCTCAACCACAAACGGGTATTTTTCAACCACGATCAATCATTCACAACCACAAACAATCCTAGTCAACCATTCGCTATCAACCAAATTTTCACATCAATCACAACCAATAAATATCGTCCATGGTTTGTGGACGAGGGGCGTATTTATATGTATATATATAAGTATATTTTATTTCCATTCCAACGCATATATGATTTTTACAACGCATATATAACTTATACATCGCAAATACAACTTATACAACGCTTATACATGAGGTATACAATGCTTATATAACTCATACATCGATTATATAATTTATATATCGTCGTTCTATTCACATTTCAAATTTAGAGTTCTCACATTGGTTTGTCGCTTTTCTAAAAATCGTAGCGAGCTCAGAAAAATCCGCGGTCTCTTCTAGAATGTAGAGAGCATCCTTGCGGTCACGATGTCTCCTGTTTCGTCGAATTTCATCGACACACGATAAAGATATGATTTTCCGAAGTTTGCAACACTAAAAAGTGTTATTTTCGGTTTAAATAAAACAAAGGCCATACCTTTCAGAAGTTGTTCAAAACTAGGTTACGGATTTGCGTGCAAACGGTGGAGCTTGACCGCGATCGGCCTAAGCTACGCTGTCGGCCTTGGAGAGGTGCACGTGTGCCAGGGAGGGGGCCCACTACGGGGGTGGCTGGTGCGAGCAGCGGCGGGTTGAAGTCTCCGACTTCGGAGAGCTCGATCTCTACGCACACAGCTCGAGGGAAGGCGTGGCTGCTATGGATTGGAAGCTCGTGGGACGTTCTACAAAAAACCCCAAAGGACCTATATTTTATCTTGCGTGTAGGAGGAGGAATGGAGGAGAGAAGGGGGAGAGCTTTTATCGCTGTCGGGTTTTAGAAGGGGGAGCGGGTTCTGGTCAACGCGGGTTTGAAGAGAAAGGATTTGATTGGCCCGGGGGTTTTATAATTTATTTATTTATTTATTTATTTTAAATTCGAAAATACCCCTTTCTCCATATGAACATCAATTCAAACCCAACGACAGTCGCCCCTAGCAAAATACCCCCTTCCGAACACAATGGGATATGTTTTGTAGGCCAATTCGACTGTTACAGTCAGTTATTCTTCAAATTAAAGTATAAAACATTCAAATTCTGTTTTGAACGTACATTTTAATTTGCTGGGGCCACATACTGATTCTAAACATTCCCAAAAAAATTATCTAGCTATGTTGGGATGATATGGTCCCAACAAAACTGATTTCTTCGAATTCTGAGACCGTTTATAAAATGGCCCTTTTCTGGTCAACTCGATTTGACTAAAAACAACCAAACACATTTTCCTTGGCCATGCTCACATATTGATTTCAAAAAATTACGGAAAATTCAACTTAGCAATATACTGACCTCTCGGATCCAACAAAAGTGGTTTCGTCGACTTCTGAGGTCGTTTGCACAATGTCTATTTTCAAGGGCTTTAATATTATTAAAATATATATATAAATTCCACAGCGACTTTTCTGAAAATTCATTTGGCCATAACTTTTGATTTCCTTTATGAAATTTCGATTTTTCAGATTCGATAGAAAGATCTTTTCAAATAGATTTAAATATTTCTTGTTTCGCTGAAATCCGATTTATTTTGTATCCTGTACATTCAGTCAAAGTTCAAAATCAAATTTTCAAACTGCCATGTCATTTCAGGCCTTGTTATATAATTAAAATAAATATTTATATTCTAACTTTGATTCAAATAACTTATAATCGTTACTATTCAAAATAAATCATTTTAAATATCTCAAATTCACTAAAATAGCCAAATTAAAATTTTTAAACTGGCTCAGATTTTCCGGGTTGTTACAATCTCCCCCACTTAAAACTTTTCGTCCTCGAAAAGGAAACAACAGTAAAGTAAAGAAACAAGATGGAAATGTAAAGTATTGTAAATGTACCTTGCACCAGAGTTAGTCAGAAATGTCCACTCTGCAATTGGGATAGGCTTGCTTAATGCTCTCCTCAGTCTCCCAAGTACAGTCTATAGGATCACTACTCCACTGCACTTTAACTAAATGAACCTTCTTGTTCCTCAGCTCTTTAGTTTCTTTGCCAATGATCTTCATCGGCTCTCTTCTGACTGCCAATTCTGGAGTAATATCAAAATCCCATTGTGCTGCTTCTTCTACAATCAGATCTGGATCATGCACATGTTTTTTGAGTTGAGAAACGTGAAATACATCATGTATTCCAGGCAACCAGTCTGGTAATTGAACTCTATATGCAAGAGTTCCAATCCGTTCAAGAATAGGAAAGGGACCAATAAATCTCGGTGCCAACTTCCCAGTTTTACCAAATCTGATTATTCCCCTCATCGGAGAAACTCTTAAGTACACATAATAGCCAACAACAAATGAAAAATCTCTTCTTCTAGAATCCTCATAACTTTTCTGTCGGCTTTGAGCGGTTTGTAATCGTTTCTTGATGAGATCGACTTTTTCCGAATCATCACGAATCATATCTGGTCCCAATACAAGTCTATTTCCAGATTCAACCCAACATGCGGGAGATCGGCAAGGTCTATCATATAATGCTTCAAACGGTGACATTTTCAGGCTCGCTTGATAACTGTTGTTATATGAGAATTCAACCAAATGCAAATGGTCTTCCCATGATCCGCCATAATCAATAATACAAGCCCATAATAAATCTTCTAGAATACGGTTCACCCTCTCAGTTTGGCCATCTGTCTGAGGGTGGTAAGCGGTGCTTAGATTCAGTTCAGTTCCCAATTCTGTCTGGAATGCTTCCCAAAACTTGCTAGTAAATATCGGGTCTCTATCACTGATTATACTGAGCGGCACTCCATGTAGCTTAACGATTTCTTTGAAATAAATATGTGCTAGACTCTGAGATGTTCTACTCGATTTGACAGGTATGAAATGGGCGGTCTTCGTGAGACGATCTACGATCACCCATATACTGTCATTTCCTTTCCTGGTTCTGGGCAAGCCATCGATGAAATCCATAGAAATGTGTTCCCACTTCCATCTTGGAATGTCCAATGGTTGTAATAATCCAGCCAGTTTTTGTTGATCGCTTTTGACCAGTTGGCAAGTGGAACACCTGCTAACGTACAAGGAAACGTCTCTTTTCAACGACTTCCACCGGAATGTGCGCTTAAGATCATTGTACATTTTGCTCACACCTGGATGGATACTCAGCTTGGACTTGTGGCATTCATCCAGTACTTCCTTCCGGAGCTCAGAAATGTCAGGAACACAAATTCTTCCTTTTAATCTAAGAACTCCCTCGTTATCCACTTGGAAGCTGGATGCTTCGCCTTTTTGAATTCTTTTGATCATCTCCTTAACAAAATTATCGTCTTTCTGAAGGATGGAAATCTTGTCAATTAACGAAGTCGTAATAAGAAGACTGGCGATGATCACATTATTTCTACTAAGCGCGTCCGCCACAACATTGGCTTTCCCTGGAGTGTACAGAATCTCAAAATCATACGCTGCAAGAAACTCTAGCTAACACTGCTGTCTCAAATTCAGATCTTTCTGGGTGAATAGATACTTCAACGACTGATGATCTGTATATAGTTCGAATTTCTCACCCAAGGGATAATGTCTCCCGATTTTCAAAGTAAATACGATAGCCAACAACTCAAGATCATGAGTTACATAGTTCTTTTCATGTGGTTTTAATTGACGACTAGCATAAGCAACAACTTTCCCTCTTTGCATTAATACTGCACCAAGACCTTCTCGAGATGCATCAGTCCAGACCTTCAAATCCTGGTTGCCATCGATAATTGTCAACACTGGAGCAGTTGTCAGTCTTAATTTCAGTTCCTGGAAAGTTGTTTCACATTCAGGAGTCCACTTAAACTTTGCGTGCTTCTTAGTAAGCTTCGTTAATGAACTGGATATCTTCGAAAATCCTTCGACTAATTTCCGATAATAACTGGCCAATCCAAGAAAACATCGGACTTCAGTAGGTGTAGTAGGCTGTTTTGAATCTTGAATTGCTGTAATTTTACTTGGATCCACAGCAATCCCTTCCTTTGATACGACATGGCCAAGGAACTTGACTTCGTCTTGCCAGAAGATACACTTAGAGAATTTAGCTTTCAAGACATTCCTTCTCAATATTTCTAACACCTGTTCTAAATGCTTTTCATGCTCAGCTTTTGACTTGGAGTAGATTAGAATATCGCGATGAATACCAGAACAAATTTATTCAAGACACCACGGAACACTCTATTCATTAGATCGACGAAGTATGCTGGAGCGTTACACAAGCCGAACAGCATTACTAACCATTCGTAGAATAAATCAGGACCTCTGAATGCTGTCAAAGGTACACACTCTTCAGCAATACGTAATTGATGGAAACCTGTAGCTAGGTCCATCCTTGAGAATACTTGGGCTCCATTCAGACGATCCAACAAATCATCAATCCGCAGCAATGGATATTTGTTCTTTAATGTCTGCTTATTCAAGTCATGGTAATCCACGCATAGTCGGAGAGTGCCGTCTGACTTTGGGACAAACACCACTGCTGCTCCCCAATCAGAGAAACTAGGTCTGATCAGACCCTTCCATACAAGCTGTTGAGTTTGATTGTCTAATTCTTCTTTCTCCTTTAAAGACATTCTTCGAATAGCGTGCACTACTGGTCTCGCATTCGGAACTAAAGCGATTTTGAAATCAATTTCTCTTTGCGGAGGTAAGTTGAAAACTTCTTTGAACACATCCGCATAATTCTTGACAATAGGAATACTTTCTATTTTGGACGAGATATTTTCTATGACAACAGGAATAGGTTCTATTTGAGCAGGAGAAACATCAAGAGCTGACCAGAATTCTTTTCTATTTGAATTTGAACCTACACACGGTATAACAATATGGGCGAGCTCCTTTGTGACTTTGACTACTTTTTCTGCACATTTAACTTCGGCCTCGTATTTAGTTAGCCAATCCAGACCAAGAATGATATCAAACTCGGAGAAATCCATGACGATCAAGATACAAGGAAATCGATAACGGGAGAAAGAGACAGGCACTTTACAAATCCAAGTAAGAACGATGGAACCCCCAATAGGATTATGGACAGTGATGGGTTCTTTGAGCTTCCTTAGTTTTAGATCCAATTTCTTAATCACATTAGTCGAAATAAAGCTTTGTGATACACCTGTATCGAACAACACTTTAACTGGAATATCTCTGACAGTAAGCGCGCCTTCCAAAACATCTGCTCTTTCCTGACTAGCGGAGGATGTTGGAACTTCTGTCGTGCTATTGATTTGAGCTTCTTTGGCCACTTCATCAACATGTGTGGCTTTAGACTTTTTCTTTAATAGCTGGCAATCTTGCTTTACGTGACCAAACTGATGGCAAATGTTGCATTTTCGGATCTCTTGAACCTTGTTCTTGGATATAGATTCATTCTTCCTTCGTTTCTTAAGAGATCTGCAACTTATCGATAAATGTCATTGCTTATTGCAGTTATTGCACATGGCAGTCGTTACTGGTTCTTTCCCAGATTTGACCCTTTTCCGGTTAACTTTAGACTTCTTACTGATCTCAGGCATCGTACTGGCCTCAGGGCTATCAGTTTCAGACTCCCCTTTGTTACTAGAACTGACTTCCTCTTCGTCACGCAACATACCTTTTTTGTCGAGATCCTCATACTGGTAAGCCATGTATATCATTTCAGAAAAAGGAAGCTTCACATGTCCCATTACACTATTCTGATACTTTCTTCGAAGCCCGTGAATAAACCTCAGATTCATCCTGTTTGGATCTTGAATTAGATGCGGGGCAAAACGAGAAAGTTCATTGAATTTCTTATGATATTCTGGAATATACATATCTCCTTGGATCAGATAGTAGAATTCATCACATAACTGCTCAGTTGCTTATGGAGGAGTAAATCTTTCTTGGAAAATTTCTTTAAACCTATCCCAGGTAATATTACCTTCTGGATCATTCTTAATAACTATTTCCCACCAGAACAAAGCTTCGTCTTTGAGTGCCCAAGATGCCAGTAATCTTTTCTGGTCATCTCTTAAATTGAGACGCTCAAGAATTCTTTCAGCAGAATGTATCCAATCTTGAGTTTGACTTATGGATTCATTGCCCGAAAATGGTACTCCACCCAGATTTCAATATTTATTTAATAGAGCTTCTAGATCTGGTTCTGCATGCCTTCCTCTGTTTCTGACACTCATTTTCTAGTACTTCTACAAATAGCAGACCAAGTGTCAGGTCAACAGAAAAGATATTGTAAAGCATAGAGACATATACTTGAATGTAAATGTGTCTATTGGGGTGTATTTCATTCTGCTATACTCATACTAGGACCTTACTGATCCTATCTGTAATGAGTTACTCGCCCTAGAATACTTCTGATTCTATTTCTGACGAGTTCGTTAATATGTTATATTCCTGAGCTAAGATTAACCAAAACTCTGATACCACGTGTGACGACCCCGAACCCCGTACGATGGTGGCAAGGGTAATCTTTAGAATATAACACATAAACAGTAACAGCAGAACAGAAATAAATCATTACACAGATAATGAACAACAAAATAAACTGGATAAATATAATCATCAGAGTTACACAGTGTATAGGATCATACTTAGCACAAAATACATTCTCAGTACAATATACAATGTCTGCAGCGGATCAAACAAAATATACATAATGATGACTGAAAACAGTAAAAGAAATGATAAAGCCCAGTTCCAGCTCCATAGCTGCCCAGAATGAGTCTGCTAAAACCTGAATACAAGGCTGCCCGTGTAGAAATAAGGGCACCCGAGTTTGCAAAGTGAAACAAACTTCGATTCAGTCATGGAACTGGTATGAGAAATCTACTTAACTGATCAAACAACAATAACAAGGCAAATCATAGGATCACGCCACTTTCGTGGAACGGGTTTACTCCAGTGATTGCCAGTGCATATAATAAAACAAATCATTTAAACAACGCAATGCTTTTTAGAAAGAATGAAGCCGATATAAGGCTCAAGTCCCATCACACAATGCAACGCAAACCAGAGGATAGAGTTTTACCTTATATTGGCCAAAATATGTTTGATACGTATAAAACAAAGTCATTTGATATTATTACTAGTGTATAAATGTTTCAAAGACAATTCCAATCATAAGTATCAATCATAGACGGCATAAGTGCCCCATACCACTATGTCGCCATATATAGGTATATAATCAAAACCGCACGATGTCGTATTTGGAAATTAGATTTCCATCATGAACCAGGGGAAAAGTTAGTCCTTACCGATTCGAGACTCTCTAGCCCGAGCCTTAGGCTACAGCCATAACTGCACCTAGGAGCCACAGGGCCGGTCCACACGGAGTGGATCAAAATAAAACCCTGAACAATACGTCTTCCCGCCCTTTGGGGCATAAATGAGCCAAATGACTCCATATCCGAGGCCCCTCGCAACAGCAACAACCACATAGGTGAAAATAATATAAATGTCCACCAGTTTAAGCACTGACACCACCTCTAACTAGAAAGAGACGCACGTTCTCCCTGGATCCTCTCCCGTTTCTGGTTCATACCGGGGTGTGAGGCTCGCGAATCCACGCTATACACAACGCTATGCCACGTAGGCCGTGCTTTAATCATCAACCACCAGACTTTGCTTTGCAATAGAAGCCTTGATCACTTGCCACTTAGGTGTGCCACACAGGCAGTTCACTCCATGCGACTGATTTCCATCGATATATAACCTCTGAGCTCGTACGTCTCAGAGAAGGGCGTTAAGCAAGAGAATAAATTCCCCGCCACCAAACAGATATATATTTAATAGAGATCAATCAGCATAGAAAAAAATCCAATGTCAGACAAACAGTCCATTTACAAGTCCGTTCTGGGTCTGAACGAAACCGAAGGCACCATATTCCTCGCATATCCGTACAATGAACACGTACGTCCGGACAGCTACTACTTCAGCCCCTTCAAGGTAGCTACTCCAACCAAGTACCTTAGTAGCGCCCATCCATCCGATATGAAGATCGTCGGTCTTGAACCGTCCTCATATCTTCGACTTCGAATCGTCGATCAATTATTTAAAATGAGAATTAACTCAGCCTTTTCAAATAATTCACGTATATTAGAATTCAAATCAATTCTTTCCATTGTTAAATTATTCGACATTCACATTTCAGTTCTTTAGTATAATTTTCATGTCAAACACATTCAACCATCAAATATCAAGCAAACCATGTAAAATTGGTTTATTTCCATCTCATATTGCTTATAATATTTTATAACGATTTTTCGCCATTTTTATTTAATTAAAAGTGGACTTATTTAATTAAACGACGTTTCAGGTCATGCCATGGCACTGGCGCTGTTTTTCTTCAAATTTGTTTTACACATATCTGAAAATCTAACCGTTGGATCTTAACAAAGTTTATATCGTTGGAAAGATCTCTAAAAAGCGAACCCAACGGTTCCAGTTTCGGCAAAATTCGATGGTCGGATCTTTCGGTATAATCGTTTAAAATTACGATTTCAAAACGAGAACTGCACGTCCTCGATTCGTAATAATTTATTTTATATTTATATATATATATATATAATTATATATATAAATATAATTCATTCGGCGATTTCTATATCGTTTTCACTTCAAATATTTCACTAACGCCTTTAAATTTTGGAAAAATTCGCCATAACCTCCTTTGTACGGGAAGGGTCGGGAAAATCCCCAAATAGCTACACGGGCTTCTCATCTCAAAAAGAAAAAGAAAAAGCCAAGCGGCTAGCCAATCGGCTCATAAAATCATCACCCAAGCAAAACAACAAATGTGTACCTATTTGTCGGGCATACAATTTTATTCCTCTTCTCTAGCCTCTTTGCCATAACCTGTTCAATAGATATGCATGTATATGTGCAATTCTAATCACTTTTCAATTTACAAATATTTATTTCAACAAGTGGTTATTATTAACACTAAATATTTCATTTTAAAAATGATATTTTAGCGAACTAAAATGTATTTCAACACATGACTATTTTATTTAGTTCCTATACATGTTAAAAATAATATTCATAGCATACAAATATTAATTTCAACACTTGTATATTTTTAGCGAGTCATATACATGATAAAAATGATATTTTTATCATCAAAATTATTTATTCAACCCATAAATGTTTTTAGCACTTCATATGCTCAATAAAATGTAAATTTTATTGTTCGCTTCATATATTCAACACATGAATGTTTCGACTTCACATATACGATAAAAATATGATTTTTATCGTTCTAGTCCTTTATACTACACATGAATATTTTCTATAGTTCATATATATAATAAAAATGTGATTTTTATTGTTAAAACAATTTATTTAAAACATGAATATTTTACATACTTCATATATATATAATAAAAATGTGATTTTTATTGTTAAAACAATTTATTTATTCAACACATGACTTTTATTCAACACATGAACTTTTATTCAACACATGAAATTTTATTCAACACATGAACTTCTCAACACATGAGCGTTATTTATTTCATACTTATGTTAAAGATATTATTTTTATCATTTAAAGAATTTATTCTATACATGAATATATTTTTCAACACATGAATATGGTTTCAACACATGACTATAGTTTCAACACATGAATTTGTTTTCAACACATGAATAAGGTTTCAACACTTGTATATGGTTTCAACACATGAAAATAACTTCAACATTTGAAAATGATTCTAACACATGAATATTATTGAAAATTTCGGCAGCATAACGGTAGGGTAGCTAAACCGGCACCATCCCGAAGATGGCTCCTCGCTCTACCTTAAAACCTTGCGGTTTTTGACAATGAGGATTTCATGCATCTAGTTCGCACGCAGGCGGCATGTTTTTATTTCATTTCCACAAACTAATCCTATGTGGTTTCAACCAAAATAATTCTCAACCACAAACGATTATTTTTCAACCACGATCAATCATTCACAACCACAAACAATCCTAGTCAACCATTCATTATCAACCAAATTTTCAAATCAATCACAACCAATAAATATCGTCCATGGTTTGTGGACGAGGGGCGTATTTATATGTATATATATAAGAATATTTTATTTCCATTCCAATGCATATATGATTTTTACAACGCATATATAACTTATACATCGCACATACAACTTATACAACGCTTATACATGAGGTATACAACGCTTATATAACTCATACATCGATTATATAATTTATATATCATCGTTCCATTCACATTTCGAATTTAGAGTTCTTACATTGGTTTGTCGCTTTTCTAAGAATCGTAGTGAGCTCAGAAAAATCCGCGGTCTCTTCTAGAATGTAGAGAGCGTCCTTGCGGTCACGATATCTCTTGTTTCATCGAATTTCGTCAACACACTATAAAGATATGATTTTTCGAAGTTTGCAACAGTAAAAAGTGTTATTTTCAGTTTAAATAAAACAAAGGCCGTACCTTTCAGAAGTTGTTCAAAACTAGGTTACGGATTTGCACGCAAATGGTGGAGCTTGAGGGCAATCGGCCTACGCCACACTGTCGGCCTTGGAGAGGCGCACGTGCGCCAGGGAGGGAGCCCACTTTGGTGGTGGCTGGTGCGAGTAGCGGCGGGTTGAAGTCTTCGACTTTGGAGAGCTCGATCTCTACGCACACAGCTCGAGGGAAGGCGTGGCTGCTATGGATTGGAAGCTCGTGGGACGTTCTACAAAAACCCCCAAAGGACCTATATTTTATCTTGCGTGTAGGAGGAGGAATGGAGGAGAGAAGGGGGAGAGCTTTTATCGCCGTCGGGTTTTAGAAGGGGGAACGGGTTCTGGTCAACGCGGGTTTGAAGGGAAAGGATTTGATTGGCCCGGGGTTTTTATAATTAATTAATTTATTTATTTTAAATTCGAAAATACCCCTTTCTCCATATGAACGTCAATTCAAACCCAACGACTATCGCCCCTAGCTAAATACCCCCCTTACGAACACAATGGGATATGTTTTGTAGGCCAATTCGACTGTTATAGTCAGTTAATCTTCAAATTAAAGTATAAAACGTTCAAATTCTATTTTGAACGTACATTTTAATTTGCCGGGGCCACATACTGATTCTAAACATTCCCGAAAAATTTATCTAGCTATGTTGGGACGATACGGTCCCAACAAAACTGATTTCGTCGAATTCTGAGATGATACGGTCCCAACAAAACTGATTTCGTCGAATTCTGAGACCGTTTGTAAAATGGCCCTTTTCTGGTCGACCCAATTTGACTAAAATCAACCAAACACATTTTCCTTGGCCACACTCACATATTGATTTCAAAAATTACAGAAAATTCAATCTAGCAATATACTGACATCCCGGATCCAACAAAAGTGGTTTTGTCGAATTCTGAGGTCGTTTGCACAATTTCTATTTTCAAGGGCTTTAATATTATTAAAATATATATAAATTCCACAGCGACTTTTCTGAAAATTTATTTCGCCACAACTTTTGATTCCCTTTATGAAATTTCGATTTTTCAGATTCGTTAGAAAGATATTTTCAAACAGATTTAAATATTTCTTGTTTCGCTGAAATCCGATTTATTTTGCATCCTACACATTCAGTCAAAGTTCAAAATCAAAATTTCAAACTGCCATGTCATTTCAGGCCTTGTTATATAATTAAAATAAATATTTATATTCTAACTTCGATTCAAATAACTTTTTAATCGTTATTATTCAAAATAAATCAAATATCTCAAATTCACTAAAATAGCCAAATTAAAATTTTTAATCTGGCTCAGATTTTCCGGGTTGTTACAACCATTTTGTATACAGGGAAGAACAGGTTGGGGGGATCCAACCGGATTCCTCAAATATATTATTTATTTTCATATTATCATATATGAACTGTCATGATTGGGTTATTGATTTAGTAGTGATCATTGGCTAGAAAGTCAGCTTGTGTTGTGTTTTAACCAATGGGCTATATTGGTTGAGTAATCGGCAGTAAATGGCCTAAAAGTAAATCGTTTTGTTTATATTGATTTACCGTCAGGTGAGACGATAGAATTGAAGTTATAAAACTAATTTTTTATAACTAAAGATAGATTTTGAAATATATATTATTGAATAAAACTTATTTAAAAAGGAAATAAATATGTATATTTATAAATAAGTGTAAATTGATTTTAAGAAGTCAAATCTGATGCTAATCAGATTTGTAAATGTGGAAATAAGGAAATTAACCTAATAAAATGGTTTAAAGAATATCGTTAAATTTTATTTATTTTTGAAAAGGGGTTTACTATTTATTGTAGTTAATAAAGAAATTTACTACTAATGGAGTAAATGATTGAAATAAATTATTTTTATTAATAAAAATTTAGAAAATCACTTCTTAATGGGAATTCATTTAAAAGGTAATCTAAGTGAAATGAAATCCTATTGAATGGTGAAAGAGTTTATGAACAGGTTTTGTTCAAAACCTGAGCTTTTATAACAAAGTTATAAAAGGAAATTTCAAGCGAATAATATAGTGGAAAATGAATGTTACTTAATTATTCGAATTAAGTAAAAGGAGATTTAGGATAAATAGGGTTTATAATAAACCAGAGTTATATAAAAGAGGTTTGAGGTATTATATCGTTAATTCAAAATTAACGTTACTTAAAAAGATGGGATTAAGTACAATTGGGGTTTGAAATAAGAATTCCAAGCAGGAAATGATGAAATAAATTTGAAAAGAGATTGGAAGGAGTGAATTTGGGTAAAGAAGGAGGTTATAAGGTTATATAACCAAATCTGATATATAAATGAAATTATTTAAAGAGGACGAGTTAAAAGTGATGTTTTAATAAATATTACTTAATTATTGAATTAAGAAAGAACGGGCATATTAGAGAAAGAAATTTTCAAAGCGTAAGAATGTTATGAAACCATATTTTGGAAAAATGGTGAAACGGAATTTGTATTGATATTGGAATGAAAATATTGGTGTTGGGATTACGACTGGTATTCATCTGAATATATGAACGTTGTTGATAAAGGTCTGAGAGGTAATTAAAATACCCCATCTTGAACGACTTCAGGATTATCTGAGGATGATATTGGTTGTAAGGGTAAAGAGGAAAGTGAAAATAGACAAACTGAATATGATATAAGATTTCCTAAGTATTAAAAAGGGAATTTGTTAAAGAAAAATCTTATGTTAAATAAGAAAGCGAGAAAACGATATTTAAATTATCGAAAGATATAAGAGTTTTAAATTTACATTTGGTTTAAATAAAAGGCCAAGTGGTCCCGAATACTGAACCAGTGAACTCACTGGATTGCCATGATTGAAACACTATTAATTTTGATAGTTAAATCACCGACTATCAAATCTGTCCAATACAATTGTTGGTACGGAAAGACCGGGATTGAATTTATATTCGAAACCATTCCGACCAACAAATATGTGAAGTTATTAGAAGATGATCAAGATGGAGCATTGAAGAACGTAGATTTTCGTAAACGGAAGAACTACTAATAATATCTGGTCTGCAGCCAGAGATGTACTATGGTTCTGTCGTGGTTGGAAGCTACAGGTTGCAAGGACTTCTTGCTACTGATCCATGGGGTGATTCCTATATGAGATGGAGTAGGAAAGTAACTTCGGTTCATCTTGTTCCTGGATGACTTGTATGGACGAATGTCGGACAGAGTATTTCCTGAAACCACGTACGTTGATTTTTACAAATATACCGAGTGGTGGCAAAGAGGGGCACTTCTGTAAAACCCAGAATATATTTGTGAACGTCAATTAGTGATTTGACGGATCTGACGATGTGGCATTCAAAGTGAATGGTGACCATGTGTTCCAGAAGTTAATCTAAACCTCAAGCCTCATCAACCGAGAAATGACAGAAATCGGGCAGGCAGCATGGCTATGTGGGTCGCTCCCATTAGGGTGTATAATCACCTATCTAGAGAAAATACATTTCATTCTTTAATCTATTTCGATGCTGTCCCTTTTTGGGAAACGGTGGGTCGGACCCAATCGTTGGTGATATACATTCAATATACTCAAGCGAAATGAGTGGTCGGTCATGCGAGGGCCGGGTCGCAAGACGTTCTTGTTGAACCCAGTGTATTCGCCTCTAGAGATACACTATCGGTAGGTGGTCCCATACCTTGTCATAGTTGGAATCCAATCTCCAATAAGCGCCCGTGGTTTTGATTGTATACTATGTATGTAGAGCGTGAGATGCAAGCGTTCTACTAGATTCTATTTACTTATATTTAGACATTATTATAATATCAGACAAGATATTGGATTTCAAAAATGTTTTGGGTTATCGTAAGGTTAAAACCGTCCGTATTTATATGTGGATTTGGTCTTATGATTATCCTTTTCTTTCGAAAGAATTTAAACTTTAAAATCAGGTTGTGTGATACCCTTAATACTGTGCGAGTTTTTCTCACTCTGGTTCACCAGACTGACCCGGTGTTTTGTAAATGCTCGGGTTAGCCCAGAGTGTACAGGTTCAGGTTATTGAATGCTGTAAAGAGACGAGCTGGAAGATTTCAGATGTATGGTATTATATAGCTACTATTCCGCTGTATGTTGTATATAGGAACAAGTTATTATAACTGTCCCGTTGTGTGATGTACTCTGATATTGTAAGTTTTATTTAAAGCTCTCAATAAATCTATTTCTGTATTATATTTTGTTCCGCTGCGATGTGAGACTCTGTGTTGTGTTGGTTCTTCTTCTTCTTCTATTCTAATATTTCTATCTTTCTTATCTCACCCTCTAAATTCTTTCTAATAACGTTCTACTGTTTTCGGTTTGGAAGGTCGGCATGAGTTACGGTAAAGGTATTTATGTCGATTTCCGGGGCTGAAAATCCTTGGGTCGTTATACATAGTCCATTTACAAGTTCGTTCTGGGTCTGAACGAAACCGAAGGCACCTTATTCCTCCCCCATATGTCCAATACAGGGGAGAGGCCCTCACATATCCGTCGATCTCCAAGTACGTCTGGACGATCACCACTTATTACCTTGTCTTGGGTGTACAGCCTAATTAAGACATCAGTATTCATCCATACGATGTGAAGACCTCCGGTCTTCAACCACCGTCTTCATCTTCGACTTATCGTCGAATCAGTTATTCAGAATGGGATAAACCCAGTTTTTTCGAATAACTCGCGTATTTTATAAACAAGTGTTACACAAACACAACATACGCCTCATTCCAATCCAGAATATTCTTTTCACAATTTCAAACCGTATTAAGGTTTATCCAAACTAGTCGGGATTAGCGAACCTTACCGAAGTAATCATTTATTATATTTCCCAATCCCAACCTGTTTATCCCATGGAGCCAAACTGGTGATACTCCATATCTAACACCACAGTGTTATCAGTAAATATTAATTACCATTTCCCGTTCAAATATAATTAAAGATTTAACTATCGCTTGGAGCAAAACTGATGATACTCCATTCTCGATCATTTCAATCTAATTAAAGATTCATTAAAACTCCACTTAGTTTTAATCTTCCCAAAAATCAATATTAATGATTATTTACTTTGAAAAATCATATCCGGTCTTTAACTGGGTTAAAGAACCAATGTCATTTAAAACACGGTTCACGATAAACCCAAAATCACATTCATTCCATCAGTCTCTAACCGTAAACTAGTAAGAGAACAATTCCCTAAGTATTAACCCCGAAGGCCGAAACCAACATTAGATCACTACCCATGAAACCACTCAACTTAGCTAACCTCCAGTTAGTTTCTAATTTTCTTAACTCCACTGGGTTTAAGAACAGTGTTAATGAAGACACCATTCATGACAAACCCAAAATTCATTCCATTGTTAATCGGGTTAAAGAACAAGTGTTATTTAAAACACCGTTCACGATAAACCCAAAAATCAATTTTAATTCAATTCCAATTAAATATTAATTAATTGGTATACTTCATTAAATCTAAATAAAAAGATTTAATCTTTTCTCAACTGGGTTTAAGAACAGTGTTAATGAAGAAACCATCCGCGACAAACCCAAAATCCCATTTGATACTAAATACAAGGCTCTAAATAGAAAATATATCGGCTTATATTCAATATCAAATTCTAAAATCAACAAATATCGTATTGGAAATAACGATATAAATATATCTTTCAAATTTCCATAACCATATCTGTATAATCACGAAATCCAACGTTGAAATATTCTGAAGATGATTTCGATTCAAATCCATTCCAATTCATCTATTGGAAATTCTGGTTATTTTTAAAACCATTTCAAATTCGATTTATTTATTTAAAAATATTGGATTATAATTCTAGTTCATAACTAGTTCATTTCAATAAAAATATATTTTTATCTTTTTAAATGTGGGATTTTCCATCCCAATTCTTTCTAAAACCTTTTATATGATTTTACACAAATTATTGATATTTTTAATAATTTTATCAAGGCCCGTACAGTCGATTTCCAATAACGGTCGTCGAACTGCACTTACAACGACCTTTTCCAAATTTTATTTGGACCTAATTCCAAATCCAACCATTATATTTCAAATTTCTCATATTTGTTAGAAAGCTCTTTTCGATACGAACCCAACGGTCCTGGTTTCAAGAGAATCCGACGGTCGTATCTCCCGTAACGTCAATTCGAAGTCAATGGTCGAAATTCGCGAATTGTCGCAGCGCGGCGCGTTCTATTCAGGCCATTAATATATATAATATATATATATATTTCATCGATTTCCATTCAAAACGTATTTTATAAATCGTTTTAAATTCGTTTTAAAAGCGGTTTCAACTTCATTTTCAATTTCAAATCAAAACTGAATATTCCATATCATTAATATATAAATGATAATATTTTCAAAATATCAGATTTTGAAATAAATTCCTTTTCGATATTCATTATAAAAATGATTAAAATCGATATGAATATCGTTTGCATTAAAATGGCGCATATCTAATCAACACAGCTGTATATATTTAAATATCTTCGTGTCCATCCCATATCGGATATCAAAATCATATTTTGATTCTTTTCTAAATATTATTTTAAAATATTCTTTATTTTAAAATATTCGTTATTTTAAAATATTCATTCTTTCTTAACTGGAATCAGACACAGTAAATCACCATATAATGTTGATTATATGGATTTCATACACACATGTATACAACAATAATCAAACACAGTCAACCATCGTCCAAAGTGCATTCTACACTTCATAAGCATTACATATAAATATTTAACGCTTACAACAGCCTGTCAACCAATCGATCGACATGCAATTAAACAATTGGGATTAGTGTACGTCAAATATAGTCCCAACACCCGTGCGGGGTTTCAATCAACAAACACTGAATATTATTTGTGCAGTTGGGCGACATGTAAAATTTACCGTCTAATCCATATCAGTCAAATGGGTGTACATAAACAAATTGTCTGATTTGTAAATAAATATTTATTTTATTCACATACACGTTAAAAATTGTATTTTTAACGATAAAATATTTATTCGGTTCATTTACACAATAAAAATGATATTTTTCTAATATAATTTAGAAAATTTCGGTGGCATAACGGCGCGATACTAGAAACGGGATAAGGCCTAGCCTTATCCCCCGTCTAATAATGGCCTGCGCCATACACATACCAATCTAATCGATTCCATCTCATTTCCCAAACCAAATTCAACCAAACAATCTAATCAACCAAACTAAACAATCACACAAGTCGTCCATGGTCTGTGGACGACGGGGAACAATTCATATATGCAGTTATAAAATAAATAACTGTATAGAAAAATTATAGTGAGGAGTTCTCACCTTTGGGATCCACTCCGTCATTCTTTCAAAGCAAAGAAGATGAACACCTCGTCGACTACAACCTTAAGCGAACACGATATCAAACATGATTGATTTTTTTATTAATAACATTCATAAGCTAAAAATCATATTTTTAACTCGCTACTTCATATATAAAAAATCTAATTTTTATATTCTTCTCTTCATGATAAAAATCATATTTTTATTTCGCCACTTTATAAATAAAAATCGTATTTTTATTTCAAATCTCTATACGTAAAAATCGTATTTTCCTTTCGCTACATGAATAAAAATCATATTTTTATGATCATAAAAATCGTATCTTTCTCTCATGACAATTCAAACCTTTTTGTTCATATAAAAAATCAAATCTTTTTGTTTATATAAAAATCAAACCTTTTTGTTTATATAAAATCCAAACATTTCTAAATATAAAAATTAAATCTTTCTAAAACTAAAAATCAAATCTTTCTTTATAAAAATCATATTTTTAACACCATGTTTATATTTAAAAATCATATCTTTACATGTTTAAAAATCTCGTCTTTATTTCAAATCCATACATACAAAAATCATATTTTTATATCGTTGTCACATATATAAAAATCATATTTTTATATGCTAAAAATCGCATCTTTATACTTTTAACAATCGCAACTTTCTACTTTTAAAAATCGCATCTTTCTACTTTTAAAAATCGCATCTTTCTACTTTTAAAAATCACATCTTTCTACTTTTAAAAATCGAATCTTTCTACCTTTAAGATCTAACCTTTTCTAAATTAAAAATCTAACCTTTTTATGATTAAAAATATAATCTTTCTATGATATTGTATATAAATAAAAACCGTATTTTTAAATCACAAACAATCATACCCTTTTAAACATAAAAATCCTATTTTTATAAGCTTAAAAATCAAAATCAGAAGGCTTACATCTGTTGGGGAGAGGGTTTGCTCGCACGGTGGCAGGCTTGAGGTGTTGGCGGAGCTCAAGGGGTGGCGTAGGGCCGACTACGGCTACGGCATCGGAGGTGGGGCTGTGGGTGGTTGCGCGGTCTGGTTTGGGCGGGGATAAATCGATTTGGAGGTTTTAAGGTAGAGGACGACGGCTTGCACGGAGATGGGTCGGAGGCTGACGAGGGGGAGGGTGGCAACATCCTCGAGGGTGGCGGCGACGGGATTTCAGGGGGTTGAGCGATCGCGGTTTCCCTTTTTTTGTATTGTTTGAACGTTGACTGAGTGGAGAGAGGAGAGGGAGAGTACAGATAATTATATATATTTTTTATTTATTTAATTTCCATGAAGTCACCTTTTCATTTGAACCCCAAATCGAACCCAACGACTGTCGCCCCTAACAAAATACCCCCATTCCGAACACAATGAGATATATCTGGCAAGCCAATTCGACCGTTACGATCAGTTTTCATTTCAATTAAAATATAAATCATTATATATTGAATTTGAATGCATATTTTAATTTACCCGGGCCACATACTGACTCTAAAAATTCTAGAAAAACTATTTCTAGCTTTGTATTGACGATACGGTCCTAACAAAACTAATTACATTAGATTCTGAGACCGTTTGAAAAATGGTCATTTTCTGGTCGATTCAAATTGACTGAAACTGTTCAAACACGTTTTCCTTTGCCACGCTCACATATTGATTCAGAAAATTATGAATTTTGGAATCTAGAAATAACTTGACATCCCGCATCCTCATCGAAAATAGAGGTCGTTTGCAAAATTTCCATTTTTAAGGGCTTTTATATATATATTAAAATATATATAAATTCCACGGTGACTTTCTGAATTTTAAACTGGCCATATCTTACACTCTATAAAGTGAAATCTCAGTTTCTTAACTTTGTTTGAAAGATATGATTAAACAGATTCAAATATTTTTTGTTTCGTCCAATTCTGACTTTTAACGAATTCTATATATTCAATTGAAATTAGAAATCGAATTTTTGAACTGCCACGCCATTTTAGGCTCGATATTTATTTAGAATAAGATTATTGGTTTTGTCTTCGTCGAAAATAAATTTTCCGTCATTATTTTTTAAAATAATTCATTTTAAATATTCAAAACACATTAAAATTACCGAAATAAAAATTTTAAATTGGTTCTGATTTTCTGGGTTGTTACAATCTCCCCCACTTAAAATCTTTTCATCCTCGAAAAGGAACGGAGCTGAAAGTTGTTTAACTAATTAACTCAACTTTCATTCTGGCTTTCATTCTTCAACTTTTCAGTTTCTAAGAATTTCTATTATTTCAAAAATTTGGGTAACACCCTAAATTTTCAAAAAAATTCGCCATAACCTCCTTTGTACCCGGAGCATCGGGAAAATCCCCAAACCACCACATAGGCCCTCTCATCTCAAAAAGAAAAAGAAAAAGCCAAGCGGCTAGCCAATCGGCTCATTAAATCATCCAAACCCAAAAAAAACAGTAAATGTGCACCTATTTGTTGGGCATACAATTTTATTCCTCTTCTTTAGCCTCCTTGCTATGACCTTTTCAATGTATATATGTATGCAATTTCAAACAAATTTCAATTCAACATTCGACACAATTTGATTATATTTACCGTTCATGTTCATATTGGTTTCATTATTCTAATTAGTGAAACTAATAATCAAACAACACAACCATCAATCAATTGGTGAATTAACGTTTCAAATTCATAACTTTGATATACGTTGGAAAAAATCATGTTTTTGATGCCAAATCACAACAAATAAACCTATATAATTTTTGGTTCTCACACCAGTCTAATGGAAATATATAGACATCCCACTTTCGAAACTCAAACATAAAGACTGATGATGCGATTGCTATCACCAGTATCATCTCCGGGCGACTATAGTGTGATTCTATATCTATCCAGTATATTAAAACTTCGAATATACGTTCATGACGCGTATACGCAAAATCTTAATATACTAGATTGCCCAAATCAATATAAAATTAATATTCAAATACGTATAATATGGTTTAAACTTTAAAAACAAAATTTGTTTTTATTTCTAAAAACAACACTCTTCACACTCGTTCTAGGATGCTACTGATCCCATCTCTAACGAATCATTCTCATTGGATATTACTAATCCAATCTCTGATGAATTCTTTCATTTGGTTCTAACGTGTCTTGTCCTTGAGCTCTGTAAACCAGAGGTCTGATACCACTTTATAACGAACCGAATTTCCCCGTGAAGGAAAGCACGGATTGAATTGAGAACACGACTAATCAGAACACAAACAGAAGAACATTTCATTGTTAATTACAACAATTCCATCAGAATACAAGAATACTACAGAGCATGAATAAATATTATACATTTGACAAAGATAAGAGATTTAAATTACATTTAAATGCATAGCAGCGAAAAATAATACATATCACAACTGTAAGAAATACACGGATACAGAGCCTTCCGTATATAACTCTAGCTGTAAACCAGGATCCTGTAAGAATAAATCTGTAAAACCCAACTACTAGCTGCCCGTGTGGAAAATAAGGGCACCCAGAGTTTAGGTTAAAACAAAAAACTCCAGGTCGGTCATGTGACTGGTGTGAGAACTAAAACAATTATTAATCTTTATTTTTAAAGTTAGGTAAATCAAGGGACCATGCCGTATAACAAGGAACGGGTTTCCTCCCAAGAATACAAGTGCATAAAACAAATAGTGCAATGCTAAATAAAGAACAATGAAGCTATTATAAGACCCAGGTCCCATCACAAAATGCAACGCAAGCCGGAGGATAGGGTTTTACCTTATAATAGCCAAATAATGCTTGATACGCGAAATTTAATTTTTTATTATTACAACATGTGAAGAAAACAACTTCAAATATAAATGTATCAATCATAGACGACATAACATCCCATGCTACTATGTCGCCATAGTAGTTCTACAATTAAAACCGCAAAGTCGCGTATTGGAAATTGGATTTCCATCTATGAACCAAGGCAAGGGATCGTCCTCACCTCTTCGAGACAATCTAGCCTAGCATGTCTTAGGCAAGCGTGCAGGCAAGCCTTGGATCGTCAGGGCCGGTCCATACGGAGTGGATTAAAATGCCTGAGCAATGCGTTTCCCCGCCCTATGGGGCGTAAATGAGCCATATGACTCCATCGGCTCCTGTAGTAGCCGATATATCTGAGGCGCCTCGCATTCCAACAACCACATAAGTCAAACTCGTCAGGGCTTGTAAACCGCTGACGCCACTTCTAGCTAGAAGGAAACGCATGTCCTCCCTGAGGTCATCTCCCGTTTCTGGTTCACACCGGGGTGTGAGGCTCGCGAATTAACGCTACACAAAGCGGCGCTATATTAAAGCTATGATTTGATCATCAACCACAAGACTCTGCTTTTCAACAGAAGCCTTGATCATTTGCATCTCAGCATGCCACACAGGCAATTCACACTATGCAACCTATATTAATCACACAGAATGAAATCCAATTTCAGACACACAGTCCATTTACAAGTTCGTTATGGGTCTGAACGAAACCGGAGGCACCTTATTCCTCCCCCATATGTCCAATACAGGGGATAGGCCCTCGCATATCCATCGATCTCCAAGTACGTCTGGATGATCACCACTTATTACCTCGTCTTGGGTGTACAGCCCAATTAAGACATCAGTAATCATCCAAACGTTGTGAAGACCTCTGGTCTTCAACCACCGTCCTCATCTTCGACTTATCGTCGAATCAGTTATTCAGAATGGGATAAACCCGGTCTTTCCGAATAAATCACGTATTTTATAAACAAGTGTTACATAAACACAACATATGCCTCATTCAAATCCATAATATTCTTTTATTCAAATATTCTTTTCACAATTTCAAACTGTATTAAGGTTTATCCAAACTAGTCGGGATTAGCGAACCTTACCGAAGTAATCATTTATTATATTTCCCAATCCCAACCTATTTATCCCATGGAGCAAAACAGGTGATACTCCATATCTAACACCACATTGTTATCGATAAATATTAATTACCATTTCCCTTTCAAATCTAATTAAAGATTTAACTATCGCTTGGAGCAAAACTGGTGATACTCCATTCTCGATCATTTCAATCTAATTAAAGATTCATTAAAACTCCACTTAGTTTTAATCTTCCCAAAAATCAATATTAATGAATATTTACTTTGAAAAATCATATCCTGTCTTTAACTGGGTTAAAGAACCAATGTCATTTAAAACACGGTTCACGATAAACCCAAAATCACATTCATTCCATCAGTCTCTAACCGTAAACTAGTAAGAGAACAATTCCCTAAGTATTAACCCCGAAGGCCGAAACCAACATCAGATCAATACCCAGGGAACCATTCAACTTAGCTAACCTCCTGTTAGTTTCTAATTTTTTTAACTCCATTGGGTTTAAGAACAGTGTTAATGAAGACACCATTCACGACAAACCCAAAATTCATTCCATTGTTAATTGGGTTAAAGAACAAGTGTTATTTAAAACACCATTCACGATAAACAAAAATCAATTTCAATTCAATTCCAATTAAATATTAATTAATTGGTATAATTCATTAAATCTAAATAAAAAGATTCAATCTTTTATCAACTGGGTTTAAGAACAATGTTAATGAAGACACCATCCACGACAAACCCAAAATTCCATTTGATGTTAAATACAAGGCTCTGAATAGAAAATATATCGGCTTATATTCAATATCAAATTCTAAAATCAACAAATATCATATTGGAAATAATGGTATAAATATATCTTTCAAATTTCCATAACCATATCTGTATAATCACGAAATCCAACGTCGAAATATTCCGAAGATAATTTCGATTCAAATCCATTCCAATTCATATATTGGAAATTCTGGTTATTTTTAAAGCCGTTTCAAATTCGATTTATTTATTTAAAAATATTGGATTATAATTCTTGTTCTTAACTAGTTCATTTTGATATAAATATATTTTTATCTTTTTAAATGTGGGATTTTCCACCCCAATTCTTTCTAAATCATTTATTATTATTTTACACAAATTATTGATGTTTTTAATAATTTTATCAAGGCCCGTACAGTCGATTTCCAATAACGGTCGTCGAACTGCACTTACAACGACCTTTTCCAAATTTCATTTGGACCTAATTCCAAATCCAACCGTTAGATTTCAAATTTCTCATATTCGTTAGAAAGCTCTTTTCGATATGAACCCAACGATCCCGGTTTCAGGAGAGTCCGAAGGTCGCATCTCTTGTAACGTCAATTCGAGGTCAATGGTCGAAATTCGCGAACTGCTGCGGCGCTGCACGTTCTATTCAGGCCATTAATATATATAATATATATATATTATACATATTTCATCGATTTCCATTCAAAACGTATTTTATATATCATTTTAAATTCGTTTTTAAAATGGTTTCAACTTCATATTCAATTTCAAATCAAAACTGAATATTCCATATCATTAATATATAAACGATAATATTTTCAAAATATCAGATTTTGAAATAAATTCCTTTTCGATATTCATTATAAAAATGAATAAAATCGATATGAATACCGTTCGCGTTAGAATGGCGCATATCTAATCAACACGGCTATATATATTTAAATATCTTTGTGTCCATCCCATATCGGACATCAAAATCATATTTTGATTCTTTTCTGAATATTATTTTAAAATATTCTTTATTTTAAAATATTCATTATTTTAAAATATTCATTCTTTCTGAACTGGAATCAGACACAGTAAATCACCATATAATGTTGATTATATGGATTTCATACACACATGTATACAACAATAATCAAACACAGTCAAACATCGTCCACAGTGCATTCTACATTGCATAAGCATTAAATATAAATATTTAACGCTTACAACAGCCTGTCAACCAATTGATCGACATACAACTAAACAATTGGGATTAGTGCACGTCAAATATCGTCCCAACACCCGTGCGCGGTTTCAATCAATAAACACTTAATATTATTTGTGCAGTTGGGCGACGTGTAAAATTTATCGTTCAATCCATATCAGTCAAATGGGTGTACATAAACAAATCGTCTGATTTGTAAATTAATATTTATTTTATTCACATACACATTAAAAAATATATTTTTAACGATAAAATATTTATTCACATACACATTAAATCATATTTTTAACTCGCTACTTCATATATAAAAATCTAATTTTAATATTCTTCTCTTCATGATAAAAATCATATTTTACTTCGCCACTTTATATATAAAAATCGTATTTTTATTTCAAATCTCTATATGTAAAAATCGTATTTTCCTTTCGCTACATGAATAAAAATCATATTTTTATGATCATAAAAATCGTATCTTTCTCTCATGACAATTCAAACCTTTTTGTTTATATAAAAAAATCAAACCTTTTTGTTTATATAAAAATCAAACCTTTTTGTTTATATAAAAATCAAACCTTTCTAAATATTAAAATCAAATCTTTCTAAAACTATAAATCAAATCTTTCTAAAACTAAAAATCAAATCTTTCTTTATAAAAATCATATTTTTAACACCATGTTTATATTTTAAAAATCATATCTTTACATGTTTAAAAATCTCGTCTTTATTTCAAATCCATACATACAAAAATCATACTTTTATATCGTTGTCACATATATAAAAATCATATTTTTATATGCTAAAAATCACATCTTTCTACTTTTAAAAATCGCATCTTTCTACTTTTAAAAATCGCATCTTTCTACTTTTAAAAATCACATGTTTCTACCTTTAAAAATCGCATCTTTCTACTTTTAAAAATCGCATCTCTCTACCTTTAAGATCTAACCTTTTCTAAATTAAAAATCTAACCTTTTTATGATTAAAAATATAATCTTTCTATGATATTGTATATAAATAAAAAGCGTTTTTTTAAATCACTAATAATCAAACCCTTTTAAACTTAAAAATCCTAATTTTTATAAGCTTAAAAATCAAAATCAGAGGGCTTACATCTATTGGGGGAGAGGGTTTGCTCGCGCGGTGGCAGGCTCGAGGTGTTGGCGGCGCTCAGGGGGTGGCGCAAGACACTCTACGGCTGCTGCGTCGGAGGTGGGGCTGTGGGTGGTTGCGCGGTCTGGTTTGGGCGGGGTTAAATCAATTTGGGGCTTTTGAGGTAGAGGACGACGGCTAGCACGGAGAGGGGTCGGAGGCTGACGAGGGGGAGCGTGGCGGCATCCTCGAGGGTGGCGACGACGGGATTTCTGGGTGCTGAGCGATCGCGGTTTCCCTTTTTTTTATTTGTTTGAACGTTGACTGAGTGGAGAGAGGAGAGGGAGAGTATAGATGATTATATATATATATATATATTATTTAGCTAATTTCCATGAAGTCACCTTTTCATTTGAACCCCAAATCAAACCCAATGACTGTCGCCCCTAACTAAATACCCCCATTCCGAACATAATGGGATATGTCCCGCAAGCGTACTCGACCGTTAAGATCAGTTTTCATTTAAATTAAAATATAAATCGTTATATATTGAATTTGAGCGCATATGTTAATTTACCGGGGCCACACACTTACTCTAAAAATTCTAGAAAAATTATTTCTAGCTTCGTATTGACGATACGGTCCTAACAAAACTAATTTCGTCAAATTCTGAGACTGTTTGAAAAATGACCATTTCCTAGTCGATTCAAATTGACTAAAACTATTCAAACACGTTTTCCTTTGCCACGCTCGCATATTGATTCAGAAAATTATGAATTTTGGAATCTAGCAATAACTTGACATCCTAGATCCAACAAAAGTGGTTTCATCGAAAACAGAAGTCGTTTGCAAAATTTCCATTTTTAAGGGCTTTTATATATATTAAAATATATATAAATTCCACAGCGACTTTTCTGAATTTTAAACTGGCCATATCTTACACTCTATAAAGTGAAATC
The DNA here is from genome assembly GCA_030737875.1 of Allium sativum. Classification (NCBI taxonomy): domain Eukaryota; kingdom Viridiplantae; phylum Streptophyta; class Magnoliopsida; order Asparagales; family Amaryllidaceae; genus Allium; species Allium sativum. The sequence goes on along the minus strand of CM060909.1, from coordinate 372,915,562 downwards.
TCAGTTTCTTAACTTCGTTTGGAAGATATGATTAAACAGATTCAAATATTCCTTGTTTCGTCCAATTCTGACTTATAACGAATTCTGTATATTCAATTGAAATTAGAAATCGAATTTTTGAAGTACCGCCATTCCAGGCTCGTTATATATTTAAAATAAAATTATTTGTTTTATCTTCGTCAAAAATAAATTTTCCATCGTTAATTTTTTTTTTAAATAATTCATTTTAAATATTCAAAACACATTAAAATTACTAAAATAAAATTTTTAAATTGGTTCTGATTTTCCGGGTTGTTACACTTACTTTAATGCAGACGAAAATTTTGCAAACAAAAATAATTTTTTAAGCCTTTATAATCAGTATTCACATACATATATGATCTTTTATGGCTAAGGTCACTTACATAGAAAACTAAATGCTATTCAAGTTGCCTTGATAATTACCTACCCTTAATTGATAGTGACACCTAAATTTCAATAACTTTTAATGTATTCCTCTTTTAGCTTGAATAATTTTAGTTAGCCTCATATCAATTTCAAACAAGTGGATAACTAAAACCATGACTTTACTACTGCTTCGTTTCTTATAAGAAGGCGGTGTCTCATATGAGTTATACTTCACTTAGGTAATCTCCTTCTTTGGTTATGTACATGGTCCATATAATTTCCGTTGTTGGATGGAGGTTGTGATTGATCTATTCTTGAAACTGTTATTTTAAGGTGCAGTATCATTTACAAATCATCTACGCACATTTATGTCACTATAACAACACTTACATTATGAGTTCTTTTACATATAATTTGTTTTTTCGATGGAGGTTATGATATAAATGTATTTAGGAGTTAAACAATGCATGATTATGTATGTACATTTTAGCTGGCGTATCCTATTTCATTCATTAGCCAGTCCATTCTATTAAAACTGTCGTCATCTAATTATACTAATATCTACTTAGCAGCTAATATTTTTATACTATTCTATAATATAAAACCGTAGGTTCAATATTGAAGTACTCTTCACTTAACCATCTCATATCATCAAGGTTTCAAATCTCGGAAATCTCGGCCGAGATCTCGTTTTCGAGATCTCGGCCGAGATCTCATTTTCGAGATCAGGCGATTCGAAACAAGAAATGTCGGTCATATCTCGTTTGGACCGAATCTCGAAAGAGATTTCGGCCGAGATCTATTAACGAGATCCCAGGCTAAACTGTTGCATTTTGAATTTTAATTTTATAATGGGCCGGGTCTATAATATTTCTTTATTTATAGCCCTATATTTGTTGTGTTATTTAAATAACAAACTAAAAGCTTCCTATTTCATTTCTAACCAAGATGTCCTGCACTTACACAATAAGAATATGCATGTACAACTAGAACATGTTGTCATGCATCAATACAAACAAGACATCACCCTTTGTGCATTCCAAATGTTGTCCTACACTTGTACAAACAAGGAATGTTATTTTTATGAATGTTTAGTCACTAACTCGTTGACCCTGTTTATATAAAACAATAAATTAATTAGTGATTTCTTAAATATGCAATTCTATTTTAACTTATTTGGTTGTATATATTTTTAAATAAATGCAGACTCATTCCAAAAAAAGAAATATACCTATTTCCCAATGATTGCAGATTGTATATATTTCTTAACTATGTAAGTTTATTATACATCTCTTCTTCTGATTGTGATGTTATACGCGGTGTCCAAAAATTCTAATTATTTATTATCCCTATAGTCTAGATGGCTTTTCAAGCTGCAAATCATTAACAATGAGTGTACTCTTGGTGAAAATCAAGTAAATTAAACAATTTTTTTGTAACTAGCATTTATAAATTAGTTGCATGCTTGAATGTAAACTAATGTTGAAAACATTAAGTAGTCCGAGATCATTTCGAGATGTACTTTATGATCCGAGATATAGTTCCGATATGAACACCAATATATATTTATCTTGTCTGAGATCTCCCCAATACGAGATTGGGTTCTAAAAATTTTCAAAACGAAACGTGATCGAAATCGAAGATTTAAAACCTTGCATGTCATTTTGAGGTAAAAACTACTATTTTGTTTTCTTTCCCTATAGTTAGCATGCCCTTGTTATATGTACTACAATTAAATTCTTTGTTAATCTCAATATGTCGTCTGCTTTTGTTATCCATATATATACGTGTGTGTGTGTGTGTATATATATATATATATATATATATATATATATCGACGTACATAAAGAATGTACACCAAAGTTATGAAAATTAAATGGCCATTTGACTTGCCTTTATAGTTTGTTCTATGTGTTGCTGCCAATTTTATCCTGGATAATACTTTAACGAACTCTATTTTATCCTAGAACTATATGTTGTGTGCTAATAAACCTCTTGACTTGCCTTTGTAGTTTGTTCTATGTGTTTATGCTGCCAATTTTCAACAAAATTGCATGCATTTTTGTTATGTCCAAATAGATTTCATTTTGGAAAAGGTTTTAACTTTTGTTCATATTTTACTTGAAAACTCTTTGTTACCCCCATTAACTCTATAAGCACGTCTGTGTCTACAGGTTTCTGATTAGGAATAACTTTGGTATTCCTTTCATTGCAGGTTGTTAAGACACTTGATGTATTTGTGGAAAAATTAACATGCTCTTTTTTCAGATTTCTTTCATTTTTTTGCTGTCACGTACACTTGAGTATACTTCAAGTTCATTTTGGCAGTAAACACGATATGGAAAAAACATTGAAACCGCCATGATCACTGCAACTATATACATATAAAGCTAAACAAAACCTTTATTATTTTAGGATCAGTGATCCGCTTGATGAGATTGGAGCTTTCAGAGCTCATGAGGTGAGGCATTAGAAAATTATTAAGTTTAGAAAAGTCGATGAAGATATTGGTAAAACTTCCCAAGATATTAGAGAAACACTAGACAAATGAATGGACAATTTCATCATCATTATAATGTGTCAAGCCATTAGTGTCCAATATAGTGTATGGTTTTTTGTTGTTGTTTGGATTTTAGGAATTGGTGGAAATAGCTAATGTTTTTCTTGTTAAAAGATCCACTGATGTGGCTGTATTTTTTTATTGACTATGGGGTCATTAGGAAACCTAAAGGCTTTTGATATGTCCAAACTTTTGTGCACCTCTATAAAAAGCCTTTTTGCTCTATTCTTTTAAGCTAACTTCCAATCTTTTCATCTTTTTTTTTGATTTAATACAGAGGGTTCCCTATATGTTCTTATTCCATGATGCATGAAGAATAATATTAAAATCATAATGTTCAAGCCATAGATAAAGCATTTAACACGTGGGGAGTTATTTTTTCCTTTATTGCCTCACTTAAGGATCATGTGGTTTTGGTCTGATAAGGTGGGTGGGTAATGTAGGCAGTCAGATTAGGCCAATGAGAAGCGACCTCATAGTTGAGAAAATAATGTTCAATTCAGCAAAAAAATCTAGGTTGCGGATGTACTTAATAATTCCAAGTAAAGAGTAGGCCACATAAAGCGATCAAGGAGGTTAGAAACATTTAATATGTGGGAAAGAGGGGAGGTTTAGGTAATGTTTAATATGAAGGGATTATCGTTTTTTTATTCTCCAAAACATTGTTAGTTGGTTTATGTAAGTTTAGTTTGTTTTATAATCCGTGCAGGTTTCTTGCTTATAGAGAAAAAGAGAAGAAGAACAGATAAAAGAAATAAAAAATTTAAAACCTATATGAATCTTTGTTGACTAATGTTACATGTGTATCTTTCTTGTCCATAATTAACAGACTGTATTCTGTCTCTATATTTCATTTTGTCCCTATATTTTCTTTCCTCTAAATTTGGCTATCAAGTGTTGCCTTAGTAATATTCCATAAAGATAGACACGTTTGCTGCATGCTATGAGTAACTATTTTCAATTTGTTTCTTTCATTTATGATATCTTCATAACATATCATTCATTTATTAATTATCCTTCATAAAAAACGAGTATTTATTACTTATATTTCAAACAAACGAGTATCGCACTAATTAGATTTTTAGGTAAATTAAATCATGTTATGTGATGTAGTAAGTGATGCTTTCCAGTAGTAACTTGATCTTGAATTTTCTTCCAACTTTTATTGCTTTCCTCCATTCTTACCATATGAACTTTATTAGTTGAAGGAACATATATCTCATTAATAGTGAATAAAATTTACAAATAGAAAACATTAAACAGACATTATACGAGGCATGCATAATTCAAAAGCGTGATTGCATTAAGTAGGTAAACCAAATGAAAGCCTTAAATCTGCTTACTAAAACAAAAATAAAAATTATGCAATGAAATCTTCTTGTTAAAAATAACTTAAACTTTAGTTGTTAACTTATTCTTTTAAGCATTATGTTTTAGTTTCAAAAAATATATGCCTATATTATTTGTAGGATACTTGATCTATAAGATGATGTTTTAACCATTACTTGATTTTAAATGTGGATTCAAAATAAAGTTAGTATCATTTTTATTTATTGTATTGATTTTTACTAGCCAATGTTATTGGTGAATATGAATTGAAGTTTAATTTATTATCATTTATTTCTAGTTCAACCAGGTTTATGATACCTTTCTTACAAATTTTACTTAATATTAAATTAAGTCCAATCTATTTAGATTAAAATGTTTGCATATTCTTTCCTTTTGTAATTACCTCAAATTTACAGTCAAAGGTTCTTAAGTTATAATATGCCCAATTCTCCTTATTATCAATACAAGTTATTTCAATTTATCCCAATTTATACACAATTCTAACAGATATGGCCTAGGCTCTCGATGGCCTAGGCTCAGCGTAAAATAAAAAGGAAAAGGAGAAAAAAATAATCCAGACTGAATAAATAGGCACAGAAGAGACTGTAAATAAATAACAGACAGAAAATGGGACAAGGAAGAAAGGTGTATATATGAACATATAATAACTGTAAACTAAATAGATAATTGACAATAAAACAATAACATATACACATATAAACAGTGCTACTTTTCATATCTAATCATTTATTGTCAAAATACTTGTATAAATATAAAAAATACTAAAACTCACAGTGATTTGATTAGCCCAGAAAAATGTCTCTTTAAATTGTTGTTGTAGAAAACTAGAATTATCCTCTTTAATCTATGTTTTGGTAGCACCTTCGCATCTACTTATTTTTATTCAGAAATAGTTTGCAGGAAGAAGAATGTTTGTGTGTAGGAAAATGGTGAGGCTGCTAGCCTATTTATAAATTAGCTAGGATGACTCTAAACCATTAGATATTATGCTTATAAACCAACCGTACACCTCAAGCTGAGTTAGAGTGTGAATATTGAAAACAAAACAGTCCAGATTCAACTGCAGGAATCTGTCCTTTATGCAGGTGAGTCGACCCACCTACTACCTGGGTCGACATATGGGTCGACCCGCCTTAGACTTGGGTCGAACCCTATGTCGACCCGGTAGGGGCTGGGTAGCCCACTTACCATTGTTTTCTGCATTCAGTTTTTATATATATACTGTATAGATATATTATACAATGTTTTAGTTCAATCTTTTTTAGCTTATAACTTCTTCATACTTAATCCGATTTACAAAAAAATATTGTCTATCTGAATCAAATTTCGTAACGAATGCAATGGTAAAGTCTATATTGAGATAGTGATTTCCTTTGCTAATGGCGGATCTCTCTTCCTCTTTCCTTGGCTCTTCTCCTTCGTTTGATCCTCCTCCTGTTCGTCCTCCTCCTCCTGTCCCTCCAGATCCTCCGCCCTTGTCTTCTTCGTCACTTGAGTATTCCGATGATGTCAATCTTGCTTCTATCTCCAGCGATCAGTATCATGGTATTTTCTCATCTCGTTTTGATATATCATGTCTTTAGATCATGATTCTTTAAATTCATTAAATGGTAATGTTGCTGTTAATTGCGTTTCTTTTGTAAATTTTGTTAATCCTGTCATAGTTGATAATCCAGATCTGTCATTTGGTTCTAAGGATGATGGATCTTATGGGTTTAATAATGTACATTCAAATGCTTCAATTCATCATTCTGTTGATTTTTCCTCTGCTGTCAATCCTCTGATTCTTGATTCTTTTAACGGCATTTTGTCGAATAATTCAAGTGCTTCACTGTCTAATGCTAATCTTGGATATGTTGATCCTATTTCTACTAATCTTGTTCATCCTATTCCTTATGACCCAAGTAAATTAGTACCTAATTGCTCTCAATCTTTTGTTATAAACTCCAAGGTTTCGAATCCGTCATCTTGTCTCCCTCAAAAACCTAAAACTGACTATCTTTCTCTGTTCAATTCCTTACCACGCAATGCTGGTAGCTTCAAACCTATTGGTTTTGTCATTGAAAGGAATGGTTTGCCAAATATTCCTCTAGATCAAGTTAAGTCAGAGGGTATCAAATACTGACAGACTCATTTGGTCGGTTTTTTTTTTATGGTACCCTTTCCTACTTAACTGTGTTAACTTTTTAAGGAATAGATGAAAATTGTTTGGTGATGTAGATACTAAATCGGATGGAGGGAATTTCTACTTCAAGTTTTCAAATGATATGGATAGAGATAAAGTTTTGAAAGCTGATCCCTTATTCATAAATGGGAGAATGTTCATCATTACATCCTGCAACCCTTCTTTCGGAAATGCTCAGCTACAAATTAAGAAATTACCAATTTGGATCCATCTACATTGAATTCCAGTGCTTCTATAGACCTTAATTGGGATTAATTGGCTACATGCCATGTGGGTAAGCTCATTTGTTTTGATAATAATACGGAGAGAATGCAGAGAATTATATATGCAAAGGTATTAGTTGAAATATCTGCTTATTAGGAGCTACCTAATAGCATTGAAATTGGTGGGTTTGATGAAAAGTGTCCTCCAGTCCTTGTTTCGTATGATTAGAGACCTACTATTTGTACTAATTGTAAAGTGTTTGGGCATGCTACATCGTACCGTGAAGATTTTCTTAAAGGAAGTTATAACAAGGAAGTTAGAAATCAAGACATTCCAGCTATAAATGATCAAGTTAAAGAAGTTGTTGTGCAAAGTAATGCAAGACAAGGGGTAACTGTCAATAAGCCTAGTCAAGGTTGGACAAAAGTAGTAAGAAAAAAGAAGCAAGTATGGAGAAGAACAGGGAATTTTTTTCAGTCTGACATGGCAAAGGATGTTGAAAGCTATGGAAGAAGTTGTTGATGTAACTGGGAATGTCTATCGTGAAAATGAAATCAATAATGAAGAGCAAATGGATGAGAGGAATATTTTTCTTGAGAGGGACAATAGGAAAGTGGTAACAGTTGATGAATTGGGCAACTGTACATTGCAAAATATATCAGATAATAAGGGCAAATCTGTGCTAATAGATGATCAGATAAATGGCAAAGATTTAGAAGTTATAACAAATGAATCAATTGACAAGGATTTTCATGTCTCTAATCCTTTAAATGTGCTGAATGATATTTCAAACATACCTTCTACTAGTTCTAACCCTCAAAATGTAATGTCCAGTTCTGCTTCCATGAATTCTTTTTCTACCAAGAAATCCATATCAAGTGATTCTTTTTTCAGTTTCAATATTCCAGCTAATTCATCAATAAGTCACAATTTGAATCCTAATATTAGGCTCAATGCTTCACCATACTCCCATCTTTCTCCTCCCAATCATCTTATTCTTCTTCCACCTTCCAATTTAACTTCATCCTCTTCAAAACGCTCTCTTGATCCTTCTTTTGTGTCCGGAATTCATGAAAATTCTTCTAATCTGCTAGAATTTGCTTCTGGAAAGGCATCCAAAGATTCATAGTTTGAGAATAATGAGAATTCTAAAATGAAATCTGACAGGAAATCAACTAAAGGAAGGAAGAAAAAGGATTAAAAAACCAGAATGCTGATGATCTTGATGGAGGAACTGAATTTAGGCCTGATCAAATTCAACCATCTAGTGATCAGAAGTATCCTTCCAAGAGACATACAAGAAAGCATCCAGCAACTTTAACTGAACCTTTAACTATCAAATGATGATGCAAAGTATAGCATTCTGGAATATTAGAGGAATGAATTTATCCTCCAAGCAAAGTGAGATTAAAGCTTTTATTAGAGATCAAAGGATTCATATTCTTTGTTTTTTTTTGAAAGTTAAGCGCAAAATTTTATATCTCTATATGAAATGATTACAATATAGTCTATCACAATAAACAAAATGCAAAAAATAATCCCAAGAAAATATCAAAAGATCAGTACACAAAATAACAAGCCACTACTAAAATCTCCAAGGATCACTTAAGTCGCTGGATGACTGCAAAGCTCCAGCTGAATTATCGGATAGCAAATGATTAGCAGTAAAATTCCAAATAAAAGTCCACAATCTGCATAACTACATCAACATCCCTGCAAGAACTTCGAGAGTATTTTCTATCTACACCTAAACACTACAATATCTATACCGAAAATCACGCAGCCACCTAAAAACCAACTATAGCACTCAATATAGTCATTCCTCTGTATTAATTCCTACTGCATACACACCAAAACTTCCTCCAAGGATTGAACAATCAGTCAAAATTGAGATCCCCATAGACAAGATAACCCAGAAATAGAATCGACCAAAGAATCAACTAATGACAGGATCATACATTGGGTTTCTCCTTGTATGCCGCTTTGAAGACTTCATGTTGCTATTCTTTGGCATCACATCCTCTTGATTGTAATCAATACCATCATCTAAGTCATTTGAGTCATCCCAGAGTTTGCCTTTTAATTTGATGCTACTGGATTTAGACTTGGAAGCCATAGCAGTGTTAACATTTGGGAAGGTTGACCCTGATCTGTAACAGGGGATCAGGCAGAAATGGTAGAAGAAGGCTTACTTGCAGGAGGAAGAATAATAAAAGACGGAGGTGACAGATGAGCATGAGGGGAAGCCATTGTAAAACCAGAGGTATGAACATACGAAGAGGAAGAAGGAATTTGAGAAATAAAACTGGAAGAACATGACATTGTAGAGTTAGCCATACCTGATTTAAATGATGACTTCGAGATAGAAGCACTCCCCATAGTAGCCTCTACTTCATTAAACAATGAATGTAAACCAAAATCTCCCGCTGGCTCTTTATTACTATCGCCATTAATATTGCCAATATTAGTCACTTTCGAACCAATAGAAATATTGCAAGAATTATTCTTATCAACATTATTGTTGCCAGTATCAGTATTAGTATTATTGAGAGATGAACCACCAGATTTTCCACAAGCACCTTTAACAGTATTAACATCTACATTTGAAGCCATATCATCATTGACAGTTGCTTTACACTTATCATTCACTACTGTATCCTTATTGGAATTCTTTCTACTCCATATCATCTTATTCTTTGATACAACCTCCGTCCGGCCCTTGTTACCCTCTCCTTTAAACTGCTTCTTAAAATTAGTATTATTCACTTGAAACTCTTCACCATATTCTCCATTATGCATCTCATCAAGCGCATCCACATTAACTCCCTGAACACAGTCATTTGTTCTATGACCAAAACATTTACATGTTACACAAATTCTAGGCTTCCATTCATACGATAGTTTAACAGTGGGCTTATCACTCAAACATGTCAATTCGATCGAATTAGGCAGCTTAACATCAGGAGTAATTTCCACTAGATCTTTCGCATACCTAATTCGCTGTAACTTCTCAGTAGAATAATCAAAACATATCAGTCTACCAACATGGCATGATAACTAGTTAATTCCCACTAAAGTCCACAATAATAATGGTATATTAGAAAGCTGAATCCAAATAGGAACCTTCTTTATTTGTTTTTGATAGCTTCCAATGGAAGGATCCCATTTAGAAATGATGAACATTCTACCCCGAATGAAAATTGGATCTGAACGAAGTATCTTCTCTTTATCGAGATCATTGGTGAATTGAAAATAAAAGTTGATACCATCAGATTTAACACTAAATTCCCCAATTAATTTCCATTGAGCTCTCAGAAAATTAACTACTGTAGAGTATGAAAGCGTACCATCGAGAAAGAAACCTACCAGATAGTTACTCCAGTATTTTAATCCCTCGTCCTTAACTAGATCTGGTAATTCAGGAACATCCTTCTTGATTTCAAAATGAATTGGCTTGTAATGGCCAGCATTCCTAGGAAGTGATCGAAATAGAGAGGCAAAATTTGCCTTAGCATCTGTTGTATTACAGAAGTGCCAGGCTTCGAATTGGTTGTAGATTTATTCAGATCCGCTCCAGATCCATCAGATCTATTAGCATCAGATTGAATCTCCTCAGATCGAGATCCATCAGAAGAGACAGCAGAGGGGAGAGGAGGCGGAGGGGATTGAGAGGATGACATAGAAGGAAAGTAAGAAGAGTTGAAAGCAAAAGAAGAACCAGAAGATGGAATCACCATGAATCGCCCTTGGAAAGAGTCGCCATTATTCCTGAAATGTTTTTCAAATTATATTTCATTGAAATTCTCCGTTGGAGACTTGGTAATTCATATTCTTTGTTTATCTAAAACCAAGTTAGACTTGCAATCAACTTTACAATCGGTATCCTTTATTTCACATAGTTGGCAGTTTGATCATAACTTGGCTGATGCATGTTTTGGTTGACTATTAACTTTGTGGAATCCAGCTATTTTCAACCTTGTTAAATTATCTTCATCTGATCAATTTCTTCGTTACAAATGTACTCACTTGCCTTCTAATTCCATCTCTTATCTGACATCTGTCTATGCTCGCAACTCTGTTGTTTTGAGACAAAATTTCTTATCGTCTTTGAGTAATATTGACCCTTCTACAAGCCCTTGGTTATTAGGAGGAGACTTTAATTGTATGTCTTCTTCACTTCAAACATGGTGATTAGTGCTCTTTCAATTAAACATATAGATCCTCTTATTTAGGCCCTTCTCAAATCCAATCTTTCTCCTATCAACTTTGTTGGATCTGATTATACTTGGTCAAATAGAAGTCACACTGGCAATCCTACTAAGTGTAAATTGGATCATATCTTTGCTAATCCAGCTTTCATTCAGAAATGGCCTAATTCTTTTTATCTTGTCCTTCCACCATCGATTTCTGATCACAATCCTTTGCTTCTCAAATGGGGAATTGACAACAATATTAGCAAATGGAAGTCCTTATTTAAATTTTTTAATTTTTGGACTAATCATAAAGAATATCTTAGCATTTTATTGCAGGTATGGTTCAGCTGTTCTGGTCGCAATCCAATGGATAAGCTACTGAGTAAATTGAGAGTTTTGGAGCAACAACTGAAAGTTTGGTCTTCCAATCATTTTGGGAATGGTTCAAATCAGTCTACCTTAGGCAAAGAAAATTTATTCAGAGTCCAGGAAGCATTGATTTTGAAGCCTTCTGATATGCAATTGATTAATGAAGAAAAGGAGCTAATTAATAAACTGAAATACACTATGGACTTTGAATTACAAATGGCCAAGCAGAGTTCTTCTCTTAGGAAAGAGTTGGATGCTGACAGGAATTCCAAGTATTTTCACAATTCTTTAAACCTGCAGAAAGCCAAAGGAAGTTTTGTTCATGATTGAGGACATTGATGGTAACATTCATTCTTCTGAATCTAGTATAGATGATGCTTTTGTCAGTTCTTTTAAATCTATACTTGCTCCTACCAATGTTCAGTCTTCCAATTTAAGGCCACTATTTGAATTGGTTCTTCCAACTGTATCTGATCAGTATTCTACTGAGCTCATTGCATTGATTACAGAGGATGAAATAAAGGATGCAGTTTTTAATCTTGATAAGAATAGTTGTGGTGGGCCAAATGGTTTTAATGCACACTTTTTGCAAAAAAGCTGGCAAGTGATTGGGAGGGATGTGACTGATTCTACTCTATTTTTCTTCAAGATGAACTTTTTTCCTAAGACTTTAAGTGCTCTACCTCTATTGCTTTGATACCAAAGGTTGACAATCCTTCATCAGTGTCAGATTTCAGACCCATTTCTTGTTGTAGTGCTTTTTACAAAATAATTTATAAAGTCATTTCTAATAGGCTTCAGAGAGTTCTTCCATTCGTGATTTCTGACAATCAATCAGCATTCATTAAAGAAAGAACAATTAGTGATAACATTCTCCTCACTCAAGAATTACTGCTGGGTTATGATAGAAAGCATATTTCTCCTCGTTGTATGCTCAAGTTGGACATTGAAAAAGCTTTTGACACAGTTACATGGGATTCTATTCTTGCCATCATGTCTAGAATGAATTTTCCAAAGCCATTCTTAGCATGGATATATACAAGCATATCTTCTCCAATATTCTCAGTTTCAAGACATGGAGGACAACATGGGTTTTTCAAAAGCAAGTGTGGAGTTAAACAAGGGGATCCTATATCTTCCTACCTTTTCATTTTAGTGATGGAGTTTCTTAATTCATTGATTCTAGAACAAGTGAGGATGAAAATATTGGAGCTTCACCCACGTTGTAAGAACCCTTTAATCACTCACTTGCTTTTTGCCGATGATTTGATAATATTCACTAAGCCATCCTTGAATAATATTAGTTGTATTCTATCCACATTGCAAACTTTCTATGAGATCACTGGTTTGCAAATAAATCTTAATAAAACTCATATTAAGATAGCGGATTACCATTGGATAAAAAGATGGACATTGTTAATACTTCTGGTTTTAGTGAATTACCTTAAAATTCATTATATTTGGGTCTTCCTTTGTTCACTGCTAGAGTTTCAAAAGACAAATGTCTGCCTTTGTTTGAAAAGATAATTGGGAGGTTGTTACAATGGCCTGCTTGTAGGGTCTCTCAAGCTGGTAGAGTTACAATCTTACAATCCATTATAGCAGCCATGACTAATTATTATGCTAGGCATTACATTCTTCTGATGAAATTAGTCAATATGATAACTAGTGTTATGAACAGTTTTTTCTGGCATGGGGATCTGTTTGCAAAGAAATTAACTCCTATAGCTTTTAACAAACTGCATGATAGTAAGGATAAAGGAGGTCTTGGCTTAATTAATTTGAGGCAGTGGAATAAAGCTGATATATTAGGCTACATTGACAAATTAATCATTGAAGGACATAGTTTACGGGTTAAATTTGTTAAAAAAAATTTGATAGGGAATAAATGTTTTTCGACAATGGATATTCCACAATCATGTAGTTGGAGTTGGCGGCAAATTCTAAAGTTGAGGAGTGTTGTTTTGCCTTTTGTTCAAATTAAGATTAGAAGAATGGATGAGGTTTCTTTTTAGCATTCTCCATAGTATGGTAGAGGATTAATTTTAAGTAAAGTGGTTAGTTATGATCTAAGAAGGTAGAGTGGTATTTTAGACAAGGCTTTAGTAGGAGATTACTATCATGATGGGTTCTTGCATTTGCCATATTACAGTTCTGCAAGTATAAGAGCATTATGGAAAGAAATTGAGGAATCTTATATTGTCAATAGTGATGATCAGCTAGTTTGGAATGGTAAAAAGCATATGATTAAGCATGTATATGATATTCTTCAAGGTGAAAAAGAATATTTTACATGGCACCAAAGGATTTGGAATACGAAGTGTTCTGCAAAAGTTAATTTCTTCTTATGGAAGGTTATGTCGAATGCGATGAATACTAAGGATAATCTTTGTAAATTTGGTATCATTCAAGAAGATAATTGTGTTTTGTGTCATGCGGCTTCTGAGTGTAATACTCATCTATACTTTGAATGTGCTTATGTAAATCAGATTTGGTGCAGGATTCTTTTGAATAGTGGTTTTCATCGACCATCATTGGTGAGCAAGGTTGAGTGGTTCAGCACTTTCAAGCCTACAAGTTAGAGAACTAACAAAAGTAGTGTTCTGTTATTCATATTGAAGATCTTTATTTATGAAGTTTGGGCTGAGAGGAATAGGAGAATCTTCAATGCAGTTTCTTTGAATGCTAATGATCTACATGCTGCTATTCATAGGAAAATTATGAAGAAATTAAATAGTGGAGGAGTTTGATTGTGAAGCGTGGTTTTTAAGTTTATTTTGAGGATGTGCATGTTTTTTGGATCTGGTTCTTTCAGTAGAGATTAGAGTTTTTTCTGGTTTACTTGTGAATATCTTAGTGTTTTTTCTCTAATCGTCTGCAGTTGTATAGTGAATTGTAATAGTTTGTAATGCTTTTGTTTGTAATAGTTTGCTACTGTTGTAATTCTTTAAGTGAAATAAAATTTGTCTGCCTTTCTATAATTATGGTGTATTAAATTATAGGGTGTTACAAGGGGTGTACATGCAGGATGTTTTCAGGTTGGTTATTGTAGTAAATTGAAAAGATCCAAGATTTCCAGATGAATTCCCCAAGAGTGACGCAAAACCAAATCCATTTGGAGAGAAGAGCGAGATTCAGTAGTGGGAGGTCTTGGATTTCCAGTCCACCAGCGTTGAACTCCATGCACATGGATCTCTAGTTAACGAGCGAACTAGCGGGCCCATCATGCCAAAGAAAAGAACGGTGAATTCGGTCAGTCTTACAATTACCAGACCATAGCAAGATGCACAGAAAGCCAGTAAAGAGAGAGGCCAGAGAGTACGGTTTTGACAAGGGTTAGACGGTCGGCGGAGGATAGGGAGGAGGCTTTCCATCATGCAAGTCTCGATTCAAATTTGGCAATAAGGGGATACCAATCATTGCGGGTTAGTTGGTCATAGAGGAACTCTAAGATAGTTAACAGGGATAATTGAGGACTTGAGTGATAGTTGGGCCAAGGTGATCAACTCTGCCCAGCATGATAACAGAGCTTTTCGCCAAGTTGATGGAAAGATTGGAGATAAGTTCGAAGGAGTACATAAGAAGTTTCAGGCAGTGGATGTTGCTTGGTGTTGGCGTGATAAAGAGGTTTGTGTCATTAGCAAACTGAACGTTGGTACACAAGGGACCAGATGGAACGGGTCGAATGTCATCGAGGATGTTGTTACTCAGGGTATGTTCAATCATTTGGTTTAGGACATCAGCGAATAAAATGAATAGAAGTGGTGATAAAGGGTCACCCTTTCGAAGTCCCCTCCTGGATTTGATTAGGCCACTGTCGATGCCATTGGTGTGAACTGACGAGAAACTAGTGTTGAGAATGTTGTAGATCCAATTGCACCAATGAGATGGAAAACACATATGAGAGAGAAATTGATTAAGAAAGTCCTACTTTACAGTATCGAATGCCTTGCGGAAGTAGATCTTTAGTGGTAAACCCTCGGTTGAAGTACAGTGGAAAAACAAAACGGTTTCTTGGATGGACGCGATGTAGTCATGGATATTTCTTCCGAGAATGAAGGCAAATTATTCGGCTCCAATCAACGATGGAATGAAAGCCTGTAAGCAGTTGGCTAGGACCTTGCTGATGAGTTCGAAAGTACAGTTGAGAAGACTGATCGGATGAAAACCATTGGGACGATTTACGCCTTCATGTTTTGGGAGGAGGATGATTTTTGCATAGTACAAATGGTCAATGCAAGATGGATCGAAGTGAAATTCATGGAACAAGTTAAAATGTCAGATTTGATAGTGTCCCAAAAAATCATGAAGAATGATGGACCGAAACCATTTGGTCCAGGAGCATTGTTAACATCCATGGTCTTAAGAGCAAAAAGAATTTCATTTTCAGAGAAGGGCTCATCGATGGAGATGGGTTCTTGGATGGGGTATAGAAGCGACCAATAGATCGATGGGGGAGGTGATGAACGATGACCCAGAAGGTCGTGGAAGTAGGTGGTGAAGTGATCTTGATGGCATATGGATCTATGGAGAAGAAGTTACCGTCACGAAGTTTGGGAATGAGCTTAAATCGTCTTCGGCCGTTGGCGAATCTATGGAAAAAGGTTGTGTTTTGGTCCCTTTCGGAAAGCCAATGTGCCATAGAACGTTGTCTCCAACCCAACTCTTCTTATCTGAAGAGGAGCTGATGCTCCGATTCGAGGTCATAAAGCTTGCATGAGTCAGCTTGTTTGAGGGGGTGAGTTTGCTCTTTGATTTTAAGTTCCATAATGTCTTCTTGGATGTTGGAAATTCATTTTCTAAGAGAACTCCAAATGTTACTTTCCCAAGGCCTAATGAGTTTGCGGAGACAGAGAAGTTTGAAAACCAAGGTGGCTGAAGCATTGCTAGAATGAGGGAAAGAAGACCAAACAACTGTAATGAAGTTGGTAAAGCCAAGCTCGGCCAGCCACAATCGTTCAAAACAGAATGGACGGTGAGTGGGAAGAGGGTTGTCAGTGGTCAGAAGGATGGGACAGTGATTTCACAGGGTAGATGCTAACCTTAACACTAAGGATAAATGATGAATATCTTCCCAAAGCGTGTTGAAGAGAAAACGGTCAAGCTTAACAAGAGTAGGGGACTCATGGCAGTTGGATCACGTGAAATGTCTATTGATAATGGGAGGGTCGATAAGGGCACAGTGGTTAATGAAGCTATTGAAGTCCTCTGAGTCAAAGGACAAGACTGCAGAGCTACGTTCACTGGGTCCACGTGTGATGTTGAAATCGCCGCTAATGAGCCATGGACCAGTACGGGTAAGACGAAAGTCCTCGCATGCTTGCAAAAGTGAGCGACGATCATGGCAGCAATATGGGCCGTAAATATTGGAGAGGAGATAGGTAGCTCCTGACGATTGGTGGCGGAGGACGAGGTGAAGAGATGAGGTAGACTTAATTGACTACAAAAGTGACGAAACTGTGTTGTTCCAGGTTATCACCACCTCTAAAACCAACAACATCAACCACTTCCTAATTCAAAAAAAGTGGTCCCAAAAGAGAATTAATATAGGTGGGGTCGCAAAGTTTGGATTCTTGGAGCAAAAGAATGTCTAGGTGTAAAGAAGAAAGAATGAAATCAACTGCAAACCGTTTGCTGGGGTCCCCTATCCCCCTGACATTCCAAGAAAGAATCTTTATTGAGAAAAGGATGATCTCACCTTTTCCAATGATTTCATGGATGAATAATGTTCATCTAATAAATTAAATCCCATGCAACATGCAAGTTTCTTATTTAAGGCATAATTTTCGTTAAAAATAATAGGCTAAAAGAAACTACCCTTAGCAATAAAGGAACTCCCAGAAGACGTAGAATTAGTCTTGCATTTCTATGAACGGCGGACAAGGATAGAGCTGGAGCCAGCATCGGAATCTGACCTTCGGTTGGCGGAGGGGGTAGAGTCTCAAGGAAGTTGGATGGTGATGGGTCGATTGGTAGTGTTACTCTGGGCAACGTTGCAGGGGAAGAAAGGTCCAAATCATCAAAGGGGTCCCACTTAGGTTCAGTAGAATGCCATAGGTCCCATCCTAGCGGGCCAATGACCTTTAGATATGTGTCGGAGACTGGTTCAACGGCGATAGGTTCAGCTACTTGAGGTGGTATCGATGGTAAAGGTTCTAACATGATCGATTCAATAAGCATAGCGTCGAATCGGTATTCTGGGTCTAGAGAAGGAAGATGTAAAGGTTCCATGAATAAATCTTGGTTGTTCGAAGCGATTGCCGAGGAGGAGATCATCTGGGTCTAGAATAGGGTGAAAGTGGTCCCAATGTTCTACAGTGATGAGGAAGCAGGCATTGTCGAGGAATATAGAGTAAGAGCATGAAAGGTTAACGACTTTCATAACCCTAACCCTAGTGAAGACGAATCGTAAAACGCATTGAGCCCAACTACAGTCATCAGCACATAGGTAGAGTCCTATGGGGTAAATGGCGGTGGATAGTGTAACAACCCGGAAAAAGTGTGATCTTGGTTATTCGATATACAACACATATCGAATATTCAAGGATCGAAAATACCGGATGGTTAATGAAAGAAATTAGAGGGTGAGAATAGATAAGATAGAAACTTAGAATAGAAGAAGAAGAAGAAGAAGAAGAAGAAGAACACAACATCAAAGTAAACACGAATCTCATAGCGGAACGAATAAAATATAACCTAACTTTGAAATAAAAGATTGTACTTGAATAAACATATCATTATCAAGTATAGCACTTACAACACAGCGGAAATAACTATAACTATATAATCCTGAAGCCTCTTGCTCCACGCTCTCCAAGTATATCTGTAAAATCCTGACTACTTGACTGCCCGTATAAAATTGGGCACCCAAGAGTTTAGGGAAAACAAAACAAAATAAACTCCGTGTCAGTCATGGGACTGGTATGAGTAAAACAGTTTAAAACAGTTCGAACAAGTAAACGATATCTCATAAGACCACGCCGTATAACGGAATGGGTTTTTCCCTTATGAGAATCCAAAATATCTTTATATCAAAACTCATTGATATTATAATAGTGTCTATCAACCACAATATAATAATCATCTAGCAGAAACGCTTTCATCTCACGTTCTACATATATATAGTATACAATCAAAACCGCAAGCATGTATTGGGTAATGGATTTCCAACTATGACAAGGTATGGAATCACCTTTCGCTATACCTCTAGAGAGGAATACACTGGGTTCAACAAGAACATCTTGCAACCCGGCCACACATGACCGACCACTCATTTCGCTTGAGTGTATCGAATGTATATCACCAACGGTTGGGATCAGCAACCGTTTCCCGAATGGAATAGCATCAACAATAGATTTTTAGAAGTAAATGAAACTCTAGATCAGGTGATTATACACCCTAATAGGTGCGACCTACATAGCCATGCAGCCTGCTCGATTTCTGTCATTTCTGGATGTGAGGCTAGAAGCTACGCTTATCTTTTACATGCCACATCTTCATTCACTTAGAATGTCACATCGTCATACCCGCCAAATCACAAATTGATTTATCCAAAAATAACACGGGTATACAGCTAAGAGAAACGAATTCCTCCGCCACCAAACGTGAATACGTTTGAAGAGATCAAATTACGCAATCCTTTAGATATACTCTGTCAGACCTTCTTCCATACAAGTTGTCCTTGGACTGGACAAATAGAAGGCACTATTCAGTACATCCATCTTAGGCAATTGTTTATACAACAGCCCTTGCACTTTACACCGTCTTCAATTATCTTTGGCATATATGATTCGCAACGCTTATGCCAATACGGAGTGGTTCTTCGGATAATAATCCAAATAGTCTCTCCATATTAACAACGTTAAAATGGTCAAAAACTTCGATAGTCGGTGAGTTAACTATCAAAGAAAAACACGTGTGCAGACAATGATATTATTTCCAAATGGAAATTATATCGATCAATCATCATTTAACATTTTTCTCTTTAGTTCATTAATTTACTTATCTCCTGTTTCCATATATTCTAAATTCTTATTTTCTATTCTCAGAAAACATTTCTGATCCTTATTTGGAAACATTTCCAAAACTCCTTCACGATCAAACCTTACCATTCCTTAGTTAAGAAGGAAGTCAATCATGTTGGGGTATAATTACCTCTCAGACCTTAACTGAACAACGTTTTAACTTCGAAATGGTCAAAGTTTTTCTTTTAAATCATTAACAAACTTCTTTACGTCTCTCTCGGATTCAATTTACGAATCCATTTCTTTATTGAAAACACTGGTTGTAACGATAACGTTATAATCCCTACTTTCGACATATCTAACTTCAATTATAACTTTTATTCTTTAATGTGAATATATGAATAAACACCTAATTTATAAATAATTAAATCTTGATTTAAACACCGGAAAGTATAAGTACTTTCCCGAATTCGATATAATCGAATTCGACGATTAACTCTCTTCGAATAACTAATATTCGATTAACTTCTTTCGAATAAACGATATTCGATAATCTCTCCTTTCGAATACTATATTCGATTACTCCTTTCGAATAACTAAATTCCATTAACTCCTTTCGATTAAAATAATCGATAACTCCTTTCAAATAACTAGAGTTGATAACTCCTTTCGAATAACTAGATTCGATAACTCCTTTCGAATAACTAGATTCGATAACTCCTTTTAACTCGATTCGAATAACTAATATTTGATAACTCCTAATTCGACTATCTCTTATCGATTTATTCTAATTCGATTAACTCTATTTAATTACTCTATTGGTTAACTCTAACTCTAACTGGTTAACTCTAACTGATCAACTCTAACTGGTTAACCCTAATTGATTAACTCTAACTGGTTAATTCTAACTGATCAACTCTAACCGGTCAACCCTAATTGATTAACTCTAACTGGTTAATTCTAACTGATCAACTCTAACCGGTCAACCCTAATTGATTAACTCTACCTGGTTATCTCTAACTGATTTACTCTATTTGATTAACTCTAACTGATTAACTCTATTTGATTAACTCTAATCAATTAATTCTATTCGATAAAGTCTAATCGATTAACTCTTTTTGACTAAACTATATTCGAATAACTCCTTTTCGAATAAACTAGATTCGATAACTCCTTTTATTCTATTCGAATAAACTACATTTGATTAACTCCTTTAACTCTATTTATTTAGCAAATAAATATTCCCTTTCAATTCTATCTATTTAACAAATTAATATCTCCTTTTAATTCTATTTATTTAACAAATAAATATCTCCTTTTAATTCTATTTATTTAACAAATAAATGTCTCCTTTTAATTCTATTTATTTAACAAACTAATATCTCCTTTTAATTCTATTAATTTAACAAACTAATATCTCCTTTTAATTCTATTTATTTAACAAATAAATATCTCCTTTTAATTCTATTTATTTTCTATAAATAAATGATCCTTTTATACTTTTATTTATTCCCTAAATAAATCATCCTTTTTCTTTTATTTATTCCCTAAATAAATAAATCCTTTTTCTTTTATTTATTCCCTAAATAAATATTTCCTTTATACTTCTATTTGTAAATGTTTTACGAATATTTCCTTTATATTTTTTTTCACAAATAATTTCCTTTATATTTGTTTTTTACAAATAATTTCCTTCTCTATTGGTTTGGCAAATATTTCTCCTTTATATTTGTTTGACGAATATTTTCCTTTATATTTGTTTTCACAAATATTTCTCTTTCTTACTCTTTGATTCTAAAATTATTTCCTTTTATAAAATCCTTTTACTTTTATATATAAAATCCATTGATTTTATATAAATAAATTATTTTCAAAATATACTTTGAAAATCCCCTTTTTATATCCTAGTATTTCTTACGGTATTTAAAATACCAATTAACAGTGATCAATATGGTTCAACACACATAATCGACAACAGATTATATATCACATCATATATTACAATACATGAACAGAACAATATTATAAATATTGAGGAGTCCAGTTGGACCCCTCCAACCTGTTTCCCTGCATCACAGATGTTAAACACTATAATTAACATCGATTTCATTTCAATATGAAATATTCTGCTAAACAGAATCAATATTTGATTAATGATTTATATATATATATATCGTTATCTATGACTTCAACCAATACACAAGCAATTCAACCAAACAGTTAACACACAGCAATCAGTCATCATTTATCAGTTCTAAATATACGTTATAAAAATAGAACTGTTCAGAGTTGGTGAGTTTTACTCACATTGGACGATCATCGTTAATAATGATAACCATCGCTTGATTCAGACGGACAATTTATTTCATTATAAATTGTAACGAGTTCCAATTCACCCCAAACCAGTTTCAATGTTTTGCTCCCTTTCATACGATCCCCCTACGACTGATATGGTTCAATTCCTCATTATTTTCCAACAAACAAGACTTATCCCTAGGCAGTGAAGTTCTGAATGCTCACACTTCCCCTTTTTATATTTTCCATGGCCATATTCGATTTCTATTTCTAGACAGAAAAGAAACAAAATTTCGACTTTCTTCTTTGTAATTCAACAAACAAACCTCACCACACATTCCCGTTTCAACTTCTTCCCCCAGACCTCCTACCGCAAACCATATTCAACCCCTTCTGAAAGGACCCGTAACTTCCCCGGTAAGGAAAGAACGGACTGCTTTGAGAACAGTACACATCAGGACACAGACAGAAGAAACATTTCATTGTATATTACAACAATTTCATCAGAATACACGAATATACAGAGTATGAATAAATATTATACATCAGAAAATATCAGAGATTTAAATACATTACTGCAACAGAAAAATAATACAAAACACAACTGAAAGAAATACACGGATACAGAGCTTTCTGAGTATCGTTCCAGCTATAAACCAGGATCCTGTGAATATAAATCTGCAAAACCAAAACTAATAGCTGCCCGTGCGGAAAATAAGGGCACCCAGAGTTTAGGTTAAAACAATAAACTCTAGGTCAGTAATGTGACTGGTGTGAAAACTAAAACAGTTATTAATTCTTATTTTAAAGTTCGGTAAATCAAGGGACCACACCGTATAACACGGAACGGGTTTTTCCCCAAGAGTACCAGTGCTTAAACAAATAGCGCAATGCTAAATAAAGAACAATGAAGTTGTTATAAGACCGAGGTCCCATCACACAATGCAACGCAAGCCGGAGGATAGGGTTTTACCTTATAACAGCCAAAGAATGCTTGATACGCTAAATTTCATCTTTTATTATTACTATAAGTGAAGAAAACAACTTCAATCATAAGTATAAATCATAGATGGCATGGGTACCATATATCAATTCGCCATACTAGTTCTACAATTAAAACCGCAAAATCACGTATTTGGAAATTGGATTTCCATCTATGAACCGAGGCTAGGGATCGTCCTCTACCGATTCGAGACAATCTAGTCCATGTCTCAGGCAAGTACTCAGTCAAGCCTTGGAGCGACAGGGCCGGTCCACGGATGTGGATTAAAATTCCTGAACACTGCGGTTCCCCACCTATGGGTCGTAAATGAGCCAACAAATGACTCTATCGGTTCGAGAACGACCGATATATCCGAGGGTGATCACCAACTGATTCCCTCCTCTTGGGTGTACAACCCAATCAAGATCATCAGTAACCATCCAAACGATGTGAAGACCTCTGGTCTTCGACCACCGTCTTCATCTTCGACTTATTGTCGAGTCAGTTATCCAGAATGGGATAAACCTGGTCTTTCTAAACAACTTGCGTATATAATAAACAAGCGTTACACAAACACTACATATGCCTCATTCCAATTCAGAATATTCTTTTATTCAAATATTCACATCACTGGGGAAAGGTTCCCATTAATTTTATCAAAGATAAATTCTTTAAAATTTATTCTTTAATCTTCCCATCAGTTTCTAACCGTAAATTAGTAAGAGAACAATTCCCTAAGTATTAACCCCGAAGGCCGAAACCAACATCAGACCAATACCCAGGAAACTATTCTACTTAACTAATCTCCAGTTAGTTTCTAATTTTCTTAACTCCATTGTGTCTAAGAACAGTATTATTAAAGATACCATTCACGACAACCCAAAATCTCGTTCCATTGTTTATCGGGTTAAAGAGCAAGTGTTATTTAAAACACTGTTCACGATAAACCCAAAAATCAATTTCAATTCAATTCCAATTAAATATAAGTTAATTGGTTTACTTCATTAAATCTAAATAAAAAGATTTAATCTTTTATCAACTGGGTTCAGGAACAGTGTTAATGAAGACACCATTCACGACAAACCCAAATCACATTCGATATTAAATACAAGGCTCTGAATAGAAAATATATCGGCTTATATTCAATATCAAATTCTGAAACCAACAAATATCGTATTTGGAAATAACGATATAAATATATCTTTCAAATTTCCACAACCACATCTGTATAATCACGAAATCCAACATCGAAATATTCCGGAGATAATTTCGATTCAAGTCCATTCCAATACGTATATTGGAAATTTTGATTATTTTTAAAACCACTTCAAATCCAATTTATTTATTTAAAAATATTGGATTATAATTCTAGTTCATAACTAGTTCATTTCCATAAAAAAATATTTTTATCCTTAAAAATGTGGAATTTTACATCCCAGTTCTTTCCAATTCATATATTTTGATTTTACACAAATTATAGATATTTTTAATAATTTTATCAAGGCCCGTACAGTCGATTCCCAATAACGGTCATCGAACTGCACTTACAGCGACCTTTTCTAAATTTGATTTGGACGTATCTACAAATACAACCGTTAGATTTCAAATTTCTAATAATCATTGGAAAGCTCTTTTCGATACGAACCCAACAGTTCCGGTTTCAGGAGAATCCGACGGTCGGATCTCCCGTAACGTCAATTCGAAGTCAATGGTCAAAATTCACGAACTGCCGCGGCGCGGCGCGTTCTATTCATGCCATTTAATATATATATAATATATATATTATATATATTTCGTCGATTTCCATTTAAAACGTATTTTATAAATCGTTTTAAATTCGTTTTCAAAACGGTTTCAACTTCATATTCAATTTTGAATCAAAATTGAATATTTCATATCATTAACATATAAATGATAATATTTTCAAAACGTTATATTTTGAAATCACTTCTTTTTCGATATTCGAATAAATCGTTATAAATATCGCTCGCGTCAAAATGGCGCAAATCTAATCAACACGGCTTTATATATTCAATTCAACAAATGAATATTTTCTTCAACACATGAATATATATTTTATTTCAACACATGAATATATATTTTATTTCAACACATGAATATATATTTTATTTCAACACATGAATATATATTTTAAAATATTCTTTATTTTCTAAATTGGAATGAGGCCCAATCAATTACCATATAACGTTAATTAGATGGATTCCATACAACACATGTATATAATCACAACGATAAATAATGAACCATCATCCAAAGTGCACAACGCAACTGTCTGTCAACCTATCGATCGACATACAACTAATTATTGGGACTAGTGTACGTCGAATATCATCCCAATACCCGTGTGGGGTTTCACATCAACAAACACAGATTTTATTTGTGCAGTTGGGCGACGTGTAAAATTTATCGTCCCAATCAATATCAGTCAAATCAATGTACATAAACAAATCATCTGATTTGTAAATGAATATTTCTTTTTATTCACACACGTTAAAAATTATATTTTTAATGATAAAATATTTTATTTCAACACATGAATTTCTATTCATTTCATTTATTCGACAAAATGATCTTTTTATTTTTCTAACTTATTATAGAAAATTTCGGCGGCATAACGGCACGATAATAGAAACGGGACAAGGCCTAGCCTTATCCCCGGTCTAATAATGGCCCATGCCATTCCCATACCAATTTTATCAATTTCATTTCACCCAAACAAATAATTCCATCAACCAAATAACCAACGAAACAAACAAGTCCATGGTCTGTGGACGATTGTGTCGGGTGATACTAAACACCGTCTGCATCCTAGTATATATTTTTAACTAGAAAAAGAAATTTAAAGTGAGAAGTTCTCACCGATTGCTAAACCAAACGCCACGACTCTTCATGTGTAGGAAATCTTTGCCGTTCTCGCATTTTGTCACTTTCATTGCCCGTTTTCACTACATATATAAAAATCACATTTTTATATTCTCTATTATATAAAAATCATATTTTTAACATGCTACTAGTATAAAAATTATATTTTTATAATCTTTACTGTATAAAAATCGTATTTTTATTATCACTACTATAAAAAAAATCATTTCTTTGCTTTACTACACATACAAAGATTATATTTTTATATTTCCACATATATAAGAATTATAATTTTAACCTTTTCTATAATATAAAAATTATATTTTTATCCTTAAAAACCACTTCTTTATATAATTAAAAATCACGACTTTACATTTCTAAAAATATAATCTTTTCTTGTTTAAAAATATAATCTTTCTAGTTTTAAAAAAATCATATTTTTCTAATGATAAAAATCGTATTTTTCTAATGATAAAAACCGTATTTTTCTAGCCATATAAAAATTGTATTTTTCTAGCCATATAAAAATCGTATTTTTATATTCATAAAAATCTATTCTTTTTCTTCATACAAATCTTATCTTTTTCATTTTAAAATCCTCTCTTTTTCATTTTAAAATCTTATCCTTTTCATTTCAAAAAGAAAAGGAAATCAGAACTTTATTAAGCTAAATAAATAAATAATAAAAAAAACTGATTTTATATATTTCGATTTACATAACTTACCAACAGTAAAAAAATAAAAAGAAATAAAATGAACTAAACAGAAAAACTCACTTTGGTGGTCAAAATCGAAGTTGTGGCTGCAAGGGGGTCCACGTCAGGTGTTGCAGTCACCGGAGGCAGTCGGGTGTAGCAGAGCAAGGGGCTGGTGGTTGCGATTTCCGGGATGGGGCATGGGTGGTCTCGATCTAGGGGATAACGACGGGGGGAGGGGGGTGTTCATCGCAGGTGACGGGTCAACGGGGGGTAGCGGGTCGGGTTTTAGTTAGGTTTTTTTTATTTCTTCTGAGCGATTTGGGGGAGAACAAAGGGGGGCATATATATATATATATTTTATATTTAATTCATTTTATTTCTCAAAAAGCAACTTTTTATTTTGAACTCCAAACGAAACCCACCGACTGTCGTCCCTAGGTAATTACCCCCATTCCGAATACAATGGGATATGTTTCGTAAACCAATTCGGCCGTTACGATAGGTTTTTATTTAAATCAAAATATAAATCTATGTATATTCAATTTAAACGCACATTTCAATTTACCGGGGCCACATACAGCCTCTAAAAATTCCCGAAAAATTATTTCTACCTTCGTATTGACGATACGGTCCTAACAAAACTAATTTCGTCAAATTCTAAGACCGTTTGAAAAATGGTCATTTTCTGGTCGACCCAAATTGACTGAAACTGTCAAAACACGTTTTACTTCGCCACGCTCACATATTGATTCAGAAAATTATGAATTTTGAAACCTAGCAATAATTTGACATCACGGACCCATCAAAAGTGGTTTCCTCGATAACCGAGGTCATTTGCAAAACGGCTATTTTCAAGGCCTTTATATATATTAAAATATATGTAAATACCACAGCGACTTTTCAGAATTTTAAAATGGACATATCTTTCAACTTGTAAAGTGAAATCTCAGTTTCTTACATCCGTTAGAAAGACATGATTAAACCGATTTAAATATTTCTTGTTTCGTTCAATTCTGACTTATATTGAATTCTGTATATTCATTTGAAATCGAATTTTCGAACTGCATGCCATTTCAGGCTCGTTGTATAATTAAAATAAATTTATTCGTTTTAACTTCGTCGAAAATAAATTTTCCGTCGTTATTATTTAAAATAAATTATTTTAAATAATCAAAATCCGTTAAAATCGCCAAAAATAAAATTTTTAAACTAGCTCAGTATTTCCGGGTCGTTACACCTTCGATCCATCATCTCATCCCCTGCTTCCAGTATAACCTAACCACTTCGTCAGCAAAAAAAAAATCACATGGCAATCCCCTTCATGTTTTCAGTTTTGAATTAAAACCAGCAACCCTTAACAATTTGCTCATCCCTCTCTTCACCTACCTGAGAACAGACGACGCCCCTTTTTCCGTCCATCACCATTCTGTCACCGTCTCCAAGACCCACTGTTGTCCCTCACTTCATAAGAAAAACAATGAAGATCACCAACACTATCACAGTGACACCATTTGCAGAGATCATCACCCACTTCCACATAGATCACATAAACAAAATACCTCACCTCCCATTTTGAACCCGCTAGCTTCTGTGTCTTTCATCAACAGCTGATTTCCACAAGCCTCGTCCCACTGCTATCTTATTCGGTGTCCTCCTCCAGCCAGTCCGACTCCACTGAAAACCCCCCTGCGATGACCCAGTTCAACCCAGATCCAGTGCTCAACTCCTCTCCAAAACTGCTCACGATTCCCTCACAACAAACCCCGACCTCATCACTTCGAGGTCACGCCAGAGTTCACGCCTCCACTGACACGCAACAGCCAATGACCTCCCCTCCGCATCCGTTATCGCGCCCACCCCATAACTCAAAGAAGATGGAGTGTTCCTTCAGTCGTATTTAGAGAACGAGTTATAAAAGGATCGGATTTTTTCTAGATTTCTTTGTGTTTTTATTTATCCCGATTTGTTTTAAGGAAGAACGTTTGGTGGCGGCTGATAATGTTTTGACCGTGAATGAATAAAATTAGGTTAAGCTGAGTTCGTATATTTATACAAGAACTTTGGAGTTGCTGTAATCCTCCTGACTACGCAAAGTTGAAGGCAGAAACTAGGCCACGCCGGCTCAAATTAAATTACCTCTCATTCTTTTATTTGGAAAGAATTTGGACCATTATATTTTAGGGTAGGTTTTGGATATTATAAAATTTAACGTACCTCGTTTCATAAGATTCCTTTTACGTACAGACTAAAATAAAGATACCGTTGTATTTAGTAAGGTGCCACGATCCCAGAAATATAATGATATCAGTAGTTTAACTCATATTGTGAAACCTCAAAATGTTGACTACAGGGTGCAAAATACTCCAAATAGGAAGTTGCTTGTTTAAATAAATTAAAAATTACAGTAAAATTCTAAAAATTATATTATCACTACGCCTCAAAAGAACCTCGTCTAAATTCGAAACCGATATGCAGTTATATCAAATAAACTGTTACGGTCGATGGACGATTCTATAGCGACTATTTGGAAATTTGATTTGGATATAAATCAAAATCTACACGACGAAATCCTGATTTTTCTCTTCCACTAGAAAAATATACTTCACCATCTCCAAACGTGTCTTGTTTCACAGAAATCCGGCTTAAAACGAATCCTGTACATTCAGTTGAAGTTCAAATCGCCAAATTGCGAACTGCCGCGCCATTTCGAGCTCGATAATAATTATAATATAAATTATACGTTCAACAGTCATCGATTGAATATATTTGTTCATATAATTCAACTCTAAACTGAACTATATATTTTAAATAATCCAAATTACACAATATTGTGAATTTCCACTATTTTTGATTATTTCGACATTATAATATATTATTCTATTTTAAAATATTAATTAAATATTCATTTTTATTCAATTCAGGTCATCGATATCGCCAAAACGATATTTAAATAATTAAATTAATTAATTATTATCCCGTGAAAAATACAGGTCATTACATTCTTTCCCCCATAAAAATAATTTCGTCCTCGAAATTGCTAAGGTAGAAAACAAACCCTATCGACTGGCTAGATTATATTGTTCACTTCTCAACTTCAGTTTCCCTTGACTAATTTAATTTCAATTAAATTATTAATTTAATTCTATTAACGAATATTTTCAAAAATCCTGAAAATTTTCTAACACCCGAAATTTCTAAAAAAATTCGCTAGCACCTCCTTTGTACTGGTCAATAGGTCAAACTCCAACTCGCCACTCTGGGCCATCTCCAACCCAAAAGAAAATCGAACAGCCAAGCGGCTTGCCAATTCGGTTCATAAATCTCATGCTTATATCAAATATAAACTTCTACCTTTTTGTCGGGCATTCAACTCTGCTATCAATTTAGCGTATACCAATGTATTCCCAATCAAACTCCAATCTGTTTTTATCCACAAATCCAATCCTATTCGATTTCAATTCAATTTCTGTTACCACTTAACTGGCTTTACTTTAATCCCAATTTGCTTTCACAATTATTATTTAACTTGTTTTTATTTTAAACAATCTCTGCGTGGGAAATTTCAAACTACTTAACTTTTCAAAAGTCAAATATTCCTTTTTAGGATTCAAAACAATCTTGTTTCCTCAAAATAATTCAAAAACAAAATCTTTGGTAGTAATCCGTCACTTAGAACTTGAAAATGAACACTGCTTATGCTTTAGTCATTATCAGAATTATTTTCCAGTTATCGAAGTGAGTTCAATACTATATCACTTTCAAAATCATTTTTAAACATTTTTATTTTGAAATTAGTTCAAAATATCATTCACAAATGCTTGGAATACAATTTAAAATCTCCTAGGATCTTAAAATTTTCATATACTTAACTTAACTCCATTTACAAACACCTTTCAAATTCCAGGGTTTAAGTTTCAACTCTAATTCAAATTCGGATTTAATTTATTTCGTAACACTTATACGAATATTATTTGGTTATATACGTAACCATTTCACTTTTTATAATCTTACTCGATTATAATAACAACCAATATATCCAATATGTTATAATCATTTCAATATAAATATCTTCTCTATATCAAAATATACTTTGGGTAAACTTATTTTCATTTACCCTCTATTCAAAACACACCATGTCGGTTCATCGTATTTGAGTGTTTAGAAACTCCTACCCATACAGTGGATCAAACCGATCGACCAGAACTTATAAACAACTCAACCAATAAATCTCCCCAATATAAAACAATTTTATATCTAATAACAAATACGTTCACTCGTATACACACTCAACTCAATCTAGGGTATTACTAACCCCATCTCTACTGAGTCACGCCACAGAGCCAAGGTAAATCACTTAACCTTATGCTCTGATACCAACTGTAACGACCCGAAAAAAGTGCGATCTTGGTTATCCGATATACAACACATAACGAACATCTAAGGATCGAAAATACCGGATGGTTAATGAAAGAAATTAGAGGGCGAGAATAGATAAGATAGAAACTTAGAATAGAAGAAGAAGAAGAACACAACATCAGAGTAAACACGAATCTCACAGCGGAATGAATAAAATATAACCTAACTTTGAAATAAAAGATTGTACTTGAATATACATATCATTATCAAGTATAGCACTTACAACACAGCGGAAATAACTATAGCTATATAATCCTGAAGCCTCCTGCTCCAAGCTCTCCAAGTATATCTGTAAAATCCTGACTACTTGACTGCCCGTATAAAATTGGGCACCCAAGAGTTTAGGGGAAAAAAACAAAATAAACTTCGGGTCAGTCATGGGACTGGTATGAGTAAAACAGTTTAAAAAAGTTCGAACAAGTAAACGATATCTAATAAGACCACGCCGTATAACGGAACGGGTTTTTCCCTTATGAGAATCCAAAATATCTTTATATCAAAACTCATTGATATTATAATAGTGTCTATCAACCACAATATAATAATCATCTAGCAGAAACGCTTTCATCTCACGTTCTACATATATATAATATACAATCAAAACCGCAAGCACGTATTGGGTAATGGATTTCCAACTATGACAAGGTATGGAACCACCTTTCGCTAGTGTACCTCTAGAGAGGAATACACAGGGCTCAACAAGAACATCTTGCAACCCGGCCACACATGACCGACCACTCATTTCGCTTGAGTGTATCGAATGTATATCACCAACGGTTGGGATCAGCAACCGTTTCCCGAATGGGACAACATCAATAATAGATTATTAGAAGTAAATGAAACTCTAGATCAGGTGATCATACACCCTAATAGGTGAGACCTACGTAGCCAAGCTGCCTGCCCGATTTCTGTCATTTTCGGATGTGAGGCTAGAAGCTATGCTTATCTTTTACATGCCACATCTTCATTCACTTAGAATGTCACATCGTCATACCCGCCAAATCACAAATTTATTTATCCAAAAATAACATGGTATACAGCTAAGAGAAACGAATTCCTCCGCCACCAAATGTGAATACGTTTGAAGAGATCAACTTACGTGATCCTTTAGATATACTCTGTCATACCTTCTTCCATACAAGTTGTCCTGGGACTGGACAAACCGAAGGCACTATTCAGTACATCCATCTTAGGCAATTGTTATCTAAGATTTATACAACATCCCTTGCACTTTACTCCGTCTTCAATTATCTTTGGCATATATGATTCGCAACGCTTATGCCAATACGGAGTGGTTCTTCGGATAATAATCCAACCGGTCTCTCCATATTAACAACGTTAAAATGGTCAAAAACTTCGATAGTCGGTGAGTTAACTATCAAAGAAAAACACGTGTGCCGACAACGATATTATTTCCAAATGGAAATTATATCGATCAATCATAATTTAACATTTTTCTCTTTAGTTCATTAATTTACTTATCTCCTGTTTCCATATATTCTAAATTCTTATTTTCTATTCTCAGAAAACATTTCTGATCCTTATTTGGAAACATTTCCAAAACCCCTTCACGATCAAACCTTACCATTCCTTAGTTAAGAAGGAAGTCAATCAAGTTGGTGTATAATTACCTCTCAGACCTTAACTGAACAACGTTTTAACTTCGAAATGGTCAAAGTTTATCTTTTAAATCTTTAACAAACTTCTTTACGTCTCTCTCGGATTCAATTTACGAATCCACTTCTTTATTGAAAACACTGGTTATAACGATAACGTTATAATCCCTACTTTTGACATATCTAACTTCAATTATAACTTTTATTCTTTAATGTGAATAAATGAATAAACACCTAATTTATAAATAAATAAATCTTGATTTAAACACCGGAAAGTATAAGTACTTTCCCGAATTCGATATAATCGAATTCGACGATTAACTCTCTTCGAATAACTAATATTCGATTAACTTCTTTCGAATAAACAATATTCGATAATCTCTCCTTTCGAGTACTATATTCGATTACTCCTTTCGAATAAATAAATTCGATTAACTCCTTTCGATTAAACTAATCGATAACTCCTTTCGAATAACTAGATTCGATAACTCCTTTCGAATAACTAGATTCGATAACTCCTTTCGAATAACTAGATTCGATAACTCCTTTCGAATAACTAGATTCGATGAATCCTTTTAACTCGATTCGAATAACTAATATTCGTAACTCCTAATTCGACTATCTCTAATCGATTTATTCTGATTCGGTTAACTCTAACTCTAACTGGTTTACTCTAACTGATACCCTCTAACTGGTCAACCCTAATTGATTAACTCTAACTGGTTAATTCTAACAGATCAACTCTAACCGGCCAACCCTAATTGATTAACTCTAACTGGTTAATTCTAACTGATCAACTCTAACTGGTCAACCTTAATTGATTAAGTCTAACTGGTTAACTCTAGCTGATTTACTCTATTTGATTAACTCTAACTGATTAAATCTATTTGATTAACTCTAATCAATTAATTCTATTCGATAAATTCGAATCTATTAACTCCTTTTGACTAAACTATATTCGAATAACTTCTTTTCGAATAAACTAGATTCGATAACTCCTTTTATTTTATTCGAATAAACTACATTCGATTAACTCCTTCAACTCTATTTATTTAGCAAATAAATATTCCCTTTCGATTCTATCTATTTAACAAATTAATATCTCCTTTTAATTCTATTTATTTAACAAATAAATATCTCCTTTTAATTCTATTTATTTAACAAACAAATATCTCCTTTTAATTCTATTTATTTAACAAATTAATATCTCCTTTTAATTCTATTTATTTAACAAATAAATATCTCCTTTTAATTCTATTTATTTAACAAATAAATATCTCGTTTTAATTCTATTTATTTTCTATAAATAAATGATCCTTTTATACTTTTATTTATCCCCTAAATAAATCATCCTTTTTCTTTTATTTATTCCCTAAATAAATAAATCCTTTTTCTTTTATTTATTCCCTAAATAAATATATCCTTTATACTTCTATTTGTAAATGTTTTACGAATATTTCCTTTATATTTGTTTTCACAAATAATTTCCTTTATATTTGTTTTTCACAAATAATTTCCTTCTCTATTGGTTTGGCAAATATTTCTCCTTTATATTTGTTTGACAAATATTTTCCTTTATATTTGTCTTCACAAATATTTCTCTTTCTAACTCTTTGATTCTAAAATTATTTCCTTTTATAAAATCCTTTTACTTTTATATATAAAATCCATTGATTTTATATAAATAAATTATTTTCAAAATATACTTTGACAATCCCCTTTTTACATCCCAGTATTTCTTACGGTATTTAAAATACCAATTAACAGTGATCGATATGGTTCAACACACATAATCCACAACAGATTATATATCACATCATATATTACAATACATGAACAGAACAATATTATAAATATTGAGGAGTCCAGTTGGACCCCTCCAACCTGTTTCCCTGCATCACAGATGTTAAACACTATAATTAACATCGATTTCATTTCAATATGAAATAGTCTGCTAAACAGAATCAATATTTGATTAACGATTTATATATATATATATATATATATATATATCGTTATCTATGACTTCAACCAATACACAAGCAATTCAACCAAACAGTTAACACACAGTAATCAGTCATCATTTATCAGTTCTAAATATACATTATAAAAATAGAACTGTTCAGAGTTGGTGAGTTTTACTCACATTGGACGATCATCGTTAATAACGATAACCATCGCTTGATTCAGACGGATAATTTATTTCGCTATAAATTGTAACGAGTTCCAATTCACCCCAGACCAGTTTCAATGTTTTGCTCCCTTTCATACGATCCCCCTATGACTGATTTGGTTAAATTCCTCATTATTTTCCAACAAACAAGACTTATCCCTAGGCAGTGAAATTCTGAATGCACATGCTTCCCCTTTTTATATTTTCCATGGCCATATTCGATTTCTATTTCCAGACAGAAAGAAACAAAACTTCGACTTTCTTCTTTGTAATTCAACAAACAAACCTCACCACACATTCCCGTTTCAACTTCTTCCCTCAGACCTCTTATCGCAAACCATATTCAACCCCTTCGATCCATCATCTCATCCCCTGTTTCCAGTATAACCCAACCACGTCGTCAGCAAAAAAAAATCACACGGCAATCCCCTTCATGTTTTCAGTTTTGAATTAAAACCAGCACCCCTTAACAATTTGCTCATCCCTCTCTTCACCTAACTGAGAACAAACGACGCCCCTTTTTCCGTCCATCACCATTCTATCACCGTCTCCAAGACCCACTGTTGTCCCTCACTTCATAAGAAAAACAATGAAGATCACCAACACTATCACAGTGACACATTGTGCAAAGATCATCACCCAATTCCACATAGATCACATAAACAAAATACCTCACCTCCCGTTTTGAACCTGCTAGCTTCTATGTCTTTCATCAACAGCTGATTTCCTCAAGCCTCGTCCCATTGCTATCTTATTCGATGTCCTTCTCCAGCCAGTTCGACTCCACTGGAAACCCCCCTCCGATGACACAGTTCAACCCAGATTCGGTGCTCAACTCCTCTCCAAAACTGCTCACGATTCCCTCACAATAAACCCGACCTCATCACTTCGAGGTCACGCCAAAGTTCACACCTCCACTGACACACAACAGCCGATGGCCTCCCCTCCGCATCCGTTATCGCGCCCACCCCTTAACTCAGAGAAGATGGAGTTTTCCTTCAGTCGTATTCAGAGAACGG
Organism: Allium sativum; assembly: GCA_030737875.1. Lineage (NCBI taxonomy): Eukaryota > Viridiplantae > Streptophyta > Magnoliopsida > Asparagales > Amaryllidaceae > Allium > Allium sativum. Next base: position 372,880,268 of record CM060909.1, on the reverse strand, counting down.
GTTATAAGAGGATTGGATTTTTTCTAGATTTCTTTGGGTTTTTATTTATCTCGATTTGTTTTGAGGAAGAACGTTTGGTGGCGGCTGATAATGTTTTGACCATAAATGAATAAAATTAGGTTAAGCTGAGTTCATATATTTATACAAGAACTTTGGAGTTGCTATAATCCTCTTGACCATGCAAAGTTGAAGGAAGAAACTACGCCATGCCGGCTCAAATTAGATTACCTCTCATTCTTTTATTTGGAAAGAATTTGGACCATTATATTTTAGGGTAGGTTTTGGATATTATAAAATTTAACGTACCTCATTTCAAAAGATTCCTTTTACATACAGACTGAAATAAAGATACCGTTGTATTCAGTAAGGTGCCACGATCCCAGAAATATAATAATATCGGTAGTTTAACTCATATTGTGAAACCTCAAAATGTTGACTACAGGGGTCAAAACACTCCAAATAGAAATTTGCTTATTTAAATAATTTAAAATTTACAATAAAATTCTAAAAATTAAATTATCACTACGCCTCAAAAGAACCTCGTCTAAATTCGAAACCGATATGTAGTTATATCAAATAAACCGTTACGGTCAATGGACGATTCTATAGCGACTATTTGGAAATTTGATTTGGATATAAATCAAAATCTACATGATGAAATCCTGATTTTTCTCTTCCACTAGAAAAATATACTTCACCATCTCCGAACGTGTCTTGTTTCACAGAAATCCGGCTTAAAACGAATCCTGTACATTCAGTTGAAGTTCAAATCGCCAAATTGCGAACTGCCTCGCCATTTCAAGCTCGATTATAATTATAATATAAATTATACGTTCAACAGTCGTCGATTGAATATATTAGTTCATATAATTCAACTCTAAACTGAACTATTTATTTTAAATAATCCAAATTACACAATATTGTGAATTTCCACTATTTTTGATTATTTCGACATTATAATATATCATTCTATTTTAAAATATTAATTAAATATTCATTTTTATTTAATTCAGGTCATCGATATCTCCAAAACAATATTTAAATAATTAAATTAATTAATTATTATCCCGTGAAAAATACGGGTCATTACAGATTGGGAGTTCGGTCAGTAACGGAGATGGGTGGGAAACCCCCTAATCCTAAGCCAGGTGATCGACCACATTTCTCTGACGAAGATCTCTGACGCTGGTGTACAAGGCTCCAGAACCAACGAATTGTCTGGATTCGAAGGAAGTGTGTAACAACCTATAAAATTCACAACAGATTATTTAAATGAATATTCGAATATTGAATCGATATATTAGTTTTGTCCCCAAAAGGGGGAATTTTTGTAAACGATTGAATTATGACTCGGGACCACTTCCAATGGCTTCAGAGCATCATTTACAATCTTTTTTAGTATAAGCATCAATACGTTTCAAATTCAGGATAATTGGAGTTGTTTGGAGGGGCTAAAGTGCAAATATGTGCACCCAAACCTATTTGGACAGAACAAATATGCACCCAACCACCTCCCTCTCTCATTTACCTCTTCATTCACTCTCCCTCGTTAATTCCTAAGCTTAGAGAATGGGAAATTAAAATCCTATGCTCTAGAAGCCTATAAAAATCGAACCTTTGTTGTGTTTCTTCATTTCCTAGCTTAGATAGGTTGATTTCTATATTCTCCATCACCTCCTCTATTCTGTTGAAGAATCTCTATGTTCCTAATGCATAGGGTTATTGGATTTCATATGTATAGGTTGATCCTTGTTGATTCTTGTGAGAAGATAGCACCTTTATCTTGGATTTCTTCTTGTTGATTGCTCCATTTGTCAACAAGGTGAGTTCTTTGTGAACTCACATCACTGCCACAAGCTTTAAGCTTGTACAAGTGTAATTGTAGGCTATTCATGATATTCATGTTTGTTTGAATAAGTTTGATTCATAGTTGATTCTTGAATATATGTTGATTTCAAGTTTTTGGTTTAGATTTGGTTTGAAAATTCTCATGTGCACATGAATTAAATCACACTCGTTTCCGTCTTGAATAGGTGGTGTGCACGTGTCAGAAAGTGTCATCACAAGGCCGGAGAGGAGTGCGGAGAAGGAGTGGTCGCGACGGGGGATGAATCCCCCGTCACTGGTGCCAGGGCTCACGCCCAGGCAAAACCGATCGACCGGCCCAAGTGGGCCGGTCGACAGGTTGGGGCTCTGCCCCCAAACGGTCGACCGACCCCTTGGATCGGTCGACCGGTGACATACCTGGGTGTGAGCCAAGGTTTGGTCATCCCCCTTTCTCTAATTCTGATCGCGTCTCCGTGTTCTCCCAACCTCCTCCTTCGACTCCCCCCTGTGCGTATCGCGGCGATCTCGAGCTCGTTCGGATCGTCGTTGTCGCGCCGCCTTGTATGACTTTTAAATCGTTTTAAAACCATGAAGTGTGGATTTGTGTTCTATGATTTTTTTGTGTCCCATTCGCTACGGCGGTGGGTTTTTATGAATATAGAACCACAGTGGATTAGGGGGTTCTATATTGTCAATGGGAATCGAACCAACGTTTGAACCAGTATTTAAATACAAATCCTTTTAAAATAAATTTAATTTCTAAATCCGGTTCTGATACTATTGATTTATATACGATTCCTTATCCTCTTGATCGGACGAGAAATTTAGTTTATTCACCTTAGTAAATCTGAGAACTATGACCCCTTATATGTTTATTTTGGCGAATAACTACCGGACTCTTTCGTTTGAACATATGTGGTGATTTTCTCTGTTTTGAATAGAAACCGATTATGGGTTCGTAAATATTCAAGAATAGCATGTGGTTATGGGACATGTTGCTATTTTCTTATATTCACTAGCTCGGAGAAATTTCTATTCACCCGGATTGTTGGTATCCGCTCCATGACATATTTGTTTGGTTCGCGATCGCCCGAGTGGGAATTTACGATCAACGGCTTTCATATATGGGACTTCGGTCCAACCTTCAAATTTTATGATGTTTTCCTCTTCCGGGGTCACGACCCGGCTCCGTGGGGAGCTTCGGCTCAAACATATGGGTTCGCTACCTAGAGATCGTATCTCATCCGGGGAGTGCCACTTTTTATGATGTTTTCTGGATTTTGAGTGATTTCTGGATTTTTGATTACTTTGGTGTGCGTCAATTTGATTTATGTTTGGCATTCATTTGCCAAATTTTATCGTTGTATGATCTTCTCTTGTCATGAGATTTATTGAGATTTTATATATGTTGACATCATGCATTTCATAATATTTATGAATCATCCTATTTATTCCTATCATGTCGTTTATGTTATATCCCTCATTATTGCCTCATGTTTGTGAATGAGAATGGTTTGACTGATCCGTTTATTGTTTATTTTCTTAAATAATACTCAGGTTAGATCCAAGTGTTACAGGTTCTTAGGTGACATTCCTGCTGGGACCTCATGACGACTCTTAGCTTAACTGCTGTAAAGTTGCAGTCTTTTTGGATTATATGTAGTTGACTATCTTATGCCATGTATCGTTATTAGTATGGGATTTGGAATATGTACTTATTATTTTGGAGTTAGAGTGTCGTGTATGACCTCTAATTGATGTAAACAGTTATGGTGTTATATTCATATCGTTTATTTGCTTATGATGTGAATATCTGTGACTGTCTGTGTTACATTATTCTGTATGTGTTCCGAGGCTATTATGCCGTTGTGTAGACGCCCTTCTTCTGGAATGGTCATGTCGAAATTTTTGGTACTGCCGTGCCATTCGACATTGCTTTCCAAGCAAGAGTAAATATATTAATGGTCACTCCTAACCAACCTTATTCTTCACTGTGGCCGCGACATTTCACACGAAATGAACTTGAGTATGGCGGGTATAGAGGCGGGGCATTACAGTTGGTATCAGAGCCAATCTTCGGAACAATATAGAATTTTGTAGCAAGGATCATGTCTCGGACATCTTTTAAGAGTTTGAGGCTTAAGGTTAGATTGAGTCATGATTGCTTATCTATCCTAGAATAGGGTTATGATCCTTGATTTTTAAGTGACGTTTTCCTTTCTTTCTTTCTTTCTTAAAGAAGAGAAATGGCTGGACGTCCTTGTCGTCATCCTGCTAGGGCGAATGTCAGGCCCGAAGCTCCACCTCCTGTAGTCCCACCGCCTATAGTCCCACCCCCTGTGGTTAGAGAGGTCACGTTGAGCACTCAACAACTTCTTGATCTTATTGCAAATGCCCACGCGGCAGCTGCTCTCCTACCTCCTATGCATCCCAAATCTGGGTTTGTGACATTATGTAGTGATTTTGCAAAGCTAGGTGGTAGGCCGTTTAAAGGCTCCGAAGGTGTAATCGAAGTCCAGAATTGGTTCAGAACATGTGAGCGCATCTTTACTCGCATGGATCTTAGTGATTTGCACAAGGTACAAGTAATTTCTAGCATGCTCCAAGAGCGAGCGTTGATCTGGTATGAATTGCTCACCATTGATACTCCCAAAGCGAACCTTATGTGGAACCTATTTAAGGAAAGGTTCGAGACTAAATTCATACCGAACGGAGATAAAATAGCACTATCACATCGCTTTCAAGACCTTATTCAAGGCACATCTACTGTGGCAGAGTCTGCCGCTTCTTTTGACTCGCTATCCAGGTATGGACTCGAGTATATTAGCACCCCGAAGAAGAAGAACTTGCGCTTTATTCATGGGCTCAAGAAATGTCTTGAGGAGCCATTGACCCTTAAGCTATATGAAACATTCGATGAATTGGTAAGTATCGCACTACAACTTGAAGTGGTCCAGAAATGACCCAACGATGGCGAAACCGGGGGTTCTCAAAACAAAGGCAACGCCAACAACAAGGGAGGACCTGGGAAGAAGCCTTGGATCCATCCCAACAAAAAGGCGAAACAGGTGGCCTTTGAGGCCGGGAACTCTAGGTTCTGCAGTGGAAAATGCTTCAATTGCAGGGAAAAGGGTCATATCGCCTCTGCGCGCACTAAGCCTTCTACTTGCCGCTATTACAAGAAACCAGGCCACATGATAAGTGCATGTCCCACTCGTACTCCTAATAAGAGTGGAAATCTCAATGTCATACAAGATCCTCCCAACGCTACTTCGGCCCCAGGTACATTAGATTCTATTCTCGATGGTATAATTGATTTCCATTGATAGCCTACACGAGTTCTTTTTGATACAGGCGCATCTCATTCTTTTATTTCACAAGAAATTGTGCAGGCTAATTCTTTGAATACTGTTTGTTTGATGACTTCTTTATCGATCACTAATCCCATTGGGGGGTCAACTACTCTTAGTTTATTATGTCGCGACGTTGATTTTTTTTTGAGTGGTTACCCTTTCCTAGCGGACTTGCGTGTTATGCGCTATTTGGGTTTTGGAATTATTTTGGGAATGAATTGGCTCCTCCATTATGAAGCCCACATATTATGTCTGGAACGGACAATTTATCTTCGGCATCTTCAATCCAATGACTGTATAGTACTAGTACTTCCAAATCCAGACACGGGATTTATAGCCTTGTTATTTGCTCCCAATTCTAGGGATGTGGATAACGATGATGAGGAGGATATGATATCTCGAATTGCAGTTGTTCGAGAATTTCTCGATATATTTGAGCCCGTGTTGGGTCTCCCTTCTAATCAAGCTATTGAATTCCGGAATAATGTAATTCCCGGATCCCTTCCTATCACGCGTCCCGCTTATCTAACAAATAAAATGAAGAAATGCGCAAGCAACTATCCGAATTAGAGAAGAAACATTTTATACGCTCCAGTTCCTCGCCATGGGGAGCCTCAGCAATTTTTGTAAAAAAGTCGGATGGAACCCTTAGGGTTTGCGTGGACTACCGCAAACTAAATGACATCACCATCAAAAATAGATATCCTCTTCCGTGCATAGACGATCTTTTTTATCAACTTGTTGTTTCTAAAATCTTTTCCCAATTGGACTTAACTACTGGATTTCACCAATTGCACATCGCGGAAGATAGCATTCCATTGACTTCTTTTCGGACCCGGTTTGGTTCTTGTGAATGGCTAGTAATGTCGTTTGGATTAACAAATGCCCCGGCTTATTTTGTTGATCTCACGAACCGTGTTTTTAGGGATTTTCTTGATTGGTTCGTGCTTGTATTTATTGATGACATCCTTGTTTATTCTAAAACCGAGGAAGAACATGAGAACCACCTTCGTGCCGTTTTGGAAACACTTAGAAACCACCAATTAAAAGCTAAGTTTTCCAAATGCCATTTTTGGCGAGCAAGCGTGAAAGTTTTGGGGCATATTATTTCCGAATCCGAAATTTCGGTCAATCCCTCTAAGATTGAAGCCATTCAAAATTGGAAGAGACCGGAGAGTGTGGCATAAATTTGTAGCTTCCTGGGATTGGCGGGTTATTACCGTCGATTCATTAAAGATTTTTCTAAAATCACCGTCCCACTCACTCATTTGACAATGAAGGAAGTAAAATACACTTGGTTGGACAAGTGTGAAGCCGCATTTCAAAAGCTAAAAGAACTTCTTTCTAATGCTCCCATTCTTGTTATCCCCGAGGGGAATCAAGATCTTTTTGTTTACACCGACGCTAGCCACGTTGGATTAGGGGCCGTTCTCATGCAACGAGAGCGTGTCATTGCCTATGCGTCTAGGCAATTAAAACCGGCCAAGACTCGGTATGCAACTCACGATTTAGAGCTCGCCGCGGTTGTTTTCGCTCTCCGAATTTGGCACCATTATCTTTTAGGGGAGAAATTTGTGCTTTACAAGGATCATATGTCGCTCAAATATTTATTTTCTCAAAAGGAACTCAATTTACGACAACAACGGTGGATGGAGTTTCTTGCCTATTATGATCTAGATATTCTTTACACGCCCAGTAAAGGAAATTGCGTCGCCAACGCCCTTAGTCAGAAGCAACATGCGGTCTTTTCTATCATGATATTAGAGTGGAAGAATCTTGAATTATTATCCTCGTGCGAGATTTGGAGTTGTCACTCCAACCCGGGTTGTAGCCTCGTGACTCATCCATTCCTTTTTGACCGTATCTATGGAGCACAATATCAAGATCTCGAATTGGCCCGTATCGGTCATAATCTTAGAAATAAACCTTGTGTCGAAGAAAAAAGTGACTATAGTCTTGATTCAAGGGGAGCTGTTCGAAAATTCGGACGACTTATCGTCCCAAATCAAGATGATTTGCACAAGACCGTTTTGGAGGATTCTCATCATTCCAAATTTTCTATCCATCCCGGGAGTAGCAAAATGTATACGGACATGAAGCGACTCTATTATTGGGAGGGGATGAAACGATATGTTGCTAAATTTGTTAGTTGTTGCACAACTTGCCAACTTGAGAAAGCCGAACATCAAAGGCCTGGCGGGTTGTTGCGACCTTTAGAAATTCCCATATGGAAGTGGGGAAATGTTTCTATGGATTTTATTGACGGATTGCCCCGTTCTCATCAAGGCCATGATAGTATATGGGTAATTGTGGATCGTCTCACCAAATCCGCATACTTTTTGCCCGTTCAATCTAATTGCACCGCTCATTTTTTAGCTAAGCTTTATCTTAAAGAGATCGTTTGACTACAAGGAATCCCTCTTTCCATTGTAATTGATCGTGATCCGTTGTTTACTAGCGGGTTTTGGAAGAGTCTCCAACGATCCCTGGAAACAAGGCTTGATCTTAGTACCGCCTATCATCTGCAAACCGATGGACAAACGGAGTGGGTAAATCAAATTCTTGAGGATCTCCTCCGCACTCGCATACTTGAATTTGGAGGAAGTTGGGAAGGCCACATACCCCTTGTGGAATTCTCGTACAATAATAGTTATCAATCGAGTATTGGCATGGCGCCTTTTGAAGCCCTTTATGGAAGGCCATGCCGATCTCCTTCTTGTTGGCTCGAAACCAGAGAAAAATTGATTATAGTCCACGATCTTGTTCAAGATGCCATGGAGAAAGTTGATCTTATACGTCGCCGCGTGAAAGAAGCTCAAAGCCGGCAAAAGTCCTATACCGATAGGAAGAAAAGAAAGTTAGAATTTTCCGTGGGGGACTTGGTTTTTATTCGTTTATCACCCATGAAGGGTGTTATGTGATTTAGCAAATCGAAAGAATTAGCGCCAAGATTTATCGGTCCATTTCCCATCACCGAGTGTGTTGGGGTTGTTTCATATCGCATGAAGCTACCAGATCGATTTTCTTCAATTCATAATGTATTCCATGTTCCTCAACCAAAGAATAAATTAGGGAAATATCACATTGCTATCGAGCCTCATGTTCTTGAAGAAACAGAAATTTCACTGAATCTTACTTATGAGCAACAACCCCTTCGAATTGTTGCCATGGAAGTAAAACGCCTCCGTAATAAAGAAATTCCCCTTTTTAATGTCTAATGGTCCACTAATCCGAAGGATTGCTAATGGGAAACTAAGGAATCCATCGAGCATTCTCATCCGGACCTATTCTCACATAGTGAAATTTTCTTTATGCTCTTGTTGGGAATTTTAATTTTTTCGGTTGTTACACTAGTAGCTTATTTTGAATAATTGCGATGACACAATTTCTTTAAGAAGGGAAGTCTGTAACAACCCGTAAAATTCACAAAAGATTATTTAAATGAATATTCGAATATCGAATCGATATATTAGTTTTATCCCCAAAAAGGGGAATTTTTGTAAATGATTGAATTATGACTCAGGACCACTTCCATTGGTTCCAGAGCATCGTTTACAATATTTTTTAATATAAGCATCGATACGTTTCGAATTTGGGATAATTGGAGTTGTTTGGAGGGGCTAAAGTGCAAATATGTGCACCTAAACCTATTTGGACAACACAAATAGGCACCCAACAAGCTCCCTCTCTCATTTACCTCTTCATTCACTCTCCCTCATTAATTTCTAAGCTTAAAGAATGGGAAATTAAAATCCTAAGCCCTAGATGCCTATAAAAATCCAACCTTTGTTGTGTTTCTTCATCTCCTAGCTTAGGTAGGTTGATTTCTATCTTCTCCATCACCTACTCTATGCTATTTAAGAATCTCTATGTTCTTAATGCATAGGGTTATTGGATTTCATATGTGTAGGTTGATCCTTGTTGATTCTTGTGAGAAGATAGCACCTTTAGATTGGATTTCTTCTTGTTCATTACTCCATTTGGCAACAAGGTGAGTTCTTTGTGAACTCACATCAATACCACAAGCTTTAAGCATGTACAAGTGTAATTGTAGGCTATTCAGGATATTCATGTTTGTTTGAATAAGTTTGGTTCATGGTTGATTCTTGAATATATGTTGATTTCAAGTTTTTGGTTGAAATTTGGTTTGAAAATCCTCATGTGCACATGAATTGAATCACACTCATCTCCGACTTTAATGGGAGGTGTGCACGTGTCAGAAAGTGTCGTCACAAGGCCAGAGAGGAGTGCGGAGAAGGAGTGGTTGCGATGGGGGACGAATCCCCTGTCACCGGTGCCTGGGCTCACTCCCAGGCAAAACCGATCGACCGACCCAAGTGGACCGGTCGACAGGTTGGGGCTCTGCCCCAAAACGGTTGACCGGCCCCCCTGGACTGGTCGACCGGTGACAGACCTGGGCGTGAGCCCAGGTCTGGTCATCCCCCTCCTTTATTTTTGGTCGTGCGCCGAGGCGCGCGTCTCCGTGTTCTCTCGACCTCCTCCTTCGAATCCCCCCCGTGCGTATCGCGGCGATCTCGAGCTCGTTCGGTTCATAGTTGTCGCGCCGCCTTGTTTGACTTTCAAATCGTTTTAAAACCATGAAGTGTGGATTTGTGTTCTATGATTTCTTTGTGTCCCATTGGCTACGGTGATGGGTTTTTATGAATATCGAACCACAATGGATTAGGGGGTTCTATATTGTCAATGGGAATAGAACAAACGTTTTAACCAGTTTTTAAATACTAACCCTTTTAAAATAAATTTGATTTCTAAATCCAGTTCTGATACTATTGATTTATATACGATTCCTTATCCTCTCGATCGGACGAGAAATTTAGTTTATTCACCTTAATAAAACTGAGGACTATGACCCCTTATATGTTTATTTTGGCAAATTACTACCGGACTTGTTCGTTTGAACATATGTGGTGATTTTCTCTGTTTTGAATAGAAACCAATTACGGGTTCGTAAACATTCGAGAATAGCATGTGGTTATGGGACATGTTGCTATTTTCTTATATTCACTAGCTCTTCTATTCACCCGGATTGTTGGTATCTACTCCATGACATATTTGTTTGGTTCGCGGTCGCCCGAGTGGGAATTTACGATCGATGGCCTTCATCTATGGGATTTCGGTCCAACCTTCACATTTTATGATGTTTTCCTCTTTCGGGGTCACGACCCGGCTCTGTGAGGAGCTTCGGCTCAAACATATGGGTTCGCTACCTAGAGATCGTATCTCATCCGGGGAGTACCACTTTTTATGATGTTTTCTGGATTTCGAGTGATTTCTGGATTTTTGATTACTTTGATGCGGTGTGCGTCAATTTGATTTATGTTTGGCATTCATTTGCCAAATTTTATTGTTGTATGATCTTCTCTTGTCATGAGATTTATTGAGATTTTATATATGTTTACATCATGCATTTCATAATATTTATGAATCATCCTATTTATACTTATCGTGTCGTTTACGTTATATCCCTCATTATTGCCTCATGTTTGTGAATGAGAATGGTTTGACTGATCCGTTTATTGTTTTGTTTTCTTAAATAATACTCGGGTCAGACCCAAGTGTTACAGGTGCTTAGGTGACATTTCTGCTGGGACCTCGTGATGACTCTTAGCTTAACTGCTGTATAGTTGCAGTCTTTTTGGATTATATGTAGTTGACTATCTTATGCCATGTATCGTTATTAGTATGGGATTTGGTATTTAGAGTTAGAGTGTCGTGTATGACCTCTAATTGATGTAAGCACTTATGGTGTTATATTCATATCAATTTATTTGCTTATGATGTGAATATATGTGACTGTATGTGTTATATTATTTTGTATGTGTTTCGAGGCTATTATGCCGTTGTGTAGATGCCCTTCGCCTGGAATGGTCATGTCGAAATTTTTGGTACGGCAGTGCCATTACACGTTGCTTTCCAAGCAAGACTAAATATATTAACGGTCGCTCCTAACCAACCTTATTCTCCACTGTGGCCGACGACATTTCACACGAAATGAACTTGACTATAGTAGGTACAGAGGCGGGGCGTTACAAAGTGGCGGTTCAAAGCGGTGGTATAAAGTTTGATAGATGGAAAGTGGATGAGAAATTGGTGGTTGGAGAGGATGTAGACTGACAATCATGATGGAGGACGGTGTCAGAGAGCATCGATCGGACTAAATGCAAGTTCCAATAACCAGTCACGATCGAAGCCTTCACTAGATGAGATATGTTCGGCGGTAGTGTCAGTGAATTATTAAGGGAAGAAGAAATGCTTTTTTTTTGAAGAGAAGTGATTAGTATTAAGGGGAGAGAACAGAAGGTCACTGCTTGTGAGGAAGAGAGAATTGGTGCGGTTGATCGTAGATATGTGTGTAGCGAGAGAATGATATTTGATTGTCGAATCATCAATCGCAGCAGAAGGGGCAGAGGCAACATCGGTTCTCAAAGTAGAAAGTGCTTTTTGTTGTTTACCCCGAAATGTATAGTTTTTGGTTGCATGCCCAAAAGATCCACAACTTAAACATTTCTTTGGGTAACTACAAGAATTTTCCACGTGGCCCTTTGTTGCATAGTGGAAGCAACGGTTGTTTATTTCGAAAAAACAATGGTATGCGCGATAGAGATGAACGAGGATGGAAGGCCTTTCATGGCTAAAGAGGTCCTGATCTACCTGACTACCGTCGAAGAACGGTGGGCCAGAGGTCGCGACACTGCCACTACGGTGTAGGACAAATGCTGAGAAGGCGGAGGAGTGGGAAGGAGAGGCGGAAGATCCGTCATTGATGGACGTGAAGAGATTAAGACCTCTGTTAGCATTGGGTCCTCCGCCATTGGGTCCATGTCCAGCAACAGAGCCGCGTTGGTGGCCAATGAAACAAGCGGAGGAGGTAGGACCGTTTTGGGAAGAACGGGAGGTGGATGATCGGAATCGAAATCGAAAGTGGATAAATTTGAGGAAGCCAATTTTGTTTGGTTTTCATGTTGCTTTTTGAGTCACTATATTCATTATTATTACAAAACGGACATCCATTTTCATTTGATACAACATTTGTTGAATTTCTCCTTGTATTGGACAAGTTACAAACTGTATAAAGTAATTACAATTAGTAAATCATATCATTTTTAATGACTCACATAATTTCGATGAAATTTCCATTTCGTTCCTTGTGTACACACAATTGTGTACATACAAGGAATATGGGGAAAGTGGTGCCGAAATTTTGGAAAATCATTAAAAATGGTATGATTTATAAAATGTAATTACTATTGTGTTTGTAATGGGAAGTAGGATGACTGAACATCACAGAAGGAACAAAAATGTTAATGAACCATTAATTGATTTTTAAAATAAAGCTCCTAAAAATTGTTAAGGTTGCAGAATAAGGATCTTAAGGCGAAACTAACACTAGAGGGGTGAGTAGTGTTTATAAGAAATTTATAGAAATCTTTAACAGACTTGAATTACTATATAAATCACACAATATTTATCACACTAGAAATGATCACAAACGTAGAAATAATCACAGTCACAAATATAAGTAGATATAAAATGCAGAAAAGGAAAGAACACACCGGATTTTATACTAGTTCGGATTACTTCTACGTCTAATCCCATGCAACGCTGGATTGCGCAGAGTTTTATTAATACTAGTGTCAATCTTACAATACCCTTGATTTCATGGCTACAAGGTTAACACCGATTCCACCACCCACTATTTCATGGCTATAAGGTTTACACCGCTCTCTTTCCTTGATTTTCGGGATACAAGGAACACACCCTTTCCCAAACAATTCCCAAATGATTACAACAGCCCTAGAACTCTTGAATAGCACTTCCAATCAGAGAGTATTTGATAAAGATTGAGAAAAGAAGAAGTTTGATATAATTTGAGTAGAAATCGGCAATATAAGTATAGAAATCAAGAAATTATTGTATATTAATGGTGGTTAGAGATAGGATGAAGATGGAGAAGAAGAAGTGATAATAAATTTGAATTTAACCCCTGTTTATTGTGTTTGAAAGGTTGCAACGTTTCTGAAATGTTTCAAAATATGAAAAGACACTTCCTTTGAAAATCGAAAATATGACAGTTATATGTCGACATGTACATGTTATTTTAAATTTTTAAATCATTTTCCAAGTGTTTAAAACAATATATATATATTCTGGAAATTCTTGAAACAAAACTATTTGAAAATGATTTTTCTAAAGTATAAAAACATATAAAAATGTAATATAAACATATTTATAAACTTATATAATATAAGAGTGTAAAGCATATATATCATAATCATATATTCTAAAACTTTATAAACTATAAACATATATATCATAAATAAAATCTTAATAATCTAAAATCATTTTAGAATAGGAGTTTGAAATTGATTTGAAAAGGAATTTGAAAACAGAATTTGAAAGTGCTAAGCGGAGTTTTACATATAAACTAGACTTTGTTACTTGATAATCTTGAACTCTTAAAATATTGATACTTGATACTCTTGAGTCTTGAATTCCTTGATATCTTGCGTCTCTAATATGGTACAGTCTTCAGTATTAATATCCTGCAAATATATCCTGTATATATATATATATTGGATAAATATGTTAGTATATATTTTATAATAAATAATGTTAATAATTGAAACAAGGTTGTTGTCATCAAAACTCCATTCTCCAACAATCTCCCCTTTTTTTATGATGACAACCTTGGTTTATAAAACATTCATACACGTTAATTTGATTCCTTGATTACTCCCCTTTTCACCATGAATTCCTTCTAACTCCCCCTTAAACTATGCCTATCTTAACTATACCCTATTTATAATTTCTCTCACTTAGTCATCAACAAAAAGAATATCTATCTATACTTTGAATAATCCTAGTGACCAATTCTATATACAAATCCCCTTAAATCTATAACTCTCCCTAAATTTAAATCTAAAAATTATAACTCCCCCTTAAAATTATGAATGTACTATTGCAATTTTACAAAGTAAACTAAACCGGAGTATAATCAAAGATTGTATAAACTAAACAAGCAACTAAAACAATCCAAACAAAAAATCCAAACAATCGAAACAAATTAACCAAAGCAAAAATATATGTCAATTCAAAAACACTTCTTGAAACTTCAACTAATCCTAGAAACTATATAGCTCCCCCTTAATCTAATACAAGAAAATCTATATGTAATAAATAGTGAAAAAGATAGTTATATTATTTAATACCTACGTGTGTATTAGTATATTTCAAACCTATCAACACACACACACATCAAATCCAATGTAACGACCCGGATTTTTCTAGATATTTGAATTGAATATTTATTTATTTTTTAAATATTTTATTTGAAACATTAATAGGTTTAATATTGAATTTGTTTATTTAAACGATGAGCGAACGTTTACAATTTTATTTAATATTAAATCGATATTATATAAGCATTGAAAATAATTATTTTTCAAACGACTCTGTTCTTAGCGAAATGAATTTTATTGGAATGCGTATAAATAATTATTGTTATATTTCCGGTTAGAGCCAATCGAAGTTGTTTTGCCGGTAGACGAAATTTAAATATAAACCACTGATTAAGTTTAAATTAAAATAGCGACGTTGTGCAAACAGAGTCGGAATTTAACGAAATTTATTCCGTTGGATCCGAAACGTTAAATATAGCAGGATATGTAGTGTCGTTATTTTGGCAGATCGTGTGTAGCCACACGAAATTTAAAACGTATGTATGGTGAAATGGGTAAAATAAATTATGTTATATATCATTTCTTGATGCACCATTCCATGCGCACCAAATAGATGTTTACTTGTGCCCAAAACATTCTACTTTCTTGCGTTCATATTATATGTATATTCTTGCCTTGCGCACAAATCAATTTTTAAAACCTTCTGTCGCAAGTTTTTGTTTGCCTTGCATGCCACGACTTTGTCTTTCTTGCGTGTCAATCCTTTTAACACCGTGCGTACCAAGTAAATTTTTGAAATTTACCCACAAAACAGTAGCCTATTTTACTGAACACCTATCCCCCTATTACCGTGCTACCCACGCCCTCTTCTCCTATAAATAGACATATCACCACAAATATTTTCTTCAATTCAGAACCCAACCTTCCTCTCACCAAATCGAACATCTCTACATTAAAACTAAACCCACTGTATAAATACAATGAGTTCCGAGAGTAGTGCGGTTCGTTGAGATATGAGTGCTCGCGGGTTTGGAGACGCAACTGTAGGCGAGTGGACTGTTACGTGCTAGTGTGAGCAGTCTGAGTTGATCGTAGCGGTGGTGTGATCTGAGTTCGAAAGAGAAACAGTGGGTTCATATATTTTTGGGAGATGGAGTTGGGTTCAGGAAGTTCAAAAAGGTGGCACTGATGGTGTAATGGAAGGTTGGTGACGTGAATATTGGTGCATGGAAGAAACATGGATAAATGGGAATGATTCACAGAATTAAGCAACATAGAAGATACGTGGTAGTGGAAGCATCACAGTTAGTGGCGAAAATGGAGGTATGCTGTAAGTTATTTCCAATGAAACAAAATGGGATGGCGTGGGTTCTGTTCAAATGGGTGGACGTGGGCATGTTGTTCACCGTGTTGCATGGAGAGTAGGCAAACAGTACGAAGTGAAGAAATTTTGTTGAAGTAGTGTTTGGTCCATGCGAAAGTAAGTTAAGTTTTGGGCCTTCATAACTTAAAAAAATGCGGAAAGAAGAAAAAATACGGAAGTGGGAGAAGGACAGCAACAGTCCGGGAAGGGAATAAATGTTAAAGTGGGGCAGAAGGGTATAATGGATGGGCTAAGAGATATTGTGGGCTTTGGGCTTCCGCATTCTTTAAAAAAAATTAAATGGGAAGGGCACCTGGGAGGTTACGTGAAAGGAGCTACATGGACTATGTCGGGTTCAAGAACAGTTGTAGCGGTACCAGGTGAGGAATTGCAAGTGCTACGTGTCTAAGTAAGTTATAATATGATTAATTATTTTAAATGCCTAATACTTTTTAATAAATATGGTGGATTAAATAGAAAGGTATTTATAACGAACGTTCAAAAGCGATTAGATTGGGTCTAATCATTCTGAAAGTGCTCAGTTGTGCACTGTATATTTTATTATATGGTTTCATAGACGATGAGAGGATTTATTCATATGCCTACTTAAAATTTAGAGTGCTTAAATTAAAAGGTTATGTGACCCATGTATTAGGAAATAAAAATTTGTTCCTACTTACGAAGTAATTAGTTAAAAATCTAATTAATATTAAATTAGGATCTAACTAGTATATTTTAATTATTAAAGTTTAATTAATTAAAGCGTGATTGTATAATTTATGTATCGCGCTTATACGTGCACAGAATCAGATCAAACATGGATCGTCAGAACCACACCGATAAGCGTAACATTATGAAGCTGAATTGGACGCAGATAAAAGCAACTGAAACGAACCGTTTTGAAGACGAAGGGAATCTAGGTGAGTTTAACTCACTCAGTTATTCCCGTTATATTTTATATAAGTCGAGTTTGTTGTTTGTGTGCTATGGTTGCTAGTTATTGATTGATTTGCTAATTGGTTGAATGTATGCTGAATATTTTATGTAACTAAATAAAATGGTTGTTTAATTTAATCGAACCCAATCGTTATTTTTAACGATTACTTCCAACTGAGGTAACTTACCTTGTTGGTTACGTTTATAATATATAAACGTATTAAAATTAGTTCGATGCTTGAACTGTTATTATTAGTCGACCGTTATCAACGACTATATTATTTATGTTATTATCAAATTTATGGTTTATTCCCATATTATCATCACATAAACTGATTGACAAATATGATTGGATTATTTGATTATTGATTTGATGAATCAAAATTCAACATTTGTCTGTTATTAACCAATGGGTAATATTGATTGAGGAATTAAAAGCAGATGGCCCCAAATATACACTGTTCTTATAACAATTGATTTTCCGTCAGGAGAACTGATAAAAATGAAGTTATAAATTTATTTATAACTGAGAATGGATTTTTTTATATACTATTTTAAAAGAAGTTTATAAAAGGAAAATAAATTATTATTATTCATTTAAGTTTTAAGGTGATTACTAAGTGATTTTCATAATGAACATTCTTACGTTGTTAAGTCTTTAGAAGCAATTGGGATTAGGTTGGAAGTGAATATTATTTTAATAATGATTAAAGTAGATGGGTTTTATTTAAATTAATCATAATTTTAATTAATTTAAGTGGGAAGATGAATTGGAATGGATTAACGGATTAATCATGGGTAAGTTGATCGAGTCAACCGAGTTAACCTAAATTGAATATTTAATTAGTTTACTAATTTAATGGAGATGTTGACAGAGAAGTAAACCACATTTATTTTAAATAAATGTTGATATTTGATTATTATTTAATAATAATCAAAATAGTAAATCTTGGGATTTAAGATGTATGGAGATTAAAAAGTCATAATTATAATTAAATGAAATTAAAGCAAATTATAGTAATAATAATACAGTTTAAATTAAATTCAAATTTAATTCTTATTGAAATTCTATTTGATTGGATTTATAAAATCCAAGTTGAACAAACCTAAGTTTTATTAAAGATAATAAGGGAACGAGTTATAAAAAATGGTTTGTAAATAGAATAAAAACCCAAGATGTGGAATTTAAGAATTGGAACCTAACTGGATATCGGTTGAGTTGAATGATTTCCTGAATATTGACCTGATGTTGGTTTCGGCCTTCGGGTTGATATTCAGGGAATTATTTTCTTACTGATTACGGTTAGCGACTGATAAAGGTATGCAATGGAAATTGAATGGGAAACTCAAGTTGAATCAAAGTGATGAGGCGAGAGTTAATTTATTAAGATGCGATATAAAATCGCGATGTTAAATAAGGAGTGAAATTTTATTCGAGAGATGACCAAGTGGGTTTGAAATTAACTTATCAGAAGTTTATAAAGGTTTATGTTTATAATAGAATTGAGATTTATGTGTAATGTGTTGAAAGATTGTAAAATTTATGAAGAAGTTTTTAATAATAGTTTTACTTAAATTAAGTAAGTGTGCTAAGATTTGAAATAAAATTTCCAAGTGGAAGTATAATATCAAACCCTGTTTCAAACCGGATGGTAAATGGGATATGTGCAATAATTAGTGAAATGAGATTTCGTTGGTAAACTTATATTTATTCTGAAGATAAGAATGTTGTTAATTCAAGGTATGAGAGGTAATAGAATACCCCAACTTGAACGACTTCATGATTTTCCAAGACTGATATTAGTTTAGAAACGAGAGTGGTCGAGAGAAATAAAATTTGAATTTTGATAGATGATATTTCTAGATAAAGTTTGAAATGTTTTAAGTCGAATAAAATGATTTTGATAGTATTTTTGAAATGAGATATAAAAGCTTTATTTCAAATATTGTAAGATTTAAAGGTTTTATTTACAAATGGAAATTTAAAAGGGCCAAGTGATGCTAAGTACCGAACCAGTGAACATGTTTTATTTCATGGTTGAATGATTGTTTATTTTGATAGTTAAATAATCGACTATCAAAATCTGACCCAGACGGTTGTTGGTTCGGAAAGACCGGGATCGAATTTATATTCGAAAACCATTCCGACCAACAAATACGTGAATATTGAAGATATCAAGATGATGATCGAATTGGAGCACTGAAGACCGTGGATCTTCATAAGCGGAAGAATTACTAAAATTCTCTGACTTGCAACCAGAGATAAACTGTGATTCTGTTGTGGTTGGAGTCTATGGATTGCAAGGACCACTCGCTACCAATCTATAGGGTGATTCCTAGGATGTGTTAGGAGGGTTCCTTCGTCTTTTCCAGTCCCAGAACAACGTGTATGGACGGATCTGATGATGTGGAGTTCAAAGCGAATGGCGGCCAAATGTTCAAAAGACGATTATAACCTCAAGCCTCACAACCGGAAAATGACAAAAATCGGGCAGGCAGCATGGCTATGTGGTTCGCACCCATTAGGGTGTATTGTCACCATCTAGAGAATATTCATATTTGTTACTTCGTTTCATTTCTGTATCTCCTAGGAAAAATGGTAGCTGTGTAGCCGTGAGGTGGCAATATATTCGATACACTCAAGAGAAATGAGTGTTCGGTCATGTACGAGCCGGGTTGCAAAACTTTCTTGTTGAACCCAGTGTTTTCGCCTCTAGAGATACACTATCGGCAGGTGGCTCCATACCTTGTCATAGTCGGAATCCAATCTCCAATAAGAGCTCGTGGTTTTGTTTGTGTACTATATATGTGGAGCGTGAAATGCAAGCGTTCTGCTTGATTGATATTTATTTGTATTTAGACATTATTATAATATCAGAAGAATATTGTTTTCAAAAATGTTTTGGGTTATCGTAGGGTAAAAACCGTCCGTATATATGTGTGGGTTTGGTCTTACAGTTATCCTTTTATTTCGAAAAGATTTTGAACTTTAAAATCAAGTTGGATGATCCCCATTAAATTGTGTGAGTTTTTCTCACACTGGTTCACCAGACTGACCCAGTATTTGTAATGCTCGGGTTAGACCGGGTTGTACAGGTTCAGGTTATTGGACACTACAAAGTTCAGAAGACGTGCTGGAAGAGTTCAGACGTATTAGTATTTATTCCGCTATGTATTATATACAAGGTCATATTTTTATAACTGTCCAGATTGTCTTGACAGATGTACTCTGATTGTAAGTATTATTTCATGCTTCAATAAAGTTATTTATATATTATATTTTGTTCCGCTGCGATGTGAGACTCTGTGTTGTGTTAATTCTTCTTCTTCTATTCTAATTTATATTTCTTTCTTATCTCACCCTCTAATTTCTTTCCTTAACATTCTGGATTTTCGGTACACGAGTTTGGACACTAGATGTGTTTGTGTCGAAAATTCGAGCGTCGAATTTTCCGGTTCGTTACAGTGGTATCAGAGCTATTGGTTTAGTAATAACCTTGGCTCTGTGGCGCAACTCGATAGAGGTGGGGTTAGTAATACCCTAGATTGAGTTGGAGTGTGTATATATATATATATATGAGAGAGCGTATTTGTAGATTTTATATACAAATGTTTTGTATTGTGTTATTTGATCGGTTCAAGTATCGGGAAATTATATTGAACTGGAAATTGACACAATATTGTTTTGTAAAGCGGGTAAATGAAATAATTTTACCTAAATTATATTTTTGTATAGAAAGGAAATAATTTTTTAAATTATTGAGATATTGTGGTTTGATTGATTTATTTGAAGGGAATTCAAATGGGAATTTGAATTTTGATGGTTGATATAACCAAAAGATTTCACATATATAGTTTGTTAATGAGAATTTTAATATGGAATTGAAAATCAGGATTTAACTTAAGATAAGTTAAAACAGGATGATTTAGAATGACGGGTTGAAAATGAATTGGAATCGGGATTATTAAATGAAAAGTCAACTAATTAGAAAATCAATATGAAATTAGAACTTAACTTGGTTTAGTAAAATTAAGGGATATTAGCATTAAAATGAATTATGTGTTGAAATTATTGAAATATCAATTAGTGAATTGAATGTGAAATTGAACTTAGTAAAGTTAATTAACATGTATTGTTTGTGTTTGAATGCTGGATTCGTTGAAATAAAATTCATCAACTGTTAAAGAAGCTAAACGAATTGGAAACTGAGAGAAATGAATTCAAATATAATGAATTTGAACAAAATCAAATATGAAATAAAAAATAATAATAATAAAGATAAGATCATGTATTTGTTATTTGATGAAAATGGAGTTAAGAACAGGTTGAAAGAGCTGGTTGTTGCTTTGCTTGGTTATCGGAGTATGATGCCCGACAAACAGGTACGCCTTGATATTATTGACTGGATGGTTGATTTTATACCCCTGATTTGGATAGCAGTTTGGATATTTATTTTGGATCAATGTAAGGCCCAGAGTGGCGAGTTGTAGTTGTTTGAATTGAGTCGTGCAGAGGAGATGCTGGTAAATTTTTCGCAAATATTTAAAACTAAATTTATTTTGATAATGCTTTAAAATAATGATTTTAAAATATATTTGGGTTTGGAACCTTCTTCTTACTAAGAAATTTCGGGGACGAAATTCATTTAAGGGGGGAAGAATGTAACGACTCGGATTTTTCTAGATATTTGAATTGAATATTTAAATTTGTTTTAAATATTTTATTTGAAACATTAATACTTTTAATATTGAATTTGTTTATTTAAACGATGAGCAAACGTTTACAATTTTATTTAATATTAAATCGATATTATATAAGCATTGAAAATAATTATTTTTCAAACGACTCTGTTCTCGGCGAAACGAATTTTATTGGAATGCGTATAAATAATTATTGTTATATTTCTGGTTAAAGCCAATCAAAGTTGTTTTGCCGGTAGATGAAATTTAAATATAGATTGCTGATTAAGTTTAAATTAAAATAGCGACGTTGTGCAAATAGAGTCGTAATTTAACAAAATTTATTCCGTTGGATCCGAAACGTTAAATATAGCAGGATATATAGTGTCGTTATTTTTGGAGATCGTGTGTAGCCACACGAAATTTAAAACGTCTGTACGGTGAAATGGGTAAAATAAATTATGTTATATATCATTTCTTGTTGTACCATTCCTCGCGCTCCAAATAGATGTTTACTTGTGCCCAAAACATTCTACTTTCTTGCGTTCATATTATACGTATATTCTTGCCTTGCGCATAAATCAATTTTTAAAACCTTCTGTCCCACATTTTTGTTTGTCTTGCGTGCCACGACTTTGTCTTTCTTGCGTGTCAATCCTTTTAACACCGTGCGTACCAAGTAAAATTTTGAACTGTACCCACAAAACAGTAGCCTATTTTACTGAACACCTATCCCCCTATTACCCTGCTACCCACGCCCTCTTCTCCAATAAATAGACATATCACCGCAAATATTTTCTTCAATTCAGAACCCAACCTTCCTCTCACCAAACCGAACATCTCTACATTAAAACTGAACCCACTGTATAAATACAATGAGTTCCGAGAGTAGTGCGGTTCGTTGAGATCTGAGCGCTCGCGGGTTCGGAGACGCAACTGTAGGCGAGTGGACTGTTATGTGCTAGTGTGAGCTGTCTAGGTTGATCGTAGTGGTGGTGTGATCTGAGTTCGAAAGAGAAACAGTGGGTTCATATATTTTTGGGAGATGGAGTTGGGTTTAGGAAGTTCAAAAAGGTGGCACTGATGGTGTAATGGAAGGTTGGTGACGTGAATATTGGTGCATGGAAGAAACGTGGATAAATGGGAATGATTCACAGAATTAAGCAACATAGAAGAGACGTGGTAGTGGAAGCATCACGGTTAGTGGCGAAAATGGAGGTATGCTGTAAGTTATTTCCAATGAAACAAAATGGGATGGCATGGGTTATGTTCGAATGGGTGGACGTGGGCATGCTGTTCACCGTGTTGCATAAAGAGCAGGTGAACAGTACGAAGTGAAGAAATTTTGGTGAAGTAGTGTTTGGTCCATGCGAAAGTAAGTTAAGTTTTGGGCCTTCATAACTAAAAAAAAAATTGTGGAAAGAAGAAAAAATACGGAAGTGGGAGAAGGACAGCAACAGTCTGGGAAGGGAATAAATGTTAGATTGGGGCAGAAGGGTGTAACGAATGGGCTGATAGATATTGTGGGCTTTGGACTTCCGCATTCTTTTTTTTTAAAGAAAAGAAAATGAAATTAAATGGGAAGGGCACCTGGGAGGTTGCGTGAAAGGAGATAGATGGACTATGTTGGGTTCAAGAACAGTTGCAGCGGTACCACGTGAGGAATTGCAAGTGGTACATGACTAAATAAGTTATAATATGATTAATTAGTTTAAATGCCTAATACTTTTTAATAAACATGGTAGATTAAATAGAAAGGTATTTATAACTAACGTTTAAAAGCGATTAGATTGGGTCTAATCATTCTGAAAGTGCTCAGTTGTGCACTGTATATTTTATTATATGGTTTAATAGACGATGAGAGGATTTATTCATATGCCTACTTAAAATTTAGAGTGCTTAAATTTAAAGGTTATGTGACCCATGTATTAGGAAATCAAAATTTGTTCGGACTTACGAAGTAATTAGTTAAAAATCAAATTAATTTAAATTAGGATCTAACTAGTATATCATAATTATTAAAGTTTAATTAATTAAAGCGTGATTGTATAAATTATGTATCGCGCTTATACGTGCACAGAATTAGATCAAACATGGAGCACCAGAACCATACCGATAAGCGTAACATTATGAAGCTGAATTGGACGCGGATAAAAGCAACTGAAACGATCCGTTTTGAAGATGAAGGGAATCCAGGTGAGTTTAACTCACTCAGTCATTCCCCTTATATTTTATATAAGTCGCGTTTGTTGTTTGTGTGTTATGGTTGCTAGTTATTGATTGATTTGCTGATTGGTTGAATGTATGCTGAATATTTTATGTAACTAAATTAAATGGGTGTTTAATTTAATCGAACCCAATCGTTATTTTTGACGATTATTTCCAACTGAGGTAACTTACCTTGTTGGTTACGTTTATAATATATAAACGTATTAAAATTAGTTTGATGCTTGAACTGTTATTATTAGTCGACCATTATCAACGACTATATTATTCATGTTATTATCAAATTTATGGTTTATTCCCATATTATCATCACATGAACTGATTGAAAAATATGATTGGATTATTTGATTATTGATTTATTGAATCAAAATTCAACATTTGTCTATTATTAACCAATGGGTAATATTGGTTGAGGAATTAAAAGCAGATGGCCCCAAATATACACTGTTCTTATAAGAATTGATTTTCCGTCAGGAGAACTGATAAAAACGAAGTTATAAATTTATTTATAACTGAGAATGGATTTTTTTATATATACTACTTTGAAAAGAAGTTTATAAAAGGAAAATAAATTATTATTATTATTCATTTAAGTTTTAAGGTGATTACTAAGTGATTTTCATAATGAACATCCTTCGTTGTTAAGTCTTTAGAAGCAATTGGGATTAGGTTGAAAGTAAATATTATTTTAATAATGATTAAAGTAAATGGTTTTATTTAAATTAATCATAATTTTAATTAATTTAAGTGGGAAGATGAGTTAGAATGGATTAACGGATTAATCATGGGTAAGTTGATCGAGTCAACCGAGTTAACCAAAATTGAATATTTAATTAGTTTACTAATTTAATGGAGATGTTGACGGAGAAGTAAACCACATTTATTTTAAATAAATGTTGATGTTTGATTATTATTAAATAATAATCAAAATAGTAAATCTTGGAATTTAAGATGTATGGAGATTAAAAATTCATAATTATAATTAAATGAAATTAAAGCAAATTATAGTAATAATAATACAGTTTAAATTAAATTCAAATTTAATTCTTATTGAAATTTTATTTGATTAGATTTGTAAAATCAAAGTTGAACAAACCCAAGATTTATTAAAGATAATAAGGGAACGAGTTATTAAAAATGGTTTGTGAATAGGATAAAAACCCAAGATGTGGAATTTAAGAATTGCAACCTAACTGGAAATCGGTTGAGTTGAATGATTTCCTGAATATTGATCTGATGTTGTTTTCGGCCTTCGGGGTTGATATTCAGGGAATTGTTTTCTTACCGATTACGGTTAGCGACTGATAAAGGTATGCAATGGAAATCGAATGGGAAACTCAAGTTGAATCAAAGTGATGAGGCGAGAGTTAATTTATTAAGATGCAATCTAAAATCGCGATGTTAAATAAGGAGTGAAGTTTAATCGAGAGATGACCAAGTGGGTTTGAAATAAACTTATCAGAAGTTTATAAAGGTTTAAGTTTATAATAAAATTGAGATTTATGTGTAATGTGTTGAAAGATTGTAAAATTTATAAAGAAGTTTTTAATAATAGTTTTACTTAAATTAAGTAAGGTGCTAAGATTTGAAATAAAATTTCCAAGTGGAAGTATAATATCAAACCCTGTTTCAAACCGGATGGTAAATGGGATATGTACGATAATTAGTGAAATGAGATTTCGTTCATAAACTTATATTTATTCTGAAGATAAGAATGTTGTTAATTCAAGGTCTGAGAGGTAATAGAATACCCCAACTTGAACGACTTCATGATTATCCAAGATTGATATTAGTTTAGAAACGAGAGTGGTCGAGAGAAATAAAATTTGAATTCTGATAAATGATATTACCAGATAACGTTTGAATTGTTTTAAGTCGAATAAAATGATTTTGATAGTATTTTTGAAATGAGATATAAAAGCTTTATTTCAAATATTGTAAGATTTAAAGGTTTTATTTACAAATGGAAATTTAAAAGGGCCAAGTTATGCTAAGTACTGAACAAGTGAACTTGTTTTATTTCATGGTTGAATGATTGTTTATTTTGATAGTTAAATTACCGACTATCAAAATCTAACCCATATGGTTGTTGGTTCGGAAAGACCGGGATCGAATTTATATTCGAAAACCATTCCGACCAACAAATACGTGAATATTGAAGATATCAAGATGATGATCGAATCGGAGCACTGAAGACCGTGGATCTTCATAAGCGGAAGAATTACTAAAATTCTCTGACTTGCAACCAGAGATAAACTGTGATTCTATCGTTGTTGGAGTCTATGGATTGCAAGGACCACTCGCTACCAATCTATAGGGTGATTCCTAGGATGTGTTAGAAGGGTTCCTTCGGCTTGTCCAGTCCCAGGACAACGTGTATGGACGGATCTGATAATGTGGAGTTCAAAGAGAATGGCGGCCAAATGTTCAAAACACGATTATAACCTCAAGCCTTACAACAGGAAAATGACAAAAATCGGGGAGGCAGCATGGCTATGTGGGTCGCACCCATTAGGGTGTATTGTCACCATCTAGAGAATATTCATATTTGTTACTTCGTTTCATTTCTGTATCTCCTGGGAAAAACGGTAGCTGCGCAGCCATGAGGTGGCAATATATTCGATACACTCAAGAGAAATGAGTGGTCGGTCATGTGTGGGCCGGGTTGCAAAACATTCTTGTTGAACCCAGTGTATTCGCCTCTAGAGATACACTATCGGCAGGTGGCTCCATACCTTGTCATAGTCGAAATCCAATCTCCAATAAGATCCCGCGGTTTTGTTTGTATACTATATATGTGGAGCGTGAGATGCAAGCGTTCTGCTAGATTGATATTTATTCGTATTTAGACATTATTATAATATCAGAAGAATATTATTTTCAAAAATGTTTTGGGTTATCGTAAGGTAAAAACCGTCCGTATTTATGTATGGATTTGGTCTTACGATTATCCTTTTCTTTCGAAAAGATTTTGAACTTTAAAATCAAGTTGGATGATCCCCCTTAAACTGTGCGAGTTTTTCTCACTCTGGTTCACCAGACTGACCCGGTATCTGTAATTCTCGGGTTAGACCGGGTTGTACAAGTTCAGGTTATTGGACACTATAAAGTTCAGAAGATGTGCTGGAAGAGTTCAGACGTATTAGTATTTATTCCGCTGCGTATTGTATACAAGGACAGATTTTTATAACTGTCCAGATTGTCTTGACAGATGTACTCTGATTGTAAGTATTATTTCATGTTTCAATAAAGTTATTTATATATTATATTTTGTTCCGCTGCGATGTGAGACTCTGTGTTGTGTTGATTCTTCTTCTTCTATTCTAATTTTTCTTTCTTTCTTATCTCACCCTCTAATTTCTTTCCTTAACGTTTTGGATTTTCGGTACTCGAGTTTGGACACTAGATGTGTTTGTGTCGAAAATTCGAGCGTCGAATTTTCCGGTTCGTTACATCCAACCATGTCAAACAAGTCAAACTGTAATGACCCGTATTGGCAGAGGTATTATAATTAATTAATTTAATTATATAAATGGTGAATTAAAGGATTTAATGGTCGTGGAATTAAATAAATGGGAATATTTAATTAAAATAATAAATTAAATAATATATTTAATTCGGAAATAATCAGAATTATTGGAAATCACAATATTCTGTGAACTGGGTCATCCCTAAGATTTAATTCAGCTTAGAGTTGAATTATATTGATGAATACATTCAATCGACGTCAGTTCGAACGTATGATTTTATTATAATTAAAATCGAGCTTGAAATGGCGCAACAGTTCGCTATTTGGCGATTTGAACTTCAACTGAATGTACAGGATTCGTTTTAAGCCGGATTTATGTGAAGCAAGAAACGTGTGGAGCTGGTGGAGTATATCTTTCTAGTGGAAGAGAAAAATCGGGATTTCGTCGTGTAGATTTTGATTTACGTCCAAATCAAATTTCAGAAAAGTCGCTGTGGAATCCCTTTATAATTTGCGATGCTTTATATACGTTATAAATAGATTTTCAGTATAAACTGGATATCGAGATAATCTGGAATCTGAAATACCAAGCTGTAAATTCTGATATGATATTGTGGAGTTGGACGATATCATATGTGAATATATACGATAATATAAATTTATTTATATTTAATTTAATTATATTTAAATATATTTATATATTTAAATGGGTCATTCAGAGCTTTAAAAATAGACGGTTTTGCAAACGAAGTCGGAATTTGACGAAACTAATTTTGTTGGGTCCGCAATGTTAAATTATTGCTAGATGTCTAGTTTTGTGATTTTTAGAGTCACTGTGTGGCCGTACGGATTTTTAGAGTGAAAAACAGTCAGTATTTTGACAGTTGAAAATACGTTGTGTGAGCGTACAAAGTCGGAATTCGACGAAACCAGTTTCGTTGGGACCATAATGTCAAACTCTAGCTACATGTCCAGTTTCGTGATTTTTGAATATCGTGTGCGATCACACGAATTTTTATAAGGTAAAACGAATTATCAAAAAAGGAATATACCGGGTATATTCCCTCTATAAAATATCTAGATATTTATTTCCCTTATAAATACCCCCTAACAATCCTTAAAACCTAATTCCCACTTCAGAAAATCCGCCGTAGTTATTTTTCCTTCTTCAAACAAAATCAAACGTGAATTCTCAACTTCAAAAATCCAAAAGAAATCCGAATAAAATCCTATAAATCACTACACTTATATAAATGGATCCCTGCGCTCATGTTCTTCATGCTCGTATCAGTCTTGAAGCATTCGACGTTGTTTATGCGGTTCCAGTATGTGGCAGCGAAAGTTAGGGTTGGTGATTTCCTGAAAATGGCGCATTGATGTGAAGTTTGGTTATCGTATTTGGGTTCAGCGAGGAAAACCACACCTCGTGTGTGATTTTGAGTGGATTCGGTTTGAAAAACCATCGATCTATGTATGGGAAGTCGCAGGTTTTGGCTAACGTGGAAATGAGGAGGAGGTGATCGGGTGTGGATGTATGGTGTTGGGAAGGAGGAGTTTTGGTAGGGCAAAACATTGATGGTGGTTTCAGGTCGAACGATGGAGTGTTGGAGGAGGAATGGTGAACTAAAGAAGCGACGATGGCTGTTGAGATGAGGAGCAGGTCACGGGAAATGTGATTTGGGGGAGATGAAGTTTGGTGCGGGTTTGTTTGTATTGGGCTGCATTTGGAATGTTTGGGCCCAAATGGTAATTAGTTAATGATTTATTTAATTTAAGTGTAGTCAAAACTGGTAACCTTTATATCTCGGTCATATGAAATCAGAATCACGAACCGTAAGTTGCGTTGGGATCGTATGGACGGTGGCTACATCACGGAGCTGACTGGGAGTGAATCCGAGACTGTTACAATTTATGGCGAAATAAATTGTCCAACTGAGTCAAAGAACGCAAACCGATTATATAACGGTTAACGCGCCAATGTAAGTAAAACTCACCAACTCTGTACAGTTCTATTTTTACAACGTATTCTTAGAACTGTTAAAAATTGTCTGTTTGATTGTGTGTTGACTGTTTGATTGAACTGCTAGTCAGTTAGTGGAAATTATATATATGTATATATATATATAAACCGTTAAATATTTATATGTTGATTCTGCTATCAGAATATTTCATATCAAAGTGAAATCTATGTTAATCGTATTGCCTAACATCTGTGATGCAGGGAAACAGGTCGGAGGAATCCAACTGGATTCCTCAACATTTATTTTTGCTGTTATTCATATATTTTGATATATGGTGTGATATAAAATCAGCTGTTGATTTTGTGTGTTGGACGAAATTATCGTTGTTATTTGGTATGTTAAATACCATAAGAAATACCAGAAGGTAGAAAGGAGGTTTTCAAAGTATATTTTGGAAATAATTTATTTATATAAAATCAATGGATTTTATATATATAAGGAAAGAAAGATTTTGTAAAAGGAAATAAAATTTATAAAATCAAAGGGGTTAAAAAGAGATATGTTTGTCAAAACAAATATAAAGAGATATATTTGTCAAAACAAATATAAAGGAAATATATTTGAAATCAAATATAAAGGAAATATATTTGAAAGCAATATAAAGAAATTATTTATATAGGAAATAAATAAAGAGTTAAAAAGAATTTATTTATTTAGGAAATAAATAAAAGAAAAAGGGTTTATTTATTTAGGAAATAAATAAAGATTAAAGGGATATTTATTTGATAAATAAATAGGATTAAACCAAAGGGGTATTTATTTGATAAATAAATAGGATTTAATCAAAGGGATACCTATTTGATAAATAAATAGGATTTAACCAAAGGGATATTTATTTGATAAATAAATAGAATTTAACCAAAGGGATATTTATTTGATAAATAAATAGGATTAAACCAAAGGGATATTTATTTGATAAATAAATAGGATTAAACCAAAGGGGTATTTATTTGATAAATAAATAGGATTTAATCAAAGGGATACCTATTTGATAAATAAATAGGATTTAACCAAAGGGATATTTATTTGATGAATAAATAGAATTAAATCAAAAGAATATTTAGAAAATGAATAGAAAATGGAAATCTGTTTTTAACAGATAAATAGAACGGATTAATTTATAAATAACAGTTTATAAATTAAAGGAATATTTATCATTCGATAAATGAAATATATAAGGTTGAACTTATATAGATAAGAGATATTGGTTTTAACACCGATAGTTTTAAATAGAATGGATACACAACACTTGTATAAGTGAAGTAACGTTATAAAAGAGAACATTTATAAAGTGAAGAACCGTTACTAAAAGTGAATCTTTATAAATGAATAAACGTTATCAAATAGGAGTATTCGAATAGGAGAAGTCAATTTGAGTTAGAAATAATCGATTAAATAAATCGATTAGAGTTAGGTTGACTAGTTAGAGTTAATCAATTAAGGTTGACCAGTTAGAATAAACCAGTTAGAGTCAACCAGTTAGAGTTATCCAAAGGAGTTAATCGAATATTGGTTATTCGAAGTGAGTTAATCGAATATTGGTTATTCGAAGTGAGTTAATCGAATATTGGTTATTCGAAGTGAGTAAATCGAATATTGGTTATTCAAAGTGAGTTAATCGAATATTGGTTATTCGAAAGGGGAGTTATCAAATCTAATAGAGAAAAGGAGTAAATCGAATATAGTTTATTCGAATAGAGTTAAAGGAGTTAATCGAATATAGTTTATTCGAGTAGAGTTAAAGGAATTATCGAATATAGTTTATTCGAATAGAGTTAAAGAAATTTTCGAATATAGTTTATTCGAATAGAGTCAAAGGAGTTATCAAATATAGTTTATTCGACAGGAGTAAGTGGAAAGAGTAAATCGATTAGAGTTAAATCAATTTAGAGTAAATCGATTAGAGTTAAATCAAATAGAGTAAATCGATTAAAGTTAAATCAAATAGAGTTAATCCAATAGAGTTAGTCCAGTAGAGTTAATCAATAAGAGTTAGTTGAATAGAGTTAATCGAATATAGTTTATTCGAAGAAAGGTTATCGGATGTAGTTATTCGAATGGAGGAGTTATCGAATAGAGATTATTCGAAAGAGAATTATGTAAGGAAGTTGTTAAAGTTTTGAGGGATAAACCGTGTTTATCCCGAAGTTTAAACCGCTGTTCAGTTAATGGTCTGAGAGGTAATTATTCCCCAACTTGATTGACTTCGTTTTAACTAAGGAATGGCTAAGGTTTGATAATAAGTGGTGGTTAAGTGAATATAATTAATAAGTGTAATGGGTTGAGTTGGCATCGCGATGGTTTGTTTAAACATCCGCCTATGTCCAATGTACGAGTTTTGGAAATGTTTTCCAATAAGAACCAGAAATGTTTTCTAATATGGAAAACAAGAAATGGAAATGTCCCCAATGTTAATAACGTATATTTTCTAAATTTAGAAAATACGAAATATTGAATATAGGGAAACAGGAGATGAAAATGAACTAAAGAGATTAATGTTAAATGATGTTTGTTCGATATAATTTCCATCTGGAAATAATATCGTTGTTTGCACACTTGTTTTTCTTTGATAGTTAACTCACAGACCATCGAAGTTTTAACCATTTTAACGTTGTTAATATGGAGAGACCGGTTGGATTATTATCCAAAGAACCACTCTGTATTGGCATAAGCGTTGCGAATCATATATGCCAAAGATAATTGAAGACGAAGTAAAATTTCAAGGGCTATTGTATAAGTCTTAGATAACAGTGCCTAAGATGGATGTACTGGATAGTGCCTTCGGTTTGTCCAGTCCCAGGACAACTTGTATGGACGAAGGTCTGACAGAGTATATCTAATAAATCGCGTAAGTTGATCTGTTCAAACGTATTCATGTTTGGTGGTGGAGGAATTCGTTTCTCTAAGCTGTATACCCATGTTATTTTTGGATAAATCAATTTGTGATTTGGCGGGTATGACGATGTGACATTCTAAGTGAATGAGGATGACTTGTATGGATGAATGTCTGACAGAGTATTTCCAGAAGGGTCGCGTACATTGATTTCTTCAACCGTACTAAGAGTGGAAGCGGAGAAGGAAACTTCTTTAGCTAACACGTAATGTACTGTTGTAGACGTAAATTAGTGATTTTCGATGGATCTGACAATGTGGCATTCGAAGTGAATTTGATGTGATTATAGACCGTAAACCTCAAGCCTCATCAACCGGTTAATGACAGAAATCGGGCAGGCAGCATGGCTAAGTCGGTCGCACCGAAGTAGGGTGTATAATCACCTATCTAGAGAATATTCATTTGCTTCTTTAATCTATCAATGCTGTCCTATATATATATACGGGAACGGTTGCTGATCCCAACCGTTGGTGATATACATTCGATACACTCAAGCAAAATGAGTGGTCGGTCATGTGTGGCTGAGTTACAAGATTTTCTTATTGAACTCCAGTGTATCATTCTTAGAGTACACTGATCGGAAGGTGGTTCCATACCTTGTCATAGTTGGAAATCCATTACCCAATACTTGCTTGCGATTTTGATCGTATTCTATATATGCAGAACGTGAGATGAAAGCGTTTCTGCTAGATGATTATTATATTGTGGTTGATAGGCATTATTGTAATATCAAAAGGTTTTGATATAAAGATATTTTGGATTCTCATAAGGGAAAAGCCCGTTCCGTTCTGCGGTGTGGTCTTATGAGATATCGTTTACTTGTTCATATACCTGTTTAAACTGTTTTACTCACACCAGTCCCATGACTGACCCGGAGTTTACTTTGTTGTTTTCCATAAACTCTTGGGTGCCCAATTTTGTACGGGCAGTCAAGTAGTCAGGAATTTACAGATATACTTGGAGAGCTTGGAGCAGGAGGCTTCGAGATCATATAGCTATAGTTTATTTCCGTTGTGTTGTGTAACAACCCGTATTTTCAATAACCTGTTATAACGTAAATCGAGGCAGAATTTAATTTATAAATCTTAATCAAGGGAAACGGGCTATGCCATTACGTTCGTCTCGGAAAAATACGCGAAATAGAGTCCGAGTTTTCGAAAATCGGAGTCAGTATGACCCGATTAAGGCCCAACGAAGTTTTCAGAAAATTTCAAAGTAAAAACAGATTTCAAATTCAAGTTTGAATTTGGAAATTAGGTCAGATTGGGCTAGGCGGGAAAACTCCCGCCAGAGCACCCAAGTCGACAGCCCTGTCGACTTGGGAGTCGACTTGGTTGGAACCAAGTCGACAGCCCTGTCGACTTGGCTGTCGACTTGGTTCAGCCGGGCAGTTTTGCCTGGTGCACCATTTTGGAGTTGTGTTGAGTTTGGGGGCCAGATTCGGTTTTAAGGGCTGAGATTGGAATTAGGGTTTAATCCTAAGGCTAGAACTAATCCTAATCTCTATAAATAAGGCCCTAACCTAACCCTAAATCATCATTATTCATTCAAGTAACTAAACTATGGCAAAATCATTCCTCTCATGGCCTCCACTCTCTTCATAAAATTCCTAAATCATTTCTATGAGAGATTTTCCATGCATACAAGTGTTTTCAAGCTTGTATGAGCATCATTAGCTTGCATTCAAGTCAAGTTTCCATATTTACATCATAAAGCAAGGGTTTTGATCATTTTGGCTCAAGGGTTTTTCTATTAGAGCTTGCATTTTGGGTCTATTTGATTGCATAAGGGCTTTGTCATATTTTTGTGTCTTCATAAGCATTGTAAGCCCTATTCTACTTTCATACTTAAACTCTAAAGTTAAATGTATGATATGCAAGTTTGCCATGATATGCAAGTTTACTATGTCATGTTATGCAAGTTTGATATGTTATGATATGCAAGTTTATCATGTTATGCAAGTTGCTATGTTATGATATGCAAGTTTATCATGTTATGCAAGTTTGCTTTGTTATGATATGCAAGTTTATCATGTTATGTTATGCAAGTTTGCTATGTTATGATATGCAAGTTTATCATGTTATGTTATGCAAGTTTGCTAGGTTATGATATGCAAGTTTGCCATATGATATGCAAGTTATGTTATGCAAGTTTGGGTTGATCATTTTGTTCATGTTATCATGTTATGCAAGCTTATCTTGAGTATATGAACATAAAGCTTCAAGCTTTATGCTAAAGGTTGCATTTTGGCAACATGTAAGTTATCATATCTCTTATGATAACTTGCATGTGAGGCTAAATGCGAACCTATGGCCATTTCTACATGTCATTTATCACCATGTATCACCAATATGCTAAGTTTGGTTTTATGCATGCTTTGAGGCCTAAAAATGTAATATGCAAGTATATGAACATATGTACATTTCATATGCCACCATGTTAAACTTGTGGCTTCAACACCTTTATGTCATGATTATGCCAAGTTCCCTCTTTCTATCCTTTATGCGCTATTGCGATATGTAAGCGATGGGATAGCGTTTGGGGTTGGGTAAACTTAAAAGACATAAAAACATAAGATTGGGAATTTACCTATTAAGTTAGGTCTACCCATTGGGAATTTACCTATTAAGTT
Source organism: Allium sativum (assembly GCA_030737875.1). Taxonomy (NCBI): domain Eukaryota; kingdom Viridiplantae; phylum Streptophyta; class Magnoliopsida; order Asparagales; family Amaryllidaceae; genus Allium; species Allium sativum. Next base: position 372,845,668 of record CM060909.1, on the reverse strand, counting down.
AGGTCTACCCAAATGCTTGAAAATTTGTAAAATGTTTTGGAAACATGATGGACATGACACTTAGAGAAGATAAGTGTGACCAACTCGAGGTTGGGTTGAGTTTGTAGCGTAAAACTACCCGGAACCAACCGGCTTAACTAGTTGCTACAAACAATAGGACCCAATGTGAGAAGTTGGTCATGTGGTACCTTGAACCCGAGGTTAGACCAAGTTGTGGTGTAAAGCTACCCGGACCCGCCCGGCTTAACTAGTAACCACAACAAGGTCTAATGTGAGAGTTTAAGGCACATTAAATTAATTAATGCCTCATGATTAGGGTTAAGTCATGGTCCACTTAATACTTAACCAATTTGGGCTTGGTAGATTAATCAGGGTTAAGTCGTGAACCCATCGTTACACTTAACCAAGTTAATCCATGATTAGTAAAGGGGTTAAACCGTACTTAACCCACTAGAAAAATCCTAGCAATGGGGGTCCACTCCAGCAGTAATCCCAAGTTTGTATCATTAAGGCCCTAGGGACTAGGCTAGGGAGGGAGCACGATTACTGGACTTGAGGTAAGTGACCAAAAGCGACGGCAGAAGGGTACGCCGGTGTAGTTCCGGGCGGACTATGGTCGTGCACACAGTCCGAAGCCGGGGAAAACATGCACGGGTACCAGTAGATCGAGACTGTGCACTCATGTTTATGGTGTCCAGGGGTTGACACCCTAGGGGTTGATACACCCGACGGGAGACCCTGCACAGTCTGACTACAATTATGTTTGGGCCGTATTGACACCAACACATGACGAGTTAGGCTTATAGGGAGCCGATCGACTAGACTGTTTGGTTGGACCGCGTATTAGGGTCACTTCATGTTATTGGGCCAAAGCTTGGGCCAAGGGATCAATACTTGTTTATTCAAGTCATGTTAGCTTGCTAGTACACCTGTGGTGCAAAAACCTTAAACCTGATTATGCGATGACACCTTTATCTACCTTGTTAGTTAATCATCATGCTAGTATGTTGTTATCCTTATGTTCATCCCTGCTTCTCATGCCAGTTAACTTTATCAGTTTACATTGATTGTAGTAGGGCTTACTCAGTCTTTTTGACTGACCTGTTTTCCTTTCGCCTCTTTTCTTCCGTTTCCCCCCCCCCCCCAGGTTCTCAGGGTGGGAACGTTGGAGCTTAGCTTGGATTTATGATCGCTTGCTTGTGGGATTTTAGCTCATGTACGGTCTTGACATGAAGCTAGCTATGGTTATCACTTATTTTGGGGATAGTACTTATGTATTTCAGTTTTTCAGTGATGTTGTTTTTATCTAGACTTGTGTATTTGGAAAGTTGACATTATGTTGTATCAGACTTGTTTTGAAATAGTTTGAAATCTTCCGCTGTTTTACTTATCTTCTTTACTCTGTTTACATATATACATATGTTCTTGTTCTGCCTTGATATATCATTATGCATGTTTACCCGGTACAAACGCCCCTCTAAAGTCAGGGTGCTTGCAAGAGACACCCTGGCGGAGGCGGGGTGTTACATGTTGTAAGTGCTGTACTCTGATAAGTGCTATTGTATACATAACTGTTATATTTCAAAGTTATGTTATCTTTTATATGTTATTCGTTCCGCTGTGAGGTTCGTGTTACTCTGATGTTGTGTTCTTCTTCTTCTTGTATTCTAAGTTTCTATCTTATCTATTCTCACCCTCTAATTTCTTTCATTAATTACTGGTATTTTTCGACGTTTTGGTTATCGACATCGAGTTTATGTCGATAACCAAAGTCGCTCAAAATCCGGGTCATTACAGTTGGTATCAGAGCTTAAGTTAAGAATTACCTTGGCTCTGTGGCGTGACTCAGTAGAGATGGGGTTAGTAATACCCTAGATTGAGTTTGAGTGTATATATACGAGTGCGTATTTGTATTTGATATAAAAATGGTTTTATATTGTGGAGATTCATTGGCTGAGTTGTTTATGAGTTCTGGTCGATCAGTTTGATCCAGTGTATCGGTAGGAATAAATAAACACTTGAATACGATGGACCGACACAGTATGGATATGTGATATATTATCATATATAGGATGTGTTGGTAGTGATTTTAATCAGATAAGATTATAAAATGTGAAATGGTTATATATAACCAATCAGAATTCATATAAGTGAAATAAATGGAATTGAAATGAATTAAATCTGAATTTAGATCAGAATTGGAATTTAAAATCCCAGAAATGGGAAAGGTGTTTGTAAATGAATCTGGATTTAATATATGTGAATCTTAAGATCCTGGGAGATTTTGAATTTGTTTACAACATTGTAAAAGGATATTTGGAATTGATTTCAAGGTGGAAATGTTTAAAAATGGGTTTTGAAAGTGCTATAGTATTGAACTCACTTAGGTAGCTGGAAAATAGATTCCGATGTTGATCATGACATCATCGGTGTTCATTTTCGAGTATGTAAGTGACGGATTACTACCAAAGAGATTGTTTTTAAATTTGTTTTGGGAAAAACAAGTTGTGTTGAATTTCAAAAAGGAATTTTTTTTTTGAAAGAGGAAAACTGTTTAAAGGCTTCCAGGAAGAAAAGGTTGTTTGAATTTAAACAAATTAAAGTAAAATTTGTAAAAACCAATAGAATTGAGATGGAATTAGAAACCATTTAAGTGGAAACTGAGTTGAAATAGAAATATCGAACAAATTGGATTTATAAGATAGGAATTTGAAACGATATTTGGTTGATGAGTTAGGAATTTGGAATCAAGAAATAGAACTTTGATTTGAAATTGAATTTGGCTTGGATAAACAAATGGTTGTGTTGAGGATAAACAGATCAGAGTTTGATTGGATTGATATGGGTATATGCTGAATTGACAGTAGGTGAAAGTTATAAAGTTGATATGCCCGACAAAAAGGTACAAGTTTATAGTTGATATAAGCATGAGATTTATGAGTCGAATTGGCAAGCCGCTTGGCTGTTTGATTTTCTTTTGGGTTGGAGAAGGCCTAGAGAGGAGAGTTGTGGTTTTACCGATAGGGCTGTACGAAGGAGGTTATGGCGAAATTTTCTGAAAATTTAAAGTGCTAGAAAATTTTCAGAATTTTTGAAAATTTTAGTTGGTCGGAATGAATAAATATTTTAGTCAATATTAATTGGTTCAGTTGAAATCAGAAATAAGGGGTAAACAAATCTTAGGAATTCCAATAGATAGGGTCGTCCTCTAACTTAGCAATTTCGAGGACGAAATTATTTTAAGTGGGGAAGAATGTAATGACCCGCATTGGCAGATGTATTATAATTTATTTATTTATTTATATAAATGGTGAATTAAAGGATGTAATGGTCGTGGAATTAAATAACTGGGAATATTTAATTAAAATAATAAATTAAATAATATATTTAATTCAGAAATAATCAGAATTATTGGAAATCACAATATTCTGTGAACTGGGTCATCCCTAAGATTTAATTCAGCTTAGAGCTGAATTATATTGACGAATTTATTCAATCGACGTCAGTTTGAACGTATGATTTTATTATAATTAAAATTGAGCTTGAAATGGCACGGCAGTTCGCTATTTGGCGATTTGAACTTCAACTGTATGTACAGGATTCGTTTTAAGTTGGATTTATGTGAAACAAGAAACGTGTGGAGCTGGTGGAGTATATCTTTCTAGTGGAAGAGAAAAATCGGGATTTCGTCGTGTAGATTTTGATTTACGTCCAAATCAAATTTCAGAAAAGTCGCTGTGGAATCCCTTTATAATTTGCGACGCTTTATATACGTTATAAAAAGATTTTCAGTATAATTTGGATATCGAGATAATCTGGAATCTGAAATACCAAGCTGTAAATTCTGATATGATATTGTGGAGTTGGACGATATCATATGTGAAGATATACGATAATATAAATTTATTTATATTTAATTTAATTATATTTAAATATATTTATATATTTAAATGGGTCATTTAGAGCTTTAAAAATAGCCGATTTTGCAAACGAAGTCCGAATTCGACGAAACTAATTTTGTTGGGTCCGCAATGTTAAATTATTGCTAGATGTCAAGTTTCGTGATTTTTAGAGTCATTGTGTGGCCGTACGGATTTTTAGAATGAAAAACAATCAGTATTTTGACAGTTAAAAATACGTTGTGTGAGCGTACGAAATCGGAATTCAACGAAACCAGTTTCGTTAGGACCGTATTGTCAAACTCTAGCTACATGTCCAGTTTCGTGATTTTTGAATATCGTGTGCGATCACACGAATTTTTAGAAGGTAAAACGAATTATCAAAAATGGAATATACCGGGAATATTCCCTCTACAAAATATCTAGATATTTATTTCCCTTATAAATACCCCCTAACAATCCTTAAAACCTAATTCCCACTTCAGAAAATCCGCCGCAGTTATTTTTCCTTCTTCAAAAAAAATCAAACGTGAATTCTCAACTTCAAAAATCCAAAAAAAATCCGAATAAAATCCTATAAATCACTACACTTATCTAAATGGATCCCTGCGCTCATGCTCTTCATGCTCGTATCAGTCTTGAAGCATTCGACGTTGTTTATGCGGTTCCAGTATGTGGCAGCGAAAGTTAGGGTTGGTGATTTCCTGAAAATGGCGCATTGATGTGAAGTTTGGTTGTCGTATTTGGGTTCAGCGAGGAAAACTACACCTTGTGTGTGAATTTGATTGGATTCGGTTTGAAAAACTGTTGATCTATGTATGGGAAGTCGCAGGTTTTGGCTGACGTGGAAATGAGGAGGAGGTGATCGGGTGTGGATGTATGGTGTTGGGAAGGAGGAGTTTTGGTAGGGCAAAACATTGATGGTGGTTTCAGGTCGAACGATGGAGTGTTGGAGGAGGAATGGTGAACGAAAGAAGCGACGATGGCTGTTGAGATGAGGAGCAGGTCGCGGGAAATGTGATTTAGGGGAGATGAAGTATGGTGCGGGTTTGTTTGTATTGGGCTGCGTTAGGAATGTTTGGGCCCAAATGGTAATTAGTTAATGATTTATTTAATTTAAGTGTAGTCAAAACTGGTAACCTTTATATCTCGGTCATATGAAATCAAAATCACGAACCGTAAGTTGCGTTGGGATCGTATGGACGGTTGCTACATCACGGAGCCGACTGGGAGTGAATCCGAGCACGTTACAATTTATGGTAAAATAAATTGTCCAACTGAGTCAAAGAACGCAAACCGATTATATAACGGTTAACGCGCCAATGTGAGTAAAACTCACCAACTCTGTACAGTTCTATTTTTACAACGTATTCTTAGAACTGTTAAAAATTGTCTGTTTGATTGTGTGTTGACTGTTTGATTGAACTGCTAGTCAGTTAGTGGAAATTATATATATGTATATATATAAACCGTTAAATATTTATGTAGCGACCCACATTTTTGACCGTTCAAATCAACAATAAACCACCCATGTCGACCCAAACAAATTGCAAATGCAGGTAGTTATTGGGAAAAAGAAGAAAAGAAAGAAAGAAGAGAAAAAAAACCAATCTCAGATTCTCACAGCGGAAGGACAACATATAATAAACAAACAGTAGTTTAAAAGCAGTTGAAATGTATACATTTGACTATAACGTATAAATGATAAATCAGAGTTACACATAAGCAGGCATACATAACATAGCAGCGGAAATAAAATGCAGCGGAAATACATATGTATAGATAACAGATATGCCAAATCTACGTCTTCGATCTCCCAGTCACAGTCATCCATGTTAACTGCAAATGCCTGCTGACCCGAGCGTATTGCATAAAAATAAAACACAACAAACACTCGGATCAACACTAAATCATTCTCATATTAGTCAAATCAAAATACGAAATAACATCAATGTCATGGGTGCAGTAACTCAAGAGATGTTACGGGATTTTTTCCATCTCTCAAGGATCCGTTAAACTAATACCTAGATATTATAATACGCTATTATGATAGTGTCTACTCAGTAAAGTATAAATACTAAAAATAGCGTAAGCGGGATTACATTTTTACCCTTACACCGTTTATAATACCGTAGTCTATACAATACTGTAAACCCACCGTAAACGATGGCATCAGAGGGCACTCCATAGGTACGATACAAATCAAAACCGTATGGGCTCGATATGGATATATATGACAAGGCACTCGAGGCAATGCCCAGGGTAGGATTCTACCATTTGCACTCCCAGACCGGTGGTAACGCATAGCAGCCACTACCGCCCACCTCAGAACACACTCCCAAAGTCATAAATGGGCCCAAATCATCATCATCGTCATAGTCATAGAAATAGTATCGAAGAAGTGTATCCGATCAAAGGTGCTACCTCAATTAGTCACAGTATAGCTCCTGTTTTAGTCATTTCAATTCTGACCCGAAGGTCAGGGCTATTTCGTCATCGCTCACCTTCTTCGATTCAATAATCGCCTCCAAGTCATCATACTCCTTCTGGATACGTCATAACGTTCACAGTTGTCAAAGTGGTATCGACACTGACAGAGAGTATGCCTTATGTCGACTCCGGTCTCTTTAACAACCAACGCTTACATCTTTTCACATCGGTTGGTTCTTTTTATATTTCACAAAGGTTCGCTTCATATCAAAATATCATATTCTGTTTCGAACCAAATTTATATTCAAATAGAATATAATTTCATATCGAATTGTCATAACATACCAAACCGATTATATTCTAAATTAGAATAAATTTCCATATCCTTATATTATAATCATATAATATTTCAAAATCGACTTATATTCAAATAGAATATATTTTATCTCAATGATTTCAAATTATTCCAAATCGATTTATGTTCGAAATCCATTCATACTCAAATATAATATATATACTTTCACTTCAACTCATTTCAATCCCTTAGGAGGTCCATTTATATTCGAGTGGAATATAATTTACATTTCCATATCAAATCGGTTTAGAAATCGATTCATATTCAAATAGAATAAAATTTATCTCAACTCCATTTGAACAACAGTTTTAGATCCAAACACTTTCCATTCGGAAGAAAATTACGATCATTTAATATAATTTAAAAAATAGATGCGTATAAAAAAAATAAAAATAAAAATAAAAATCTTTATATAGAATGTGTATATATATATAGAATATAATAGCTAGAATAAAATAAGATAATTTAAAACACTATGTATATACGTAATTTAAAAGTTTTACTACTTAGTCTAAGAAATAAAATATAAAGAACAATTTAGTTTTATAGGAAAGTTTAAAATAAATAAATTTTAAGAAAAGAATTAGTTATTTTAAATCAACAGTGTAAATATATATAATAAAATTCTTTAACTAAAATCGTTCCTTTCTTCCGAACTTCAATACTTGAATCTAACTCCAGCCTCAATGGAGTTCATTAATTTCATATCTCATTTTCAACATCGTTCAAAAACAATCGTTCGATTTCAAGAATTCAAGTCTATATTCAAAAACTGAGTTAAAACGACTCAGAATACCCCTCGATTTCCATTATTCAAAAATTAAATTCCATGAGAATTTATTACGCTCAAATCTACACCATAAATTGAATAATTCCAAAACATATTCAGATCCCAATTTAAGAATTTCCACTTTGGTTTGGGATAAATTCCTTAACCCTTTTTAATAAACCTTCCCAGTTTTCAGATCTTTAAAGAAATGGATTTATCGAGTATCGACACATCTCTTTAAATAAAATTTCCGACCAAATAACATTTGAAATATTTGAAATCAATTAACCAACCGATGTCTGTATATAATTATCTATCCAATGGCCAAGTGATATTATATTTAAATTTCTCGATATTTCAGGGATGGATCTATCATTTCAATCCAAATCAGGGTCACAGGTATCTATCATTTCAATCCGTGTTCTTAATTCATTTCAAATCGATAAATCCCGGGTTTATTCGATGCCCGTAACATCAGGGTGAGATGGGATTAACCGTCACAATAAACACACAACGTCCATATACTGAATAACAGACGTCTCAGTATCAATATCAATTCAACACCCAACCATCACAACATCCATCACAACCATTTATTCAACGGTAAATATTAAAACTTTTCATTGGTTCACAGAATGTCGCGTTTCTAACTAGAAAATTGATTTGAACTAAATAACTAGTTATCAACTTAATTGGCACATCAACACATTTCATGTCAGTTTTAAGTAACAACAACAATCAATCACAACCATGCAACCAAACTTATTTCATAATTTAATTTAATAAATATTGGAAAAATTCAGTATTTCGTAAGTAAGAAAATCACTCACCTTTGAGTCCTTAGTGGATCGAACGTCCAAACAAGGCTCAAAATTTTACAGTCTCCAATCGCAGCCAGACCAATCTTAGATCGTCCGCTATCTCGCCACGATCCCAACGTAACAAACCGCGTTCAATTCCGAATTCATATGTGAGTGATATTGCGAAGAACACACGATATATTTGTGTATAATTTAATTAAATTAAATAACCACGCCCTATACCTTCAGGACACATCAGCACCCCATACCATTCCTTCCCGCTCCTCTTTCTTTTGCTACAGGAAACCTGTAACGTTGAACCCAAAAGTGGCCAAACTTTGACCGCCCAAAGCCATCGACTCCGGCCATGATAGCTTCTCCAATCACTGCCAAGGCAAGCCCAGCTTGCGGCGCACCTCCCCATGTTGATGCCAGTGATTCCGGTGGCCTCCTCCTCTATGGCGACGATGATCAGCGAATGGGTTTTAAAACCCTAAAACTGAAAATTCTGACCACCCCGTACGCAATCGAACCCCCGAACACCATCAATGGATTCGTATGCTTCCTGTCATCAAAACCCACTTCTTGATTTCCCCGATTAACTGCCAAATCAAAAACCCCTAAAATGAAACCTAGGGTTTCGAAAATCTGACTATTTGATCGCAAATTCCGGCAACTCCTTCCACTGCATGTCGAATCTGACCATACCCATAGCTTCCTGACGTCACGAGCTTCGATTTGACATATAATTCGATAAGGTTTTGAGAGATTTTATTTTTCAGCTTGTATTTGTTTTATTCTAGGGTTTGAACTGATTTCAGCCATTAGAGAGATGAAGTAGACCAGAAATGAACGTACAATGGAAATGGGCTGAATGAGATGGATGTGGAGTTCTATTCATATATAAAAGGCCCAAAAGAGAAATAACCAAATTATCCATTTACACTAATCTCGTTCACATTTTCTCTCGTACGATCAAATGGTAAGTCGGATTGTAACGCAAATTGAAATCCTATCATAATTTACCGTTCCGGTTCCGATGACGCCGGTTTTGTTGAATTCCGAGAAGGTTACAAAAATTATTAAATTCCACACTTAATTAATTAATTAAATATTCAAAAAAAACTGATTAACTGTTTAAATTCAAATTAAATATCCATTATATTCAAATTAAATCAAGTTATAACTTAAATAAATTCTATAAATAAATTTCACATATTTTTAAATCTAAATTTGATTATTTAACTCTTGGACTTGAATTTCAGTTATTATTTCCCAACGTAGAATTCTCCATTTATCAAATAAAATTTGAATTTCCATTATAACTAAACAAATCGAATTTATTAAATAAATAAATATAAAATTTTCAAATTTCTATAATTCTAAGTATAAACTAAATTTAAACAAAATCTATTTGTACTCAATTCAAATACTCATCATCATTATTATTAACAAATTTTGATTTTTCTCTAATATTATTCCATTTTATTTATTTTAAATCGAAATTTAAATATATAGAAAATATGGGATGTTACATTCTCCCCCACTTAAAACCTTTTCGTCCTCGAAAAGAGAATGAAATAAAGTATTAAACAAATCATACTTTCAAATCCATACTTATAAAATTAGCATTTATAAAATAAGTATATAGTTGTAAAACCCCATAAATTTTCTAACTCCCGAAATCACGGAAAATTTCGGCAGCATCTCCTTTATACGGAGAGGTCCGGAAAAATCACAATATAGATAAAACTCAATTATACATCTCATCACACGATGAGGCATCCCAAAAATGGGGAAAACACCATATATATGTAACTACACAACTATATAACTCAAACACGTACCTTCTTTAGCGTTTATTTGCATTTTTATTTACCTTAGCACTTAGTATTTTGCGCAAGCGAGCTCCAAAGCGTAGCGCACACTCCTTACACCTATTACAACTCGCATACACATGAGATTCAAGCATATATACAATATATAACAAACATATGCAACTTACACAGCATACATTAATCATTTTAACCCCAAAACCAATATATCTATAGTAGGCCAGCAAACAAAATGAAGTTTATCACCCATTAAATGTTGGAATTTGACTAGAACCCACTAGGTAAAAGTTGTATCATTTCTTTTAAGCTTTCCGAATTGTCCGGATTCATCGAATTACGACAATTCGTTCAAAAGTTATGACTGTTTTAATAAAACCGAACGCTTCAGCCCGTACCCTGAAAATGCAGGTCTGAAATGTTCTATCCACTTTTTAGCCCCTTAAACATCAGAATTTGACTAGGCATGCTAAAAGAAAGTTTAGTTTACATTCTGGCCTTTCCTAATTGTACTCGCACATCAAAATCCGACGCTCGGTTAGGAAGTTATGGTCAAAACACTATCGACATATGCTTCAGATTTTTATTTTCTGCGCGTTGAACTACAACTAACGCTTGGATTTCATCCTAACAAACCTGAAAATTTGGCAGGGCTTTATTAATGAATGTTTTAGTTCAGTTTCTAAGGGTTTCAAAAAGTCCAGAATTGTGGAAATCCATTCATCCACTCAAAAGTTATGACCGTTTTTCTTCAGCTCATCTAATATTTCAGGTTTCACATAAACATAGACTTATTTTATTTGGAGCTTCCACTTCCGAATTCCAAAGATTTAAACAAAGCTTAACAATCTAAAATGGGTTATCGATCCATTATACACATAATATGATTCATTCTTTTAGTGCTTAAACATATCCATGTTCGTTTCACCAATATCAAATGAATTTCATTGCATTTATTTATGTCCCTTTATCGTCCATCTTACTTAAGTTCATTTTCAACTTACCCATTTCATTCCAAGCATTAAATTCCAAATAAAACTTGAATTCGTTTAAAAATCTCCAACGAATTTAATTACATTAGATCCTGCATTCATTAACATGGATCAAATTTCCAAATTCCATTCTTATCTATCTACTTCATCCAATTTACATTGAATGTCTTTCCATTTGGATTAAGTTCGACTTTATTTATTTTAATTATTTAAGTTCATCCTCACTCCTTTCATCGTTTATATTCAGATTTGCATTCGATATATTGTACTAATGAGATTTACCCCCATTAGATTTTTTTTCGACCACTCACATTTTACTTCTCATTTCGTTGCCACTAATTCCAAATTGAACATTCATTTAACTATTACTTTATTCCTAATAAGCTAAACTTATATTTGTGTCTCATTTCCTTTTATACTAAAGTTTATTTCCTTAACTCACTTTGTTACTTAGACCTTCCCGTTCCAAATTGAATTAAGGCCGGATTCTAACTCAAAATTTTATACATAATTCTCAGTCATTATTATTTGATTTCCTAAGCTAAATTTTAGTTACTCGATTCCTCTTAAATGAAGTTTTATTCCATTCGACAACCGATTTGCATTCTATTCATTTTAATTTCTATACATAGGTTTATATTCGATATATTGACCAAAAGAGGTTTAACCCATTTAGATTTTATATCTTTGTTTTACATGTACTCAAATTTGCCATCTAATTTCTTCGTTTTTCCTTGTCCATACACCTTTCATTAACAACTAATTTCTTATCAATTCCTTCTCGACTAACATAACGTTCTCATTAACTATTTCGCGTCATAAGTTGTTTCCACTTTTTTTTTATTACACAACTGAATTCTTTAATTCATTTTAGTCGACTCAAATTAAGCTTTTGTATCATAAAATTTTCAAATACTCCAATCGACCAAACCAAGGATTTATTGAATTTTATTGTCATACTTAAGAATGTTAAATGATTATTTCCCTTTTTCTCTTAATACTTAGTCCATTTTTCTTGTTTTGCAACCTAATTTCCTAGAACCGAGTAAATTTGGTACTTGAAGCGATATTATTAGTTAGAATGGATTCAAAACTAAGATTCTGGGTTTGTAGACTAAGTTAGAATAATAATATATATACTTATACTATTTTATAGAAAACCATACCATATAAAAATTTAAATCCAATCTTTAATTACCAAAACATGTAAATTTTCTTTCCAAAGTATGTTTAATTTATATTTCAACTTTAAATAACATATTTTAATACCTTTATATAAAAATTTATATCATATGCAATAAAATCCAAAATCCTTTGTCAAACAAGTTATAATACCCATTGATTGATCTCCCCCACTTAAACTCTTCAAAATAAACATCGATAATGCGTGCACTCATTACCGACATCGTTTCTAAGGTCCAAGAAGGGATTATACACCAATTCCTTTAAAATCCTTGGTAAATCATTTCTAAAACCATTACTCATACTATGGTATTATTTAAAAAAAATTGGCAAATCTATTTTCAACACCCCAGGATCAAGTTTTAAGTTCATTCCTATTTCAATCTCAAACCCTTTCAACCAATTATACTTAAAGGTATCGTTTCATTTTCAAATATTTTCTTAGACCATTTAAATTCCGTATTAAATTTATTATCGAATCTACCGTAATGAGTATAAATTTAATGCTACCACCTACTAAAATGAATACATATATACTTGAACTAAATATATATATTCAATATATTTTAAAATATGATCGAAAACCATATTATGCCGATCATTCTGTTCAACTATTTAGGAATTCCTATCGATTATATGGCGTCCCATATATCGACCAAAACCCATAAATATTCAATAGAACAGATCAACACAATAAAAATCATTTTATATCAAAATACAAATACGCTCTCTCATATATCACTCAACTCATTCTAAGGCATTACTAACCCCATCTCTAATGAGTTAATTCCCAAACAGAGCCAAGGTTATCGCTAACCGACGCTCTGATACCAAATGTAACGACCCACATTTTTGACCGTTCAAATCGACAATAAACCACCCATGTCGACCCAAACAAATCGCAAATGCAGGTAGTTATTGGGAAAAAGAAGAAAAGAAAGAAAGAAGAGAAAAAAAACCAATCACAGAATATCACAGCGGAAGGACAACATATAATAAACAAATAGTAGTTTAAAAGCAGTTGAAATGTATACATTTGACTATAACATATAAATGATAAATCAGAGTTACACATAAGCAGGCATACATAACATAGCAGCGGAAATAAAATGCAGCGGAAATACATATGTATAGATAATAGATATACCAAATCTTCGTCTTCGATCTCCCAGTCATAGTCATCCCTGTTAACTGCAAACGCCTGCTGACCCGAGCGTATTGCATAAAAATAAAATACAACAAACACTCGGATCAACACTAAATCATTCTCATATTAGTCAAATCAAAATACGAAATAACATCAATGTCATGGGTTCAGTAACTCAAGAGATGTTACGGGATTTTTTCCATCTCTCAAGGATCCGTTAAACTAATACATGGATATTATAATACGCTATTATGATAGTGTCTGCTCAGTAAAGTATAAATACTGAAAATAGCGTAAGCGGGATTACATTTTTACCCTTACACCGTTTATAATACCGTAGTCTATACAGTACCGTAAACCCACCGTAAACGAAGGCATCAGAGGGCACTCCATAGGTACGATACAAATCAAAACCGTATGGGCTCGATATGGATATATATGACAAGGCACTCGAGGCAGTGCCCAGGGTAGGATTCTACCAATTGCACTCCCAGACCGGTGGTAACGCATAGCAGCCACTACCGCCCACCTCGGAACACACTCCCAAAGTCATAAATGGGCCCAAATCATCACCATCATCATAGTCATAGAAATAGTATCGAAGAAGTGTGTCCGATCAAAGGTGCTACCTCAATTAGTCACGGTATAGCTCCTGTTTTAGTCATTTCAATTCTGACCCGAAGGTCAGGGCTATTTCGTCATCGCTCACCTTCTTCGATTCAATAATCGCCTCCAAGTCATCATACTCCTTCTGGATACGTCATAACGTTCACAGTTGTCAAAGTGGTATCGACACTAACAGAGAGTATGCCTTATGTCAACCCCGGTCTCTTTAACAACCAACGCTTACATCTTTTCACATCGGTTGGTTCTTTTTATATTTCACAAAGGTTCGCTTCATATCAAAATATCATATTCTGTTTCGAACCAAATTTATATTCAAATAGAATATAATTTCATATCAAATTGTCATATCATACCAAACCGATTATATTCTAAATTAGAATAAATTTCCATATCCTTATATTATAATCATATAATATTTCAAAATCGACTTATATTCAAATAGAATATATTTTATCTCAAAGATTTCAAATTATTCCAAATAGATTTATGTTCGAAATCCATTCATACTCAAATAGAATATATATACTTCCACTTCAACTCATTTCATTCCCTTAGGAGGTCCATTTATATTCGAGTGGAATATAATTTACATTTCCATATCAAAATCGGTTTAGAAATCGATTCATATTCAAATAGAATAAAATTTATCTCAACTCCATTTGAACAACAGTTTTAGATCCAAACACTTTCCATTCGGAAGAAAATTACGATCATTTAATATAATTTGAAAAATAGATGCGTATAAAAAAATGAAAATAAAAATAAAAATAAAAATCTTTATATAGAATGTATATATATATATATAGAATATAATAGCTAGAATAAAATAATATAATTTAAAACACTATGTATATACGTAATTTAAAAGTTTTACTACTTAGTCTAAGAAATAAAATATAAAGAACAATTTAGTTTTATAGGAAAGTTTAAAATAAATAAATTTTAAGAAAAGAATTAGTTATTTTAAATCAACAGTGTAAATATATATAATATAATTCTTTAACTAAAATCGTTCCTTTCTTCCAAACTTCAATACCTGGATCTAACTCCAGCCTCAATGGAGTTCATTAATTTCATATCTCATTTTCAACATCGTTCAAAAACAATCGTTCGATTTCAAGAATTCAAGACTATATTCAAAAACTGAGTTAAAACGACTCAGAATACCCCTCGATTTCCATTATTCAAAAATTAAATTCCATGAGAATTTATTACGCTCAAATCTACACCATAAATTGAATAATTCCAAAGCATATTCAGGTCCCAATTTAAGAATTTCCACTTTGGTTTGGGATAAATTCCTTAACCCTTTTTAATAAACCTTCCCAGTTTTCAGATCTTTAAAGAAATGGATTTATCGAGTATCGGCACATCTCTTTAAATAAAATTTCCGACCAAATAACATTTGAAATATTTGAAATCATTTAACCAACCGATGTATGTATATAATTATCTATCCAATGGCCAAGTGATATTATATTTAAATTTCTCGATATTTCAGGGATGGATCTATCATTTCAATCCAAATCAGGGTCACAGATATCTATCATTTCAATCCGTGTTCTTAATTCATTTCAAATCGATAAATCCCGGGTTTATTCGATGCCCGTAACATCAGGGTGAGATGGGATTAACCGTCACAATAAACACACAACATCCATATACTGAATAACAAACGTCTCGGTATCAATATCAATTCAACACCCAACCATCACAACATCCATCACAACCATTTATTCAACGGTAAATGTTAAAACTTTTCATTGGTTCACAAAATGTCGCGTTTCTAACTAGAAATTTGATTTGAACTAAATAACTAGTTATCAACTTAATTGGCACATCAACACATTTCATGTCAGTTTAAAGTAACAACATCAATCACAACCATGCAACCGAACTTATTTCATAATTTAATTTAATAAATATGGGAAAAATTCGGTATTTCGTAAGTGAGAAAATCACTCACCTTTGGGTCCTTAGTGGATTGAACGTCCAAACAAGGCTAAAGATTTTACAGTCTCTAATCGCAGCCAAACCAGTCTTAGATTGTAAAGACCCGCAACTTCCCCGTAAAGGAAAGCGTCGGATAGTTCGAGAACAAGCCACAACAGAACGCATATAAAAGAACATTTCATTGTTATTACAACAATGCATCAGATTACAAGAATATACAGAGTATAAATGAAAATTACACAGAAATATCAGAGATTTAAATTACATTTAAATACATAGCAGCGGAAAATAATACAATACACAACTAGAAGTAGATATACGGATACAAAGCTTTCCGGATATCGTTCCAGCTGTAAACCAGGATCCTGTGAATATAAATCTGCAAAACCAAAACTACTAGCTGCCCGTGTCGAAAATAAGGGCACCCAGAGTTTAGGTTTAAAACAATAAACTCCAGGTCAGTCATGTGACTGGTGTGAGAACTAAAACAGTTATAATTCTTTATTTTAAAGTTCGGTAAATCAAGGGACCACGCCGTATAACACGGAACGGGTTTCCTCCCAAGAATACCAGTGCATAAAACAACAGCGCAATGCTAAATAAAGAAGAATGAAGCTGTTATAAGACCCAGGTCCCATCACACAATGCAACGCAGCCGAGGATAGGGTTTTCCCTTATAACAGCCAAAGAATGCTTGATACGTTTAAAACAAATCATTTGATACTACTATAAGTGCATAGTGTATAAAACAACTTCAAATCATAAATATCAATCATAGGCGGCATAAGCGCCCCATCCCACTATGTCGCCATACTAGGCTCTACAAATAAAACCGCAAATGTCACGTATTTGGAAATTGGATTTCCGTCTATGAACCGAGGCCAGGGATCGTCCTCAACCGATTCGAGACTGCCTAGCCCGAGTCTCAGGATCAGAGCTCGAGTGACCCTTGGATCGTCAGGGCCGGTCCACCGATGTGGATTAAAATGCCTGAACACTGCGTTTCCCCGCCCTTTGGGGCGTAAATGAGCCAACGAATGACTCCATCGGACCCGGATCGTCCGATCAAACCGAGGCGCCTCGCAACAGCAACAACCACACAGGTGAAAAATATATAAATGTCAGGGCTGGTAGGTCACTGACACCACCCTAGCTAGGAAGAAACGCAGGCCCTCCCTGATGTCCTCTCCCGTTTTTGGTTCACAACCGGGGTGCGAAACTCGCGAATTCACGTTACACAAAGCTGTGCCACACAGGCTGTGCTTTGATCATCACCACAAGACTTTGCTTTTCAACAGAAGCCTCGATCAATTGCCACTCAGGCATGCCACACAGGCAATTCACTCCATGTGTTTGATATCCATCAATATATAACCCCTGAGCTCGTACGTCTCAGAGAAGGGCGTTAAGCAAGAGAATAAATTCTCCGCCGCCAAACAGATATATATTTAATAGAGATCAATCACACAGATTAAAATCCAATGTCAGACACACAGTCCATTTACAAGTCCGTTCTGGGTCTGAACGAAACCGGAGGCACCTAGTACCTCGCATATCCATCGATCTCCAAGTACGTCTGGACGATCACAAACTGTTTCCATCTTCTTGGGTGTACAGCCCAATCAAGATCATCAGTAATCACCCAAACGACGTGAAGACCTCCGGTCTTCGACCACCGTCTTCATCTTCGACACCACGTCGAATCAGTTATTCAGAATGGGTTAAACCCGGTCTTTCTGAATAACTCGCGTATATATTATAAAAATGTTACACAAACACAACATACGCCTCATTCCAATTCAGAATATTCTTTTATCCAAATATTCCCATAAATTATCCAAGATAAATTCTTTAAATTTATTCTTTAATCACCTTTGAATATCAATTCAAACTAGTCGGGATTAGCGAACCACACCGAAGTAATCCTTTATTTTATTTCTCAATCCCAACCTATTCATCCCATGAAGTAAAACTGGTGATACTTCATATCTAACACCACAGTGTTATCGGTAAATTCAATTACCATTTCACGTTCAAATCTAATTAAAGATTTAACTATCGCCCGGAGCAAAACTGGTGATACTCCATTCTCGACCATTTCAATCTAATTAAAGATTCATTAAAACTCCACTTAGTTTTAATCTTTAACTGGGTTAAAGAATCAGTGTCATTTAGAACACAGTTCGTGATAAACCCAAAATCACATTCATTAATTATCGGGTTAAAGAACGGGTGTTATTTAAAACACTGTTCACGATAAACCCAAAAATCAATATCAATTCAATTCCAATTAAATATTATTTAATTGGCACACTTCATTAAATCTAAATAC
Organism: Allium sativum; assembly: GCA_030737875.1. Classification (NCBI taxonomy): domain Eukaryota; kingdom Viridiplantae; phylum Streptophyta; class Magnoliopsida; order Asparagales; family Amaryllidaceae; genus Allium; species Allium sativum. The sequence goes on along the minus strand of CM060909.1, from coordinate 372,827,350 downwards.
AAAGATTTAATCATTTCTCAACTGGGTTCAAGAACAGTGTTAGTGAAGACACCATTCACGACAAACCCAAATCACATTTGATATTCAATACAAGGCTCTGAATAGAAAATATACCGGCTTATATTCAATATCAAATTCTACGACTAACAAATATCGCATTGGAAATAACGATATATATATATATATCTTTCAAATTTCCATAACAACACCTGTATAATCACGAATTCCAACATCGAAATATTCCGAAGACAATTTCGATTCAAATCCACTCCAATGCAATCATTGGAAATTTTGGTTATTTTTAAAACCCTTTTTCAAATTCAATTTATTTACTTAAAAATAAATAGAATTATATTCCTAGTTCAAAACTAGTTCATTTCGATAAAAATCTATTTTTATCTTTTCAAATATGGAGTTTTTCATCCCAAATCTTCACAAATCATTTCTTATGATTATTCACAAATTATTACTATTTTTAATAATTTTATCAAGGCCTGTACAGTCGATTTCCATCAATGGCCATCGAACTGCACTTACAGCGACCTTTTTCAAATTTGATTTGGACATAATTCCAAATCCAACCGTTAGATTTCAAATTTCTAACATTCGCTAGAAAGCTCTTTTCGATACGAACCCAACGGTTCCGGTTTTAGGAGAATCCGACGGTCGGATCTCCCGTAACGTCCATTTGAAATCAATGGTCGAAATTCGCGAACTGCCGCGGCGCGGCGCGTTCTATTCAGGCCATTATATTATATATATAATATATATAATATATACTTCGTCGATTTTCTATTCAAAACGAATTATATAAATAGTTTTAAAATTCGTTTCAAAATCTATTTCCACTTCCATTTCAATTCAAAGCAAAATTGAATTCTTCTTTATAAATTCGTTTCAAAGTTCATTTCTATTCAATTCAAATTTCAATTCAATTTGAATTCATTTCAATTCACTTTCAATTCAATTTGAATTCGTTTCCAATTCAATTCATTTCGAAATCGTTTCCAATTCAATTCATTTCGAAATCGTTTCCAATTCAATTCATTTCGAAATCGCTTTCAATTCAATTCATTTCGAAATCACTTACAATTCAATTCACTTCGAAATCACTTTCAATTCAATTCACTTCGAAATCACTTTCAATTCAATTCACTTTGAATTCGTTTAAAATTGATATAAATATCGTTCACGTCAAAATGGCGTCAATCTAATCAACACGGCTTCATAAATTTCTATTTTCAAATATTTCTTTTTTTCAAATATTTCTTTTTCAAAACTGGAATGAGGCCCAATCAATTACCATATAAAATTAATTATATGGATTTTCATACAACACATGTATATAATAGCATTGAAAATAATCAACCATCAACCAAAGTGCACTACACTGTATAAGCATCAAATATAGATATTCAACGCTTATAACAGCCTGTCAATCAATCGATCGACATATTTAATCAATCAGGATGAGTGAACTTCAATTTTCATCCCAACACCCGTGTGGGGTTTCAAACAATCAAACACAGATTTTATTTGTGCAATTGGGCGATGTGTAAAATTTATCGACCCAATCAATATCAGTCAAATCAGTGTATATACAAACAAATCGGCCAATTTGTTTATAACTATTCATTTATTCACATTCACGTTAAAAATTATATTTTTAACGACAAAACATTTTATTTCAACCTATGAATTTCTATTCAATTCATTTACACAATAAAATGATATTTTTATTTTCTAACACATTTTAGAAAATTTCGGCGGCATAACGGCACGATACTAGAAACGGGACAAGGCCTAGCCTTATCCCCGGTCTAGTGAAGGCCCACGCCATTCACACATCAATCATATAAATTTTATTATGCAAACCACAAGATTTGGAGTAAGTGTCTAACCTAGCCTTACTCCTTCGCCTTATAACGGCGCACGTCTAATCCTAACCAATTTATCGATTCGATTTTTTTTCACACCACAAACCACATTCAAACCAATATCACAATCAATAACCAAACAGCCAAACAAACAAGTCCATGGTCTGTGGACGATTGTGTCGGGTGCTACTAAGCACCGTCTGCATCCTAGTATATATATATATAACTAGAAATAAAATTGAAAGGTGAGAAATTCTCACATATAGCTATCCTAGCTCCACGGCTCTTCATTGATAGAAATCTTCTTCGTTATCGCCTCTTCGTCACCTTCGTTGCCCGTAGCCACGAGGGGGGGGCTCGCGGTTGATTTCCGATGGGGGTGGGGTCTGCGTTGAGGGCGACAGCCTCTTCCAGTCAGCGATGGTGGCGCTCAGGCGACGCAGGAGGGGGCTGGACTTCGCGAGTGGGGCGCGATCATCGACAGGGGGGCGCGGGTTCTTATGGGGTTGGGGTTTGGGACTGAGGTGCGCGGATTGCTGAATGGGGAAGGAGAAGAGGAGGGAGCGGAGGGACTGAACTCCGGCGATGGCGAACTCCAGGAAGGGCGCGGTGGTCTTTGGTGGAGGAACGATGGCGATCTGCCATCGATTGGAGAGATCGATCCCCTTTTTTTTTTTTTTATTTACAGATGGGAAAAGTAAGAGAGAGAAGAGGGAAAGAAATAAGGGGGGGCTATATATAAATTATAATATTTAACTTCATTTATTTTCAAAAAAAACAACTTTTTATTTTAAACTCCAAACGAACCCCACCGACTATCATCCCTAGCTAATTACCCCTATTCCGAACACAATGGGATATGTATCGCAAGCTGATTTGATCGTTACAATCAGTTTCCTTTTGAATTTTCATTTAAATCATTATATTGAATTTTAAACGCACATTTCAAATTACCGGGGTCACATACTAACTAGAAAAATTCCAGAAAAATATTTTCTAGCTTCGTATTGACGATACGGTCCTAACAAAACTAATTTCGTCAAATTCTGAGACCGTTTGAAAAATGGCCAATTTCCAGTCGATTAAAATCAACGGAAACTGGTCAAACGCGTTTTCTTTTGCCACGCTCACATATTGATTCTAAAAATTATGAAATTTGGAATCTAGCAATAATTTTACACTGCGGACCCAACAAAACTGGTTTCGTCGAAATCCGAGGTCGTTTGCAAAATGTCCATTTTTAAGGGCCTGAATTCCATAGCGACTATTCAGAATTTTCAACTGGACATATCTTTTGATTCCCAGTATGAAATTTCGATTATTCGGATTCGTTGGAAAGATATTCACTATTAGATCCCATTATTTTTGGTTTCACTAAAATCCGGATTGTTTTGCACCCGGTATATTCAATTGAAGTTTGAAATCGAATTATCGAACTACCGCGCCATTTTCAATTCCTTTTATATTTATATATAATTATTTATATTCTAACGACGACGCGTATAAATATATACGTTCGAATTATATTCAAAATAAATTTCTCGACGATATTATTTAAAATAATTCATTTTAAATAATCAAAATTCGCTAAAATAGTCAAAATAAAAATTTTAAACTGGCCCAGATTTTCGGGTTGTTACATAGATCGTCCGCAATCTCGCCACGATCCAAACGTAACAAACTGCGTTCAATTCCGAATTCATATGTGAGAGATACTGCGATTTGAACACACGATATATTTGTGTATAATTTAATTAAATTAAATAACCACGCACTATACCTTCAGGACACGTCAGCACCCCATACCATTCCTTCCCGCTCCTCTTTCTTTTGCTATAGGAAACCCATAACGTTGAACCCAAAAATGGCCAAACTTTGACCGCCCAAAGCCATCGACTCCGGCCATGATAGCTTCTCTGATCACTGCCAAGGCAAGCCCAGCTTGCGGCGCACCTCCCCATGTCGATGCCATTGATTCCGGTGGCCTCCTCCTCTATAGCGACAGTGATCAGCGAATGGGTTTTAAAACCCTAAAACTAAAAATTCTGACCACCCCCTACGCAATCGAACCCCCGAACACCATCAATGGATTCGTATGCTTCCTGTCATCAAAACCCACTTCTTGATTTCCCCGCTTAACTGCCAAATCAAAAACCCCTAAATTGAAACCTAGGGTTTCAAAAATCTGACTGTTTGACCGCAAATTCCAGCAACTCCTTCCACCGCATGTCGAATCTGACCATACCCATAGCTTCCTGATGTCACGGGCTTCGATTTGACATATAATTCGATAGGGTTTTGAGAGATTTTATTTTTCAGCTTGTATTTGTTTTATTCTAGGGTTTGAACTGATTTCAGCCATTAGAGAGATGAAGTAGACCAAAAATGAACGTACAACGGAAATGGGCTAAATGAGATGGATGTGGAGTTCTATTCATATATATAAGGCCCAAAAGAGAAATAACCAAATTATCCATTTACACTAATCTCGTGCACATTTTCTCTCGTACGATCAAACGATAAGTCGGATTGTAACGCAAATTAAAATCCTATCATAATTTATCGTTCCGGTTCCGATGACGCCAGTTTTGTTGAATTCCGAGACGGTTACAAAAATTATTAAATTCCACATTTAATTAATTAATAAAATATTCAAAAAAACCGATTAACTGTTTAAATTCAAATTAAATATCCATTATATTCAAATTAAATCAAGTTATAACTTAAATAAATTCTATAAATAAATTTCACATATTTTTAAATCTATATTTGATTATTTAACTCTTGGACTTGAATTTCAGTTATTATTTCCCAACGTAGAATTCTCCATTTATCAAATAAAATTTGAATTTCCATTATAACTAAACAACTCGAATTTATTAAATAAATAAATATAAAATTTTCAAATTTCTATAATTCTAAGTATAAACTAAATTTAAACAAAATCTATTTATACTCAATTCAAATACTCATCATCATTATTATTAACAAAATTTGATTTTTCTCTAATATTATTCCATTTTATTTATTTTAAATCGAAATTTAAATATATAGAAAATATGGGATGTTACAATTTATATGTTGATTCTGCTATCAGAATATTTCATATCAAAGTGAAATCGATGTTAATCGTATTGCCTAACGTCTGTGATGCAGGGAAACAGGTCGGAGGAATCCAACTGGATTCCTCAACATTTATTTTTGATGTTATTCATATATTTTGATATATGGTGTGATATAAAATCTGCTGTTGATTTTTTGTGTTGGACGATATTTATCATTGTTATATGGTATGTTAAATACCATAAGAAATACCAGAAGGTAGAAAGGAGGTTTTCAAAGTATATTTTGAAAATAATTTATTTATATAAAATCAATGGATTTTATATATATAAGGAAAGAAAGATTTTGTAAAAGGAAATAAAATTTATAAAATCAAAGGCGTCAAAAAGAGATATGTTTGTCAAAACAAATATAAAGAGATATATTTGTCAAAACAAATGTAAAGGAAATATATTTGAAATCAAATATAAAGGAAATATATTTGAAAGCAAACATAAAGGAATTATTTATATAGGAAATAAATAAAGAGTTAAAAAGAATTTATTTATTTAGGAAATAAATAAAAGAAAAAGAATTTATTTATTTATGAAATAATTAAAAGAAAAAGGGTTTATTTATTTAGGAAATAAATAAAGATTAAAGGGATATTTATTTGATAAATAAATAGGATTAAACCAAAGGGGTATTGTAACAACCCGAAAATCTGGGCCAGTTTAAAATTTTTATTTTGGCAATTTTAGCGAATTTTGATTATTTAAAATGAATTATTTTAAATAATATCGACGAAAATTTATTTTGAATATAATAGAACGTATATATTATATACGTCGTCGTTAGAATATATATAATAATTATATATAATTATAAAAGGAATTGAAAATGGCGCGGTAGTTCGAAAATTCGATTTCTAATTTCAAATGAATATACAGAATTCAATATAAGTCAGAATTGAACGAAACAAGAAATATTTGAATCTGTATAACTATATCTTTGTAACGAAGTTAACAAACTGAGATTTCATCTTAGAAATGATAAGATATGTCCAGTTGAAAATTCTGAATAGTCGCTATGGAATTCAGGCCCTTAAAAATGGACATTTTGCAAACGACCTCGGATTTCGACGAAACCAGTTTTGTTGGGTCCGTGATGTTAAGTTATTACTAGATTCCAAATTTCATAATTTTTCGAATCAATATGTGAGCGTGGCAAAGGAAAACGCGATTGACCAGTTTCAGTTGATTTTAATCGACTGGAAATTGGCCATTTTTCCAACGGTCTCAGAATTCGATGAAATTAGTTTTGTTAGGACCATATCATCAATACGAAGCTAGAAAATATTTTTCTGGAATTTTTAAAGTTAGTATGTGACCCCGGTAATTTGAAATGTACGTTTAAAATTCAATATAGTGATTTAAATGAAAATTCAACGGAAACTGATCGAAACGATCAGATCAGAGTGCGATACATATCCCATTGTGTTCGGAATGGGGGTAAAACGCTATGGACGACAGGCGGTGGGCCTCGTTTTGATGACGTATGTAAAAGTCAACTTTTAAAAATAATAAAATAATAAAATAATAAAAAAAACCCCTCTCTCCCCTTAACCAGGCCCCCCCCGATCTCTCTTCATTTCGAAAGAAAAAAAGAAAAAAAAATAAAAAAAAAGAAGAAGAAGCAAAAGGGCGACGAACGGTGCCGCCCTGGTGGCCTCGCCTCACCGCAGTCCCCCCCTTCGCCGTCCTCCCTCCCTCTTCCTCCTCCCCTTCTCCTCCTTGGCCGCATCGCAGACCCCACCCCCATCAGAAATCGACCGCAACGCCCTCCCACAAACCATCGCGCCGCCCCTCCTTCTTCCTCCTCCTCCCCTTCCCTTCGCCTGCGACCCCCGACCTTACCCATACCCGAACCCGAAACCCCCCCCCCTGAGGACCGACGAAGCCGCATAGCCCCCCCTGTAAGTTTTTTCCCTTACTTTTATTTCTTTATTTCATTTATATAAAGTAATTATTTCATTAAAAATGAAATTCAGTTTTCCCTGTGCTATGTAGGATTAAAAATTGAAATTAAAACTGATTTGAAAAATTAAAACTGATTTTTAGAAAAAGGTATTAAAACTGATTTGAAAAATTAAAAACTGATTTTAAAAGTAATTTAAAATAGAAAAGGTTTGAATTTTAAATGGAAAAAGATTAGAACTTTAAAAGGTGAAAAGATAGGATTTTTATTTGGTAAAAGGTATGATCTTTATATTTTTATTATTTTAAAAATATAAAGATCATACCTTTTACCAAATAAAAATCCTATCTTTTCACCTTTTAAAGTTCTATTCTTTTTCCATTTAAAATTCAAACCTTTTCTATTTTAAATTACTTTTAAAATCAGTTTTTAATTTTTCAAATCAGTTTTAATACCTTTTTCTAAAAATCAGTTTTAATTTTTCAAATCAGTTTTAATTTCAATTTTTAATCCTACATAGCACAGGGAAAACTGAATTTCGTTTTTAATGAAATAATTACTTTATATAAATGAAATAAAGAAATAAAAGTAAGGGAAAAAACTTACAGGGGGGGCTATGCGGCTTCGTCGGTCCTCAAGGGGGGGGGTTTCGGGTTCGGGTATGGGTAAGGTCGGGGGTCGCAGGCGAAGGGAAGGGGAGGAGGAGGAAGAAGGAGGGGTGGCGCGATGGTTTGTGGGAGGGTGTTGCGGTCGATTTCTGATGGGGGTGGGGTCTGCGATGCGGCCAAGGAGGAGAAGGGGAGGAGGAAGAGGGAGGACGGCGAAGGGGGGGACTGCGGTGAGGCGAGGCCACCAGGGCGGCACCGTTCGTCGCCCTTTTGCTTCTTCTTCTTTTTTTTAATTTTTTTTTCTTTTTTTCTTTCGAAATGAAGAGAGATCGGGGGGGGGGGGCGCCTGGTTAAGGGGAGAGAGGGGTTTTTCTTTTTCTTTTTTTTTATTATTTTATTATTTTATTATTTTTAAAAGTTGACTTTTACATACGTCATCAAAACGAGGCCCACCGCCTGTCGTCCATAGCGTTTTACCCCCATTCCGAACACAATGGGATATGTATCGCACTCTGATCTGATCGTTTCGATCAGTTTCCGTTGAATTTTCATTTAAATCACTATATTGAATTTTAAACGTACATTTCAAATTACCGGGGTCACATACTAACTTTAAAAATTCCAGAAAAATATTTTCTAGCTTCGTATTGATGATACGGTCCTAACAAAACTAATTTCATCGAATTCTGAGACCGTTGGAAAAATGGCCAATTTCCAGTCGATTAAAATCAACTGAAACTGGTCAATCGCGTTTTCCTTTGCCACGCTCACATATTGATTCGAAAAATTATGAAATTTGGAATCTAGTAATAACTTAACATCACGGACCCAACAAAACTGGTTTCGTCGAAATCCGAGGTCGTTTGCAAAATGTCCATTTTTAAGGGCCTGAATTCCATAGCGACTATTCAGAATTTTCAACTGGACATATCTTATCATTTCTAAGATGAAATCTCAGTTTGTTAACTTCGTTACAAAGATATAGTTATACAGATTCAAATATTTCTTGTTTCGTTCAATTCTGACTTATATCGAATTCTGTATATTCATTTGAAATTAGAAATCGAATTTTCGAACTACCGCGCCATTTTCAATTCCTTTTATAATTATATATAATTATTATATATATTCTAACGACGACGTATATAATATATACGTTCTATTATATTCAAAATAAATTTTCGTCGATATTATTTAAAATAATTCATTTTAAATAATCAAAATTCGCTAAAATTGCCAAAATAAAAATTTTAAACTGGCCCAGATTTTCGGGTTGTTACAATCTCCCCCACTTAAAACTTTTCGTCCCCGAAAAGGAACAAAGTCGAAAGTGGTTTGATCATTCAACTCAACGTTCGATCCGGCTTCCATTCTCCAACCTTTCAGTTTCTGAGAATTTTCAAAACTTCAAAAATTTGGCTAACACCCTAAATTTTCGAAAAATTTCGCCATAACCTCCCCTGCACCGGGAGCATCGGGGAATTTCAAATAGCTTCCCCGGTCCTTCTAATCTCAAAAAGAAAAAGAAAAAGCCAATAGGCTCACAAAATCATCATCACCCAAAAAAAACAGGAAATTATGTAGTAAACATGTACCTATTTGTCGGGCAAACAAATTTTATTCTCTGGCTCTAGCCTCCTTGCTATGACCAGTTCAATATAAGTATATGTATATGCAAGCAACCGCAACCAATTTCAATTATAACTCAATATTTGGTTCAATTAGGCATAATGGTTCAAAATTATCAAACAAATAAACAAACAACACAAACATCAATCAATTAGTGAATTTAACGTTTCAAATTCATAATTTTGATACATATACAAAAAAAAAATCATGCTTTGGTGCCAAATCACAACAATGTATTCTAGCTATATTAGTTTTGGTTCTCACACCAGTCTAATGGAAATATATAGAAAATCACACCTTCAAAACTCGAACATAAATGTTGATGATGCGATCGCTATCATCAATATCATCTTCGGGCGACTAGAGTGTGATGCTATATCTATCCAATATATTAAAACTTTGAATACACGCGGATCAGACGTATACGCAAAATCTTTATATACTGGACTGTCCAACTCAATATAAATAGATAATCAGATACGAATAATTGATTTAAATTTTCAAAACAAAAATTGTTTTCATTTGAAAAATATACTCTTCACACTCGTTCTAGGATACTACTGATCCCATCTCTAACGAGTCATTCCCATTGGATTTTACTAATCCAATATCTGATGAATTCTTTCGTATGGTTCTAATGTGCCTTGTTCTCTGAGCTTTGTAAACCAAAGCTCTGATACCACGTGTAAAGACCCGCAACTTCCACGTAAAGGAAAGCGTCGGATAGTTCGAGAACAAGCCACAACAGAACGCATACAGAAGAACATTTCATTGTATATCACAACAATGCATCAGATTACAAGAATATAAACAAATAAATATTACACAGAAATATCAGAGATTTAAATTACATTTAAATACATCGCAGCGGAAAATAATAAAATACACAACTAGAAGAGATATACGGATACAAAGCTTTCCGGATATCATTCCAGCTGTAAACCAGGATCCTGTGAATATAAATCTGCAAAACCAAAACTACTAGCTGCCCGTGTCAAAATAAGGGCACCCAGAGTTTAGGTTAAAACAATAAACTCCAGGTCAGTCATGGGACTGGTGTGAGAACTAAAACAGTTATAAATCTTTATTTTAAAGTTAGGTAAATCAAGGGACCACGCCGTATAACACGGAACGGGTTTCCTCCCAAGAATACCAGTGCATAAAACAAACAGCGCAATGCTAAATAAAGAAAATGAAGCTGTTATAAGACCCAGGTCCCATCACACAATGCAACGCAGCCGAGGATAGGGTTTTCCCTTATAACAGCCAAAGAATGCTTGATACGTTTAAAACAAATCGTTTGATACTACTATAAGTGCATAGTGTATAAAACACCTTCAAATCATAAGTATCAATCATAGGCGACATGAGCGTCCCATGCCACTATGTCGCCATATATAGGTTTACAAATAAAACCGCAAAGTCACGTATTTGGAAATTGGATTTCCATCTATGAACCGAGGCAAAAGATAGTCCTCAACCGATTCGAGACGCTCTATCCCGCCCCTCAGGCAAGTACTCAGTCAAGCCTTGGATCCTCAGGGCCAGTCCACCGATGTGGATTAAACTTAAACCCTGAACATGCGTCTCCCCACCCTATGGGGTGTAAGTCTGGTCCGTCTGCCGACCAGAATGCATCGGCCAAAACCGATATAACCGAGGCGCCTCGCAACAGCAACAACCACATAAGTCAAAGTCGTCAGGGCGTGTAAAACCACTGACGCCACTTCTAGCTAGAAAGAAACGCATGCCCTCCCTGACGTCCTCTCCCGTTTTTGGTTCACAACCGGGGTGCGAGGCTCGCGAATTCACGTTACACAAAGCTGTGCCACACAGGCTGTGCTTTGATCATCACCACAAGACTTTGCTTTTCAACAGAAGCCTCGATCAATTGCCACTTAGGCATGCCACACAGGCAATTCACTCCATGCGTTTGATATCCATCAATATATAACCCCTGAGCTCGTACGTCTCAGAGAAGGGCGTTAAGCAAGAGAATAAATTCTCCGCCGCCAAGCAGATATATATTTAATAGAGATCAATCACACGGACTAAAATCCAATGTCAGACACACAGTCCATTTAGAAGTCCGTTCTGGGTCTGAACGAAATCGGAGGCACCTAGTACCTCGCATATCCATCGATCTCCAAGTACGTCTGGACGATCACTAACTGTTTCCATCTTCTTGGGTGTACAGCCCAATCAAGATCATCAGTAAGCACCCAAACGACGTGAAGACTTCTGGTCTTCGACCACCGTCTTCATCTTCGACACCACGTCGAATCAGTTATTCAGAATGGGATAAACCCGGTCTTTCTGAATAACTCGCGTATATATTATAAAAGTGTTACACAAACACAACATACGCCTCATTCCAGTTCAGAATATTCTTTTATTCGAATATTCCTATACTTTGGGAAAAGTTCCCATTAATTTTATCCAAGATAAATTCTTTAAATTTATTCTTTAATCTCCTTTGAATATCAATTCAAACTAGTCGGGATTAGCGAACCACACCGAAGTAATCATTTATTTTATTTCCCAATCCCAACCTATTCATCCCATGAAGTAAAACTGGTAGTACTTCATATCTAACACCACAGTGTTATCGGTAATTCAATTACCATTTCACGTTCAAATCTAATTAAAGATTTAACTATCGCCTGGAGTAAAACTGGTGATACTCCATTCTCGATCTTTTCAATCTATTTAAAGATTCATTAAAACTCCACTTAGTTTTAATCTTTAACTGGGTTAAAGAATCAGTGTCATTTAAAACACTGTTCACGATAAACCCAATATCACATTCCATTAATTATCGGGTTAAAGAACAAGTGTTATTTAAAACACTGTTCACGATAAACCCAAAAATCACTAACAATTCAATTCCAATTAAATATCGTTTAATCGGTACACTTCATTAAATCTAAATAAAAAGATTTAATCTTTTCTCAACTGGGCTCCAGAACAGTGTTAGTGAAGACACCATTCACGACAAACCCAAATCACATTCGATATTCAATACAAGGCTCTGAATAGAAAATATATCGGCTTATATTCAATATCGAATTCTACGACTAACAAATGTCGTATTGGAAATAACGATATAAATATATATCTTTCAAATTTCCATAACAACATCTGTACAATCACGAATTCCAACATCGAAATATTCCGAAGACAATTTCGATTCAAATCCACTCCAATGCAATCATTGGAAATTTTGGTTATTTTGAAAACCCTTTTCAAATTCAATTTATTTACTTAAAAATAAATAGAATTATCATTCTAGTTCAAAACTAGCTTATTTCGATAAAAATCTATTTTTATCTTTTCAAACATGAAGTTTTTCACCCCAAATCTTCACAAATCATTTCTTATGATTTTACACAAATTATTACTATTTTTAATAATTTTATCAAGGCCCGTACAGTCGATTTCCATCAATGGCCAACGAACTGCACTTACAGCGACCTTTTTCAAATTTGATTTGGACATAATTCCAAATCCAACCGTTAGATTTCAAATTTCTAACATTCGCTAGAAAGCTCTTTTCGATACGAACCCAACGGTTCCAGTTTTAGGAGAATCCGACGGTCGGATCTCCCGCAATGTCCGTTTAAAATAAATGGTCGAAATTCACGAACTGCCGCGGCGCGGCGCGTTCTATTCAGGCCATTATATTATATATATAATATATTTCATCGATTTCTATTTAAAACGAATTATATAAATAGTTTCAGCATTCGTTTCAAAAGCAATTTCAACTTCCATTTTAATTCAAATCAAAATTGAATTCTTCTTTATAAATTCGTTTTAAAATTCATTTCTATTCAATTCAAATTTCAATTCAATTTCAATTCATATTCAATTCATTTCGAAATCGTTTTCAATTCAATTCATTTCGAAATCGTTTTCAAATCGATTCATTTCGAAATCGTTTTCAATTCAATTCATTTCGAAATCGATTAAAATCGATATAAATATCGTTCACGTCAAAATGGCGTCAATCTAATCAACACGGCTTCATAAATTTCTATTTTCAAATATTCTATTTCAAATATTTCTATTTCAAATATTTCTATTTCTAAACTGGAATGAGGCCCAATCAATTACCATATAAAATTAATTATCTGGATTTTCATACAACACATGTATATAATAGCATTGAAAAATAATCAACCATCAACCAAAGTGCACTACACTGTATAAGCATCAAATAAAGATATCTAACGCTTATAACAGCATGTCAATCAATCGATCGACATATTTAATCAATCAGGATGAGTGAACTTCAAATTTCATCCTAACACCCGTGTGGGGTTTCAAACAATCAAACACATATTTTATTTGTGTTGTTGGGCGATGTGTAAAATTTATCGTCCCAATCAATATCAGTCAAATCAGTGTACATAAACAAACCGTCTGGTTTGTAAATGAATATTTTATTTTATTCACATTCACGTCAAAACTATATTTTTAACGATAAAATATTTATTCCAACACATGAATTTTCTTTTCAGTTCATTTATTCAATAAATGACATTTTTATTTTTCTAACATATTTTAGAAAATTTCGGCGGCATAACGGCACGATACTAGAAACGGGACAAGGCCTAGCCTTATCCCCGGTCTAGTGAAGGCCCACGCCATTCACACATCAATCAAATCACTTTCGTTATGCAAACCACAAAATTTGGAGTAAGAGTCTAACCTAGCCTTACTCCTTCGCCTTATAACGGCGCACGTCTAATCCTAACCAATTTATCGATTCGATTTTTCACACCACAAACCACATTCAAACCAATATCGCAATCAATCACCAAACAGCCAAACAAACAAGTCCATGGTCTGTGGACGATTGTGTCGGGTGCTACTAAACACCGTCTGCATCCTAGTATATATATATAACTAGAAATAAAATTGAAGAGTGAGAATTCTCACCGAAAGCTATCCTAACTTCACGACACTTCACTGATAGAAATCTTCATTGCTATCGCATCTTCGCTATCTTCTTTGCCCGTAGCCACTACATATATAAAAATCACACATTTTTATATTTTGTTGTCTTTGAAATAAAAAATCACATTTTTATTTATTCACTTTCCATTTAAAAATCATATTTTTATATTTGCTTCATACATTTAGAAATCGAATTTTTACTTCGTTATATAGATAAAAATTATATTTTATCACGCTATTTTCCATATAAAGTTTTCGCCTTTATAAAAACAATAGACTTCGCCTTTTCAAATTTAAAGATTTCATCTTTATAAAAATTACCACTTTATCTCAACGTATATAAAATAAAAATCAGATTTTTATTTCGTTACATACACAAAGATGACATTTTTATATTCTCTATCCTATAAAGATTATATTTTTAATATTTCTATATAGTAAAGATTATATTTTTAATACTTTAAAAATATAAAAATCATATTTTTATTATTTAACCATACGAAAGAATTCATCAGATATTGGATTAGTAATATCCAATTAGAATGACTCGTTAGAGATAGGATCAGTAGTATCCTAGAACGAGTGTGAAGAGTATATTTTTCAAATGAAAACAATTTTTGTTTTGAAAATCTAAATCAACTATTCGTATTTGATTATTTATTTATATTGATTTGGACAGTCCAGTATATAAAGATTTTGCATATACGCCTTGCAAACGTGTATTTGAAATTTTAATATACTGGATAGATATAGAATTACACTCTAGTCGCCCGGGGGTGATTCTGATGATTGATCGATCATCATCCGAATTTATGTTCGAGTGACGAAAGTGGACTTTCTATATATTTCCTATTGATTGGTGTGAGAACCAAAATTAGATAGGGCTTATTGTTGTGATTTGGCATCAAAAATCTGATTTTTGTATATGTATCAAAATTATGAATTTGAAACTCTAATTCACTAATTGATTGATGTTTGTGTTGTTTGTTTAGTTGTTTGATAATTTTGAACCATTATGCCTAATCGAACCAAATATTGAACTATATTGAAAATTGGTCGCATTTGCTTGCATATATGTATATCTTTTGAACAGGTCATAGCAAGGAGGCTAGAGCCAGAGAATAAAATTTGTTTGCCCGACAAATAGGTACATGTTTACTACATAATTTACTGTTTGTTTGGGTGATGATGATTTTATGAGCCTATTGGCTAGCCGCTTGGCTTTTTCTTTTTCTTTTTGAGATCTGAAGGACCGGGGAAGCTATTTGAAATTCCCCGATGCTCCCGGTGCAGGGGAGGTTATGGCGAAATTTTTCCAAAATTTAGGGTGTTAGCCAAATTTTTGAAATTTTGAAAATTCTCAGAAACTAAAGAGTTGGAGAATGGAAGCTAGATCGAACGTAGAGTTGATTAATCAAACCACTTTCGACTTTGTTCCTTTTCGGGGACGAAAAGTTTTAAGTGGGGGAGATTGTAACAACCCGCTAATTCTGGGCCAGTTTAAAATTTTTATTTTGGCAATTTTAGCGAATTTTGATTATTTAAAATGAATTATTTTAAATAATATCGACGTGAAATTTATTTTGAATATAATTCGAACGTATATATTATACGCGTCATCGTTAGAATATAAATATTTATATATAATTATAAATAGAATTGAAAATGGCGCGGTAGTTCGATAATTCGATTTCAAACTTCAAATGAATGTACCGGGTGCAAAACAATCCGGATTTTAGTGAAACCAAAAACATTGGGATCTAATTGTGAATATCTTTCCAACGAATCCGAAAAATCAAGATTTCATATCGGGAATCAAAAGATATGTCCAGTTGAAAATTCTGAATAGTCGCTATGGAATTCAGGCCCTTAAAAATGGACATTTTGCAAATGACCTCGGATTTCGACGAAACCAGTTTTGTTGGGTCCGCGGTGTCAAATTATTGCTAGATTCCAAATTTCATAATTTTCTGAATCAATATGTGAGCGTGGCAGAGGAAAACGCGTTTGACCAGTTTCAGTTGATTTTAATCGACTGGAAAATGGCCATTTTTCTAACGGTCTCAGAATTCGACGAAACTAGTTTTGATAGGACCGTATCGTCAATACGAAGCTAGAAAATATTTTTAGGGAATTTTTCGAGCTAGTATGCGACCCCGGTAATTTGAAATGTACGTTTAAAATTCAATAGAGTGTTTTAAATGTAAATTTAATGGAAACAGTTTGTGATCGTCCAGACGTACTTGGAGATCGATGGATATGCGGGGTACTAGGTGCCTCCGGTTTCGTTCAGACCCAGAACGGACTTGTAAATGGACTGTGTGTCTGACATTGGATTTTAGTCCGTGTGATTGATCTCTATTAAATATATATCTGTTTGGCGGCGGAGAATTTATTCTCTTGCTTAACGCCCTTCTCTGAGACGTACGAGCTCAGGGGTTATATATTGATGGATATCAAACGCATGGAGTGAATTGCCTATGTGGCATGCCTGAGTGGCAATTGATCGAGGCTTCTGTTGAAAAGAAAAGTCTTGTGGTGATGATCAAAGCACAACCTGTGTGGCACAGCTTTGTGTAACGTGAATTCGCGAGCCTCGCACCCCGGTTGTGAACCAAAAACGGGAGACGGACGTCAGGGAGGGCATGCGTTTCTTTCTAGCTAGAAGTGGCATCAGTGGTTTTACACACCCTGACGAGTTTGACTTATGTGGTTGTTGTTGTTGCGAGGCGCCTCGGTTATATCGGTTTCGGCCGATGCATTCTGGTCGGCTGACGGACCAGACTTACACCCCATAGGGTGGGGAGACGTAGTGTTCAGGCATAATAATCCACATCGGTGGACTGGCCCTGAGGATCCAAGGGGCAGTTGCGGCTGTTCCTGAGACACGGGCTAGAGCGTCTCGAATCGGTTGAGGACTATCTTTTTCCTCGGTTCATAGATGGAAACCCAATTTCCAAATACGTGACTTTTGCGGTTTTATTTGTAAACCTATATATGGTGACATAGTGGGATGGGGCACTCATGCCGCCTATGATTGATACTTATGATTTGAAGTTGTTTTATACACTATGCACTTGTAATAGTATCAAATGATTTCTTTTAAACGTATCAAGCATTCTTGGCTATTATAAGGTAAAAACCCTATCCTCCGGCTTGCGTTGCATTGTGTGATGGGAACTGGGTCTTATAATAGCTTCATTTTTCTTTATTTAGCATTGCGCTGTTTGTTTTATGCACTGGTATTCTCGGGAGGAAACCCGTTCCGTGTTATACTGCGTGGTCCCTTGATTTACCTAGCTTAAAAAAATAAAGATTAACTGTTTTAGTTCTCACACCAGTCACATGACTGACCTGGGGTTTATTGTTTTAACCTAAACTCTGGGTGCCCTTATTTTGACACGGGCAGCTAGTAGTTTTGGTTTTGCAGATTTATATTCACAGGATCCTGGTTTACAGCTGGAACGATATCCGGAAAGCTTTGTATCCGTATATCTCTTTCTAGTTGTGTATTGTATTATTTTCCGCTGCGATGTATTTAAATGTAATTTAAATCTCTGATATTTCTGTGTGATATTCATTTGTACTCTGTATATTCTTGTAATCTGATGCATTGATGTGATATACAATGAAATGTTCTTTTATATGCGTTCTGATTTGTCGTGTTCTCAAACGATAGGGCGTTTCGAACGGCCTGGATCGGTTTAGCGACTGGTTCGGACCGAGCGAAATTCCTTTTCGTCACAGTGGGGTATTTATTTGATAAATAAACAGGATTTAATCAAAGGGATACCTATTTGATAAATAAATAGGATTTAACCAAAGGGATATTTATTTGATAAATAAATAGGATTTAACCAAAGGGATATTTATTTGATAAATAAATAGGATTAAACCAAAGGGATATTTATTTGATAAATAAATAGGATTAAACCAAAGGGGTATTTATTTGATAAATAAATAGGATTTAATCAAAGGGATACCTATTTGATACATAAATAGGATTTAACCAAAGGGATATTTATTTGATGAATAAATAGAATTAAATCAAAAGAATATTTAGAAAATGAATAGAAAATGGAAATCTGTTTTTAACAGATAAATAGAAAGGATTAATTTATAAACAACAGTTTATAAATTAAAGGAATATTTATCATTCAATAAATGAAATATATAAGGCAGAACTTATATTGATAAGAGATATTAGTTTTAACACCGATAGTTTTAAATAGAATGGATACACAACACTTGTATAAGTGAAGTAACGTTATTAAAGAGAACATTTATAAAGTGAAGAACCGTTACTAAAAGTGAATCTTTATAAATGAATAAATGTTATCAAATAGGAGTATTCGAATAAGAGAAGTCGATTTGAGTTAGAAATAATCAATTAAATAAATCGATTAGAGTTAGGTTGACTAGTTAGAGTTAATCAATTAAGGTTGACCAGTTAGAATAAACCAGTTAGAGTCAACCAGTTAGAGTTATGCAAAGGAGTTAATCGAATATTGGTTATTCGAAGAGAGTTAATCGAATATTGGTTATTCGAAGTGAGTTATTGAATATTGGTTATTCGAAGTGAGTTAATCGAATATTGGTTATTCGAAGTGAGTTAATCGAATATTGGTTATTCGAAGTGAGTAAATCGAATATTGGTTATTCAAAGTGAGTTAATCGAATATTGGTTATTCGAAAGGGGAGTTATCAAATCTAATAGAGAAAAGGAGTAAATCGAATATAGTTTCTTCGAATAGAGTTAAAGGATTTAATCGAATATAGTTTATTCGAGTAGAGTTAAAGGAATTATCGAATATAGTTTATTCGAATAGAGTTAAAGAAATTTTCGAATATAGTTTATTCGAATAGAGTCAAAGGAGTTATCGAATATAGTTTATTCGACAGGAGTAAGTGGAAAGAGTAAATCGATTAGAGTTAAATCAATTTAGAGTAAATCCATTAGAGTTAAATCAAATAGAGTAAGTCGATTAAAGTTAAATCAAATAGAGTTAATCCAATAGAGTTAGTCCAGTAGAGTTAATCAATAAGAGTTAGTCGAATAGAGTTAATCAAATATAGTTTATTCGAAGAAAGGTTATCGGATGTAGTTATTCGAATGGAGGAGTTATCGAATAGAGATTATTCGAAAGAGAATTACGTAAGGAAGTTGTTAAAGTTTTAAGGGATAAACCGTGTCTATCCCGAAGTTTAAACCGTTGTTCAGTTAATGGTCTGAGAGGTAATTATACCCCAACTTGATTGACTTCGTTTTAACTAAAGAATGGCTAAGGTTTGATAGTAAGTGGTGGTTAAGTGAATATAGTTAATAAGTGTAATGGGTTGAGTTGGCATCGCGATAGTTTGTTTAAACATCCGCCTAAGTCCAATGTACGAGTTTTGGAAATGTTTTCCAATAAGAACCAGAAATGTTTTCTAATTTAGAAAACAAGAAATGGAAATGTCCCCAATGTTAATAACGTATATTTTCTAAATTTAGAAAATATGAAATATTGAATACAGGGAAACAGGAGATGAAAATGAACTAAAGAGATTAATGTTAAATGATGTTTGTTCGATATAATTTCCATCTGGAAATAATATCGTTGTTTGCACACTTGTTTTTCTTTGATAGTTAACTCACAGACTATTGAAGTTTTAACCATTTTAACATTGTTAATATGGAGAGACCGGTTGGATTATTATCCAAAGAACCACTCTGTATTGGCATAAGCATTGCGAATCATATATGCCAAAGATAATTGAAGACGAAGTAAAATTTCAAGGGCTATTGTATAAGTCTTAGATAACAGTGCCTAAGATGGATGTACTGGATAGTGCCTTTGGTTTGTCCAGTCCCAGGATAACTTGTATGGACGAAGGTCTGACAGAGTATATCTAATAAATCGCGTAAGTTGATCTATTCAAACATATTCATGTTTGGTGGCGGAGGAATTCATTTCTCTAAGCTGTATACCCATGTTATTTTTGGATAAATCAATTTGTGATTTGGCGGTTATGACAATGTGACATTCTAACTGAATGAGGATGACTTGTATGGATGAATGTCTGACAGAGTATTTCCAGAAGGGTCACGTACATTGATTTCTTCTACCATACCAAGAGTGGAAGCGGAGAAGGAAACTTCTTTAGCTAACACGTAATGTACTGTTGTAGACGTAAATTAGTGATTTTCGATGGATCTGACAATGTGGCATTCGAAGTGAATTTGATGTGATGATAGAGCGTAACCTCAAGCCTCATCAACCGGTTAATGACAGAAATCGGGCAGGCAGCATGGCTATGTCGGTCGCACCGAAGTAGGGTGTATAATCACCTATCTAGAGAATATTCATTTGCTTCTTTAATATATCAATGATGTCCCATATATATATATACGAGAACGGTTGTTGATCCCAACCGTTGGTGATATACATTCGATACACTCAAGCAAAATGAGTGGTCGGTCATGTGTGGCTGAGTTACAAGATGTTCTTGTTGAACTCCACTGTATCGTTCCTAGAGTACACTGATCGGAAGGTGGTTCCATACCTTGTTATAGTTGGAAATCCATTACCCAATACGTGCTTGCGATTTTGATCGTATTCTATATATGCAGAACGTGAGATGAAAGCGTTTCTGCTAGATGATTACTATATTGTGGTTGATAGGCATTATTGTAATATCAAAAGGTTTTGATATAAAGATATTTTGGATTCTCATAAGGGAAAAACCTGTTCTGTTCTGCGGCGTGGTCTTATGAGATATCGTTTACTTGTTCATATACCTGTTTAAACTGTTTTACTCACACCAGTCCCATGACTGACCCGGAGTTTACTTTGTTGTTTTCCCTAAACTCTTGGGTGCCCAATTTTGTACGGGCAGTCAAGTATTCAGGAATTTACAAATATACTTGGAGAGCTTGGAGTAGGAGGCTTCGAGATCATATAGCTATAATTTATTTCCGCTGTGTTGTAAGTGTTGTACTCTGATAAGTGCTATTGTATACATAACTGTTATATTTCAAAGTTATGTTATCTAATTATATGTTATTCGTTATGCTATGAGGTTCGTGTTACTCTGATGTTGTGTTCTTCTTCTTCTTGTATTCTAAGTTTCTATCTTATCTATTTTCACCCTCTAATTTCTTTCGTTAATTACCGGGATTTTTCTATGTTTTGGTTATCGACATCGAGATTATGTCGATAACCAAAGTCGCTCAAAATCCGGGTCATTACACAAACAAATCAATCAAGCCAAACAAGTCAAACAAATCAATCAAGTCAAACAAATTAATCAAGCCAATCAAGTCAAAATAAATATGTTATGTGTTTAATTAATAATTCGATATAGTTCCAAAACAATAATTCCCCATACGGTATACTTGTTATGTATGGAGTTAAAAGTTAATATGTAATGTAGTGTGTGCAGTCTGTTGGTTATAATGTAGTATGAAACGTATGTCATATGCAAAACAATATGAAATGATGTATTAAATGAAATGCAAATTATGATGTGAATGATTTTAATTTGAAATGCACTGTATTGTATGATATGAAATAAGATGTTTAATGATAATATATAGAATGATTTGGTGATGATATCTATTTCGGTAAAGATATTCAAAGTACTATCTAACTATTATGCATATATATATATATATATTATAAATTGTTTCAATCAAACAAAGGTAATATACATTAATTTCTAGACTTAATGATACTAATGAAAGAGATTGAAAAGAAAAAATAGTAAAGATAAGAGTTTAATGGTAATTAAAAAATATGTATGATAGGTAGTAAAATATTCAGAATAATTCTATGAGAAATATGGAGTAAAATTGTATCATATGAAGTAAACTATTTTGATATAAACGTATATTCATAATTGTATATATAAAAACTAATTAAAAGAACTAAAAAAATCAATTTATTATGAGATATACATCAATCTTTTGATACAAATCAATTTTAAATTTAAACATTTAGAAATCAAAACATATTAATTTGCTAAAGAACTATTTATATGTTAAAACTTTTTAAAAGAAATCTAGAACAAAATTATTTTTGATGAAATCTGGTAATATAACTATAAAACTATAACTTCTTATATTTTAACTATAAATTTAAGACATAAAAATTATATATATATATACACTTTATACCAAAATATTAAGTTTAATCAATCTTAATAAGAAATCAAAATTAGTATTAAGTTACAAAATAGTATTTGAGATATTGTAACCCAAAATAGTTTTGAAATTATATGAAAAACGTACAAGTTAAACTATGTATGTTTAAACTTCATATACAAGATATATATATATATATATTATAACAATATCAAGTGTTTGAAAATTAACATATCTATGTACTATATAGTTTTATTTATTTATATACTTTCAATATATATTTTTGAAACAAAATATATGAAACATAAGTAGTTGGACAAAATTGATAACTAGAGTTTGAACTGACATTTTCATATTGAAAAGATGTCTGTTCAAAACCAAATCAAAGAGTAGTGAAATTTTAAAATAAGAAGAGATTTTATTTAAATTGGTATATTGATATGTATACTATGGTGTATTGACATATGAATCAAAATATCTAGAATTATAAAAGAGATAAATTTCTATACCTAACTATGTGCATAGATGTATATTCCTAAATTCAGCGATTATTATGAAAAAATTGTAAAGCGTACCTATTTTCGCAATCCTTATTTTTGTTGTTCTTCCATTGTCATGAACCTCACATTTACATCTTCCAGAATTTGATGATGGGATATGCTCTCTAGCGATGGGTTCGTTTTTCTGATCAGCGTAGTATATTCATTTGTTGAATTTGAAGATCGTATGAGAAAGACACTGATGATTTACTAGTTTAACCAACTTGGTACCAAAATTTTGAATTTGAATGAATGGACACTTCAAGTACTATAAAAAAGCTCAAAAGTCATGTCTCTTCACAATTTTTTTCTCTTCTTCTTCTTCTTCCCCTTTTTCAACTTTCAATCAATCTTTTATGAGACATAACTGCTTCGTTTCTTAACGGAATTGGACGAAACTAGCGGCAAATCGAAGAGGAAGGCAAGGGATACGATTCAGTAATGGTTTGGTGAAGAATCTGAATGATATTATGGTGTAGTATGTCGAATCAGTGAGAGGAAAACAGAAAATCCCGTTTGCAATTTTCTGTTTTGGATAATCAACTTCAAACTGCCATATCTCACTCAATTTTGATCGTAATTTGATGATCTACCCATCAAAACGACCGCGAGAACAAGAAATACAATCTAAAAAAGAAGATGGGATGAAATAATACAAATATATGGGTGAAATATGAGAAATATCAGTGACAATTTTGGTTCGTTTTTCCGATTGTGCACCAAAATTTCATTTGATTATAACTTGGCCATTTCTTGACGGATTCGAATGAAACCAGTGGCATTGGGAAGTGGATAAAGAGAAGAATAGTATTGAATCAAAATGTAGAAGATAATCAAAAGTTTTTGCATTGATCAGGTACTCATTTAATTGTAGATTGTCAATCCATCTCCATCTTTTTCTTCTTGATTGGTGAATGATCATCTAGGTGTCTTTTGGCCAGTAGTCATCCGACATAACTCTTCTCCTTCAAAACAACACAACTTTTCAAAGAATCAGGTGACTTTTCAAAATAACTAACAGTAATTTTAAATAATAACATCATGATAATTCTATGACATATCCATATGAAAAAAAGTGTTAAAAATTACCATTTAAACTTTTCAACAATCAGATTATGATAACTTTATTTTTCAACAAATTAGAATGCAGACTCATCTAATACTGATGCAATGCATAAATTTAAACTAGTGTTATAAATCATTTCAAAGTTTTCCATTTAATATTTCCAATATTCAGATGATGAAATTTTGAAAACCTACGCTCTGATACCAATTGTTAAGGATGCGGAATAAGGATTTTAAGGCAGAATTAACACTAAAGGGGCGGTGAATAGTGTCTATAAGAAATTTACAGAAATCTTTAACAGTCTTGAATTATTATATGAAGCACACAATGATTATCTCACCAGAAATGATCACAAACACATACACAATCACGAACATAGATATAAGTAAATATAAAATGCAGAAAAGGAAAGAACACACCGGATTTTATACTGGTTCGGATTACTCCTACGTCCACTCCCATGCAACGCTAGATTGCACAGGGTTTTATTAATACTAGTATCAATCTTACAATACCCTTGATTTCACGGCTACAAGGTTAACACCGATTCAACCATCCTTGATTTCACGGCTGCAAGATTCACACCGCTTCCTTTCCTTGATTTCTGAGCTACAAGAACACACCCTTTCCTAAAAAATTCCCAAATGATTACAACAGCCCTAGAACTCTTGAATAGCACTTCCAATCAGAGAGTATTTGATATAGATTGAGAAAAGAACAAGTTTGATATAATTTGAGTAGAAATCGGCAGAGTATAAGTGTAGAAATCAAGAAATTAATGTATATTAATGGTGGTTAGAGATAGGATGAAGATGGAGAAGAAGTGATAAAAAATCGAATTTAATCTCTATTTATAATGTTTGAAAGGTTGCAACGTTTCTGAAATGTTTCAAAATATGAAAAGACACTTCCTTTGAAAATTGAAAATATGACAGTTATATGTCGACATACCCAATTGCACATGTCGACATATACATGTTATTTTATTTTTTTAAAATCATTTTCCAAGTGTTTAAATATATATATATATTTTATATATATATTCTGGAAATTCTTGAATCGAAACTAATGTTTCAAAATGAATTTTCTAAAGTATAAAAACATATAAAGATATAATAATATATAATATAAACATATTTATAAACTTATATGATATAAGACTATGAAACATATATATTATAAAACTTTATAAACTATAAACATATATGTCGTAAGTAAAATCTTAATATTTGAAATCATCTTAGAATAGAAGTTTGAAATTGATTTGAAAAGGAATTTGAAAACAGAATTTGAAAGTGCTAACTGGGGTTTTACATATAAACCAGACTCTATTACTTGATAATCTTGAACTCTTGAAATCTTGGTTCTTGATACTCATGAGTCTTGAATTCCTTGATATCTTGGATCTCTATATTGTACAGTCTTTAATATTTATATCATGCATATATATATATAAATATATATATATATATATATATATATATATATTCTAGATAAAGATGTTAGTATATATTTTATAATCAATAATGTTAATAATTGAAACAAGGTTGTTGTCATCAAAACTCCATTCTCCAACAAAAATCTTATATAATTTAGTATATGTTTACTAAAGCAGTAAAATACAAACAAAATATAAAATAAATAAATGAACATTTTTTTAACAAATATATGTGTTCATCGAATTTTCTTTAAGTAATATTGGGAAATGATGTAGAAATTCTTTTTTCATGTAGTGAGTGCAAATTGTTGAAGCATTTAATATCGGATATGGTTAGGGTTCATTTGCACTAATACGGCTTTGTACCCGCATATTTGATGTGGGATCGTCATGGAGAAATTATAGCCCATACTCAAGAATAGTCAATGGAGGTCATTGATGATAAAGTTAGTACGATGAACATATGGTCGAAAATGCAGCACGATCAATGCCCTACTAATGAAATTGACTACGACGATGTTAACGTCGAAGAGGAACTAAATGTTGGAGAAAAAAAAAATCATTTATCGGATGCTGCTAAAAAAAACCTTCGGAATGGATGCACAAGCGACACTTAATTATCAGTAACTGTAGAGTACATTGCAATAAAATCAAAATACAACCTTATGGAAGCCAGATTTACGGCTGTTGTTCAACTTGCTAAATGTCATATGCCGTCTGATAATTTAATATGCGAAAATAATTATGAAGTGAAAAAACTTATGTCATCTTTCGATTTGCCGTATCAAAAATAGATACATGTTTAAATGGTTGCATGTTGTTTTGGAAAGAAGACATCAATTTTAGAAATTGTAAAATATGTAATCAAGAAAGATACAAACTAAAGAAAAAGAAGTTTCATAGAAGCATATGCATTATTTACACATCATGTAACAACCCGGAAAATCTGAGCCAGTTTAAAAATTTTATTTTGGTTATTTTAAAGAATTTTGAATATTTAAAATGAATTATTTTAAATAAAAACGACGAAAAATTTATTTTCGACGAAGTTAAAATGAATAATTTTAATTTAATTATATAACGAGCCTGAAATGGCCCTGTAGTTCGAAATTTCGATTTCGAATTTCAAATGAATATACAGAATTCGTTTTAAGTCAGAATTGAACGAAACAAGAAATATCTAAATCTGTTTAACCATATCTTTCTAACGAAGCCAAGAAACTGAAATTTCACTTTAGAAGTTGAGAGTTAAGTCCAGTTTAAAATTCCGAAAAGTCGCTGTGGAATTTATATATATTTTAATACATATAAAGGCCTTTGAAAATGGAAATTTTGCAAACGACCTCGGTTTTCGACGAAACCACTTTTGTTGGATCCGGAACGTCAAATTATTACTAAGTTTATTTTTGCATAATTTTCTGAATCAGTATGTGAGCGTGGCGAAGTTAAACGTGTTTTGACAGTTTCAATTAAATTCGGGTCGACCAGAAAATGGCCATTTTTCAAACGGTCTCAGAATTTGACGAAATTAGTTTTGTTAGGACCATATCGTCAATACAAAGTTAGAAATAATTTTTTTGGAATTTTTAGAGTCATAATGTGACCCCGGTAATTTAAAATGTACGTTCAAATTGAATATATATAGATTTATACTTTAATTTGAATGAAAACTGATCGTAACGATAGAATTGGCCTATGAAACATATCCCATTGTGTTCGGAATGGGGGTAATATGCTAGGGACGACAGTCGGCGGGTTCGATTCTGAGTTCGAATTAAAAAGTTACTTTATGAAATTAATTAAATAAATAATATATATATTATATACTCTCTAGGTCAACCCTCTCATTCCTTTACCCCCGTCGCTCAAATCAAAAAGAAAAATAAAACCCACTGCTCTCGTTCTTCCCTCCCCAGATCGATGCACCGCCTCCACGCCCTCCGAAGCCACCGCCGTTCGGATCCACCCCCGCCTGGCCCCTTGCGTCGCAACCCTCTCCCACGCCTCCGACCTCCCTCTCCTCATCTCGACGCTGCAACTGAAGACCCGGAACCCCCACAGCCCAGTCTTGAAGACCGCCACCCCGAGCCTGCGCCACCTCGAGGACACCGCCGATCCACCTCTGGCGAGACTCCACCAGCGACAACGCCTTCCTCCCCCCCCCCACACAGTGAGTTATTTTAAATTGATTTTTCTTTGTTTATTTAAATTGATTTTTCTTTGTACTTAAAACTATTTTTTTCCTCTTTGTACAAAGAACTGATTTTTAAGATATCAAAGAACTGATTTTTATTTTACAAAGAACCATAGAAAAATTTGAATCATAATATATATGTTAGCATGAAAAAGATTTGATTTTTAGCTACATAGAGTTATCATCTTTATGAACATCATGTTATGATTTTTATTTCATTAAAAATATGATTTTGCATAGAGTAAAAATATAATTTTTATTATAGTAGAGTATTAAAAATATAATTTTTACATTAAAGAAAGAATAAAAATATAATTTTTATATCATGCAAAGAATAAAAATATAATTTTTATATCATGCAAAAGTTAAAAGTATAATTTTTATACTAGTGGCATATTAAAAATATGATTTTTATATAGGTATGATAGTAAAAATATGATTTTTATTCATGCAGAGTAATAAAAATATAATCTTTATTAGGAGAAGAGCAATATAAAAATATAATTTTTATAACGAAGTGAAGATAAAAGTTTGATTTATATATATATGAGGTGAAGATAAAAAAAATTCGATTTTTATATATGTAGCGTATGCAGACGATGAAAGTGACAAGAGGAGTGACGATGAAGATTCGCTACCTATGAAGAGTCTTGGCGTTGGATTAGATTTTGGTGAGAACTTCTCACTTTAAATTTTATTTCCTAGTTAGAAATATATATTAGGATGCAGACGGTGTTTAGTAGCACCCGACACCCTCACCATGGACTTGTTTGTTTGGTTGTTTGGTGATTGATTAGAATATTTGTTGAAATTTTGTGGTGTGAATAATAAAATTGATTTGATTGATATGTGTATGGCATGGGCCATTACTAGACCGGGGATAAGGCTAGGCCTTGTCCCGTTTCTAGTATCGTGCCGTTATGCCGCCGAAATTTTCTAAAATATGTTAGAAAAATAAAAATATCATTTTTATTGTGTAAATGAATTGAATAGAAATTCATGTGTTGATATAAAATATTTTATCATTAAAATATAATTTTTAACGTGGAAGTGAATAGAATAAAATATTCATTTACAAACCATACGGTTTGTTTATGTACACTGATTTGACTGATCTTGATTGGGACGATAAATTTTACACGTCGCCCAACTACACATATAAAATCTGTGTTTGTTGATGTGAAACCCCACACGGGTATTGGGATGTACACTAGTCCTAATAATTAATTGTATGTCGATCTATAGGTTGACAGACAGTTGTGTTGTGCACTTTGGATGATGGTTGATTATTTATCCTTGCTGTTATATACATGTGTTGTATGGAATCCATATAATTAACATTATATGGTAATTGATTCGGCCTCATTCCAATTTAGAAATTAAAGAATATAATATATAAATCCATGTGTTGAAAGAAATATATATTCATGTGTTGACAGTACTCATTCGTTGAGATTAGTCATGTGTTGAAATAAAATATATTAAATAACAAAAATATATTTTCAGGTGTTGACAGTACTCATTCGTTGAGATTAGTCATGTGTTGAAATAAAATTTACATATTCATGTGTTGAAGAAAATATTCATTTGTTGAATATAATAACGATGTTATTGAAAATATAAAGCCGCGTTGGTTAGATTTGCGCCATTTTGACGTGAAAGATATTTATATCGATTTTATTCGAATATTGAAAAAGAAGTGATTTCAAAATATAACGTTTTGAAAATAATATCATGTATATATATCGATGATATGGAATATTCAGTTTTGATTTAAAATTGAATATGAAGTTGAAATCGTTTTGAAAACGAATTTAAAACGAATTTTAAAATACGTTTAGAATTGAAATCGATGAAATATATATAATATATATTATATATATTAAATGGCCTGAATAGAACGCGCCACGCCGCGGCAGTTCGTGAATTTCGACCATTGACTTCGAATTGACGTTACGGGAGATCCGACCGTCGGATTATCCTGAAACCGGAACCGTTGGGTTCGTATCGAAAAGAGATTTCCATGAATATTAGAAATTTGAAATCTAACGGTTGGATTTGGAGATACGTCCAAATCAAATTTAGAAAAAGTCGTTGTAAGTGCAGTTCGACGACCATTATTGGAAATCGACTGTACGGGCCTTGATAAAAGTATTAAAAATATCTATAATTTGTGTAAAATCAAAATATATGAATTGAGAAGAACTAGGATGAAAAATTCCCTATTTTAAAGGATAAAAATACATTTTTATCGAAATGAACTAGTTTTGAACTAGAATTATAATCCGATATTTTTAAATAAATAAATTGGATTTGAAGTGGTTTTAAAAATAATCAGAATTTAATATTGAATGTAAACCGATATATTTTCTATTTAGAGCCTTGTGTTTAATATCAAGTAGGATTTTTCGGTTTATCATGAACCGTGTTTTAAATGACACCGGTTCTTTGACCCAGTTGAAGATTAAAACTAAGTGGAGTTTTACTGAATCTTTAATTAGATTAAAATGACCGAGAATGGAGTATCTCCAGTTTTGCTCCAAAGCGATAGTTAAATCTTTAATTAGATTTGAACATGAAAAGGTAATTACTTTTACCAATAACACCGTGGTGTTAGATATGGGGTATTACCAGTTTTTCTCCATGGGATAAATAGGATGGGATTGGAAAATAAAATAAATAATTACTTCGGTGTGGTCCGCTAATCCCGACTAATTTGAAATGATATTCAAAGGAAGATTAAAGAATAAATTTCAAAGAATTTATCTTTGATAAAATTAATGGGAACCTTTCCCTAAGGATGTGAAATTTAGAAATTAACTGTAGGTTGGTTAAGAAGAATGGTTTCCTGGGTATTGATCTGATGTTGGTTTCGGCCTTCGGGGTTAATATCTGGGGAATTGTTCTCTTACTAATTTATGGTTAGTGACTGCTGAATTGGAATGAGGCGTATGTTGTGTTTGTGTAACATTTGTTTATTATATACGCGGGTTGTTCAGAAAGACCAGGTTTACACCCATTCTGAATAACCGATTCGACGTTATGTCAAAGATGAAGATGGTGGTAGAAGACCGGATGGTCTTCACATTGTTTGGATGATTAGTGATAATCTTGATTGGGATGTACACCCAAGAGGAGAGAATCAGTTGGTGATCGTCCAGAAGTACTTGGAGATCGACGGATATGCGAGGACCTCTGCCCTGTATTGGACATACGGGGGAGGAATAAGGTGCCTCCGGTTTCGTTCAGACCCAGAACAGACTTGTATGGACTATGTGTCTGACATTGGATTTTGCTCTGTGTTGATTGATCCCTATTAAATGTACATCTGCCTGGTGAAGGGGAATTCATTCCCTTACTTCACTCTTCTCTGAGACGTACGGGATCAGAGGTTGTATATCGATAGAAATCAGTCGCATGGAGTGAATTACCTGTGTGGCATGCCTAAGTGGCAATTGATCAAGGCTTCTGTTGAAAAGCAGAGTTTTGTGGTTGATGATCAAAGCACGGCCTTTGTGGCATCGCTTTGTGTAGCGTGGATTTGCGAGCCTCACACCCTAGTGTGAACCAAAAACGGGAGAAGGATCCAGGGAGAACATGCGTCTCTTTCTAGTTAGAGGTGGTGTCGGTGCTTAAACTGGCCGACATTTATATTCTTTTCACCTATGTGGTTGTTGCTGTTGCGAGGCGCCTCGGATATATCGGTCATTCTCGAACCAATAGAGTCATTCGTTGGCTCATTTATGCCCCCATAAGGCGGGGAAACGCATGTTCATTGTTTAAGTTTAATCCACTCCGTGTGGACCGGCCCTGTGGCTCCTAGGTGCAGTTGCGGCTGTAGCCTGAGACACGGACTAGAGCGTCTCGAATTCGGAGAGGACTATCTGTTGCCTTGGTTCACTGATGGAATCCTATTTCCAATACGTGTCATTCAATTTTATTTGTAGAGCCTAGTATGGCGACATAGTGGTATGGGGCACTATGCCGTCTATGATTGATATTTATGATTGTATATAAAATCAGAAACTAACTGGAAACGAGCCAAGATGAGTGGTTTCCTGGGTATTGGTCTGATGTTGGTTTCGGCCTTCGGGGTTAATACTTAGGGAATCGTTCTCTTACTAATTTGCGGTTGGAGTCTGATTAAGAATAAAATATGAAATTTCACGTATCAAGCATTATTTGGCTGTTATAAGGTAAAACCCTATCCTTCGGCTTGCGTTGCATTGTGTGATGGGACCTGGGTCTTATAACAGCTTCATTGTTCTTTATTTAGCATTGCGCTGTTTGTTTATGCACTGGTATCCTTGGGGTAAAAACCCATTCCGTGTTATACGGCGTGGTCCCTTGATTTACCGAACTTTAAAATAAGAATTTATAACTGTTTTAGTTCTCACACCAGTCACATGACTGACCTGGATTTTATTGTTTTGACCTAAACTCTGGGTGCCCTTATTTTCCGCACGGGCAGCTAGTAGTTGGGTTTTGCAGATTTATATTCACAGGATCTCGGTTTATAGCTGAAGTGATACTTGGAAAGCTCTGTATCCATGTATTTCTCTCAGTTATGTTTTGTATTTTTTTTCCGCTGTAACATTGTATTTAAATCTCTGATTATCTCTGTTGTATAATATTTATTCATACTCTGTATATTCTTGTTTTCTGATGGAATTGTTGTAATAAACAATGAAATGTTCTTCTGTTTGTGTTCTGATTTGTCGTGTTCTCAAACGATCAGGGGTTATCGAACGGTCTTGGTCGGTTTAAGATCGATTCGGATCGAGCGAAATTCCATGTCGTTACACATCACTCCTAGACTTCAAAGTTTATATGCATCATATGTAACTGTGCATCATATGATATGACATAGTGTGTGAACACCTAAAGAAGGTGCTTTAGCACACTCATCCGATGGAGAAGCATGAAAGTATTATGATAAGAAATATCCTGATTTTGCAGTGGTAGGTCGTAACGTTATGCTAGGTTTGTGCATGGATGAATTCTGACCGTTTTCTTGATTTGTTTCTAAATATTTTGGCTTGTAATAATTAAACCTTGCAATCTACTCCCGTGGATGTTTATGAAAACTCCGTATATGTTTCTCACAATTATCATTCTTGGCCCTGATGATCCGACATAGGGCATCAATGATTACTTACAATCTTAATCGAAGAGTATAAAATATTATGGTGTAAAGGAGTTGAAACATACGATGTATTCAATTTCTTTTCAGATGTTCTCTTCTTTGTTATGGACTATCATGCAACGCTTTGGGGTTGGATTACGGCCGGTCATTTTGCTTTTCTTTATTGCATGGAAGAAACATGAGCATTTTCTTTACAGCATGGAAAGAAAATTTCATGGTTCGATTATCATCGATGTTTTCTCCATATTAATCATCCTTTTAAAAGAGACGGAAAAAACTTCACGGCTAATAGATATGAGACTCTATAAGTACCAACGATTTCGTCAAGCGAGCATATATATGAACTTGTAAAATATTATTCAAAGATACATGAAACTGGACAGCAAACTGAAATCCAAGGTAAATCGACAGTTCATAATTGGTGTAAACAGAGAATATTTTGGTAGTTGCATTATTGAAAAAATCTCTTAATCTGTCATAACATTGACGTAATGCATAATGAGGCAAACGTATTCGATAATGTGTTTAGTACGGTTTTGAATGTTAAGAGCAAGACTAAGGATGATATGAAATCAAGACGTGATATAGAAGAAATATGTAATCATCCTGAGCTTCATATGAAGCCAAATGACATTACAAAAACTCAAAGCATGCATGAGCTAGACAACAACCAAGTTAAAGTACAGTTAAAATGGGTGAAAGAATTTCGATTTCCCGATGAAATTTCCTCTAATCTTCGTAAATGTGTCGATTATAAAAACGGAAGACTGAGTGGAATGAAAAGCCATGATTGAAATGTAATAATGGAAAATTTATTACACGTCAGTTTCAAAGAACTGCTGCTTGTAAAAGTTTGGAAGGTAATAATGGAACTCGGTTTATTTTATAAGGAGCTTTGTTCAACTATGTTAAAAGTTGACCATCTACTTAAACTTGAAGAAGAAATTCCAATGTTTCTCTGCAAAATGGAGAAAATATTTCCTCTAGATTTCTTCAATGTAATAGAGCATCTACCTATTCACCTTCTATATGAAACACGTCTTCGAGGTCATGTTCGGAACGGATGGATGTATCCACTCGAGAAGTATGTTACTAATATTGAGTATGAAAATGTTAATTTAATTATAAGGAAAAGTTAATATTGAGTTAAAATATTTTTTTATTAGGTACTTAAATCATTTAAAGAATAAAGTGAGACAAAAAACTCGAGTTGAAGGTTCGATTTACAAATCATATATCGAAGAAGAAGCTTTGTTCTTTTTCTGCCATTATTTCAATGATCATGTGAACATACCATTTGAATATTTTAAGTGTGATGATGAGGTCGTTGAACAAGATTCTTCTTTTGTAGCAATGTTATCTATTTTTAAACAACATGGCCGACATTTAGGAAAATGTATGGAAGTATAGTTAGATGTTAGAGATACCATGTAGCACACACATATATTCTACTTAATTGTCCTTAAGTTGCGTCATTTGTTAGGTAATTATTACATTACAAGTTTTGATAAATTTAATACTACATGTGTAAATTAATAATAATGCAATATATCTTGTCTGTATTTACGATATTTATGAATCACAAAACCCAAGCGGCGATTTAAGAAAAAATTTCTATACTGGATTTTTGAATTACGTTTGTGATCCCACAAATCAAGTGGTTGATGAAGGACTGAAATATTTAGAGTTAGAACCGAAAAGAAAAGTTAAAACGTATCCAATATTTTTCGCTAATAGATATAAATTCAACACCAAAAAATACAATGCTATAAAATTAACAAACAATACTGGTGTATTGGACAAAGGAAGTGATGATCATAATAATCATATAAATTATTTTTGTGGCATGTTAACCCAATTTTGCAGTTGACATGTTTTAACAGACCCGCGGAGGTTGTTTTTTGTTTAGATGCAACTGATTCAGCAATGTTCCAGGTTATGGTATTAATGTGCACCAAAATTATAATCTTACTGAAATAAACATACCTCGTGTTATCAAAAGTACGACCCTTTTGTACTATCCAAACAAGCCTTATAAGTTTATTACACCCCTTATCCATCTCCAAAAAGAGATAAAGCAGATTGGTCCGTGATTTCAAAACCAAGGCAAGATTAACATTTGATAGAAAGAATATTCCAAACGAACAAGCCTATTAAGCAGATATCAAGGAAAATGTTGGAATAGAAATTACAGATGATCAAACTGATTTTGGACCTTTAAATGATGAGGCAAATGTATTAGTCGAAGAATTTGAGAGTGTAGAGGAAAACGATATAGAACATGGAACCGAGTCTAAATCAGAAAATAACGAGGACTGAGTAATATCCTGTAATATTTGCAATTATTCACATTGCATTTTTCTCATTAATATCAATTTCAAACATTTTTTGTATCATAATATTGCATTTATCCAATTTAAATCATTTTAATGACTTGAACATACGTGTCACACACAACATTATCTTAGTCATAAATAAGTGTAAACTCACGCAGACAACACATGCATAACATGTATTACTTTTTCAATTGTTCATCCTATCATAATTATTATGAATTGTATATATATGTATGTGACAAGTATTATGTAATAACCCGGAAAATCTGGGCCAGTTTAAAATTTTTATTTTGGCAATTTTAGCGGATTTTGAATATTTAAAATAGATTATTTTAAATAATATCGACGAGAAATTTATTTAGAATAGAACTCGACGTATATTTTGTATACGTCGTCGTTAGAATAAAAATATTTATATATAATTATAAATAGAATTGAAAATGGCGCGGTAGTTCGATAATTCGGTTTCAAACTTCAATTGAATGTACCGGGTGCAAAACAATCCGGATTTTAGTGAAACCAAAAACATTAGGATCTAATAGTGAATATCTTTCCAACGAATCCGAAAAATCAAGATTTCATAGCGGGAATCAAAAGATATGTCCAGTTGAAAATTCTGAATAGTCACTATGGAATTCAGGCCCTTATAAATGGAAATTTTGCAAACGACCTCGGATTTCGACGAAACCACTTTTGTTGGATCCGTAGTGTTAAATTATTGCTAGGTTTCAAATTTCATAATTTTCTGAATCAATATGTGAGCGTGGCAAGGGAAAACGCGTTTGACCAGTTTCAGTTGATTTTAAATCGACTGGAAATTGGCCATTTTTCCAACAGTCTCAGAATTCGACGAAACTAGTTTTGTTAGGACCGTATCGTCAATACGAAGCTAGAAAATATTTTTCTGCAATTTATAGAGTTAGTATGTGACCCCGGTAAATTGAAATGTACGTTTAAAATTCAATATAGTGATTTAAATGTAAATTTAACGGAAACTGATCGAAACGATTGAATTGTCCTACATGGCATATCCCATTGTGTTCGGAATGGGGGTAAAACGCTATAGACGTCAGGCGGTGGGCCTCGTTTAGAGGTCGTATGTGAAAGTCAACTTTTTGAAAAATAAAATAATTAAATTAATAAAAAAATTTAACTCTCCCCCTTTAATCTCGTTCTGGCCCCCCCCCCCCCTCTCTATTTTCAAAATCGAATTTCAGAAGAAAAAAAAAAGGGAGACGAGGGCGACGGGGGAGGAGAGCCGCCGCCGCCACATCGCGCCCCCCCCAGATGATCGACGCCGCCGCGGCCTGGTGGGCCACCACCTCCGCCTCCCCCTCTTCCCCTGACCTCGCGATGCCCACCTCCTCCCTGTAGCCGCCCTCTCCTCTTCTTCCTCCCCGCGACCGACTCCAGACCCGACCCCACAGCCCGCGCCACCAACCACGGCCTCACCTCGCCACCCCCAGTTCGATCGACGCACGAGAACCGAAGTCCCCCCCCCACTCCCTTCTTCTTCTTCCTCCTCCTCCCCTTCCCTTCGCCTGCGACGCCCGACCCCACCCAGACCCGAACCCGCAAAACCCCTCTTCTTCGGCAAATTGACTGTAAGTTTTTCATGTTAATTTTGTTTTTATTTATATACTTTATTTACTTTATTATTTATTTTTCAGATTAGGATTTTTAAAAGAAAGTATAGAAAAGTTTGATTTTAAGGCAAGATTTGATTTTTATTTGGTAAAAGGTATGATCTTTATATTTTTAAAGTGATAAAAATATGATTTTTATATTTTTAAAGTATTAAAAATATAATCTTTACTATATAGAAATATTAAAAATATGATTTTTATATTTTTAAAGTATTAAAAATATAATCTTTATAGGATTGAGAATATAAAAATATCATCTTTGTATATGTAGCGAAATAAAAATCTGATTTTTATTTTATATACGTTGAAATAAAGTGGTGATTTTCATAACGATGAAATCTATATTTTTGTAAGGGTGAAGTCTTTATAGTTGAAAAGGCGAGATCTTTATATAGAAAATAGAGAAGTAAAAATATGATTTTTATATATTGAACATCGAAGTAAAAATATGATTTTTATATATTGAACATCGTAGTAAAAATTCGATTTTTATATATTGAATAGCATAGTAAAAATTCGATTTTTAAATATATGAAGTGATTATAAAAATATGACTTTTAAATTGAAAGTGAATAAACAAAAATGTAATTTTTATTTTAAAGACATCAAAATATAAAAATGTGTGATTTTTATATATGTAGTGACTACGGGCAACGAAGATGAAAAAGGCAAGAACGATGAAGATTTCTATAAAAGAAGAGTCAAGATGATTGGATAGCTTTCGGTGAGAACTTCTCACCTTTCAATTTAATTTTTCTAGTTATAAATATATACTAGGATGCAGACGGTGTTTAGTAGCACCCGACACCCGTCATCCACAGACCATGGATGGCTTGTTTGTTTAATTGTTTGGTTGTGTAGTTGGTTAGATTATTTGGTTTGAATTGAATTGTTTGGTGAAATGAAATGGATTTGATTGATGTGTGAATGGCGTGGGCCTTCACTAGACCGGGGATAAGGCTAGGCCTTGTCCCGTTTCTAGTATCGTGCCGTTATGCCGCCGAAATTTTCTAAAATAAATTAGAAAAATAAAAATATCATTTTATTTGATAAATGAAATGAATAGAAATTCATGTGTTAAAATAAAATATTTTATCGTAAAAAAAAAAAAATTAACGTGAAAGTGAATAAATAAATATTTATAAACAAATCGGCCGATTTGTCTATATACACTGATTTGACTGATATTGATTGGGTCGATAAATTTTACACATCGCCCAACTGCACAAATAAAATATGTGTTTGATTGTTTGAAACCCCACACGGGTGTTGGGATGAAATTTGAAGTTCACTCATCCTGATTGATTAAATATGTCGATCGATTGATTGACAGGCTGTTATAAGCGTAAGATATCTATATTTGATGCTTATATAGTGTAGTGCACTTTGGTTGATGGTTGATTATTTTTCGATGCTATTATATACATGTGTTGTATGGAATCCATATAATTAACATTATATGGTGATTGATTGGGCCTCATTCCAATTGGGAAAATAATGAATGTTATAAAAGAAAATTCATGTGTTGAATATAAAAATAGTCATGTGTTGACGATGTTCATGTGTTGAAAATATTCGTGTGTTGAGTAAAATATTTTAAATAATAAAAATTACATCTTTATCATATTTAAGATTATAATCTACTTTACGGTGGAGTCTAATTAAAATCAAACGATAGATACCATAGTTTATAAAATATTTTACATAACAAAAATAGTGATGTGTTGACAGTACTCATGTGTTGAGATTAGCCGTGTGTTAAAAGAAATATAGATTCATGTGTTGAATAGAATAAATATTCATGTGTTGAATAGAATAAATATTCATGTGTTGAATAGAATAAATATTCGTTTGTTGAATAGAATAACGAATTATTGAAATATAAAGCCGTGTGGATTAGAGATGCGCTATTTTGACGTGAACGATATTTATGTCGATTTCATTCGTTTTATTATGAATATTGAAAAGTGATTTCAAAATTTAATATATGGAAATGAAGTTCAAATTAAATTAGATTAAAAATTCAAATTGAAATTTTATTAAATCAATTAGAAATGAATTCGAATCGAATAGTAAATGGATTCGATTCGAATTGAATAGAAAGTGAATTTGAATTCCAATCAATTAGAAATGAATTCGAATCGAATAGTAAATGGATTCGATTCGAATTGAATAGAAAGTGAATTTGAATTCCAATCAATTAGAAATGAATTCAAATCGAATTAAATTGAAATTGAGTTAAAAACGAATTGAAATCGTTTTGAATGAAATTTAAAACGAACTGAAATTGAATTGAAATCAATTAGAAGGTAAATTCGAATTGAAACGAATTTGAATTTGAATTGAATTGAAATGAACTCGAATTGAATTGAAATCAATTAGAAGGTAAATTCGAATTGAATTGAATTGAAACGAATTTGAATTTGAATTGAATTGAAATGAACTCGAATTGAATTGAAATCAAATCGATTTGAAATTGAAGATGAAGTTGAAATGGTTTTGAAACGAATGTAGAACTAATTATAAAATTCGTTTTAAAAGGAAATCGACGAATTATATATAATATATATATATATTATATATATATATATAATGGCCTGAAAAGAACGCGCCGCGCCGCGGCAGTTCGTGAATTTCGACCATTTATTTCAAACGGATATTACGGGAGATCCGACCGTCGGATTCTCCTAAAACCGGAACCGTTGGGTTCGTATCGAAAAGAGCTTTCCATTGAGTATTAGAAATTTGAAATCTAATGGTTGGATTGGGAGATACGCCCAAATCAAATTTGAAAAAGGTCGCTGTAAGTGCAGTTCGATAGCCGTTGATGGAAATCGACTGTACGGGCCTTGATAAAATTATCAAAAATATCTATAATTTGTGTAAAATCATAAGAAATGATTTGGGAAGAATTAGGCTGAAAAATTCCGTATTTGAAAAGATAAAAATATATTTTTATCGAAATGAACTAGTTTTGAACTAGAATTAAAATCAATTTATTTTTGAAATAAATAAATTGAATTTGAAAGTGATTTTAAAAATAATCAATATTCCCAATACGTGGATGGGACTGGAGTTGAATCGAAATTATCTTCGGAATATTTCGATGTTGGATTTCGTGACTATACAGATATTGTTATGGGAATTTGAAAGATATATTTTATATC
This sequence comes from Allium sativum, assembly GCA_030737875.1. Taxonomy (NCBI): domain Eukaryota; kingdom Viridiplantae; phylum Streptophyta; class Magnoliopsida; order Asparagales; family Amaryllidaceae; genus Allium; species Allium sativum. Next base: position 372,787,598 of record CM060909.1, on the reverse strand, counting down.
GTTATTTCCAATACGATATTTGTTGGTTTCAGAATTTGATATTGAATATAAGCCGATATATTTTCTATTCAGAGCCTTGTATTTAATATCAAATGTGATTTGGGTTTATCGTGGATCGTGTTTTAGATGACATTGGTTCTTTAACCCAGTTAAAGGCAAGATGTTGATTTTTGAAAAGATTAAAACTAAGTGGAGTTTTAATGAATCTTTAATTAGATTGAAAAGTGAATTGATAATTTAAATTATCAAATCTGAAAGGTGATCGAGAATGGAGTACCACCAGTTTTGCTCCAAAGCGATAGTTAAATCTTTAATTAGATTTGAACGTGAAATGGTAATTAATTTTACCGATAACACAGTGGTGTTAGATGTGGAGTATTACCAGTTTTCTCCATGGGATATATAGGTTGGGATTTGGAAATAAAATAAATAATTACTTCGGTGTGGTTCGTTAATCCCGACTAGTTTGAAATGATATCCAAAGGAAGATTAAAGAATAAATTTAGAAGAATTTATCTTGGATAAAATTAATGGGAACCTTTCCCTAAGAATGTGATTTTGTGAATAAAAGAATATTCTGAATTGGAATGAGGCGTTTGTTGTGTTTGTGTAACATTCGTTTATTATATACGTGGGTTATTCAGAAAGGCCGGGTTTATACCCATTCTGAATAACCGATTCGACGAGATGTCGAAGATGAAGACGGTGGTTGAAGACCGTAAGTCTTCACATCGTTTGGGTGATTACTGATGATCTTGATTGGGATGTACACCCAGGATGAGGGAATCAGTTGGTGATCGTCCAGACGTACCTGGAGATGGATGGATATGCGAGGAAAGTGCCTCCGGTTTCGTTCAGACCCAGAACGGACTTGTAAATGGACTGTGTGTCTGACATTGGATTTTAGTCCGTGTGATTGATCTCTATTAAATATATATCTGTTTGGCGGCGGAGAATTTATTCTCTTGCTTAACGCCCTTCTCTGAGACGTACGAGCTCAGGGGTTATATATTGATGGATATCAAACGCATGGAGTGAATTACCTGTGTGGCATGCGTAAGTGGCAATTGATCAGGGCTTCTGTTGAAAAGCAAAGTCTTGTGGTTGATGATCAAAGCATGGCCTGTGTGGCATAGCTTTGTGTATAACGTGAATTCGCGAGCCTCACACCTCGGTATGAGTCAAAAACGGGAGACGGACCGCTGGGAGAGCACGACGTTTCTTTCTAGCTAGGGTGGTGTCAGTGACCTACCAACCCTGACATTTATATACTTTTCACCTGTGTGGTTGTTGGAATGCGAGGCGCCTCGGATATAGGTCTGTAAGGACCGGGAAACGTGTGTTCAGGAATAACTAATCCTCAAAAGTAAGAGAGGACCGGTCCAGCCGATTCCAAGGATCAAAGTGGGGTCCTGGGACATTTGCTAGAGTGTCTCGAACGCGGAGAGGAGCTTGCCCCTTGCCTCGACTCATGATGGAATCCAATTTCCAATACGTGTGCTTCGGTTTTATTTGTAGAACCTAGTATGGCGACATAGTGGTATGGGTCGTTCATGCCGCCTATGATTGATATTTATGATTGAAATTGTTTTGACACTATGCACCTATATTAGTATTAAATAATGTGTTTTAAACGTATCAAGCATGCTTTGGCTGTTATAAGGTAAAAACCCTATCCTCCGGCTTGCGTTGCATTGTGTGATGGGACCTGGGTCTTATAACAGCTTCATTTTTCTTTATTTAGCATTGCGCTGTTTGTTCTATGCACTAGTATCCTTGGGAGGAAACCCGTTCCGTGTTATACGGCGTGGTCCCTTGATTTACCGAACTTTAAAAAAAGAATTATAACTGTTTTAGTTCTCACACCAGTCCCATGACTGACCTGGAGTTTATTGTTTTAACCTAAACTCTGGGTGCCCCTATTTTCCGCACGGGCAGCTAGTAGTTTTGGTTTTGCAGATTTATATTCACAGGAACCTGGTTTACAGCTGGAACGATGCTCGGAAAGCTCTGTATCCGTGTATCACTTCTAGTTGTGATTTTGTATTATTTTCCGTTGCTATGTAATTTATTGTAATCTCTGATATTTGTCAAATGTAATTTATTCATTTTTACTCTGTATATTCTTGTATCTGATGGAATTGTTGTAATAACAATGAAATGTTCTTCTGTATGCGTTCTATTTTGTCTTGTACTCAATTCTATCCGTGCTTTCCTTCACGGGGAAGTTCGGGTCGTCTCAATTTGGTATCAGAGCTTTGGTTTACAGAGCTCGAGAACAAGACACATTAGAACCATACGAAAGAATTCATCAGATATTGGATTAGTAATATCCAATTAGAATGACTCGTTAGAGATAGGATCAGTAGTATCCTAGAACGAGTGTGAAGGGTATATTTTTCAAATGAAAACAATTTTGTTTTGAAAATTTAAACCATTTTATACGTATTTGATTATTTATTTATTTTGAATATGGACAATCGAGTATATATAGATTTCGCGTATACGCGTCATGAACGTATAGTCGAAGTTTTAATATACTGGATAGATATAGAATCACATTCTAGACACCCAGGGATAATTCTGGTGATGTGGCCACATCATCAGTATTTATATTCGTGTTTCGAAGGTGTGATATCTATATATTTCCATTAGACTGGTGTGAGAACCAAAACTTATATAGCTAGAATACATTGTTGTGAATTGGCATCAAAAACATGATTTTTTTTGTATGTATCAAAATTATGAATTTGAAACTCTAATTCACTAATTGATTGCTGTTTGTGTTGTTTGGTTATTTGTTTGATAATTTTGAACCATTATGCCTAATTGAACCAAATATTGAATTGTATTGAAAATTGGTCGCATTTGCTTGCATATACATATACTTACATTGAACAGGTCATAGCAAGGAGGCTAGAGCAGAGAATAAAATTTGTTTGCCCGACAAATAGGTACATGTTTACTACATAATTTACTGTTTCGGTTGGGTGATGATGATTTTATGAGCCTATTGGCTAGCCGCTTGGTTTTTTCTTTTTCTTTTTGAGATTAGAAGGACCGGGGAAGCTATTTGAAATTCCCCGATGCTCCCGGTGCAGGGGAGGTTATGGCGAAAATTTTCGAAAATTCAGGGTGTTAGCTAAATTTTTGAAATTTCTCAGAAACTGAAAAGTTGGAGAATGGAAGCCAGATCGAATGTAGAGCTTATTAATCAAACCACTTTAGACTTTGTTCCTTTTCGGGGACGAAAAGTTTTAAGTGGGGGAGATTGTAATAACCCGGAAAATCTGGGCCAGTTTAAAAATTTTATTTTGGCAATTTTAGCGGATTTTGAATATTAAAAATAGATTCATTTAAATAATATCGACGAGAAATTTATTTAGAATAGAATTCGACGTATATTTTGTATACGTCGTCGTTAGAATAAAAATATTTATATATAATTATAAATAGAATTGAAAATGGCGCGGTAGTTCGATGATTCGGTTTCAAACTTCAATTGAATGTACCGGGTGCAAAACAATCCGGATTTTAGTGAAACCAAAAACATTAGGATCTAATAGTGAATATCTTTCCAACGAATCCGAAAAATCAAGATTTCATAGCGGGAATCAAAAGATATGTCCAGTTGAAAATTCTGAATAGTCGCTATGGAATTCCGGCCCTTAAAAATGAAAATTTTGCAAACGACCTCGGATTTCGACGAAACCACTTTTGTTGGATCCGCAGTGTCAAATTATTGCTAGGTTTCAAATTTCATAATTTTCTGAATCAATATGTGAGCGTGGCAAGGGAAAACGCGTTTGACCAGTTTCAGTTGATTTTAAATCGACTGGAAATTGGCCATTTTTCCAACAGTCTCAGAATTCGACGAAACTAGTTTTGTTAGGACCGTATCGTCAATACGAAGCTAGAAAATATTTTTCTGCAATTTATAGAGTTAGTATGTGACCCCGGTAAAATGAAATGTACGTTTAAAATTCAATATAGTGATTTAAATGTAAATTTAACGGAAACTGATCGAAACGATTGAATTGTCCTACGTGGCATATCCCATTGTGTTCGGAATGGGGGTAAAACGCTATAGACGTCAGGCGGTGGGCCTCGTTTAGAGGTCGTATGTGAAAGTCAACTTTTTGAAAAATAAAATAATTAAATTAATAAAAAAATTTAACTCTCCCCCTTTAATCTCGTTCTGGCCCCCCCCTCTCTATTTTCAAAATCGAATTTCAGAAAGAAAAAAAAAAGGGGGAGACGAGGGCGACGGGGGAGGAGAGCCGCCGCCGCCACATCGCGCCCCCCCCCAGATGATCGACGCCACCGCGGCCTGGTAGGCCACCACCTCCGCCTCCCCCTCTTCCCCTGACCTCGCGATGCCCACCTCCTCCCTGTAGCCGCCCTCTCCTCTTCTTCCTCCCCGCGACCGACTCCAGACCCGACCCCACAGCCCGCGCCACCAACCACCGCCTCACCTCGCCACCCCCAGTTCGATCGACGCACGAGAACCGAAGTCCCCCCCCCCCACTCCCTTCTTCCTCCTCCTCCCCTTCCCTTCGCCTGCGACGCCCGACCCCACCCAGACCCGAACCCGCAAAACCCCCCTTCTTCGGCAAATTGACTGTAAGTTTTTCATGTTAATTTTGTTTTTATTTATATACTTTATTTACTTTATTATTTATTTTTCAGATTAGGATTTTTAAAAGAAAGTATAGAAAAGTTTGATTTTAAGGCAAGATTTGATTTTTATTTGGTAAAAGGTATGATCTTTTTTTTTTTAAAGTGATAAAAATATGATTTTTATATTTTTAAAGTATTAAAAATATAATCTTTACTATATAGAAATATTAAAAATATGATTTTTATATTTTTAAAGTATTAAAAATATAATCTTTATAGGATAGAGAATATAAAAATATCATCTTTGTATATGTAGCGAAATAAAAATCTGATTTTTATTTTATATACGTTGAAATAAAGTGGTGATTTTCATAACGATGAAATCTATATTTTTGTAAGGGTGAAGTCTTTATAGTTGAAAAGGCGAGATCTTTATATAGAAAATAGAGAAGTAAAAATATGATTTTTATATATTGAACATCGAAGTAAAAATATGATTTTTATATATTGAACATCGTAGTAAAAATTCGATTTTTATATATTGAATAGCATAGTAAAAATTCGATTTTTAAATATATGAAGTGATTATAAAAATATGACTTTTAAATTGAAAGTGAATAAATAAAAATGTAATTTTTATTTTAAAGACATCAAAATATAAAAATGTGTGATTTTTATATATGTAGTGACTACGGGCAACGAAGATGAAAAAGGCAAGAACGATGAAGATTTCTATAAAAGAAGAGTCAAGATGATTGGATAGCTTTCGGTGAGAACTTCTCACCTTTCAATTTAATTTTTCTAGTTATAAATATATACTAGGATGCAGACGGTGTTTAGTAGCACCCGACACCCGTCATCCACAGACCATGGATGGCTTGTTTGTTTAATTGTTTGGTTGTGTAGTTGGTTAGATTATTTGGTTTGAATTGAATTGTTTGGTGAAATGAAATGGATTTGATTGATGTGTGAATGGCGTGGCCCTTCACTAGACCGGGGATAAGGCTAGGCCTTGTCCCGTTTCTAGTATCGTGCCGTTATGCCGCCGAAATTTTCTAAAATGTGTTAGAAAATAAAAATATCATTTTATTGTGTAAATGAATTGAATAGAAATTCATAGGTTGAAATAAAATGTTTTGTCGTAAAAAAATAATATAAATTTTAACGTGAAAGTGAATAAATAAATATTTATAAACAAATCGGCCGATTTGTCTATATACACTGATTTGACTGATATTGATTGGGTCGATAAATTTTACACATCGCCCAACTGCACAAATAAAATATGTGTTTGATTGTTTGAAACCCCACACGGGTGTTGGGATGAAATTTGAAGTTCACTCATCCTGATTGATTAAATATGTCGATCGATTGATTGACAGGCTGTTATAAGCGTAAGATATCTATATTTGATGCTTATATAGTGTAGTGCACTTTGGTTGATGGTTGATTATTTTTCGATGCTATTATATACATGTGTTGTATGGAATCCATATAATTAACATTATATGGTGATTGATTGGGCCTCATTCCAATTGGGAAAATAATGAATGTTATAAAAGAAAATTCATGTGTTGAATATAAAAATAGTCATGTGTTGACGATGTTCATGTGTTGAAAATATTCGTGTGTTGAGTAAAATATTTTAAATAATAAAAATTACATCTTTATCATATTTAAGATTATAATCTACTTTACGGTGGAGTCTAATTAAAATCAAACGATAGATACCATAGTTTATAAAATATTTTACATAACAAAAATAGTGATGTGTTGACAGTACTCATGTGTTGAGATTAGCCGTGTGTTAAAAGAAATATAGATTCATGTGTTGAATAGAATAAATATTCATGTGTTGAATAGAATAAATATTCATGTGTTGAATAGAATAAATATTCGTTTGTTGAATAGAATAACGAATTATTGAAATATAAAGCCGTGTGGATTAGAGATGCGCTATTTTGACGTGAACGATATTTATGTCGATTTCATTCGTTTTATTATGAATATTGAAAAGTGATTTCAAAATTTAATATATGGAAATGAAGTTCAAATTAAATTAGATTAAAAATTCAAATTGAAATTTTATTAAATCAATTAGAAATGAATTCGAATCGAATAGTAAATGGATTCGATTCGAATTGAATAGAAAGTGAATTTGAATTCCAATCAATTAGAAATGAATTCGAATCGAATAGTAAATGGATTCGATTCGAATTGAATAGAAAGTGAATTTGAATTCCAATCAATTAGAAATGAATTCAAATCGAATTAAATTGAAATTGAGTTAAAAACGAATTGAAATCGTTTTGAATGAAATTTAAAACGAACTGAAATTGAATTGAAATCAATTAGAAGGTAAATTCGAATTGAATTGAATTGAAACGAATTTGAATTTGAATTGAATTGAAATGAACTCGAATTGAATTGAAATCAATTAGAAGGTAAATTCGAATTGAATTGAATTGAAACGAATTTGAATTTGAATTGAATTGAAATGAACTCGAATTGAATTGAAATCAAATCGATTTGAAATTGAAGATGAAGTTGAAATGGTTTTGAAACGAATGTAGAACTAATTATAAAGTTCGTTTTAAAAGGAAATCGATGAAATATATATATAATATATATATTATATATATATATATATAATGGCCTGAAAAGAACGCACCGCGCCGCGGCAGTTCGTGAATTTCGACCATTTATTTCAAACGGATATTACGGGAGATCCGACCGTCGGATTCTCCTAAAACCGGAACCGTTGGGTTCGTATCGAAAAGAGCTTTCCATTGAGTATTAGAAATTTGAAATCTAACGGTTGGATTGGGAGAAACGCCCAAATCAAATTTGAAAAAGGTCGCTGTAAGTGCAGTTCGATAGCCGTTGATGGAAATCGACTGTACGGGCCTTGATAAAATTATCAAAAATATCTATAATTTGTGTAAAATCATAAGAAATGATTTGGGAAGAATTAGGCTGAAAAATTCCGTATTTGAAAAGATAAAAATATATTTTTATCGAAATGAACTAGTTTTGAACTAGAATTAAAATCAATTTATTTTTGAAATAAATAAATTGAATTTGAAAGTGATTTTAAAAATAATCAATATTCCCAATACGTGGATGGGACTGGAGTTGAATCGAAATTATCTTCGGAATATTTCGATGTTGGATTTCGTGACTATACAGATATTGTTATGGGAATTTGAAAGATATATTTTATATCGTTATTTCCAATACGATATTTGTTGGTTTCAGAATTTGATATTGAATATAAGCCGATATATTTTCTATTCAGAGCCTTGTATTTAATATCAAATGTGATTTGGGTTTATCGTGGATCGTGTTTTAGATGACATTGGTTCTTTAACCCAGTTAAAGGCAAGATGTTGATTTTTGAAAAGATTAAAACTAAGTGGAGTTTTAATGAATCTTTAATTAGATTGAAAAGTGAATTGATAATTTAAATTATCAAATCTGAAAGGTGATCGAGAATGGAGTACCACCAGTTTTGCTCCAAAGCGATAGTTAAATCTTTAATTAGATTTGAACGTGAAATGGTAATTAATTTTACCGATAACACAGTGGTGTTAGATGTGGAGTATTACCAGTTTTCTCCATGGGATATATAGGTTGGGATTTGGAAATAAAATAAATAATTACTTCGGTGTGGTTCGTTAATCCCGACTAGTTTGAAATGATATCCAAAGGAAGATTAAAGATTAAATTTAGAAGAATTTATCTTGGATAAAATTAATGGGAACCTTTCCCTAAGAATGTGATTTTGTGAATAAAAGAATATTCTGAATTGGAATGAGGCGTTTGTTGTGTTTGTGTAACATTCGTTTATTATATACGTGGGTTATTCAGAAAGGCCGGGTTTATACCCATTCTGAATAACCGATTCGACGAGATGTCGAAGATGAAGACGGTAGTTGAAGACCGGAAGTCTTCACATCGTTTGGGTGATTACTGATGATCTTGATTGGGCTGTACACCCAGGATGAGGGAATCAGTTGGTGATCGTCCAGACGTACCTGGAGATGGATGGATATGCGAGGAAAGTGCCTCCGGTTTCGTTCAGACCCAGAACGGACTTATAAATGGACTGTGTGTCTGACATTGGATTTTAGTCCGTGTGATTGATCTCTATTAAATATATATCTGTTTGGCGGCGGAGAATTTATTCTCTTGCTTAACGCCCTTCTCTGAGACGTACGAGCTCAGGGGTTATATATTGATGGATATCAAACGCATGGAGTGAATTGCCTGTGTGGCATGCGTAAGTGGCAATTGATCAGGGCTTCTGTTGAAAAGCAAAGTCTTGTGGTTGATGATCAAAGAACGACCTGTGTGGCATAGCTTTGTGTATAACGTGAATTCGCGAGCCTCACACCTCGGTATGAGTCAAAAACGGGAGACGGACCGCTGGGAGAGCACGACGTTTCTTTCTAGCTAGGGTGGTGTCAGTGACCTACCAGCCCTGACATTTATATACTTTTCACCTGTGTGGTTGTTGGAATGCGAGGCGCCTCGGATATAGGTCTGTAAGGACCGGGAAACGTGTGTTCAGGAATAACTAATCCTCAAAAGTAAGAGAGGACCGGCCCAGCCGATTCCAAGGATCAAAGTGGGGTCCTGGGACATTTGCTAGAGTGTCTCGAACGCGGAGAGGAGCTTGCCCCTTGCCTCGACTCATGATGGAATCCAATTTCCAATACGTGTGCTTCGGTTTTATTTGTAGAACCTAGTATGGCGACATAGTGGTATGGGTCGTTCATGCCGCCTATGATTGATATTTATGATTGAAATTGTTTTGACACTATGCACCTATATTAGTATTAAATAATGTGTTTTAAACGTATCAAGCATGCTTTGGCTGTTATAAGGTAAAAACCCTATCCTCCGGCTTGCGTTGCATTGTGTGATGGGACCTGGGTCTTATAACAGCTTCATTTTTCTTTATTTAGCATTGCGCTGTTTGTTCTATGCACTGGTATCCTTGGGAGGAAACCCGTTCCGTGTTATACGGCGTGGTCCCTTGATTTACCGAACTTTAAAATAAAGAATTATAACTGTTTTAGTTCTCACACCAGTCCCATGACTGACCTGGAGTTTATTGTTTTAACCTAAACTCTGGGTGCCCCTATTTTCCGCACGGGCAGCTAGTAGTTTTGGTTTTGCAGATTTATATTCACAGGAACCTGGTTTACAGCTGGAACGATGCTCGGAAAGCTCTGTATCCGTGTATCACTTCTAGTTGTGATTTTGTATTATTTTCCGCTGCTATGTAATTTATTGTAATCTCTGATATTTGTCAAATGTAATTTATTCATTTTTACTCTGTATATTCTTGTATCTGATGGAATTGTTGTAATAACAATGAAATGTTCTTCTGTATGCGTTCTATTTTGTCTTGTACTCAATTCTATCCGTGCTTTCCTTCACGGGGAAGTTCGGGTCGTCTCATATTATATCTGGATCTCGTCGACGTAGCTCTTCCCGCTTGGTTGGTGAGAGCAGTGTTGAGCCACCAGCTCGTCCAATCGCATATTTGCAGCCTAAGGTTGATCAGGCATAAGCATCCAAAATAGTAGCATAACAGGATAAATTTTTTGTATATGATGTATCTATAATTGTCCAAAGTTTTGTTTTATATTTAACGTAAGGGATTCGAGTTGGAGCCATCGAGAGTGGTTCTTGGCATTTCTAAGCAGACATATATGAGTAGGATGTCACATTTCTAACCTAAGTGGAGTAATATCCCCGAGCCCATCAGGGAGGCCATTTAGAAATATTTTCTTGTAAGTTTATACCACTTATAATAAGATTAAGTACAAATGAATAATTAGTGACATCTTCTCATTGTATAGGGGGTTGTTGATCTACAGGAGGCTGATGTTAACCTAGTTCAGCGCCATTGGAATTCAAAAGGTCACTAAGAATTTTAGAGAGAAAATGTCAGAGCTAAAGAAATCGAGGAAGAATCGAACTGGATGGGCGCAGTTGTATGGGATAAATGGGTTACCTAGTGGAACAGTAAAGATTTCAAGGTAAATCTACCAAACATCTCATTATTTATTTTGCAATTATTAAATATATTATTCAATATAAATTTGCAGGCAGAGTCGGCGAGAAACTTAGCAAACAGAAGCAAGAATCCGCTAACTCATCGTGGAGGATCCAAATCTTTCCAGCATCACCGCGAGGACTTGGTAAATTTATCAGTTACTACATTTATATATCAATCAATTCGATAATTATCTATGTGGAATTGAAATGTATAAATTATTTATTGCAGGAAAGAGCTCGTGGACAACCCATGTCCTATATGGACGTATTTGCTCATATATATCCATGCTTCAAAGCAAATAGATGATGCTGGCAACATTACATATCAGTGGGATGATCGGGATGGGGGCGACGAGCGCATATGTATGCATATTTTAAATTTTACTATTAACATCGATAAGTTTAGCTACTAGCTATGTAAAATAGAATTAATGTTCTATTATATTTCAACTGCCATTGTTTTTGCATTATATGCAAAGTTTCAGGAGGCAAGGGCACAACTGCTTGAGGGATATGATCACGATGAGTTGACGTGAGATGTAGAGGATGTTCAATTCAACTCTATTATGGATCCGACGCAGTGTAATAGACGTTATTAGTATGGGAACCAATCTGTAAATTGTAACGATACGGATTTCGCTCGGACCTAATCGATCGCTAAATCGACTAAGACCGTTCGAAACCCGGATACGCTAACTCTGGGCATACAACACATCAGAAAAAATAATAGAAGACTTTTATAAACATCATAATAATGTCAAATCAGAGTACATAATATATCAGAGTATATTGAAATATAATATAGCGGAAGATTAATTTACAATAAATGTAATACAATGCAGCGGAAACAAATAAACAAACACAGCGGAAGACTATCAATGCTCTGGACACGGCTTTAAGCTTCAATCTAGATTCCTGCTTATATATATACAAAATAAACCACTCGACTGCCCGTGTGGGAAATAGGGGCACTCGAATTTGCAAGGGAAAAACAAACTACAGGTCAGTCGTGGGACTGGTGTGAGAAACTCTACATTTAAAATTAACTTATATAAATGATAAGGCAAATCACAGGACCACGCCGCTAACACGGAACGGGTTTACCCCCATGAATGACAGTGTATAAACAACAATCAATAATAGAGATATGGATCTACAATGCATTAAACCACATGCAACTTTCCAATCTACCCATTTAGGCTTAACCCCAAACATAGATTTTCGAAATCCAATTCACTTTACAGAAATTATTCCTTTGGACTTTATTTTCCGGTTCTTATTTCAAATCATTTGAAATATATATCTAACTTTCATATCAAAGTAGATTTCACTTTGGGATCACAAACCAAAATCTTTAGAAATATGAATTCCGAAACATAACAATGCATACAAACAAGTATGCAACCAAATATCGTGCACGACCCTCAAACCAGGCTATACGCGCCCCTCCAACTCGATATATATATGCGCACCTCCCATTATGGAGCAGGCTACACTGACGATGCTCCATTCCATACTCTGGGGAACTACACCGCCCTCATACTTTTAGTCACTCTCGGGTTACCCGAATCTTTAGCCACATACTTGCTAAATCAATTTATATCTCGAAGTGGCGAAAATCATTTCACAACATAATAATCACAAGTACTTTCAAACTATAGTACTTCACATCAACAATTCACACATATGATTAGTCACTATTAATCACATAACCTTTAAGCTCGTGCGTCTCAAAGAAGGGTGTTAAGCAAGAGAATAAATTCTCCGCCACCAAACAGATACATCATCAATAACAACTAATCAGATACGCGATGAACCACAATGTAAAACCATAATACATTTCCAAATCATTTCGAAATCAGCGGGTTTAGCCCTCGGAATCCTTTCTGTTTTATAAAACATTTTATAAAACATTCCCTGTCCAAAATCGGTAATACATTTCTTTTCACTTAAGTAAAATATCATATCAAAATCATTCATTAAATTTGAAATGAACACAACAACATCGCTAAACATCGCACAGTTTGTGACGTCCCCAAAATCCGTACGACGGTGGCAATGGTAATCTTTGGAATATAACACATAAACAAATATCAACAGAACAGAAATAGAGAAATACACCAGATAATGAACAGCAGAATACACTGAATACATAACAACATCAGAGTTACACAGTATAACAGGATCATACTTAGTACAAAATACAGTTTCAGAATAATATAAAATGTCTGCAGCAAAATCAAACATAATATACATAATGAATTCTGAAACAGTAAAGAAGAAATGATAAAGAACCATCTCCAGCTCCATAGCTATCCAGAATGAGTCTGCTAAACCTGAATACAAGGATGCCCGTGTAGAAATAAGGGCACACGAGTTTGCAAAGTGAAAACAAACTACGAGTCAGTCATGGGACTGGTATGAGAAATCTACTTAACTGGTTAAACAATAATAATACGGCAAATCATAGGACCACGCCACTTTCGTGGAACGGGTTTACTCCAGTGATTTCCAGTGCAGGTAACAAAACAAATCTTCTAAACAACGCAATGATTTTCAGAAAGAATGAAGCCGATATAAGGCTCACGTCCCATCACACAATGCAACGCAAACCGGAGGATAGATTTTTACCTTATATTGGCGAAAATATGCTTGATACGTATAAAACAAGGTCACTTAAAATGTAAATTTTATCGTTTAATTCTTAATCAGACTCCAACCGTAAATTAGTAAGAGAACGATTCCCTAAGTATTAACCCCGAAGGCCGAAACCAACATCAGACCAATACCCAGGAAACCACCCATCTTAGCTCGTTTCCAGTTAGTTTCCAATTTTATATGTAATCATAAATATCAATCATAGACGGCATGGGTACCATATATCATGTCGCCATATATATTTACAATCAAAACTGCATAATGTCATATTTTGAAATTGGATTTCCGTCATGAGACAAGGCAAAAGATAGTCCTTACCGGATTCGAGACAATCTAGCCTACCATGTCTCAGGAACAGAACGCATCGTCCCTTGGATCATCAGGGCCGGTCCACTCGATGTGGATTAAACTTAAACCCTAAACAATACGTCTCCCCGCCCTGTGGGGCATAAATGAGCTCAATGACTCCAAATCCGAGGCGCCTCGCAACAGCAACAACCACACATGTGAAAATAATATAAATGTCAGCCAGTTTAAGCACTGACGCCACCTCTAACTAAAAAGAGACGCATGTCCTCCCTGAGGTCCTCTCCCGTTTCTGGTTCATACCGGGGTGTGAGGCTCGCGAATTAACGTTATACACAAAGCTATGCCACAAAGGCGGTGCTTTGATCATCAACCACAAGACTTTGCTTTTCAACAGAAGCCTTGATCACTGCATTTTAGCATGCCACACAGGCGATTCATGCCATGTAACTGATGGCTATCAATCACACAGAATGAAATCCCATGTTAGACACACCGTCCATTTACAAGTCCGTTATGGGTCTGAACGAAACCGGAGGCACCTAGTACCTCGCATATCCGGTCGATTTCCAAGTACTTCTGAACGATCACCACTAATTATCTATATTTTGGGATGCCTCACAATCAAGACATCAGTAATCATCCAAACGACGTGAAGCTCTCCGACCTTCGACCACCGTCTTCATCATCGACTTCTTATCGTCGATCAATTATTTGAAATGAGATTTAACTCGGCATTTTCAAATAATTCACGTATATTAAGAATTTAAATAATTTCATTTTCATTCCATATCGTTCATAATATTTTATAACGATTTTTCCCTATTTTTATTTAATTAAAAATAGCCCATTTTATTTAAACGACGCTTCAGGTCATAAGGCAGCCGTGGCGCTGTTTTTCTCCAGATTTGATTTACACATATCTGAAATTCTAACCGTTAGATCTTTACAAATTTTATACCATTGGAAAGATCTTTTCAAGGCAGACCAAACGGTTTCAGTTTTGGGAAAATCCGACGGTCGGATCTCCCGGTATCATCATTTAAAGTTACGATTTCAAAACACGAACTACAGCGTCGTTATTCGATTTATTTTAATTATATATATATATATAATCCATTCTGGCACTGTTTTTATTCAGATTTGATTTACACATATCTAAAAATCTAACCGTTGGATCTTTGCAAAGTTGGTATCGTTTGAAAGATATTTCCAAAGCGAACCCAACGGTTTCGGTTTCGGGAAAATCCAACGGTCTGATCTCCCGGTATAATCGTTTGAAATCACGGTCTCAAAATACGAACTGCAGGGGCTCGATTCGTTTTATTTAATTTATATTTATATATATTTATATAAATATAATTCGTTCGTCGATTTCTAAACCAACTTCACTTCATATACATGTTAAAAATATTATTTTTAACTTCCACTTATTTATTTCAACACATGAATTTTTTTAACAATTCATATACTTGATGAAAATGTGATTTTTGTCGTTCGAAGAATTTATTCAATACATGAATATTTTATATAGTTCGTACATATAGTATATGTGTTATTTTTATCGTTAAAACAATTTATTTAAAACAAGGATATTTTATATACTTCATACATATGATAAAAATGATATTTTTGTTGTTAAAACAATTTATTTAAAACACTATTATTTTATATACTTCATATATAAAGTAAAGACGATATTTTTAATGTTAAAACAATTTATTCGACATATGAATGTTATTCAACACACGAATATTTCAACATGTGAATATTTTGACACATGTATACTTCATACGTATGATAAGAATGTGATTTTTATTATCTAAACACTTTATTCAACACATGAAAATAATTCAACACATGAAAATAAATCAAACACATAAATATTTCAGGAAATTTCGGCAGCATAACGGTAGGGGGTTTAAAACCGGCACCGTAGCGAAGTACGGCTCCTCGCGCTACCTTAAGCATCGCTGCTTTCCCTAAGGGGCGTATTCTAAGGACCTAAATATTCCGACCATCTTTTAGGTCATAAGGAATTTTTTCCACAACCAATTCCAATTTTATTTTCAACCACAAACCAATATTTTTCAACCACAAACAATCCTATCAACCATTTGCTATCAACCAATTTTCACACCAATCACAACCAATAAATATCGTCCATGGTTTGTGGACGAGGGGCGTATTTATATATATATATAAGTATATTTCACTTCCATTTCAACACATATATAATTTTTACAATGCATATATAACTTATACATCGCACATACAACTTATACAACGCTTATACATGAGGTGTACAACACTTATATAACTCATACATCGACCGTATAATTTGTACATCGTCATTCTATATCGTTTATAATTCAGAAATCTCACATTGCTTTTCGCGTTGCCAAAAATTGTAGAAGGCTCAGAAAAATATCCGGTCTCTTCTAGAATGTAGAAGACGTCCCCATGGTCCCGGCGTCTCTTGTTTCACTGAATTTCGATAACACAGCAAAAAGATACGATTTTTAGAAGTTATTCATGTTTTGCGACACTTTAAAACTATTGAAATTAGTTCAGAAGAGTTAACCCGTACCTTTCAGCTAGGGGTTCGAACCTAGGTCTCGATTTATTTTCAAATCCGTTACACGTGAAGCCGATCAGCTTTCACCACGTCGTCCAGCTCCGAGAGGCGCGCCGGAGGGGGCCCACGTCGCCTTGCTCGACGTCAGATCGGAGGAGGAATCTGGCCTGAGGCGGCGCTACTTCCTGAGCGTGATTCTCGACGTAGACGCAACTATAGGAGGCGAGGCTAGGACGGATGCGTAGACCTCGACGAGATCTTCAAAAAACTCCAAAGGGGGTAGTGCTTTTGATGCGTGTAGGAGGAGGAAAGGAGGAGAGAAGTTTAGAGGCGGATTCCGCCTTCTATCGGGTGTCGGGGAGAGAGAAACCCGCTAGCACTTTAATTTTTTTTGTATAAAAATTCTAATTTATAAAAATTCTGATTGGCCATCTCTATTTATATTTTATAAAATCCGAAAATACCCCCTTCCACACACGAACTCCAATCCAAACCCAGTGACTGTCGCCCCTAATTAAATACCCCCATTCCGAACACAATGAGATATGTTTCGTAGGCCATTCGATTATTAGAGTCAGTTATTCTTCAAATTAAAATATAAAACATTCAAATTCTGTTTTGAACGTACATTTTAATTTGCCGGGCCACATACTGCTTCTAAAAATTCCAAAAAAATTATATCTGGCTTTGTTTTGTCGATACGGTCCCAACAAAACCGATTTCGTCGAATCTGAGACCGTTTCAAAAATGGTCCATTTTCTGGTCGACCCGATTTGACTGAAATCAACAAAACACATTTTCCTTTGCCACGCTCACATATTGCCTTCAAAAATTCTGGAAAAATATACTTAGCAATAATTTGACGTCCCGGATCCAAAAAAAGTGGTTTCGTCGAAAACAGAGGTCGTTTGCAAAATCGCTATTTTCAAGGGCTATATTAATTTCACAGCGACCTTTCTGAAAATTGACTTGGCCATAACTTTTGATTCCTGCTAAGAAATTTCAATCTTTCAGATTCGTTAGAAAGATATTTTCAAACAGATTTAAATATTTCTCGTTTCGCTGAAATCCGATTTATTTTGCATCCTGTACATTCGGTCAAAGTTCGAATTCAAATTTTCAAACTGCCGCGCCATTTCAGGCATTGTTTATATTTCAAAATAAATATATTCGCTATAACTTCGATCAAAACAAATTTTTGGTTGTTATTATTTAAAATAATTTATTTTAAATATTCAAAATTCATTAAAATAGCCAAATTAAAAATTTTAAATTAGCTCAGACTTTCCGGGTTGTTACACAGTCAAATCGTGAAGAGTTTCACAAGATGTTAGCATACAAATATTTCTACCCAACCTAATTGAAACAACCCGGATTTTCAGAACCAATTAAAAAATTTTATTTTATCTATTTTAATGGATTTTGAATATTTAAAATGATTTATTTTAAATAATAACGACTAAAAATTTATTTTAATCGAGGTTAGAACGAATAGATTTATTTTAATTATAAAATGAGCCTGAAATGGCGCAACAGTTTGAAAATTCGATTTAAAATTTCAAATGAATGTACAAGATTCAAAATGAATCGGATTTCAGTAAAACCAGAAATATTTGAATCTATTTAATTATATCTTTCTAGTGAAGGTGAAAATTTGAGATTTCATAATATAAATTGAAATTTATGTCCAGTTTAAAATTCAAAATAGTCGCTATGGAATTTATATATATTTATATATTTTTTAAATAATATAAAGCCCTTAAATATAGCCATTTTGCAAATGACCTCCGTTTTCGACGAAACCACTTTTGTTGGATTCGGAATGTCAAATTATAGCTAGATTCCAATTTTTGGAATTAATATGTGAGTGTGGCAAAGGAAAACGTGTTTTGTCAATTTCAATTGAAATGGATCGACCAGAAAATGACCATGTTTCAAACGGTCTCCAAATTCGATGAAATTAGTTTTGTTAGGACCGTATCGTCAAAACATAGCTAGATTTATTTTTCTGGAATTTTTGGAGTCAGTATGTGGCCCCGGTAAATTAAAATGTATGTTCAAAATTCAATATATATATTTATATTTTAATTTTAATGGAAACTGATCGTAACATTCGAATTGGCTTACTGGACATATCCTTTGTGTCCGGAATGGGGATATTTGGTTAGGGGCGAAGTTGTTGGGTTTGATTCGGAGTTTGTATGCAACACCCTATTTTTATGGAATTAAATATAATATAATATTTATATAAATATATCCCTTTTCTCCAAAACCCTACCCCATTTCAAAACCCACCGTCGTTCAATCTCCCTCACCAAATCGAGTCGCCCCCTTCAGCCAATCGCCAACCGCGCCGCCCCAGCCGTCGCGCCGCCCCTCCGGGCCCTTCTAGTCACCGTTGGCCATCCCCTCCACCTTCCTCTCCCTCTTCCCCCTTTTCTTCCTCCAATCCGCTGCTAACCGCCGTCGTGACCCATTCCCGCCGCCTCCGTGCCTACGCCACCACCCCCGACCACCAGCAGCCTCCCCGACCGCCTACGCCCCTCCCCGCCACCTAACACCGCCTGTAAGCTTTTCTTTTTATTTTTATTCATTTATGAGATTTAAATAATGTGATTTTTAATTTATATGATCCAAATTAAAAATGTGATTTTAATTTGTATAAAAAAGATAAAAATATGATAAGTAGGATATAAAAATATGATTTTTATTATATGAATAGCATTATAAAAAATTGATTTTTATATGTATAGTTGCATTATAAAAATTTGATTTTTATATATATAATAGCATTATAAAAATTTTATTTTTTTATATATATAACATCATTATAAAAAATTGTATTTTGTATATATATAGTAGCATTATAAAAATTTGAATTTTTTTATAAATAGTAGCATTATAAAAATTTGATTTTTATATATATAATGGCGATATAAAAATGAGATTTTTATATGAATATCATTATAATAAAAATATGATTTTAATATATATATACCGCGTGAAACAAATTGCAATGGAATTGATTGGAAACGGAACGGAATCCAAATCGTCCGCTGAAGATTAACGGAGTGGAAACCAAAGGTGAGAACTTCTCACTCTAATTTTGTTTACAGTTAAATATATACTAGGATGCAGACGGTGCTTAGTAGCACCCGACACCTTTGATTGAAACCATAGATGTTTGGTTGTTTGTTTTATTTGATTGATTAATTAATTAATAGGGTTTGGCAACCCTATTAAGAAATTGGTTGAATTTGATTTGGGGTGTTAATTGAATTGATTGGAATTGGTATGTGTATGGCGCGAGCCAGTATTAGGCGAGGGATAAGGCTAGACCTTATTCTGGTTCTAGTATCGCGTCGTTATGCTGCCAAATTTTTCTAAAATAAGTTAGAAATATAATGGTTAGTTAAAAATATTATTTTTAACTTATATATGATTTATAAAAAATATTCATGTGCTGAATAAATATTTTATCGTTAAAAATATAATTTTTAACTTATATATAAATGGCATAAAATTCTCCTGAAATGAAAATAAATATTTATTTACAAATCGGACGATTTGTTTATGTACACCCATTTAACTGATATTGATTGGGACGATAAATTTTACACATCGTCCAACTGCACAAATAATAATCAGGGTTTGCTGTTTGAAACCCCATACGGGTATTGGGATGATAATTGACGTACACTAAACCCAATCGTTTAGTTGTATGTCAATCGATTGGTTGACAGACTGTGTAAGCGTTAATTATTTATATTTAATGCTTAAACAGTTGTGTAATGCACTCTGGACGATGGTTGATTGTTTATCATTGTTATTATATACATGTGTTGTATGGAACCCATATAAATAACAATGTATGGTAATTGATTGGGTCACATTCCAATTTGGAAAATAATGAATATTTTGAAATAATATTCAGTAAAGGATTAAAAATATTCATGTGTTGAATAAAATGTTTGAACAATAAAAAATATCATTTTTATTGTATAAATGAAAGATTAAAAATATTCATGTGTAGAATAGAAATATTTAAACAATAAAAATATCATTTTTATTGAAGGTATAAACCATTAAAAATATTCATGTGTTGAATAAAATATTTAAACGAATATTTTAAAATAATATTTAGTAAAGGATTAAAATGTGAATTTGATATCCGATTTTGGATGGACATGAAAATATTGAAATATATGAAGCCGTATTGATTAGATTTGCGCCACTTTAACGCGAACGATATTTATATCGATTTTATTCATTTTTATAATGAATATCGAAAAGGAAATGATTTCAAAATCTGATATTTTGAAAATATTATCATTTAAATATTATAATGATAAGGAATATTAATTTTGATTTAAAATCGAAATGAAAGAGGGAATCGTTTTAAAACGAATTTATAAAATACGTTTTAAATGGAAATCGACGAAATATATATAATATATATTATATATATTTAATGGCCTGAATAGAACGCGTCGCGCCGCGACCATTCGCAAATTTCGACCATTAACTTCGAATTGACGTTATGGGAGATCCGACCGTCGGATTCTCCTAAAACTGGAACCGTTGGGTTCGTATCAAGAAGAGCTTTCCAACGAATATAAGATATTTGAATCTAATGGTTGGATTTGGAATTATGTCCAAATCAAATTTGGAAAAGGTCGCTGTAAGTGCATTTCGATGACCGTTTATGGAAATCGACTGAAAGGGCCTTAATAAGATTATTAAAAATATTAATAATTTGGTAAAATCATAATAAATGATTTGGAAAGAATTGGGATGAAAAATTCCACGTTTGTAAAGATAAAAATATATTTTTATCAAAACGAACTAGTTATTACGAGATTTGAAATCTAATAATTTTTAAATAAATAAATTGGATTGAAATGGTTTTAAAATAACCAGAATTTTCCAATGTATAAATTGGAATGGATTCAAATGGAAATAAACTTCGGAATATTTCGATATTGGGTTCCATGATTATACGGATATTGTTGAGGAATTTGGAAGATATGAATATCCTTATTCCCAATACGATATTTGTTGGTTTTAGAATTTGATATTGAATATAAGCCGATATAATTTCTATTTAGAGCCTTGTATTAAATATCGAATTGGATTTTGGGTTTGTCGTGAATGGTGTCTTTATTAACACTGTTCTTAAACCCCGATGAGAAAAGAATAAATCTTTTAAATAAGATTTAGAGAAGTTTACCAATTAATTAATATTTAATTGGAATTGAATTGAAATTGGATTTTTGGGTTTATCGTGAACTGTGTTTTAAAAAACACTTGTTCTTTAACCCAATTAACAGTGAAATGTGATTTGGAATTTATAAATCTTTTTATTAAGATTTAATGGAAATTTCCCAAAGTAAAGTTTTCCAATTTAATATATTAAATTGGAATGGAATGGAATTCGATTTAGTAACAATCGAAGTGAGCTTCTATGGAGGAAGACTGTTAATATATATGGAATTTAAAAGGCTTTGTTGTTATTCCATTTATATTATTAGTCAGATATGAAAATTGATATCGATTATATATATTGATTTGTTTTCCGTGAAGATTCCATAATTAATGGAATGTGATTTTGGGTTTATTGTGAACTGTGTTTTAAATGACATAAGTTCTTTAACCCAGT
Source organism: Allium sativum (assembly GCA_030737875.1). Taxonomy (NCBI): domain Eukaryota; kingdom Viridiplantae; phylum Streptophyta; class Magnoliopsida; order Asparagales; family Amaryllidaceae; genus Allium; species Allium sativum. The sequence continues at coordinate 372,765,705 of CM060909.1, read as the reverse complement.
TAAAGGCAGGATTTATTTCCTAAATTTGAATAATCATTAAATAATGATTTTTTGGAAGATTAAAACTAAGTGGAGTTTTAATGAATCTTTAATTAGATTGAAATGTGAATGTGATAATTTAAATTATCCAATTTGGGTAATGATCGAGAATGGAGTATCACCAGTTTTTCTCCAAGCGTTAGTTAAATATTTAATTATATTTGAACGTGAAATGGTAATTAATTTTACCGATAACACCGTGGTGTTAGATATGGAGTATTACCAGTTTTTCTCCATGGGATGAATAGGTTGGGATTGGGAAATAAAATAAATGATTACTTCGATAAGGTTCGCTAGTCCTGACTAGTTTGGAAATCCTTAATTTGGTTCAAATTGTGGAAAGAATATTTGAATAAAAGAATATTCAAGATTGGAATGAGGCGTATGTTGTGTTTCTATAGCACTTGTTTATAAAATACGCGGGTTATTCGGAAAGACTGGGTTTATGTCCATTCTGAATAACTGATTCGACGATATGTCAACGATGAAAACGGTGATTGAAGACCAGAGATCTTCACATCGTTTGGATGATTACTGATGTCTTTATTGGGTTGTACACCCAAGACAAGGTAATAAGTGGTGATCGTCCAGACGTACTTAGAGATTGACCGGATATACGAGGGCCACTCTCCTATATTGGAATATGGGACGAGGAATAAGGTGCCTTCGGTTTTGTTCAGACCCAGAACGAACTTGTAAATGGATGTGTGTCTGACATTGGATTTTATTTTATGTTGATTGATCTCTATTAAATATATATCTGTTTGGCGATGTAGAATTTATTCTCTTGCTTAACGCCCTTCTTTGAGACATACGAGCTCAGAGGTTATATATCGATAGACATTAGTTGAAAAGTAGACTCTTGTGGTTGATGATCAAAGCACAACCTTAAAGGGAATATCTTTGTGTATAGCATTAATTCACGAGCCTCACACCTCGGTATGAGTCAAAAACGGGATAAGGGACAGCTTGGAGTGCATGACGTTTCTTTCTAGCTATGGGTGGTGTCATGGTATGGAGCCCAGACATTTATATATTTTTACCTATGTGGATGATGGATAGCGAGGCGCCTCGGATATATCGGTTACTACGGAGCCGATGGATAGGTCCTATAGAACCGGGAAACATGTGTTCAGGCATAACCAATCCGCTAAGTGTGGACCGGCCCTGCATGATCCAAGGGTTCGCCAGCGTCCGAACCCTGAGGCATTTGCTAGAGTGCCTCGAAGCTAGCGAGGAGCACATCCCTTGCCTCGACTCATGACGGAAATCCAATTTCCAATACGTGGCATTTCGGTTTTGATTGCAGAGCCTAGTCTGGTGACATAATAGCATGGGATACTATGTCGTCTATGATTGATACATTTATATTTTTGAAGTTGTTTGATGCACTATACACTTATAGTAATATCAAAATAATTTGTTTTAAACATACCAAGCATGTTTGGCTATTATAAGGGAAAACCCTATCCTCCGGCTTGCGTTGCATTGTGTGATGGGACCTGAGTCTTATAATAGCTTCATTTTTCCAAAAAGCATTGCGCTATTTGTTTTATGCACTGTTATTCTTAGGAGAAAACCCGTTCCATGTTATACGGCGTGGTCTCTTGATTTACTTTATTTTTAAAGTAAAGTTTTAATAACTGTTTTAGTTCTCACACCAGTCACATGACTGATCTGGAGTTTATTGTTTTAACCAAAACTCTGGGTGCCCCTATTTTCCACATGGGCAGCTTGTAGTTGGGTTTTTGTAGAGATTTATTTACAGGATCCTGGATTTACAACTGGAACTATACTCGAAAAGCTCTGTATCCGCGTATTTCTTTCAGTTGTGTTATGTATTATTTTTTTGCTGCTATGTATTTAAATGTAATTTAAATCCATGATGTGTTTCTGTGTAATATTTATTCATACTCTAATTTATTCTTGTACTGTGATGTAAATTGTCGTAACATCAATGAAATGTTCTGTCGTTTACGTTCTGATTTTTGTGTTCTCAACTCAATCCGGGCTTTCCCGTATGGGCGAGTTTGGGTCGTTTCATCGTGTTATCAGACCTTTGGTTTACAGAGCTCGAGAACAAGACACATTAGAACCGAGGGAAAGAATTCATCAGAGATTGGATTAGTTGTAACAACCCGGAAATTCTGAGCCAATTTAAAATTTTTATTTTGGCGAATTTAATGAATTTTGAATATTTAAAATGGATTATTTTAAATAATAACGATGGAAAATTTGTTTTCGACGAATTTAAAAAGAATAAATTTATTTTAATTATAATCCGAGCCTGAAATGGCGCGGTAGTTCGAAAATTCGATTTCGAATTTCAAATGAATGTACAGGATTTAAAATAAATCGGATTTCAGCGAAACAAGAAATATTTGAATCTGTTTAATCATATCTTTCTAACTGATGTAAGAAACTGAGATTTCACTTTATAAAGTGTAAGATAAGTCCAGTTTAAAATTCAGAAAAGTCGTGGTGGAATTTATATATATTTTAATATATATAAAGGCCCTTAAAAATGAAAATTTTGCAAACGACCTCGGTTTTCGACGAAACCACCTTTGTTGGATCCGGGATGTCAACTTATTTCTAGGTTTCAAAATTCATAATTTTCTGAATCAATGTGTGAGCGTGGCGAAGTTAAATGTGTTTTAACAATTTCAGTCAATTTCGATCGACCAGAAAATGGCCATTTTTCAAACGGTCTCAGAATTTGATGAAATTAGTTTTGTTAGGACCGTATCGTCCATATAAAGCTAGATATAATTTTTCGGAAATTTTTAGAGTTAATATGTGGCCCCAGTGAATTGAAACATGCGTTCAAATTCAATATATAGAGTTATATTTTAATTTTGACGAAAACTGATCGAAACAACCGAACTGGCTTACGATACATATCTCATTGTGTTCAGAATGGGGGTAATTAGCTATGGACGACAGTCGGTGGGTGTAATGACCCGGATCCTTAGGGGTTAATTTTTGAATATTTAATATTTAATTTAAATATTGGGTGGATAATATAAGTGGAATTTTATATTAAGTTATTAATTTAATAATCAATTTTGATTTAATATCTAATATATTAAAATAACAGAATACGAAAATGGAATTAGTTGAATTCAAAATTTTAATTTGAATTGAAAACAGTTCAAATAATTAATATGAAAATTTAACGGTAATAATATTTAATTATTATCAAGGAGAATAAATAGTTTGAAATTTAAATTATATCAATTTAAATTAATATCTTCAACAGATGGTCGAATCAGACTTCGTGACCTATCCCAGTGTGTCCGGAATAGGGGTATTACCCTAGAATTGACAGTTGTTGGGTTCGGTAAGGAGTTCAGAATCAACGTGATAATTTAAATTAAAGGATTCCAGTTTGAATAAATTAAAATAAAATATACTTGTCCCTCATTAAAACACATATCTCCTTTCCTCACCACAGGATAAAACAAATCGTGGCCCCTCTCAAACCATTCAGATAACCGAAACCGTTCCCTTTAAATCCACAAACCAAATCAATTGTCGTGCTTTACTTTACTCAAATAAAATTCGCGATAAGGACGGCGGCTTCCTTGAAGATCGACTTCGAGCCTGATTTGCTCGTGTGTCGTTGGATTGTTCGAAGTCGAAAAGGGGGATCGCGGTTGAATATGTGAAGCTCGAAACCCATCGACGCTTTGAATCGGAAACCGTGAACAAACCCCGAAGCTCGACGACGACCAGAACATCTACGAGTCAAGGAAGAGCTCGCGTGAAGAAGAGAGGGCGTGTGTTTCGGGGTGCGCAAGTTACTGCATGGAGCAGGATGTGTGAATGTTGGAGTATATATGAAGTTTGTGGTGAGGGGAAGCTCGGTAATGAGCAGAGGGAATCAAGGTTTGAACTGTGAGCTACAGGAAAGGGATCCGAACAGTAGCAGTGGGAAAGAAGGGTTTGGAGCTGGTTAATGAGGTGATTAACTTAAACTTATGGTGTCAAAAGGGAATGAAGGAGTATTTGGACTGATTTCAATAGGAAATGGCCGTTGATGTTTGAGATATGCTCCATAGATCGATCGAATAATTGACAAGGCTAAGGTATACATTTTTATTTAAATTTAAATTACTTAGAAATATTTATTTATGTTAGTAGTTAATTAAATAAATAATTGATTAATCGTTAAATAATATTAATTAATCATAGGTACGGGGTTAAGTTGGTTGAGATGATTCGATAAGTTCGTAAGCACATCGATATGAAATTAAACGGGATTTATTTGGAAAATTCAGCAATGGAAAATTACGGTGAGTAAACCTCACTCACCACTTATTTAGAAATTATTTTTATATCATTAAAAATAATTGTCTGTGCTTGTTTGAATGTTGTCTGATGGTTTTAAAATATATATTAGTTATTTAGGACTATTATATATATATTGGGTTGATTGATTGGTTGGATTCCCGCAGTATCATTAGCGGATGCCCGCAGTTTCATTAGCGGATGATTACCCTATACGCCCCACGCTATGATTAGTGGATGACCTTCTATACCGCGATATCCTGCCTCGAAGCAGGATGGGTATTACTATGTTGACTAACGTCTGTGGATACAGGAAAACAGGTTGGAGGAATCCAACTGGATTCCTCAAAAATATATTATCTGTTTGTTGTTTGTTTGATTTCATATATATTCCTATATGATGTGTTAAAAATCAAGTGATTGAAAATTGGTTGATCTGATTGTTGAAAATACCACTAGAGCTTGAATATTGATTTATAAAAATATCGAAAAGGGTATTTGAGGTTTAGAAAGGGAATTCTATTTTTTATAAATAGAATTTGAATTTTTTATAAAACTATAGAAAATATTAACTTGTTTTGAAGGTATATAAAACAAGTGATCGAATTTATAAACTTTGTTTATAAATGGAAGGTGGGTTTTGAATCGAATTTATAAACTTTGTTTATAAATGAAAAGATGGGATTTGAATTGAATTTATAAACGTTGTTTATAAATGAAAAGATGGGATTTGAATTGAATTTATAAACGCTGTTTATAAATGGAAAGATGGGATTTGAATTGAAGTTATAAACGTTGTTTATAAATAATGCAGAGAATTCAAATGGACTTTGAATATAAGGAATTGAAATAGAATTTGAATAATAGAATTCAAATGGAGTTTAACTATAGAATTTGAACATAGTATTTCAAATGGAATTTGAATATAGAAATTCAAATGGGATTTATAATAAATAGATTTGGATAAATAGAAGTGGATTAGACTAAGAAGTTAATTAACAGATTAAATTAACAAATTGAGTTAAAATGATTGGTATAGTTAAAATAGATTGGACAGGCATAAATATACAGGAGACAGGTATGGAATAAAGTATAGAAGTGAAATAAATAGAATGCCCGACAAAAAGGTACGTATTTAATTCATATATGAGATTTTATGCGCCGTATCGGCTAGCCGCTTGGCTTTCCTTTTTCTTTTTGAGATGAGAAGGACCGGGAAAGCTATTTGAAATTTCCCGATGCTCCCGGTACAAAGGAGGTTATGGCGAATTTTTCCGGGAATTTAAGGAGATAGAATATTTTAAGATAATTTGAAAGTTAGAAATCAACGTATCGATATATATAGAAGTCGATAAGAAAACGAACTTAGAAATAGAATAGTATAATCAAAAAGCAAGTATAAGAATAAAATCTCGTAGGAACAGAAAGAGAAAGTGTATATGTGTTTAAAGGGGAATAATCAGTTGTACGGTATTGATTATTCGAGTATGTAGTCTTGTCTGTTTTAACGTTAAATGTTATTCAGTCAAGGTCTGAGAGGTAATTATACCTCAACTTGGTTGATTTCATGATATACCGATAAGTAGCAAGATTCAGGTTCGAAGATCAATGTGGAATAAGAATTAGTTAAATACTGTATTTGGGTTGTCGTAACGATGTTTTACACAACATCTATTTTAACCCAAATATGTGCAAAGCTTGGAAATAGAATAATGAACGTTTCCTAAGTATAGAAATAAACGAGTCGGAAAAGAGATAAGTAATTGGAGTATTTTCCAATTATAAATAAAAGATATTTTCTAAAAAGTTTAGAAAATAAAGGAAGGCGATATATGGAAATGTTTTCCAAATAACGTAAAAGGCCAATATGGTTATTGAAAATATTTGGTTAACAAATATTGATAAAGAAATAGAGAAGTGATTTAATTAATGAAATATTAATTAAAGGCTCACTGATTGTTGGATGTTTGGATGAACACTTGTTTTATTCGATAGTGAAATCATCGAGTATCGAAACACTTGTTTTTATTCGATAGTTAAATCACAGACTATCGAAGTTTTGACCATTGTTGTCAATATGGAGAGACCGGTTGGATTATTATCCGAAGAACCACTCCATATCGGCAGTAGCATGCGAATCAGATTATATAAAGATAATCGAAGACGGAGTAGAGTGCAAGGACTTTTTCTATTAATAGAAATAGTGCCTTCGGTTCATCCTGTTCCTGGGTGACTTGTATGGATGAATGTCTGACAGAGTATTTCCAGACGATCACGTATATTGATTTCTCCAACCGTACCAAGAGTGGAGGCGGAGAAGGAAACTTCTTTTAGCTAACACATAATGTATTGTTGTAGACGTCAATCGGTGTTTTGATGGATTTGACGATGTGGCATTCAAAGTGGATCTGGTATGATGATAAAGCGTAGCTTCTAGCCTCACATCCGGTAAATGACAGAAATCGGGCAAGCAGCATGGCTGTGTAGGTCGCACCTATTAGGGTGTATAATCACCTGATCTAGAGTTTCATTTACTTCTAAAAATCTATTGTCGATGCTATCCCATTCGGGAAACGGTTGCTGATCCCAACCGTTGGTGATATACATTCGATACATTCAAGCGAAATGAGTGGTCGGTCATGTGTGGCTGAGTTGCAAGATGTTCTTGTTGAACTCGGTGTATTCTCCTCTAGAGATATACCAGCGGAAGGTGGTTCCATACCTTGTCATAGTTGGAAATCCATTACCCAATACGTGCTTGCGGTTTTGATTGTATACTATATATGTAGAACGTGAGATGAAAGCGTTTCTGCTAGATGATTATATATATACTGGGGTTGATAGACATTATTATAATATCAAAAGGTTTTTGATATAAAGATATTTTGGATTCTCATAAGGAAAAAAAACCGTTCCGTTATGCGGCGTGGTCTTATGAGATATCGTTTACTTGTTCGAACTGTTTTTAAACTGTTTTACTCATACCAGTCCCATGACTGACCCGGAGTTTATTTTATTTTGTTCTACCTAAACTCTTGGGTGCCTAAATTTGTACGGGCAGTCAAGTAGTTCAGGATTTTTCAGATATATCCAAAGGAGCTTGGAGCAGGAGGCTTCAGCGTTATCTAGTTATAGTGTTGTTCCGTTGTGTTGTAAGTGTTGTACTCTGATAAGTGTATGTTATACAGTTAAGATTTTGTATTTCAAACATATGATATATTATATTTTGTTCCGCTGCGATGTGAGATTCGGTGTTGTTATTTCTGTTCTTCTTCTATCTCTTTCTTCTAAAAAAAATTGTTTAGTATTTTTGTGATATTTGGGTTGGACGTATGATGTATATAGTCAACTCTGATGTTGCGGATTTGCGGGTCGTTACAGTTGGTATCAGAGCTTAGGTTGAGCGAATACCTAGGCTTGTTGGAATGTGCTCATTAGAGATAGGGTCAGTAGTACCCTAGAATGAGTGTATATATATATATACGAGAGAGCGTACTTGTTATTTGATATAAAAACTGATTTATATTGTGTTGACTAGTCTGTTGAGTGGATTATAAATTTTGGTCGAATCGTGGGACGCCACGATGTCGATAGGAGTTTATAAACACTTGAACAGGAGATTGGACACGATATTGTTTTTAAATAGTTGAATTGATTGTTATGATTATAATCAAATTAGATTATAAAACAGAAATAGTTATATATAACCAATGGAATTTGTATATGAAATCAAATATACAAATGTGATAAATTGAAATTGAATTCCAACCAGAATTCAGAATTTTAAATCCTGGGAGTTTGGGAAAATATTTTTTTTCAAAATGAATGTCAAGTAATATAGCACTGGACTCATTCAGTAGCTGGGAAATAATCCTGATGATGGTCGCAACATCATCAGTGTTCATTTCTGAGTTTCTAAGTGATGAATTGCTGCCTTAGAAAAGTTTTGATGGAAATTTGTTTGAAAGGAAAACAAGTTGTTTGAAAATTCAAATGTTTTGAATTTGAGATAGATATAAATATATGTATATATTTATATAACTTCAGAGGAATTTTGAAATGAGAATTGGAATATAGATTTCAAATAGAAGTAAAATAAAGGAATTTGAATATGTATATAATTCAAATAGAAGTTTATAAGAAAAATTGAAATGGAATTTGAATTCAAAGGAATTCAAATGGATTTGAATAGAAAAGTCAAATAGAATTTGAATATTAGAATTCAAATGGAATTTGGTTAAATAGAATTTCAAAGAGAATATAAAGTAGAGGTTGAATATTAGAATTCAAAGAAAATATAAAATTTGAAATAGAATTTGAATTCAAAGGTGTTAAAATAGAATTTAAATTCAAAGGATTTCAAATAGAAATTGAAGATAAGAAATTCAAATAGAATTTGAAGATAAGGGATTGAAGTGGAATTTGAATAGAAGGAAATTCAAATAGAAATTGAATAGAAGGAAATAATATAGAGTTTGATTAAAGAAATTCAAATGGAATTTGAATATTGTAAATATATAGAATTTCAATTAGAAGTGAAATAGATCGGGAATATTATGTGAAATGGATTTGATATATATTAAAAATATATCAGAATGGAGATTGAATTTATTATAAACAAAGTTAAAACGTTTATATTTATAAATATAATTAAAACGAGCTCGCCATAGCGCGGCAGTTCGTAAATTGGCAATTCGAACTTCAATTTAGTATACAGAACTCAATTGAAGTCGGAATTCTTTGAAACAAGAATTGTCGGGACCGGTTGAACAATAGTTTTCTAATGAAAGAGAAAAATCTGGATTTCGTCGTATAGAATTTGAGTTATGTCGAAATCAAATTTTTAGAAAAGCAGCGCCAGAACCATTAGAAAACCATAACGGTTTAATTAAATAAAAGGATTGTTAGGAAATAAAATCTGAATTGGCATTAGGAAAAAAATCCAGACTGGAGATATAAAATAAATATGAACTTCAGTGAAGTAAGTGAAATGATTTTTAAGACAAAAATCATATTTTAAATGGTTAAATAGAATTAACTAAATTGGAAAATAATTAGTTAATGGGAATTTGAATGATTGAAATTAAATTTAACTTAAGTAAGTTAAATGGATTGAAATGAATAAATTGAGTAAAATCAATGTGAATGAAATATGAATTGGGTGTGAATAAAGGAAATATATTTGTAACACAAATACAAAGGATGTTATTTGCAAACAAATAGAAGGAGAAATATTTGTAAAAACATTTACAAATAGAATTTAGAAGGGAATATTTGCAAAAACATTTACAAATAGATTCAATGGAAATATTTATTTATAGAAAATAAATAGAATGTTATAAATGAGATATTTATTGGTTAAATAAATAAAATTTAATCAAGGAATATTCAGAAGATGAATAGAAAATGGAAATCTGTTTTTAACGGATAAATAGGAAAGATTAATTTATAAATAATAGTTTATAAATTAAATTAAATATTTATCATTCGATAAAATGGAATATGTAAGTCTGAACTTATATAGAGAAGAGATATTGGTTTTTAACATCGATTGTTTTAAATAGAAGGGGTATACAACACTTGTATAAGTGAAGTAACGTTATTAAAGAGAACATTTATAAAGTGAAGAACCGTTACTAAAAGTAAATCTTTATAAATGAATAAACGCTATCGAATAGGAGTTATTCGAATAGGAGAAGTCGATTAGAGTTAGAAATAATTGACTAGAGTTAGAAATAATCGATTAGAGTTAGAATAAACCGATTAGAGTAAGAATTAACCAGTTAGAGTAAATCAGTTAGGGTTAATCCGTAGAGTTAATTGAATATTAGTTATTCAATTAGAATTTATCGAATATTTGTTATTCCAATTAACAGTTAACCAGATAGAGTTAATTGAATATAGTTAATTGAATTAGGATTTAATTGAATGTTAGTTATTCAATTAAAGTTGATCGAATAGAGTATTGAGATAGAATTAATCAAACATAGTTACTCAGGATAAGGGCCATTTCGTACGACTGCTAGCGTAATTCGCAGGGCTGCAGATAGCCTAGGGCGGTCGGATGTTTCCTGGGGGAATCAGGCGTAACCATTGTGATCGCTGCGATCTAGAGTCAAGCGAATGGAGTTAAATCGAATATTGGTTATTCGGATAGGATTAAAGGAGTTATCGAATATAGTTTATTGAAGGGAATTATCGAATTTGGTTATTCGGAAGGAGTTATCGATTATTAGTGAATCGAAGGAATTATCGAATATAGCTTATTCGGAAGGAGTTAAGTGAAAAGAGCTAATCAAATAGAGTTAATTGATAAAAGTAAATTGAATAGAGTAGATCGAATATAGTTTATTCGAAGAAAAGTTTTCGAATCTAGTTATCCGAAAGATAGATTATCGAATATAGTTATTCGAAGGGAGGAGTTATCGAATAGGGATTTATTCGAAAGAGGGTTACATAGGGAAGTTTGAAATGTTGAGTATCAACATAAATAAGTTTTGGAAAAGTCAATGGGTTTGTAGCACTTTTTCTACCTTAGCAATTTCGAGGACGAAATTATTTTAAGTGGGGAAGATTGTAATGACCCGGATCCTTAGGGGTTAATTTTTGAATATTTAATATTTAATTTAAATATTGGGTGGATAATATAAGTGGAATTTTATATTAAGTTATTAATTTAATAATCAATTTCGATTTAATATCTAATATATTAAAATAACAGAATACGAAAATGGAATTAGTTGAATTCAAATTTTTAATTTGAATTGAAAACAGTTCAAATAATTAATATGAAAATTTAACGGTAATAATATTTAATTATTATCAAGGAGAATAAATAGTTTGAAATTTAAATTATATCAATTTAAATTAATATCTTCAACAGATGGTCGAATCAGACTTCGTGACCTATCCCAGTGTGTCCGGAATAGGGGTATTACCCTAGAATTGACAGTTGTTGGGTTCAGTAAGGAGTTCAGAATCAACGTGATAATTTAAATTAAAGGATTCCATTTTGAATAAATTAAAATAAAATATACTTGTCCCTCATTAAAACACATATCTCCTTTCCTCACCACAGGATAAAATACATCGTGGCCCCTCTCAAACCATTCAGATAACCGAAACCGTTCCCTTTAAATCCACAAACCAAATCAATTGTCGTGCCTTACTTTACTCAAATAAAATTCGCGATAAGGACGGCGGCTTCCTAGAAGATCGACTTCGAGCCTAATTTGCTCGTGTGTCGTTGGATTGTTCGAAGTCGAAAAGGGGGATCGCGGTTGAATATGTGAAGCTCGAAACCCATCGACGCTTTGAATCGGAAACCGTGAACAAACCCCGAAGCTCGACGACGACCAGAACATCTGCGAGTCAAGGAAGAGCGAGCAGGAAGAAGAGAGGGCGTGTTTTTCGGGGTGCGCAAGTTACTACATGGAGCAGGATGTGTGAATGTTGGAGTATATATGAAGTTTGTGGTGAGGGGAAGCTCGGTAATGAGCAGAGGGAATCAAGGTTTGAACTATGAGCTACAGGAAAGGGATCCGAACAGTAGCAGTGGGAAAGAAGGGTTTGGAGCTGGTTAATGAGGTGATTAACTTAAACTTATGGTGTCAAAAGGGAATGAAGTAGTATTTGGACTGATTTCAATAGGAAATGGCCGTTGATTTTTGAGATATGCTCCATAGATCGATCGAATAATTGACAAGGCTAAGGTATACATTTTTATTTAAATTACTTAGAAATATTTATTTATGTTAGTAGTTAATTAAATAAATAATTGATTAATCGTTAAATAATATTAATTAATCATAGGTACGGGGTAAAGTTGGTTGAGATGATTCGATAAGTTCGTAAGCACATCGATATGAAATTAAACGGGATTTATTTGGAAAATTCAGCAATGGAAAATTACGGTGAGTAAACCTCACTCACCACTTATTTAGAAATTATTTTTATATCTTTAAAAATAATTGTCTGTGCTTGTTTGAATGTTGGCTGATGGTTTTAAAATATATATTAGTTATTTAGGACTATTATATATATATATTGGGTTGATTGATTGGTTGGATTCCCGCAGTATCATTAGCGGATGCCCGCAGTTTCATTAGCGGATGATTACCCTATACGCCCCACGCTATGATTAGTGGATGACCTTCTATACCGCGATATCCTGCCTCGAAGCAGGATGGGTATTACTATGTTGACTAACGTCTGTGGATGCAGGAAAACAGGTTGGAGGAATCCAACTGGATTCCTCAAAAATATATTATCTGTTTGTTGTTTGTTTGATTTCATATATATTCCTATATGATGTGTTAAAAATCAAGTGATTGAAAATTGGTTGATCTGATTGTTGAAAATACCACTAGAGCTTGAATATTGATTTATAAAAATATCGAAAAGGGTATTTGAGGTTTAGAAAGGGAATTCTATTTTTTATAAATAGAATTTGAATTTTTTATAAAACTATAGAAAATATTAACTAGTTTTGAAGGTATATAAAACAAGTGATCGAATTTATAAACTTTGTTTATAAATGGAAGGTGGGTTTTGAATCGAATTTATAAACTTTGTTTATAAATGAAAAGATGGGATTTGAATTGAATTTATAAACGTTGTTTATAAATGAAAAGATGGGATTTGAATTGAATTTATAAACGTTGTTTATAAATGGAAAAGTGGGATTTGAATTGAAGTTATAAACGTTGTTTATAAATAATGCAGAGAATTCAAATGGACTTTGAATATAAGGAATTGAAATAGAATTTGAATAATAGAATTCAAATGGAGTTTAACTATAGAATTTGAACATAGTATTTCAAATGGAATTTGAATATAGAAATTCAAATGGGATTTATAATAAATAGATTTGGATAAATAGAAGTGGATTAGACTAAGAAGTTAATTAACAGATTAAACAAACAAATTGAGTTAAAACGATTGGTATAGTTAAAATAGATTGGACAGGCGTAAATATACAGGAGACAAGTATGGAATAAAGTATAGAAGTGAAATAAATAGAATGCCCGACAAAAAGGTACGTATTTAATTCATATATGAGATTTTATGCGCCGTATCGGCTAGCCGCTTGGCTTTCCTTTTTCTTTTTGAGATGAGAAGGACCGGGAAAGCTATTTGAAATTTCCCGATGCTCCCGGTACAAAGGAGGTTATGGCGAATTTTTCCGGGAATTTAAGGAGATAGAATATTTTAAGATAATTTGAAAGTTAGAAATCAACGTATCGATATATATAGAAGTCGATAAGAAAACGAACTTAGAAATAGAATAGTATAATCAAAAAGGAAGTATAAGAATAAAATCTCGTAGGAACAGAAAGAGAAAGTGTATATGTGTTTAAAGGTGAATAATCAGTTGTATGGTATTGATTATTCGAGTAAGTAGTCTTGTCTGTTTTAACGTTAAATGTTATTCAGTCAAGGTCTGAGAGGTAATTATACCCCAACTTGGTTGATTTCATGATATACCGATAAGTAGCAAGATTCAGGCTCGAAGATCAATGTGGAATAAGAATTAGTTAAATACTGTATTTGGGTTGTCGTAACGATGTTTTACACAACATCTATTTTAACCCAAATATGTGCAAAGCTTGGAAATAGAATAATGAACGTTTCCTAAGTATAGAAATAAACGAGTCGGAAAAGAGATAAGTAATTGGAGTATTTTCCAATTATAAATAAAAGATATTTTCTAAAAAGTTTAGAAAATAAAGGAAGGCGATATATGGAAATGTTTTCCAAATAACGTAAAAGGCCAATATGGTTATTGAAAATATTTGGTTAACAAATATTGATAAAGAAATAGAGAAGTGATTTAATTAATGAAATATTAATTAAAGGCTCACTGATTGTTGGATGTTTGGATGAACACTTGTTTTATTCGATAGTGAAATCATCGAGTATCGAAACACTTGTTTTTATTCGATAGTTAAATCACAGACTATCGAAGTTTTGACCATCGTTGTCAATATGGAGAGACCGGTTGGATTATTATCCGAAGAACCACTCCATATCGGCAGTAGCGTGCGAATCAGATTATATAAAGATAATTGAAGACGGAGTAGAGTGCAAGGACTTTTTCTATTAATAGAAATAGTGCCTTCGGTTCATCCTGTTCCTGGGTGACTTGTATGGATGAATGTCTGACAGAGTATTTCCAGACGATCACGTATATTGATTTCTCCAACCGTACCAAGAGTGGAGGCGGAGAAGGAAACTTCTTTTAGCTAACACATAATGTATTGTTGTAGACGTCAATCGGTGATTTGATGGATTTGACGATGTGGCATTCAAAGTGGATCAGGTATGATGATAAAGCGTAGCTTCTAGCCTCACATCCGGTAAATGACAGAAATCGGGCAAGCAGCATGGCTATGTAGGTCGCACCTATTAGGGTGTATAATCACCTGATCTAGAGTTTCATTTACTTCTAAAAATCTATTGTCGATGCTGTCCCATTCGGGAAACGGTTGCTGATCCCAACCGTTGGTGATATACATTCGATACATTCAAGCGAAATGAGTGGTCGGTCATGTGTGGCTGAGTTGCAAGATGTTCTTGTTGAACTCGGTGTATTCTCCTCTAGAGATATACCAGCGGAAGGTGGTTCCATACCTTGTCATAGTTGGAAATCCATTACCCAATACGTGCTTGCGATTTTGATTGTATACTATATATGTAGAACGTGAGATGAAAGCGTTTCTGCTAGATGATTATATATATACTGGGGTTGATAGTCATTATTATAATATCAAAAGGTTTTTGATATAAAGATATTTTGGATTCTCATAAGGAGAAAAAAAACCGTTCCGTTATGCGGCGTGGTCTTATGAGATATCGTTTACTTGTTCGAACTGTTTTTAAACTGTTTTACTCATACCAGTCCCATGACTGACCCGGAGTTTATTTTGTTTTGTTCTACCTAAACTCTTGGGTGCCTAAATTTGTACGGGCAGTCAAGTAGTTCAGGATTTTTCAGATATATCCAAAGGAGCTTGGAGCAGGAGGCTTCAGCGTTATCTAGTTATAGTGTTGTTCCGTTGTGTTGTAAGTGTTGTACTCTGATAAGTGTATGTTATACAGTTAAGATTTTGTATTTCAAACATATGATATATTATATTTTGTTCCGCTGCGATGTGAGATTCGGTGTTGTTATTTCTGTTCTTCTTCTATCTCTTTCTTCTAAAAAAAAAATGTTTCGTATTTTCGTGATATTTGGGTTGGACGTATGATGTATATAGTCAACTCTGATGTTGCGGATTTGCGGGTCGTTACAGTGGGTTTGATTTTGAGTTCAAAATAAAAAGGTACTTTTTGAAATTAAACAATTAAATAATAAAAAAACCTCTCTCTCTCTATACTCTCTCTCAGGCCCCAGTTGACCAATTCATTTAGGAAATAATAAAAAAGAAAGAGAAAGAAGAGGAAGGAGGAGCCGCGCTCCTCATAGCAGCGCGCAGCCACCAGCGCGAGGGCCCCCCTCCTTCTCCTCCGACCTCTTCCCTCTGCCTCCCTCCTCCTCTACTCGAGAACCCCCCCCCCCCACGCAAAATCCGAAGTGAACCCTCCCAAAAACTCGAACACAGCCTCCGCTCTCCCCTTCCAGACCCGTCACCACCTCCTCAACCTCGCTGCACCCCTCTCCGACGCCCTGAGCACCTCCGGCGCCCACCAACACCCCCTTGACAACGAGCATTCTCCCCTTCCTTCCAATGTGAGTTTTATTTTGTTTTAATTTTTAGTTAGTTAATTTAAATACATTGAAGGAAAAGGAAATCAGTTTTTATATATTAAAAATCATAGGAAAAAGAAGTGATTTATCATAGGAAAAAGAAGTGATTTTTCATTAGGAGAAGAAGTGATTTTTCATAGGAAAAAGAAGTGATTTTTTTCATTAGTAAAAGAAGCGATTTTTAGACTTGCAAAGAAATGATTTTCAGATTTGCAAAGGTATGATTTTTACTTGAGTAAAGATAAGATTTTTATTCGCTTAAAGATAAGATTTTTATTCGCTTAAAGATAAGATTTTTATTTGAATCAAAATATGATGTGTATACATGTAGCAAAGTAAAATTATAATTTTTATCTATGTGGCATAATAAAAATATGATTTTTATTACATATGAAGTGAAATAAAAATATAGTCTTTACAATATATGAAGTGAAATAAAAATATAATCTTTACAATATATGAAGTGAAATAAAAATATATACTAGAGTATATAAAAATGTGATTTTTATATATGTAGAGATGTAAAAATATAATTTTTAACATCTACCGCGTGAAACAGATCTCGCTAGAAGCACGGCGAAGATTTCCAACATATGAAGAGTCGTGGCGTTTAGTTTAGCTCTTGGTGAGAACTTCTCACTTTAGTTTCTTTTCTAGTTAAAATTATATACTAAGATGCAGACGGTGCTTAGCAGCAACCAACACCCATCGTCCACAGACCGTGGACGACTTGTTCGTTTGGTTGTGTAGTTGATTAGATTATTGGTTTGAATTTGGTTGTTTGGGTGAAATGGAATTGATTAGATTGATATGTGTATGGCGTAGGCCATTATTAGACTGGGGATAAGGCTAGGCCTTGTCCCGTTTCTAGAATCGTGTCGTTATGCTGCCAAATTTTTCTAAAATACATTATAAAAATAAAAATATCATTTTATTGAATAAATGAACTGAATAGAAATTCATGTGTAGAAATAAATAATTTATCGTTAAAAAATATAATTTTTAACGTGTATGTGAATAAAAATAAATATTCATTTACAAATCAGAAGATTTGTTTATGTACACTGATTTGATTGATATTGATTGGGACGATAAATTTTACACGTCGCCCAACTTCACAAATAAAATCTGTGTTTGTTGACTGAAACCCCACACGGGTATTGGGATGATATTTAACGTACACTAGTCCCAATTGTATAGTTGTTTGTCGATCGATAGGTTGACAGACAGTTGTGTAGTGCACCTTGGATGATGGTTGATTATTTATCATTGATATATACATGTGTTGTATGGAAATCCATAGAAATAAAATCTACGGTAATTGATTGGGCCTCATTCCAGTTTTGAAAATAAATATTTGGAATAGAATATTTGAAAATAGAAATATTCGAAAAGAAATATTTGAAAGGAAATATTTGAGAAGAAATATTTGAATAAAAATATTTGGAATAGAATATTTGAAAATAGAAATATTCGAAAAGAAATATTTGAATAGAATATTTGAAATAGAAATATATAAAGCCGTGTTGATTAGATTTGCGCCATTTTGACGCGAACGATATTCATATCAATTTTATTCGAATATCGAAAAAAGTGATTTCAAAATATAACGTTTTGAAAATATTATCATATATATATATATATATATATTGATGATATGGAATATTCAGTTTGGATTTAAAATTGAATATGAAGTTGAAAACGTTTTGAAAACGAATTTAAAACCATTTATAAAATACGTTTAGAATTGAAATCGACGAAATATATATAATATATATATTATATATATTAAATGGCCTGAATAGAACATGCTGCGCCACGGCAGTTCGCAAATTTCGACCATTGATTTCGAATTGACGTTACGGGAGATCCGACCGTCGGATTTTCCTAAAACCGGAACCGTTGGGTTCATATCGAAAAGAGCTTTCCAATGAATATTAGAAATTTGAAATCTAATGGTTGGATTTGGAGATACATCCAAATAAAATTTAGAAAAGGTCGTTGTAAGTGCAGTTCGACGACCAATATTGGAAATATACTGTACGGGCCTTGATAAAATTATTAAAAATATATATATTTTGTGTGAAATCATAATATATGAATTGGAAAGAACTGGGATGAAAAATTCCCTATTTGAAAGGATAAAAATATATTTTTATCGAAATGAACTAGTTGTGAACTAGAATTAAAATCTAATATTTTTAAATAAATAAATTGGATTTGAAGTGGTTTTAAAAGTAATCAGAATTTCCAATATACGTATTGGAATGGATTTGAATCGAAATTATCTTCGGAATATTTCGATGTTGGATTTCGTGATTATACAGATATGGTTGTTGAAATTTGAAAGATATATTTATATCATTATTTCCAATACGATATTTGTTGGTTTCAGAATTTGATATTGAATATAAGTCGATATATTTTCAATTCAGAGCCTTGTATTTAATATCAAATGGGATTTTGGGTTCGTCGTGAATGGTTTCTTAAATAACACTGTTCTTGAACCCAATTTAGAAAAGAATAAATCTTTTAATTAATATTTGGTGAAATTGTCCAGTTAATTAGTATTTAATTGGAATTGAATTTAAATGTGATTTTGGGTTTATTGTGAGCGGTGTTTTGAATAACACCAGTTCTTTAACCCGATTAACAATGGGATGTGCTTTTGGGTTTATCGTGAACCGTGTTTTAAATGACGTCGGTTCTTTAACCCAGTTAAAGATTAAAACTAAGTGGAGTTTTAATGAATCTTTAATTAGATTGAAATGATCGAGAATGGAGTATCACCAGTTTTGATCCAAGCGATAGTTAAATCTTTAACTAGATTTGAACGTGAAATGGTAATTAATTTTACCGATAACACCGTGGTGTTTGGTATGGAGTATTACCAGTTTTGCTCCATGGGATGAATAGGTTGGGATTGGGAAATAAAATAAATAATTACTTCAGTGTGACTAGTTTGAAAAACCTTAACATGGTTTGAATTGATATCCAAAGGAAGATTAAAGAATAAATTTATAAGAATTTATCTTTGATAAAATTAATGGGAACCTTCACCTAAGAATGTGAATATTTGAATAAAGGAATATTCTGAATTGGAATGAGGCGTATGTTGTGTTTGTGAAACATTTGTTTATTATATACGCGGGTTATTCGGAAAGGCTGGGTTTATACCCATTCTGAATAACCGATTCGACGATAAGTCGAAGATGAAGACGGTGGTTGAAGACCGGAGGTCTTCACAACGTTTGGATGATTATTAATGATCTTGATTGGGCTGTACACCCAAGAGGAGGGAATCAGTTGGTGATCGTCCAGACGTACTTGGAGATTGACGGATATGCGAGGAAAGTGCCTCCGGTTTCATTCAAAATCAGGACGAACTTGTAAATGGACTGTGTGTCTGACACTGGATTTTATTCTGTGTAGATTGATCTCTATTAAATGTACATCTGTTTGGCGGCGGAGAATTTATTCTCTTGCTTATCATCCTTCTCTGAGACGTACGAGCTCAGAGGTTGTATATCGATGGACATCAGTCGCATGGAGTGAATTGCCTGTGTGGCATGCCTAAGTGGAAAATGATCAAGGCTTTTGTTAAAAAGCAAAGTCTTGTGGTTGATGATCAAAGCACGGCCTACGTGGAACAGCTTTGTGTATAGCGTGGATTCGCGAGCCTCACATCTCGGTATGAGTCAAAAACAGGATAAGGACCCAAGGAGTGCACGACGTTTCTTTCTAGCTATGGGTGATGTCAGTGACCTACCAGCCCTGACATTTATATTATTTTTACCTATGTGGTTGTTTGAATGCGAGGCGCCTCGATTATAGGTCTGTAAGGACCGAGAAACGTGTGTTCAGGAATTGCCAATCCTCAAATGTAAGAGAGGACCGGCCTTGGAGGTTCCAAGGGTTACCCAGAATGTGTAGTCTTGAGGCATTTGCTAGAGTGCCTTGAAGCGAAGAGGAGCTTGCCCCTTGCCTCGAATCATGACGGAAATCCAAATTCCAATACGTGACATTTCGGTTTTATTTGTAGAGCCTAGTATGGCGACATAGTGGGATGGGGCACTCATGCCGTCTATGATTTATTCATTATGATTAAATTTGTTTTCTTCACTTACAGTAATAATAAAATATGAAATTTAACGTATCAAGCATTATTTGGCTGTTGTAAAACCCTATCCTCCGGCTTGCGTTGCATTGTGTGATGGGACCTGGGTCTTATGATAGCTTCATTGTTCTTTATTTAGCATTGCACTGTTCATTTATGCACTGGTATTCTTGGGGTAAAAACCCGTTCCGTGTTATACTGCGTGGTCCCTTGATTTACCTAACTTTAAAACCAAATTAATAACTGTTTTAGTTCTCACACCAGTCACATGACTGACCTGAAGTTTATTGTTTTAACCTAAACACTGGGTGCCCTTATTTTCCTCATGGGCAGCTAGTAGTCGGGTTTTTGCAGATTTATATTCACAGGATCCTGGTTTATAGCTGAAGTGATATTCGGAAAGCTCTGTATCCGTGTATTTCTTTCAGTTATGTTTTGTATTATTTTTCCGCTACAGTAATGTATTTAAATCTCTGATATTTTCTGTGTAATTATCTTTATTTATACTCTGTATATTCTTGTACTCTGATGTAAATTGTTGTAATAAGCAATTAAATGTTCTTATGTTCGTGTTATGATTCGTCTTGTCCTCAAAGTATTTCGTTCTTTCCTTCGCGTGGAAGTTACGGGTTATCACTGTGGTATCAGAGCTTTGGTTTACAAAGCTCGAGAACAAGGCACATTAGAACCAAACGAAAGAATTCATCAGAGATTGGATTAGTAATATCCACTGAGAATGATTGGTTAGAGATAGGATCAGCAGTATCCTAGAATGAGTTGAAAGAGAGTTATTTTTAAAATAAGAATGAGAACAAATTTTGTTTTGAAAATTTAAACCATTTTATATGTATTTGAATATTCATTTTATTTTGAATTTGGACAATCGAGTATATAAAGATTTTGCATATATGCCTTGCAAACGTATACTCGAAGTTTTACTATAGTAGATAGATATAAAATCACACTCTAGTCGCCCGGAGATGATCCTGGTGATTAATGCATTATCATCAGTATCTATGTTCGAGTTTCGAAAGTGAGATATCTATATATTTCCATTAGGCTGGTGTGAGAACCAAAACTAAATAGGGCTTATTGTTGTAATTTGGCATCAAAAACATGATTTTCTATATTTATATCAAAGTTATATGATTGAAAAATTAACGAACTAATTGATTGATGGTTGTGTTGTATGATTATCGGTTTGATTAATTAAAATTTTAAACCATTATGTGAATGTAAGGTATATGTAGCGAAATTGTATCAAATATTGAACTGAATTGCAGGTTGAAATTGCATACATGTACATGTATATACATTAAAAAGGTCATAGCAAGGAGGCTAGAGAAGAGGAATAAAATTGTTTTCCCGACAAATAGGTACATGTTTATTGTATTTCTTGGGTGATGATGATTTTATGAGCCGATTGGCTAGCCACTTGGCTTTTTCTTTTTCTTTTTGAGATGAGAGGGCATGTGTGGCGGTTTGGGGATTTTCCCGATGCTCTCGGTGCAGGGGAGGTTATGGAAAAAAATTCGAAAATTTAGGGTGTTAGCCAAATTTTTGAAAAATTGGAAAAGTTCTGAGAAACTGAAAAGTTGAAGAACTTAAGCCGTAATGAAAATAATGAAAGTTGAGTTGGTTAGTTAAACAACTTTCAGCTTCGTTCCTTTTCGAGGACGAAAAGATTTTAAGTTGGGGAGAATGTAACAACCCGGAAATTCTGAGCCAATTTAAAATTTTTATTTTGGCGAATTTAATGAATTTTGAATATTTAAAATGAATTATTTTAAATAATAACGACGAAAAATTTGTTTTCGACGAAGTTAAACTGAATAAATTTATTTTAATTATAATCCGAGCCTGAAATGGCGCGGCAGTTCGAAAATTCGATTTCGAATTTCAAATGAATGTACAGGATTCAAAATAAATCGGATTTCAGTGAAACAAGAAATATTTGAATCTGTTTAATCATATCTTTCTAACTGATGTAAGAAACTGAGATTTCACTTTATAGAGTGTAAGATAAGTCCAGTTTAAAATTCAGAAAAGTCACTATGGAATTTATATATATATATATATATATATTAATATATAAAGGCCCTTAAAAATGAAAATTTTGCAAATGACCTCGATTTTCGACGAAACCACTTTTGTTGGATCCGGGAAGTCAACTTATTGCTAGGTTTCAAAATTCATAATTTTCTGAATCAATGTGTGAGTGTGGCGAAGTTAAACGTGTTTTAACAGTTTCAGTCAAATTTCGACTGATAAGAAAATGGTCATTTTTCAAACGGTCTCAGAATTTGACGAAATTAGTTTTGTTAGGACCGTATCATCAATACGAAGCTAGAAATAATTTTTCGGGAATTTTTAGAGTTAATATGTGGCCCCGGTGAATTGAAATGTGCGTTCAAATTAAGTATATAGAGTTATATTTTGATTTTGACGAAAAATGATCGAAACAGCCGAACTGGCTTACGATACATATCCCATTGTGTTCAAAATGGGGGTAATTAGCTATGGACGACAGTCAGTGGGTTTGATTTCGAGTTCGAAATAAAAAGGAACTTTTTGAAATTAAATAACTAAATAATAAAAAAACATCTCTCTCTCTCTATTTACTCTCTCTCAGGCCCCCGTTGACCAATTCAATTAGGAAATAAAAAAAAGAAAGAGAAAGAAGAGAAGGAGGAGCCGTGTTCCTCCCAGCAGCGCGCCGTCGCCAGCGCGAGGGCCCCCTCCTTCTCCTCCGATCTCTTCCCTCCACCTCCCTCCTCCTCTACTCGAGAAACCCTCCCCCCCCCCCCAACGCCAAATCCGAAATGAACCCTCCCCAAAACCCGAACGCAGCATCCGCCCACCCCTTCCAGACCCGCCACCACCTCCTCAACCTCACTACACCCCTCTCCGACGCCCTGAGCACCTCCGGCACCCGCCAACACCGCCTTGACAGGGAGCATTCTCCCCTTCCTTCCAATGTGAGTTTTATTTTGTTTTAATTTTTAGTTAGTTAATTTAAATACATTGAAGGAAAAGGAAATTAGTTTTTATATGTTAAAAATCATAGGAAAAATAAGTGATTTATCATAGGAAAAAGAAGTGATTTTTCATTAGGAAAAGAAGTGATTTTTCATAAGAAAAAGAAGTGAGTTTTTTCATTAGTAAAAGAAGCGATTTTTAGACTTGCAAAGAAATGATTTTCAGATTTGCAAAGGTATGATTTTTACTTGAGTAAAGATAAGATTTTTATTCGCTTAAAGATAAGATTTTTATTCGCTTAAAGATAAGATTTTTATTTGAATCAAAATATGATGTGTATACATGTAGCAAAGTAAAATTATAATTTTTATCTATGTGGCATAATAAAAATATGATTTTTATTATATATGAAGAGAAATAAAAATATAACTTTACAATATATGAAGTGAAATAAAAATATAATCTTTACAATATATGAAGTGAAATAAAAATATATACTAGAGTATATAAAAATGTGATTTTTATATATGTAGAGAGGTAAAAATATAATATTTAACATCTATCGCGTGTAACAGATCTCGTTAGAAGCACAGCGAAGATTTCCTACATATGAAGAGTCGTGGCGTTTGGTTTAGCTCTTGGTGAGAACTTCTCACTTTAATTTCTTTTCTAGTTAAAATTATATACTAGGATGCAGACGGTGCTTAGCAGCACCCGACACCCGTCGTCCACAGACCATGGACGACTTGTTTGTTTGGTTGTGTAGTTGATTAGATTATTGGTTTGAATTTGATTGTTTGGGTGAAATGGAATTGATTAGATTGGTATGTGTATGGTGTAGGCCATTATTAGACTAGGGATAAGGCTTGGCCTTGTCCCGTTTCTAGTATCGTGCCGTTATGCCGCCGAAATTTTCTAAAATATGTTAGAAAAATAAAAATATCATTTTATTGAATAAATGAACTGAATATAAATTCATGTGTAGAAATAAATAATTTATCATTAAAAATATAATTTTTAACGTGTATGTGAATAAAAATGAATATTCATTTACAAATCAGCAGATTTGTTTATGTACACTGATTTGACTGATATTGATTGGGACGATAAATTTTACACGTCGCTCAACTGCACAAATAAAATCTGTGTTTGTTGACTGAAACCCCACACCGGTATTAGGATGATATTTAACGTACACTAGTCCCAATTGTATAGTTGTTTGTCGATCGATAGGTTGACAGACAGTTGTGTAGTGCACCTCGGATGATGATTGATTATTTATCATTGATATATACATGTGTTGTATGGAAATCCATAGAAATAAAATATATGGTAATTGATTGGGCCTCATTCCAGTTCTGAAAAGAAATATTTGGAATAGAATATTTGAAAATAGAAATATTCGAAAAGAAATATTTGAATAGAATATTTGAAAGGAAATATTTGAGAAGAAATATCTGAATAAAAATATTTGGAATAGAATATTTGAAAATAGAAATATACGAAAAGAAATATTTGAATAGAATATTTGAAATAGAAATATATAAAGTCGTGTTGATTAGATTTGCGCCATTTTGACGCGAACGATATTTATATTGATTTTATTCGAATATCGAAAAAGAAGTGATTTCAAAATATAACATTTTGAAAATATTATCATTTATATATATATTGATGATATGGAATATTCAGTTTGGATTTAAAATTGAATATGAAGTTGATAACGTTTTGAAAACGAATTTAAAACGATTTATAAAATACGTTTAGAATTGAAATCGAAGAAATATATATAATATATATATTATATATATTAAATGGCCTGAATAGAACGCGCCGCACCACGGCATTTCGCGAATTTCGACCATTGATTTCGAATTGACGTTACGGGAGATCCGACCGTCGGATTTTCCTGAAACCGGAACCGTTTGGTTCGTATCAAAAAGAGCTTTCCAACGAATATTAGAAATTTGAAATCTAACGGTTGGATTTGGAGATACGTCCAAATCAAATTTAGAAAAGGTCGCTGTAAGTGCAGTTCGACGACCGTTATTGGAAATCGACTGTACGGGCCTTGATAAAATTATTAAAAATATCTATAATTTGTGTAAAATCATAATATATGAATGGGAAAGAACTAAGATGAAAAATTCCCTATTTGAAATGATAAAAATATATTTTTATCGAAATGAACTAGTTACGAACTAGAATTAAAATCCAATATTTTTAAATAAATAAATTAGATTTGAAGTGGTTTTAAAAATAATCAGAATTTCCAATATACGTATTGGAATGGATTTGAATCGAAATTATCTTCGGAATATTTCTATGTTGGATTTCGTGATTATACAGATATGGTTGTGGAAATTTGAAAGATATATTTATATCGTTATTTCCAATACGATATTTTTTGGTTTCAGAATTTGATATTGAATATAAGCCGATATATTTTCTACTCAAAGCCTTGTATTTAATATCAAGTGGGATTTTGGGTTCGTCGTGAATGGTGACTTAAATAACACTGTTCTTGAACCCAGTTTAGAAAAGAATAAATCTTTTAATTAAGATTTGGTGAAATTGTCCAGTTAATTAGTATTTAATTGGAATTGAATTTGAATGTGATTTTGGGTTTATTGTGAGCAGTGTTTTGAATAACACCTGTTCTTTAACCCGATTAACAATGGGATGTGATTTTGGGTTTATCGTGAACCGTGTTTTAAATGACGTCGGTTCTTTAAACCAGTTAAAGATTAAAACTAAGTGGAGTTTTATTGAATCTTTAATTAGATTGAAATGAACGGGAATGGAGTATCACCAGTTTTGCTCCAAGCGATAGTTAAATCTTTAACTAGATTTGAACGTGAAATGGTAATTAATTTTACCGATAACAACGTGGTGTTAGGTATGGAGTATTACCAGTTTTGCTCCATGGGATGAATAGGTTAGGATTGGGAAATAAAATAAATAATTACTTTGGTGTGACTAGTTTGGAAAACCTTAACATGGTTTGAATTGATATCCAAAGGAAGATTAAAGAATAAATTTAAAAGAATTTATCTTTGATAAAATTAATGGGAACCTTCCCCTAAGAATGTGAATATTTGAATAAAGGAATATTCTGAATTGGAATGAGGCGTATGTTGTGTTTGTGTAACATTTGTTTATTATATACGCGGGTTATTCGGAAAGGCCGGGTTTATACCCATTCTGAATAACCGATTCGACGATAAGTCGAAGATGAAGACGGTGGTTGAAGACCGGAGGTCTTCACATCGTTTGGATGATTATTAATGATCTTGATTGGGTTGTACACCCAAGAGGAGGGAATCAGTTGGTGATCGTCCAGACGTACTTGGAGATCGACGGATATGCGGGGAAAGTGCCTCCGGTTTCATTCAAAATCAGGATGAACTTGTAAATGGACTGTGTGTTTGACATTGGATTTTGTTCTGTGTAGATTGATCTCTATTAAATGTACATCTGTTTGGCGGCGGAGAATCTATTCTCTTGCTTAACGCATTTCTCAGAGACGTACGAGCTCAGAGGTTGTATATCGATGGACATCAGTCGCATGGAGTGAATTGCCTGTGTGGCATGCTAAGTGGCAAATGATCAAGGCTTTTGTTAAAAAGCAAAGTCTTGTGGTTGATGATCAAAGCACGGCCTACGTGGAACAGCTTTGTGTATAGTGTGGATTCGCGAGCCTCACACCTCGGTATGAGTCAAAAACGGGATAAGGACCCAAGGAGTGCACGACGTTTCTTTCTAGCTATGGGTGATGTCAGTGACCTACCAGCCCTGACATTTATATTATTTTTACCTATGTGGTTGTTGGAATGCGAGGCGCCTCGATTATCGGTATGTAAGGACCGGGAAACGTGTGTTCAGGGTGTGCCAATCCTCAAACGTAAGAGAGGACCGGCCTTGGAGGTTCCAAGGGTTACCCAGAGTGTGTCGTCTTGAGGCATTTGCTAGAGTGCCTCAAAGCGAAGAGGAGCTTTCCCCTTGCCTCGAATCATGACGGAAATCCAAATTCCAATACGTGACATTTCGGTTTTATTTGTAGAGCCTAGTATGGCGACATAGTGGGATGGGGCACTCATGCCGTTTATGATTTATACATTATGATTAAATTTGTTTTCTTCACTTATAGTAATAATAAAATATGAAATTTAGCGTATCAAGCATTATTTGGCTGAGGTAAAACCCTATCCTCCGGCTTGCGTTGCATTGTTTGATGGGACATGGGTCTTATAATAGCTTCATTGTTCTTTATTTAGCATTGCGCTGTTCATTTATGCACTGGTATTCTAGGGGTAAAAACCCGTTCCGTGTTATACGGCGTGGTCCCTTGATTTACCTAACTTTAAAACCAAATTAATAACTGTTTTAGTTCTCACACTAGTCACATGACTGACCTGAAGTTTATTGTTTTAACCTAAACACTGGGTGCCCTTATTTTCCACATGGGCAGCTAGTAGTTGGGTTTTTGCAGATTTATATTCACAGGATCTTGGTTTATAGCTGAAGTGATATTCGGAAAGCTCTGTATCCGTGTATTTCTTTCAGTTATGTTTTGTATTATTTTTCTGGTGCAGTAATGTATTTAAATCTCTGATATTTTCTGTGTAATTTTATTTATTTATACTCTGTATATTCTTGTACTCTGATGTAAATTGTTGTAATAAGCAATGAAATGTTCTTATGTTCACGTTCTGATTCGTCTTGTCCTCAAAGTAATTCGTTCTTTCCTTCGCGGGGAAGTTACGGGTTATCACTGTGGTATCAGAGCTTTGGTTTACAGAGCTCGAGAACAAGGCACATTAGAACCAAACGAAAGAATTCATCAGAGATTGGATTAGTAATATCCAATGAGAATGACTCGTTAGAGATAGGATCAGTAGTATCCTAGAACGAGCTGAAAGAGAGTTATTTTTAAAATAAGAATGAGAACAAATTTTGTTTTGAAAATTTAAACCATTTTATACGTATTTGAATATTCATTTTATTTTGAATTTGGACAATCGAGTATATAAAGATTTTGCATATATGCCTTGCAAACGTATACTCGAAGTTTTAATATACTAGATAGATATAGAATCACACTCTAGTCGCCCGGAGATAATCCTGGTGATTAATGCATTATCATCAGTATCTATGTTCGAGTTTCGAAAGTGAGATATCTATATATTTCCATTAGGCTGGTGTGGGAACCAAAACTAAATAGGGCTTATTGTTGTAATTTGGCATCAAAAACATGATTTTCTATATTTATATCAAAGTTATATGATTGAAAAATTAACCAACTAATTGATTGCTGGTTGTGTTGTATGATTATCAGTTTGATTAATTAAAATTTTAAACCATTATGTGAATGTAAGGTATATGTAGCGAAATTGTATCAAATATTGAACTGAATTGCAAATTGGTTGAAATTGCATACATCTACATGCATATACATTGAACAGGTTATAGCAAGGAGGCTAGAGAAGAGGAATAAAATTGTTTGCCCGACAAATAGGTACATGTTTATTGTATTTCTTGGGTAATGATGATTTTATGAGCCGATTGGCTTGCCGCTTGGCATTTTCTTTTTCTTTTTGAGATGAGAGGACATGTGTGGCGGTTTGGGGATTTTCCCGATGCTCTCGGTGCAGGGGAGGTTATGGCGAAATTTTTCGAAAATTTAGGGTGTTAGCCAAATTTTTGAAAAATTGGAAAAGTTCTGAGAAATTGAAAAGTTGATGAACTTAGGCCATAATGAAAATAATCAAAGTTGAGTTGGTTAGTTAAACAACTTTCAGCTTCGTTCCTTTTCGAGGACGAAAAGATTTTAAGTTGGGGAGAATGTAACAACCCGGAAATTCTGAGCCAATTTAAAATTTTTATTTTGGCGAATTTAATGAATTTTGAATATTTAAAATGGATTATTTTAAATAATAACGACGAAAAATTTGTTTTCGATGAAGTTAAAATGAATAAAATTATTTTAATTATAATCCGAGCCTGAAATGGCGCGGCAGTTCGAAAATTCGATTTCGAATTTCAAATGAATGTACAGGATTCAAAATAAATCGGATTTCAGTGAAACAAGAAATATTTGAATCTGTTTAATCATATCTT
This sequence comes from Allium sativum, assembly GCA_030737875.1. Lineage (NCBI taxonomy): Eukaryota > Viridiplantae > Streptophyta > Magnoliopsida > Asparagales > Amaryllidaceae > Allium > Allium sativum. Next base: position 372,736,408 of record CM060909.1, on the reverse strand, counting down.
TCTAACTGATGTAAGAAACTGAGATTTCACTTTATAGAGTGTAAGATAAGTCTAGTTTAAAATTCAGAAAAGTCGCTGTGGAATTTATATATATATTAATATATATAAAGGCCCTAAAAAATGAAAATTTTTCAAATGACCTCGATTTTCGACGAAACCACTTTTGTTGGATCCGGGATGTCAACTTATTGCTAGGTTTCAAAATTCATAATTTTCTGAATCAATGTGTGAGTGTGGCGAAGTTAAACGTGTTTTAACAGTTTCAGTCAATTTCGATTTACCTGAAAATGGTCATTTTTCAAACGGTCTCAGAATTTGACGTAATTAGTTTTGTTAGGAGCGTATCGCCAATACGAAGCTAGAAATAATTTTTCGGGAATTTTTAGAGTTAATACGTGGCCCCGGTGAATTGAAATGTGCGTTCAAATTAAGTATATAGAGTTATATTTTGATTTTGACGAAAAATGATCGAAACAGCCGAACTGGCTTACGATACATATCCCATTATGTTCAGAATGGGGATAATTAGCTATGGACGACAGTCGGTGGGTTTGATTTCGAGTTCAAAATAAAAAGGAACTTTTTGAAATTAAATAACTAAATAATAAACAAAAACCTCTCTCTCTCTTTACTCTCTCTCAGGCCCCCGTTGACCAATTCATTTAGGAAATGAAAAAAAGAGAAAGAAGAGGAAGGAGGAGCCGCGTTCCTCCCAGCAGCGCGCCGTCGCCAGCGCGAGGGCCCCCTCCTTCTCCTCCAATCTCTTCCCTCCGCCTCCCTCCTCCTCTACTCGAGAACCCCCCCCCCAACGCCAAATCCGAAGTGAACCCTCCCCAAAACCCAAACGCAGCCTCCGCCCTCCCCTTCCAGACCCGCCACCACCTCCTCAACCTCAGTGCACCCCTCTCCGACGCCCTGAGCACCTCCGGCGCCCACCAGCACCCCCTTGACAGCGAGCATTCTCCCGTTCCTTCCAATGTGAGTTTTATTTTGTTTTAATTTTTAGTTAGTTAATTTAAATGCATTGAAGAAAAAGGAAATCAGTTTTTATATGTTAAAAATCATAGGAAAAATAAGTGATTTATCATAGGAAAAAAAGTGATTTTTCATTAGGAAAAGAAGTGTTTTTTCATAAGAAAAAGAAGTTATTTTTTTCATTAGTAAAAGAAGCGATTTTTAGACTTGCAAAGAAATGATTTTCATATTTGCAAAGGTATGATTTTTACTTGAGTAAAGATAAGATTTTTATTCGCTTAAAGATAAGATTTTTATTCGCTTAAAGATAAGGTTTTTATTTGAATCAAAATATAATGTGTAAAACATGTAGCAAAGTAAAATTATAATTTTTATCTATGTGGCATAATAAAAATATGATTTTTATTATATATGAAGTGAAATAAAAATATAATCTTTACAATATATGAAGTGAAATAAAAATATAATCTTTACAATATATGAAGTGAAATAAAAATATATACTAGAGTATATAAAAATGTGATTTTTATATATGTAGAGAGGTAAAAATATAATTTTTAACATCTATCGCGTGAAACAGATCTCGTTAGAAGCACAGCGAAGATTTCCTACATATGAAGAGTCATGGCGTTTGGTTTAGCTCTTGGTGAGAACTTCTCAATTTAATTTCTTTTCTAGTTAAAATTATATACTAGGATGTAGACGGTGCTTAGCAGCACCCGACACCCGTCGTCCACAGACCATGGATGACTTATTGGTTGTGTAGTTGATTAGATTATTGGTTTGAATTTGATTGTTTGGGTGAAATGGAATTGATTAGATTGGTATGTGTATGGCGTAGGCCATTATTAGACTGGGGATAAGGCTAGGCCTTGTCCCGTTTCTAGTATCGTGTCGTTATGCCGCCGAAATTTTCTAAAATATGTTAGAAAAATAAAAATATCATTTTATTGAATAAATGAACTAAATAGAAATTCATGTGTAGAAATAAATAATTTATCATTAAAAATATAATTTTTAACGTGTACGTGAATAAAAATGAATATTCATTTACAAATCAGCAGATTTGTTTATGTACACTGATTTGACTGATATTGATTGGGACGATAAATTTTACACGTCGCTCAACTGCACAAATAAAATCTGTGTTTGTTGACTGAAACCCCACACGGGTATTGGGATGATATTTAACGTACACTAGTCCCAATTGTATAGTTGTTTGTCGATCGATAGGTTGACAGACAGTTGTGTAGCGCACCTTGGATGATGATTGATTATTTATCATTGATATATACATGTGTTGTATGGAAATCCATAGAAATAAAATATATGGTAATTGATTGGGCCTCATTCCAGTTTTGAAAAGAAATATTTGGAATAGAATATTTGTAAATAGAAATATTCGAAAAGAAATATTTGAATAGAATATTTGAAAGGAAATATTTGAGAAGAAATATTTGAATAAAAATATTTGGAATAGAATATTTGAAAATAGAAATATTCGAAAAGAAATATTTGAATAGAATATTTGAAATAGAAATATATAAAGCCGTGTTGATTAGATTTGCGCCATTTTGACGCGAACGATATTTATATTGATTTTATTCGAATATCGAAAAAGAAGGGATTTCAAAATATAACGTTTTGAAAATATTATCATTTATATATATATTGATGATATGGAATATTCAGTTTGGATTTAAAATTGTATATGAAGTTGAAAACGTTTTGAAAACGAATTTAAAACGATTTATAAAATACGTTTAGAATTGAAATCGAAGAAATATATATAATATATATATTATATATATTAAATGGCCTGAATAGAACGCGTCGCGCCGCGGCATTTCGCGAATTTCGACCAATGATTTCGAATTGACGTTACGGGAGATCCGACCGTCGGATTTTCCTTAAACCGGAACCGTTGGGTTCGTATCAAAAAGAGCTTTCCAATGAATATTAGAAATTTGAAATCTAACAGTTGGATTTGGAGATACGTCCAAATAAAATTTAGAAAAGGTCGTTGTAAGTGCAGTTCGACGACCGTTATTGGAAATTGACAGTACGGGCCATGATAAAATTATTAAAAATATCTATAATTTATGTAAAATCATAATATATGAATTGGAAAGAACTAAGATGAAAAATTCCCTATTTGAAAGTGTTGTATATAACGGTGTTGTATACACAATTATATGATTTTTGTTTGGTGATAACAACCAAATATATTTCTATTATAAATGTGTTTGGTACTGTACTGTTATATATATACATCACAACAATGAATATAATATTTATATTTAAATAAAATACGACTGTACAGAAATTCAAATATTAACACAGTATTTTATTTAAATAGAATATTTTATTTCAATATTCAAACAGTACAAATTTTATACTCCACTATTTGTACATCTCAGCATTGCAATACGTTTCACACTCACAGTTTCTCATTCAACACTCATACACAGTTTACACTCAGTTGTACATTTTCATCTATACATACACTGTTACAAACACTCTTTAACTGACACTGTTCTTGACTTCATTCTTCAGTCTTCACTTCGCTGTCAGTCCAGTCATCATCTTCATACCTGTCACAATGAAACACACACACAGTACACCGCAATAGAATTGAAACAGAATATATGCGAATATAAATTTTATTTTTAAAATTTTATTTGCCTCAGTTTTCTGGTGTGTTTCTCATCATTTTTCATGACTTGATCTGTTATATGAATATAGCACTAGCACGATACATGTATACACATACATGTGTATGTATATACACATATTTCAGTGCAGGGACAGGAAAACACGTCTGATGGCTGCATGTACACACGTGCATGTATATACACGTGTGCACTGCCTCGCCAATCAGTGTGCAACTGAGGAGTAGCCACGAGGACCTGCTCAACTCAGTGCAACATAGTCAACAAAGTCAAAGTAGTCGAGCAAACATGAATGAAAACAATAAATTTCATCTTCTTTCAGCATGGAATTTAACATGGTGGTCGAGCATGCACAAATCAACATTTCAGCTCAATGTAGTTATGATAAATTAAAGACAGACCAAGTTTCAGATGAACAAGCAAACAACATGATTGGTGCAGCTCAACACAGCCATGAAGACATGTGATTACATATAAAAGTACAAGTGTGAAGGTAACAATGGTTGAGCACAGCATATAAACAGTGCATACAACATGAACATGTACAGTAGTGAATAACCATGCATGGTGGAAGGATACAAGTACATGTATACAAAGTGGTGTGGCATTTCAGATTGGCTAGGAACAAGTATACAGTGAAGAACTAGATAGCCAGATTAATGGCAACAAGCATACAACAGATTTCAAAAGTATACTAGCAACTATACATACAACAATGAGCAGCATTTATATGCAAAATTGGTCGAGCCATGTACAAGGATGCAACCAACCTGAATGTGATCGAGTACAAGATGAAAGTGGCAAGTCAAAGAGACAACATGGTGACATACAGGAGGTGCTCGAGAAGGGTGAAATCATGGACATCACATAGATGGTACTGCCAACATGGGATTCAGCGTTTACAAACAAGCAGCAAGGTTCAAGCCAGAGTGAACAGCAAGTGAGCAGCATAGACAGATTGATGTGTTTGTGCAACTACAAAGAATTGCAACATACATGGTGCAAATCTGGCATGTAAGTGGTCTCATAAAAAACACAAATCAGTGTTTAATATTTGGCAAAGAAAATCATGACTCAGGCGCCAAAATGAATTGAATGCATATGCATTAAATTCAATGAAATATGGTGCAGGCAAACTCAAGCAATGAGCAAGGAATTTTTTCTAAAATGTTTCCATAATTCATGCAACATATCTGTGGAGACTGTTTCGGGTAGGAACAGGTTAAAAAAAGGATGGCAAGAATAATTTGGGAAGAGTTTTTATTTCGTTCACGATTTTTGTAAATTAATCAATATTTTGCAAAACAGTTTTCGGAATCATATTTGGCAATGAATTCATTTCATTTATATCTTTCAAAACCTTAGTCTTTTTTTTTAAAAGCAAGATGATTTAAATGCAATCAAAGTTTTTTTTTTGATAAGAAACCATTTGTTTCCAGTGTCAGTTTTTAGGCAACAATTTTATTTCAGGAATCATTCATATGACCATGCATTCATTAAGTTTGCTCAAGCAATTAATCAGGAAATTGATGGCAATACAAGAAAGTATGTTTCCAGGAATATATGGCAAGTGTGTCAACAAATATCAAAGCCGAAATTTTTTTTTAAGAGGGAAAGTTCCATTTTTCATTCAAGGAATCCATTTAAACCGAGATTTTCATAAGGGACAGATCATCAATAAATCACACAAGCCATTTCACCATTTGATTCGAGAAAATTCAGCCAAGAAAGTAAAAAAGGGAAACCGCAATTTCAGATCGAAATCATTTATGGTGAAATCAGAGGCTATCAAGGATTTGTAAATCCTATATGAACACCATTTCATCATCGGCCTAAGTATTGAAAAACAACAATCAATTCAGAGAAAGAAAAATCTAGAATACTCACAATTTTCCAAAGTGTTTTTCAATCGAAGAATTTTCTCCAAATCAGTGAAAGCCGCAATCGAAGAATCACTCAGCAACGAACACGAGCAACTCGAGATTAAAGTTCATACAAGAGTTCATCATTCAATCAAGCCATCGTTTCGAATTGCGAAGGATTTCAGAAACCCTAGAGGATCGCCTGCCGCCATTTTATTTTCCAGAGCAAAGGAGAAAATGATCGGACAAGTACAAATGAAAGGGGCCGGCCTATTATTTTATGGGCTAAGCTTTCTTTTAAAATAAAAAGGGGATAACCCTCTTTATTTAATTCCTTGGGTTTTAATTCCTTCTAATTTGTTTTTATTTTTGGTTTTAATTCGAGTTGTAAATTCAAACAATCATCTGAACAGTTTCCTAGTGTTTGTATAAACTAGAGTTAATCAGTCAGGGTGTTGACTGTCAGTCTCAGAGTCTGTAAAATCTGGGTTACGGATTACAGGGGTGTAATTCGGGGAAATCTGATCGAGGGGATATCGATCAGTCTATGGTTTTGAGCGTAGGGTTAGAATAGGAGCGAGAGTCGCGAGTGTACATGGTCTTGTATGCGGGATCTGTTCTATCACCTAGTAAAAACCTTAGGAATGCAGCAGTAGGCAGGAATTTGCCGAAGCTGGGTATCTCTTGTGTCATTTACTTTCTGCATTTCTGTTTCTGCTATTATCTGTGATCTGTTTATTGTTGTTAATATCCCGTAATATTTGAACTCTGCGAAAAATTGTAATAAACCCTATTCACCCCCCTCTAGGGTTAATCTAGATCCAACAAGTGGTATCAGAGCGGGTTATTTCATTATCTCTAGAGTGATGGTGGTCCCTAGTTGTCAACTGATAGAGAGTCAGTCCAGTTCATCTCCAAATATTTTTGATGGAACAGATTTTTTAAACTGGAAATCCAAAATGGAATTTTATTTAAAATCTGTTAATATTAAATGCTGGGATGTTATTATCAATGGGTTTGATAGTGTAGATATTAATTTCAATGCTCGTGCTATGAAAATCATATTTGATTATCTTAATACTGAACAGTTTAATCTTATCTGTCATTTTTTATCTGCACAGGAAATCTGGGATACTCTCAATACGAAGTATGGAAGATCTGACAACCACAGCTCAAAACCCGATAAAGTCAACTCAGATTCAGAGTTCTGCTTAACAGGATTTACAAATGAAACTTCAGATGAATCAGATGATGGAGAATCAACAAATGCTGAAACAGAAAATCTCTCATATGAAGATTTGGTTTACATGTGTCTTGATTTAACGAAATCTGTTGATAAACTCCAATCTAAAAACAAATCTTTAAAAACTGAAAATCATGAGTTGACCAGCAAAATTCATTGTTTGGAATTAAAACTTGAAAATGTTGTGAAATTTGAAAATTCTAATTGTGAAAATTGTTTGAAATTAAAAACAGATCTCGTTCATCTCAACAATAACATTCAAAGGCTTGAAGAAGAAATTCTAGTTTTAAAAGGTAACGAGATTGAGTTGAAAAATGCAAACAATTTTTTTTCAAAAGGAATTTAACAATTTTAAGGCTATCGAAAATTCCAAACTTGAAATTGCTGAAAGTGATAGTTTGTTGAAAACAGATCTGATTTTGAGTGAGCTTGAAAAAGAGATTGAAAATCTCAAGAAACTTGGATCTGAAAAACAAATTAAATTTGAATCAGAGATCTTTGAATCCAAGACCAAAGTTAAAATGCTTGAAAACGAAAATTTGATTTTGAAACAGAATGATACTGAAAAGAGAAAGATCAGCATTAATCGTTGTTCGAATCTAATGAAAGAGAATTCTGATCTTAAATCCAAAATCAACAATCTTGAATTGAGTTTGAAACGCTTTTCAATTGGTGAAAAATCTTTGAATATGTTGTTGAAAAATCAATTTTCTTCTGGTCATAAAAATGGTCTTGGTTTTGGGAAAAGAAATGATTTTGAAAGTTTGAACTCTTGTGATTTCAAAAACTCTTTAAACTGCTTCAAGAAGAGTCATTCTAAAAATTTAAATTTTAAAAATTCCAAAAGTTTTTTGAATCACAATCGAGATAAGAATTGGTTTGATAACAATTCATTTTGGATCCCGAAAAGAAATAAAATGATTTTTGGAAAACCTAAACAAATTTGGGTTACAAAGGGAACTCTAGTTGATTCTAACGGATTGTTATATAAGCAGGTTTGGGTACCTAAAGCTATGAATACAACTGTGAGTGGTTTTACAAACTTTGTTAGACCACTCGATTCTATAAACTGTTAGGTATCGAAGGTGGCTGAGGAACTGCTGTGCTGAAAAGAAATTTGAAATCAAGATTGTCTATAACTCTGTGTCATTTACAGTTCCTTAGGCCAAGATCTGTTGAGTTAGAGATTCTGATTTACATTGGATTCTGATATGATCTCTAAACTCATCTTTGTAAATATTTTTTTTTATTTTTGTTTATTTCTCCTTCTACCCCCTCTGTGTATTTACTTTATCTCTTCTGTTTTAATTTTTCACTGTCACATCACTGTAACTTCTTCTGGGCTTCATTAACTTCCAATTGTAGAATTCATATTTTCTGGAAATTTGCCTTAGTTGAATATAATTCTGATATTTTAATCTTTTCCAGATCTTGTATTTAAACTTGTAAATATCTACAATTGTTTTGAAGTTTAGTTTCTGATTATCGAATTCATAACAGTGTTGATGCATTCATATCATATCTTGAACACTGTTAATTAGAATTCTAATTTTTTTTGAAGATCTGAATAATTAATGAAATTTCACACGCTTATGCTGTTTTGAGTTTCTTCCAATTCATTTTGGAAACGCTGAAAATATTATACTCATTACAGTACACTCTGTTATTTATCAGTTGTGATAATTTCAGAAATTTTCAGATTGGCTTGAATATTGTAAATTGTCTAGAATCTCAGTGATACATCTTGAAATCCATCTTATATTCATGATTATTATGGTTGAAATTGGTTTGTTTGAAATCATCTGAAATTCTTGATATTTTGAATCTCACGTACCTCTTAAAATTTGAAATTATCGATCTTTTGTGAATGATTCATTATATCTCAAACTTGACATTGATTCAAGTGATTTCAAATAAATTATTAATTTTCTGGATCATGAATACCTTTCAAATTTGATGTAAATGATCTGAAATCTCTCTTATACATGTCAGAAAATTCTTGTGAAAATTCTTTGAAAATCCGGTCTTGAATTTCTTTGTTATTTCATGGTTATATGATTTAAATATTTGTTTGTTTAAAATCATTTGAAATTATTGATTTATTAAATCTCACACATATCTCAATTCAAAAAATCTATAAATTGGTGTGATTGATTTATTAAATCCTGATATTTTCATATTTCTTCAAATGATTTAAAATAAATGGTATTTTTAATCTTGGATCGTGAATCATATTCTGTGACCATCAGAAATGTCTTGACAAGTGTGCTTTGAAACTAATTTTGTGCTGCTTTGATACTGTTTTTGAAAAATGTTTGTTCTGGAATCATGCTGCTCTGGTTAGAAGAAATTGACTTGAAAATATTTGTTGATGACTGCTTGGTTTGGTATCAAATACATACCATGCTCTGATACATGAAATTAATTTGCTTGATCTGCTTGGGCTTTAAATTTTTGTTGTCTGTGATATCATAGTTTGTTTCCATTGTCTTGGTAAAATCCTCGAGAAAGCGAGAACAAGTGGTATCAGAAGTGCTTATATTTGTTTCACCCATCTGTACTGAGATTCAAATTTTCACCTTGTATAGATGTGCTAAATTTGTCTGGCTGGGTTTGTGTTTAAATTTCTTTGGTCTGAGATGTCCATGATGGTCCATCAGAGTGTAATTAAAATCCTCGAGAGGGAGACTACAATTGGTATCAGATGTGCTGAATTTTTTTTTTTTGTATATATTTTAATCACTCTTGTCCTGTATAGCTCTTTATATTCCTCTTGTAATTAATTTTCAATTTTAAGATTATTTATTTTTTATTCATTCAGAAATTGAAATCAATATCCAAATTGTTCTTTATTTATAATTCATCAAAATATATCAGAATTTGAAATTGTGATGAATTATGACTGCAATATATTTCACAACAAGAGGAGATTTTATCTGGATTTTCATGATGGTTGAATATTTATTATAATATCTTTGAACTGGCAATTATTTCACGACCATCCTCATTATCTATCATCATTCTGCCATCCATGATAAATTTTTTTATAAATGTGGAGAGTTTAATATTTTTTTAAAAATCATCTTGAATAAACAGTGAAAATATTTGTGATGGAATTGTGGTTATGGTATTTTTCAGAATTAGTGTCAATTGAAAATTTTCAATAATCCCGGTACAGTTGGTCATATTTCATAATATAATTAATTTAGAAATTTATTTCATAGTTCATTTCTGTACCTACCGCATTTCTATCATTCGTACTGTTTTTATATACTGAAGAGTTTTTCTATTTTTAAAGCTGAAAACGATAAAATATACATAAGTGTGTCTCTAACCTCATTTAAAAATCCAAGCTCTGGTTATGCATGGTTATGAGACAACTTATAATTTAAGCTGCGACTGACCTCATTTAAAAATCCAAGCTCTGGTTATGCGTGGTCAGGGTGCTCTTAAATCAAAATAAAAAGAAAATAATTTGCAATAAATAAATTTTTATATGAAATTCTCCTTGGTGTATAATAACCAGACTATCAATCCACTTTCTAATCTGTGAAATATGTTAAAATTTTATGATGTATTATGATTTGTTGATTGATAGGTATTAGGATTTGAGATTATTCGATTTTGTCACTTATAATCCAAATCCATCACTGTTTTTTTTATGCCTTATTTTCATAAAAAATTCGTTTGAAAATTAATTGAAATTCATTTTTGTATAACTCTCCTCATTTATATAAATTCCGTCGTAAATCAGTCATTTTCTGCATCGTGAAATATGCCACTAGTTCTCAGTTTATTATGATTTTTTTTTTTGACTGATTAAGGTTTATGATAATCATTCTTCCTCTTCAGCTGAAATTATATTTTTAGTCGATTTTCATTTGTATTTTAAAATCTGTATCCTTTTGATGATAACAAAAGGGGGAGAATGGATTGAGATTTTGATTTATGAGTGAATGGTTTATAAATATTTTTAATTTTGAAAATTCATTATTATTCATATCATTCATTTCACTCATGCACAGCTATAGGGGAGTTGTCTGTTGTAGGGGGAGCTAATAAATAGGGGGAGTTCAATATTCACTGTCAAACACATTTATTATATTCAAAATCTTCATGTTTGTTTGTCATCATCAAAAGGGGGAGATTGTTGTATATAACGGTGTTGTATACACAATTATATGATTTTTGTTTGATGATAACAACCAAATATATTTCTATTATAAATGTGTTTGGTACTGTACTGTTATATATATACATCACAACAATGAATATAATATTTATATTTAAATAAAATACGACTGTACAGAAATTGAAATATTAACACAGTATTTTATTTAAATAGAATATTTTATTTCAATATTCAAACAGTACAAATTTTATACTCCACTATTTGTACATCTCAGCATTGCAATACGTTTCACACTCACAGTTTCTCATTCAACACTCATACACAGTTTACACTCAGTTGTACATTTTCATCTATACATACACTGTTACAAACACTCTTTAACTGACACTGTTCTTGACTTCATTCTTCAGTCTTCACTTCGCTGTCAGTCCAGTCATCATCTTCATACCTGTCACAATGAAACACACACACTGTACACCGCAATAGAATTGAAACAGAATATATGCGAATATAAATTTTATTTTTAAAATTTTATTTGCCTCAGTTTTCTGGTGTGTTTCTCATCATTTTTCATGACTTGATCTGTTATATGAATATAGCACTAGCACGATACATGTATACACATACATGTGTATGTATATACACATATTTCAGTGCAGGGACAGGAAAACACGTCTGATGGCTGCATGTACACACGTGCATGTATATACACGTGTGCACTGCCTCGCCAATCAGTGTGCAACTGAGGAGTAGCCACGAGGACCTGCTCAACTCAGTGCAACATAGTCAACAAAGTCAAAGTAGTCGAGCAAACATGAATGAAAACAATAAATTTCATCTTCTTTCAGCATGGAATTTAACATGGTGGTCGAGCATGCACAAATCAACATTTCAGCTCAATGTAGTTATGATAAATTAAAGACAGACCAAGTTTCAGATGAACAAGCAAACAACATGATTGGTGCAGCTCAACACAGCCATGAAGACATGTGATTACATATAAAAGTACAAGTGTGAAGGTAACAATGGTTGAGCACAGCATATAAACAGTGCATACAACATGAACATGTACAGTAGTGAACAACCATGCATGGTGGAAGGATACAAGTACATGTATACAAAGTGGTGTGGCATTTCAGATTGGCTAGGAACAAGTATACAGTGAAGAACTAGATAGCCAGATTAATGGCAACAAGCATACAACAGATTTCAAAAGTATACTAGCAACTATACATACAACAATGAGCAGCATTTATATGCAAAATTGGTCGAGCCATGTACAAGGATGCAACCAACCTGAATGTGATCGAGTACAAGATGAAAGTGGCAAGTCAAAGAGACAACATGGTGACATACAGGAGGTGCTCGAGAAGGGTGAAATCATGGACATCACATAGATGGTACTGTCAACATGGGATTCAGCGTTTACAAACAAGCAGCAAGGTTCAAGCCAGAGTGAACAGCAAGTGAGCAGCATAGACAGATTGATGTGTTTGTGCAACTACAAAGAATTGCAACATACATGGTGCAAATCTGGCATGTAAGTGGTCTCATAAAAAACACAAATCAGTGTTTAATATTTGGCAAAGAAAATCATGACTCAGGCGCCAAAATGAATTGAATGCATATGCATTAAATTCAATGAAATATGGTGCAGGCAAACTCAAGCAATGAGCAAGGAATTTTTTCTAAAATGTTTCCATAATTCATGCAACATATCTGTGGAGACTGTTTCGGGTAGGAACAGGTTAAAAAAAGGATGGCAAGAATAATTTGGGAAGAGTTTTTATTTCGTTCACGATTTTTGTAAATTAATCAATATTTTGCAAAACAGTTTTCGGAATCATATTTGGCAATGAATTCATTTCATTTAAATCTTTCAAAACCTTAGTCTTTTTTTTTAAAAGCAAGATGATTTAAATGCAATCAAAGTTTTTTTTTTGATAAGAAACCATTTGTTTCCAGTGTCAGTTTTTAGGCAACAATTTTATTTCAGGAATCATTCATATGACCATGCATTCATTAAGTTTGCTCAAGCAATTAATCAGGAAATTGATGGCAATACAAGAAAGTATGTTTCCAGGAATATATGGCAAGTGTGTCAACAAATATCAAAGCCGAATTTTTTTTTTAAGAGGGAAAGTTCCATTTTTCATTCAAGGAATCCATTTAAACCGAGATTTTCATAAGGGACAGATCATCAATAAATCACACAAGCCATTTCACCATTTGATTCGAGAAAATTCAGCCAAGAAAGTAAAAAAGGGAAACCGCAATTTCAGATCGAAATCATTTATGGTGAAATCAGAGGCTATCAAGGATTTGTAAATCCTATATGAACACCATTTCATCATCGGCCTAAGTATTGAAAAACAACAATCAATTCAGAGAAAGAAAAATCTAGAATACTCACAATTTTCCAAAGTGTTTTTCAATCGAAGAATTTTCTCCAAATCAGTGAAAGCCGCAATCGAAGAATCACTCAGCAACGAACACGAGCAACTCGAGATTAAAGTTCATACAAGAGTTCATCATTCAATCAAGCCATCGTTTCGAATTGGGAAGGATTTCAGAAACCCTAGAGGATCGCCTGCCGCCATTTTATTTTCCAGAGCAAAGGAGAAAATGATCGGACAAGTACAAATGAAAGGGGCCGGCCTATTGTTTTATGGGCTAAGCTTTCTTTTAAAATAAAAAGGGGATAACCCTCTTTATTTAATTCCTTGGGTTTCAATTCCTTCTAATTTGTTTTTATTTTTGGTTTTAATTCGAGTTGTAAATTCAAACAATCATCTGAACAGTTTCCTAGTGTCTGTATAAACTAGAGTTAATCAGTCAGGGTGTTGACTGTCAGTCTCAGAGTCTGTAAAATCTGGGTTACGGATTACAGGGGTGTAATTCGGGGAAATCTGATCGAGGGGATATCGATCAGTCTATGGTTTTGAGCGTAGGGTTAGAATAGGAGCGAGAGTCGCGAGTGTACATGGTCTTGTATGCGGGATCTGTTCTATCACCTAGTAAAAACCTTAGGAATGCAGCAGTAGGCAGGAATTTGCCGAAGCTGGGTATCTCTTGTGTCATTTACTTTCTGCATTTCTGTTTCTGCTATTATCTGTGATCTGTTTATTGTTGTTAATATCCCGTAATATTTGAACTCTGCGAAAAATTGTAATAAACCCTATTCACCCCCCCTCTAGGGTTAATCTAGATCCAACAGAAAGGATAAAAATATATTTTTATCGAAATGAACTAGTTATGAACTAGAATTAAAATCCAATATTTTTAAATAAATAAATTGGATTTGAAGTGGTTTTAAAAAAAATCAGAATTTCCAAAATACGTATTGGAATGGATTTGAATCGAAATTATCTTCGGAATATTTCTATGTTGGATTTCGTGATTATATAGATATGGTTGTGGAAATTTGAAAGATATATTTATATCGTTAATTCCAATACGATATTTTTTGGTTTCAGAATTTGATATTGAATATAAGCCGATATATTTTCTATTCAGAGCCTTGTATTTAATATCAAATGGGATTTTGGGTTCGTCGTGAATGGTGACTTAAATAACACTGTTCTTGAACCCAGTTTTGAAAAGAATAAATCTTTTAATTAATATTTGGTGAAATTGTCCAGTTAATTAGTATTTAATTGGAATTGAATTTAAATGTGATTTTGGGTTTATTGTGAGCGGTGTTTTGAATAACACCTGTTCTTTAACCCGATTAACAATGGGATGTGATTTTGGGTTTATCGTGAACCGTGTTTTAAATGACGTCGGTTCTTTAAACCAGTTAAAGATTAAAACTAAGTGGAGTTTTATTGAATCTTTAATTAGATTGAAATGAACGAATGGAGTATCACCAGTTTTGCTCCAAGCGATAGTTAAATCTTTAACTAGATTTGAACGTGAAATGGTAATTAATTTTACCGATAACAACGTGGTGTTAGGTATGGAGTTTTACCAGTTTTGCTCCATGGGATGAATAGGTTGGGATTGGGAAATAAAATAAATAATTACTTTGGTGTGACTAGTTTGGAAAACCCTAACATGGTTTGAATTGATATCCAAAGGAAGATTAAAGAATAAATTTAAAAGAATTTATCTTTGATAAAATTAATGGGAACCTTCCCCTAAGAATGTGAATAGTTGAATAAATGAATATTCTGAATTGGAATGAGGCGTATGTTGTGTTTGTGTAACATTTGTTTATTATATACGCGGGTTATTCGGAAAGGCCGGGTTTATACCCATTCTGAATAACTGATTCAACGATATGTCGAAGATGAAGACGGTGGTTGAAGAACGGAGGTCTTCACATCATTTGGATGATTATTAATGATCTTGATTGGGCTGTACACCCAAGAGGAGGGAATCAGTTGGTGATCGTCCAGACGTACTTGGAGATCGACGGATATGCGGGGAAAGTGCCTCCGGTTTCATTCAAAATCAAGACGAACTTGTAAATGGACTATGTGTCTGACACTGGATTTTGTTCTGAGTAGATTGATCTCTATTAAATGTACATCTGTTTGGTGGCGGAGAATTTATTCTCTTGCTTAACGCCCTTATCTGAGACGTACGAGCTCAAGGGTTGTATATCGATGGACATCAGTCGCATGGAGTGAATTGCCTGTGTGGCATGCCTAAGTGGCAAATGATCAAGCTTTTGTTAAAAAGCAAAGTCTTGTGGTTGATGATCAAAGCACGGCGTACGTGGAACAGTTTTGTGTATAGCGTGGATTCGCGAGCCTCACACCTCGGTATGAGTCAAAAACATGATAAGGACCCAAGGAGTGCACGACGTTTCTTTCTAGCTATGGGTGATGTCAGTGACCTACCAGCCCTGACATTTATATTATTTTTACCTATGTGGTTGTTGGAATGCGAGACGCCTCGATTATAGGTCTGTAAGGACCGGGAAACATGTGTTCAGGAATTGCCAATCCTCAAACGTAAGAGATGACCGGCCTTGGAGGTTCCAAGGGTTACCCAGAGTGTGTAGTCTTGAGGCATTTGCTAGAGTGCCTCGAAGCGAAGAGGAGCTTGCCCCTTGCCTCGAATCATGACGGAAATCCAAATTCCAATACGTGACATTTCGGTTTTATTTGTAGAGCCTAGTATGGCGACATAGTGGGATGGGGCACTCATGCCATCTATGATTTATACATTATGATTAAATTTGTTTTCTTCACTTATAGTAATAATAAAATATGAAATTTAGCGTATCAAGCATTATTTGGCTGAGGTAAAACCCTATCCTCCGGCTTGCGTTGCATTGTGTGATGGGACCCGGGTCTTATAATAGCTTCATTGTTCTTTATTTAGCATTGCGCTGTTCATTTATGCTCTGGTATTCTTGGGGTAAAAACATGTTCCGTGTTATACGGCGTGGTCCCTTGATTTACCTAACTTTAAAACCAAATTAATAACTGTTTTAGTTCTCACACCAGTCACATGACTGACCTGGAGTTTATTGTTTTAACCTAAACACTGGGTGCCCTTATTTTCCGCATGGGCAGCTAGTAGTTGGGTTTTTGCAGATTTATATTCACAGGATCCTGGTTTATAGCTGAAGTGATATTCGGAAAGCTCTGTATCCGTGTATTTCTTTCAGTTATGTTTTGTATTATTTTTCCGCTGTAGTTATGTATTTAAATCTCTGATATTTTATGTGTAATTATATTTATTTATACTCTGTATATTCTTGTACTCTGATGTAAATTATTGTAATAAGCAATGAAATGTTCTTATGTTCGTGTTCTGATTCGTCTTGTCCTCAAAGTAATTCGTTCTTTCCTTCGCGGGGAAGTTACGGGTTATCACTGTGGTATCAGAGCTTTGGTTTACAGAGCTCGAGAACAAGGCACATTAGAACCAAACAAAAGAATTCATCAGAGATTGGATTAGTAATATCCAATGAGAATGACTCGTTAGAGATAGGATCAGCAGTATCCTAGAACGAGTTGAAAGAGAGTTATTTTTAAAATAAGAATGAGAACAAATTTTGTTTTGAAAATTTAAACCATTTTATACGTATTTGAATATTCATTTTATTTTGAATTTGAACAATCGAGTATATAAAGATTTTGCATGTAACGACCCGTATTCTACACATCATAGGATTGTAGAATATTTATTTCTTTCCCGTGAGAAGTCGTATGGTCATGTAACTTTGGGAAACATCTATTAGAGTCATTTCCCATGCTTATGATTTTTGTCGATTTTTAAATGACCATTTTGCCCCTAGTTGGTACTGTTTTGGCCATAACTTTTGATTGGAAAGGAATTTTGACCTGAAACCACTTCCATTTGATTCGTTTGATGGTTTCTCTTTCCGTAGAGTGGTCATAATAGCCAAACGGACTTACCGTTTGGGAGATATGGCTGAAACAAGGTTTGGAGGGTGAAAAACTGCTTAACCGGGCCAAATCGGGTGATTAGTGAGTAGGTCCATAACCCATTTCGGGATTAGGGTTATGGGAGGGCTGAAATGAGATGGAGAATCATTCCATTTCAGTTTTCTAGCCTCCACTTATCACCAAGGATCCCTAAAAATGGCCTCCAACCTCTAGATCACCTCCAAATCATCTTTTGGTCAAGGATTTGGCTTAGCAACCCCTAATCAAAGAAGATCTTCACCTAATCAACCTTGGAGCTGCTGTTAGCATTGGGATTCGCATCAAATCAGAGCATTATTTCAGAACTTAGTTTGTTTTGTGGCTAAGGTGAGTGATTTGCTCAGTTTTGCACTAATTATGGCTAATTAGGAGTGATTAGTGTTAATTAGCGAATTTAAACATGATAAAATTCTGGAAAAATATTAATAAAATTCGGAATGATATTTTGGACCTCTGATACGAATTTGGGTTAATTTGGTTAAGATTTGCTAATCCTATCATCAGTCTCACCTAAATATGCTTAAGGGGAAATATGGGATTTTGGGTATGTTTGATCCATTTTTACATGTTATATTGCTGTTTTGGTGTTTATGGTCGATTTTATATGTTTCTATGACTGTTTGGAATGATTTATGATTGATTAGAAAAGTTAGATTGGTCAAAAACGTCATCGTATGGCGTAAATAGCTTGCTGGAAGAGTTGCAGGAATTTGGACCGGATCGGATCGCCCCCACACTCGGACCGTGGGGTATGACCACGATCTCACACTCGGACCGTGGGGTATGACCATGAACCGCACACTTGGAGCGTGACGAAGTATAGCGATCTGCCCACCTGGAGCGTGACGAAGTATAGCGATCCGCCCACCTGGAGCGTGACGAAGTATAGCGATCCGCCCACCTGGAGCGTGACGAAGTATAGCGATCCGCACACTTGGAGCGTGACGAAGTATAGCGATCCGCACACATGGAGCGTGGAGATGGAGCACGATCCGCACACCTGAAGCGTGAGGAAGGCCACGATCCGCACACCGCGACCGTGAGGAAGACCACGATCCGCACACTACGACCGTGAGGAAGACCACGATCCGCACACCGCGACCGTGAGGAAGACAAGGAGCTTGGACATGAGAAGACTAAAACCCGAGATGCAAAGGTAGTACAAGTTTGAAGTTAGAGCTCAGGATCCAGATGGGAACCAATGAGTTCACTTCATGAGTTGGGCTTTGCTGCGGGACGTGTGCTAAGGAGTTGTCGACGTTCATAACTTCGATTCACCACTAAGAAAGATGGGCTACTTATCAGTGCAGTAGGGTCATTATGACCTGAGGGGCAAAGTGATGGTAGCAAGACTACGTTATCAGTGCAGTAGGGTCATTATGACCTGAGGGGCAAGGTGATGCGTAGTAAGACTATGAGCCAACGCAGATGGGGTGAATAACTCCATGGGGCAAGTGGACATAGTAAGGATTAGTAAGGCTATGAGCCAGCGCAGATGGGGTGAATAACTCCATGGGGCAAGTGGACATAGCGAGGAATTAGTGGCTACGTTATCAGTGCAGTGAAGCCATTTATGACTTCATGGGGCAAAGTGATCGTAGCAAGGAATGTTGGGTGATCGAAGTGGTGAATATCGTATGCTTTAAGCACTGAGTGAGAGATGTGAGGATGGATGCTATGCTTGATTGTTTTCCATCATTATGACATGCACACCTCCCCCACCTCCGTATCTTTATATTGATTGATATGATGCCTTAGAGTGTTGTACAGTATGTAGTGCTAACTCTTTGGTTGCAGGTCCAGGTTCAGGTATGTTTTAGTCTACCTGTTATTGTTCACTTTAGATGCTTATCGCTCATACCAGGCTTTATGTCTGACCCAGAGTTTTATGTCTCCTCTTATTACTCTGGGTGCTCACACGAGCAGACTAGAGACAGGTTACTGGTGATGTGCGAGTAGCTGATTCGGAGGCGGGCAGGAGGCTTCCACGTATTATATATATATGCACATTCTCCCTGTGTCGTTGGTGGTCGCTACTTGGGCATTAGTAGTGTACCACATTTATCTTACTTTTGCTTTGAGACAGTTTGAAAGTTGTAATAAGCTGTATTTTGGATTTCCGCTGCTATGATGTTTAGTTCTGATTTTCAGCTTATGCACTGTCTCTCCTGTTTTATGTCAAGTATGTTATTATTATATTTTGTTATATGCGCTATGAGACATTCTACAGGTTCTTTGTATGTTCATTTCCTCCTTCCTTTTTCCTTCTGGCGACCCGTTCCGTGCTAACTGGACATGTGTACAGCGCACCTTTGGAGTAAATGTCGGTTGGTGCGGGGCGGGCCGTCACACTTGGTATCAGAGCGATAGGTTGCGTAGTTAACCTAAGGAAAGACACTAGGGAGAGTTAGTACGTATATGAGAGCGCGTATTTGTGATTACTTTGGTTTTAAAAAGCTATGTATATATGTACTATTAGTAGTATAAGAATGAAGTTGCACTGCACTAGTACCACTATGGGGTCGTTGATCGTTTCCTTTTTACAGATTGACGATGAGCCGATATGTGAGAGGTACTGGTAGAGGGGCCAATAATGGAAATGCCGCTGACATGAGGGCGATGTTTACCGACCTCATGAGGGACATGCTTAGAGAAGTGCAAGGGGCAGTTCCTAATCCCGGAGTTGGTGGTGGCCCAGTAGTGCAGGCACCTAGGGTCGATTTCGCCAAGTTGTGCAAGGATTACACTAATCTTGGTGGGAAGCCGTTCCACGGAACGGAGTCGGCCACGGATGTTCAAGAATGGAAGGCTAGTTGTACCCAATGTCAATAGGTTGAGAGATGAAGTACTTAGAGAATGTCATCACTCAAAACTGACTATACACCCCGGTGGTAATAAGATGTATCGAGACATGAGACAAACTTACTACTGGAAAGGGATGAAAAGAGACGTTGGGAAGTTTATATCCAAATGCATGAATTGTCAACTAGTTAAAGCCGAGCAAAAGAAGCCTAGTGGGTTGTTGCAACCATTAGAAATTTCTGAATGGAAATGGGAGCAAGTCTCGATGGATTTCATCGATGGGTTACCAAGGACTAGATCGGGATATGATAGCATTTGGGTGGTTGTGGATCGATTGACTAAAAGTGCAAGATTTATACCAGTCAAATCGACCAGGACGGCAGCCAAGTTGGCAGAATTGTATATGAAGTGGGTAGTGAGATTTCATGGAGTACCCAAAAGCATTGTGAGTGACCGAGACCCGTTGTTCACTAGTGGGTTTTGGAAGAGCTTACAAGAGGCTCTAGGGTCAGGATTACATCTCAGTACCGCATATCATCCTCAGACCGACGGTCAGACGGAGAGGGTGAATCGTATATTGGAAGATCTCTTGAGAGCGTGTATATTGGATTTTGGTGGATCATGGGATGACCATTTGCATCTAATAGAGTTTGCATATAATAATAGCTACCAATCCAGTATCGGTATGGCTCCATATGAAGCCTTGTACGGAAGACCGTGTAACTCACCATCATGTTGGATAGAGACTGGCGAGAAGTTTGTACTTGGACCAGATGTGGTGAGAGAAACTTCAGATAAGATTAAGATCATTCAGCAACGAATGAAAGCTGCTCAGGATAGGCAGAAGAGTTATGCCGATAAGAGGAGAAAAGACTTGAAATTCTCCGTTGGTGACTTGGTGTTTGTCAAGATCTCTCCGTTGAAGAGCGTGATTCGATTTGGCAGGAGAGGCAAGTTAGCACCAAGATTTGTTGGCCCATTCCCTGTTCTTGAACTAGTCGGGAATTTGGCATATAGGGTTGGCTTACCAGAGAAAATGGCAGGAGTTCACAATGTATTTCATGTTTCCCAACTGAGGAAGTTCGTTCACGACTCAGATATGACTATTTCACCTGATCAGTTAGAGGACTTCGAAGTAGAGCCCGAGGCGGTTGGGAACCGCAAGCCGATTCGTATTGTAGGGCACGATACAAAGCAACTTCGAAGGAAGTCGGTGAAGCTAGTCAAGGTTCAGTGGGGCGAGAACGAGAATAATTGTACTTGGGAGACAGAGGAGAGCATTAGGAAGGCTTATCCAGAACTCTTTGCCTGGTAAGATTTACTTTGCGATTTAGTTATTCCGCATGCTAGGATAGACTTGTTTTGCATGTTAATGGTTGTTTTATGATTGATAGGCATGCGGGACCTTTGTGTGTGTTTGGATTAGGGAATTTCGGGGGCGAAATTTCTTAAGGGGGGAAGAGTGTAACGACCCGTATTCTACACATCATAGGATTGTAGAATATTTATTTCTTTCCCGTGAGAAGTCGTATGGTCATGTAACTTTGGGAAACATCTATTAGAGTCATTTCCCATGCTTATGATTTTTGTCGATTTTTAAATGACCATTTTGCCCCTAATTGGTACTGTTTTGGCCATAACTTTTGATTGGAAAGGAATTTTGACCTGAAACCACTTCCATTTGATTCGTTTGATGGTTTCTCTTTCCGTAGAGTGGTCATAATAGCCCAACGGACTTACCGTTTGGGAGATATGGCTGAAACAAGGTTTGGAGGGTGAAAAACTGCTTAACCGGGCCAAATCGGGTGATTAGTGAGTAGGCCCATAACCCATTTCGGGATTAGGGTTATGGGAGGGCTGAAATAAGATGGAGAATCATTCCATTTCAGTTTTCTAGCCTCCACTTATCACCAAGGATCCCTAAAAATGGCCTCCAACATCTAGATCACCTCCAAATCATCTTTTGGTCAAGGATTTGGCTTAGCAACCCCTAATCAAAGAAGATCTTCACCTAATCAACCTTGGAGCTGCTGTTAGCATTGGGATTCGCATCAAATCAGAGCATTATTTCAGATCTTAGTTTGTTTTGTGGCTAAGGTGAGTGATTTGCTTAGTTTTGCACTAATTATGGCTAATTAGGAGTGATTAGTGTTAATTAGCGAATTTAAACATGATAAAATTCTGGAAAAATATTTATAAAATTCGGAATGATGTTTTGGACCTCTGATACGAATTTGGGTTAATTTGGTTAAGATTTGCTAATCCTATCATCAGTCTCACCTAAATATGCTTAAGGGGAAATATGGGATTTTGGGTATGTTTGATCCATTTTTACATGTTATATTGCTGTTTTGGTGTTTATGGTCGATTTTATATGTTGCTATGACTGTTTGGAATGATTTATGATTGATTAGAAAAGTTAGATTGGTCAAAAACGTCGTCGTATGGCGTAAATAGCTTGCTGGAAGAGTTGCAGGAATTTGGACCGGATCGGATCGCCCCCACACTCGGACCGTGGGGTATGACCACGATCCCACACTCGGACCGTGGGGTATTACCACGATCCCACACTCGGACCGTGGGGTATGACCACGAACCGCACACTTGGAGCGTGACGAAGTATAGCGATCCGCCCACCTGGAGCGTGACGAAGTATAGCGATCCGCCCACCTGGAGCGTGACGAAGTATAGCGATCCGCACACTTGGAGCGTGACGAAGTATAGCGATCCGCACACTTGGAGCGTGGAGATGGAGCACGATCCGCACACCTGAAGCGTGAGGAAGGCCACGATCCGCACACCGCGACCGTGAGGAAGACCACGATCCGCACACTGCGACCGTGAGGAAGACCACGATCCGCACACCGCGACCGTGAGGAAGACAAGGAGCTTGGACATGAGAAGACTAAAACCCGAGATGCAAAGGTAGTCCAAGTTTGAAGTTAGAGCTCAGGATCCAGATGGGAACCAATGAGTTCACTTCATGAGTTGGGCTTTGCTGCGGGACGTGTGCTAAGGAGTTGTCGACGTTCATAACTTCGATTCACCACTAAGAAAGATGGGCTACTTATCAGTGCAGTAGGGTCATTATGACCTGAGGGGCAAAGTGATGGTAGCAAGACTACGTTATCAGTGCAGTAGGGTCATTATGACCTGAGGGGCAAGGTGATGCGTAGTAAGACTATGAGCCAACGCAGATGGGGTGAATAACTCCATGGGGCAAGTGGACATAGTAAGGATTAGTAAGGCTATGAGCCAGCGCAGATGGGGTGAATAACTCCATGGGGCAAGTGGACATAGCGAGGAATTAGTGGCTACGTTATCAGTGCAGTGAAGCCATTTATGACTTCATGGGGCAAAGTGATCGTAGCAAGGAATGTTGGGTGATCGAAGTGGTGAATATCGTATGCTTTAAGCACTGAGTGAGAGATGTGAGGATGGATGCTATGCTTGATTGTTTTCCATCATTATGACATGCACACCTCCCCCACCTCCGTATCTTTATATTGATTGATATGATGCCTTAGAGTGTTGTACAGTATGTAGTGCTAACTCTTTGGTTGCAGGTCCAGGTTCAGGTATGTTTTAGTCTACCTGTTATTGTTCACTTTAGATGCTTATCGCTCATACCAGGCTTTATGTCTGACCCAGAGTTTTATGTCTCCTCTTATTACTCTGGGTGCTCACACGAGCAGACTAGAGACATGTTAGCTGGTGATGTGCGAGTAGCTGATTCGGAGGCGGGCAGGAGGCTTCCACGTATTATATATATATGAACATTCTCCCTGTGTCGTTGGTGGTCGCTACTTGGGCATTAGTAGTGTACCACATTTATCTTACTTTTGCTTCGAGACAGTTTGAAAGTTGTAATAAGCTGTATTTTGGATTTCCGCTGCTATGATGTTTAGTTCTGATTTTCAGCTTATGCACTGTCTCTCCTGTTTTATGTCAAGTATGTTATTATTATATTTTGTTCTATGCGCTGTGAGACATTCTACAGGTTCTTTGTATGTTCATTTCCTCCTTCCTTTTTCCTTCTGGCGACCCGTTCCGTGCTAACTGGACATGTGTACAGTGCACCTTTGGAGTAAATGTCGGTTGGTGCGGGGCGGGCCGTCACATTGCATATACGCCTTGCAAACGTATACTCGAAGTTTTAATATACTAGATAGATATAGAATCACACTCTAGTCGCCCGGAGATGATCCTGGTGATTAATGCATTATCATCAGTATCTATGTTCGAGTTTCGAAAGTGAGATATCTATATATTTCCATTAGGCTGGTGTGAGAACCAAAACTAAATAGGGCTTATTGTTGTAATTTGGCATCAAAAACATGATTTTCTATAATTATATCAATGTTATATGATTGAAAAATTAACCAACTAATTGATTGCTGGTTGTGTTGTATGATTATCGGTTTGATTAATTAAAATTTTATACCATTATGTGAATGTAAGGTATATGTAGCGAAATTGTATCAAATATTGAACTGAATTGCAAATTGGTTGAAATTGCATACATCTACATGCATATACATTGAACAGGTCATAGCAAGGAGGCTAGAGAAGAGGAATAAAATTGTTTGCCCGACAAATAGGTACATGTTTATTGTATTTCTTGGGTAATGATGATTTTATGAGCCGATTGGCTTGCCGCTTGGCTTTTTCTTTTTCCTTTTGAGATGAGAGGGCTTGTGTGGCGGTTTGGGGATTTTCCCGATGCTCTCGGTGCAGGAGAGGTTATGGCGAAATTTTTCGAAAATTTAGGGTGTTAGCCAAATTTTTGAAAAATTGGAAAAGTTCTGAGAAATTGAAAAGTTGAAGAACTTAAGCCGTAATGAAAATAATGAAAGTTGAGTTGGTTAGTTAAACAACTTTCAGCTTCGTTCCTTTTCGAGGAAAAAAAGATTTTAAGTTGGGGAGAATGTAACAACCCGGAAATTCTGAGCCAATTTAAAATTTTTATTTTGGCGAATTTAATGAATTTTGAATATTTAAAATGGATAATTTTAAATAATAACGACGAAAAATTTGTTTTCGACGAAGTTAAAATGAATAAATTTATTTTAATTATAATCCGAGCCTGAAATGGCGCGGCAGTTCGAAAATTCGATTTCGAATTTCAAATGAATGTTCAGGATTGAAAATAAATCGGATTTCAGTGAAAAAAGAAATATTTGAATCTGTTTAATCATATCTTTCTAACTGATGTAAGAAACTTAGATTTCACTTTATAGAGTGTAAGATAAGTCCAGTTTAAAATTCAGAAAAGTCGTTGTGGAATTTATATATATTTTAATATATATAAAGGCCCTTAAAAATGAAAATTTTGCAAATGACCTCGATTTTCGACGAAACCACTTTTGTTGGATCCGGGATGTCAACTTATTGCTAGGTTTTAAAATTCATAATTTTCTAAATCAATGTGTGAGTGTGGCGAAGTTAAACGTGTTTTAACAGTTTCAGTCAATTTCGATCGACCAGAAAATGGTCATTTTTCAAACGGTCTCAGAATTTGACGTAATTAGTTTTGTTAGGACCGTATCGTCAATAAGAAGCTAGAAATAATTTTTCGGGAATTTTTAGAGTTAATATGTGGCCCCGGTGAATTGAAATGTGCGTTCAAATTCAATATATAGAGTTGTATTTTGATTTTGACGAAAAATGATCGAAACAGCCGAACTGGCTTACGATACATATCCCATTGTGTTCAGAATGGGGGTAATTAGCTATGGACGACAGTCGGCGGGTTTGATTTCGAGTTCAAAACCAAAAGGAACTTTTTGAAATTAAATAACTAAATAATAAAAAAACCTCTCTCTCTCTCAGGCCCCCATTGACCAATTCATTTAGGAAATAAAAAAAAGAAAGAGAAAGAAGAGGAAGGAGGAGCTGCGTTCCTCCCAGCAGCGCGCCATCGCCAGCGCGAGGGCCCCCTCCTTCTCCTCCAATCTCTTCCCTCCGCCTCCCTCCTCCTCTACTCGAGAAACCGCCCGCCCCAACGCCAAATCCGAAGTGAACCCTCCCCAAAACCCGAACGCAGCCTCCGCCCTCCCCTTCCAGACCCGCCACCACCTCCTCAACCTCACTGCACCCCTCTCCGACGCCCTGAGCACCTTCGGCGCCAACCAACACCCCCATGACAGCGAGCATTCTCCCCTTCCTTCCAATGTGAGTTTTATTTTGTTTTAATTTTTAGTTAGTTAATTTAAATACATTGAAGGAAAAGGAAATCAGTTTTTATATGTTAAAAATCATAGGAAAAATAAGTGATTTATCATAGGAAAAAAAGTGATTTTTCATTGGGAAAAGAAGTGATTTTTCATAAGAAAAAGAAGTGATTTTTTTCATTAGTAAAAGAAGCGATTTTTAGACTTGCAAAGAAATGATTTTCAGATTTGCAAAGGTATGATTTTTACTTGAGTAAAGATAAAAAAAATATTCGCTTAAAGATAAGATTTTTATTTGAAACAAAATATGATGTGTATACATGTAGCAAAGTAAAATTATAATTTTTATCTATGTGGCATAATAAAAATATGATTTTTATTATATATGAAGTGAAATAAAAATATAATCTTTACAATATATGAAGTGAAATAAAAATATAATCTTTACAATATATGAAGTGAAATAAAAATATATACTAGAGTATAAAAAATGTGATTTTTATATATGTAGAGAGGTAAAAATATAATTTTTAACCTCTATCGCGTGAAACAGATCTCGTTATAAGCACAGCGAAGATTTCCTACATATGAAGAGTCGTGGCGTTTGGTTTAGCTCTTGGTGAGAACTTCTCACTTTAATTTCTTTTCTAGTTAAAATTATATACTAGGATGCAGACGGTGCTTAGCAGCACCCGACACCCGTCGTCCACAGACCATGGACGACTTGTTTGTTTGGTTGTGTAGTTGATTAGATTATTGGTTTGAATTTGATTGTTTGGGTGAAATGGAATTGATTAGATTGGTCTGTGTATGGCGTAGGCCATAATTAGACTGGGGATAAGGCTAGGCCTTGTCCCGTTTCTAGTATCGTGCCGTTATACCGCCGAAATTTTCTAAAATATGTTAGAAAAATAAATATATCATTTTATTGAATAAATGAACTGAATAGAAATTCATGTGTAGAAAT
Source organism: Allium sativum (assembly GCA_030737875.1). Lineage (NCBI taxonomy): Eukaryota > Viridiplantae > Streptophyta > Magnoliopsida > Asparagales > Amaryllidaceae > Allium > Allium sativum. The sequence continues at coordinate 372,709,175 of CM060909.1, read as the reverse complement.
AAATAATTTATCATTAAAAATATAATTTTTAACGTGTATGTGAATGAAAATCAATATTCATTTACAAATCAGCAGATTTGTTTATGTACACTGATTTGACTGATATTGATTGGGACGATAAATTTTACACGTCGCTCAACTGCACAAATAAAATCTGTGTTTGTTGACTGAAACCCCACACGGGTATTGGGATGATATTTAACGTACACTAGTCCCAATTGTATAGTTGTTTGTCAATCGATAGGCTGACAGACAGTTGTGTAGTGCACCTTGGATGATGATTGATTATTTATCATTGATATATACATGTGTTGTATGGAAATCCATAGAAATAAAATATATGGTAATTGATTGGGCCTCATTCCAGTTTTGAAAAGAAATATTTGGAATAGAATATTTGAAAATAGAAATATTCGAAAAGAAATATTTGAATAGAATATTTGAAAGGAAATATTTGAGAAGAAATATTTGAATAAAAATATTTGGAATAGAATATTTGAAAATAGAAATATTCGAAAAGAAATATTTGAATAGAATATTTGTAATAGAAATATATAAAGCCGTGTTGATTAGATTTGCGCCATTTTGACGCCAACGATATTTATATTGATTTTATTCGAATATCGAAAAAGAAGTGATTTCAAAATATAACATTTTGAAAATATTATCATTTATATATATATTGATGATATGGAATATTCAGTTTGGATTTAAAATTGAATATGAAGTTGAAAACGTTTTGAAAACGAATTTAAAACGATTTATAAAATACGTTTAGAATTGAAATCAAAGAAATATATATAATATATATATATTATATATATTAAATGGCCTAAATAGAACGCGCCGCGCCGCGGCATTTCGCGAATTTCGACCATTGATTTCGAATTGACGTTATGGTAGATCCGACCGTCGGATTTTCCTGAAACCGGAACCGTTGGCTTCGTATCAAAAAGAGCTTTCCAATGAATATTAGAAATTTGAAATCTAACGGTTGGATTTGGAGATACGTCCAAATCAAATTTAGAAAAGGTCGCTGTAAGTGCAGTTCGACGACCGTTATTGGAAATCGACTGTGCGGGCCTTGATAAAATTATTAAAAATATCTATAATTTGTGTAAAATCATAATATATGAATTGGAAAGGACTGAGATGAAAAATTCCCTATTTGAAAGGATAAAAATATATTTTTATTGAAATGAACTAGTTATGAACTAGAATTAAAATCCAATATTTTTAAATAAATAAATTGGATTTGAAGTGGTTTTAAAAATAATCAGAATTTCCAATATACGTATTGGAATGGATTTGAATCGAAATTATCTTCGGAATATTTCTATGTTGGATTTCGTGATTATACAGATATGGTTATGGAAATTTGAAAGATATATTTATATCGTTATTTCCAATACGATATTTTTTGGTTTCAGAATTTGATATTGAATATAAGCCGATATATTTTCTATTCAAAGCCTTGTATTTAATATTAAATGGAATTTTGGGTTCGTCATGAATGGTGACTTAAATAACACTGTTCTTGAACCCAGTTTAGAAAAGAATAAATCTTTTAATTAAGATTTAGTGAAATTGTCCAGTTAATTAGTATTTAATTGGAATTGAATTTAAATGTGATTTTTGGTTTATTGTGAGCGGTGTTTTGAATAACACCTGTTCTTTAACCCGATTAACAATGCGATGTGATTTTGGGTTTATCGTGAACCGTGTTTTAAATGATGTAACGACCCGTATTCTACATATCATAGGATTGTAGAATATTTATTTCTTTCCCGTGTGAAGTCGTATGGTCATGTAACTTTGGGAAACATCTATTAGAGTCATTTCCCATGTCCATGATTGTTGTCGATTTTTAAATGACCATTTTGCCCCTAGTCGGTACTGTTTTGGCCATAACTTTTGATTGGAAAGGAATTTTGACCTGAAACCACTTCCATTTGATTCGTTTGATAGTTTCTCTTTCCGTAGAGTGGTCATAATAGCCAAACGGACTTACCGTTTGGGAGATATAGCTGAAACAAGGTTTGGAGGGTGAAAAACTGCTTAACCGGGCCAAATCGGGTGATTAGTGAGTAGGCCCATAACCCATTTCGGGATTAGGGTTATGGGAGGGCTGAAATGAGATGGAGCATCATTCCATTTCAGTTTTCTAGCCTCCACTTATCACCAAGGATCCCTAAAAATGGCCTCTAACCTCTAAATCACCTCCAAATCATCTTTTGGTCAAGGATTTGGCTTAGCAACCCCTAATCAAGGAGGATCTTCACCAAATCAACAAAGGAGCTGCTGTTGGCATTGAGATTCACATAAAATCAGAGAATCATTTCAGATTTTAGTTTATTTTGTGGCTAAGGTGAGTGATTTGCATAGTTTTACACTAATTATGGCTAATTAGGGGTGATTAGTGCTAATTAGCGAACTTAAGTATGATAAAATTTGGGAAAAATGTTCATAAATTCTTAAATGATGTTTTAGACCTCTGATATGAGTTTGGGTTAATTTGGTTAAGTTTTGCTAATCCTATCATTAGTTTCACCTAAACATGCTTAAGGGGAAATGTGGGATTTTGGGTATGTTTGATCCATTTTAACCTATGATATTGGTGTGAATGATGTTTGTGGTTGACTATGCATGTTGCTATGACTGTATGAAATGCTTTGTGATTGATTCCAATAGTTAGAATGGTCGAAAACGTCGTCGAATGGCGTAAACACTTGCTGGAATAGTTTCAGAAAACAGTGCAGGGTTCGGATCGGATCGGATAAGGGGGCTCGGATCGGATATGTTGAACTGAGCAAAGAATCTGGTCGGATCGGAACCCAACACTTGGGAAAAGTGGCAAAAAGGAAGGCCACGCTAGCTGAACTGGGATCGGATCGGATAGAGGAAGACGGATCGGATCGAAGAGGACGGATCAGATCGGAAATACAAAGGCGAATCAGAGCAGGAGCAAGAAAGCGGATCGGATAGGAGCATATGAAGGGGAGCATGAAGACAGATCGAAAGCACGAACCAAGAAGGACCCGACCCGACCCGAAAGGAAGCACCGACCCGACCCGAAGAAGAAGAAGCAGCTGACTCGAACCTGAAGGAATGCCGACCCGAACCGCATCAGAAGGGGGACCCGACCCGAACGGATAAAGAACACCGACCCGAACCGATGACCTGAGGAAGAACCCGACCCGACCCAGTATCGACCAATAACCCGAGATGCAAAGGTAGTCCAATAGGGGAAGTTAGAGCTCAGGATCCCGGAACCAGTTGGGAACCAACGAGTTCACTTCATGGTTGGACTTTGCTTCGGGACGTGTGCTAAGGAGTTGTCGACGTTCATAACTTCGATTCACCACTAAGAATGATGGGCTACTTATCAGTGCAGTAGGGTCATTTTGACCTGAGGGGCAAAGTGATGGTAGCAAGACTACGTTATCAGTGCAGTAGGGTCATTATGACCTGAGGGGCAAGGTGATGCGTAGTAAGACTATGAGCCAGCGCAGATGGGGTGAATAACTCCATGGGGCATGTGGACATAGTAAGGATTAGTAAGGCTATGAGCCAGCGCAGATGGGGTGAATAACTCCATGGGGCAAGTGGACATAGCGAGGAATTAGTGGCTACGTTATCAGTGCAGTGAAGCCATTTATGACTTCATGGGGCAAAGTGATCGTAGCAAGGAATGTTGGGTGATCGAAGTGGTGAATATCGTATGCTTTACGCACTGAGTGAGAGATGTGAGGATGGATGCTATGTTTGATTGTTTGCCATCCCTATGACATGCACACCTCCCCCACCTCCGTATCTTTATGTTATTTGATATGATACCTTAGAGTGTTGTACAGTATGTAGTGCTAACTCTTTGGTTGCAGGTCCAGGTTCAGGTATGTTTTAGTCTACCTGTTATTGTTCACTTTAGGTGCTTATCGCTCATACCAGGCTTTATGTCTGACCCAGAGTTTTATGTCTCCTCTTATTACTCTGGGTGCTCACACGAGCAGACTAGAGACAGGTTAGCTGGTGATGTGCGAGTAGCTGATTCGGAGGCGGGCAGGAGGCTTCCACGTATTATATATATACATTCACATTCTCCCTGTGTCGTTGGTGTTTGCTACTTGGGCATTAGTAGTGTACCTCATTTATCTTGCTTTTGCTTGAGACAGTTTGAAAGTTGTAATAAGCTGTATTTTGGATTTCCGCTGCTATGATGTTTAGTTCTGATTTTCAGCTTATGCACTGTCTCTCCTGTTTTATGTCAAGTATGTTACTATTATATTTTGTTCTATGCGCTGTGAGACATGCTACAGGTTCTTTGTATGTTCATTTTCTTCTTCCCTTTCCTCCTCACGACCCGTTCCGTGCTAACTGGACATGGGTACAGCGCACTTTTGGAGTAAATGTCGGTTGGTGCGGGGCGGGCCGTCACACTTGGTATCAGAGCCCTAGGTTGCGTAGTTAACCTAGGGAAAGACACTAGGGAGAGTTAGTACGTATACGAGAGAGCGTAATTGTGATTACTTTGGTTTTCAAAAGCTATGTATATATATACTATTAGTAGTATAAGAATGAAGTTGCACTGCACTAGTACCTCTATGGGGTCGTTAATCGTTTTCCTTTTACAGATTGACGATGAGCCGATATGTGAGAGGTACTGGTAGAGGGGCCAATAATGGAAATGCCGCTGACATGAGGGCGATGTTTACCGACCTCATGAGAGACATGCTTAGAGAAGTGCAAGGGGCAGTTCCCAATCCCGGAGTTGGTGATGGCCCAGTAGTGCAGGCGCCTAGGGTCGATTTCGCCAAGTTGTGCAAGGATTACACTAATCTTGGTGGGAAGCCGTTCCACGGAACGGAGTCGACCACGGATGTTCAGGACTGGATGGATAGCTGTGACCGTATCTTTGATGACTTGGGTCTTGAGGATGCGATGAAAAGAAGGCTAGCGTCTCGTCAGCTGCAAGGGCGAGCGATGAATTGGTGGAATGCCATTAGAACAGCTACTCCAGAGGACCAGGTTACTTGGGTTCAGTTCAAGGCTCGCTTTAGCGAGAAGTTTATTCCAGCTGCCCAGAAGTCGGTGTTGTTCAAGAGGTTCTTGGAACTAAAGCAGAATGGGAGGGCAGTTTCTGATTATATTGCTGAGTTCGACACTTTGTCGAAGTATGGACTGTCTCTCATTGATACCCCTGAGAAGAAGAATGAGAAGTTCATTACTGGTTTGGATGGATACTTGGGGGAGAGGCTTATTAATCACATCGATGAGACTTTTGAATCGATCGTGGGGAAAGCTTTGAGATCAGAGAGCCTTTACCCTAAGTCAAAGACTGAGGCTGCATCTGCAGAAGGGCCAAAGCCGCAAGCAGGCAGTGGAGGTAAGAATAGCTCTCAGAATAAGAGGAAGCAGGACCAATCTAAGGGTGGCCAGAAAAAGAGCAAGAAGGATGTTGAGTGCTTCAGCTGTGGAAAGAAAGGCCATTATGCTAAAGAATGTCGGGCCAAGCCAGCGGAAAGGAAGTGCTACAACTGTGGTCAAGTGGGACATCAGAAAGATAAGTGTCCGCAACCTCTTAAGGAGAAGCAGATTGTGAAAGCATATGCTCTTGATGCTATTCCTTCTTCGTCGAATGCCCCAACTGCGGCGGAGAAAGGAAAGAATGTTGTTATTCAAGGTATGCTTTCTATTTATGATATACCCGTTCGAGTTTTGTTTGATACTGGGGCTTCCCGTTCCTTCATATCTAGTGACCTGGTAGATAGGTTGGGACTGGAACCCGAGATAGTCGATAGACCATTGATTGTGACGAACCCGATTGGTGGTTCGACTAGCCTTAGCATGATTTGCAGGAATTTGGTCTTATCGAGTCATGGATGTATGTTTGTATGTGATTGCTTTGTTTTGGGCTTTACTGGGTATGGCATTATATTGGGGGTCGATTGGCTCCAAAGATACGGGGTGGTGGTAGACTGTGAGGGCTTTTTGGTGACAGTGAGGGCGGATGATGGGCGGAGGGTAGTGTTTGGTAGTCTACCTAGTGATGGGGTTATGGCTAGTTTTGTGAATTCCCTCGACATCCCGCAGGATGAGTTGTCAGATGTGCCCGTGGTTGGCCAGTATCCGGACGTCTTCGAGGAGGTGACCGGGCTTCCACCACACCGAGAGATTGAGTTCCGTATTGATTTAGTGAAAGATGCCAGACCTATAGTGATGCCACTTCGTCGTATGGCACCAAAGGAGCAGCGAGAGCTCGGGGTGCAAGTCAGCAATCTTTTGAAGAAGGGATTGATTAGAAGGAGTGTCTCCGAGTGGGGAGCACCAGTTGTGTTTGCCACTAAGGCAGATGGTTCCCTTCGTTTGTGTGTGGACTATCGCGAGTTGAATAAGGTGACGAGGAAGAATAAGTATCCTCTACCGCGGATAGATGATTTGTTCGATCAGCTGGAAGGAGCTAGAGTGTTCTCTCAGTTGGACCTCGCAACAGGATTTCATCTGCTTCGAGTAGCAGATGAGAGTGTTCCGAAAACGGCATTTAGGACGCCGTCTGGATTTTATGAGTGGTTGGTCATGCCGTTTGGGTTGACTAATGCACCAGCCTATTTTGTGGATCTTATGAATCGAGTATTCAGAGATCAGTTGAATAAGTTTGTTCTTGTGTTCGTGGATGATATCCTTGTATATTCAAGGACAGAGGAGGAACACAAGGGGCACTTGAGGATAGTGATGGAGGTGTTGAGGAAACACCAATTGAAAGCGAAATTCTCTAAGTGTCATTTTTGGAGAAGGGAAGTGAGATTCTTGGGTCATGTTGTTTCAGAGTGTGGTATTGCCGTGGACCCTGCGAAGGTAGCTACGGTACAGGATTGGCCTACGCCCAAGAATGCAACAGATGTAAGAAGTTTCTTGGGGTTGGCCGGATATTATCGTAAGTTTATCCAGGACTTCTCCAAGATAGCAGCACCGTTGACTCAGTTGACTAAGAAGAATCAGTCCTTCGTCTGGGACGGAGTGTGTGAGGATGCCTTCAAAAGTCTAAAGGAGAGGTTGACGCGTGCGCCAGTGTTAGTCATTCCTAAGGGGAATGAAGAGATGACGGTATACACGGATGCTTGTGGTACCGGACTGGGTGCAGTATTGATGCAAGGAGGTAGGGTTGTAGCTTATGCTAGTCGACAGCTAAAGCCGCATGAGAAGAAGTATCCTACCCATGATTTGGAATTGGCAGCGATTGTATTTGCGCTGAAGATGTGGAGACATTACCTCTTGGGAGAAAGATTTGAGCTGTTTACCGATCATAAATCGTTAAAGTATCTCTTCTCTCAGAAAGATCTGAATCTCCGTCAGCAGAGATGGTTAGAGTTCTTGGCTTCGTATGATTTTGATATCACATATACACCTGGGAAGGGTAATGCGGTAGCCGATGCCTTGAGTATGAGACATGCCAGCTTAGGGGCAATGTTTCTTGAATGGAAGCAACTGGAGTATATCGCGGGGTTTGATTTCAGACCAAAGTGCGAATTGGATCCGGTTATGCTAGCTAGTTTGACGATCAGACCCACTTTGATAGAGCGGATTGGTTCCAGTTAGAGGGACGATCCTAACCTATTGGAAATCATCTCCAAGTTAGAGATGGGTATCGATGAGGAGATGAATGTGTATGGGCTTGATCGAGATGGATGGCTTCGAAAGAATGGAAGATTAGTTGTGCCCAACGTGAATGGATTGAGAGATGAAGTGCTTAGAGAATGTCATCACTCAAAATTGACTATACATCCCGGTGGTAATAAGATGTATCGAGACATGAGACAGACCTACTACTGGGAAGGGATGAAAAGAGACGTTGGGAAGTTTATATCCAAATGCATGAATTGCCAGCTAGTTAAAGCCGAGCAAAAGAAGCCTAGTGGGTTGCTGCAACCACTAGAAATTCCCGAATGGAAATGGGAGCAAGTCTCGATGGATTTCATCGATGGCTTACCAAGGACTAGGTCGGGATATGATAGTATTTGGGTAATTGTGGATCGATTGACTAAAAGTGCAAGATTTATACCAGTCAAATCGACCAGAACAGCAGCCAAGTTGGCAGAATTGTATATGAAGTGGGTAGTGAGATTTCATGGAGTACCCAAAAGCATTGTGAGTGACCGAGACCCGTTGTTCACTAGTGGGTTTTGGAAGAGCTTACAAGAGGCTCTAGGGTCAGGATTACATCTCAGTACCGCATATCATCCTCAGACCGACGGTCAGACAGAGAGGGTGAATCGTATATTGGAAGATCTCTTGAGAGCGTGTATATTGGATTTTGGTGGATCATGGGATGACCATTTGCATCTAGTAGAGTTTGCATATAATAATAGCTACCAATCCAGTATCGGTATGGCTCCATATGAAGCTTTGTACGGAAGACCGTGCAACTCACCATCATGTTGGATAGAGACTGGCGAGAAGTTTGTGCTTGGACCAGATGTGGTGAGAGAAACTTCCGATAAGATCAAGATCATTCAGCAACGAATGAAAGCTGCCCAAGATAGGCAGAAGAGTTATGCTAATAAGAGGAGAAGAGAATTGAAATTCTCCGTTGGTGACTTGGTGTTTGTCAAGATCTCTCCGTTGAAGAGCGTGATTCGATTTGGCAGGAGAGGCAAGTTAGCACCAAGATTTGTTGGCCCATTCCCTGTTCTTGAACTAGTCGGGAATTTGGCATATAGGGTTGGCTTACCAGAGAAGATGGCGGGAGTTCACAATGTGTTTCATGTTTCCCAACTAAGGAAGTTCGTTCACGACTCAGATATGACTATTTCACCTGATCAGTTGGAGGACTTCGAAGTAGAGCCCGAGGCGGTTGGGAACCGCAAGCCGATTCGTATTGTGGAGCACGATACGAAGCAACTTCGAAGGAAGTCGGTGAAGCTAGTCAAGGTTCAGTGGGGCGAGGACGAGAATGATTGTACTTGGGAGACAGAGGAGAGCATTAGGAAGGCATATCCAGAACTCTTTGCCTGGTAAGATTTACTTTACGATTTAGTTATTCCGCATGCTAGGATAGACTTGTGTTGCTTGTTTTGCATGGTTGATGGTTGTTTTATGATTGATAGGCATGCGGGACCTTTGCGTGTGTTTGGATTAGGGAATTTCGGGGGCGAAATTTCTTAAGGGGGGGAGAGTGTAACGACCCGTATTCTACATATCATAGGATTGTAGAATATTTATTTCTTTCCCGTGTGAAGTCGTATGGTCATGTAACTTTGGGAAACATCTATTAGAGTCATTTCCCATGTCCATGATTTTTGTCGATTTTTAAATGACCATTTTGCCCCTAGTCGGTACTGTTTTGGCCATAACTTTTGATTGGAAAGGAATTTTGACCTGAAACCACTTCCATTTGATTCGTTTGATAGTTTCTCTTTCCGTAGAGTGGTCATAATAGCCAAACGGACTTACCGTTTGGGAGATATAGCTGAAACAAGATTTGGAGGGTGAAAAACTGCTTAACCGGGCCAAATCGGGTGATTAGTGAGTAGGCCCATAACCCATTTCGGGATTAGGGTTATGGGAGGGCTGAAATGAGATGGAGCATCATTCCATTTCAGTTTTCTAGCCTCCACTTATCACCAAGAATCCCTAAAAATGGCCTCTAACCTCTAAATCACCTCCAAATCATCTTTTGGTCAAGGATTTGGCTTAGCAACCCCTAATCAAGGAGGATCTTCACCAAATCAACAAAGGAGCTGCTGTTGGCATTGAGATTCACATAAAATCAGAGAATCATTTCAGATTTTAGTTTATTTTGTGGCTAAGGTGAGTGATTTGCATAGTTTTACACTAATTATGGCTAATTAGGGGTGATTAGTGCTAATTAGCGAACTTAAGTATGATAAAATTTGGGGAAAATGTTCATAAATTCTTAAATGATGTTTTAGACCTCTGATATGAGTTTGGGTTAATTTGGTTAAGTTTTGCTAATCCTATCATTAGTTTCACCTAAACATGCTTAAGGGGAAATGTGGGATTTTGGGTATGTTTGATCCATTTTAACCTATGATATTGGTGTGAATGATGTTTGTGGTTGACTATGCATGTTGCTATGACTGTATGAAATGCTTTGTGATTGATTCCAATAGTTAGAATGGTCGAAAACATCGTCGAATGGCGTAAACACTTGCTGGAATAGTTTCAGAAAACAGTGCAGGGTTCGGATCGGATCGGATAAGAGGGCTCGGATCGGATATGTTGAACTGAGCAAAGAATCTGGTCGGATCGGAACCCAACACTTGGGAAAAGTGGCAAAAAGGAAGGCCACGCTAGCTGAACTGGGATCGGATCGGATAGAGGAAGACGGATCGGATCGAAGAGGACGGATCGGATCGGAAATACAAAGGCGAATCAGAGCAGGAGCAAGAAAGCGGATCGGATAGAAGCATATGAAGGGGAGCATGAAGACGGATCGAAAGCACGAACCAAGAAGGACCCGACCCGACCCGAAAGGAAGCACCGACCCGACCCGAAGAAGAAGAAGCAGCTGACTCGAACCTGAAGGAATGCCGACCCGAACCGCATCAGAAGGGGGACCCGACCCGAACGGATAAAGAACACCGACCCGAACCGATGACCTGAGGAAGAACCCGACCCGACCCAGTATTGACCAATAACCCGAGATGCAAAGGTAGTCCAATAGGGGAAGTTAGAGCTCAGGATCCCGGAACCAGTTGGGAACCAACGAGTTCACTTCATGGTTGGACTTTGCTGCGGGACGTGTGCTAAGGAGTTGTCGACGTTCATAACTTCGATTCACCACTAAGAATGATGGGCTACTTATCAGTGCAGTAGGGTCATTATGACCTGAGGGGCAAAGTGATGGTAGCAAGACTACGTTATCAGTGCAGTAGGGTCATTATGACCTGAGGGGCAAGGTGATGCGTAGTAAGACTATGAGCCAGCGCAGATGGGGTGAATAACTCCATGGGGCAAGTGGACATAGTAAGGATTAGTAAGGCTATGAGCCAGCGCAGATGGGGTGAATAACTCCATGGGGCAAGTGGACATAGCGAGGAATTAGTGGCTACGTTATCAGTGAAGCCATTTATGACTTCATGGGGCAAAGTGATCGTAGCAAGGAATGTTTGGTGATCGAAGTGGTGAATATCGTATGCTTTACGCACTGAGTGAGAGATGTGAGGATGGATGCTATGTTTGATTGTTTGCCATCCCTATGACATGCACACCTCCCCCACCTCCGTATCTTTATGTTATTTGATATGATACCTTAGAGTGTTGTACAATATGTAGTGCTAACTCTTTGGTTGCAGGTCCAGGTTCAGGTATGTTTTAGTCTACCTGTTATTGTTCACTCTAGGTGCTTATCGCTCATACCAGGCTTTATGTCTGACCCAGAGTTTTATGTCTCCTCTTATTACTCTGGGTGCTCACACGAGCAGACTAGAGACAGGTTAGCTGGTGATGTGCGAGTAGCTGATTCGGAGGCGGGCAGGAGGCTTCCACGTATTATATATATACATTCACATTCTCCCTGTGTCGTTGGTGGTCGCTACTTGGGCATTAGTAGTGTACCTCATTTATCTTGCTTTTGCTTGAGACAGTTTGAAAGTTGTAATAAGCTGAATTTTGGATTTCCGCTGCTATGATGTTTAGTTCTGATTTTCAGCTTATGCACTGTCTCTCCTGTTTTATGTCAAGTATGTTACTATTATATTTTGTTCTATGCGCTGTGAGACATGCTACAGGTTCTTTGTATGTTCATTTTCTTCTTCCCTTTCCTCCTCACGACCCGTTCCGTGCTAACTGGACATGGGTACAGCGCACTTTTGGAGTAAATGTCGGTTGGTGCGGGGCGGGCCGTCACAAATGACGTCGGTTCTTTAAACCAGTTAAAGATTAAAACTAAGTGGAGTTTTATTGAATCTTTAATTAGATTGAAATGAACGAGAATGGAGTATCACCAGTTTTGCTCCAAGCGATAGTTAAATCTTTAACTAGATTTGAACGTGAAATGGTAATTAATTTTATCGATAACAACGTGGTGTTAGGTATGGAGTATTACCAGTTTCGCTCCATGGGATGAATTGGTTGGGATTGGGAAATAAAATAAATAATTACTTCGGTGTGACTAGTTTGGATAACCTTAACATGGTTTGAATTGATACCAAAAGGAATATTAAAGAATAAATTTAAAATAATTTATCTTTGATAAAAATTAATGGGAACCTTCCCCTAAGAATGTGAATATTTGAATAAAGGAATATTCTGAATTGGAATGAGGCATATATTGCGTTTGTGTAACATTTGTTTATTATATACGCGGGTTATTCGGAAAGGCCGGGTTTATACCCATTCTGAATAACTGATTCGACGATAAGCCGAATATGAAGATGATGGTTGAAGACCGGAGGTCTTCACATCGTTTGGATGATTATCGACCATCTTGATTGGGCTGTACACCCAAGAGGATGGAATCAGTTGGTGATCGTCCAGATGTACTTGGAGATTGACGGATATACGAGGAAAGTGCCTCCGGTTTTGTTCAGACCCAGGACGAACTTGTAAATGGACTATGTGTCTGACACTGGATTTTATTCTATGTAGATTGATATCTATTAAATGTACATCTGTTTGGCGGTGGAGAATTTATTCTCTTGCTTAACGCCCTTCTCTGAGATGTACGAGCTCAGAGGTTGTATATCGATGGACATCAGCCGCATAGAGTGAATTTCCTGTGTGGCATGCCTAAGTGGCAAATGATCAAGGCTATTGTTGAAAAGCAAAGTCTTGTGGTTGATGATCAAAGCACGGCCTACGTGGCATAGCTTTGTGTACAACGTGGATTCGCGAGCCTCACACCTCGGTATGAGTCAAAAACGGGATAAGGACCCAAGGAGTGCACGACGTTTCATACTAGCTATGGGTGATGTCAGTGACCTACTAGCCCTGACATTTATATAATTTTTACCTATGTGGTTGTTTGAATGCGAGGCGCCTCGATTATAGGTCTATAAGGACCGGGAAACGTGTGTTCAGGAATTGCCAATCCTCAAACGTAAGAGAGGACCGGTCTTGGAGGTTCCGAGGGTTAACCAGAGTGTGTAGTCCTGAGGCATTTTCTAGAGTGTCTCGAAGTGGAGAGGAGCTTGCCCCTTGCCTCGACTCATGACGGAAATCCAAATTCCAATACGTGACATTTCGGTTTTATTTGTAGAGCCTAGTATGGCGACATAGTGGGATGGGGCACTCATTACGTCTATGATTTATACATTATGATTGAAGTTGTTTTCTTCACTTATAGTAATAATAAAATATGAAATTTCGCGTATCAAGCATTATTTGGCTGTTATAAGGTAAAACCCTATCCTTCGGCTTGCGTAGCATTAAGTGATGGGACCTGGGTCTTATAACATCTTCATTGTTCTTTATTTAGCATTGCGTTGTTCATTTATGCACTGGTATTCTTGGGGTAAAAACCCGTTCCGTGTTATACGGCGTGGTCCCTTGATTTACCTAACTTTAAAACCAAATTAATAACTGTTTTAGTTCTCACACCAGTCACATGACTGACCTGGAGTTTATTATTTTTACCTAAACTCTGGGTGCCCATATTTTCCGCACGGGCAGCTAGTAGTTGGGTTTTTGCAGATTTATATTCACAGGATCCTGGTTTATAGCTGAAGTGATATTCGGAAAGCTCTGTATCCGTGTATTTCTTTCAGTTATGTTTTGTATTATTTTTCCGCTGCAGTAACCTATTTAAATCTCTGATATTTTCTGTGTAATTATATTTATTTATACTCTGTATATTCTTGTACTCTGATGTAAATTGTTGTAATAAGCAATGAAATGTCCTTCTGTTTGTGTTCTGATTCGTCTTGTCCTCAAAGTAATTCGTTCTTTCCTTCGCGGGGAAGTTACGGGTTATCACATTAGTAGTATCCAATGAGAATAACTCGTTAGAGATAGGATCAGTAGTATCTTAGAATGAGTTCAAAAAGTATTATTTTTAAAATAAAAATAAAAACGAATTTTGTTTTAAAAATTTAAACCTTGTGATACGTATTTAAATATTTATTTTATATTGAATTTGGACAATCGAGTATATGAAGATTTTGAATATACGTGTAATTAACGTGTATTTGAAGCCTCAAATATACTGGATATATATAGAATCACGCTCTAGTCGACCGGACATAATTCTGGTGATGTCACGACATCATCAGCATTTATGTTCGAGTTTCAAAAGTAGGTTGTTTATATATTTCCAATTGACTGGTGTGAGAACCAAAACTTAGATAGGGTAATTTGTTATGAATTGGCGTCAAAAATATGATTCTTGAGTATATAAGAATTATGAATTTGAAACATTAACCAACTAATTGATTGTTGGTTGAGTTGTTTAATTATTAGTCTGATTAATAAAAATATATTGGAACCATAAAACCAATAAGAGAATGCAAGGTAATATAGCCAAATTGAATCAAATATTGAACTGAATTGAAAATTGTTTGAAATTGCATGCACGTACATATATATGTGTGAACAGGTCATAGCAAGGAAGCTAAGAAGAGGAATAAAATTGTATGCCCGACAAATAGGTACATATTTACTGTTTTGTTTGAGTTTGATGATTTTATGAGCCGATTGGCTAACCGCTTGTCTTTTTATTTTTCCTTTTGGATGATGAGGGCCCTGTGAGGCTAGTTGCGGTTTTAAAGGTCTCCCCGTACAAAGGAGGTTATAGCGAAAATTTTCGAAAATTTAGGGTGTTAGCCAAATTTTTGAAAAATTTGAAAATTCATATAAATTGAAAAGTTGAAGAATGAACGCCAGAATGAAAGTTGAGTTGGTTAGTTAAACAACTTTCAACTCCGTTCCATTTCGAGGACGAAAAGATTATAAGTGGGGGGAGATTGTAACAACCCGGATTTTCAGAACCAATTTAAAATTTTATTTTAGCGATTTTAATGGATTTTGAATATTTAAAATGATTTATTTTAAATAATAACTACTAAAAATTTATTTTAATCGAAGTTAGAACGAATAAATTATTTTAGTTATAAAACTAGCCTGAAATAGCGTGGTAGTTTGAAAATTCGATTTTAAATTTCAAATGAATGTACAGGATTACAAATGAATCGGATTTCAGTAAAACCAGAAATATTTGAATCTATTTAATCATATCTTTCTAACAAATATGAAAAATTGAGATTTCATAATATAAATTGATAGTTATGTCCAGTTTAAAATTCAAAATAGTCGCTATAGAATTTATATATATTTTAAATAATATAAAGCCCTTAAAAAAAGCCATTTTGCAAACGACCTCCATTTTCGATGAAATTACTTTTGTTGGATCCGGAATGTCAAATTATTGCTAGATTCAATTTTCAATTTTTGGAATTAATATGTGAGCGTGGCAAAGGAAAACGTGTTTTGTCAATTTCAATTGAAATGGATCGACCAGAAAATGACCATTTTTCAAACTGTTTCCAAATTCAACAAAATTAGTTTTGTTAGGACCGTATCGTCAAAACATAGCAAGATTTATTTTTCTAGAATTTTTGAAGTCAGTATGTGGCCCTGGTAAATTAAAATGCATGTTCAAAATTCAATATATAGATTTATATTTTAATTTTGATGGAAACTAATCGTAACAGTCGAATTGGCTTATCGGACATATCCCTTTGTGTCCGGAATGGGGATATTTGGCTAGGGGCGATAGTTGTTGGGTTTGATTCGGAGTTTGCATGCAAAACCCTATTTTATGGAATTAAATATAATGTAATATTTATATAAATATCTCCCTTTTCTCCAAAACCCTACCCCATTTCAAAACCCGCCGTCGTTCAATCTCCCTCCCCAAATCGAGTCGCTCCCTTCAGCCAACCTCCAACCACGCCACCCCAGCCATCGCGACTCCCCACCAGTCGTCGTTGTCCATCACCTCTGTCCTCCTCTCCCTCTCTCCCCCTTTTCTTCCTCCAATCCGCTGCTAACCGCTGTCGTGACCCATTCCCGCCGCCTCCGTGCCTGCGCCACCACCCCCGACCACCAACAGCCTCCCCGACAGCCTACGCCCCTCCCCGCCACCTCAGCACCGCTCGTAAGCTTTCCTTTTCATTTTTATTCATTTATGAGATTAAAAATGTGATTTTTAATTTATATGATCCTAATTAAAATAGTGATTTTTAATTTGTATAACAAAGATAAAATATGATAAGTAGGATATAAAAATATGATTTTTATTATATGAATAGCGGGATAAAAATATGATTTTTATTATATGAATAACATTATAAAAATTTGATTTTTATATATATAGTAGCATTATAAAAATTTGATTTTTATATATATAGTAGCATTATAAAAAAATGATTTTTTTATGTATATAACATCATTATAAAAATTTGATTTTTATATATATAGTACCATTATAAAATTTTGATTTTTTTATATATAGAAGCACTATAAAAATTTGATTTTTATATATATAGTGGCGATATAAAAATGAGATTTTTATATGAATATCATTATAATTAAAATATGATTTTAATATACATATATATATATATATATTTATACCGCGTGAAACAGATTGCCATGGAACTGACTAGAAACAGAACGAAATCCAGATCGTCCGCTAAAGATTGACGGAGTGGAAACAAAAGGTGAGAACTTCTCACTCTAATTTTATTTACAGTTAAATATATACTAGGATGCAGACGGTGCTTAGTAGCACTCGACACCTTTGATTAAAACCATGGATGTTTGGTTGTTTGTTTTATTTGATTGATTGATTAATTAATAGGGTTTGGCAACCCTATTAAGAAATTGGTTGAATTTGATTTGGGGTGTTAATTGAATTGATTGGTATTGGTACGTGTATGGCATGAGCTAGTATTATGCGAGGGATAAGGCTAGACCTTATTCCGGTTCTAGTATCGCTACGTTATGTTGCCAAAATTTTCTAAAATAAGTTAAAAATATAATGGTTAGTAAAAAATATTATTTTTAACTTATATATGAGTTATATAAAATATTCATGTGTTGAATAAATATTTTATCATTAAAAATATAATTTTTAACGTATATATGAACGACATAAAATTCTCCTGAAATGAAAACAAATATTCATTTACAAATCGGACGATTTGTTTATGTACACCCATTTAACTGATATTGATTGGGTTGATAAATTTTACACATCGCCCAACTACACAAATAATAATCAGTGTTTGCTGTTAGAAACCCCACACGGGTATTGGGATGATAATTGACGTACACTAATCCCAATCGTTTAGTTGTTTGTCAATCGATTGGTTGACAGACTGTGTAAGCGATAATTATTTATATTTAATGCTTATACTGTGTAACATCCTAGATTTTTCGTCCATTTAAATTAGAATATATAAATTTGTTTATATATTATATTTGAAGTATAATGGATTTTCAATCGAATTTATTTATTTAAAATAGAGTTCGAATATATATATATTTATATATTAATTAAAACGAGCTCGAAACGTCGCGGTAGTTCGAAATTTTTGATTTGAATTTTGATTGGATATACAGGATCCGATTTAAGTCGGATTTCTGTGAAACGAGACACGTTTGAACCGGTTCAATTATATTTTTTCTAAGGGAAGAGAAAAATCGAAATTCCAACCTATAAATTTCAAGTTACGTCCAATTCAAATTTTCAAATAGTCGCTATGAAATCGTTTTTAAATTATAACGATTCATTTATTAATATTAAAGGATTTTTATATTATTTAAAACTAGAATTTTTAATGTTTCGTTCTGAATCATATACTTATTAAATTTGAACTGTTAAATACAATGATGTTAATTTATTTTCCATAAATTTGACGGTTTGAATATAATATACATGTGTATATTTGTCCATGTTCATTTGGTTAGGCAAAGCGAATAAAAACCAAAATATACCACATATTTGTACAACAAACCAAAGCTACCCCATCGAATTCAACATGGAACTGGAATAGACAAGAGAAAGAATAAAAAAATGAATGAATAAGTATTACGGAGAAATTAAATATGTTTTGAGGTGTATTGCCAGATTTAAGTTAAAAACAATTATTACCAACATGAACATTACAGTATGTACAAATTACAAATATAACACAACCAACAAGTATTATCCTAAATCACTCACTAAAAAAATTCCCTCTCGACTTACAGATTATCAAAGAATACACTTTACAAAGCAGAACAAAACCATTGATATGATTTACTATTTCTACAGCAGCTCCAGTAAATCAAATGCCACGTTCAATCCACTTCATAGCATAAGATAGTCTGTATACCCAATGATACTATGTAAACTCCCTGAATCCATCGGCTCGATCAGTTTTGATCTGCGGAAAAAGAAGGAAAAAACCCATCAAAAGGGATGATTTCATAACAGCTATGAAGAGCAAGAAAAAAAAGTGAGATCATCAAATCTATATAGCTAATAAAGAAAAGAACAATACATGTACAGCTAAGAAGAACTGACATGTATATTTATATACATCAAATCTTTATCGAACAGTTAATTCACATGTATGAACAGTAAATCTCATCACTGTTTTTCACATATTTTAAGATCCGAACACAAAATCTGTACACAGTTTCAATATCTCTGATTTGGAGTAACAATTCATACCACACAGTACTGAAACCCAATACAAAATTCATTTAAAATCCACTATTATAAGTATCACGCCACATTAAATTCCATCACCAAAACCATAATTTGCAGTAGAATAAAAACCCAATGGCCTATGAAATTGGTAGCTGAATTACCTACATTAAGCTACGGATGGACTTTGATCCTATCCTAACCAAACCACCACTATAAATACGTGTACAGGCAGTGGTGTTTCATCAATAACAATCCAAACCATACAGCAAATAGAAAACCCCAATTCGAAACCAGAAAATCAAATAAAAATATACTGAAATTCAAAATTGAATAAATTACTTATCTGAGTACTCGCGCTAAAGGTCTGGGTACTAAGTGATGGTTTTTGTGAGGAGCCTATTCGAGTTGAAGCCGTAAGGGTCAGTGGAAGTTTCGGGTTGGATCTGGGAGGTCTAGGGATTAATCGACGTTGAAGGGGGTTGCTTAGGGGTTCGGTGGGTCGTTGGTAGAAGGAGAGCGAAGGGAAGACTGAGGTGGAGAGGCGCGAGAAGGGGTAGCGACGCCATCAAACTCGGATGTGCTGCTGAAAGGGGATTAGGGTTTTTTAATTTCGGTTTTGAGATAAATTTTGTGGTGGTGGCCTGAATGATCAAGAAGGGTTACGGGCAAGGGTATTAAAGAAGATAGCGGGTCGGTTTCTTTTTGGGCCGAACAATATAAAGGTGAGGCCCGTTTTTATTAAAGAAATTCATGTTTTAAATAAATTAAATTTCTTTTATAAATTTGTTTATACGATTTTTCACGCATACAATATCGGATTTACGCACGGTCAGTTGAGTGTTCTGATTGTTAGTGGTTGACCGTTTGTTAGTTATACATATTTGTTTTTGATTCAATAAATGAAATTAAACGATCGTTTAATTTCAGTAGAACACCAATCGCTATGATTTGACCCAAATAAAGTAATTTCCCTTGATTGGTCACGTTTTTAAACATGTTTGAAATTGTTTGAATTGGCTGTTGATTGATTGATGATCGTTATTGAAATTATCAGTCAAATAAAAGAAATGATTGGTTATTATTGATTGTTGAAACATATTTCAACATTTATGCTGATGTTAACCAATGGATGGTATGGGTTGGGTAATTGGCATCACATGGTCTAGAAAGCAATCGATTTTTAAAATATGGATTTTTTCAATGGTGAATCGACAATATTAAAGTTATAAATATATTTTATAACTGCAATAGGTTTTTAAAGATATTACTTTGAGTGAAAATTATTTAAAAGGAAATAAATATTTAACTATTTATTTATTTAAAGTTTATAAGGAGTTATGAAATGGTTTTATAAACCAAATTCTTATGTTAATAAGAATTATAAATAAATAAGTAGGAAATAACTTAGGGGTTGAGTATTTCATTAATCACGTCAAGTGAACAATTAAATGAAGTTATTTAAATTAATTTTATTTTAATTAATTTAAAGGAAGAATTAACTGGGATTTGTTAGAAGAGTAATTGTGTTTTGGGTTGACCGAGACGACTATTTTAACTACATTAGACTTTTAATTAGTGAAATAACTAAATGAATAATTGGATAATCCTAGTCAGATTTCAAAAAGGAAATTATTACTTATTGTAGTAAATAAAGGAGTTAATTGATTTGAAATGATTAATGTTGAAATAAATGAGTTGTTATGGTAATCACTAATTAAATACATTTTAGGTAACCCAGTTTGAAATGAAATGCAGTCGAGTGTTGGAAAGAAGCTAGGGATGAGGTTTATTATTTGAGCTGAGTTTTCTAGTGAAGCAATAAAAAGATTTAAGTAAATACATAGCTTAAATGAAAGGTCAACCTGACGTTTGAATTAAGTAAAGAGAGATGGAGATATAAAGGGTTTATATTAAACATGGAATTTATAAACAACGTTTATAAATGGAATATGAGTTTAAACGTCATTTTTAAAATTTGAAATGCTTAATAATGGTATTAAGTTGAATCAATGGATTTAAAAGGGGTTTTCCTCCAAGAAAAGCGGATTGAAAGAGGGGTTTGATTTGAGCTTGGTAAACAAGGTTGGAAATAGAATTTGTAATAATAATCCAGTTTGTGAAACAAAGTCGTTTGAATAAGTCGAGAGTGAATAAAGTGATGTTTAGTAAGGAATTATTTAATTAACGAATTAAGCGATATTAAGTATATTTAAAGAGAAGCTTCCAAAAGGAGAACTATAAAGATATTTTAACTAGTGGGATGTGTTCTGATATAAAATTGAAAATCGGTTCTTGAATTACAACTCGTATTTATCTGAAGATAAGAACGTTGTTGATCAAGGTCTGAGAGGTAATTAAAATACCCCAACTTGAACGACTTCGGGACTATCCAAGGGTGATACTAGTTGGTAATGTCAAGAATGAATGTTAAGATTTCCAAAATAATGGAAATAATATGAGATGATATTTTCCCTAGTAACGGAATTAAAAGGAGATTGGCGATAATTTCGAAAGTAAAGGAATAAGATATAGAATGGTTTATTCTATTTGAATAAGGATTTGATATTTTTCCAAGTGATGAAAACAGAAGAGTTGGCATAACGTCGAATGGTAGATTGAAATGATTTCTCAGTTAATAATAAAGGAAATGTTATAATAAATGATAGAAATTGAATATTGAGTATCGTTATATCAAAATGAAATGTTTTTGCGAACATCAATATATTAAAGTGACAAGTGAAATGTTTTCCTAATATTGGAATATTCAAGTTTAATTAATTTTGTAATGACCCACATTTCCAACGATATAATAATTAATTTATTTAATTATTTAAATAGTGATTTAGAGAATATAATGGTCGTTGAATTAAAATAACTTTGAATAATTAATTAAAATAATAATTAAATAATATATTTAATTCTGGAATGATCAGAATTGGCTGAGATGGCGATCTGGTGTGAATTGGGAAAAATTCAAAGTATATAATTCAGTTTAGAGTTGAATTATAATAACGAATATATTATTTGAACAAAGTTTGAACGTATAATTATATTATAATTAAAATCGAGCTTGAAATGGCGCGGCAGTTCGTTATTTGGCGATTTGAACTTCAACTGAAGGTACCGGATTCGTTTTAAGCCAGATTTCTGTGAAACAAGAAACGTTCGGAGCTGGTGGAGTATATTTTTCTAGTGGAAGAGAAAAATCGAGATTTCATCGTGTAGATTTTGATTTATGTCCAAATCAAATTTCAGAAAAGTCGTTGTGGAATTCCTTTATAATTTATAAAGGAATTATTTATATTTATAAAAGGAATTTCATTATAAATCGAATATCGATTTAATTGGGATTTGAAATATCGAGTTATAAATCCCAGTAGAGGTGTATGGTATTCCACGGTGAATATATACGATAATATTTATTTATAAATATTTAATTTAATTATTTTTAAATATATTTATATATTTAAATGGGTCATTCAGAGCTTTAAAAATAGCCAGTTTTGCAAACGACCTCAGAATTCGACGAAACTAATTTTATTGGATCCGAAATATTAAATTATTGCTAGATTTCAATTTCCGTGATTTTTGAAGTCAGTATGTGGCCGTACGGGATTTTAATGTGAAATATAGTCGATAAATTGACCTTTAAAAATATGTTGTGTGAGCAAACGGAGTCAGAATCCGACGAAACCAGTTTCTTTGGGACCGTAATGTCAAACTGTAGCAGCATGCGAATTTTCATGATTTTTGGGTGTCGTATGTGATCATGGGGATTTTTAAAGCCGAATACAAACAGCAGTTCATTATAAATGAATTAAATAATGAATATAAAAATAATATTTTTCCTCTATAAATAATCCTTAATTTTTTTCTAAACCTAGAGATCCATTTCCTCAGTCAAACACTTAAATCTGCCGTAACTTTTTTAGCTTCAGGAAAGTTATTTCCATCTTCAAAATCAAAGTAAAATCATAGAAACTTCTATAAATCCTTAAAACTATATTTCTATGTTCGTATGGGTATTATCTTCCTCCCTAGGTGTATAATGAACAACTCGACGGGTTTTTTTGGCAGTGGTGTTTCGCAGCAATGAAACTAGGGTTGGAGTTAGATCGCGACACAACGGGTTTTAGCTTGAATGGATGATGAATTTGGGTTTGTGGAGTCGATCTACACTTGCGGTGATTTCTGGAAGGGTTCGACGTCAAAAACATGTCGCGAGTTCACCAGGATTGCTCGTGAAGAGCTGAACGATGCAACTGGGAGTGTGAATTCGAGTTCAGTATTTTGGCAAGGATGTTGAAGAGAATTCGAAGTAGGATAAGGTGATGTATTTTGTTTGTGGGTTTATTAAGTATGGAGGAAGGTTTGATTTTCTTAAGTTGATGAAATGGTGAAAGTCGAAGCACCTGGAGTGCGGAAATCTGAATTGGGGAAGAAAGAGTTTTATGCGGGCCTGGGTGTTCATGAGGGTTAAATGGGCCGGGGGAAATTAGGTGAAGCCCAATAAATATTAGCTTAGTTTTTATTTAAAATCCATTTAAAATTGTATAGCTTTTAATATCATATCTTGATCATACGATATCAGAATCACGAACGGTCGGATCCGTTGGGATCGTATGGACGGGAGCTACACCATGAAACTGACTGAAAGTCCATCGGAGCTTGTTACAATTTATAGCAAAATAAACTGTCCGTCTGAATCAAGCGATGGTTATCGTTATTAACGATGATCGTCCAATGTGAGTAAAACTCACCAACTCTGAACAGTTCTGTTTTTATAACATATATTTAGAACTGATAAATGATGACTGATTACTGTGTGTTAACTGTTTGGTTGAATTGTTTGTGTATTGATTGAAATCATAGATAACGATATATATATCGTTAATCGAATATTGATTTTGTTTAACAGAATAATATATATTCGTGCTTGTTTAACATCTGTGATGCAGGGAAACAAGTTGGAGGGACCCAACTGGGTTCATCAACATTTATTTTACTGTTTTTCGTATATTGTAATATATGATGTGATATAAAATATGTGGTTGTTTATGTGTGTTTGAACGATATCGATCATGGTCACTTGGTATTTTAAATAACGTGAAAAATACTGGAATGTTGTAAAGGAGATTTTCAAATGTTATATTGAAAAGAAATATTTATAAAATCAAAAGATTTTATAAAAAAAATATTTATTTGTTAAATAAATATTTGTGAAAAGGAATTAAAAGGAAATTGTTTGTAAAACAAATATAAAGGAAATTATTCGTAAACAAGGATAAGGGAAGATATTTGTAAACCAAACAGAAAGAGGGATATTTGTAAAATAATTACAAATAAAATAGAAAGAGATATATTTGTAAACCATTTACAAATAGAATGAAAAAAGAAATTTATTTATAAAATCAAAGGAATTTAAATAAAAGGGATATTCATTTATAAAATGAATTAGAATTTATTAAAGAGAAAATATTTATAAAATCAAGGGATTTTATAAGATGGGAAATTATTTATAAAATCGAAGGATTTTATAAAGAAGAATATTTATTTAGAAATAAATAAGATGTTATATGGGATGTTTATTTGGAAATTAAATAGGATAATGGAAAGGAATTTATTTGTGAAATCAAATATAAAGGAAGATATTTGTAAAACAAATAAAAAGGGAATAAATTGCCAAAACAAATATTAAAGAAATATTTGTTAAATAAATAGAAAGGATAAAAGAAATATTTATTTGTTAAATAAATAGAAAAGACAAAAGAAATATTTATTTGTTAAATAAATAGAAAAGAGAAAAGAATTATTTACTGGTTAAATAAGTAGATTTGAAAAGGGAATAGTTATCTGTTAAGTAAACAAATAGAAATGGAATAAATCAAAGGAGTTAATTCAATAGGAGTTATTTGAAGTGAGTTAATCAATTAGAGTTAATCAGTTAAGGTTGATCAGTCAGAGTTAATCAGTTAGGGTTGACTAGTTAGAGTTAATCAGTTAGGGTTGATCAGTCAGAGTTAATCAATTAGAGTTAATCAGTTAGAGTTGACCAGTTAGAGTTGATCAGTTAGAGTTAACCAGTTAGAGTTAGAATTAACCAATAATCGAATTAGAATAAAGCGATTAGAGTAGGCCGAATAAGGAGTTATCGAATATTAGTTATTCAGATTGGGTTAAGAGGAGTTATCGTATATTAATTATTCGAATCGGGTTAAAAGGAGTTATCGAATATTAGTTATTCGAATCGAGTTAAAAGGGGTTATCGATTATTAGTTAATCGAAAGGAGTTATCGATTAT
Organism: Allium sativum; assembly: GCA_030737875.1. NCBI lineage: Eukaryota > Viridiplantae > Streptophyta > Magnoliopsida > Asparagales > Amaryllidaceae > Allium > Allium sativum. Next base: position 372,684,219 of record CM060909.1, on the reverse strand, counting down.
AGTTTAATCGAAAGGGGTTATCGATTATAGTTTAATCGAAAGGAGTTATCGATTAATAGTTAATCGAAAGGAGTTATCGATTATAGTTTAATCGAAAGGAGTTATCGATTATAGTTTAATCGAAAGGAGTTATCGATTGTGAGTTAATCGAAAGGAGTTATCGATTATAGTTTAATCGAAAGGAGTTATCGATTATTAGTTAATCGAAAGGAGTTAATCGAATATAGCGTATTCAAAAGAAAGTAATCGAATATTAGTTATTCGAAGTGAGTTAATCGAATATTAGTTATTCGAAGGGAGTTAATCGTCGAATTCGATTATATCGAATTCGGGAAACTACTTATACTTTCCGGTGTTTAAATCAAGATTTATTTATTTATAAATTAGGTGTTTATTTATTTATTCACATTAAAGAATAAAAGTTATAATTGAAGTTAGATATTTCGAAAGTAGGGATTATAACGTTATCGTTATAACCTATGTTTTCAATAAAGAAGTGGATTCGTAAATAGAATCCGAAAGTTACGTAAGGAAGTTTGTTAAAGATTAAAAGATAAACTTTGACCATTTCGAAGTTAACACGTTATTCAGTTAAGTTCTAAGAGGTAATTATACCCCAACTTGATTGACTTCCTTCTTAACTAAGGAATGGTAAGGTTTGATCGCGAAGGAGTTTTGAAAATGTTTTCCAAATACGAATCAGAAATGTTTTCTGATAATAGAAAATAAGAATTTAGAATATATGGAAACAGGAGATAAGTAAATTAATGAAATAAAGAGATAAATGTTAAATGATGATTGGTCGATATGATTTCCATTTGGAAATGATATCGTTGTTTGCACACCTTTTTTTCTTTAATGGTTAAATCACAGACTATCGAAGTTTTGACCATTTTAACGTTGTTAATATGGAGAGACCGGTTGGATTATTATCCAAAGAACCACTCTGTATTGGCATAAGCGTTGCGAATCATATATGCCAAAGATAATTGAAGACGGAGTAAAGTGTAAGGGCTGTTGTATAAATCTTAGATAACAGTGCCTAAGATGGATATACTGAATAGTGCCTTCGGTTTGTCCAGTCCCAGGACAACTTGTATGGACGAAGGTCTGACAGAGTATATATGGTAGATCACGTAAGTTGATCATTTCAAACGTATTTACGTTGGTGGCGGAGGAATTAGTTTCTCTTAGCTTAAACCCTGGTATATTTGGATAAGTCAATTTGTGATTTGGCGGGTATGACGATGTGACATTCTAAGTGAATGAAGATGTGACATGTAAAAGATAAGCGTAGCTTCTAGCCTCACATCCGGGAAATGACAAAAATCGGGCAAGCAGCATGGCTATGTAGGTCGCACCTATTAGGTTGTATAATCACCTGATCTAGAGTTTCATTTACTTCTAAAAATCTATTGTCGATGCTGTCCTTTATCGGGAAACGGTTGCTGATCCCAACCGTTGGTGATATACATTTGTTATACTCAAGCGAAATGAGTGGTTGGTCATGTGTGGCCGGGTTGCAAGATGTTCTCGTTGAACCCAGTGTATTCCTTTCTAGAGGTACACTAGCGAAAGGTGGTTCCATACCTTGTCATAGTTGGAAATCCATTACCCAATACGTGTTGCGGTTTTGATTGTATACTATATATGTAGAACGTGAGATGGAAGCGTTTCTGCTAGATGATTATTATATTGTGGTTGATAGACATTATTATAATATCAAAAGGTTTTTGATATAAAGATATTTTGGATTCTCATAAGGGAAAAACCCGTTCCGTTATATGGCGTGGTCTTATGATATATCGTTTACTTGTTCAAATTGTGTTAAACTGTTTTACTCATACCAGTCCCATGACTGACCCGGAGTTTATTTTGTTTTGTTTTCCCTAAAATCTTGGGTGCCCAATTTTGTATGGGCAGTCAAGTAGTCGGGATTTACAGATACTTGAAGAGCTGGAGCAGGAGGCTTCAGGATCATATAGCTATTGTTTATTTCCGCGGTGTTGTAAGTGTTGTACATTGAAAATGATATGTATATTCAAGTACAGATTTATATTTCAAAGTTATGTTATATTATCTGTTATTCGTTCCGCTGTGAGATTCGTGTTACTCTAATGTTGTGTTCTTCTTCTTCTATTCTAAGTTTCTATCTTATCTTTCCTCACCCTCTAATTTCTTTCATTAACCATTCGGTATTTTCGATCCTTGGATGTTCGATATGTGTTGTATATCGGATAACCAAGATCGCCAATTTCCGGGTCATTACAGTTGGTATCAGAGCATAAGGTTAACTGATTTAGCATGGCTCTGTGGCATGACTCTGTAGAGATGGGGTTAGTAATACCCTAGATTGAGTTGAGTGTATATATACGAGTGAACATATTTGTTATTTGATATGAAAATTTATTTTATATTGTGGAGATTTATTGGTTGAGTGGCTTATGAATTCTGGTCGATGGTGGGGCACCACAACATCGATAGGGATTTCTAAACACTCGGATACGATGGGTCGACACGATATGTTTTGAAAAGAGGGTAAATGAAAATAATTTTACCCAAAGTATATTTTGATATAGAGAAAATATATTACATTGGAATTATAATATATTGGATATATTGGTTGTGATTATAATCGAATAAGATTACAAAAATTAAATGGTTATGTAAATAATCAATCAGAATTCATATAAGTGAAATCAGATGAGTTAAATCTGAAATCTAAATCAGAATTGGAATTGAAATTCCCAGAGTTGAATAAGTGTCGTAAATGGATTTGAATTAAATATATGTGAATTGTAAAATCCTGGGAGATTTTAATATTTTTTACAGCATTGTGAATGGGATTTTGAAATATATTTCAAAATGGAAGTGTTAGAAATGGCTTTGAAAGTAATATAGTATTGAACTCACTTCAATCGCTGGAAAATAGATTCTGATGATGAATCGCGACATCATCAGTGTTCATTTTTCGAGTTGTAAGTGACGGATTACTACCAAGGATTTTGTTTTTAAATTGTTTTGTGAAAACAAGTTATTCAGAAATTCAAAGGTTTTGGATTGGTATTATGACTTCAAATTGATTTGAAAGAAAAACCCAGGAATTTAAATTCTAGAATTTAAATTTTACGTGTGAAGTTAAGTAAAACTGGAATTTGATTAAAGGATAATCTGGAATGGAATTGAGTTGATGAGTTAAGAGTTTGAAATTTGATAGTGGAGTTTGAATGGAATTCGACTTGTATATAAGTGAATAGTCGTGTTGAGATTTGGTTGATTGGAAATTGATTAGATGATATTGGTATATGTTAAATTGGTAACAGGTGCAAAGGATATAATGATATGCCCAACAAAAAGGTACCAGTTTATATTTTGTATGGATATGAGATTTATGAGCCGATTTGGCAAGCCTCTTGGCTGCTTGATTTTCTTTTGGGTTGGAGAAGGCCAGAGAGGCGAGTTGGAGTTTGACCTATTGACCAGTACAAAGGAGGTGCTGGCGAATTTTTTTGAAAAGTTAAGGTGTTAGAAAATTTTCAGGATTATTGAAAATTTTCGTTGATAAGAATTAATTAATATTTTAATTAAATTAAATTACTTCAGTGGAAACTGAATTTAAGAAGTGAACAAATAAGTTCTAACCGGTCAATAGGGTTTGTTTTCTACCTTAGCAATTTCGAGGACGAAATTATTGTAAGTGGGGAAGAATGTAATGACCCGCATTTTCAGCGATATAATAATTAATTAATTTAATTATTTAAATAGTGATTTAGTGAATATAATGGTCGTTGAATTAAAATAACTTTGAATATTTAATTAAAATAATAATTAAATAATATATTTAATTCTGAAATGATCAGAATTGGCTGAGATGGCGATCTGGTGTAAATTGGGAAAAATTCAAAGTATATAATTCAGTTTAGAGTTGAATTATAATAACGAATATATTATTTAAACGAAGTTTGAACGTATAATTATATTACAATTAAAATCGAGCTTGAAATGGAGTGGCAGTTCGTTATTTGGCGATTTGAACTTCCACTGAAGGTACAAGATTCGTTTTAAGCCGGATTTCTATGAAACAAGAAACGTTCGGAGCTGGTGGAGTATATTTTTCTAGTGGAAGAGAAAAATCAAGATTTTGTCATGTAGATTTTGATTTATGTCCAAATCAAATTTCAGAAAAGTCGTTGTGGAATTCCTTTATAATTTATAAAGGAATTATTTATATTTATAAAAGGAATTTCATTATAAATCGAATATCGATTTAATCGGGATTTGAAATATCGAGTTATAAATCCCAGTAGAGTTGTATGGTATTCCACTGTGAATATATATGATAATATTTATTTATAAATATTTAATTTAATTGTTTTTAAATATATTTATATATTTAAATGGGTCATTCAGAGCTTTAAAAATAGCTAGTTTTGCAAACGACCTCAGAATTCGACGAAACTAATTTTGTAGGATCTGAAATATTAAATTATTGCTAGATTTCAATTTCCGTGATTTTTGAAGTCAGTATGTGGCCGTACGGGATTTTAATGTGAAATACAGTCGATAAATTGACCTATAAAAATACGCTGTGTGAGCAAACGGAGTCGGAATTCGACGAAACCAATTTCGTTGGGACCGTAATGTCAAACTGTAGCTGCATGCCAATTTTCATGATTTTTGGGTGTCGTATGTGATCATGGCGATTTTTAAAGCCGAATACAAACAGTAGTTCATTATAAATGAATTAAATAATGAATATAAAAATAATATTTTTCCTCTATAAATAATCCTTAATTTTTTTCTAAACCTAGAGATCCATTTCCTCAGTCAAACACTTAAATCCGTCGTAACTTTTTTAGGTTCAGGAAAGTTATTTCCATCTTCAAAAATCAAAGTAAAATCATAGAAACTTCTATAAATCCTTAAAACTATATTTCTAAGTTCGTATGGGTATTATCTTCCTCTCTAGGTGTATAATGAACAACTCGACGGGTTTTTTTGGCAGTGAAGTTTCGCAGCAGTGGAGTTTCGCAGCAGTGAAACTAGGGTTGGAGTTAGATCGAGTCACAACGGATTTTAGTTTGAATAGATGATGAATTTGGGTTTGTGGAGTCGATCTGCACTTGTGGTGATTTCTGGAAGGGTTCGACGTCAAAAACATGTCGCGAGTTCACCAGGATTTCTCGTGAAGAGCTGAACGACGCAACTGGGAGTGCGAATTCGAGTTCAGTATTTTGGCAAGGATGTTGAAGAGAATTCGAAGTAGGATAAGGTTATGTATTTTGTTTGTGGGTTTATTAAGTATGGAGGAAGGTTTGATTTTCTTAAGTTGATGAAATGGTGAAAGTCGAAGCACCTAGAGTGCGGAAATCCGAATTGGGGAAGAAAGAGTTTTATGCGGGCCTAGGTTTTCATGAGGGGTAAATGGGCTGGGGGAAATTAGGTGAAGCCCAATAAATATTAGCTTAGTTTTTATTTAAAATCCATTTAAAATTGTATAGCTTGTTAATATCATATCTTGATCATACGATATCAGAATCACGAACAGTCGGATCCGTTGGGATCGTATGGACGGGAGCTACACCATGGAACTTACTGGAAGTCCATCGGAGCTCGTTACAATTTATAGCAAAATAAATTGTCCGTCTAAATCAAGCGATGGTTATCGTTATTAACGATGATCGTCCAATGTGAGTAAAACTCACCAACTCTGAACAGTTCTATTTTTATAACGTATATTTAGAACTGATAAATGATGACTGATTGCTGTGTGTTAACTGTTTGGTTGAATTGTTTGTGTATTGATTGAAATCATAGATAACGATATATATATATATATATAAAAATCGTTAATCGAATATTGATTTTGTTTGACGGAATAATTTATATTCGTGCTTGTTTAACATCTGTGATGCAGGGAAACAGGTTAGAGGGACCCAACTGGGTTCCTCAACATTTATTTTACTGTTTTCATATACTGTAATATATGATGTGATATAAAATATGTGGTTATTTATGTGTGTTTGAACGATATCGATCATGGTCACCTGGTATTTTAAATACCGTGAAAAATACTGGAATGTTGTAAAGGAGATTTTCAAATGTTATATTGAAAAGAAATATTTATAAAATCAAAAGATTTTATAAAAAGAAATATTTGTTAAATAAATATTTGTGGAAAGGAATTAAAAGGAAATTGTTTGTAAAACAAATATAAAGGAAATTATTTGTAAAACAAGGATAAGGGAAGATATTTGTAAACCAAACAGTAAGAGGGATATTTGTAAAATAATTACAAATAAAATAGCAAGAGAGATATTTGTAAAGCATTTACAAATAGAATGAAAAAGGAAATTTATTTATAAAATCAAAGGATTCTATAAAAAGGGATAATCATTTATAAAATGAATTAGAATTTATTAAAGAGAAAATATTTATAAAATCATGGGATTTTATAAGATGGGAAATTATTTATAAAATCGAAGGAATTTATAAAGAAGAATATTTATTTAGAAATAAATAAGATGTTATAAGGGATGTTTATTTGGAAATTAAATAGGATAATGGAAAGGAATTTATTTGTGAAATCAAATATAAAGGAAGATATTTGTAAAACAAATAAAAAGGGAATAAATTGCCAAAACGAATATAAAAGAAATATTTGTTAAATAAATAGAAAGGATAAAAGAAATATTTATTTGTTAAATAAATAGAAAAGACAAAAGAAATATTTATTTGTTAAATAAATAAAAAAGAGAAAAGAATTATTTATTGGTTAAATAAGTAGAATTGAAAAGGGAATAGTTATCTGTTAAGTAAACAAATAGAAAAGGAATAAATCAAAGGAGTTAATTCAATAGGAGTTATTCGATGTGAGTTAATCAATTAGAGTTAATCAATTAAGGTTGATCATCCAGAGTTAATCAGTTAGGGTTGACCAGTCAGAGTTAATCAGTTAGGGTTGATCAGTCAGAGTTAATCAATTAGAGTTAATCAGTTAGAGTTGACCAGTTAGAGTTGATCAGTTAGAGTTAACCAGTTAGAGTTAGAATTAACCAATAGAGAATTTAAATAGAGTTAATCGAATTAGAATAAAGCGATTAGAGTTGGTCGAGTAAGGAGTTATCGAATATTAGTTATTCGAATCGGGTTAAAAGGAGTTATCGAATAGTAGTTATTCGAATCGAGTTAAAACGAGTTATCGAATATTAGTTACTCAAATCGAGTTAAAAGGGGTTTGTAACAACCCGGAAATCTGAGCCAATTTAAAAATTTTATTTTAGCTAATTTAATGAATTTTGAATATTTAAAATGATTTATTTTAAATAATAACGACGAAAAATTTATTTTCGACGAAGTTAAAACGAATAATTTTATTTTAATTATACGACGAGCCTGAAATAGCCCTACAGTTTGAAAATTCGATTTCGAATTTCAAATGAATATACAGAATTCGTTTTAAGTCAGAATTGGATGAAACAAGAAATATATAAATTTGCTTGACGATATCTTTCTAATGGATGTAAGAAACTGAGATTTTACTTTAGAAGTTGAAAGATATGTCCAGTTTAAAATTCAGAAAAGTCGTTGTGGAATTTATATATTTTTTAATATATATAAAGGCCTTCGAAAATGGAAATTTTGCAAACGACCTCGGTTTTCGACGAAACCACTTTTGTTGGATCCGGGATGTCAAATTATTAATAGGTTTCAAAATTCATAATTTTCTGAGTCGATATGTGGGCGTGGCGAAGTTAAACGTGTTTTGACAGTTTCAGTCAAATTGGGTCGACCAGATAATGGCCATTTTTCAAACGGTCTCATAAATTAGTTTTGTTAGGACCGTATCGTCAATACGAAGCTAGAAATAATTTTTTGGGAATTTTTAGAGGCTGTATGTGGCCTTGGTAATTTGAAATGTACGTTTAAAATAGAATATATATATTTATATTTTAAATTTGGCAGAAACTGATCGTAACGATCGAATCGTCTTACGAAACATATCCCATTGTGTTCGGAATGGGGGCAATTAGCTGGGAATGACAGGCGATGGGTTTCGTTTGGAGATCAAAATTTAAAGTTACTTTATGGATTATAAAATAAATAAAAATATTTAAATAAATTCAAAGACCCCCCTATCTTCTCTTACCCGAAGTCAACCCCCCTCCTTTCGTTATTTTCCCAGATCGAATAAGAAAAAAGAAAGAATCGCGACCTCGTCGCTTTTGCGCCGCCTGGCGTTCGTCGCCGTTGAACCCCCCCCCCCCAAGCCGCCGCGCTTCAGGCTCCGCCATCCCGTAACGTTGTCACGCCCCCTCTACAATCCTTCCCCCTCGAGAAACCCTAGCCTCGTCACCAGTGACTGAACCACTTACTCCCCCCCCCCTCCGACCAACTCTGACCCTGCGCCGCCCCTTAAAGTCCGCCAACCGCCACCTCCGGCCAGAGAGAGCCCTCCTCCACCGATGAACGCAAACAACTTTCCCCCTTCTTCTAATGTGAGTTTTCTTTTTTAATTTGGATTTATTTGTGCGATTTCTTTTAGGAAATAACTTTGTTATAATAATGTGGTTTTTAAAAATAAAAGCTGCGTTGTTTTTAAATTAGTTTATTAGAAAAATAGGATATTTTTTATATTATTTTTAAATAAAGAGTTGATTTTTAAAATAGAAAAGATTAGATTTTTCTATAAGAAAAAGATTTGATTTTTAATTTGAACAAAGAAATAATTTTTATTGGATATGTATATGATTTCTAAGTATATAAAAATTCGATTTTTATATGAGGGGGGAAGTAAATATATAATCTTTATTTGAAAAGAGCGGATTTTATATAACAAAGAGCGGATTTTGTATAACAAAGAGCTTTGATTTTATATAACAAAAAGATTAGTTTTTTTTATATATAATGAAAAGGGTTAGATCTTTATTTATAAAAAAGGGTTAGATTTTTATTTATGCAAAAGATTAGATTTTTGGCTAAGTAAAGCTATGATTTTTGTGTATATACTATCAAAAATCAAAATATGGTTTTTATTTATATTTTTAGCATATAAAGATTAGACCTTTATTGATATGAGCAAGGATATAAAAATATAATTTTTATCATGTGAAGTGAAAGATAAAAATTCAATTTTTATATATTAGAAGGAGCGATAAAAATTCGATTTTTATATATTAGAAGTAGCGATAAAAATCCGATTTTTATATATAAAAACTGGCGATAAAAATATGATTTTTATATACGTAGTAGATACGTGCGACGAAGGTGACAAAAGGCGAGCACAGCGAAGAGTTCCTACATATGAAGAGTCGTGGCGTTTGGTTTAGCTCTTGGTGAGAACTTCTCACTTTAAAATTTCTTTTCTAGTTAAATTATATACTAGGATGCAGACGGTGCTTAGTAGCACCCAACACCACCGTCCACAGACCATGGACTTGTTTGTTTGGTTGTGTAGTTTGTTAGATTATTTGATTTGAATTTGGTTGTTTGGCGAAGTGGAATTGATTTGATTGATATGTGTATCGCGTGGGCCATTACTAGACCGGGGATAAGGCTAGGCCTTGTCCCGTTTCTAGTATCGTGCCGTTATGCCGCCGAAATTTTCTAAAATAAGTTAGAAAAATAAAAATATCATTTTATTGAATAAATGAGCTGAATAGAAAATCATGTGTTGAAATAAAATATTTTATCGTTAAAAATATAATTTTTAACGTGTGTGTGAATAAAATAAAATATTCATTTACAAATCAGACGATTTGTTTATGTACACTGATTTGACTGATATTGATTGGGACGATAAATTTTACACATCGCCCAGTTGCACAAATAATATTCGGTGTTTGTTGATGTGAAACCCCACATGGGTATTGGGATGATATTTGACGTACACTAGTCCTAATAATTAGTTGTTTGTCGATCGATAGGTTGACAAACAGTCGTGTTGTGCACGTTGGATGATGGTTGATTATTTATCGTTGATGTTATATACATGTGTGGTATGGAATCCATATAATTAACATTGTATGGTAATTGATTGGGCCTCATTCCAATTTAGAAAATAAAGAATATAATAAAATATATATTCATGTGTTGAAAAGAAATATATATTCATGTGTTGAAAAGAAATATATATTCATATGTTGAAAAGAAATATATATATTCATTTGTTGAAAAGAAACATATATTCATGTGTTGAAATAAAATATATATTCATGTGTTGAAATAAAATATGTATTCATGTGTTGAAATAAAATATCCATTTGTTGAATAGAATAACGAAGTTATTGAAATATATAAGCCGTGTTGATTAGATATGCGCCATTTTGATGCGAACGATATTTATATCGATTTTATTCGAATATCGAAAAGGAAGTGATTTCAAAATATAACGTTTTGAAAATATTATCATTTATATATATCGATGATATGGAATATTCAATTTTGATTTAAAATTGAATATGAAGTTGAAATCGTTTTGAAAATGAATTTAAAACGATTTATAAAATACGTGTAGAATTGAAATAGATGAAATATATATAATATATATATTAAATGGCCTGAATAGAAAGCGCCGCGCCGCGGCAGTTCGTGAATTTCGACCAATGACTTCGAATTGACGTTACGGGAGATCCGACCGTCGGATTCTCCTAGAACCAGAATCGTTGGGTTTGTATCGAAAGGAGATTTCCAATGAATATTAGAAATTTGAAATCTAATGGTTGGATTTGGAGATACGTCCAAATCAAATTTAGAAAAGGTCGTTGTAAGTGCAGTTCGACGACCGTTATTGGAAATCGACTGTACGGGCCTTGATAAAATTATTAAAAATATCAATAATTTGTGTAGAATCATAATAAATGATTTAGAAAGAACTGGGATGAAAAATTCCCTATTTGAAAGGATAAAAATATATTTTTATCTAAATGAACTAGTTATGAACTAGAATTAAAATCCAATATTTTTAAATAAATAAATTGGATTTGTAGTGGTTTTAAAAATAATCAGGATTTCCAATACATGAATTGGAATGGATTTGAATCGAAATTATCTTCAGAATATTTCGATGTTGGATTTCGTGATTATACAGATATGGTTGTGGAAATTTGAAAGATATATTTATATCGTTATTTCCAATACGATATCTGTTGGTTTCAGAATTTGATATTGAATATAAGCCGATATATTTTCTATTCAGAGCCTTGTATTTAATATCGAATGTGATTTGGGTTTGTCGTGAATGGTGTCTTCATTAACACTGTTCTTGAACCCAGTTGAGAAAAGATTAAATCTTTTTATTTAGATTTAATGAAGTAAACCAATTAATTTATATTTAATTGGAATTGAAGTGAAATTGATTTTTGGGTTTATCGTGAACAGTGTTTTAAATAACACTTGTTCTTTAACCCGATTAACAATGGAATTACTTTTTGGGTTATCGTGAATGGCATCTTTAATATTACTGTTCTTAGACCCAATGGAGTTAAGAAAATTTAGCAGCTAACTGGGGATCAGTTAAGTTGAATGGTTTCCTGGGTATTGATCTTAAAATTAATCCAGATGTATTTCCAAGCTTAGGAATACAAATGAAGTTTACTAAAGATAAAATTGATTATTATTGTATGCAACAATCACTAATAGGAAGCGCTAGACAATATTCTAAAGAAAAAGGTTTGTCTTGTGGAACCTCTGAAGTACCAACTCAATGGGGATGTAATCCAATTGGTAAAAAATATAAAAAGAAATTTAAAAAATATTTTAGGCCAGCAAAATTAAAGAAACATAAATCAACTAACTTTAGAAAGAAAATATATTTTAAAAGAAAAAAATTTAAAAATAAAAAAGATACAACTAAAAAGACATGTAGATGTTGGGCATTCAATAAAGAAGGACACTATGCTAATGAGTGCCCAGAGAAAGGAAAATATAAGTAAACTGCAGTAAAAGCGTTCCGCCTGTTTTCTGAACAAGTAATTCCTATACAATCGGAAACTGAATATGATTCTGATGATTTCAAGAATTAATAAATGAACAAACCAATATTGAACAACAACCTTTTATGGAAACAAATATACGCGAGTTATTCAGAAAGGCCGGGTTTATCCCATTCTGAATAACTGATACGACGATAAGTCGAAGATGAAGACGGTGGTTGAAGACCGGAGGTCTTCACATCGTTTGGATAATTACTGATGATCTTGATTCGGTTGTACACCCAAGAGGAGGCAATCAGTTAGTGATCATCCAGACGTATTTGGAGATCGATGGATATGCGAGGTACAAGGTGCCTCCGGTTTCATTCAGACCTAGAACGGACTTGTAAATGGACTGTGTGTCTGACATTGGATATCATTCTGTGTGATTGATTTATATCGGTTGCATGGAGTGGTTTGCCTGTGTGGCATGATAAGATGCAAATGATCAAGGCTTCTGTTGAAAAGCAAAGTCTTGTGGTTGATGATCAAAGCACGGCCTTTGTGGCATCGCTTTGTGTAGCGTTAATTCGCGAGCCTCGCACACCGGTGTAAACCAAAAACTGGAGAGGACATCAGGGAGGACATGCGTTTCTTTCTAGCTAGGAGTGGCGTCAGTGCTTGAACTGGCTGACGAGTTTGACTCATGTGGTTGTTGGAATTGGAGGCGCCTCGGATATAACGGTCGTTCTCGAACCGATGGAGTCAGTGGACTCATTTGCGCCCCATAGGGAGGGGAAACGCATGTTCAGGCATTTTAATCCACTCCGTGTGGACCGACCCTGACGATCCAAGGGGCAGTTGCGGCTGTTCCTGAGACATGGTAGGCTAGATTGTCTCGAATCGGCGAGGACTATCTTTTGCCTCGGTTCACAGATGGAAATCCAATTTCCAATACGACATTGCGATTTTAGTTGTAAACCTATATATGGCGACATAGTGGTATGGGGCATTCATGCCGCCTATGATTGATACTTATTATTGAAATTGATTTCTTCACTTATAGTAATAATAAAAGATGAAATTTAGCGTATCAAGCATTCTTTGGCTATTATAAGGTAAAAACCCTATCCTCCGGCTTGCGTTGCATTGTGTGATGGGACCTGGGTCTAATAATAGCTTCATTGTTCTTTATTTAGCATTGCGCTGTTTGTTTTATGCACTGGTATTCTTGGGAGGAAGCCCGTTCCGTGTTATACGGCGTGGTCCCTTGATTTACTTAACTTTAAAAATAAAGATTTATAACTGTTTTAGTTCTCATACCAGTCACATGACTGACCTGGAGTTTATTGTTTTAACCTAAATTCTGGGTGCCCTTATTTTGACATGGGCAGCTAGTAGTTGGGTTTTACAGATTTATATTCACAAGATCCTGGTTTACAGATGGAACAATACTCAGAAAGATCTGTATCCGTGTATTTATTTCAGTTGTGTTTTGTATTATTTTTCCGCTGTAGTAATGTATTTAAATCTCTGATATTCTCTGTTTTATAATATTTATTTATACTCTGTGTATTCTTGTATTCTGATGGAATTGTTGTAATATACAATGAAATGTTCTTCTGTCTGTGTTCTGGTTTGTCGTGTTCTCAAAGCAATCCGTGCTTTCCTTACCGGGAAAGTTCATGTCCTTTCATTTTGGTATCAGAGCTCTGGTTTACAGAGCTCGAGAACAAGACACATTAGAACCGAACGAAAGAATTCATCAGAAATTGGATTAGTAATATCCAATGAGAATAACTCGTTAGAGATAGGATCAGTAGTATCCTAGAACGAGTGTGAAGAGTATGTTTTTCAAATAAAAATGAAAACAGAATTTGTTTTGAAAATTAAATTCAAGTATTCGTATTTGAATATTTTATTTGTATTGATTTGGACAATCTAGTATATAAAGATTTTGCATATACGCGTCATGAACGTATATTCAAAGTTTTAATATACTGGATAGATATAGAATCACACTCTAGTCGCCCGGAGACGATCCTGATGATAGTCTAGACATCATCAGCATTTGTGTTCGTGTTTCGAAGGTGTGATATCTATATATTTCCATTAGACTGGTGTGAGAACCAAAATTTATATAGGAATTTTTTTTGTGATTTGGCATCAAAAACATGATTTTCTGTATATATATCAAAATTATGAATTTGAAACGATAATCCACTAATTGATTGCTGATTGTGTTGTTTGATTATTAGTTTCATTTATTAAAATTCTGAACTGTTTAGCCTAATGGAATCAAAGTTAGGACTGAATTGAAAATTGGTTGCATTTGCATGCATATACATTTATATCTACTGAACAAGTCATAGCAAGGAGGCTAGAGAAGAGGAACAAAATTGTTTGCCCAACAAATAGGTACATTTATTGTATTTCTTTGGGTGATGATGATTTTATGAGCCGATTGGCTTTTTCTTTTTCTTTTTGAGATGAGAGGGCCTGTGTGGCGGTTTGGGGATTTTCCGATGCTCCCGGTGCAGGGGAGGTTATGGCGAAATTTTTCGAAAATTTAGGGTGTTAGCCAAATTTTTGAAAATTTTGAAAGTTCTTAGAAACTGAAAAGTTGAAGAACTTAAGCCGTAATGAAAATAATGAAAGTTGAGTTGATTAGAAAACAACTTTCAGCTTCGTTCCTTTTCGATGACGAAAAGATTTCAAGTTGGGGAGATTGTAACAACCCGGAAATCTGAGCCAATTTAAAAATTTTATTTTGGCTAATTTAACGAAATTTGAATATTTAAAATGATTTATTTTAAATAATAACGACGGAAAATTTATTTTCGACGAAGTTAAAACGAATAATTTTATTTTAATTATATAACGAGCCTGAAATGGCCCTGCAGTTCGAAAATTCGATTTCGAATTTCAAATGAATATACAGAATTCGTTTTAAGTCAGAATTGGACGAAACAAGAAATATCTAAATCTGCTTGATGGTATCTTTCTAACGGATGTAAGAAACTGAGATTTCACTTTAGAAGTTGAAAGATATGTCCAGTTTAAAATTCAGAAAAGTCGCTGTGGAATTTATATATATTTTATTATATATAAAGGCCTTCGAAAATGGAAATTTTGCAAACGACCTCGGTTTTCGACGAAACCACTTTTGTTGGATCCGGGATGTCAAATTATTGCTAGGTTTCAAAATTCATAATTTTCTGAGTCGATATGTGGGCGTGGCGAAGTTAAACATGTTTTGACAGTTTCAGTCAAATTGGGTCGACCAGAAAATGACCATTTTTCAAACGTTCTCAGAATTTGACGAAATTTGTTTTATTAGGACCGTATTGTCAATACGAAGCTAGAAATAATTTTTTGGGAATTTTTAGAGGCTGTATGTGGCCTCGGTAATTTGAAATGTACGTTTAAAATAGAATATATATATTTATATTTTAAATTTGGCGGAAACTGATCGTAACGATCGAATTGGCTTACGAAACATATCCCATTGTGTTCGGAATGGGGGCAATTAGCTAGGAATGACAGGCGGTGGGTTTCGTTTGGAGATCGAAATTTAAAGTTACTTTATGGATTATAAAATAAATAAAAATATTTAAATAAATTCAAAGACACCCTATCTTCTCTTACCCGAACTCAACCCCCCTCCTTTCGTTATTTTCCCAGATCGAATAAGGGAAAAAAATCGCGACCTCGTCGCTGCGCCGCCTGGCGTTCGTCGCCGTTGGACCCCCCCCTAAACCGCCGCGCTTCAGGCGCCGCCATCCCCTAACGTTGTCGCGCCTCCTCTCCAATCCTTCCCCCTCGAGAAACCCTAGCCTCGCCACCAGTGACTGAACCGCCTACCCCCCCCCCCCCCTCCTCCTACCAACTCTGACCCTACGCCGCCCCTTGAAGTGCGCCAGCCGCCACCTCCGGCCAGAGAGAGCCCTCCTCCACCGATGAATGCAAACAACTTTCCCCCTTCTTCTAATGTGAGTTTTCTTTTTTAATTTGGATTTATTTGTGCGATTTCTTTTAGGAAATAACTTTGTTATAATAATGTGGTTTTTAAAAATAAAAGTAGCGTTGTTTTCAAATTAGTTTATTAGAAAAATAGGATATTTTTTATATTATTTTTAAATAAAGAGTTGATTTTTAAAATAGAAAAGATTAGATTTTTCTATAAGAAAAAGATTTGATTTTTAATTGGAACAAAGAAATAATTTTTATTGGATATGTATATGATTTCTAAGTATATAAAAATTTGATTTTTATATGAGGGGGTAATTAAAAATATAATCTTTATTTGAAAAGAGCGGATTTTATATAACAAAGACCGGATTTTCTATAACAAAGAGCTTTGATTTTATATAACAAAAAGATTAGTTTTTTATATATAATGAAAAGGGTTAGATCTTTATTTATAAAAAAGGGTTAGATTTTTATTTATGCAAAAGATTTGATTTTTGGCTAAGTAAAGCTATGATTTTTGTGTATATACCAGCAAAAATCAAAATATAGTTCTTATTTATATTTTTAGCATATAAAGATTAGATCTTTATTGATATGAGCAAGGATATAAAAATATAATTTTTATCATGTGAAATGAAAGTTAAAAATTCAATTTTTATATATTAGAAGGAGCGATAAAAATTTGATTTTTATATATTAGAAGAAGCGATAAAATCCGATTTTTATATATTAGAAGTGGCGATAAAAGTTTGATTTTTATATATGTAGTGGATACGGGCGACGAAGGTGACAAAAGGCGAGCACAGCGAAGAGTTCCTACATATGAAGAGTCGCGGCGTTTGGTTTAGCTCTTGGTGAGAACTTCTCACTTTAAAATTTCTTTTCTAGTTAAATTATATACTAGGATGCAGACGGTGCTTAGTAGCACCCGACACCACCGTCCACAGACCATGGACTTGTTTGTTTGGTTGTGTAGTTTGTTAGATTATTTGATTTGAATTTCGTTGTTTGGTGAAGTGGAATTGATTTGATTGATATGTGTATGGAGTGGGCCATTACTAGACCGGGGATAAGGCTAGGCCTTGTCCCGTTTCTAGTATCGTGCCGTTATGCCGCCGAAATTTTCTAAAATAAGTTAGAAAAATAAAAATATCATTTTATTGAATAAATGAGCTGAATAGAAATTCATGTGTTGAAATAAAATATTTTATCGTTAAAAATATAATTTTTAACGTGTGTGTGAATAAAATAAAATATTCACTTATAAATCAGACGATTTGTTTATGTACACTGATTTGACTGATATTGATTGGAACGATAAATTTTACACATCGCCCAACTACACAAATAATATTCGGTGTTTGTTGATGTGAAACCCCACACGGGTATTGGGATGATATTTGACGTACACTAGTCCCAATAATTAGTTGTTTGTCGATCGATAGGTTGACAGACAGTCGTGTTGTGCACGTTGGATGATGGTTGATCATTTATCGTTGCTGTTATATACATGTGTGGTATGGAATCCATATAATTAACATTATATGGTAATTGATTGGGCCTCATTCCAATTTAGAAAATAAAGAATATAATAAAATATATATTCATGTGTTGAAAAGAAATATATATTCATGTGTTGAAAAGAAATATATATTCATGTGTTGAAAAGAAATATATATATTCATGTGTTGAAAAGAAACATATATTCATGTGTTGAAATAAAATATATATTCATGTGTTGAAATAAAATATATATTCATGTGTTGAAATAAAATATTCATTTGTTGAATAGAATAACGAAGTTGTTGAAATATATAAAGCCGTGTTGATTAGATATGCGCCATTTTGACGCGAACGATATTTATATTGATTTTATTCGAATATCGAAAAGGAAGTGATTTCAAAATATAACGTTTTGAAAATATTATCATTTATATATATATCGATGATATGGAATATTCAATTTTGATTTAAAATTGAATATGAAGTTGAAATCGTTTTGAAAACGAATTTAAAACGATTTATAAAATACTTTTAGAATTGAAATCGATGAAATATATATAATATATATATTATATATATATTAAATGGCCTAAATAGAACGCGCCGCGGCAGTTCGTGAATTTCGACCATTGACTTCGAATTGACGTTACGGGAGATCCGACCGTCGGATTCTCCTGGAACCGGAACCGTTGGGTTCGTATCGAAAGGAGCTTTCCAACGAATATTAGAAATTTGAAATCTAATTGTTGGATTTGGAGGTACGTCCAAATCAAATTTAGAAAAGGTCGTTGTAAGTGCAGTTCGACGACCGTTATTGGAAATCGACTGTACGGGCTTTGATAAAATTATTAAAAATATCAATAATTTGTGTAAAATCATAATAAATGATTTAGAATGAACTGGGATGAAAAATTCCCTATTTGAAAGGATAAAAATATATTTTTATCGAAATGAACTAGTTATGAACTAGAATTAAAATCTAATATTTTTAAATAAATAAATTGGATTTGAAGTGGTTTTAAAAATAATCAGGATTTCCAATACACGAATTGGAATGGATTTGAATCAAAATTATCTTCGGAATATTTCGATGTTCGATTTCGTGATTATACAGATATGGTTGTGGAAATTTGAAAGATATATTTATATCGTTATTTCCAATACGATATCTGTAGCTTTCAGAATTTGATATTGAATATAAGCCGATATATTTTCTATTCAGAGCCTTGTATTTAATATTGAATGTGATTTGGGTTTGTCGTGAATGGTGTCTTCATTAACACTGTTCTTGAACCCAGTTGAGAAAAGATTAAATCTTTTTATTTAGATTTAATGAAGTAAACCAATTAATTTATATTTAATTGGAATTGAAGTGAAATTGATTTTTTGGGTTTATCGTGAACAGTGTTTTAAATAACACTTGTTCTTTAACCCGATTAACAATGGAATAATTTTTGGGTTGTCGTGAATGGCATCTTTAATAGTACTGTTCTTAGACCCAATGGAGTTAAGAAAATTTAGCAACTAACTGGGGATCAGTTAAGTTGAATGGTTTCCTGGGTATTGATCTGATGTTGGTTTCGGCCTTCGGGGTTAATATTTGGGAAATTATTCTCTTACTAATTTACGGTTAGTGACTAATGAATTGGAATGAGGCGTATGTTGTGTTTGTGAAACATTTGTTTATTATATACGCGAGTTATTCAGAAAGGCCGGGTTTATCCCATTCTGAATAACTGATACGATGATAAGTCGAAGATGAAGACGGTGGTTGAAGACCAGAGGTCTTCACATCGTTTGGATAATTATTGATGATCTTGATTGGGCTGTACACCCAAGAGGAGGGAATCAGTTAGTGATCGTCCAGACGTATTTGGAGATCGATGGATATGCGAGGTACAAGGTGCCTCCGGTTTCGTTTAGACCTAGAATGGACTTGTAAATGGACTGTGTGTCTGACATTGGATATCATTCTGTGTGATTGATGTATATCGGTTGCATGGAGTGGTTTGCCTGTGTGGCATGCTAAAATGCAAATGATCAAGGCTTCTGTTGAAAAGCAAAGTCTTGTGGTTGATGATCAAAGCACGGCCTTTGTGGCATCGCTTTGTGTAGCGTTAATTCGCGAGCCTCGCACCCCGGTGTGAACCAAAAACTGGAGAGGACATCAGGGAGGACATGCGTTTCTTTCTTGTAATGTCCTGACTTTTCTGACAATTTTTAAATCATTTTTATGAGAGATTAAAATGATAAGGCTACTTTAAAATCAAACTAAAAAGGAATTTTTGAAATAAATAAATATATATATATGTATAAGCATATGTATATGAAAGTATAATTATATATATAATTGAATTATCTTGAATTTAAAACAAGTATAAAATAGAAATTTATAAGGAAATAAATTATATGATAATATAATACTTCATAGTGTCATTTTGTAAAAGTAAGGAGTTTGAAATAAAATGCATAGAACATGAATACAAATAAGGAGTATTGTGTTCATATAAAAATAAAGAGGGATTTGAAAATAAAAACACCACAATATGTTTGTCTACAACATAAAACAAGTCGGCTACAATATGAAGTATATATGATATATGAAAACATTGTTTTGATCACAACAAATATCTCAAGACAAAAGACAAAAACCAAATTCCTAGAAAGACAAAAACATTAAATGCAATACACTTGAAATAGAAATTAGGTTTTCACAAAAACATTTACTAAAAATCCAATAATGTAGTTAGCATGTGCATATTTTAGTGGAGAAGGAAATATCGGCCAAGAGAAGACAAAGAAAACAAATTGTTTAAAGCTTTAAAATCCAAAAGGGATCTTTGCATTTATGAAGTTAAGGTGAAAGCTTCTAGAAGGACTTACCTAGGAGCATGTCATTGGCTACTAACCTTAATGAGACAAATCTTCAATACATGTGCTCCTCAAAATGTGTCGTAGGAACTAGTAGATGAGGGGTGAGGTTAAGTGTTTTTACTGTTAAAGCATGTGCATAGAAATTCATGTTTTTTTGCATGAGAATTCCTATAAATACCACACAAGTTTCTCACTTTTCTCCTCACAAAACAAAACTGAAATTCATCTCTAATTTCTGAAGCATTTCCTGGATCTTGGAAAGCAATTTGGTGAGTGAAACATTTCTGAATTTCCTTGTTTTAAACTTACAGTAAAACAGTTTTGCATTGTGAGTGAAATAGCTAAATTCTGTTTTGATCTGTATGTTACTGTTAACTAGCAAGTATTAGTGTTAGAATACCCGGATCTACCTGTATAGGAATTCAGATTTCATGTAGCAACATAGTAGAATGGTTGTGGAAGTAAATTGATGATTTCCAGTATTTAAACAACACCTGTATATGTTCAGTAAAATACAGAACTTGTGTATGTGATAAACAAACCATGTTGATTCACATTTTGATGTATGAAAGAGTATGAATCTAATGTAAACATACCATACATTTACAGATAAGATCAAAGAAATAACAATGTCAAGGCTTTGTTCAAAACAGGAAAATACAGGAAGTTCTCTGTAAAACCAAAATCAAAGTTGAAATTTAAATGTGATAAAAACCCACTTTGATGATATGAATCGAATCGCAGATGCAAATGATGATTTTTAAAATGAAAATCACGATTTTTAAGTTTGTACATTGCGAGAATTTTGAACATGAACGGAATTGGGGTTTTGATCAAATTCCGATCATCGGAGATGATTGGGGTCAAGCGGTTGCGTGGGAAGGTTCGTCGGGGACAGGGTAATCAGGGAAAAATGCAAACAGATTTTTCTAATGTATAGATTTTGCAAACGGATTGAAATTAGGGTTTTTTTTTGGTGAAAATGGGTTCACCTGTTTGCGTCGGAACTGCTCATCGTCGACGCCGAGAGGGACGTTCAGTGGTGGGGGAAAAGGAGCGTCGAAGGGTCGCGGTGTCGAGGCCAGAAGGGTGCAGCACCAGATGGTCGGAGGTGCGAGTACGTGGTGGTTTCTTCGATGATGGTTTCTGCGGTGAAGAAGCTCGAACAGTGAAAACACTGTATATTCTCTGATGACTGGAACGAGGGGCATCGACGAAGTCCTGGGGTGGTGGCCGACGTGTCTGGAGGGTCGACGTTGGCTGAAGTGGGCCCGGCGGCGTGTGCACGTGCACCACCGTGCATGGATACTCGAGGAAGAAAGTGCCAAGCCGGGTACTTGATGCTTGGTACTTTGCAAAGTACCAGGGGAAATTGGCACAAGGTGGCACTCGGGGAAATTACCTGAACGGACGTGTGCAGGGGGGATTTTGATGATGTGCTACTTTGGTATTTTCCAAGTGCCAAGTGGTACTTTCAAAAATGCCATGAGCAGCAAGGGTTTTCTTAGCAAACCCTAGTGTTTTCAAGCCTGGTACTTTGGCACTCGCCAAGTCCGGCACCTTGGTAATTCGCCAAATTGATTTTAAATAAAGCGATGATTTAAATTTAAAAATAGTTTTAAATTTAAATTTGAAATATAAATAAAAATAATTAATTAAATAAATAAAATAAGTGCTTTTATTTAATCGAGTAAAGGCAAGTGGAGAAGTAAAAGCTGAAATCGAACCGACAAGATCGTCGGTAGAAGTCCGATCAAGTTTTGAAATAAAGATCATATGTGAATAAATGATTTAAATTTATTATTTAAATTATTTATAAATTAAATAATCATAAAGAAAAGAGGATAAAAAGAAAAGGAAAATTTCGAAAACATTTCCAAGCAAAATGACAAAAGAAAAGATCATACCGTGTGCGAAGCACGGGAAATTTTTAAATGATGAACAAAACCACTGTTAAAACCATATACACCTTAACAGATTTATTTAAGGGATAATTTGACGGTACTAATGTAAACTAGATAAGCAAACACTGTTTGAAAAATAATAATTTATCTGAAACGGAGTAATACTCCTGATTAAATCGATAAACATTTATCGACTGTAAAAAAGATTTCGTACATCGTTCGAAGAGTCCGGAATAAACAATTCCACTTCGATTCGAAGTATACGACGCATATCAAATTACTGGAGACAACGAGATGCAAGCGTTAATTTAAAATAATATTTTTGGTCTGTTCAGTCCCAGAACATACCCAAATGGACGAGTGTCTGACAGCGTATGTCTGTCATATTTTACACATCGGTTTTACATAAGTATATTACGTTGGTAGCGGAGGAATTCGTTTTTCTTAGCTTTATTACCCGTAATACATTTGGGTAATCAAATGAGTATTTCTGACGGATAGGACGATGTGGCATTCAAAGAATGTAAAGAAATAATCTGTCAGAAGAGAACGTGACTTCAAAACTTCACAACCTGGAAGTAACAAAAATTGGACTAGGCAGCATGGCTAGTTGGGTCATACCCAAGCAGGGTATATTATCACCATCTAGAGGACTTCCTTATTTAACTTCTTAAATCTATTTCGTTGCTGTAGCATTCGGAAACGGTAAATCGAGCTCAACCGTAGGAGTGATAATATATTCGTCATACTCAAGCTGAATGAGTGGACGGTCATGTGTGGCCGGGTTACAAGATGTTCTTGTTGAACCCCAGTGTATCCTCTCTAGAGTACACTGATCGGTGGGTGCTCCCAGTCCTTGTCAGTTGGAATCCAAACTCCAATACGCGCTCTGCGAACTTTTAAAGTTGTGTACTATATACATGAACGTGAGATGCAAGTGTTTCACTAGATTTTTAGTTATCTGTTACAAACTATTATAATACCAAATGTTTTGATATAAAGGACTTAGATCATTTCCCGATATTAGACATGGATGGATCTAAAGATTTCTAAAGTAAATGAACCGTCATAATGAAAACCTTGGCACTTATTTCCCTATTTACATTGTTTAATTATGTTTCCTCACACCAGTCCCCTGACTGACCCAGAGTTTATTTTTGTGTTTCTTAAACTCTTGGGTACTCATAATATTTATTATGAGTAGACAAGTAGGTTCAGGTAAGGCAAGTGGAACATGATGCAGAACAAGTTCAAGACCTAGTAGCATATATGTTTAATTACCAGTTTGAGTATCTATGGTATTGTAATATGGTATTGTATGAACCTTGATGATGTAATAAGTTATGTACTCTGATGTATCAGACTTTGTGATGTAATATACAACTATTTTGTGAAATTCCGCTGTGAGATTCTGATAACTTCGTACTCTTCTATTTTATAAGTTCTACCTTTTCTATCTCATCTTCTAAATTCTTTCAATAACGACACGGTTTCCCAGGCATGGAAAATCGCGCCGTTACAATTGGTATCAGAGCTTAGGATTTCTGAACACCTAGGCTATAAGTTAGTGCTGAGAGAGCGTATTTTTATAAAACCATGTAGATAGGACGACCCTAGTTGTTAACCTTAGCTATCAACCCTAGTTATTTTGGTTAAGATTCCCTAAAGAATGGTTTCCGAATGATTATTAACTCTCGAATCATTTACTTTGATGTTGAAAATGAGTTCCCAAGCAATGTGAGGTCGAGGAGCAAGTCGGGCGAGTACAACCAATGGGCACACTGTTAATCAGACCCAAGTGGATACGACTGAAGTAGTCCAAGCTCCAACGCAGCCAAACTTCGCTATGAATTGTAAGAACTACACTACTCTGGGAGGAAAAACTTTTAAGGAAACGGAATCACTGGTTGACGTACAAGCATGGATTAGATCATGTGAAAAGATTTTTAAAGGACTGAAGCTGGATGACGAGTACAAATGTCTGTTAGCATCATGGAATCTGGAAGGAGCTGCAGCTATCTGGTGGGACGCCCACACTGCAAATACTCCAGAGGAGAATTTTACTTGGGCTATGTTCAAAGAAGCTTTTGAAGCTCAGTATCTGCCTGCGACTGGGAAAACCAGGATGTACCGAGACTTCATTGATCTGAAGCAATAAACCATGACTGCCACTGAGTATAAAAACAAGTTCAATGCACTGTCAAGCTTTAGACCAGAGTTGGTAAATACCTCGCTGAAAAAGAATGAAATGTTCGTAGCTAGATTGAAGGATAGTCTACAAGGCCATATGATGGGGCATCTGAAAGATCCATTTGTTGAACTCGTAGATTTAGCACTCAGATATGAAGCTCTGGACGCTAAGAACCCAACTGCAGCAAAGGCTCAGACTGGAGAAGCAAGTGAAGGGAATCCCCAGAAAAGGAACTTTAACCCTGATTGGAAAGATAACAAGAACCAAGGAAAAGAAGTTCAGCAGAAAACTGAGAATCGTTTCAAGAATGTGATGTGTCACAACTGCAAGCAGAAGGGACACATTGCCAGGTTCTGTAAACAGAAGAGCAACAAGAAACCCCAACAACAGCAGCAAAGGAAGCCCCAGCAACAACCACAGCAGCAGCAACAACAAGTTCAGTGGAATGAAATGGTAGTGAAGAACCTCTGTTTCAATTGTCACCGGCTTGGGCATATGGTGAAAGACTGTCCGCTGATGAAAAGGGCACCTCAGGCAAAGGTGTATGCCATCAAGAATGAACCATCTGGCTCTCAGAATGTGAAGGGGAAGGGAGTGCTGGAAGGTACTTTACAATTTAAAGGAATTTACCTTCGAGTTTTATTTGACACTGGCGCTTCACACAGTTTTATTTCTTCTGAAACTGTAGACCAATTTAACCTTAAACCAATGATTTCCCCAAACCCAATTTGTGTATCAAATCCTATTGGTGGTAAAACTGAGTTAAAAATGTGTTGTGAGGATATAACACTGTTATATCTCTCATATTCCTTTCGGTTCGATTTCTATGTCCTAGATTTCAAAAGTTTCAATTTTATTCTCAGATTGGACTGGCTGAGCGAGTTCCACGCCAAGATAAAATGTGATAAAGAAACAATAACCTTGATAACGAGCCTAGACCGTAAAGCTAGAATACCCTGTGGAAAACCTGTTATTCATACCTGTAGTTTCCTATACGCCCTAGAAGCACCAAAAGAGAACCTTGAAACACTGGACGTAGTTAGAGAATTCAAGGATATATTCGAAGAAGTCGGAAGTTTACCTCCTCATAGGGAGATAGAATTCTGAATCGATTTAATTCCAGGAGCGAGACCAATAGTGCAACCAAAGAGACGTATGACACCAAAGGAAGTATCGGAACTGGAGAAACAGACTCGGGATTTGCTGAGTAAAGGCTTAATCCGACCTAGTTCTTCTAGTTGGGGCTCGGCAGTAGTTTTTGTGGTAAAGTCTGATGGGTCGTTACGACTGTGTGTTGACTATAGGGAATTAAACAAAGTGACCATCAAAAACAAATATCCTTTACCCCGAATCGACGATCTTTTTGATCAATTACATGGAGCAACCGTATTCTCCCAAATGGATGTAGCCACAGGATTTCATCAATTGAGAATCGCTGAGGATAGTATTCCTTTAACAGCATTTAGAGGCCCGGATTTCTTTTATGAGTGGTTGGTTATGCCATTTGGTCTAACCAACGCACCAGCACTTTTCGTGGATTTGATGAATAGAGTCTTTAGGAAAATTCTGAACAAGTTTGTTCTAATTTTCATTGATGATATTCTGATTTATTCAAAAACTGAAGAGGAGCATCGCTATCACCTTAGAGTAGTACTAGAAACTCTGAGGAAAAATGCGCTGAAAGCCAAATTTACAAAATGTCATTTTTGGAAGTCTGAAGTGAGATTTTTGGGACACATTGTAAATGGAGGTGGGATATCAGTAGACCCTGTTAAAGTTGAATCAGTACAACAGTGGAGGCAACCTCGTACACCAACTGATGTTCGAAGTTTCCTAGGATTGGCGGGATATTACCGAAGGTTTATCAAAGATTATTCTAAGATATCATCTCATCTGATGAAATTGACGAAGAAAAACCAGAAGTTTATTTGGACCCCAAAGTGTGAAGAATCTTTTCAAGAGTTAAAAGATTGTTTAACCAAAGCACCAGTATTAGCAGTTCCCGATGGAACGAGCAAATTTGAAGTTTACACTGACGCTTGTGGAACTGGATTAGGAGCCGTGTTGATGCAGAACCGTCGTGTAATTGCATATGCAAGTAGGCAATTAAAGATACACGAGAAGAATCATGCAACTCATGATCTGGAGTTATTGGCCATCGTTTTTGCATTAAAGATATGGAGGCATTATCTCTTGGGTGGGAAATTCGAACTTTTTACAGATCATAAACCATTGAGGTACTTATTTTCCCAAAAGGATTTAAATTTGAGACAACAACGATGGTTAGAATTTCTTGCATCGTATGATTTGGATATCATTTATACACCCGGCAAAGCAAATGTAGTGGTAGACGCTTTGAGTAGAAATGCGATTTTATCCCTATTGGAAGTCACACCGACTCTCCAAGAAAGGATTATGAGCAATCAAAGAAGAGATACCAAACTGGAAAAGATCATCCAAGGAGTCATGGATGGAAAGGAGTCTGATTTCGAGTTGGATAACCGAGTAGTGTTATGAATTAACAACAGATTGTGTGTTCCAGATGTGGATCGATTGAAGCAGGAAGTTTTGAAAGAATGCCATGCATTGAAGTTGAGCATCCATCCGGGAATTCATAAAATGAATAACGATATGAAACGAGTATTCTGGTGGCCAAGAATGATGAAGGATGTTACAACTTTCGTGAATGAATGTTTGTGTTGTTGGCTAGTCAAGGGAGATCATCAAAAGACTGCTGGATTGTTACGATCATTAAAAATACCCAACTGGAAATGGGAAATGATATTGATGGATTTTATCGATGGATTGCCAAGGACCAGAAAAGGATTTGAAGGAATTTGGGTAATTGTCGATCGACTGACGAAAAGCGCGCATTTTATTCCTGTAAAACCGACACGTACAGCCGCGTCTTTAGCCGAAATTTTCATGAGGGAGATAGTACGATTACATGAAGTCCCAGCTAGCATTGTAAGCGATAGAGATCCCATCTTTACAAGTAACTTTTGGGGAGCATTGCAAAGAACTTTGGGAACGAGATTGAATCTCAGTATAGCTTACCATCCTCAAACGGACGGTCAGACTGATAGAGTGAACCGAATATTAGAAGATTTGTTAAGAGCGTGTATTCTAGATTTTGGAGGATCATGGGAGGATCATCTACACGTAGTGGGATTTTCTTATAACAACAGTTACCAGGCAAGTATACAAATGGCACCATACGAAGCACTGTATGGAAGACCTTGTAAAGCACCAGCATGTTGGATTGAATCCGGAGACAAATTAGTACTTGGACCGGACATGATCCGAGAAGCAACGGAGAAGGTGGAGTTGGTGAAGTTAAGAATGAAAGAAGCCCAGGATCGACAGAAAAGATATGCCGATCAAAGGCGAAGAGATCTTGTATTTGAGATAGGAGATCTGGTATTTGTGAAAATTTCACCGATGAGAGGGATGGTGAGATTTGGAAAAGCCGGAAAGTTAACTCCACGATATGTTGGACCTTTCAGAGTTCTAGAAAGAATTGGTTTTCAAGCCTACAGAGTAGAATTACCAGAACATATGGTAGGGATTCACAACGTATTCCATGTATCTCATTTGAGGAAATGTTTGCACGATCCGTCTTTAATTCTGGAACCATCTGTTTAGCAAGAAATAGAGATTGGACCAGATTTGACGGTAATTCGACGACCATTTCGTATTATCGATAGAGAAGAAAAGCAACTTCGCAACAAAGTGGTAAGTCTGCTAAAGATTCAGTGGAGCGATAATCCGAAAGATTGCACGTGGGAAATTGAGAAACATATCAGGAAATTATACCCAGATTTTTCTATAGATTAGGTATGTTTTGATATTTGGTTGTTTGGATGAAATGAAACTTTGGATTTATTCATTTCTGAGAGCATTGGTATGTACATTTGTGGATTCAGTTTATTAGGACTTATGAATTCCCTTGCTATGATTTTATCATTGACGAGTTCTATTTCCTTGTTTACTTTCCAGATGGCACCACTAATGAAGAGGACCGCGAGAAAGAGACACACATCACCGCAGACCAAGAGATTACTAGCCAAGCGAGCGAGAGTTGGCGATTCTGAGGATGTTAGAGAAAGGATACCAAGTGATGATGAAGGCACACACAGGACCTCGGATGAGTCATATGTAGGCAGGGAGGAACCCATGGAGCAAGACCCAGACAGCACAGAACCCTCAGAGGATGATGATATACTTATGATTGAGACCGGTTTTGGAGACGATGATAGTGACCGAGATGGAGATGAGGCTGAAGATATGGACATGGATGGGGATGATGAAGAAGAACCCGAGGAGGAAGAGGAGTTTGTACCTGAGACACCGATAGCTGATATGGGAGAGCAGCCAGCAGGATTTGTGGACCAAGCAGTAGCAATATGGGAGAAACTGAAGCAGGCACTCGTAGAATATCACGAAGTAGGTGGATGGGTCGATATTTTTGGAGAGTTTGGTTATCCTTGGATTCAGGTGTACATGATTCCGCCCGTAGAAGTTATAGAGATCTCTGATGATGAGGAGGTGGTATAGGCTAACCCGGAGATTATGGATGTTTTTGTGCCATCGGATGACGACGATGAGGTGGTCGAGGTAGTAAATATTTCCGATGACGAGTAGATAGTGATTGATAGTGATCCGGAGGAGTAGGGAGGAGTGTGTGACTATGTATGTGTATATTATGTAGCTATAACTTGATTTAGTCAAGTATAGCCTAGTTATGTAGTATGGTGTGTATGTCTAGTACGAGTACGAACTGATGTATAATTATAATGTACTACGTAGTAGTGATATGAAGCATCATCTTTTGAAAAAAAAATATAAAAAAAATTCTTTCTATCTTTCTTACTTTTAATTTTGGGGACGAAATTCTTATAAGGGGGGTGGACTGTAATGTCCCGACTTTTCTGACAATTTTTAAATCATTTTTATGAGAGATTAAAATGATAAGGCTAGTTTAAAATCGAACTAAAAAGGAATTTTTGAAATAAATATATATATATATATATGTATAAGCATATGTATATGAAAGTATAATTATATATATACTTGAATTATCTTGAATTTAAAACAAGTATAAAACAGAAATTCATAAGGAAACAAATTATATGATAATATAATACTTCATAGTGTCATTTTGTAAAAGTAAGGAGTTTGAAATAAAATGCATAGAACATGAATGCAAATAAGGAGTATTGTGTTCATATAAAAATAAAGAGGGGTTTGAAAATAAAAACACCACAATATGTTAGTCTACAACATAAAACAAGTCGGCTACAATATGAAGTATATATGATATATGAAAACATTGTTTTGATCACAACAAATATCTCAAGACAAAAGACAAAAACCAAATTCCTAGAAAGACAAAAACATTAAATGCAATACACTTAAAATAGAAACTAGGATTTCATAAACCATTTCCTAAAAATCCTATAATGTAGTTAGCATGTGCATATTTTAGTGGAGAAGGAAATATCGGCCAAGAGAAGACAAAGTAAAACAAATTGTTTAAAGCTTTAAAATCCAAAAGGGATCTTTGCATTTAATGAAGTTAAGGTGAAAGCTTCTAGAAGGACTTACCTAGGAGCATGTCATTGGCTACCAACCTTAATGAGACAAAACTTCAATACATGTGCTCCTCAAAATGTGCCGTAGGAACTAGTAGATGAGGGGTGAGGTTAAGTATTTTTACTGTTAAAGCATGTGCATAGAAATTCATTTTTTTTGCATGAGAATTCCTATAAATACCACACAAGTTTCTCACTTTTCTCCTCACAAAACAAAACTGAAATTCATCTCTAATTTCTGAAGCATTTCCTGGATCTTGGAAAGCAATTTGGTGAGTGAAACATTTCTGAATTTCCTTGTTTTAAACTTACAGTAAAACAGTTTTGCATTGTGAGTGAAATAGCTAAATTCTGTTTTGATCTGTATGTTACTGTTAACTAGCAAGGATTAGTGTTAGGATACCCGTATCTACCTGTATAGGGATTTAGATTTCATGTAGCAACATAGTAGAATGGTTGTCGAAGTAAATTGATGATTTCCAGTATTTAAACAACACCTGTATATGTTCTGTAAAATATAGAACATGTGTATGTGATAAACAAACCATGTTGATTCACATTTTGATTTATGAAAGAGTATGAATCTAATGTAAACATACCATACATTTACAGATAAGATCAAAGAAATAACAATGTCAAGGCTTTTGTTCAAAACAGGAAAATACATGAAGTTCTCTGTAAAACCAAAATCAAAGTTGAAATTCAAATGTGATAAAAACCCACTTTGATGATATGAATCGAATCGTAGATGCAAATGATGATTTTTAAAATGAAAATCATGATTTTTAAGTTTGTACATTGCTAGAATTTTGAACACGAACGGAATTGGGGTTTTGATCAAATTCTGATCATCGGAGACGATTGGGGTCAAGCGGTTGCAGGGGAAGGTTCGTCGAGGACAGGGTAATCAGGGAAAAATGCAAACAGATTTTTCTAATGTATAGATTTTGCAAACGGATTGAAATTAGGGTTTTTTTAGGTGAAAATGGGTTCAACTGTTTGCGTCGGAACTGCTCATCGTCGACGCCGAGAGGGACGTTCGGTGGTGGGGGAAAAGGAGCGTCGAAGGGTCGCGGTGTCGAGGCCAGAAGGGTGCAGCGCCAGATGGTCGGAGGTGCGAGTACGTGGTGGTTTCTTCGATGATGGTTTCTGCGGTGAAGAAGCTCGAACAGTGAAAACACTGTATATTCTCTGATGACTGGAACGAGGGGCATCGACGAAGTCCTGGGGTGGTGGCCGACGTGTCTGGAGGGTCGACGTTGGCTGAAGTGGGCCCGGCGGCGTGTGCACGTGCACCACCGTGCATGGATACTCGAGGAAGAAAGTGCCAAGCCGGGTACTTGATGCTTGGTACTTTGCAAAGTACCAGGGGAAATTGGCACAAGGTGGCACTCGGGGAAATTACCTGAACGGACGTGTGCAGGGGGGATTTTGATGATGTGCTACTTTGGTATTTTCCAAGTGCCAAGTGGTACTTTCAAAAATGCCATGAGCAGCAAGGGTTTTCTAAGCAAACCCTAGTGTTTTCAAGCCTGGTACTTTGGCACTCGCCAAGTCCGGCACCTTGGTAATTCACCAAATTGATTTTAAGTAAAGCGATGATTTAAATTTAAAAATAGTTTTAAATTTAAATTTGAAATATAAATAAAAATAATTAATTAATTAAATAAAATAAGTGCTTTTATTTAATCGAGTAAAGGCAAGTGGAGAAGTAAAAGCTGAAATCGAACCGACAAGATCGTCGGTAGAAGTCCGATCAAGTTTTGAAATAAAGATCATATGTGAATAAATGATTTAAATTTATTATTTAAATTATTTATAAATTAAATAATCATAAAGAAAAGAGGATAAAAAGAAAAGGAAAATTTCGAAAACATTTCCAAGCAAAATGACAAAAGAAAAGATCATACCGTGTGCGAAGCACGGGAAATTTTTAAATGATGAACAAAACCACTGTTAAAACCATATACACCTTAACAGATTTATTTAAGGGATAATTTGACGGTACTAATGTAAACTAGATAAGCAAACACTGTTTGAAAAATAATAATTTATCTGAAACGGAGTAATACTCCTGATTAAATCGATAAACATTTATCGACTGTAAAAAAGATTTCGTACATCGTTCGAAGAGTCCGGAATAAACAATTCCACTTCGATTCGAAGTATACGACGCATATCAAATTACTGGAGACAACGAGATGCAAGCGTTAATTTAAAATAATATTTTTGGTCTGTTCAGTCCCAGAACATACCCGAATGGACGAGTGTCTTACAGCGTATGTCAGTCAGATTTTACACATCGGTTTTACGTAAGTATATTACGTTGGTAGCGGAGGAATTCGTTTCTCTTAGCTTTATTACCCGTAATATATTTGGGTAATCGAATGAGTATTTCTGACGGATAGGACGATGTGGCATTCAAAGAATGTAAAGAAATAATCTGTTAGAAGAGAACATGACTTCAAAACTTCACAACCCGGAAGTAACAAAAGTTGGGCTAGGCAGCATGGTTAGTTGGGTCATACCCAAGCAGGGTATATTATCACCATCTAGTGGACTTCCTTATTTAACTTCTTAAATCTATTTCGCTGCTGTAGCATTCGGAAACGGTAAATCGAGCTCAACCGTCTGAGTGATTATATATTCGTCACACTCAAGCTGAATGAGTGGACGGTCATGTGTGGCCGGGTTACAAGATGTTCTTGTTGAACCCCAGTGTATCCTCTCTAGAGTACATTGATCGGTGGGTGCTCCCATACCCTGTCTGTTGGAATCCAAACTCCAATACGCGCTCTGTGAACTTTTAAAGTTGTATACCATATACGTGAACGTGAGATGCAAGCGTTTCACTAGATTTTTAGTTATCTGTTACAAATTATTATAATATCAAATGTTTTGATACAAAGGACTTAGATCATTTTCCCGATATTAGACATGGATGGATCTAAAGATTTCTAAAGTAAATGAACCGTCAAAATGAAAACCTTGGCACTTATTTCCCTGTTTACATTGTTTAATTATGTTTCCTCACACCAGTCCCCTGACTGACCCATAGTTTATTTTTGTGTTTCTTAAACTCTTGGGTACTCATAATATTTATTATGAGTACACAAGTAGGTTCAGGTAAGGCAAGTGGAACATGATGCAGAACAAGTTCAAGATCTAGTAGCATATATGTTTAATTACCAGTTTGAGTATCTATGGTATTGTAATATGGTATTGTATGAACCATGATGATGTAATATGTTATGTACTCTGATGTATCAGACTTTGTGATGTAATATATAAGTATTTTGTGAAATTCCGCTGTGAGATTCTGATAACTTCTTACTCTTCTATTTTATAAGTTCTACCTTTTCTATCTCATCTTCTAAGTTCTTTCAATAACGACACGGTTTCCCAGGCATGGAAACTTGCGCCGTTACATTTCTAGCTAGGAGTGGCGTCAGTGCTTGAACTGGCTGACGATTTTGACTCATGTGATTGTTGGAATCGGAGGCGCCTCGGATATATCGGTCGTTCCCGAACCGATGGAGTCAGTGGACTAATTTGCGCCCCATAGGGCGGGGAAACGCATGTTCAGGCATTTTAATCCACACCGTGTGGACCGACCCTGACGATCCAAGGGGCAGTTACGGCTGTTCCTAAGTCATGGTAGGCTAGATTGTCTCAAATCGGTGAGGACTATCTTTTGCCTCGGTTCACAGATGGAAATCCAATTTCCAATACGACATTGCGATTTTAGTTGTAAACCTATATATGGCAACATAGTGGTATGGGGCATTCATGCCGCCTATGATTGATACTTATGATTGAAATTGATTTCTTCACTTATAGTAATAATAAAAGATGAAATTTAGCGTATCAAGCATTCTTTGGCTATTATAAGGTAAAAACCCTATCCTCCGGCTTGCGTTGCATTGTGTGATGGGACCTAGGTCTTATAATAGCTTCATTGTTCTTTATTTAGCATTGTGTTGTTTGTTTTATGCACTGGTATTCTTGGAAGGAAACCTGTTCCATGTTATACGGCGTGGTCCCTTGATTTACCTAACTTTAAAAATAAAGATTTATAACTGTTTTAGTTCTCACACCAGTCACATGACTGACGTGAAGTTTATTGTTTTAACCTAAACTCTGGGTGCCCTTATTTTGACACGGGCAGCTGGTAGTTGGGTTTTGCAGATTTATATTCACAGGATCCTGGTTTACAGCTGGAACGATACTCGGAAAGCTCTGTATCCGTGTATTTATTTCAGTTGTGTTTTGTATTATTTTTCCGCTGTAGTAATGTATTTAAATCTCTGATATTCTCTGTTGTATAATATTTATTTATACTATGTGTATTCTTGTACTCTGATGGAATTGTTGTAATATACAATGAAATGTTCTTCTGTCTGTGTTCTGATTTGTCGTGTTCTCAAAGCAATCCGTGCTTTCCTTACAGGGGAAGTTTGGGTCGTTTCAGGGTTATCGATTATAGTTTAATCGAAAGGAGTTATCGATTATTAGTTAATCGAAAGGAGTTATTGATTATAGTTTAATCAAAAGGTGTTATCGATTATAGTTTAATCGAAAGGATTTATACATTATTAGTTAATCGAAAGGAGTTATCGATTATAGTTTAATCGAAAGGAGTTATCGATTATAGTTTAATCGAAAGGAGTTATCGATTATTAGTTAATCGAAAGGAGTTATCGATTATAGTTTAATCGAAAGGAGTTATCGATGATTAGTTAATCGAAAGGAGTTAAATCGAATATAGCGTATTCGAAAGAAAGTAATCGAATATTAGTTATTCGAAGTGAGTTAATCGAATATTAGTTATTCAAAGGGAGTTAATCGTCGAATTCGGGAAAGTACTTATACTTTTCGGTGTTTAAATCAAGATTTGTTTATTTATAAATCAGGTGTTTATTTATTTATTCACATTAAAGAATAAAAGTTATAATTGAAGTTAGATATTTCGAAAGTAGGGATTATAACATTATTGTTATAACCAATGTTTTCAATAAAGAAGTGGATTCGTAAATAGAATCCGAAAGTAACGTAAGGAAGTTTGTTAAAGATTAAAAGATAAACTTTGACCATTTCGAAGTTAAAACGTTGTTCAGTTAAGGTCTGAGAGGTAATTATACCCCAACTTGATTGACTTCCTTCTTAACTAAGGAATGGTAAGGTTTGATCGCGAAGGAGTTTTGGAAATGTTTTCTAAATACGAATCAGAAATGTTTTCTGATAATAGAAAATAAGAATTTAGAATATATGGAAACCGGAGATAAGTAAATTAATGAAATAAAGAGATAAATGTTAAATGATGATTGATCGATATGATTTCCATCTGGAAATGATATCGTTGTTTGCACACCTATTTTTCTTTGATGGTTAAATCACATACTATCGAAGTTTTGACCATTTTAACGTTGTAAATATGGAGAGATCGGTTGGATTATTGTCCAAAGAACCACTCTGTATTGGCATAAGCATTGTGAATCATATATGCCAAAGATAATTGAAGACGGAGTAAAGTGCAAGGGCTGTTGTATAAATCTTAGATAACAGTGCCTAAGATGGATATACTGAATAGTGCCTTCGGTTTGTCCAGTCCCAGGACAACTTGTATGGATGAAGGTCTGATAGAGTATATCTGGTAGATCACGTAAGTTGATCGTTTCAAACGTATTTACGTTGGCGGCGGAGGAATTCGTTTCTCTTAGCTTTATACCCTGGTATTTTTGGATAAGTCAATTTGTGATTTGGCGGGTATGACGATGTGACATTCTAAGTGAATGAAGATGTGACATGTAAAAGATAAACGTAGCTTCTAGCCTCACATCCTGGAAATGATAAAACTCGGGCAGGCATCATGGCTATGTAGGTCGCACCTATCAGGGTGTATAATCACCTGATCTAGAGTTTCATTTACTTCCAAAAATCTATTGTCGATGTTGTCCCTTATCGAGAAACGGTTGCTGATCCCAACCGTTGGTGATATACATTCGATACACTCAAGCGAAATGAGTGGTCGGTCATGTGTAGCCGGGTTGCAAGATGTTCTTGTTGAACCCAGTGTATTCCTTTCTAGAGGTACACTAGCGAAAGGTGGTTCCATACCTTGTCATAGTTGGAAATCCATTACCCAATACGTGTTGCGGTTTTGATTGTATACTATATATGTAGAACGTGAGATGGAAGCGTTTCTGCTAGATGATTATTATATTGTGGTTGATAGACATTATTATAATATCAAAAGCTTTTTGATATAAAGATATTTTGGATTCTCATAAGGGATAAACCCGTTCCGTTATACGGCGTGGTCTTATGAGATATCGTTTACTTGTTCAAACTGTGTTAAATTGTTTTACTCATACCAGTCCCATAACTGACCCGGAGTTTATTTTGTTTTGTTTTCCCTAAACTCTTGGGTGCCCAATTTTGTACGTGCAGTCAAGTAGTCGGGATTTACAGATACTTGAAGAGCTGGAGCAGGAGGCTTCAGGATCATATAGCTATTGTTTGTTTCCGATGTGTTGTAAGTGTTGTACTTTGAAAATGATATGTATATTCAAGTACATATTTATATTTCAAAGTTATGTTATATATTATATGTTATTCGTTCCACTGTGAGATTCGTGTTACTCATATGTTGTGTTCTTCTTCTTCTTCTATTCTTAGTTTCTATCTTATCTTTCCTTACCCTCTAATTTCTTTCATTAACCATCCGGTATTTTCGATCCTTGGATGTTCGATATGTGTTGTATATCGATAACCAAGATCGCCAATTTCCAGGTCGTTATAAATTTTAATTAAAAAAGCCAAGTGATGCTGAGTACTAAACCAGTAAGTCTATTTTTATGACTTCATGGATGTTTATTTGATAGTTAAATAACCTACTATCAAACCTGACCTTTACGATTGTTGGTACGGAAAGACCGGGATCGATTGTATATTCGAAAACCATTCCGACCAACAAATACAAAAATATAGAAGAGATCAAACAACAATCGAGATGGAGCATGTGAAGACCATAGATCTTCATAAAACGAAAGAACCACTTACAATCTCTGATTCGATCCGGAGATATACTGGGGTTTTGTCGTGGTTGAAATCTGTGGATTTGCAAGGACTACTCGCTACTGATCCATGGGGTGATTCCTATATTGGATGCAGTAGGAGAGTACCTTCGGTTCATCCTGTTCCTGGATGACTTGTATGGATGGATGTCTGACAGAGTATTTCTTATGGGTCATGTACGTTGGTTTTTACAAACGTATCTCTGTTAGTGGCGGAGAGGGGCACCTCTCTAGCTTAATGACCAGAATATTTTTGTGGACGTCAATTAGTGATTTGGCGGATCTGATGATGTGACATTCAAAGTATATGATGACCAGATGTGTTCTGACCTCAAGCCTCATCAACCGGGAAATGACAAAAATCGGGCAGGCAGCATGGCTATGTGGGTCGCTCCCATTAGGGTGTATAATCACCTATCTAGAAAAAATCCATTTCATTCTTTAATCTATTTCGATGCTGTCCCTTTTCGGGAAACGGTGGTTTGAGCCCAATCGTTGGTGATATACATTCGATACACTCAAGCGAAATGAGTGGTCGGTCATGTGAGGGCCGGGCTGCAAGACGTTCTTGTTGAACCTAGTGTATTCGCCTCTAGAGATACACGATCGGCAGGTGGTCCCATACCTTGTCACAGTTGGAATCCAATCTCTAATAAGCACCCGCGGTTTTGATTATATACTATATATGTGGAGCGTGAGATGCAAGCGTTCCCATAGATTGATATTTACTTGTATTTAGACACTAGTATAATATCAGAAAAGATATTGATTTCAAAACTGTTTTGGGTTATCGTAAGGTAAAAACCGTCTGTATTTATGTGTGGATTTGGTCTTACCATTATCCTTTTCTTTCGAAAGGATTTTATCTTTAAAATCAAGTTGTGTGATACCCTTAATGCTGTGAGAGTTTTCTCACTTTGGCCAGACTGACCCGGTGTTTTGTAAATGCTCGGGTTAGCCCGGGGTGTACAGGTTCAGGTTATCAGGAACTGTGAAGTCCAGTGACAAGCTGAAGGTGTTCGGATAGGTGATACGATAACTATTCCGATGTGTGTTGTATATGGGACAGGCTATTATAACTGTCCAGAGATATTGATGTACTCTGATATTGTAAGTATTTTTAAAAGCTCACAATAAAGATTTATTTCTGTATTATATTTTGTTCCGCTGCGATGTGAGACTGTGTTGGTTCTTCTTCTTCTATTCTAATATTTCTTTCTTTCTTATCTCACCCTCTAATTTCTTTCTATAAGCGTTCCAGTGTTTACGGTTTTTGGAAGGTCGGCATAAGATACGATAAGGGTATTTATGTCGATTTTCTGGGCCGAAAATTCCTAGGTCTTTACAGTGGTATCAGAGCTATTGGTTGAGTAGTAACCTTGGCTCTGTGGCGTAACTCAATAGAGATGGGGTTAGTAACACCATAGATTGAGTTGAGTGTATATATATGAGAGCGTATTTGTAAGATTTTATATACAAATGTTTTGTATTGTGTTATTTGACTGGTTCAAGTGTTGAGAAGCCTTGAGCTAGCGAATGGATACGATATTGTTTTATAAAGTGGGTAAATGAAATAATTTTACCCAAGATATATTTTTATATAGAAAAGAGAAATAATTTTCTATATTATAGTAATGTGAATTATTTGTTTGTTCTGGTCAATTTAATTTGAAATCAAATTTGAATTATGAAATAAAGTTGAACTAATTAGAAATAAATTAGCTAATTGAATCGGATATGAGAAATGAAACTGAACCTGGTTAAGTAAAACCAATTTAAGAATAAATTCAAAAAGGAGTGAACTTAAATAAATTGGGATTGAGAATTAAATGGATAAATAATAGGAATTAATTTGATATTAATCGATCGATATTAATGGATGTTAAACCAAAGCAGAAGCAAACGAGATATTGAATATTAATTGAATTTAACTAGTTGGGTTAATAAGGAATTTTATGGATGGCAAGAGATAAACCCCGGCGTAGTGGATTGGAAACAAGACTGGTTGTGGAAACGGAATTATTTAACCCAGATTATTATTGACATTATAAGTGGAATAAGTGCACGATCCTAAATACTGTGGAGATGATTTGGTTATACAGACTGCAAATGCAGACGATGAGCAACCACTTGATACGTTTCGAAAATTGGAATTTGAATTGGAATGCTCGACCAAAAGGTAAACCTTAATATTATTGGTTAAGTAATTTATTTATACCCTGAGTGGGTTGCCATTTGGATTTTGATTTTTCTTTCCGAAGAAGTCGGGGCCCAGAGTGGCAGTTGTAGTCATACCGATCGAGCCATGCAAAGGAGGTGCTGGCGAAAATCACGGAAATTTTAATTTTTGAAATTATTTTGATGATAATTCAAAGGTAAGGATTTTAAATTAATATGGTTCGGAATATTCTTCTTACTTTTCAATTTCGAGGACGAAATTATTCTAAGGGGGGAAGAATGTAACGTCCCAGATTTTTCGGCCATTTAAATTAGAATATTTAAATTTGTTTATATATTATATTTGAAGTATAATGGATTTTCAAACGAATTTATTAATTTAAAATAGAGTTCGAATATATATATTTATATATTAATTAAAACGAGCTCGAAACGTCGCGGTAGTTCGAAATTTTCGATTTGAACTTTGTTTAGATATACAGGATCCGATATAAGTCAGATTTCTGTGAAACGAGACACGTTTGACCCGGTTCAATTATATTTTTCTAAGGGAAGAGAAAAATTGAAATTCCAGCTTATAAATTTCAAGTTACGTCCAATTCAAATTTTCAAATAGTCGCTATGAAATCGTTTTTAAAATATAACGATTTATTAATTAATATTAAAGAATTTTTTTATTATTTAAAATCAGAATTTTTAATGTTTCTTTCTGAATCATGTACTGATTAAATTTGAACTATTAAATACAATGATGTTAATTTATTTTCAATAAATTTGACGGTTTGAATATAATATACATGTGTTTATTTGTCCATGTTCATTTGGTTCGGCAAAGTGAATAAAAACCCAAATATACCACATATTTGCACAATAAACCAAAGCTGCCCCATCGAATTCAACATGGAACTGGAATAGACAAGAGAAAGAAAAAAATGAATGAATAAGTATCTACGGAGAAATTAAATATGTTTTGAGGTATATTGCCAGATTTAAGTTAAAAAAAAATATTACCAACATTGAACATTACAGTATGTACAAATTACAAATATAACACAACCAACAAGTATTATCCTAAATCACTCACTAAACAAATTCCCTCTCGACTTACAGATTATCAAAGAATACACTTTACAAAGCAGAACAAAACCATTGATATGATTTACTATTTCTACAGCAACTCCAGTAAATCAAATGCCACGTTCAATCCACTTCATAGCATAAGATAGTCTGTATACCCAATGATACTATGTAAACTCCCGGAATCCATCGGTCGATCAGTTTTGATCTGCGGAAAAAGAAGGAAAAAACCCATCAAAAGGATTGATTTCAGGACAGCTATGAAGAGCAAGAAAAAAAATGAAATCATCAAATCTATACAGCTAATAAAGAAAAGAACAACACATGTACAGCTAAGAAGAACTGACATGTATATTTATATACATCAAATCTTTATCGAACAGTTAATTCACATGTATGAACAGTAAATCTCATCACTGTTTTTCATATATTTTAAGATCTGAACACAAAATCTATACACAGTTTCAATATCTCTGATTTAAAGTAACAATTCATACCACACAGTACTGAAACCCAATACAAAATTCATTTAAAATCCACTGTTATAAGTATCACACCACATCAACTTCCATCACCAAAATCAGAATCTGCAGTAGAATAAAAACCCAATGGCCTATGAAATTGGTAGTTGAATTACCTACATTAAGCTACGGATGGACTTTGATCCTATCCTAACCAAACCACCACTATAAATACATGTACAGGCAGTGGTGTTTCATTAATAACAATCTGAACCATACAGCAAATAGAAAACCCCAATTCAAAACCAGAAAATCAAATAAAAATATACTGAAATTCAAAATTGACTAAATTACTTATCTGAATACTCGCGCTAAAGGTCTGGGTACTCGGTGATGGTTTTTGTGAGGAGCCTGTTCGAGTTGAAGCCGTAAGGGTCAGTGGAAGTTTCGGGTTGGATCTGGGAGGTCCAGGGATTGATCGACATTGAAGGGGGTTGCTTAGGGGTTCGGTGGGTCGTTGGAAGAAGGAGAGCGAAGGGAAGACTGAGGTGGAGATGCGCGAGAAGGGGTAGCGACGCCATCAAACTCGGATGTGCTGCTGAAAGGGGATTAGGGTTTTTTAATTTCGTTTTTGAGATAAATTTTGTGGAGGCGGCCTAAATGATCAAGAAGGGTTACGGGCAAGGGTATTAAAGAAGATAGCGGGTCGGGTTCTTTTTGGGCCGAACAATATAAAGGTGAGGCCCATTTTTATTAAAGGAATTCATGTTTTAAATAAATTAGATTTCTTTTATAAATTTGTTTATACGATTTCTCACGCATACAGTATCAGATTTACGCACGGTCAGTTGCGTGGGGACCGTAAAGACAAGAACTTCGAGATGGAGCAGAGGTTGGTCAGGATCGGGAACAACTGAGAATTTTATTCGAATTAAACGTCAATTTAATTTGACTAAAAACCAGATATTTATCAATGGATTTAAATCAAGGTGAGTTAAACTCACTCAGCTCTTCCCATTTATATTTTTTATAAATTGGGATTTTATTATGCGTGTGCTGATTGTTAGTGGTTGACCGTTTGTTAGTTATACATATTTATTGTTGATTCAAATAAAGTAATTTCCCTTGATTGGTCACGTTATAAACGTGTTTGAAATTGTTTGAATTGGTTGTTGATTGATTGATGATCGTTATAGATATTATCAGTCAAATAAAAGAAATGATTGGTTATTATTGATTGTTGAAACATATTTCAACATTTATGTTGATGTTAACCAATGGACGGTATGGATTGGGTAATTGGCATCACATGGTCTAGAAATCAATCGATTTTTAAAATATGGATTTTTTCGATGGCGAATCAACAATATTAAAGTTATAAATATATTTTATAACTGAAATAGGTTTTTAAAGATATTACTTTGAGTGAAAGTTATTTAAAAGGAAATAAATATTTAGTTATTTATTTATTTAAAGTTTATAAGGAATTATGAAATGGTTTTATAAACCAAATTCTTATGTTAATAAGAATTATAAATAAATAAGTAGGAAATAACTTAGGGGTTAAGTATTTCATTAATCATGTCAAGTGAACAATAAATGAAGTTATTTAAATTAATTTTATTTTAATTAATTTAAAGGAAGAATTAACTGGGAATGGTTAGAAGAGTAATCGTGTTTTGGGTTGACCGAGACGACTGTTTTAACTAAATTAGACTTTTAATTAGTGAAATAATTCAATGAATGATTGGTTAATCCTAGTAAGATTTTAAAAAGGAAATTATTACTTATTCTAGTAATTAAAGAAGTTAATTGATTTGAAATGATTAATGTTGAAATAAATGAGTTGTTATGGTAATCACTAATTAAATACATTTTAGGTAACCCAGTTTGAATTAAAATGTAGTCGAGTGTTGGAAAGAAGCTAGGGATGAGGTTTATAATTTGAGCTGAGTTTTCTAGTGAAGCAATAAAAAGATTTAAGCAAATACATAGCTTAAATGAAAGGTCAACCTGACGTTTGAATTAAGTAAAGAGAGATGGAGATATAAAGGGTTTATATCAAACTTCGAATTAAAAACAACGTTGATAAATGGAATATGAGTTTAAATGTCGTTTTTAAAATTTGAAATACATAATAATGGTATTAAGTTAAATCAATGGATTTAAAAGGGGATTTCCTGCAAGAAAAGAGGATTGAAAGAGGGGTTTGATTTGAGCTTGGTAAACAAGGTTGGAAATAGAATTTGTAATAATAATCCAGTTTGTGAAACAAAGTCATTTGAATAAGTCGAGAGTGAATAAAGTGATGTTTAGTAAGGAATTATTTAATTAACGAATTAAGCGATATTAAGTATATTTAAAGAGAAGCTTCCAAAAGGAGAACTATAAAGATATTTTAACTAGTGGGATGTGTTTTGACATAAAATTGAATATCGGCTCTTGAATTACAACTCGTATTTATTTGAAGATAAGAACGTTGTTGATCAAGGTCTGAGAGGTAATTAAAATACCCCAACTTGAATGACTTCGGGACTATCCAAGGGTGATACTAGTTGGTAATGTCAAGAATGTATGTTAAGATTTCCAAAATAATGGAAATAATATGAGATGATATTTTCCCTAGTAACGGAATTAAAAGGAGATTGGCGAT
The DNA here is from genome assembly GCA_030737875.1 of Allium sativum. Taxonomy (NCBI): domain Eukaryota; kingdom Viridiplantae; phylum Streptophyta; class Magnoliopsida; order Asparagales; family Amaryllidaceae; genus Allium; species Allium sativum. The sequence goes on along the minus strand of CM060909.1, from coordinate 372,640,824 downwards.
AATTTCGAAAGTAAAGGAATAAGATATAGAATGGTTTATTCTATATGAATAAGGATTTGATATTTTTCCAAGTGATGAAAACAGAAGAGTTGGCGTAACGTCGAATGGTAGATTGAAATGATTTCTCAGTTATAATAAAGGAAATGTTTTAATAAATGATAGAAATTGAATATTGAGTATCGTTATATCAAAATGAAATGTTTTTGCGAATATCAATATATTAAAGTGATAAGTGAAATGTTTTCCCAATATTGGAATATTCAAGTTTAATTAATTTTAATTAAAAAAGCCAAGTGATGTTGAGTACTAAACCAGTAAGTCTATTTTTATGATTTCATGGATGTTTATTTGATAGTTAAAAAACCGACTATCAAACCTGACCTTTACGATTGTTGGTACGGAAAGACCCGGATCGAATGTATATTCGAAAACCATTCCTACCAACAAATACGAAAATATAGAAGAGATCAAACAACAATTGAGATGGAGCATGTGAATACCATAGATCTTCATAAAACAGAAGAACCACTTACAATCTCTGATTCGATCCGGAGATATACTAGGGTTCTGTCGTGGTTGAAATCAATGGATTTACAAGGACTACTCGCTACAGATCCATGGGGTGATTCCTATATTGGATGCAGTAGGAGAGTACCTTCGGTTCATCCTGTTCCTGGATGACTTGTATGGACGGATGTCTGACATAGTATTTTTTAAGGGTCACGTACGTAGATTTTTACAAACGTATCTCTGTTAGTGGCGGAGAGGGGCACCTCTCTAGCTTAACGACCATAATATATTTGTGGACGTCAATTAGTGATTTGGCGGATCTGACGATGTGTCATTCAAAGTATATGACGACCAGATGTGTTCTGACCTCAAACCTCATCAACCGGGAAATGACAAAAATCGGGCAGGCAGCATGGCTATGTGTGTTTGTCCCGAAATTAGGAAAACACCAAAATGTGAAGGAAAAAGTCTCACAAAAATGAAAAGTGGAGCCACACAATGATTAGAAAGCAAGTAGAAGACACAAACCTTTATAGTGGTTCAATCCAATGAGGATCTACATCCACTTTCACAAGAAATTCCATCAACAATATGCAAATTACAAGATTTACTTCTCTCATACAACATTTTCATCATTCTCATACTCACAAACCACACTAGAATCCATTATGATGGTTAAGACGCGCAGAGGACAGCGGAAATATGATGTAGATGATGTAGAATTAGGAGAATCCTTTTAAGCGTACGGATTTGTTTAATAAATCTTCAACTCTCGAATCATTTGGATTGTAATTGATCAAGCTCATGATCCATGGATTGGACTTCGATTTGTGACGTTAGATGAGTGTTGGAGTTGTTGTTGAATATTTTGGCAGCACTTCGTGGCCTCAGGATTCGATCCCCCAAAATGAAGGAGTGTGGGGGGTATTTATAGGAGATTTCTAGACCAGATGGCAGTCTCGTAATTACGCAGCAAAGCGCCACGACTTATGTCGCCTCCGACATGACTCGTGTCGCATGACGGGTTATCTTTTGGTGCCTTGAACTTGCGACACGATATGACTCCTCTCGTTCGGGTGACTCGATATGCGTTATAGGCGACATAAAGGGGACGCGGCATGACTTGTCTTCAGACTTTAGATGATGTCTAACCCTTTATGTCGTAGAATGATATGAAGGCAGGGCGATATGACTCATGTCGTATGCCTTTATGCTCCTTAGCGCCTTGAGCTCACGGCATGCCATGGTGCTATGTCGCACATCAACTTAGCTTAACTTCGTTATTATAAGCGAAGCACGATATGAAAGGACTCGACATGACTATGAGCGACCTGGTGTGGTATGGATGAACTTTCCCCTTGCGGCATAAGTAGGTCACGACATGATTCGCGTTGAGATCTTGAGTAGCAGCTCGCTCTTCATGTCGCTGGACGTCATGGAGGACGGACGACATGGTGTATTTCTGGATCCGTTCCAATTGTCTCGTGATGGTTTAAGGCCGATATGAATGACAGGCGGTGTAACACCCCGTATTTTCTGAGAATATTAAAAAAATGGTTAATTATGAAGAAGTTATTAAGCCTTGAAGTTTATGTGCATATGAGAGGAATATATATAGATATATATAAAAATTAAATAAATAAACATGCAAAAAAGGTTCAAAACAGCGAATTGGGAGGGAGAATAACCGAACCAGCCCATTTTTGAGGTCGACCCGAGCCCTGCTGGGTCGACTAGGGGTTAATCCAGGGTGTTTGGCTGTCATCCCGTGGGCCGATTCGCTCAAATGCAGATTTTGCATTTGAATGGTTCTCATGATTCAGGGTTAATCTAATGGTCCTAAATAACTTCCTACACCTATATATACATCCCTAACCTAAACCTAAATCTCATATACAATTCTCTAGCCTCCATTGCTCTCTTCCTCTCTAAAAATAAATAAATCAATGGCGTCTCTACTCTGCTGAAACCTAAGCTATGACTAGTGCCTCTTCTTCCTCCAATTCTGATTAGGATTAAAAGAGAACATCTACAACACCTTTTTCTTTTAGAATCCAACCAAGGCAAGTGCAGTTATTTTCCGATATAAACTTTAATCATAATTGTGACATGATTGTAAATCTGAATTTGAGATTGTGTATGTTCTATTCTGATCTATTTTATTCTGTATCTCTTCTTCTTTCTATTCTATATCCAGGCTACTACGAGCCTGCGCCAATCTCCTAAGAGATTAATATACGCTAAAATATTTGGGACAATAAAATGAATAATGCATGAAATAGGCATGACCGATATGTGACTGATTTGAGGAAAGAACATAGGTTGAACTTGGAACTTTGGACATAAATCTAAGGCATATAATTGAACCTATGACTTGAGTTTGTGGCATAAAGAATATTGAACATACGACTTGAGAAGTTAGTTAATCTATGACTGATTTAAGAAAAAGGACATAGGTTGTAAACTAGATTTAGATCTATGCATATTCTGTGAATTGGAAGAAGAGGGACCATGGTAAGTTAACATATGACTTGAGATAAGGAGAATATGGTTTAGGTATAAAGATTTACATTAAAGTAGGATATCTATCAAATGTGAATAATACCTAAGTAGGAGATTTTTGTCAATAGCTATATTTGGTATAATTTATATGTGAATCTTTTGTACTAGGCAAGTTGAACTAAATTGGGACATGTAAATTATGACCATAATCTGTGACATGCAAATTTAATGCAAACATGGGGTATATGATCATATTGTGAATCATGACTATTATTTATGCATGTGAACTTAGGCAAGATTTATAATTAGGCAAGATATGTTGTGAAACTTTAAGGAATGATTAAATCTGTTATATTTGCCTAATTTGCTAGTTCTTCTATATTTGCCTAATTTGCTAGTTTTGTTATATTGCCTAATCTGCTAGTTCTGCTCTACTGCCTAGTCTGTTAGATCTGTTCATCTGCCAAATCCGTCATCTGCTAAGTCTGTTGAAAATGCCAAATCCGCTAAACTAAATCTGTTGAGATGCCTAATCTGTTATCCGCTAAATCTTCTAGTTTGCTTAATCTGTTGAATTCGTTAAGTCGCCTAATCTAAAAAATCTGTTATCTGCAATATCTGTTGAGTTGATATAATTAGTCCGCTATTGACATAATCTGAATTGGCTATAGTTATGAATAATTGACATGTATATTAGGCATGGGTATAAATGGTGAATCATTAATTAATTGGCCGCAAAGATAAACATGGCTAACTCGAGGTTAGAATGAGTTTGCGGCGTAATTCTGCCCGGAACCGCCCGGCATATTCCAGTGGTCGCAAACAATAGGTTCTAATGTGAGAAGTAAGTCATAACGTGCTTGAAACCCGAGGTTAGATTCAGTTTGCGACAGAAACCTGCCCGGAACCAACCGGCCTAACCAGTAGCCACAAACTGTCAGTCTAATGTGAGAGGTTTGGGCATTAATATTTAATTAACGAAAATCTAAGATAAATATGATGTCTAAAACGTGTTGGGTGGGTAAGGTTAAACCAATTAGACCAATGAATCTGACAAACCCGTTTCGTGAATCTGTAGGCCCAATACAAAGTTAGACAATCTGTAACCAGTTAATCTGTAAGACTGTTAATCTATATATCTGATCCGTTAGTCTGAAAACTTGTTTGTGAACTAGTTGATATGAATTCTGTATGTCTGAACTTGTAAACAAGTTAATCTGAAAACCTGTTAGTCTGGGGACATAAGGTTAGGAGGGAATTTACTTGTGTCATCTGTTGTTTGGGACCCATATTAGTCAGTAACCCTTTCTGGTATCAAAACTTTGACCCAACAGTAGGTAGGGTCCGGGCACGCTTACTGAACTAATTATAAGTGGTTCATTCTGATAATGGCGAGGGGTGTTGATGGTGCGTTCCAACCGGGTCATGTGCGTGCATGGATCCCGGTCTGCCTCTGAGGATGTAAGACGCCATGACATCTGTAAGTAGGTCTGTGCCAATTGGTTGTCACTTTAGGGAGTGATACACCCTACTGTGGGGCCGACACAGGATATTTATGTATTAGGGAGCCGATCGCTTGGGGTAGGGTTTTAGGGTACACTTAGTTCTGTCTGTTTCTGTTGGTACCGTCTGTTTCTGTTGGGTGGTAACACCTGTCTGTTTCTGCGTGGTACCGTCTGTTCGGGTGGTAAAGGCCCATTACTAGTGTACACCTAATTCTACATTCTGTTTCCGTAGGGATTAATCTGTTTCTGCTTCTGTCTGTTTCTGATCGGGTAGTAAAGGCCCATTATTAGCATTCTGTTTCTGTTAAATTATTCTGTACCCGTTTCTATTTCAGTTTAGACATTAGGGTGACACCTAATTCTGTTATACTAGTATTAGTGCAGGGAAGTGTAAAGCAATAGATTATATCATTCTGTTCTTCTGTTATATCTGCTACATCTGTTACAGTTATCTCTCATCCAGTTTTATTTTCATGTCATGTTATTATTATCTGTTCATAACTGAAAATCACTGGACTTGCCAGACTTTTGTCTGACCCTTGTTGTTTCGCCTCCTTTCTTCCGTTCCCCCCCCCCCAGGTTTTGTAGAAGGGAATACTCTAGCTTGATCCAGATTTCTTCCGCTTGAAGTGCTCAAAGTATGGCTTGTCTTCTTCTGTGGGGATTATGATTTTAAACTATACATTCTTAAGGCTTTTGTACAAGACTGATATTTTGTACTTGAATTCTGATATTGTAATTTGAAAGGATGTAACCAAGCTTATTTCGGTTTCTGTTGAAATAAAGTTATAAATTTTTCAAGTACTGTTTTATTTGTCTTGTAAGTTTCCGTTCTGTTTACTAAAATGCTCCACCAAATTTAAGGCATTCCCTTTGTGAGTGAGCTTAACGGAGGTGGGGTGTTACACTTGGTATCAGAGCTGAAGGTTACCAGATTTGATAAAAAGTTTTGGAAACTATTTTCAAAAAGGATTTAAAAAGGAAGTATTTTCAAAAGTAAAGCTTATTTTTGAAAAATAAAATAAATAATCCCCAAAAGCCATATATCTTTCTTTCGATTCTATGTTTCGAGTTCCTTCCTCTTTCCCTTTTGAATCTCTTCCTCCGCGTATAGATGCTTTTTCTAAGATATGTAAGAACTTCCGTGCGATGGGCGGAAAACCGCTTTATGGGACTGAGACGTTGTCGAGGCTAGAAGTTGGCTGAACGAAGTGGAGGACTTGTTGGTACCTTTGAGATAGACGATGGGAGGAAGGTTCAACCAGCTGTTTGGTTAATAAAGGATGAAGCTTCATTTTGGTGGAAGGTCACGAATGGAGAACGTACATGGGAGACATGGATAGGACACACGATAAGAAAGTGGATCCAAAGAAGGGCACTTGCTTCAACTGTGGTGAGATGGGACACTTCACTAGGGACTTCCCGAAGAAACGAGGACAAGGGCAGAGGGCAGGACCAACTGTTGGAGGGAAGGCGAACACTCTCGAGGCTATTGGATAGGATAGGATTAGGAAAACTTTCTGTAGGAGGTTTAATTTCTTTATCTGATTGTTGAGTTAAAACTCTTTCTGATTCTGGCATTTTGATTCTGTAATCGATACTCTGCACTTTAATACTAGTATTGTTTCTGATTCTGCTGTAGACTCAAACCCATAAGGGTTATGATTAATCTGCTTGTGATAAATTGGGGTTTGAGAGATATCTGTGTTAGGCGTCAAGTAGGACGCATACATTCTGGGTTTTATCATGCTTAGTTTTCTAAGAATCATTTGGTAATCTGATCTGTACTAGTAGTCTGTAAATATCTGAATATCTCTGATAAGGTTAAGATTTCCAGTTTTGACATTGTCTAAAGAGGGTAATCCTCTGGGTGTCAATCTGATGTTGATTTCGGTCTATGGGGTTGATACTTAGGGGAATTATTTTCTCAACCAATGTCTAATGGGAACCAAGTCTTCGTTTTATCTGTACTCGCTTCCATCATTCGACTGTATCCTACCGATCGAATCTTCGAACTTTAGGTAGAAACTAATGTGTGTAAACATGTGTTTGAGACATGTTATGCTTGATGGTTGCAAGTGGATGCAAGTGGTTGCTAGTGATTGCTCGTGGATGCATATACACACACTAGGCACTAGATCGGCTCGAAAACACTCTCATACTGCATATGGATGTGTGAGCATTTTCAATTTTTGTGGATGCAAAATGATTGACTCAGCACATGGATGTTGCATTTGGATGAATGGTTATATACTCATATAGAAATGATGTGTATCAAATAGGATTTCTTGCATACATATTTGGACTCATGACACTAACATGATTCGCATTAATGAGGTCAACTGGATTAGTAGACCGCCTGATTTTGCATTAGATAAGAAACATATACACACACTTTGCATATGTTCATACGACATTAGAAACCTTTTAAGGACAATGGATGCCTGTGATTGAATGGTTGAGTAGATGGATGTTGGATGTTAGGATACATTCTTCTTAACTTGAAGATTTCGAGGACGAAATCTTTTAAGGAGGGGAGAATGTAACACCCCGTATTTTCTGAGAATATTAAAAAAATAGTTAATTATGAAGAAGTTATTAAGCCTTGAAGTTTATGTGCATATGAGAGAAATATATATAGATATATATAAAAATTAAATAAATAAACATGCAAAAAAGGTTCAAAACAGCGAATTGGGAGGGAGAATAACCGAACCGGCCCATTTTTGAGGTCGACCCGAGCCCTGCTGGGTCGACTAGGGGTTAATCCAGGGTGTTTGGCTGTCATCCCGTGGGCCGATTCGCTCAAATGCAGATTTTGCATTTGAATGGTTCTCATGATTCAGGGTTAATCTAATGGTCCTAAATAACTTCCTACACCTATATATACATCCCTAACCTAAACCTAAATCTCATATACAATTCTCTAGCCTCCATTGCTCTCTTCCTCTCTAAAAATAAATAAATCAATGGCGTCTCTACTCTGCTGAAACCTAAGCTATGACTTGTGCCTCTTCTTCCTCCAATTCTGATTAGGATTAAAAGAGAACAGCTACAACACCTTTTTCTTTTAGAATCCAACCAAGGCAAGTGCAGTTATTTTCCGATATAAACTTTAATCATAATTGTGACATGATTGTAAATCTGAATTTGAGATTGTGTATGTTCTATTCTGATCTATTTTATTTTGTATCTCTTCTTCTTTCTATTCTATAGCCAGGCTACTACGAGCCTGCGCCATTCTCCTAAGAGATTAATATACGCTAAAATATTTGGGACAATAAAATGAATAATGCATGAAATAGGCATGACCGATATGTGACTGATTTGAGGAAAGAACATAGGTTGAACTTGGAACTTTGGACATAAATCTAAGGCATATAATTGAACCTATGACTTGAGTTTGTGGCATAAAGAATATTGAACATACGACTTGAGAAGTTAGTTAATCTGTGACTGATTTAAGAAAAAGGACATAGGTTGTAAACTAGATTTAGATCTATGCATATTCTGTGAATTGGAAGAAGAGGGACCATGGTAAGTTAACATATGACTTGAGATAAGGAGAATATGGTTTAGGTATAAAGATTTACATTAAAGTAGGATATCTATCAAATGTGAATAATACCTAAGTAGGAGATTTTTGTCAATAGCTATATTTGGTATAATTTATATGTGAATCTTTTGTACTAGGCAAGTTGAACTAAATTGGGACATGTAAATTATGACCATAATCTGTGACATGCAAATTTAATGCAAACATGGGGTATATGATCATATTGTGAATCATGACTATTATTTATGCATGTGAACTTAGGCAAGATTTATAATTAGGCAAGATATGTTGTGAAACTTTAAGGAATGATTAAATCTGTTATAATTGCCTAATTTGCTAGTTCTTCTATATTTGCCTAATTTGCTAGTTTTGTTATATTGCCTAATCTGCTAGTTCTGCTCTACTGCCTAGTCTGTTAGATCTGTTCATCTGCCAAATCCGTCATCTGCTAAGTCTGTTGAAAATGCCAAATCCGCTAAACTAAATCTGTTGAGATGCCTAATCTGTTATCCGCTAAATCTGCTAGTTTGCTTAATCTGCTGAATCCGTTAAGTCGCCTAATCTAAAAAATCTGTTATCTGCAATATCTGTTGAGTTGATATAATTAGTCCGCTATTGACATAATCTGAATTGGCTATAGTTATGAATAATTGACATGTATATTAGGCATGGGTATAAATGGTGAATCATTAATTAATTGGCCGCAAAGATAAACATGGCTAACTCGAGGTTAGAATGAGTTTGCGGCATAATTCTGCCCGGAACCGCCCGGCATATTCCAGTGGTCGCAAACAATAGGTTCTAATGTGAGAAGTAAGTCATAACGTGCTTGAAACCCGAGGTTAGACTCAGTTTGCGACAGAAACCTGCCCGGAACCAACCGGCCTAACCAGTAGCCACAAACTGTCAGTCTAATGTGAGAGGTTTGGGCATTAATATTTAATTAACGAAAATCTGAGATAAATATGATGTCTAAAACGTGTTGGGTGGGTAAGGTTAAACCAATTAGACCAATGAATCTGATAAACCCGTTTCGTGAATCTGTAGGCCCAATACAAAGTTAGACAATCTGTAACCAGTTAATTTGTAAGACTGTTAATCTATATATCTGATCCGTTAGTCTGAAAACTTGTTTGTGAACTAGTTGATATGAATTCTGTATGTCTGAACTTGTAAACAAGTTAATCTGAAAACCTGTTAGTCTGGGGACACAAGGTTAGGAGGGAATTTACTTGTGTCATCTGTTGTTTGGGACCCATATTAGTCAGTAACCCTTTCTGGTATCAAAACTTTGACCCAACAGTAGGTAGGGTCCGGGCACGCTTATTGAACTAATTATAAGTGGTTCATTCTGATAATGGCGAGGGGTTTTGATGGTGCGTTCCAACCGGGTCATGTGCGTGCATGGATCCCGGTCTGCCTCTGAGGATGTAAGACGTCGTGACATCTGTAAGTAGGTCTGTGCCAATTGGTTGTCACTTTAGGGAGTGATACACCCTACTGTGGGGTCGACACAGGATATTTATGTATTAGGGAGTCGATCGCTTGGGGTAGGGTTTTAGGGTACACTTAGTTCTGTCTGTTTCTGTTGGTACCGTCTGTTTCTGTTGGGTGGTAACACCTGTCTGTTTCTGCGTGGTACCGTCTGTTCGGGTGGTAAAGGCCCATTACTAGTGTACACCTAATTCTACATTCTGTTTCCGTAGGGATTAATCTGTTTCTGCTTCTGTTTCTGATCGGGTAGTAAAGGCCCATTATTAGCATTCTGTTTCTGTTAAATTATTCTGTACCCGTTTCTATTTCAGTTTAGACATTAGGGTGACACCTAATTCTGTTATACTAGTATTAGTGCAGGGAAGTGTAAAGCAATAGATTATATCATTCTGTTCTTCTGTTATATCTGCTACATCTGTTATAGTTATCTCTCATCTAGTTTTATTTTCATGTCATGTTATTATTATCTGTTCATAACTGAAAATCACTGGACTTGCCAGACTTTTGTCTGACCCTTGTTGTTACGCCTCCTTTCTTCCGTTTCCCCCCCCCCAGGTTTTGTAGAAGGGAATACTCTAGCTTGATCCAGATTTCTTCCGCTTGAAGTGCTCAAAGTATGGCTTGTCTTCTTCTGTGGGGATTATGATTTCAAACTATACATTCTTAAGGCTTTTGTACAAGACTGATATTTTGTACTTGAATTCTGATATTGTAATTTGAAAGGATGTAACCAAGCTTATTTCGGTTTCTGTTGAAATAAAGTTATAAAATTTTCAAGTACTGTTTTATCTGTCTTGTAAGTTTCCATTCTGTTTACTAAAATGCTCCACCAAATTTAAGGCATTCCCTTTGTGAGTGACCTTAACGGAGGTGGGGTGTTACAGGCGGGATTGCGACTTACGACACGACAACATGACTCCCAGATGCTTCTACTTCACTCTGTTGTCATAGATAAAAGGCGGTACGACTTGGGGTCAACCCAGTTTCCACTGAACGACACGATGAGGCACGACATGACTTGATGTTGTTCTGCGATATAGCCTTGAAGCGCCATGGCATCCACGCCATGAATCCAACTTTGTCTTGATTTCACCCTAACAACTTGACTAATAACGGCATGACTTCAAATACATATAAAATATGTATTTTTATGGGTTAACATTTGCCCCTCAAAGTCCGTGTTATTAGAAATAGCATGGGCTTCGAATTTTTATATTCCACAACACACATTTTTTTAAGTCGTTAACATGCTTTTGGGCACGTGTCGTAAATCATCATCATGTCGTGTGTTTCCTTAGCTTTTTCATGTCGTACGAGAGGCTTTAGGTCGTACCGTGGTCTTAAATCGTTGTGGCCTTTTGGCCACGGACTGGTCAAAGGTCGTTGGCATTCTTCTTGGTATTGGGTCGTTGGGGGGCCCAGTAAACTTGGTTTATTTGTTTTATCCCCCCTCACTATTTTCTTTTTAAACAGTCATTTTCCTATAATCCACTTTTAGGCTAAAAAAACCATTAATGGCGGTCGTTATCCACTAGTCGCTCTGATCATCATTATTATCAAAGTGATCCAAGTCCAAGTAATCCCTTAGTCTGATAATCAAATTCGAAGCTTCTCGTCACCAAGAAACAGGTGCGATTCAAAATTCCCTTCTTTATTTTCTCTGAATGCTTAAGACTTGTGTAGAATTCTAGGACTTGCACTTACCTTTGATAAAGTGGTGATTTTTCGACCTGAATTTGAATGTTTTGTGTTATGAATTGAAAACGAGTAGGATTTGGTCGGCCATAATGTGTATAAGGGCTTAGAAATCCTTTTGTTTTTCCTTGAGCTCTGATTTTGGTGCAATTCACACAACTTGAGTTGTGTGTCATTCCAATGGCAAGAGTTTTATGTTGCGAATTGGCATGGGGCTCCTGCTGTGGACTGACATGGGTCTTATGTCGTGGTTCGACATGAGTCCCAGACCGTGGCGGCGACATGAGCAAGTCGTTATGTCGCTGTTGCGGCATGAGTGATCATGTCGTTTGACCCTGATGCCAACAAATGCCTTGCTTCAATGTTTGTCACCCCATTTTTTTTTTTTTTTTGAAAATGTAGTTGCTTATGCAGATGTCTTCTACTCATGACAAGATGAAGGGTCCTATGAAGGAGGATGACTCTCGAAAGCGTTGCAAATCGAATGAGCCGCTTGAAACAGATGCTTACTCTTCTTCGGACCCTCCTACTCATAACGCTCCATCTCTTGAAGGCTTGCGAGTCATCATGGATAGACCTCGCTGTGTTTCTGAACCGTGTCATCCTGAACTTGCTAGTCGATTTGAGGGATGGTGCTTACAAGGTGCACGCGTGGAGGTGGACATTTATCCATCCGACAAGCAAGTTGTTCCTGACGACATAGATGTTACAATGTAGCGCGCTTGCCCAACTTGATAATACCAGGGATTGGTTTGAGAAGCACACCAATCTCCTTGAGAACTATACCGCGAAGAAGATGATTGGTTGGAACATGCTCGCCTGTGACCTTCAGAGATTGAACAGGGAAATTTTTTAGCAAATTTCTGTTCTGGAGGACGACAAAGCAATGCTTATCCGAGCCTTGAAGTTTAGAGATAGGGTCATTGCCGAGCTTCTGGGCCAGGAGGGAAAGATTGATCTGCCTCCTTCCCCTTCTTCTTAAGGGGGGATTTCATGATGGGAAGGAATCGTGACTTTCATGACTTTTTTACTCCACCTTTTGGGTTGTTGTCTCATGTATGTAGATTATTAGACTGGACTGTATTATACGAGTACCAGCCCTCGCCTATCACTTTAGCTTGTATGCTCGATCCTGCTTTTGACTTGCTTGGTGGATGATATAATTTTGGTTGTGTGTATGTTATGATGTCAGGTGACGCTAGAATGAAGTTGCGTTGCTTTGTTGTATCTTCCAGTCTTGCAGTTAGGAAATTGTATCCTGCTTCTCATGCTTTACGCTTTGCTTTTAATCTCGTCGTACTTTTTACTTTGCATTTCATGTCTGTTTTACATTTGCCACATAGATTCTATACCACAAATTGTTTGTTTACGATAAGATGAGCTAATTTGACCAACTTTCGGAGTGATCTAATGTTGGGTTTCCATGAAACTATAACCGGATTGTGGTCTGTTTAAGAGAGCATTAGTAATGTAATGGTATTGCCCCCATACCACAAGTGGTTTCAGTGTTTTGGTAATTATGCAATTAGATATGATAGTCATAGTTAAACAAAGAAATTTGTTAAATTGAGTGGGTAGATATTTATATATCCACTAAGTGCCTCCTTTGGCTCCATCACTAACCGAATTTTTGGAAAATTTTGGTTTGTGGCTAGATGCCTTGGAAGGATTTCTGATCTGTTGTTTGTTGAATCCGAATAATTCAGACACTTGTTTAAACTTGTCGGATGCCTCCAAGGAGGTCTCTGGGTCCGTCAGTAACTGGGTTTGAAGGACCCAGAATTAATAGCCGGATTTGGAAGATCCAACATCTGAGCGGATGCCTCCGAAGAGGTCTTAGAAAACTCTATGTTTGTGTCACTATCCAGCCATATCTTTATGGCGTTGGTGATGAACCGGGTGCCCTTCGGGGAGGTCTTGAATTTAGAAGCCCGGTGTTTGTATCGCTATCCAGCCATATCTTTATGGCGTCGGTGATGAACCGGGTGCCCCTCGGGGGGTCTTGGGTTAAAGAGCCTGGTGTTTGTATTGCTATCCAGCCATATCTTTATGGCATTGGCGATTAACCAGGTGCCCCTCGGGGAGGTCTTTGGTTAAAAGCCCGGTGTTTGTATCGCTATCCAGGTATATCTTTATGGCATCAGCGATTAACCGAGTGCCCCTCGAGGAGGTCTTTGGTTTTAAACATGTTTTAGTCTACTTAAAAAACCTGTGATTAAAATCGAAGTTTGCGGTTTAATACCAAAATCTTGCAAATGTACGATTTTAGACAGGTAAAGTAGCTTCTTTCATTAATCTGTACATACTTTGCACGATATTCATAATTCATGATGTATGTATAATGCGAAATATGTGAAAGAAAATTCAAACAAAATAACGTCAAAGGTGAATGCTATTCCATGCTCAAGGGAGTGCGATTCCATCTGTCGTTTTTAGTTCGAAAGTGCCATCTGCAAATTTCTGACTAATCATGTACAGCCCCTCCCAATTGGGTCCAAATACACCGGTTCTTGTCATAATTCTCTTTAGGATGAGGTCCCCCATTTGAAAAGTTCTTTGCCTGACTTTTGTATTGAAATATCTGGCTACTTTCTGTTGACGGGACGCTATTTTAAGCTCTGCCTCTTTTCGCTTTTCCTCGAGGAAATCAAGTGCCTCCAATTGTAGCTTCTCATTCTCCACCTAGTTAAAGTGGATCCTGCGATGAGTTGGCACTTCTAGTTCCACTGGGATCATGGCTTCTGACCCGAACGCAAGTGAGAATGGGGTGTGACCCGTAGCAGTTTTGTGCGTTGTCCGGTATGACCATAATGCAAAGGGAAGCGTCAACCCAGTTGCCTTTGTCTTTCTCGAGACGCTTCTTGATGGTTGACTTTAGTATTTTGTTGATAGCTTCCACTTGCCCGTTTGCTTGCGGATGGGCTACCGCTGCAAAACTCTTTTTGATCTTATATTTAGCGCAGAAGTCTAGGAATTCATTGCTTTCAAACTGGGTTCCATTATCGGTAACGATTTTTTGCGGCACTCCAAACCTACAAATGATATTTTTTTAAAACAAAATTGATCACTTTCTTTGATGTGATAGTAGCCAAAGGTTCTGCTTCAGCCCATTTGGTAAAGTAGTCAATAGCTACTATAGCGTATCTCATATTCGATTTTGCGGTAGGTAGTATCCCAATTAAATCTATGCCCCAGACCGCGAATGGCCATGGACTGACCAATTGAGTTAATTCCATGGGAGGTGCCCTTGGAATCTTAGAGAATCTTTGGCACTTGTCACACTTCTTCACATAGGTCATGGCATCCAGATTTACTTCAGGCCAAAAATAGCCGTATCGCAGAATCTTTTTGGCTAATGTTTGACCGCCAGTGTGTCCTCCGCACTCTCCCTCGTGCAGTTCTGCCAAAATTGCTCTAGATTCCTTTTTCGTCCTTGGGGCTCGCATTTCCCTCAAAGCCGCAATTTGGGAAGGATTTGCTTCTATGCCCCGGGCATTGACGATGAATCCGAGAAATTTCCCTGAAGAGACTCCGAACGAGTATTTTAACGGGTTTAGTTTCATTCCGTATTTCCTGAGTATGTGAAGCATTTCTGCCAGATCCTCAAGATGATCTCCGACCTTCTTTGATTTGACTAGCATATCATCTACATATACTTCCATTGTATTCCCTATTTGAGATTTAAACATGGAGTTTACCAGACATTGGTAGGTTGCCCCTGCATTTTTTAGTCCAAAGGGCATAACTTTACAGCAGTATAGTCCTCTATCCGTTATAAAACTCGTGTTCTCTTCGTCCGGCTTGTGCATCATAATTTGATTATATCCGGAATATGCGTCCATAAAAGATAGTAACCCATGTCCCGCTGTAGCATCTACTAGCTGGTCAATCCAAGGTAGAGAAAAGCTATCTTTCGGGCATGCTTTATTAAGGTCTGAGTAGTCTATGCACACCCTCCACTTTCTGTTGGGCTTTTTGACAAGGACTGGGTTAGAAACCCACTCTGGATATGTAGATTCCCGTATGAAATTATTTTTGAGTAGTTTATCCACTTCTTCTTTTAGAGCCTTAGATCTCTCAAGTCTCTGCATTCGCCTTTTTTGTTTTACAGGACTCAATTTTTGATTTATATTCAACTTGTGAACAACTACATTTGGTGGGATCCCACACATATCTGAGTGTTCCCAGGAAAATACATCTAGGTTTGCTTTCAAAAACAAGATTAATTCCATCCGCAGCTTCATGCCTAGCTGGGATCCTATCTTCAAGACTTGGTTAGGGTCTTTATCGAACACTGGAACGGGGATAGTATCTTCGGCCGGCGCTGCTATATTTTCCCCCATATTGTTCTTCCGTGGATCAATTGCATTTCGAGCACCACTGTGCTCACCAGTATGAGGGCTTTTCTTTAGTTACTATAAGAGGGGTTTTTGGATGCGAAGCAATGGCTCCACATCCTTTCCTGTCTCCTTCTTTCTTGCCTCTGCTAATTCAAACAAATAACATTCTCTTGCTGCTTGTTGATCACTTATAACTGTGCCAATTCCATTCTCTGTTGGGAATTTCGTAGTAAGGCACCACAGAGCCATAGTTATTCTGAATGCTACAAGAGTAGGTCTTCCCAGGAAGGCGTTGTAAGCAGAGGATTCATCGATTATAACGAAGTCTTGTACCAGTGCGGCCTTCTGCTCTCCTTCTCCGAGCTCGACTAGTAGACTGATAACACCAGTTGGTTGGACAGCTTGACCGGTGAATCCGTGGACCTTATTCTGACAAGCTTTTACACCGTCCATGGATAGCTTCATTCTACGGAATGCGCTGAAGAAGAGGATATTAACGGATGCTCCGCTATCGATCAACACCCTCCTAACTATGGCTGGGCCCAAACCAATGGTTATCATCATTGGATCCTCCGTAGGTGTTATGATTCCAGCTGGATCTTCATCTTTGAATGTGATATCGTCCCGCAGGATTCTTGGTATCTTTGCTGATAAAACCTCATCCTTGACCATGAGTTCACCTTTCTTCTGAAAGTCCCTTACCTCATGAGCATACTTCACCATGTATCCCCAGCTTTTCCCCATGGGTACGGGCCTCCTGAAATGGTGTTTATGATCATCCTTGGTATAGCAGCAACTGAAGCGCTCTCATTCTGCTTATGTTGTCCTGTGGAGGTTCCTTGATCTTGAGTTCCCTGAGCATTCTGGGATCTCATCGTGTATTGTTGAAGTCGGTTTTTCCTTATCAGTTCTTAAATTAGGCTTTTCAAATGTCTACATTCGTTCGTGCTATGCCCTGGCTGGTTGTGAAATCGGCAGAACCTGCCGGACTTTATTGCGTTGTCAGTGACTCTTAACTTCCCTGGTTCTGGATATTCTTCAGTGTCCTTGGTTGCCATATAAATGTTCTCTATGGTATCATTAAGGGGAGTCATTTCAGAATTCTTGAAGAAACGAAGCTTTTTGTTGTTTCATCCGTCTTTCCGTTCATTCCCCCTTTTCTGATTTCCTCCGGTGTCTTTCTGTCCTCCTTGCACGTTTATGGCTTTTTTCTCTGATGGCTCGTTATTCCCTGGAATTTCCAATGTATTGGATAGATCCTCATCCACGCCTATGTACTCCTCTGCCTTATCGAATAGTTCTTCGAGGGTAGTGGGCTTCTTTTTCTTGATCCACTGGCCAAGCTTGGTCCTTTTATTTATACTTCCTTTTAAGGCCATCAAGGCCAAACGTGGCTCATAATTTCAGACTTCGGCTGCAGCCGTAGTAAAGCGAGAAAGGATGGTTTTAATGGACTCTCCTGGCCCCTGTTCCAATTCATTCAGTTCCATCACATCACGCACCTTAGTTCCATCACATAACTTGGCCAAGTCTGAGTGAAGCTCCCCCTTCTAAGTAAATGGGAAAGTATAAACATTTGAGCTCATCAGTAGCACGTGCCCCATCCATGTGCTGGTCGTATTTAAATAGGAACACGTTGGGATCGCCGGTCCCATTATAGGCTTGCACAACCGGGGGTTTGAATTTATTTGGATATGGCATCATTTTTACTCCCTCTGTAAGTGGGGTTTTTGTAAGAGCAAATCCCCATTCCTTTTCATCATCCACCTTTTTCTGGCTCTCGTTCATGATCTTTCGTATCATCCCGAATATACGCTCTTCCTCATTGAGTTGGTCCACGGGGCGGACGCCTTGATTCGCGTTGCGGTATGGATGAACTTTTCCCCTTGCGGCATAAGTAGGTCACGACATGATTCGCGTTGAGATCTTGAGTAGCAGCCCGCTCTTCATGTCGCTGGACGTCATGGAGGACGGACGGCATGGTGTATTTTCTGGATCCGTTCCAACTTTCTCGTCATGGTTTAAGGCCAATATGAATGACATGCGGGATTGCAACTTACGGCACGACAACATGACTCCCAGATGCTTCTACTTCACTCTGTTGTCATAGATAAAAGGCGATACGACTTGGGGTCAACCCAGTTTCCACGGAACGACACGATGAGGCACGACATGACTTGATGTTGTTCTGTGATATGGCCTTGAAGCGCCATGGCATCCACGCCATGAATCCAACTTTGTCTTGATTTCACCCCCAACAACTTGAGTAATAACGGCATGACTTCAAATACATTTAAAATATGTATTTTTATGGGTTAACAATGTGGGTCGCTCCCATTAGGGTGTATAATCACCTATCTAGAGAAAATCCATTTCATTCTTTAATCTATTTCGATGCTATCCCTTTTCGGGAAACGGTCGTTTGAGCCCAACCATTGGTGATATACATTCGATACCCTCAAGAGAAATGAGTGGTCGGTCATGTAAGGGTCAGGCTGTAAGATGTTCATGTTGAACCTAGTGTATTCGCCTCTAGAGATACACGATCGGTAGATGGTCCCATACCTTGTCATAGTTGGAATCCAATCTCCAATAAGCGCCCGCGGTTTTGATTATATACTACAAATGTGGAGCGTGAGATGCAAGCGTTCCCCTAGATTGATATTTACTTGTATTTAGACACTAGTATAATATCAGAAAAGATATTGATTTCAAAACTGTTTTGGGTTATCGTAAGGTAAAAACCGTCTGTATTTATGTGTAGATTTGGTCTTACGATTATCCTTTTCTTTCGAAAGGATTTTAACTTTAAAATCAAGTTTTGTGATACCCTTAATGTTTTGCGAGTTTTTCTCACTCTGGTTCACCAGACTGACCCGTTGTTTTGTAAATGCTCGGGTTAGCCCGGGGTGTACAGGTTCATGTTATCAGGAACTGTGAAGTCCAGTGACAAGCTGAAGGTGTTCAAATGGGTGATATGATTACTATTCCGCTGTGTGTTGTATATGGGATAGGCTATTTTAACTGTCCAGAGATGTTGATGTACTCTGATATTGTAAGTATTTTTAAAAGCTCTCAATAAAGATTTATTTCTGTATTATATTTTGTTCCGCTGCGATGTGAGACTCTGTGTTGGTTCTTCTTCTTCTTCTTCTATTCTAATATTTCTTTCTTTCTTATCTTACCCTCTAATTTCTTTCTATAAACGTTCCAGTGTTTTCGGTTTTTGGAAGGTCGGCATAAGATACGGTAAGGGTATTTATGTCGATTTTCGGGGCCGAAAATTCCTGGGTCGTTACATACTGTTTTATAATGCACTCTGATGATGGTTGATTGTTTATCATTGTTATTATATACATGTGTTGTATGGAACCCATATAAATAACATCATTTGGTAATTGATTGGGTCTCGTTCCAATTTGGAAAATAACGAATATTTTGAAATAATATTCAGTAAAGGATTAAAAATATTCATGTGTTGATAAAATGTTTGGACAATAAAAAATATCATTTTTATTGTATAAATGAAAGATTAAAAATATTCATGTGTTGAATAAAATATTCATGTGTTGAATAGAAATATTTAAACAATAAAAATATCATTTTTATTGAAGGTATAAACCATTAAAAATATTCATGTGTTGAATAAAATATTTGAATGAATATTTTAAAATAATATTCAGTAAAGGATAAAAATGTGAATTTGATGTCTGATTTTGGAGGACACGAAAATATTGAAATATATGAAGCCGTACTGATTAGATTTGTGCCATTTTAACACGAACGATATTTATATTGATTTTATTCATTCTTATAATGAATATCAAAAAGGAAATGATTTCAAAATCAGATATTTTGAAAATATTATCATTTAAATATTATAATGATAAGGAATATTCAATTTTGATTTAAAATCGAAATGAAAGTGGGAATCGTTTTAAAATGAATTTATAAAATACGTTTTAAATGGAATCAATGAAATATATATAATATATATTATATATATTTAATGGCCTGAGTAGAACGCGCCACGCCGCGACCATTCGCGAATTTCGACCATTGACTTCGAATTGACGTTACGTTAGATCCGACCGTCGGATTCTCCTAAAACCAGAACCGTTTGGTTCGTGTCGAAAAGAGCTTTCCATAGAATATAAGAGATTTGAAATCTAAAGGTTGGATTTGGAATTATGTCCAAATCAAATTTGGAAAAGGTCGATGTAAGTGCAGTTCGATGACCGTTTATGCTAATCGACTAAACGGGCCTTAATAAAATTATATTAAAAATATTAATAATTTGTGTAAAATTATAATAATTGATTTGGAAAGAATTAGGATGAAAAATTCCACGTTTGTAAAGATAAAAATATATTTTTATCAAAACGAACTAGTTATTAACGAGATTTGAAATCCTATAATTTTTTAATAAATAAATTGGATTGAAATGGTTTTAAAATTATCAGAATTTTCCAATGTATAAATTGGAATGGATTCGAATGGAAATAAACTTCGGAATATTTCGATATTGGGTCCGTGATTCTACGGATATTGTTAAGGAATTTGGAAGATATGAATATCGTTATTCCCAATACAATATTTGTTGGTTTCAGAATTTGATATTGAATATAAGCCGATATAATTTCTATTTAGAGCCTTGTATTTAATATCAAATTGGATTTTGGGTTTGTCGTGAATGGTGTCTTTACTAACACTGTTCTTAAACCCCAATGAGAAAAGAATAAATCTTTTAAACAAGATTTAGAGACGTTTACCAATTAATTAATATTTAATTGGAATTGAATTGAAATTGGATTTTTGGGTATATCATGAACTGTGTTTTAAAAAACACTTGTTCTTTAACCCAATTAACAGTGAAATGTGATTTGGAATTTATAAATCTTTTTATTAAGATTTAGTGGAAATTTTCCAAAGTAAAGTTTTCCGATTTAATATATTAAATTGGAATGGAATGGAATTTGATTTAGAATAATCGAAGTGAGCTTCTATAGAGGAAGACTGTTAATATATATGGAATTTAAAAGGCTTTATCATTATTCCATTTATATTATTAGTCGGATATGGAAATTGATATCGATTATATATATTGATTTGTTTTCCGTGAAGATTCCATAATTAATGGAATGTAATTTTGGGTTTATTGTGAACTGTGTTTTAAATGACATAACTTCTTTAACCCAGTTAAAGATAGGAATTATTTCCTAAATTTGAATAATCCTTAAATAATGATTTTTGGGAAGATTAAAACTAAGTGGAGTTTTAATGAATCTTTAATTAGATTGAAATGTGAATGTGATAGTTTAAATTATCCAATTTGGGTAATGATCGAGAATGGAGTATCACCAGTTTTGCTCCAAGCGATAGTTAAATCTTTAATTAGATTTGAACGTGAAATGGTAATTAATTTTACCGATAACACCGTGGTGTTAGATATGGAGTATTACCAGTTTTTCTCCATGGGATGAATACGTTGGGATTGGGAAATAAAACAAATGATTACTTCGATAAGGTTCGCTAATCCCGACTAGTTTGGAAAACCTTAATTTGGTTTAAATTGTGAAAAGAATATTTGAATAAAAGAATATTCTGGATTGGAATGAGGCGTATATTGTATTTTTATAGCAGTTGTTTATAAAATGCATGTGTTATTCGGAAAGACCGAGTTTATGCCCATTCTGAATAACTGATTCGACGATATGTCGACGATGAAGACGGTGATTGAAGACCGGAGAACTTCACATCGTTTGGATGATTATTGATGTCTTGATTGGGCTGTACACCCAAGACAAGGTAATAAGTGGTGATCGTCCAGACGTACTTGGAGATCGAACGAATATGCGAGGACCTCTCTCCTGTATTGTACATATGGGACAAGGAATAAGGTGCCTCCGGTTTTGTTCAAACCCAGAACGAACTTGTAAATGGATGTGTGTCTGACATTGGATTTTATTCTGTGTTGATTGATCTCTATTAAATATATATCTGTTTGGCAGTGGAGAATGTATTATCTTGCTTAACGCCCTTCTCTGAGACGTACGATCTCAGAGGTTATATATAGATAGACATCAGTCACATGGCATGAATTGCCTATGTGGCATGCTGAGATTCAAATGATCAAGGCAACTGTTGAAAATCAGAGTCTTGTGGTTAATGATCAAAGCACGGCCTTAAAGGGCACGGCTTTGTGTATAGCGTTAATTCGCGAGCCTCACACCTCGGTATGAGTTAAAAATGGAATAAGTGGCAATAGTGAGAGCATGACGTTTCTTTCTAGCTATGGGTGGTGTCATGGTATGGAGCCCAAACATTTATATATTTTTACCTATGCGGATGATGGATAGCGAGGCGCCTCGGATATATCGGTTACTACGGAGCCGATGGATAGGTCATATAGGACCGGGAAACGTGTGTTCAGGCACAACCAATCCGCTAAGTGTGGACTAGCCCTGCATGATCCAAGGGTTTGCCAGTGTCTGAACCCTGAGGCATTTGCTATAGTGCCTCGAATCCGGCGAGGAGTACATCCCTTGCCTCGACTCATGACGAAAATCCAATTTCCAATACGTGACATTTCAGTTTTGATTGTAGAGCCTAGTATGGCGACATAGTAACATGGGATACTATGTCGTCTATGATTGATACATTTATATTTGAATTTTTTTGATACATTATACACTTAAAGTAATATCAAAATAATTTGTTTTAAACATACCAAGCACGTTTGGCTATTATAAGGGAAAACTCTATCCTCTGGCTTGCGTTGCATTATGTGATAGGACCTGAGTCTTACAATAGCTTCATTTTTCCAAAAAGCATTGCATTGTTTGTTTTATGCACTGGTATTCTTGGGAGAAAACCCGTTTCGTGTTATACGGCGTGGTCCCTTGATTTACTTTATTTTTAAAGTAAAGTTTTAATAACTGTTTTAGTTCTCACACCAGTCACATGACTGACCTGGAGTTTATTGTTTTAACCAAAAGTCTGGGTGCCCCTATTTTCCACACGGGTAGCTAGTAGTTGGGTTTTTGCAGATATTTATTTATAGGATCCTGGATTTACAACTTGAACTATACTCGAAAAGCTCTGTATCCGTGTATTTCTTTCAGTTGTGTTTTGTATTATTTTTCCGCTGCTATGTATTTAAATGTAATTTAAATCTCTGATGTTTTTCTGATTAATATTTATTCATACTCTGATTTATTCTTGTACTGCGATGTAAATTGTCGTAACAGCAATGAAATGTTATGTCGTTTACATTCTGATTTGTCGTGTTCTCAACTCAATCCAGGCTTTCCCGTCAGGGCGAGTTTGGGTCGTTTCATCATGTTATCAGAGCTTTGATTTAAAGAGCTCGAGAACAAGTCACATTAGAACCGAACGAAAGAATTCATCAGAGATTGGATTAGTAGTATCCAATGAGAATGACTCATTAGAGATAGGATCAATAGTATCCTAGAATGAGTTCAAAGAGTGTTATTTTTAAAATAAAAATGAAAACAAATTTTGTTTTAAAAATTTAAACCTTGTAATATGTATTTGAATATTTATTTTATATTGAATTTGGACAATCGAGTACATGGTGATTTTGAATATACGCGTAATTAACGTGTATTCGAAGCCTCAAATATACTGGATAGATATAGAATCACACTCTAGTCGCCCGGACATAATTCTGGTGATGTCGCGACATCATCAGCATTTATGTTCGAGTTTCGAAAGTGGGATGTTTATATATTTCCAATTGACTGGTGTGAGAACCAAAACTTAGATAGGGTAATTTGTTGTGAATTGGCATCAAAAACATGATTCTTGAGTATATAAAAATCATGAATTTGAAACATTAACCAACTAATTGATTGCTGGTTGAGTTGTTTGATTATTAGTCTGATTAATAAAAATATATTGGAACCATAAAACCAATAAGAGAATGTAAGGTAATATAGCCAAATTAAATCAAATATTGAACTGGATTGAAAATTGTTTGAAATTGCATACATGTACATATATATGTGTGAACAGGTCATAGCAAGGAAGCTAAGAAGAGAAATAAATTGTATGCCCGGCAAATAGGTACATATTTACTGTTTTGTTTGGGTTTGATGATTTTATGAGCCGATTAGCTAGCCGCTTGGCTTTTTCTTTTTCCTTTTGGATGATGAGGGCCCTGTGAGGCTAGTTGCGGTTTTAAAGGTCTCCCCATACAAAGGAGGTTATAGAGAAATTTTTCGAAAATTTAGGGTGTTAGCCAAATTTTTGAAAAATTTGAAAATTCTTATAAACTGAAAAGTTGAAGAATGAAAGCCATAATGAAAGTTGAGTTGGTTAGTTAAACAACTTTCAGCTCCGTTCCTTTTCGAGGACGAAAAGATTTTAAGTGGGGGAGATTGTAACAACCCGGATTTTCAGAAATAATTTAAAATTTTTATTTTAGCTATTTTAATGGATTTTGAATATTTAAAATGATTTATTTTAAATAATAATGACTAAAAATTTATTTTAATCGAAGTTAGAATGAATAAATTTATTTTAGTTATAAAACAAGCCTGAAATGGCGCGGTAGTTTGAAAATTCGATTTTAAATTTCAAATGAATGTACAGGATTCAAAATGAATCGAATTTCAGTAAAACCAGAAATATTTGTATCTATTTAATTATATCTTTCTAACGAATGTGAAAAATTAAGATTTAATAATATAAATTGAAAGTTATGTCCAGTTTAAAATTCAAAATAGTCGCTTTGTAATTTATATATATTTGTATATATTTTAAATAATATAAAGCCCTTAAAAATAGCCATTTTGCAAACGACCTCCATTTTCGACGAAACTACTTTTGTTGGATCTGAAATGTCAAATTATTGCTAGATTCCAATTTTCATAATTTTTGGAATTAATATGTGAGCGTGGCAAAGGAAAACGTGTTTTGTCAATTTCAATTGAAATGGATCGACCAGAAATTGACCATTTTTCAAACTGTTTCCAAATTCAGTAAAATTAATTTTGTTAGGACCATATCGTCAAAACATAGCTAGATTTATTTTGCTGGAATTTTTGGAGTCAGTATGTGGCCCTGGAAAATTAAAATGTATGTTCAAAATTCAATATGTAGATTTATATTTTAATTTTGATGGAAACTGATTGTAACAGTCGAATTGGCTTACCGGACATATCCCTTTGTGTATGGAATGGGGATATTTGGCTAGGGGAGACAATTGTCGGGTTTGATTCGGAGTTTGTATGCAAAACCCTATTTTTATGGAATTAAATATAGTATAATATTTATATAAATATCTCCCTTTTCTCCAAAACCCTACCCCATTTCAAAACCCGTCGTCGTTCAATCTCCCTCCCCAAATCAAGTCGCTCCCTTCAGCCAACCTCCAACTGCGCAGCCCTAGCCATCGCGCCCCCCTAGTCGCCATTGGCCATCCCCTCCGCCCTCCTCTCCCTCGCTCCCCCTTTTCTTCCTCCAATCCGCTGCTAACCGCCGCCGTGACCCATTCCCGCCGCTTCCGTGCCTGCGCCACCACCCCCGACCACCACCAGCCTCACCGACCGCCTGCGCCCCTCCCCGCCAACTCAGCATCGCTTGTTAGCTTTTCTTTTTTTTATTCATTTATGAGATAAAAAAAATGTGATTTTTAATTTATATGATCCTAATTAAAATAGTGATTTTTAATTTGTATAACAAAGATAAAAATATGATAAGTAGGATATAAAAATATGATTTTTATTATATGAATAGCGGGATAAAAATATGATTTTTATTTTATGAATAGCATTATAAAAATTTGATTTTTATATATATAGTAGCATTATAAAATTTTGATTTTTATATATATAGTAGCATTATAAAAAATTGATTTTTTATATATAGAACATCATTATAAAAATTTGATTTTTATATATATAGTAGCATTATAAAATTTGATTTTTTTTATATATTGTAGCATTATAAAATTTTGATTTTTATATATATAGTAGTAATATAAAAATGAGATTTTTATATGAATATCATTATAATTAAAATATGATTTTAATATATATACCGCGTGAAACAGATTGCGATGGAACTGAATGGAAACAGAATGGAATCCAAATCGTCCGCTAAAGATTGACGGAGTGGAAACCAAAGGTGAGAACTTCTCACTCTAATTTTGTTTACAGTTAAATATATATTAGGATGCAGACGGTGCTTAGTAGCACCCGACACCTTTGATTAAAACCATGGACATTTGGTTGTTTGTCTTATTTGATTGATTAATTAATAGGGTTTGGCAACCCTATTAAGAAATTGGTTGAATTTGATTTGGGGTGTTAATTGAATTGATTGGAATTGGTATGTGTATGGCGCGAGCTAGTATTAGGTGAGGGATACTAGACCTTATTCCGGTTCTAGTATCGCGCCGTTATATTGCCAAAATTTTCTAAAATAAGTTAAAAATATAATGGTTAGTTAAAAATATTATTTTTAACTTATATATGAGTTATATAAAATATTCATGTGTTGAATAAATATTTTATCGTTAAAAAAATAATTTTTAACGTATATATGAATGGCATAAAATTCTCTTGAAATGAAAATAAATATTCATTTACAAATCGGACGATTTGTTTATGTACACCCATTTAACTGATATTGATTTGGACGATAAATTTTACACATCGCCCAACTGCACAAATAATAATCAGTGTTTGCTGTTTGAAACCCCACATGGGTATTGGGATGATAATTGACGTACACTAATCCCAATCGTTTAGTTGTTTGTCAATCGATTGGTTGACAGACTGCGTAAGCGTTAATTATTTATATTTAATGCTTATACAGTTGTGTAATGCACTCTGGACGATGGTTGATTGTTTATCATTGTTATTATATACATGTGTTGTATGGAACCCATATAAATAACAATATATGGTAATTGATTGGGTCACATTCCAATTTGGAAAATAACGAATATTTTGAAATAATATTTAGTAAAGGATTAAAAATATTCATGTGTTGAATAAAATGTTTGGACAATAAAAAATATCATTTTTATTGTACAAATGAAAGATTAAAAATATTCATGTGTTGAATAGAAATATTTAAACAATAAAAATATCCTTTTTATTAAAGGTATAAACCATTAAAAATATTCATGTGTTGAATAAAATATTTAAATGAATATTTTAAAATAATATTCAGTAAAGGATAAAAATGTGAATTTGATGTCCGATTTTAGATGGACACGAAAATATTGAAATATATGAAGCCGTATTGATTAGATTTGCGCAATTTTAATGCGAACGATATTTATATCGATTTTATTCATTTTTATAATGAATATCGAAAAGGAAATGATTTCAAAATCTGATATTTTGAAAATATTATCATTTAAATATTATAATGATAAGGAATATTCAATTTTGATTTAAAATCGAAATGAAAGTGGGAATCGTTTTAAAACGAATTTGTAAAATATGTTTTAAATAGAAATCGACGAAATATATATAATATGTATATTATATATATTTAATGGCCTGAATAGAACGCGCCGCGACCGTTCGCGAATTTCGACCATTGACTTCGAATTGACGTTACGGGAGATCCGACCGTCGGATTCTCCTAAAGCCGGAACCGTTGGATTCATGTCGGAAAGAGCTTTACAACGAATATAAGAGATTTGAAATATAACGGTTGGATGTGGAATTATGTTCAAATCAAATTTGGAAAAGTTCGATGTAAGTGCAGTTCGATGACCGTTTGTGGAAATCGACTGAAAGGGTCTTAATAAAATTATTAAAAATATTAATAATTTCAGTAAAATTATAATAATTGATTTGGAAAGAATTGGGATGAAAAATTCCATGTTTGTAAAGATAAAAATATATTTTTATCAAAACGAACTAGTTATTAACGAGATTTGAAATCCAATAATTTTTAAATAAATAAACTGGATTGAAATGGTTTTAAAATTACCAGAATTTTTAAATGTATAAATTGGAATGGATTCGAATGGAAATAAACTTCGAAATATTTCGATATTGGTTCCGTGATTATATGGATATTGTTGAGGAATTTGGATGATATGAATATCGTTATTCCCAATACGATATTTGTTGGTTTTAGAATTTGATATTGAAAATAAGCCGATATAATTTCTATATAGAGCCTTGTATTTAATATCGAATTGGATTTTGGGTTTGTCGTGAATGGTGTCTTTACTAACACTGTTCTTAAACCCCGATGAGAAAAGAATAAATCTTTTAAATAAGATTTAGAGAAGTTTACCAATTAGTTTATATTTAATTGGAATTGAATTGAAATTGGATTTTTGGGTTTATCATGAACTGAGTTTTAAAAAACACTTGTTCTTTAACCCAATTAACAGTGAAATGTGATTTGGAATTTATAAATCTTTTTATTAAGATTTAATGGAAAATTTCCAAAGTAAAGTTTTCCAATTTAATATATTAAATTGGAACGAAATGGAATTCGATTTAGTAATAATCAAAGTGAGCTTCTGTGGAGGAAGACTGTTAATAAATATGGAATTTAAAAGGCTTTGTCGTTATTCCATTTATATTATTAGTCGGATATGGAAATTGATATCGATTATATATATTGATTTGTTTTCCGTGAAGATTCCATAATTAATGAAATGAGATTTTGGGTTTATTGTGAACTGTGTCTTAAATGACATAAGTTCTTTAACCTAGTTAAAGATAGGAATTATTTCCTAAATTTGAATAATCATTAAATAATGATTTTTGGGAAGATTAAAACTAAGTGGAGTTTTAATGAATCTTTAATTAGATTGAAATGTGAATGTGATAATTTAAATTATCCAATTTGGGTAATGATCGAGAATGGAGTATCACCAGTTTTGCTCCAAGCGATAGTTAAATCTTTAATTAGATTTGAACGTGAAATGGTAATTAATTTTACCAATAACACCGTGGTGTAAGATATGGAGTATTACCAGTTTTGCTCCATGAGATGAATAGGTTGGGATTGGGAAATAAAACAAATGATTACTTTGATAAGGTTCACAAATCCCGACTAGTTCGGAAAACCTTAATTTGGTTTAAATTGTGAAAAGAATATTTGAATAAAAGAATATTCTGGATTGGAATGAGGCGTATGTTGTGTTTTTATAGCACTGGTTTATAAAAAACGCGAGTTATTCGAAAAGATCGGGTTTATGCCCATTCTGAATAACTGATTCGATGATATGTCGATGATGAAGACGGTGATTGAAGACCGGAGATCTTCACATCGTTTGGATGATTATTGATGTATTGATTGGGCTGTACACCCAAGACAAGGTAATAAGTGGTGATCGTCCAGACGTACTTGGAGATCGACCGGATATGCGAGGATCTCTCTCCTGTATTGGACATATGGAATGAGGAATAAGGTGCCTCCGGTTTCGTTCAGACCCAGAACGAACTTGTAAATGGATGTGTGTCTGACATTGGATTTTATTCTGTGTTGATTGATCTCTTTTAAATATATATCTGTTTGACGGCGGATAATTTATTCCCTTTCATAACGCCATTCTCTGAGACGTATGAGCTCAGCGGTTATATATCGATAGACATCAGTCGCATGGCATAAATTGCCTATGTGGCATGCTGAGATGCAAATGATCAAGGCTGCTGTTGAAAAGCAAAGTCTTGTGGTTGATGATCAAAGCACGGCCTTAAAGGGCATAGCTTTGTGTATAGCGTTGATTCACGAGCCTCACACCTCGGTATGAGTCAAAAATGGGATAATGGACAGCTGGGAGTGCATGACGTTTCTTTCTAGCTATGGGTGGTGTCACGGTATGGAGCCCAGACATTTATATATTTTTACCTATGTGGATGATGGATAGCGAGGTGCCTCGGATATATCGGTTACTACGGAGCCGATGGATAGGTCCTATAGGACAGGGAAATGTGTGTTCAGGCATAACCCATCTGCTAAGTGTGGAATGGCCCTGCATGATCCAAGGGTTTGCCAGCGTCCGAACCTGAGACATTTGCTAGAGTGCCTCGAAGCCGGCAAGGAGTACATCCCTTACCTTGACTCATGACGGAAATCCAATTTCCAGTACGTGACATTTTGTTTTTGATTGTAGCGCCTAGTATGGCGACATAGTAGCATGGGATACTATGTCCTCTATGATTGATACATTTATATTTGAAGTTGTTCGATACACTATGAACCTATAGTAATATCAAAATAATTTGTTTTAAACGTACCAAGCAAGTTTGGCTATTATAAGGGAAAACTCTATCCTCCGGCTTGTGTTGCATTGTGTGATGGGACCTGAGTCTTATAATAGCTTCATTTTTCCAAAAAGCATTGCGCTATTTGTTTTATGCACTGGTATTCTTGGGAGAAAACCCATTCCGTGTTATACGACGTGGTACCTTGATTTACTTTATTTTTAAAGTAAAGTTTTAATAACTGTTTTAGTTCTCACACCAGTCACATGACTGACCTGGAGTTTATTGTTTTAACCTAAACTCTGGGTGCCCCTATTTTCCACACGGGCAGCTAGTAGTTGGGTTTTTGCATATATTTCTTTACATGATCCTAGATTTACAACTGGAATTATACTCGGAAAGCTCTGTATCCGTGTATTTCTTTCAGTTGTGTTATGTATTATTTTTCTGCTGCTATGTATTTAAATGTAATTTAAATCTCTGATATTTTACTGTGTAATATTTATTCATACTCTGATTTATTCTTGTTCTTTGATGTAAATTGTCGTAATAGCAATGAAATGTTCTGTCGTTTATATTCTTATTTGTCGTGTTTTCAACTCAATCTGGGCTTTCCCATAAGGGCGAGTTTGGGTCGTTTCACCAATGCTAAATGTAAAAGCATATTTTTGCTCATAAACTGGTCGGGCATCATCCAAACAATCAATCGGCCACAATCAATATCAATAACCAAGTAAATTTTGTTTAATCACGTCACGTGTTCTGGTAAATTTTAATTACCATCTATTCATTCCAATTTTTTTAAAGATTTACTAAACTCCAATTGGTTTCAATCTCTAAAATCACTACTTAATGATTCTTCAACTTTTAGGAAAATTAATCCTGCTTTTAACCGGGTTAAAAAACCAATGTCTTTTAAAACACAATTCACCATAAACCCAAAATCCAAAATCCAATTTGATATTAAAAATAAGGCTCTGAACAAAAATAATATCGGCTTATATTCAACATCAAATTCTGAAACCAACAATATCGTATTGGGAATAACGATATATATATATATATATATATATATATATCTTCCAAATTCCTTAACAATATCCGTATAGCCATGGAATCCTATATCAAAATATTCCGAAGATTATTTCCATTCCAAATCCATTCCAATTCATATGTTGGAAAATCCTGGTTATTTTAAAACCATTTTATTAATCCAAATTATTTATTTAAAAACACTGGATTTATCTTTCAAGTTAATAACTAGTTCATTTTGATAAAAATGCATTTTTATCTTTAAAAATGTGGAATTTTTCGTCCAAATTCTTACCAAATCATTTTTTATGATTTTACACAAATTATTAATATTTTTAATAATTTTATCAAGGCTCGTACAGTCGGTTTCCAATAACGGCGGATGAATTGCATCCATAGCGACCTTTTCCAAATTTGATTTGGACATAATTCCAAATCCAACTGTTAGATTTCAAATCTCTTACATTCGTTGGAAAACTCTTTTCGATACGAACCTAACGGTTCTAGTTTTAGGAGAATCCGACGGTCGGATCTCCCGTTATGTCCATTTGAAGTTAATGGTCGAAATTCGCGAGCGGTCACTGCGCGGCGCGTTCTATTCAAGCCATTAAATATATATAATATATGTATATCGTCGATTTCCATCCAAAACGTATTTTATAAATCGTTTATAAATTCGTTTTAAAAAGATTCCAACTTCATTTTCAGTTTTAAATCAAAATTGAATATTCCATTACATGACAATTTTATATATCTCATATATATGCTAAAAGTAATATTTTTAGCCAACCGATAATTATTTCAAACCATAACAATTTTATACAGTCCATATACAATTTTATACAACGAATATGTATATTTTACTTCAAAACACACATATATATAATTTCACAACGCATTTATATTTTAATACAATGCATATATAATTTTCACATCGCATATATATATTTCACAACAAATATATATTTTTCACATCGCATATATATATATATATATATTATTCACATAACACACACACATATATATACATATATATATTATTCACATCGCATATATATATTTTATTCACATCATATATATATATTATCCACATCGCATGTATATATAATTTCACAACGCATATATATAATTTCACAACGCATATATATAATTTCACAACGCATATATATATAATTTTCACAATGCATTTTTTAATACAACACATATGTATATTTTCACAACGCATATATATTTTATACAACACATATATATTTTTCACATCACAATCATATCACACAAATCATTCAAAGTTTGTACAAAAAGTAGTGTCAGGAGCTACTAAGCCCCGTCTGCAACCTATGATATAATTACATAACAAAAGTATTTGAGTGAGAAAGAGTTCTCACATTGGGTTCCACTCCTTCGGTCTTTAATTAGAGATTTTAGAACCGTTTGGATTTAGACTCGCCTAAAATTCTAATTTTCTTTGTTTCTCTTCTAATCGGTTCCATGGTGTTGTGTTCGTTGAGATGATTTC
Source organism: Allium sativum (assembly GCA_030737875.1). Lineage (NCBI taxonomy): Eukaryota > Viridiplantae > Streptophyta > Magnoliopsida > Asparagales > Amaryllidaceae > Allium > Allium sativum. The sequence continues at coordinate 372,608,458 of CM060909.1, read as the reverse complement.
AACGCAAGTCGTTTCCACGAATTTTGTGTTAGTTTGCAAAAGTTATTGAGGTTCGAATATTTGATTACATAATTTATTTACTAAATATAATTATTCAAAATTAATTACATAATTAGGGTCTAAACCCTTTCTTCCTCAAACACGTTGTACCCAAATTGAACCCATCGTCACCCAGAACTACCGCCGCCGCACTCTATTCGAAGCCATCGGACCTCGATTTGTTAGTGCCACCCAGAAGCCCTTCGATCACTCTCCCCACGCCGGAAATCACACGCCGCTCGCACCTCTGTACCCCTCAAAAACCGTGATCCAACGTCAGCCCTTCAAGGCACTATTTCTACCAATCCATCACCTTAAAATTGATCTCCTCTGTTCAATCTGTAGCTCTCGTTGAGGGGAGTAATTTTGTCGTTGAAATCATTTAAAGATAGGGCGCGAATGAAGATATTAAAGAGGAGGAAGGATTGAAGCTCTTGATCATTCAACGTTGTGGCGGCTCAGATAAATGAAATGAATTTAGGGTTTTAGAACGTGATTGGTGTATATATATTATATATTATTTTATTACTTTATTTATTTAATTACTTTATTGTGAAATTTCACGTCTGAACTCCAAACCAAACCCAACGACTGTCGCCCCTAGCCAAATACCCCTATTTCGGACACAATGAAATATGTTTCATGAGCCAATTCAACTATTTCGATTAGTTTTTATCAAAATTAAAATATAATTCAATTTATATTGAATTTAAACGTACATTTTAATTTACCGGGGCCATATACTGACTCCAAAAATTCCAAAAATAAATAAATTTAGCTACGTTTTGATGATACGGTCCTAAAAAAACTAATTTCATCAAATTTGGAGGCCATTTGAAAAATGGCGAATTTCCAGTTGATTAAATTCAAACTGAAAGTACCAAACATGTTTAAATCAACCACGCTCACATATTGATTCCAAAAATTATGAAAATTGGAATCCAACAATAATTTGACATTCTGGATCCAACAAAAGTAGTTTCGTTGAAAACGTAGGTCGTTTGCAAAATGACTATTTTTAAGGGTTATTATTATATTAAAATGTATATAAATTCCATAGCGACTATTTTGAATTTTAAACTGGACATAACTTTCAATTTATATTATGAAATCTCAATTTCTTTCATTCGTTAGAAAGATATAATTAAACAGATTCTGATATTTCTAGTTTTACTAAAATCCGATTTATTTTGAATCTTGTACATTCATTTGAAATTTAAAATCGAAATTTCAAACTACCGCCCATTTCAGGCTCGTTTATAATTAAAATAAATTTATACGTTCTAATTCTATTCAAAATAAATTTCTAGTCGTCAATATTTAAAATAAATCATTTTAAATGTTCAAAATCCATTAAAATAGCTAAAATAAAAAAATTAATTGGTTTTGAAAATCCGGGTTGTTACAATCTCCCCCACTTAAAATCTTTTCGTCCTCGAAAAGGAACGGAGCTGAAAATTGTTTAACTAACCAACTCAACTTTCATTTTGGCTTTCATTCTTCAACTTTTCAGTCTCTAAGAATTTTCTAATTTCTCAAAAATTTGGCTAAAACCCTAAATTTTTGAAAAATTTCACCATAACCTCCTTTGTACGGGGAGACCTTTAAAACCGCAACTTGCCTCACAGGGCCCTCATCAATCCAAAAGAAAAAGAAAAAGCCAAGCGGCTAGCCAATCGGCTCATAAAATCATCAAACCCAAGAAATACAGTGAACATGTGCTTATTTGTCGGGCATACAATTTTATTCCTCTTTTTAGCTTCCATGCTATGACATGTTCATTATATACACATGTGTATGTATGCAATTCCAAAAAAAATTTAATTTAGTTCAATATTTGATTCAGTTTGGCTAAAATTTACCTTTCATTCTCTTATTGGTTAAATTAATTATCATTCCAATATTTTTTTATTAGTTAAACTAATAATCACACAACATAACCAGCAATCAATTAGTTGATTAAATTTTCAGACATATATAACTTTTATATATTCAAATATCATAATTTCTAAGATAGGATTATATATATAATCACAAATATGTTAATTATAAACATATCACTCTCGACTAATTCTAGGGCATTACTAACCCCATCTCTAACGAGTTTCTCATTCTACGATACTACTGACCCTATCTCTAATGAGTTTTCTTTCGTAGGATATTACTAATCCAATGTCTGATGAGTCTTTCATTCAGTTCTAACGGGTTGTACCCCAAAGATTTGAGTTAACCAAAGCTCTGATACCAGCAGTAACAATACGGATTTCGCTCGGACCTAATCGATCGCTAAATCGACCAAGACCGTTCAAAATTCGGATACGCTAACTCTAGGCATATGTAATGACACGCATTTTTAGAGATATATAATTAATTTATTTAATTATATAAGTGGTGATTTAGAGAAGTTAATGATCGTTTAATTAAATAATATTGAATATTTAATAAATAATTATAATATAATAATATATTATAATGTCGAAATAGTCGGAAATAGTGAAATTCACAATATCGTGTGAATTGAATAGCATACGAGATTGGGTGGAGTTTCGATTCGAAATATAATAACGATTATATTCAATCGACGTCAGTTTGAACGTATAATTATAATATAATTAAAATCGAGCTCGAAATGGCGCTACAGTTCGTAAATTGGCTATTCGAACTTCAACTGAATATACCGGGTTCGTTTTAAATCGGATTTCTGTGAAACAAGAAACGTGTGGAGCTGGTGGGGTATATCTTTCTAGTGGAAGAGAAAAATCGGGATTTCGTTGTGTAGATTTTTAGATATGTCCAAATCAAATTTTAAAATAGTCGCTATAGAATCGTCCATCGACCGTAACGGTTTATTTGATATAACTTGATATCAGATTGGAATTTAGACAAGGTTCTTTTGGGGAATAGTGATAATTTAATTTTTAGAATTTTACTGTAATTTTTAATTAATTAAATAAGCAACTTTTTATTTGGAGTATTGTGCACCCTGTATCGATATGGTTGGATTTCACAATATGAGTCCACCTACCGATATTATTATATTTTTGGAATCAGGGCGCCTTGCTGGTCACAGTAGTATTTTTATTTCTGTCCCTAACCGCTCGTATGTGGTAGTGTCACACGGTACTTCGTATGGAAGTAATGTATACAGTATAAAAATAATAAAAATCATCTTATAAATACCCCCCTCTAAATATCCTTAAGACCTAAAAAATTTTCTGTATCACCTCACTCAAAAACCGGCCGCCAGTCTTGTGTTTCCAAAACAAGAACATCCTCCTTTCATAAATCGAAAGCAATTCAAATAAAACACTAAAAATCCGGATCCATATATATTTGGGATCTTGGTTTCAAGAGCTTCAGTTTGGTGCTGGAATCAGAAGGTGCGACGCAAATTGCTGCAGACCGAAATAGAGCAGTGTGTCCTAGGGTTCGATATATTTTGGGATTGGGGAAATCGAACTAAGTAGTGAAAGTTGTTTTGGGTTTGTGGTGGGATGCGGTTTCGTTTGTGGTAATTGTGGAGGGTTCGGTGATATTTACTGTCGATGATTGACAGTGAGAAGCCCATTCGAAACTCACGGGTGCTGTTCGAGTTGAACGTAGGCGATGTGGTGGTGATAAGTGTTCGAAGTGAGGGAAGTTGATGTTGTCGGTTTGTGGAATGGGCGAGTGGTGATGGAGTTGGATTCCAGGGAAAACGAGGCCATGGTTTGGTTGTTGAGGAGCAGACATCGGGTATGGTAATTTGGGGAGGAAGCTTTAAAATACGGTGGTGGGCTATTTGTGTTAATGGGCCAAGTATGAAAGGGGTGAGGCCCGATTTAAATAAACTAGTTTATTTTATTTAATTCAAGTGTAGTCAAAACTTGTAACCTTTATATCTCGGTCATATGAAATTAGAATCACGAACCGTAAGTTGCGTTGGGATCGTATGGACAATGGCTATGTCATGGAACTGACGGGAAGTCCATTGGAGCTCGTTACAATTTATGGCGAAATAGATTGTCCGACTAAATCAAACAACGGTTTATCGTTCTTTAACGATGAACTGCAAATGTGAGTAAATCTCACTAACTCTGAACAGTTTATAATTTCATGTTGTATTGTTAGAACTGTTAAAATTGTCTGTTTGACTGTGTATTGATTGTTTGATTGAACTGCTAGTCAGTTAGTTAAATTTCTATATTGATTCTGTTTAACAGAATATATCATATGGAACTGAAAGTGATGTTATCTATATAATACGACTACTAGCGTAATTCGCAGGGCTGTAAATAGCCTACGGCGGTCGGATGTTTCCTGAGGGAATCAGGCGTAACCATTGTGATCGCTGCGATCTAGAGTTGAGCGAATGGAGTTAAAGAATATAGAGTTAAGCAAAATTAGAATCTGACTAGAGATTAATAAGTTGAATGGTTTCCTGAGTATCGATCTGATGTTGGTTTCGGCCTTCGGGGTTTATGCTTAGGGAGTTGTTCTCTTATTAGTTTATAGTTAGAGTCTGATAGTTGTGGAAGGATAGTGATACGTAAATAAACAATGGAAATGTTTTCCAACGTTGATAACAAATATTTTCTAAATATAGAAAATAAGGAAAACATGTATAGATATACATGATGATTGATCGATTGACATTCCATTTGGAAATAAGATCGTTGTTTGCACACTTGTTTTCTTCGATAGTTAAATCACAGACTATCGAAGTTTTTGACCATTTTAACGTTGTTAATATGGAGAGACCGGTTGGATTATTATCCATAGAACCACTATGTATTGGCATAAGCGTTGCGAATCATATATGCCAAAGATAATTGAAGACGGAGTAAAATGCAAGGGCTGTTGTATAAGTCTTAGATAACAGTGACTAAGATGGATATACTGAATAGTGCCTTTGGTTTGTCCAGTCCTAGGACAACTTGTATGGACGAAGGTCTGACAGAGTATATCCAATGGATCGCGTAAGTTGATCTGTTCAAACGTATTCACGTTTGGTGGCGGAGGAATTCGTTTCTCTTAGCTGTATACCCGTGTTATTTTTGGATAAGTCAATTTGTGGTTTGGCGGGTATGACGATATGGCATTCTAAGTGAATAAAGATATGATATGTAAAAAGATAAGCGTAGCTTCTAGCCTCACATCCGGTAAATGACAGAAATCGGGCAGGCAGCATGGCTAAGTCGGTCGCACCGAAGTAGGGTGTATAATCACCTATCTAGTGAATATTCATTTGTTTCTTAAATCTATCAATGCTGTCTCATATATATACGGGAACGGTTGCTGATCCCAACCGTTGGTGATGTACATTCGATACACTCAAGCGAAATGAGTGGTCGGTCATGTGTGGCTGAGTTACAAGATGTTCTTGTTGAACTCCAGTGTATCGTTCCTAGAGTACACTGATCGGAAGGTGGTTCCATACCTTGTCATAGTTGGAAATCCATTACCCAATACGTGCTTACGATTTTGATTGTATACTATATATGTAGAACGTGAGATAAAAGCGTTTCTGCTAGTTGATATCTATTTGTACATAGACATTATTATAATATCAAAAGGTTTTTGATATAAAGATATTTTGGATTCTCATAAGGGAAAAACCCGTTCCGTTCTGCGGCGTGGTCTTATGAGATATCGTTTACTTGTTCATATACCTGTTTTAAACTGTTTTACTCATACCAGTCCCATGACTGACCCGGAGTTTACTTTGTTGTTTTCCCTAAACTCTTGGGTGCCTAATTTTGTACGGGCAGTCAAGTAGTCAGGAATTTACAGATATACTGGAAGAGCGTGGAACAGGAGGCTTCAAGATCATATAGCTATAGTTATTTCCGCTGTGTTGTAAGTGTTGTACTCTGATAAGTGCTATTGTATACATAACTGTTATATTTCAAAGTTATGTTATCTATTATATGTTATTCGTTCCGCTGTGAGGTTCGTGTTACTCTGATGTTGTGTTCTTCTTCTTCTTCTATTCTAAGTTTCTATCTTATCTATTCTCACCTTCTAATTTCTTTCATTAATTACTGGGATTTTTCGATGTTTTGGTTATCGACGTCGAGCTTACGTCGATAACCAAAGTCGCTCAAAATCCGGGTCGTTACAGCATACAACACATCAGAACAAATAACATAAGACTTTTATAAACATCAAAATAATGTTACATCAGAGTACAGAATATATCAGAGTATATCGAAATATAATACAGCGGAAGAATAATTTATAATAAATGTAATACAATGCAGCGAAAACAAATAAACTAACACAACGGAAGACTATCAATGCTCTGGACACAACTTTAAGCTTCAATCCAGGATCTTGCTTATATATCTGCAGAATAAACTACTCGATTGCCCGTGTGGAAAATAGGGGCACCCTAGTTTGCAAGGGAAAAACAAATTATAGGTCAGTCATGGGACTGGTGTGAAAAAATCTACATTTAAAATTAACTTATATAAATGATAAGGCAAATCACTGGACCACGCCACTAACGCGGAACAGGTTTACCTCCATGAATGCCAGTGCATAAACAACAATCAGTAATAGAGATATGGATCTACAATGCATCAAACAACATGCAACTTTCCAACCTACCCATTTAGGCTTAACCCCAAACATAGATTTTCGAAATCCATTTCACTTTACAGAAATTATTCCTTTAGACTTTATTTCCCGGTTCTTTTTTCAAATCATTTGAAATATATATCTAACTTTCATATCAAAGTAGATTTCACTTTGGGATCTCAAACCAAATTTTGTGGAAATATGAATTCCAAAACATAACAATGCATACAAACAAGTATGCAACCAAATATCGTGCACGGCTCTCAGACCAGGATGTACGCGCCCCTCCAACTCAATATATATATATATATATATATATATATATATATGCACCTCTCACTATGGAGCAGGCTACACTGACGATGCTCCATTCCACACTCTGGCGAACTACACCGCCCTCATACTTTTAGTCACTCTCGGGTTACCCGAATCTTTAGCCACATACTTGCTAAATCATTTTATATCTCGAAGTGGGAAAAATCATTTCACAACATAATAATCACAGTACTTTCAAACTATAGTACTTCACACCAGCAATTCACACATATGATTAGTCACTATTAATCACATAACCTTTGAGCTCGTACGTCTCCATGAAGGGTGTTAAGCAAGAGAATAACTTTTCCGCCACCAAACAGATACATCATCAATAGAAACTAATCGGATACGCAATGAACCACAATGTAAAACCATAATACATTTCCAAATCATTTCGAAATCATCGGTTTAGCCTTTTAAGTCCTTTCTGTTTTATAAAACATTTTTATAAAACATTCCCTGTCCAAAATCGGGAATACATTTCTTTTCACTTAAGAAAAATATCATTTCAAAATTACTCATTAAATTTGAAATGAACACAACAACATCGCTAAACATCTCATAGTCAAATCGTGAAGTGTTTCACAAGATGTTAGTAAACAAATATTTCTACCCAACCCAATGCTAAATGTAAAAGCATATTTTTCTCATAAAGTTGTCGAGCACCATCCAAACAATCAATCAGCCACAATCAATATCAACAACCAAGTAAATTTGGTTTGATCACATCATGTGTTTTGGTAAATTTTAATTACCATCTATTTATTCCAATTTATTTAAAGATTTATTAAACTCCAATTGGTTTCAATCTCTAAAATCACTACTTAATGATTGTTCGGCTTTTAGGAACAATAATCCTGCTTTAAACTGGGTTAAAGAACTAATGTCTTTTAAAACACAGTTCACCATAACCCAAAATCCAAAATCCAATTTGATATTAAATATAAGGCTCTGAATAGAAATAATATCGGCTTATATTCAACATCAAATTCTGAAACCAACAAATATTGTATTAGGAATAACGATATATAAATCTTCCAAATTCCTCGACATTATCCGTATAGCTGCGGAATCCAATATCGAAATATTCCGAAGATTATTTCCATTCCAAATCCATTCCAATTCATATATTGGAAAATTCTGGTTATTTTAAAACTGATTTACCAATCTAATTTATATATTTAAAAGCACTGGATTTATCTTTCTAGTTAATAACTAATTGATTTTGATAAAAATATATTTTTATCTTTACAAATGTGGAATTTTTCGTCCAAATTCTTTCCAAATCATTTATTATGATTTTACGCAAATTATTAGTATTTTTAATAATTTCATCAAGGCCCATACAGTCGGTTTCCAATAACGGCCACCGAACTGCATCTATAGCGACCTTTTCCAAATTTGATTTGGACTTAATTCCAAATCCAACTGTTAGATTTCAAATCTCTTATATTTGTTGGAAAGCTCTTTTCGATACGAACCAAACGGTTCCTGTTTTAGGAGAATCCGATGGTCGGATATCCTGTTACGTCCATTTGAAGTTAATGGTCAAAATTCGCGAACGGTCGCTACGCGGTGTGTTCTATTCAAGCCATTAAATATAATATATATATATATATATATCGTCGATGTTTACACCAAAAATGTTCTAAACACCCAAGAAAAGCAAGTCGTCCATTCAACATCGGCGGAAGCGACCTCATAGCATAGCCGCAAGGGCAAACAGCGCCATACGAAGGGAGCAAAAGGATGAGCTCCCTTGAACCAAGTAGGTAGGTCGCACAAAGAACAACGAAGAGTTGATTCCAGTCCCACGCTCTGCTCTTACAGAATTTCCCAAAGCATTCATTCTCATAGGAATGGCCGCTCCTATGGACCCGCTCAACTACCTAAGTCGCTCGCTCCATTGAGTCACTCGCGCATAACAACCAAACACAGCTCAGGACAGCTGGCTATAGCTAACCGATGGCATGATTATAATTAAGAGAATGAGTAATCTGTAGCCTGCATAAACAGATCTCATGTCATTTCCTGAAGGGAGCTCACCTATAATTACACCATGACTGCCAACACAAAAGGGGGGGACAACTACGGAATGCTGTTAAATTCTATCTTGAACTACTGATTCGGCCATGGCGTCAAGTACAATCTTACGATGAAAGAAAATGAAGGCCTCCCCTTTCTCAACCACTCATCCATCCTTCTTCTCCTTAAATTCTACCATTCTCTTGTATAATTCCAAGATTTGAAATATGTCAATGAGGGTATATTGAGTGAATATAGAGACGTATGAAAAGAGAGAATTATGTATTTTGTAATCCTCATTATAAGATTGGAAATCACCTTCATAGTGGACGTAGGCCTCATTAACGGCTAAACCACTCTAAATCTCTTCTCTACTTTTCCTTTATTGCATTTTTCATTTTTAATTGTTGATTAAACACGGTTCCATTTATTTCTTACCGAATTGGTGAAGTACGATTTAGTACCTTGGGTGCTTAGACCATTTTTGGTGTAAACATTTTGGCGCCCACTGTGGGGCCGTGTTTGCTTCTTTTCACATTCAGATCTAGCGAGATTTTATGAGAAATGTTGTACTTGAAATCATGAGAATGTCGAGAGCAATTGCTGACAAAATTGACGTCGTCACCGACGCTGGCACATCGCCTACCATCCATTCCGAAGAAAGGGAACCGTTATAAGTCGAGGCGGCCGTAACCAAGAGGGAGTTGGAAAAAGCAATGACAGGGATAACGAGTCAAATAACTATTGCAAACAACGCGTTGATAAAGAAGATCGAATCAGTGCTCATTGTCCAAGCCTCTGTCACGAAGGCAACACCAAGTGTCGCTGACTCTCAGTTCACTCAAACAAGTCGTTCAAGCGAAATGGAATTTTCTGCTGAGCGAGAATGTTCCACTCCGAAAACTGCATGTCATGATTGTGGGCCCTGGCAAAGATCCGGCAAGGAGAAAAACGCTCGTTCCACGGATCGGAAGGAAAAGCGAAGATATATCTTAGGTGCAAGAAGTGGAGCCAAGCAGCATAGAAGGAAACCACGCTTTTTCAAGAATTCTGAATTCACCTCCCTCAATGACACCATAGAAAATATCTTCAGGGCAACTAAGAACACTGTAAAATATCCAGTCCCAGAACGGATGCAAATCAGAGATGCTACCATGAAATCAGGAAAGTTCTGTCAATTCCATGACCAACCAGGACACAATAATAATGAATGTAGACACCTGAAATTGTTAATTGAAGGGTTGGTTAGGGAGAACCATTTGCAAAAATATGTGCAAGGACGTTGTCCCATTTCTCTACAAACAAGGGGCAGCAAACCCTCTGAGGAAGAGGCCTAAACTAGCCCAGAACTAATGCTTGGCTGGGGTTCAGTAACTGGTGTCCTGTGAACTAAAGTTCTCGTGGCTCTGCTTTATTACTCCATTTTTTTCTTTATTTTGTTTATTTAAGAAATAGCAGTTGTTTTTCTTTGCTCTACCACTTGCTATATTCATGTATGACAATGAATTACTTACAAATGCCGTGTTCAAAGGGAATTATCATGTGTTTATCTGAGTATCGTACTCATCGCTTCATGCTAAAACTAGTTTTTCAAATGTAGGCGTGATAGAAGCAATTAATCACACCCATCCTAATTGCAAGGGGAAGGTTCTCAAAGCACATCTTGAGCAAAATGGCTTGGAAGCATCACGAAAAGCACGCAAACCAAATTGGATGTATAAGCACATCACCTCAACAAGACATGCTATTCTAAGACAAACAACAAACCAAAAGGTGGAACTTCCCTAAGCAAGCATTTGCTGGAGAAACTGACATCAGGCTTCAAAAAAAAGGTACAAGAGAAATAATAAAAATGTCCCACGAATAAATACCTAGGCTGGAAACATTAGTCCTAATGTCGGAAGGACCGGCAAAACACGCTAGAAGGACCAGCACAAATCAAAAATCCTAGCCGAAAGGGTGTAATCAGAAATCCTAGCCGAAAGGGGGTGTCAGAGATCCTAGCTGTATGGGGGTATCCAACAAGGTCTTTCAGTCCTAGAAAAATCAGGACTAACAAGGCCGAACTTGGGTCGAAATTGAAACCCAAGACCTCTCATGGGGGCACCCAAAAGAAAACATACAATAACTACGCGTTGTTTTTTTTAAAAAAAATCATCATAAGTTGATCAAACGAAATCATGATTCAAATTAACGGAATCTAAGAAATTAAAAAGAGCTTTGGTATGGGTACATCACCATTGTGTAAAAAATCACCAATGCCCAGTCAAAATATACCACAGGCTAGTTATAAATTCACTGCGAGAACTATTCGAACGATAAAATTCGCCCGAACAACAAACTAAAAGTGCGATCACTCACAAGAATGAAAGTAATAAAACTATGATAGCACCTAAACAATACAAACGTAAGTGCGCAAACATAAAATATTAAGCGAGGGATGGCACTCGCACAAACAACTGGTCTATGTACGCAACAGATAAAAGAAAATAGACTAGAGACAGACCATGAAGGTCACAAATGCCATTTCTTATGCAGGGGAGGATGAACCAATTGTTCAGGCATCTTCTGATCTTTCCACACAAAAGAGTCATCAAAGGAAAAAGGCTTATGATCTTAGATTGTTAACCAGTTAGCTTCCTTTTTCATTTCAGGGTGGACACCGCCTTAGTATTCCAAATCTCGTCTTCATCGTCTGGATCGGACACATCTGGTAAAGATGGATCATCTGATGAAGGTGTGATGAGAGGATTCTTGCTGGTAGATATTAAAACAAGATCAATGGTGGCAAGTTGAGCGATGGTGCCACAAGCAGTTAAAGAAGGTGACGAAAGCACACCTGATGAAAATGGATAACAAGCACTAAACTCAGCAATCTCACGTGAAGAAATAAGAAAATCCAAATCCAGGGCAGATTGATAGATGTCAATTTTACCTGAAGTTACTGGATATACAAAGTCATCCCCATTCTCGTTCGCATTTAAAGAAGTATTGCTGTAGCTCGCGCACTGTGTAACAACATTTTCTTGACCTGGGCAATCAGTAATGGGTTGAACTCTAGCGACATCTAAAGAAGAGTGATCTGCAGGGGGTAAGAGAGCTTGAAGTATCAATTCCAACGGAGTCAGGCGGGACATAAAGAGTGGTAACATCCGAACGTTCCTTCCTAAACGATTGAGCTCGCTTGTTCGCCAACATCCTCCTACCTTCAACCAGAGCTTTGCGGTCTTTTCCTTCTAAAAGCTGTTCTTGAAGAAACTCATCATCAACATCATTGGAATACGGAAGTATTTGCTCCCAAACAAGAGCCAGAGTTCGCGGAAAATCCTTGTTCAAATAACTCAAACTCCCGCGATTTATGACACTGCAAACATAGGATTGAAACAGAATATTGTCAATCCCGATTTTGGCTTCATCAAGATCTTTCTGCAGCCTGGTTTTATCCTCTTCAAAGGTTCTAAGGGTTTCGCTCAGAGAAGCAATTTGGCCTTCGAGAGCCATGTTTTCCTACTCTAAAGAAATCAAAGCCTGCTTTTCTAAGGCCAAGTGACGCTCAGCAAGCTCTTGAGCAGATTGAGCTTCTAAAAGCCGTGCTCGTACACCCTCCAGCTCCTTCCTGAGATCGACATTTCTGGCCGCCAAGATATCCACTTTAATGCTTCCGTTCTTTAAAGAAATAATCTCAGATTCTTGGGATTTAATCAAGTGGATGAGGCCAGCTTTGTTGTTTTCTAAGGTCTCAACATGGTCAAGGTGCTGAGCATTCAATTTCTGGAATTCGTAACCAAATTTGGCCCAATGCTCTAGTCGCCTATCAACATCCTTCATGACCAGATTCAATTGTGTCTCAAATTGATTCTTAACAATACCAAGCTGATTAGTCATGCTACTTTTTACGGTATCCAAACTTCTCGCAGCATCTCGCCTATCATTGGGACGTAAATCCAGATCAAGATGCATTCCCTTTAAGTCCCAACCGCTGAAGCGATCCTTAAGCGTTGGGTTTCCAGGAGGAACCTTATAAGGTGGACAATCACGTATTATTTGAACTTGACCAGGAGTCGGAACAATAGATCTTGCAGAAGATTCAATCGGTGCAAGCATCTTAGCCTAATCAAGTCCCTCACGCCTTAAAGAATCAACCATTGGAAGTTCAGAGGTATGTCGAACTTGAGAACTTGAAGACGGTTGGGGACGTTTCGAATAACAGGAAAGGCAAGACTGTAGGAGGCTTCGTGGATCAGTAAGATCGGCTTGTTGGGAGAATCCATCTGATAACGAGTAATTTGCATTTACACCTGGAAGATAAATAAAACATGAGTTCAGCAAGCATTCAGAGATTATCAGATTTACAGAAAATTGTACCACAAGTAAAGTGATATCAAAATCGGTTCTAGGTGAAGTTATGAAGGCAGAAGCTTTCTTAGGACGCTGAGCAAGTCCTCGGATTCCTCCCATATCAGATACAGCGGGATCAGACATCACAATGTCACCCTGGCTCAAGTATTTGGCAGAGTCCAGATCCCCCATATCTTCAAAAGTCCCTGAGGAACCTTCCGCCTGAGTAACAGGGCGAGCGGAATTTTCGGAGGTCATTCTAGAAATCACGTCGACCCTCAAACCAACCATGTTCTCATCGACTCTTTTGTTACTCCCTTCGATAATCAAAGACAAAGGTCGACCACTTACACCAGGGATTAAGCATTTCTTTTTGGTAAAAGACTTACCAGTGGAGCGCTGAGAATGAACCAAAGTCTTTCCAAGAGATCGCGTAGAGTGAATTAGCTGGTACCTACGGAGGTTTTCCTCTGAAAGCAACACAACTTTGCTTCTTCCTTTTTTATCAATAGAAATTAAAGAATTGAGGAGGGCCTGATCTAAAGTAAGTCCCACAACAAAAGGAATCACTACAAGAATTAGAAAGAAAGCCAGATGAGAAAGAGAAAAGGAGTAAGGACTCTAAGAGCAAAGGTGTAATTACCTCCTTCTGTCCATCGACCATAGAATCTATAAGGACATTGAACAAAGAAATATTGATCCGGGAACCCCTTAGCATCATCCGTCAGACCAGTGATAATTCTATCATGCATACTTTCCATAAAAAAGAAAGAAGGACCATCTACCTCCCGTCCCTTAAAAGTATATAAAGAACAAACATCCAAAAACGTAGGTTCTTGCTGTCGGACTTTCATGAAAAGTATGTATAGCCCAAGCAAAATTTGATATCCACTAGGATGCAACTGATATGGGGCAATGGCCAGTTGCAGCAAAATGGACTCTAGGTAAGGGTTAAAGGGGGACTCGCCCCGTTAGACAGCATGTGATAATTGACCACTACATACCCAAAGGGCGAACAATCGGCCAATTCTCCCTTCCTGGAAAATCTGGTTTCGTCTTTTGAAAACCCAAAGCGAATGCACATTTGCAAATACTGATCAAAAGAAAGCATCGATTTACGGCAACCGGTCGCCACCCTATCGAAAAAGCGAGGTTGAGGATGAATCTGTCTAACAATCAAATCAGAACCAGTAGCCGAGGCAACCTCAATTGCCCGATCCAGACCGTCTCGATCCCCAGACATGATGAGTTAACTGGGAATGAGATGAATTAGCAGTTAGTCACATGTTAGCACAGATAAAGTATGCTTAAAAAGAAATTACAAATTGAAGTTGTCAGAAATTAAAGGAAGCAACTTAGGATAAATACATCTTCCAAATCAGATCGTTAGCCTTATCCGATAAAAAGGATTTACTGGTAATATAATCGCATAAAGGAAGAGTTATGAATTCAAAAGTATGGGAAACACAGGCTATGATTTAGTCGATCACGACTTTTAGTCGCACCTCCCAAAAGAGTGGTGAGAAGGGAAGAGCAGAAGTATCGTTATGATATAAGTATCCCTCCGGTTAAGGCATGATGAATTAGGAAATTGTAATGACCCGCATTTTCGGCGATATAATAATTAATTTATTTAATTATTTAAAAGGTGATTAAAAGGATTTAATGGTCGTTGAATTAAATAATGGTGAATATTTAATTAAAATAATAAATTAAATAATATATTTAATTCTAAAATAATCAGAATTGGCTGAAATGGCGATATGGTGCGAACTGGATCATCTGTGGTATTTAATTCAATTTAGAATTGAATTAGAATGACGAATATATTATTTGAACGACAGTTTGAACGTATAATTATATTATAATTAAAATCGAGCTTGAAATGGCACGGAATTCGTTAATTGGCGATTTGAACTTCAACTGAATATACAGAATTCGTTTTAAGCCGGATTTCTGTGAAACAAGAAACGTTAGGAGCTGGTGAAGTTTATTTTTCTAGTGAAAGAGAAAAATCGGGATTTCATCATGTAGATTTTGATTTATGTCCAAATCAAATTTTAGAAAAGTCGCTGTGGAATTCCTTTATAATATATAACGATTTATTTATATTTTAAAATGGAATTTCATTATAAATCGAATATCGATTTAATCGGGAATTGAAATATCAAGCTAGAAATTCACATAGGAATATTCTAGAGCTGTATGGTATTCCACTATGAATATATACAATAATATTTATTTTTAAATATTAAATTTAATTGTTTTTAAATATATTTATATATTTTAAAGGGTTATTTAGAGCTTTAAAAATAGCCATTTTTGCAAATGACCTCAGAATTCGACGAAACTAATTTTGTTGGATCCGCAACATCAAATTATTGTTAGATTCCAAGTTCCGTGATTTTTGGGGACACTGTGTGGCCGTACGGATTTTTTGAGTGAAAAACAGTCAGTATTTCGACGGTTAAAAATACGCTGTGTGAGCAGACGGAGTCGGAATTCAACGTAACCAGTTTCAGTGGGACCGTAATGTCGAATTGTAGTTGCATGTTCAATTTCGTGATTTTTAGGTATCGTATGTGATTGCACGGATTTTTAGAAGACGGATACGAGTAATAAAATATCCTAACTAAAATATCTGAAAATATCTAACTTATAAATATCTAAACCCATCCCCTATAAATAAGATTTAACTCCATCCTTAAGTCCTAATACCAATCTGCTGTAAACAAAATAAAAAGAGGTCGCCAACAATATTACTCAAAATGGGAAAATTCCCTTTTCTAAAATAGGTATCAATTCGAATAAATTACCATAAATCACAAAACAAAGATATTTGTGATCTCAAAGGGGTTCTCTTCATGCTGATGTGTATTATGGGTTGTTCGATCAATGTTGGGTTCGCTGGAAAAGACCACGGGTCTTCTAGGGTTCGGTTTCCAAGCGGATAGAAGCGACGTTTGGAAAATCTGGGTTTGTGGTTGGATTTAAGGTGGAAAGTTGCAAGTATGGGCGGATTTTTGTTCGATTTGGGGATAGAAAAGTTCAGTGGTCATCACTGTACAGGTGCGTAGCACTGGAAGTCAAAATCAGGGGGACCGCAGTTGGTTATAGTCGGGTGGACCTGGAGGAGGTTTCGAAGGGGAGTACGATGGTGTATTCGGTTTTGATGTTTATAAAAAGGAGTGGAAGAACATGGTGGGTGAAAGGCGCCGTAATGGCCATTGGAGAATTTAGCTGGAGCAGCCAATTTCTTAAGGGAAGAAGGAGATAGGAATGTGGGTACATGGGCCTTATCATAGAAGGTTAAGCCCAATAAGAGAATTAATTAAGTTCTATTTTATTTAAATTAGTTCAAACTTGTAAATCGAATATCTTGGTCATACAATATCAGATTGGCGAACCGTAAGTTGCGTTGGGATCGTATAGACGGGAGCAACACAATGGAGCTGAATGGGAGTGGAGTGGAGCTCGTTTGAATTTATGGCAAAATAAATTGTTTGATTCAAATCAAATAACAATTTATCGTTCTTTAACGATGAACTGCCAAAGTGAGTATATCTCACTAACTCTGAACAGTTTATAATTTCATGTTGTATTTTTAGAACTGTTAAATATTGGCTTATTGAATGTGTGTTGACTGTTTGATTGAACTGTTAGTCAATTAGTTGAATTTCTATATTGATTCTGTTTATCAGAATATATCATACAGAACTGAAAGTAAATGTTGATTTTATTGTGTAACATCTGTGGATGTAGGGAAACAGGTTGGAGGAATCCGACTGGATTCAGCAACAGTTATTATATTGTTTTTCATATATTTTGATATATGATGTGAATTATAACATGTTGTTGATTGTGTGTGTATGGACGATATTGGACATCGTAATTTGATATGTTAAACACCATAACATACCGGGATTTAGAGAAAAGGGGAATTTGTCAAAGTGAATACTGAAAAGAGAATAGTTATAAAATCAGAGGATTTTATAAAAGAGAATATTTATAAATAGAATATTTATAAATAGAAATATTTATAAGTGGAATGTTTATAAATAGGGAATATTGTTAAGTGGGATTATAACTGAAGGGTAATCTTTATAAATGGAATATTTATAAAGTGAAATATTTATTGAGGATAAATAAATAAGATGTGTTATAAAATGGACCAAGTGTGACGGCCCGCCTCGCACCAGCCTGCATTTCCTCCAAAAGTGCGCTGTACACATGCCCGACTAGCACAAGACGGTCGTCATAAGAAAGGAAAGAAGGGAATGAACTAATCAAAGAACCTGTAGAATGTCTCACAGCGCATGGAATAAAATATAATAATAATAATGTACTTGACATAAAACAGGCGAGACAGTGCATAAGCTGATAACTAAAACCAACATCAATCTCAAAGCAGCGGAAAACCAAATACAGCTTATTACAACTTTTCAAAATCTACTGTCTCTGAACAACAGAAAGCCAAAATAGAAGATACACCACCAATGCCCAAGCAGTGATCTTCAACAACACAGGGAGAATACTAAATATATATATTACGTGGAAGCCTCCTGCTCGTCTCCGGATCATCTACCCGTGCATCACCAGCTAACCTGTCTCTAGTCTGCTCGTGTGAGCACCCAGAGTAATAAGAGGAGACATAAAACTCTGGGTCAGACATAAAGCCTGGTATGAGCGATAAACATCTAAACAGAATAATAACAGGTATACTAAACCATACCTGAACCTGGACCTGCAACCAAAGAGTTAGTACCACATACCGTACAATACTCCAAGGTGCCATAATAAATAGTGTAAGAATACGGGGGTGGGGTGTGCATGTCAAAATGAGAGCAAGCAAATCATCCATAGCAACCATCCTCACATCTCTCACTCAGTGCGTAAAGTGTACGACATCTACCACTTTGGAACACTAGACAAACTGAGGTAACGACGAATCCCGACTTGTAGAAACCCTGCTGTGACCAAGCCAAACACTTGGAGTCATGACCAAACATTTCAATGACCCACTTCATTGGTCATAGCCCTTGGTTCTACCGATGCCATAATGGCCCTGAACCCGCCTTCGTACCTCCTACTATAGTGGTCCAAAGCTATAGATGTCGATAACTCCTTGGCACGCGTCCCGCAGCAAAGCCCAACCACGAAGTGAACTCGTTGATTCCCATCTGAATCTTAAGCTCTAACTTCTCATTTGGACTTCCTTTGCATCTCGGGTTTGGTCAAATTGGAGTGGGTCTTCAGAAGAGTTGTCGCACAGTAACAGTCCTAGAATTCGGTTCGGTTCGGTAGTCATTGCCTCGTCGGTTCGGTAGTCATTGCCTCGTTGGTTCGGTTCGGGTACATCACTCCGGGTCGGGTCGGTGTCCTCCTCCGGGTCGGGTCGGGTTGCTATCCTCCTTCCAGCTCATGCTCCTTCTCCGATCAGCTCCCTCGTTCCCATCTACTCCGATCCGATCCGATCACTTCGCTTTACTTCAGTCCGATCCGCTCCCTAGCTTACTCCGATCCGATCCCCTTGTCCACTCCAACTCTAAGTAAACAGCCTTCCTTTTAGCCAAGTCTTTTATGTGCCAAACTCCAGTTCGGGTCAGGTTTCTTGCCCAGTTCACATTTCCGATCCGAGCCCCCCATCCGATCCGATCCGGTTAGGAGCCTGTACATTTCTGCAACTTTCCAGCGAGCTTTCTACGCCATTCGACGACGTTTTTGAGCAATTTAACTAGTCTAATCAATCATAAAACATACCATAGAGTCATAGCAACATGTAATAGCAACCACAAACAGCAAACAACAATTCAAATGAATCAAAAGGGATCAAAAAGTGACTAAAACTTCATATTTTCCCATAGTCCCTCTTAATCATATTTAAGCACATACTTAGTAAAACTTAACCAAATCGTCTAAATTTTATAACAGAGGCATAAAATATTATTTAAGAATTTCTAAACATTTTTCCAGAATTTATTGGTGTATAAATTCGCTAATCTTCACTAATCACCCTTAATTAACTGTAATTAGTGTCAAAACGATGTTATCACTCACCTTGGCCACAAAATAAATCACCAAATCTGAAATATTCTCTGTTTGGGTCGAATCCCTATGTATAGCAGCAGCTCCAACCTTGCTTTGTTGCTATTTGGCCTTGTTTTGATGTAGTCTAGGCTTAATCTTCACAAAAATGTGTTTAGGAGTGGTTTTAGAGGATGGAAGCCATTACTAAGGTCTCAAGAAGGTTTGTGGCGGCTCAAAACTGAAATGAAAGTGATAACCTAACCCTAATCAGTCCTCCTATACCTCTAAACCCGAAATTCCCCTTGGGCCTAGCTGCTAATCACCCGGTTAAGCCCAATTAAGCTGTTTTTCACCATCTGAAACTTGTTTCAGCCATATCTCCCAAACGGTAAGCCCGTTTGGCTAATGTGACCACTCTACGGAAAGAGAAACCATCATCCGAAGCCAATGGAAGTGGTTTCAAATCAAAATTCATTTCCAGTCAAAAGTTATGGCCAAAACAGTGCCAACTAGGGGTAAAATGGTCATTTAAAAATCGGGAAAAATCATGAACATGGGAAATGACCACAATAGTCGTCTCCCAAAGTTACATGACCATACGACTTCGTATGTGAAAGAAATAAATATCCTACGATCCTATGATGCGTAGAATACGGGTCGTTACACTCTCCCCCCCCCCCCCCCCCCTTAAGAAATTTCGTCCCCGAAATTCCTTAACCCAAAACATACACAGGATCCCGCATGCCTAACACCCACATACAACAATCAAACATGTAAAGCAAGCAAACAAGTCTATCCTAGCATGCGGAAAACTAAATCGCTAATAAAATCTTACCAGACAAAGAGTTCTGGATACTTCTTCCTTATGTCCTCCTCTGTTTCCCAAGTACAATCATTCTCGTCTTCGCTCCACTGTACCTTGACTAGTTTCACCGACTTCCTTCGAAGTTGCTTCATGTCGTGCGCGACAATACGGGCCGGCTTGCGGTTCCCAACCGCCTCGAGTTCTACTTCGAAGTCCTCTAACTGATCAGGTGAGATAGTCCTATCTGAGTCGTGAATGAACTTCCTTAGTTGGGAAACATGAAATACGTTATGAACTCCCGCCATCTTCTCTGGTAAGTCAATTCTATATGCCAAATTCCCGACTAGTTCAAGAACAGGGAATGGGCCAACGAATCTTGGTGCCAACTTGCCTCTCCTGCCAAATCGTATTACGCTCTTCAACGGAGAAATCTTGACAAACACCAAGTCACCAACGGAGAATTTTAAGTCTCTTCTTCTCTTATCAGCATAACTCTTCTGCCTATCTTGGGCTGCCTTCATTCGTTGCTGAATGATCTTGATTTTATCTGAAGTTTCCCTCACCACATCTGGTCCAAGCATAAACTTCTCGCCAGTCTCTATCCAACATGATGGTGAGTTGCACGGTCTTCCATACAAAGCTTCAAATGGAGCCATACCGATACTGGATTGGTAACTATTATTATATGCAAACTCTACTAGATGCAAATGGTCATCCCATGATCCACCAAAATCCAATATACATGCTCTCAAGAGATCTTCTAAAATACGATTCACCCTTTCCGTCTGACCGTCGGTCTGAGGATGATATGCGGTACTGAGATGTAACTCTGACCCTAGCGCCTCTTGCAAGCTCCCCCAAAACCCACTAGTGAACAACGGGTCTCGGTCGCTCACAATGCTTTTAGGTACTCCATGAAATCTCACTACCCACTTCATATACAATTCTGCTAACTTAGCTGCCGTTCTAGTCGATTTGACTGGTATAAACCTTGCACTTTTAGTCAGTCGATCTACAATTACCCAAATGCTGTCATATCCTGATCTAGTCCTTGGTAACCCATCGATGAAATCCATCGAGACTTGCTTCCATTTCCATTCGGGAATTTCTAAGGGCTGTAATAACCCACTAGGCTTCTTTTGCTCGGCTTTAACTAGCTGGCAATTCATGCACTTGGATATAAACTTCCCAACGTCTCTTTTCATCCCTTCCCAGTAGTAGGTCTGCTTCATATCTCGATACATCTTGTTACCACCGGGGTGTATAGTCAGCTTTGAGTGATGACATTCTCTAAGCACTTCATCCCTCAATCCATTGACATTGGGTACAACAAGATTTCCATTCTTTCTAAGCCATCCATCTCGATCAAGCCCATACTTGTTCATTTCCTCATCGATATCCATCTCTAATTTGGAGATGATTTCCAATACATTAGGATCGTCCCTCTGACTAGAGCCGATCCGCTCAATCAAAGTGGGTCTGATCGTCAAACTTGCTAACATTTCTGGATTCAATTCGCACTTTGGTCTGAAATCAAACCCCGCGATAAACTCCAGTTGCTTCCATTCAAGGAACATAGCCCCTAAGCTGGCATGTCTTCTACTCAATGCATCAGCCACCGCATTGCCCTTTCCTGGTGTGTATGCGATGTCAAAATCATAGGAAGCTAAGAACTCTAACCATCTCTGCTGACGGAGATTCAGATCTTTCTGAGAGAAGAGATACTTTAACGACTTATGATCTGTAAACAGCTCAAATCTTTCTCCCAAGAGATAGTGTCTCCACATCTTTAACGCGAACACGGTCGCTGCCAATTCTAAATCATGGGTAGGGTATCTTCTCTCGTGCGGTTTCAATTGCCGACTTGCATAAGCTACAACCCTACCGCCTTGCATCAATACAGCACCCAGTCCGGTACCACAGGCATCCGTGTATACCGTCATCTCTTCATCCCCCTTAGGAATGACTAACACTGGTGCGCTTGTCAACTTGTCCTTTAGACTTTTAAATGCATTCTCGCACCTTTCATCCCAGACAAAAGCTTGATTCTTCTTGGTCAACTGGGTCAATGGTGCTGCTAACTTGGAGAAACCTTGGATGAACTTACGATAATATCCAGCTAACCCCAAGAAACTCCTTACATCTGTTGCATTCTTGGGCGTAGGCCAATCCTGTACCGTAGCCACCTTCGCCGGGTCCACGGCAATACCATTCTCTGATACAACATGGCCCAAGAACCTCACTTCCCTCTTCCAGAAGTGACACTTAGAAAACTTTGCTTTCAATTGGTGTTTTCTCAACACCTCCATCGCTACTCTTAAATGTTCCTTGTGTTCTTCCTCTGTCCTCGAATAGACCAAAATATCATCAACGAACACAAGGACAAACTTATTCAACTGATCTCTGAATACCCTATTCATAAGATCCACAAAATATGTCGGGGCATTAGTCAGCCCAAATGGCATAACCAACCATTCATAAAATCCAGACGGCGTTCGAAATGCCGTTTTAGCTATACTCTCAGCTTCCACTCTAAGCTGATGAAAACCTGTCGCGAGATCCAATTGAGAAAATATTCTCGCGCCACTCAACTGATCGAACAAATCGTCTATCCGCGGTAAAGGATACTTATTCTTCCTCGTCACTTTATTCAACTCGCGGTAGTCTACACACAAACGAAGGGAACCATCCGCCTTGGTAGCAAACACAACTGGTGCTCCCCATTCAGAAACACTCCTTCTGATAAATCCCTTCTTCAAAAGATCGCTGACTTGCACCTCGAGCTCCCGCTGCTCTCTTGGTGCCATACGACGAAGTGGCATCACTATAGGTCTGGCATCTTTTACCAAATCAATACGAAACTCAATCTCTCGGTGTGGTGGAAGTCCGGTCACTTCTTCGAAAACATCCGGATACTGGCCAACCACGGGCAAACCTGACAACTCACTATGCGGAATGTCGAGGGAGTTTAGAAAACTAGCCAATACCCCCTTACTGGGTAGACCACCAAACACTATCCTCCTCCCATCATCCGCTCTAGCTGTCACCAAAAAGCCCTCACAGTCTACCACCACCCCATACCTTCGGAGCCAATCTACTCCCAAAATAATGCCAAACCCAGTAAAGCCCAAAACAAAGCAATCACAAACAAACATGCATCCATGACTCGATAGGACCACATTACGACAAATCATGCTAAGGCTAGTCGAACCACCAATCGGGTTCGTCACTACTAAAGGTCTATCGACAATCTCGGGCTCCAAACCCAACCTATCTACCAGGTCACTAGATATGAAAGAACTGGAAGCTCCGGTATCAAACAAAACTCTAACAGGAACATCATAAACAGAAAGCATACCTTGAATGACGACATTCTTTCCCTTCTCCGCCGCAGTTGGGGCATTCGACGAAGAAGGAATAGCATTAAGAGCATATGCTTTCACCATTTGCTTTTCCTTAGGGGGCTGTGGACACTTGTCCTTGTGATGTCCCATTTGGCCACAGTTGAAGCACTTCCTATCCGCTGGCTTGGCCCGACAATTACTAGCATAATGACCCTTCTTACCACAGCTGAAGCACTCCACATCTTGCTTATTCTTTTTCTTCTGGCCATCCTTAGCCTGATTCTGCTTTCTCTTATTCTGGGAACCACCTTTGCCTCCACCACTAGCTTGTGGTTTTGGCTCATCTGCGGATGCAACCTCAGTCTTCGGCTTAGGGTAGAGACTTTCTGACCTTAACGCTTTCCCCACAATCGATTCAAACGTCTCATCGATGTGGTTAATAAGTTTTTCCCCCAAGTACTGATCCAATCCAGTTATGAATTTCTCATTCTTTTTCTCGGCAGTATCTATAAGAGATAACCCATATTTTGACAAAGTGTCAAATTCAGCAATATACTCCGAGACAGCCCTGCCATTCTGCTTGAGCTCCAAGAATTTCTTAAACAACATTGACTTCTGAGCAGCTGGGATGAACTTCTCACTAAAGCGAGCCTTAAACTGCTCCCAAGTAATCTGATCTTCGGGAGTAGTTGCCTTTATAGCATTCCACCAATTCATTGCCCGCCCTTGCAGCTGACGGGACGCTAGCTTTCTCTTCATCGCATCCTCGATACCCAAATCCTCGAAGATACGTTCGCAACTATCCACCCAATCCTGAACATCCGTAGCCGACTCCGTTCCATGGAACGGCTTCCCACCAAGGCTAGTATAATCCTTATTCAGCTTGGCGAAGTCGACTCTTGGTGCCTGCACTATTGGACCACCACCATTTCCACCATTGGGAGCTGCCCTCTGTACATCTCTAAGCATCTCTCTCATGAGGTCGGTAAACATCGTCCTCATGTCAGCAGCATTCCCATTATTGGCCCCTCTACCGGTACCTCTAACATATCGGCTCATCGTCAATCTGAAAAAGGAAATGATTAACGACTCCATAGTGGTGCCAGTGCAGTACAACTTCATTCTTATACTACTAATAGTATATATATAGCTTTTGAAAACCAAAATAATCACAAATACGCTCTCTCGTATACGTATACTATCTCTCCCTGATAACTTCCCTAGGTTAACTACGCAACCTAGAGCTCTGATACCAAGTGTGACGGCCCGCCTCGCACCAGCCTGCATTTCCTCCAAAAGTGCGCTGTACACATGCCCGACTAGCACAAGACGGTCGTCATAAGAAAGGAAAGAAGGGAATGAACTAATCAAAGAACCTGTAGAATGTCTCACAGCGCATGGAATAAAATATAATAATAATAATGTACTTGACATAAAACAGGCGAGACAGTGCATAAGCTGATAACTAAAACCAACATCAATCTCAAAGCAGCGGAAAACCAAATACAGCTTATTACAACTTTTCAAAATCTACTGTCTCTGAACAACAGAAAGCCAAAATAGAAGATACACCACCAATGCCCAAGCAGTGATCTTCAACAACACAGGGAGAATACTAAATATATATATTACGTGGAAGCCTCCTGCTCGTCTCCGGATCATCTACCCGTGCATCACCAGCTAACCTGTCTCTAGTCTGCTCGTGTGAGCACCCAGAGTAATAAGAGGAGACATAAAACTCTGGGTCAGACATAAAGCCTGGTATGAGCGATAAACATCTAAACAGAATAATAACAGGTATACTAAACCATACCTGAACCTGGACCTGCAACCAAAGAGTTAGTACCACATACCGTACAATACTCCAAGGTGCCATAATAAATAGTGTAAGAATACGGGGGTGGGGTGTGCATGTCAAAATGAGAGCAAGCAAATCATCCATAGCAACCATCCTCACATCTCTCACTCAGTGCGTAAAGTGTACGACATCTACCACTTTGGAACACTAGACAAACTGAGGTAACGACGAATCCCGACTTGTAGAAACCCTGCTGTGACCAAGCCAAACACTTGGAGTCATGACCAAACATTTCAATGACCCACTTCATTGGTCATAGCCCTTGGTTCTACCGATGCCATAATGGCCCTGAACCCGCCTTCGTACCTCCTACTATAGTGGTCCAAAGCTATAGATGTCGATAACTCCTTGGCACGCGTCCCGCAGCAAAGCCCAACCACGAAGTGAACTCGTTGATTCCCATCTGAATCTTAAGCTCTAACTTCTCATTTGGACTTCCTTTGCATCTCGGGTTTGGTCGAATTGGAGTGGGTCTTCAGAAGAGTTGTCGCACAGTAACAGTCCTAGAATTCGGTTCGGTTCGGTAGTCATTGCCTCGTCGGTTCGGTAGTCATTGCCTCGTTGGTTCGGTTCGGGTACATCACTCCGGGTCGGGTCGGTGTCCTCCTCCGGGTCGGGTCGGGTTGCTATCCTCCTTCCAGCTCATGCTCCTTCTCCGATCAGCTCCCTCGTTCCCATCTACTCCGATCCGATCCGATCACTTCGCTTTACTTCAGTCCGATCCGCTCCCTAGCTTACTCCGATCCGATCCCCTTGTCCACTCCAACTCTAAGTAAACAGCCTTCCTTTTTGCCAAGTCTTTTATGTGCCAAACTCCAGTTCGGGTCGGGTTTCTTGCCCAGTTCACATTTCCGATCCGAGCCCCCCATCCGATCCGATCCGATTAGGAGCCTGTACATTTCTGCAACTTTCCAGCGAGCTTTCTACGCCATTCGACGACGTTTTTGAGCAATTTAACTAGTCCAATCAATCATAAAACATACCATAGAGTCATAGCAACATGTAATAGCAACCACAAACAGCAAACAACAATTCAAATGAATCAAAAGGGATCAAAAAGTGACTAAAACTTCATATTTTCCCATAGTCCCTCTTAATCATATTTAAGCACATACTTAGTAAAACTTAACCAAATCGTCTAAATTTTATAACAGAGGCATAAAATATTATTTAAGAATTTCTAAACATTTTTCCAGAATTTATTGGTGTATAAATTCGCTAATCTTCACTAATCACCCTTAATTAACTGTAATTAGTGTCAAAACGATGCTATCACTCACCTTGGCCACAAAATAAATCACCAAATCTGAAATATTCTCTGTTTGGGTCGAATCCCTATGTATAGCAGCAGCTCCAACCTTGCTTTGTTGCTATTTGGCCTTGTTTTGATGTAGTCTAGGCTTAATCTTCACAAAAATGTGTTTAGGAGTGGTTTTAGAGGATGGAAGCCATTACTAAGGTCTCAAGAAGGTTTGTGGCGGCTCAAAACTGAAATGAAAGTGATAACCTAACCCTAATCAGTCCTCCTATACCTCTAAACCCGAAATTCCCCTTGGGCCTAGCTGCTAATCACCCGGTTAAGCCCAATTAAGCTGTTTTTCACCATCTGAAACTTGTTTCAGCCATATCTCCCAAACGGTAAGCCCGTTTGGCTAATATGACCACTCTACGGAAAGAGAAACCATCATCCGAAGCCAATGGAAGTGGTTTCAGGTCAAAATTCATTTCCAGTCAAAAGTTATAGCCAAAACAGTGCCAACTAGGGGTAAAATGGTCATTTAAAAATCGGGAAAAATCATGAACATGGGAAATGACCACAATAGTCGTCTCCCAAAGTTACATGACCATACGACTTCGTATGTGAAAGAAATAAATATCCTACGATCCTATGATGCGTAGAATACGGGTCGTTACAATTTACTTAGAAAATAAATAGGATAAGATAATGGATTTATTTATTTGTGAAATAAATAAGATACGATAAAGGAAATACTTAGGATAAATAAATAAGGTTAATAAAGGAAATACTTGGAAATAGAACCCTAAAAGGGAATATTTGCAAAACCATTTGCAAATAGAATTTAAAAGGGTAATATTTGTAAACCATTTACAAATAAAGATTTAAAAGGGAAATATGGGTAAAGGCATTTAGAAAACAAATAGAACATAAAGGAAATATTTATCTTTGGATAAATAGGTATATATAAGTATGAACTTATATATGAAGAAGTAAACAGATAAAAGGAGAAGATTTATTTATAAATGATATTATAAATTAAGTTAAATATTTATCATTTGGATAAATAGAATATATAAGTCAGGACTTATATAAAGAAGAAAAAAATCGATTTCAACATCGATATTTGAAACTGAATAAGGACAAAGAGTTAACCAGTTAGGGTTAACCAGTTAGAGTAAAACCATTAAGGGTTAACCAATTAGGTTAAACCATAGAGTTAAACCGGTTAGAGTTAATCGATAGAGTTAAATCGAACTAGAGTCATTTAAATGGAGTTAATCGAATTTAGTTTATTTGAATAGAGTTGAAATGAGTTAATCGAATTTAGTTATTCGAAGTGAAATAATCGAATTAGAGATATTCGAAGTGAGATAAGCAAATCGAATATAAGTTATTCGAATAAGAGTTAATCCAGTAAGAGTTATTAGGTTGGAGTTATTCAAATAAGAGTTATAGATTAGAGTAAACCGAATAGGTGTAAATAAATTAGTTGTCGTTATATTATTCGATTTAGGAAACAAAAGTCATATTAAAGATAATATATTTCGGATGCAGGAGATTATAACACCATTGTTATAATCACGTAAACTTGTAAAAGAAAGGGGTTCGTAAATAGAATCTGAGGGTTCGTAAGGAAGTGTTAAAGGGTTAAAAGATGAACTTACCCTATTTTGAGATTTGAAATGTTGTTCAGTTAAGGTCTAAGAGGTAGTTATACCCAAACTTGATTGACTTCGTTTTTAATTTAGAAATGGTTAAGGTTCGAGATTGAAAGTGGTTAAGTGATTTTAGTAAATAAGTATAGTTGTTTTGAGTTGTCGTCGCGATGTTGATTTAAACATCTGTTAAATCCAAGTAAAGAAGATTTGGAAATGTTTTCCAAATAGAATCAGAAATGTAATCAAATATTGAAATTGGAAATATGAATTAGAAAAGGAAGTGTTCATGTATAAGGAGTTAAGAAATGGA
Source organism: Allium sativum (assembly GCA_030737875.1). Taxonomy (NCBI): domain Eukaryota; kingdom Viridiplantae; phylum Streptophyta; class Magnoliopsida; order Asparagales; family Amaryllidaceae; genus Allium; species Allium sativum. The sequence goes on along the minus strand of CM060909.1, from coordinate 372,579,935 downwards.
GTTAAGTTAAATCAGAATTTGACTGGAGACTTGTTAAGTTGAATGGTTTCCTAAGTGTCTATCTGATGTTGGTTTCGACCTTCGGGATTGGTACTTAGGGAATTGTTCTTAAACTAGTTTACAATCAGAGACTGATAGTTGTAAAAGAATAGTGATACGTAAATATGTCATGGGAATGTTTTCCAGCATTAACGTATATTTTCTAAACATAGAAAATAAGGAAATATATATATAGATATATATGATTGATGATTGATTGATAGAATTTCCATTTGGAAACAATATCGTTGTTTGCACACCTGTTTTTCTTTGATAGTTAACTCACCGACTATCGAAGTTTCTGACCATTTTAACGTTGTTAATATGGAGAGACCGGTTGGATTATTATCCAAAGAACCACTCTGTATTGGCATAAGCGTTGCGAATCATATATGCCAAAGATAGTTGAAGACGGAGTAAAGTGCAAGGGCTATTGTATAAGTCTTAGATAACAGTGCCTAAGATGGATGTACTGAATAGTGGCTTCGGTTCATCCTTTTCCTGGTTGACTTGTATGGATGAATGTCTGACAGAGTATTTCCAGAAAGGTCACGTACATTGATTTCTTCAACCTACCAAGAGTGGAAGCGGAGAAGGAAACTTCTTTAGCTAACACGTAATGTACTGTTGTAGACGTCAATTAGTGATTTTCGATGGATCTGACAATGTGGCATTCGAAGTGAATCTGATGTGATGATCAAGCGTAACCTCAAGCCTTACATCCGGTAAATGACAAAAATCGGGCAGGCAGCATGGCTAAGTCGGTCGCTTCGAAATAGGGTGTATAATCACCTGATCTAGAGTTTCATTTACTTCTAAAAATCTATTGTCGATACTGTCCCATTCGGGGAATGGTTGCTGATCCCAACCGTTGGTGATATACATTCGATACACTCAAGCGAAATGAGTGGTCGGTCATGTGTGGCCGGGTTGCAAGATGTTCTTGTTGAACCCAGTGTATTCCTCTCTGGAGGTACACTAGCGTAAGGTGGTTCCATACCTTGTCATAGTTGGAAATCCATTACCCAATACGTGCTTGCGGTTTGATTTGTATACTATATATATGTAGAACGTGAGATGAAAGCGTTTCTGCTAAATGATTATTATATTGTGGTTGATAGACATTATTATAATATCAAAGGTTTTTTTGATATAAAGATATTTTGGATTCTCATAAGGGAAAAACCCGTTCCGTTATACGGCGTGGTCTTATGAGATATCGTTTACCTGTTCAAACTGTTTTAAACTGTTTTACCCATACCAGTCCCATGACTGACCCGGAGTTTATTTTGTTTTGTTTTCCCTAAACTCTTGAGTGCCCAATTTTGTGCGGGCAGTCAAGTAGTCAGGAATTTACAGATACTTGAAGATCTGGAGCAGGAGGCTTCTGGATCATATAGCTATATTTATTTCCGCTGTGTTGTAAGTTTTGTACTCTGATAATGTTATTGTATACATATACTAATTTTATTTCAAGGATATGTTATCTATTATATGTTATTCGTTCCGCTGTGAGGTTCGTGTTACTCTGATGTTGTGTTCTTCTTCTTCTTCTATTCTAAGTTTCTATCTTATCTATCCTCACCCTATGTCTTCTTTCTATTAGTTTCCTGGTTTCCAGTGCAATTTGGGGTTGGACTTGTATTATTTAGTCAGCTTAAATTCTAATGGATTTCCGGGTCATTACAGTTGGTATCATAGCTTAAGGTTAAGTGAATTACCTTGGCTCTGTGGCGTGACTCAGTAGAGATGGGGTTAGCAATACCCTAGATTGAGTTGAGTGTATATATACGAGTGAACGTATTTGTTATTTGATATAAAAATCTGTTTTATATTGTGGAGCTTTATTGGTTGAGTGGCTTATTAATTCTGGTCGATGGTGGGGCACCACAATATCGATAAGGATTTTTAAACACTCGAATACGATGAACCAACATGATATGTTTTGAAATTAACATAGTAAAATTGGTTGTGTTGATTGTTAGTATAATCGAATGAGACTATAAAAAGGTGAAATGGTTATAAATAACCAATCAGGATTCATATAAGTAAAGTATATGAAATAAGAGGAATTAAATCTGAATTTAAATCAGAATTAGGAATTAAAATAAGGAAATTTTAAGTTCCTGGGAGATTTTGAAAATGTTTCAATTTGAAATAGATATAGTATTGAACTCACCTTGATGATTGGAAAATAATTCCGAGGATGGATCGATACATCGTCGGTGTGATTTTCGAGTTTCTAAGGGGTGGAATACTACTAAAGGTTTTGTTTTCAAATTGTTTTGAGGAAACAAGTTGTTTAGAAATTCAAAGGTTTTGAATTGGTGTTATGATTTAAAATTGATTTGAAATAAACCCAGGAATTAAAATTCTGGAATTAAAATTTAACTTATGAAGTTAAATGGATTAAAATATTGAAAGTGAATAAATAAATTTGAATTAAACTTAGACACGGTTAAATATAATATGGAATTATATTGGAATGATATCGAGTAAGTTGATTGATGATATAAGAATTTGGAATCAAGAATTGTACTTAAGTTTGAAATGGAATTTGACTTGAGTATAAACAAATGATTGGGTTTGAGGATAAAAACTGACAGGAGATTTATTGGAATGACATTGGTATATGTTGAGTTGATAACCAATGGGAATGGTATAATGATATGGTCGGCAAAAAGGTACAAGTTTATATTTCATATTGGGTATGAGATTTTATGAGCCAAATTGGCAAGTCACTTGGCTGTTTGATTTTCTTTTGGGTTGGAGATGGCCCAGAGAGGCGAGTTGGAGGTTGACCTATTGACCAGTACAAAGGAGGTGCTGGAAAAAAAATTCGAAAAGTTAAGGCATTAGAAAATTTTCAGGATTTTTGAAAATTATCGTTGATAAGAATTTATTAATAATTTAATTAAAATAAATTGGTTTAGTGAAACCGAAGTTAAGAAGTGAACAAATAAATTCTAACCAGTCGATATTGTTTGTTTTATAACTTAGCAATTTCGAGGACGAAATTATTTTAAGTGGGGAAGAATGTAATGACCCGCATTTTCGGCGGTATAATAATTAATTTATTTAATTATTTAAAAGGTGATTAAAAGGATTTAATGGTCGTTGAATTAAATAATGGTGAATATTTAATTAAAATAATAAATTAAATAATATATTTAATTCTGAAATAATCAGAATTGGCTGAAATGGCGATATAGTGCGAACTGGATCATCTGTGGTATTTAATTTAGTTTAGAATTGAATTAGAATAACGAATATATTATTTGAACGACAGTTTGAACGTATAATTATATTATAATTAAAATCGAGCTTGAAATGGCGTAGCAATTCATTAATTGGCAATTTGAACTTCAACTGAATATACAGAATTCGTTTTAAGCCGGATTTCTGTGAAACAAGGAACGTTAGGAGCTGGTGAAGTATATTTTTCTAATGGAAGAGAAAAATCGGGATTTCGTCATGTAGGTTTTAATTTATGTCCAAATCAAATTTTAGAAAAGTCGTTGTGGAATTCCTTTATAATATATAACGATTTATTAATATTTTAAAAAGGAATTTCATTATAAATCGAATATCGATTTAATCGGGATTTGAAATATCAAGCTAGAAATTCACATAGGAATATTCTAGAGTTGTATGGTATTCCACTGTGAATATATACGATAATATTTATTTTTAAATATTAAAATTAATTGTTTTTAAATACATTTATATATTTAAAAGGATTATTTAGAGCTTTAAAAATAGCCAGTTTTGCAAACGACCTCAGAATTCGACGAAACTAATTTTGTTGGATCCACAACATCAAATTATTGTTAGATTCCAAGTTCCGTGATTTTTGGGGACACTGTGTAGCCGTATGGATTTTTAGAGTGAAAAACAGTCAGTATTTCGACGGTTAAAAATACGCTATGTGAGCAGACGGAGTCGGAATTCGACGTAACTAGTTTGAGTGGGACCGTAATGTCGAATTGTAGCTGCATGTTCAATTTCGTGATTTTTAGGTATCGTATGTGATTGTACGGATTTTTAGAAGACGGATACGAGTAATAAAATATCCTAACTAAAATATCTGTAAATATCTAAATTATAATTATCTAAACCCATCCCCTATAAATAAGATTTAACTCCATCCTTATGACCTAATACCAATCTGCTGTAAACAAAATAAAAAGAGGCCGCCAACAATATTACTCAAAACGGGGAAATTCCCTTTTCTAAAATAGGTATCAATTCGAATAAATTACCATAAATCACAAAACAAAGATATTTGTGATCTCAAAGGGGTTCTCTTCATGCTGATGTGTATTATGGGGTTGTTCGATCAATGTTGTATTCGCTGGAAAAGGCCACGGGTCTTCTAGGGTTTGGTTTCCAAGCGGATAAAAGTGACGTTTGGAAAATCTGGGTTTGTGGTTGGATTTAAGGTGGAAAGTTGCAAGTATGGGTGGATTTTTGTTCGATTTGGGGACAGAAAAGTTTGGTTGTCATCATTGTACTAGTACGTAGCACTGGAAGTCGAAATCAGGGGGGGCGCGAGTTGGTTATAGTCGGGTGGACCTGGAGGAGGTTTCAAAGGGGAGTACAATGGTGTATTCAGTTTTGATGTTTGTAAAAAGGAGTGGAAGAACATGGTGGGTGAAAGGCACCGTAATGGCCATTGGAGAATTTAGCTGGATCGACCAATTTCTTAAGGGAAGAAAGAGATAGGAACGGGGGTACATGGGCCTTATCATAGAAGGTTAAGCCCAATAAGAGGATTAATTAAGTTCTATTTTATTTAAATTAGTTCAATCTTGTAAATCGAATATCTTGGTCATACAATATCAGATTGGCGAACTGTAAGTTGCGTTGGGATCGTATGGACGGCAGCAACACAATGGAGCTGGCTGGGAATGGAGTGGAGCTCGTTTGAATTTATGGCGAAATAAATTGTTTGATTCAAATCAAATAACAGTGTATCGTTCTTTAACGATGAACTGCCAAAGTGAGTAAATCTCACTAACTCTGAACAGTTTATAATTTCATGTTGTATTTTTTGAACTGTTAAATATTGACTGTGTGTTGACTGTTTGATTGAACTGCTAGTCAGTTAGTTGAATTTCTATATTGATTCTGTTTATCAGAATATATCATACGGAACTGAAAGTAAATGTTGATTTTATTGTGTAACATCTGTGGATGCAGGGAAACAGGTTGGAGGAATCGGACCGGATTCCTCAACATTTATTTTATTGTTTTTCATATATTTTGATATATGATGTGAATTATAACCTGTTGTTGATTGTGTGTGTATGGACGATATTGGACATCGTAATTTGATATGTTAAACACCATAACATACCGGGATTTGGAGAAAAGGGGAATTTTTCAAAGTGAATACTGAAAAGAGAATAGTTATAAAATCAGAGGATTTTATAAAAGAGAATATTTATAAATAGAAATATTTATAAGTGGAATGTTTAAAAATAGGGAATAATGTTAAGTGGGATTATAACTGAAGGGTGATCTTTATAAATGGAATATTTATAAAGTGAATTATTTATTTAGGATAAATAAATAAGATGTTATAAAATGGACCATTTACTTAGAAAATAAATAGGATAAGATAATGGATTTATTTATTTGTGAAATAAATAAGATACGATAAAGGAAATACTTAGGATAAATAAATAAGGTTAATAAAGGAAATACTTGGAAATAGTAACCTAAAAGGGAATATTTGCAAAACCATTTGCAAATAGAATTTAAAAGGGTAATATTTGTAAACCATTTACAAATAAAGATTTAAACGGGAAATATGGGTAAAGGCATTTAGAAAACAAATATATTATAAAGGAAATATTTATCTTTGGATAAATAGATATATATATATATAAGTCTGAACTTATATATGAAGAAGTAAACAGATAAAAGGAGCAGATTGATTTATAAATGATATTTATAAATTAAGTTAAATATTTATCATTGGGATAAATAGAATATATAAGTCAGGACTTATATAAAGGTGAAAAAATCGATTTCAACATCGATGTTTGAAACTGAATAAGGACAAAGAGTTAATCAGTTAGGGTTAACCAGTTAGAGTAAAACCATTAGGGGTTAACCAGTTAGGTTAAACCATAGAGTTAAACCGGTTAGAGTTAATCGATCGAGTTAAATCGAACTAGAGTTATTGAATAGAGTTAAATCGAACTAGAGTCATTTAAATGGAGTTAATCGAATTTAGTTTATTTGAATAGAGTTGAAATGAGTTAATCGAATTTAGTTATTCGAAGTGAGATAATCGAATTAGAGATATTCGAAGTGAGATAAGCAAATCGAATATAAGTTATTCGAATAAGAGTTAATCCAGTAAGAGTTATTAGGTTGGAGTTATTCAAATAAGAGTTATAGATTAGAGTTAACCGAATAGGAGTAAATAAATTAGTTGTCGTTATATTACTCGAGTTAGGAAATAAAAGTCATAATAAAGATAATATATTTCGGATGCAGGAGATTATAACACCATTGTTATAATCACGTAAACTTGTAAAAGAAAGGGGTTCGTAAATAGAATCCGAGGGTTCGTAAGGAAGTGTTAAAGGGTTAAAAGATGAACTTACCCTATTTTGAGATTTGAAATGTTGTTCAGTTAATGTCTAAGAGGTAGTTATACCCCAACTTGATTGACTTCGTTTTTAATTTAGAAATGGTTAAGGTTCGAGATTGAAAGTGGTTAAGTGATTTTAGTAAATAAGTATAGTGGTTTTGAGTTGTCGTCGCGATGTTGATTTAAACATCTGTTAAATCCAAGTAAAGAAGATTTGGAAATGTTTTCCAAATAGAATCAGAAACGTAATCAAATATTGAAATTGGAAATATGAATTAGAAAAGGAAGTGTTCATGTATAAGGAGTTAAGAAATGGAGTTAAGTTAAATCAGAATTTGACTGGAGACTTGTTAAGTTGAATGGTTTCCTAAGTGTCTATCTGACGTTGGTTTCGACCTTCCAGATTGGTACTTAGGGAATTGTTCTTATACTAGTTTACAATCAGAGACTGATAGTTGTAGAAGAATAGTGATACGTAAATATGTTATGGGAATGTTTTCCAGCGTTAATGTATATTTTCTAAACATAGAAAATAAGGAAATATATATAAAGATATATATATATGATTGATGATTGATGATTGATTGATAGAATTTCCATTTGGAAATAATATCGTTGTTTGCACACTTGTTTTTCTTTGATAGTTAACTCACCGACTATCGAAGTTTCTGACCATTTTAACGTTGTTAATATGGAGAGATCGGTTGGATTATTATCCAAAGAACCACTATGTATTGGCATAAGCGTTGCGAATCATATATGCCAAAGATAATTGAAGACGGAGTAGTAAAGTGCAAAGGCTATTGTATAAATCTTAGATAACAGTGCCTAAAATGGATGTACTGAATAGTGGCTTCGGTTCATTATAACAACCCGGAAAATCTGAGCCAGTTTAAAATTTTTATTTTGGCGAATTTAATGAATTTTGAATATTTAAAATGGTTTGTTTTAAATAAAAACGACGGAAAATTTATTTTTGACGAAGTTAAAACGAATAAATTTTATTTAATTATATAACGAGCCTGAAATGGCCCTGCAGTTCGAAAATTCGATTTCGAATTTCAAATGAATGTACAGAATTCAATATAAGTCCGAATTGGACGAAACAAGAAATATCTAAAGCTGTTTGACGATATCTTTCTAACGAAGCTAAGAAACTGAAATTTCACTTTAAAAGTTGAAAGATATGTCCAGTTTAAAACTCAGAAAAGTCGCTGTGGAATTTATATATATTTTTTAATATATATAAAGGCCCTTAGAAATGGAAATTTTGCAAATGACCTTAGTTTTCGACGAAACCACTTTTGTTGGATTCGGGATGTCAATTTATTGCTAAGTTTATTTTTGCATAATTTTCTGAATCAATATGTGAGCGTGGCGAAGTTAAACGTGTTTTGACAGTTTCAATTAAATCGGGTCGACCAGAAAATGGCCATTTTTCAAACGGTCTCAGAATTTGATGAAATTAGTTTTGTTATGACTGTATCATCAATACGAAGCTAGAAATAATTTTTCTGGAATTTTTAAAGTCCGTATGTGGCCCCGGTAATTTGAAATGTGCATTTAAATTGAATATATATAGATTAATATTTTGATGTTGGCGGAAACTGATCGAAACAGTCGGATTGGCTAACGAAACATATCCCATTGTGTTCGGAATGGGGGTAAAATGCTATAGGCGACAGTCGTTGGGTCTCGTTTGGTGGTCGAATGAAAAGTCAACATTTTTGAAATGGAAATGAAAATAAATTATAACAAAATAATTTCTCCTTAGCCCCCCCCCCCCTCTTTCTCTGTCGTTCATTTCAAAACAAAAAAAAAGACGCTGGAACCCTAAACTTAAAACCGCCGCTTCCCCTCGTCGTGGCCAGCGCGCCGCGCCTCAGGCGGGCCACCACCCCGTCGCCGCACAGCCCTCCCCTCCTTCTTCTCCGACGTTCTTCTTCCTCCCATCCCTTCTGAAAACCCCGTTTACCTCCCCCCCCCTTTCCTGATATGAAGCGCCGCGCCCAAGACCCCATCCACCACCTGCCGCCGACGCCAACCCCCTCCTCTTCCTCCGACTCCATCGTGAACCCCCCCCCCCTCGATGTACGCTGTAAGTTTTTTTTATCTCTGTTTTTATTTATTTGTTTTTATTTTCCCTTTGATCATATTTTCTTGTTTATAAAAATTAGTTTCTTTTTAAGTAAATAAAAATCAGATCTTTAATGTAGAAATAGTTTGGATTTTTTTATTTAAAGTAAAAGAATGGATTTTTCATAGGAAAGTTTACATTTTTATATAGAAGAAAATGATTTTTATTTATGTGTAAGGCTTAAAAAGGTTTGATTTTTAATAATGAAAAAGATTGGATTTTTTAATGAAGTAAAAATTTGATTTTGTTTATTAAAAAGGTTTGATTTTTTATAGAAGGAAAAATTAGATTTTTTATTGTAGAAAAGTTCGTTTCTTTTTTTTCCATACATGAAGTGGCAATAAAAATATAATTTTTACATTAGAGAAAATATTAAAAATATAATTTTTATATGATGTGAAGATTAAAAATATAATTTTTATAATAAAGAAAGGTTAAAAATATAATTTTTATAATAAAGAAAGGTTAAAAATATAATTTTTATAATATAGAAAGGTTAAAAATATAATTTTTATAATAAAGAAAGGTTAAAAAAATAATTTTTATAATATAGAAAGGTTAAAAACATAATTTTTATACTAGTGTCATATTAAAAATATGATTTTTATATAGGTATGATAGTAAAAATATGATTTTTATTCATGTAGAGTTATAAAAATATATTCTTTATTAGGAGAAGAGCGATATAAAAATATAATTTTTATAATGAAGTGGAGAATAAAGACATGATTTTTATAAGGAAATGAAGATAAAAATTCGATTTTTATAAATATGAAGTAGCGGTAAAAATTTGATTTTTATATAAGAAGTAGCGTTGTAAAAAATATGATTTTTAACATATACTTCGTGAAACATACTGAAGTTGGAAGAACGATGAAGGTTTCCTACATATGAAGAGTCGTGGCGTTTGGTTAGCTATTGGTGATAACTTCTCACTTTAAATTTTCTTTCCTAGTTATAAAAATATACTAGGATGCAGACGGTGTTTATTAGCACCCGACACCATCGTCCACAGACCATGGACTTGTTTGTTTGGTGATTGATTATAATATTTGTTGAAATTTTGTGGTGTGAATAATAAAATTGATTTGATTGATATGTGTATGGCGTGGGCCATTATTAGACCGGGGATAAGGCTAGGCCTTGTCCCGTTTCTAGTATCGTGCCATTATGCCGCCGAAATTTTCTAAAATATGTTATAAAAATATCATTTTTATGTGTAAATGAACTGAATAGAAATTCATGTGTTGAAATAAAATATTTTATCGTTAAAAATATAATTTTTAACGTGTGTGTGAATAAAATAAAATATTCATTTACAAACCAGACGGTTTGTTTATGTACACTGATTTGACTGATCTTGATTGGGACGATAAATTTTACACGTTACCCAACTGCACAAATAAAATCTGTGTTTGTTGATGTGAAACCCCACACGGGTATTGGGATGTACACTAGTCCCAATAATTAGTTGTATGTCGATCGATAGGTTGACAGACAGTTGTGTTATGCACTTTGAATGATGGTTGATTATTTATCGTTGCTGTTATATACATGTGTTATATGGAATCCATATAATTAACCTTATATGGTAATTGATTGGGCCTCATTCCAATTTAGAAAATAAAGAATATTGAGAAATATATATTCATGTGTTGAAAGTACTCATTTGTTGAGATTATTCATGTGTTGAAAATATTCATGTGTTGAAAGAAATATATATTCACGTGTTGAAAAATATATATATTCATGTGTTGAAGAAAATATTCATTTGTTGAATAAAATAACGAAGTTATTGAAATATATAAAGCCGTGTCGATTAGATTTGCGCCATTTTGACGTGAACGATATTTATATCGATTTTATTCGAATATCAAAAAAGAAGTGATTTCAAAATATAACGTTTTGAAAATATTATCATTGATGATATGGAATATTCAATTTTGATTCAAAATTGGATTGGAAGTTGAAATCGTTTTGAAAACGAAATTAAAACGATTTATAAATTACGTTTAGAATTGGAATCGAAGAAATATATATAATATATATATTATATATATTATATGGCCTGAATAGAACGCGTCGCGCCGCGGCAGTTCGTGAATTTCGACCATTGACTTCAAATTGACGTTACGGGGGACATGACCGTCGTATTATCCTGAAACTGGAACCGTTGGGTTCGTATCGAAAAGAGCTTTCCAATGAATATTTGAAATTTGAAATCTAACGGTTGGATTTGGAGATACGTCCAAATCAAATTCAGAAAAGGTCGCTGTAAGTGCAGTTCGACGACCGTTATTGGAAATCGACTGTACGGGCCGTGATAAAATAATTAAAAATATCTATAATTTGTGTAAAATCAAAATATATGAATTAGAAAGAACTGGGATGAAAAATTCCATATTTAGAAAGATAAAAATATATTTTTATCGAAATGAACAAGTTATGAACTAGAATTAAAATCCAATGTTTTTAAATAAATGAATTGGATTTGAAGTGGTTTTAAAAATAATCAGAATTTGATATTGAATATAAGCCGATATATTTTCTATTCAGAGCCTTGTATTTAATATCAAATGGAATTTTGGATTTGTCGTGAACCGTGTTTTAAATGACGTTGGTTCTTTAACCCAGTTAAAGATTAAAACTAAGTGCAGTTTTAATGAATCTTTAATTAGATTGAAATGGTCGAGAATGGAGTACCACCAGTTTTGCTCCAAAGCGATAGTTAAATCTTTAATTAGATTTGAACATGAAAAGGTAATTAAGTTTACCGATAACACCGTGGTGTTAGATATGGGGTATTACCAGTTTTGCTCCATGGGATAAATAGGTTGGGATTGGGAAATAAAATAAATAATTACTTCGGTGTGGTTCGCTAATCCCGACTAGTTTGAAATGATATTCAAAGGAAAATTAAAGAATAAATTTCAAAGAATTTATCTTTGATAAAATTAATGGGAACCTTTCCCTAAGAATGTGAATTTTTGAATAAAGGAATATTCTTAATTGGAATGAAGTGTACGTTGTGTTTGTGTAACATTTGTTTATTATATACGTGGGTTATTCGGAAAGGCCGGGTTTATACCCATTTTGAATAACCGATTCGACGATAAGTCGAAGGTGAAGACGGTGGCTGAAGACCGAGGGTCTTCACATCGTTTGGGTGATTACTGATGATCTTGATTGGGCTGTACACCCAAGAGGAGGGAATCAGTTGGTGGTCGTCCAGACGTACTTGGAGATCGACGGATATGCGAGGAAAGTGCCTTCGGTTTCGTTCAGACCCAGAACGAGCTTGTAAATGGACTGTGTGTCTGACATTGGATTTTATTCTATGTGATAGATTTCTATTAAATATATATCTGTTTGGCGGCGGAGAATTTATTCTCTTGCTTAACGCCCTTCTCTGAGACGTATGAGCTCAGAGGTTATATATCAATAGATATCAATCGCATGGCGTGAATTGCCTGTATGGCATGCCTAAGTGGCAATTGATCAAGGCTTCTGTTGCAAAGCAAAGTCTTGTGGTTGATGATCAAAGCACGGCCTTTGTGGCATCGCTTTGTGTAGCGTGGATTCGCGAGCCTCACACCTCGGTATGAGTCAAAAACGGGATAAGGACCCAAGGGGAACACGACGTTTCTTTCTAGCTGTGGGTGGTGTCAGTGACCTACCAGCCCTGACATTTATATTATTTTCACCTGTGTGGTTGTTGGATGAGGCGCCTCGATTTTAGGTCTGTGAGGACCGGGAAACGTGTGTTCAGGAATTGCCAATCCTCAAAAGTAAGAGAGGACCGGCCTTGGAGGTTCCATAGGATCATAGTGGGGTCCTGAGGCATTTGCTAGAGTGTCTCGAATCGGAGAGGAGCTTGCCCCTTGCCTCGGCTCATGATGGAATCCAATTTCCAATACGTGTCATTCGGTGTTATTTGTAGAGCCTAGTATGGCGACATAGTAGCATGGGATACTATGCCGTCTATAATTTATACTTATGATTGAAGTTGTTTTCTTCATTTATAGTGATAATAAAAGATGAAATTTCATGTATCAAGCGTTATTTGGCTGTTATAAGGTAAAACCCTATCCTCTGTTTGCGTTGCATTGTGTGATGGGACCTGGGTCTTATAACAGCTTCATTGTTCTTTATTTAGCATTGCGCTGTTTGTTAATGCACTGGTATTCTTGGGGTAAAAACCCGTTCCGTGTTATACGGCGTGGTCCCTTGATTTACCGAACTTTAAAAATAAAGATTTATAATTGGTTTAGTTCTCACACCAGTCACATGACTGACCTGGAGTTTATTGTTTTGACCTAAACTCTGGGTGCCCTTATTTTCCGCACGGGCAGCTAGTATTTGGGTTTTGCAGATTTATATTCACAGGATCTGGTTTAGAGCTGAAGTGATATTCGGAAAGCTCTGTATCCGTGTATTTCTTCCAGTTATGTTTTGTATTTTTTTTTCCGCTGCAGTATTGTATTTAAAATCTCTTATATTCTCTGTTGTATAATATTTATTCATACTCTATAATATTCTTGTATTCTGATGGAATTGTTGTAATAAACAATGAAATGTTCTTCTGTTTGTGTTCTGGTTTGTCCTGTTCTCAAATGATCAGGGGTTATCGAACGGTCTTGGTCGATTTAACGATTGATTCAGATCAAGCGAAATTCCTTATTGTTACAGTGGTATCAGAGCTTTGGTTTACAGAGCTCGAGAACAAGGCACATTAGAACCAAACGAAAGAATTATTCAGAAATTGGATTAGTAATATCCAATGAGAATGGCTCGTAAGAGAAGGGATCAGTAGTATCCTAGAACGGGTGTGAAGAGTATAATTTTAAAATAAAAATTGAAAACACGTTTTGTTTTGAAATTTTAAACCATTTTATACGTATTTGAATATTTATTTTATTTTGAATTTGGATAATCCAATATATAAAGATTTTGCATATACGCCTTGCAAACGTATATTCGAAGTTTTAATATACTGGATAGATATAGAATCACACTCTAGTCGCCCGGACAAGGTCCTGATGATGAAGTATACCATCATCAGTATTTATTTTCGAGTTTCGAAAGTGAGATATCTATATATTTCCATTAGGATGGTGTGAGAACCAAAACTAGGTAGGATTATTTGTTGTGATTTGGCACCAAAAACATGATTTTCTGTATATATATACCAAAGTTATGAATTTGAAAGTTAATCACAAATTGATTGCCGATTGTGTTGTTTGATTAATTTAAATTTTAAACCATTATGTTAATGTAAGGTATAGGTAGCCAAATTGAACCAAATATTGAACTGTATTGAAAATTGCTTGAATTTGCATGCATATACATGTGTATACATTGAACAGGTCATAGCAAGGAGGCTAAAGAAGAGGAATAAAATTGTTTGCCCGACAAATAGGTACACATTTACTGTTTTGTTTGGGTGATGATGATTTTATGAGCCGATTGGCTAGCCGCTTGGCTTTTTCTTTTTCTTTTTGAGATCAGAAGGCCTATATGGCAGTTTGGAGATTTTCCCGATGCTCCCGGTGCAAGGGAGGTTATGGCGAAATTTTTCGAAAATTTAGGTGTTAGCCAAATTTTTGAAAAATTTGAAAGTTCTTAGAAACTGAAAGGTTGAAGAACTTAGGCCGTATTGAAAATATTGAAAGTTGAGTTGATTAGAAAACAACTTTCTCCTTCGTTCCTTTTCGAGGACGAAAAGATTTTAAGTGGGGGAGATTGTAACAACCCGAAAAATCTGAGCCAGTTTAAAATTTTTATTTTGGCGAAGTTAATGAATTTTGAATATTTAAAATGATTTATTTTAAATAAAAACGACGGAAAATTTATTTTTGACGAAGTTAAAACGAATAAATTTTATTTAATTATATAACGAGCCTGAAATGGCCCTGTAGTTCGAAAATTCGATTTCGAATTTCAAATGAATGTACAGAATTCAATATAAGTCAGAAATGGACGAAACAAGAAATATCTAAAGCTGTTTGACGATATCTTTCTAACGAAGCTAAGAAACTAAAATTTCACTTTAAAAGTTGAAAGATATGTCCAGTTGAAAATTCAGAAAAGTCGCTGTGGAATTTATATATATTTTTTAATATATATAAAGGCCTTTAGAAATGGAAATTTTGCAAACGACCTCGGTTTTCGACGAAACCACTTTTGTTGGATCCGGGATGTCAATTTATTGCTAAGTTTATTTTTGCATAATTTTTTGAATCAATATGTGAGCGTGGCGAAGTTAAACGTGTTTTGACAGTTTCAATTAAATCGGGTCGACCAGAAAATGGCCATTTTTCAAACGGTCTCAGAATTTGATGAAATTAGTTTTGTTATGACCGTATCGTCAATACGAAGCAAGAAATAATTTTTCTGGAATTTTTAAAGTCCGTATGTGGCCCCGGTAATTCGAAATGTATGTTTAAATTGAATATATATAGATTTATATTTTGATGTTGGCGGAAACTGATCGAAACGGTTGAATTGGCTAACGAAACATATCTCATTGTGTTTGGAATGGGGGTAAAACGCTATGGGCGACAGTCGTTGGGTCTTGTTTGGTGGTCGAATGAAAAGTCAACATTTTTGAAATGGAAATGAAAATAAAATATAATAAAATAATTTCTCCTTAGCCCCCCCCCCACCCCACTTTCTCTGTCGTCCATTTCAAAAAAAAAAAGACGCTGGAACCCTAAACCTAAAACCACCGCTTCCCCTCGTCGTGGCCAGCGCGCCGCGCCTCAAGCGGGCCACCACCCCGTCGCCGCACAGCCCTCCCCCTCCCCTCCTTCTTCTCCGACGTTCATCTTCCTCCCATCCCTTCTGAAAACCCCGTTTACCTCCCCCCTTTTTTCTGATATGAAGCGCCGCGCCCAAGACCCCATCCACCACCTGCCGCCGACGCCAACCCCCTCCTCTTCCTCCGACTCCATCGTGAAACCCCTCCCCCCTCCCTCGATGTACGCTGTAAGTTTTTTTATCTCTGTTTTTATTTATTTGTTTTTATTTTCCCTTTGATCATATTTTCTTGTTTATAAAAATTAGTTTTTTTTTAAGTAAATAAAAATCAGATCTTTAATGTAGAAATAGTTTGGATTTTTTTTTAAGTAAAAGAATGGATTTTTCATAGGAAAGTTTACATTTTTATATAGAAGAAAATGATTTTTATTTATGTGTAAGGCATAAAAAGGTTTGGTTTTTAATAATGAAAAAGATTGGATTTTTTAATGAAGTAAAATTTTGATTTTGTTTATTAAAAACGTTTGATTTTTCATAGAAGGAAAAATTAGATTTTTCATTGTAGAAAAGTTCGTTTTTTTTTTTCATACATGAAGTGGCAATAAAAATATAATTTTTACATTAGAGAAAAGATTAAAAATATAATTTTTATATGATGTGAAGATTAAAAATATAATTTTTATAATAAAGAAAGGTTAAAAATATAATTTTTATAATATAGAAATGTTAAAAATATAATTTTTATACTAGTGGCATATTGAAAATATGATTTTTATATAGGTATGATAGTAAAAATATGATTTTTATTCATGTAGAGTTATAAAAATATAATCTTTATTAGGAGAAGAGCGATATAAAAATATAATTTTTATAACAAAGTGGAGAATAAAGACATGATTTTTATAAGGAAATGAAGATAAAAATTCGATTTTTATAAATATGAAGTAGCGGTAAAAAATTGACTTTTATATAAGAAGTAGCATTGTTAAAAATATGATTTTTAACATATACTTCGTGAAACAGACTGCGTTGGAAGAACGATGAAGATTTCCTACATATGAAGAGTCGTGGCGTTTGGTTAGCTATTGGTGATAACTTCTCACTTTAAATTTTCTTTCCTAGTTATAAAAATATACTAGGATGCAGACGGTGTTTAGTAGCACCCGACACCATCGTCCACAGACCATAGACTTGTTTGTTTGGTTGTTTGGTGATTGATTAGAATATTTGTTGAAATTTTGTGGTGTGAATAATAAAATTGATTTGATTGATATGTGTATGGCGTGGGCCATTATTAGACCGGGGAAAAGGCTAGGCCTTGTCCTGTTTCTAGTATCGTGCCGTTATGCCGCCGAAATTTTCTAAAATATGTTAGAAAAATAAAAATATCATTTTTATGTGTAAATGAACTGAATAGAAATTCAAGTGTTGAAATAAAATATTTTATCGTTAAAAATATAATTTTTAACGTGCGTGTGAATAAAATAAAATATTCATTTACAAACCAGACAGTTTGTTTATTATGTACACTGATTTGACTGATCTTGATTGGGACGATAAATTTTACACGTCGCCCAACTGCACATATAAAATCTGTGTTTGTTGATGTGAAACCCCACACGGGTATTGGGATGTACACTAGTCCCAATAATTAGTTGTATGTCGATCGATAGGTTGACAGACAGTTGTGTTGTGCACTTTGGATGATGGTTGATTATTTATCGTTGTTGTTATATACATGTGTTGTATGGAATCCATATAATTAAACTTATATGGTAATTGATTGGGCCTCATTCCAATTTAGAAAATAAAGAATATTGAGAAATATATATTCATGTATTGAAAATAAAATATATATTCATGTGTTGAAAGTACTCATTTGTTGAGATTGTTCATGTGTTGAAAATATTCATGTGTTGAAAGAAATATATATTCACATGTTGAAAAATATATATATTCATGTGTTGAAGAAAATATTCATTTGTTGAATAAAATAACGAAGTTATTGAAATATATAAAGCCGTGTCGATTAGATTTGCGCCATTTTGACGTGAACGATATTTATATCGATTTTATTCGAATATCGAAAAAGAAGTGATTTCAAAATATAATGTTTTGAAAATATTATCATTGGTGATATGGAATATTCAATTTTGATTCAAAATTAGATAGGAAGTTGAAATTGTTTTGAAAACGAAATTAAAACGGTTTATAAATTACGTTTAGAATTGAAATCGACGAAATATATATAATATATATATTATATGGCTTGAATAGAACGCGCCATGCCGCGACAGTTCGTGAATTTCGACCATTGACTTCAAATTGACGTTACGGGAGATATGACCGTCAGATTATCCGAAACCCGGAACCGTTGGGTTCGTATCAAAAAGATCTTTCCAATGAATATTTGAAATTTGAAATCTAACGGCTGGATTTGGAGATACGTCCAAATCAAATATAGAAAAGGTCGTTGTAAGTGCAGTTCGACGACCGTTATTGGAAATCGACTGTACGGGCCTTGATAAAATAATTAAAAATATCTATAATTTGTGTGAAATCAAAATATATGAATTGGAAAGAACTGGGATGAAAAATTTCCTATTTAGAAAGATAAAAATATATTTTTATCGAAATGAACTAGTTATGAACTGGAATTAAAATCCAATGTTTTTAAATAAATGAATTGGATTTGAAGTGGTTTTAAAAATAATCAGAATTTGATATTGAATATAAGCTGATATATTTTCTATTCAGAGCTTTGTATTTAATATCAAATGGAATTTTGGGTTTGTCGTGAATCGTGTTTTAAATGACGTTGGTTCTTTAACCCAGTTAAAGATTAAAACTAAGTGGAGTTTTAATGAATCTTTAATTAGATTGAAATGGTCGAGAATGGAGTACCACCAGTTTTGCTCCAAAGCGATAGTTAAATCTTTAATTAGATTTGAACGTGAAAAGGTAATTAAGTTTACCGATAACACCGTGGTGTTAGATATGGGGTATTACCAGTTTTGCTCCACGGGATAAATAGGTTGGGATTGGGAAATAAAATAAATAATTACTTCGGTGTGGTTCGCTAATCCCGACTAGTTTGAAATGATATTCAAAGGAAGATTAAAGAATAAATTTCAAAGAATTTATCTTTGATAAAATTAATGGGAACCTTTCCCTAAGAATGTGAATTTTTGAATAAAGGAATATTCGGAATTGGAATGAAGTGTACGTTGTGCTTGTGTAACATTTGTTTATTATATACGTGGGTTATTCGGAAAGGCCGGGTTTATACCCATTCTGAATAACCGATTCGACGATAAGTCGAAGGTGAAGACGGTGGTTGAAGACCGAGGGTCTTCACATTGTTTGGGTGATTACTGATGATCTTGATTGGGTTGTACACCCAAGAGGAGGGAATCAGTTGGTGGTCGTCCAGACGTACTTGGAGATCGACGGATATGCCAGGAAAGTGCTTCCGGTTTCGTTCAGACCCAGAATGAACTTGTAAATGGACTGTGTGTCTAACATTGGATTTTATTCTGTGTGATTGATTTCTATTAAATATATATTTGTTTGGCGGCGGAGAATTTATTCTCTTGCTTAACGCCCTTCTCTAAGACGTATGAGCTCAGAGGTTATATATCGATAGATATCAATCGCATGGCGTGAATTGCCTGTATGGCATGCCTAAGTGGCAATTGATCAAGGCTTCTGTTGCAAAGCAAAGTCTTGTGGTTGATGATCAAAGCACGGCCTTTGTGGCATCGCTTTGTGTAGCGTGGATTCGCGAGCCGCACACCTCGGTATGAGTCAAAAACGGGATAAGGACCCAAGGGGAACACGACGTTTCTTTCTAGCTGTGGGTGGTGTCAGTGACCTACCAGCCCTGACATTTGTATTATTTTCACCTGTGTGGTTGTTGGATAAGGCGCCTCGATTTTAGGTCTGTGAGGACCGGGAAACGTGTGTTCAGGAATTGCCAATCCTCAAAAGTAAGAGAGGACTGGCCTTGGAGGTTCCATAGGATCATAGTGGGGTCCTGAGGTGTGACGATCCCAAAACCCCGTGGCACGGTGTTAAGGATAATCATTAGAATATAACACATTAATCATCATTAGCAGATCACAGATAATAGCATAAACAGAAAATAGAATAATTTACACACATATGACAGCGGAATCATATAGATAACATCACATCAGAGAAGCACAGTACAGGATACAACTTAGTACATAATGATACATAATCAGTCACCATCGCCTGAGGCGGAATCATACATAAAGAGTACACAAAAGGAATATCAGTCTACATCGCCAGTGGCGGAATCATAATATAGATACAATAATGGCGGAGAAAATCCAAGTCAGCACGGTGTAGTCAAGCCTCGCCATGAGCCAAAAGGTGCGTCAGAAACCTGTAACTAGGCTGCCCGTGTGAAAATAAGGGCACCCGAGTTTGCAAGGTGAAACAAACTACGAGTCAGTCATGGGACTGGTATGAGAAATCTACTCAACTTATTAACAACAATAATAAGGCAAATCAATGGACCACGCCACTTTCGCGGAACGGGTTTACTCCAATGAGTGCTAGTGCATGAAATAAAGTAAATGATTAAATCAACGCAATGCTTTTTCTAAAATGAAGCCATTATAAGACTCAGGTCCCATCACACAATGCAACGCAAGCCGGAGGATAGAGTTTTTACCTTATAATGGCCAAAGATGCTTCATACGAATAAACAAAGGTGTTTGATATTATTACTAGTGCATATATGTTTCAAAAGCAAATTCAATCATAAATATCAATCCTAGACGGCATGGGTACCATATATCATGTCGCCATACTAGTAATACAATCACATCCGCACATATCGTATTGGAAATTGGATTCCTTCATGAGTCGAGGCAAGGGGCAAGCTCCTCTCCGATTCGAGACACTCTAGCAAATGTCCCAGGACCCCACTATGATCCTTGGATCTTCAGGGCCGGTCCTCTCTTACTTTTGAGGATTAATTATTCCTGAACACACGTTTCCCGGTCCTTACAGACCTATATCGAGGCGCCTCGCATTCCAACAACCACACAGGTGAAAAGTATATATAATGTCAGGGCTGGTAGGTCACTGACACCACCTTAGCTAGAAAGAAACGTCGTGCTCTCCCTGCAGTCACTCTCCCGTTTTTGACTCATACCGAGGTGTGAGGCTCGCGAATTCACGTTACACACAAAGCTAGTCACACAGACCATGCTTTGATCATCAACCACAAGACTTTGCTTTGCAACAGAAGCCTTGATCATATGCCACTTAGGCGTGCCACACAGGCAATCCACTCCATGCGACTGATTTCTGTCAATACATAACCTCTAAGCTCGTACGTCTCAGAGAAGGGCGTTAAGCAAGAGAATAAATTCTCCGCCGCCAAACAGATATATATTTAACAGAGATCAATCAACACAGAACAAAATCCAATGTCAGACACACAGTCCATTTACAAGTCCGTTCTGGGTCTGAACGAAACCGGAGGCACCAATTCCTCGCATATCCGTACAATCAACACTATGTTTGGACGGCTACTACTTCAATTCCTTCATGGTAGCTACTCCAATCACGAGCATCAGTAGCGCCCATCCATCCAACGTGGAGATCGTCGGTCTTCAGTCGTCTTCGACTCTTCGACTTCTCAACGTCGATCGATTATTTGAAATGAGATAAACTCGGTCTTTTCAAATAACCCACGTATATTTAGATTTTCAAAC
The DNA here is from genome assembly GCA_030737875.1 of Allium sativum. Taxonomy (NCBI): domain Eukaryota; kingdom Viridiplantae; phylum Streptophyta; class Magnoliopsida; order Asparagales; family Amaryllidaceae; genus Allium; species Allium sativum. The sequence continues at coordinate 372,558,640 of CM060909.1, read as the reverse complement.
CAATTAATCACAGGGTTGAACTATTCAACATTCACATTTCAGTTGTTTAGTTATAATTTTCACGTCAAATACATTCAACCATCACATATCAAGCAAACACAACAAAATTGGTTTATTTTCACTCTATATCGTCTATAGCACTTAATAACGATATATCGCCATTTTTATTTAATTTAAAACGGCCATATTTAATTAAACGACGTTTCAGGTCGTGTCGATGCACTGGCGCTGCTTTCCACTAATTTTGTTTTACACATATAGAAAAATCTAACCGTTGGATCTTCACAAATTTTACATCATTAGGAAGGTCTTTTCCAAGCGAACCCAACGGTTCCAGTTTTGGGAAAATCCGGCGGTCGGATCTTCCACACTAACCATTTGAAGTTAGGATTTCAATTTACGAACTGCAGCGCCGTTATTCGATTTAATTTAATTATATTTATATATATATATATATAATCGTTTCTGGCGCTGTTTTTCACTAATTTTGAATTAAACATTCCAGACAATCCAACCGTCGGATCTTCACAAAGTTGGTGCCGTTGGAAAGATATTTCCAAGGCGAACCCAACGGTTGAGGTTTCGGGAAAATCCAATGGTCGGATCTTCCGCACTAATCATTTGAAATCACGGTTTCAAAATATGAACTGCACGGCCACGTTTCGTTTTAATTATATTTATATTTATATATAAATATAAATATAGTCCATTCAATAATTTCTATATCGTTTTCACTTCAAATATTTTTCTAACACCTTAAAATTTTGGAAAATTTCGCCATAACCTCCCATGTACCGGGGGCATCGGGAAATCGCAAATAGCGTTCCCGGTCCTTCTAATCTCAAAAAGAAAAAGAAAAAGCCAAGCGGCTAGCCAATAGGCTCATAAAATCATCACCCAAACAAATCAGTAAATGTGTACCTATTTGTCGGGCACAAAATTTTATTCCTCTTCTCTAGCCCCTTTTTGCTTTAACCTGTTCAATAGGTATGCATGCACATATATACAATTTCTAACATTTATCATTTTCTATTCAACTTCATATTTGACTTGCTTTGGTCTAAAAATACCATTCATTCTAATGTCGCATGCATAGGCTAAAATCATATCATTAGCTAGTTAATGTATATTTCAACTCATGCACGTTTATTTGAACAAGTGGATATTTTTAACACTTCATATTTCAAAGATGATAATTTTGGCGAACTAAAATAGATTTCAACACATGACTATTTTATTTAGTTCCTATGCATGTTAGAAATAATATTTCTATCACAAATATTTGTTTCATCGTCTGCATATCTTTAGCATATCACACCTATGATAAAAATGATATTTTTATCACTTAAAATATTTATTCAACCAACGTATGGTTTCAACACTTCGTAGTTTCAATAAAAATGTAATTTTTATCGTTTAATCCTTTTATTCAACACATGAACCTTTTCACTACACACACTTCTCAACAAATGAGTATTTCCACACATGGACAATTTATTTATGTTGTTCTCATTGAAAAGATGAAATTTTGATTGTTGAAACTATTTATATAAGGCAAATATTTTTCATACTTCATATATATATAAAAATGTGATTTTTATTGTTTATACACTTCATTCATTCACAAATGAATTTTATTTTCACACAACACTTTTCAACACATGAATATTTCCACACATGGACATAGTTTCAATATATGGCTTTAATTTCTATGCATGCAAATAATTTCAACATATGAAAATAATTCTAACACACAAAGATTATTCAAAATTTCGGCCGCATAACGGCAGGGTAGTTAAACCGGCACCGTCCCTAGTACGGCTCCTCGCTCTACCTTAAAACCTCGCGGTTTTTGACAATGGGGATCATGCATCTAATTCGCACGCAGGCGGCATGTTTATATTTATTTCGTTACCACAAACTAATCCTATGTGGTTTCAACCAAATATTTTCCAATCACAAACGGGTATTTTTCAACCACAATCAATTCAATACCAACCACAAAACTATCCCAAACAACAATTTGCCGTCAACCAATTTTCACAACAATTTCAACCAATAAATATCGTCCATGGTTTGTGGACGAGGGGGCGTATATATATATATATATATAAATATTTATATATAGCAATTCACTTTTATTTCCACACATATATATATATAAAGAAATTGAAGAGTGAGAATTTCTCACCAATAGCTATCCAATAACACGACTCTTCCTTTTCTAGAAATCTTTGTCTATTTCGCCTTCTTGTCGCTTTCGTTGCCCGTATTCTCTACATAGGTAAAAATCGAATTTTTACTATGTTATTCAATATATAAAGATCACATTCTAAAAACAAAGATTATATTTTTAATATTCTTATGATGCAAAAATTATATTTTTATTGCTTTAAAAATATAAGAATCATATCTTACTCCTTTTACTTAACAAAAATTCCGTCTTTTCTCTTTTTTTTAAAAATATGATCTTTATTTTTGCAATTTCAAATCTTTTCTACTAAAAGATTAAACCTTTTTCTATTTCAAAGTTTAAACCCCTTTTTTTTCAAACCTTAAAATAAACTCAGCTTTTACTTTCTTTTTAAATCAGTTTTTATAACTTAGAAAAAATCAGTTTTATAACTTAAAAAAAAATCAGTTTTATAAATTAAAAAAAATCAGTTTTATAAATCTAAAGAAATACAGTTTTATAAATCTAAAGAAATACAGTTTTATAAATTAAAAAAAATCAGTTTTAGTTTTTAAATCGGTTTTTATAAAACAAAAATAAAAATAAAAATAAAATATACTAAATCACTCACCGATAGCTGGCGAAGGGGAGGGAAGAAGAGGGCGTCGGCGATGTGGTGTGGTGCTCGGTGGTTCAGGGAGGTGTCGCGAGGATGTTCGTGGGTGGCGTTCGGAGGTGTCGGCGATGTCTGGAGGGAGGAGGTCTGGCGGTGAGGGCTTCGGCGAGGTCTTCGTCGGCGGGTTGTCTGGAGGGTAAGGCGGCGGCGATTTAGAATTAGGTTTTTTTTTTTTATTTGTTTATGATAAATGAATCGGGGGGGGGGGCAGTGAAGAAGAAAAAAGGGGGGAAAAGAAATTAAAATAGTATATATTTTTTTCTCTTTTTATTATTTAATTATGCACAAGGGTTGACTTTTACATACGACCTCGAAACGAGGCCCACCGCCTGTCGCCCATAGCGTTTTACCCCCATTCCGAACACAATGGGATATGTATCGTAAGCTGGTTTGATCGTTACAATCAGTTTCCGTTGAAATTACATTTAAATCCTTATATTGAATTTTAAACGTACATTTCAAATTCTCGGGGTCACATACTAACTAGAAAAATTCCAGAAAAATATTTTCTAGTTTCGTATTGACGATACGGTCCTAACAAAACTAGTTTCGTCGAATTCTGAGACCGTTTGAAAGATGGCCAATTTCCAGTCGATTAAATTCAACAGAAACTGGTCAAACGCGTTTTCTTTTGCCACGCTCACATATTGATTCGAAAAATTATGAAATTTGAAACCTAGCAATAGTTTGACATCCCGGACCCGACAAAAGTGGTTTCGTCGAATTCCGAGGCCATATGCAAAATATCAATTTTCCAGACCTATATATCCTATATACCGACTCTTCTGAAAATTCATTCGGCCATAACTTTTGATTCCCGCTATGAAACTTCGATTTTTCAGATTCGTTAAAAAGGTATTGACTAACAGATTTAAATATCTTTGGTCTCACTAAAATCTGTTATATTTTTCCACCCTACCCAGTCGGTCAAAGTATGAATTCAAATTTTCAAACTGACTTACTATTTCTAATTCACTAATTTATTGAAATATTCTATTTCAATGGTTCAAATTGCTTTGAAATAATCAATTTAAAATTTTTAAATTGGCTCGTATTTTCCGGGTTATTACATGAGGCATTTTCTAGAGTGTCTCGAATCGGAGAGGAGCTTGCCCCTTGCCTCGACTCACGATGGAATCCAATTTCCAATATGTGTCATTCGGTGTTATTTGTAGAGCCTAGTATGGCGACATAGTAGCATGGGATACTATGTCGTCTATAATTTATACTTATGATTGAAGATGTTTTCTTCATTTATAGTGATAATAAAAGATGAAATTTCGCGTATCAAGCATTATTTGGTTATTATAAGGTAAAACCCTATCCTCTGTTTGCGTTGCATTGTGTGATGTGACCTGGGTCTTATAACAGCTTCATTGTTCTTTATTTAGCATTGCGCTGTTTGTTAATGCACTGGTATTCTTGGGGTAAAAACCCGTTCCGTGTTATACGGCGTTGTCCCTTGATTTACCGAACTTTAAAAATAAAGATTTATAACTGTTTTAGTTCTCACACCAGTCACATGACTGACCTGGAGTTTATTGTTTTGACCTAAACTCTGGGTGCCCTTATTTTCCGCACGGGCAGCTAGTAGTTGGGTTTTGCAGATTTATATTCACAGGACCTGGTTTATAGCTGAAGTGATATTCAGAAAGCTCTATATCCGTGTATTTCTTCCAGTTATGTTTTGAATTATTTTTTTCCGCTGCAGTATTGTATTTAAAATCTCTGATATTCTCAGTTGTATAATATTTATTCATACTCTGTAATATTCTTGTATTCTGATGGAATTGTTGTAATAAACAATGAAATGTTCTTCTGTTTGCGTTCTGGTTTGTCCTGTTCTCAAACGATCAGGGGTTATCGAACGGTCTTGGTCGATTTAACGATTGATTCAGATCGAGCGAAATTCCTTATTGTTACATTCATCATGTTCCTGGATGACTTGTATGGATGAATGTCTGACAGAGTATTTCCAGAAAGGTCACGTACATTGATTTCTTCAACCGTACCAAGAGTGGAAGCGGAGAAGGAAACTTCTTTAGCTAACACGTAATGTACAGTTGTAGACGTCAATTAGTGATTTTCGATGGATCTGACAATGTGGCATTCGAAGTGAATCTGATGTGATGATAAAGCGTAACCTCAAGCCTCACATCCGGTAAATGACAAAAATCGGGCATGCAGAATGGCTAAGTCGGTCGCTCCGAAGTAGGATGTATAATCCCCTGATCTAGAGTTTCATTTACTTCTAAAAATCTATTGTCGATACTGTCCCATTCGGGAAACGGTTGCTGATCCCAACCGTTGGTGATATACATTCGATACACTCAAGCGAAATGAGTGGTCTGTCATGTGTGGCCGGGATGCAAGATGTTCTTGTTGAACCCAGTGTATTCCTCTCTAGAGGTACACTAGCGTAAGGTGGTCCATACCTTGTCAAAGTTGGAAATCCATTACCCAATATGTGATGGGGTTTGATTTGTATACTGTATATATATAGAACGTGAGATGAAAGCGATTCTGCTAGATGATTATTATATTGTGGTTGATAGACATTATTATAATATCAAAGGTTTTTTTGATATAAAGATATTTTGGATTCTCATAAGGGAAAAACCCGTTCCGTTATACGGCGTGGTCTTATGAGATATCGTTTACCTGTTCAAACTGTTTTAAACTGTTTTACTCATACCAGTCCCATGACTGATCCGGAGTTTATTTTGTTTTCCCTAAACTCTTGGGTGTCCAATTTTGTACGGGCAGTCAAGTAGTCAGGAATTTACAGATACTTGAAGAGCTGGAGCAGGAGGCTTCAGGATCATATAGCTATAGTTATTTCAGCTGTGTTGTAAGTGTTGTACTCTGATATTGTTATTGTATACATATACTGATTTTATTTCAAGGATATGTTATCTATTATATGTTATTCGTTCTGCTGTGAGGTTCGTGTTACTCTGATGTTGTGTTCTTCTTCTTCTTCTTCTTCTATTCTAAGTTTCTATCTTATCTATTCTCTCCCTCTGTCTTCTTTCTATTAGTTTCCTGGTTTCCAGTGCAATTTGGGGTTGGACTTGTGTTATTTAGTCAGCCAAATTCTACCAAATTTTCGGGTCATTATAGAAATGTTGTTTCGTAGGCATTTCAGTGAATGACTCGCCAGCATAAAAAAAGGGGGGCTAAAGTTTATCACATAAGTCAGAATCGTCAGGGGATTCTGCGTGAAATCCAAATACATACCCAGTCAAATTAACACTTATCAAATATCACAACCATGTGTTCCAACGACTCAATGTTGCCAATTTAGAACCCTCTTTTACAAAACCAAGAGAATTAATCTAGAATCAGAGGTAAAAGTAAGGAAATTCATTTACAGGAGAAGTTCAATTTGAAGAAAGGAGCGTTATATCTGAAAAACTGAGGAAAAACTGTCGACCAAAGAAGGATCGGGCAAGACGATCAATCAAATAAAGAAAATTGAAGCTTCAAGAAGCAACGGCGAGGTCTTCTACGATAAAATCGCCATTGAAATAAGTTATTGGAGAAATATAAAGGCGGAAAAATGAAGAGACAATATTTAGAGGACTAAAAACCCCCTTTTTTAACGACATGACAGCTCAATTAAGATCTAGTAATCCGGTCTAACATACCCGAGAAATATCCCGCCAAATGTCCAAAGACAAGCAATTGTCGAAATATCCAAATTTTGAAAACATAAGCTATCTATGAGAGCGCCTGTTTTGCAGAACGTTAAACTTAATCCATCCAGCGGAATTTCATCTCGTTACTTCGAAGCGCGTAGTTTTTGATATTTTAAAAAAAAACTACGAACTTTGAGGGGCAAATGTTTACCCGTCAAAAGACCGGGCCCGGGATGGAATTGCAAAACAAGCACTCACAACATCTTATGTGACCGCGTCTCTAACCAAAGTTAGACACAAATCATGATTCAGGCACAGAAGCAGAGGTCGGTCGTTCACAGTGGGGCAAAACTGCTCAAACACCAAAGCAAAGCAAGTCGTCCATTCAACATAGGCGGAAGCGACCTCATAGCATAGCCGCAAGGGCAAACAGCGCCATACGAAGCTAGCAAAAGGACGAGCGCCCTTGAACCTAGGAGGTCGGTCGCACAAAGAACAAAAAAGAGTTGATTCCAGTCCCATGCTCTGCTCTTACAGAATTTCCCAAAGCATTCATTCTCACAGGAATGACCGCTCCTACGGACCCGCTCAACTACCTAAGTCGCTCGCTCCATTGATTCACTCACGCATAACAACCAAACACAGCTTAGGACAGCTGGCTACAGCTAACCGATGGCATGATTATAATTAAGAGAATGAGTAATCTATAGTCTGCATAAACATATCTCAGGTCATTCCTGAAGGGAGCTCACCTATAAATACACCATGGCTGCCAACACAAAAGGGGGGGACAACCACGGAATGCTGTTAAATTCTATCTTGAACTACTGATTCGGCCATGGCGTCAAGTACAATCTTACGATGAAAGAAAATGAAGGCATCCTCCTTCTCAACCACTCATCCATCCTTCTTCTCCTCAAATTCTACCTTTCTCTTGTATAATTCCAAGATTTGAAATATGTCAATGAGGGTATATTGAGTGAATATAGAGATGTATGAAAAGAGAGAATGATGTATTTTGTAATCCTCATTATAAGATTGGAAATCACCTTCATAGTGGACGTAGGCCTCATTAACGGCTGAACCACTCTAAATCTCGTCTCTACTTTACCTTTCTTGCATTTTTCATTTTTAATTGCTGATTAAACACGGTTCCATTTATTTCTTACCGAATTGGTGAAGTACAATTTAGTACCTTGGGTGTTTAGACCATTTTTGGTGTAAACAGTCGATTTCCATCCAAAACGTATTTTATAAATCGTTTATTAATTCGTTTTAAAACGATGCCAACTTCATTTTCAATTTTAAATCAAAATTGAATATTCCATTACATGACAATTTTATATATCTCATATATATGCTAAAAATAATATTTTTAGCCAACCGATAATTATTTCAATCCATGACAATTTTATACAGTCCATATACAATTTTATACAACGCATATGTATATTTTACTTCACAACATATATATATATATATATATATATATATAATTTCACAACGCATTTATATTTTAATACAACGCATATATAATTTTCACATTGTATATATATATATATATTTCACAACACACACACATATATATATATTTCACATCGTGTATATATATTTTATTCACATCATATATATATATATATATTATTCACATCGCATATATATATATTTTATTCACATCAAATATATATATTTTATTCACATCATATATATATTTTTTATTCACATCGCATGTATATATAATTTCACAACGCATATATATATATAATTTCATAATGCATATATATAATTTCACAACTCATATATATATATAATTTTCACAACGCATTTTTTTTTAATACAACGCATACGTATATTTTCACAATGCATATATATTTTATACAACACACATATATTTTTCACATCACAATCATATCACACAAATCATCCAAAGTTTGTACCAAATGTAGTGTCAGGAGCTACTAAGCCCCGTCTGCAACCTATGATATAATTACATAACAAAAGTAGTTGAGTGAGAAAAGAGTTCTCACATTGGGTTCCACTCCGTCAGTCTTTAATTGGAGATATTAGAACCATTTGGATTTAGACTCAACTCAAATTCTAATTTTCTCTGTTTCTCTTCTAGTCAGTTCCATGGTGTAGTGTTCGTTGAGATGATTTCAATGCAAGTCGTTTCGTCGAATTCTGTGTTGGTTTGCAAAAGTTATTGAGGTTCAAATAATTGATTACATAATTTATTTACTAAATATAATTATTCAAAATTAAGTACATAATTAGGATCTAAACCCTTTCTTCCTCAAACACGTTGTACCCAAATTGAACCCGTCGTCACCCAGAACTACCGCCCCCGCACTCTATTCGAGGCCATCGGACCTCGATCTGTCAGTGCCACCCAGAAGCCCTTCGATCACTCAACCCACGCCTCTTGCACCTCTGTACCCCTTTAAAACCGCGATCCAACGTCTGCCTTTCAAAGCACAATTTCTACCAATCCATCACCTTAAAACTGATCTCCTCCGTTCAATTTGTAGCTCTTGTTGAGGAGAGTAATTTTGTCATTGAAATCATTTAAAGATAGTGCGCGGATTGAGATATTAAAGAGGAGGAAGGATTGAAGCTCTTGATCGTCCATCGTTGTGGCGGCTCAGATAAATGAAATGAAGTCAGGGTTTTAGAACGTGATTGGTGTATATATATTATATATTATTTTATTCTTTTATTTAATTAATTACTTTATTATGAAATTTCACGTCTGAACTCCAAGCCAAACCCAACGGATGTCGCCCCTAGCCATATACCCTTATTCCGGACACAATGGAATATGTTTCGTGAGCCAATTCGACTGTTTCGATCAGTTTTTATCGAAATTAAAATATAAATCAATTTATATTGAATTTAAACGTACATTTTAATTTACCGGGGCCACATACTGATTCCAAAAATTCTAGAAAAATAAATGTAGCTATGTTTTGATGATACGGTCCTAACAAAGCTGATTTCGTCAAATTTGGAGGGCGTTTGAAAAATGGCCAATTTCCAGTCGATTAAATTCAAACTGAAAGTACCAAACACGTTTAAATCCACCACGCTCATATATTGATTCCAAAAATTATGAAAATTGGAATCCAGCAATAATTCGACATTTCGGTTCCAACAAAAGTGGTTTCGTTGAAAATGGAGGTCGTTTGCAAAATGGCTATTTTTAAGGGCTATATATTATATTAAAAAATATATAAATTCCATAGCGACTATTTTGAATTTAAACTGGACATAACTTTCAATTTATATTATGAAATCTTAATTTCTTTCATTCGTTAGAAAGATATAATTAAACAGATTCAGATGTTTCTAGTTATACTGAAATACGATTTATTTTGTGTCATGTACATTCATTTGAAATTTAAAATCGAATTTTCAAACTACCGCGCCATTTCAGGCTCGTTTATAATTAAAATAAATTTATACATTCTAATTCTATTTAAAATAAATTTCTAGTCGTTATTATTTAAAATAAATCATTTTAAATATTCAAAATCCATTAAAATAGCTAGAATAAAAATTTTAAATTGGTTCTGAAAATCCAGGTTGTTACATAAATAATCCTTTTGCATATATATTGTTGGAGAATGGAGTTTTGATGACATCAACCTTATTTCAATTATCATTATTAATTGATTATAAAATACATAATAACATCTTTAACTAGAATATACATACATAGATATATATATGGGGCAGGTTCAATGGCACCCCAAAAACTTAGCACCCCTTTAGCCTACCACTTTTCCACCACACATTTCCTCCCTCTCTCCTTCCACTCATTCTCTCACCTTCCACTCACTTTCTTTAAACATAAATATGTGGTTGAAATTAGGGTGCAAATGGGAGGCTGAAATTCAGGGGGGCTCCCTGATCCTATCCCTATATATATATATATATATATATATATATATATATATATATGTGTGTGTGTGTGTGTGTGTATGTATATATATATATATATATACATGCAGGATTTATATACAGGTGTTACTACTGAAGACTGTACAGTGGTAGAGTTCCAAGAGATTCAGGATACAAAAGAGGTTCAAGACTCATGAGTATCAAGATATCAAGATTTCAAGAGCTCAAGAAAAATATACTAATTGAGTCAAGTTTATATGTAAGACTCTAAATAGCACTCCAAATTCAAATTCTGTTTTAAAAATTCAAACTTTGTTTTCAAAATTCAAATTCTGTTTTCAAGTTATTTCAAACTACTTTTCTAAATGATTTCAAATTATTTGATATATATATTTATTTATTTATTTATTTATTTTAAAGTTTTATAATAATAATATGCTTATAATATATATATAGTTTTCAATCATATAACTTAATAAAAAAATTGAAATTAAAGGGTACTTATATAATAGAGAAGAGTTACAAAGAGATGTTTGGGCTGGAAAAAAATTACGACAACTTACAAACAAATACTATACAACCACCAGAAAATTTCCAGCCCAAACTACAAAACACAGAAAGCTCAGAACATACACACAAAGTATAACAAACAAGAAACTCAAAACAGACCATCAAAACATGAATGTCGAGCTCTAGAAAACAACTTCCATAAACAACTGACAATTGAAAGAAGAAAATCCAGCAAACTGCTCCAAAATCTACTTCAGATAACACATTGGATAACAAGCAACTCCAAACAAACCACTAACCTCCAACTAACAAACATAATAGCAATCAACTAAAAGATCCACATAACTTCAAATCAGCACAACCAAAAAAAACAAGAAGATCTATATTCCCTTACGGATTCAAAAGCAAACGAACGACCAACATATACAGATGGAAGCCAGTAAGAGAATACAAAACAGATTAAAAGAAGGGAAAGTAAATCTTACTTTTTAGAGATACCACCCTGTATAACTCCACAAGGATAATTCCCTTTTTCCTTAACTTTCTTGGACTTAGACCTTGTTTGAAATTAGGAAACCAACTTGACCCATTCAGGATTGGTTTCCACTAAAGGTTGATCAGTTAAATCTCTATTTCCACCTTTTAGTTTACATTTCTTCACTTTATATCTCTTCCTTTTAACACTGTTGTAAGAACTATCTGTTTCATCACTTAATAGAAGTTCTTTGTTCCCTGCTTCTTCAAATTCATGCAAACTAGAATTAACTTCATTGAGTAACATATCTTCAGCAAAATCACAAGCTTCACTATTTTTGATGTTTTTACTTCCAGAATTTACAATTGCACTATAATCCTGCATAATAATATTTTTATTTGCAGGCACATTAGAATTTTTAAAATTTCTATCAACACATATCTGATGTATGACTTTATTAGACTGAGAAGGATCATCAAATGCAACGCCCGCTGCAGACGGTACCTTTTCCCTATCATTTCCATTTACTCCTACAGTTGTGTCATTAACTTGAGAAACACTTTTTATTCCACCATCAATATTCAATTGTTCGTGGTTAGCCATATCCTCATCAATATCCATACCACAACCTTTCTAAAAGTTTTCTTTTGGAATAAAAATCCTATTAGAGTGTCCAAACATTCTATAGTTTGTACATGCATCAGGCACCCATTCGTATATAACTCTCTGCCAAATCATTTCCCCATTATAGTTCTAGATTGGAATCAACTCAGGGAATTTAAAGTCAATATTGATCTCTACCAATACCCTAGCATATGAAATCCGAGAAAAACCTTGTGTAACATTGTCCAATTTAATAGGAAGACCTAAGAGAGAAGCTATCCTACTAATTGCTTCCACTGACCAAAAGTCCAAATGAAGATTAGGAAGCTTAACCCAGATAGGAATGGTGTTTAAAAATTCCCTAGTTAATTTCATTCCAGTTTCTATTTTTTTGCATAAATACCATTTTTTACTATAAAAGTGAGGTCCGTAGGCAAGTATATTATCACGATCTTTAGGTAAATCACATTTAATGATAAAAATACCATTATCCCTAGTAAACAAAGTATAACTACCTTTCAACCCCTAAGATCTGTAGACATAATCCTTTAGGTAGTTATAGTATGGTCTGCTACCATAGACATAGAAAACTATTGAGTTTGACCACTTTTCTCTTGCTGAATTGACTAAATTTTCACGGATATCTACTACCCTTAAATTATTATAAATAATGGGCTCACAATACGAAAGTTGAATCGTATTCTCGTGCGATTTATGCTCTTTAACTTCTTCTAATCAAGATTTAGACTGAAAATAGTTAGCTAAAGAGGTACTTGCTTGAGATTTTGAAGCAAGATCTGGAAATTCAAGCTTTGAATCCAGATCTTGACTCTTACTTTTACTTCGATTCGACGATAGCTTTCGGCTTGCATGTTGTTTGATTGAACTGTAATCGGTGGGAAATACCGATCTGTTGTCTGAATCTAAGATTAATTTTTCTTTTGTCTGCGAATTAGAGTGGAGATGAGTAGGAGAAGACGGGTTCGCCATTTTTCTCTAGAAAGCTCTCATAACTTTATAAATATGTTTATATTATACATTATTGTGTTTATATATGTTTTTATACTTTAGAAACTTCATTTGAAACATTAGTTTTTTATTCAAGAATTTCCAGAAAATATATACTGATTTTAACACTTGAAATTTGATTTTAAAAATAATTATACAAGGGATAAGTCGACATGGGCATAATGAAATGTCGACATATAACTGTTATAATTTCCATTTTCAAAGGAAATGTCTTTTCACTATTTGTAATGTTTTAGGAACGTTGCAACTATTGGGACACTATAAAGAGGGATTGATTTTGAATTTTTAACCACTTCTTCTTCTCTTTCTTTACCCTTTTACTTACCACCATTAAATTACTTAAATTTCTTGATTTCTACACTTATATTCTGCCGATTTCAACAAAGTTTATATCATTCTTCTTCTCTTTTCATTCTCTATCATCTACTCTCTGTTTTAAGTGCTATTGAAGAGTTCTAGGGCTATTGTAATTGTTTGGGAATTTTTTAGGAAAGGGTGTGTTCCTTGTAGCCCTGAAATCAAGGAACGGAAGCGGTGTTAATCTTGTAGTCGTGAAATCAAGGGTGATGAAATCGATGTTAACCTTGTAGCCGTGAAATCAAGAGTGTTGTACTTGGATATTGATAATAATAAAACTCTACGCAATCCAGCATTGCTTGGGACTGTACGTTGGAGTAATCCAAACCAGTATAAAATCCAATGCGTTCTTTCCTTTTCTGCATTTTAAATAAACCTATATTTGTGTATGTGGCCGTTTCTGTGTTTGTGATAATCATTGTGTGATTCATATAGTTATTCTAGATTGTTTCCATAATCTCTTTAAAACACTATTCACCCCCTAGTGTTAATTCTGCCTTAAGATCCGCATTCCGCATCCTTAACGATTGGTATCAGAGCATAGGTTTTCAAAAAGTTCATAATCTGATTTTTGAAAATAATAAATGGCTAATCATGAAAATATTCATAACACTAGTTTTAATTCATGCATTGCATCAATGTTAAAAGAGTATGCATTCAATTATGTTGAAAATTCAAGTGACCTACTGAATTGTTGTCCAATACAGGAAAAGATGTGTTACACGGGTGTTGAAAATTCAAATACTAACGGACAAATGATGGAGATCAAAAAGGACAAATCGGTATTGGATAGTGGTTGTTAAAGGCATATGACGGGAAATCCAGAATTACTGAATAATCTAGTATATAAAGATGGAGGAATGGTCGACTTTGGTGAGAAGTATAAAGGATATATAGTTGGCATCAGCAATGTCGGTAATTATGAAACTCCTACTATTTCTGATGTTTTATTAGTTAGGAATTTAAGACATAACCTACTAAGTATAAGTAAACTTTACAATAAAGGCTATAAAATTAATTTTGAAAAAGATAAATACTTTATAGAAGATAGGAATTCAAAAGTAATATTAGAAGGAGATAAAAAGAAAAATATTCATATATATTAAGTATGAAAATTTCTGATGATAACCTATGTCTTATGGCTAATACAAGTGACCCTTGGATTTGGCATAAGAGATTTGGCCTTATAAATTTCAAACATATTTCTAGGATTTCAAAGGTAGATTTGATTAGGGGATTACCCAAAATGAAATATAAGGTAAATAATTTATGCGACGCTTGCCAGTTCGGAAAATTAAAAAGAAGTTCATTTAAATCAAAAGAGGAAATAACAACCTCGAAACCATTAGAGTTAATTCACATGGATCTATTTGGTCCATCCCAAACTCAAACAATAAATCACAATAGATATGTTTACGTTATAGACGACAATTTCTCTAGATTTACTTAGACCATGTTTCTTAAAAATAAAAGTGATGCTTTTGATCAATTCAAAATCTTTGCTAAAAGAATTCAAAATTTATTATCTTTAAAAATCAAAAAGATACATAGTGATCACGGTGGAGAGTTTGAAAATGATAATTTGAAAAGTTTTGTAATAAAAAGGGGATAACCCATAATTTTTCTTTCCCAAGAACTCCCTAACAAAATGGAGTAGTTGAACGTAAAAATAGATCAATTCAAGAGTATGCAAGAACAATGTTATCTGAGAGTAATTTATCAAGGAATTTTTGGGCTAAGCCAGTTGCAACACTTTGTTATATATTAAATAGAATTGTAATAAGACCCTTAACTCATAAAACACCATATGAACTTTTATATAATAAGAAACCAAAAGTATCATATTTTAAAATATTTGGAAGTAAATGTTTTATTCTTAATACTAAAGGAAATATAGACAAATTTGACTCTAAATCTGATAAAGGAATGTTTATTGATACTCAAAGAGAAGTAAAGCATTCAGAGTTTTTAATATAAGAACTAATAATATAGAAGAAACCTTAAATGTATCCTTTAACGAAAACTATAAAATATAACACAACACAACTAATAAAATATATTAGTATAATATTAAATATAACAAAAATAAGAAAAATAAAAAAGACACATATGTCGACATACCCATTTTGACATGTCGACATATAACTGCCAGATTTTTTAAAATTAATTCCCACCAAAAGGTAGTTACAACATCTATTTAAACTTCCTATTTCAAATTTTCTTCTTCATCTTCTCATTTCATTTCTGAAAAAACTCAAAACCAAATAAAATAATGGCCTCCACTAATTATAATAATCAAATTGTACCGTATATTCTATAACAGTGAAATTCATAAATTAAAGTATAATTAATTCTAATGAAAGAATTAAGGGAAATGGCTTACGCCATTGCGTTCGTCTCGGAATTCTGGTTGAGATAGAGTCCGAGTTTGCGTGAAACGGACTCCGTATGAAGGAGTTATGACCTCCAGAAGTTTTAGAATAAATTTGAAATTCAAAAACAGCTCAGAACAGGTTTTAAATTCGAATTTGAGTTCAAACTGGGCTGGGCTGGAAAATTCCCTCCCGGTGACCAGGTCGACACTAGTGTCGACTGGGCAGTCGACCTGGGCCCCCCAGGTCGACTACGCAGTCGACTTGGGTGTCGACCTGCAGGTCGACTTGCCTGGTCGGCCTGACCAGGTGGGTCTGACCCTGGTTCGAATTTTGATGTGCTGTACGGTCTGATTTCCCTCCCTGTTTGCATCTAACGGCTCAAATTTACTAGAAAACTCTATAAATACACCCTAAGATTCAACTAATTCACATAAGAAAATAAGAGAGGAGTCGTCATGCTGCCGGGAAGGAGTTGATCGTAGCCGCCAAGAATCAAACTAAGAAGCAAACTAAAGTCTAAACAAATCTATCAACAAATTGCTACCCAAAGGAGAGCACCTCCAAATTCAGAAAACAGAAACCAGAAAACAAGATCTCATCACACGTAGTAAGTATAGTGATACTTCAGAATCTGAATAAAATTATGATGTGATTCGATGTATGTGGAAACAGAATTGTACTGTTGTTGTATAATGATGTAGATCTTGTGTATTATGATGTTTCTATCGTAATTTTGTGTATTGATTTGTGGCATAAATGGATCGATGCAAGTTTCTCATACGTTTGTATATGAAAGTAATGGCAATTGCAAGTTTGTGGCAAAATCTATAATTAGATCCCTTTTATGTTTGTGTTAATATGCCCTTTATGTTTATGTTGGTATCATGGGTTAAACAATTATGAAAGTATGTTCTAGATCTGAAATCTTTTATGTCTACATGACTCAAAACCTATGTATACATCTTAGATCCATTACAAGTATGATTAGATCTATGTTAAATGCAGTTTGGGTTACATAAACTATGCAAGTTCATGTGGAAATAGACTATATATTAGATTTGGACATTCTTGGGTTAATATACAACATGCTAGTTTTGTGTTCGACATTATGCCAAGTTAATATGTTAAAACCTAAGTTTGTATAAATCTACATATGCCATCCTATGTGACACCCATTTAATTGTATGCCTATTTTTGAATGCAAGTTCACATGATCCAAGGTTTATGTTAACGCCAATTTGCAAGTTCATGCGCCACACCCTTTTTATGTATCATAGAAATATTACATGTTCTTGATTTCCACTTTTCTCACGTTTATCAAGTTGGGATGAATTGTGTCGAGCCCAACATTAGTACGTACAAACGGGGATAATAGCGTTGGGTGTAAAATATGATAAAATAAACATATTGCATGTTTGGCGCATGCCAAAGACTGTGACATTTTAGCGGTATAAATTGTTATACCCAATAATAAAAGACATGACATTTACGTAATTGATAAAATATGTAAATCTACAAAACACGATATGTTTAACCCGAGGTTGGATTGAGTTGTGACATAAACATGCCCGGACCCGCCCGGCTGTCCAGTAGTCACAACAATACCTATCCAATGTGGGTGGTTAAACATTGAGCCCAATAAAGACCCGAGGTTAGACTGAACTACGGTGTAAACCTGCCCGGAACCAACCGGCACATCCAGTAACCGTAGTGATATCTGTCTAATGTGAGTGGTCGGTGCTCTAAAAGGCTAAGGACAGGTAGTAGGGTTAAGTCAACTGAAAACACTTAACCAAATATTCAACATGTTAACAAATATTGATGGGTGGGGTTAGGTACATACAGACACTTAACCACTTAACATGTTTGACTAGAAAACCCTGGTAACGTAGGAACCCGTTTCAGCAGTAACCCAATTTAGGTATCAACGGCACCCTGAAACTAGGCAGGGTGGGGCACGATTACTAGGCTGATTGTAAGCGGTCAAATAACGGCAATGTTAGGTGCACAGTGTAGGTCTAACGGTGTGTGGTCGTGCATGCACTCCGGAGCAGACAAGCAGGGCACTGGTGGCACCAGTAGTATATCCTATGCCTTCTAGTATTTGTGTCGGGGTCGCCACCATGGGTCTTGATACACCCCATGGTGGGACCAGCATAGGTATCTACACTTCTTGGGGTAGCCGTAAGACACACGTACAAGTAGGAGCCGATCTTTAGAAAACAAAAAGGATCACTTCACCCTCAGCATGGGGTGCCAGTTAGAATAATTCTAGTAAATGCAGAGATATAGTGTGGGTTCGTTAGTATATTCGATTCTAGACTACACTCCCTTAGTTATGATACTATCTTGTTTTCAGTCTATATCTATCATATCCTTTTCTTATTCACATACTGAAAAGTCACTAGATTTACTCAGGCTTTATGTCTGACTCCGTTTTTCTTTTCGTCTTCTTTTCTTTCGTCCCCCCCCCCCCAGGTCCACAGGGAGGAAACAACTCAGCTTAGTCAGACTCTTTCGCAAGCTTGAAGACAATAGATGTACGGTTTGGATCTCTTTTGCTTGGATCATGGCTTTGGATATCATTATGGGGATTTTGCTTCTTTATTTTATATTTTATGCTTCTTTGATTATCAAGACAGTTATGGAAATGTAATGTTTTTGGAAGTGTTGTAAGACAATTATGGTATGATTTGTAAGACACGTATTTTGATGAAATAAAAGTTGTTGGTGTTTTCCGTTGTTTAAAAATATGTGTATTTATTTCTGTCTTGTGTTTGTCTGTGACTTATACTTATAAACCTCCACCAAAATTTGGGCATTCCCTTTGTGAGTGACCCTAACGGAGGTGGGGTGTTTCACTTGGTATCAGAGATAGGTTTACCAGATAAGATAAAAAAAATTCAAAAGAAAGTTTAAAAGAAGCATTTTTAAAGAAAAAGTGTTATATTTTGAAAGGCATTATCCCCCAAAGCCATGTGTACTATCTATCTCTCTCTATCCTTCGTTTTGAATCTTTCCTTCTGTTTCAGCATGTCTGGGGTCCTTACTCCCCAGCTACAAATGCTTTTACTCCTCCTCCTCTACTACGTGAGCCAGCAAGCGGAAGAATCGCAGAACAAGGAGGCAGATAATAGTCAAGGAGGAAAGAACAAGAAGTCCCGTGAGAAAAGGAAATGTTATTTCTGTGGCATTCTTGGACATTTGGAGAGAGACTGCAGAAAGAAGAAGAGGAAGAAGGGTGCTTGCTTTCAGTGTGGAGAGACGGGCCACTGGGCTAGGGACTGCCCAAAGAAGAAAGGACAGGGACAGAAAGCTGGATCTACTTCAGGGGGTCAAGTTCATGCTCTGACAGCACCTCCACAGGAACGAGGTAGTAATATTTTTGTAAAAAGTGTAGTCTATCTTTATGATCATCCAGTTCGTACACTTTTTGACTCTGGTGCATCACACTCCTTTATTTCATCTGCTTTAGTAGAATCTCTGCATTTAGACACTAGTATGGTTGAGGATCCCTTAGTAGTTTCAAATCCAATTGGGGGCTCCGCTTACTTGTCAATGGTTTTTTTGGGTTTGAAAATCTCTATTTTCAGTGTTGAGTTTAGTTGTAATGCCTTTGTTCTGGGCTTCTCGGGATATGGTTTGATCTTAGGCATGGACTGGTTATCCAGTAACGGTGCCATTCTTGATTGTGAGAAAAGAGTAGTTAGACTCTTGACTCGTCTTGGTAACACTCTAGAAATTTCCTGTAATCCTTTGAATGCTGTTATGCTTAGTTATCTAGAGTCGCTTGATGCTTCCGATGAGAATTTGCAGTTGGTTAGAGTAGTCCGGGAATATCCGGATGTTTTCGAGGAGGTGAAAGGCTTACCTCCGAAGCGGGAAATAGACTTCTGTATCTATCTTGTAGATAATGCAAAGCCCGTAGATTTACCTGTCAAATATATGGCTCCAAAAGAGAGAAAGGAGCTCAGTAAGCAGGTTAAAGAACTTCTAGAGAAGGGGTTCATTCGACGGAGCATTTCAGAATGGGGTGCTCCAGTGGTGTTCACAACAAAAGCAGACGGTTCGCTTCGACCCTGTGTTGACTATAGGGAGTTGAACAAGTTGACCAAGAAAAATAGGCACCCTCTTCCCCGAATCGACGATTTGTTTGATCAGCTTGTAGGTGTGTTGGTTTTCTCCCAACTTGATCTGGCAACTGGGTTCCATCAGCTAAGAGTAGCTGAAGATAGTATTGATAAAACGGCGTTCAGAACCCCAGACGGTTTCTTTGAGTGGCTTGTCATGCCTTTCGGCCTGACTAATGCACCCGCTTATTTCGTGGACCTAATGAGCAGAGTGTTCAGAGAATTCCTCAACAAGTTTGTGGTTGTCTTCATAGACGATATCTTGATCTTTTCAAAGAGTGAGGAAGAGCATGCTCAACATCTGAAGGAAATCATGGATACTCTCCGAGCACATCAGCTAAAGGCAAAAATTTCAAAATGCCACTTTTGGAGGGAAGAAGTAAGATTTCTTGGGCATGTAGTATCTAAAGAAGGGTTGGCCGTGGACCCCGCAAAAGTAGTTGCGGTGCGAGACTGGAAAGCACCAAAGAATGCAACCGAGGTCTGAAGTTTTCTAGGACTAGCAGGTTTCTACCGGAAGTTCATAAGGGATTTTGCGAAAATCTCAGCTCCACTCATAAGGCTGACAAAGAAGAATCTAGTGTTCAATTGGGACTTGGATTGCGAGTTGGCCTTCCAGCGCCTAAAAAGGGCTCTTACAACAGCCCCAGTCCTGACTCTGCCAGACGGAAGCAAGATGTTCACAGTTTATACAGATGCATGTGGGACAGGGCTAGGCGCTGTCTTGATGTAAGAAAGGAGGGTAGTAGCTTATGGTGGAAGGCAGTTGAAAGTTCATGAAAAGAACTACCCGACCCACGATCTTGAGTTAGCCGCCATCGTCTTTGCACTTAAGTCTTGGCGACATTATCTCCTAGGTGAGAAGTTCGAGCTTTATACTGACCATAAATCGTTGAAATGTCTTTTCTCGCAGAAAGACCTTAATCTGAGGCAACAAAGATGGATGGAGTTTCTTGCCTCGTATGACTTTGAGATTTCCTATACTCCGGGCAAGGGCAATGTAGTAGCAGATGCCTTGAGTAGAAAGAAACTGACCCTAAGCCCACTCTTTGTAGAAAGGAAAAGCCTAGAGTATATAGCCAGTTTTAACTTTAGGCCCTCCTCCGATCTTGTACCGGGTCTTGAAGTGCGTCCCACTCTTTTGGATACAATAGGGACGGCACAACGTGAAGACCCTCAGCTAGTTGAAGTGGTTGATAAGCTAATTAGGGGTGAGACTTCTAGTCACCTCAGTAGATACTCCATTGATGATAAAGGCTGGCTGAGACGCGATGGAAGATTATGCGTCCCACAAGCAAAGGAGTTGGTAAAGAAGGTTCTCGAGGAAGCACATCGTTCCAAGATGACAATACACCCAGGCGGGGACAAAATGTACAAGGACATGAAAAGAGTTTTCTTTTGGAACGGCATGAAGAAGGACGCGGCAGAATTCGTTTCTAAGTGTATGGTATGCCAACAGGTCAAAGCGGAACAGAAAAAGGCTGGAGGACTACTTCATCCCCTAGAGGTCCCACAGTGGAAGTGGGATAGCATTTCAATGGACTTTGTTGACGGGTTGCCTAGGTCAAGAAGGGGCAATACTAGCATTTGGGTAATAGTGGATAGGCTTACTAAAAGCGCCCACTTTTTACCAGTCAAGAGTAGGAGGACCGCCTCATCTTTTGCATCTCTTTACATCAATGAGATAGTTCGACTTCATGGGATACCCTCCAGCATAGTTAGTGACCGAGACCCTATCTTCACAAGCGAGTTTTGGCGAAGTTTGCAAGAAGCTGTAGGCACACAGTTATGTTTGAGCACGGCCTATCACCCCCAGACCGATGGCCAGACAGAAAGGGTGAATAGAGTGTTAGAGGATCTCTTAAGACTTTGCGTTCTTGACTTTGGAGGGACTTGGGAGGATCACCTTCCCTTAGTGGAGTTTGCTTACAACAATAGCTTCCAAACCTACCATAGGCATGGCACCCTTCGAAGCATTGTATGGAAGACCGTGCAAGTCACCAACTTGTTGGTGGGAGTCTACAGATAAGGTTATTCTTGGATCGGACATGATCAGAGAAACTTCAGAAAAAGTGGACTTGATACGAAGAAGGATGAAGACGGCCCAAGATAGACAGAAATCCTACGCCGATAAGAGAACGACCGACCTTGAGTTTGAGGTTGGGGACAGAGTTTTTCTTAAGGTATCTCCTCTAAGGAACGTCGTTCGTTTTGGATCCACTAGAAAGCTAGCACCGAGATTTGTAGGACCATTTCCTTTCATCGAAAAGGTTGGGAAGATGGCCTATAGATTAGAGCTACCCGAGAGACTGGTCGGAGTTCACAACGTCTTTCATGTTTCTCATCTCCGGAAGTGTTTACACGAGTCTACTGAAATAGTAGAGCCTAGCATTCTAGAAGAAGCCGAAGTGGAACGTGAAGCAACTGTGAGAAGAGTTCCAACATGCATCTTATGAACTGAAGTGAAAAAGCTACGCAACCGCGAAGTCAAGCTCGTCAAAGTTCAGTGGAGCAACGCCGAGGAAGACGCGACTTGGGAAACTGAGGCTAGAATACGCGCTGCCTACCCTTTTCTTTTTTAGGGTACATCTTTGATCTCTCTTTTCCTTAAGTTATGCTTTATCTATCTTTTAGGTATATTTCCTCGGTCCTTTTTCCTTAACTCCTTAGGTAGAAAACGAATGGATGCAAACATGTATTTGAAAACATGTTATGGATGATGGTTGCAAGTGGTTACAAGTGGTTGCTAGTGGTTGCTCATGGATGCATACACACACACCCTAGGTTTTAGATCGGCTCAGTCACTTCATATTGCATATGCATATATGTATTCTCGTTTATATGTGGTTGAAGTTTTATATGTTATCATATGGTTGTCGCATTTGTATGAATTGTTGTGCACTCATGTAGAACTATGAGTAGGAAAAATTTGCATACATAATGGATTCATGACACTTACATGATTCACATCTAGGAGGTCAACTGAATCAGTCGACCGCCTGATTTCTGCATTAGATTGGGACGTATACACACACAATGCATATGATCATAAAGCTGTTGTATATAACGGTGTTGTATACACAATTATATGATTTTTGTTTGATGATAACAACCAAATATATTTTTATTATAAATGTGTTTGGTACTGTACTGTTATATATATACATCACAGCAATGAATATAATATTTCTATTTAAATAAAATACGACTGTACAGAAATTCAAATATTAACACAGTATTTTATTTAAATAGAATATTTTATTTCAATATTCAAACAGTACAACTATTTGTAACTCCACTATTTATACATTCACAGAATATTTGTACTTGTATAAACAGAATAAAATAGACAAGTTCGTTTGACAACAATAAAATGATATTTTATTTCAATCAAACTTGTTTATTACAGACATCAGTACATTTCATATATACACAGCTCCTCACAGCAACACTCATACATTCATTCAGTTTACATTTCATATATATCCATTTTCACTTGTATATACAGACTCATACATTCATTGACACCACACACTGTCTTCTTGTCTTCAGCTTGTCAGTCCTGTCATCACAGTTAGTCCAGTCATCCCAGCTTACCTGTCACACATGAAACACACACACACAGTACACTGCAATAGAAATAAAACAGAATACATGCAAATTTAAATTTTATTTTTAAAATTTTATTTGCCTCAGATTTCTGGTGTGTTTCTCATCATTTTTCATGACTTGATCTGAATTATAAAACCATCAATCTGTGTCTAGACAGCTTGTGATATTCACAGTGATACACTGTAAATACCACAAGGCAGACAACATATATATTTCAATGCAGGGACAGGGACAACTCGTCTGATGGCTGCATGTACACACGTGTATACACGTGTGCACTGCCTCGCCAATTCAGCGTGCAACTGAGGAGTAGCCACGTGGACCTTCTCAACTCAGTGCATATTTGAAAAGCAACAAAGTCAACACAAACAAACACGATCAAAACCTCAAAGAAAGCAATCAATTTCAAAGTGTCAAAGCATGGAGTCGAGCCAAGCAAGCTAGAGTGCAAAAGTGGTCGAGCTTGCATGAATCAACTCAAACCAGCCCAAGCAAGAAACAAAATCAGTGAAGAACTCAAATTCAATAGTATGAAGCAATAATGGTTTGAACATGCACAAACAATGAAAACCAGGACAAGTAAAACTAGTGTGTGTGCGAGCATGTTCAAGGCTCAAGTGCAGCAACTAAAATCAAAACATGAATGGATGCACAAATTCAAAGTGGTGCAGTTCAGATCAACTAAAGTGGTCGTGCACATGTGAATACATGATGGTTTCAGAATCAAGAATGGCAAGTCAAACTCAGGTCGAGGAACTCAAGAAGCTATGTACTTATGGTCAAGGCAAGTCTGCATGGAATACATTTATGGTTCAAGTGCTCAAGCATGCATTACATAGTACTCAGCATACAAGGATCAAAGCAATGTGGCAAAAGTGAAAGTCAGCAACTACAAAGTGCAAAAGCAACTACAAAGTGGAGCATCACCCACAAACAGTGTGCATGCATGAGTATAATGAAATTCAAACAGCAACACATGATAAAAGTCAAGGTAACATGGATGAAGTAGCAACTTTTCATGTGCAAAATCTTTCAAGTATGGATGGCATGTAAGAAGCAAATGGACAGGGGGCATGTGTGCAACAAGGTGGCAAACAACATAGGAGCAGTACACACATGCATAGTTTCAAGTGTTTTAGCCAAACAAATCAGGTCAAGTTGTTCATAAATACAGAATGAATGGAACAGCAAGGATGGATACATGGTACGTGACACTTGATGCAAAATTCAGTACAAACTTTCAAGTCAGAATGCAACATGGCAAGCTAATATACAACAGAGCACTAGATGTTATAGCAGCTAAATGTTACAGCAGCTACAAAATGTTTCAAGAGAACAAATGCAGTGGTACATGGGAGAAGCAAACAAATAGCAAAACTGTTTTAAACAAGTCAAAGTGATTAAAATCGACAAGATAAAAATGGCAAGTATGAAAGGTCAAGAAGATTTAATTCTAAAATTAACTTTTGATTTCTAGTTTGAAAAAGTTAATTTGAAACATGCAAGATTTTTGGGAAGAGGTCAATTTGCAAAGTTTTTTCATACACGGCAAGTTTCTGAATGGTTTACAGAAATCAGAAAACTAGTTTTTTGGCAAGAAATTTTTTCAGAAAGTATTAAATCTGTTTTTCTTTTTTTTAAGAGAGCCGATTTTGTCTCACAACAAAAGGAAACAAATTCAATCCAGGAAACAGTGTTTTAAATCACGCAAGGGAAAAATTCAGAGGAGCAAATCTCTTTTTTTTCAGAAATGTAGTAGCATACTTGGCAAGAACAAATTTCACAAATGGTTTTCATATTATTCAGATATCACACAAGGATCAAAAGGGGCCACAGATATTATCTGTCTGTTTTACTCAAATAAATGCAGATTGAATTCAATCTATGGTAACAAAGTAAGGCAAGCAATTTACAGAGCATCAATTCAAGACAGGTTTTAAATCGAAAAAGGCAATTCCTTTAGGATTCAATCAAGGCAGAGAATCATGCAAGGAAATTCAAGGATATATTTTCCAGAATTACTCAATCACAATTAAAAGCCGAGAGTTTTCACACGCATGAAATCAGTCAAAGTCAATTACAGCGAAATCAGAGTTGATTGAGGATTTCAAATCCTATTTTATCACACCATTTCATCATCGGCAAATAATAGATCAAAAAACACAGAACAGAAAAAAATCGAAAACCAAAAAAAAACTCGCAATTTCAAAGAGCACAAATCAAACTCAAAAATACTCACATAGGTTTCGATCGAGAAAAGGAGCAACCCCAAAATCGAAGCATCATAGAGCCAAACAATTCGAGCATCAAAGAGATAGCCAATTCATCAAGCAAACGATCGATTTGGGGAAGATTCAGTGAAACCCTAGTTATCGCAGCCGCCATTTTTGTTTCCCAGAGCAAAAGAGAAAGTAAAGGGATCGGGTGCAAACAAAAGGAAAATGGGCCGGTCGTTATTTAATGGGAAAAGGGGATGACCCCTTTAATATAAACTCCTCTTTTATTTTTATGTTAAGAACTAGGGTTTACATTTTTTTTTACATTCCTGTTGTTTTTTAAATTGTGTTGTAAAATCATTTCTGAACAGTTCTAGGTCTGTAAAATCTAGGGGGATTTAGTCAAGGAGTTGACTGTCAGTTTCAGAGTCTGTAAATCTGAGTTACGAGTTACAGGGTTTGTAATTCGGGAAATCTGATCTAGGGGTTTAGATCAGTCTAGGGGTTTGAGCGTAGGGTTAGAATAGGAGCAGAGTTTGCGAGTATACATGGTCTTGTATGCGGGATCTGTTTTATTACCTAGTAGAAACCTTAGAAATGCAGCAGTAGGCAGGGTTTTGCCGAAGCTGGGTATATCTGTGTGTGATTTATTTTCTGCATTTCTGTTTCTGCTATATTCTGTGATTTGTCTATTATTTTAATATCCTGTCAGTTTTTCAATTTTATTTAAAAACTCTGAAAAACCCTATTCACCCCCCCCCCCCCCTCTAGGGTTATTCTAGATCCATCAGTGGTATCAGAGCCTGGTAATTTCATTAACTCTAGAGTCATGGGTAACCCTTGCTGTCAGTCCACAGAGAGTCAGTCCAGTTCATCTCCAACTATTTTCACTGGAACAGATTTTTTAAATTGGAAATCCGAAATGGAATTTTATTTAAAATCTGTTGATATTAAATGTTGGGATGTTGTTATCAATGGTTTTGACATGGTAGATAAAGCTTCTAATTCTCGTGCTACACATATTCTGTATTCTCACCTTGATGATAATCAATACAGTCTGATTTCTCATTGTTTAACTGCGCAGGAAATTTGGACAGCTCTAACTACAAGATATGGAAACGACAGCAACTTCTCAAAACCCTCAACTGTCAACTCAGATTCAGATCTTTGTTCAACAGATGAATCAGCTGATAAAGACTCAACAGATGATGAGATAAGAAATTTTTCATATGAAGATCTGGTTTATTTTTGTGTTGATTTAACC
The DNA here is from genome assembly GCA_030737875.1 of Allium sativum. NCBI lineage: Eukaryota > Viridiplantae > Streptophyta > Magnoliopsida > Asparagales > Amaryllidaceae > Allium > Allium sativum. The sequence goes on along the minus strand of CM060909.1, from coordinate 372,531,679 downwards.
AAATCTGTTGACAAACTCCAATCGAAAAATAAATCTCTGAAATCTATAAATTCTGAGTTGACCAACAAGATAAATTGTTTGGAATCAAAATTGTCAAATGTCGTGAAATTTGAAAATTCTAATTGTGAAAATTGTTTGAAATTAAAAACTGATCTCGTTCATTTCAATAATAATATTCGAAGGCTTGAAGAAGAAATTTTAATTTTAAAAGATAACAAGATTGAGCTGAAAGATGCAAACAATTGTTTACAAAAGGAATTTATAAATTTCAAGGCTATCAAAAATTCCAAACATGAAATCGCTGAAAATGATAGTTTGTTGAAAACAGATCTGATTTTGAAAGAGCTTGAAATCGAAATTGAAAATTGGAAGAAACTTGAATCTGAAAGTCGAAAATATTTTGATTCTGAAATGGCTAAGTCCCAAACCAAAATCAAATTGCTTAATGATGAAAATTTGGTTTTGAAATCTGAGTTTGAAAGATGTAAGATCACTAAAAGTCGTTGTTCAGATTTAATAAAAGAAAACGATGATCTTAAAACTGAAATTCAACAACTTGAAACAATTTTATCTAAATTTTCAAACGGTGAAAAATCTTTGGATATGTTATTGAAAAACCAACTTTCTGTTGGAAATAAACGTGGTCTTGGTTTTGGGAAGAATAATGTTTTTGGAAAACAAAATTCAAATGATTTGAAAAATCCCTCAAATTGCTTTGGAAAGAACTACGTTGAAAATTTGAACTCTGAAAATTTCAAAGGTTTTTTTAATCGAAATTGTGATGAGAAATCGTTTTATAATAAACCATTTAAACAATCTTGGATCCCGAATAAAAATAAAACGACTTTGACTAAATTCAAACAGATTTGGGTTCCAAAGGGTACAAAGGTTAATTCTGATGGTTTGTTATTCAAACAGGTTTGGGTACCAAAAGTGGTAAACGTATTTCAGAGTGGTTTTACAAATTTTGTTAGACCACTTAATTCACTCAACTGCTAGGTACCAGTGAAGGCTGAGGAACTGCTGTGCTGAAAAGAAATTTGAAATCAAGATTGTCTATAATTCTGTGTCATTTACAGTTCCTTAGGCCAACATTTGTTGAGTTAGAGATTCTGCTTTACATTGGATTCTGGTATGATCTCTAAACTCACCTTTGTATATTCTCTTTGTTTTTATTGTCTGTTTTTATTCCTTCCTCTATCTCCTTCTGTTTTTTGTTTTTGATTTGACACTGTCATATTCTTCTTTGTCTGTACTTCTTAAACTTCCAGTTACAGAATTCATGACCTTTTTGGAAATATGCTTTATTTGTATAAAATCATCGTGTGTTAATCATTTCTATTTCCTGAATTTAATTTTGTAAATATCTGCAATTGTTTTTTTGAGATTTTTTTTATTTCTGAATTCATAACAGTGTTGATGTATGCTTGTCATATCTTGAACATTGTTAATTTGAATTCTAAATATTTGAAGATCTGAATATCTAATGAAATGTCACACACCTTTGTTGTTCTGAGTTTATTCTAATTCTTTTTAGAAAAGCTCAAAATATTATACTCATTACAACACTCTGTTATTTATCAGTTGTGATAATTTCATTGATTTTCAGATTGGCTTGTATCAGTGATACATCTTGGAATTCATCTTTATTCATGATCATTATATTGAAATATGTTTGTGTGAAATCATCTGAAATTCTAGATATTTTGAATATCACACACCTCTTATTTTTTTTTAATTGTCAATCTTGTGTGACTGATTCATTATATCCCAAAACTTTACATTGATTCATGTGATTTCAAATAAATTATCCCGATCATGAATATTTTCAAATTTGATGTAAATGACCTGAAATTTCTCTTGGGCTTGTCAGAAATAGTTTTGAGAAATTCTTGAAATTTTTTTTAAAATGGTCTTTGAAAATCATTGTTATTTCATGATTATTTGATTTGAATATATGTTTGTTTAAAATCATTTGAAATTATTGATTTATTGGATCTCACTCATATCTTGAATCTGAAATATAACCTGGTGTGATTGATTCATTAAATCCTAATACTTTTACATTTCTTCAAATGATTTAAAATAGAGTATATTTGCAAATCTTGGATCATGAACCACCTGTGACCAACATCTTGACAAGTCTGTTGTGATACTGATTTCTCTGTGCTGCTCTGATACTGTTTTTGAAAAATGTTTGTTTTGGAATCATGCTGCTCTGATTATAAGAAATTGATTTGTAAATATTTTTTTTGGACTGCTTGATTTATCGTGCTCTGATAAATGAAATTTGTGTGCTTGAGTTGCTTGCTTTGTAATTAAGTATTTTCTGTTGACTGAGGTACCATTTGTTTGCCACCGGGGTGTCATTAAAATCCTCGAGAAAGAGAGAACAAGTGGTATCAGATTAGGAAGTGCTGAATTTTTTGTTCTCATCATGTATATATTCTTCTTTTCCCTCTTGTGCTTTGTATAGCTCTTCATATTCCTCTTGTAATTGATTTTCAATTTTAAAACTATTTATTTTTTATTCATTCACAAATTGAAATCAATATCCATATTGTTCTGTATTCATAATTCATCAAAATATATTAGAATTTGAAATTGTGATGAATTATGACTACAATATATTTCACAACAAGAGGAGATTTTATTTAGATTTTCATGACGGTTGAATATTTATTATAATATCTTTGAACTGGGAATGATTTCACGAACATCTTCTATGCCTCTCATCATTCTGTCATCCATTATGAGTTTATGTTAATGTGGAGAGCTTATATTTTTAAAATAATCTTAAAACAGTGAAAATAGTTGTGATGGAAATGTGACTGCATTATTTTCAGAATTAGTGACAATTGAAAATTTTCAAGAATCCCGGTACAGTTCATGCATATCTCATAATATAATTAATTTAGAAATTTATTTCACAGTCCATCTCTGTACTTACCACATTTCTATCATCCATATTGGTTTTATATATCGAGGAGTTTTTCCTTTTTAAAAGCTGAAAATGATGAAAATATAATTAATATATAAGTGTGTCTCTAACCTCATTTAAAAATCCAAGCTCTGGTCATGAATGGTTAAGAGACAACTTATAATTTAAGCTGCGACTGACTTCATTTAAAAATCCAAGCTCTGGTTATGCGTGGTCAGTGTGCTCTTAAATAAAATAAAAAGAAAAAGGAAAATTGTGCTATAAATTGAAATTAATTTGAAATTCTTCTTGGTGTTTATAAAAACCAGCCTATCAATCCATCTTTCAAATCTGTGAAATGTGTTGAAATCTTATGAAATATTATGTTTTGTTGATTGATAGCTATTGGGATTTGAGATTATCTGTTTTTGTCACTTAAGTTGAATTTATAATTATAGTCCAAATCCACCACTATATTTTGTGCTTTATTTGTTATAAAATTCTTTTGGAAAATAATTGAAAAATATTTTTTTTTAACTCTCTCCATAATATATAAAATTCATCGTAAATCCGTCATTTTTCTACAAATGTGAAATGTGCCACCTGTTCTTAGTTTATTATGATTTTTGTTTGACTGATTGAGATTTATGATGACTGTTCTTCCTCTTAAGCTGATATAGTATTTGTAAGTCATTTTTCATCTATATTTTAAATTCTGTATCCTTTTGATGATAACAAAAGGGGGAGAATGGGTTTAGATTTTGATTTATGAGTGAATATTTGATAAATATTTTTAATTTTGAAAATTCATTATTATTCATACATTTCATTCATGCATAGTTATAGGGGGAGTTTCTGTTGTAGGGGGAGCATTTAAATAGGGGGAGTTCAAATATCCACAAACAAACACATTTATTATATTCAAAATCTTTTATTTGTTTGTCATCATCAAAAGGGGGAGATTGTTGTATATAACGGTGTTGTATACACAATTATATGATTTTTGTTTGATGATAACAACCAAATATATTTTTATTATAAATGTGTTTGGTACTGTACTGTTATATATATACATCACAGCAATGAATATAATATTTCTATTTAAATAAAATACGACTGTACAGAAATTCAAATATTAACACAGTATTTTATTTAAATTGAATATTTTATTTCAATATTCAAACAGTACAACTATTTGTAACTCCACTATTTATACATTCACAGAATATTTGTACTTGTATAAACAGAATAAAATAGACAAGTTCGTTTGACAACAATAAAATGATATTTTATTTCAATCAAACTTGTTTATTACAGACATCAGTACATTTCATATATACACAGCTCCTCACAGCAACACTCATACATTCATTCAGTTTACATTTCATATATATCCATTTTCACTTGTATATACAGACTCATACATTCATTGACACCACACACTGTCTTCTTGTCTTCAGCTTGTCAGTCCTGTCATCACAGTTAGTCCAGTCATCCCAGCTTACCTGTCACACATGAAACACACACACACAGTACACTGCAATAGAAATAAAACAGAATACATGCAAATTTAAATTTTATTTTTAAAATTTTATTTGCCTCAGATTTCTGGTGTGTTTCTCATCATTTTTCATGACTTGATCTGAATTATAAAACCATCAATCTGTGTCTAGACAGCTTGTGATATTCACAGTGATACACTGTAAATACCACAAGGCAGACAACATATATATTTCAATGCAGGGACAGGGACAACTCGTCTGATGGCTGCATGTACACACGTGTATACACGTGTGCACTGCCTCGCCAATTCAGCGTGCAACTGAGGAGTAGCCACGTGGACCTTCTCAACTCAGTGCATATTTGAAAAGCAACAAAGTCAACACAAACAAACACGATCAAAACCTCAAAGAAAGCAATCAATTTCAAAGTGTCAAAGCATGGAGTCGAGCCAAGCAAGCTAGAGTGCAAAAGTGGTCGAGCTTGCATGAATCAACTCAAACCAGCCCAAGCAAGAAACAAAATCAGTGAAGAACTCAAATTCAATAGTATGAAGCAATAATGGTTTGAACATGCACAAACAATGAAAACCAGGACAAGTAAAACTAGTGTGTGTGCGAGCATGTTCAAGGCTCAAGTGCAGCAACTAAAATCAAAACATGAATGGATGCACAAATTCAAAGTGGTGCAGTTCAGATCAACTAAAGTGGTCGTGCACATGTGAATACATGATGGTTTCAGAATCAAGAATGGCAAGTCAAACTCAGGTCGAGGAACTCAAGAAGCTATGTACTTATGGTCAAGGCAAGTCTGCATGGAATACATTTATGGTTCAAGTGCTCAAGCATGCATTACATAGTACTCAGCATACAAGGATCAAAGCAATGTGGCAAAAGTGAAAGTCAGCAACTACAAAGTGCAAAAGCAACTACAAAGTGGAGCATCACCCACAAACAGTGTGCATGCATGAGTATAATGAAATTCAAACAGCAACACATGATAAAAGTCAAGGTAACATGGATGAAGTAGCAACTTTTCATGTGCAAAATCTTTCAAGTATGGATGGCATGTAAGAAGCAAATGGACAGGGGGCATGTGTGCAACAAGGTGGCAAACAACATAGGAGCAGTACACACATGCATAGTTTCAAGTGTTTTAGCCAAACAAATCAGGTCAAGTTGTTCATAAATACAGAATGAATGGAACAGCAAGGATGGATACATGGTACGTGACACTTGATGCAAAATTCAGTACAAACTTTCAAGTCAGAATGCAACATGGCAAGCTAATATACAACAGAGCACTAGATGTTATAGCAGCTAAATGTTACAGCAGCTACAAAATGTTTCAAGAGAACAAATGCAGTGGTACATGGGAGAAGCAAACAAATAGCAAAACTGTTTTAAACAAGTCAAAGTGATTAAAATCGACAAGATAAAAATGGCAAGTATGAAAGGTCAAGAAGATTTAATTCTAAAATTAACTTTTGATTTCTAGTTTGAAAAAGTTAATTTGAAACATGCAAGATTTTTGGGAAGAGGTCAATTTGCAAAGTTTTTTCATACACGGCAAGTTTCTGAATGGTTTACAGAAATCAGAAAACTAGTTTTTTGGCAAGAAATTTTTTCAGAAAGTATTAAATCTGTTTTTCTTTTTTTTAAGAGAGCCGATTTTGTCTCACAACAAAAGGAAACAAATTCAATCCAGGAAACAGTGTTTTAAATCACGCAAGGGAAAAATTCAGAGGAGCAAATCTCTTTTTTTTCAGAAATGTAGTAGCATACTTGGCAAGAACAAATTTCACAAATGGTTTTCATATTATTCAGATATCACACAAGGATCAAAAGGGGCCACAGATATTATCTGTCTGTTTTACTCAAATAAATGCAGATTGAATTCAATCTATGGTAACAAAGTAAGGCAAGCAATTTACAGAGCATCAATTCAAGACAGGTTTTAAATCGAAAAAGGCAATTCCTTTAGGATTCAATCAAGGCAGAGAATCATGCAAGGAAATTCAAGGATATATTTTCCAGAATTACTCAATCACAATTAAAAGCCGAGAGTTTTCACACGCATGAAATCAGTCAAAGTCAATTACAGCGAAATCAGAGTTGATTGAGGATTTCAAATCCTATTTTATCACACCATTTCATCATCGGCAAATAATAGATCAAAAAACACAGAACAGAAAAAAATCGAAAACCAAAAAAAAACTCGCAATTTCAAAGAGCACAAATCAAACTCAAAAATACTCACATAGGTTTCGATCGAGAAAAGGAGCAACCCCAAAATCGAAGCATCATAGAGCCAAACAATTCGAGCATCAAAGAGATAGCCAATTCATCAAGCAAACGATCGATTTGGGGAAGATTCAGTGAAACCCTAGTTATCGCAGCCGCCATTTTTGTTTCCCAGAGCAAAAGAGAAAGTAAAGGGATCGGGTGCAAACAAAAGGAAAATGGGCCGGCCGTTTTTTAATGGGAAAAGGGGATGACCCCTTTAATATAAACTCCTCTTTTATTTTTATGTTAAGAACTAGGGTTTACATTTTTTTTTACATTCCTGTTGTTTTTTAAATTGTGTTGTAAAATCATTTCTGAACAGTTCTAGGTCTGTAAAATCTAGGGGGATTTAGTCAAGGAGTTGACTGTCAGTTTCAGAGTCTGTAAATCTGAGTTACGAGTTACAGGGTTTGTAATTCGGGAAATCTGATCTAGGGGTTTAGATCAGTCTAGGGGTTTGAGCGTAGGGTTAGAATAGGAGCAGAGTTTGCGAGTGTACATGGTCTTGTATGCGGGATCTGTTTTATCACCTAGTAGAAACCTTAGAAATGCAGCAGTAGGCAGGGTTTTGCCGAAGCTGGGTATATCTGTGTGTGATTTATTTTCTGCATTTCTGTTTCTGCTATATTCTGTGATTTGTCTATTATTTTAATATCCTGTCAGTTTTTCAATTTTATTTAAAAACTCTGAAAAACCCTATTCACCCCCCCCCCCCTCTAGGGTTATTCTAGATCCATCAAAAGCATTAGAAGTCTTTAAGGACAATGGACAACTGTGTTTGTTGGTTGAGTAGATGGATGATTGGATGGTAAGGATATACGTTCTTCCTAGCTTGAAGATTTCGGGGACGAAATCCTTTTTAAGTGGAGGAGAATGTAACACCCTGTATATTCTATAACAGTGAAATTCATAAATTAAAATATAATTAATTCTAATGAAAGAATTAAGGGAAATGGCTTACGCCATTGCGTTTGTCTCGGAATTCTGGTTGAGATAGAGTCCGAGTTTGCGTGAAACGGACTTCGTATGAAGGAGTTATGACCTCCGGAGGTTTCAGAATAAATTTGAAATTCAAAAACAGCTCAGAACGGGTTTTAAATTCGAATTTGAGTTCAAACTGGGCTGGGCGGGAAAATTCCCGCCCAGTGACCAGGTTGACACTAGTGTCGACTGGGCAGTCGACCTGGCCCCCCCAAGTCGACTACGCAGTCGACTTGGGTGTCGACCTGTAGGTCGACTTGCCTGGTCGGCCTGACCAGGTGGGTCTGACCCTGGTTCGAATTCTGATGTGCTGTACGATCTGATTTCCCTCCCTGTTTGCATATGACGGCTCAAATATACTAGAAAACTCTATAAATACACCCTAAGACTCAACTAATTCACATAAGAAAATAAGAGAGGAGTCGTCATGCTGCCGGGAAGGAGTTGATCGTAGCTGCCAAGAATCAAACTAAGAAGCAAACTAAAGTCTAAACAAATCTATCAACAAATTGCTACCCAAAGGAGAGCACCTCCAAATTCAGAAAACAGAAACCATAAAACAAGATCTCATCACACGTAGTAAGTATAGTGATACTTCAGAATCTGAATAAAATTATGATGTGATTCGATGTATGTGGAAACAGAATTGTATTGTTGTTGTATAATGATGTAGATCTTGTGTATTATGATGTTTCTATCGTAATTTTGTGTATTGATTTGTGGCATAAATGGATCGATGCAAGTTTCTCATACATTTGTATATGAAAGTAATGGCAATTGCAAGTTTGTGGCAAAATCTATAATTAGATCCCTTTTATGTTTGTGTTAATATCCCCTTTATGTTTATGTTGGTATCATGAGTTAAACAATTATGAAAGTATGTTCTAGATCTGAAATCATTTATGTCTACATGACTCAAAACCTATGTATACATCTTAGATCCATTACAAGTATGATTAGATCTATGTTAAATGCAGTTTGGGTTACATAAACTATGCAAGTTCATGTGGAAATAGACTATATATTAGATTTGGACATTCTTGGGTTAATATACAACATGCTAGTTTTGTGTTCGACATTATGCCAAGTTAATATGTTAAAACCTAAGTTTGTACAAATCTACATATTCCATCCTATGTGACACCCATTTAGTTGTATGCCTATTTTTGAATGCAAGTTCACATGATCCAAGGTTTATGTTAACGCCAATTTGCAAGTTCATGCACCACACCCTTTTTATGTATCATAGAAATATTACATGTTCTTGATTTCCCCTTTTCTCATGTTTATCAAGTTGGGCTGAATTGTGTCGAGCCCAACATTAGTACGTACAAACGGGGGTAATAGCATTGGGTGTAAAATATGATAAAATAAACATATTGGCATGTTTGGCGCATGCCAAAGACTGTGACATTTTAGCGGTATAAATTGTTATACCCAATAATAAAAGACATGACATTTACGTAATTGATAAAATATGTAAATCTACAAAACACGATATGTTTAACCCGAGGTTGGATTGAGTTGTGACATAAACCTGCCCGGACCCGCCCGGCTGTCCAATAGTCACAACAATACCTATCCAATGTGGGTGGTTAAACATTGAGCCCAATAAAGACCCGAGGTTAGACTGAACTACGGTGTAAACCTGCCCGGAACCAACCGGCACATCCAGTAACCGTAGTGATATTTGTCTAATGTGAGTGGTCGATGCTCTAAAAGGCTAAGGACAGGTAGTAGGGTTAAGTCAACTGAAAACACTTAACCAAAGATTCAACATGTTAACAAATATTGATGGGTGGGGTTAGGTATATACAGACACTTAACCACTTAACATGTTTGACTAGAAAACCCTGGTAACGTAGGGACCCATTTCAGCAGTAACCCAATTTAGGTATCAACGGTACCCTGAAACTAGGCAGGGTGGGGCACGATTACTGGGCTGATTGTAAGCGGTCAAATTTAGGCAATGTTAGGTGCATAGTGTAGGTCTAACGGTGTGTGGTCGTGCACGCACTCCGGAGCAGACAAGCAGGGCACTGGGGGCACCAGTAGCATGTCATATGCCTTTTAGTATTTGTGTCGGGGCCACCACCATGGGTCTTGATACACCCCATGGTGGGACCAGCATAGGTATCTACACTTCTTGGGGTAGCCGTAAGACACACGTACGAGTAGGAGCCGATCTTTAGAAAACAAAAAGGATCACTTCACCCTCAGCATGGGGTGCCAGTTAGAATAATTCTAGTAAATGCAGAGATATAGTGTGGGTTCATTAGTATATTCGATTCTAGACTACACTCCCTTAGTTATGATACTATCCTGTTTTCAGTCTATATCTATCATATCCTTTTCTTATTCACATACTGAAAAGTCACTGGATTTACTCAGGCTTTATGTCTGACTCCGTTTTTCTTTTCGTCTTCTTTTCTTTCGTCCCCCCCCCCAGGTCCACAGGGAGGAAACAACTCAGCTTAGTCAGACTCTTTCGCAAGCTTGAAGACAGTAGATGTACGGTTTGGATCTCTTTTGCTTGGATCATGGCTTTGGATATCATTATGGGGATTTTGCTGCTTTATTTTGTATTTTATGCTTCTTTGATTATCAAGACAGTTATGGAAATGTAATGTTTTTGGAAGTGTTGTAAGACAATTATGGTATGATTTGTAAGACACGTATTTTGATGAAATAAAAGTTGTTGTTGTTTTCCGCTGTTTAAAAATATGTGTATTTATATCTGTCTGGTGTTTATCTGTGACTTATACTTATAAACCTCCACCAAAATTAGGGCATTCCCTTTGTGAGTGACCCTAACTGTAACCGCCCGCACCTCCGTTCACGCAAGATATTGTCCCCAACTTAGCCACCGTATAGGTGTGGGGTTTTGTTCCTCGAAAGGCCTCGGCGTTAGTAAGAGATGGGATCTACTATATAAGTACCCACTTCACACAGGCTTCCACGATGTGGGACTTAGGGGTGTTACATTCTCCCCTCCAACAGAGCCCAACGTCCCCGTTGGCTCACAAACACCTCACCCAGGCGCTGCGGTCCACACAGGAGCCACAATTCCGGCTGGGTATTGGCTCTGATACCACTGTAACTGCCTGCACCTCCGTTCACGCAAGATATTGTCCCCAACTTAGCCACCGTATAGGTGTGGGGTTTTGTTCCTCGAAAGGCCTCGGGGTTAGTAAGAGATGGGATCTACTATATAAGTACCCACTTCACACAGGCTTCCACGATGTGGGACTTAGGGGTGTTACACTAACGGAGGTGGGGTGTTTCAAAAATCAATCCTGATTAGTCTGCCGGACCATCTGAAGGTCCATTTCAATGTACTACGCTTGCTTGAGTGATGAAATTAGAAGAGAAAATGGAGAATGTACTACAAATGCTCGCTGAAATCCAAGTTTACAAATAAGGGTGAATCAAGAGCATGTGAAACAAGGAAAAATCATGCGAAATCTACAAAAATTTGTTATGGATAATCACATTCGATAATCATCGAAGATGATAATCCAATAGTGGAAGAGGAAGAGGAGGAAGAAGAGGAGTAGGAAGAGGAAGAAATGGTTAAAGAGGAGGAAGAAGCAGCACAAACTGAAGGCATGGAGGAGGACAATCAAGTCATATGCATAGGCGAAGTTTGTTTCTATAGAGAAGGGAATGTAGTTGAGCAAAGTGGGGAATTCTGTCTCCATTATCCACATTTCCCAATTCACAAATCCCCAATAGTTCAGAATAATTAAACGTTTATGTTTTCTCGTTTATTCGTTAAAGCGATGTAATACATACAATTCGTGTATTCGTAGATGTTTTAATTGGTATATTATGTACAATGTTTGCTTTGTATTGTTAATTAAGTGTTTATGTTTAATGTTATTCTTATTCGATAATATAGATATAGAAATATAAAATAAGTACTATTGCATAGTTTTAGGGAGGATAATAGTTTAATCTTAAGATGTGTGTATATATATATATAGGCATAACTTAGAAGGGATCATAAATATCTTAGTAAAATTAAGGACATTTATATAGATTTAAGGGCAGTATAGTTAGAGATTCTTTTTGTTGATGACAGAGGGGGAGAAATTGTAAAATAGGGATTAGTTATGCTTAGTTAGGCTTGGTTTAAGGGGGAGTATGTAGAATTTATGTATATGGTTCATGGTGAATGGGGGAGTATTCGAAGAATCAGATCAACAGGTATTAAACAGGTATGAATATTTTATAAATCAAGGTTGTCATCATCAAAAAGGGGGAGATTGTTGGAGAATGGATTTTTGATGGCAACAAACTTATTTCAATTATCATTATTTATTGATTATAAAATATATACTAACATCTTTATCTAGAATTTATATACATATATATATAGGATTTGTATATATGTTTTAATACTGAAGACTGTACAGTGGTAGAGTTCCAAGAGATTCAGGATTCAAAAGAGATTCAAGACTCATGAGTATCAAGATATCAAGATTTCAAGAGCTCAGGAAAAATATAGTAATTGAGTCTAGTTTATATGTAAGACTCTAAATAGCACTCCAAATTCAAATTCCGTTTTCAAAATTCAAACTCTGTTTTCAAAATTAAAATTTTGTTTTCAAGTTATTTCAAACTACTTTTCTAAATGATTTCAAATTATTATTTTATATATATATTTTAAAGTTTTATAATAATATGTTTATAATATATATAGTTTTATAAGTTTTAAATCATATAACTTTATAAATATGTTTATATTATATATTATTATGTTTATATATGTTTTTATACTTTGGAAACTTCATTTGAAACATTAGTTTTTGATTCAAGAGTTTCCAGAAAATATATATTGATTTTAACACTTGAAATTTGATTTTAAAAATAAACATACAAGGGATATGTCAACATAGGCATAATGTTATGTCGACATCTAACTGTCATGATTTCGATTTTCAAACGAAACGACTTTTCACTATTTGTAACGTTTCAGTAACGTTGCAACCATTGAAACACTATAAAAAGAGGATGATTTCGATTTTTTAAACACTTCTTCTTATCCTTCTTCACCCCTTTACTTACCACCATTAAAATACTTAAATTCTTGATTTATACACTTATACTTTGTCGATTTCAACAAAATTTATATCATTTTTCTTCTCTTTTCATTCTCTATCATTTGCTCTAGGTTTGAAGTGATATTGAAATGTTCTAGGGATATTGTAATTGTTGGGAATTATTTGCGAAAGGTTGTGTTCCTTGTAACCCTGAAATTAAAGAAAGGGAGCGGTGTTAACCTTATAGCCGTGAAATCAACGGTGGTGGAATCGGTGTTAACCTTGTAGCCATGAAATCAAGGGTGTTGTACTTGGATATTGATAATATAAAACTCTATGCAATTCAGCGTTATGTGGGACTAGACGTAGGAGTAATCTGAACCAGTATAAAATCCAGTGTGTTCTTTCCTTTTCTGCATTTTATATTTACTTATATATGTATCTGTGATTGTTTCTGTGTTTGTGATCATTTCACGTATGATAATCATTGTGTGATTCATATAATTATTCTAGATTGGTTAAATTTTCCATAATCTCTTTAAAACACTATTCACCACCACCCCTCCCCTCTAGTGTTAATTCTGCCTTAAGATTCGCATTCCGCGTCTTTAACATATACAACGAATTAACATGTAAATATAGAGTATTTTGATATTTTATATGTTGGCAACGTAATTAGAAGGTGATAAGATAAATAAAAGATTCATATTGCTTCTCTATTTGATGACACTTGACAGAAAACAAAAATCTAACATAACCTCTAAAATTTCACATATATATATATGTGTGTGTGTGTGTGTGTGTGTGTGTGTGTGCGTACGAAAATTGCTAAATAGAATATTATCAGCATGGCTACAGATTCAGATTTTGATACTATTTTGCATATGTTATTTTTCATGTACTGGCAACCCTTTTGCATATGTTATTTTTCATTTTTTATGTATTAGTATTTGTTTGTGATTTTGAGCTAGGTTATCATCTTTGTTTCTTTTTTAATATCTTTCATTATATTTGCACGTTAGAGAAATTCAAAAGGCATATGAAAAAGCTCATGACAAAGCCGAAATAACAGAGCTTGGAGCAATGGTTGAGCAGCTACAGGGGGAGAATCACCTTTGAGCTATATAGATGGAACAGCTGAATCAAAAGCCAGTGGAGTATGTGTAGTAGCAAGGTTCCTTTCTTTCGTCGTCTGGTGCTTCCGAAGGTGACTAAGATGCTTAAGAGGTACTTTTTTTGTGTTTATGCTTGCATGATGTATATATTGACTTGGAGTTAGTGAAAAGATTGTTTTGATGTTGTATGTAATGACCCGCATTTTCAGGGATATAATAATTAATTTAATTAATTATTTAAAAGGTGATTAAAAGGATTTAATGGTCGTGGAATTAAATAATGGTGAATATTTAATTAAAATAATAAATTAAATAATATATTTAATTCTGAAATAATCAGAATTGGCTGAAATGGCGATATGGTGTGAACTGGATCATTCGTGATATTTAATTCAGCTTGGAATTTGAATTTGAATAACGAATATATTATATAAACGACAGTTTGAACGTAGAGTTTTAATATAATTAAAATCGAGCTCAAAATGGCGCTGTAGTTCGTAAATTGGCGATTCGAACTTCAACTGAATGTACAGGATTCGTTTTAAGCCGGATTTCTATGAAACAAGAAACGTGTGGAGCTGGTTGAGTATATCTTTCTAGTGGAAGAGAAAAATCGGGATTTCGTCGCGTAGATTTTGATTTAAATCCAAATCAAATTTTAGAAAAGTCGTTGTGCAATTCCTTTATAATTTATAAAGGAATTATTTATATTTTTAAAAGGGAAATTCATTTTAAATCGAATATCGATTTAATCGGGATTTGAAATATCAAGTTAGAAATTCATATAGGAATATTCTAGAGCTGTATGGTATTCCACTGTGAATATAGACGATAATATTTATTTTTAAATATTTAATTTAATTATATTTAAATATATTTATATATTTAAATGGGTCATTCAGAGCTTTAAAAATAGCCGGTTTTGCAAACGAAGTCGGAATTCGACGAAACTAATTTTGTTGGATCCGCAATATAAAATTATTGCTAGATTTCAATTTCCATGATTTTTGAAGTCAGTATGTGGCCATACCGATTTTTAGAGTGAAAAACAGTCGATATTTTGACGGTTAAAAATACACTGTGTGAGCATACGTAGTCGGAATTCGACGAAACAAGTTTCGTTGGGACCGTAATGTCGAACTCTAGCTATATGTCCAGTTTTGTGATTTTTGGGTATCGTATGTAATCATGAGAATTTTTAGAAGGCGAAAATGAATATAATAAGATTAAAATAAAATATCTAAAACAAAATATCTAGATATTTTGTTCTCCTTATAAATACCCCCCTAAAACAATCCTTAAAACCTATTTCCTCAATCAGAAACTTGCGCCGTCGGGTTTTGTTCTTCAACAAAACATTCTTGAGTTCTAAAATCAAAGAAAATGAAAAAAAATCCTATAATTCATTTCATACCTATATTCGAACTCGAGTATAGTTCCTTTTCAGTTCGGTGCTTGTTTGTGGCTTGCGAATTCAGTTTTGGGGGTATCGAATATACACAGTAAACTAGGGTTCGTTGATTTTGGATTTTTGGTGTTTCGATGTGGAAAACAAAAATCGCAGTTGTGTTTGGGGGATTGAGTGGTGTCTGTTGGTATTTTCTTGTTGAGTTTGGTGATGAAAAAGTTTGATAATTGCTGTTCATTT
Source organism: Allium sativum (assembly GCA_030737875.1). Taxonomy (NCBI): domain Eukaryota; kingdom Viridiplantae; phylum Streptophyta; class Magnoliopsida; order Asparagales; family Amaryllidaceae; genus Allium; species Allium sativum. Next base: position 372,516,185 of record CM060909.1, on the reverse strand, counting down.
CTTGCGGAATACTGTTCGAACGAGGTTCCCAGAATCGATGCGAGTTTGGTATTTTCGGTATGGAGATGAAGGAGCTCGAGAGAGAAGTGGATTGGTGATTGTGGTTGGTGATTTAGCGGAACGTGGAGGGAGTTGTGGTGGAGGAAGTTGCTATAGTGGTAAGGAGCAGTGGCTCCAGTTGGTCATCGTGGAAGGAAGGGGTACGGGTAGGCCTGTTGGTGATGGGCCGAGATAAATTTTGTGAAGGCCCAAGTTTTTATATAAGAAAAGAATTAAAAAAAGAGAAGAAGGAGCAAAGTGTATTTGTATGCAGTTGGTTCCAGAAATATTCAGGTTTAGTTTGCCAGCGTGGAAAGAGAAATAGAGGCGGATAGGCTTTAACTGGATGGGCTGGTAAGGATTTTAGAGGACCAATTCTTTTAAGTATATTAGTGATTTAAATATAGTTAAATTTTTAATTTATAAAGGTCAAACTTGTATAGGTGATAACTTCGCCATATATTATTGTAATTTCGCGAAACAAGATCCGTCGGGATCGTATGGACGAGAGCTACCCAATGGAACTGACTGGGTGAGAATCCGAGCTCGTTACAATTTATAGCGAAATAAATTGTCCGTTCAGAATCAAACGATGATTATCGTTATTAACGATGATCGTCCAATGTGAGTAAAACTCACCGACTCTGAACAGTTTTATTTTTATAACGTATATTTAGAACTGATAAATGATGACTGACTGCTGTGTGTTAACTGTTTGGTTGAGTTGCTTATGTATTGACTGAAATTATTAGATAACGATATACATACAAATCGTTAATCAAATATTAATTCTGTTTATCAGAATATGTTATACTCGTATTGTATAACATCTATGATGCAGGGAAACAGGTTGGAGGGACCCAACTGGGTTCCTCAATATATAAATATTGTTTTGTTTTATATATTGTGTTATACGATGTGATATGGAATCTGTTGATGATTTTATATGGGTGAATGATACTGATCATTGTTGTATGGTATGTTAAATACCATAACATACCGGAATGTTGATAAGGGAATTTTCAAAGTGATATTAAAAATAAAATATTTATAAATGGAATATTTATAAATAAGAGATATTTATAAACAGAAATATTTATAAATAAGAAATATTTTTAAATTTGAATATTTATAAATAGGAGATATTTAGAAAGGAAATAATTTCAAACCATTTTCTTTTTGAACGGAAAGGCTTGTGTGGCGGTTTGGGGATTTTCCCGATGCTCCCGGTACAAAGGAGGTTATGGCGAATTTTTCCGGGAATTTAAGGAGTTAGAATATTTTTAAGATTTAAATTGAAAGGGGAATAATTATAAAATCAAAAGAGTTAAAAGAATATATTTGTGAAATCAAATATAAAGGGAATATATTTGTAAAACGAATATAAATGAATATATTTGTAAAACAAATATAAAGGAAAATATTTGCAAAACAAATAGATTAGAAAAATGGAGTATTTGTAAAACATTTACAAATAGAAATAAAAAGATAATATTTATAGAACATGTACAAATAGATCAAATAAGGATCATTTATTTATAGAAAATAAATAAAAGAAAAGGGGTTGTTTATTTAGGAAATAAATAGAAATCAAAGGAGATATTTATTTGTTAAAATAAATAGAAATCAAAGGAGATATTTATTTGTTAAAATAAGTAGAAATCAAAGGAGATATTTATTTGTTAAAATAAATAGAAATCAAAGGAGATATTTATTTGTTAAAATAAATAGAAATCAAAGGAGATATTTATTTGTTAAAATAAATAGAGTATAAAGGAGATATTTACTTGTCAGAATAAATAGAATTAAAGGAGTTATCGAATATAGTTTATTCGAAAGGAGTTAAGTGAAAAGAGTTAAACAGTTAGAGTTAACCAGTTAGAGTAAACAGTTAGAGTTAACCAATTAGAGTTAAACAGTTAGAGTAAATCAGTTAGAGTTATTGAATAGAGTTAAATCGAACTAGCGTTATTCAAATGGAGTTAATCGAATTTAGTTTATTCGAATAGAGTTGAAAGGAGTTAATCAAAAGAAGTTATTCGAAGAAGTGAATCGAATAGTAGATATTCGAAGTGAGATAATCGAATCAGAAATATTCGAAGTGAGTTGATCGAATCTAGTTACTCGACAGGAGTTAAATCGAATAAGACTTATTCGAAGAAAGGGGTTTTCGAATATAAGTATTCGAAAGTAAGCAAATTGAATATAAGTTATTCGAATAAGTTATTCGAATAAGAGTTAATCCAGTAAGAGTTATTGAGTTGGAGTTATTCAAAATAAGAGTTATAGATTAGAGTTAACCGAATAGGAGTTAATAAATTAGTTGATCGTTATATTATTCGAGTTAGGAAATAAAAGTCATATTAAAGATAATATATTTCGGATGCAGAGGATTATAACACCATTGTTATAATCACGTAAACTTGTAAAAGAAGGGGGTTCGTAAATAGAATCCGAGGGTTCGTAAGGAAGTGTTAAAGGGTTAAAAGATGAACTTACCCTATTTCGAGATTTGAAATGTTGTTCAGTTAAGGCCTGAGAGGTAGTTATACCCTAACTTGATTGACTTCGTTTTTAATTTAGAATTGGTTAAGGTTCGAGTGTGAAAGTGGTTAAGTGATTTTAGTAAATAAGTTATGGAAATGTTTTCCAGCGTTAACGTATATTTTCTAAACATAGAAAATAAGGATATATATATATATATATATATGATTGATGATTGATTGATAGAATTTCCATTTGGAAATAATATCATTGTTTGCACACGTGTTTTTCTTTGATAGTTATCTCACCGACTATCGAAGTTTTTGACCATTTTAACGTTGTTAATATGGAGAGACCGGTTGGATTATTATCTGAAGAACCACTCTGTATTGGCATAAGTGTTGCGAATCATATATGCCAAAGATAATTGAAGACGGAGTAAAGTGCAAGGCCTATTGTATAAGTCTTAGATAACAGTGCCTAAGATGGATGTACTGAATAGTGTCTTCGGTTCATCCTGTTCCTGGATGAATGTCTGACAGAGTATTTCCAGAAAGGTCACGTACATTGATTTCTTCAACTATACCAAGAGTGGAAGCGGAGAAGGAAACTTCTTTAGGTAACACGTAATGTACTGTTGTAGACGTCAATTAGTGATTTTCGATGGATCTGACAATGTGGCATTCGAAGTGAATCTGATGTGATGATAAAGCGTAACCTCGTGCCTCATCATCCGGTAAATGACAGAAATCGGGCAGGCAGCATGGCTCAGTTGGTCGCTACGAAGTAGGGTGTACAATCACCTATCTAGAGAATATTATTTGCTTCTTAAATCTATCAATGATGTCCTATATATAAACGGGAAACGGTTGCTGATCCCAACCGTTGGTGATGTACATTCGATACACTCAAGCGAAATGATTGGTCGGTCATGTGTGGCTGAGTTGCAAGATGTTCTTGTTGAACTCCAGTGTATCGTTCCTAGAGTACACAGATCGGAAGGTGGTTCCATACCTTTTCATAGTTGGAAATCCATTACCCAATACGTACTTGCGGTTTTGATTGTATACTATATATGAAGAACGTGAGATTAAAGCGTTTCTGCTAGATGATTATTATATTGTGGTTGATAGACAATATTATAATATTAAAAGGTTTTTGATATAAAGATATTTTGGATTCTCATAAGGGAAAAACCCGTTCCGTTATATGGTGTGGTCTTATGAGAAATCGTTTACTTGTTCGAACTGTTTTAAAGTGTTTTACTCATACCAGTCCCATGACTGACCCGGAGTTTATTTTGTTTTGTTTTCCCTAAACTCATGGGTGCCCAATTTTGTACGGGCAGTCAAGTAGTCAGGAATTTACTGATATACTTGGAGAGCTTGGAGCAGGAGGCTTCAAGATCATATAGCTATAGTTTATTTCCGCTGTGTTGTAAGTGATGTACTCTGATAAGTGCTATTGTATACATAACTGTTATATTTCAAAATTATGTTATCTATTATATGTTATTTGTTCCGTTGTGAGGTTCGTGTTACTCTGGTGTTGTGTTCTTCTTCTTCTATTCTAAGTTTCTATCTTATCTATTCTCACCCTCTATCTTCTTTCTATTAGTTTCTTGAATTTCCAGTGCAATTTGGGGTTGGACTTGTGTTATTTGGTCAGCTCAAATTGGACCGGTTTTTCGGGTCATTACAGTTGGTATCAGAGCTTAAGGTTAAGTAATTACCTTGGCTCTGTGGCGTGACTTTGTAGAGATGGGGTTAGTAATACCCTAGACTGAGTTGAGTGTGTATATACGAGTGAACGTATTTGTTATTGATATAAAATTTTGTTTTATATTATGGAGATTCATTGGTTGAGTTGTTTATGGGTTCTGGTCGATCAGTTTGATCCACTGTATCGGTAGGAGTTTATAAACACTCGAATACGATGGGTCGACACGATATGTTTTGAAAAGAGGGTAAATTAAAATAAGTTTACCCAAGGTATATCTTGATATAGAGAAGATATATATATCAAAATTTTAATATAGTGGATATATTGGCTGTTATTGTAATCGAGTAAGATTATAAATTAAATGGTTATGTAAATAACCAATCAGAATTCATATAAGTGAAATACGTGAAATCAGATGAGTTAAATCTGAAATTTAAACCAGAATTTGAATTAAAATTCTAGAAAATTGGATAAGTGTTTGTAAATGGATTTGGATTAAAAATAAGGAAAATTTAAGATCCTGAGAGATTTTAAATTGTTTTACAAGCAGTGTGAATTATATTTTGAAATGAATTTCAAAGTGGAAATATTTAGAAATGGTTTTATAGTATTGAACTCATTTCGATCGTTGGAAAATAGATTCTGATGATGACACCTGCATCATCAATATTCATTTTCGAGTTGTGAGTGATGAATTACTACCAGAAATATTGTTTTGAATTTGTTTTAGGAAATACAAGTTGTGTTGAATTTCAAAAAGGAAGATTTGATTTTTGAAAAGAGTAAGTTGTTAAAAACTCCCAGGAAAGACTGTTTGAATTAAAAAAACATTTTTAACAGAAATTTGTGAAAGCCAATTTGAATTAAAGTAAAGCCAGTAAAGTGGTAACTGAGATTGAATTAGAATGATATCAAGACAAATTCGATTGTGAGATTCGAATTTGAAGTGTAATGTGATAATCAAGTTAAGAGTTGGGAATCGAGAAGAAACTCGAGTTGAAATGATATTTGGCTTGGTAAAAAGTGAATGGTTGTGTTGGAGATAAAAGTGATTTCGGATTTTGATTGGGATAACAATGGTATATGCTGAGTTGATAGCATATGCAAGTGATAGAGTTGATATGCCCGACAAAAGGTACAAGTTTATATTTCATATGGTATGAGATTTTGATGAGCCAAATTGGCAAGCCGCTTGGCTGTTTGATTTTCTTTTGGGATGGAGATGGCCCATAGAGGAGAGTGGTGGTTTGACATATTGACCAGTACAAAGGAGGTGCTGGCGAAATTTTTTGAAAAATTAAGCCGTTAGAAAATTTTTAGGATTTTTGAAAATTTTCGTTGATAAGAATTAATTAATAATTTAATCAAAATAAATTGGTTAGTGAAACTAGAGTTTAGAAGTGAAGAAATAAGTTATAACCAGTTAATAGAGTTGTTTTCTACCTTAGCAATTTCGAGGACGAAATTATTTTAAGTGGGGAAGAATGTAATGACCCGCATTTTCAGGGATATAATAATTAATTTATTTAATTATTTAAAAGGTGATTAAAAAGATTTAATGGTTGTGGAATTAAATAATGGTGAATATTTAATTAAAATAATAAACTAAGTAATATATTTAATTCTGAAATAATCAGAATTGGCTGAAATGGCGATATGGTGTGAACTGGATCATCCGTGATATTTAATTCAGCTTGGAATTTGAATTTGAATAACGAATATATTATATAAACGACAGTTTGAACGTAGAGTTTTAATATAATTAAAATCGAGTTCGAAATGGCACTGCAGTTCGTAAATTGGCGATTCGAACTTCAACTGAATGTACAGGATTCGTTTTAAGCCGGATTTCTGTGAAACAAGAAACGTGTGGAGCTGGTTGAGTATATCTTTCTAGTGGAAGAGAAAAATCGGGATTTCGTCGTGTAGATTTTGATTTACGTCCAAATCAAATTTTAGAAAAGTCGCTGTGGAATTCCTTTATAAATTTATAAAGGAATTAATTATATTTTTAAAAGGGAAATTCATTTTAAATCGAATATCGATTTAATCGGGATTTGAAATATCAAGTTAGAAATTCATATAGGAATATTCTAGAGCTGTATGGTATTCCACTGTGAATATAGACGATAATATTTATTTTTAAATATTTAATTTAATTATATTTAAATATATTTATATTTTTAAATGGGTCTTTCAGAGCTTTAAAAATAGCCGGTTTTGCAAACGAAGTCGGAATTCGACGAAACTAATTTTGTTGGATCCGCAATATTAAATTATTGCTAGATTTCAATTTCCGTGATTTTGAAGTCAGTATGTGGCCATACCGATTTTTAGAGTGAAAAACAGTCGATATTTTGATGGTTAAAAATACACTGTGTGAGCATGCGAAGTCAGAATTCGACGAAACCAGTTTCGTTGGGACCGTAATGGCGAACTCTAGCTACATGTCCAGTTTCGTGATTTTTGGGTATCGTATGTAATCATGAGAATTTTTAGAAGGAAAAAATGAATATAATAAGATTAAAATAAAATATCTAAAACAAAATATCTAGATATTTTTTCTCCTTATAAATGACCCCCCTAAAACAATCCTTAAAACCTAATTCCTCAATCAGAAACTTGCGCCGTCGGGTTTTGTTCTTCAGCAAAACATTCTTGAGTTCTAAAATCAAAGAAAATGAAAAAAAATCCTATAATTCATTTCATACCTATATTCGAACTCGAGTATAGTTCCTTTTCAGTTCGGTGCTTGTTTGTGGCTTGCGAATTCAGTTTTGGGGGTATCGAATATACACAGTAAACTAGGGTTCGTTGATTTTGGATTTTTGGTGTTTCGATGTGGAAAACAAAAATCGCAGTTGTGTTTGGGGGATTGAGTGGTGTCTGTTGGTATTTTCTTGTTGGGTTTGGTGATGAAAAAGTTCGATACTTGCTGTTCATTTCTTGCGGAATACTGTTCGAACGAGGTTCCCAGGATCGGTGCGAGTTTGGTATTTTTGGTATGGAGATGAAGGAGCTCGAGAGAGAAGTGGATTGGTGATTGTGGTTGGTGATTTAGCGGAACGTGGAGGGAGTTGTGGTGGAGGAAGTTGCTGTAGTGGTAAGGAGCAGTGGCTCCGGTTGGTCATCGTGGAAGGAAGGGGTACGGGTAGGCCTGTTGGTGATGGGCCGAGATAAATTTTGTGAAGGCCCAAGTTTTTATATAAGAAAAGAATAAAAAAAAGAGAAGAAGGAGCAAAGTGTATTTGTATGCAGTTGGTTCCAGAAATATTCAGGTTTAGTTTGCCAACATGGAAAGAGAAGTAGAGGCGGGAAGGCTTAAACTGGATGGGCCGGTAAGGATTTGAGAGGACCAATTCTTTTAAGTATATTAGTGATTTAAATATAGTTAAATTTTTAATTTATAAAGTTCAAACTTGTATAGGTGATAACTTCGCCATATATTATCGGAATTTCACAAAACAAGATCCGTCGGGATCGTATGGACGAGAGCTACCCAATGGAACTGACTGGGTGAGAATCCGAGCTCGTTACAATTTATAGCTAAACAAATTGTCCGTTCAAAATCAAACGATGATTATCGTTATTAACGATGATCGTCCAATGTGAGTAAAACTCACCAACTCTGAACAGTTCTATTTTTATAACGTATATTTAGAACTGATTAATGATGACTGATTGTTGTGTGTTAACTGTTTGGTTGAGTTGCTTATGTATTGATTGAAATTATAGATAACGATATACATATAAATCGTTAATCGAATATTGATTCTGTTTATCAGAATATGTTATACTCGTATTGTCTAACATCTGTGATGCAGGGAAACAAGTTGGAGGGACCCAACTGGGTTCCTCAATATATAAATATTGTTTTGTTTTATATATTGTGTTATACGATGTGATATGGAATCTGTTGATGATTTTATATGGGTGAATGATACTGATCATTGTTGTATGGTATGTTAAATACCATAACATATCGGAATGTTGATAAGGGAATTTTCAAAGTGATATTAAAAATAAAATATTTATAAATGGAATATTTATAAATAAGAGATATTTATAAATAGAAATATTTATAAATAAGAAATATTTATAAATTGGAATATTTATAAATAGGTGATATTTAGAAAGGCAATAATTTCAAAACATTTTCTTTTTGAATGGAAAGGCCTGTGTGGCGGTTTGGGGATTTTCCCGATGCTCCCGGTACAAAGGAGGTTATGGCGAATTTTTCCGGGAATTTAAGAAGTTAGAATATTTTTAAGATTTAAATTGAAAGGGGAATAATTATAAAATCAAAAGAGTTAAAAGGATATATTTGTGAAATCAAATATAAAGGGAATATATTTGTAAAACGAATATAAAATAATATATTTGTAAAACAAATATAAAGGAAAATATTTGCAAAACAAATAGATTAGAAAAAGGGAGTATTTGTAAAACATTTACAAATAGAAATAAAAAGGAAATATTTGTAGAACATGTACAAATAGATTAAATAAGGATCATTTATTTATAGAAAATAAAGAAAATAAAAGGGGTTATTTATTTAGGAAATAAATAGAAATCAGAGGAGATATTTATTTGTTAAAATAAATAGAAATCAAAGGAAATATTTATTTGTTAAAATAAATAGAAATCAAAGGAGATATTTATTTGTTAAAATAAATAGAAATCAAAGGAGATATTTATTTGTTAAAATAAATAGAGTATAAAGGAGATATTTACTTGTTAGAATAAATAGAATTAAAGGAGTTATCGAATATAGTTTATCCGAAAGGAGTAAAGTGAAAAGAGTTAAACAGTTAGAGTTAACCAGTTAGAGTAAACAGTTAGAGTTAACCAGTTAGAGTTAAACAGTTAGAGTAAATCAGTTAGAGTTATTGAATAGAGTTAAATCGAATTAGAGTTATTCAAATGGAGTTAATCGAATTTAGTTTATTCGAATAGAGTTGAAAGGAGTTAATCAAAAGAAGTTATTCGAAGAAGTGAATCGAATAGTAGATATTCGAAGTGAGATAATCGAATCAGAAATATTCGAAGGGGGTTGATCGAATCTAGCTATTCGACAGGAGTTAAATCGAATAAGATTTATTCGAAGAAAGGGATTTTCGAATATAAGTATTCGAAAGTAAGCAATTCGAATATAAGTTATTCGAATAAGTTATTCGAATAAGAGTTAATCCAGTAAGAGTTATTGGGTTGGAGTTATTCAAATTAAGAGTTATAGATTAGAGTTAACCGAATAGGAGTTAATAAATTAGTTGATCGTTATATTATTCGAGTTAGGAAATAAAAGTCATATTAAAGATAATATATTTCGGATGCAGGGGATTATAACACCATTGTTATAATCACGTAAACTTGTAAAAGAAGGGGGTTCGTAAATAGAATCCGAGAGTTCGTAAGGAAGTGTTAAAGGGTTAAAAAATGAACTTATCCTATTTCGAGATTTGAAATGTTGTTCAGTTAAGGTCAGAGAGGTAGTTATACCCCAACTTGATTGACTTCGTTTTTAATTTAGAAGTGGTTAAGGTTCGAGAGTGAAAGTGGTTAAGTGATTTTAGTAAATAAGTTATGGAAATGTTTTCCAACGTTAACGTATATTTTCTAAACATAGAAAATAAGGAAATATATATATAGATATATATATGTATATATATATATATGATTGATGATTGATTGATAGAATTTCCATTTGGAAATAATATCGTTGTTTGCACACGTGTTTTTCTTTGATAGTTATCTCATCGACTATCGAAGTTTTTGACCATTTTAACGTTGTTAATATGGAGAGACCGGTTGGATTATTATCCGAAGAACCACTCTGTATTGGAATAAGTGTTGTGAATCATATATGCCAAAGATAATTGAAGACGGAATAAAGTGCAAGGGCTATTGTATAAGTCTTAGATAACAGTGCCTAAGATGGATGTACTGAATAGTGTCTTCAGTTCATCCTGTTCCTGGATGACTTGTATGGATGAATGTCTGACAGAGTATTTCCAGAAAGGTCACGTACATTGATTTCTTCAACCATACCAAGAGTGGAAGAAGAGAAGGAAACTTCTTTAGCTAACACGTAATGTACTGTTATAGATGTCAATTAGTGATTTTCGATGGATCTGACAATGTGGCATTCGAAGTGAATCTGATGTGATGATAAAGCGTAACCTCAAGCCTCATCATCCGGTAAATGACAGAAATCGGGAAGGTAGCATGGCTAAGTTGGTCGCTCCAAAGTAGGGTGTATAATCACCTATCTAGAGAATATTCATTTGCTTCTTAAATCTATCAATGTTGTCCCATATATAAACGGGAAACGGTTGCTGATCCCAACCGTTGGTGATGTACATTCGATACACTCAAGCGAAATGAGTGGTCGGTCATTTGTGGCTGAGTTGCAAGATGTTCTTGTTGAACTCCAGTGTATCGTCCCTAGAGTACACTGATCAGAAGGTGGTTCCATACCTTGTCATAGTTGGAAATCCATTACCCAATACGTGCTTGCGGTTTTGATTGTATACTATACATGTAGAACGTGAGATGAAAGCGTTTCTGCTAGATGATTATTATATTGTGGTTGATAGACATTATTATAATATCAAAAGGTTTTTGATATAAAGATATTTTGGATTCTCATACGGGAAAAACCCGTTCCGTTATACGGTGTGGTCTTATGAGAAATTGTTTACTTGTTCGAACTGTTTTAAACTATTTTACTCATACCAGTCCCATGACTGACCCGGAGTTTATTTTGTTTTGTTTTCCCTAAACTCTTGGGTGCCTAATTTTGTACAGGCAGTCAAGTAGTCAGGAATTTACAGATATACTTGGAGAGCTTGGAGCAGGAGGCTTCAAGATCATATAGCTATAGTTTATTTCCGCTGCGTTGTAAGTGTTGTACTCTGATAAGTGCTATTATATACATAACTGTTATATTTCAAAGTTATGTTATCTATTATATGTTATTCGTTCCGCTGTGAGATTCGTGTTACTCTGGTGTTGTGTTCTTCTTCTTCTTCTATTTTAAGTTTCTATCTTATCTATTCTCACCCTCTATCTTCTTTCTATTAGTTTCTTGAATTTCCAGTGCAATTTGGGGTTGGACTTGTGTTATTTGGTCAGCTCAAATTAGACCGGATTTTCGGGTCATTACATTGTATATGTTGGTTTGGAGTTAGTAAAGATGATATTTTGGATGTATTTTGATAGTATACACTTGGTTTGTTGACATGTGAGGTTGATGATTTGGTTTTAGATGTTTGGATGGTTTAGTATATATTGGTGTTGATTTAACTTATGTTGGATGATTATATTGTTATTGTTACATATATGTGGAATGAAATGGAAATGGACGGGAAATAGAATGTAAATTGAAATGGTGTGTCTAGAAGCTAATAGGTTTACTGTTATAAAAAAAGAAATTACCCATATTTCTAATGGCTATCAACGGTTAGCAATGGCTTTGGGTCGTTTATTTCAAACGGCTTCCAACGATTTTCAACGGAAGACGGCCGTGAGGAGTCGTTGGAAAGTGTCTGTTGGTTCCGTTGGTAACCGATTGAATCCGTGAACAATATACCAATGGCTATTTCAACGGTCGTCAACGGCTCTGACCCGTTGGAATAGCCGTGTTATCTTGTAGTGTTTCATTCAATGTTATTTTAGGAAAGTCATCTTTCAAAACCATTCATTTAAATTTATGTTCACAAATTAATCTAATATTATAGCAAAACGCCTTACAGTATAATCGTGAAATAAATCAAGAGAGGTTGGCTTGCAAATATTTTCTACCCAACCTACTGCTAAATAGAAACATTTATTTGCTCATAAACTAGACGAGCGCAATCAAAACAATCACTCGGACAGTAATAATCAACGATAAATGGAAATCAATAGTTCGTACATATTATTATAATAACAAAAGTATGTGATTCTACTAACAGGTGTCACTATAATATTATTAATTTAATTACGTTAATCGTTATTAAATCTACAACTAATATTTTATTCATACTTCATGCCTAGCTAAGTTTGCCAAACAACTATAATAACGTGTCATATCTGTCAATACGAATATAGCATTTAAATCCTTGGATCAAACAAATTCCGTACTGATGAGTACATGCATATTTAAGGGTAAAATACTTAAAGTAACAAATCAAAACCAAACTAACATAAACTAAACTAAATAAATACTTTCTTACCCATAACACATGGGCTTGACCCACTAACTATTGGCAGGCGAATCTAACATGTTTCTCCTTCTTCATTCATGGGTGCACTTTATTTTTGACCTCATGATCATCTATATAAACATATAAACCCATTTAAGCTTGCAAACTCACATCAAATTTTCATGCGCCTAAGATTGCCCCCTCCTTGTTGCCTTACTGTGTCAAGATCGGTCTCTACCTTCTCATGTGTGAACACCCCGTATACACACACATGCACCACTTTCTCCCTCTTTTGTTGTTTTTTTATTTGCATGTGAAGGCTATTTGAAGCCATGCATGTTTCTCAAAGAAGAAAAAATGCGTCTAGAGAATAGAATTGTGGTTTTAGGCTTGCGTGAAACATATACTGCTAGGAAAACAAATATAGACAAAAGTGTTGTGTGAATGAAATCGCAAAATGCTTTCAGGGAGAATAAACGAGTACAGGTTTTAATGGTATTGTGGTTCAAAATGAAAAAATTAAATAAATATCTTCATTGCCATAAAAGGAAAAAAATGAATGAATGTTTTGTGTCCCTGTCACTTGCGTGAAGGCATCTATATCTGAGACGACCCAAACTTCCCCGTAAAGGAAAGGCCGGATTGAGTTGAGAACATGACAAATCAGAACACAAACAAAAGAACATTTCATTTCTTATTACAACAATTTACATCAGAGTACAAGAATATACAGAGTATGAACAAATAATTTACATTTGATAAACATCATAGATTTACAAATTACAATACAGCGGAAAAATAATACAACACACAACTTAAAGAGTAACGTAAGGAAGTTTGTTAAAGGTTTAAAAGATAAACTTTGCCTATTACGAAGTTAAAACATTGTTCAGTTAAGGTCTGAGAGGTAATTATACACCAACTTGATTGACTTCCTTCTTAACTAAGGAATGGCTAAGGTTTGATAGTGAAGGTTGGTTAAGTGAATTTAGTTAATGAGTGTAATGGTTTGAGTTGGCATGGCGATATTTGATTTAAACATCAGTTTAAATCCAGTGAAGGAGTTTTGGAAATGTTTTCCAAATAAGAATCAGAAATGTTTCCTTATAATAGAAAATAAGAATTTAGAATACATGGAAACAGGAGATAAGTAAATTAATGAACTAAAGAGATAAATGTATGATGATTGATCGATATAATTTCTATCTGGAAATAATATCGTTGTTTGCACACGTGTTTTTACTTTGATAGTTAAATCACATACTATCAAAGTTTTGACCATTTTTTTCCGTCGTCAATACGGAGAGACCGGTTGGAAAAATTACAATACAACACAAAGTTTTGATAGTTAAATCACATACTATAAAAGAAATGTATACTATGTATGTAGAACGTGAGATGAAAGCGTTCTACTAGATGATTATTATATTGTGGTTGATAGACATTATTATAATATCAAAAGAATTTTGATATAAAGATTATTTTGGATTCTCATAATGGAAAAACCCGTTCCGTTATACGGCGTGGTCTTATGAGATATCTTTTAAGCGCTCAAACAGTTTTAAATTGTTTCACTCACACCAGTCCCATGACTGACCCAAAGTTTATTTTGTTTTGTTTTCCCTAAACTCTTGGGTGCCCAATTTTGTACGGGCAGTCAAGTAGTCAGGATTTACAGATACTTGAAGAGCTGGAGCAAGAGGCTTCAGGATTTTATATAGCTATTGTTATTCCGCTGTGTTGTAAGTGCTGTACTTGATAATGATATGTATATTCAAGTACAAATCTTTTATTTCAAAGTTGTGTTATATTTTATTCGTTCCGCTGTGAGATTCATGTTTACTCTGATGTTGTTGTTGTCTTCTTCTTCTTCTTCTATTCTAAGTTTCTATCTTATCTATTCTCACCCTCTAATTTCTTTCATGGACTATCCGGTCAATTTTCGAGTCTTGAATGGTCGACATGGTGTTGTATGTTGAATTTTCTAGGTCGAAAATTTTTCCGTACATTACAGCGGTATCAGGGCTTAAGGTTAAGTGAATTACCTTGGCTCTGTGGCGTGACTCAGTAGAGATGAGGTTAGTAATACCCTAGATTGAGTTGAGTGTATATATATGACGCGTATTTGTTAGTGATATAAAAATTGTTTTATATTGTAGAGATTTATTGGTTGAGTTGTTTATGGATTCTGGTCGATTAGTTTGATCCACTGTATCGATAGGGGTTACTAAACACTTGAATACGATGAACCGACATGGTATGTTTTGAAAAGAGGGTAAACGAAATAATTTTACCCAAATTATATTTTGATATAAAGGATTTATATCGGAGTGATTATAATATAATGGATATATTGGTTGTTATTATAATCGAGTAAGATTATAAAAGTGAAATGGTTATAAATAACCAATCAAATTTCGTATAAGTATTACGAAATGAATTGAATCTGAAATTAAAATCAGAATTTGGAATTTAAAATTCCTAAAAGTTGGAGAAGTGTTTGTAAAAGGATTTGGATTAAATATATGAGAATTTTAAAATCCTGGGAGATTTTAAATTGTTTTACAAGCATTGTAAATGGTATTTTGAAATGAATTTCAAAATGGAAGTGTTTAGATATGGTTTTGAAAGTGATATAGAATTGAACTCACTTCGATCGCTGGAAAATATATTCTGAAGATGAAGTCGACCATCATCGGTGTTCATTTTTGAGTTCTAAGTGATGGATTACTACCAAAGATATTCATTTTGAACTATTTTGGGAAAAACAAGTTTTTTGAATCCTGAAAAGGAAGGTTTGATTTTTGAGAAAAGCAAAGTTATTAAAACTCCCAGGAAAAAGACCGTTTGAATTAAAAACAAATTTAAATAGTAATTTGTGAAACCAAGCTGGAATTGAATTGAAATCAGTTAAGTGGTAGTTGAAATTGAATTAGATTAGAATGATACCGAGACAAATTGGATTTGTGAGATTCGAATTTTAAGTGTAATTTGATAATCAAGTTAAGAGTTTGGAATCGAGAATGAAACTCGAGTTTGAAATGATATTTGGCTTGGATATAAGCGAATGGTTGTGTTGGAGATAAAAGTGACTTGAGGTTGATTTGGATAACATTGGTATATGCTGAATTGATAGCAGATGGAAAGTATATAATGATATGCCCGATAAAAAGGTACAAGTTTGTATTTCATATTGCGTATGAGATTTTATGAGCTGAATTGGCAAGCCGCTTGGCTATTTGATTTTCTTTCGGATTGGAGAAGGCCCAGGGAAGCGAGTTGTAGTTGTACCGATTGACCAATACAAAGGAGGTGTTGGCGAAAATTTTCGAAAATTTCGGGTGTTAGAAAATTTTCAGGATTTTTGAAAATTTTCGTTAATAGAAATGAATTAATATTTAATTGAAATTAAATCAGTTCAGTGGAAACTGAAGTTAAGAAGTGAACAAATAAGTTTAACCCAGTCAATAGGGTTTGTTTTCTACCTTAGCAATTTCGAGGACGAAATTATTTTAAGGGGGGAAGAATATAATGTCCCGTATTTTACACGGTTGAATAATTAATTAATTTAATTATTTAAAAAGTGATTTAGAGAATATAATGGTTGTTTAATTAAATAATAGAGAATATTTAATTAAGTTAAATAATAGAATAATATATTTAATTCAGAAATAATCAAAATATAGTGGAATTTACAATATTGTGTAAATTGGATTATTTACGGTATATAATTCAGTTTAGAGTTGAATTATATTCACGAATATATTATTTGAGCGACAGTTGAATGTATAATTATATTATAATTAAAATCGAGCTTGAAATGGCGTGGCAGTTCGCAATTTGGCGATTCGAACTATAAACGAATATACAGAATCCGTTTTAAGACGGATCTCTGTGAAACAAGAAACGTTCAAAGCTGGTGAAGTATATTTTTCTAATGGAAGAGAAAAATCGAGATTTCGCCGTGTAGATTTTGAGTTATGTTCAAAACAAATTTTAAAATAATCGCTATGGAATCGTATGAGCCATAACGATATATTTAATTATAATTAAATATCAGGTTTGAATTTGGACAAATCCTTTTAGATGCAGTTATAACTAAATTTTTAGAATTTTACTGTAATTTTTATTTTGGAAAATAAGCACGTTTTATTTTAGAGTATTTTGCACCCTATATCAACATTTCGGGGTTTCACAGAATAAGTTAACGGACCTATATTATTATATTTTTGGAGTCATGACACATTGCTCGACTCAGTGATATTTTTATATCAGTCCATAGAGAAGTTGAGTTTCGCGTAACGGCGTACGCTCAATATAAATTTTTGAAATGAAGTGTGCAACGCCTTATATGATATAATAGATTACCAATCATAAACATCTTTATACATATAAAAAAATATGGTGTACGGTTTAGCTTTACTTAGCTAGTAAGGAACTCGAAAACAGATGGAATGGACAGCTCATGCCATGAAATCAGGCGCAATCAATTAGTCCACAGCGCTATCCATAAACAGAAATTTCTAATCATAAACAAGTATATGTAAAGATTTCATAACAAACGAAGGTTTAAAAGCAAGCACGTATTCTTCAGAGTACAAACAAATTAAGAATAGGATTCAAGAAAAAAATACTGAACACCAAATGGACACGCTGAAGACATCCTAACCTACGAAAACCACGGCCATCCTTGTATTGTCGCCCATCAGCGTACAAACCTACGTGGTTTAATGATAGCTACTTAACACAGAAGTAATCTCTTATATAAATATATGTAGGCGGCTTCGCTCCTCTTCTGTTTCCTTCAAACTCCATAAATCACGAACAAGAATGGCCGCCACAAACAATACCCCTAAACGTGAAGAAAAAGAGATCAAAACAAATCTCAAAATATATATTTAAGAAACCAACGTTTCGACCGCAAGCATAGAGTGAACCGGCATCAAGTTTAGGGGGTGCGAATGTCTTCAAAAGGGAACAGCGGCTGCCAGGGTTCCATGTATTCGAAGACTCAAACGTTTATACCAGATTTCGAGTTTGTTTTCGAGTTCAGATTGTTGAGTGGCATTTGGAAGTGGCGTTGTGTTAGTTGGCTTTCGAGCCTGGCGTGATAAAGTGGGGGAAGTTAGTGATGGAAGAGGAGTGAGTGGAGCATGCGTTTGGACATAAAAGTGTTCAAAGTTTTGCTGTGTTGAGTTCTAAGTAGTAAGGAAAAAAATATACAAGGAGGACTGTTGAAAACGAAAAGGGGAATGGTCACGTTTAATGTATGGCAGGTGGTGCATAGAAACATGGATTTGAGAATGCTGGCAGCTTGTTCTGGGTACATGGTAGGTTGCGGCTGTTTTCATGGAAGAAGCAAGGTGTTTTTTTTGTTGTTGTGAGAATCTGGAAGCAAATTATGGATTGAGGAAGAAAGCTAATGTATTAAATGGTGTGGAAGGATGCAGCGTCAATGGTATTATAAATGGAGCAGGGTATATTTTCTTCTTTCTGCGTTTGAAAAGGGAAGTGGGTTCGAAAACAATGGGCAGGCGCGTTTTTACTGGAGAACGGCATGTTGGTTTTGGGAAGAAGTAGTACAAGCTGTAGCGTGAGGGGGTTATTGTGGTTGGGCCAAGCCATAAGCCCATGATGAAAAAAAATGAAAGGGAGCACGCTATTAAATTTCAGGAGAGGAGAAGATAGCATTTTCACGTGAGGTGGATCGGGTTTTAAAGGAGTGGTGGGTTTGAAGTTTTGGGCTACGGGCTTGGCAATGATAAGATTTACAAGTGAGTTACCTTGTGTTATAATTAAGTTACTCAATAGATTAGGAATTTAGTTAATTAAGTTCAGTAAGTTATAAACTAAAATTAAATGACGTAAATTATGGTAAGTTTAATTAAAGGGTAATTATTATATTCAACGATGTTTAATTTAAATCAACTTTGAAATAAGTATAACAATTGCATACATGAACAAAATTTAACGAAACAGGTTTCGTTGGGATCGTAGGGACGGTGGCTACACAGTCGAACTGACGGGGAGTGAATCGAAGCTCGTTACAATTTATAGCGAAATAAATTGTCCGTCTGAATCAAGCGATGGTTATCGTTATTAACGATGATCGTCCAACGTGAGTAAAACTCACCAACTCTGAACAGTTATATTTTTATAACGTATTCTTAGAACTGATAATTATCTACTGATTGATGTGTGTTAACTGTTTGGTTGAATTGCTTATGTATTGGTTGAAATTATAGATAATGATATATATATAAATCGTTAATCAAATATTGATTTTTTTTAACAGAATATTTCATATTGAAGTGAAATCGATGTTAATTATATTGTTTAACATCTGTGATGCAGGGAAACAGGTTGGAGGGGTCCAACTGGACTCCTCAATATTTATAATACTGTTATGTTCATATATTGTAATTTATGATGTGATATATAATCTGTTGTGGATTATGTGTGTTTGAATGATATCGATCACTGTTAATTGGTAATTTAAATACTGTAAGAAACACTGGGATGCAAAAAGGGGATTTTCAAAGTGTATTTTGAAAATAAATTAGTTATATAAAATCAATGGATTTTATATATAAAAGGAAAAGGATTTTATAAAAGAAAATATTTATAAAATCAAAGGGTTTTATAAAAAGGAAATTTATTTATAAAATCAAAGGATTTTATAAAAAGGGATATTTGTTTATAAAATGAATTAGAATTTATTAAAGAGAAAATATTTATAAAATCAAGGGATTTTATAAACGGGAATTTATTTATAAAATCAAAGGATTTTATAAAGAAGAATATTTATTGGGAAAATAAATAAAATCAAATAAGGAATATTTATTTAGAAAATAAATAGAAGTATAAAGGAATTATTTATTTAGAAAATAAATAAGATATTATAAAGGGATATTTATTTGGAAAATAAATAGGATTTAAAAGAGAATATTTGTAAAAGAAATATAAAAGGGAAATATTTGTAAAACAAATAGAAAGAGGAATATTTGAAAAACATTTACAAATAAATATTTGTAAAACATTTACAAATAGAATTGAAAAAGAAATATTTTGTTTAGAAAATAAATAAAGATAAAAAGGGAAATATTTGATATATAAATGGAGTTAAAAGGAAATATTTATTTGATAAATAAATAGAGTTATAAAAGGAAATTTTAAATAAGATTTAAGTGTTAGAAACTTAATGGATTATATAATTAGAGTTAGTCGATTAGAATTAACCAAATAAGAGTTAATCGAATTTAGTATTTGAATAGGAGTTAATCGAATTTAGTATTCGAATGGAGTTAATCGAATAGAGTTATTCGAATAAGAGTTATAACGATTGAGTTAAATAAGTCGAGTTAAATAAGTCGAGTTAAATAAGTTGAGTTAAATAAGTCGAGTTAAATAAGTTGAGTTAAATAAGTCGAGTTAAATAAGTTGAGTTAATCGAGTTGAGTTAGTCAAGATGAATCAATCGAAAGGAGTTATCGATTTTAGTTTAATCGAAAGGAGTTATCGGTTTTAGTTTAATCGAAAGGAGTTATCGATTTTAGTTTAATCGAAAGGAGTTATCGATTATAGTTTAATCGAAAGGGGTTATCGATTATAGTTTAATCGAAAGGAGTTAATCGATTTTAGTTTAATCGAAAGGAGTTATCGAATATAAGTTATTCGAAGAGAGATAATCGAATATTAGTTATTCGAAGTGAGTTAATCGAATATTAGTTATTCGAAGAGAGTTAATCGTCGAATTCGATTATATCGAATTCGGGAAAGTATGTAGCGACCCGCAAATCCGTACTATCTGAGTTGACTAAATACATCACACGTCCAACCCAAATAACACAGAAATACGAACCATTAATAGAAAGAAGATAGAGGGTGAGAATAGATAAGATAGAAATATTAGAATAGAAGAAGAAGAATACATAACATCAGAGTAAAACATGAACCTCACAGCGGAATGAATAAAATATAATATATCATATACTTTTGTAATACCAAATTTCTGTATACATGTATATTCAGAATCAGAGTTCAACACTTACAATACAGCGGAAAATAACATTAGGTAACTAACGCTGAAGCCTCCTGCTCCAAGCTCCTCCAATGGTATCTGTAAACACCTGAACTATTTGACTGCCCGTACAAATTTGGGCACCCAAGAGTTTAGGGAAAACAAAACAAAATAAACTCTGGGTCAGTCATGGGACTGGTGTGAGTAAACTCCAACCACTTGTTTAACTTTTAAAAATCCTTTCAAAAGAAAAGATAATAGTAAGACCAGCCCACACATAAAACATGGATGGTTTTTACCTTACTATAACCCAAAACACTTTGATACGAAAATCCAGTGGTATTATAATAATGTCTACATCAAGTAAATAACCAAATAGTAGAACGCTTGCATCTCACGCTCCACATATATAGTATAAAATCAAAAACCGCATGGCGCTTATTGGAGATTGGATTTCCAACATGACAAGGTATGGAACCACCTTCCGACTGATGTATCTCTAGAGGCGAATACACCTGGGTTCAACAAGAACGTCTTGCAACCCGGCCCACACATGACCGACCACTCATTTCGCTTGAGTGTATCGAATGTATATCACCAACGGTTGGACTCAAACCACCGTTTCCCGACTGGGCAGAATCGATAGATTTAGAAACAAAAGGAATTTCTCTAGATAGGTGATTATACACCCTAATGGGTGCGACCCACATAGCCATGCTGCCTGCCCGATTTTTGTCCTTTCCCGGTTGTTGAGGCCTGAGGCTACGATTACTTACCATTCCTTGATAACACAATCACTTTGAATGCCACATTGTCAGATCCGTTAATCACTAGTTGAGTTTGCACAAATATTCTGGATATTATGCTAAGGGATAAATCCGTTGCAACCATATATATTCATACAGACCAACCCATTTGATCATTGGAAATACTCTGTCAGACATTCGTCCATTTACGTTCGTTCTGGGACTGAACGAAACCGAAGGCACTATTTCTATTTAATAGAAAAGCCCTTGCACTTTACTCCGTCTTCAATATATCCAGCATACTTGGTTCGCAACGCTTATGCCGATACGGAGTGGTTCTTTGGATAATAATCCAACCGGTCTCTCCATATTGACAACGATGGTCAAAAACTTCGATAGTCTGTGATTTAACTATCGAATAAAAACAAGTGTTCATCCAAACATATCAACAAATCACTGGGCTCTTTAATTAATATTTCATTAATTAAACCTCTTCTCTATTTTCTCTATCAATATTTGTTACCCAAATATTTTCAATAATCATCTTGCCTCTTATGCCATTTGGAAAACGTTTCCAAATATTAACTTCTTTTATTTTCTATATATTAGAAAATATCTCTATTTGCAATTGAAATCAATTTCAATCACTTATCTCTATCCCTTTTTGTTTACAATATTCGATTTTTATATTCACTTACCTATCGAATTCAATATGTCGATACAATGATTTCTAATTATCAAAATATCTTAAAAATATTCTAACTCCTTAAATTTCCGAAAAATTC
Source organism: Allium sativum (assembly GCA_030737875.1). Lineage (NCBI taxonomy): Eukaryota > Viridiplantae > Streptophyta > Magnoliopsida > Asparagales > Amaryllidaceae > Allium > Allium sativum. The sequence continues at coordinate 372,494,203 of CM060909.1, read as the reverse complement.
GCCATAACCTCCCCTGTATCGGGAGCATCGGGAAATTTCAAATAGCATCCCGGTATCTTCTAATTTCAAAAAGAAAAAGAAAAAGCCAAGCGGCTTGCCGATACGGCGCATAAAATCTCAGATATGAATTAAGCATGTACCTTTTTGTCGAGCATTTCATTTATAACTTCATATATCTCATCCCATACCTGTCTAACACCTGTTCACCTGTTTTCAATTCAATTCAATACCATCTAATCGTTTGAATTCCGTTTCGCCCATTTATTCTTTAATTCGCCATTTTGCCTATTTCACTTCTTTGTTGAACATAACATGTTCGAACAAAATATTTAACTCGTTCATAACCAAATCAAATTTCGATTTCAATTCTAGTTTCCTTTTCTATTTCGAATATAAATTTTCAAATCGAACTCACTTATTTAAGGCCCAATATTAATTCGAAATCTCATTAACTAATTTCTATTCGAATTAGTTAACTTTATTCAATAAATCAAAAATCTGATTTCTGTTTCAAAAATCAACTCATTACTCCACTGGAGTTCACATATATTTTATAACTCAAATCTGGATTTTTCTAAATAGAAATTTCGATCTTTATTTGCTTAAAATCCTTTAATATCATTAAATAAACCGTTATGGTTTTATAATGGTTCTGGCGCTGCTTTTCTGAAAATTTGATTTTGACATAACTCAAAATCTATACGATGAAATTCATATTTTTCTCTTTCATTAGAAAACTATTATCAAACCGGTCCTGACGTTTCTTGTTTCGAAGAATTCCGACTTCAATTGCGTTCTGTATACTCAATTGAAGTTCGAATCGCTATTTTACGAACTGCAGCGCTGCGGCGAGTTCGTTTTTAATTATATTTATAAATATAAACGTTAGACTTCTTTAAAATGAATTCAACTTCATTTAACTCCATTTGAATTCCTTGATTCAAATTCCCATCTCACTTTGAATTCCATATTCAAATTTCAATTCCTTTTCTATTTGATATTCAAATTCAATATTTGAATTTCTATTTGAATTCCCTATATTCAAATTCGATACTTGAATTCATTTGAATTCTTTTATTCAAACTTTATACTTAAATTCCATTGGAACTTCTATATTCAAATTTCTATATTTGAATTCTATTGAAATTCAAATATTCAAACTCCTTTTTAAATTCTATATTCAAAATTCCATAGTTTTAAAATTCCATTTGAATTTCATATTCAAATCCCATAGATTAAATCTTATTTGAATTCAATTTGAATTTCTTATATTCAAATTCCATTTTCCGTTTCCATTTGAATTCTAGTATTCAAATTCATCTCCAACCCCATTTGAATTTCATCATTTCAAATCCATTTAAATTCCCTTGAATTCAAATTCCATTTCAAAATCATTTGGATTTCCTATTTTGAAACCCTATTTGAAATTCTATTTCCAATTCTACTTTGAAATCTTATTTTCAAAGTTTATTTCAAATTCTATTTTGAAATCTCATATTCAAATTTCTACTTGAATTTCTATACTCAATTCCAAGTTCAAACTCAATACTTGTATTTCTATTTCAAATCTCTATTCAAATTTCATATTTGAATTCTTCTTTGAAATCTCTATTCAAATTTCATATTTGAATTCTTCTTTGAAATACTATATTTCAAATTCTATTTAAATTCTTCTTTGAAATTTTATATTTCAAACTCTATTTTGAAATTCTACATTCAAATCTCCATTTGAATTTCTTTATTCGAATTCCTTTGAATTCAAATCTTATTTAATTCCTTGAATTCAAATTCTATTCTAATTTCGTCTATTCAAATTCTATTTGAACTTCCATTTGAATTTCTAAAATTCCATCTCCTCTTAAAATTCAAATATTTAAATTCCCTTTTAAAATTCAAATGTTATACTCAAATTTCATTTGAGTTATATTTTTAAAAATTTCATTTCAAAACCTATTTTGAAATTTCATTTCAAATCCCAATTTCACGCTTGTATTTCTATTTCTGAATTATCAAATGATAATTCTTTTCACTTCATTTATAACTTCGTTATAAAAGAACTATTTATAAACTTCGTTTATAAAGAACTACTTGTTTTATTTTTCAAAAACAAGTTTATATTTTAATTCATTAAAAATTCAAATTCTATTTAAAAATAGAATTTTTCCTTTTTAAATCTCCACGATCCTTTTATGATATTTATATAAATTTACACTTCGGCCCAGTGATAGTTTAAACAACCAAATCAATCAATTTCCAATCATTTGATTTTAACACATCATATATGAATATGAAATCAAACAGAACAAACAAACAAATAGATAATATATTTTTGAGGAATCCTGTTGGATTCCTCCAACCTGTTTTCCTGCATCCACAGATGTTAGCACATAAATAATACCAATTCTGCTTCGTGGCAGAATATCGCGGTATAGAAGGTCATCCACTAATCATAGCGTGGGGCGTATAGGGTAATCATCCGCTATGAAACTGCGGGCATCCGCTAATGAGACTGCGGGAATCCAACCAACCAATCAACCCAATATATATATATATATAGCCTAAATAACTAATATATATAAAACAACCAGAAAATATTCACACAAGCAACAAACAATTATTTTTAAGGAAATAAAAATAATTCTAAAGGTGAGTGAGATTTACTCACCATGATATCTATTTAGCGAATCCCCTTTCGTCTCGCCTCGAATCCAATCAAATCATTTATCTTGATCCTACGATTATTTAATTAAATTATCGAGTGAAAATTTATTTAATTTAATTCAACTACTAAATAATTAAACAAACTATTCTGCGTATAATAAATTTCGATAAAAGAAAACAATATACCTTATTGCCTCATAAATAACTTGACCAATCCGCGAGGTATAACCTCAACAGCCTTAAATATGTAGTCAGTTCCCAAATGCCTCATACTGCATTTCTCTACAACGGCAATCCATCGAACAACATACAGGCAGTCTCCATTTTCTTCTTAACCTGAGTTTCACTGTGCTATTTTCAGTTCTCCAATATCGTCGCGAGCTGCTTCCCACACTTGCGACTGATCTGCTTCCAAAGTTCGAACCCCTTAATCACTCAGAACCCCACGTTGCGTCTCCCTCTTGAAATCGATACTTCTATCATTATTATTTTTCCCAGGGGACAAACCAAACCGCAAGCCTGGTATCAACGTTGAGCCCCTGTACTGACATCGAACAACAAACCCAAATCGCATCCGTCGAGCTCCTGTACTGGCATCGAACAACAAACCTGAATCGCATCCGGACGTTGACATGCCCTAGCTTGACCAGTTCGAGTTCGATCCCTCCCAGAATCACCGCGATTTTCCCCTTTCTACCTGTTGCTATTGCGAGCGTGGTGTTCATGCTTCAGAAGATACGCACTTGATTTTTGATTGAGGGAAGAAAAAGAAATTAAAGAGGCTCGGCTTAAATCATTTCGGATCTGAGGATGGAAAAATAAGGAAGTCGATGGGTTTATATAAGTGTGAGAGGGAACAAGGAGTACACAGGTCATTAAACCATTGTTTCCGTGATATTGAGGGAAAGGGACAATATACTCGGCTCGAGGAAAGAAATGTCTGTGTAATTTAATGTTTTAGGGTGTCCTAATGTCAGTAGGTCGGCTGGAAATGTTCTGATTGAAATTTGTTTATATTAAAATATCTTACGGTCCTTTAAATTCAAACCCCAAACTGCTATTTAACCGTAACGACTGATGTTCGCAACATTATTCACTGCTTTGAATTTAATGAAATAGATTATATAATTTATTTTGAACGTATATTTAAAATAGCCATATTAAATCAATTTAAATTCAAAACAAATAAATTCTTCAACAATGAATTTCTATTATCATCGTTCATATTTAATAGTGTGTATATTATTGATCATCTGAACCGTTCCGATTCAATTTTACCTTTGAATTAAATTGTTTAGTTCTCGTATTTTGATAATTATCAAATTAAATCGTATTTCGATTATTTAATCGATAATCAAATAAAATACCGTTTATATTATAAATTCAATATTTAAAACTATATTAAATATTTAAAATTAATCGACAGAAAATCTGGGTCGTTACATTCTTCCCCCCTTAAAATAATTTCGTCCTCGAAATTGCTAAGGTAGAAAAATGGTACAAATCCATTACTTTTCACAACTTCTTTATGTTGAAACTCACCTCTTCATATTTCAACAAATTTAGTTCTACCAAAACATTTGGTTTCTCATTCTCATGCATTCAAATTGATTCTAAATCAATTCATTCACTTGATTTATTTAACTTGTTTTAAGTTAAATTTCAATTCCAGAATTCAAATCCCTGGGTTTCTTTTCCAATTCTTTTTGAAATCCCATACATATATACATATATTTAATTTCATTTCAAATTCAAAACATTTGAATTTTCAAACCAATTTGTTTTCTTTCAAACAAATTTCCTTCAAAATCTTTTCTAAGGTAGCAACCTATCACTTAAAAACTCGGAAATGAACACTGATGATGTTGCAATCATCATCAGAATTATTTCCCAGCCACTGAAGTGAGTTCAGTGCTTTATTATTTCAAAATCCATCTAAAAATGATTTTTATTCAAATCCTTCTAAAACAAATCTATATTATTTTAATATACTTTGAAAAATATTTTTCAACTTCCCAGGATTTTGAATTCTTAATTCTGGTTTGAATTTAATTCTAATTCATCTCATTTATATATTAAATTTCTATACAAATTCTATTTGGTTATAAATAACCATTCCAATTTTAAAATCTCATTGATTATAACATCAACATCCAACACATCCCATATAATAATAATTCTAGAAAATTATTCCTTCTATATCAAAATAGAAATTTTGGGTTAAATTATTTCATTTACCCACTTAAAAACAATATCATGTCGTATTTTCTGTTCAAGTGTTTAGAAATCCCTATCGACTTCGTGGCGTCCCACGATTCGACCAGAATTCCTAAACCACTCACAGACTAGCCAACACAATATAAAACAACTTTTATATCAACTTACAAATACGCTCTCTCGTATATATACGCTCAACTCATTCTAGAGTACTACTGACTCTATCTCTAATGAGCACAACTCCACAAAGCCTAGGTATTCGCTCAACCTAAGCTCTGATACCAACTGTAAAGACCCGCGATTCGAGTAGGCTTTTCAACCATCCTCTCCTCCCTCGGCACTGGGCTAACCTCCCAGCGTGGCTTACAGAGATACCTCAGAACTGCTTTTACGGCCAGCCTCTCGACTCGACCAACCCACATTGTCGGGAGATGTAGGGGTAAGAGTCTCCCGTTCGCCACCAAACGCGAAGCGAGAACCCCCTATCATCCGTACCAATTAAGCAACCAGCTCTGATACCAACTGTAGCGACCCGCAAATCCGTACTATCTGAGTTGACTAAATACATCACACGTCCAACCCAAATAACACAGAAATACGAACCATTAATAGAAAGAAGATAGAGGGTGAGAATAGATAAGATAGAAATATTAGAATAGAAGAAGAAGAATACATAACATCAGAGTAAAACATGAACCTCACAGCGGAATGAATAAAATATAATATATCATATACTTTTGTAATACCAAATTTCTGTATACATGTATATTCAGAATCAGAGTTCAACACTTACAATACAGCGGAAAATAACATTAGGTAACTAACGCTGAAGCCTCCTGCTCCAAGCTCCTCCAATGGTATCTGTAAACACCTGAACTATTTGACTGCCCGTACAAATTTGGGCACCCAAGAGTTTAGGGAAAACAAAACAAAATAAACTCTGGGTCAGTCATGGGACTGGTGTGAGTAAACTCCAACCACTTGTTTAACTTTTAAAAATCCTTTCAAAAGAAAAGATAATAGTAAGACCAGCCCACACATAAAACATGGATGGTTTTTACCTTACTATAACCCAAAACACTTTGATACGAAAATCCAGTGGTATTATAATAATGTCTACATCAAGTAAATAACCAAATAGTAGAACGCTTGCATCTCACGCTCCACATATATAGTATAAAATCAAAAACCGCATGGCGCTTATTGGAGATTGGATTTCCAACATGACAAGGTATGGAACCACCTTCCGACTGATGTATCTCTAGAGGCGAATACACCTGGGTTCAACAAGAACGTCTTGCAACCCGGCCCACACATGACCGACCACTCATTTCGCTTGAGTGTATCGAATGTATATCACCAACGGTTGGACTCAAACCACCGTTTCCCGACTGGGCAGAATCGATAGATTTAGAAACAAAAGGAATTTCTCTAGATAGGTGATTATACACCCTAATGGGTGCGACCCACATAGCCATGCTGCCTGCCCGATTTTTGTCCTTTCCCGGTTGTTGAGGCCTGAGGCTACGATTACTTACCATTCCTTGATAACACAATCACTTTGAATGCCACATTGTCAGATCCGTTAATCACTAGTTGAGTTTGCACAAATATTCTGGATATTATGCTAAGGGATAAATCCGTTGCAACCATATATATTCATACAGACCAACCCATTTGATCATTGGAAATACTCTGTCAGACATTCGTCCATTTACGTTCGTTCTGGGACTGAACGAAACCGAAGGCACTATTTCTATTTAATAGAAAAGCCCTTGCACTTTACTCCGTCTTCAATATATCCAGCATACTTGGTTCGCAACGCTTATGCCGATACGGAGTGGTTCTTTGGATAATAATCCAACCGGTCTCTCCATATTGACAACGATGGTCAAAAACTTCGATAGTCTGTGATTTAACTATCGAATAAAAACAAGTGTTCATCCAAACATATCAACAAATCACTGGGCTCTTTAATTAATATTTCATTAATTAAACCTCTTCTCTATTTTCTCTATCAATATTTGTTACCCAAATATTTTCAATAATCATCTTGCCTCTTATGCCATTTGGAAAACGTTTCCAAATATTAACTTCTTTTATTTTCTATATATTAGAAAATATCTCTATTTGCAATTGAAATCAATTTCAATCACTTATCTCTATCCCTTTTTGTTTACAATATTCGATTTTTATATTCACTTACCTATCGAATTCAATATGTCGATACAATGATTTCTAATTATCAAAATATCTTAAAAATATTCTAACTCCTTAAATTTCCGAAAAATTCGCCATAACCTCCCCTGTATCGGGAGCATCGGGAAATTTCAAATAGCATCCCGGTATCTTCTAATTTCAAAAAGAAAAAGAAAAAGCCAAGCGGCTTGCCGATACGGCGCATAAAATCTCAGATATGAATTAAGCATGTACCTTTTTGTCGAGCATTTCATTTATAACTTCATATATCTCATCCCATACCTGTCTAACACCTGTTCACCTGTTTTCAATTCAATTCAATACCATCTAATCGTTTGAATTCCGTTTCGCCCATTTATTCTTTAATTCGCCATTTTGCCTATTTCACTTCTTTGTTGAACATAACATGTTCGAACAAAATATTTAACTCGTTCATAACCAAATCAAATTTCGATTTCAATTCTAGTTTCCTTTTCTATTTCGAATATAAATTTTCAAATCGAACTCACTTATTTAAGGCCCAATATTAATTCGAAATCTCATTAACTAATTTCTATTCGAATTAGTTAACTTTATTCAATAAATCAAAAATCTGATTTCTGTTTCAAAAATCAACTCATTACTCCACTGGAGTTCACATATATTTTATAACTCAAATCTGGATTTTTCTAAATAGAAATTTCGATCTTTATTTGCTTAAAATCCTTTAATATCATTAAATAAACCGTTATGGTTTTATAATGGTTCTGGCGCTGCTTTTCTGAAAATTTGATTTTGACATAACTCAAAATCTATACGATGAAATTCATATTTTTCTCTTTCATTAGAAAACTATTATCAAACCGGTCCTGACGTTTCTTGTTTCGAAGAATTCCGACTTCAATTGCGTTCTGTATACTCAATTGAAGTTCGAATCGCTATTTTACGAACTGCAGCGCTGCGGCGAGTTCGTTTTTAATTATATTTATAAATATAAACGTTAGACTTCTTTAAAATGAATTCAACTTCATTTAACTCCATTTGAATTCCTTGATTCAAATTCCCATCTCACTTTGAATTCCATATTCAAATTTCAATTCCTTTTCTATTTGATATTCAAATTCAATATTTGAATTTCTATTTGAATTCCCTATATTCAAATTCGATACTTGAATTCATTTGAATTCTTTTATTCAAACTTTATACTTAAATTCCATTGGAACTTCTATATTCAAATTTCTATATTTGAATTCTATTGAAATTCAAATATTCAAACTCCTTTTTAAATTCTATATTCAAAATTCCATAGTTTTAAAATTCCATTTGAATTTCATATTCAAATCCCATAGATTAAATCTTATTTGAATTCAATTTGAATTTCTTATATTCAAATTCCATTTTCCGTTTCCATTTGAATTCTAGTATTCAAATTCATCTCCAACCCCATTTGAATTTCATCATTTCAAATCCATTTAAATTCCCTTGAATTCAAATTCCATTTCAAAATCATTTGGATTTCCTATTTTGAAACCCTATTTGAAATTCTATTTCCAATTCTACTTTGAAATCTTATTTTCAAAGTTTATTTCAAATTCTATTTTGAAATCTCATATTCAAATTTCTACTTGAATTTCTATACTCAATTCCAAGTTCAAACTCAATACTTGTATTTCTATTTCAAATCTCTATTCAAATTTCATATTTGAATTCTTCTTTGAAATCTCTATTCAAATTTCATATTTGAATTCTTCTTTGAAATACTATATTTCAAATTCTATTTAAATTCTTCTTTGAAATTTTATATTTCAAACTCTATTTTGAAATTCTACATTCAAATCTCCATTTGAATTTCTTTATTCGAATTCCTTTGAATTCAAATCTTATTTAATTCCTTGAATTCAAATTCTATTCTAATTTCGTCTATTCAAATTCTATTTGAACTTCCATTTGAATTTCTAAAATTCCATCTCCTCTTAAAATTCAAATATTTAAATTCCCTTTTAAAATTCAAATGTTATACTCAAATTTCATTTGAGTTATATTTTTAAAAATTTCATTTCAAAACCTATTTTGAAATTTCATTTCAAATCCCAATTTCACGCTTGTATTTCTATTTCTGAATTATCAAATGATAATTCTTTTCACTTCATTTATAACTTCGTTATAAAAGAACTATTTATAAACTTCGTTTATAAAGAACTACTTGTTTTATTTTTCAAAAACAAGTTTATATTTTAATTCATTAAAAATTCAAATTCTATTTAAAAATAGAATTTTTCCTTTTTAAATCTCCACGATCCTTTTATGATATTTATATAAATTTACACTTCGGCCCAGTGATAGTTTAAACAACCAAATCAATCAATTTCCAATCATTTGATTTTAACACATCATATATGAATATGAAATCAAACAGAACAAACAAACAAATAGATAATATATTTTTGAGGAATCCTGTTGGATTCCTCCAACCTGTTTTCCTGCATCCACAGATGTTAGCACATAAATAATACCAATTCTGCTTCGTGGCAGAATATCGCGGTATAGAAGGTCATCCACTAATCATAGCGTGGGGCGTATAGGGTAATCATCCGCTATGAAACTGCGGGCATCCGCTAATGAGACTGCGGGAATCCAACCAACCAATCAACCCAATATATATATATATATAGCCTAAATAACTAATATATATAAAACAACCAGAAAATATTCACACAAGCAACAAACAATTATTTTTAAGGAAATAAAAATAATTCTAAAGGTGAGTGAGATTTACTCACCATGATATCTATTTAGCGAATCCCCTTTCGTCTCGCCTCGAATCCAATCAAATCATTTATCTTGATCCTACGATTATTTAATTAAATTATCGAGTGAAAATTTATTTAATTTAATTCAACTACTAAATAATTAAACAAACTATTCTGCGTATAATAAATTTCGATAAAAGAAAACAATATACCTTATTGCCTCATAAATAACTTGACCAATCCGCGAGGTATAACCTCAACAGCCTTAAATATGTAGTCAGTTCCCAAATGCCTCATACTGCATTTCTCTACAACGGCAATCCATCGAACAACATACAGGCAGTCTCCATTTTCTTCTTAACCTGAGTTTCACTGTGCTATTTTCAGTTCTCCAATATCGTCGCGAGCTGCTTCCCACACTTGCGACTGATCTGCTTCCAAAGTTCGAACCCCTTAATCACTCAGAACCCCACGTTGCGTCTCCCTCTTGAAATCGATACTTCTATCATTATTATTTTTCCCAGGGGACAAACCAAACCGCAAGCCTGGTATCAACGTTGAGCCCCTGTACTGACATCGAACAACAAACCCAAATCGCATCCGTCGAGCTCCTGTACTGGCATCGAACAACAAACCTGAATCGCATCCGGACGTTGACATGCCCTAGCTTGACCAGTTCGAGTTCGATCCCTCCCAGAATCACCGCGATTTTCCCCTTTCTACCTGTTGCTATTGCGAGCGTGGTGTTCATGCTTCAGAAGATACGCACTTGATTTTTGATTGAGGGAAGAAAAAGAAATTAAAGAGGCTCGGCTTAAATCATTTCGGATCTGAGGATGGAAAAATAAGGAAGTCGATGGGTTTATATAAGTGTGAGAGGGAACAAGGAGTACACAGGTCATTAAACCATTGTTTCCGTGATATTGAGGGAAAGGGACAATATACTCGGCTCGAGGAAAGAAATGTCTGTGTAATTTAATGTTTTAGGGTGTCCTAATGTCAGTAGGTCGGCTGGAAATGTTCTGATTGAAATTTGTTTATATTAAAATATCTTACGGTCCTTTAAATTCAAACCCCAAACTGCTATTTAACCGTAACGACTGATGTTCGCAACATTATTCACTGCTTTGAATTTAATGAAATAGATTATATAATTTATTTTGAACGTATATTTAAAATAGCCATATTAAATCAATTTAAATTCAAAACAAATAAATTCTTCAACAATGAATTTCTATTATCATCGTTCATATTTAATAGTGTGTATATTATTGATCATCTGAACCGTTCCGATTCAATTTTACCTTTGAATTAAATTGTTTAGTTCTCGTATTTTGATAATTATCAAATTAAATCGTATTTCGATTATTTAATCGATAATCAAATAAAATACCGTTTATATTATAAATTCAATATTTAAAACTATATTAAATATTTAAAATTAATCGACAGAAAATCTGGGTCGTTACAAAGTACTTATACTTTCCGGTGTTCAAATCAAGATTTATTTATTTAGAAATTAGGTGTTTATTTATTTATTCAAATTAAAGAATAAAAGTTATATTTGAAGTTAGATATTGCGAAAGTAAGAATTATAACGTTTTCGTTATAACCAATGTTTTTATAAAAGAAATGGATTCGTAAATAGAATCCGAGAGTTACGTAAGGAAGTTTGTTAAAGGTTTAAAAGATAAACTTTGTCTATTCCGAAGTTAACGTTGTTCAGTTAAGGTCTAAGTGTTAATTATACCCCAACTTGATTGACTTCCTTCTTAACTAAGGAATGGCTAAGGTTTGATAGTGAAGGTTAGTTAAATGAATTTAGTTAATGAGTGTAATGGTTTGAGTTGGAATGGCGATATTTGATTTAAACATCAGTTTAAATCCAGTGAAGGAGTTTTGGAAATGTTTTCCAAATAAGAATCAGAAATGTTTTCTGATAATAGAAAACAAGAATTTAGAATACATGGAAACAGGAGATAAGTAAATTAATGAACTAAAGAGACAAATGTTAAATGATGATTGATCGATATAATTTCCATCTGGAAATAATATCGTTGTTTGCACACGTGTTTTTTTTTTGATAGTTAAATCACAGACTATCAAAGTTTTGACCCTTTTTTCCGTGGTCAATACGGAGAGACCGGTTGGATTATTATCCGAGAACCACTCTGTATGGGCGTTAGCATTTCGAATCAAATAGATCGAAGGCAAATTGAAGACGGAATTTATACAAGGGTTATTCTGACGATCTTAGGTTGAAATTGCCTAAGATGGATTTTTAGAATAGTGCCTTCGGTTTGTTCAGTCCCAGGACAACTTGAATGGACGAATGTTTGACAGAGTATATCTGGTAGATCACGTAAGTTGATCGTTTCAAACGTATTTACGTTGGTGGCGGAGGAATTCGTTTCTCTTAGCTTATACCCGTGGTATTTTTGGGGAAGTCAATTTGTGATTTGACGGGTATGACGATGTGGCATTCAAAGTGAATGAATGAGTAATCTGTTGAAAGATACGTTATGACCTCCAGCCTCATCAACTGGGAAATGACAGAAATCGGGCAGGCAGCATGGCTAAGTGGGTCGCAACCAAGCAGGGTATATTGTCACCATCTAGAGAATATTCATATTTGTTACTTCTTTCAATTCTGTATCTCCCGGGAATGGTTATGTTGGTTTACCAACTGTAAGGTGACAATATATTCGATACACTCAAGCGAAATGAGTGGTCGGTCATGTGTGGCCGAGTTACAAGATGTTCTTGTTGAACTCCAGTGTATCGCTTCTAGAGTACACTGATCGGAAGGTGGATCCATACCTTGTCATAGTTGGAAATCCATTATCCAATAAGCGATCGCGATTTTGATTGTATACTATGTATGTAGAACGTGAGATGAAAGCGTTCTGCTAGATGATTATTATATTGTGGTTGATAGACATTATTATAATATCAAAAGAATTTTGATATAAAGATTATTTTGGATTCTCATAAGGGAAAAACCCGTTCCGTTATACGGCGTGGTCTCATGAGACATCGTTTAAGCGCTCAAACTGTTTTAAATTGTTTTACTCACACCAGTCTCATGACTGACCCAGAGTTTATTTTGTTTTGTTTCCCCTAAACTCTTGCGTGCCCAATTTTGTACGGGCAGTCAAGTAGTCAGGATTTACAGATACTTGAAGAGCTAGAGCAGAAGGCTTCAGTATTTTATATAGCTATTGTTATTCCGCTGTGTTGTAAGTGTTGTACTTGATAATGATATGTATATTCAAGTACAAATCTTTTATTTCAAAGTTATGTTATATTTTATTCGTTCCGCTGTGAGATTCGTGTTTACTCTGATGTTGTTGTTGTCTTCTTCTTCTTCTATTCTAAGTTTCTATCTTATCTATTCTCACCCTCTAATTTCTTTCATGGACTATCCGATCAATTTTCGAGTCTTAAATGGTCGACATGGTGTTGTATGTCGAATTTTCTAGGTCGGAAATTTTTCCGTACGTTACAGTTTGTAGAATGGCTATTTTTAAGGCCTATTTATATATTAAAATACATATAAATTCCACAGTGACTTTTCTGAATTTTAAACTGGACGTAACTCTCAACTTATACGAAATTTGGATTTTTCACATTCGTTAGAAAGATATGATTAAACAGATTCAAATATTTCTTGTTTCGTCCAATTTCAACTTATAATGAATTCTGTATATTCATTTGAAATTTTAAATCGAATTTTCAAACTATCGTGCCATTTCATTCTCATTTTATAATTAAAATAAATTTATACGTTCTAACTTCGTCGAAAATAAATTTCTCGTCGTTATTATTTAAAATAAATCATCTTAAATATTCAAAATACATTAAAATTACCAAAATAAAAATTTTAAATTGGTTCTGATTTTTTGGGGTGTTACATTCTCCCCCACTTAAAATCTTTTCGTCCTCGAAAAGGAACGAAGTTGAAAGTTGTTTAACCAAACAACTCAACTTTCATTCTGGCTTTCATTCTTCAACTTTTTAGTTTCTAAGAATTTCTAATTTTTCATAAATTTGGCTAAAACCCTAAATTTTCGAAAAATTTCACCATAACCTCATTTGTACGGGGAGCATCGGGAAAATCCCCAAACCGCCACACATGCCCTCTCATCTCAAAAAGAAAAAGAAAAAGCCAATCGGCTCATAAAATCATCCAAACCCAAACAAAACAGTAAATATGTACATATTTGTCGGGCATACAATTTTATTCCTCTTCTCTAGCCTCCTTGCAATGACCTGTTCAATGTATATACATGTATATGCATGCAATTTCAAACAATTTTCAATTCAGTTCAATATTTGATACAATTTGGCTTAATGGTTCAAAATTTCAATTAATCAAACAACACAATCAGCAATTAATTAGTTGATTATCGTTTCATCATAAAACTTCGATATATATATTCAAAATCATGTTTTTATGCCAATTCACAACAAATAAACCTTATATAGTTTTGGTTCTCACACCAGCCAATTGGAAATATATAGATATCCCACTTTCGAAACTCGAACATAAATACTGATAATGTGATCACAATTACCAGTATCATCCCCGGGCGACTAGAATGTGATTCTATATCCGTCTAGTATCTGAGGCTTCGAATATACGCCCCTGTCAGGCCTATACTCAAAATCTCCCTATACTAAATTGTCCAAATTCAATATAAAATAAATAATCAAATATGTATCTTAAGGTTTAAATTTTCAAAACCAAAATTTGTTTTCATTCTCCTTTTAAAAATAACACTCTTTCGACTCATTCTAGGACGCTACTAATCCAATCTTTAACGAGTCATTCTCATTGGATATTATTAATCCAATCTCTGATGAATTCTTTTGTTTGGTTCTAATGTGTCTTATTCTCGAGCTCTGTAAACCAAAGCTATGATACCAAACGAGCCGACCCAAACTTCCCCGTAAAGGAAAGCTCGGATTGAGTTGAGAACACGACAAATCAGAACACAAACAGAAGAACATTTCATTGCTTGTTACAACAATTTACATCAGAGTACAAGAATATACAGAGTATGAACAAATAATTTACATTTGATAAACGTCAGAGATTTACAAATTACAATACAGCGGAAAAATAATACAACACACAACTGAAAGAGATACACGGATGCAGAGCTTTCTGAATATCATTCCAGCTGTAAACCAGAATCCTGTGAATAAAAAACTGTAAAACCAAAACTACTAGCTGCCCGTATGGAAAATAGGGGAACCCAGAGTTCAGGTTAAAACAATAAACTCCAGGTCAGTCATGTGACTAGTGTGAGAACTAAAACAGTAATTAATCATTATTTTAAAGTTAGGTAAATCAAGGGACCACGCCGTATAACACGGAACGGGTTTCCTCCCAAGAATACCAGTGCATAAAACAAACATCGCAATGTTAAATAAAGAACAATGAAGCTATTATAAGACCCAGGTTCCATCACACAATGCAACGCAAGCCGGAGGATAGGGTTTTACCTTATAATAGCCAAATAATGCTTGAGACGCGAAATTTAATCTTTTATTATTACTTTAAGTGAAGAAAACAACTTCAAATATAAATGTATCAATCATAGACAGCATGGATACCATATATCATGTCGCCATACTAGTTCTACAATTAAAACCGCAAGGTGTCGTATTGGAAGTTGGATTTCCATCGTGAACCAAGGCAAGGGATCGTCCTTACCGCTTCGAGACAATTTAGCCTACCATGTCTCAGGATAAGTACTCTATCAAACCCTTTGGAGCCACAGGGCCAGTCCACATTTTAAGTGGATTACCCTGAACATGCGTTTCCCTGCCCTATAGGGCGTAAACTGGTCATATAACGACCAAACCATCCATCGGCACCGTAGTGACCGATATAACCGAGACACCTCGCTTTCCATCATCCGCATAAGTAAAATGTCAGGGCTTGTAAACGCTAACACCACCTCTAGCTAGAAAGAAATGCATTGTCCTCCCTGGATCCTTCTTTCGTTTCTGGTTCACCGGGGTGTGAGGCTCACGAATTAACGCTATACACAAAGCGGCGCTATATTAAAGCTATGCTTTGATCATCAACCACAAGAATCTGCTTTTCAACATAAGCCTTATCATTTGCCACTCAGGCATGCCACACAGTCAATTCACGCCATGCAACTGATGTCTATCGATATACAACCTCGGATCCCGTACGTCTTAGAGAAGGGTGAAGTAAGAGAATAAATTCTCCTTCACCAGGCAGATGCATATTTAATAGAGATCAGTCAGCACAGAATAAAATCCAATGTCAGACACACAGTCCATTTTCAAGTTCGTTCTGGGTCTGAACGAAACCGGAGGCACCTTATTCCTCGTCCCATATGTCCAATACAGGAGAGAGGCCCTCGCATATCCGTCGATCTCCAAGTACGTCTGGACGATCACCACGTATTACCTCATCTTGGGTGTACAGCCCAATCAAGACATCAGTAATCATCCAAACGATGTGAAGACCTCCGGTCTTCAACCACCATCTTCATCGTCGACTTATCGTCGAATCAGTTACTCAGAATGGGTATAAACCCGGCCTTTCCAAATAACACGCGTATATAATTAACAAGTACTATACAAATACAACATACGCCTCATTCCAATTCAGAATATTCTTTTTTTTCAAATATTCACATTCTTAGGGAAAGGTTCCCATTAATTTTATCAAAGATAAATTCTTTAAAATTTATTCTTTAATCTTCCTTTGGATATCATTTTAAACCATATTTAGGCTTTCCAAACTAATCGGGATTAGCGCTCCTTACCGAAGTAATCATTTGTTTAATTTCCCAAACCCAACCTATTCATCCCATGGAGAAAAACTGGTAATACTCCATACCTAACACCGTGGTGTTATCGGTAAATATTAATTACCATTTCACGTTCAAATCTAATTAAAGATTTAGCTATCGCCTGGAGTAAAACTGGTGGTACTCCATTTTCGATCATTTTCTTGAATTGATAATTTTAATTAACACATTCACTTTTCAATCTACTCAAAGATTCATTAAAACTCCATTTAGTTTTAATCTTCCCAAAAATCAATATTAATGATTATTCAAAGCTAAGAAATTAATCTTATCTTTAACTGGATTAAAGAACCAATGTCATTTAAAAACACGGTTCACGATAACCCCAAAATCACATTCCATCAATCTATAACCGTAAATAAGTAAGAGAACAATTCCCTAAGTATTAATCCCGAAGGCCGAAACCAACATCAGATCAATACCCAGGAAACCATTCAACTTAGCTAATCTCCAGTTAGTTTCTAATTTTCCTAACTCCATTGGGTTTAAGAAGAGTATTATTAAAGATACCATTCATGACAAACCCAAAAGTCCAATTTGATATTAAATACAAGGCTCTGAATAGAAAATATATCGGCTTATATTCAATATCAAATTCTGAAATCAACAAATATCGTATTGGAATAATGATATATATATCTTCCAAGTTCCTCCACAATATCTGTATAATCACGGAACCCAATATCGAAATATTCCGAAGATAATTTTGATTCAAATCCATTCCAATTCATATATTGGAAATTCCGGTTATTTTTGAAACCATTTCAAATCCAATTTACTTATTTAAAAATATTGGATTATAATTCTAGTTCATAACTAGATCATTTCGATAAAAATATATTTTTATCTTTTCAAATATGGAATTTTTCATCCCAATTCTTCCCAAATCATTTATTATGATTTTACACAAATTATTGACATTTTTAATAATTTTATCAAGGCCCGTACAGTTGATTTCCATAAACGGTCATCGAACTGCATTTACAGCGACCTTTTCCAAATTTGATTTTGATATATTTCCAAATCCAACCGTTAGATTTCAAATCTCTTATATTCGTTGGAAATCTCTTTTCGATACGAACCCAACGGTCCCGGTTTTAGGAGAATCCGACGGTCGGATCTCCCGTAACTTCAATTCGAAGTCAATGGTCGAAATTCGCGAACTGCCGCAGCGCAGCGCGTTCTATTCAGGCCATTAAATATATATAATATATATATTATATATATTTCATCGATTTCAATTCAAAAAGTATTTTATAAATCATTTTAAATTCGTTTTCAAAACAATTCAACTTCATATTCAATTTTAAATCAAAATTGGATATTCCATATCATTAATATATAAATGATAATATTTTCAAAACGTTTGATTTTGAAATCATTTCCTTTTCGATATTCATTATAAAATTGAATAAAATCGATATAAATTTCGTTCACGTCAAAATGGCGTTAATCTAATCAACACGGCTTTATATATTTAAATATATTCGTGTCCAACCCAAATTGGACATCAAAATCAGATTTTGATCTTTTACTAAATATTATTTTAAAATATTCATTATTTTAAAATATTCGTTATTTTAAAATATTCATTCTTTCTGAACTGGAATCAGACACAGTCAATTACCATATAATGTGATTTATATGGATTTCATACAACACATGTATAGAACAACAATGATAAACAATCAACCATCATCCATAGTGCATTCTACACTGCATAAGCATTAAATATAAATATTTAACGCTTACAACAGTCTGTCAACCAATCGATTGACACACAACTAAACAGTTGGAATTAGTGTACGTCAAATATCATCCCAACGCCCGTGTGGGATTTCAATCCACAAACACAGAATTTATTTGTGCAGTTGGGAGACGTGTAAAATTTATCGTCTCAATCCATATCAGTCAAATGGGTGTACATAAACAAATCGTTCGATTTATAAATGAATATTTATTTTATTCATATACACATTAAAAATTATATTTTTAACGATAAAATATTGTATTCAACATATGAATATTCTATTCAGTTCATTTATCTAACAAAATGAAATTTTTATTTTTCTAACTTATTTTAGAAAATTTTGGCGGCATAACGGCGCGATACTAGAACCGGGATAAGGTCTAGCCTTATCCCTCACCTAATAATGGCTCGCGCCATACCCAAACCAATCTAGTCTGTCCAATTCACACACCAAACCAAATTCAAACAAATACTCCAATCAACCAAATAAGTTGTCCAAGGTCTGTGGACGACGGGGAACAGTTCATATATGCAGATATGAAATAAATAATTGTACAAAGAAAATTATAGTGAGGAGTTCTCACCGTGGGTTCCACTCCGCCATTCTTTAGCGGACGATGATTTGGATTTATTTCCAATGCGTAGCGTTCTTCATCGTGCTTCCAACGCAGTCTGTTCCACGCATTTGTGTAAAAAAATCAGATTTTCAACAACGCTACTATACATAAATAGAAATCATATTTTTATTACTCTACATAAATAAAAATCATATCTTGGCTAGATTAGAAATCACAACTTTGATTCGCTATTCATATATAAAAAAATCACATTTTTGTCTTTGTTATATATATATATATATCTAATTTTTTATTTGCTCTTCACATGATAAAAATCACATTTTTATACTGCTACTTCACGTATAAAAATCCCATTTTTATTTCATATCTATATGTATAAAAATCATATCTTTACATGAATAACAATCTAAACTTCATGAATAAAAATCATATTTTCGTTTTTGCCATTCACATAATAAAAATCTCATCTTTCTATTTTTAAAAATCACATCTTTTTATTTTTAAAAATCACATCTTTTAATTTAGCTACATATATAAAAATTATATTTTCCTTATATCACTACATGTATAAAGATCCTATTTTTATTTCGAAACCATATACATGAAAGTCATATTTTTATTGTGCTTTTATATATATAAAAATCATGTTTTTATCTTGCTAATACATATATAAAAATCGAATTTTTAACAAGCCAATATATACATAAAAATCGAATTTTTAACAAGCTAATATGTATATGAAAATTGAGTTTTTAACAAGCTAACACATATATAAAGATCGAGCTTTTAACATTACACAAATAAATAAATAACTCACATTGTTCATCGGAAGTAAGGGGGGTTTGCGGCGCTGGTGGCTAGTGGAGGTGGAATGGCGGCTCAGGGAGTGGCGCGGTGGGGCCTGAGGCGCAGATTAGGGCTAGGGTTCGGGTTCTTCTCAAATTGGGGCTAGGAGTGTTCTCGAGTGGAGTAGGGGTCCGAAGAGGGGAGGCGGAGGGCGTCGACTTCGGGGTGGGTGCGGCGTGCGATTAGGGGAGATCGAGATCGGGGGGGTTAGCAGCGGGTTTTATTTTTTTATTTTATTTTTGAACGGGGGGTATGGGAGAGAGTGGTGAGTGAGGAAGAGTTATGTAAATAATTTTAATTAATTTATTATTCCCAAAACGTGACTTTTTAAAATGAACCCCAAATGAGACCCACCGACTGTCATCCCTCGCCAATTATCTCCATTTCGAACGCAATGGGATATGTCCCGTAAGCCAATTCAACCATTTCGATCAATTTCCATCAAAATTAAAATATAAGTAAATAGAACGGTCAATATTGATTTTAACGTACATTTTATTTTACCGGAGCCACATACGGAACTCTAACTATGTTTTGACGATACGGTCCTAACAAAACTAATTTCATCGAATTTGGTGACCATTTGAAAAACGGCCATTTTCTGATCGATCCAATTCAACTGAAATTGACATAACACGTTTTCTTTTGCCACGCTCACATATTGATCCCAAAAATTCTAAAAATTGGAATCTAGCAATAATTTGATATTCCGGTTCCAACAAAAGTGGTTTCATCGAAAATGGAGGTCGTTTGCAGAATGGCTATTTTTAAGGCCTATTTATATATTAAAATATGTATAAATTCCACAGCGACTTTTCTGAATTTTAAACTGGACATAACTCTCAACTTATAAAACAAAATCTGGATTTTTCACATTCATTAGAAAGATATGATTAAACAGATTCAAATATTTCTTGTTTCACCAATTCCGACTTATAATGAATTCTGTATATTCATTTGAAATTTTAACGAATTTTCAAACTGCCGCGCCATTTCAGGCTCATTTTATAATTAAAATAAATTTATATGTTCTAACTTCATAAAAAATAAATTTCTCGTCGTTATTATTTAAAATAAATCATTTTAAATATTCAAAATACATTAAAATTACCAAAATAAAAATTTTAAATTGATTCTGATTTTTCGGGTTGTTACAATATCTATGAGTAAGTATTGTGGAAACCTGCAACATACAAGTGTATAGGTTCAATTAATGCATGTATGGTTCTTTAAATGCAAGTGTATAGGTTTGATTGTAAACTCATTCAATGAATGTATGGGACACTGTGAATCAATTAATGGAAATATGGGTAAGGGACATATTTATATTTGTTTTGTAAAAATTAGTTTTTAGAGTACCTTGCTATACAAAATTCCACTCACATACGGACTACTACGGACAAAAATAAAATACAGTTGTATCCAGCAATATGTCACAATCACATAATGATAATAAAATTAACAAGTTAACTTATTTTATGAAATTCTAAAAATGTTGTTTTAGGCGTAAAATATGTCAACCCAAGTTGTTTATTTTTTCAATTAAAAATTACGGAAAAATTCTGTAGATTAAATCAAAAATACGTTAGAAAAAATATTTTTCAAATTTAAAACCTATATTTTGTTATATTTAAATTCAAATTTGATGACTTAAAAATCCGGATTATTACCGACTCCCCCCTTAAAAGACCTTTATCCTCAAAATTACAAGAAGAGGAGAGCGTAGCCAAAGCCCACAATCAAGTCAACATAAGCACACCGAAAACAATTCAACCTATATCCTCTACTAGAAGTACAGCGTCTTATCCTATCCATTTTTACTATCAAACTAAGGTGGTTTTATTTTACAATTTCTAGGTTGAATTACTAACCTAGGCACCTAACTTAAGCTCTGATACCAAATGAAACGATCTGTATTTCAAAACAGTCAATATCGCTGAAATATCCATCAGCTATAAAACAACTAATGAAAACTACAACTTTACTACAAAATATTTGACAAATATTTGACACCCTAAATGTATAGGATACAATTTTAATAATACAACTATTAGAGATCATCTAATCTACAGGGTGTGTTGTAGTAAAACAAGTACAATAAATATACCGTTGAGTAATTCGAATGAGACGGACAATAATAGCTACTCCTACAAACTCAATAAACAAGTCCGATGCGAAATAATATAGTAAGCAGGAAATATATGAAATCATAAGATGAATAACAATCAACAAACAAAAAATTGATTTGTTGTTACTGGGACTGCATTACTACCACTTGTGACTGCCTACATACTCCATCTATTCGGGTACCTAATTAGATATTGGATCAAGCCAACGCAATTCTCCTATTAACAAATATGACTCATCCAGCCTATGATGCACAAACAAATGAGCAATTCCCAAACTATCATTTAGGCTTAATCTTTAAATTTGGATTTATAAAATCTAATCAACTTCATTTATTTTCAAATCCATTCTTTTGAAAATAATCTCTTTGAACTTTAAATCAAGATCTTATTTCAAATCATTGGAATAATATATATTTATTTCATATCAAACCATACTTCACTTCGAGATATAAGACAAACCACTTCTAAGAATCTTCAAGATTATAATATAAAAGCATATCAATATATATGCCACCAGATCGGGAGGTTTCTCCCGATAACAAGGCCATTGAATCCTAACGAACGTACACATAAATAAATAAAATATGTCTCCCGAGTAGGCTAGAGCAGAACATACCTAGGGCCCCAAAGACTCTGTATCCAGTTTTTAGTCACGGATTACCCGAATCTATGGTAACACCATAAATCATTCTCCATTCTGAAGTGATACATCATTTCTCATTAATTATCACAAATCATATTCTTGTTGTTTTCAAAATCTTTTGTACATTAGGATTTAAGTCATCGAAATTCTCTTTGTTTATAAAACATCTTTTATAAACCATTTATCATCCTCAAAATATTTACATTCAAATATTTTCTATTTCTTCAAAAACGATATTTCATTCAATATTATTTAATGAAAGTCGTCTTCAAAACCATTCATTTAAGTATGTTCACAAATTAAATGAATCAAATATTATAATTAAACAACTTATAGTCAAATCGTGAAATAAATCATAAGGCGTTAGCCAACAAATATTTTCTACCCAACCCACTTCTAAATAAAACTTATATTTACTCATAAACTGGTCGAGCGCAATCAAAACAATCAATCAGGCAATAATAATCAACGATTAGTTACAATCAATAGTTCACACAGGTTATTATAATAGCAGAACGATGTTATATAATTAATTTAATTACGTTAATCTTAATTAAATCTACAACTGATATTTTATCCATATTTTATACTTAACTAAGTTTTTCCACCAATTATAATAACATATTCTATCTATCAGTACGAATATAACGTCGAAGTACTTGGGTCAAACGGATTTGCTAGAGATAAGGGGTGTCAAATGGGTCATGTAGGGTCGTATGAGGGTCAAGCAAAATTTGACCCAACTCATTTACAATGCATTTATTCTGACCCATTTAACATAAAGCTTTATCTGACCCAACCCACCTATTATGTGGATTACTCATTTAACCCATCTAAATGTATTTTGTTATTTTTTAAGTACAACCATTAGTCACCTTGGGAAACCATAACATTTGTTCTGAAGATAAAGTATCTGAGTGTTCCATACTTCCCGTAATTTAGGTGGGAGTTTATCAGTCGAAGCCTTGCTCGGTTCCGAGCTAGTATGAAGAAGTTACTGAAGTTCGAACAAAAAAATAGCGACTTCGTATGTAGGCAGGATTTAAATATGAGAATGTAGTTTACTATTATCTAAGCAAAATTGTTAGTCACTTTGGAGAACTACAATACGAAGAATCCGAGTGTTTCAAACTGTCTGTAATTTAGGGAGTAGTTCATGGTCGATGCCTCCCCCGATTCTGAACTAGTATAAAGATATTACTGCAGTTTGAACAAAAAAATAGCGACTTCGTATGTAGGCAGAGTTCAAATATGAGAATTTAGCCTATTATTTTCTAAGAGCCCGTTTGGAAAATAAAAGCAACTGTTTGAAATATGAAATTTTGATATTTTGAAATTTAAATTTCGAACTTTGGAAAAAATTTAAAATTTTGAAATTTGAAATTTTAAAAAATTGGAATTCTGATATCTCGAAATATGAAATATGTGTTTTTAAATTCTTTTTTAGAGCAAATGGATGTGTAGCGTGGAACTACACAGCCGATTAATATATATATATATATATATATATATATTAAGTTGACAAGCCCAACTGGTGGCCAAAATACATCCATATAAAGTTAACAAAGTGTGATCCATAACAATGGTCAAACATAAAGCTAACCCAGCGGGCATAGATAGTACTAACAACAAAAGAAACCAAGGATAACAGTAGAGCCAAAATACACAAGTCGACTACAAAGGCCCATCAAACAAGTTCACGGCTGGAGCTATTGCTACCAACAGATTCTTCAGGACTTTGAGCTTCAGGAAGAGAAAAACGAAATGGAGCAGCACTTGTACCTGACCATGTATGAAAAATGTAATCAATACGTCTACAAACTCCCATAATACTGCATGATTTCCTATTAAAGACCCTCGCATTTCTTTCCTTCCAGACACACCAACAGTAAATTGCAATAAAAGCATCCAAATTGTGATTTATTGTATTATATTGCCAGTGATCAAAAATAGATGATATAACCGATATGGAGCCTAATAAATGAATACTTGATGCAGCCCAAATAGGATAAGTATAGTCACAATCAAAGAAAAGGTGGAAAATGGATTCCTCTTGCAGATTACATAACACACACATGGGATTCGAAACCAGATTGCGACGAAACAGTCTCACATGTGTGTTAATTTTCTTGTGAATAAGGCACCACTGAAAGAACAGGATTTTTGGTGATATGTGGCGTTTCCAAACTCTGGCAAATGAGAAATCACGACCAGAGTGATTCAGGTACCTGTAATAAGAAGCAACAGAAAAGCCTTTCGAGGGAGATAATGCCCATAAGTAACAATCAAGAACATTGGAAATGTGAGTGTGCAAGAGAAGGTTCGAAACATCAATAAGCTCAGAGAAGGCAGAAATTAGGGGTGAGCATTATTCGGTTAAACCAAATAAACCAACCAAACCAGTTTATTTTGGTCGATTTGGTTCGGTTTTAAAATTAAATCGGTTTGTAATCGGCCCGAATAAATATTAAGTTTGGTTATCGGTTTAACCAAATTAACCGAATTTTTACAATATTTTCAATAATAAATCTTTTAGGTTAGTTTAGTTATTTAGGTATATGTTCATCATCACCTATGTGTCAAAATTAATATTAAAAATCAAAAATAATAATACCATAATCATATATTTAAAATTTGTTTCAAATTATAGCAAATATTTCAAACACAAAGTGTAAAACATTTTTTGTTCGGTTTAATCGGATAACCAACCGAACCAACCAAACTTAATTTGGTTGGTTTGGTTTGGTTTTCATTTTTATTGGTTTTAGTTTGGTTTGACAAATTTATCATCGGATAAACCAAACCGACCAAACACTCACCCCTAGCAGAAATGCCAAATAATGAATCTGGAATAAAGCCCATTGGGCCCTGGCCTAAGGCAGTTACGACAGATAGGCCCACTTGAGGAAAAAGAGAAAAATAGTTGGAAATAAACGAGATAAAGGAAACTGATCGTGCCATATATCATACCAAAATAGACAATTGGCACCATTACCCAAAGAAACATGAAAAAGATTACAAGTACGAGGGATGGCGGAAAGGATACCAGCCAGGAAAGGAGAAGATCTTGCACTGGAACGAAAATGAAGGACAAAATGAGGATTAGAGGAGAAGCAACGCATTAAAATATAATCCTTCCAAATAAACACGCCATGTGAAACAAGACGCCAAACCCATTTAGAGAGTGTAAAGATTAGTAATTCCAAGTCCGCCCTGTTTTTGATGTAAACAAACTACATTCCAGTTTAATAATCTCTTTAGCTTACCACCATTCCAAAGAAAGGAACTTCTGATCGAATCAATTTTATTGATGATCCAACGAGGAAGTTTATGAAATGACATCCAATACGTGGGAATAAAGGAAAGAACAGATTTAACAAGTACCAAACAATCCATCAATGAAAGAGAGTTGGCCTTCCAGGCCACAAGTCTGCTTTCAATCTTGCTAATGAGAGGGAGCCAATCAGCCTTAACAAGTTTTATTGGCCTAAGTTGAATACCAAGATATTTTATAGGAAAGCCAACGATCGAATAATTAAGAATGGAAGAAACGCAAGGACCAAGATGAAATGAATTACCAAGCATGATAATGGAACTTTTACTGAAATTAATTGACAGTCCCGAAAGAATTTCAAAAGAGAACATAAGAACTTTAAGACAATGAACATGTTTGGGATCAGGAGATGAAAAGATGATGGTATCATCAGCAAACTGCAAATTAGATACAGGAATATTTGAGTCAGGAATGCCAATGCCAGCTAAGAGGTCATTAGCAATTGCATTCTTAATCATTTAATTAAACATATCAGCAATGAGTACAAAAATAAGTGGAGATAAAGGGTCCCCTTGCCTTAAACCCCGTTTTGATTTAAAAATCCCATTAGACTTACCATTGATGTTAACCAAAGAAAAGATGGATGAAAGAATATTTTCAATCCAGGTGCACCATTTTTTAGAGAACCCTCGATGCTTCATAAGTTCAAGAATGAATGGCCAACTGACTGAGTCAAAAGCTTTAGAAAAATCGGGTTTGAGAAGAAAACCCGGCAACGATGTGAAGTGACAAAAAGAAATAACCTCTTGGGTAGCCGCAATACAGTCTAAAATGTTATGACCAAGAATAAAAGCAGATTGTTCAGGCCCAACCAATTATGCAATGACAGCTTGAAGGCGATTAGCTAAGATTTTGGTGATGATTTTGAAGGTGCTGTTAAGGAGACTGATAGGACGAAAAGATGATAAAGAATTAGTTTTAGGGGATTTAGACATGAGAATGATATTGGCATAATTGATACGAGCAATGGATGAAGGATCATGTTGAAATTACAAACACATATCAACGATATCATGTTTAACCAAATCCCAAAAATGTTTGAAAAAATAGGCCCAAACCCATCTGGCCCAGGGGCTTTATCATTAGCCATGTTATTAAGGGCTGCCTAAATTTCATTTTCAGAAGATGGTTGATCAATGTCAAGAGGAGATGGATCGGGATAAAGAAGAGTCCAATCAACTTCTGGCATTGGAGAAGAGGGACTACCCATAATAGAGCGATAATAATCAGAAAAAAGATACAAGATCTCATCTTGATCAGAGACAAAATGATCATTATGAAAAATTTCCGCTATATAAGTTAAACGCCGATGACCATTCGCCAAGCGTTGAAAATATGTTGTATTCTTGTCACCTTCATCTATCTATTTTGCCTTTGATCTTTGCTTCCAGCCAATCTCTTCCGGTTTTAAAAGTCTTTCTAATTCGGCTTCAAGCTCATTAACTTTGTTTCTTTCCATGTCCGATAAGGGACGTGTTTCCTCAAGTATGTTTAGGTCAAGAATATAATTTTGAATGGCGGAGATACGTGTACGAAGAGAGCCCAAGGTTTGATAATTTTCCTCAATGACCTAAGTTTCAACACCACACGATGAACAACCGAAGAGGAATTAGTGGGTTGATTCCAAACAGTATGAACAAAACTTTCAAAAGATGGTTCAAGAAGCCAAAGACGTTTAAATCTGAATGGGCGTTTATTGATGGCCAAAACATCAAAATTTAATAGAATAGGGTAATGGTCCGATAATATGATAGCTAGACCATGAACTGTAGTGAGTGGATGTTGATCATCCCATGCAACATCATAAAGAAAATGATCAAGTTTAGCAAGAGATGGAACAGATCTATGGATTGACCAAGTGAAGAAACGATTACTAATCGCCGGGTCAATTAAAGCACAATATAAAAATGAACGAGTTAAAAGCTTCCGAATCAAGACAAATATTGCCAGAGTTTCTATTCTCCACTATCCTGTTGTGTTAAAATCACCCCCTAAAGCCCATGGACCCATAAAATTTGAGGCAACAGACATACAATCAGACCAAAGATGAACTCTTTCATGCACGTCTTGAGGACCATATATGTTAGAAAATAAATATGTAATATTAGAGGGGAAATGACAAAGAGCAACATGCAAAGCTGAAACATTAAAAGATGACCAACGTAGTGACTAGTTTGATTCATTCCAAGTCGTTATCAAACCACCACTTGTATCAATTGCATTAACATGTAACCAACCAGTCAAACGAGAACCACCAATAAGTCTAAAATGAAAAGAAGAAGGATCATGCAGCTTTGCTTCTTGAAGAAAAAGGATATCAATTTGAAATGGAGACAACAATAAATTGATTGCGTGGCATTTCGATGGGTCCCCAAACCCCTAACATTCCAAGAAACAATTTTCATTGGGAATTATTTATACGCTCCAATTAAGTTCTTACATGGCAATATAATGTGTGTCACGCAAACTCACACCCATGCAACGCGAGATTCTCTTATTCAAACTCTTATTAGCAGATGAAAAAATGACAGGAGTAAAGAAACTACCCGAACCTTCAGGGCAAGCTTCAGATCGGTTGTGTCTGACGCTACGATGAACTATCACTGGCGAGAGGTATTGAGGCCAGTTGAATTGCATGCCAATCTGAGAAGTTGCATCACGAGGAGGAGAGATTTGTTGCAACGGTTGAACAATCTTAGGGGAGCCAGGATGATTATGAGGGGAAGCTTGATGAATGAAGTCAGTTTGATCAACTGCTTGCGGCGTTTCAATGGGATAGGAATCATTGCAAGTTGAGGCAAAGCAGGAGGAGGCGGAATGTCAACTTGCATGTCTTGAACGTTGAACTGATCATGCATAATATCAACACCCACATTGTCTTGGTGCTCAAAATTGTCAACACTAGCTTGCATGCCTATATTAAAAGGCTGCTCAAATTCCCTTACATTATCAACGTTAATCTGTTGTCTACTTTATGGGATGAGCAAAGCAGCCTCATTAAGAATCACATCAAAACATTCATCTATACTCGAGAGAGGGGTACTCTCATGAATGCATGGTACAACTTGTTCATCCACGTTACCTATGAATAAAATATCAGACTTTGTTCCAGGATGTTCATGAGTGCAACGTTTGATTTTGAGGAGGTGAGTCTTGCCATTGATATTTGTAGCAAAGGTACTACGCAGGCCAATAACTTCATGAAATTGTAGCTTGTACAAAAAGTGATCTATGATCCATATGTGCCCATTCACAATCATCCAAAGCCATAACTTTGCCCATTGGTTTTAATTTTTCTTTTACAGCAGAAGCATTATATCTTAAGAATTCTGAAAAACCATCAACACATGCCCAGGATTCAATTTCCAACGGTGGTGATATTTCTCGTTCATTATCTGACCATGGTTCGAAGAACATGTCTGCCCCAGGTTTGGTAATCATCTTCAACAAAAGTGCATGATTTCAAACGCTACTGTTTGGGCACGAAATGAGAAATCTTTGAGATGATCCACATAGGCCAAGTCTTGTGATCCAAAGCCACTGAGAGAGAGTAATACAGTGTTTCAATACTCCAGTGGATAGTAAGTGCAGTATCAACAATGTACAAAGAAGAGTCTTCCATTAAAAAGTGGTTCATGTTTTCTTGAGCGGGATGTGGGATGGGGATGTTTGAGGGGATTTAAGCGGGGATGAATGGCTGCTATTGGGACAAGTGGAGAAATGAAGCGTTACTTGAGAGGATGTTTGATCAGAATGAATGGATGTACGCAGGACCCACTATACTTTAGAAGCATGATTCCAATTGACACCTTTGCGCATCAAACCCGAAGAGTTATGAGCTTTCTCATTAGATGGATAGCGTGGACATGCATGTCCAAACAAGCCACATTTAAAACAAATCTTCGGGTCCCTACAAACTCTAGCCACGTGTCTTTTACTCGCGCACTAAAGACTGAAATTTTGAAACTTGGAATATGAATTTTGAAATTTTGACAAGTGAAATTTAGAAATTTAAAATATGAAGATTGAAATTTTGTAATACTAACTTTTGAAATTTGAAATATTGAAAATTTGAAATTTTGAATTTGTAAATTTAAAGCATGAAATTTTGAAATTTGAAATTTTTGAAAACCCTAAAATTTAAATTTTCGAAAATTTAGGTTCGAGTTAATTTGTCGAAACCTCGTCTGGTTTCGAGATAGTATGAAGAAATTGCCGCAGTTTAGAAATAATAACGGCTTCGAATGTACGAAGTTAAATGGGTTACCCATTTAAAAACAGATCAACCCCTTTATGACTCATTTAATTAAAATTCATAAATGGGTTGACCCAACAGTGTTGTTAGAAGGGTAAATGGGTATGTGTAAGTTTTGACAGGTCCAGTAGTAGTAGAGATGAGTTACTTATATTTAAATGTAAGCCACTTTAACTAACAAATCAAAACCAAACTGCCACAAACTAAACTACAAAATGCTTTTTCACCCATAGCACATGGGCTCGGCCCACTAACTGCTGGCAATGCGTATCTAACATGTTGCCCCCTCCTTTCAGTTTCATTCATGCATGCACTTTAGTTTTGGTCCCATGGACATCCATGTAAGCATATAAACCCATATAATCTTGCAAACCTGCATCAAATTTTCATGCGTCTGGAGATGTCCCCTCCTTATTGTCGTACCATGCCAAGATTCTCCACTTTCTCATGCGAGAACACCCCATATACACACATGCATGCAGGGAAGAAGCCAAGAATTTGGAGAGAGGGGGCCCAAAAATAAATATAATGTTACATTCATCTTTATGCTTTGTCATATTAAATGATTGCTTATAACACTAATATATAGTCAATGTAGTTAATACTTGATTGCTAGTTTAGCATACGGCTAATGAGGAATGTGTACCATCATAGCTAAACTTTATCAAATTTGACAGTTTTATTCTGCACAGCACAAAACTTGCAGTAGTATACGTATCTTTGATGGATAAATTTAAAATCAAGGGGGGCATGACCCCTACTTTCCCATGTAGCTCTGTCCCTGGGTGCATGCACCACCTTCTCCCTTTTTTGTTGTTTTTTGTTTGTATGCGCAAGCTATTTGAAGCCATGCATGTTTCTCAAAGAAGAAAAAAAATGCGTCCGCAGAATAGAATTGTGGTTTTAGGCCTGCGTGAAACGTATATTACCAGGAAAAGAATAATCAAAGTGTTGTGTGAACGAAGTGGCAACATGCTTTTAGGGAGGAAAAAAATGAGTATAGGTTTTAATGTTATTGTGGCTTAAAATGAAAAAATGACATAAATGTCTCCATTGCAAGGGAGGGGGAAAATGAGTTAATGTTTATTTCCATGTTACTTGCGTGAAGGCATCTATATATATGAACAAGTATTGCTAAGACTTTCAACATGCCACAAACTTTCAATTAATGCATGTACGGTTCTTTAAATGTAAGTGTATGAGTTTCATTGTAAACTCACTGAAAGTATGGGACACTGTGAATCATTAATGGAAATATTGGTAAAGGATGTGACGGTGACATATTTATATTTGTCTTTGTAAAAATTAGTTTTTAGAGTACCTTGCTACACAAAATTCCGTTCATGTACGAACCATTACAGACGAAAATAAAAATACGGCCGCATCCAACAATGCGTCGCGATCATATAACGATAATAAAATAGATAAGTTAACTTATTTTTTGAAATTCCAAAAACACTGATATTAGGCGTAAAATACATCAAACAAAAAGTTGTTTATTTTTCCAATTAAAAATTATGAAATAAATTCTATAAATTAAATCAAAAATACGTCATAAAAAATCTTGACTAGATTTGAAACCTATATTTTATTATATTTAAATTCAAATTTGACGATTCAAAAATGCGGTTGTTACACCATAACTGCTTCGCTTCCTTCACTTTATAAACAAAGTAGGTAAGCACCTTCGGTTGCCTATTGGCATGTGCTAGAGAGGCTTCTGTCCAACTTCCGTTGTGTTACCTTCGGTCTGGAAACAGCATAGTTCTTATTCGTTTGTTCAATCTGGTTTATCAAAACTTATACTTCTCGCTTCCTTATCCATGTTTAACCCCTTGTGCTTTAAGTATATTTATTCATGTCACTGACTGCAGTCGTGTACTATCACCAAAGCAGAGTTGGCTCTTAGTCGGGGACTGAATAGTTGCCCTGACACTTGCAGTGCAAAATGCTTTATGCTTAACAAATGAAAGGAAAAGGCAAGAAGACAGAGTCAAAGTTGATCTAACAGGGATCGACCTGATGCTTTACAGTAATGAAGTTGACAACTTTTGCTAGGCTGTTTCGATCCCAAAGAGCCAAGTAATCAAGTAGCATAGCTTTTAATAGGGATACCGATCCATTCTATCATATGAGGGAGGCGGGAGGATATTAAGAAAAAGTGAAGCAAAGACCTTACACTTCTCCATATTGTCAAATCCATGTGAACCACTTTAGGGAAAGGAGAGAGTTTCCAAAGTCGATATGTTGGCGCATCCGGCCTATGCAGATAGTCAGCCCCATATGGAAATGAAAAAAAATCAAAATAGGTAAGTTTCCATGCATGTTATTGAAAAGGATCTCTTCACGAGTGTTGTTCGTGTTCTTCCTACGAGAAACGAATCGAAGAAATTAGGTCAAGAATGAAAGCCTTTAATTAGATGGAAAGTTGAAAGGGTGGAAAATAAAAAAAAAATAGCCCATGCAGATTCCACAGTAATGGATTTCTCATAATCCATAAGGTCTTACTTAGAAAAAACTAGAAGATGCGAGTTATCTTAAGAGCAATTGCCGTAGAATCAGACTGCCCAGTGTCCATTGCAGATGTTGGGGTCCTCCTTGATAGAAACAACCAAAAGAAGCAGTTGATACAACTTTTGGGTGAGGGTAGGTAGGTGACTCAATCGTCCAGTGGTCGTGGAAGAAGGGAAGCTAGGACCAGAACAATTCACATTTATTTGACTGAAGATGCGGCCCTGCGATGTCCAGGTCGTCACTTAGGGTTCATGAATGATTTAACCCCTCACATTTTAGTTTTCTAATAGAGTGTCCGTGATGAAGGGTGAAGAGGAGTGTAGATCTCCGGCCTTTTCTATTTGTGTCGAAATCAAAGAAGAAATAGCAAGGCCAGTATATTAATTGGGTAGTTAAGAAGTCAGTTGTACATCAACCGAAGCCAACCATTGATTCCCCTTCCTCCACTTAATAACACTAACCCAGAGATACAAAGCTCTTTATACATCTGCCTTTAACCTATCCATTGCTCTTTCACCCATGGAAAAAGTCTCTCAGGGATCTGCTAATGCTTCCTTCATAGGTTGCTGAAGAGTTCTTGCCCATGGATTGTACAAAAGAGATCCGACAAGCACCTCATGACTACCTGTAATTTTGGTTGTTAAATCTCGTGCAAGTTAGATTTTGGTTGTATTGGCTGCAAGCGGAATGTGGGCGCTTTAGATGTGTGTTGACCGTGCACTCTCGCATCATGTAATGTCATATGTATGAAAAAGGTGGAGTGTTGATTGACCTCAATGCTAATGGTTATCCCCAAGGTCCAACTGCCACTCTTAGCATGCTGCTATCAAGTGAGTCTTTCCTGAAGATGAAAAAGTGAATAAGATAAGATGTGCACTGTTTTTTGTGTACTCTCACCCATCACTGGAGAAGCAGATCCACAACCAAAACCAAAAGAAGGGATCCGAGAAGACAACCCAAGCTAGAGAGGTAAGACATCATTTTGGCTTTCCTTGATTAATAGGCCATCAATCCTTTCGCAAGCACCTCAAGAGTTAAGTAATCCTACTCATATGCACAGATGAAAACATCCGAAGTTTTATCTACTCCTTCCTAGCTGCAAAGGAGACCAACATGATGTCGCACCTAACTAATAAAGATTCCTGAGGGATGCGGGTCTTTGGTTAATATGGCTTGCCAACTTGATGGGCCTACAAGAAAGATCCATAACTTTTCCCTACAATGACATCTCCGACCTCTTTTTGGCTGGTGAGCTCCTCTAAAGAGACTATGATGACTAGCACTCAAAGTTCTATGGTCGAAAAGAACCATCAGACTCTACTCTAGTTCTATGGTCCGCTTCTTCTTGGTGAAGTCACATTACTTGTAGCTTCATCTCATCTAGCTAATACCCCCCCCCCCCCCCGCCTTTTGGGAAGTAGTAATCCACAGGCCTACTACTGGGATAATAAGGGATGCTTCCTCAACTGCTATTTTTGTTGCCAAAAAGCAGGATCCCCTTAGGTGACTGGTAGCTCATCTCTCAAAGTGAGTTGTCTTCTTTAACACCCCGAATTTTAATAAACAACAATTGAATGTGAAAGATTAATAAATTAAATATTAACCAAAATAATATTCATAATTGGACAACGGGACTAGCACCATTAAGTATGTTGTAATTTTCTAATCAAAATGGACACTTGGGTTGCTAAAATCGGAGTTAAAATGAATTAATTATGGATTAAAAAATAATTCAGAAAAATTAAATAAATAAACAGATGAAACCAACGGTCACTGGGTGACCCAAGCTAACTGGGACACGTGTGTCGACCCAGGATAGCGGGTGGGTCAACCCAACTGAGGAAAGCTGTGTGCCTTGCCTGGCACGCAAGCAGCGAATGTTAAATTTTACATGGTTACTTTTTCCGAGTTGGTAATGTTTTATTGGTTTTTTTAAACCAATGGATAACGTGATGCTTTCTTATTGGTCTGATGACATGGATGGACCAGATCTAATCTTAGATTTGAACGGTTAAGGGCATCCAGTAAACCCTATAAATAGACTAGCAAAGCTAGACTAGCAAAGCCTTTGTCATTTCTTCACATATGTTCTCTCTTCTTCTTCTTCCCTAGGCCTATCCTCAAAATTAGAAAAGGCCATGTAATTAATTTTTTACAAAGTGAAGAATTTCTTAAGTTTTAAATAATTATTTTTGTAAACACTTCTGGAGGCGGAGGTTCTGCTAGATTTTAGAAGAAGGCCACAGGGGAAACTTTGTTCATCAGATCTGTGAGTTTTTACGTAAATTTTAAATTAGTTATTGGATAGGAATGTTTAGACTGTTAAGTAGTTTTAGTTTGCAAGTTTTATGTTTACAGTATTTATATGTTTAGTTCTTCTATAAGTTACTGTTATTTATTTAACTGTCTCTGCCTATTTCTTTCCAATTATTTATTTTTTGTAAGTAATTTTCCTTCTTCTTATCCCCTTCTTTGTTATAGTTTATTAACTATTATGTTTATGCCTATTTTATTTTGTTTTGTTTATTTCGAGTCTAGGCCATGCGAGTAGCCTAGATCGTTTCCCTTTTTCTTTTAGCACTGAGCCTAGGCCTGAAAAGGGTCTAGGCCTAAAAAGAGTCTAGGCCTTTATCGTTATTTGTACATTAAGTTGGAACAATGTTGAAATTGAATAATAAAAGGGGATTTTTGGGCATATTGAAACTGATTAAGTATTGTAATCAAATTGGACTGTAAATTGAGAATAAAACCTTAACATGTAATTGGAGAACATGTAAACTAGAATAAATTGAACTTAATTGGACATTAAGTAACATGGGGATGGGTTGTATAAAAGATTGCATTAATTGGAGATGTTAACATAGCCTAGGAATATAACATAAGATCATGTTGGCCTTATTAATAAACATAAACATGTTTAGTTAAAATTGATAAAACTAATAAGCTAAGATAGAGGGAATCCGTTCCGGAAGCGTGGGGCTGATTGAGGAAGATAAGTGACTCGTAGATTTGGCCTGTTCCGGTAGCATGAGGCTAATTGGGGAAGATAAGAGACCTAATAGTATAAGGGAAATCCTAGTTTAGGTTCTTTCCGGCAGCGTGGGGATGATTGGAGAAGATAAGAAGCCTAATAAAATAATGGGGACCAAGTCTAGGGGTGACTTGTGTCAATTGCATTTTTGGTTGGGAACCCATATCAGTCAGTATCCCTTTGTTATCCTAGAGTCTCACACTAGGTAGAGGCTAGGGCATGTTTTACTGAACTGGATAGTAAGAGGTTCAAATGAGGTAGGTACGGGTACGTTCCACCAGAATGATGAGCGTGCATCGTTCCGGTTGGGGAAGATAAGCCGCAGTAGCGTCTGTGATTAATGACTATGTCCTTTTAGTTGATGAGTTCGGGATTGATAACCCTGAATTCCATAGCTGGCATAAGTTATCACATTATGGGTATAGGAGTCGATCGACGGGTAGAAATTAGGTAAGCTTAGTTATGATATCTCGGTAGTTGGTGCAGCAATTTTCGGATATGAATGAGATGCCTATCTTATTTCGTGTTTATCTTTCCTTCTATTTCATATATGCTTTTATGTCTATCGCTCTTAGAACTATTCATCTATCTAAATGTTTCCTTATCTTTTGCTCATGCTAAAAGTTATTAGAACTCACCAGACGTATGTCTGGTTTAGTTTGTTTCCTCCTTCTCTCTTCCTCCCCCCTCCCCCCAGGTTTGTAGGGTGGAGGATCTTAGTAGTGGTTCTTGATTATTTGGTTCAGCTTGGATTCAGACTCTTTCCAGATCCATGTATTAGTTCAGTTCTTGTTTTCTGATCATTGTATTGGCTTATGAGAGGGGAAGTTTTTGTGGTTTTACTTATGTACTCTGATATTTTCCATGAGACAATATGTTTATTTTTATAATGATGACTATCTGGTATTTTGAAATGTAATAAGTATTGTGGTTTGACTGCTTATTTAATAAGTGTTTTTTTTTTAGTTTTCATTGTGTTTTATATTTCTGTCTTGTGAATTTTAGTCTCTGTGTTGTTACTTTATACCTAACCGCTTCATAAACCGTAGTGCATCCTCATATGGGTGACATTAAGGGGTGTGGGGTATCACATTTGATATCAGAGCCTAAGGTTACAAGATCAGAGAAAAGTTTCTAAAAAAGTGTTTTCAAAAGTAAAGAATTTTCAAGTAAAACTTATTTTTGAAATATACCCTCAAGTCAATTACAATATTCCTCTGGTCCCTTTTTGAATCCTTTTCTCTCCTTTTTCCAGCATGTCTGGGGCTTCCAATTTTTTTAAGGGCGTTCTCATTCCAGCATGGTTCAGTAGATGTGTTGAAGCTACGGCACTTGCCGAAGGGCAAGGAAATGCCCTACCTCCAGTAGTAGTCGTGGTAGTTCCACCCAATCCAGCGGTTAATTTCACTGAGCTCTGCAAGGATTTTTCTGCTACGGGCAGCAATCCATTTCTTGGATCGGAGAGTATTTTTTATGTTTATAATTAGCTGAGAGAGGCCTATTGTGTGTTTGGATTATTAGAGCTTGATGACCGGAGGAGGATTCAGTTGGTCGCTTGACAACTGAAAGGAGAGGCGTCATATTGGTGGGAGGTAGCCGAGGCTGAGCGTGCCGTAGAGACAAGGGATGAGTTCAAGGATAAGTTTGAGAAGAATTTTTTATTGTAAAATGAAGAAGGGATGTAGTTGGAGAAGTTCTTGAGTCTGAGACGGGGTAGTATGTCAGTTAAGGAGTATGCGAATAACTTCAATGAATTGGCAAGGTTTGGCTTACATTTGGTTAATAGTGCACACGATAAGGCTTTGAGATTTGCGATGGACTGAATACGTTTGAGAGACATGTGGATACGACTCTTATGCATGAGGATGAAAATGAGAGTAAACAAGAGGATAAGATTGAAGTGGTCAAGCCAAGTATTGGAAAGAAAAAGTGGTGGCACAAAAAGGGTGAAGTGAAAAAGAGAGAGAAGCCAGGTAAAGCACAATAAGAAGGAAGTGAAGTGTCATGGTTGTGGTATGATGGGACACTTCATTAAAGATTGTAAGAAGTTAGCTAAGAAGGGTGCTTACCTCACATAACCATGCATATGTAGCATACATACAGGCATTTAAAGACTAAAGCACGTACCCACATGGAAACGTACAACATCCGACATTTATTTCCTATATTTACTGATATTACAATATATAACGATATTTAAACATAGGCTAGTTTTTCTCACTAAAACCTACTAAAAATTCACACAACATATATTCAAATTGTTCAAGCATATACACATATGAAACAGAGCCAGGATTTCATTTCTTAAGATATAAATATGCTAGTTTATTTACTAACTTGATAAAACTTGAAAATATGATTAAAATTCTCACCTTTAGACCTTTATGCTTTGCTTGCTTCGATTTTTTTTGGCAAAGCCAGCTGGTTTTTAAAGTGCTCCGTAACACATACTCATTATAACAAGTAATGAGTACATAATATAATAAGAGATAGGTTGTTCGCCTATCTATTATAGACGTGATTTCCCCATCTACGACCTATACTATTATCTATCACTACGTAGGGTGAGATGAGATACAATAATTGTTAGAAAGAATACAATGCGTTACACAATGCTAAACATAGTAAATACAACTTAAAAGATAACAAGCCACAAGTAGTCCTTTTGAAACAATGACACTTACATGAAACAAACATTGCACAGCGGCTGATACGCACCAATTACCAGATAACAGCATCATGATGAAGAGATGCAGATAATTGAAGGTGCAAAAAGTTTAAACTACTCTACTTCGCAGCTATCACCAATACTTGTATCAGCTCAGATCCACACTACTTTGTTGGAACTCAAGGAAATTTAACAGGATGCTAAGATTGGAATTTCTCAACACTGCAGCTCTCCAACAAACACCAGAGAAGCTCAAAGTGGAACAGAACAGATTAGAGAACTCCAAGCCAGAAAGTCACCATGCAGCAAGCATTACAGGAAAAACCAGTAAAGCACGTATAATCCAAGAAGCAGAGAGTAGAAGTAAGGTGCCGAGGGTTGAAGAAATCTCGGAACGTAGCTAAAAACCAGCAACATGAAACAACACTATAAGGGACGATACAATCGGCTTCCAAGCCAGATACAACAAACAACCATAAGAACCAGACTTCCCAAAGAACCGCTACACCAAAAACCCCTCAACTCCACGCTGAATATCACACAAAGACAGCACACACAAACTGGCCAAAACCACCCTCAATGTAACTAATGACCAACATCAACCAACATACTCAACACATCTTACAAAACCAAGCAGAGCCCTAAAACTTACTGTATGTAACTCTAGCTATGTCCAGCTCACCACGAGCAGCAGAGCCAGGCAAGGAGAAGGACAACCTAAAGGAGAAACCTATGAGGAGCACATGCTTCCAACAGATCGACACGAGCGTCGAATCTATCCTGCAGAGAGAGTCAGCCTAAGGAGTAGCCAAAGCTAGAGACAATAAAAGCAGATTGGACAAAAGCCGGAGATGTCCCAAAAATGGAATCAAGGGACGCAAGTCTAGGGTTAGAAAAAGGGGAATCATCTAGGAGGCGGCCAAAAGGGTGGAGATTAGGAGAGGATGAAGAAGATAGATACTGCAGTAGATTAGGAAGGCGAAATGAAGGATCATATATGTTGGATCTGGCGGTAGAGCTGCAATACCACAGTGGTGAAAGATGGGGATTGGAGGAACAGGGAGGAGAGAGGAGCCGATTAGCAAAGGAGGAGAGAGGAGACCGAAAAGCGACAAAGAAGGGATAGGAGGAGGTAGATCTAAAAAGAAGAAAGAGGCAGTAGAAAATCCCTAATCGCCATTGAGATAAAGCAAGCTCATTAATTATTGCTCCTAATTCTATGATTCTCTTCCTTGATTTCTAGTTTCCTTCTCTTTTCTTTTCTATTTTATTTTGCTTTGAAATTTGACTTGAGTTTGAAGATGAGATGGAAGAGAACAAAAAACTATATATATAGCCATATAGGAGATAAAGAAATCAAGATCTTCTTATTAGCTTACACCTCATGTTTTTCATTATTAATATGATGAATATAGTAGGTAACTTCTATACATAAATACACTATCTTTTGCATTAGTCTTTTCATTTTCCCTTACTCTTCTTCACAAAACTTTCCCCTCTTTATGTTTTTATTTCTAAAAATAAATCAAAATTCATCACATCACACATTTTATACCCTTTAATTCTCAAAGTATACTTTTCAAACTTAATTAGTGTAATATATACTTAATATAGTATATATGCATATTTTACCATACTTAATCAAAATCTTAAAATAGGTTTTAAAACACGAACATGCATATATATCATTCACATATACTTATTCTTTTGAAAATTTAAAATACAGTAACTTATTAGATTTTAAACACCATTAAAAATACCATCATGTTAATATATAAAT
Source organism: Allium sativum (assembly GCA_030737875.1). Classification (NCBI taxonomy): domain Eukaryota; kingdom Viridiplantae; phylum Streptophyta; class Magnoliopsida; order Asparagales; family Amaryllidaceae; genus Allium; species Allium sativum. Next base: position 372,454,009 of record CM060909.1, on the reverse strand, counting down.
CCAAATCAAAACAATATACATATCTCATAAATATTACCTTGATACACCAGTTTATTAAAATTAAAAATAAAATTTTCCCACTCGACTAAAAGTTGAAAATGCAAGAAATGAGTTCAGATTATATTTTCAGTTTTTGGAGGAGCCAGAGATAAATAAACCAAATTATAAGATCAAAATATCATTTATCACTTATAGTTTAAAAGAGTTATTGATTAAATAAAAATTCATTAACCGAATATTTAAAATAAATTAGATATCTACACATTTTAAATAGCAAAATTCTAGGTCGTTACATGATTAGCTTGTTCTAGCGTTGCATAGGTATCACATGATTTAAATGTTAATTTTCTTATTGATACCTAATTTTATAAGTAATTGTTATTTATTCATGATTAATAGTCTTACTTATTGCGCTAAGACAAAGTAGTTTACTATGAAATACTATAGAAGGTAGGTTTTTCTAAAACACTTTGCTTAAAATATTATTGCTTTAATGTTATCAAAAGTATTTCAAAGTAATTACTATGAAAAATCTTCTTTGTTATTTTTATTTCTTTTAGAGTGTACAACCACACCTATTATTGACAAGGTTTTCACCATGTGATTAACCATTGGACCCTAATGTAGTAAATGGACACCTAAAATACTTATTATTGCATCTACTTGAAGAAACAAAAGGAAAAGGATAATTTTTGAATTTCAAGGATGTTCCGTACATTTGATGGAATTACATGCTTAAGGGCTTTAGTAAATTCGATAAAATCTAACTATTTTCTTTATGTAGATATATATAAAGAGAACTCATATTGAAAGAGCACCTTTCCTAACAATAATTTTTTAAGATAGGTATATTTATACTTAGAAATATTGCAGTTAGGAAGAAATTCTCTTTACAGGATATTTTATAAAATTTATCATTACTTAAAAGGCAATACTTATATATTCCGCTATTCTTTTTTATAATGACAAAGGGGGAAAAATATGCGCAGATTGCTAGGAAAATACATTATACCCGGGGGCTCTAGTTATATTATAGCAACATTGCATATAAAATAAATATTTTCAAAAATTGTGGAGTCATCGTCAAAAAAGGGGAAATGTTAGAAACTCTCTAACTGGATCTTAATAACTATACAATTATGCCAAAGAATCTCTAACCTGGCTTGTAGGCACATGAACATCACAAAGAGACAAACAAATAAACAAATTAGAGACACAAATATACAACATAAAGATACAAAGTATAAGAGAGGATAAATGTATCTGCATGGAGATACAAGAAGATACAAGGACAATAAATGATTTAATGAATCCATGAGCTAGAATGAAGACTACAAGGAGTTCAAAATGAAGCCAAACTAATGAATTATGTCAAGATAGAATGGAATAAAATGACAAAGACAAGACGAAGATGACAATAAAGGTTAGACTAAAGATTGTTGAAATCTCTTCAAATTGGTATGCACATGCAAATCATCAAAGGCGCATTTCCATTTTCAAAAATAAATCAATCAATCAATCAATTAAAAATACACAACCAATTGAATAAATACAATATCAGTCGACTAAAACCATGGTAGAAACTAATGACTCAACCAGTCAGCTAGTTGTGTGGTTTCAATCGACTAGATAAAGGCACATATGAACTTTCTTGGTTTTAAACTTCAGTTTTCGACTATGAGCAGTCGACTGACCGACGCTCTACCAATCAATTTGTCATTTATAACTGGTATATTTTTGAATTTTCCAAAGAGATCTTCTTCAATGAATATGAGCTTCCTTCCATGAAGATTTTCAATTGTATATCTAATGACAATCACTTTTCATGAACACATACAACTCCTCAAACATTATAAATAGCACTTTAATTCAAGATTCCAATATTGAATTCTATTTCTTTCCTCTCAAATTCTCTTTGAAACCCTTTCTTGCACTAAGGGTTACATTTTCAAGTATTGATCATTTAAACTTTCAAGTTATATCACTTTAGTGATCATCTTTGTAACACATCATCCCTATACACATACTGTGCAATAATATCACTAGATAATGTTGTCAAACAAAGCAAAAAAAAAATGAGGTTTATGGGCTACACAGGTGAATATTCCATTGGGCAAACTTCGTATGTATCTCAAGATCATAAAAAACCAATAATATATCCACACAATATAAGCACAATGTACTCTATAACATTATAAACTACATATAAACTACTGTATAGTCTACCACACACATTAGTCTACCACACATAAAGACTAGGAGTATGTCTCATCTAATGCTAAGACTCGTGTCTCCTTTACTTGTCATAAACCTACTTTGATACCATTTTGTAACATCTCACCTCCATATCCATATTATTTGATAGAATTTACCCACTAATACTCTTGGATAATATACAATTAGAGGTGAGGTGTTACAATCTACTTCCATTCTTATGCATATACACAATGTACCACTTGCGAGAAAGATTATAAAAAAGTAATATGTATTAATTCATATGCGTTGTTTAGAGCACACAAAATCAACTGTTTACTACTTTTATAGATGAAGCTACGTCTGAGACCTTCCGACACAAAGTCATGTTCTGCTGCTTATACATTTTTATAGGATACCCATTCCTTCGAATTAATTGAGAGCTACGGATTAAATTCAAAACAAGTTCAGAAGTGGACGTAGGACGGAAAGTTCAAGGATTCATTTTATTCCATTGCTACTATATGAAAGTTTTATTTTAGTAAAACGATCCATATAACTTGATCCATTCAACTTTTAGGATGTTCTTTATAGTCTATCCCCATAGGCACAGATGCACAATCATGAAAGACCCAGCAGTTTATAGTTGTATTGTTAGTTCACAAGTATTCCAACAGTTGTCGATGCGTCTGGGTAAGCACATGTTAATATTGTTTCTAAAGTTAAAAGAAGTGAATATTCAAAATTATATTACACTAAGCCTCTGAAAGATGAATGATAATGCAACTGCATATAAACTACTGTATAGTTGGATGTCGTAATTACATCTGTAACATTTATAAGTATGCTTCTAAAATTGTGGGGAAAAAAGCTCTACTTGTTGAAATGGTGCTTGCCAGTTGATCCCTCCTGCTTATTAATAGCAAGATGTAATTATTAAAGCATTTTAGTAACAGGAATCTATATTTTATAGTGAATTGTTAAGGGTTTATAGAATTTTAATGATATAGTTGCTTATACACAATACGGCCAAAGGGATGTTACAGTTTTTATGATAAACATCCTTTAGTCTGGTTTCATTTATAATAATATACAGAACTAACAGGAATTTGAATAATAAAGACATGCTTTTCTACTAATTGTTGCTTCTTGAAATTTGGTTGCAACGGTTGCAACTGAATCAACAGGTAAGACAATACGCATTATACACAGTTAAAAGTGTGGATCTAGTTTCATATGTGCATAATCACAACAGTGAACTTCTCACTGAATTTGGTTATTGGTTTCTAGTAATATTTAGCATGTAAGCAAGCATACGCACAGACGCTTCTCTTGTATCTTGGAAGTTCACTAAATATTATCTAAGCCTCTATTTATTTGTGAATTATAGCTCTTTACATGACATCAAAACTATTAACGATAAACTAACCATTACCAAGTTAACGAACACCAACAACTGGCTTAGTTCCTATACAAATGCTATTAGTACATAACTAAGTATCAAAACCATTGACAGCGACTAATTTGCGGATCATTCATGTAATGCTTGAACAATTTATTAATCCAAACGACTATTTTAAATGATAAAACATAATTTCAAAGGACGGTTGACATAATTTGTGATAAAGTTTATAAAAAAAAAATCACCAACTAAATTAGAAGCAAAAGGTTTTTATGCATTAGTAGATTTAACAATATGTATCAAAATATCAGTATTATCAGGTATCAGAGACTTAGTATATACATTAAAAAGCATAACTCTTATCTACTATTAAATTTTCCATTATTGATTACTGGTTTACAAGTTTATTGGCATACAATCAAAGGTGGTAATGGTGATGGTTTTCATTTTTCTTGGTTACAAATTTAATATATACAGTGCTGATTTTTTCGTACCAGTCGGTGGCAATTGCAATAATGACTCAACATGATGGACAGAACACCTTTTCAAATATAATAGGCAACGAAAAATATTAATATTACATGTCAAAGCCTCCCTAAGAAGATGTAGCAAAGAATTTACCCACTGAATGAAGTCTCAATTTCAGCAACAACCCAGACCAGTCATAAGGAATTGTTTGAGGCGGCATAAAGAAAGTCCAAGAAACCAGTGCCCTTTAGTAAACCTTTTCCGGTTAAAAGCTCAAAATCGATGAGCAACAGGAATCCAATTATAGCTGCCTTTCCGTTTATCAGCTCATTTCTTGGTGTGAAACCAAAACCAGTAGAACCCTCATCAACTATCATCTTTACCTAGATACACATAGGAGAAACAATGGATAATTTGCATCTGGATTAAGCTGTAGTACTTCAGTTAGAATATTATGATACAGTGCAATCATCTTGCAATGTAACATGTATCGCACATACAACTGAAGATTCTCTGCAGTACATTCTAGTCTTAATATAAATATAAATATAAATATGAAGGTAATTAGGGAGAAGGGCAAATTTTGGAAAAACAATTAGGCTGAATGAAATTGAGTTTCATTTTTAGGCCGAAGGACGAAGTTTGAAAGAAAAAAATAGACTGAAGGAAAATGTTAAATATAACTAACATTGCATTTTGTTTTTACACTGCACGAAATCCTAGTTATATTTAGCATTGTACTTCAGTCTAATATTTTCAAAAGTTTGTCCTGCAGTCTAAAAATGAAACTTGGTGCTCTACGGCCTTTTTTTTTTTTTAATTAAGTTTGTCCTTGTGCCTATTTTTCACTACATACGTGCGTGTGTGTGTGTTTTCCAAATTGAATGAAAAGAAGAAATCCATTGCAAATAGATCAGCTAATATAATTTCTGATTAGCTGCTTCAGTGAATGTTCCTTACATTTTACTGACGGTAAGAAAATATGTGCATGTTCCAAAAATTGGATGGAGACATAAGAGCAAAATCTAGCATTGTATGAGTGAAGTGTGACTTAGACTGAATGGGGATTAGAAGACATGGTTTAAAATAAAAATAAGAAATAGTGAAATGAACCTCTTCAATATTGACATCTGAAGAAGTAAAACCAGGTTTAGCTTTGCCGCTGAAAACAATCTCTGCAGATGCACCAGATAAGTTGCCATCACCAAACATGCCAAGATATATGTTTTCACCATCTAATTTTACTGGGTACACAAATAGTTTCCTCAATGCAGGTGTGAGAACCCGTAAAACTGGATTTTTGGGATACCATTCTTTTATTTCTCCAGTTCGAAGATCAAATGTGCTGTCTGTTGTTGGACAAACTATACAGCCATCCTGAAATAAATGAAGTAGTACATAACACTAAATAGATCATCATTAAATAGGTATCAAGCTCTTAGGATATTCTCATCATCAGGCATTCTATTGATATAACAGTATGTCAGGTGGTAGGTTGTCTAAAAATTGACATTAATCGTCAAGTAACTACCCTTTCTCAAAAGAAGTTGCAAGAAGATCAGGATCTGCATGGTTTATTTTGTGTTTTGACTTTTCAACATTAATTATGAAATATGAGTAGATTGGAGGAGCGAAGGAGGTGATGGGATGAGGATGGAATGGATGACAAAGGGAATGGAGAAACTATGGAAGGACGACTGTTTCATGTGCTCCTGTTACTCTAGGATAAACATTGGTACTTAACAGTTTTTTATTTTACTTTTAATATACGATGGCACATCTATGACTTGCGCCACATATTTATGTAATAAAAAAATAAAAAATACAAGTTAGTAGTGGCACAACGCATAGTTGCGCCTCATGAAAATTATGTTTTTATTTAATTAAAAAAACATAAGTCCAAATGAAATTGTTATTTTATTTTTTATTAAATATAGGGAGCAACTATGAGTTACGCCCCATGAATTTCAATTATAAAGACGCTGATTGGACAAATCAGTCATATTTGGTAATAAGTCTCGAAACTAGCCTCAAACGTGAAATTGTTTCGAAAACTAGACTACTTCGAAAATTTGTCCTAACGTTAACTATATTTACCATGACGTATGAACCTGCTACTTAGGATATGATTTATGCATGAAATTAGAGATGAAACTTGACTGATTTCAAGTTTCTAAATGAAAGGACTAAAATTCTTCCTTTAAAGACGTCATGCAACTATGAAGCAGTTTTTGGAAGATATCCAAACCAACAATGCAGCATACTATACTGCTATTAGACATGATATGTAGTGTTTTCATGCATTATTTGCAGAACAAATAAATGAGAATATTATCAAAAATGACACTAGATACAAGTAAGGCAAAAAGGAAAAAAACCTGAGTAAGCTTAGCATTAAGTAGGCCTTCACTATAAGCACCCTCGGCGGGAGATCGATTTTCAATAGCAAAAACCTCATCTTTATACCACAAAAGCATAATTGTTTCATCTTCTTGTATAATCACTCTTCTCTCTCCTCTTGGTAATGCAGCTATAGGCACAACAGGGACCCAATTCTTGCCGTCGTCCTTAACAGCAGTTTCTGCTTTGCCTTGCTCTACTTTTGACACATCTGCTGCCTTACAAGCCACTGTTCTAATTGGGTTTGACCAAGAATTACTACGCCGTTTAAATGATATGACTACAGATGGATTTTGATGGAATGTGCTAAAAGAGGAAACGAGTAACGCAGTTCTCAGTTTTGTAGCTGTTGATGCAGCCATTGAAAAGAGACAATCAAATTTAGAGGTCGGGAGAAAGCAGGGTTTTGTTGGAGAAGAAAAAAAATTGGGATGTTTTGTGTATTTTACATAGCCACAAGATGAGGATAGATATATGAGAGAGAAAGGAGTGGGAAAAAGAATGTACACATTTATATGTTTCAGCCCCATAGGAGGAAAGGGCCTACTTGTGATATTGGACTTCAAACTTACATTGGTCCCCTGATACAATTCTACAAGAACGAAAGAAAAGGAAGAAGCAGCATAACTAATGGACGTAAACAATACAGCAAGTACCACCTTAATTTTGGAAACCTTGCACTACACAAAATTAGCAGTCCACTTCCTTTCCTTGATGAAATCAAAATAAAATATATTTTTAACTTTAACCAGCAAATGAATGTGCATGTGTTCATATTATAATTTTAAAAAATTGTTATCTTATGCTAAAAGAATATAGCAGAAAAGGTATGACTGAACAAGACAATTTTGGGGGGGGGGGGGGAGGGTGGGGGGGTGGGGGGTGTTATGTAGTAATAAAACCTTCCTGGCATGTACAAAATAAATGAGCAAAAACAAGAAGCAGAAGTTCCAATACTGCAAGATGTTATGTTATACTTGCTTAACGGGAGATATTCTTGCAAATCGCTTTTACTTGGAAAAGAAATGTACACAAAAAGAAAGAAAAACCCCAGTATACACGATAAACTACCAATAGCTAAAAAAATTGTATAAGAAAAAAATAAAATTTGATAACATATCTGATCCAATGTAGATATCAGACTGTAACCAGCCAGCTTCATGCATATATTGCAACCTTATTGCTCAACTTAGCCAGCGATTAAGGTATTGCTTAACTTTCGGGAACAATATAATAGTTGCCTGAACAACAGCTTTCAGAAGTGCCGGCCTAGCCATAGTAGATCTCCTATGCTAACATAATATAAGGTATTTCTTTGGGGCAGGAGTTCGGGGAATCATAGTATATATATCTAGCATGAAGTGGCAGATAATTCTAGAAGGTCCCAGTGAAGGAATTAATATACCGGTCGCTCACGCTCACCTTCGTTCATACGTCTATTACTAGCTAACTAGTAGCGGGAGTTCCGGTAGAACAACTCGGGATTAACTAGTTTTGTATCATCTCGGTCTCCCCTTGCTCGCAATTAATATAGAGATTTCAAGCCTGGATAAAAAGGGATGGCGATGGGACAGGCACATGCTAACCAAAATTTTCATTTTGCCACATCCACATAAATGTAGACTGATATGATTGCAAGTTTAGTGCTATGCGGCCTTTGACTTAAAATCTAGTCATAGTCAGTGGCGTAGCCAGGAAATTTCGCTGGCGATGGCACACTGAAAATTTCCGGGCTTTGAAGTCAGCAATTTTGAATTATCTTTTCTATTGTTTGAAAAATTTTGGACAATGAAATACTTATACTAATGTGGCTCTTTGGACTTAATAAAATACTAATTCGCAGAATAAAGTTAATTTGTGATATCAAGGTTCGAAATTCCGTTTTTCGGTTTCGTTCTGATCACGAAAAAACTTTAAAAATCCGGTCCCATTCCGAAAAATCCGGTTTAATAATTCCGGAACGGTTTTTATAAATAAATATACAAATAAATATGCATTAATAATCAAGGTTTATAATTCCACTTTCTGTTTTGTGCATTGATCATTAAATTTTTTTTATTAGTAGCCGATAATCCTTACTCAATGATAATAGCCCATAATCCATACCTAACAATAAGATCCCAAAGCTTTAACACCCATTAGATTATCAGCCCATGCTCTACAGCCTTCTTAATCTACAGTCATTTCAGCCCTTTCAGCTCGTTCAACTTAGAACCCTAGATGTAATTTTTGACCATAAGACGCCTAGAAAGAAGCCGCTCTCTTTCTCTGGAATTTCAGAAGCCGCTCTCTTTCTCCTTCCAGAAGACGCTTTCTCTCCTTCCAGCTATCATCTATCTCCCCATTTCTCCTCTCTTCTCATGTATATTACTGAGATGAATTGCATTTTTTTTTTTTGTGTTTTTGTTCACTTACAGTATTCGCACCGGGTTTCTGAGCATACCTCCAATTTCTTTTTTTCTTGAATTCTGGGGAGGGCACGTGCCCTCCCCAACCTTAATGTGGCTCCGCCACTGGTCATAGTCATATTGTTTCAAGCACGTACTAAATCCTACTCTCCAGCAAATAGGAAGAACATGATCAGATATGAAATGGCTTTCGAGGAACTTTGCTGCTTTACATCGATCATCACTGTAGCATGAGTTGACGATCCTTGGATATACTTTAGATGTAACCTTGATAGACCATTTAAAATAAAGCAACAAATAATTCACAATGGGCCGTTTTCTGTTATACAGTTAAAAGTGGAAGAGATTCCTCAATTGTAAGTATGAGAATCAAGATTTAAATACAAGAAAATGGACAAACGTATGTACTCCTATCAGAATTCACTTCTAACTTGACTGAGTTTAGTACAAATACGAAAGCAGTCATATCATAGCTGAGCAGATTTCAAATAGATGTATGTTTGAGCCTCTATCACTCGACCAGCCTGAGTAAGAAGTGCAATAATGCAATCGTAGTGCTTTTCGGTTGGCTTCAAATTATATTTTTTAACCATACAATCATACACATAAAGAGCCTCCTTCACCAGTCCTCCCTCCTTGCAAATTCCCAACATAGCATCAAATGTAAAATGGTTTGGAATTATACCTTTAGATTCCAACCAATTAAATAAATGAACTGCCTCTTTATACCGACTGTTGTAGCCATAAGCTTCAATTATTGCAGTACAAGTTAAGGATCCCTTAGCATAAACCCTGTCAAAGACTCTTTTGGCTTTCTCAAGATCACCGCATTTACCGTACATTCTTATAATCTCTCCTATCAAAAATGGAGTAGTTTCCAGCTTCATCTTATACACTTGTGCATGTATCTCTTTTCCAAGTTTCATATCTCGAAGGTTGCCACTAATGCATAAACCTCTACCTAACGCAACAGCATCCGGGTTATAATGAACTAAACTCATTTTTCTAAACACATCAAGAGCTTCGATCAATTTCCCATTCTTTATGTAAGAGTCAATCAAAGCAGTCCAAGCAATTACCTTACATATCCTCATACCATCAAAAACATTACAAGATGAATCCAGTATTCCACATTCAGAATACATGGTAATCAAAGATATTTCCAATGCAGAATTAGGAATAAACCAGTTTTTCAATGCATATGCATGAATCTCCTTCCCTTGTTTCAATGCTTTCAACTTAGTAATCACAGGAATAGCAGTAGCAATCGTAACAACATCTGGCTTGATACCTTCTTGCTGCATCCATGTTACTGCTCTCAAAGCTTGCTCAAACCTACCATTTGAAGCATAACCAGACATTAAAGCTGTCCAAGAAACACAATTTCTATCATTTGTCCCATAAAATACACGACGGCCCGAAACCATATCCCCGCATTTACAGTACATGTCAACCAAACCCGAAAGAGCAAAAAGCATTTTATCAAAATCTCTGAACCGCTTAATGAAAAATCCATGAATCTCTCCGCCCAATTTCCTGTCCCCAAGAGCACCAATAACAGGTAAAACAGAAGTAACAACCACCGAATTAACCTCGACTTGTTCAACAACCATTTGCCTGAAGTAGCTGAGTGCCTCCCTGTTCTTATTATTGTGCCCCAAACCCGCTATCATAGCACCCCAAACAACAACATCCTTCTCAGGCATTTCCTTGAATACCTTCCATGCCCACTTTATCCTCCCACACTTAAAGTACATGTCAATCAGCCCAGTCTGGAGCATTACATATCCATCATACATTCCCTTCTTAATCAACATCCCATGGACCTTCGTCCCAGTAGCAAATGCGGGAGATCCTGCAAAACTCTTGATCAAGCACGAAAAAGTGTACTCATTTGCATCCACACCCACTTCCCTCATCTCGTTGAAAACATCTATGGGTTTGGAGCTCCACCTCCGACCAGAAACCACGTTCCCTTTCATGAGCGCGTTCCAGGCAAAGACGGATCCGGCACTTCCATCGAACACCTTGCGAGCACGGTCATGAGACCCGCAGGCAGCGTAAGCTTGCACAAGGCGCTGCTGGATGAACTCGTTGCTATCGAGATTGTTGATTCGGATGTGAGCATGGATCTGCTTGAGGGAGGATAAGGACTTTACGCGCGAGCAGGCGGCGAGGAGCGCAGAGAAGGTGGTCGGGTTGACGGGGATGCCTTTGGAGTCGACGTAGTCGAGGATGGTGAGGCATTTGGAGAGCTGGTCGAGTTTCGCGAACTTTTGGATGTCGCGGTACACGGAGTGGGGATTTTTGGAGTGGAGAGGAAGTGAATTCGGGAAAAGGTTAGATGACGGGTAGGAGTGAGGGATGGATACGGATTTCGGTTTGTCTGGAGGACGCTGAAGGAAGGAGGTTGGGTTTAGGAGGTGGTGGGGTTTAGGAGGAAGAAATGGAGTGGTCAGATAGAGGGTTTCCATGAATGATGGATTGGGTTTTCTCTCGGCGGAGATAACAACGTCGATTCTTATGTTTTTAATTTTTGGCCCATGAACATGGACAAATACTTCCTTTTCTCCCGTCTGTATTTTGTTTTTGTCATGCTAGCAAGGTCATTCTTCAAACTTGATTTTTGCCTTTAAAAAAATATGTGTATTCTTATAGCAACTCTAGTGGGTTCAGGGCTTAATATTCAAGACTTTGAATATTAAGCCCTGAACGGGAGGGAAGACGTCAGCGGTCTGACGCCTATTTTATAGGCGCTAGGATTCTGACCCTATAAACCCTCAATCTGCCATTTTTCCTTCATGTTTTCCTCCTTAAGCTCTCGTTTTAATTTGTTTTTAATAGAAAATTGAGATGAGATGTCGCCGCGATCCACTAAAGTGGCAAGAAGAGTTGCTCGGAAGTCATTAGACGAGCAAGCAGGTCCATTACACACACCTCCGGCTCTTGGAGTAACAGTTGATGAGCTTCATGTCCTTCATGATCTTCCGGAGGTATCAACACCGAGCCTATACTACATTGTCCACGATACAGATATAATATAAACGTTAATGATTTCTAGTATTACACGACTTATATCTTCGTACACGCTAAATAGGTGTTATTTTTTATTTACGTGTGGAACCTAAGACTTCACTCAAGTCATTGCTTGTCGGACTTAGTAAACCCCCGCTAAATAGGTGTTATTGAATTGAAAAACATTGCTTATTTCGTTATGTATAGGACAAGTACATTCATTGCCGAGGTGGTTGGCCGAAATGCATTACATTTTATGACGCACTTCCACCTCCTATTAAGGATAGGCTGCAGCACAGTCCCTTTGGTCAGTTTTTATCTATTAGATTTATTCAGTCATTCGACAGACCTCTGTTACAGGCACTATGTGAGTGGTGGTGGTCGACCACACATACTTTCCATTTTTCTGACTTTGAGCTTGGTATCACTCCTGTTAATTTCTATATGCTGACTGGTACAGAGATTGGTCATCTTGGTCGTAGACCGATTCCTTTTGATGATTTGTATGGGTCACCCCATGTGTTTTCAGTCTTCTTACTCCTTTTTGATGCTACCAAAATTAGTAGTGGTGCATTTACGTTGACTTACCTGCAACAGTACATCACTCCGTATTCGAGTCGACTAGATATGATAGATGGGGTGAATAGGTCATTTTTATCGTACTTGTTTAGTTCGGCCTTTTTTTCGAACCATAAAAGTACTGTCTGCTTGGGTTATCTAGCTTCAATTACTATGTTGGATCGGCTTGATACGATAGATTAGGGCACAGCTATACTAGGTACTCTATACACCGCTTTAGATTCATATGTGCTGCGAGACGTTAGAGAGATGCAGGCTTTTTAGTATATTTTGCCCATTTGGTATTATGAGTTCACGGCTAACATGCATCCACGCATGGTAGAGATGGCGACTTAGGTAGGTGAGCAGTTCTTTCCGCGGATGAGACGGTGGGTGAGTATTCATTACGTACCTCTTACTCCATTGGGTGTACGTCATGATTTGATGGAGTCTAGAGCATAGCTTGACATGCGGAGTTGAGGAAATCTCATACGCACTCCTTGGACCGCACATTTGTCCCATTTGACAGTTGCAGGTCTTATGGTCGACGACCACCCAATGGCAATTGCATATACACTCTCTACTCGTAGGATGGCTTTACACACACCCGTTTATATGCCCATGTGGTATTTGGGCGATAGGTGTGTGTATCAGATCAACGAGGATACACGTATACCAGGAGATCCATTATCTTGCGAGGACATGTTTGGCAGGCGTAGGTTGATTGGGGTGCAGTACATACAGGCCCTACGGGAGGCTGGTTAGGTTGATATTAGCTCATTCTTCATTGATGGAGATTATGATTCTTATTGGTCTAGAGTTGCTCCACGTAGACTGTTATGTCCTGATTATCCCGGGGGGGTTAACTCCGATCATTTAGGACCTCATTTGGCAGCCGATAGAGTTTAGATACCTCAGGTTTCATTTGACCCTATTCCCTCCCAGTTTTCACAGCCTCCGATGCAGACAGAGTCTGATTGTACATTCAGAGCGTACGACATTACGGGTACCGTTATTGAGCAGCTTGTAGTGTTTCCAGATCCGCTCGGCTTTCCTGTAGTACCCTCATCCAGCTTGTACCCTCCATACTAGGTATCTTTAATACATATGTCTATCTATGTACAGTTCTTATTTCTGGTACTTTACGTAACGCTCATCACATGTCTTTGTAGTACGCACATTGGTTGGACCGGTCTAGAGCTACCCTTGGCGTTTATTATGATATGACTCTTACACACACTCACACAATGCGTGATATGTACCTTAGTCATACACAGATGTTGGAGTCTCAAATCGATCGGTTATCAGCCAGACTTGCCGTGTATGAGCCTTTTGCACCCGCCAATGTTGGGCCCAGTGGGTCTACGACTAGAGATGCTGGTGAGGACATTGGTATCGATGATATGCCGAGCCATGATGCCGATGAGTATGATGCTGCTGATGAGGATGACGATGGGGTTGACGGCGACGATGTTGATGATCTTAACGGAGATGATGATGGGAGTGACGATGATGGAGGCATTCCTTTGTAGTGGTATTGATGTAGTATTTGCGGACTGTGGTTTATTTGTATTATTAAGTGGACTGTGGTGGTTTTTCTTTATATTGTCATGTGTTTTATAGTTGTACTTTCAGTGGACTGTAGTATTGATTTGTAGTTGTTTTGCTGTATTATTAGGGGATTGTAGTACTTCTTCAGTGGAGTGTAGTATTGTCATGTATTTTTTAGTTGTACTTCTTCAGTGGACTGTAGTATTGATGTGTACTTGTTTTGATTGCAGCACGCATGATTGTTACTTGATTTTGATTTTCTTGGTCCAAGTTGTCATACGACATAATAGTAATCTTGATTTCCTTGGTACAAGTTACTTGATCTTGATTTTCTTGGTTCAAATTATAAGTTGTGCTTATAACTAACACTACGCCAACCCCAGAGAAATGACGCAGTAGGTGCCAAATAGTGTTGCTGCGGGCAAAAAATGATCTGTAGCAACATTTTTTTGGGGTTGCCTTTTGTCGCGTTGCCTTAGAGTCAAAGGCAACACATTTTCGATCCTAAGGCAACATCAGCACAGGTGTTGCCGCATGTACTAAATTTACAAAAATGTAGGAACCACTATAATCTGTAACCCGTGTTTACGGAGTCGCCACTAAAATCTGTAGCCCGGGTTCACGAAATCCAGTTGTGGGGCCCACATGCATAAATCTATGGCAACAATTTTACTACCCAGTGACAACACTATATCATAGCTATGGCAACATTTAACATCACATACTGCAACATTTTATCATATATATGGCAACATTACATAACATAACATCAAACTGAAATTAACAAAGAACTTTTTATTTCAAATTAACCAGCGAACACAAGTAGTACTTAGTCAACTACAAAATAACAAAACGTAGCCACTAAATTCAATTTTACAAACATTTCGACAACGAACACAGCAAGTCCTAAATTCATGTTTACATAAAACTAAAACAGTATCAAAATATAGCGCAAGCCTTCAATGCGTTCAATGCCTCTACTGCATCGCGTACCTCTACTGCCTTCATTAACAAGTTCTTGAAAATCCTCATCACTGCCTCGTTCACCTGCATACATCAGTTGCATTTCAGCACAAAATAAGAGGTATGCATGCCTCAATTGCATTTAAGCACAAACTATGGTCATAGTATAACTGAGTTTCCTTTCAGCACAAACTGAGTTTCATAACTGAATTCCATTTGCATCAGTATAACATAGTATACTGATCTAAACAATGTGTATAAAAGTGTACTGATCTAAACAATGTGTATAAAAGTGTACTGATCTAAACAATGTGTGAGTTACATAACTGATCTAAACAATGTGTATACAAGTGTATACTGATCTAAACATAACCGAGTTTCATTTGCATTTGCGTTTCATTTACATAACTGAGTTACATAACAGAGGCACAATGTGGATACAAGTGTACTGATCTAAACATAACTAAGTGACATAACTGATCTAAACAATGTGTATACAAGTGTATACTAATCTTCAATGTGGCAAAAATTATCACTAATCTACAATGTGACAAAACTTAAAATTATACCTGAAAAACTGCCCATGCATGTTATTTCATGTTACTTCACTGCTCTACATTGTCATAACAACAAACAAAAGAACTCCAAACATGATCCAAGACATAGCTAAAGATTTTGCAAATAATTTTTCTCCTGTCTCGTGTTTTCCACATTCAATGCACATTAGGGCCAACTCTTCCTTCAAATCTGCCACAAATTTATTGGCTTTTGCCCTCTTTTGCTTTTGCTTCAGCAGCTTTTCTTCAATTGTCTTCTTTTCCACGAGCAATTGCAATATAATCTTTTCTTTTTCCATCAATTTAACACTAGTATCATCCAATTCAGAATTATTGTTGATTTCATAAACTTCGACATGCCACATAAAATACCCGCAATCGCCAATCTGCACATACATTAAATGCTTGAGTAAAACACTAATGAAGGATATGATAATCGACATGGAGCAACCAAAAAAAACCTAATTTATACTTACCGGCCACATGGAGCAACCAAAAAACTTCTTCCCCGCATTCAACCCCACCTTCATAGTCCTCATCTTCGCTGGGATATTGTGGTGGCAGTTCTTTCTCGCAGCCGCTGTTGACGAATTTGAAGTAGAAATTGATGTCCGCATCATGCAATATTAAGTGATGTCCGCAGTCCGAGACTTAAGTCATGGTTTTCCTCCCAAAATCTATTAGCGGACATTCTTCATAAGTTTTTATCTCCAAAAATCAAAATAAAACAAATTTGTGACAATGTGTACTCTTATAAGTACCAACAAAAATTCCATAATATTTATATCGAATAAGCATAAACTATTGGATGAAACATCAATTACATTCCTAAAATTTGCATAAATGTGGATATGATAAATGCAGTGTGTACTAAATGACATCTAACAAGGCTAAATAAACACACACTTACTGCATCGAAGGAGATCTCACTGGTTGAGAACTAAAGGTAGAAACCCCAAAAAAGAATAAGGGTGTTAAGCTCGGCTTTAAAGAGCAATGATTATGATTCTGATCTGATCAAAACAAGGCTTCCTGGATCACCTAAGTTTTGCTTTGCATCCTGCCAGAGCGAAAAAATTCACTTCTATATGGGCCTTGGAAGCGAAAGTGCCTCTCTGAATTTGGCATTGTCACATACTGCCTAGTGGAACATTATCCAGAGAACTTTTGTACTCACAAGAATTGCCACATTCTACCTCCATTCTCCAGATAATGTCCCACCAGGCATTATGGTGGACAACAAAATCTACCACCTAAAGAATTACGATTTCTACTTGTGCTCACAAGCTGGAATGATAGGCACAACCCAAAGAAGTATTTTTGTGAAACAACATATTTAACGATGTAGGTTTGAGGAAAAAAGACTTAAATGGCTAGGGAATACCTTCATGTTAAGCCTAAAACAGGTTAGTCTAAAGAATGAATGTACAGACTGACGAAGTATAACACTATGGATCATCGGAAAAAGGTAAGTTGAGATCAAAAAATTCGTTTACAGTACCTTAGGATAATGAAAGCAGATCAGCAACAAAGCAATTTCGTGCAAAATCGGATCTTTATTTGGTAGCGAACAACATATATTAGTCGTTGCCTCGTCGAATTTTGCTGCAATGAGAATTAAAATGATAGGAGAAGGAAGAAGAGGTTTTTTTGAGAGGAAGGAGAATTTAGGAAAGAAGAAGGGCAACAAGAATTGGGATTCCCTACGATAATAATTGGGATTTTAGTTTAGGGTTCGAACGATTTAGGGTTGAAAGTAGAAAAGTGAAAATAAGGAGAATTATTTTATTATTTTTCAGCGGTAAAATGAAAATTTAGGGAAAAGAAAGTCGGTCATAATTTTCTCAAGTGAAACCAACGAGAATTATTTTACAGCGGGAAAATGAAAATTTGGGCAAAAGATCGCTGCGGTGTTGAAGGAAATCAGATTGATGCGGATCACTAATCTGGACCGTTGGATCGTGTTTACGCGGATTGCTAATTTTATTCACGCGGCTACTGCAACACATGTTGATATCTATGCTAACATATTGAAGCATGCGTTGCAATAGACAAAAAACATCATAGCAATGACAACATTGTAGCTAGCAACACCATGGGTTTTCGTTGCGATAGGTTATCTATGGCGTAGTATAATTGTATTATTTTGGATAAATGTCGTTTAGTCAAAACCGGGACAACATACATCATACAACTACAATAAGGGATACATCATCATTATAACATACAACATGAAGCCTACAACATCATTATATCTAAATATACGATAAAGGATACATTCTCCCTTCGACATACAACTACGATACAATACGACAGAACGACTGAACAATCCAGATTACTAGTAGTCTTAGTTTCGCGAAGAACCGCACCACCCATACATCGTTTCTGCTTTTGTTGCAACGTTCAATCTTTCCAAGCGACCGACCTCTGCTTGCGTCTCCAGTGCATGTTGGACACCCCTCTCAGTCAAAGGTGGATCGAACCACGAGAAAAAATTACAATGTTGCAACCCATGTCGATTCTATGCATCAATGTATGCCTTGCACCCATAAAATCGACGATCGGCATTGGTTTGACTCTTAGAAACAACCACATTGCATTCCACTCCACAATAGCAAAGAACAGTCCGACCCGTAATGCTAGAGCTTGACCTATCGGGGTTCTGACGAGCAATGACTTCCATCAACCGAGCATGACGGGTTTTTTTGCATTGGTCCAATTTGTGGGACAACAACGTTTGGTTACGTGACACTAAAAAGTTCAAACTCCACTTCTCCAGGTTCGACTTGGACATCCGACTGTGTTTCGAACACAATCTCTACATCTTCGATTGGTTGCTTATTCCTTTCATACGCATCGTATAGTTGAACCATCGTTTCATCATCGTATTCCCAACTAGACATTGTACGTAGAGCAAATGTGGATAGCAGAAAATTATTGGAGAGTTAGAAATAATGAAGACAGGAAGAAGATGCAGGGTCCTCTTTAATAACACAAGTCCACTTCCCGATATACTAAAGCATTAATTGGGGCAACTTGTCAAATCATTTGTATTTTTCCGTGGCGCGGTTTTTAATAATGATGGACAGGTAGCAGAGATTCCCTGTCTCATTTGTACTAGTAATGTCGACTTTATTCTGAAGCTAGGCCTAGCAATGGTTCTTTGTCTCGTTTCTAATGTGGATAGTGACCAGACCATGTTGCTTGGTATACAACAAAGATTCCTTGTTTGGTTTGTACAGTTGACGGCGACTATACCCTGCCACTTGGTCCTTGGTAAAGACACCTTTACTCATTTATAATGTTGTTACCGACTTAATTAGCTTTTCTTGTAAATTAAACACTTGAGAACATACAGGACACATATACTATTTCGCATAACGATACAATTAACAATAAGCTTAAACCCACAACAGATCATAAAGACACATCAATTACTGGTACACGATGCCAAGTAAAACATCAAAGCATAGTTTGCTAAGCCAACATCTCATTACATTGAAACTCAAGGGAGTCTCATTACATTCAATCGCAACTGCTCAATTTCATTTTCCAGGCATCTAATCTCTTGTTCTAGTTCGTTTGCATAGGCTATTCCCCTTGGGCAAAAGTGGGTCGTTTATCCATTCCGTGTAATTGCATCCATTAGGATACGATGGACATTTCTGCATGCGACGACCTATATTGTTTCCCTCTGCTCGAACAATGACTTCAACCGCATAATCACAATAGCAACAAACTGGATAAGAGTCAACTTCCTGTTCAGAAGGTGGTACTCGATACACCTCAACTTCTTGTCATGGTTGAGGGACTGACTGTTCATACGATGGTTGAACATGGGGTACTTGAGCTTCAGGTGGAAGTTAGAACGTTCCCCATGTCGGACGGTGCTTGAGCCTGAGTTCTTAGTTGGTTTAGAAACTGGAATTTGTCTTCCATATTCTGAAGTCTCATCTATTCGTACGCCTGTTCCTCGGAGTCTGTAGCTGATGGCCACAAAGGCATTGTTGTGTGAATGCAAAGAGGAGTTAGAAACAAGGTTGTTTGAGTGAGGTAAGTTAGGGATATTTTGAGAGAGTTATGTAGCTGCTCGCCACAAAATAATGTAACTAGTCAATGCTCATGTGGAAGAGTACTAGATTGAATTGTTAATGCACCCGGGGACGACCCCTGTTTTTTAACTCCTACATGTACACAAACTTGACACTGTGACAAAACAACTCATAATAAAGTTTCCAAAGCCTACTACAGTCAATGAAATGACTTGACACTGAGACATATTACATGATCACTGTAGAAAGATACTACGAAACAACATATATTAAAAAAAAAACTTAACCACAACTATTGAAAGATAGGACGAAACAGCTAATGTTTTAACATAGACTAACATAAATAGTAGCACATACACCTCTACCAATCATAACTGAAGCACGTTAGCTAGCTGTAATGAAGTTCATAGGCTTCATGGCCTATGAATTCCATTCCGTGATCAAAAAGGTAATGCGAACCGAAAGTGGCACGATTAGCTTTGAAAATATCTTCCTCTTCAACTACCTCGATTATCTCGCGGTATCAGGCACAATCATCCCAATAGGTCCTATGTTTGTTATGAATTTCTTGTTTAAACATCCACGACGGACACTTAGGGTTGACATTTTCTTTTTTTGAATCAATTGCCAGTACATTTCATGGGTTACTCCCCCACCTCCTTGTAGCATTTTGTCATGCATTTCTTGAAAGTTAACATACGACTCCACAAGTATAAGTAACTCAGATGGAGACCAACTACTGGTGGACATGGATAAACGAGGCTAACGAGGAATGAGTTAATTTTCTTTGTGTGAAACTAAGGACCCAAAGCACCCTTTATTTGTAGCCAAAGATTTGGAAATAGTTTTGTGAATTTAATATGAGTCACGTGTATGTAGTTAGTACCCTTTCACATGGGTGCATGACATGATTAGACCGTACACTGAGAAGAAAACAGTAAGGATACTGTGCTTGATTTGACCCAACACTGAGGAGATCAACAGTAAGGATACTGTGCTTGGTTTGACAAAAGGCGATCCAACATTGAATAACCAGATATCGTACATCAATCGAACATGGCTACGGTGCCTGATTTAAGATAAGGAGAGTAAAGTCCTAACATTGAATATAGTCCCCCACCATGGCTGTAGTGACCATTCTTGTCCACTTTCAGCAAACGAATCAGGTTCCATTGTTTTATTTAACATAAGTAGAGTACAGTCCAAATATTGAGTACACTGCTCGATTTGACATGATGTGACCCAACATTGATTAAGCAGACAATTTATAGTAAGTGAACATGGGTACGGTGCCTGATTTAACATAAGGCGAGTAAAGTCATGACATGGAATACAGTCCCTTAACTTTTACAAACCATATAATGACGTGGGTATCATACTTCACCACCACAATTCAAAATTAAACGATACCTCCTCAATAAAAATGTCTGGCCATTTACTAAAAGCTATAATGTTATGTGATAGTGACTCAGAGGATGAAGCCTACGCATTAGCACACCAGCAAGAAGAAGAGGAACGTATAGTGATCTACCATGAAGCTTACGGTTCAAGTAGTGGAAAACACAGTGGCTCAACAATGGGGCGAAGACACTTTCACCGGGATCATGCAGCATTTCATAAAACATTGATGAAAGATTATTTTGTTTCTAACCCGACTTATGGTCCTACGATTTTTCGCAGACATTTCAGAATGAGCAGACCCTTGTTCTTATGAATTCTTAAAATTATTCAAGAGAATAATAAATACTTTGTTTATAAGAAGGATGCTACCAAAAAACAAGGTCTGACTGGACATTAGAAGATGACCGCGACTTTGAGAATGTTGGCATATGGCGCACCCGCCGACGCTCTTGATGACGCTTATTGTATTGCAGAGAGTACTGCTTTGGAAAACCTAAACGAAATCTGTCAATCAGTGGTGGACATATATGGGGATGAATATCTTCGTTCTCCAAATGAGGCTGACGTAGCTAGGTTGCGTGAAATGCACGAAAGTAGAGGGTGGCCTGGGATGTTAGGGAGTCTAGATTGCATGCACTGGGAGTGGAAGAACTATCCTAAATCTTATCATGGAGCGTACAACGGTAAAGAAACAAGGCCAACCATCATCTTAGAAGTAGTTGCATCTCATAATCTTTGGAGCATGTTTTTTTGGGTATGCTTGGTTCCCTTAATGACTTAAATGTTCTAGAACAATCACATTTGTTCAGCTATTTGGCGTAGGGTAAATCCGTCTGTGTATCATTTATGATTGGACATAACACCTACGATCATGTATACTATCTGGGGGATGGAATTTATCCGAAATGGAGCACTCAGAGTTCTTCAAACATGATTCGCAATGGTTAGTAGTTCATGTAGGTTATGGAAATGGCCGAAAATGTCAAAAATTATGCTTTGCTGCATAATTCTGCATAATATGATAATCGAAGATGAACATGACATCGTGCAACCAGATTAGAATACGAAGGATCAAGACAACCCCCACAAATTTACTGAGCTTCCAATGATGAAATTGAAGGACAATTCGATATGATTCACGTGGATCAACATGAAATATATCGTAATTCAGCAATGCATAATCAGCTTCAAAAAGATCTAATGGATCATATTTGGAACGCTTATGACAACCAGTAGATTATATTTCAAAGGCTATGTTTTATTACGTTTGTTTCCATTCATATTTCAGAATCTTTGTTTTATTATGTCTGTTTGCATTGAAGTGTATTAGCTTTGTCGTTCGTAATATGTTGGATTATTTTTAATTATTCGATACATACAAACTGTTTTAAAGAAAAAAAATACCAATGATTAATTCAAACTAGAAAACAATACATTGATGAAAACAATTACAGCAGTACAACACTACATAAGTAAACTACATACACCTAGATCCAGCACGACTATCAACAATACGATGTTTATAATCCATCCAGTACTTCCTCGATAGTGGATCCATTCCGGTGACATCCTTTTCCATTACTAAAGTCTATTGTTGTTTCCACTCCAACTCAAACCTACCGCATTCAATCTCGGTTAACTGTTTAAAGACCTCAAGTTTTTCTGCACTATGTCTTTGATGTTCTTCATTTTCTCTGGCATGCTTCTCGTTGCATGCTGGCCCATAGGTCTTACATCTTCATCAAATTCGGGAGTTGCATCTTTACCCGCATTAGAATCTCTCTGTGAAGATTCTCGTGGACATGAAGTATAGGAATTTTGGCTTGCTTTTTTCTTTGTTTTTGCCTTTGTTTGAACATCTCTTAAGCTCTTCGCATTGCTAGAAGACCATTTCGGATGACTAACAAGCAATTCATAGCAATTAGCAAACTGGTAGTAATGCGGTTTTTTTGCACCATTTTCTCTTGGAAATAATTTCAAGGATTGGTCGTTCGCCATTCGCTTCTACAAATGATAAAATAATGAATATTGGTATACTTTCGTGGTAGGTAAATAAGATATCGACAAGAAAATGAAAGAATTACAAATTATTACCAATTCGGCTTCGCCACCAATTCCGCTAGGATTTGCGGTTCTTATTTTGTGAATTAAGACTCGAAGAATTGGGTTTGTCGATTAATCTTCCCAAACCGACCTGAAAGTACAGATATTGATCTCGTCCTTTCTACGTTCTTTTTGTTGTAAGCAGACATAAATTTTCCCTAGAATACCTCCCCACTTTGATCATTTCCGTTCACTGAATCGTTAGAAAGGTGACAGTACATTAAACATAGATCTTTATTTTCATTCCCGGTCCACGGCGCAGAAGAATGAAACGACAGTGGTGGAGCAGAATGAGGGGTAAGATCTTCGACCGGTTGAGAATCAAAATCCCAGCTATTCGTATTCATCGCTTCTTTATTGAAATGGAACGGATATGACATTGTTTACTGCTAGATAAAGAGTATGGTGGATTTGAAGAAGTCTGTGTGTTTTACAATGAACTATTCATACCGATATATATAGAAAAATAAAAAATATGACCATTCATGGGTGTTGTAACTTCCATATAATCATTTATAGTCGTTGTTAATTCAAAAAAGTGACCATTTATAGCCGTTGGAAGGGATAACAGGGTACGAATTCGGGTATAGGAGCAGCACGTGTGGAGGAGGGAGAGGGGGATTCTGGCGCCTATTTTATAGGCATCTGATCCTGATGCCTATAAAATAGGCCCCAGGATCTGATTCAGGATCCTGAATCTTAGCCTTAAAATTAGGGCTCAAGCGAGCCACGGGCTCGTATCCCCTTAATTTTCCCCCTTAATGTGAACGACTGGAGATGCTCTTAGTTCGACCTTTTATTTAGACAGATTTTTCAGAAAATGTCAGAAATTTTATTGTTGGCGTTATCCCTTTAGTTAAAACTTCGATGGTAAATGCAAACATCATAAGGTTATATGACAAATACTTTTACCAAGAAAAAAAATTTTGACAAAATAATTTTTTCGTAGAATAATATTTTTTTAAAGTGTTGTAAAATAAATCATTTTCTAATCATGACATATTTATGGTGAAAGTGCTACATCATAATATCCTTTTGAACGAGTACCCCACTTAAAATTCATTTTTTTTTTTGAATAATTAGATAGTACATAGCAGTATATATTAGTATCAGAAATATTACATGGTATACAATATAACACATATCAATATAAGTTCAACGGCTCGAATCACATTAAGTAAGCTTCAAATCAATGATCTATCGCATCAAAACCCAAACATATAAACATTTGAACGACTGTGTTGGTCAATACCCCACTAATTTTGTGGTACTTTAAGATTTTCATCAGCAAAAATATCCCTCGATGAACATTTCTCTCAACAAAAATTTATTTACATCCTTCTAAATGAAGATTTCAAGTACCTTTCAACATATAACTTTTCGAATGGTAGTTCCGAACTTGAATGAAATTTTATTTAAGATGTTTCCGTTAAAATATTTCTATCAAAATTAAATATTTTAAATTTGACATTATTCGTAAAATATTTTCAAATAAAGTATTTGTCATAGAGCATATCATTTTCCTTGGATAAGAATTTTCCACTTGTGCAAAACATTTTTAGATCGTAATACTATTATAAAGATACACTCCAAATGGATGTTTTAAGAACAACTAAAATTTTGTGTGCTAAAATGTTTCTTCAAAGACTGAATTCAACTCGATATCAAATTCGGACAACTTTTACCACAAACATTTCCAAATAAAATATTTTTATAATATTCACTTTTTCTTCTGAAATTATCTAACTAAATATTTTATCTCCCAAACTAAATTCTTTATTCTCACCATGTAATTTTTTACAATCACTTTTATGCTTGATAATAGACATTTCTCTCTTTTTAATAGAAAAGACTTTTAAAATCAAGTATATATGTGTAAGTTTGGCATATTGTTTCAAAATTAAACTGCTCCAAATTTTTAAACTGATGTAGGAAAGCTATAGGTGAGAATACAAGAGAAAAAAGAATGCACAAAAATTATATTACATGTAAAATTAATTTCTAAAATGGATTTATTATAGATATCATTACATTAGACTTTTAAAGTTGTAAAAGGAAACATAATTTACTCCATGTAACAAAATTCAAGAACAATGTGATTAGCGTGGTTTGGGCTTGATGATTATAAATAGTGTTTTAACTTATATTGAGTATTTAAGGCTCGAGTCAGGCTATACCATAAAAAAAATTTGTTTAAATATAACTAATTAAATAAAAATTGTTGTTGTTCTTATTATTATAAACACACACACATACATACATATATACATATATACATATGCATATGTATGTACGTATGTGTATGTGTGCGCGCGTGTGTGTATATACATATTATACTTACATACATACATGTGTGTGTGTGTATGTATGTATTAAAATCGCTGAAATAAGTGCTACAAAGCTTGGATTTAGCGAATATAGCTATAGCTAATGGAATTATAAGCTAATCTAATGTTTAATAGTGTAAAATTGTAAAAGTGTCACCAACTGTAACGACCTGGGAAATTCGACGCCCGAATATTGATAATAATACTTAATTCTATATTACCTGCCAAAATCCAAGTATCGAAAACATCAGATAGTTAACAGAAAGTATTAGAGGGTGAGAAAAGAAAGAAAGAAATATTATAATAGAAGAGATAAGAAGAACATGATCAGATGTGAAACCGTCAAGATTATGTGTGCGTTTTTTTGAAGCGAAATGAGCAAATGAAAGGAGAATATTAATAGAGTTGAAGAATGGTAAGTCCATGAAAGGGGAATACAAAATACACCGTTTATTTTGAAAGGACAGTTTGGCCCCCACACGTCCGATGCGAATGCGAACGGCTCCAAAAAATAACACTACCTATGTGTATTCTTAGTGCAACTCCAACAGTTGCAATATTCCTTCCCTTAATTCTGAATTGGCCTTCCTTTGGTCCCCAACAAAGCTTGCTTCTCATAATATTGCGAGAAATATTCAAAGGCTAATCCTGAATTCAGAGTTGGCCTCGTGCGCTGAAATTATCGGCGCTATATGTAGTGCGCCCATTTTTTCGGAGCCCGTCGAAAAATTTGGCGCCCTACGTAAAGTGCCGATAATTTCGGCGTTCTACTTCCTCCCCATAAAACAGCCAATATCTGTTTATTTTTATGCCTCCAACGGCTTAAAACGATCATATTTTCCTCCAACAACCATAAAACGGTTATTTTTTCTTTCAACGGCTATAAAAAGGTCAGATTTTCTTCCAATGGCTATATTTTCAGTTATAAATTACCAACTTCCTTACATTCGACATCACGACATAATTTCACTTCCTTTTCTATCTACAAAATCCCAAGAAACTCAAACTCAATAATGTATTGTCTTCACCTTTTGAAGAATTTACACATTCAACGATGGATGGAAGCCAGTTTTCTTAAGACAACACCGACTATGGTCTAGCTACGCCTCCTAGCAAACAATCGACTATTTCGTGGACATACAAGGAGGATGTCGATCTATGCAACATCTACTGCCATTTCTCACAGGATTCAGTTACCAGGAATGACCAATCAGTCGTTAAGTTTTAGAAAAAAAAATTAAGACTACTTTCATTAGAAGCATCCTGAAGGCTTACGGATGTTGTTGGCGATTCTGGGTCGATTCGACAAAATTAGCCGTCTAACATCCTTTTATGAATCACAATTTTATTAAATAAAGAAAGCTAATCATAGTGGCATGGAAGCGAGGAAAACGTGTTAAGTTTTATATAATACATAGGTTAGTGGTTGAATGATTGTTATTTATGAAACTTATTTCTTTTTTCTTATTAGAAACGAATGGCAAACGAGGAGTTCAAGAAGCATTTCACTAGAGAAAATGGGGGCGAAAAGGCCATATTATTATCATCATTTTTTGCTTTGTTACAATCTGCTTACCAATCAACCAAAATGGAACTCTGAACTTGCTAAGAGCCTATGCGATGTTCAAACTTCTTCAAAGATAAAGATCAGAGCTTCAAAAGCTACCTATTCATCTAGTCCTGAAGAGTCATCAGTGAAAAATTCTCCATGCGAAAGTGAAAAATTACTTGATGAGTTCAATAACACAATTGATGAAGATTTTAGAACTCAGGGAGTCAAAGCTACGAAAAGAAGGGTAAAGTTGATGTTTTTGTTGATGGAAAAATCAACGCACGTTACGAAGTACACGATTGTAGACATGTATAAAGAAATGAAAATGCGAAGAAAAAAGTTGAGGTTATGACTAGATTTGTTGATCTTGAGGAGAAGAGGTTGCAAATTATAGCGGATGAGTTAGCATATAAACAACAAAAAGACGAGAATGAAATCAGAGCTAAATATTTGACTGGAATGGATGACTGCAAGAAGAAATATTAGATGGGAATGAAACAACGTATTCTAATGTCAAAGTTTCCTCAATTGTAGACCGATTGTTCATTAGTATCCATATTACTAGTTGCTTGTATTATTTTGATGTAGTAACTTTATATCTCCCATTGTAGTAACTATTTACTTATTAATGCAATGCATGTTTATTTATTTTTCTACCTTTCCATTAGTTGGTCACTTTAGACATTTTAATAAAGTACAAAATCATAACTACCCCATAAATTCCGTACAATCATAAAATAAAACACAAGTTCAAACAACCAAATAAAAAGAAAAATACCATAAGCTTATTCAACCCCATATCGGGTTAGCCAACTATAGCGAAGTTTATATGCTTTGTGACCAAAAAATTCCGTATTGTACTCAAAATGGTAACGAGAATCAAAAGTTGATTTAGATGTTTTAAATATTTCTTCGTCTTCAACCATCTCGATAATCTTACGGTATCGATCACAAGCTTCTGCAAAACGACGATGAGCCGTATGGATTTCAACTGATGATCATCTAGTATGGCAGGTATGATGGTTGTTATGTAATCTTGTTACCATCGCCCAATACTCTTCATGGGTTCAACCCCCTCCTCTTTGCAACAATAACTCATCTCTTCGATCAACTTCAATATAGGCTTTCACGAGTATAAATAATTCCTGAGGAGAAAACTCAGTGGTTGAAGTACTGGAGTTTGTAGTACTTCGGTTCTGACGAGCGAGATTGCCTATTTGCCTCACTTGTTTTGATCGTGGAGGTGGTTGTGGATTTTGTACTATGACAATTCCTTGCGTACATTAATGATTTCATTCTGAATTGTTTCATCCACCTCTTCTATTTGTGTATCTGGAACAAATCCACCCTCTTCCTCGTCCCCTTTGTTCCGTTCGTACTCATCAATCATTTTACCCATAGTTACATCATTGATTTCCCAATTACTCATTTAAACTACACGAAATCAATAGTACAAAACATGTTGGAAGAATGCATTTTCTTTATAACAAAAAAAGTAACCTTGAAGCAAAGATGTATAATGATTTCTCACCTTAGGGCCTTGGATGATTGAGTATGAATAAATTATAGTTTATGGTTGGACGATGAAGTATAAACTGTTTAAAAGAATAGAGTTGTATGGTGTGGTCATCCTCAACCACATAGCTATAGTTAAAGGTTTTGTGTACAAGGCTTGACTGATTGTGACATCTCAACATGCTACCCCAAATCACGTGGTTTAGGATTCAAAGTTGGTATGTTCGGATCGAAGTTGTGTATGTTTAATTATTTAGATGTATGGTATTGATATTTATAATTATTAAACGACGTTTGGATGTATGGTATTGATATTTGTATTGATTAAACGACATTTGGATGTATGGTATTGATAGAAGGGTTTTTAATTACGAAATGGTTAGTGGACATGGTTTAAGGCAGAGCTGATCCAAGCTTTTTGACATGACTACACTCTACCATAAAATAGTTGAGTTGATTGCACTCTACCATAAAACAGGTGATAGTACTACACTCTACAATACTTGTGCAATGTGATAAGGCTTGTCCAACGAAATGATTAAAGTCATCTTGACAAGTCTTAATGATTAAAGCTGCCATAAATCAGAGTACTAAATGTTTAATGCTGCCATAAATCAGAGTACGAAATATAGGGACCTTCTTTATTAGAGAGAAGTCAACCTCTATTCCTCTCTTAATTATTTTTTGCCACAAACAAGATCTGAAAAACTGGTTTTTTGAAGAATAGTTCACCAACTCTTGTGTAGGTAAGAATTTTGTTCACTTATTTGCTCATATCTTCCCTGTATTGTTATGTACTTTAAGTTTCGTCAATATTACTCATTTATTTCAAGTTTCCACTTTTCATCTAGGTCAAAAAGGATAATTCGAAATTCGATGATGAAACCATAGTTCAAATGTACGATGAGTATTAACGGAATAAGCAACAAGACGAAGATGTTGAATCTGTCCCCGAAACGCAATTGGAAGTCCAAGTGGAAGCTGCAGAAGTAGAGTCCGTACTCTTTAGTGCCACGCAACCAAACATTGCAGTCTTGCATGTTGAACCAATTCAAAAATCCCTCCGTGCTCGGTTGAGGGAAGTAATTGCTCGATAGAAACCCGATAGGTTAAGCTCTATCATGATGGGCCGCTCATTCGTTTGCTATTGCAGAGTTGAATGTAATGTGCTTGTTTCTAAAAGTAAGATGAATGCAGCTCGTCACTTTTATGGTTGCAAAGAGTACATTAATGCATAGAATCACCAAGGATTGAAAAGTTGTAATTTTTTTCATGGATCGACCCACCGTTGATTGAGAGGGGTGTCTAGTACGCACTTGAGATGGAACCTGAGGTTAGTCGCTTGGAAAGAATAAATGTTGCAGTAAAGAATGAAATGTTTCATGGGTGCAATGGTTTTCCTCGAAACTATGGGTCGTAGTTATGTTGTATTGGGTCGTAATTATGTGATTGTATTCAAAGTTATGTTGTAGTGTGTCGTAGTTATATGTTATGTCGAACGATGCTTGTATCCTTTATCCTATAAATTGCTGTATCAAATAATGTTTGTACGCAAGTTATATCCTTTCTTCTACCATGTCTTGTTTGTTTGTAATGGGTACTCGAATTTGATGGAAACTGTTTGTTTTGTAATGGGTTTAGGAGTTAAAAGCATGGGTCGTCCTCAACCACATGGTTATAATGCTTGTGACTCTGCAGCACGATATCCAAAGTGCTACAGTATAGAGTACACAATATATAGTATACAGTATCCATTATCAGTACCATCACTGTACCCACTTGCTTTAAACACAGAGAGATCAGTGATCAGTCACATTTATGTCATACCTTTAGTGCAGTGTCGAGCCTCAATCATAGACTTCAATCACATTGCATAAGTTTCAAAGCGGTTGCATTTGGTAGCTCATTTTCCTCCATTAACTTTGTAGCCTTCATTCATAAATACCAATAGCAAAATTACCTCAAGTCAAAAAAAAATGCCAGTTTATTATCCATCCTCTTACAATTACACCGACCATATGTATGGACCATCAAATCTTAATCTGTCTTCACCGAGAGAACCGACTGAGTGGTATATCGAGATGGAAGAGCGACTTCATGATGATTCACGACAAATGGAACTTGAAAAAGGGATGAATCAAATGGATATAGGACATCGACAACAACGATAAACTGAACAACGTGCCCAAAGGTCACACGTTGTGATTCCTCCCCTCATAACTACGGCTGAAGACGACGAGGCACAATCTGCAAATATTGTATGTTTTTGTGGTTTTAAGGCACCACCACTAGTCGTCCAACATGGCAACAACGTCGGACATCGATATTATTGTTGTCTAGTGCATACGAACGGATGTGACTTCGGACAGCGGGTAGACGATATTTATCCTTCTAGAGCAATTACGTACACTTTGGAATTGGAAGAAGAAATAAGAAGGTTACGAAATTAAGTCAACGACCTTAGTCATGCAAATTACCGACTGCGACATGGTTTAAATTAGAGGTTTAATAATTTATATTATGCAGGTTGAAGCATGTTTATGACCGGTTATATCCTTATGCTTATTATTAGTTATACCGTTATGCTTAATATTAGTTGTATCGTTATGCTTGATATCAGTTGTATCGTTATGATTGTGAGCAGTTATATATTTATGCTTATTATCAGTTGTATCGTTATGAGTTGGAGTTTTATATGTACATTCAGACGTCTAAATCTGATTTCATGTTGTATCGGAAATATAAAACGATTGTTTATAACTAAATTGTTAATTGATCGACGTTTGAACATATACTAAAAAATAAGATAGTTACGTATAATTTTTAATCGACGTTATATAAATTATAACTTTTAAATTAATAATTTATAATATATAAGAAATAAGTAAAAAACAATAGATAAATTGAAAAGGTTAATAAAAATGTATTTCGAAGTATAGTGCCGAATTTATCGATGCTCTACGTTAGTGCGTCGATAAATTCAGCGTGTGCCTGTTGGGAGAATCCACCGATTCTCCCTTTAATATTACGAGACGTAATATTGTTGGAGATGCTTTTAGTTTGATCTTTCATTTACATAGTTTTTTCAGAACATATCAAAAATTATATTATTGTCGTTATCCCTTTAATTGGAACTTAGATGGTAGATAAAGACATAAAGCTATATGACAAATACTTTTACCAAGAGAAACGATTTCTTCAAGACAAAGTATTTTTTTAAATAAATCATCTTCTAATCACGACATGTTTATAATAAAAATGATTCACCAGAATATCATTTTAAACGAATACCCCACTAAAAATTTATAAAAAAGAATTAGATAACTAGACAACAGTGCATATTAGTATTAAAAGTATTATGTGGTATACGGCATAACACAATATAAGTTGAACGGCTTGAATCACATTAAGTAAACTTCAGATCAATGATCTATAGCATCAAAACCCAAATGTATAACCATGACAATTTCTCTCAACAAAAATATTATTTACATCCTATTCTAAATGAAAATTTCAAATACCTTTCAACATATATCTTTTAGAAAGGTAGTTCCGAAACTAAAAGAAGTTTTAATTCGGATGTTTCCATTAAAATATTTCTATCAAAATTAAATATTTTTAACCGGACATTCTTTCGTAAAATATTTTCGAATAAAGTATTTATCATAGAGCATATCACTTTCCTTAGATAAGAATTTTCCGCATTTGCAAAGAATTTCTAGATCATAATACCATTACGAAGATACACTCCAAATGATGTTTTAAGAACAATTCAAATTTTTCATGCTAAAATGTCTCTTCAAAAACTAAATTCAACTCAATATCTAGTCCGGATAACTTTTTACCATAAACAATTACAAATAAAATATTTTTATTATATTCACTTTTTCTCATTAAAATATCTGACTAAATATATTATCTCCCAAATTAAATTTTTGTTCCCACCATATAATTTTCGACAAATCACTTTTTTGCTCAATTAATAGACATTTCTCTCTTTTTAATAAAAAAATCCTTTTAAAATCAAGTGTATGTGTAAGCTTTGCGTATTTTTATGAAATTATACTTCTTCAAACTTTTAAATAGGTGTAAGTGGAAAAAGCTATAGGTGAGAATATAGTAGAAATAAAGGACGTGCAAAAATTATATCATATGTAAAATCAATTTTTGAAATGGATTGATTTTAGTTATTATTGCATTTGACTTTACGAGATGCAAAAGGGTGTAACAAAATTCAATAACAATGTGATTTGTGTGGTTCGGGCTTGATGATTATAAATAGTGTTTTAACTTACATTGAGTATTTAAGGCTCGAGCTTAGGTTATACCGTAATACTTTTTATCTTGTATAAAATAGAAATAAATAAATATTGTTGTTGCTATTGTTGTGCTATTGCTATTATTGTTGTTGTTATTAAAGGTGCGTGCGTGCGTGCACGCACACACACACAAATATAATTGAGAATAATCATCTATAAGCATAGAAAAGCAATCAACACACGAAATATATAGTGGTTCGGCATTAACGAGCCTATGCCCACTTTATAGTTTCCCATTTCATTCAGAGATTACAATTACAATGAATATAACCATTCAATCACTTAAATACAATGAATAATCCTCTCAAAATTCATTGATATTCAATGGAGAAGAAGGTGGTTATCTATTAAAGGGGTGCGGCTATGGCAGGCATGAGGAACCAAAGTGCCAATAGTGCCTGAAAATGGTGTGTGAACATGTATTTATAGGCATAAAGTTGGTTAGGGCTGAGTGGCCACGTGGCAGCATCAGAACGAAACTCGCAAGTAGTGGAGAAAGTGGCGAAATGGGTTTCAGCTTGTGGGTATGAGGTAGCATCTGATCCCCTTCCTTAGGCATGAGACTCGTCCTTATTTGAATGGGTGTAACCACTTCGGGGTAGTGGTTGTGGAGTCAGATTGGCCTTGATGTGACCCGAACCGAAAGCATCAATTGATCAGCCTCAACACGCGAGCGAGTCGAATCTGTCATACTCGACCCAGAGTCAATTCTGCCTTCACTCGAACCGGTGCCTTCTCCATTTATCCCGACCCATTGGTGCTTTACCTTACCCGACCTAAGGGCCTTTTGCTCTACTCGATCCGATCGATAGCTCAGAGTTTCAGCTGGTTCCATTGTACACGGATCGAGCTCGATACGAACATCTCGACCTGATGCCATGGTCTTCGAACACTCACGGTCTTTGCTTCTTTGTGTGGGTGATGGTGACGTCTAGACTTTGTGTGGCCTAGTCACAAAGTAGGCCAACATTTTACCCCCTCAAAGTACGTCTTATCAAAGATAAATTTGCTTTGAATATGCCGAGCTGAATCTTTCTAGAACGTCAACCGTACTTGAGAAGGCTTTGTCTAATCATTGTGTTTTCTCATCGAGCCAAATCCTATGGACAGAGTAATAAAGAAGATCAAGTAATCGTTTACACCATATCGAATTAAGAGGTCAAATACTTTCATCATAAGTCGTGCAGGATCGTTAGCTCCCTTGTGTGATCGTACATGCATAAGTCGTTGTCAAATGATGTCATCTTCCTAAGCAAGTCAAACATATTATCGAGTCAGGCTTTCTTTTACATACAATCCAATGTATGAAGTTGTGGTCCATGTCATGGTGCAACATAAGAATCTTTGGGCTCTAAACCAATTTCTGGACCGTTGAGACAAAGCACATCGGAATCGGCTTATGAATCTGTCGTTTGTACTTTTCTTTTGACTATCCTGGCATCAAGATAGTAATCTAAGCATCCATAATTGCATTGAATCGTAAAAATAAGAAGTCGGGAATCCACAATCACCCAGGATCGTATTAATAAAGAACCATAAATCCGTAGTTGCATAAAATCATATTTAAAGGAATCCACAATCGCTCTGGATCATTTCATAATCCAATGATCACATACAAACCAGTAAGGGACGCTGTTGAAATCATATAAACCAGTGCTCGTATGAGCATCACAATCGTAAGGCAGTAGAGGAGTTCTCCACATTCTTCATTTGATGTAGTTGCATATCATGTCTTTGAAGTCATGTTTGACCCGTCAGTGGGCTTGCTTGAACGGTCAAGACTAATCATGTCATATTCCGGAGATATAGTTTAAATGCTCTGAATTACGCATCAAGTCAGGGTCATGTTCAAAGTCAGTTTGCGAGTTGAAGCTCGTGCTCCTAATATTAGAGGAGGACAAGTGAAGTCAGTGCTTATGCCCTCAGCGTTAGTAAGGGTTGGGCCAAGTCAATCGGACATCCAGTCTTTAAGCCTTCATACTTTTCGTTGTTGCAACGGGTTAGAGCTGAAGGTTTAACAATCTTAGTCGACCCAAGCCATTATGTGCTCCTTATCGAGTTAGTAAGAGTTCGAGCTGTATACACGAATTGTGATTCGATGCTTGGGTCGACTAAGATCGTTAAACCTTCAGCTCTAATCCGCTGCAACGACGAAAAGTGTGAAGGCTTAAAGACTGGATGTCTGATTGACTTGGCCCAACCCTCACTGACGCTGGGGGCATAAGCACTGACTTCGCTTGTCCTCCTCTTACATTAGAAGCACGAGCTTCAACTCGCAAACTGACTTTGAATATGACCCTGACTTGATGTGTAATTTAGAGCACATAAACTATATCTCCAGAATATGACATGATTCGTCTTGACCGTTCAAGCAAGCCCACTAACGGGTCAAACATGACATCAAAGACTTGATACACAACTACATTGAATGGAGAATGCGGAGAACTCCTTTACTGCCTTACGACTGTGACACTCATACAAGCACTGGTTTACATGGTTTCAACGACGTCCCTTACTGGTTTGTATGTGATCATTGGATTATGAAACGATCTAGAGCGATTGTGGATTCCTTTAAATATGATTTGATGCAACTACGGATTTTAGGCTTTTTATTAATACAATCTGGAGTGATTGTGGATTCCCAACTTCTCATTGTTACGATTCAATGCAATCATGGATTCTAAGATTACTATCCCGATGTCAGGATAGTCCAAAGCAAAGTACAAACGACAGATTCATATGCAGATTTCGATGTGCTCTGTCTCAACGGTCCAGATATTGATTCAAAGCCCAAAGATTCTTATGATACACCATGACTTGGACAACAACTTCATACACTGAATTGTATGTAAAAGAAAGCCTAACTCGACAATATGTTTGACTTGCGTAGGAAGACGACATCATTTGGCAACGATCTATGCATGTACGATCACACATGGAAGCCAACGACCCTACACGACTTATGGTGAAAGTATTTGACCTCTTACGATTATTTGTTCTTCTTGATTACTCCGGCCATAGGATTTGGCTCGATGAGAAAACACAGCGATTAGACAAAGCCATCTCAAGGAAGGATGATGTTCCAGAAAGATTCAGCTCGGCGTATTCAAAGCACATCTCATCTTCGATATAATGTACTTTGAGGGGACAAAATGTTGACCTAGTTTGTGAATAGGCCACACAAAGTCTAGATGTCACGATCACCCACACAAAGAAGCAAAGACCGTGAGTGTTCGAAGTCCATGGCATCGGGTCGAGATGTTCGGATCGAGCTCAATCCGTGTACAATGGAACCAGCTGAAACTCAGGGCTATCGATCGGACCGATTAGAGCAAAAGGCCCTCGGGTCGGGTAAGGTAAAGCACCAACAGGTTAGGATAAATGGAGAAGGCAACGGTTCGATTAAAGGCAGAATCTACTCTGGGTCGAGTATGGCAGATCCGACCCGCATGCGTCTTGATGTTGATCAATGGATGCCTTCGGTTCGGGTCGCATGAAGGTCGATCCGATTCCATGGCCAGTACCCTGAAGCGGTTACACCCATTCAAAATAAGGACCGAGTCTCATGCCTAAGGAAGGGGATCGGATACTACCTCATACCCACAAACTGAAGCCTATTTCGACACTTTCTCCATTACTTGTAAGTTTCCCTCTGATGCTGCCATGTGGCCACTCAGCCCTAACCAAATTTATGCCTATAAATACATGTTCACACACCGTTTTCAGGGACTTTTAGCACTTTGGTTCCTTATGTCTGCCATGGTCACACCCCTTCAATAGATAATAGCCTTCTTCTTCAATAAAAATCAATGAATTTGGAGAGGATTATTTGTTGTATTTGAGTGATTTAGTGGTCATATTCGTTGTAATTGTACTCTCTGAATGAAATGGGAAACTATAAAGTGGACATAGGCTCATTAATGGCGAACCACTATATATCGCATGTGTTGATTGCTTTTCTTTGCTTCTGGATGATTATTCTCAATTATTCTGTACGAAATCTATCATATTGGGTATTAGTGCCACTTTTTGGTCTAACAACTATATTATTTAATTCAATCGGAGAGAGAAATAACGAATATTAAAATCAGAATGAGTTGTTGGAATTCAGGAGGAGATAAACGTGTATCTTAAGAGGTGCAGCGGAACATTTCCCATTATATACATACGTACATATATTTATATATGTGTGTGTATATATTAAAATTGCTAAAGTATGTGCAATAAAGCTTGGATTTAGCGATTATACCAAGAGATAACGGAGCTATAAGCTACTCCAATGTTTAATAACATAAAATTATAAAAGTGTCAATGACAAAGAACACTAAGCGTTCTAGCATAAATCTAGCAATGTTTTAGTGACGTTTATTTCACCATCTTTTGCAAATGAAATTTAGTCCTTCGGTTACATAAAAACTAATGATTTATTAACTTTGATTTTAATGTCTAATAATAATTTTGTGAATGTTTATACAAAAAAGTGATTGATTGTAGGGTTATTAGGTTGTGTATTATAAAAAAATTTGTCAAATTTATTGTGGATATTTCATAATATCTTGTTACTTATTTTACTTATTTATGCTCAAGGCAAATGAGATAGAATATATTCTCCTATCATTTTATTCAAATGTATCCTTCCTTTTAGGTCAAGATTGAAGTAAACATACTTTGACTAATAAAAGAAAAGAAGAGTAAAACAAGTTTCTCCGAACATCAAACAAAAATTTAAAATGGAAGATAACACAATGGTAATTGAAATGGCAACTAATGGAGACAAAAATCAAAAGGGCCATGCTAGATTTCCTCTATCATTCTATTGAACCACCTAAGAAGAACAAGTGAACGGATAAGTGATTCCTAAGAGTAATTGAATCTTATATCTTAATCATTCTTAAGAAAAAACTTACCGTCGTGTTCACCATGAAGTCCAGTTGTGTTGGAAAATGAATCTTTGCCTGTTACAAAGAAAGCATCCTATTATTGTTACTAACATCTACTTTTTATAGAGGTTATTAGCACGGTAAAATGCATATTGCTAATAGAGCATTGTAGGAGGATTCATCCTTGAAATATTTAATTCATTAAGTTTGACGAGTACTCTCTATGTGACGTCCTCATCCCAATAATGAAATGTCAAAGGGAGAATATTGTCCGGTAGTCCGGGTCAAAGGACCCCAAAGAAGTGATTTTTCATGTACACCACTTTAGGTCAACATGAATATATTATAGTAGAAGATTGTATCTAAAATAAAACAAATCTCATTTCAGTGCAAAGTAGCATATACAAGTTGTCAAAATTGAGTAAGTCACACTCTAGAACATATATAAGAACAACTGAAAAATTAACACTAGTGTTAAAAAGTCAATATCATAATGGAACATCTTAATACGAATTTGACCATAACAGAAGTCGGTCAAAAGAAAACAAAAAAGGACCTTAATAATATTGAGCAAAATTTAAGCAAAGTATTAGAACAACATCGAGTCATAGCCTACGACTCATTATCGAGTCATAGCTTACGGCTCAATATCGAGTCATAAAGGTGAATAGAGAGCTATCATAGTCGCTTTCGTCATGTTTTGTATTGTCCTACTAGCCTACTCACAAGTTTTGTAGCAATTTGTTGTATCTAGCTCAAGCACACAATGACTCATCCCACTCGAATTGCAGCTTAGACTAACTCAAGTATGAAGTGCCATCAAACCTAGTCAATAAGCTATGAAACTTTACATAAAGCATTACAATAAAATTAGAAGGCCAACACAAAATGTTGCAACATCCAGAATAGAATCGATTAGACTCGGTACCAGGTCATAACCTATGACTCAGCACCAAGTATAATTTATGAGTCGTATTATCCTTATTTTTCTGTCATGACCTCGGAGTCTCAATGCAAGCCTTCTTATGTGTCTTGATTCGATTCATCTCCAAACTCCTATAAATACCATATCATGCATAATTAGGATATGAACATTACACAGCTACGGGCCGCTAGAATCATTTTTCAAGTCTCTCCTCCTTCACATCAGTTACTAAAGAGACAATTATGGCTTTCCAATTAGTCTTTATACTCGTGAATTTCTCTTGTTTAGTTAATTGTACTCGAGTAATTTGTAATAGGAAATCAGTGAACAAAGAATCTTCGTAATGAGCGTAGGCTTTATTAATAACCAACTTACTCTGAAATTATGTATTCTCCTCTCTACTGTTTTCTTTTTAATAATTAGTATACTATGGGGATTAGATCTATAGCTGAATCTACCCATACTATTTAAAAAAACATGTTATTTCATCCCCAGAAGGAGTCGATTCCATTCTTAGAGTTAACATTTAGTGCTTTCACTTTAAATTGAACAAAAGGCATAAATATAAGTTATTTACTTTAGATCTACAAGGTCTACAACTTAGATCTACATTGATCCATGGAAGAATTACTGGTTACTTGCTAACTGAAGGAAAAGATTGATGAAAATTTTAGAGCTCTGATACCAATTTGTAGAAAATATTTTTGAGGAGAAAGACGAAGAAATTTTGTTAGAATATTGATTGGAGAGAAAGACAGATTTTATTGCTTGTTTTTTTTTCTTAATTTCTTGATTGACAAATACATTGCAAATCTATAGCCTTTTTATACATGTTTCATTCTTATCCATTCTAGATAAGTCCATTCTAGAATTTATCATAATCAATAATTCAATTTCAAATATAACCAAATATTCAAATTAGGCAATATATATTGCAATTAACAAAGGCCATATATAATGACATTTATTGCAATTTAATTTATTGCCAACAATGTCTCCCCTAAATTAAACTTGCTTCCTTTGCCCAAACTTTCTGCACTTCTTTTGAAGACTTTGCGCTAAGTGCCTTTGTTAAAATATCAATCATCTGAACACCTGTTTTGAGAACATCTCGATTTTGATTTATTTATACCTCACATGCTTTGGAAAGAAAAATAATGATATGATTACACATTTGTTGATTGCATTGACTTTGCTACCCATCTTTGAACTTTTCAAAGAAAATTCATGCGTCTTCTTTTTACTTTTATAAAGTTTACTATAGACAATAGAAAATTTTCGAACAACTGACAATTTCTCTTTCCTTTTAAACAAAACCTGATGTAACAACTTCAGTTCACTTAGCTTCTTCCGTGCTAGTCTGTAACCCTCTTTGGGTATATCCTTCAACAGTGTACCAAATCCCTTCTCAACTACAAGATTCCTCTCTGGCTCTTTTTCATTGACATCAACCGATCTTTCCACTGACTTTCTCTCTTTAATCGGACGTTCAATCGAAGGAGTATGAGGGCTTAGTATTGCCACTTTTGGTTTTATTTTGGCATCAATCTTTTCTAGTTTTTGTTTCAGGGTAGAAATATCCTTTGTCTTCTCCTTTCCCTCTGATTTCTTTTTCTCGCTTTTATCCTTTTATTTCTCTTTCTTCACCTTCTTTACCTTTTTTTTCAGTCTCTTGCTCGTTTTTTGAATCATCTTCAATTTTGAGTTCCCTAGTGATAATTTCTTCCCTGTCATTTTTGTCTTCCTTCTTAATTTTTGTATCAACATCTACATCCTTGTGCTTTACTTCTTCCTCGACGTCTTTACTCTTCTCTTCGTTCTTGTCCTTGTCTTTCGCTCTATTCTTCTTCTCTGCCTCTTTGCCTTCATCTTCTTCATTGTTGTCCTTCTTTTCTTTTCCTTCTCCTTTCACTTTTTCATTTTCTTCTCCTGCCTTTTCTTCTTCATAATTATCGACCTCTTCAAACCTTTCTTCCTTTCCATACACCTCCTTCAATAATTTCCACGAATCTTTTATAATTTTTTCTCCAAGAATATGGTCTATAGCTTCTTCGTCGACGTTCTCACACATCACAACACGAGCTTGGAAATCTTTCCATCTCAAACTTTTAAATTCCATACTCTCTTTCTCCGTCATATTTTTAACATCTTTTGGCCATTCATAACCAAACTCAAAAATCTCCGATAACCCTTTGGAGATTAACACTTCTTTCTTTTTATTACTCCATTCTTCAAAGTTTTCTTTTGTGAGAACGAACGACGAGAAAAATAAAAATGCCATAGTTTTAACTAGGCTCTGATAACAATTTGATGAAAATTTTAGAGCTCTGATACCGATTTGTAGAAAATATTTTTGAGGAGAAAGACGAAGAAATTTTGTTAGAATATTGATTGGAGAGAAAGACAGATTTTATTGCTTGTTTTTTTCTTAATTTCTTGATTGACAAATACATTACAAATCTATAGCCTTTTTATACATGTTTCATTCTTATCCATTCTAGATAAGTCCATTCTAGAATTTATCACAATCAATAATTCAATTTCAAATATAACCAAATATCCAAATTAGGCAATATATATTGCAATTAACAAAGGCCATATATAATGACATTTATTGCAATTTAATTTATTGCCAACAAAGATGCATTCAAAGACGAATCCTATCAAATCTAGTGGTGGGAAGCCCTCTACAATCGAAAGAGGGAATGTTGGTATGAATCCTGCTAAGGTAGATATCAACAATCAAACTAAAAATCCTTTTCAAATGGATGCGGTAATTAGAAGGGAATTGGAAATGGTTGTTGGGAGCATGAATCAAAGGATGCATTCTTCTCATAAAGTGCTAATGAGTAGGATGAAATATTTGCTTGGACTTTCACCTAAGACTTATGTTTGAACTACTAGAGAAAATAATGGTTTTAAAGAACATAAAAGTTCATCAGATTTTGATAGATGTAGAAGAAATAAAGCTCATAAGAAGAGGGTGCATACTGCTGATTGGAATAAAAAATAACTATTAGAACGGGGTCAGCTTCCACCTATAATCTTAATTATGACATAAACCCTAATCTTTCGACGGATGTTTCCTAAGATGTAGACATAAAACCAACATCCATTGATGATCAAGATCTAAATTTATGGAATGTTGGTGCTACAATAAATGTTGGAGCTGAAAATCAAACTATAGTTATGCAATCTATTGTGCAACCTTTTGCCAGACCACTAAAATCCACTGGAATGACACTCCAAAGGCTACGGGGCTTAGATATCATGTAGCTAACCAATATCGTTTGCAAAGCCAAACACTCAAGGTCGCTCTCGATGACTACCTGAAGCAAAACCATATAGATGAATAGTACATTTCTGATACAATCAAGAATTTGATGTAATAGAGTATGGCTAGAAAAGACAAGGTTAGCGATTAGGATCTAGCTCAAAGTCGAACTATATTCACTTAAGAGACCTTTGGAGTTGAATATACAAAAAAGTTTAATCCACCAAAGATGCCTTCCTTTAACATAACTATTGATAGTTATTTTTATGTAAGTATGAATGGAAAATTGATTATGCTAAGGCAAATAATTTGAGAATGAAAGTGGATGAATAGTACTTGCTGACTTAAGTGAATCTTTTAAAAAATTACCATAATTATACTTAAATTAATGTAGTTAACAAACATACAAACAATCACATAATCAAGATGTTGATAAAAGTAAATGCAATAAAGCAAAAGGAAACAACACACCAGGATTTTATGCTGGTTTGGTATTACCATACATTTAGTTATGCATAGTTCCTTATATGGATTTCTTTTCAAATAGTAAATGTGAATACAATCTCGATTTCAAGACTATGAAAGACACCCTGCAAAATGTTGATCTCTAGATAGGGTTGTTTGATTTTCGAGAGGAACAAGTTACACCGAGTGGATTTCCAAGCTATCATCACATCCAATTGCAGACTACAAAAACACCTTTGTAAATAGCACTCTTTGGTTCGATAAAGTTTATAGACTCAGATCGTTGATTACAATTGATCACATAACTCTAAAATGCACTTTGGTCTTAAGAGATTGAGAAGAGAACAGTAGGGAATCAAATCAAAGATAAAAAAAATTGCTTTTGGTTGAGTTTCCGCATAGTTTGGTTAGGAATTTCTTAGAAAAATAGAAGAAAGTACGTATTAACATTCATTCAAAATAACTAATGTATACATTGGAACAACAACAATGTCTATTTGCAAAAGATTGTGATGGATAGACACTTCTTTTGAAAATTCAATTTTGAAAAGTACGATCGCTATGTTGACACATCCTAGATATGTATGAAGACATATCCATGTATATTTTGAAATTTTGTTTACTTTAAAATGTTTTTAAACCTGTAGCTTTGTAAAATAATTTTAAATTATGTAATATCATAGAACTTAATATAACTTCAGAAAATAATTTTTGAACTATTTTATATAATGTAGATGTGTATATAAAACTATTTTAAAACAAAGTGTGAAGATTGCCAAGTGAAGATTGTCCATCGTATGTCAGACCACGTCAATTGGATTGGGAGAGTATGTTGTTGGTGTATTGTTGTATTGACTTCGAATGTGGAATGGTGAAAAGCTGCTTGGGTTTCAGCTTGTTCTGCTCGGTCTCGGTCTTGTTTTCTACGTGGAATTTCCAGGGTGGTTTGTCTATCATGCATTATTGATTGTCTCACGACTGAGTTACTCATCGTGTCATGTGTGTCGAATGTGAGTTTTTAATATGGATCAAGTTGCACTAGGGATGCTGAACATTGTTTCTATCTTGATAAGCGAATAAAGAACTTCTTGGTTGTCTTGCATGTTTGTGGTTGCTTTGTTTGGTACAGTCATGGTGTGTATTTGTTGATTATCTTAGTGTTTCGTCTTGTAGAAATTGAGGTGG
The DNA here is from genome assembly GCA_030737875.1 of Allium sativum. Lineage (NCBI taxonomy): Eukaryota > Viridiplantae > Streptophyta > Magnoliopsida > Asparagales > Amaryllidaceae > Allium > Allium sativum. The sequence continues at coordinate 372,410,496 of CM060909.1, read as the reverse complement.
TTTTTTTTTTTAGATTTTGTGGAAGTTTGGTTGTTCTGTGGTGAGGATATCCCTTTGGGAGTTTGGAGTGTGACTGGAATCAGGCTATGTTACCGTATGGCGGTGGACTCCGATTGCCAACTTGGTGATTTCATTATGCTTATGCAATGGTGCACTGCTTGTGCTTGGCTTGTCTATGCTTATTCTTTTACTTTTGGTAGTGGTGCTTCGTTGCTGTAGTGATCCACTAGTATTTGAACTATGGTCTGGATCTGATTGTGCTAGTAGTATACTGAGAGGTCTAGCTTGTAATTTGTAAGAGTTCAATGTCATTGTAATCAGTTAGGCATGTCTTAGTTTGGTTACTTGTAGTTATATTTGTCTAGTTAGTTTGACTAGCACCTGCTTTGTAAGCTAGTCATATAGCAGTGGTTGATCCACTTTAAAAACATCAATGGTGGACGGTCCACCTTAATAACTGAAATATAGTAGGTCGAAAAATGATCAATCTCCTGTAATACTGTAATTATTATTTGTTATAATAATAAGTGTTTGTGGTCATTTTAAAAACTGTTCGGTTTTACCCAAAAAACAAAGTGTGAAGAAATTGTCAAGACATAAACATATACGAAATTATTAAACTAAATTATAAACAATATAAAGGTTAAAAACCAAAAAGGATGCTTTGAAAGGCTTATATTTACAATCATTTGAAAAATCATTTTGCAGAAGAGAAAGAGAGAGACAAGTGCTATCCGAATTTTAATGTATATTCTAAGACACTGAAATTTGTCTGGAACATCTTGAACTCTTTAATACTCAGGAATCTTCTCCTCAAACTCTCGAATCATCTAGGTAATCATTGTCTTGATAATCTTTATACTATACAATCATCATAATCGATAGCTTTTTTCATCATGCACAACATCCAACATATGTCTAAAAAACATTAGTATTTATATTTTACATTATTTTCTAAGGTTGCCATCAAAATCATTATATGTGGTACTAACAATCCCACATATTGGATGATGATAATTTTGTTTGTATAATATAACCTAACTCCCCCAAGATTCTGAACCATACCCTTAATTTATGCATATCTTTTACCTACTTTATATTTCTTCCCCTTTTTCATCAACAAACACTAATAACTCTACTCGTAATTGATTAATCCCAATTCAAATGTTAACTCTTATACTAAATCTAATAAAAATATAAACACCCCAAGTAAAATATTATAGATTGACCATGAAAGAGATTTTTTTTTGAATTTGTCAAGGGGAAACCGACTAGAGCCGTAAAATCCCCCTAGTGCACCTAGCCTGTTCCGCGGGTACCACTTAAGTGATTGATCTTAGCGTATGCACATGGTAAACCGTTACCATGCCATTTCGGATTTCGAACTCGCATCGTTGTTACCTCGACACAAGTCCAAATCCGCTGGGCTAATGCTGCGGACTACCATGAAAGAGACAATCATGCAAAGAGAATATAAACATAAGAATGATATAGTGATAAAGTAAAATTATTATCATCAGTCAAACCAAAAAATATATAATACAATTAATCATCCCATCCAGTTCAATCCAAACATATCAAATCAAATCCAATCCTATTCAAATATTTGTTATTTAGACAAATAAACCTATTTAACTAGACATTACGAGGCGCTTCAACACAACAATCTTCACAAGGATCTGCCATTATAGCCTCCTAATCTTCATCGTCCTTGTTTATGGTGCATTTTGGTTTAATCGCTAGTTCTTCTTTGTTGAGGATTGAAAATCATCCATTGAATAACACTAAAATGCCACTCTTATTTGTTGATCATCTACATCTGACTCAACTCTAAGTGCCTCTAGTTTCATAAAATAAAAGAGAACTTTTTGAAAGATTCGAGCTTTTTCTCAATGTTTCCAATTGTATTATGGATAAGAGAAGCCATTATTTTGATTTAGAGTCCAAGGAAGTAAAAGAAGAAGAAAGATAATGATTACTCTCATTTTTCTACTCTGGAGAGGTATTTATAGGGGTAGAAAGTCATATGCAATGAATAGACATTTGAAAGTTATTTAATTTTCAAAATTTTCGAAAATGGTTATTGTATGTCGACTTACATACTCAAGCATATTGACATTTACTCCATGTTTTTTAAAGTTGATTTATTATGATATTTCTATGTTTATTCACTTCTACTTTTATATTTGTTATGATTTCCAAAGATGATTTATAATTTTTAGAAGAAAACACACAAACTTGCATTGGTGATTAAAGCAATAATTACATCCAATACATAAAGTTTAAATTATTCATGAATTTATATCAAACATACACTACTGCAACAATCATTATCAAATACACAAATAATATCTAAGAAAGATATAAAGGTTGATGATTTCGAGGATAGACTAAACTTGCGACTTACTTTTGCAAAGAATTTATCAATTTTTTTAGAAATTATGTCCAATTTCTTGCTTACAAGTCATTTAAGGATCTTTTAATTTTCGACGATCTTCTTTTGGTTTTCGGGAAGATCTTTATTGGTAGGATGTGATGGAAAATCGATATTTTCCAAGGAAATTTACTGTTCTTCCTCTTTGTCTTCTTCTCCTTCTATATCCATAATTTTTCTTCCTCCTTTTCTTGAATCTCTTTTTTTGTCCAAGTGCTTGCCTTTTGCTCTTTTCGGCGAGATCCATAAGGCATAAAAAATAATGGATTTTTCATAAGAGAAATGTTGACTTTATTAAGTATTTTCCAAGATATAAATTCTTCTCCTTTGAAATGAACTCTAAAATAGTTGATACGGTAAAATAAACTCAAAGAAAAAGTGTGTTTTCCTGGTTTGATATTTTTTTTTGGGATAGAACTCATCCCAAATAGCTTGTGCTCAGTTTATGTAATAATGACCATAAAGAGAAAAAAGAGCTTTACTCACTTTCAAAGTCTAGTTATTGAAATTTTCTAAACTTGGAGTAATAGCATGTTTTAAAAGAAGATTCAAATTCTTTTCTTTTGGTCGAAAATTGCAGTTTTTGAATTTGAAGTTATCATTCCCTTTGAAAATATTGTGAAAAGTTTCACAATCATGTTCATTCGTTTTAAAAGGATAGAGATCGGTTTGGTGGATTTGTGTTAAGTATAAGACCCAAAATTTCGCAATTTCGAAAAAAATTGAATTCACTTAGCCATACCCCAAACTTCTCCTTCATTTCCTATGTAAAACTTCCTTTCAGGTTTTAATAAGTCATTTTGACTAACTGTAGATAAAATATAAAATCATTTTGAGACACATCAATCAAACCAAGAACAAATTTTTCAAATAAAGGGAATTGATCTTGAAAGCTGAAAAATCACTAAATATTACAAATTTTCTTACAGAGACTTTTTCGAAATTCATGTAGCTTATATAGATTTTGAAAGCCTCTTGACCATTAAAAAAATTGACAGGTTTTGAGAGCCTTATGAAGGTCGGAAAGCTTAAGGAAGCCATTGATGAAGTGTTTTAAGCAGATAAGAGTTTGAAGAAAGTTTGAATTTTGAAACAAAAGGTGAAATACATGAACTGATATAGAGATAATGAATAGAGAATCAATAATCATGTTCTCTAGTCTGTATGTCCATTTTCATGACATAAAAGTTGGTAAAAGGATGGAGGAGAATTCATATTTTGAATTTCAAAATTATGGCATGTACGTCGACATACATATGTTGAACATGTTGACATATATGTATTATTAAAGGAAATTTGAATTAAATTAATTATTATTACCCATTTCTTTTTGTATAAAATAATTTTATAATAATAAAAATTAATTTTTAAATACATTTTATATTATTATTTTATTAATTAAAATTTGTAGAAATTAAATAATTATATGAAATTATTATTTAAAGAGGACAGTTATATGGCACCCCTACTATGGAACACCCATTTTGCGCCTAAACCATACACACAAGTTTGTATTTGAATAATAGGTGAGTAGCAGTGAGAATTAGTGGATATAGAGAGAGAAGGTTGTGTGGATTAAATTAAGGGCATTTAGGTGTACTACACCATTTTGGATGTAGCGAAATGCTCCTCTTATTTATATAGGTTAAATTTATCATTTTAAAAGAAAGCAAAACCAATTCAAAACTTAAGGCAATCATTAAAGCAATAAAAATTCAAGTTAACTAATAGTCAAAGCAATCAAAAATCAAAAATTAATTTAAATGCGTACCTATTTTAAATCCAATTTTGAAGTTGTCTAAACCATGTATTGCTATGATGCACGTAGTAGCGATCTTTGTTCTAAACCATTATCACTTGAAAATGTATCTGAATCGTCTAATGTTGTAGTATGTGCTCTTTTTGGTTTCTTTGACTATGCTAATATTTGGTGTGATTTTCTGTTTATCGGGATGTGGAAATTATTGTTATAAATGTTTGGGTTCGTCACGGTTGAAACATTTGATACATTTTGAATGTCACTTCTGCTTCCTAAATCTTTGTTTTTTTTTTTTTGAAAATTTTCACCTTACCATACTTTAGAATTTTTTGAAATTCTTTGATATAAACGAAATTTCTTCGTCGTCATCACTTTTTGAATCAAATTTGTTTTTTATTATATTGAAGGCTATTTAATTTTCTTCTATTACTTTGCTTTCCCTCCTGCCCTGCATTTGCACTTCAAAATACAGTAAATTGACAATTAACTCAGAGTATTAATGAAAGTCTATGCTAGGATCGTGTGAATGTGAGATATAGCAAGTACTTGATATAAATATGTAAACAATTAATAGAGGTAGAGTAAAAACTATGCACACCAATATTTTGTCCTGGTTTGGACCTCCCGTCCTACATCCAGTCCCGAAGTACCTCTTCGGCTTTTCTTTAACCATAGAAAAACTTCCCTCGCTTCGCCCGCAGGAATAGGCTTACAGTAAGAATATACTTTGACAAGCTTGTGTCCTTTACAAACACTGATTTTGTCTTCTTTATACAAATTGCTTCTATAGTCTCCTTGAGTATATATGATTGTTTTGAAGAACAGAGAGAATATAGAAGGATTTTGAAATGCTTGAATAGAAAATTTTAAGCAACGAAACTTTTCAGAAATAGAGATTATAGATCTAAAAGGAAGAATAGGTGATTTTAGATCTTAATCTTAGATGTATTTATAATAGATAAAGAGTTGTTATCAAGAGTTGTGAATTTTGAGTAAAAAGGAAAGAGAACTCTTCATTTTGAAAGAAGATATCTTTTGAGAAGTAGATTTAGAGAAGATACGACAGTTTGAAAAGGTTCTTGTTTGTGTTGCATCTGTCTTCACTCAGACGTCTGTCCTTGTAGGACAGACGTCTGTATGTGTATTTTGAAAGTTCAAAACACACGTACAGACATCTGTCGAGTAATGAGACAGATGTCTCTGTAAGATAAATTTTCAACCCGAAGCCTCAGACAGACGTCTGTCTTGAGTATGACAGACGTCTGTGCTGAGTTAGAAAGAAAACTTATTCTACAGTCAGACATCTGCCTATTCATAGGACATACGTCTGTTCTTGTCCAGACACACCACATTCTCATATTTAATCAAGGAGACTTTACATATAATCTATCTAATAATATGAGAAACATGTATACTCTTTATGACTAAGTATCCATGTAATCTTGATTCTTCCCTTGTGTATCTCCTCCTTGTATAGTTCCTGCATTAAACATATGATATATGTGTACATCGTTTGTCGGCATCAAAACTTAGGGTCTGACATTCTCCCCCTTTTTGATGATGACAAACATATACGTGTACAGCTCCCCCTGAGTTGATGATACCCCTTTTTCTCCCCTTTCGGCATAATCAAAAAATATATAAAGACACATAGATAACGAAACAGAACATAGATGTCAACATACAATAATAAACAGAAGTCATAGTGCGCCAAATGAAAATAAAGTTAAACTACAAACCATAATGCATAGTTAAAAAACTAAATAAAGTGCCTAGGCATCCGTAAAGTATCCCCACAGATCAGTGGACTGATTTCCGTAATAGTCCCATTGAGATTCGTCGTTATAACTTATATTCTCATGAATAGAAAGGCCATGAAAAGCATGCTGAGTAGTACCGGGATCAACTAAGGAGGCCAGTCCTCATCTCCCTCTTCGTCGGAAGCAGTTGTTGTTTCCTTACCAGGAGCATGTTCAAGAGGAGAATGTTGTCGAGTGCTGGATTCAGGCGGTATGTCTCTGATAATGGGTATAGATGGAGGAGGAGTAGGTGATGCTGACGATGAACGGGAGGAGGATGAACGACCATGAATTTTGCGATAAATTTTGCCAAGGGAGTGCACAACTTTATCCAAAGTGTTTTCAACTTTTGTCATATGTGTGGAGAAAGAACGTTCTAACCTTGTCACTTTCGTACCTAAAATTTTCTAATTTAACGAAAGTAATCGTTGATTCTGCAAAGTAATATCTTGTATACTTTCCCCATGTCCTATATCTAGTCTTGCTTCCTGGATATCAGGATCAAAGTGATATTCGGTTGCTTCACTAGTTTCGGGTCGTTGTCGCTGTCGCCTTTGAGGTTGTACCAGTTGTTGAGGTTGGTTTTGTTGTGCTTGCCATTGTTCAAAGGGAATGATTCGGGGAGGGCGATCAGGTAAGTGCATTAAGGCAGCAAACCATATGCCACTCTTCTCTACTTCTTTTTCAAGATATGTTGAGAGATAAAAGATTAATTCCTTGTGACCTGAAAATTCTCATAAGATATGCACCATATGGTATAGTTCGTTTGTTTGGGATCCAAAAATCTCTAATTTGTTCGAAAATAAATCGTGCCCAATTTACTCGAGTGTTTCCAAAAATAGCATACAAAGCTTTATGATCATTTGGATACACTTGCTCATGGCTTCCAAGACGTGGCATGACTGCGTTAATTAGCATACAATTTATGATGCGTGGCCTAGGACGAAAATTAGATGGAGTTAGCTTTGGGCAATGATCTTGCCATATTATATGGGAAATTCTATCCCTAGGTTTATAAAGCATGTCGGGAATCTCTTGTAAAGGAGTACCAGTAGATGATGTTCCCAAAATTCAACCAATCATTTCAATATTGACTATAATTAGTTGGCCATAAACTAAAGACCAAATCCAGTTTTCAGGATCTGGTGGAGACCAAAGTGAAGGCAAGCACAGGTTGATGAAAAACAAGTATAGTGCTAGAGAATCAATCATACCTTGATTGGAATCATAATTCACAAGTTGAGTTAGATTTGCACGAGGCAGAGTATCGTTAACATCATAATGAGTTAATTATCTCAAAGGATAGAAGGGCCCTGTGTGAACTGATTTCTTCTTAAGTGATTCCAAGATCTGTTGGCTATCTGAAGCTTTCATCCAATCTTCTATTTGCTTGTCAGTTGCATAATTTGGAGTTTCTTGTTGAGAAGAGGAACCTTCAGCAGCCTTCTTTTGTTTATTAGAAGCCTTTTTTGGAGCCATGGATTTGAGTTGTTTGTGGGAGTTGAATTTGGGGATTTAGGGTTTGGATTGAGGAAATGGTAAAAGGGAAAATGAAGAGTGAATGGGTAAAAGGTAATATATAGGTGGAGAGGTAAGAAACAGTTACAGGGGAGATTAGATGTCTGTTTGAGTGCGATACAGACATCTGTGAATAGAGAAAAATATTTCCCGAGGAGTCGCTCAGACGTTTGATAAATTATTGACAGACGTCTGAGCTGAGATGTAATAAGAATGAGTGTAATGTGGTATATCAGATGTCTGTGGGAATAGAGACAGACGTCTGTTGTAATTATTGTTGAAACCCGAGAGGGTTAACAGACGTCTGATATAATTGTAGTAGACGTCTGTGCTGAGGCATACTTGTAGCATTTGTTTAATCTATTAACAAACATCTGTTCATCTATTTGTCAGACGTCTGTTTTATGCTTACTCAGAAAAATTGTTTATTTTCATACTAAATTATTACAAACAAAAAAAGAAGTAAATTGTTAATGCATCATGACAATGCATTTTATTCATAACAAAAAGGAATATAAGTTATTGATATGATTGAGCTAGCGATTCAGTGAGAAAGATGGCCTTGTTGGAGAAGTCCATGGATTGACTAGATCGTGTGACGTACGATGAGAGGATGATGGATCCAGTGAATTACCAGTCGTGGAAGAGGTTCGGAAACATCTTTTAGTTTAGAACTACAAAATTTCAAAGCAACTTGTCGTAGGAAACTTAGTATAGTTGAAGCATTTTTCTATTCGAAATACAGCTCTCGTTGAAGTCGTAGTTGTTCTTGTTGATAATGATGAATGTCATCAATCTTTCGCTTAGTATCCGGGGAAGTGAATAAAGCTCTTTTAGTTCTTTTGGAGTCTGGTGTGAAGCCAGTTCGATTGTCTTTCCATTTGTATACCGGTTCATGCTTCGATGTTGGGGTTGGATCATGAGGTGTTTCTGCCGAGCTATCGGTGGTGAAGGTAATATTAAGAGAAGAATATTTATTTGACATTGTATTTGTTTTTCAAATTTAGTTTACTTAGACGAAGTTATGTATAGGTAGGTATTTACTATTTATCATTCCTTAAAATATGCACTAATTGAAATGAAAACCAATCAAAAATAGTGGTAAGGAGAAAAATATGGGGAGAAAACAAATTTATATATCAGAGAGAGAACATATACCTAATTCTCTACGTAAATTAATAAAAGTAGTTTCATTTAATGGTTTAGTAAAAATATTTGCAATTTGTTTGTTAGTATTTACAAATTCCAAAGAAATATTACTTTTTTCAACATGATCATGTAGGAAATGATGTGGAATGTCAATATGTTTAGTTCTAGAGTAGTTGATTGGTTTTTTGGATAAATTTATGGCACTCGTGTTGTCATAGAAAATTGTTGAATTGTTAATAAGTTTTCCAAAATCCCTTAATGTTTGTTGCATATAAATTACTTGTGCACATGCTAAGGCCGCTAATATATATTCTGCTTCGCAAGTTGAAAGTGAGACAGAATTTTGTTTTTTACTAAACCATGATACCGGAGATTAACCTATAAAGTGACAAGTACCACTAGTGCTTTTTCTATCGGACTTACATCCTCCGAAATCTGCATCACTATATGACACTAGGTCAAATGAACTACCTGTTGGATAAAATAGTCCATAATCTTTTGTTTTAGTTAAGTATCTTATGATTCGTTTTACTACTCTATAGTGCGATTCTTTTGGTTGAGCTTGAAACCGTGCGCAAAGACATACACTCATCATGATGTCTGGTCTACTTGCACTGAGATATAAAAGTGAGCCGATAGTACTACGATATAATTTTTGATCAAAATCTTTTCCATTTTCATCTTTATCTAAATGAGCAGTTGTGCTCATAGGCATTGGTTCTCCTGATGTACCTTCCATGTTAAATCGTTTTAAGAGATTGTTACAAAAAAAATTCTTGGTTTAGAAAAATTCCGTTTTTGAGTTGTTTAATTTGTAATCCTAAGAAAAAATTTAGTTCTCCCATGTGTGACATTTCGAATTCATTTTTCATTATTTCTGAAAATTCATTACATAAAAGTTCATTCGCTGATCCGAAGATGACGTCGTCAACATAAATTTGAATAATTAAAATGTCATTTTGAATTTTTTTAATAAAAAGGATTGTGTCTACTTTTCCAATTTCAAATCCAGAATTTATTAAATGTGATTTTCAACCTTTCATACCAAGCACGAGGTGCTTGTTTTAAACCAAACAAAGCCTTTTTTTAATTTATAAACATGGTTAGGGAATTGATCGTGTATAAAAAGTGGGGGTTGTTCCACATATACTTGTTCTTTAATATATCCATTTAAAAATGCACTTTTGACATCCATTTGAAATAATTTATATTATGATGAACTACAAAAGCTAATAAGATACGATTGCTTCAAGACGTGCTACAAGTGCGGAGGTTTCTTCATAATCAATTCCTTCTTCCTGATTGTATCCTTGTGCAACAAGACGAGCTTTATTTCAAATTATATTTCCATTTTCATCAGATTTATTTTTATAGATCCATTTTGTTACGGACTACTGATTGTTCTGTTGGTCGAGGGACTAATTCCCATACTTCATTTCTTTCGAATTGATTAAGTTCTTCTTGCATTGCTAAAATCCATGATTCATCATTGGCTGCTTCCTTATAGTTTTTAGGTTCAAATGATGAAATAAAAGCAACATGGCTCATTTGATTAAGTTGATGTCTAGTGGAAACTCTTGAATTTAAGCCTCCAATAATATTATTTGTCGGATGATCCTTTAGAATACGAGGAGGTGTTCTTAAAATATTATTAGTTTCTGGATCATTAATGTTAGTGTTATTTTGTATTTCGTTTTCATCTTCATCAGATATTTTATTATTTTGAATGTTTTCATTAAGGATACATGTAAACTTTCCTCAATAGAATTAGTTCTTTTATTAAAAATTCTGTACGCTTTACTTCTATCAGAATATCCAATAAAAATTCCTTCATCAGCTTTTGGATCAATTTCAAGATTATCTTTTGTGTTTAAAATAAAACATTTTGATCCAAAGGTTTTGAAATACGAGACATTTGGTTTCTTTCCATAAAGTATTTCATAACATGTATTTTTTGTTAATGGACAAAGGGTTACTCTATTTAGAACATAACAAGTTGTGGCTATTGCTTCAGCCCAGAATGATTTAGGTAAATTACTACTATGTAAAAGGGTTCTGGCACATTCTTGTAAAGTTCGATTTTTCCTTTCTACAACACCATTTTGTTGTGGTGTCTGAGGAATTGAAAAATTATGACTAATTCCTTTCTTGTTACAGAAATCTTTAAATAGTTCATTTTCAAATTCTCCTCCATGATCACTTCGGATCTTTTTAATTGTTAAATCAAATAAATTCATTATTTGTTTAGCAAAAATTTTAAATATCCCAAAAGTATGACTTTTGTGTTTTAAGAAGAGAGTCCATGTAAATCTAGAAAAATCATCAATAATAACAAAAACATATATGATTTAATGAACGAGTTTGAGTAGGACCAAAAAGATCTAGATGTAGTAATTCTAAAGGTTGTCTCGTAGACATTTTATTTTTTAGTTTGAAAGAGCTCTTTTTAAGTTTACCAATTTGACAATCATCACATAGATTTTTTACCTTAAAATTGATTTTTGGTAGACCTTTAACTAATTCTTTTTTTGATAGTTTATTTATATTTTTAAAATTTATGTGGCAAAATCTTTTATGCCACAACCATGGATCTTCATGGTTAACGGTTAGGCATAAATTAGTCTTTTGTTTTGATTTCATGTTTAAGATGTATATGTTTCTATTTCTAATTCCTTCAAAAATTAAATTTTTATATTCATCAAAGATGTTACATTTATCTTTTTCAAAACATATTTGAAATTTTTAATAACATAGTTGACTTATTCTTAAAAGATTATGTTTCAAATTTTTAACTAATAACACATAGGAATGATAGGAGAGGCAGATATACCAGTATTTATGACTTCACCAATGCCAATGACATAGCCTTTTGAATTGTCTCCGAAAGTGACAGTCCCACCATCCATGTATATTATATTTGATAGCATGTTTCCATTTCATGTCATATGCTTGGAGCAGCCACTATCCAAGATCCATTTCTCCTTTTGTCTTGATTTGGGTACCTGTAAGATAGAAAGAATTTATTGGTACCCACTTACTCCGTTAGGGTCCTAAATGTTAGGTGAAGAAGGTAGCCATACCCATGTGGGTTTGGGACCTTTAAAGACTTAATTTGAATGGTATATAACACTTTGTAAGTAATTTTAATATTCTAGGATTGTGTGAATGTGAGATATAGCAAGTACTTGATATAAATATGTAAATAATTAATAGAGGTAAAGTAAAAACTATGCACACCAATATTTTATCCTGGTTCGGACCTCCCGTCCTACGTCTAGTCCCGAAGTACCTCTTCGGCTTTTCTTTAACCACAGAAAAACTTCCCTCGCTTCGCCCGGAGGAATAGGCTTACAATAAGATTATACTTTGACAAGCTTGTGTCCTTTACAAACACTGATTTTGTCTTCTTTGTACCAATTGCTCCTATAGTCTCCTTGAGTATATATGATTGATTTGAAGAACAGAGAGAATATAGAAGGATTTTGAAATGCTTGAATAGAAAATTTTAAGCAATGAAAGTAGAGAGCTTTTCAGAAATAGAGATTATAGATCTAAAAGGAAGAATAGGTGATTTTAGATCTTAATCTTAGATGTATTTATAATAGATAAAGAGCTATTATCAAGAGTTGTGAATTTTGAGTAAAAAGGAAAGAGAACTCTTCATTTTGAAAGAAGATATCTTTTGAGAAGTAGATTTAGAGAAGATACGACAATTTGAAAAGGTGCCTGTTTGTGTTGCATCTGTCTTCACTCAGACGTCTGTCCTTGTAGGACAGACGTCTGTATGTGTATTTTGAAAGTTCAAAACACACGTACAGACGTCTGTCGAGTAATGAGACGGACGTCTCTATTAGACAAATTTTCAACCCGAAGCCTCAGACAGACGTCTGTTTTGAGTATGACAGATGTCTGTGCTGAATTAGGAAGAAAACTTATTCTACAATCAGACGTCTGTCTATTCATAGGGCATACGTCTGTTCTTGTCCAAACACACCAGATTTTCATATTTAGTCAAGGAGACTTTACATATAATCTATCTAATAATATGTGAAACATGTATACTTTTTATGACTAAGTATCCTTGTAATCTTGATTCTTCCCTTGTGTATCTCCTCCTTGTATAGTTCCTGCATTAAACATATGATATATGTATATATCGTTTGTCGGCATCAAAACTTAGGGTCTGACAATTAATATCAGTATCCTCTTCAATTGATAGAGTCTTTATATCCCATTCAGAAGTAAGTGAATTTAAAAATAATTCTAACTTGACCTTCTTTAGAAAAACTTTTATCTAATGTAATAAGTGAATATATTATATCTTGAAATCTGCTATACTTGTCAGATATCGACTCACATGGACTCATTTTAAATAACTAAAACCAATTTGTTAACATAAAAATCTTATTTTGTTTAACTTTGCCAGTTCCTTTATGTGTAACTTACAAAATTCTCCATATTTCAGTTGTAGACTTACAAAGTAGACACTCTATAAATTCTTTTCTTTTTAGTGAACGAAACAGTATGTTCATAACCTTATAGTTACTTTGCATGACTGCTTTTTAATCAACATTCCACAATGCAAAATTATTCTCTTTTTTGGTGTACTCAGTTTGTCTGATATTCCTAGTGTTTAATCCTGTTGACTATAAATAAATTCTTGTTCTACATGACCGGTAAGTATAATTATTGCCATTAAACAGTGATGCTCTGACAGTAAATTGGCCTTCTACAAATGAATTACTAATTTTGTTACTAATATTACCATTACTTGTCCTGATATCCATTTTAAAACTTTTCAAAAAAACTAGTTATATATATTTTGAATACCTATCTCAGATACCAAATTGTGAGAATGCAAAATCTGGGTTATAAAGCTTAATTTAACACTAGAAGTGGGGGTGAACATTATTTTCTAACTTAAGTGCATCTTTTTATTCTTTTAACAGAATTATAGTAAAAATAACGCAATTAAAAAACATAGAACAATCGCATATTCAAGATGCAGATAAAAGTAAATGCTGCAAAGTAAGAAGAAGTCACACTAGGTTTTTATACTACTTTGGAGTCACTCTACATTCAGTACCATACAATTCCTTATACGGATTTCTTTTCAAATGGTAAATGCAAATATAATTTCAATTTCTAGGCCAGAACAGACACCCACCAGAATTTTGATATTTGGGTAGAGTTGTTTGATTTCTGTGACACTCCGCATTTTAAAATAATAAAAATTAATAGAATTGTCAAAATAAGTGTGGAAGAGTGTGCGTTTGAAAATTGAAAATGAACGCATGCCATAAATCAAGTAATTAATAAAAAGTTGTCACTATGTAAACTAAATGCGCAATAGTATGTATATATAATTAAATAAAAAGAAACGAAAGAGAGAATGGAATAAATGGTACACACATTAACTGTATAAACAATGTGCATTTGAATTTAAAATAACAAAAGGTTACTAACGTAGTAGTAGGCTTAACCATTAATAAATGTAAACTTCTAGTAATAGCCATATTTAAAATTGATATTTGATGTGCGTTAAAACAGAAAACAATTAATGTCAAATTGCAATATTTCTTTGATTAATAATGCACAAAATAAACGGAATAAAATCATGCAATAAAAAGGGAATCTAAATGATGTTAGTTAATTAGTGTTTTAATTTAAAATAAATGAAGCAAGTGCATGTAAATATACATTGTTATATATATATATATATATATAGAATATATATGCGTGAATATTAATATCATAAATGAACATATTTGAAACTGAGATTTAATACGTGTTAAGAATAGATTTTTTTTTAGTAAAACTGGAAATCCAGATAAATGTTTTATATAACTGCTATAAAAGAATTGACAAGCATAAATTAGAGGAAGCTAATGTATGTGTTAATGGAATATATAGTAAGTGTTTAAATTTAAAATTAGGACGTACATTAAAACAGGAAACCAAATAATAATATTGGAAGTTATGTTCAAAGAAATTTATATGCATATTAAATACGTATTAAATTTGAAACTAATGGACAAAGAAATGGAAAGAATAAATTTAAAACGTTAAGAGAATAATAACGTTCACAAGATTAGAGGAATTAAACACGCAAGAATTTGGAAGCAGAGAGAAAATAAATGCGCACATTTATTTACGCATTTGAACACGCGTTAAAAATTAGAAATAACTATAAAATAGTTAAGAAATATAAACGTCAATAACAACATTTATCATTCGGATGGACGTGGTTCTTTTGAGCAACTATAAATAAACTGGCAGGGCCTAGCCTTCAACTCATATTTTCTAAGATGGCGCCAGAGTTCTGTCATTTTCTTTTTTCTTCCAAACTCTGCAGAAAATATATATGTTAATTTTAGGATTTCTTATTCAAGATTTGGAGATGAAAGGTTGTAGATTAGGCTATGGATGAACATATTTCCCGTCCGTGTGAGATTCAAATTAGAGAAACCACGAATGTCGGGTCTGAATCAGATTTAGAATTGAAGAGCTATCAGGTGAGAGGATTAAATTATACCATTCATATAGGGTGTTGATATTGATACTCCAACTATTGTTAAGGTGGGGGGGGGGTCATTTTTAAAAAATACTCCACTCAAATATATTATTTCACACTACTCAATATTCCTGAATTGCCCCTTCTACTTAGATTAAAAAAAAACTTATTCAATAAGGGAAACCGAATTAAAATAAGCAGTTCGTCACCACTGCACTGAATGCAGCACGTAACCAATTATGTATATATCGGCAGTGATATATCGAAAATTTATAATCATATTTGTGCATTGCTTTCGTAATTATAAAATTCGGCATATTTATGTCGACAAAAAAAATAGTTCGATCAAATTCCTCCGAAAACACTTAATCCTCTAGGGTTTAACAAAAAATCAATACATGCAAATGGAAAAAAAAAATACTACGGCCCTTGCAATATTTGGTAAGGTAAAATTATTTTTATTTGTTAAGGGGCTAGATGGGTAATAAGAAAAAATTACTTTTATTTGTTAAGGGGCTATAATTCTCATTGGTACTCCCCTTAACAATTTTTGAAAAAAATAAAAAATTGGCCTACCCTTAACAATATTTGGAGTGTCAATAACAATGCCCTTCATATAATGGTATATAGTATCGTTTGATTCCTGTAAAGTTAATAAAATATTCTACCAGCCCTCTTTTCCCCCTTCTACGTGGGATTTTCAAGTTTCAAATTGAGCTGTGGTTATGCGCAAAATAATTGAATTGTGGTTAGGCGTAAATTAACTGAATTGTAGTTATGCGCAAAATAATTGAATTGTCATTAGGCGTAAATTAATTGAATTATAATTATGCGCAAAATAATTGAATTGTGGTTAGGTGCAAATTAATTGAATGGTGGTTATGCATAAATTAACCGGAATTGTGAATAAAAAAGGAAAATTTGTTGATTTGGGGGCGAAATTAATATATTATGTCAAAATTGTAATAAAAAAGGGAAATTTGATGAATTGGGGTAAACAAACGAATTAAGCCAAAATTGTTATAAAAGGGAAATTTGGAAGTAGGAAAAGTTGGTAAGGCTTACTAAATAAATGTGACACAGGTAGACATCGCATAACTAAAGTTATGTGCAGTTAATTTGTAAAAAAAGAAGAAGGGAAAATATGATAATTTTCATCCTATTTGTAAAGAATCACCTATTAGATTTAAATGGAATAAATACAGAAATTGAGAAATGGATAAGAGATAAGAAATAATAATATAACTAATAAAAAGTGGGAAATTAGTAATTGATTGAATCAGTTGGTTGCGCAAAAGAGAAACATTTTTATAGTTAAATTCTTGTTAAATACGGAGAATGTAATTGCAAGATAAAGGGAGATAATGTGGGTTAGTGCAATATAAGGATTTTGTCATATTGCACACTAACTAGTAACCTAAAAATAATCTACAAAAGAGTAATATCTTGCAATTACGGATCTCCGTTAATTTATATTATGAAAATAGATTTAGTACATTTTCAGCAACCAACTTGATAACGTGTGTGAATTATTTCCTGTAAATGTGTAAACTTGCAAAGAGGTAAGTAGATTAATGCCATAACTGTAAGTTATGTTAAATAATAAGAAACCTTTGAAGTATGTAATGAACAGGGAATGTAACCTACTGTAATGAATTATATAAGACGGTAATGTAATATAAAAGATAGACTTCTCATAGGGATAAATAGGATTATGACATACAGGCTATAATTAAAAGTTGAAATGGAAAGTAAGAGGCTTATTATAAATGAACTTTACGGGAAATAAGTTTAATAAGAAAACCCATAATTATAGTTGTGGTAATATTATAACACAAGGTTATAATTAAATGGAAGAGAGTAGGGTATGCTTATTTCTAAAAAAATTATAATTGAGGAATTAAGTTTAATGAATATAATAATAAGCAGTGGTTCGTTATGGCAGCAAGAGCTGATTAGGGAAAATAAGTTGCCAATAAAATAAATGAAAACTGGTCCATTCCGGCAGCGAAGCCTAAATAGGAAAAATAAGCGGTTAACTGAAGCTAATAAACAAATAACTTGAATGCAGAATAAACAAGTAAATGTTTAAGTTAATCAGCAATGCAGTAAATAAAACAAGCACATAATTGAATATTAGACATAGGTTCTAATAACGTAATAACGAGATGCGTTTGGACCAGTACATACATATTTGGGATGAAGAGCCAACGGGGCAAAACATCGCGGGTATCTGGAGAACTGAGAGGAGCATGTCCAATTTGCCATTCAGCGGGACTAAAAGGAAGTAAGAGACTTCTACAGGACGTGGGTAGGTACTCTAAGATAGTCCATTGGGGAAATCGGATAAAACTGTACATCCAGAGGCAAGTTTGTAGTTCCATCAAAGAGTATACCTTGGCTACAATTATGATGTGGCAGCTAGAAGGCTGGGCAGATGACTTTCGGATGATCTGACGATTGCCTCGCTTCGGAAGAGGATTGGTGAGGACGAAATAAGGATAGTAATCATCAGATACCTGTCATCGACAGTTCATGGGATGCAAAAATACTAGAGCTAAACCAACGTGACAATGATCATTCACTATCTAGACATTGGATGAGGGACATGCCAATTGGATGCTTTAGATTGGATGTTAGGGGCATGTCACTTAGCTCCTGAAGTAGTCTTTCACTAGTTGTGGAAGGGGTGGGGCCATAACCACCGTGAAAAGAGACAGACCTATATGTCTGTATTGTAGGTCTAACGAAATTGTCTTTTATAAATATCAAAAGCTCCCGACTGAGTTTCGTGCACAGGTATGGCCTGATTACAGAACTCGGGTTGTAGTAGGTAGTACGTTCGTTGTGAGGGTCTCGATGCACGCATTAGGTGGTGTATCGTAGACGTCAGGGCATTTAACTCTACATTAGGGCTTAACTCGACCGTGGAGTTCAGATACGAGGATCTGTAAGCTTACATGGCATAGCGATGATGGTTCTGTGCATTTACATAGCATAGTGATGGAGATTCCGTACATGGCTAGGCGTAGGATGGAGGATAGATATGCTTCTGTTGCATGACGGTGGAGACTGTATGAGGAAGATACTATGGGGAGTACCTTGAGATGTCAGGCATTTTGCAATATATATATATATATGATTTATTAGGTAAATCTATTGGAGAGTAGACGGGTACGATTTATGTGGAAAAATCGAAAGTATACTGTGAAATAAACCCGAATAACCTAATAAATATGAACCAGTGATAGAAAGATATATATGGAAAATATAATTTTCCATTCATCAAAACTTTTGTTTTAACCCTTTCCTCATAACAAACTCGCAGGTTAGACAAGTGGTTGAGATTTTGCCGCTTATGGGCAACTGTTAGATAATTGTCATTATATTGGTAAATATTTACCTACTATTATATTTTATTGTCTTCAACTGTGAGAATTCTATTATGAGCTCTAATATATTTGTAATGACCCGCATTGGCAGAGGTAT
Source organism: Allium sativum (assembly GCA_030737875.1). Classification (NCBI taxonomy): domain Eukaryota; kingdom Viridiplantae; phylum Streptophyta; class Magnoliopsida; order Asparagales; family Amaryllidaceae; genus Allium; species Allium sativum. Next base: position 372,391,834 of record CM060909.1, on the reverse strand, counting down.
TATAATTAATTTATTTAATTATATAAATAGTGATATAGTGAATTAAATGGTCATGGAATTAAATAATGATGAATATTTAATTAAAATAATAAATTAAATAATATATTTAATTCTGAAATAATCAGAATTGGCTGAAATGACGATATGGTGTGAACCGGGTCATCTATGATATTTAATTCAGCTTGGAATTGAATTTGAATAACAAATATATTATTTGAATGACAGTTTGAACGTAGAATTATAATATAATTAAAATCGAGCTCGAAATGGCGCTGCAGTTCGTAATTTGGCGATTTGAACTTCAACTAAATGTACAGGATTCATTTTAAGCCGGATTTCTGTGAAACAAGAAACGTGTGGAGCTGGTGGAGTATATCTTTCTAGTGGAAGAGAAAAATCGAGATTTCATCGTGTAGATTTTGTTTTATGTCCAAACCAAATTTTAGAAAAGTCGCTGTGGAATTCCTTTATAATTTATAAAGGAATTATTTATATTTATAAAAGGATTTAAATATAAATCGAATATCGATATAACTCTTATAATGAAATATCGAGTTAGAAATCCATACAGGATTATTTTGGAGTTGTATGGTATTCCACTGTGAATATAGACGATAAAATTTATTTTTTAAATATTTATTTTTTATTTTATATTTAAATATATTTATATATTTAAATGGGTTATTTAGGGTTTTAAAAATAGCCACTTTTGCAAACGAAGTCGGAATTCGACGAAACTAATTTTGTTGGATCCACAATGTCAAATAGTTGTTAGATTTCCAGTTTCGTGATTTTTAGAGTCACTGTGTGGTCGTACGGATTTTTAGAGTGAGAAACAGTTAGTATTTCGACGGTTAAAAATAAGCTGTGTGAGCATACGAAGTCGGAATTCGACGAAACCAGTTTCGTTGGGACCGTAATATCGAACTCTAGCAGTATGTCCAGTTTGGTGATTTTTGAATATCGTATATGATCAAGGGGATTTTTAAAGACAAACACAAACAACAGTTCATTTAAAATAAATAAAATAATGAATAGAAAATAATACCCTCTCCTTATAAATAGCCACTATCTATTCCTTAAAACCTAAAAAATCTCGTTTACTGCTCAAGCCATTTTGAGCCGCCACACTCAAATTAAGAACGTGAAAGACCTCTTTCAAAAAATCAATATCAAATCAAGTGAATTTCTATAAATCACTAAACACATACTTCTGGATTCACAAGGAGGAGATCTTCGCGCTGATATGGGTCATGCTTGGTTCGACGCTCGATCTTGGAGTTCGAAGTTTCACAGTGATGCTAGGGTTGATGTTATTGGGAAATTTAAGTGTTGATTTGCGAATCAAGTACGATATTTGGACTCGTGAAGTAATTCCGAGCATCACGTGAGTTTTTGGTTTGATTTGGCATTGGAAGTGTTCGGTGTTTTTACTGATGGTTGCGGTTGAAGTCTAAAAACCGAAGTGAAGATGTGGGTGTCGAGTTCTACTTTAATGGTGTGGGGTTCGGAAGAAATTGATGAGAAGTAAATTGGTGATGCTGGTTTGAAAATCCATGAAGTAACGTTGGAGTTTGTGATCGGTTAAAGATCAGAAATGGCAACAGGAAGTCGCGATGTCCTATTTTGGGGAAGAAGACTCTAAAGCGGGTTTGGGTCTGGTGCGTTGGAAAGGGAATGGGCCGGGATTTGATGGGTAAAAGCCCATCTAATTAATTTAATTAAGTTTTGTTTAAATTAAATTGTAGGTAAACTTATAATCACAATAACTTGGTCATATATTATCGGAATTCAGCGAAACAAATCTGATAGGACCGTATGGACGAGAGCTTCACAATGAAGCTGACTTGGAGTGGATTGGGGTTCGTTACAATTTATAGTGAAATAATTTGTCCATCTGAATCAATGAAAATTATCGTTATTAACGATGATAGTCCAAAGTGAGTAAATCTCACTAACTCTGAACAGTTTATAACTTCATGTTGTATTTTTAGAACTGTTAAATATTGGCTGATTGACTGTGTGTTGACTGTTTGATTGAACTGTTAGTCAGTTAGTTGAATTTCTATATTGATTCTGTTTAACAGAATATATCATATGGAACTGAAAGTGATGTTATCTATATTGTTTAACATCTGTGATATAGGGAAACAGGTTGGAGGAATCCAACTGGATTCCTCAACATTTATTTTACTGTTTTTCATATATTGCGATTTATGATGTGATATATAATCTGTTGTCGATTATATGTGTTTGGACGATACTGATCATCATGATTTGATATGTTGAATACAATAACATACCGAAATGTTGATAAGGGAATATTTTCAAAGTGATATTTGAAATAAAATATTTATAAATGGAATATTTATAAATAAGAAATATTTATAAATTGGAATATTTATAAATATGAGATATTTAGAAAAAGGGAAAACGTTATAAAATGGAAACTGTTATAAGAAGGAAATCATTTTTAAAATGGAGAACCGTTACTAAAAGTAAATCTTTAAAATGAATAAATGTTGTTAAAAAGGAAATCTTTATAAAGCGAATAAAGGAGTTAAATCGAATATGGTATTCGAAAGGAGTTATCGAATATGGTATTCGAAAGTAGTTAAATCGAATATGGTATTCGAAAGGAGTTAAATCGAATATGGTATTCGAAAGGAGTAAATCGAATTAGTTATTCGAAAGGGGTTAGTCGAGTCGAGTTAGTTGAATAGAGTAATTGAATATTTGTTATTCGAAATAGAGTTAACCAGTTAGAGTTAAACCAGTTAGAGTTAAACCAGTGAGAGTTAATCGAATATAGTTTATTCGAATATAAAGAATAAAGGAGTTAATCGAATATAGTTTATTCAAATAGAATAAAGGAGTTAATCGAATATAGTTTATTCAAATAGAATAAAAGAGTTAATCGAATATAGTTTATTCGAATAGAGTAAAAGGAGTTAATCAAATATATAGTTTATTCAAATAGAATTAAAAGAGTTATCGAATATAGTTTATTCGATAGGAGTTAAGTGAATAGAGTTAGAGTTAAATCAAAAGAGTTAAGTGAATAGAATAAATTAAATAGAGTTATCGAATATACCTTATCGAACGAAAGAATTATCGAATAGAAAAGATTTGAAAGAGAGTTACGTAAGGAAGTTTGTTAAAGAATTAGAAGGGTGAACTTTGTCTATTTCAAGGTTAGAAACGTTGTTTAGTTAAGGTCTGAGAGGTAGTATTACCCCAACTTGATTGACTTCATTTTTAACTAAGGAATGGTTAAGGTTCGATGGTAAAGGATGGTTAAGTGAATTTAGTAATTTAAGGAAATGGTTTGAGTTGGCATCGCGATGGTTTGTTTAAACATCTGTCTAAGTCCAATGAAGAAGCTTTGGAAATGTTTTCCAAATAAGAAACCAGAAATGTTTTCTAATAAAGAAAACAAGAAATGGAAATGTTTTCCATTGTTAATAACGTATATTTTCCAAATTTAAAAAATAAGAAATATTGAATATAGGGAAACAGGAGATAAGTAAATTAATGAAATAAAGAGATAAATGTTGAATGATGTTTGATCGATATAAATTTCCATTTGGAAATAATATCGTTGTTTGCACACCTGTTTTTCTTTGATGGTTAAATTACGGAGTATCGAAGTTTTGACCATTTTAACGTTGTTAATATGGAGAGACCGGTTGGATTATTATCCAAAGAACCACTCTATATTGGCATAAGCGTTGCGAATCATATATGCCAAAGATAATCGAAGACAGAGTAAAGTGCAAGGGCTATGGTATAAGTCTTAGATAACAATGTCTAAGATGGATGTATTGAATAGTGACTTTGGTTCATCCTGTTCCTGGATGACTTGTATGGACAGATGTCTGACAGGGTATTTCCAGACGATCACGTATATTGATTTCTCCAACCGTACCAAGAGTGGAAGCAGAGAAGGAAACTTCTTTTAGCTAACACATAATGTATGGTTGAGGACGTCAATCTGTGATCTGATGGATTTGACGATGTGACATTCGAAGTGAATCTGATGTGATGATGAAGCGTAACCTCAAGCCTCATCAACCGGTAAATGACAGAAATCGGGCAGGCAGCATGGCTAAGTCGGTCGCACCGAAGTAGGGTGTATAATCACCTGATCTAGAGTTTCATTTATTTCTAAAAATCTATTGTTGATGCTGTTCCATTCGGGAAACGGTTGCTGATCCCAACCGTTGGTGATATACACTCGATACACTCAAGCGAAATGAGTGGTCGGTCATGTGTGGCCGGGTTGCAAGATGTTCTTGTTGAACCCAGTGTATTCCTTTCTAGAGGTACACTAGCGAAAGGTGGTTCCATACCTTATCATAGTTGGAAATCCATTACCCAATACGTGCTTGCGGTTTTGATTGTATATTATATATGTAGAACGTGAGATGAAAGCGTTCTGCTAGATGATTATTATATTATTGTGGTTGATAGACATTATTATAATATCAAAAGGTTTTTGATATAAATTTAATTTGGATTCTCATAAGGGAAAAACCCATTCCGTTATACGGCGTGATCTTGTGAGATATCGATTACCTGCTTGAACTGTTTTAAACTGTTTTACTCATACCAGTCCCATGACTGACCCGGAGTTTATTTGTTTGTTTCCCTAAACTCTTGGGTGCCTAATTTTGTACGGGCAGTCAAGTAGTCGGGAATAACAGATATACTGGAAGAGCTGGAGCAGGAGGCTTCAGGATCATATAACTATAGTTTATTTCCACTGTGTTGTAAGTGCTGTACTTTGAAAATGATGTATATTCAAGTACAAAGTTATATTTCAAAGTTATGTTATATATTATATGTTATTCGTTCCGCTGTGAGATTCGTGTTACTCTGATGTTGTATTGTTCTTCTTCTTCTATTCTAAGTTTCTATCTTATCTTTACTCACCCTCTGTTTTCTTTCTATTAATTTTCTGATTTTCAGTTTAATTTTGGGGTTGGACTTGTGTTTTTGGTCAGCTCAAATTGGACTGGAATTTTGGGTCATTACAGTTGGTATCAGAGCTTAAGGTTAAGTGAATTACCTTGGCTCTGTGGCGTGACTCAGTAGAGATGGGGTTAGTAATACCCTAGATTGAGTTTGAGTGTATATATACGAGTAAACGTATTTGTTATTGATATAAAAATTTGTTTTATATTGTGGATATTTATTGGTTGAGTTGTTTATGAGTTCTGATCGATCAGTTTGATCCACTGTATCGGTAGGAGTTACTAAACACTCGAATACGATGGGTCGGCACGATATGTTTTGAAAAATGGTAAATTAAAATAAGTTTACCCAAGGTATATCTTGATATAAGAAGATATATATATAAAAAAATTAATATCGTGGACATATTGGTTGATATTATAATCGAGTAAGATTATAAATTAAATGGTTATGTAAATAATCAATCAGAATTCATATAAGTGAAGTACGTGAAATCAGATGAGTTAAATCTGAAATTTAAACTAGAAATTGAGTTAAAACTTTTGAGAATTGGATAAGTGTTTGTAAATGGATTTGGATTAAAAATAAGGAAAATTTAAGATCCTGGGAGATTTTAAATTGTTTTATAAGCAGTGTGAATTATATTTTGAAATGAATTTCAAAGTGGAAATGTATAGAAATGGTTTTATAGTATTGAACTCACTTCGATCGCTGGAAAATAGATTCTGATGATGACAGCTGCATCATCAGTATTCATTTTCGAGTTGTAAGTAACGAATTATTACCAGAGATACTATTTTGAATTTTTTTGGGAAAGACAAGTTGTGTTGAATTTCAAAATGGAATTGATATAGAATTTGAATATATGAAATTCAATCGAAAGTGAAATGGAATTTGAATATAGAAATTCAAATGGAATTTGAATATAAAATTCAAATGGAATTTAAACTATAGAATTTGAATAATAGAATTTGATATATAGATTTGAATAATAGAAGTGATATAAAATTTGAATAGAAATTGAATAGAATTAACTAAGTCGAAGAGGAATTAGTTAATCGAGTTTTGAATTTGAAGTTGAACTTTGAAAGGTGAATTGGATTTGTAAATGGATATTCGAAATCGAATATAAAACTTAAATTTGAAATTTGGATTCAAATTAGTTAATAAGCAAGTTAAAATATATTTGAACAAGTCATGTTCAAATATAAAAGTGAAATAGACTAAAGAGTTAATTAACAAATTAATTAACGAATTAAGTTAAAACGATCAGGTATAGTTAAAATAGATTGGGCTGGTATAAATATACATGAGATAGGTATGGATAAGGTATGAAGGTATATAAATAGAATGCTCGACGAAAAGGTATGTATTTAATTCATATATGAGATTTTATGCGCCGTATCGGCTAACCGCTTGGCTTTTTCTTTTTCTGTTGGATTGGTGAGGGCCATGGGAGGCTATTTGAAATATCCTGATGCTCCTAGTACAAAGGAGGTTATGGCGAATTTTTCCGGGAATTTAAGGAGTTAGCATATTTTTAAGATAATTTGATAGTTAGAAATCAACGTATCGATATATATATATATATATATATATATATATATATATATATAGAAGTCGATAAGGAAACGAACTTAGAAATAGAATAGTAAAATCAAAAAGGAAGACTAAGAATAAAATCTAGTAAGAATAGAGAGAGGAAGCATATATGTGTTTAAAAGTGAATAAGTAGTTGTATGGTATTGATTATTCGAGTAAGTAGTCATATCTGTTTGACGTTATAAATGTTATTCAGTCAAGGTCTGAGAGGTAGTTATACCCCAACTTGATTGATTTCATTATTAACAAATAAATAGTAAGATTTCAGGCTCGAAGATCAATGTTGAATAAGAGTTAGTTGAATATAGTATTTGGGTTGTTGTAACGATGTTTTACACAACATCCGTTTTAACCTAAATAAGTGTAAGCTTGGAAATATAATAAAGAATATTTCCTAAGTATAGAAATAAACGAGATCGGAAAAGAGATAAGTAATTGGAATATTTTCGAATTAATAGCATATATTTTCTAAAATTTAGAAAATAAAGGAAGGCGATATTCAGAAATGTTTTCCAAATAACATAAAAGGCCAATATGGTTATTGAAAATATTTGGTTAACAAATATTGATAAAGAAATAGAGAAGTGATTTAACTAATGGAATATTAATTAAGGACTCAGTGACATGTTCAAAAGGGAAAATTTGATTTTTTTTTTTGAAAAGAGTAAACTGTTTAAAAACTCCCAGGGAAAGACTGTTTGAATTAAAAACAAATTTAACAGAAATTTGTGAAAGCAAAATTTGATTAAAGTAAAGCCAGTAAAGTGGTAACTGAAATTGAATTAGAATGATATCAAGACAAATTGGATTGTGAGATTCAAATTCGAATTGTAATGTGAAAATCAAGTTAAGAGGTGGGAATCGAGAAGGAACTCGAGTTGAAATGATATTTGGCTCAGATATAAGCAAATGGTTGTGTTGGGGATAAACTGATCAGAGTTTGATTTGATCAATATTGGTATATGCAGAGTTGATAGCATATGGAAGTGATGGAGTTGATATGTCCGACAAAAAGGTACAAGTTTATATTTCATATGGTATGAGATTTTGATAAGCCAAATTGGAAAGCCGCTTGGCTGTTTGATTTTCTTTTGGGTTGGAGATAGCCCAGAGAGGCGAGTTGGAGTTTGACCGATTGACCAGTACAAAGGAGGTGCTGGCGAAATTTTTCGAAAGGTTAAGGAGTTAGAAAATTTTCAGAATTTTTGAAAATTTTCGTTAATCAGAATAAATTAATAATTTAATTGAAATTAAATTGGTTCAGTTGAAACTGAAATTAAGAAGTGAACAAATATGTTCTAACCAGTCGATAGGGTCGTTCTCTACCTTAGCAATTTCGAGGACGAAATTATTTTAAGTGGGGAAGATTGTAATGACCCGCATTGGCAGAGGTATTATAATTAATTTATTTAATTATATAAATAGTGATATAGTGATTAAATGGTCGTGGAATTAAATAATGATGAATATTTAATTAAAATAATAAATTAAATAATATATTTAATTCTGAAATAATCAGAATTGGCTGAAATGACGATATGGTGTGAACCGGGTCATCTGTGATATTTAATTCAGCTTGGAATTGATTTTGAATAACGAATATATTATTTGAACGAGAGTTTGAACGTAGAATTATAATATAATTAAAATCGAGCTCGAAATGGCACTGTAGTTCGTAATTTGGCGATTTGAACTTCAACTGAATGTACAGGATTCATTTTAAGCCGGATTTCTATGAGATAAGGAACGTGTGGAGCTGGTGGAGTATATCTTTCTAGTGGAAGAGAAAAATCGAGATTTCATCGTGTAGATTTTGTTTTATGTCCAAATCAAATTTTAGAAAAGTCGCTGTGGAATTCCTTTATAATTTAAAAAGGAATTATTTATATTTATAAAAGGATTTAAATATAAATCGAATATCGATATAACTCTTATAATGAAATATCGAGTTAGAAATCCATACAGGATTATTTTGGAGCTGTATGGTATTCCACTGTGAATATAGACGATAATATTTATTTTTTAAATATTTATTTTTTATTTTATATTTAAATATATTTATATATTTAAATGGGTTATTTAGGGTTTTAAAAATAGCGACTTTTGCAAACGAAGTCAGAATTCGACGAAACTAATTTTGTTGGATCCACAATGTCAAATAGTTGTTAGATTTCCAGTTTCGTGATTTTTAGAGTCACTGTGTGGTCGTACGGATTTTTAGAGTGAGAAACAATCAGTATTTCGACGGTTAAAAATACGCTGTGTGAGCATACGAAGTCGGAATTCGACGAAACCAGTTTCGTTGGGACCGTAATGTCGAACTCTAGCAGTAAGTCCAGTTTGGTGATTTTTGAATATCGTATATGATCAAGGGGATTTTTAAAGACAAACACAAACAACAGTTCATTTAAAATAAATAAAATAATGAATAGAAAAATAATACCCTCTCCTTATAAATAACCACTATCTATTCCTTAAAACCTAAAAAATCTCGTTCACTGCTCAAACCATTTTGAGCCGCCACACTCAAATTAAGAACGTGAAATACCTCTTTCAAAAATCAATATCAAATCAAGTGGATTTCTATAAATCACTAAACACATATTTCTGGATTCACGAGGAGGAGATCTTCGCGCTGATATGGGTCATGCATGGGTCTGGTGCGTTGGAAAGGGAATGGGCCGGGATTTGTTGGGTAAAAGCCCATCTAATTAATTTAATTAAGTTTTGTTTAAATTAAATTGTAGGTAAATTTATAATCACAATAACTTGTTCATATATTATCGGAATTCAGCGAAACAAGATCCGACAGGACCGTATGGACGAGAGCTTCACAATGAAGCTGACTGGGAGTGGATTGGGGTTCGTTACAATTTATAGTGAAATAAATTGTCCATCTGAATCAACGACAATTATCGTTATTAACGATGATAGTCCAAAGTGAGTAAATCTCACTAACTCTGAACAGTTTATAATTTCATGTTGTATTTTTAGAACTGTTAAATATTGGCTTATGACTGTTTGTTTACTGTTTGATTGAATTGCTAGTCAGTTAGTTGAATTTCTATATTGATTCTGTTTAACAGAATATATCATATAGAACTGAAAGTGATGTTACCTATATTGTTTAACATCTGTGATATTGGGAAACAGGTTAGAGGAATCCAACTGGATTCCTCAACATTTATTTTACTGTTTTTCATATATTGTGATATATGTTGTGATATATAATCTGTTGTCGATTATATGTGTTTGGACGATATTGATCATCATGATTTGATATGTTGAATACAATAACATACCGAAACGTTGATAAGGGAATATTTTCAAAGTGATATTTGAAATAAAATATTTATAAATGGAATATTTATAAATAAGAAATATTTATAAATTGGAATATTTATAAATATGAGATATTTAGCAAAAGAGAAAACGTTATAAAAAGAAAACTGTTATAAGAAGTAAATCATTTTTAACGTGGAGAACCGTTACTAAAAGTAATCTTTAAAATGAATAAATGTTGTTAAAAAGGAAATCTTTATAAAGCGAATAAAGGAGTTAAATCGAATATGGTATTCGAAAGGAGTTATCGAATATGGTATTCGAAAGTAGTTAAATCGAATATGGTATTCGAAAGGAGTTAAATCGAATATGGTATTCGAAAGGAGTAAATCGAATTAGTTATTCGAAAGGGGTTAGTCGAGTCGAGTTAGTTGAATAGAGTAATTGAATATTTGTTATTCGAAATAGAGTTAACCAGTTAGAGTTAAACCAGTGAGAGTTAATCGAATATAGTTTATTCGAATATAAAGAATAAAGGAGTTAATCGAATATAGTTTATTCAAATATAATAAAGGAGTTAATTGAATATAGTTTATCCAAATAGAATAAAGGAGTTAATCGAATATAGTTTATTTGAAAAGAGTAAAAGGGGTTAATCAAATATATAGTTTATTCAAATAGAATTAAAAGAGTTATCGAATATAGTTTTTTCGATAGGAGTTATGTGAATAGAGTTAGAGTTAAATCAAAAGAGTTAAGTGAATAGAATAAATTAAATAGAGTTATCGAATATACCTTATCGAAGGAAAGAATTATCGAATAGAAAAGATTTGAAAGAGAGTTACATAAGGAAGTCTGTTAAAGAATTAGAAGGGTGAAATTTGTCTATTTCAAGGTTAGAAACGTTGTTCAGTTAAGGACTGAGAGGTAGTATTACCTCAACTTGATTGACTTCATTTTTGACTGAGGAATGGTTAAGGTTCGATGGTAAAGGATGGTTAAGTGAATTTAGTAATTTAAGGAAATGGTTTGAGTTGGCATCGCGATGGTTTGTTTAAACATCTGTCTAAGTCCAATGAAGAAGCTTTGGAAATGTTTTCCAAATAAGAAACCAGAAATGTTTTCTAATAAAGAAAACAAGAAATGGAAATGTTTTCCATTGTTAATAACGTATATTTTTCAAATTTAAAAAATAAGAAATATTGAATATAGGGAAACAGGAGATAAGTAAATTAATGAAATAAAGAGATAAATGTTGAATGATGTTTGATCGATATAAATTTCCATTTGGAAATAATGTGGTTGTTTGCACACCTGTTTTTCTTTGATGGTTAAATCACAGACTATCGAAGTTCTGACCATTTTAACGTTGTTAATATGGAGAGACCGGTTGGATTATTATCCAAAAACCAACTCTATATTGGCATAAGCGTTGCGAATCATATATGCCAAAGATAACCGAAGACGGAATAAAGTGCAAGGGCTATTGTATAAGTCTTAGATAACAGTGTCTAAGATGGATGTATTGAATAGTGCCTTCGGTTCATCCTGTTCCTGGATGACTTATATGGACGGATGTCTGACAGAGTATTTCCAGACGATCACGTATATTGATTTCTCCAACCGTACCAAGAGTGGAAGCGGAGAAGGAAACTTCTTTTAGCTAATACAATGTATGGTTGAGGACGTCAATCGGTGATCTGATGGATTTGACGATGTGACATTCGAAGTGAATCTGATGTGATGATGAAGCGTAACTTCAAGCTTCATCAACCGGTAAATGACAGAAATCGGGCAGGCAGCATGGCTAAGTCGATCGCACCGAAGTAGGGTGTATAATCACCTGATCTAGAGTTTCATTTATTTCTAAAAATCTATTGTTGATGCTGTCCCATTCGGGAAACGGTTGCTGATCCCAACCGTTGGTGATATACACTCGATACACTCAAGCGAAATGAGTGGTCGGTCATGTGTGACCGGGTTGCAAGATGTTCTTGTTGAACCCAGTGTATTCCTTTCTAGAGGTACACTAGCGAAATGTGGTTCCATACCTTGTCATAGTTGGAAATCCATTACCCAATACGTGCTTGCGGTTTTGATTGTATATTATATATGTAGAACGTGAGATGAAAGCGTTCTGCTAGATGATTATTATATTATTGTGGTTGATAGACATTATTATAATATCAAAAGGTTTTTAATATAAAGATAATTTGGATTCTCATAAGGGAAAAACCCGTTCCGTTATACGGCGTGGTCTTGTAAGATTTCGATTACCTGCTTGAACTGTTTTAAACTGTTTTACTCATACCAGTCCCATGACTGGCCAAGAGTTTATTTGTTTGTTTCCCTAAACTCTTGGGTGCCTAATTTTGTATGGGCAGTCAAGTAGTCGGGATTTACAGATATACTGGAAGAGCTGGAGCTAGAGGCTTCAGGATCATATAGCTATAGTTTATTTCCGCTGTGTTGTAAGTGCTGTACTTTGAAAATGATGTATATTCAAGTACAAAGTTATATTTCATAGTTATGTTATATATTATATGTTATTTGTTCCGCTGTGAGATTCGTGTTACTCTGATGTTGTGTTATTGTTCTTCTTCTTCTATTCTAAGTTTCTATCTTATCTTTCCTCACCCTCTGTTTTCTTTCTATTAATTTCCTGATTTTCAGTTTAATTTGGGGTTGGACTTGTGTTTTTGGTCAGCTCAAATTGGACTGGAATTTTGGGTCATTACAATATTTGTCTTTGACTTTTTGCATGATACTAGACAAGCCAACTCGAGCTTTGATAGATTTGGATTTTAAAAAAATATCGGGTTTATCGAAATCCGGGTTGTTATATCTAGTATTAGAGCTCAGGTTTAGAACTCCTATATAGATAGTGAGTGAACATATTTGTATTTTTAGAATATAAGCACTATACATATGCCTATATCCATAGATGAACCCACTAAATAAGCAAAGTAACACATGGAAAAAAAAGTCGGGGTATTGGTTTTGTACAGTAAGAAACGGTTGTGGAGGTTTGAGGATTATAGGCCCATGAGTGGCAAAGAATGAAGAGTGCATAGGATGTTTGAAAAAGATAAAAGATTCCATGTGTTAATATCCGGAATTTTGGTATTTCAGATTAGTGGATTGGACAGTATAGCCTTGAATGTTGAACAAAATGAATTAGGAATATATATATATATACACACACACACACACACACATTTGGCGCTAAAATGACACTAATCTTATTCTTCAAGTTAGACATACTTTGATAGGAAATATGTAGAGGAGAAATCTAGGATAAAGAAATGTAATTTCACGCAAAGAATTTGGAAAATGCAAAAATTAAAAACCACTTTGTACTTAGCCTAACAGTTATGACTTTTTTTAGAAAAACCTTTAAAAAATGTAAACGTAGAAAAATATTTCTAGAAAAAAAATTCATGATTCAAAATTTAAAAGTTTACAATTTTAGAAATTCACTGGTTTGTAATATTGAAAGTTACATTAAAATGATTTTTGAGAAAAATTGTGCAAACTGGTTTTAAAAAAGTATTGAATGCATAAGCAAATTGTGGGGTTAAGCGATATAAGTGGTTAAGAGAAAGCGCGAATATAAATGATTTAGCCCTACGTGATGCATTGGTGACCTTGAGTGAAATAAAATATAAAAAAATTCATATATGATGGATCGTGACACACTTTAACTTGTTGGAATAAGAAGAATTATAAGATAAGTATTCATGAATCACTAAGTTTGTAAGTAAACATGTTTTGTTAAAGTGGGGAGAAAAAGTGTAGCGAAAACGATGTATAATATATAGGTAAAGCACTATATTTTGTGCTGCCTATTAATTTTTTTTTTTAAGTTTCCTTGTTACTTTACACAAAACACAAAAGTTATCTTTAGAAATGTTCATAGAAACTTAATCTTGTCCAATTAAAACTAAATTAGTGAGAATGGTCCCATTAGAGTGCATGGACAGTTAGTAAAGGCTTGAGGAAATTTTGAAAAGATATTTCAAGTGGTTACTGTTTAATAGAAAAAAGTAAAAAGTAAATTTAAAACTTGCATGGTTTAAGGGAAGAGTATTTTTTTTGGAAAACGTCTATTTAATGGCGACCTCGGGTACTTCAAAATTCTCAAATTTTAAATAAAAAATGGCCAATATTTCGGCCTCCAATTATAGATCAGCTGTGCCTCCAGATTTACTATCTCCAGGACAACATGCAACTCATGAGAGATCTTTTGTCCAAGGTAAATGTAACGACCCGCAAATCCGTGCTATCTGAATTGACTAATAACACCACACGTCCAACCCAAATTGCACAGAAATACGACTCATTATTAGAAAGAAGTTAGAGGATGAGAAATAGAAAGAAAGAAATATTAGAATAGAAGAAAATGAAGATCACAACTCACAGCGGAACGGATAAAATATATTATATCACATACTTTTGTAATACAAAATTTCTGTATACATGTACATTCAGAATCAGAGTTCAACACTTACAATACAGCGGAAGATAAACACTAGATAACTAACGCTGAAGCCTCCTGCTCCAAGCTCCTCCAATGGCATCTGTAAATACCTGAACTACTTGACTGCCCGTACAAATTTGGGCACCCAAGAGTTTAGGAAAAACAAAACAAAATAAACTCTGGGTCAGTCATGGGACTGGTGTGAGTAAACTCCAACCACTTGTTTAACTTTCAAAACTCTTTCAAAAGAAAAGATAATAGTAAGACCAGCCCACACATAAACATGGACGGTTTTTACCTTACTATAACCCAAAATACTTTGATATCAAATCCAATGATATTATAGTAATGTCTACATCAAATAAATAACCAAATAGCAGAACGCTTGCATCTCACGCTCCACATATATAGTATATAATCAAAAACCGCATGGCGCTTATTGGAGATTGGATTTCCCACATGACAAGGTATGGGACCACCTTCCGATGATGTATCTCTAGAGGCAAATACACCTGGGTTCAACAAGAACATCTTGCAACCCGGCCCACACATGACCGACCACTCATTTCGCTTGAGTGTATCGAATGTATATCACCAACGGTTGGACTCAAACCACCGTTTCCCGAATGGGCAGAATCGATAGATTTAGAACAAAAGGAATTTCTCTAGATAGGTGATTATACACCCTAATGGGTGCGACCCACATAGCCATGTTGCCTGCCCGATTTTTGTCCTTTCCCGGTTGTTGAGGCCTGAGGCTACGATTACTTACCATTCCTTGATAGCACAATCACTTTGAATGCCACATTGTCAGATCCGTTAATCACTAGTTGAGATTGCACAAATATTCTGGATATTATGCTAAGGGATAAATCCGTTGCAACCATATACATTCATACAGACCAACCCATTTGATCATTGGAAATACTCTGTCAGACATTCGTCCATTTACGTTCGTTCTGGGATTGAACGAAACCGAAGGCACAATTTCTATTACTAGAAAAGCCCTTGCACTTTACTCCGTCTTCAATATATTCAGCATACTTGGTTCGCAACGCTTATGCCGATACGGAGTGGTTCTTCGGATAATAATCCAACCGGTCTCTCCATATTGACAACGATGGTCAAAAACTTCGATAGTCTGTGATTTAACTATCGAATAAAAACAAGTGTTCATCCAAACATATCAACAAATCACTGGGCTCTTTAATTAATATTTCATTAATTAAATCTCTTCTCCATTTCCTCTATCAATATTTGTTAACCAAATATTTTCAATAATCAATCTTGGCCCTTTATGCCATTTTTGATTTCGTTTCCTTATCGAATTATATATATATCGATATATAGATTTCCAATTGTCAAATTTCTTAAAAATATTCTAACTCCTTAAATTCCCGGAAAAATTCGCCATAACCTCCCCTGTATCGGGAGCATCGGGAAATTTCAAATAGCATCCCGGTATCTTCTAATCTCAAAAAGAAAAAGAAAAAGCCAAGCGGCTAGCCGATACGGCGCATAAAACCCATATATGGATTTAAACATGTACCTTTTTGTCGGGCACATAAATAAAAATCTTCATATACTCCATCCCATATCTGTTTAACACCTGTTCACCTGTTTCCAATTCCATTCAACTCAATCCATTCGTTTTAAATAAATTTTGAATCGTTTGAATTCAGTTTCGCTCAATTATTCTTTAATTAGCCTTTTTGCCTATTTCACTTCTTTGTTTGAACATAACATGTTCAAACAAAATGTTTAATTAGCTTATATCCAAATTGAATTTCAAGTTTCCAATTCTAGTTCTCTTTTCGATTTCGAATATAAATTTTCAATCTGAATTTACTTATTTAAAGCTCAATATTCATTTGAAATCTCATTTAACTAATTACTATTCAAATTAGTTAATTCTATTCAATAAATCAAAATCTGGTTTCTGTTTCAAAAATCATATTCATTTACACAACTTGAATTCGCATATATCTTACAACTCAACTCTGAAATTTTCTAAATAGAAATTCGGATTTTCCCGCTTGAAATCCTTTTATAACATTAAATAAACCATTATGGTTTTAAAACGATTTTGGCGCTGTTTTTCTGAAAATTTGATTTTGACATAACTCAAAATCTATACGACGAAATCCAGATTTTTCTCCTTCATTAGAAAACTATTATCAAACTGGTCCTGACGTTTCTTGTTTCGAAGAATTCCGACTTCAATTGAGTTCTGTATATTCAATTGAAGTTCGAATCGCTATTTTACGAACTGCAGCGCTGCGGCGAGTTCGTTTTAATTATATATATAAACTTTTAAAACTTCGTTTATATAAATTCAACTCCATTCTGATATATTTTAAATATATATCAAACCATTTTTCCCAACTCAACAAATATCTCTGATATTCTATTTCATTTTTTTTTTTGAAATCTATATTCAAATTCCAATTTGATTCAAATTCCATATTCAAATTCTATTTCAACTATTTGAATCCAAATTCCATTTTTAATCCATTTGAACTTCAACTATTTAAACTCATTTTTACTTTGAACTTCAAATATCACATTTTAATTTCTTTGAATCCAAATACCATGTTTCAAATCTCTTTGAATTCCTCTTATTCAAATTCTTTCTATTTAAACTCCATTTGAGTTTTGTTTGAACTCTTATATTTAATACCATTTGAGTTCTATTCAAATTCTTTATATTTAATTCCTCTTCGGTAAAACCCATTATTTAAATCTCATTTGAATTTTCCTTATTTCAAATCCAGTTGAACTCCTTTGAATTCAAATTCCCTTTCAAAACTATTTGTATTTCTTATTTTGAAATCCTATTTCAATCCTACTTTGAAATCCTATTTTCAAAGTTTATTTCAAATTCTATTTTGAAATTCAATATTCAAATCTCTATTTGAATTTCTATATTCAATTCCATGTTCAAATTCAATACTTGAATTTCTATTCAAATCTTTATTCAAATTTCATATTTGAATTTCATTTCAAATCTCTAGTCAAATTTCATATTTCAATTCTTCTTTTGAAATTCTATATTTCAAATCTTATTCGATTTTTCTTTGAAATTCTATAATTCAAAGTCTGTTCAATTCTTCTTTGAAATTCTATATTTCAAATCTATTTGAAAATTCTTTATTCGAATTCCTTTGAATTCAAATTTTATTTTAATCTCCCGAATTCAAATTCTGTTTTTCCATTCTAATTTCGTCTATTCAAATTCTATTTGAATTTCTAATATTCAATCTCCTTTTAAAATTCAAATATTTAAACTCCTTTGAATTCTACTATTCAAATGTTATAATCAAATTTCATTTGAGTTATATATTTAAAAATTTCATTTCAAATCCTATTTTGAAATTCCTTTTCAAATCCCAATTTCACACTTGTATTTCTATTTCTGAATTATCGAATGATAATCCTTTTCCCTTCATTTATAACTTCGTTATAAAAGAACTATTTATAACTTCGTTTAAAAAGAACTACTTGTTTTATTTTTCAAAAACAAGTTTATATTTTTATTCCATTAAAAATTCGAATTCTATTTAAAAATAGAATTTCCCTTTTTTTTAAATTTCCAATATCCTTTTTACGATATTTTTAAATATCATTACTTAAGCCCAGTGATAAAACACACAAAGCAACCAATTGTTTATTTTTCTAACACATCATATATAACAATATATATGCAAACAAATAAACAAACAGATAATATATTTTTGAGGAATCCTGTTGGATTCCTCCAACCTGTTTTCCTGCATCCACAGATGTTAGCACATAAATAATACCCATTCTGCTTCGTGGCAGAATATCGCGGTATAGAAGGTCATCCACTAATCATAGCGTGGGGCGTATAGGGTAATCATCCGCTATGAAACTGCGGGCATCCGCTAATGAGACTGCGGGAATCCAACCAATCAATCAACCCAATATATATATATAGCCTAAATAACTAATATATATAAAGCAACCAGAAATCATTCACACAAGCAACAGACAATTATTTTTAATAAAATAAAAATAATTCTAAAGGTGAGTGAGTTTTACTCACCGGGATTTTAAATTGATGGAGTGAATTAGAGATGTTTGATCTAAATTCCATCCATTTCCAGGAAATCCAAATCCACTTCCCGTTAAAGATCCAACTCAAATTTGTGCTAGCATTTTTTTGACCTTGTATAAATTAAGCAAAATATTTCTAAGGAGTCGATTAACTAAATTAGTAACTAAAACTTAGTTAACTAAATTAAACTCGCTTTTATCTTCCTTAATCATGGTTCATCAAATTTTATTTTACGATTAAACTATTTCAATTTAAATTGACTATCAATTAAATAGATTTAATCTACGTTAATCTATAGGTATTAACTAACTGAATAAATTATAAATTAATTACCTTAATTCCTTTTTAAAACTTCTTCTCTCCCCTCTGGAAAGGATCGAACCTGCTCCAAACCAAATCAGGTATCGAGCTTCCCATTTCCGACATTCAAACCACCATCGAAGCTCGAGACTTCGGCCTAAGCCCTACTGTTGTACTAACGTCGAACACCCAGGAAACAATCGCACCCCCGATTTCCCCTGATTCGAACTCCACAAATGTCCTGCTACATGCCCTAGGTCCACGCATCAACTTCGAGATCCACCCCTTCGTCGAGCTCCCACTTTGCCTGCCCCTGATGCGCGAGTGATCCAAGACCGTGTTCGAGCTCCGATTTCCCCCTCCTGCAAACTTCGAACCTAACCCATCATCGCGATTTTCGATTTTGATTTCTTCGAATTGGGGAAAAACTGAAGTTTCAATTTATTTTCCTTTCTAAA
The DNA here is from genome assembly GCA_030737875.1 of Allium sativum. Lineage (NCBI taxonomy): Eukaryota > Viridiplantae > Streptophyta > Magnoliopsida > Asparagales > Amaryllidaceae > Allium > Allium sativum. Next base: position 372,372,657 of record CM060909.1, on the reverse strand, counting down.
TATGAACGGTGCATTTATTTTCACTTGTGAGGAAGAAAAGAGAGGAGGCTTGAACTGTTTCGTGGGTTTGAAAATGAGGAAAAACAAAGCTATCGGATTGAATTTATAAGTGCGCAGGGAACATAAAGTACTTTGCCATTAAAAATTTTGTCTGCCTGATCGTGAAACTTGGAGGCAAAGTTGTTTGCTCGAGAAGGAACTGTTGCGTGATTTAACAAATTAGGGTGGTGTTGTCAAGGAGTAGGTCGGCTGGGTTATTTATTTATTTATTTATTTATTTATTTTGATTTTATTTTAATTAAATAATTAAAATATTTCGCGGTCCTTAACTAGTAATCCCGAACCACTATTCAACCGTGACAACCGATGTTTCCAACGTTATTCACTATTCTGAATTCAATGAAATAGATTATATAATTTAATTTGAACGTATATTCAACATAGCCATATTAAATCATTTTAAATTCAAAATAAATAAATTCTTCGTCAATGAATTTCAGTTTTATCTTCGAATTGAATTATTTCAAACTTCTCGTATTTTGATAATTATCAAAATAAATCGTATTTCGATTATTTAAACAATAATCCAATAAAATACCATTAATATTATAAATTAAATATTTAAAACCATACTAAATATTTAAAATAAATTGACCAAAAATCCGGGTCGTTACAGTAAATCTCTAAATTCAGATCTAACTTCTTTTAAGGAATTTCCGGATCTGAAATCCAAGGATCTAAATTCTTCAAATCCGATTATTCATTCACAGTCAAGGGCGTGGATTGATATTGTTAAAGAGAATAATTTTCATCAATCTTCGATTCAACTGAAATTTTATGAGCCAGCTATTAAGGGAAATATGAAAATCGCTGTTATAAATGAGGAATTAACCAAGGTAGCTAGAGATAGATGGATTAATTCTATTGCTTTTTATGTCTTTCGAAGTAGGCCATATTACCATTTTCTTAAAGCCTATATAAATAGAACTTGGAATTTGAAGGGTAGATTTTAATTATTCTCTAGAGAAAATGGTTTTTATATTGTTAAATGTGAAAGTGGAGAAGAATGTGATAGGATTTTAACTGATGGACCGTATTACTATAATAAGAGATTAATTATTATGAAAAAAATGGTTCCAGGATTGAAATTAAATAGAGAATTTTTACATGCATTACCTATTTGGATTCAATTTCCTGATCTGGATTTGGATTTATGGACCATTGAAGGTATTAATAGAATTGCTTCGTTAATAGGGTTGCCTTTAAAATTGGATAACTCAACAGAAAATGTAGTTCGAATATCATATGCTAGAGTTCTTATTGAGGTGAACAATGACTTCCAATTTCCAGAGTACATTCTTGTCTAATGCTCTAATGGAGATATTGTATGGCAAAAAGTAGTTTACGAATGGGTGCCTACTGTTTGTTCTGAATGTAAAGTGTTTGTTCATTCAAATGAAGTTTGTAAATCTGTGAAAGTTTGGGCTCCAATATTGAACTCAACTGCAGTGAAAGAGCTGGATTTAGATGTCTTTGATTTACATCATAAAATGAACAATTCTGATAGTTCAGGAGATAAAAACCCACAAGCTTTTAATTCTACATCAATAATGATAGATGAGGTTAAGGATGCTCCGCAAGATAAAGAGGGTAATAATCAGTTGTGTGCCGAAGAAGTTCAGGAGAAATGTAATGAGTGTATTGAAATAGAAGTTTAGAATGGTGATGTTAGAAAAAAGAATTATCCAGCATAGAACTTAGATGATAAGAGGTTTAGGAAGGATACATGTGGGTAGTCTAATAAAAATGCTAAAGCATTAGACAATAATGTAGAGAAAGACAAGAATGCTAGTATGGATTATATTGGAGATTATTGTAAAGTTATAAATATAGAGGATCCTTTTAGCAAGGATATTTCCATGTATGAATCAGATAGTTCATATAGCTCAACAAACAATTTCAAGAGGAGGAGAATGAAATTTAATTCTAGTAATCACAAAAAGGATTATAAGTTTGCTTCTAACGAACCATTGGTTGAGGATAACCCAGAATGGGATAAACTCGTGCATCAAATGCTAACTCGATCCAAATTAAGAAATCTAAAGGTAGAGGAAATATAAGTCAAGTATCTAATGGTGATGTTTTTAAAAAATAGTCTTCTGGGTCTTATATTTATAAGTGTATGCCGGGAATGTCAATCTCTGTTTGGTAGTTTTGACATAGTTCGAATAGCTTAGTTTAGTTATATGGAAAGTGGATTTCCTGTATTCGGTGTAGCAGTTTTCTCGTTGTTCTCTGTATTGGCATTTTTGTTGCTCCTTTGTTGCATGGTTCTTCTTGATGCATGAACATTTTATATCTCTTCTTGGGCTTCGGTGGTATTGCAGTGTTTATTTTGTGGTGGCATTTTGCAATTGTCTTCGACTTCTGCTTGTGTTTGGATTTTTGATATCCAGGATAGTGGACACAGTTCTCTGCTCTCAGTTTGGTAGGCTCTGTCATGATCCTTTTGGTTTTCTATGGAAGCTGCAGTTTGGTTTGTTTGTAAGCTATTTTATATGGTTGTCTTAAGTTTTCTCTGTGTTTTTCGGGGGATCTTCCTTGTTGTGTCTTTATGTTGTGTCTGTTGGTAATGCGTTCTTATTTTGTTCGAGCTGGCATTTTTATTTTGTTTAGTATTCATTAGGTGTGTGTGTTTATGTATTTGTTGTCAGCTTGAACTCCTCTTTGTACTCTTTTGATTGTAATATAAGTACCCTTGTCTTCAAAAAAAAGGAAGAGAATAATGAGGAAATGAATAGGAACAAGCGAGATGAGATTTTTATAAGTAAATTTATGGCATGGTTAATTATTAATAGAAATCCTTTTTTTAGCACCTCTTGAGGAAATAGGAAAGCTTTCTTTTAGTATAGATTTGCAATCCTATGTAGTGTTCAATTAAAAAAAATAGTTTAGCGGGATAATTTATTCCTAGATGTTTATGGTGATCGCTAGATAAGAACAAAAACATAGGATATTGTGAATAAAATGAAAAAAGAAAGCAAAAGATGAACAACTAAAAGAAAAACAAACAAATTTACAAAAGCAACAAAAACAAAAACTGCAATAAATGAGAACAATGAATGAAAATAAATTCTTCCAAAGTAAGTCTGGAAACCTAAATAAAAATTCTTCTTGTGTAAATTGTGCTTAGAATAAAAAATGAAATTTTTGCAAGATTAGCAATTAAAGTTTCCAAGTATAGGGGAAAAGTGCATAAAAGTAGATGGAAAATAACATGAGAAATCAAATTCGAAAAAATAGATTTTTCTGAAATTCGCAAATTTAAAGTTGGTTGGTAGGTTTTGAATGCAAAAACTGGATGAACTACATTCTTACTTTGTAAGAGTGTGGGAAAAATTGGATGAAAATGCATTTTTGATTTTCAAAATATTGCATTCATATAGAAATTGCTAGTATATTTAGGATACGTGCATCATGTTTTCAAAAGGTTTTCAAGAAAATTTTCATTTATATAGGAGGTACCGCTTAAGCATTCATTGCATTCGTATATTTTTATGTTGTGCTATAATTTTCACTAGTGCACAAATGGTCGCAAAATTGGATGTACACGTTATGATTGTAAATTATATGAGAAATTACACAGTTAAGCCATTACCAAATTTCAGGGATGAAGCTTACTAAAGATGGGAGAATGTAACACCCGCATTTTCAAATAATAAAGATTAACAAAATTATCAAAATAATTATGGAAGAGCGTGCGTTTGAAATTTGAAAACGAAGACGCATGTTATAAATTGGACAATAAATAAGAAGTTGCCACTATGTAAACTGAATGCGCAATAGTATGTATTTATTATTAAATTAAAAAAATGGGAGAAAGAAAGAAATAAATGCTACGCACATTAATTGTATAAACATTATGTGTTTGAATTTAAAATAAAAAAGGTTATTAACGTATTAGCCGACTTAACCATTCAATAAATATAAACTTCTAGTAATAACTATGTTTGAAATTGGAATTTGATGTGTATTAGAAATGGGAAACAATTAATGTCAAATTGTAATATTTCTTTGATTAACAATATGCGACATAAATGGAATAAAATCACGCAATAAAAAGAAAATATAAATGATGTTAGCTAAAAGTGTTTTAATTCAGAATAAATGAATCAAGTGCGTGTTAATATACATTTATATATTTATTTCAAAAATATATATGCATTAATTTCAGTAATGAACACATTCGAAATTGAGATTTAATGCGTGTTGAGAATAGAAGAAAATTTAGTGAAAACCGAAAATGCAAATAAATGTTTTGTATAACTGTCATAAAAGAATCAACAAGAATAAATTAGGGGAAATTGATGTACGGGTTAATGGGATATACAGTGAGTATTTAAATTTAAAATTAGGATGCATGTTAAAATAGGAAATCAGGGAATAACATTTTAAACAACGTTCAAAGAAATATATGTACATATTAAATACTCATTGAATTTGAAACTAATAGGCCAAAAAATCAAATGAAATAAATTTAAAATGTTAAGAGATTAATAACGTTCACAAGTTTAGAGGAATTAAACACGCAGGAATTTGAAAGCGGAGAGAAAATAAATACACATATATATATTTACGTGTTTGTGAACTCAAGTTAAAAACTGGAAATAATAATAAAATAGTTAAGAAATAATAACGTTAATAACAACGCTTATCAATCAGATGGACGTGGCTCTTTTGAGCAGCTATAAATAAACCAGCAGGACCAAGCCTCCAACTCATATTGTCTGAGAGAGCGCCAGAGTTCTGTCATTCTCTTTTCTCCTCCAGACTCTTCAGAATATATATATATATATATATATATTAAATTTAGGATTTCTGATTCAAGATTTGAAGATAAAAGGTTGTATATTAGGCTATAGGTGCTTAAATTTCTCATCTGTGTGAGATTCGAATTAGAAAAACCACGAATGCCATATTTGAATCAGATTTAGAATTGAAGAGCTATTAGGTGAGTGGATTTATATTATATTTTTTATATAATGGTATATGATATCGTTTGATTCCTATAAAGTTAATATAATATTATATCGGCCCTCTTTTCCCCTTCTGCTTTGGATTTTACAGTTTTAAATTGAATAGTGGTTATGTGCAAAATAATTGAATTGTAGCTAGACTTAAATTAATTGAATTGTAGTTATGCGCAAAATAATTGAATTGTGGTTAGGCATAAATTAATTGAATGGTGCTTATGCACAAATTAATTAGAATTATGAACAAAAGAGGGAAATTTGATGAGTTTGGGCTAAATGAATATAATACGTCAAAATTGTAATAAAATGGGGAAACTTGATGATTTCAGGATAAATAAATGTATTATGCCAAAATTGTAATAAAAGGGAAATTTGGAAGTAGGCAAACTTGGTAAGTCTTACTAAATAAATGCGACAAAGATTGACATGGCATATTTAAGGTTATGCGAAGTAAATTTGTTAATAAAGTGAAAATTTGAGAATTTTCATATTATTTGTAAGGAATCACTTTTCAGACTTAAAATGGAATAAATATAGAAATTGAGAAATAGTGAAGAGAAAGGAAATAATAATATAACTAATAAAAAGTGGGCAATTAGTAATGGACCGAATCGGTTGGTTGTGGAAAAGGGATACATTTCCACAATTAAATTCTTGTCAAATACAAAGAACTTAATTGCAAGAAAAAGGAAAATAATATGGGTTAGCGCAAAATAGGGATTTTGTCGTATTGCGCACTAACCAGTAACTTAAAAATAACCCGCTAAAGAGTAATATCTTGCAACTACGGGCCTTGATTAATTTATATTATAGAAATATATTTTAGTACATTTTCAAAAACAAGATAAGGTGTGTGAATTATTTTTTTATAAATGTGTGAACTTACAAGGAGGTAAGTAGATTAGCGTCATAACTGTAAGAGTTACATTAAATAGTAAGAAACCTATGGAGTACGTAATGAACGGGGAATGTAAACTATTATAATAAATTATATAAGACGGGAAATAATTTAATAAGCAAACCCATAATTATAGTTGTGGTAATATTATAACACGAGGTTATAATTAAACAAAAAAAGTAGAGTAGGCTTATTATTAATAAACTTATAATTAAGGAATTAAGTTTAATGAATATAATAATAACCAGTGGTCTGTTCTGGCAGCAAGAGATGATTAGGAACAATAAATGGCCAATAAAATAAGTGAAAGGTGGTACGTTCCAGCAGCAAAGTCTGAATAGAAAAAATAAGCGGCCAACTAAAGCTAATAAACAAATAACTTGAATGCAGAATAAATAAGTAAATGTTTAAGTTAACTAGCAAAGTAGGAAGTAAAACAAGCGCGTAATTGAATATTAGACATAGGGTCTAATAACGCAATGACAAGATGCACTTGGACCACTCCGTACATATTTGGAATGAAGAGCCCAATGGGGTGAATCATCGCGGGTGTCTAGAGACACGAGAGGGGCACGTCCAACTTGTTATTCGACGGGACTTGAAGGAAGTACGATACTTTTAGGGGACGTGGGAAAGTACTGTGAGATGGCCCTCTGGGGAAATCGGATGAAGTCGTACGCCCTGAGGCAGATCTATAGTTCCATCTGAGAGTATACCTTGGCTGCAATTATGATGTAGCATCCAGAAGGCTCGGCGGATAATTTTAGGACGATCCGGTGGTTGCCTTGCTTAGGAGGAAGCTGGTCTGGACCAAATAAGGATAGTAATCGTCGAACACCTATCATCGACAGCTAGTGGGACGCACAAAGACTAGGGATAAACAAACAGGCCAATGATCTTTCACTGTCGAGGCATTGGATGAGGGACACATCAATTTGATGCTTTAGAGTGGATGTTAAGTGTATGCCACTTAGCTCTTGAAGTAGTCTTTCACTAGCTGAGGGAGGATCCAGGGTAGGGCCATGGCCATTGTGAAAAGAGACGGACCTATATGTAGGTATCTGTATTGTAGGCCTAACGAAGTTGTCCTTTACATATATTGAAAGTTCCCGACTGAGTACCGTACACAGGTGTATCCCGTTTGCGGAACTCAGGTTGTAGTAAGCAGTATGTTCGTGTGAGGATCTCAATGCACGCACTGGGTGGTGTATCGTAGACGTCAAGGCATTTAACTCTGCATCGGGGCTTATCTCGACCGTGGAGTTCAGATATGAGTATATGTACGCTTATGTGGCATAGCAATAATGATTATGTGCATTTACATGGCGTAGTGATGGAGATTCCATACGCGTATAGGCATAGGATGAAGGTTAGGTATGCTTCAGTTGTGTGACGGTGGAGACTATACGAGGAGGGTACCATGGAGAGTACCTTGAGATGTCGAGCACTTAAATACATATATATGATTTATTAGGTAAATCTATTGGGGAGTAGATGGGTACGATTTATGTGGAAAAATCGAAAGTATACTCTGAAATAAACCCAAATAACCTAATAACTATGAACCAATGATAGAATGGTATATGTGGTGATATTTATAGAAAATATAATCATTCCATTCACTAGAACTTTAGTTCTGACCCCATCCTCATAACAAACCTGCAGATTAGACAGGTGGTTGAGATTTGCAATTTAGGAACACTTGTTAGATAAGTGTCATTATATTGGTAAGTGTGTATCTACTATTATAATTTATTCCTTTCCGCTGTGAGATTTCTATTACGAGCTCTGATATATTTATCTTTGATTTTTTGCAAGATATCAGACAAGCCAACTCGAACTTCGATAGACTTGGATTTTTGAAAAACATTTATGTGTTACAATTTATGAGGCAACTAGTTACACCTTGTGAATTTTCCGACCACCAACACACCAATTGATTTGAATGCTATAATCACATAATTATAGATAATAGTTTTTAGTTTGATAGAGTTTATAGACTCAAATCGTTTGATTTTTTGTCAAAATTGATCCTATAACTCTAAACTGTACTTTGATCTTAATAGATTGGAAAGAAAACATAAATAAATCAAATCAAAGATAAAAGGATTAGACTTTGGTTTTTGGTAGAGTTTGGTTAAGCATTTCTTATAAAATGAAAGAAAAATACAACGGAGAGAAAAATGAAAGAAAGTAGTTATTACAATTCATTTGAGTTTATATATATATATATATTGGAACAATAGTTATGTCAATTTGCAAAAGGTTGCAATGAACAGATACTTCTTCTAAAAATTCAATTTTGAAAAGTATGATGACTACGTCGACATGTCCTAGATTTCGATGTATCCATGTATAATTTGAAATTTTGTTCATTATAAAATGTTTTTAAATCCATTGCTTTGTAAAATAATCTAAAACTTTGTAATACCATTTGAACATAGTTTATATGTTTAGTTTTTGGAATATTTAATACAAAGTATTAAATATATTGTAAATAATATATAAAACTAACTTTAAAACATAATATTAAGAAATTTTCAAAACATAAACGTAGTAGAAATTATAAATAATATAAATGGTTATAAATTAAAAGTGATTGAACAGTATCATGTTGAATACAAGGCTTATTTTGAAAATTATTTGAAAAACCATTTTGGAAAAGAGAACGAGAGATATGCTGTTAAAATTTTAACTTATATTTCAAGATACTAAAACTTATCTAAAACAACAAGAAATCTTAAATTCTTCAATTCTCATGAGTCTTCATTCTCTAAATCTTGGATCGCCTTGATAATCTTTGTCTTGAAAGTCTTTATAATGTACGGTCTTCGTAATCAATACCTGACTATATACTATAAATATCTATACAAACATTAGTATTTATATTTTATATTATTTCCTAAAGTAGTTGTCATTAAAACCATTGTCTACGGTACTAACAAATAACGTTATGCGATGAAGATGTTTTTTTATATACTTGGAAAGAGCTGCTTCTCTATAGTTCAAGAAACTTATACCTAATTCTATATTTATGTTCGAAGAGCCAACTAGGAAGTTTATATAGCAGTTCTGGTTGCGTACTACATGATCTAAGGACATAATGTCGCTATCCAAGTTATTTCAAGGTCCCTAAGAATCTCTGAAGGGGTTCCCAAACCGATTCAATATACATTCACAGAAGGGGATAAACCAGATCAGAAAATGATTCTCATGGAATTTGTGCATGCCATTAATAAGGAAGAAGATTTTAAAGGTGGATTAAGATGAAAGAACCCACAAACTTAGAAAAGTTTGTATGAAAGCTGATGTGTTTTTGAGATCAGAAGAGGTTGTATGCCATTGAAGGAAGATTTGTTGTTGAAGATCCAAAAGAGATTGTTAAAAGCAATATCGCCTTACATTTGGAAGGAAGCAGTTCCGGTGATGCAAATAAATCTAGAAATAAAATAAGAGGAAATTAAAACAAATGATAGGGTGAACGAAATAATAAGCACTTTAAAGATTCAAGCCCAAAGGAGTATATGCTGTTGAATGGCGGCTTAGATAATATCTTCTTACACGAAAATGGAACTAAATGCAACCAAAAACCAACTAACAAAGCGGCAATGCAAGAACAGATTTTTTTTTGGAAAATATTGTAATTGCATGAAATGCATGGGTATAACATAAATGAGTGTCATTAGTCAAAGTATCTGATCTTAGATTCAATCAGAAAGAACGAGCTCCCACAATATGTACAAAAGCCATAGGAATTGAATCCACTGCTTACTTCCCAAGAACAAATAGACCGATAGATCAGGATGGATCTTGTAATCAAGCCCTAATGTGTAATGATGGGAAGGTAATGATCAACATAATATCTGGAGATCCTCGCCCATATTAAAAAAGCTAGGGTGAATCGGAAAGATATATAAGTGAATTCAAGCATGTGCCAAAAGTCGAAAGCTACCTAGCCATTGAAGATGGAAACCTAACGAGGCAATAAAGGGAATTCAATAATGATATTGTATCAATGGAAGAGACACTGAAGTCATTGATGTACCAACTCTCGACCCAATGGTTGTATTGATTGGGACCGTGTCTGCTATGGTAAAATATTTCTAATTGATAATAATGCTTTAGTAACATCTTTTTTCATAACACCTTCGACCAGATAAAGCTTTCCATTAAAGATCCGTTGGATCATCAATTGAAGGTCCAACATTTTGCTGGTGAACCAAATAAAACTTTTCGAACAATTAATCTAGTAGTCAAATTGGCTAAACTAGAAAGAAGGGTTAAATTGATTCAGACCATCGTGATTATGGACGAAATGTCTACTTACCACGTTTGTCTAGAGCGACCTACTCTTGCTAAATCTAAAATAGCAATAGCCCTATAGTGTTTGATAATGAAGTATCCTAAAGAAATCGGGGTTGGTGTTATCAAAGATGATCAAAATATTGCTAGAGAATGCTCCATCATTGAACTATAGGAGGGTAAGAAGAAAAAGAAAGGCAATATTATGTGGTATCCCGCACATTTAAGAGCCCTACATAGCAACTACAAAAGAATCCTACCTCGGAGACATTGTTGCATCAATAAGGCTATAGACCCTAGAAAGAAGAGTGTAGAGGACAATCAGGCAGCAAAGCTAAAATTACAATGTTTTTCCCTGTAGACATGAAATATCCAAGTCGTATATTACAAATTGGATCACACCTCAATGCCAAAATGAAAAAGAGCTATTTCCTTTCCCTCAAGCTGTTCTGGAGGTGTTTGCATGGTGTTATGATGATATGTGTGGAATATCATCGAAGATATAGAGCCACGCTTTTTGGTCAACGCTTTACTCCAGTAAAGAGGAAGAGACACTATCAAGGTTCGGAACAATCGACTGCATTAAAAGAAGAAGTTGACGGACTGATGGAAAATGGATTTGTGAGAGATGCATCGTATCCTGACTAGGCGTCTGATTATGAACTGTGAAGATGTCGAATGGAAAGTAGTGAGTTTGCGCGGACTACTCAGACCTCAACATAGTTTGCCTCAAGAACAGTTTTTCACTTCCTAGAATCAATCAAATTTTAATGAAATGGCTGGTCACGAATTATTATCATTTTCGGATGCTTACTCATGATATAATCAGATCATAATGCATGAATCGAATCAAGAAACTACGAGTTCCATCACTAATCTTGGACTTTAGTGCTACCATGTGATGATATGCAGACTAGAAAATGCATGAGCTACTCATAAACAATTGGTGAAATGATGTTGAAGAATCAAATTAGGAAAGGATGGAAGTTTATGTTGATAATATAGTGGTGAAATCTCATGTACCCGAAAACCATATAGATAATCTCGCTAAAGTGTTGAAATTATTAAGGAAATATAGAACAAAGCTAAATCCACTTTCAAATGCTAATTCAGGGTCTTATCAAGGAAATTCCTTGGATTCATTGTGAATGTAAGGGGTGTCGAAGCTAATCCAACTTTTATCACCGCATTGAGAAATATTGAAGCTCCAAAAATAGGAATTGCAGATTTTGAATTGGAAAATCATAACTTTGAGTTGCTTCTTTTCAAATGTCACCAATAGGTGCATACCTTTATTTGATTCACTAAAGAAATGGATAAAGAATTATGAATGGAACCTCGAAAGTCGAAGGATGTTTGAGAAACTACTGAGGCACGTAGAGATCCCATTGATGGTCTCCAAACTAGCGGATAGTGAAGACTTTATTTATTTATTTTGTAGTGTCTACCCATGCAATAAGTGTAACACCGTGCGTGAGGAAGCACAAATCAAAGACTTGTGTACTATATCAACCAAGGTTTTAAATCTCAGATATCGGTCGCATTTTGTCCGAGGGATTTTAGAGACTTGATCTCGTATTAGGGGAGATCTCGGACAAGATGAGTCTAACTCGGGGGTTCATCTCGAATTTCCATATCTAGTCATGAAGTTCATGTCGAAACAATCTCACGGTACATAATATGTTTAAAACTGATATTCTTGCAAAATGATTTTATGAATGCTAATAAAAATTTAGTAACTTAAACTTGAATTACAAAATCACTTTATTATTCTTAATTTATGAAAGATCATCATACTCTAAATCGTAATATGCTTAAAAAAGAAATATAACACGATGCAAATAGATTAATGCTTACTACATATGGTCCATGAACATGAATTATTGTTAGACATAAAACATAAAAAAAAATCCAAACATAAAAAAGTTCAGCATAAGTAGAACATGAAATACATAATTTTATAGGTAGCATGTATATAAAAAAGACGAATATGAAAATCATAAGCATTGTAGAAGATATATGAACATACAATATGGCCATTTAACATGCAAAATGTAAAAATAGTAGGAGATTATCATGGCTAGATTTGAGTTATTTAATTATTGTTCTGGTTCAAGCACGGATTTAAATTTTAACCAAAAAACTAAGATCTCAGACGATATTCCAGTATCTCATCTCGGTCGATATTTCGTTCGATATCGTAATATCTTGGGCAATATATTCGAAAGGAGATTTATAGTGGTATTTGCTGTTTCATTCAGAAAGAGCCCAAAACAAGATCTCGGAGGAGATCTCAGGCGATATTTTCAAGATGTGAAACAGTGATATTAGCAAACGGTTTACAAGTGCATAAAAGAAATACCGAAAGTTGGATAAATTCATTTACATCTTGTCGATAGACTCGAGGAAACCACAACCATATATCCAAACTCATTGGTTAAAGGTGCTTACTGACCAACCTCTAAAGCAGGTGTTATTTCGCCTAGAGACTTCGGGATGGCTATTGAAATGGAATATCCAGTTGAGCTATTATTTTTTGACTTATCATCCATGAAGAGAAATCAACAAACATGTGTTATTTGACTTTGTTATGGATTTTACAATTAGGGATAATGAGGGAAAGGAGAAACGATCGTCGTTATACAATGTATATTATTTGTTGACGAGTGACTAATAAATACTGCTAGAAAACTACAGTTATATTTGGTACTCCCAAATGACACTCTAATTGCTACACTTTGAGAGTAGAATTTTCCTCCAGTAACAATGAAACAAGATATGGAGCATCGATCGTTGGGTTGAAGATATCGAAAGAATTATGAATTAAACCTTTTGGTGACTTGTGGCTTGTTATTTGTTAGGTACAGAGGGAGAATCAACAGACGAGCGCAAATCTCGCCCCGACTTATTAAAGGTCTGGGAGTTACTCAAAAATCTAGAGCATTACACCATCACTCATATCTCTAAAGAAGAAAATACAAAGGCTAATTTTTTGGTCAAGCATGCTAGTTTTAGAGAAGCGCAACTGCTCGAACTAGTTCTACTTGAAGTTCTACAGCCCCAAGCATCGATGAAATGGACATAAATTCGGTTCTTAAGATGAAATAAAGAGATAGAATCAAGGATGATTCTTATCAAGGACTACTTGGTCAATGATTTTCTTCCTAGATACGTGATTATATGAAAGAAGATCCTCTGAAAATGGCATCAAGATTTGTCATGTAGGACAGGAGATTGTACATAAGTGGATTCTTTTGCACGCTCTTATAGTGTGTGACTGGGGGCGAGCCCAAATAGATTCACAGGAAGGTGCAAAAAGGCAGTTATAGTTACCACTCTGGAAGGTATGCACTAAATAAAAGGTGTTGCGACGTGGATACTTTTGGCCACAATTCAATACAAACGTTGCTAACTACACCAGGCTGTGTGATAAACACCAAAGTTTCTCCAAGATACCAAGAGACCCCTCAGCTGATCTAATACAGTTGTTCAGTCTCTAGCCATTTACAGCTTGGGGGTATTGATCTTATTGGTGTTCTCGCGAGGGTAAGAGGAGGAGTGAGATATAACTATTGATCGTTACTTCATGAAATGGATTGAAGCAAAACCTCTAGCCATTATTACTACTAAGAAAGTATTTGACTTTGCAACTAAAAATATAAATACAGGTTCATATCACCTCTAAAGATTATAAATGATAATAGAACTTAGTTTGAAAGTGTCAAGTTCTAGAACTTTAATAGGCGATTCCAAATTGAGAAAAGTTTCTTCATGGTGACATATTCACAGGAAAATGGGCAAGTGGAAGATGTGAACAAAATCATCAAGTCCCTAATCAAGAAACATCTAATGAATGCTAAAGAAGTCTTGGTTGATGAGCTACCACTCACACTACAAGAATGTAGAACGACTCACAAATCTACCACTGGGCATACACCTTTTTCCTTGGCTATGGTTTAGAAGCTATGACCCCAGTGGAGTTAAAGTCCCTACTAATTTATAAACTATCAAGGAGGAAATGAGCAACTATTGCCTGAATCATTTGATCAAAATAATGAGAAGTGAGAGGAAACAGAATTAAAAATCATCACACACTAAAGGAGGGTGTGACATTTCAATGTCAAAATTCGTAAATGGGCCTTCAAAGTTGGAGACATCGTTTTCAAGCAAGTGATGAAGTGTATTTATGCCAAACTAGAAAGGGTGATATATTATTAGTAAATAGCTATCAAATGGAACATTCAATCTTACAAGAGTTGATGGAATCCATATTCCACAAGCTTGGAACAAAGAATTATTATGACTGTATTATGCTTGAAACCCGTACTTTCTCACATTTTCGGCGAAATAATTGGACACACTATAAGCATTATATCTTGGCAGAATTGTCTATCTTTTAAGCATAAATAAGATTAACTCCAACAATTAAGTTTTTCCTTTTATAAACATAAATTTGCAGGACGTGGAATGAAATGACCGAACACACTTAAGTCTTTAGGAAACTATAAATCTTCTTTCCTGTAAGATGAACCCTAAATTCTTGGAGCTATTGAATGGCACTCCATATAAGTCGTTAATGTGCTTTGGAATCCAAATTTCCCTAGTTAGTGGCGAACAGTTCTCCCAAGATGTGGGAACATCATATATTGATCCAAAATTTCTTTCGATAGTGACGAACGTCGCCCTTATGCCATCTGATCGTCGGATATTCAAATTAATATTGGACATATATTGATGATGAAGACTGTATAGTATCAAGATAGAAATCCAAATTGATATTGATATAAAGATTCAAGAGTCATAAAATGAAGAATATGAACATTGAAAAGTTCAAGAATTCAAGATGATCAGGATAAATTATTGAGTTTTTAGATTAAATGTTAAACTCTAGTTGCACTCTTCTGATCTTTCTCTATCTATATTACAATTTTTTACTAAAGTATTCCTATTTTTAATTAATCTTTCTGCAAGTGCTTTCAAAATATTTCTTGTTTGTAATATTTTCAAAATGATTTTTTGACGTATTTTCAAAAGAGAATTTTAATTTTTAATACCATTATATACACTTTTAATAATATTGTTTTTTTTATTTTAATATTTATATTTTGGTTTTTACACTCATATTATCGTTTTGATATTATACTTGTATTTTTTATTTTAATATTTGTACTTTGGTTTTGACATTTATACTTTGATTTTAAATTATACTTTAGACTATGGTTTTATATTATAATTTCGACTTTATATTTTTATTTTAAATTATACTTTATACCTTGATTTTAATTATACTTTTCATTTTGGTTTTAGGATTAATAATTATGATTTGATATTATAGTTTGATACTACATTTTTAATATTTATATTTCAAGTTTAATATTTTTATTATATATTGTTTTCAAATAATCATATTATAGTTTAGTTTAAATTCTTTTAATATCACTTTTGCTAAGTTTTCTTAAGATTTATTATGTTTAAAATATACATTTAGTTTGTTTAAATAGTTTCACAATGTTTCAAATCATTATATATGGTTTCATATTTTCAAAACATTTTTTTTTTTAAATACACCACATGTATGTCGACATAGCGATATAGTCCTGACATTGAACATGGTCCTGACATTGAACATTAAACACCCCAAGGTTGTACCAACATCCAAGAGACTGACTTGTACACATTACCAAAGCGTTTGACATACATCAGTAGGTAACAAACAAACTCAAACAAGTGCAAATGGCCTTACATGCAGCATATCCCCAAAGCTTGTGACCTAACAACCACCCGTAAGCAATGCCAAGCAAAACACAAAGGCACAACCAAGACAGAGATTGGCCAACAAATAGAAACATGGCTGGACACTACATGGCATGGTGGAAACTTTGGCAAAATAAAAAAAATGGAAACACCTCACAAATGTAGCAAGTGGAGATGTTTCAACATTCAATATAGAAAACCAAGGCAAGCATTACCCGAACCCCACTTCAAACAAATACAAGTACCAGATCCAATAGCCACAACAAACGAAACAAACAAAACTAAAAACAAACGAAGATCGCAACCCCTTATAAACACTCACAGTCACACAGAGAATCCACCCAGAAAGCACCTGAGCTCCATTCCCTCGTTACTGTAAACAGTCTCTTATGAGGTACTCGAGAGGCCAAGCAGTACTCGGAGGATTATGAGTGACCGTGCATGAGCTTAAGAAGCGATTTATTAGATATTAGTTAGGGTTAGGACGATAGAAGTGGGATGGATCTGAGATGTGCCGAAGGAATTTGGAGTAGAGAGCTGCCTCAAAGGATGAGGCGCGTAGAAAACAGGAACCGATGGGCTTGGAGAGGGAAAGAAGAAGTGAAGGGAAGGTGAATACAAGGAAGACAGTGTGAGGAAAAGAAACAAGATTGGGACCCCTATCTGGTCACCAAAACTAAAAACACCTCAAATATTTCAATTTTCTCTACTGACCACCGTCTAAATTAGTAATCAAAAAATGCAGAGTCCACCAGCTCCTTCCTCTACACGAACATAGGGCTGTCAACGGATACTTTCGGATACGGATAGTGCTATGTTCGTATCCGTATTCGAAATCATTGTCGAATATCAAAATATCCGTATCCACGGATACGGACGCATGTCGGATAATTATCCTATCCGCCAACTATCGAAAAATCATGAGATATAAATGAAAATTTATAGTTTAACATAATTGTTTTTCAATTTTTTTGATCACTAAAGTGTAAAAAATAAGCATATATAATGAAATTAAATAGATTTCAGTAATCAATATGCATTTAGTGCATATGATATAAACCTTCGATTAAGTAAAATAATAAATAAATCTGATTCGATGTACTAAAATACATATAATTTTGAGCATAATGTTAAAAATATTCGGATGGATAATTTTCGGATGTGGATATCTTTGTATCCGTATCCGCATCCGGTTTTTCGGATATCGGATAATTATCCGCGTTTCGGATATGGATGCAGACGGATATCGGATTTTTCAGGTATCCATTGCCAACCCTACACGAACGCTTCTTTTCTCCCTTACATCAACGTACTCTTCGAATCAAATACCTAAAATCAAATAGTTCAAAAAAAAAAATCCACTATCATAACCATACTAGCAATTTTAATTTTTATAATTGAGTACCTACGTCGTCAGTTGTGAAATGATTTTTCAAATCAACATTTATGTCTTTTGTGCATTTGGTCGAACATCTTGCATCATATTATCACAATCATTATGTTTATCTTCCAATTTATCATCATACAAATACTCCATCTATCAAACGACAAAAAAAGTTAATATATCAATTTGTAAAAGAAGATAAGTAAGTTATACGGATAAAAACCTTACAAGTCATAAATTACATTGTCATTTTCTATTACAACGTCATCAAATTTAATGTCCTTCAAACTTGAAATTTTCAACGAAGCAGAAAAAATATCCTAAAACGCAATGGAAAACCTTAACCATTATAAAAACCATGACAACATATTTTATAACATAATAGAAAACAATAAAAATCAAGCAATTATAACATCTTATTAATTTTCATCTTCCATCTCTAATAGGCACAAAAGAATATCTGCTTTTGTTAGGGTTTGAAATTGTAGAAAAATACGTGTTTTTCTTAAGAGAAGTACAGTTGTGAATAACTGAGTGAAAAAATAATATATGGTGGCCACAAGAATATAAAAAATAATCATTTGTATTAAATTTTGGAAGGTGTTCGGAAGTGTAAACCGGGGTGTGAATAGTAGCACCCTTTCTCTATCAGTTTACTGTAAATAGTCTCTGGAAATTCCTCAACTATCGACAATTAACTGGAAAACTCAAAAAGGACCCAACTTCTCAAATTGTAATGGGCATGTGGACATACCTATGAAATATATGTTGACATATTGTGGTAGACTTCTAAAAACTTTAAGTTCAAAATTCAAATAATTAACTTATGTCTATTCATTTCAAGTGATTTTTAATCCTTATAAATACCTCTTTAGACAAGGATCATGAATTAAAACATTATCATCTTTACTCCTTTGTGCCTTAACTCAAAATAATGGATATTTCCATCCATAATTTAATCAAAAATCTTGAATAAACACTTGAATCCTTTAAGAATATACTCGCTTTTATTCTCCTAAATCATAGGCATTTCAAATCAAGTTAAATGTAGATGATCAAGAAATAAGAGAGACACTATGTTGCGATTCAGTGAATGATTTCATCTCTTCAAAGACGAACCATGCATGTAACGTCTCGTATTTTTGGTGGTCATATTTTTAATATTTTAATATTGATTTGGAATTTATAAATGGAATTATACTATGGAATTTGTTTATATAACGAAGTTTGAATGTTAAATTTATATTTAATACAAATCGAGCTCATAACGACAAGGTAATTCATAATTTACATTTTGAATTTCAATTGGATATACAAGATCTGATATAAGTCGAAATTCTGTGAAACAAGAAACGTTTGAATCTATTTGATTATATTTTTCTAATGTAAGAGAAAATTGGAGATTTCATATTATAGATTGTGAGTTATGTCCAGATTAAAATTTTCAAATAGTCGTTATGGAATTCGTTAATAAACGATAATGTCTATTATATAAATATTAAGGGATTTTATATGTTTTGAATATTGTTTAACCCAGGATTTTTAATGCTGAGTTTAAAATACATATTGCTTTATTCTGAAGCTGCATAAGATTTCATTTGGAGATATATAAAATTTATTATTATTTAAATAGAATTGTTTTCGATTTAATTATATTTTATCGATATTATATAGGCCTTAGAAATAGCTATTGTTCAAACAACCTCTGTTTTCGATAAAACAAATTTTATTGGAATATGTATGGCTAATTATTGTTAGATTTCCTGTTTGGAGCCAATCAGAGTTGCTTTATCTGTGTGTGCAATTTAAAGGTGAACCGATAAATAAATTGGAATTAAAATAAATTCGTTGTGCAAACGGAGTCGGTTTTCAATGAAATTATTTTCATTGGGACCAAAACATTAAGACGTAGTGGTGTGTCTATTTTCATTTCGTTTGGAGTTCGTGTGTGACGATACGAATATAACGGTTAACGGTTATATACGGTAAAATTTAGTACTGTATTAAAATAAGATAAAATAAAACTTAACTCCTAAGCAGTGGTACTAGCCTATATCTATCAACATACCAACCTTTGCCTACCCTTAGTGTAAACACCCTGCTAAGATTTAAACATACACAAAATGCACATGCAAATCGAACTGCACATACCTAGCCTAACCTACTCAACATTAGCTTAAGCCTTAAGAAAAAATATATATAACTTTGATTGAACAAGCCCATTCTATCAATGAAAAAGTGCAGGCCTACCCTAAATATAAACAATGCACATGCACTTACCTACACGAAATACATTGGTGAAAAATTTCCACCTTAACACTGAAACGAAACGTGTAGCACCCTAAGAATAATATATATATATATATGTATGTATATATGTGTGTGTGTGTGTGTATGTGTATGTGTATATGTATGAGAAATTTTCTGCTACACTTCTTATATTGCACGTGAAATTCCCCTTGAATTCCAGCTACACATTCCGATTTTAATATTCATTCTTTCTCTCTCTTTCCACTTAAATAATATAATGCAATAGAAAGAGAGATATATAATGAAAATTAAAACCGAAATATGTTGGAATTTAGGAGGAATTTCACGTGCAATATAAGAGGTGTAACGGAACATTGTATGTGTGTGTATATATATATATATATATATATATAAGGAAATTTTATTTGGACACAAAATGAGAACACAAAATTGCATACAATGAATCTTAACCACTAGATCCTCCCATGAATTTCACTCCCAATATAAAGACAAACAAATCCAACGGTTCACAATTTGTGTGTCTTATTTTGTGTTTGATTTTGTGTCCCAATAGCCGCTCCCCCATATATATATATATATATATATATATTTTTATATATATATATATATAGAATGGCGGACCGTTGAGAGGATTTTTTCCTCTTTTCGCATGCTAAAACCTCTCTTCCAAATCTCTTCAATTAAATCGATGAAATGTCGAACGTTGACAATCTTAATCCTCTTTCTGCATCTGCTGATGTAGATCTGAATCTTCACTTTGTTGAATCTCAGGTAGATCATGTTTTTCTTTCAGAGAGTACTCTAAAGCTATCAGCAGATTCATGGCTAAATACCTTGGTTCTCCGTCCGGTGGGCTTTAGGTTATTAGTGAAGAAGCTAAGGGAATACATATCAAAAGTTTGGAGACCGAAAGTTAATTTTAACATCCGTATAACTTCTGGGTTCCATTATACAGTTAGATTTGATAGTGATCTGGATTTCAATTCTGTGTTAAAGACTTCGACATATTCATATTTTGGGAAGTTATTAATGCTCTATAAATGGTATCCAGGATATGAATTTGATAAGTTTAAGGCTATAAGAGTAAAGATTTGGATTAAGCTATATGATCTAGAAATGGAGATGTGGTCGAATGAGGCGTTTTCAATGATTGCTAGTTTTATTGGTGAAGCAATAAGAATCGATTGGAAAAATGCTAATAAAATAATCACTAGATTTGTTAGAATCCTTGTGCCTATTGATGTGGAGTCTAAACTTGTTTCTAAAATACCTCTGTTGTTTCATAATGGTCTGAAAAAGAATGTAACAGCAGAGTATGAGTTTGTTCCTCCAAGATGCGAGAAGTATAAAAGATTTGGTCATAAGACTATTGTTCATGAACTGCCTAATGAACCAATTTGGATGATGAAGCAAAAGTTGGATAAACCAAATAGTTCATATAGTGAGGTTAATGGGAAGAATTTTAATAATCAAGATGAATCTATTGGTAGAAATGTTGAGGTTAATGAAGAAATTTCCAATGATGATGATAGAAATGGTAACAATGAAAATACTAATGAAGCTGATATTGATGATTTGGGTTTCTTAGATGTTGACTTGCCTAATGAAATTTTACATGATGAGATAAACCATGTTGTAGAAGAACTGAATGACAATCCAGGTACTAAAGAAAATAATGATGTTTCTGAGGGTATATCAAAGAATGATGAATACTTAGCTCATCTGAAAGGTAAAAAGTCAGTCAATCCTACTGCTCCTCCTAAAAGAACAACTACGAGCAATTCTTGTATCAAATGACATGCATCTCATGGAATGTTAGGGGTATCAATACACCACAAAGGATGGGTGATGTATTGTCTCTCCTAATTAAATTCAAGCCAACTTCTGTTGGTTTTGTTAGAAAATAAAATTAGTGCTGCTAATTTAGTTAAATTTGATAGATTAATTCCTAGATCCTGGGATTTTCTTCCTCGTGTTTCTACTGCATTCTTTGGTAGGATAATATGCTTATGGAATAAGGAAATTTGATCTGTTAACAATATTTCCTCTTCAAACCAACATGTTACTATGCAGACAACTAATAGAGATGGTTTAGTTGTTTATGTTACGATGGTTTATGCTAGTAATAGCTTTCATGATAGACATGTTTTATGGCAAAATCTCATACAAGAATCAGAGAATATAACCGAAGAATAGCCTTAAATGGGGGACTTCAACAATTCCACTTCTCATATGGATTAAAAGAAGGGATTACCAATACCATTTCAGCAAATTAGAATGTTTAACAATTGTTTAGCTCAGGCATGGTTGATTGACTGTTGGATTCAATTACACATAGAGAAGAAGAGGTATGGCAAATAATTTAGATAATTTTTTTGCAAATCATCAATGTTTGCAAAAATTTAATGATATGAAAGCTTCCCTCTCACAAATGTCTAGTGATCATAATCCAATATTATTATAATTAATCATATCTTCAAACACAAAAGGATTTCCATTTAGATATTCAAATGAGTGGCATTTGAAAGAAAGATATGATGAATGTTTTTTGAGAGGTTATAATATAGAAGCTAATGGTTATCCTAGTTATTCTTTTTAGAGGAAGTTACAAACATGCAAAGTGGAATTGAAAAAATGGAATGAAATCAGAGTAAGGGATAATGAAATTTTGTTAGAAGCTGGAGCAAAATTTCATGAGTTGGAGATTGCTTCAGATTTAGACCCTGAAAACCTAAGTTTATATGAAAGAATGATGGAGGCAAAGCAAGCTTTAACTGTTCAAAAACATATCAAATTTTGGAGCTATAAGAAAATGGCTAAGGTGTCTTGGTTACAAGATGGTGACACAAACTCTTGATTTTTTTCATTCTAAAATGTCATCAAGGAAATATACTAATAATTTAAAGGCATGGATTAAGTCTAATGGTGAGCTTTTGTATAAACAGGAGGATTTAGCTTGTGAAGCCATTGAGTATTTTTCTACTTTGTACAATGGATATGTTTGTAGTGAGGTTCCATTTTTCAATCTTCACATGTTATTAATTCAATAGGACAACAGGCATTACTTAAATATATTACTCTAGAGGAGATCAAAACGACAGTTTTCTCAGTTCATGAAGATTCTAGCCCAGGCCCTGATGGTATGAATTCAAAAAAATTTAAGTTTCATTAGGAAGTAATTAAATGGGATTTATTAGCTGCAGTGCAAGGCATTTTTAACTCTGCAAAATTGCCTAAAGGTTATAATCATACCATTCTAACATTGATACCCAAAGTAGACAGACCATCAAAAATATCCCAATATAGGCCTATAGCATGTTGTAACATGTTTTATAAAATTTTCAGGGAAATTTTATGTAACAGAATGAAATGGTATTTTCCCCATCTTATTTCTCCAAATTAGAGTGCCTTTATTCCTTCTAGATACATTGGAGTTAACATCCTTCTTGCACTTGAGTTATTAAGAGATTTCAAGAAACCTAAAGTTAACAAGTTTTGTGTGAAAGTGGATTTACATAAGGCATATGACAAGTTAAATAGAGAATTCATTTGTCATTTGATGAAGATTATGGGTTTTCCAATTCATTTCATTAATATCATTTATGAGTGTATCTCCTGGCCTACTTTTTCAATTCTGATTCAAGGGATTCCTCATGGATTTATTTCATCTAATCGAGGCATTAGACAGGGAGACCCCTTATCCCCATATTTATTCTCTATAGCCCTTGAATTCTTCACTATAGTTTGAATGAAATGACACTTCATAGGATTTTTTTTCCAATTTATAGTTTTGATCCAGTAGTGGCTCACCTATTGTATGCTGATGATCTATTGATATTTGGTAAAAGTTTGCATGTGTGTGCATTTTCTTTGAGGAGTAACTTTGAAAAACTCAAGCATTTCTCTGGTCTTACAGTTAGTGAAAATTAAACTAAGGTATATTTCAGTGCTCATGCTATAAATGTTTAGGAAATTACCTCAGTTCTGGGAGCTCAGTTAGGACAATTGTCAGTTAGATATCTTGGAGTACCATTGTAATGTCCCGTATTTTTACGGTATAATAATTAATTTATTTAATTATTTAAATAGCGATTTAGAGATTTAAATGGTCGTTTAATTAAATTATATTAAATATTTAATTAATATAATTAATATAATAATATATTTAATTCCGAAATAGTCGGAGATAGTGAATTGACAATATTGTGTGAATTGGACAGTTTAAAATATATATATTCGGATTAGAATTGAATTATATTAACGAATTGTTTTATAAATGTCAATCGAATGTATAATTTATATTATAATTATAATCGAGCTTGAAATGGCGTGGTAGTTCATAATTTGGCGATTCGAACTTTAAACGAATATACAGAATCCGATTTAAGCTGGATTACTGTGAAACAAGAAACGTTTGGAGCTGGTGACGTATATTTTTCTAATGGAAGAGAAAAATCGGGATTTCATCGTGTAGATTTTGAGTTATGTCCAAATCAAATTTTAAAATAGTCGCTATGGAATTCTTTTATAATTTATATCAATTGATTTACATTATAAATGGATTTTCAATATAAATTGAATACTGATTTAATCTGGATTTGAAATATCGAGTTATAAATTTAGATAGGAAAATTTTGGAGCTGTATGATATTCTATGTGAATATATATACGATAATATATATTTATTTATATTTAGTTTAATTATTTTTAAATATATTTATATTTAAATGGGTTTATTTAGAGCTTTAAAAATACTCAGTTTTGCAAACGATCTCCGTTTTCGACGAAACTAATTTTGTTGGATCCGGAATATTATATTATTGCTAGATTTCAATTTCCATGATTTTTGGAGTCAGTATGTGGCCGTATTAATGTGAAGAACAGTCGATAATTCGACTTTAAAAATACGTTGTGTGAGCAAAAGGAGTCAGAATTCGATGAAACAAGTTCCGTTGTGTCCGTAATGTCAAACTCTAGTTGTATGTCCATTTTCATGATTTATGGATGTTGTATGTGATCATAAGAATTTTCAAAGTGATAAATGGAGTTAATTATCGAATATAAATTAATATAAAAATCATGAAGCTTCTTCTACAAGCCAAATACATGCCCTATAAATATCCTATCCTAACCCTAACTAATGCATATTATAGTCAAAGGCTTCAGCGCCTCCAATTTTCTTCAACAACCTCAATACGGTAGCTTCTAAAGTCCACATAAATTCAAATAAATTTTCTGAAATTCCAAAGTTTATATATTTGAACTCATAGAGTCTAGCTCCACCTTATGTGTCCAATTCGTGACTCGTGATGGTGGTTTGGGATACTGGGCATTTTTCTATCGCGAGCCAGGTCATAGTTTTTGGGTGTTTGGATGTGTTTTAGGGGATTAGAAGGTAATGTTTGTGTTCAAGGAGGAGCGTAGTGTCATGTGGGAGTTTTTGAGGGAGTCCGACATCATTTGGAAGTCGCGAGTTCCTGTCAACATGAAGGGGGTGCTGAAGAACGGATTTCGATTTTGGCATTCGAGTTTAACAAAAGTGGTGTGGTCATGATGAGAGATTGATGGAGAATTTAATGGTGTATTTAGTTTGGTTTTTAATGAAGTGGAGAGGAAGGATGGTGGAAGCAAAAGGTTCGGTAATGGCCATTGCGTTGGAGCAGCGTTTGTCGGGATGATCACTTCTGGTGCGAGATAAGTGAAACGGTGTTGAAGCCGAAGAGTTATAGATGAAAAACTTAATGGTGGTATTAGTTTTAATTTTTGTGAAGTGTTTAAGGAGAAAAGGAAGATCGAAATTGACAGGAATGGAGAGGTTGTTTTCCTGGAGATCGCATCTTTGAATGAGGAAGAAGGATGTACTTACGGGTTTGGGTTGGAAGTGGATGGGCCAGGAAACAAAAGGTTAAAGCCCAATAAATTCAATTAATTGAGTTTAAATTTAATTAAATAGTGTATTAACTTTACAATGTTATATCTGGGTCATACGATATCATAATTTTGAACGGTTGGATCTGTTAGGATCGTATGGACGGTGCCTATCCAATGGAACTGACTGGGAGTGAATTGGAGCTCAGTACAATTTATTGCAAAATAAATTGTCTGTCTGAATCAACCGACAATTATCGTTATTTAACGATGATCGTCCAATGTGAGTAAATCTCACTAACTCTGTACAGTATATATTTTAATAAATATAATCTAGTATTGATAAATAATGATTGATTGATGTGTGTTGATTGTTTGGTTGAATTGTTTATTAATTGAAATTATATATAACGATATATATATATATATAAATCGTTAATCAAATATTGATTCTGTTTATCAGAATATTTCATATTGAAATGAAATCGATGTTATTTATATTGTTTAACATCTGTGGATGCAGGGAAACAGGTTGGAGGTATCCAACTGGATTCCTCAATATTTATAATACTGTTTGTTTTCATATATTGTGATATATGATGTGATATAAAACCTGTGATTGATTATGATAACACTGGTCTATTTAATTGATATTTTAAATACCATATGAATTACTGGAATGTGTAAAAGGAAATTTTCAAAGTGAATATTGAAAATGAAATATTTTTATATAGAATAAATAGAATTATATAAAACGATTTATATAAAATAAAGAATTATGTAAAAGGATTTATATAGAATAAACAGAATTATATAAAGGGAATTATAAATGAGATTTAAGTGTTAGAAATAAAAAGGGAGAATTGTATGAATAATTCTATAATTAGACATATAAATAGAATTTGGGTTTGGGATATTGTTTTTTATATACGAAATCAAACTGTTTTGATTTCATGGAAGAAATATTATTCACATTTAATGTGAATAAAGTATTTAAATAAATATTTTGTAGAATAAAATATTATAAAGGAATTTGGGGTTTGAATTAGGAATTTAAATGGAATTACTGAAATTAGAAACTAACTGGAAATTAGTTGAGTTGAATGGCTTTCTGGATATCAATCTGATGTTGGTTTCGGCCTTCAGAGTTTATGCTTGGGAAGTTGTTCTCTTACTAGTTTACAGTTAGAGACTGATAGAGGTGGGAAGACATTGATGCGTGAATCAGAAATGGAAACGTTTTCCAAAGTTAATAATGTATGTTTTCTAATTTTAGAAAATAAGGAATTTATGAATATATGGAAACGATAAATGGGAAATTGGAAATGAAATGATGATTGATTGGTAAGATTTCCATTTGGAAATACGACTGCTGTTTGTATACCTGTTTTCTTTTGATAGTTAAATTACCGACTTTCAAAGATTTTGATCATTTCCGTTGTCAATACAGAGAGACCGGGATTAGATATATTGTCTGAAACTGGCATTAGCGTTGTGATAAAATATGATGAAGATAATTGAAGACGGAGTTATGCAAGGGCTGTCCTGTTTACAGAATAGTGCCTTCGGTCTGTCCAGTCCCAGGACGACCTGTATGGAAAAATGTCTGAAGGAGTATATTTAATAGATCACGTAAGTTGATCTCTTCAAACGTATTTACGTTTGGTGGCGGAGGAACTCGTTTCTCTTAGCTGCATACTCATGGTATTTTTGAGGAAATCAATTTGCGATTTGGCGGGTATGACGACGTGACATTCAAAGGAAATAAAGTTGTGATCTATACGTTATGGCCTCTAACCTCACAGCCGAAAATGGTATAAAATCGGGTAGGTCGCATGGCTAAGTGGTTAGCTGCCAATTAGGGTGTATTATCACCTGATCTAGATAAATTCCTTTTACTTCTATAATCTATTTCGATGTTGTTCATTTTGGGAAACGGTTGCTGATCCCAACCGTTGGTGTTAATACATTCGGTACACTCAAGCGAAATGAGTGACCGGTCATGTTTAGCCTGGGTTGCAAGATGTTCTTGTTGAACCCGGTGTATTCCTCTCTAGGGATACACTGTCGGAATGTGGTCCCATACCTTGCCAGTTGGAATCCATTACCCAATAAGCACCCACGGTATTTGATTATATATTATATATATGGAACGTGAGATGAAAGCATTCCACTAGATTTCTATTTATATGATGTAGACATTATTATAATATCAGATGAGTATGGATTTTAAAAAGAAATGTTTTGGGTTATCGTAACGTAAAAACCATCTGTGTTTATGTGTGGATTGGTCTTATGATTATTCTTTCTTTTAAAAGGATTTTAAAAGTTAAACAAATGTTTGGAGTTTACTCACTCCAGTCACATGACTAACCTAGAGTTTATTTTGTTTTGTTTTCCCTAAACTCTTGGGTGCCCAAATTTGTACGGGCAGTCAAGTAGTCATGATTCTACAGATATACTTGGAGAGCTTGGAGCAGGAGGCTTCAGGAATATATAGCTATTGTTTATTTCCATTGTGTTGTAAGTATTATACTCTGATAATGTTATTGCATACATATACTGATTTTATTTCAAAGATACGTTACATATTATATGTTATTCGTTCCGCTGTGAGATTCGTGTTACTCTGATGTTGTTGTATGTTCTTCTCCTATTCTAATTTTCTATCTTATCTATTCTCACCCTCTAACTTCTTTCATTAACTATCCGGTATTTTCGATGCTTGATAGTTGACATTGGGTTTTATGTCGATTACTCAGGATCGCGAAAAACCCGGGTCGTTACAGTGGTATCAGAGCTGAAGGTTAAGTGATTACCTTGGCTCTGTGGCGTAACTCAGTAGAGATAGGGTCAGTAATACCCTAGATTGAGTTGAGTGTATATATATGAGCGCGTATTTGTTGATTAAATATAAAATAATTTTATATTGTGGAGTTTTGTTGGTTGAGTTGTTTATGAGTTCTGGTCGATCAGTTTGATCCACTGTATCGGTAGGAGTTAATAAACACTTGAATACGATGAACCGACATGGTATGTTTTGAAAAGAGGGTAAATGAAATAATTTTAGATGAAATATATTTTGTTATAAAAGGAATCTCTATATTGGAATTATTGTAATATATAGGATGTGTTGGTTGTTATTATAATTGAATGAGATTATAAATTGAAATGGTTATATAAATAGCCAATCAGGATTCATATAAGTGTAATATATGAAATCAAAAGAATTAAATCTGAAATTAAAATCAGAATTGGAATAAAAATTCTGAAAACATGAAAAGTGTTTGTAAATGGAATTGGATTAAATATATGAGAATTTTAAAATCCTGGGAGATTTTAAATTGTTTACAAGCATTATGAAGGATATTTTGAAAGTGATTTCAAAATGAAGGTGTTTAAATATGATTTTGAAATTGTTATAGTATTGAACTCACTTGGATAGCTGGAAAATAACCCTGATGATGATGGCCACGTCATCAGTGTCATTTTCGAGTTGCTAAGTGACAGATTACTACCAAAGATTTTGTTTTTTAATTGTTTTGTGGAAAGCAAATTGTTTTGAATCCAGAAAAGGGATATCTAGTTTTAGAAAAGCTAAACTGTTTGAAAATCCCCGAGGAAGATTGTTTGAGT
Organism: Allium sativum; assembly: GCA_030737875.1. NCBI lineage: Eukaryota > Viridiplantae > Streptophyta > Magnoliopsida > Asparagales > Amaryllidaceae > Allium > Allium sativum. The sequence continues at coordinate 372,343,511 of CM060909.1, read as the reverse complement.
TAAAACAAATTAAATTAGAATTTGTAAAAGCAAACAGAAATAGAAATTGAATTGAAACTAGTTAAGGGGAAAACGAATTGAGATAGAAATATTGAATTAGATTGGATTGGAGATAATCCGAAATGAAATTGGGCTGGTAAGTTAAGAGTTGAAATTAAAAATGGAATCCGAGTTAAGAACAGAATTTGGCTTGGGTATAACCGAATGATTGGGATGACATTGGTATATGCAGAATTGGTAACAGATGGAAAGGATGTACTGATATACCCAACAAAAAGGTACCAGTTTATATTTATATTGGGTAAGAGGTTTTTATGAGCCGAATTGGCAAGTTGCTTGGCTGTTCAATTTTCTTTTGGGTTGAAGAAGGCCTAGAGAGGCGAGTTGGAGTTTGAGCTATTGACTAGTACAAAGGAGGTGTTGGCGAATTTTTTTGAAAAGTTAAGGTGTTAGAAAATTTTTATGATTTTTGAAAACTTTCGTTAGTAGGAATGAATAACTATTTAATTAAAATTTATTTGATCGGTTGAAACTGAAGTTAAAGAAGAAAACAAATAATTTTAACCCCGTTAATAAAGTTTGTTTTCTACCTTAGCAATTTCGAGGATGAAATTATTTTAAGGGGGGAAGAATGTAATGTCCCGTATTTTTACGGTATAATAATTAATTTATTTAATTATTTAAATATTGATTTAGAGATTTAAATGGTCATTTAATTAAATTATATTGAATATTTAATTAATATAATTAATAAAATAATATATTTAATTCTGAAAAAGTCGGAGACAGTGAATTGACAATATTGTGTGAATTGGACAATTTAAAAAATATATATTCAGTTTAGAATTGAATTATATTAACGAATTGTTTTATAAATGTCAGTTGAACGTATAATTTATATTATAATTATAATCGAGCTTGAAATGGTGCGGCAGTTCGTAATTTGGCGATTCGAACTTTAAACGAATATACAGAATCCGATTTAAGCCGGATTTCTGTGAAATAAGAAACGTTCGGAGCTGGTGAAATATATCTTTCTAATGGAAGAGAAAATCAGGATTTCGTCGTGTAAATTTTGAGTTATGTCTAAGTCAAATTTTAAATTAGTCGCTATGGAATTCCTTTATAATTTACATCGATTTATTTATATTATAAATGGATTTTCAATATAAATTGAATACTGATTTAATCTGGATTTGAAATATCGAGTTATAAATTTAGATACAAATATTTTGGAGCTGTATGATATTCTATGAAAGTAAATACGATAATATATATTTATTTATATTCAATTTAATTATTTTTAATTATATTTATATTTAAATGGGTTAATTTAGAGCTTTAAAAATACTCAGTTTTGCAAACGAGCTCCGTTTTCGACAAAACTAATTTTGTTGGATCTGGAATTTTAAATTATTGCTAGATTTCAATTTCCGTGATTTTTGGAGTCAGTATGTGGCCGTATGGGATTTTAATGTGAAGAACAGCCAATAATTCGACTTTAAAAATATGATATGTGAGCAAAAGGAGCCGGAATTCGACGAAACAAGTTTCGTTGGGTCCGTAATGTCAAACTCTAGATGTATATCCATTTTCATGATTTTTGGATGTTGTATGTGATCATAGGAATTTTTAAAATGATAAATGGAGCTAATTATCGAATATAAATTAATATGAAAATCATGAAGCTTCTTCTACAAGCCAAATACATACCCTATAAATATCCTATACTAACCCTAACTAATGCATCCCATAGTCAAAGGCTTCCGCGCCTCCAATTTTCTTCAATAACCTCAATACGACAGCTTCTAAAGTCCACATAAATTCAAATAAAATTTCTGAAATTCCAAAGTTTATATATTTGAACTCATAAAGTCTAGCTCTACCTTCTGTGTCCAATTCGTGACTCGCGATGGCGGTTTGGGATACTGGGCCTTTTCCTATCGCGAGCTAGGTCATAGTTTTGGGTGTTTGGATGCGTTTTAGGGGATTAGAAGGTAATATTTGTGTTCAAGGAGGAGCGTAGTGTCATGTGGGAGTTTTTAATGGAGTCCGACATCATTTGGAAGTCCCGAGTTCCTGTCAACATGAAGGAGGTGCTGAAGAACGGATTTCGATTTTGGCATTCGAGTTTAACAAAAATGGTGTGGTTATGATGAGAGATTGTTGGAGAATTTAATGGTGTATTTAGTTTGGTTTTTAATGAAGTGGAGAGGAAGGATGGTGGAAGCAAAAGGTTTGGCAATGGCCATTGCGTTGGAGCAGCGTTTGTCACGATGATCACTTTTGGTGCGAGATAAGTGAAATGGTGTTGAAGCCGAAGAGTTTGAGATAAAAACTTAATGGTGGTATTAGTTTTAATTTTTGTGAAGTGTTCAAGGAGAAAATGAAGATCGAATTGACAGGAATGGACGGGTTTTTTTCCTGGGGATCGTATCTTTGAAAGAGGAAGAAGGAAATAATAACGGGTTGGGTTTGGAAGTGGATGGGCCGGGAAACAAAAGGTTAAAGCCCAATAAATTCTATTAATTGAGTTTAAATTTAATTAAATAGTGTATTAACTTTATAATGTTATATCTAGGTCATACGATATCAGAATTTTGAACGGTTGGATCCGTTAGGAATGTATGGACGGTGCCAATCTAATGGAACTAACTGGGAGTGAATTGGAGCTCGGTACAATTTATGGAGAAATAAATTGTCTGTCTGAATCAACCGACAATTATCGTTATTTAACGATAATCGTCCAATGTGAGTAAATCTCACTAACTCTGTACAGTTTATATTTTTATAAATATAATCTAGTATTGATAAATAATGATTGATTGTTGTATGTTGATTGTTTGGTTGAATTGTTGATTTATTGGTTGAAATTATAGATAACGGTAGATATATAAATCGTTAATCAAATATTGATTCTGTTTATCAGACTATTTCATACTGAAATGAAATCGATGTTATTTATATTGTTTAACATATGTGGATGCAGAGAAACAGGTTGGAGGAATCCAACTGGATTCCTCAATATTTATAATACTGTTTGTTTTCATATGTTGTGATATATGATGTGATATAAAACCTGTGATTGATTATGATAACACTGGTCTGTTTAATTGATATTTTAAATACCATATGAATTACTAGAATGTGTAAAAGGAAATTTTCAAAGTGAATATTGAAAATGAAATATTTTTATATAGAATAAATAGAATTATATAAAACGATTTATATAAAATGAAGAGAATTATGTAAAAGGATTTATATAGAATAAATGGAATTATATAAAGGGAATTATAAATGAGATTTAAGTGTTAGAAATAAAAAGGGAGATTTGTATGAATAATTCTATAATTAGAAATATAAATAGAATTTGGGTTTGAGATATTGTTTTTAAAACGAAATCAAACTATTTTGATTTCATAGAAGAAATATTATTCACATTTAATGTGGATTAAGGATTTAAATAAATATTTTGCAGAAAAAAATATTATAAAGGAATTTGGGGTTTGAAATAGGAATTTAAATGGAATTACTAAAATTAGAAACTGACTGGAATTTAGTTGAGTTGAATGTCTTTCTGGATATCGATCTGATGTTGGTTTCGGCCTTTGGGGTTTATGCTTGGGAAGTTCTCTTACTAGTTTATAGTTAGATACTGATAGAGGTGGGAAGATATCGATGCATGAATCAGAAATGGAAATGTTTTCCAAAGTTAATAATGTATATTTTCTAATTTTAGAAAATAAGGAATTTATGAATATATGGAAATGATAAATGGGAAATTGGGAAATGAAATGATGATTGATCGGTAGGATTTCCATTTGGAAAATGACCATTGTTTGAACACATGTTTTCCTTTGATAGTTAAATCACCGAATATCAAAGATTTTGATCATTTCCGTTGTCAATATGGAGAGACCGAGATCAGATATATTATCTGAAAGCCACACCGTATGGCGTTAGCATTGCGATCAAATATGATGAAGATAATTGAAGACAGAGTTATGCAAGGGTTGTCCTATTTACAGAATAGTGCCTTCGGTCTATCCCGTCTCAGGACGACCTGTATGGAAGAATGTCTAATGGAGTATATTTAATAGATCGCGTAAGTTGATCTATTCAAACGTATTTACGTTTGGCGGAGGAGGAATTTGTTCTCTTAGCTGTATACCCGTGGTATTTTTGAGGAAATCAATTTGTTATTTGGCTTGTATGACGATGTGACATTCAAAGTAAATAAAGTTGTAATCTATACGTTTTGGCCTCTAGCCGCACAACCGGAAATGGTATAAAATCGGGTAGGTCGCATGGCTAAGTGGTTAGCTGCCAATTAGGGTGTATTGTCACCTGATCTAGAGAAATTCCATTTTCTTCTATAATCTATTTCGATGCTGTCCCTTTCGGGAAACGGTTGCCGATCCCAACCGTTGGTGATAATACATTCGGTACACTCAAGCAAAATGAGTGACCGGTCATATTTAGCCTTGGTTACAAGATGTTCTTGTTGAACCTGGTGTATTCCTCTCTAGAAATACACTATCGGAAGGTGGTCCCATACCTTGCCAGTTGGAATCCATTGCCCAATAAGCGCCCGCGGTGTTTGATTTATATTATATATGTGGAACGTGAGATGAAAGCATTCCACTAGATTTCTATTTATTTGATGTAGACATTATTATAATATCAGATGAGTATGAATTTTTAAAAGAAATGTTTTGGGTTATCTTAAGGTTAAAAACATCCATCTTTAAGTGTGGATTGGTCTTATGATTATTCTTTCTTTTAAAAGGATTTTAAAAGTTAAACAAATGTTTGGAGTTTACTCACACCAGTCACTTGACTGACCCAGAGTTTATTTTGTTTTGTTTTTCCTAAACTCTTGGGTGCCCAAATTTATACGGGCAGTCAAGTAGTCAGGATTTTACAGATATACTTAGAGATCTTGGAGCAGGAGGCTTCAAGAATATATAGCCATTGTTTATTTCCGTTGTGTTGTAAGTGTTATATTCTGATAATGTTACTGCATACATTTACTGATTTTATTTCAAAGATATGTTATCTATTGTATGTTGTTCGTTCCGCTGTGAGATTCGTGTTACTCTAATGTTGTTGTATGTTCTTCTTCTTCTTCTTCTATTCTAATTTTCTATCTTATCTATTCTCACCCTCTAACTTCTTTCATTAACTATCCGGTATTTTCGATGCTTGATAGTCGACATTGGGTTATATGTCGATTACTCAGGATCGCGAAAAACCCGGGTCGTTACAGTGGTATCAGAGCTGAAGGTTAAGTGATTACCTTGGCTCTGTGGCATAACTCAGTAGAGATAGGGTCAGTAATACCCTAGATTGAGTTGAGTGTATATATATGAGCGCGTATTTGTTGATTAAATATAAAATGGTTTTATATTGTGGAGTTTTGTTGGTTGAGTTGTTTATGAGTTCTGGTCGATCGGTTTGATCCACTGTATCGGTAGGAGTTAATAAACACTTGAATACGATGAACCGACATGGTATGTTTTGAAAAGAGGGTAAATGAAATAATTTTAGATGAAATATATTTTGTTATAAAAGGAATCTCTATATTGGAATTATTGTAATATATAGGATGTGTTGGTTGTTATTATAATTGAATGAGATTATAAATTGAAATGGTTACATAAATAGCCAATCAGGATTCATATAAGTGTAATATATGAAATCAAAAGAATTAAATCTGAAATTAAAATCAGAATTGGAATAAAAATTCTGAAAACATGAAAAGTGTTTGTAAATGGAATTGGATTAAATATATGAGAATTTTAAAATCCTGGGAGATTTTAAATTGTTTACAAGCATTATGAAGGATATTTTGAAAGTGATTTCAAAATGAAGGTGTTTAAATATGATTTTGAAATTGTTATAGTATTGAACTCACTTGGAAAGCTGGAAAATAACCCTGATGATGATGGCCACGTCATCAGTGTCATTTTCGAGTTGCTAAGTGACGGATTACTACCAAAGATTTTGTTTTTTAATTGATTTGTGGAAAGCAAATTGTTTTGAATCCTGAAAAGGGATATCTGGTTTTAGAAAAGCTAAACTATTTGAAAATCCCCGAGGAAGATTGTTTGAGTTAAAACAAATTAAATTAGAATTTGTAAAAGCAAACAAAAATAGAAATTGAATTGAAACTAGTTAAGGGGAAAACGAATTAAGATAGAAATATTGAATTAGATTGGATTGGAGATAATCCGAAATGAAATTGGACTGGTAAGTTAAGAGTTGAAATTAAAAATGGAATCTGAGTTAAGAACAGAATTTGGCTTGGGTATAACCGAATGATTGGGATGACATTGGTATATGCAGAATTGGTAACAGATGGAAAGGATGTACTGATATACCCAACAAAAAGGTACCAGTTTATATTTATATTGGGTAAGAGGTTTTTATGAGCCGAATTGGCAAGCTGCTTGGCTGTTTAATTTTCTTTTGGGTTGAAGAAGGCCTAGAGAGGCGAGTTGGAGTTTGAGCTATTGACTAGTACAAAGGAGGTGTTGGCGAAATTTTTTGAAAAGTTAAGGTGTTAGAAAATTTTCAGGATTTTTGAAAATTTTCGTTAGTAGGAATGAATAACTATTTAATTAAAATTTATTTGTTCAGTTGAAACTGAAGTTAAAGAAGTAAACAAATAATTTTAACCCCGTTAATAAAGTTTGTTTTCTACCTTAGCAATTTCGAGGACGAAATTATTTTAAGGGGGGAAGAATGTAATGTCCCGTATTTTTACGGTATAATAATTAATTTATTTAATTATTTAAATATTGATTTAGAGATTTAAATGGTCATTTAATTAAATTATATTGAATATTTAATTAATATAATTAATAAAATAATATATTTAATTCTGAAAAAGTCGGAGACAGTGAAGTGACAATATTGTGTGAATTGGACAATTTAAAAAATATATATTCAGTTTAGAATTGAATTATATTAACGAATTGTTTTATAAATGTCAGTTGAACGTATAATTTATATTATAATTATAATCGAGCTCGAAATGGCGCGGCAGTTCGTAATTTGGCGATTCGAACTTTAAACGAATATACAGAATCCGATTTATCCGGATTTCTGTGAAATAAGAAACGTTCGGAGCTGGTGAAATATATCTTTCTAATGGAAGAGAAAATCAGGATTTCGTCGTGTAAATTTTGAGTTATGTCTAAGTCAAATTTTAAAATAGTCGCTATGGAATTCCTTTATAATTTATATCGATTTATTTATATTATAAATGGATTTTCAATATAAATTGAATACTGATTTAATCTGGATTTCAAATATCGAGTTATAAATTTAGATACAAATATTTTGGAGCTGTATGATATTCTATGAAAATAAATACGATAATATATATTTATTTATATTCAATTTAATTATTTTTAATTATATTTACATTTAAATGGGTTTATTTAGAGCTTTAAAAATACTCAGTTTTGCAAACGAGCTCCGTTTTCGACAAAACTAATTTTGTTGGATCTGGAATATTAAATTATTGCTAGATTTCAATTTCCGTGATTTTTGGAGTCAGTATGTGGTCGTATGGGATTTTAATGTGAAGAACAGCCAATAATTCGACTTTAAAAATATGCTATGTGAGCAAAAGGAGTCGGAATTCGACGAAACAAGTTTCGTTGGGTCCGTAATGACAAACTCTAGATGTATGTCCATTTTCATGATTTTTGGATGTTGTATGTGATCATAGGAATTTTTAAAATGATAAATGGAGCTAATTATCGAATATAAATTAATACGAAAATCATGAAGCTTCTTCTACAAGCCAAATACATACCCTATAAATATCCTATACTAACCCTAACTAATGCATCCCATAGTCAAAGGCTTCAGCGCCACCAATTTTCTTCAATAACCTCAATACGACAGCTTCTAAAGTCCACATAAATTCAAATAAAATTTCTGAAATTCCAAAGTTCATATATTTGAACTCATAAAGTCTAGCTCTACCTTCTGTGTCCAATTCGTGACTCGCGATGGCGGTTTGGGATACTGGGCATTTTCCTATCGCGAGCTTGGTCATAATTTTGGGTGTTTGGATGCGTTTTAAGGGATTAGAAGGTAATATTTGTGTTCAAGGAGGAGCGTAGTGTCATGTGGGAGTTTTTAAGGGAGTCCGACATCATTTGGAAGTCCCGAGTTCCTGTCAACATGAAGGGGGTGCTGAAGAACGGATTTCGATTTTGGCATTCGAGTTTAACAAAAATGGTGTGGTTATGATGAGAGATTGGTGGAGAATTTAATGGTGTATTTAGTTTGGTTTTTAATGAAGTGGAGAGGAAGGATGGTGGAAGCAAAAGGTTTGGCAATGGCCATTGCGTTGGAGCAGCGTTTGTCACGATGATCACTTTTGGTGCGAGATAAGTGAAATGTTGTTGAAGCCGAAGAGTTTGAGATGAAAACTTAATGGTGGTATTAGTTTTAATTTTTGTGAAGTGTTCAAGGAGAAAAGGAAGATCGAATTGACAGGAATGGACGGGTTGTTTTCCTGGAGATCGTATCTTTGAAAGAGGAAGAAGGAAATAATAACGGGTTGGGTTTGGAAGTGGATGGGCCGGGAAACAAAAGGTTAAAGCCTAATAAATTATATTAATTGAGTTTAAATTTAATTAAATAGTGTATTAACTTTATAATGTTATATCTAGGTCATACGATATCAGAATTTTGAATGGTTGGATGCGTTAGGAATGTATGGACGGTGCCAATCCAATGGAACTAACTGGGAGTGAATTGGAGCTCGGTACAATTTATGGAGAAATAAATTGTCTGTCTGAATCAGCCGACAATTATCGTTATTTAACGATAATCGTCCAATGTGAGTAAATCTCACTAACTCTGTATAGTTTATATTTTTATAAATATAATCTAGTATTGATAAATAATGATTGATTGTTGTGTGTTGATTCTTTGGTTGAATTGTTGATTTATTGGTTGAAATTATAGATAACGGTAGATATATAAATCGTTAATCAAATATTGATTCTATTTATCAGAATATTTCATACTGAAATGAAATCGATGTTGTTTATATTGTTTAACATCTGTGGATGCGGGGAAACAGGTTGGAGGAATCCAACCGGATTCCTCAATATTTATAATACTGTTTGTTTTCATATGTTGTGATATATGATGTGATATAAAACCTGTTATTGATTATGATAACACTGGTCTGTTTAATTGATATTTTAAATACCATATGAATTACTAGAATGTGTAAAAGGAAATTTTCAAAGTGAATATTGAAAATGAAATATTTTTATATAGAATAAATAGAATTATGTAAAATGATTTATATAAAATGAATAGAATTATGTAAAAGGATTTATATAGAATAAATGGAATTATATAAAGGGAATTATAAATGAGATTTAAGTGTTAGAAATAAAAAGGGAGATTTGTATGAATAATTCTATAATTAGAAATATAAATAGAATTTGGGTTTGAGATATTGTTTTTAAAACGAAATCAAACTATTTTGATTTCATAGAAGAAATATTATTCACATTTAATGTGGATTGAGGATTTAAATAAATATTTTGCAGAATAAAATATTATAAAGGAATTTGGGGTTTGAATTAGGAATTTAAATGGAATTATTGAAATTAGAAACTGACTGGAAATTAGTTGAGTTGAATGTCTTTCTGGATATCGATCTGATATTGGTTTCGGCCTTCGGGGTTTATGCTTGGGAAGTTCTCTTACTAGTTTACAGTTAGATACTGAAAGAGGTGGGAAGATATCGATGCATGATTCAGAAATGGAAATGTTTTCCAAAGTTAATAATGTATATTTTCTAATTTTAGAAAATAAGGAATTTATGAATATATGGAAACGATAAATGGGAAATTGTGAAATGAAATGATGATTGATCGGTAGGATTTCCATTTGGAATACGACCATTGTTTGAACACATGTTTTCCTTTGATAGTTAAATCACCGAATATCAAAGATTTTGATCATTTCCGTTGTCAATATGGAGAGACCGAGATCAAATATATTATCTGAAAGCCACACCGTATGGCGTTAGCATTGCGATCAAATATGATGAAGATAATTGTAGACAGAGTTATGCAAGGATTGTCCTATTTACAGAATAGTGCCTTCGGTCTGTCCAGTCCCAGGACGACCTGTATGGAAGAATGTCTAATGGAGTATACTTAATAGATCGCGTAAGTTGATCTATTCAAACGTATTTACGTTTGGCGGAGGAGGAATTTGTTCTCTTAGCTGTATACCCATGGTATTTTTGAGGAAATCAATTTGTTATTTGGCTTGTATGACGATGTGACATTCAAAGTAAATAAAGTTGTAATCTATACGTTATGGCCTCTAGCCGGACAACCGGAAATGGTATAAAATCGGGTAGGTCGCATGGCTAAGTGGTTAGCTGCCAATTAGGGTGTATTGTCACCTGATCTAGAGAAATTCCATTTTCTTCTATAATCTATTTCGATGCTGTCCCTTTCGGGAAACGGTTGCCGATCCCAACCGTTGGTGATAATACATTCGGTACACTCAAGCAAAATGAGTGACCGGTCATATTTAGCCTTGGTTACAAGATGTTCTTGTTGAACCCGGTGTATTCCTCTCTAGAAATACATTGTCGGAAGGTGGTCCCATACCTTGCCAGTTGGAATCCATTGCCCAATAAGCGCCCGCGGTGTTTGATTTATATTATATATGTGGAACGTGAGATGAAAGCATTCCACTAGATTTCTATTTATTTGATGTAGACATTATTATAATATCAGATGAGTATGGATTTTTAAAAGAAATGTTTCGGGTTATCTTAAGGTTAAAAACATCCAAGTTTAAGTGTGGATTGGTCTTATGATTATTCTTTCTTTTAAAAGGATTTTAAAAGTTAAACAAATGTTTGGAGTTTACTCACACCAGTCACTTGACTGACCCAGAGTTTATTTTGTTTTGTTTTCCCTAAACTCTTGGGTGCCCAAATTTGTACGGGCAGTCAAGTAGTCAGGATTTTACAGATATACTTGGAGATCTTGGAGCAGGAGGCTTCAAGAATATATAGCCATTGTTTATTTCCGTTGTGTTGTAAGTGTTATACTCTGATAATGTTACTGCATACATTTACTGATTTTATTTCAAAGATATGTTATCTATTGTATGTTGTTCGTTCCGCTGTGAGATTCGTGTTACTCTGATGTTGTTGTATGTTCTTCTTCTTCTATTCTAATTTTCTATCTTATCTATTCTCACCCTCTAACTTCTTTCATTAACTATCCGGTATTTCCGATGCTTGATAGTCGACATTGGGTTATATGTCGATTGATCAGGATCGCGAAAAAACCCAGGTCGTTACAACCATTGTCATCCAATTATGTTCTTTATAATGAATGCCAATTTATTCTCAATAGTGTACAAAAGAAAATTCAAAGTTGGGATGTGAAATTTTCGGGCTTCACAGGTAGAGCTGAACTTATTCTATCAATTATAACGCCTACAGTCTTATATTGGTTATTTGTTTATCAATTGCCTGAACATGTTATTGATAAAATACATATGTTGTGTGATGATTTTTTTGGGGAGGGGCTGCACACAAGATAAATTGGGAAAAGCTATGTTTACCAAAGTTAGAAGGTGGAATTGGATTAAAGTCTTTTTCAGATTTGAAAAAAGCAATTGGAATTAAAATGTTGTGGAAGTTTTTGACTAATTCAATATTATGGAGTCAGTGGATGAAGAGGAAATACGGCTGGGGTATGTACTTTTGGAGTTTAAATATCGATAACAATGCTTCAAGCTCTTGGAAAACAATATTAAGACTTCGAAAATCTGGTAGACAACTTTTTAATAAAGTAATTGTCAATGGTTCATCAACTTCTTTATTGTTTGAACCCTGGATTAATGCTAAATGTTTAGTTGACATCATTGGATTATCCAGATTACAAATACTTGGTAGGAATGATGACTTGGTTTCTTGTATAGTCTCTTAAGAGAAATTAGTAGGAAATTTGCACCCTGCTGCACTTGAAATTCAAGAAACTGTTAGTCAATTAAAGGTTAAAACTGATGCTCGTGAAGACTTTTATGAATGGGGGGATGATGGAGAATTTTCATTTCATAATGCTTGGGCTAAAGTGAGGAGTAAGCAACCTATTAAAGAATTTTTCAAAGTAATTTGGCATAAGAAGAATTCAAAGAGAATGTCTATGATTGCTTTTCTAGCTGCAAGCTACAGACTAAGTACAAGAGGAAGGCTTAGAAGATTTGGCATTGTTGAGGAGATTGGATGTCTTCTTTGCAGCAATGGTGAAGAAACTGTAAGTCATTTATTTTTTTTCAATGTTAGTATTCTTGGTTTATATGGACCTCATTGATGTACAAACTTGGTTTTAATGTTATGGCTCTGGGTCATTTGGAGGTGGATGCAATAAAGATATTGAATAAGTTTAAGTGTAAAAATCAGATTTTTGATGTAGCATGTGCAGTTTACATAGTTGCTATTTACCAGATTTGGCAAGAAAGAAATGCGAGAGTTTTTAATGATAGAAAGATTGCAAAAGAGATGAGATTGCAGATGATAGAAAGAGAAATTCTAGGGGTGGGCATAAACCGCACTGCAATGCGGAAACCGCCCAGACCGGACCGCAAAAATGGTGCAGAAAACTACACCAGATTCTCTCCCTAAAGCAACAACCCAAACCGAACCGACCCGCAACGATACGGTTCGGTTGTGGTTTGAACTGTTACCAAACCATATTAAACCGAACCGAACCGCATAACTACTCCGGTAATGTTATGATAAAAAATTAACAAATTCCTAACTAACTCATTATTTTAATGATATATATTCTATTTTCAACATATGTTGTAGTTATATCAATTCAAGATAACACTATGTGGTTTAACCTCCCGGTGATACAACGTCATACAATCGTAAATTGATTGTTGATGGAAGAAATTCTCTTGTTTCATATTTAATATGGGTTCAAACCGGACCGAACCAAAACTGGACCATATTACATCAAAACCAAACTGAAACCAAACCGTTTGAACGGTTAGTATAATGGTTTGTATTTTTGAAAAACCGTTTGATGCGGTGCAGAAGCGGTTTGAGCTCCAACCCGCACCGAACCGAACCGTGCCCACCCCTGAGAAATTCAATGCTTGGTGAATAAAAATGGCACAAAGACAAAAAGTTCAAATGCTAATGAAGACTTTTTAAGGTAATGGGGTGTTCAGATTTTAGATACAGGCTGAATTTCGGTAACTTTGTTTTTTGTTATGGTTTGTTGTTGTTGGTTATAGTAGTCTTGCAGTTGTAATCGTGTTGTTGGTTATAGTGGTCTTGCAGTTGTAATCGTGTTGTTGGTTATAGTGATATAGATGATGTAATGTTAATATATGGAATTTATATGTGCTCTTTTTCCTTATGTGTTACTCATTTAGGTTAGGAAGGCATAAGTTTTGATGAGGCATATAAATGAAGTATATGATTGGTATTTACAATAATAGTTACCAATTTTCAAATATATATATATATATATACACACACACCCCACCAGCCTACACGCATATGTTAAATCCCCTTCTAAAAACCTAGGCACATGCTATGTTCGAAACCCTTCTGCCTAACCTAAGACATTTCTGCTAACCTAAAAACACCCACATGCTAACCTTACTACCAAATGCAGGCCTAACCACTTGGCAAATGGAAATGACGTGGTTCCTATCCCCTTGCTATTCGCTATATATATTCGCATGCAATCTCATTTTTTGTTGTTGTTGTTTCAGCAAAACTAAAAATAAGTAAAAACCGAACCCATTATTATAAGAAAAGAATTTGAGAGTAGATCGATATGAAAGAAGCGTGAAAGATGGAAGTGGTTGCGTGGGTGTTCGAAAGGAGGGTTATCGATTGGGTTCAAACATTGGAACGAGGAGCAGAGACTAGCTAGGCTTTCAAGCGGTGGTGGTCCGTGATGATCGAAGGTTTGTGGTCATGGGTGGCGTGAGTCAGAGGGGAGGTCGATGTAATGGTGACGACAGTGATGCAGTCCATATGGGATGGTGCTCGGGTGGTTGAGTATTGGTGTGATGAAGTGTTGAGTTCGGATGACAGCATGGTGGGAACGTGTGACGATCCCAAAATCCGAGGTGCGGTATTAAGGATAATCATTGGGATATAACACATCAATCATCATAGCGGAGTACAGATAATAGCAAAACAATAAATAGAATAATTTTACATGGATATGACAGCGGAATCACAACATGTAACAACATCAGAATAGCACAACGTAGGATATAACTTAGTAAATAAAAGGGAAGTGATCAGTCATCATCGCCAGAGGCGGAATACATACATGCAGTGAGACATAATAAGGGTATCAGTCTACATCGTCGAAGGCGGTACATATACATACGAGAATAAATACTGAAAGTAAAGCAGTCTGCATCGCCTGTGACGGAATCATAATATAAGTACAATAATGGCGGAAAATGTCAAAGTCATCTCTGTGAAGTCAGCCTCGCCATGAGCCAAAATGCACTCTATGCAACAGTGCAGAGCCAAAAACAACCTGTTACCTGTGAACTAGGCTGCCCGTGTGGAAATAAGGGCACCCGCGTTTGCAAAGTGAAACAAACAACGAGTCAGTCATGGGGACTGGTATGAGGAATCTATTTAACAGTTTAAACAACAGTAATAAGCAAATCATAGGACCACGCCACTTTCGCGGAACGGGTTTACTCCAGTGATTGCTGGTGCATTTAAAACAAAGTAAAATCTTTAAAACAACGCAATGCTTTTAAAAAGAATGAAGCCATTATAAGACTCAAGTCCCATCATACAATGCAACGCAAGCCGGAGGATAGAGTTTTACCTTATAATGGCCAAATATGCTTGATACGTGTAAAGAAAAATCATTTGATATTATTACTAGTGCATATATGTTTCAAAACGAATAGCATCATAAATATCAATCATAGGCAGCATAGCTACCATCTACTATGTCGCCATACTAGTTCTACAATCGAGTCTGTTATTTCGTATTGGAAATTGGATTTCCGTCATGAGTCGAGGCAAGGGGCAAGCTCCTCTCCGCTTCGAGACATTCTAGCAAATGCCTCAGGACTACACACTCTGGGTAACCCTGGATGCTTTAGGGCCGGTCCTCTCTTACGTTTGAGGATTAATTATGCCTGAACACACGTTTCCCGGTCCTTACAGACCTATAATCGAGGCGCCTCACATTCCAACAACCACATAGGTGAAAAGTAGATATAAATGTCAGGGCTGGTAAGTCACTGATACCACCATAGCTAGAAAGAAACGTCGTGTTCTCCCTGCAGTCCATATCCCGTTTTTAACTCATACCGAGGTGTGAGGCTCGCAAATCCACGCTATACACAAAGCCAGGCCACGTAGGTCGTGCTTTGATCATCAACCACAAGACTTTGCTTTGCAACAGAAGCCTTGATCATTGCATCTTGGCATGCCACATAGGCAGTCCACTCCATACGACTGATTTCTATCGATATATAACCTCTGAGCTCGTACGTCTTAGAGAAGGGCGTTAAGCAAAAGAATAAATTCTCCGCCGCCAAACAGATATATATTTAACAGAGATCAATCAGTATAGAACAAAATCCAATGTTAGACACACTGTTTATTTACAAGTCCGTTCTAGGTTTGAACGAAACCGGAGGCGTCAAATTCCTCGTATATCCGTCCAATCAACACATACGTTCAGACGGCTACTACTTCCGTTCCTTCACGGTAGCTACTCCGGTCAGGAACCTCAGCAGCGCCCATACAACCCATACGAAGATCGTCGGTCTTGAATCTTCTTTGTATTTTCCAATTCGAATCGCTTGAAATTTTTTTTGAAATAAGGGTTAGCTCGGCCTTTTCAAATAATCCACATAATTAGAATTTAAATCAATTCTTTCCATGGTTATATTATTCGACATCCATATTTTAGTTCTTTAGTGTTATTTTCGTGTCAAACACATACAACCATCAAATATCAAACAAATCAAGCCAAATTGGTTTATTTCCAATCTATGTTGCTTATAATATTTTATAACGATTTTTTGCCATTTTTATTTATTTAAAAATGGCCATATTTAATTAAACGACGTTTCAGGTCGTGCCGTGGCACTGGCGCTGTTTTTCCCCTAATTTGTTTTACACATATCGGAAAATCTAACCGTTGGATTTCTACAAAGTCTATATCGGTGGGAAGATATTCCCAAAGCGAACCCAACGATTCCAGTTTCGTGAAAATCCGACGGTCGGATCTTCCACACTAGTCGTTTGAAGTTCGGTTTCAAAATTCGAACTGCAGCATCGTTATTTGATTTTATTTAATTATATTTATATTTATATATAAATATAAACGATTCTGGCGCTGTTTTTCTTCAGATTTGAATTAAACATTCCAGACAATCCAACCGTTGGATTTTTACAAGGTTGGTGCCGTTGGAAAGATATTTCCAAGGCGAACCCAGCGGTTGCGGTTTCGGGAAAATCCAATGGTCGGATTTCCCGCACTAATCGTTTGAAATCACGGTTTCAAAACACGAACTGCACGGCCACATTTCATTTTAATTTTATTTATGTTTATATATTTATATAAATATAGTTCATTCAAAAATCCCTATGTTGTTTTCACTTCAATTATTTCACTAACGCCTTTAAATTTTGGAAAATTTCGCCATAACCTCCTTTGTATGGGAGGGGCTGGGAAAATTCCCAAATAGCCACATGGGCGTCTCATGTCAAAAAGAAAAAGAAAAAGCCAAGCGGCTAGCCAACAGGCTCATAAAATCATCACCCAAACAAAACAGTAAATGTGTACCTATTTGTCGGGCACAAAATTTTATTCCTCTTCTCTAGCCCCTTTGCTATAACCTGTTCAATAAATATGCATGTACATATATACAGTTTTTAGCACTTATCATTTTCCATTCAACTTCATATTTGATTTACTTTGGTTTTAAAAAAATACCATTCATTCTAATGTTGCATGCATAGGCTAAAATCATATCATTAGCTAATTAATGTATATTTCAACTCATGCACATTTATTTGAACAAGTGGCTATTTTTAACACTGCTCATTTCAAAGATGATAAATTTGGCGAACTAACATAGATTTCAACACATGACTATTTTATTTAGTTCCTATGCATGTTAAAAATAATATTTCATTCACAAGTATCTATTTCAACGTCCGCATATCTTTAGCATATCACATATATGATAAAAATGATATTTTTATCATTTAAAATATTTATTCGACAAATGGATGTTTTCTACACTTCATAGTTTCAATAAAAATGTAGTTTTTATTGTCTATTCATTTTATTTTAAAATACGATAACATTCAACACATGAATTTCGATTCAACGAATGAATTTCAACTCAACACATGAATATTCTCTATAGTTTGTATATATATAAAAATGTGATTTTTATCGCTAAAGCTATTTGTTTAAATTCAAATAATATTCAACACATGAATTTCAACTCAACGAATGAATTTCAACTCAACACATGAATATTCTCTATAGTTTGTATATATATAAAAATGTGATTTTTATCGCTAAAGCTATTTGTTCAAATTCAAATAATATTCAACACATGAATTTCGACTCAACGAATGAATTTCAACTCAACAC
Organism: Allium sativum; assembly: GCA_030737875.1. Lineage (NCBI taxonomy): Eukaryota > Viridiplantae > Streptophyta > Magnoliopsida > Asparagales > Amaryllidaceae > Allium > Allium sativum. The sequence continues at coordinate 372,325,806 of CM060909.1, read as the reverse complement.
ATGAATATTCTCTATAGTTTGTATATATATAAAAATGTGATTTTTATCGCTAAAGCTATTTGTTTAAATTCAAATAATATTCAACAGATGAATTTCAACTCAACGAATGAATTTCAACTCGACACATGAATATTGGTTTTAACATATGTACTTAATTTCAACAAATGAAAATTATTCTAACACATGAATATTTCAGAAAATTTCGGTAGCATAACGGCAGGGTAGTTAAAACCGGGACCGTCCCTAGTACGGCTCCTCGCTCTACCTTAAAACCTCAAGGTTTTTGACAATGGGGATCATGCATCTAGTTCGCATGCAGGCGGCATGTTTTATTTTCGATTGCACAATCCTATTCTAATTTGTTTCAACCACAAGAGGGTATTTTTCAACCATAAAGGTATTTTTCAACCAAAATATCAACCACAAACAATTATTTCCAACCATTCGTCATACCATATAATATCACGTCAATCACAAGCAATAAATATCGTCCATGGTCTGTGGACGAGGGGAGTATGTATATATATATATATATTATTTCTATAACTCACTTGCATTTCATCACAATTCAAAGCATATATGTTTCATCCAACGCTTGTATAATTTATACATCGCTAATATAACTTATACAACACATGTACATGAGGTATACAATGCGTATATAATTTAAACTTCGCTTACATAATTTATACAACACGATTCCATTCACACAATTTAGTTTAGATTCCTCACATTGGTTTTTGCAGTGCTAAAAATCGTAGGAAGATCAGAAAAATCCGCGGCTTCTGCTAGATGGTAGAGAGCCTCCTTGTGGTCACGGTGTCTCCTGTTTCATCAAATTTCGTTAACGAACGAAAAAAATATTATTTTTCAAAGTTTTGCAATGCTTTATAGTGTAAAAACAGCTCAGAGTATACAACCCGTGTACCTTCAAGAGGAGTTCGAAACTAGGGTTGCTGATAACGTTTGATTCGTGGCACGGGGGCACGATCAGGTTGCGCTACGGTGGAGAGCGCGGAGGGGCGCGCCTGCGCCAGGTGGTTTCACTCGGATCGATGCAGCGACGAGGGCGAATTTTGGTGCGATGCGCGGCGACTTCGGGCCCTTGGATCTCGATGGCGGCGCTTCTGACGGTGGCGAAACTGGGTCGGATGTGAAGAGGGCCGAAGGGGCTTTCGAATGGTGGTGGTGGCGCGGCCTGGTTTCGCCTGTGGCGGCGGGAAAACGAGGGGGAAGGGCGGAGCTCTATGAACCGTCGAGAGCGAAAGGCGGCTAGGGTTTTTCCGTGATTTTTTTTTGAAAGAAAAAATCCTATTGGCCGAGGATTTATAAGAAATTTTAAATAGTTTTTTTACAAACGAACTCGAAATCAAACCCAACGACTATCGCCCCTAGCTAAATACCCCCATTCCGGACACAATGGGATATGTTTCGTTGGCCAATTCGACTGTTACATTTAGTTATTTTTCAAATTAAAGTATAAAACATTTTATATTCAATTTGAACGTACATTTCAATTTGCCAGGGCCACAAACTGAATCGAAAAATTCCAGAAAAATATATCTAGCTTTGTTTTGACGATACGGTCCTAACAAAACCAGTTTCGTCGAATTCTGAGCTCGTTTGAAAAATGGCCATTTTTAGGTCGACCCATTTTAACAGAAATTGACCAATCACATTTTCTTTTGTCCCGCTTACATACTAGCTTCAAAAATTATGAAATTTGAAACTCAGCAATAGTTTGATATCTCGGACCCAACAAAAGTGGTTTCGTCGAATTCCGAGGTTGTATGCAAAATATCTATTTTCAAGGGCTATATATGCTATATAGCAACCTTTCTGAAAATTCATTTGGCCATAACTTTTGATTTCCGTTATGAAACTTCGATTTTTCAGATTCGTTAGAAAGGTATTCATAAACAGATTTAAATATTTTCAGTTTCGCTAAAATCCGTTATATTTTCCACTCGGTACAGTCAGATAAAGTTTGTATTCAAAATTTTAAACTGCCTTACTATTTCCAATTCATTATTTTATTGAAATATGCTATTTCAATTAAACAAATTCTTTGGTAATAACCAATTTTAAAAATTTTAAATTGGTTCACATTTTCCGGGTTATTACAATCTCCCCCACTTAAAACTTTTCGTCCTTGAAAAGGAAATAACAGCAAAGTAGGAAACAAAATGTAAATGCAAAGTATTGTAAAGGTACCTTGCACCAGAGTTAGTCAGAGATGTCCACTCTACATTTGGGGTAGGCTTGTTTAATGCTTTCCTCAGTCTCCCAAGTACAGTCTCTAGGATCACTACTCCACTGCACTTTGACTAAATGAATCTTTTTGCTCCTTAGCTCTCTAGTTTCTTTGCCAACAATCTTTAATGGCTCTCTTCTGAGCGCTAATTATGGAGTTATGTCTATATCCTGTTGCGCTGCTTCTTCTACAACAAGGTCCGGATCATGAACATGTTTTCTGAGTTGAGACACGTGGAACACGTCATGTACACCAGGCAACCAATCAGGTAATGAAACTCTATATGCAAGAGTTCCAATCCGTTCAAGTATAGGAAAGGGACAAATAAATCTCGGTGCCAACTTCCCAGTCTTGCCAAATCTGATTACTCCCCGCATTGCAGAAACTCTTAAATAAACATAATCGCCAACGGCAAATGATAAGTCTCTTCTTCTTGCATCAGCATAACTTTTCTGTCGGCTCTGTGCGGTTTTCAATCGCTTCTTAATGAAATCGACTTTATCTGATGCTTCTCGAATCATATCGGGCCCTAACACAAGTCTGTTGCCAGGTTCTACCCAACATACGGGAGATCTGCACGGTCTACCATATAATGCTTCAAATGGAGACATTCCCAAACCTGCTTGATAGCTATTGTTATAAGATAATTCGGCTAAATGTAAGTGATCTTCCCATGAGCCTCCAAAATCGATAACGCAAGCCCGCAGTAAATCTTTTAGAATTCTATTCACCCGCTCAGTTTGGCCGTTTGTCTGTGGGTGATAAGCGGTGCTTAGATTCAGTTTGGTTCCCAATTCATTCTGGAATGCTTCCCAGAATTTGCTAGTAAATAGGGGATCTCTATCACTGACTATATTGAGCGGCACCCCATGTAGTTGAACTATTTCTTTGAAGTAAATCTGTGCTAAACTTTGAGTCGTTCTGTTGGATCGGACCGATATGAAATGGGCAGTCTTCGTGAAGCGATCTACGATTACCCATATACTGTCGTTTCCTTTCTTAGTTTGAGGCAAGCCATCAATGAAGTCCATCGAAATTTGCTCCCACTTCCATCCTGGAATTTCTAATGGTTGTAATAGTCCAGCCAATTTCTGCTGATCGCTCTTAACTAGCTGACAAGTGGGGCATCTGCTAACATATAATGAAATATCTCTTTTCAAAGCTCTCCACCAGAATGTGCGTTTGATATCATTATACATTTTGCTCACAGCGGGATGGATACTTTATTTGGACTTGTGGCACTCATCAAGTATTTCTCTTCGAAGCTCTGGAAGATTTGGGATGCAAATTCTGCCCTTTAATCTAAGAACTCCTTTGTCATCGAGTCGGAAACTTGTGGATTCACCTCCCTTGACTCTCTGACTGACTCTTTGAATAAATTCATCGTCTTTCTGAAGGGTCGAGGTCCTGTCAATTAATGAGGACGTGATGACAAAACTGGTGATGATTTCATTCTTTCTGCTGAGCGCATCTGCTACAACATTGGCTTTCCCCGGAGTGTATAGGATCTCAAAATCGTATGCTACAAGGAATTCTAACCAACGCTGTTGTCTCAAGTTTAGATCTTTCTGAGTGAATAGATATTTCAAGGATTGATGATCGGTAAATAGTTCGAACTTCTCACCCAATAAATAATGCCTCCAGATTCTTAAAGCAAACACGATAGCTAATAACTCAAGATCAAGAGTTGCATAGTTTCTTTCATGCGGCTTTAGCTGACGGCTGGCATAAGCGACCACTTGGCATTTTTGCATTAATACTGCGCCGAGCCCTCTAATAGAAGCATCTGTCCATACAGTCAAGTCTTGGTTGCCTTCTATAATTGTCAATACTGGAGTTGTAACAACCCGAATTTTTAACAACATGTTCAATCAAGAATCAAGGCAGAATTAAATTATAAAATCTGAATCAGATAAGATGGGCTGTGCCATTGCGTTCGTCTCGGAAAAATACGCGAAATAGAGTCCGAAATTTCGTAAATCGGAGTCCGTATGGCTGAGATATGGCCTTCGGAAGTTTCACGAAAAATCAGAATTTAAAACAGATTTCAAATTTTCAGAAAATCAGGTAGGCGGGAAAAATCCCGCCAGAACCAGGTCGACCTGGGGGTCGACCTGGGAGTCGACCTGGGTGGGACCAGGTCGACTGGGGAGTCGACCCCAGGGTCGACCTGGGGGTCGACCTACCTGGTCGGACCCAGGCAACCTGGTGCACCTGTTTTGCTGTTTGGCTCGGTTTTGGAGGCTTGTGACGATTTTTGAGGGCTTGGATCTATCCTAGGGTTAATCTAACGGCCTAAACTACTCCTAATCTCTATAAAAAGACCCCTAAGCCTACCCTAAACCCTCAAAAATCACTCATGCCACGAAGTGCTGCCCAAATGCCAAGTGATCATGGCCTCCATCTCCAATTCCTAGAGACTATGCATTCAAATCGGGTTCAAATCAAAAGGTGCAAGCTTGCTACACCAAATAGAGGCCAAATCAACGTTGCTATGCGAGTTTCATGATGGTTCTTCGACAAAGGAGCCACCTTTCTTCGTCAAGATGATGCATGACCCTTTTCCTAAGCCTCGCTATGTAAGTTCTAGCTACTTGTAGATTCTAACGGTGGTTCTAATGTGACATGGGATAAAATGAGATGTAACATGAGTATGTTAACCCATGTAAACCTAGTTTTCCCCTTTATCATGAACATATGACTTTTAGTTATGTTTTAGCGACTTAATCATGCCACTCATGTTATGTATAACCTAGTATATCTTGCAAGTTTGAATCTTTATCTATGGAATGCTAGCATGAACCTTTGGGAACCATTTGACTTGTGAAACATTGGCAAAGATTTGACTTTGGGGCTTATGCATGTAAATGAACCCAAACCCCTTATGTATCATGCATGTTTGTGGCCAAATTCCCCTATGACACTATGCATGTTTGTGGCCAAATCCTCTTACTAAACTATGCATGCTTGTGGCCAAATTCCCTTATGGTACTATGCATGTTTATGGCCAAATTTCCTTATGATACTATGCATGTTTGTGGCAAATATGTTGACATAATACCCTACTATGTGACTCGCTTCCACTAGGGATGGAAATACGTTTGGGTAGCTTAGGAAAAACGTGGGTATGACATGAAAAACTTGACATGAGGTTGCATGAAAAAGGGGACTCTCTTGAAACATGTAAACATGAACATGACACATACGAAAACATGGAACTTGGGGCTAGATACGTATGGGTTGTAGGTGTAATATGACACTAGACCAAACATGAAAGTGGCCAACTCGAGGTTGGGTTGAGTTTGTAGCATAAATCTACCCGGACCCGCCCGGCTTAACTAGTGGCTACAAACAATAGGATCCAACGTGAGAAGTTGGTCATGTCGCGCTTAAGACCCGAGGTTAGATTAGGTTGTGGTGTAAATCTACCCGGACCCGCCCAGCTTAACTAGTAACCACAACAAGGTCTAATGTGAGAGGTTGAGAGTGCATTAATTAAATTAATGCCACATGATAAGGTTAAGTAAATTTGACTAATGACACTTAACCGATATGACACAAATGGGTAGGTTAAATGGGACCGGACTTGATTTCTTAATGACACTTAACCATACAAGACAATTAGGGGATGGGGTTAAGTAATTTACACTTAACTAATCCGACTTGGTAATTAGATGGGGTTAAGTAATTAAGGCTTAACTAATCTAAACACGGTAATTAGATGGGGTTAAGTAATTAAGACTTAACTAATCTAAACACGGTAATTAGATGGGGTTAAGTAACCTATACTTAACTAATCTAAACAAGGGAATTCGATGGGGTTAAGTTAAACACTTAACCAATCTGAACTTGGTAATTCAATGGGGTTAAGTAACCAATATTTAACCAATTTAACATGATAATTTAATGGGGTTAAGTAACTTATACTTAACCAATTATACGTGATGATTTGATGAGGTTAAGTAACCTATACTTAATCATTCTAATAGGTGGACCTGATAGGGTTAAGCCACAAGACCTTTTTAGAAGTAGGCTTAACCATGGTAATACGATTAGTGGATGGGGTTAAGCTAACCCATACTTAACCAATCTGACTCGATAACCTGATGGGATTAAGATAATCTATGCTTAATCAATCTAACATGATAATCTGATAGGGTTAAGTCATGAGCTTCTTGGTACACTTAACCAACTTGTAGGGCTAAGCCTTGAACTTGAGTACTTAGCCAATCTTGACATGATTCGTAGGCGGGTTAAGTCATGAACTTGGATAACAATACTTAACCCATTTGACAAAACCCTAGCTCAGGGGACTAGGTGGGAAAACGTAGTTAACAAGGATAGCGGAAAGAGGGCTAAGTGGTAAAGCTTAGTTAAGGGTAACTAAGTAATAATTCTCAGCTAAGGACATGGGACTAGTTCATAAAGATATGAGTAACCTGGTACGGTAGGTCATCGCTTAGTATACGAGGAGGAGCAAGTTATCTGACTGGGATAAAAGCTCCAGCGAACTGGGTGACGAAGCGAAAGCTTCGGGCGAACGTGAGGGTACTCTTGGTATCCCTCTGTGAGGTGGCGAGTGGTCCATGAAACCCGGCCTCACAGAGGTTAAGGTCTGCGGTAGAAGAGCCAAGAGTATGCCTTGGTTGCTATGCGAGCGACCTAAAGACTGGGATGGATTAGCGTGGAGTCGACGATACTTGATTTTGCCTCGGGATAGCATGTCGCCGACTACCTACCATCTTTAGTCAATCGTGTACGTACGGAAAGGCAGGGAACTCCCAAAAGACCATATACTGGCTATCGAGTTATGGGTGAGGTTGGCTATCTGGAAATGGGCATCGATGGGCCGTAGTGTAGTTCTCATACATGATTTTTCTTGGATTTCCTTTCAGTAGTTGAGGGAGGGGTCACGTGGGACCATAGCCACGGGTACAAAAACAGACCTTGATATCTGCATCTGCAGACGACTTAAAGCTCCCGACCGAGTTCCGTATTTCTTGATTTGCTCTGGTACGGAACTCGGGTGGCACATTGAGGAACATGTGCGTCTAGACATGGAAAACGATTCACGATACATACGTGGGATAAAGGGCGCGGTTAACGGGTGGCATAATCCCTAGTGGCCCTAGGTGGCTGAACCCAAACCGAGACACGGAAACGTTCAATAGGTAGCATAATCCCTAGTGGTCCTAGGCGGCATAAATCCTAAGTGGATGCGCGATAGTTCATGATAAGAAAACATAACTAGATCAAGGGTAGCAGTCCAAAATAACCTCAAGGATAAAATGTTTACATGGGAAAGCCCGTATGGCCTACGGCAAAGGACTGAACTTATACATGGAAAGAAACATACGAGTTGGGAAAACCTACATATGATATATATTAGATTGACATGGACCATTACATGACATTAGGCAAGGGACATTCATAGTTAACACATGACACGGGTTGGGATACTAGTACGAGAGGTGCAGAGAAAATATACATGTTAGGACCATGAGAAATATACATGATAGATACCGTGGGATGTTATACAGGATAGATACCTTGGGATATTATACTTGATAGAAACCGGACGATCTGATACCTTGACTTATCATGACACCGTAGTTTATCATGATATCTTAGTTTACCTTGCTACAGTAGTTCAGCCTGTTTTAGTTTACCTATCTTGTAGTCATCCTTATGTTTACTCTCAGTTTATGCATGTCATGTTACCTTTACCTGTTTTTATACTGAAAGTAGATAGGACTTACCAGTCTTTATGACTGACCCCGTTTTCTTTCGCCTCTTGTCTTCCGTTTCCCCCCTAGGTTTTCAGGGAGGAAACACTGTTATCTAGTTCGGACTTCTTCTACTCGAAGGTCATCACGCATGGCTTGGACTTTTCTTGGCTATGGCTACTTTACTGTTTTACTTGGGGAATAATTTATGAAATGGTTTATGCTTCTTTACTATTGCAAGGCAGGTTTTGATGTATTCTGATGTAAAAGGCTTTAGACCTTATTTTATAAGGTAATGAAATTTGTTTTACTTCCGCTGTTTTATATATATATGTTCTGTCTTGTAATATTTCTGTGCATGTTTACCTCCATAATGCTTCACCAAACCTAGTGCATTCCCTTGTGAGTGACCCTAGCGGAGGTGGGGTGTTACATTTGGTATCAGAGCAGAAGGTTACCAGACTGGGCAAAAGTTTTTAAAAACCTTCTGAAAACTTTTTAAGAAACCGTTTTATAAAGAAGCATTTTTCAAGAAAAGTTTGTTTTAAAAGGCTATTCCCCAAAGGCCATTAGCATTATCCTTTGATTCCTTGATTGAATCTCCTTTCCTTTCTTTCCTCCATCTGTGGTCACAGTAGTTCTAACTGTGACCAATCTTTGTCTAGCCACGTAGGTGTTTCCCGTACGATGGAGGTGGTTCTCGAGAGACCTGTTGCCGTGGTACAAGGAAGGATAATAAGAGTTAGGATAAAGGACGCGAGCTTAAGGATAAGCAACTTGTTGGTATGGCTTAGTCCATCAAGGAGGACAAGGACAAGATCATCGGAGAGGGCAATTGTACGCTCCCATTTCTAGGGTACCTAAAAGAGATGGTACCGTTTCTGGTAAAGGATTAGTCGTTCTTTTCTATCATCCCGTCCAGACTTTGGCTTGATCATCGTATCATTTAAGTCTGCTTGGATAGTTGAGTCTCTGCACCTTAGTACTAGTATGGCAAAGGATCCCATTTTTGTCCCGAAATCCGGTTGGAAAGTTGGTCCATTTCTTCATAACTTGTTTGGATTTGAGAATGACATGTCTCAGCTATGGATGGATTCTAGGGATAAAATGGTCACCCAATAAGGGGTGCCATTCTCGGTTTTAGGAAAGATGGTAGTTAGACTCTCGACTCACCTTGGTGATACCCTCGAAGTCTCGTGTAACCTTTTGGGATCTGTCATGGTTAGTTACCTAGAATCTCGGGATGCAGTTGTTGGTAATCCGTTCGAATAGAATTCGCCGCTAAGGCGGATGGTTCGTTTCGCTTATGCATGAGTTATGGGAATCACCCTAGTAAGTACTCTTGGCAACATGGATTGGCATCGGCAAACGAGATCCAGAATTCCCTAGTGAATTTTGGAGAACTTGCATGAGTATGCGGATATGGTTGAGCCAAGTATACTAGGGAAAGGATAAGTGAAAGTGGAATAAGAAGCGACAGTGAAATGAGTTCCAACTCATACCTGAGAAAGAGGAATCAAGGAGCTACGAAATCATGAAGTCAAAGGCAGTCAAAGCACCGAGGAATTAAGCTCAAGGAAACGCGACTTAGAAGACGTAAGGCTAGACACGCGCATCGTACCTCTTTTTAAAGAGTGTATCCATGATCCTTGGTTTTTCCTGTAGAGCTTGCTCGCATGTTATCTTTTGGTGGATATCCTCTCGGTCCTGTTTCTGCTACAAACCCCGTAAGGAGTTTGTCTTGTTTATCTCCTCGATCTTATCTTGGGAACCTTAGATAGAACTCTATGGATGTAAACATGTATTTGAAACATGTTATGATTGATATGGTTGCAAATGGTTGCAAGTGGTTGCTCGTGGATGCGCGAATACACATTAGATACTAGATTGACGCAGTCACGATTCATGTTGCATATGCACGAGTAATTATACTTGTTTATGGATGAAATTGAATGTGTTATCATGCGGATGTTGCATATGGATGAATGATTGTGCACGCATATAGTACTTATATGACTAGGACTATTTGCATACATGATGGACTCATGGCACTAAACATATTTTGCATTAGAAAGATCATTCAGGCCTGATCATTAGCGTTAGCTAAGGAGCATATACACACACATTTTGCATATGTTCATATGGCATTAGAAATCGTCTAAGGACAATGGTTGCCTGTGGATGATGTTTTGAGTAGATGGATGATGGATGGTAGGATGCGTTCTTCCTAACTTGGAGATTTCGGGGACGAAATCCTTAAAGGAGGGGAGAATGTAACAACCCGAATTTTTAACAACATGTTCAATCAAGAATCAAGGCAGAATTAAATTATAAAATCTGAATCAGATAAAACGGGCTGTGCCATTGCGTTCGTCTCGGAAAAATACGCGAAATAGAGTCCGAAATTTCGTAAATCGGAGTCCGTATGGCTGAGATATGGCCTTCGGAAGTTTCACGAAAAATCAGAATTTAAAACAGATTTCAAATTTTCAGAAAATCAGGTAGGCGGGAAAAATCCCGCCAGAACCAGGTCGACCTGGGGGTCGACCTGGGTGGGACCAGGTCGACTGGGGAGTCGACCCCAGGGTCGACCTGGGGGTCGACCTGCCTGGTCGGACCCAGGCAACCTGGTGCACCTGTTTTGCTGTTTGGCTCGGTTTTGGAGGCTTGTGACGATTTTTGAGGGCTTGGATCTATCCTAGGGTTAATCTAACGGCCTAAACTACTCCTAATCTCTATAAAAAGACCCCTAAGCTTACCCTAAACCCTCACAAATCACTCATGCCACGAAGTGCTGCCCAAATGCCAAGTGATCATGGCCTCCATCTCCAATTCCTAGAGACTATGCATTCAAATCAGGTTCAAATCAAAAGGTGCAAGCTTGCTACACCAAATAGAGGCCAAATCAACGTTGCTATGCGAGTTTCATGACGGTTCTTCGACAAAGGAGCCACCCTTCTTCGTCAAGATGATGCATGATCCTTTTCCTAAGCCTCGCTATGTAAGTTCTAGCTACTTGTAGATTCTAACGGTGGTTCTAATGTGACATGGGATAAAATGAGATGTAACATGAGTATGTTAACCCATGTAAACCTAGTTTGCCCCTTTATCATGAACATATGACTTTGGGTTATGTTTTAGCGACTTAATCATGCCACTCATGTTATGTATAACCTAGTATATCTTGCAAGTTTGAATCTTTATCTATGGAATGCTAGCATGAACCTTTGGGAACCATTTGACTTGTGAAACATTGGCAAAGATTTGACTTTGGGGCTTATGCATGTAAATGAACCCAAACCCCTTATGTATCATGCATGTTTGTGGCCAAATTCCCCTATGACACTATGCATGTTTGTGGCCAAATCCTCTTACTAAACTATGCATGCTTGTGGCCAAATTCCCTTATGGTACTATGCATGTTTATGGCCAAATTTCCTTATGATACTATGCATGTTTATGGCAAATATGTTGACATAATACCCTACTATGTGACTCGCTTCCACTAGGGATGGAAATACGTTTGGGTAGCTTAGGAAAAACGTGGGTATGACATGAAAAACTTGACATGAGGTTGCATGAAAAAGGGGACACTCTTGAAACATGTAAACAAGAACATGACACATACGAAAACATGGAACTTGGGGCTAGATACGTATGGGTTGTAGGTGTAATATGACACTAGACCAAACATGAAAGTGGCCAACTCGAGGTTGGGTTGAGTTTGTAGCATAAATCTACCCGGACCCGCCCGGCTTAACTAGTGGCTACAAACAATAGGATCCAATGTGAGAAGTTGGTCATGTCGCGCTTAAGACCCGAGGTTAGATTAGGTTGTGGTGTAAATCTACCCGGACCCGCCCGGCTTAACTAGTAACCACAACAAGGTCTAATGTGAGAGATTGAGAGTGCATTAATTAAATTAATGCCACATGATAAGGTTAAGTAAATTTGACTAATGACACTTAACCGATATGACACGAATGGGTAGGTTAAGTGGGACCGGACTTGATTTCTTAATGACACTTAACCATACAAGACAATTAGGGGATGGGGTTAAGTAATTTACACTTAACTAATCCGACTTGGTAATTAGATGGGGTTAAGTAATTAAGGCTTAACTAATCTAAACACGGTAATTAGATGGGGTTAATTAATTAAGACTTAACTAATCTAAACACGGTAATTAGATGGGGTTAAGTAACCTATACTTAACTAATCTAAACACGGGAATTCGATGGGGTTAAGTTAAACACTTAACCAATCTGAACTTGGTAATTCAATGGGGTTAAGTAACCAATACTTAACCAATTTAACATGATAATTTAATGGGGTTAAGTAACTTATACTTAACCAATTATACGTGATGATTTGATGAGGTTAAGTAACCTATACTTAATCAATCTAATAGGTGGACCTGATAGGGTTAAGCCACAAGACCTTTTTAGAAGTAGGCTTAACCATGGTAATACGATTAGTGGATGGGGTTAAGCTAACCCATACTTAACCAATCTGACTCGATAACCTGATGGGATTAAGATAATCTATGCTTAATCAATCTAACATGATAATCTGATAGGGTTAAGTCATGAGCTTCTTGGTACACTTAACCAACTTGTAGGGCTAAGCCTTGAACTTGAGTACTTAGCCAATCTTGACATGATTCGTAGGCGGGTTAAGTCATGAACTTGGATAACAATACTTAACCAGGGGACTAGGTGGGAAATCGTAGTTAACAAGGATAGCGGAAAGAGGGGCTAAGTGGTAAAGCTTAGTTAAGGGTAACTAAGTAATAATTCTTAGCTAAGGACATGGGACTAGTTCATAAAGAGATGAGTAACCTGGTACGGTAGGTCATCGCTTAGTATACGAGGAGGAGCAAGTTATCTGACTGGGATAAAAGCTCCAGCGAACTGGGTGACGAAGCGAAAGCTTCGGGGGAACGTGAGGGTACTCTTGGTATCCCTCTGTGAGGTGGCGAGTGGTCCATGAAACCTGGCCTCACAGAGGTTAAGGTCTGCGGTAGAAGAGCCAAGAGTATGCCTTGGTTGCTATGCGAGCGACCTAAAGACTGGGATGGATTAGCGTGGAGTCGACGATACTTGATTTTGCCCCGGGATAGCATGTCGCCGACTACCTACCATCTTTAGTCAATCGTGTACGTACGGAAAGGCAGGGAACTCCCAAAAGACCATATACTAGCTATCGAGTTATGGGTGAGGTTGGCTATCTGGAAATGGGCATCGATGGGCCGTAGTGTAGTTCTCATACATGATTTTTCTTGGATTGCCTTTCAGTAGTTGAGGGAGGGGTCACGTGGGACCATAGCCACGGGTACAAAAACAGACCTTGATATCTGCATCTGCAGACGACTTAAAGCTCCCGACCGAGTTCCGTATTTCTTGATTTGCCCTGGCACAGAACTCGGGTGGCACATTGAGGAACATGTGCGTCTAGACATGGAAAACGATTCACGATACATACGTGGGATAAAGGGCGCGGTTGACGGGTGGCATAATCCCTAGTGGACCTAGGTGGCTGAACCCAAACCGAGACACGGAAACGTTAATTAGGTAGCATAATCCTTAGTGGTCCTAGGCGGCATAAATCCTAAGTGGACGCGCGATAGTTCATGATAAGGAAACATAACTAGATCAAGGGTAGCAGTCCAAAATAACCTCAAGGATAAAATGTTTACATGGGAAAGCCCGTATGGCCTACGGCAAAGGACTGAACTTATACATGCAAAGAAACATACGAGTTGGGAAAACCTACATATGCTATATATTAGGTTGACATGGACCATTACATGACATTGGGCAAGGGACATTCATAGTTAACACATGACGCGGGTTGGGATACTAGTACGAGAGGTGCAGAGCAAATATACATGTTAGGACCATGAGAAATATACATGATAGATACCGTGGGATGTTATACAGGATAGATACCTTGGGATATTATACTTGATAGAAACCGGACGATGTGATACCTTGACTTATCATGACACCGTAGTTTATCGTGATATCTTAGTTTACCTTGCTACAGTAGTTCAGCCTGTTTTAGTTTACCTATCTTGTAGTCATCCTTATGTTTACTCTCAGTTTATGCATGTCATGTTACCTTTACCTGTTTTTATACTGGAAGTAGATAGGACTTACTAGTCTTTATGACTGACCCCGTTTTCTTTAGACTCTTGTCTTCCATTTCCCCCCCAGGTTTTCAGGGAGGAAACACTGTTATCTAGTTCGGACTTCTTCTACTCGAAGGTCATCACGCATGGCCTGGACTTTTCTTGGCTATGGCTACTTTACTGTTTTACTTGGGGAATAATTTATGAAATGGTTTATGCTTCTTTACTATTGCAAGGCAGGTTTTGATGTATTCTGATGTAAAAGGCTTTAGACCTTATTTTATAAGGTAATGAAATTTGTTTTACTTCCGCTGTTTTATATATATATATATATATGTTCTGTCTTGTAATATTTCTGTGCATGTTTACCTCGATAATGCTTCACCAAACCTAGTGCATTCCCTTGTGAGTGACCCTAGCGTAGGTGGGGTGTTACAGGAGTGGTTGTCAACTTCAGTTTCAGCTCCTGGAAAGCTTCTTCACATTCGGGAGTCCATTTGAATTTCTCATGCTTCTTTGTAAGCTTTGTCAATACACCAGATATCTTTGAAAAATCCTGAACGAATTTCCGATAGTAACTAGCCAATCCAAGGAAACTTCGAACTTCTGTGGGGGTAGTAGGTTGTTTCCAGTTCTGGATCGCTGTAATTTTGCTTGGATCTACAGCAATCCCTTCTTTTGATACGACATGGCCTAGGAACTTAACTTCATCCTGCCAGAAGACACACTTAGAAAATTTAGCTTTCAAGACATTTCTCCTTAGAATTTTCAGCACTTGTTCTAAATGCTTTGCATGCTCGCCTTCCGACTTGGAGTAGATTAAAATATCATCGATGAAGACTAGAACAAATTTATTCAATACACCACGGAACACCCTGTTCATAAGATCGACGAAGTATGCCGGAGCGTTACACAAGCCGAACGATATTACTAACCATTCGTAGAATAAATCGGGACCCCTGAAGGCTGTCAAAGGAACACAGTCTTCTGCTATACGTAATTGGTGGAAACCTGTAGCTAGGTCCATTCTGGAGAATACTGTTGCTCCATTTAATTGATATAACAGATCATCTATACGTGGCAAGGGATATTTGTTCTTCAGTGTCTGCTTATTGAGATCTCGGTAATCAACACAAAGTCTTAGAGTACCGTCTGATTTCGGGACAAATACTACTGTTGCTCCCCAAGCTGAAAAGCTCGGTCTGATCAGAACTTTCCAAAGCAATTCTCGGGTTTGACTACTTAACTCTTCTTTTTCTTTCGGGGCCATTCTTCTAATTGGATGTACTACTGGTCGGGCGTTAGGAACTAGATCTATCCCGAATTCAATTTCCCTTTGCGGCGGTAAGTTTTCTACTTCTTCAAACACATCCGCGTAGTTTTTAACGACCAGTATCTTTTCTAATGAAGGGGGAGTAACTTCTAAATAAGACCAAAATTCTGTTCTATTAATTTCTGAGCCATGGCATGGTATATATATAGGTCCAAGCTTCGTTTTGACTTTAACGATTCGTTCGGCACATCTAACTTTAGCCTTATATTTGGTTAACCATTCCAAACCGAGAATAACATCGAATTCAGATAAATCCATGACGATTAAGTGGATGGGAAACTTGTAACATGAATAAGAGATAGGCAATCTGCAGTACGAACTGAGACTAACAGAACCTCCTATCGGGTTTTGAACTTTAATTGGTTCTTTAAGCTTCCTTTGTTTCAATTTTAACTTGTGAACAGTGTTACCAGAAATGAAACTACGTGATGCACCAGTATCAAAAAGTACAGAAACAGGAATATTTTTAATGGTAAGGGTACCTCCCAAGACGTCGGGTTTACCTGATCCATCGGTGGTAGCTGGCGAGGTCTCCCCGTCATACACATGAGCCACTTGTGCATTCTGCTTCAGAGGACAATTCCTGCTATAGTGCCCTTTCTAATGGCAGTTGTAGCATTCGGCTGAGTCTGGATTTGCCTTTGGCTTCTTCGGGGCTTTGCACACATTAGAAAAATGTCCTGGCTTCCCGCAGTTGTAGCAATTCCCTTTCGGTAACTTTCCAGGTTTCTGAGTAGCGGCCGCTGTAATGCTAGACTCTGGCTGATCTGCTGAAGCTTTGCGCTTATTTCCAGCTTGGCTTTTGGAGCGGTCTTGGTTGGCGTTTCTTTCATCCATATCTTCATAATTGCAAGCCATTTCCACTAATTCTGAGAATGAGAGTTTGATGTTGCTCATGGATCTGTCATGGTACTTGCGCCTTAGCCCAAATATAAACCTCTTGTTCTTAGCTTTGTTAGTCATAATAAGCTCTGGAGCATAGCGCGACAGCTGAGTGAATTTATTGAGGTAATCTTGGATAGAGAGATCTCCCTGCTGGAGATTAGCAAACTGCTCTCGCATCCTCTCTAAGGCTTGCTCAGGTACAAACTTCTCGTTGAACATAGCTTTGAATTGCTCCCAGGTCCTGACAGTACCTACTGCATCCTCTGAGGTGATGGCATCCCACCACAACTCCGCTTCATCCTGTAAGAGCCGAATACCCAGTCGTGCTTTGTTGTTGGTCTAGCTCAAAGTCCTGGGGTGCTGGTGGTTGAATAATAGGGCCCTCCTCAACTACGGGGATATTCCCCCGTCCTCCTGCTACTCCTGCTCGGCCTCCACGGCCTCCTCTAGCTGCTGCTGCTCGCGTAGCCATCAGAGAGAGTACCGTATAAGCAAGAAAAGAGTCAAGCCCACAGATTTGATAATTTTCATATATGATAAAGCAGGGGAACATAAGGAAAGGTAATGATGTACTGATCAAATTGTTTTGCTAATCTGCTTAGCTCATTCTAGGACATTGTTAATCCTATCTCTAATGAGCTACTCGCCTTAGAACACTACTGATTCTATTCTGACGAGGTGTTTAATGTGTTAGATCCCGGAACTAAGGTTAACCAAGGCTCCGATACCAACTATGACGATCCCAAAATCCGAGGTGCGGTATTAAGGATAATCATTGGGATATAACACATCAATCATAATAGCGAAGTACAGATAATAGCAAAACAATAAATAGAATAATTTTACACGGATATGACAGCGGAATCACAACATGTAACAACATCAGAATAGAACAATGTAGGATATAACTTAGTAAATAAAAGGGAAGTGATCAGTCATCATCGCCAGAGGCGGAATACATACATGTAGTGAGACATAATAAGGGTATCAGTCTACATCGCCGAAGGCGGTACATATACATACGAGAATAAATACTGAAAGTAAAGCAGTCTGCATCGCCTGTGGCGGAATCATAATATAAGTACAATAATGGCGGAAAATGTCAAAGTCATCTCTGTGAAGTCAGCCTCGCCATGAGCCAAAATGCACTCTATGCAACAGTGCAAAGCCAAAAACAACCTGTCACCTGTGAACTAGGTTGCCTGTGTGGAAATAAGGGCACCCGCATTTGCAAAGTGAAACAAACAACGAGTCAGTCATGGGGACTGGTATGAGGAATCTATTTAACAGTTTAAACAACAGTAATACGCAAATCATAGGACCACGCCACTTTCGCGGAATGGGTTTACTCCAGTGATTGCTGGTGCATTTAAAACAAAGTAAATTCTTTAAAACAACGCAACGCTTTTAAAAAGAATGAAGCCATAATAAGACTCAAGTCCCATCATACAATGCAACGCAAGCCGGAGGATAGAGTTTTACCTTATAATGGCCAAATATGCTTGATACGTGTAAAGCAAAATCATTTGATATTATTACTAGTGCATATATGTTTCAAAATGAATAGCATCATAAATATCAATCATAGGCGGCATAGCTACCATCTACTATGTCGCCATACTAGTTCTACAATCGAGTCCGTTATTTCATATTGGAAATTGGATTTCCTTCATGAGTCGAGGCAAGGGGCAAGCTCCTCTCCGCTTCGAGACATTCTAGCAAATGCCTCAGGACTACATACTCTGGGTAACCCTGGATGCTTCAGGGCTGGTCCTCTCTTACGTTTGAGGATTAATTATGCCTGAACACACGTTTCCCGGTCCTTACAAACCTATAATCGAGGCGCCTCGCATTCCAACAACCACATAGGTGAAAAATAGATATAAATGTCAGGGCTGGTAAGTCACTTACACCACCATAGCTAGAAAGAAACGTCGTGTTCTCCCTGCAGTCCGTATCCCGTTTTTAACTCATACCGAGGTGTGAGGCTCGCGAATCCACGCTATACACGAAGCCAGGCCACGTAGGCCGTGCTTTGATCATCAACCACAAGACTTTGCTTTGCAATAGAAGCCTTGATCATAGCATCTTGGCATGCCACATAGGCAGTCCACTCCATACGACTGATTTCTATCAATATATAACCTCTGAGCTCGTACGTCTCAGAGAAGGGCGTTAAGCAAAAGAATAAATTCTCCGTCGCCAAACATATATATATATTTAACAGAGATCAATTAGTATAGAACAAAATCCAATGTCAGACACACTGT
This sequence comes from Allium sativum, assembly GCA_030737875.1. Taxonomy (NCBI): domain Eukaryota; kingdom Viridiplantae; phylum Streptophyta; class Magnoliopsida; order Asparagales; family Amaryllidaceae; genus Allium; species Allium sativum. The sequence continues at coordinate 372,307,205 of CM060909.1, read as the reverse complement.
CCATTTACAAGTCCGTTCTGGGTTTGAACGAAACCGGAGGCGTCAAATTCCTCGTATATCCGTCCAATCAACACATACGTTCAGACGGCTACTACTTCCGTTCCTTCACGGTAGCTACTCCGGTCAGGAACCTCAGCAGCGCCCATCCAACCGATACGAAGATCGTCGTTCTTGAATCTTCTTTGTATTTTCCAATTCGAATCGCTCGAAAAATTATTTGAAATGAGGGTTAGCTCGGCCTTTTCAAATAATCCACGTAATTAGAATTTAAATCAATTCTTTCCATGGTTATATTATTCGACATCCATATTTTAGTTCTTTAGTGTTATTTTCGTGTCAAACACATACAACCATCAAATATCAAACAAATCAAGCCAAATTGGTTTATTTCCAATCTATGTTGCTTATAATATTTTATAACGATTTTTCGCCATTTTTATTTATTTAAAAATGGCCATATTTAATTAAACGACGTTTCAGGTCGTGCCGTGGCACTGTTTTTCCCCTAATTTGTTTTACACATATCGGAAAATCTAACTGTTGGATTTCTACAAAGTCTATATCAGTGGGAAGATATTCCTAAAGCGAACCTCAACGGTTCCGGTTTCATGAAAATCCGACGGTCGGATCTTCCATACTAGTCATTTGAAGTTACGGTTTCAAAATTCGAACTGCAGCGTCGTTATTCAATTTAATTTAATTATATTTATATTTATATATAAATATAAACAATTCTGGCGCTGTTTTTCTTCAGATTTGAATTAAACATTCCGGACAATCCAACCGTTGGATTTTTACAAGGTTGGTGCCGTTGGAAAGATATTTCCAAGGCGAACCCAGCGGTTGCGGTTTCGGGAAAATCCAATGGTCGGATTTCCCGCACTAATCGTTTGAAATCACGGTTTCAAAACACGAACTACACGGCCACGTTTCGTTTTAATTTTATTTATATTTATATATTTATATAAATATAGTTCATTCAAAAATCCCTATGTCGTTTTCACTTCAATTATTTCACTAACGCCTTTAAATTTTGGAAAATTTCGCCATAACCTCCTTTGTACGGGAGGGTCTGGGAAAATTCCCAAATAGCCACACGGGCGTCCCATGTCAAAAAGAAAAAGAAAAAGCCAAGCGGCTAGCCAACAGGCTCATAAAATCATCACCCAAACAAAACAGTAAATGTGTACCTATTTGTCCGGCACAAAATTTTATTCCTCTTCTCTAGCCCCTTTGCTATAACCTGTTCAATAAATATGCATGTACATATATACAGTTTTTATCACTTATCATTTTCCATTCAACTTCATATTTGATTTACTTTGGTTTTAAAAAAACACCATTCATTCTAATGTTGCATGCATAGGCTAAAATCATATCATTAGCTAATTAATGTATATTTCAACTCATGCACATTTATTTGAACAAGTGGCTATTTTTAACACTTCTCATTTCAAAGATGATAAATTTGGCGAACTAACATAGATTTCAACACATGACTATTTTATTTAGTTCCTATGCATGTTAAAAATAATATTTCATTCACAAGTATCTATTTCAACATCCGCATATCTTTAGCATATCACATATATGATAAAAATGATATTTTTATCATTTAAAATATTTATTCGACAAATGGATGTTTTCTACACTTCATAGTTTCAATAAAAATGTAATTTTTATTGTCTATTCATTTTATTTTAAAATACGATAACATTCAACACATGAATTTTAATTCAACGAATGAATTTCAACTCAACACATGAATATTCTCTATAGTTTGTATATATATAAAAATGTGATTTTTATCGCTAAAGCTATTTGTTTAAATTCAAATAATATTCAACACATGAATTTCGACTCAACGAATGAATTTCAACTCAACACATGAATATTCTCTATAGTTTGTATATATATAAAAATGTGATTTTTATCGCTAAAGCTATTTGTTTAAATTCAAATAATATTCAACACATGAATTTCAACTCAACGAATGAATTTCAACTCAACACATGAATATTCTCTATAGTTTGTATATATATAAAAATGTGATTTTTATCGCTAAAGCTATTTGTTTAAATTCAAATAATTTTCAACACATGAATTTCGACTCAACGAATGAATTTCAACTCAACACATGAATATTCTCTATAGTTTGTATATATATAAAAATGTGATTTTTATCGCTAAAGCTATTTGTTTAAATTCAAATAATATTCAACACATGAATTTCAACTCAACGAATGAATTTCAACTCAACACATGAATATTGGTTTTAACATATGTACTTAATTTCAACAAATGAAAATTATTCTAACACATGAATATTTCAGAAAATTTCGGCAGCATAACGGCAGGGTAGTTAAAAACCGGACCGTCCCTAGTACGGCTCCTCGCTCTACCTTAAAACCTCGCGGTTTTTGACAATGGGGATCATGCATCTAGTTCGCACGCAGGCGGCATGTTTTATTTTCAATTCCACAATCCTATTCTAATTTGTTTCAACCACAAGAGGGTATTTTTCAACCACAAAGGTACTTTTCAACCGCAATATCAACCACAAACAATTATTTTCAACCATTCGTCATACCATATAATATCACGTCAATCACAAGCAATAAATATCGTCCATGGTCTGTGGACGAGGGGAGTATATATATACATATATATATTATTTCTATAATTCACTTGCATTTCATCACAATTCAAAGCATATATGTTTCATCCAACGCTTGTATAATTTATACATCGCTAATATAACTTATACAACACATGTACATGAGGTATACAATGCGTATATAATTTACACTTCGCTTATATAATTTATACAAAACGATTCCATTCACACAATTTAGTTTAGATTCCTCACATTGGTTTTTGCAGTGCTAAAAATTGTAGAAAGATCAGAAAAATCCGCGGCTTCTGCTAGATGGTAGAGAGCCTCCTTGCGGTCACGGTGTCTCCTGTTTCATCAAATTTCGTTAATGAACGAAAAAGATATTATTTTTCAAAGTTTTGCAACGCTTTATAGTGTAAAAACAGCTCAGAGTATACAACCCGTATACCTTCAAGAGGAGTTCGAAACTAGGGTTGCCGATAACGTTTAGTTCGTGGCACGGGGACACGATCAGGTTGCGCTACGGTGGAGAGCGCGGAGGGGCGCGCCTGCGCCAGGTGGTTTCACTCGGATCGATGCAGCAACGAGGGCGAATTCTGGTGCGATGCGCGGCGACTTCGGGCCCTTGGATCTCGATGGCGGCGCTTCTGACGGTGGCGAAACAGGGTCAGATGTGAAGAGGGGCGAAGGGGCTTTCGAATGGTGGTGGTGGCACGGCCTGGTTTCGCCTGTGGTGGCGGGAAAACGAGGGGGAAGGGCGGAGCTCTATGAACCGTCGAGAGCGAAAGGCGGCTAGGGTTTTTCCGTGATTTTTTTTTTGAAATAAAAAATCCTATTTGCCGAGGATTTATAGGAAAATTTAAATAGTGTTTTTACAAACGAACTCGAAATCAAACCCAACGACTGTCGCCCTAGCTAAATACCTCCATTCCGGACACAATGGGATATGTTTCGTTGGCCAATTCGACTGTTACATTCAGTTATTTTTCAAATTAAAGTATAAAACATTTTATATTCAATTTGAACGTACATTTCAATTTGCCAGGGCCACAAACTGAATCGAAAAATTCCAGAAAAATATATCTAGCTTTGTTTTGACGATACGGTCCTAAAAAAACCAGTTACGTCGAATTCTGAGCTTGTTTGAAAAATGGACATTTTTAGGTCGACCCATTTTAACAGAAATTGACCAATCACATTTTCTTTTGCCCCGCTCACATACTAGCTTCAAAAATTATGAAATTTGAATCCTAGCAATAGTTTGATATCCCGGACCTAACAAAAGTGGTTTCGTCGAATTCCGAGGTCGTATGCAAAATATCTATTTTCAAGGGCTATATATGCTATATAGCGACCTTTCTGAAAATTCATTTGGCCATAACTTTTGATTCCCGCTATGAAACTTCAATTTTTCAGATTCGTTAGAAAGGTATTCCTAAACAGATTTAAATATTTTCAGTTTCGCTAAAATCCGTTATATTTTCCACCCGGTACAGTCAGACAAAGTTTGTATTCAAAATTTTAAACTGCCTTACTATTCCCAATTCATTATTTTATTGAAATATGCTATTTCAATTATTGAAATTCTTTGGTAATAACCAATTTTAAAATTTTAAAATTGGTTCACATTTTCCGGGTTATTACAGAACGAATAACATGAGGATGAAATTGTTTAAGTGGGGAAAGGAAGCAAGGTGCATGGAAGGTTTTAACGTGCTGAGTGGTGAAAGAGGAAAAAACGCGGGGAAGAAAAGCAGGAGATGGGAAAGAAAGGTATACGGGACTTGGGTAAGCTGATATGTGTTTGGCCTATGCCATTTAAAAAAAAGAAAAAAAGAGAGCGGATGGGCTTTAGGTCGTTTAAGTTTGATTGCGGTAGAGGGAGGAATTGGACCGAAAGCTATTGTCCAGTTCGAATTGTTGCGAAATGGAATATATATATATATATATATATATATATATATATATATATATATATATAGGTGGGGAAGATTAAATATGGTTGATTGTTTATTATACACGCCTAATTATATACTTAATATGTCTAACTAAAATTTAAACATGCCTAACTTACTTTATATTAACATGGCCAATTATTTTAATAACATTTAAATTAAGATGTTATTAAATGTTAATTAATTTAAATTTAAACCGATACGTATAAATCTTTGTAACGTGTCTATTTGTTATCATAATTTGATAAGACTAGAGATGTTAGTACCGTATCGGCGAGCGCTTCACTGTGGAGCTAGTTTGGTCATAATTAATAGCCAATGAGATTTTTAATTAAATTTAACGCTTGTTTAATTTAATGAAAACAAACCGTTTTGACGACGATTGGAAACCAAAGGTGAGTACAACTCACTCAGTTTTATCCAACTTATATTTTATATAAGTTGGGTTTAATACTTGTGTGTTATGGTTGTTTACTGTTGGATATTTACTGAATATATTGCTTTATATTGAATGAACTGATTAAATTAAACATCGTTTAATTTAATTAAAACCAATCGTTATTTTTAACGATTATAACCAACTGAGGTAACTTACCTTATTGGTCACGTTTATAATAATATAAACATATAAAACTAATAATTGGATGTTTAAATTGCGGTTATTGGTTGATTTTGAATAATATCTAAATATTGAATTGAATGATATTATTTGAGGTAGCCTATTTGAATGAAGGGGAAAAAACAAGTTGGAGGGATCCAACTGATTCCTCAAACATATTAAATGTTATTTATTTTCTTATTATCATTGTATGAACTGTTCGGATTGGATGATTGAAATGGTTGTTGGTCGTTGACTTGAAATTTAATGTTTGTTTTGTTTCGACCATTGGGCCGTATTGGTTGAGTAATTGATAGCATATGGCCTATAAATCAATATTTTTATAAATATTAATTTACCGTCAAGTAAATCGATAGAAATGAAGTTATAAAAATTATTTTTATAACTGAATATAGTTTTTGAAATATTTTATTTTGAATAAAAGTTTATTAAGAGGAAATCACTATTTATTATTTAATTTTATAAGTAATTATTGAATGGTTTTATAAAGAAAATTCTGATGTTAATCAGATTTACAAGCAAGCGAGTAGAAAGTAACCCAAGGTTAAGAGTTGGACCAATTGTTTCTGAAACAATTAATTTGAATTATTTAAATTAATTGTATTATTAATTAATTTAAAGGAAGAATTAACTGGAATTGGTAAAAGAAATAATCGTGTTTTGAGGTGGCCAAGTCAACCATTTTAACTGGGATTTATTATTTGATTAGTTTGTTTTAATTGATCTAATGAAATAGTTTAACGAATATTTGTTCAATTTTAATAAGATTTTAAATGAGATTTAATTATTATTCCAATTGATAATGAAATAAATTATTATTCTAATTAATAATATTTTAAGAGATTACCAATTAAATGAAATTCATTTGTGAAAGTAAACCGAGTTTAGAAGAAGTATAGTTGAATTCTAAAAGGAGTTATGAACGGATTTTATTGTAAAACTCGAGTGTTATAAACGAAGTTATAAAAGAGATTTTTAGCCAATATTATAGCTTAAATTAAATGTTTGCTTAAGTAAAGAAAATCGAGATAAAAAAGGAGTTTATATTAAACCTCAGTTTATAAAAGGAATGTGAGTTAAAACGTTGATTTTAAATTAGCGATACTTAATAATGAAATTAAGTGAAGTGAATGGAATTGAAAGAAGAGTTTCAAAGCGGAAAATGGTTGAGTAGATTAGAAGTGGAATAATATGGGTTGATAAGAAGTTAAGAAATTTTAGAATTGGAACCTAACTGGAGATTAATTGAGTTGAGTGATTTTCTAAGTATTAATCTGATGTTGATTTCTGTCTTCGGGGTTGATACTTAGGAAGTTATTTCCTTACCAATTTACGGTCATGGACTAATGAATGTTAAAGTATAAAAATGCATAAATAAGAAATGGAAATGTTTCTAACTAATAAAAAGGACTTGAGGATATAAAATAGTATTTCCAAAGTAACGAAAATAAAACGAGATTTTGTAAAAATATAACGATATTTTCGAGATTTAAGGAATTAACGAGATATGTTTGAATTGGTTTATTCAAAGGGGAAGTGTTAGTTATTGTTTTCAAGAAATGAAACAAAAGAGATATCATAGCAATGTTTTACGTGAAATTTGATTGAACCCAAAGTGAGTGTGTGTGTGTATATGATTTAATTCTAAGTATTCAAAACAGTTTTGCGAATACTTGTAAAATAAAATAAGAAGTTAAAAACTATGTTTAGAAGTATTGAGATATAGAGTAGTTTTAAAATTAACCTTCGTTAGTTATTTTTAATTAAAAAGGCCAAGTAATGTTGAGTACTGAATCAATGAACTCATTCTATTTTCATGGTTGTTTATTTGATAGTTAAATAACTGACTATCAAATGTAACCTATACAATTGTTGGTACGGAAAGACCGGGATCAGATTTATATTCGAAAACCATTCCGAGCCAGCAAATATGAAATCGTCAAAGATGCAGATTGAAGATGGAGCAATGAAGATCATTCATCTTCATAAGCAGAAGAACAACTTGTCGAAATTTCTCTAGCATGCATCCAAAGTTATTTGATTTGTGATTATACGTGATTGAAACCTACGGATTGCAAGGACTACTCACTACTGATACATAGGATGATTCCTTGGATGTAGTAGGAGGATACCTTCGGTTTTTCCAATCCCATGACAACTTATGTGGACGGATGTCTGATAGAGTATTTCCAAACGGATCGCGTACGTTGACTTCTTCAAACGTACCATAGTTGGTAGCGGAGAGGGGCACTTCTCTTAGCTTAACAACTGGAGTATTTTTGTAGAAATCAATTAGTGATTTCTGGAGGATCTGACGATGTGGCATTCAAAGTGAATGGTGTGCTATCTTAAAAAGGTAATTTAAACCTTAAGCCTCTTCAATCGGGAAATGATAAAAATTGGCAGGCAACATGGCTAAGTTGGTCACTCTCAATTAGGGTATATTATCACCTATCTAGAAAAAATCCATTTCCTTCTTTGTTCTATCGATGATGTCCCATTTGGGAAACGGTGGGTAGCTCCCAACCGTTAGTGAAATACATTTGATACACTCAAGTGAAATGAGTGGTCGGTCGTGTGTGGCCAGGCTGCAAGATGTCCCCTCTAGAGATACACTATCGGAAGGTGGTTCCATACCATGTCATAGTCGGAATCCATTATCCAATAAGCGCCCGAGATTTTTTATTATATAATATGTATGTAGAGCGTAAGATGCAAGCGTTCTATTAGACGATTATTTATTTGATTTAGACACTATTATAATATCAGAATAGATATGATTCCAAAAATGTTTTGGGTTATTGTAAGGTAAAAATCGTTCGTGTTTATGTGTGGACTGGCCTTAGGATTATCCTTTTCTTTCGAAAAAGAATGTTTTGACTTTAAAATCAAGTTTGGTGATACCTATAAACTTAGCGAGTTTTCTCACTCTGGTTCACCAGATTGGTCCGACGTTTGCAATGCCCGGGTTAGACTGAGTTTTACAGGTTCAGGTTATCGGATGCTGTGAATTCGAGTGATAAGCTAAAGGAGTTCAGACGTATGATACATATTAATATTTGTTCTAGAGGTGGGGATAAACCGCACCGTTAAACAGAAACCGCCCTACCCAAACCGATGAAAGGGTGCAGAAAACCGCTCTGCATTATCCTTTTAAACTGAATATACAAAACCGACCTGAACCATTTCATTACGGTCCGGTTGCAGTTTAAGGGATGAAATCGATCGTATTAGACCGGACCGGATCACTTTGTAAAAGATTATCAATACCTCAAATAGTGTGATAGATCAGGTTCCAAGAAATGCTTTTCTTTTTAGTTCTGGCAATCCACAAAGATTATACCTAGTCTACTACAGCCTAATACTTTAAAGCTCAATCCGAGCACTAACCTTTAATTAATTAATTTTTGTTTGCACCCCAAGTGCCTACTTACTTACAAACTGTGTACATCTTTACCTATTGAGCACAAAAAAATCAAAGTTCATTTCTTTTATTTTACTTTACCAGCAGCTTAACCTAATTCGCTGCTTCGTCCCTAATTCGCTGCTTCATCCCTAATTCGTTGCTTCGTTTCCTTTCCAAGTACGAACGAGGTAATTTTTTTTTAATTTATACTTTTCTAATTTATAGAACTTTATGTATTTTGGGTTAATTAGTTGCATGAATCTAGATCTGCTTGTGATGATGATTATTGGTTGTCAATTGCGTAGCAGTTTTTTGAATAATAGCCATTCGAACGTTCTAAGCATAACCAAAAACACTCCACAATCTAGTTCTAAACACCGTTGTTTACTAAGATTATTCAACCCATTTTCCATCGTCTTAACTTTTAGATGCATCGACAATTGTTCATTATTTATTGATTTATTCCTTGCTGTGCTTTATCCTTGCTGAAGCAAAACAGTTGTTCATTGTTTCAACATAGTTGTCTTTCCATGCTTTGTTGTTTATTCCTTGCATGAAGTTGGACTGAGTTATTGGATGACTTTATTTTTGTTCAAAAAATGGAATACATGCAGTAACATTTTACAAGAATTGTTTATACGGGATTGCGGTCTACTGAGTCTAGTGGTGTTTTATGTATTTAAATATTATGTTTAATATTTTGTAATTAATTTAATGTTTACAACAAGCATTATGTTTTGTTTAGTGCATGTAATAATGAATTTAGTGCTTATAGTCATGGACCTCATGGTAGTGCAATCCTTTGGGCTTACAGTAGTTAATTTAGCGCTTATAGTAGTTAATTTAGTGCTTATAGTAGTTAATTTAGCGCTTGCAGTCATGATACTATAGTCATTGGTGCTTACAACATTTCATTTTAATATTTAGTAGTTAGTATTAATTATGTATGAATTGTTTTGGTGTAGAGTATGGAAGGAGCACATGATTCACTGATCGAAAATGCATCTACCACAAATATACCATCTTCAAAGATACCATTACAAGGCCTGGCTACTATTGAAGTTCAACCTGCTGCAGCTCCCCTCCCGTCTGATAATGAAAGAAAGAACAGATCAGAATTTTGGACACATTTCAAAAAGGTCAAAAATTCGGATGGCAGAGAGGTTTCCCCATCTCAAGCAAAATACAACTACTGCCCAAAAGTTTATCATTCTAATGCAAAGATCGGGACATCTTCCATGAGGACACACATGCTTTGTCAATGTAAGAATCGTCCAGCAAATAAACGACAAAGAATTCTAGCTTTTGATCCACTAGAAAATTGTGCAAAGGTTATTTGTATTGAGTATAATAAGGATATTTAGCAGACTTTATTGTGTTAGGATTCGAGATGAGCTTCCTTTTAATTTTTTTTGAGGGGCAAGGATACATGAGTTTAGGAGAATAACACAACCTAAGTTTAGTATATCGTCCCGTAGGACAATTGCAAGAGGGCTTTGGGAATTGTATTTGGAGAAGAAAAATAGTCTAAAATCTTCTTTGCTAAATAACTCAAAGCGAGTTTCATTGACCACCGACACTTGGACATCAATACAAAATGTCAATTATAAGTGTGTACGAGTGACTGGTTGAAAGCAGCTGGATTTTCATTTTATAAGGAGCCTGCAAAGGATTAAATTGAGCTTTATGTGGAATTAGAGAATGTGGAAAAGGGTAATTTTAAGATATTTAGTTCATAGCTTTTTATTCTTATTACAAACGGATTTTCATTTAAATTCAAACTATTATTTGCTTTGAGTTTGATGAATAAATATGGAGCTAATACAAACCTGAGAGACGCTGCAGCAAATCATTTAAATTCAAAACTGTTGTTTACTTTGCATTTTATCCATGCCCCTTGTATTATCATGCAAGTCATTTAAAATTAAAATGAAATTGCAACAAGTTTATTTATAGTGGTACTGGTATATATTCCTCATTTTTTCAGCCTAGTAAAATGAATTATGTTTGCTTTGCTTGTTCATTAGTTCTCTTAGTATGTTATGCATATAACATATATAATGCATGCTAAGCAGCTAACTACCGATCTTTGTTTTTTTTTTGGTAAAGACAATGATGATATGAAAAAATGACATTATAGTGGTTCATATTTTGTTACTCCTTGCTGAGCATGCCAATATGAAAATTTTATGCAACGTGTAATAACCCGGAAAATCAAAACCAATTTAAAAATTTTATTTTGGCTATTTTAATGAATTTGAATATTTAAAATGATTTATTTTAAATAATAACGACTAGAAATTTATTTTGAATAGAATTAGAACGTATAAATTTATTTAAATCGAAGTTAGAATATAAATATTTAATTTAATTATAAAAGGAATTGGAAATAGCGCGGTAGTTTGAAAATTCGATTTCAAAATTCAAATGAATGTACAGAAATATTAGAATCTGTTTGAAAATATCTTTTCAACGAATGTGAAAAATACAGATTTCATAGCGGGAATAAAAAGTTATGTCCAGTTGAAAATTCAAAATAGTCGCTATGGATTTTATATAATATATCACCCTTAAAAATAACGATTTTGCAAACGACCTCCGTTTTCGACGAGACCACTTTTGTTGGATCCGAAATGTCAAATTATTGCTTGATTCCAATTTTCATAATTTTTGGAATCAATATGTGAGCGTGGCTTAAACGTGTTTGGTCAATTCAATTTGAATTTAATCGAATGAAAAATGACCATTTTTCAAACGATCTCCAAATTCGATAAAATTAGTTTTGTTAGGACCGTATCCTCAAAACATAGGTATATTTATTTTTTTGGAAATTTTGAAGTCAGTATGTGGCCCCTGGAACTTAAAATATACGTTTAAATTAAATATAAAAGGGTTTATATTTTAATTTTGATAAAAACTGATTGAAACAATCGAATTGGCTTACGAAACATATCCCATTGTGTTTGGAATGGGGGTAATTAGCTAGGGACGATAATCGTTGGGTTTTATTTGGAGTTGGTAGCAATAAACAGTTATTTTTGGAATTAAATTAAATAATTTAAAATATAATATATATTCTCTGTCAATCACGTTTTTCCATTCAAACCCTAATCTCTGAAGAAAAGTCGCGCCTCTCTCCAGGTCGATGGCGGATTTCTTCAAATACGTTCCTCAAATTATCTCAAGATCCGATCAATGGAATTCCAAACTCCAAAAGCAAAACTGATTTACTCCTCGAGGGCTTTCAATCTGTAACACCCCACGTCCATTAATGTCACTCACAAAGGGAATGCATTAACTTCTATGGAGGTTTTAGGTGAATATAGAACAGTAAAATTTCAACAAGACAGATATAAAATAGTACTTGGAAATTTAAAGACTTTATTTCAATTGCAGCAGAAGTCAAAACATGTTTGGTTACATCATAACACCATAATCAAAGTCAAGTACAATATCTATCTTGATAAAACAAGTACATAATCCCATTACATAAATATCCATTAAAAAGAAAGATAACAAGCTGGACTTTACTTCAGCAGTCCAAGCTTTCCAAGAGATAAGCAATCCAATCAGACTCCACTGGAACTTGGCCCAACCTGAGGACCTGAAGGGAGAAAAAGATGAAAAAGAGGGGGGGTCAGACATAAAGTCTGGCGAGTATGATAATTCTACAATACTATTATCAAAATAACTGGACTAAGGCATAAGCTGGAAAACAAGGAAATGTCTATGAAAGAGCAGATTAAGGACATAGACAATCGCTAAAGGAAACGTTATAGGCGCTCCTAAATACTAAAGGATAAACACTATACTGCACCACACCAGTCACCCTAAAGATTGATTCCACTTAGCTTCACTTAGAAACTTTCTTAATGGCTTTACGTACTCCTAGATGACTACATAGGTGCCGCCTGCCCCTATCTCCACTAGGTGTACCCCACTTTCCATTTTTCGATCGGCTCCCTACTCGTAGATACCCGTGCTGGCCCCACAGTGGGGTGTATCATTCCCCTAAAGTGGCAACCCGATATAACGGAGATGCACGGCTTATACCTACACGATGCAACAACGTCTTACCTACTAGCCCGGGTCCACACACGCATATGAAACCCGTTGGACTTGCGTTGCCACCGCTCCCTGTTTTGGCCTCTTATAGTCAAACCCAGTATGCGTGTCCCGTCCTCGACTTGGGTCGAGCCCATAAAGATACGTTTTGGGATACTGGTTGAAATGGGCCCCTATTATTTCCCACAAGCATTCCACCTAAGCTTGTCCCATTAGTCCATCCACTTAACCCACTTAGTCATGTTCATTTACATGTGTATTTGGTTAAGTCTAATCGTATTTCAAATGCCTCTAAAGGCAACCACTAGATTCCTCATGCCACCCAAGGCACCTACTTAACCCCCATGTCCCACCTTACATGATTATCTGGCTAAGTATTTCTTAATTCATTAAGGCCATAACCTCATAAAGACCTCTCACATTAGACTGACATTTATGGCAGCTGGATTTGCCGGGCGGGTCCGGGCAGTCTTACACCATAAAAGAGTCTAACCTCGTGTCTTTACAACTGTTATGCTTTAGTTTTGGCCTAGGACCTCTCACATTGGGCTGACATTTGTGGCTACTGGATTTGCCGGGCGGGTCCGGGCAGGTTTACGTCACAAACGGGTCCAACCTCGTGTCCTAAGCATTGATTATTATTAATAATCCACTTTCCCCAATTTTAATAATTCCCTACTTGAATTATTAATTAATTCCAAATTTAACAATGTCCATAATTGACTCAATTATGGACATCCATTTAAGGCATGCAAAATCATATCAATTGCACCCCAATTTATTAATTTCCTAATATTACCCCTACCCCACGTTTGAACGTTTATTCGCAAAATGTATGCTAGACCCGATTAGTCTAACTCATATCATAAAAGAAAATATTCACAACAACAACATATATATGTGACTAAATAAATCATAACAAGGGGTAAAACTTGCATACATTACAACTTGCATAAGGTTATACATGTCATGGATCTAAGGGTGTTAACTTATTCATAATTCACATAATATGATTTTGATCAAATTTCATAAACTTGTATAGGACATGTGTGAATCAACATCATTAACAATATGGTTTTATATGGGTACACCTAACTCTATAGGCAAATTCCCAAAAATCAAAATTCATTTAATCATAGATTCATGTATATGGGTACACCTAACTTAATAGGCAAATTCCCATATTCAAGATCCAATTAATTTGTAGATTCATGTATATGGGTACACCTAACCCAATAGGCAAATTCCCATAATCAAGATCTATTATAAAAAAAACATAAACTTTAAACATGATCCAATTCGCATAAATACTAACATCATGATTTTACAACTTGTATGATTCAACACAACTTAACATGACATCATTATCATATAACATAAGTATTTCAACATATGTGATAATATGAGATCTACAACATATATAAGATTTACAACATAGCATATCATAATTTGCAACATAGCATGATATGATTTACAACATAGCATAGCATGATTAATCACATATGACATAGCATAGGATTATTTACAACATAATCACTACAACATAACAACATATATATGATAACATAATAGCATAACAAGAGATCCACAACATAATTTACAAATACATAACAATTCATATCACTTTCTTGTGATCCATTCATAACTTAATCAAATTATTTTATAATAATATTGTGAGATTCATCATACTCACAATTTTAATGAAGAGAAATAGAAAGAGAGAGAGCTTTTGATTTGATTTGAGTAGATTTAGTTTGTAGATTAGGCCTTCTTCTTCTTTAGTTTGTGACGGCTATGCTGAACTCCATGGCAACAGCATGTCGGTAGCTCTCCAATTTTTCAAGTGATTTAGGGTTAGAGTCTACCCACTTATTTATAGATGTTAGGATTCATTTAGGCTATTAGATTTAACCTAGAAATAACCGCAGCCATTCAGACCAGATGGGGTTTATCTTATTGACTCAGCAATGAGTCAGAAGTGACTCAGCAAACACTCAGAAAATTAATAAACTTCTATTCATGTTTACATTAACTGCCCATATATATATAAATATATATATATATATATACACACACGCACCTATTCATGAATTCAAATTAATCCATAATTAACTTATGACCATTTCTACACATTAATTTTCCAATTAATGTCTTAATTCCATTTTTCGCCTTTTAAGGCAATTCACATATCTCAAATTTGTTATATGCCTTTTTAAGGCTATTTCGTGCAAATTCTCAATATTAATTCTTTTAATTTGTGAATATTAGTATTAACAGAAATACGGGTTGTTACATTCTCCCCTCCTTAAGGGATTTCAACCCCGAAATCTTCAAGTTTATATCCTATCATCAACCATCTACTCAATCAACAAACACTGGCATCCATTGTCCTTATAGACTTCTAATGCTTTCATGTTTAAATGCACAGTGTGTGTCTATGTCCGTATCTAATGCAAAATCAGGCGGTCCACTGATTCAGTTGACCTCCTTGATGCAATTCATGATAGTGCCATGCATCCATTATGTATGCAAAAGATCCTAATTGCTTACAAACTACTTCTATATGCGTGCACATCCATTCAACCGAATGCAGCATCTATATGATGGTACAACCATTATACATCCATTATACTAAATACATTCATTTATGCAATATGCAATATGTAGTGACTGAGCCGATCTAGTGCCTAAAGTGTGTGTATATATGCATCCACGAGCAACCACTAGCAACCACTTGCATCCATTTTGCATCCATCATACATAACATGTCTCAAACACATGTTTCAACCATAGGATTATCCTAACTAAAGGTCAAAGATACTAATGAGAGGACATACTAAAGATAAGATAAGATAAGCTAAGCGATAAAGGAGAAATTAAAAGACATACCCTCAAAAAGAAAAGGGTATAGCGAACGCATCTTCCCTTCTGTCTCCCAAGTAGCGTTGCTCTCATCATCTCTCCATTGCACTTTAACTAGTCTGACCTCTCGATTTCTCAATTTTTTGATCTCCGACCCAAGAATGCATGTAGGAGCTCGTCTAATTGTTGCATCACGCTCTATTTCCACCTCTTTAAGCAAGCTCGGCTCTACCACCTCCGCGGTCTTGTGCAAACACTTCCTCAAATGTGATACATGGAATACGTCGTGTACTCCACTAAGTTTCTCAGGCAACTCCACCCTATACGCCATCTTCCCAATCCTGTCTTTTATAGGAAACTGCCCTACAAACCTTGGCGCTAATTTCCCAACGGACCCAAAGAGAACAACATTCCGTAACGGAGACACTTTGATAAAAACCATGTCCCCAATGTCAAACTCAAGATCTGTCCTCCTCTTATCAGCATACGATTTCTGCCTATCTTGTGCTGCTTTCATCCTCCTTCGAATCAAATCAATCTTCTCCGAGGTTTCCCTAACCATATCGGGCCCAAGTAGGATTTTATCGGTAGATTCCCACCAACATGTAGGCGAACGGCAAGGCCTTCCATAAAGAGCTTCGAAAGGTGCCATGCCAATACTAGACTGAAAGCTATTATTATATGCGAATTCTACCAACGGAAGGTGCTCTTCCCATGTACCCCCAAAGTCTAGGATACAAAGCCTTAAAAGATCCTCTAGAATACGATTCACCCTCTCGGTCTGGTCGTCCGTCTGAGGATGATATGCGGTGCTCAAACATAGCTGAGTCCCTACCACCTCTTGTAAACTCTTCCAAAATTCGCTAGTGAAGATGGGATCACGGTCGCTTACTATACTAGAAGGAATACCGTGCAAACGAACTATCACTTTAATGTATACAGAAGCCAACCACGGAGCAGTCCTCTTACTTTTCACGGGAATAAAATGGGCGCTCTTAGTAAGTCTATCTACTATAACCCAAATCCCCGTATTACCCTTCCTTGATCTTGGTAATCCATCCACAAAATCCATTGAGACGCTTTCCCATTTCCATAGTGGAACTTCCAATGGGTGAAGCAACCCACCGGGTTTCTTTTGTTCCGCTTTTACTTGTTGGCACACCAAGCATCTAGCGACGTACTCGGCCACATCCTTTTTCATACCGGCCCAAAAGAAAACCCGCTTCATATCTTTGTACATCTTGTCTCCGCCGGGATGAATGGTCATGTTTGAGCGATGAGCATCATCAAGAATGGCCTTCCTTAAGTCTTCGTCTTGTGGTACACAAAGTCTATTATCCCTTCGTAACCAACCCTAATCGTCTAGGGTATACCTACGAAGATGGCTAGACGACTCCCCTCCTTTGAGCTTTTCTACTATCTCAACCAACTGGGGGTTGTCTTGCTGTGCCTCACCAACTCGTCCTAGAAGCGTAGGTCTAACCTCCAAGGATGCTAACAAACCAGGTACTAGGTCAACGGAGGGTCTAAAGTCAAACATGGAGATGAATTCTAAGCTTCGTCGTTCAACAAACAACGGACTCAAGGACAACCTTTTCCTACTTAAGGCGTATGCTACCACGTTACCCTTGCCCGGGGTATATGCTATTTCAAAATCGTAGGAGGCTAGGAATTCCATCCACCGTTGCTGCCTTAAATTCAAATCCTTCTGAGAGAATAAGTATTTTAATGATTTTTGGTCAGTGAACAGTTCGAATTTCTCACCAAGAAGATAGTGACGCCAAGACTTAAGCGCGAAAACAATTGCGGCTAACTCAAGGTCATGCGTAGGGTAATTCTTTTCATGAACCCTCAACGGCCTTCCACCATAGGCTATTACTCTTCCCTCTTGCATGAGGACCGCGCCAAGTCCCGTCCCACAAGCATCAGTATAGACGGTAAACGGTTTATTCCCGTCTGGCAGCACTAAGACTGGGGCTGAAGTTAAGGCTCTCTTTAAAAGTTGGAACGCATCATCACAATCTTCGTCCCACGTAAAAACCAGGTTCTTCTTCGTTAACCGTGTTAATGGAGCTGATATTTTTGCGAAGTCTTTGATAAACTTCCTATAATACCAGCCAACCCCAAGAAACTTCTTGCTTCGGTTACATTTTTAGGGACCTTCCATTCTTGGATGGCCACCACCTTTGCGGGATCCACTGCTATCCCTTCCTTGGAAACCACGTGCCCTAAGAACCGTACTTCTTTCCTCCAGAAGTGACACTTAGAAAATTTTGCCTTAAGGTTATGCGCTCGAAGGGTTTCCAACACTTCCCTAAGATGTAGGGCATGCTCTTCTTCATTCTTAGAAAAGACTAAGATGTCATCCACAAAGACTACCACGAATTTGTTAAGGTACTCCCTAAACACCCTACACATCAAATCAACAAAATATGCGGGGGCGTTTGTCAAACCAAAGGGCATCACTAGCCATTCATAGAATCCGTCAGGAGTCCTAAAAGCGGTCTTATCTATACTATCCTCAGCCACTCTCAGTTGATGAAAGCCAGTGGCTAAGTCCAACTGCGAAAACACTGAGGCGCCAACTAACTGATCAAAGATATCGTCAATCCTCGGCAGTGGGTGTCGGTTCTTTTTAGTAAGCTTGTTTAGTTCTCTATAATCCACACAAAGTCTAAGGGACCCATCCGCCTTTGTAGCAAATACTGCTGGAGCACCCCACTCTGATATACTACGTCTTATGAACCCCTTCTCAAGCAACTCCTTCACTTGCTTATCGAGTTCCCTCCTTTCACGAGGAGCCATGTGGCGCACTGGCAAAGATACGGGTTTAGCATTATCCACAAGATAAATTCGAAAGTCTATCTCCCGCTTCGGAGGTAAGCCCTTCACCTCCTCAAACACATCCGGATATTCCCGGACCACCTCTACCGTTCGCAGATTCTCTACAGACGCGTCAAGCGATTCAAGATAACTTAGCATAACGGAATTTATGGGACTACAAAAGATGTCGAGAGCATTACTAAGGCGAGTCACAAGCCTAACTACTCTCCTTTCACAATCAAGAATGGCCCCATTTCTAGATAACCAATCCATTCCTAAAGTTAGCCCATAGCCCGTGAAGCCCAATACATAAGCATCACATCTAAATTCAACGCTAAGTATAGAGATTTTCAAATCCAAACATATCATGGTCAAATGAGCCGAACCCCCAATTGGATTTGAAACAACCAAGGGATCCTCTACTAAACTGGTGTTCAAGTGCAGTAATTCAACTAATGATGCAGAGATAAACGAATGAGATGCGCCAGAATCGAATAAGGTACGGACAGGATGATCAAACAGAAAAACTAAGCTTTCAACAGAAATTGTTCTACCTCTTTCTTGCAGCGGTGGGGCCGCAATAGCATGAACTTGCCCCCTTGCCTGCCCTGGTGCCATAAGAGCCTGCACCTGTCCTCCCGAGGTAGGCCCTGCCCTCTGCCCCTTCTTTGGGCAGTCCTTCACCAAATGTCCCGCATCTCCACAATGAAAACAACCAGTCTTCTTTTTCTTTCTACAATCTTTTCTGAGATGGCCAGGCGTCCCACAATTGAAGCATCTCTTCTTCCCTTTGCCATTATTGTTTTTACCACCCTTCTTATTTTGCTGTTGGGGTTTCTTCTGACCCCCTTTCTTTTCAACTGCATTATCCTCATGCATAAGTGCCATTTCTACTAGCATTTCAAAGGTGGCTCCCATAGGGATGTGGGTCATAGCCAACCCTTGCAACGGTTCATTCAAGCCTCTAACGAACCTCAAAGCTTTCTTCTCTGGCGTGTTCACCAACTCCAAGCCAAACCTTGCTAACTGATTAAATTTATTGACATACTCCTTCACTGATAAGCTCCCTTGCTTTAATGTCAGGAATTTTTCCATATTTAAATTCTCCTCTACCCTTGAAAGAAAGTTTGCCTCAAACCTTCGTCTGAAATTCGCCCATGAATCAACTGGACGTTCCCCGTTAGTGACCTCCCACCAAAACGAGGCCTCTCCCTTCATTAACCAAGCAGCTAAACGGACTTTCCTCCCATCTTCCACTTCAAAGATATCCAACAATTCCTTAGTCTCCTTAAGCCAGTCTCTGGCCTCCACAAACGTCTCAGTCCCTTGAAAAGTTTTTCCTCCCATAGCCTTAAATTCCTTGCACGTCTTTGCAAAAGTGTCAACACGAGGAGGAGGAGGAGGAATGGGTGCAACTGGGGGTGGAGGAACATCTGCTGGGCCTGCAGTGGTGGCCCTAGCCTCCAAATATCTCCTAAACCACCCTGGAATCGTCACACCTTCTGGGAGATTAAGATCTTCAGCCATGCTGAAACGAAAAAGGAAAGATTCAAAATGGAGAATTCGAAAGATAAAAGATAAGGATATGGCTATTTGGGATTATGTTTTTCATAAAAACTTTCTCTAAATAACATGTTTTTGAAAGCACTTCTTCCAAAAGTACTTTAGAAAAATATTTTTCTAAAAATTTTATTTGTTCTGGTAACCTTATGCTCTGATACCACGTGTAACACCCCACATCCATTAATGTCACTCACAAAGGGAATGCATTAACTTCTATGGAGGTTTTAGGTGAATATAGAACAGTAAAATTTCAACAAGACAGATATAAAATAGTACTTGGAAATTTAAAAACTTTATTTCAATTGCAGCAGAAGTCAAAACATGTTTGGTTACATCATAACACCATAATCAAAGTCAAGTACAATATCTATCTTGATAAAACAAGTACATAATCCCATTACATAAATAGCCATTAAAAAGAAAGATAACAAGCTGGACTTTACTTCAGCAGTCCAAGCTTTCCAAGAGATAAGCAATCCAATCAGACTCCACTGGAACTTGGCCCAACCTGAGGACCTGAAGGGAGAAAAAGATGAAAAAGAGGGGGGGTCAGACATAAAGTCTGGCGAGTATGATAATTCTACAATACTATTATCAAAATAACTGGACTAAGGCATAAGCTGGAAAACAAGGAAATGTCTATGAAAGAGCAGATCAAGGACATAGACAATCGCTAAAGGAAACGTTATAGGCGCTCCTAAATACTAAAGGATAAACACTATACTGCACCACACCAGTCACCCTAAAGATTGATTCCACTTAGCTTCACTTAGAAACTTTCTTAATGGCTTTACGTACTCCTAGTTGACTACATAGGTACCGCCTGCCCCTATCTCCACTAGGTGTACCCCACTTTCCATTTTTCGATCGGCTCCCTACTCGTAGATACCCGTGCTGGCCCCACAGTGGGGTGTATCATTCCCCTAAAGTGGCAACCCGATATAACGGAGATGCACGGCTTATACCTACACGATGCAACAACGTCTTACCTACCAGCCCGGGTCCACACACGCATATGAAACCCGTTGGACTTGCGTTGCCACCGCTCCCTGTTTTGGCCTCTTATAGTCAAACCCAGTATGCGTGTCCCGTCCTCGACTTGGGTCGAGCCCACAAAGATACGTTTTGGGATACTGGTTGAAATGGGCCCCCATTATTTCCCACAAGCATTCCACCTAAGCTTGTCCCATTAGTCCATCCACTTAACCCACTTAGTCATGTTCATTTACATGTGTATTTGGTTAAGTCTAATCGTATTTCAAATGCCTCTAAAGGCAACCACTAGATTCCTCATGCCACCCAAGGCACCTACTTAACCCCCATGTCCCACCTTACATGATTATCTGGCTAAGTATTTCATAATTCATTAAGGCCATAACCTCATAAAGACCTCTCACATTAGACTGGCATTTATGGCAGCTGGATTTGCCGGGCGGGTCCGGGCAGTCTTACACCATAAAAGAGTCTAACCTCGTGTCTTTACAACTGTTATGCTTTAGTTTGGGCCTAGGACCTCTCACATTGGGCCGACATTTGTGAATACTGGATTTGCCGGGCGGGTCCGGGCAGGTTTACGTCACAAACGGGTCCAACCTCGTGTCCTAAGCATCGATTATTATTAATAATCCACTTTCCCCAATTTTAATAATTCCCTACTTGAATTATTAATTAATTCCAAATTTAACAATGTCCATAATTGACTCAATTATGGACATCCATTTAAGCCATGCAAAATCATATCAATTGCACCCCAATTTATTAATTTCCTAATATTACCCCTACCCCACGTTTGAACGTTTATTCGCAAAATGTATGCTAGACCCGATTAGTCTAACTCATATCATAAAAGAAAATATTCACAACAACAACATATATATGTGACTATATAAATCATAACAAGGGGTAAAACTTGCATACATTACAACTTGCATAAGGTTATACATGTCATGGATCTAAGGGTGTCAACTTATTCATAATTCACATAATATGATTTTGATCAAATTTCATAAACTTGTATAGGACATGTGTGAATCAACATCATTAACAATATGGTTTTATATGGGTACACCTAACTCAATAGGCAAATTCCCAAAAATCAAAAATCATTTAATCATAGATTCATGTATATGGGTACACCTAACTTAATAGGAAAATTCCCATATTCAAGATCCAATTAATTTGTAGATTCATGTATATGGGTACACCTAACCCAATAGGCAAATTCCCATAATCAAGATTTATTATAAAAAAACATAAACTTTAAACATGATCCAATTTGCATAAATACTAACATCATGATTTTACAACTTGTATGATTCAACACAACTTAACATGACATCATTATCATATAACATAAGTATTTCAACATATGTGATAATATGAGATCTACAACATATATAAGATTTACAACATAGCATATCATAATTTGCAACATAGCATGATATGATTTACAACATAGCATAGCATGATTAATCACATATGACATAGCATAGGATTATTTACAACATAATCACTACAACATAACAACATATATATGATAACATAATAGCATAACAAGAGATCCACAACATAATTTACAAATACATAACAATTCATATCACTTTCTTGTGATCCATTCATAACTTAATCAAATTATTTTATAATAATATTGTGAGATTCATCATACTCACAATTTTAAAATAGAGAAATAGAAAGAGAGAGAGCTTTTGATTTGATTTGAGTAGATTTAGTTTGTAGATTAGGCCTTCTTCTTCTTTAGTTTGTGACGGCTATGCTGAACTCCATGGCAACGACATGTCGGTAGCTCTCCAATTTTTCAAGTGATTTAGGGTTAGAGTCTACCCACTTATTTATAGATGTTAGGATTCATTTAGGCCATTAGATTTAACCTAGAAATAACCGCAGCCATTCAGACCAGATGGGGTTTATCTTATTGACTCAGCAATGAGTCAGAAGTGACTCAGCAAACACTCAGCAAATTAATAAACTTCTATTCATGTTTACATTAACTGCCCATATATATATAAATATATATATACACACACGCACTTATTCATGAATTCAAATTAATCCATAATTAACTTATGACCATTTCTACACATTAATTTTCCAATTAATGTCTTAATTCCATTTTTCGCCTTTTAAGGCAATTCACATATCTCAAATTTGTTATATGCCTTTTTAAGGCTATTTCGTGCAAATTCTCAATATTAATTCTTTTAATTTGTGAATATTAGTATTAACAGAAATACGGGGTGTTACACAATCCAACGGTGGAGATCTGGAATGAGGGAGTATTTTTCTCGAATCAAACTCCTAAACCACCGCCGCCTCATCTCGAATTCCGGCCTACAGTCTCCGTCGAGTTTGGCGTTAAGCACATCGGCAGGAAGCTCTTGTAAATGCTGAGATCATGGCACCACCTGAACGACGCCAAGCCCCTCGAAATTCGTGCAAAACCTGAACCTTAGTTTCAAAGAAAGGGAATATGATGGCAGTTGATTTTAAAGGAAGGAGGTGATTTTATTTTTAAATTCGCTACACTTTAAAATGTCATTAGCCTTTGAAAAATCATATTTCTCTCGTATGAGGTCGAAAAAAATGCAAACTTGGATCCGTTGCGATCATGGAGCCGAGAGCTTTGCAACAAAACTGACCGCATCCAATTTGGAGCACATCAGAATTTCAAACAAATTAAAATCTGAATAGTTCAGAAATTCAGAATTTAAAACTGACGGAGTGGAATCGAATGTGAGAACTTCTCATTGTAATTTCTTGTACAGTTATTTATTTTATAACTGCATATATGAACTATTCCCCGTCGTCCACAGACCATGGACGACTTGTTTGATTGTATTGTGTTGTAGAAATGATTGTGATTGTGATGTGAAATGGAAAATAAAATATTTATGTATGGAATAAAATATTTAAATAATAACAATATCATTTTTATTGTATAAATGAACTATATAAAATATTCATGAGTTGAAATAAATATTTTATAGTTAAAAATATAATTTTTAACGTGTATATGAATAAAATAAATATTCATTTACAAATCAGACGATTTGTTTATGTACACACATTTGACTGATATTGATTGGGACGATATATTTTACACATCGCCCGACTACACAAATAATAATCAGTGTTTATTGTTTGAAAACCCCACACGGGTATTGGGATGATATTGAACATACAATCCCAATATTTAGTTGTATGTCAATCGATTGGTTGACAGGCTGTTGTAAGCGTTAATTATTCATGTTTAATGCTTATGCAGTTGTGTAATACACTCTAGATGATGGTTGGCTGTGTTTGATTATTATTGTGTACATGTGTGTATGAAATCAATATAAATAAAATTGTATGGTAATTGACTGTGTCTAATTCCAATTCAGAAGGAATGAATATTTTAAAATAACTAATATCTTAAAATAATATTCAGTAATGGATTAAAATATGATTTTGATGTCCGATTTGGGATTGACACGAAAATAATTAAATATATAAAGCCGTGTTGATTAAATTAACGCCATTTTGACGTGAATCGATATTTATATCGATTTTATTCATTTTATAATGAATATCGGAAAGGAAGTGATTTCACAATATAATGTTTTGAAAATATTATCATTTATATATTAATGATATGGAATATTCAATTTTGATTTAAAATTTAATATAAAGTTGAAATCATTTTGAAAATGAATTTAAAACAATATATAAAATACGTTTTAAATGGAAATCGACAAAATTTATAATATATATATATTTAATGGCCTGAATAGAACGCGACGCGGTAGTTCACGGATTTCGACCATTGACTTCGAATTGATATTACGGGAGATTCGACCGTCGGGTTCTCCTAAAACTGGAACCATTGGGTTCGTATCGAAAAGAGCTTTCCAACGAATACAAGAGATTTGAAATCTAATGGTTGGATTTGGAATTGTGTCCAAATCAAATTTGGAAAAGGTCGCTGTAAGTGCAGTTCGATGACCGTTTATGGAAATCGACAGTACGGGCCTTGATAAAATTATTAAAAATATCAATAATTTGTGTAAAATCATAATAAATGATTTGGAAAGAATTAGGATGAAAAATTCCATATTTGAAAAGATAAAATATATTTTTATCAAAATGAACTAGTTATGAACAAGAATTATAATCCAATATTTTTAAATAAATAAATTGGATTTGAAATGGTTTTAAAAACAACCAGAATTTCCAATATATGAATTGGAATGGATTTGAATCGAAATTATCTTCAGAATATTTCAATATTGGATTCCGTGATTATAGGAATATTGTGGAGGAATTTGGAAGATATATATATATATATTGTTATTCCCAATACGATATTTGTTGATTTCAGAATTTGATATTGAATATAAGCCGATATAATTTCTATTCAGAGCCTTGTATTTAATATTGAATAGGATTTTAGGTTTGTCGTGAATGGTGTCTTCATTAGCATTGATCTTAAACCCAGTTGAGAAAAGATTAAATCTTTTCATTAAGATTTAAGGAAGTTTGCCAATTAATTAATATTTAATTGGAATTGAATTGAATTGAAATGAGATTTTGGGTTTGTCGTGTATGGTGTCTTCATTAACACTATTCTTAAATCCCGTGTGAAAAGAATAAATCTTTTAAATAAGATTATTGGAGTTTCTAGTTATATTTAGTAACTGGAATAAAATGGAATGTGAATTGGGTTTATTGTGAACTGTGATTTGGAATTTATAAATCTTTTAATTAAGATTTAGGGAAATTTTCCAAAGTGAAGTTTTCCAATTTAATAAAATAACACTACGCCATAGATGGCCTACAGCAGCCCCATAGAAATGACACAGTAGGTGCCAAAAAGTGTTGTTGTAGGCAAAAAATGATATGTTGCAATACTTTTTTGGGGTTTCCTTTTACCGTGTTGCCTTAGTGTCAAATGCAACACATTTGTGACCCTAAGGCAAATCAGCACTGGTGTTGCTTCGTGTACTAAATTTACAAAAATGTGGGACCCACTAAAATCTGTAACCCGGGTTTACGGAATCGCTACTAAAATCTGTAGCCCGGGTTCACAGAATCCAGTTGTGGGGCCCACATGCATAAATCTATGGCAAGAATTTTACCACCCAATGACAACACTATATCATAGCTATGGCAACATTTAACATCACATACTGCAAAATTATATGATATATATGGCAACATTACATAACATAACATCAAACTGAAATTAACAAAGAACTTTTTATTTCAAATTAACCAGCAAACACAAGCAGTACTTAGTCAACTACAAAATAACAAAACATAGCCACTAAATTCAATTTTACAGACATTTCAAAAACAAACACAGCAAGTCCTAAATTCTTGTTTACATAAAACTAAAACAGTTTCAAAATATAGCGCAAGCCTTCAATGCGTTCAATGCCTCTACTGCATCGCGTACCTCTAGTGCCTTCAGTAACAAGTTCTTGAAAATCCTCATCACTGCCTCCTTCACCTGCATACACCAGTTGCATTTCAACACAAAATAAGAGGTATGCATGCCTCAATTGCATTTCAGCACAAACTATGGTCATAGGATAACTGGGTTTCCTTTTAGCACAAACTGAGTTTCATAACTGAATTCCATTTGCATTTCAGTATAACATAGTATACTGATCTAAACAATGTGTATAAAAGTGTACTGATCTAAACAATGTGTGAGTTACATAACTGATCCAAACAATGTGTGTACAAGTGTATACTGATCTTAAAATAACTGAGTTTCATTTGCATTTGCGTTTCATTTACATAACTGATTTACATAACAGAGGCACAATGTGGATACAAGTGCACTGATCTAAACATAACTGAGTTACATAACTGATCTAAACAATTTGTATACAAGTGTGGCAGTGTGGCAAAAATTATGTAATAAGTAATTTAGGTTTAATGGGCAATGTAGCAAAAATTATCACTAATCTGGAATATGGCAAAAAATTATCACTAATCTACAGTGCGACAAAACTTAAAATTATACCTAAAAAACTGCTCATGCATGATATTTCATGTTTCTTCACTACTCTACATTGCCATAACAACACACAAAAGAACTCCAAACATGATCCAGGATATAGCTAAAGCTTTTGCAAAGAATTTTTCTCCTGTCTTCCACATTCAATGCGCATTAGGGTCAACTCTTCCTTCATATCTGCCACAAATTCATCGGCTTGAACTGATATCCATCTATGGTGTAGTGTAAATTGGAATGGAATGGAGTTCGATTCGGTAATAATCGAAGTAAGCTTCTGTGGAGGAAGGCTGTTAATATATATGGAATTTAAAAGACTTTATCGTTATTCCATTTATATTATTAGTCGAACATGGAAATTGATATCGATTATATATTGATCTGTTTTCTATGAAGATTCCATAATTAATGGAATGAGATTTGGGTTTATCGTGAACTGTATTTTAAATGACATTAGTTCTTTAACCCAGTTAAAGATAAGGTTAATTTCATAACTTTGAATAATCATTATGTAATGATTTTCGAGATTAAAACTGAATTAGAGTTTTAATGAATATTTAATTAGATTGGAATGTGAATGAGATAATTAAATTTATCGAATTAATGAAATGATCGAGAATGGAGTATCCCCAGTTTTACTCCAAGCGATAGTTAAATTTTTAATTAGATTTGAACGTGAAATGGTAATTAATTTTACCGATGACACTGTGGTGTTTGATATGGAGTATTACCAGTTTTGCTCCATGGGATTAATAAGTTGGGATTGGGAAATTAAACAAATGAGTACTTCAGTAAGGTGCGTTAATCCCGACTAGTCTGAATAAACCTTAATTTGGTTTGAACTGATATCCAAAGGAAGATTAAAGAATAAATTTAAAGAATTTATCTTTGATAAAATTAATGGGAATCTTTCCCGAAGGATATGAATATTTAAATAAAAGAATATTCAGAATTGGAATGAGGCGTATGTTGTTTTTTTATAGCACTTGTTTATTATATATGCGAGTTATTCAGAAAGATCGGGTTTATCCTATTCTGAATAGCTGAATCGGCGATGAGTCGATGATGAAGACGATGGTTGAAGACCGGAGATCTTCACATCGTTTGATGATTACTGATGTCTTGATTGGGCTGTACACCCAAGACATGGTAATAAGTGGTTATCGTCCAGACGTACTTGGAGATCGACCGGATATGTGAGGGCCTCTCTCCTATATTAGATATATGGGACGAGGAGTAAGGTGCCTCCGGTTTCGTTCAGACCCAGAACGAACTTGTAAATGGATGTGTGTCTGACATTGGATTTTATTCTGTGTTGATTGATCTCTATTAAATAAATTTCTGTTTGGAGGCGGAGAATTTATTCTCTTGCTTAATGCACTTCTCTGAGATGTACGAGCTCAGAGGTTATATATCGATAGACATCAGTCGCATGGCATGAATTGTCTGTGTGGCATGTTGATATGCAAATGATCAAGACTTCTGTTGAAAAGCGGAGTCTTGTGGTTGATGATCAAAGTACGACTTTAATATAGCATAGCTTTGTGTATAGCATTAATTCGCGAGCCTCACACCCGGTGTGAACCAGAAATGGGAGAGGACTGCAGGGAGGACATGCGTTTCTTTCTAGTTAAGAGTGGTGTCATGGTATGGAGCCCAGACATTTTTACTTATGTGGTTGTTGGATTGCGAGGCGCCTCGGATATATCGGTTACTACGGATGTAACAACCCATATTTTTATAACGTGTTATAACCATAAATCAAGACAAAATTAATTTTTAAGATAAGTATCAAGGGCAACGGGTTGCGCCATTACGTTCGTCTCGAAATTTTGCTTGGAAACGAGTCCGAGTTTTCGAAAATCGGAGTCCGTATGACCAAGTTATGGCCCTTCGAAGTTTTCAGAAATTTTCAAGTTCAGAACAGCTCAGAATTCGAATTCAAATTTCGAATTCAAACCCCAGAACGGACCGGGCGGGAAATTTCCCGCCCAGGACCAGTTCGACCTGAGGGGTCGACTATAGTGTCGACCTGCCCAGGACCAGGTCGACCATAGAGTCGACCTAGTTGCCGAGCCCATTTTTGAGTCAGAATTCACTCTAATGTTTCTAGACCGATTTCTGTCTAAATTCGTTGGCCAGACCATATATAAACAGCCCCTAACTCTAGTCTCTCTACACAAATTCTCTCTGGCCTTATGCTGCTAAAACCCTGGTTGAAAAGTTAAAGAAAAAGGGATTTCTTCTTATCCAACAAGGCTACGTGTAGAGTATTGCTGTTTGGGGAATTTATGTTAGACTCGAGATTCAACATCGCCTCTTTGTTTTCTAATTCTCTAACCACGATCTGTAAGCCCAGTAACTTTTAGATCTAAACTTTAAACTTAATATGGACATGTTGTAAATCATGATTGAACCTAAGTATGATAATTATCTTGAATCTATCATTGTATATCTTGGATCTATCATTGTTCATTTTGGATCTATTATTTTGGATCTATTATTTGTTCACCTTGGATCTATCCATCTTGAATCTTGACTTGTAGTAATATTTATATGAAATTGATTTGGGACCTATACATGTTATAGATCTAAAACCCTTAATGTCTGTAATATTCATGCCTGTGATGTTGAAACAATTGTTATTCACAAGTTTGGGGTTATTATCTTATGTCAACTGTTACCATGACTATCACCCTATTTTGCTAGATTTGATATTTGAGACCACTATTCCATATGCCAGTATTGTTGTAATCATTTATCTCAAGTTATACCATGCTTCACTTGTAATCACTTTTTCCACCTTATGCCAGTTCTTTCTATGTTATTCCCTAATTAGATTCGTTTGTATCAATTCGAGTTTACGTGCGATGGGAATGGGATTTGGTAGATTAGGCAAAACCTGAATTTACTATGAACTTGAAACATGAACATTGTTATAACCTGAACCTGGATATGGACATGAACTTGACATGAAAACTTGAACATGGACATGACGCTAGAATGAATTTGAAAATGGCCAACTCGAGGTTGGGTTAAGTTTGTAGTGTAAATCTGCCCGGAACCGCCCGGCGAATCTAGTGACTGCAAACAATAAGATCCAATGTGGGTAGTTGGTCATATCACACTTAAAACCCGAGGTTAGACTATGTTGTGGTGTAAATCTGCCCGGAACCGCCCGGAAAATCCAGTGACCACAACAACTAGTCTAATGTGAGAGGTTGGGGTGCATCAATGAATTAATGCCACATGATAGGGTTAAGTCATGAGCCACTTGAATATACTTAAACCAATTTGACACGACGATTTGATAGGGTTAAGTCATGAACCGCTTGAACACACTTAACCAACTTGATACATGATTTGGTAGGGTTAAGTCACGAATTTGAATGACAACACATAACCCATTAGAAACCCTAGTTACGCGGTCCTTTTCAGCGTTAACCCACTTAGATGTATCACGATACCCTGGGATTAGGCAGGGTGGGGCACGATTACTGGGCTGATTGTAAGCGACCAGAACGACGGCTGAGTAGATGCGCCATTGTAGGTTCAGGCGGACTATGGTCGTGCACGTAGTCTGGAGTTGAAAAAGCAGGCATTGGGCACCAGTAGGTTTACACTGTGTGTGCTTGATTCGTGTCGATGGTTGGCACCCTAGGGCTTGATACACCCTATGGTGGACCTAGCACAGGTGACTACATTTCGTGATTGGGCCGTATGACACAGACACATGACGAGCTAGAACTTGTAGGGAGCCGATCGATTAGTAGATCGTACTGTAGGACCTCATAAAGGGTCATTTCATGATATTGGGCCAAGGGATCAGTTCATGGTTAATACTTGACATGGGTTAGTATACTAGTACAGTTGGTGCAGCGAATCTTGAATATGCGATGCTAGACTTGATTTATCTTGTTATCTTAGTTATCATGCCAGACTTATCATCATCCCTATGTTTATTTTGCGTTTATTCATGTCTTGTTAACTTTACTAGTTTTTATACCGAAAGTCACTAGGGCTTACCAGTCTTTATGACTGACCCTTTTTCTTTTGCCCCTTTTCCTTTCGTCCCCCCCCCCCCCCCCAGGTTCTCAGGGAGGAAACTCTAGCTCTTAACTTGGATTTAACTTGCTTTCTGTCAGCTCATGCACGGTTTGGTCTTGAGCTATGCTATGGCTGCACTTCTGCTATTTTTGGGGAATAATTTACTTTTGTTATTTTAAGTTTATGCTTCTTTATCTAGAACTTGATGTAATGGAATAATGACAATTTGTACTTTGGATATATATAAGGTTTTGGGTCATTTCTTAAAAGTAATGAGATTTGGTTATTAATTTCTACCGCTGCTTTATTTATGTTCTGTCTTGTGATATCTCTGTGCATGTTTACCTAGATAATGCTCCACCAAAACTAGTGCATTCCCTTTGCGAGTGACCCTAGCGGAGGTGGGGTGTTACAACGGAGCCGATGGATATTGAGTCTTCTGGCTCATTTACGCCCCCATACGGCGGGAAAACGTATTGTTCAAGGATTATTAATCCACTTAAAATGCAGACCGACCCTGAAGATCCAAGGGACGATGCATTCTGTTCCTGAGGCTCGGGCTAGAGAGTCTCGAAGCGGTAAGGATGATCCCTTGCCTTGGTTCACAGATGGAATCCAATTTCCAATACGACATTTTGATTATTATTGTAGATCCTAGTTTTGGCAACATGATATATGTTACCCATGTCGTCTATGATTGATACATTTATATTTGAAGTTGTTTTATGAACTATGCACTTATAATAGTATCAAATGATTTGTTTTAAATGTACCAAGCATGTTTGGCTATTATAAGGGAAAACCCTATCCTCCGGCTTGTGTTGCATTATGTGATGGGACCTAGGTCTTATAATAGCTTCATTTTTCCAAAAAGCATTGCGCTATTTTGTTATATGCACTGGTATTCTTGGGAGGAAACCCGTTCCATGTTATACGGCGTGGTCCCTTGATTTACTCTATTTTAAAGCAAAGTTTTAAATGTTATAGTTCTCACACCAGTCACATGACTAACCTAGAGTTTATTGTTTTAGCCTAAACCCTGGGTGCCCCTATATTCTACACGGGTAGCTAGTAGTTTTGATTTTGTAGATTTATATTCACAGGATCCTGGTTTACAGCTGGAATGATATTCAGAAAGCTCTATACCCATGTATCTCTTTCAGTTGTGTTTTGTATTATTTTCCACTGCATTGTAATTTGCAAATCTCTGATATATATCAAATGTATATTACTTGTTCATACTCTGTATATTCCTGTACTCTGATGTAAATTGTTGTAATAAGCAATGAAATGTTCTTCTATTTGTGTTCTGATTTGTCGTGTTATCAGACAATCCGTTCTTTCTCTTCTCTTCGGAGACCGGGGAAGTCCGGGTCGTTACACAAGGTTTTGGAGATATGAAGTTCTATGATTCATGGAATAGGAATTTCATGTTGTAGTTGGTATATCTTTATGGTTTCATGTTGTAGCAACTTTTGGTATATTCAAATAGATGTGATGCTGTAGTTCTAGTTTAATATTTAAAGTTATGTAATTAAATGGTAGTATCATGTAGCCAATATTGTAAGGTAAAATAAGTTTATATGTAAATTAAGTAATGAAGGCTGAAATGTTATGCTGGAAGCATATATATATTTTTAAAAAATTGATGTGTATGTGGTTGCTTGTTTGGATATTTGAAAAATATATAACTCGGATTTGTTTATTAAACCTGCTACATTTGTACAAAGATATATGTTCCAAAATCAAACCGGACCAAACTGAAACCGGACTGTAGTAAAATATAATATTACGGTCTTTGTTTTTGGTTAACCATTTGTTGCGGTCCGGTAACGGTTTGAGCTTCAAACCGGCCCAAACCGACCTGTGCCCACCCCAAATTTGTTCCGTTGTGTGTTGTGTATGAGGACATGTTGTTATAACTGTCCAGATTTATTGGTTATATGCTACTCTGATTATTGTAAGTATTTATTTCAAGCTCTTAACAAAGATTTATTTCTATATTATATTTTATTCCGCTGCGATGTGAGACTCTGATGTTGTTGTGTTGTTATTCTTCTTCTTTTCTAACATTTCTTTCTTTCTTACATCACCCTCTAATTTCTATCTATTAACTATCCGGTGTTTCCGATACTTGAGTTCGAGCAAGTAATACGGGATTAAGTATTATTGTCGAAATTCGGACGTCAAATGTCGCGGGTCATTACAAATCAACATCCAATCTT
Source organism: Allium sativum (assembly GCA_030737875.1). Lineage (NCBI taxonomy): Eukaryota > Viridiplantae > Streptophyta > Magnoliopsida > Asparagales > Amaryllidaceae > Allium > Allium sativum. The sequence continues at coordinate 372,274,002 of CM060909.1, read as the reverse complement.
AAGTGTTCCACAAACAAAGACAATAATAAATGGAATGTTAAAAGGGAAGATCCTGCCTTTGGCAAAGATCGTTTGGTCGAAGTGCTGCAATAATCCTAAATTTTGATTATTTAAATAATATTTAGTTTGGATTGATTGGATTTAGATACTTATATAGGATTTAATTGGTTTGATTGTGTAACAGCCCGCATTTTATAACAATTAAATAATTAACTAATGCATATATGTATATATATGCACTGACCTAAACATTTAAAAAGAACATAAAAAATTTGAAGAGCTTCCAGAATTTGGCCGTCGGATTAGCGTTCGTGACGATTTTCTGGTCAATTTAGACTTATGGATTGCAAAAAACTGAGTTAAGATGAAAGAGATACCTTTAAATGAAGTATTGTAGCAAAACATGAGAATAAGGTAAAAGAAGGACAACCATTGTTTCTAAACTTATTAACAAAAGACATCATGGCTCAGTTAGTTAAGGCATTGGATTTCTAACATAGAGGTCGTGGTTCGAACTTCGGCGGTGACGTAATTTTTACTTTTGTTTTAAAGAGGGCCAACTGAACATACAAATATATGTATGCATACGAATTCAAAATTTGAAAGGATAAGACCGTACATATAAGGAAATAAAGAAAATATATGTATATAAATATATACATGAGGATATATGTGTATATTTATGCAGAAATACATATATACAAGAGGTAAAATTCAAGATAAGGCTACAGTCAATGAAATATGACAAGAATCAAATAACGGTGCAACACCGTTTGAATTTTGAAAATGAAACGGAAGTTATGCATATATATACGCGTAAAATGATCGTTCGAAGAATTGTATACGTATAAGAAGATTACATGTGAATATAACAGTTAAACAAATTCCAGAAAAATTCGAACATTCAAAATAATTCGAAAATCAAATTCTACGCCAAAACTGCTAGTGGGACCCGGGGGGTCGACACCCCCCAGATCTAGCATAGATTTGGGCAGATTCGTTGACGTATCTGGACTATTTTCTTAACCAGGTTCAATGCTGACTCAGCGTTGTGTGTACAATAAGATTCTGAGCACCTATAAATAGGCTAGCAGAGCCTACCCTAAATCTCATATTTCTTTGACAACACAGAAGCTCTGCCATTCTTCTTCCTTCTCAATTCTCTTTAGAAAATTAATATTATTAGTTTAGAAAAAATTTCTAAATCAAGATCTGGAGGAAAATAATTGATGTTCATAAAAGAGTGTTCAGAATCAAATGCAAAGTAAGGTAATTTTCTAGATTTGGTCTATTCAATTTTCTTCCCCTTCCCCCTCCCCCTTTCTTCTAGTAAAAAAACCATGAATCCATGGTTGTTAGGTTCTGAATCCAATTAGGGGAGAACCATGGAATGCTAGATTTGGAACAGATCCAGGATTTGGAAAGCGAATAAGGTGAGTGGATTTAAGTTATATTATTTTTGATAATGATATATTATCGTTTAACATTCCCCGTTATCGTATAATGTGAATTTGCTAGAATAATTAAAAATGTTGAATTGTTGTTATGACATGTTTAAATATGATATGTTGAAATGTTTAAACATATGTTAAAAGGATTAAAGTGACGAATATGACATGTAGGAATATTAATATGCTAAGATATTAATATGTTGGAAAATTTGCCAAAATATGCATAGCAATTACTGTTGTTTCAATTCCATGTTAACTTGTGATATTTATGTACCTGGACCATTAACAATATAATTGAGAAAGTTACACGTTAAATTAGAAAAATTACATGATTTGGCGATCAAAAGTTATTGTTAAATTTGAACAATTATCTGATTACATGATAGAATAGAATTGATTATATGTTAGAAAGAACATATGGCATAAAACAGGCATAATATGATGACATGTAAATTATAACTTATAGTGGAAATTTGAAAGAATATACATACCTAGATTATATAGAAGATTTACAGTAAATAAGAAACTGTAACCGCGCTTAGACACGAGGTTAGATTACACTTGTGGTAGAAGTCTGCCCGGAACCGCCCGACATATCCAGCATCCACAAGTGGTAAATCTAATGTGAGGGGTCTAAGTGCATAAATAAAACATGTAACGGTGCAGAGACACAAGGTTAAGTCAACTTGTGGAAGAAGTCTGCCCGGAATCGCCCGACAAATCCAGCATCCACATGTTTAGGCTTAATATGAGAGGTCTAATGCATAAACATATATATAAATATATGTATATGGCAGAATTGTTTATGACATTAATTATAATTAATGGAATTGAATGGAAGATAATTACAACAGTAAAATCAAATGAGAATGAATGGGGAACGATAATAACCTATTATAAATAAACTACATTGATGAGAATGTAATATAATAGGTAGACTCGTCCTAGGGATAAGTGGATATTATAACTTAGGTTGTAATAAACTGGTGAAAAAATGAGATAATTGGAGAAATAAGATAAGTTCCACTTAATTGTAAATTAAGTATATGGGGAAACCTGAAACCAATTGTCTGTAATAAGTAAAGAAAAGGGGAACAGTTTATGAAATGAAAGAAGTTGTACTTAATTGCAAATTAAGTAATTTGAAAACTTGGAAATCTGAAATATGCTGATAAGAATAACATGTTAAGGCTTGTCTTAGGGACAAGAGAAAATTATAACACAGTTATAATAAATGGAAAGGAGACTTATCAGTGAATCTTAGTTAAGAAAACTAAGTTAATGAGTAAACAACGATAAGTGTGTAGTGACAGGGTAATATGTAATTATGATTAAATAGGAAAGAATGAGGAAAACTTATGAAATAAAATAAGTTATATTTAATTATAAACTTAATTACATCTTAAGTAATACATGTTATTGTAACTTTGAATTAAACAAGAATATAAAGGGATTGTGGATTACAAACCTTGGATCACAATATAGAGAATAACATGTTGAGGGCTTATTAATAAACTTAAATGGGTTAAGTTATATGATTGAAATTAATAAGCAAGAGAGGCCCATTCCTTAGAGATATAAGGGGCTAGAAAGAACTTGGTAACCTGAAGAAAAAGTTAAGATGATAACCAAGTTAAATGGAAACCTGATGAGGTAAAGCAAGCGCATAAAAGAATGTTTAGACATAGGGTCTAATAACATATAAAAATAAGGCGCTTGGACCAGTCTGCATGTTTGAGGGTGAATAACCCAACGAGGTAGATCATAGTGGTGTCATGAGGCACGAGAGGAGCGCACGTTCATCTGATTATTCTGTCGGCTCCAAAGGACTGAAAGGGGAAGCAAAAGGCTTCCAAAGGTACGTAAGGTGCTCCTGGTAGTCCTCTGTGTGGTGGTTGCACTACAAGAAAATTTGCCTTTGGTCGCAACAAGTGGCAGCGTTCATCGCTGAGTGCATCCAACAATAAATTATCCCCTGATGTAAAAGTAACCAAAAAATTTACCACCCTCCTGCCTACTAAAATTTTCCCGGCTACATAGAAAAAAAAAGGTAGTCCGTCTTGATTCTGTCACGTTTTCCTCCATCGTTAATATTTTGGAAAAGCCCTCCTTTTGTTTTTCTTTGCTACTTTTTTTTTGGCCTTTTTGACTTCAGCAAAGCTAACCCCCCTCCATCGGTTCTTCCTTCATCATCGTCATTTTGGCGCTCTCCATCGTCATTGTTGCACTGGCCTTCTCAGTCCTCATAAGTATTTCAATCGGATACCACTTAATTGCTCGAGATTTCATCATAAACCCTAGACAGGTATGAATTTTACATTTCAGCTAGATCGACTATTTCGATCTAATTGTGATTTTCTTATTTTGTTATGCAAATATTGTGCAAACTTCGATCTAATTCATGCGGTTCCTGATGTACATATTAGCTTTAGGAACCTATTAGTGCATTTCTTTGAACTTCAGATTTGTTGAAAAGAGAAATTTTCATATGCTATTTTCAGAGCCAACTCTTTAGATTCCTATTTGGTTTAAGTATGTAAGCTCTTGAAGACTTTAGTTTATTTCTCATTTTGGTAGTATCTTGAAACAACAGAACTAACAACACTATGCGAAGTTGTATTTATATGTGAGGTAGTTTTATTTGTTTGATTAGTAAAATTATCGATGAAGAAGTTTACATGCAGAATAGTCGGAGTATGTTCTGCATACAAAAAATCCATGTATTAGAAAATACAAACCTAAAAAATTGACATGTTTTTTTCAGCCTTGCCTATTTGAGTTGCCATCTCAATTCATTTTCTCTATGCTAGATTGAGTTTCTTGCTATCTGATGAAGCTTGATTATGGAAAATGAGTGTTGAGTGTTTCACTTGGTTAGTATATAGTGTAGTTTAAAACCATTAGAAGTTATTTGACGTCCACCCACCTGTCGATGTAGGGCACTGCATGTCTCCAGGGAGTTCTGTGCGCTGCCTATAAAGGTATTGCTAAGCGCTGCCTGTTTCAATCTATGCCTAACGACACTGCTTATAAAAGCAGTGTTGAGCACTTCATGTAAAGGCAATGCCTAGCCACACTGCTTATTACAAGAAGCGTGTGTGATGTTCTGGGCAGTGTTAAACCACATATGATAAAACTATAGCTTCTTGATTTGTTGCATCATATTTGAATGCAGGTCATCAAAAAAATTCACAATAATGGAACTTTTATGTACATGTATGTGTTTATGAACAATGAATAGCTCTAATTTTTTTTATTTATTCATTTATATGTAGGGGCATATATGGAGAACTAGGCAAGACAATAATGAGTTGAACTAAATAAATTTATAAGCTTATGGAGAACTATGCTGGTGTATATGGAGAACTAAGCTTATAGTAATAACACTGGATTAACTAATTTTATAATAATAATAAATGAACAAAGTTTATGAAAAAATTATAAATTTAAGATAATTTATAAAAACTAGCTAAGTTAATAAAGCCTAAGTTTAAGATAATTTATAAGTTCAAATTAATTGGAATGTAAGTTAATTAAAATACATGTTTGAATTAATGATTGTATAAGTCTGGGTTAGTATAAGTAAAATTATAAATAAGTTAACAGAGCTTTGATATGGTATAAATAAAATCATTTATACCGAGAATGTTTTTTTTATGCAGAAACAAGCAATAGCAACATTTGCATGAAATTAAAACTGCCAGTCCTCTACATAAACATGTAATAAATTTGGAAAGTGATGGCTATGCATTTTGAATTGTGATAGTGTTTTAGAGATCTTCCATGGGATAAAAAAAACATTCTTAGTATAAATGATTTTCGTTGTTATGAATTTGATATATAAAACGACACCGTACTGATGAAAACCCAATACTTTATTGCTTTGTAAATAAAAATCTATGTCAATTATAAACAATTATAGATGAAGTTTCCATTCCTTTAAATAGCTTCTTCCTACTACTTATGCATCATGCACGTTTGGATTTTTATGTTCAGATTTTTGCTATTAAATGACAAATAAGAAGCATTTATATCATCAAGATTACGTAACCTATTATCTTGCTGAATTGATACTTACTAAGTATATTTTGATTCTCATTGTTATATGGATTATACTATAATTGGATTAGAAGTTCACATGATTGATACCTCATTTAGCTAAAGTTTGGATCTTCTTGCTACTAGCAGCTTTTTATGACAAAACCCAGTGCTTTATGATAATATAAATTTCATTCATGGTTAACTACCGCATACCATATTATATTAGAAAGGAGGAGAATCTGAAATGAACTTATTATGCTATTTAAAACTTTGAACCTATAGACTTTATAATACCCGTTGATATTCTATCATTATATAAAGTAAAATATGGTAAACTAGTGACAACAATATAATTATAGTTCAATCTATTGAAGAGTTTGATAATTGTTTAATCTAATTTTTTGAAACCCAATCGTCTCCAGGTTAAACAAATTACAAATTTACAACTATAGATTGATAAACATGGTTCTAAAGAGGAACAATTTGCAATATTGCAATGTTTGGTCAATTCTATGATGCATTTGGGGTAAGATATGGTAAGATATTGATTGTTTTTCCTGTGACCATTCTTTCCCTTTGCCAAATTATTTTTTTACTCTGGAATTTGATCTTTTACCCTAATCCATGTTAAAGGATTTTTAAAGCTTTTGTTAGTGTTAAACAGAGAAGTTTACTTATGAGTTGATTGATGGTTGGCCAAAATTAGTTTCCCATTATTTTTTCACCCTAAGATTCATTTCATGTGTGTGATATAAACAATCCAAATTTCAGTAGACTACCCATCCCAACATTTTTATATATTATTTCTTTTGAGGTTGATTCTCCAAGAAATATGCTAATTAAGTTTCTCTTCACATAACCCGGTATCCATAATGTCTAAATTAACTTCTTTTCAAGCACCAAAATTTTCCATACAAGTTTGTCAACAAAAATTAATGAATAATAAATTCTGTAAACAAGGTAAATTTTAAGTGATTGTAGAATAATCCATTCAAACAATCTTCTTTACTGATTAATAATAAAGATAAAGTGCTCTCATTTGCTGATAAAGTGCTCTTTCTTAAAAATTAGGGGAAGTAATCTAATTTGGAAATAACAATAAATTTTTCTTCAAAAATAATGTGTGATGTTTCCAGAAAGGTTAAGGGATTGTTTATGCAAAATAAAATTTTCTGACACAAAATAAGGAATTCTTTTTTACTCAGAGGCTTTCATTGTGTGAATGAGACTTATGTTCTCTTTTATGATCTTGTATTTATATTTAGGCACTACCAGAATTTACTTCCTTAAACCATGAAGATATATGCTAAGGTATTAATTATTTTCTAACACTGGCCTAATTTTGTTACTATGGTTCTTGGTATGTTCGTGAGTTTATGAACTTAATGAAAAAACTTCTACCTGGGTTTAATAAAAGGGATTTTAACCACAAGGACAAACTGATTGAAAATTTTAACCAAAAGGACAAGAGATTGAAAATTAATTCAAAAGGACAAAACATAGTCCAAATTTATTCAAAAGGCCTGTAACGACCCAGGGATTTTCGGCCCCGAAAATCGACATAAATACCATTACCGTAACTCATGTCGATTCTCCAAGCACCGGAAACACTGGATAGTTTTAGAAAGAATTTAGAGGGTGAGATAAGGAAGAAAGAAATATTAGAATAGAAGAAGAAGAAACACCACACACAGAGTCTCACAACGCAGCGGAACAAAATATAATACAGAAATAAATCTTTATTGAGAGCTTTGAAAATACTTACAGTATCAGAGTACATCATACAATGGGACAGTTATAATAGCCTGTTCCCATATACAACACACAGCGGAATAGTAGCTATATAGTATCATACGCCTGAACATCTCCAGCTCGTCTCTGGACTTCACAGCATTCGATAACCTGAACCTGTACATGCCGGGCTAACACGAGCATTTACGAAACACCGGGTCAGTCTGGTGGACCAGAGTGAGATAAACTCGCACAGTAATAAGGGGAAATCATCAAATCATGATTTTAAAGTTCAAAAATCTTTCCAAAAGAAAAGGATAATCGTAAGACCAAATCCACACATAAACACGGACGGTTTTTACCTTACGATAACCCAAAACAGTTTTGAAACCAAGATCTTGTCTGATATTATAATAATGTCTAAATACAAGTAAATAACAATCTAGTGGAACGCTTGCATCTCACGCTCCACATATATAATATACGAACAAAAACCGCGGGCGCTTATTGGAGATTGGATTCCGACTATGACAAGGTATGGGACCACCTGCCGATAGTGTATCTCTAGAGACGAATACACTGGGTTCAACAAGAACGTCTTGCAACCCGGCCCTCACATGACCGACCACTCATTTCGCTTGAGTGTATCGAATGTATACCACCGACGGTTGGGATCAGCAACCGTCTCCCGATAAGGGACAGCATCGAAACATAGATTTAAGAACAAATAGGAATTTCTCTAGATAGGTGATTATACACCCTAATGGGAGCGACCCACATAGCGATGCTGCCTGCCCGATTTTTGTCATTTCCCGGTTGATGAGGCTTGAGGCCAGAATTAACTTTTGATCATCTGGTCACCATTCACTTTGAATGCCACATCGTCAGATCCGTCAGATATCACTAATTGACGTCCACAAAAATACTCTAGCTGGAAGCTAAGAGAACGGTAACTCCCCGCCAACAACTATCGTACGTTTGAAGAAATCAACGTACGTGATCCTTTGGAAATACTCTGTCAGACACTCGTCCATACAAGTCATCCAGGAACAGGATGAACCGAAGGCACTCTCCTACCGCATCCATATAGGAATCACCCCATGGATCAGTAGCGAGAAGTCCTTACAACCCGTAGATCCCAACCACGACAGAATCACAGCTCATCTCTGCTTGCCAGGCAGAGAATATTAGTGGTTCTTCCGTTTATGAAAATCCACGGTCTTCAATGCTCCATCTCGACCATCTTCTGATATCTTCACGTATTTGTTGGTCGGAATGGTTTTCGAATATAAATTCGATCCCGGTCTTTCCATACCAACAATCTTATTGGACAGGTTTGATAGTCGGTGTTTTAACTATCAAAATATACAGTGTTTTAAATCATGACACTCCAATGAGTTCACTGGTTAAGTATTCAGCATCACCTGGCCTTTTACAAACTGATTTACTTTGTTAAATCAAAACTTCTAACTCTGTTAATATTTAAAAATACGATATTTGAATAACTCTAATTCGATTTAACTCTAATCGATTAACTCTAATTAATTAACTTTAACCGGTTAATTCTAATTGACCAATTCGACTTAATTAACTCCTATCGATTAACTAATATTCGACTTAACACCATTCGCTTGACTCTAGATCACAGCGATCACAATGGTTACGCCTGATTCCCTCAGGAAACATCCGACCGCCGTAGGATATCTGCAGCCCTGCGAATTACGCTAGCAGTCGTACGCAATGGCAACTTACCTTGAATACTATGTTTGCTTAACTCTAGCTCGAGTAACTACATTCTTATATAGTAATGTCCTTAGAACTATTACTTTATAATACTTGGTAAAATAACTTATAACTATATATAATTTCCAATAAATTCCCTTTTCAACATACTTGTCACACCATCCTTTATTGTTTAAATCGGGAAATCCATTAGTTTTAATAAGGGAATTTATAGCACATATGTTATAATGCTGTTTAGATTTTATAGCACGCATGTCATAACCATAGCGTTATAATTACTATTTAGATTTTCAAAACAACAGCGCTATAATCGCTGTTTAGGTTTACAAAACATTTACTATAACAACAACGCTATAGTCGCTATTAGATTTACAACACATATATTATAACAACAGCGCTTAAATTACTATTTAGATTTTCAAAACATATTTGCTAACGTCTCTTACGATTACCAACTAATACTATCTTCAGATAATCCCGATGTTGTTCAAGTTGGGGTATTTTAATTACCTCTCAGACCTTGATCAAACAACGTTCTTATTCTCAGATAAATATCAGCTGTAATCAAACTATTATTTCAAATCTCACAACAATTTCCATCATAGCTTGGAATTTGTTATACACGCTTTAACCCACCTCTTTACCCCTTTTTCACTTTTACCAAACTCCTTTCAATTTTGTTCGACCCTTCCAACTTTTGGAAACCTTATTTCACTTCCTCATTTTCACTTGATCCCATTTACTAGTAACGTTAATTTAGTATTAACGCTTTTACACTTTAAATCCCATTTATATAATCCTGATTTATTATAACCCCTTTTATCTTATTTCCTTTGACCTGACCCAAATACTTAAGTAACCCTTATTTAAATTTAAACAATCTTATTTAACTATTTTAATCAAAACACATTAATTTGATAATAAAATCCAATTCAAAACGGTCGGTTAAATTAACTCAAAACTCGGTTATTCCCCTAACTGATTCCAATTGATTTTCACTTTAAATTAATTAAAAATATAATTAATTCAAATAATTCCATTAATTGTTTTTCTTAATAAAAACAATTATCCAAGTTTAACTATGCGATTTATTTCTTACCCTGTATTTGTAAAGCTGATTTACATCAGAATTTACTTTATAAAACCAATTAATAATAAATCAAAGTCTTAATTAAATAAAATATTTATTTAATTCTCTTAAATAACTTTTATTCAAAATAGTATAATTCAAAATCTAACTTTGGTTTTAAAGGCCATGCTCTGCCAATTACTTAACCAACACCGCCCACTGGTTTAAAACAACCATCAAACCAATCACATTTAACTGATAATAAATAACAACCATTTAACATCAACCACATAACCGAACACTGCAAACAATTAAACACGTTTATAAATAAACGTGACCAACAGGGTGACTTACCTCCGTTGGATCCAATCGTTAACATAACGATTTGGTATTTCATTGAAATTAAACACAGTTTAATTTCATCAGTTAAATCAACAGATCAATGTATAACTAGCAAAATAGTCAACCATTGGCAAGCAGAGCACACAGAATAAAAACACCCAATTTATATAAAATATAAAAAGGGTAACTGAGTGAGTTTAACTCACCTTGAGTTGATTCGTTGTTGTCAACAGCTCGTTTTAATTAAATTAAACGATAGTTTAATTTAATTAAAAATTCCAGTTGATTCCCCTTCCGTCTACTTCTATTCCAGACTAGTAGATTTTAGCAAGACGGTTCCAACGACGTCTGGTTCGTTAAATTTTTGTTTAAAACAGTTCAGGCCCAACTCATCTCTTTCTTTGTTCGGTCTGTCCCTTCCATTTCCACGTTGAAGCCTGCTCTTAACTTCAACTGCTCGCTTTCAAAATGACCAAAGTCAGTAGATTTTATGTCAAACATTGTTAATTAGCTAACTCATTACACTGTTAATTAATATGACCAACTCAATACGTTTTAAATAAAACGGCAGGAATTTCTTTGTCCCAACTTCATCTCTAGAGTGCTTCTTATCTGCGTGTATTCTTCATCTCAAACAATCCTGTACAGACCCGGTTTTGTTAATATAAATTAATGGTTTTAAAAAAATGTTGAATCCCTAATTAAACTTTAATTAAAACAAATTGTTTACGTCTGTTGATAGAAGGCTGACCCTTCTCTTCTGTACATTGCGGTTGGCTCCAAAGGGTCTCCAGTTCCCCTTGGTTTGTTCTCCATTCTTGCTCCCATATCCTTGTCCTGGCGTCAGGTTTTCACGCTTCTTCCAAAGCCTGGCCGATGGCAGCCCAAAACACCCTGGTGCGAGCCTCCACTTCCTTCTAAAACTCAGTACCCACGCTCAATACCAAAAGCCAAAAAAAACATCACCTCCGCACCTCATTCCTTCCACCGCAAAAGCAAACGCTACATCACACACCCCACATGCAGGCTGTCCCTTTCGATCCCTTCTTTCCCCCTTTTTTTTTTTTTTTGCCATTGAAGTTCAGCGTTGTGCTGATGGAAGAAAAGAAACGATGCAGCGTGCATATTTATACCCGTGGATACCTTGGCATGCAAGGAGTAGGTAGGAGGCCGACTGCATACCCATTTCATAGCCTATCCGAATTTTCTTTTCATTAGTCTACCTTGATATAAAATTTTGACGGAGACTGCTTGTCAATAGGATAGCCGGCGTGAAGATATTATATACAGCTAAGGCAGGGCACAACATATAGGAAGGGGTCAGAGACATAAGAAATGGGTTGTGTTTTCATTAGCTGCATAGCTGGAGTAGCTGAAATGTAGGCAAAATTTTAAACATGTCAATGGGCTGTATGATAAGAAAAATCACTATAGAAAGTAATTTGAAAAGACTTTGCATTTGAGGTTTGCAGAGTTTGGTTTTATACGAGCCGTAGTATACGTTTCTCTTTCTTCATTTATGAGTAATCTGCATATGTATTATTTCATACATACATAGGTATGCGCCTATTTTCCTTTTCTTTTTCTTAGCTGTGTGTTTACGGTTTCCTGAAGTAGTGAAGTATGGCAGGGTAACGATCTGGGGAAGGTTGGAATTTTATGTGAGGATTACAAGAGAATTTGAGGGAAAAATTAAAATATTATGATACGAAACTTTAAAGTGAAGTAACACGCAGAAATCCCTATAGACGACTTCTGTCTACTGATAAAAAAACTTATCTCGGTGTAAAAAGGTATTCTGGATCCAATGGGACAAGTTTCGTCGAAATCCGACTTCGTATGAAAAAATTTCCTTTATAAAACCAGAAATAAACACACATTTTATTTTTTCACGATCACCAGATAAATCGAATTAACTTGAAACTTTCAAATCCTACAATAATTCTTTGATACGAACCCAACGGCACTAGTTTCGTCGCATTCTGAGACTGTTTGCCCGATAGGCTGTTTTTACCCCGAACCGCCCTACCCTTTTTAACGCCAAATTTCTCGATTTCTAAAAATAACAAACTATATACCTATCCTGACTCTAATCGACGATACGAACTCAACGGAACTGGTTCCGCGGCCTAATTCGATCGTCTGCTCAAGTTACGCCCAAATACTCCTTATATTTATTTGAATGCGCGCTATAGAATTTGAACGGGCGTTTACGGTTGCTGTGGTCACATACGACATCTGTTTGCCACGCCGTTTGACTTTTTGACAATAATTTAGCGATACGGTCCCAATGAAACTGATTTCATCGAAAACATAGTCCGTTTGCAAAACGGCTATTTTAACGGCCGATAATGATTTCCACAGCGTTTTTTCCAAAATTTGATTTAGTCATAACTCGCAACCAATAATACGGAATCTGGATTTTTCTCTTTCATATGAAAATTATCATTATTACGATTCCAACGTTTCTTGTTTCATAGAAATCCGACTTATATCGGACTCTGTACGTCCAGTTGAAGTTCAAACTCAAATTTTCAAACTGCAGCGCTATATTTCAAGCTCTATTTATAATTATATAAATACATAACGTCGAACTTTGTTTAAATAGCGAATTAGATATTAATTCCATCGATATTCCAAATATAATATTTAAATTGAATAAATTAAATTACATATTCGAGTGCCAAAAACACGGGTCGTTACATTCTTCCCCCCTTAAAATAATTTCGTCCTCGAAATTGCTAAGGTAAGAAAGAACGTTATAAACTCACTAACATTCAAATCCAATTTTTTTTAAATCAAAATCAATTCAATATTGTAAATAAATATTTTCAAAAATATTGAAAATTTTCTAACACATTATATTTTCGAGAAATTTCGCCAGCACCTCCTCTGTATGGCTCAATCGGTACAACCCCAACTCGCCCTTCTAGGCCCTCTCCAATCCAAAAGAAAATAAAACAGCCAAACGGCTTGCCCAATAGGCTCATAAATCACCAAACCCATATAAAAATAAACGTGTACCTTTTTGTCGGGCATATCATTATATTCTTTCCATCTGCTGCCCTTTCAGCATATACAAATGCATTCTCCAACAAAAATTCCAATTTTATCTTCAAAACCAAATCCTTCACGAGTCCAAGCCAAATCCCATTCTCAACTCAATTTCCATCCATTATCAATTCCAACTCTTAACTTACCAGTCCAATACCATTTCCGATTCCTGTCTCACAATTCAAATCTGATTCGACTTGGTATATTATATCCTGACTCAATTTCCAGTTAATTGGTTTCAATTCAATTTATATTTGTTTTCCCAATTTTTTTTATTTAATTTTGTGTTTATTCAAAAAATTCCCCTGGGAGTTTTTAAATAGTTTAGCTCTTTCAAAAATCAAATATTCCTTTTCAGGATTCAAAACAACTTGTTTTTTTTTTCTCAAAGCAGTTCAAAACAAGATTTTTGGGAGTAATCTGTCACTTAGAACTCGAAAATGAACACCGATAATGGCGCGCACATCATCGGAATCTATTTTCCAGCTATCGAAGTGAGTTCAATACTATATCCCTTTCAAAACCATTTCTAAACATTTCCATTTTGAAATCAGTTCAAAATATCCTTTGCAAGGCTTGTAAACAATTTAAAAACCTCCCAGGATTTTAAAATTCTCATATATTAAGTCCAATTCCATTTTCAACCACTTGTCCAAATTTCCAAAGTTTTAATTTCAATTCTGATTTAAATTCAGATTTAACTCCTCTGATTTTCATATATCTCACTTATATGAATTCTGATTGGTTATATAACCATTTCACATTTTATAATCAACCAACACATCCAATATACTATAATACTTCAAATATCAATCATTCTTTTGTATTAAAATATAATTTGGGTAAAATTATTTCATTTACCCTCTTTTAAAACATATCGTGACGACCCATCGTATTCGAGTGTTTATAAACCCCTATCGATACAGTGGATCAAACTGATCGATCAGAACTCATAAACAACTCAACCAATAAATCTCCACAATATAAAATAATTTTTATCAAATCTACAAATACGTTCACTCGTATATATACACTCATACCCAGTCTAGGGTATTACTAACCCCATTTCTACTGAGTCACGCCACAGAGCCAAGGTAATCACTTAAACCTCAGCTCTGATACCACTGTAACGACCCAGGGATTTTCGGCCCCGAAAATCGACATAAATACCATTACCGTAACTCATGTCGATTCTCCAAGCACCGGAAACACTGGATAGTTTTAGAAAGAATTTAGAGGGTGAGATAAGGAAGAAAGAAATATTAGAATAGAAGAAGAAGAAACACCACACACAGAGTCTCACAACGCAGCGGAACAAAATATAATACAGAAATAAATCTTTATTGAGAGCTTTGAAAATACTTACAGTATCAGAGTACATCATACAATGGGACAGTTATAATAGCCTGTTCCCATATACAACACACAGCGGAATAGTAGCTATATAGTATCATACGCCTGAACATCTCCAGCTCGTCTCTGGACTTCACAGCATTCGATAACCTGAACCTGTACATGCCGGGCTAACACGAGCATTTACGAAACACCGGGTCAGTCTGGTGGACCAGAGTGAGATAAACTCGCACAGTAATAAGGGGAAATCATCAAATCATGATTTTAAAGTTCAAAAATCTTTCCAAAAGAAAAGGATAATCGTAAGACCAAATCCACACATAAACACGGACGGTTTTTACCTTACGATAACCCAAAACAGTTTTGAAACCAAGATCTTGTCTGATATTATAATAATGTCTAAATACAAGTAAATAACAATCTAGTGGAACGCTTGCATCTCACGCTCCACATATATAATATACGAACAAAAACCGCGGGCGCTTATTGGAGATTGGATTCCGACTATGACAAGGTATGGGACCACCTGCCGATAGTGTATCTCTTGAGACGAATACACTGGGTTCAACAAGAACGTCTTGCAACCCGGCCCTCACATGACCGACCACTCATTTCGCTTGAGTGTATCGAATGTATACCACCGACGGTTGGGATCAGCAACCGTCTCCCGATAAGGGACAGCATCGAAACATAGATTTAAGAACAAATAGGAATTTCTCTAGATAGGTGATTATACACCCTAATGGGAGCGACCCACATAGCCATGCTGCCTGCCCGATTTTTGTCATTTCCTGGTTGATGAGGCTTGAGGCCAGAATTAACTTCTGATCATCTGGTCACCATTCACTTTGAATGCCACATCGTCAGATCCGTCAGATATCACTAATTGACGTCCACAAAAATACTCTAGCTGGAAGCTAAGAGAACGGCAACTCCTCGCCAACAACTATCGTACGTTTGAAGAAATCAACGTACGTGATCCTTTGGAAATACTCTGTCAGACACTCGTCCATACAAGTCATCCAGGAACAGGATGAACCGAAGGCACTCTCCTACCGCATCCATATAGGAATCACCCCATGGATCAGTAGCGAGAAGTCCTTGCAACCCGTAGATCCCAACCACGACAGAATCACAGCTCATCTCTGCTTGCTAGGCAGAGAATATTAGTGGTTCTTCCGTTTATGAAAATCCACGGTCTTCAATGCTCCATCTCGACCATCTTCTGATATCTTCACGTATTTGTTGGTCGAAATGGTTTTTGAATATAAATTCGATCCCGGTCTTTCCATACCAACAATCTTATTGGACAGGTTTGATAGTCGGTGTTTTAACTATCAAAATATACAGTGTTTTAAATCATGACACTCCAATGAGTTCACTGGTTAAGTATTCAGCATCACCTGGCCTTTTACAAACTGATTTACTTTGTTAAATCAAAACTTCTAACTCTGTTAATATTTAAAAATACGATATTTGAATAACTCTAATTCGATTTAACTCTAATCGATTAACTCTAATTAATTAACTTTAACCGGTTAATTCTAATTGACCAATTCGACTTAATTAACTCCTATCGATTAACTAATATTCGACTTAACACCATTCGCTTGACTCTAGATCACAGCGATCACAATGGTTACGCCTGATTCCCTCAGGAAACATCCGACCGCCGTAGGCTATCTGCAGCCCTGCGAATTACGCTAGCAGTCGTACGCAATGGCAACTTACCTTGAATACTATGTTTGCTTAACTCTAGCTCGAGTAACTACATTCTTATATAGTAATGTCCTCAGAACTATTACTTTATAATACTTGGTAAAATAACTTATAACTATATATAATTTCCACTAAATTCCCTTTTCAACATACTTGTCACACCATCCTTTATTGTTTAAATCGGGAAATCCATTAGTTTTAATAAGGGAATTTATAGCACATATGTTATAATGCTGTTTAGATTTTATAGCACGCATGTCATAACCATAGCGTTATAATTACTATTTAGATTTTCAAAACAACAGCGCTATAATCGCTGTTTAGGTTTACAAAACATTTACTATAACAACAACGCTATAGTCGCTATTAGATTTACAACACATATATTATAACAACAGCGCTTAAATTACTATTTAGATTTTCAAAACATATTTGCTAACGTCTCATACGATTACCAACTAATACTATCTTCAGATAATCCCGATGTTGTTCATGTTGGGGTATTTTAATTACCTCTCAGACCTTGATCAAACAACGTTCTTATTCTCAGATAAATATCAGCTGTAATCAAACTATTATTTCAAATCTCACAACAATTTCCATCATAGCTTGGATTTTGTTATACACGCTTTAACCCACCTCTTTACCCCTTTTTCACTTTTACCAAACTCCTTTCAATTTTGTTCGACCCTTCCCACTTTTGGAAACCTTATTTCACTTCCTCATTTTCACTTGATCCCATTTACTAGTAACGTTAATTTAGTATTAACGCTTTTACACTTTAAATCCCATTTATATAATCCTGATTTATTATAACCCCTTTTATCTTATTTCCTTTGACCTGACCCAAATACTTAAGTAACCCTTATTTAAATTTAAACAATCTTATTTAACTATTTTAATCAAAACACATTAATTTGATAATAAAATCCAATTCAAAACGGTCGGTTAAATTAACTCAAAACTCGGTTATTCCCCTAACTGATTCCAATTGATTTTCACTTTAAATTAATTAAAAATATAATTAATTCAAATAATTCCATTAATTGTTTTTCTTAATAAAAACAATTATCCAAGTTTAACTATGTGATTTATTTCTTACCCTGTATTTGTAAAGCTGATTTACATCAGAATTTACTTTATAAAACCAATTAATAATAAATCAAAGTCTTAATTAAATAAAATATTTATTTAATTCTCTTAAATAACTTTTATTCAAAATAGTATAATTCAAAATCTAACTTTGGTTTTAAAGGCCATGCTCTGCCAATTACTTAACCAACACCGCCCACTAGTTTAAAACAACCATCAAACCAATCACATTTAACTGATAATAAATAACAACCATTTAACATCAACCACATAACCGAACACTACAAACAATTAAACACGTTTATAAATAAACGTGACCAACAGGGTGAGTTACCTCCGTTGGATCCAATCGTTAACATAACGATTTGGTATTTCATTGAAATTAAACACGGTTTAATTTCATCGGTTAAATCAACAGATCAATGCATAACTAGCAAAATAGTCAACCATTGGCAAGCAGAGCACACAGAATAAAAACACCCAATTTATATAAAATATAAAAAGGGTAACTGAGTGAGTTTAACTCACCTTGAGTTGATTCGTTGTTGTCAACAGCTCGTTTTAATTAAATTAAACGATAGTTTAATTTAATTAAAAATTCCAGTTGATTCCCCTTCCGTCTACTTCTATTCCAGACTAGTAGATTTTAGCAAGACGGTTCCAACGACGTCTGGTTCGTTAAATTTTTGTTTAAAACAGTTCAGGCCCAACTCATCTCTTTCTTTGTTCGGTCTGTCCCTTCCATTTCCACGTTGAAGCCTGCTCTTAACTTCAACTGCTCGCTTTCAAAATGACCAAAGTCAGTAGATTTTATGTCAAACATTGTTAATTAGCTAACTCATTACACTGTTAATTAATATGACCAACTCAATACGTTTTAAATAAAACGGCAGGAATTTCTTTGTCCCAACTTCATCTCTAGAGTGCTTCTTATCTGCGTGTATTCTTCATCTCAAACAATCCTGTACAGACCCGGTTTTGTTAATATAAATTAATGGTTTTAAAAAAATGTTGAATCCCTAATTAAACTTTAATTAAAACAAATTGTTTACGTCTGTTGATAGAAGGCTGACCCTTCTCTTCTGTACATTGCGGTTGGCTCCAAAGGGTCTCCAGTTCCCCTTGGTTTGTTCTCCATTCTTGCTCCCATATCCTTGTCCTGGCGTCAGGTTTTCACGCTTCTTCCAAAGCCTGGCCGATGGCAGCCCAAAACACCCTGGTGCGAGCCTCCACTTCCTTCTAAAACTCAGTACCCACGCTCAATACCAAAAGCCAAAAAAAACATCACCTCCGCACCTCATTCCTCCCACCGCAAAAGCAAACGCTACATCACACGCCCCACATGCAGGCTGTCCCTTTCGATCCCTTCTTTCCCCCTTTTTTTTTTTTTTTTTTTTTTTGCCATTGAAGTTCAGCGTTGTGCTGATGGAAGAAAAGAAACGATGCAGCGTGCATATTTATACCCGTGGATACCTTGGCATGCAAGGAGTAGGTAGGAGGCTGACTGCATACCCATTTCATAGCCTATCCGAATTTTCTTTTCATTAGTCTACCTTGATATAAAATTTTGACGGAGACTGCTTGTCAATAGGATAGCCGGCGTGAAGATATTATATACAGCTAAGGCAGGGCACAACATATAGGAAGGGGTCAGAGACATAAGAAATGGGTTGTGTTTTCATTAGCTGGAGTAGCTGAAATGTAGGCAAAATTTTAAACATGTCAATGGGCTGTATGATAAGAAAAATCACTATAGAAAGTAATTTGAAAAGACTTTGCATTTGAGGTTTGCAGAGTTTGGTTTTATACGAGCCGTAGTATACGTTTCTCTTTCTTCATTTATGAGTAATCTGCATATGTATTATTTCATACATACATAGGTCTGCGCCTATTTTCCTTTTCTTTTTCTTAGCTGTGTGTTTACGGTTTCCTGAAGTAGTGAAGTATGGCAGGGTAACGATCTGGGGAAGGTTGGAATTTTATGTGAGGATTACAAGAGAATTTGAGGGAAAAATTAAAATATTATGATACGAAACTTTAAAGTGAAGTAACACGCAGAAATCCCTATAGACGACTTCTGTCTACTGATAAAAAAACTTATCTCGGTGTAAAAAGGTATTCTGGATCCAATGGGACAAGTTTCGTCGAAATCCGACTTCGTATGAAAAAATTTCCTTTATAAAACCAGAAATAAACACACATTTTATTTTTTTCACGATCACCAGATAAATCGAATTAACTTGAAACTTTCAAATCCTACAATAATTCTTTGATACGAACCCAACGGCACTAGTTTCGTCGCATTCTGAGACTGTTTGCCCGATAGGCTGTTTTTACCCCGAACCGCCCTACCCTTTTTAACGCCAAATTTCTTGATTTCTAAAAATAACAAACTATATACCTATCCTGACTCTAATCGACGATACGAACTCAACGGAACTGGTTCCGCGGCCTAATTCGATCGTCTGCTCAAGTTACGCCCAAATACTCCTTATATTTATTTGAATGCGCGCTATAGAATTTGAACGGGCGTTTACGGTTGCTGTGGTCACATACGACATCTGTTTGCCACGCCGTTTGACTTTATGACAATAATTTAGCGATACGGTCCCAATGAAACTGATTTCATCGAAAACATAGTCCGTTTGCAAAACGGCTATTTTAACGGCCGATAATGATTTCCACAGCGTTTTTTCCAAAATTTGATTTAGTCATAACTCGCAACCAATAACACGGAATCTGGATTTTTCTCTTTCATATGAAAATTATCATTATTACGATTCCAACGTTTCTTGTTTCACAGAAATCCGACTTATATCGGACTCTGTACGTCCAGTTGAAGTTCAAACTCAAATTTTCAAACTGCAGCGCTATATTTCAAGCTCTATTTATAATTATATAAATACATAACGTCGAACTTTGTTTAAATAGCGAATTAGATATTAATTCCATCGATATTCCAAATATAATATTTAAATTGAATAAATTAAATTACATATTCGAGTGCCAAAAACACGGGTCGTTACAAGGCCAAATTTTTTTACTTTAAAAAAAATTCTTTTTTTTTTTTGCAGATTTTAAGTATCAGTTTTGTATGTCTGTAGATATCAGTTTGCTCTCTGCAGCTAATAAGTAGCAGTTTTGTGTGTCTGAAGGTATCAGTTTTAAGCTGCAGACATACAAAACTGCTAACTATTAGCTGCAGACATACAAAACTGCAAACTATTACCTGTAGAGAGGAAACTGATATCTACAAACATACAAAATTGATACCTAAAATTTGCAAAAAAAAAAAAGATTTCTTTTTTTTAAAAAAAAAAATTACTTTTTTTTTTAAAAAACGTCCTTTGTTTTGTTCTTTTGAATAAATTTGGGTTATGTTTTGTCCTTTTAAATAAATTTTTAGTCTCTTGTCTTTGTAGTTAAAATTTTCAAATAATTTTTCCTTCACAATATTTTCCTGTTTAATAAATAGACTTTTTTAACTCTTGGATGATTTTGAAACAAGGAAAAAGAAAGGACTTTGTAGAAAATATAGGGTATTATCAGCAAAAATTGATAGTACATTTAATCATTCCATTGAATGCTCCGTTAAACTTCTGTGTTTAATCACTCCAATAACTTCATTTAATTATCCAATTAAATAGTATAATGATTTTAGCTTTATTTCCATTGATATTGCTCCGTAAGCAATCATCAACTTTATTTTCATGAACATTGTGATTTGTACCAAATAATATGCTCTAATTAAAGTTTGATTATCAATTCAATTTCTACAACCAAAATTAACCAGACACATCAAAACAAACATTAATATACATAAGTCACCATTATGGATCGTTGTGAGGAGTTAATATCCATTCTACTTTCTATAGTTGTGATGTATTAATATTTAACTACTCCCAAATAAATATTAATTACATACTTTAACTAAATAAGAGAAGTAAAAAAGAATATGTGTTCAGAATTGTATTACTAACACATCCATGGTGATTTTAATGTTATAATTTAAAATTTTGGAATGATCAGTCATAATATTTGTTAATTCATGTTGTTCCTATATGGGTCAGTTAGTAAGCTTAACGTGGCATAAATTACATATATTCAACGACTCGTTTTCTACAATTTTGAAATGGTTGGAGCTTTGCCCTTTTTCATTTGATTTTGGCTAACACACATTATTTTTCATTTTATTTTATAAAATTTGGTTAGTTTTTTAAACTTGATTAATTTTATAAACATAGTAATTTTTTTTGAAAGATGGTTAATTTCATAGAACTTTGTTATATACAAATTTAACTACAGATTCTATCATTTCTCAACTTCGCAGTGTTTATTTACTTCCATGCATACATGTATTAATATGTTTGAGCCATTACTTGTATGTTATGTGTTTGTTTTACTTATGTATAATAAGTAGATTCAGTTAAAATGGAGTACACTAGGGAGCACAATTATATGCCATGTATTTGTGTTACTTGTGTCTATGGAGCAAATTTTTTTTAAAAAAAACAAAGCATGCTTCAGCTAAAAACTGAAACATCACTTCAGTTAAAAAACTGCAGCAACGCTTTGGTGCAAAAATTGATGCAGCAGTGCTTAAAATTTTAAACTGAAGCAGGGCTTTAGTTAGCTACTTCAGTTTATAATGCAAACCTCCAGTGCTTCAGTTAAAAACTGAAGCAGTTTAAAAGCTGAAGCTCCAGCTCTTCAGTTTTAATATTGAAGCAACGCTTCAGTTAATTGCTTTAGTTTTTAAACCGTGCACACTTGTAGACTTGAGTTTGCATGCTTTAGCTTAAAGGTTGATATAACATCTACTTATTCAATCAATATTCACATGAATCCAAACTCTTCTTTGTAATAAAATTTTGTAGGATTGTGTTAGTTTCTTATGTTTTGGCAAACAACGTTGAAATGATTACTGAAATTAAACAAATCAATATAATCTTTTCCAGTAAAACATTTTTTGATCCTCAAAATCTAATTAAATTCTTCTTTTCCTAGTAAACGTGAAAACAATGCTATTGTTGACTTATTATCATTTACATATTAAAAGATAATGCTTTAGAAGAATACCGATGGATGACAAATATATAGTTTGGCTAAATTTATTTCTACTATGGATATGTCATATAGTTGCCTTTATTCCCCTATATTATGTATTTCTACTGTGGACCATGTATCAATTTTTTATCCTCCTAATTTCATTCACAATTTATGTTTGCTAGAATAATTGAAAACATTGATTGTCATACCCTTGACTGTCGTTGCATGCAGGCAACTGGAATCCGTTAATATGTTGCCTAGCGATGAACTAAATGCAATGATAAGAAGTTGCAATCTATTAGCATTCTTCGGTTCAAGGTTTGCTCCTTACTGTCTTTTTTCGATATAACTTTACGGTGCAAATATTTCATGTTGCTAGTTGTATAAGTGCTAAATTTCGATAGAATTTACGTACTTCGCCTATATGTTTTTTTTTCATTTCAGTCATCTTTAAAAAAAAAAAAAGTTTTCTCCTCTGTCCTCCGTAAATTACAGAAACTGATGAAAGATAGTAGCAGTAGACTACAAATTACAAAATTGTTGTTTATTATTTTTCAACTTCTTGCTGTAAAATAGTTTGGCTACTTTACTGGTTCACGATAGTCATTTTCTTCCTTCTTTATCCAAAATTATAAGACATTGACCACAGAATAACTCAGCTTGGTCGTTACACACATGAATGGCACTACTGAATTATTAATTATGTACCCAGCCATTCTCTATAAATCATCCTTTTCTAGTACGCCCTCACTTACCATTCTGTTTTCTTACTATTTTCTGTTTTCAGTTCGTTTCATGACATTGTATGTCTTATTACTCCAGTCAACTCATCCTTTGTCCTTCCTTTCGGACCAACAACAAACGGAGAAGTCTTTCTCAACCTGCGAGCAGTGCGCAAGGTACAAAACCAGGGCTGCAGTTCACTTGAAACACCCACTTATAAAATTAATCCGGTAATTTCAACAGTTTTGGATGTACCAATTAGGTGCATATATAGAGTTAAGTATCCATGCATATGGCTTTAGGTACATATTTGTGCTTATATTTCTATTGAGTACAAATTTTTGTTGTATACAGATTTTACGTATTGGGTATTTTAGAATATCTTAATTGTGGCATTTTAAATATGTATTTCGCTGTCGTTTTCTAACTATTTTGGAATGTCTTAATTGCTAAGTATTTTGGAATGTGTTAACTGCCAAGTATTTTGGAATGTCTTAATTGTAACAATTTAAATTCGCATTTCACCATAGTTTTTTAAAGTATTTTGGAATGTCTTAACCATGACAAATTTTGGTCCTCACTGTTTAAGTACGTGTTTAACTGCAATTTAGATTTCTATTGAGTGCATATTTCACTAAAGTTCAATATCTATGTACATACCTTATATTTTTAGGTGTATTTTGAAATGTTTAAACTATGACGTTTTAAATATGTATGTATTCATATATGACCTTTGCAAATGTGTGTTTCTGCTACAGGGGCTTTGAAAATAAGATTTCCCTAAATGTGTGACTCCTGAATATGTGCGCGGTCTGAATACGTGCCCACTATTTCACATGTATATGCCAGTCCTGAACAGATGGAGGTAACTTTATGCCAGTCCTAAACAGTGAGACTGACTCGGTTTTTGAAACAAAGTTTTGTTGGGCTCGGTTTTAAGAACCGAACCTGGCTCAGTCACTGGCTCGTGGTTCCGTTACCAAAAAGCGAGTGTGACGCTCAGTTATTGAAATTGTGCTCATGCTGGACTAGAGCTAGAAAAGGATTAATAATTTCTGTGAACAAAGGAGATCCAAAAGAAATCGACGTCAAATGTGTTCAATTTCATGGCAGACTAAAACTGCTAGACGTGCTTGTAAAAGTCGCAGATGAAGATATTCTTTTAAGAAAATTGCAGTACTTTTGTTTGCAATAATTAGTAGTATTCTATGAATATTGTTTTAAGAAGAGACAGTACAGTGGCATGTAAATTGAACATTTACAGCACAAATAGAGTTTCCCCTGTTTTACATGGAGACGTCAATTTGAAATGGTGTCGCATTATGTATAGTTACTCATCATTAGTATATATGTCCTAAGTTTTTGACATAAAGCTCAAAAGTGTGTATATATATTAATGTATGTACAAAATGAAAGCATTCAATTCAATACAACATCATTTTCTTTCAGCAAAATATCAAATTCAGTTCTCAAGTTTAAATCTCTATGTTTTCAATATTTCTAACAAGTATTATTGATGAAGTTGTGCAGATGGAAAGTTTGATGAAGATGGATGCATGAAAACAGGTATATATTTGTTCATAATGTTTATGTTTCAGTTATTTTTATAATATATTATGTATTTGATATTCAAGCCGTATGTCTCTAGAATCAAATTCAAGTAACATAACTGGCAAGTGCAGTCTCATATGCATTATATTTTTGATAATGTTATTGTAAAATAATACACAATCTAGTGGCAAGTGAAATCAAATATAAGTGGCAACTGTAATAAAATTTAAGTAACATAATATTCAGGCTCTGTGTATCCCAGCCACCGACCATTGCAGTGGTGCTGGGTTGCTTAACTAAATTTTTTATTCTATTTTAAGTAAGAATTTGCTAACTTCATTGATTATTATTTTAGTTGGTTTGCAGTTTAAACTCCGTGGATTGGCACAGTATACTGATCTTTTGGGATGGACAAGTTAATAACTGCTGGAATAAGCACGGGATTAGTAAATAAGCAAACAGACAGTACATATCTACCATGAATGCTTTAGGTCTTCTAGAACCAAGAAAGGTTTGGATAGTTTGTTATATTTTTTCTTACATCTCTTTAGCAACCAATTAATCATGTGGCTCAAATAAATGGTATAAATATACAACTTTGAAAATCAGTGCAAACTTACTATAATAATTTTTTTTGAGTTTCACTGGGCAAAAATAGGTATAACTGGAGCAAGTTTTATTTGAAATTGTACTGATGCTATCAATTTCCAATTAAAGTTGAATCTACATGAATGCTCAAATCTTATAGTTGAACCTGTACAAATCCCTATCCTATTAAAGTCAAAAACTACAAGCTTATACTTGAACAATTTTGTGCCTTACATGGACTTTGTATTGCACTTTCATTGAAGCAAAATCGAGCACAAAATCAATAAAATGTCAGCAAAACCTATCAATCCGTCAAAAGTTAGCATATGTAGGAGTGAAACGCCTTGTACCACGGTAACTAGAAATTTCTTTCTGCTTCTCTTTAACAGAGAATTCTTTGGGTAATAAAATGTTGATCATTTTATGGAAAATAACCAAAAATAAATAAGGTTTGTATTATATGAGAGAGGTATCATGACCCGAAATAGATCTGTTACTTCGTGATGGAGATGATGTGTCTAGAGTATAGAAACAAGGAACGTGGGACGTGGCCACGATCTACGACCCGGTTCGTTCGTCCCCGATCCCGAAACGAAACGCGACCCGGAAACGTTAGCGGTCGCGAAAAGGAGATGATGACGCACGAGTTTTGGATAAGAATAAACGACTCTTCGATTTGTGTTGTACAACTGTATATGGTTGTAATATATATTTGAAGGACAACTATATAATATATCAATTTGTATATAGATTGGAAGGGAAACTGTAAGTTTGTAAGATTTTCAAATATTGTATTGTTTAACTTTCAAATTTGGTAAATAACATAAAAAATAAATAGATTAGTTTTTTCAAAGTAGAAGAAAAAACATGTTTCGTGACCTTGCGTTCCCTCATACCTATGCGTTCCCTCGTACCGGAAACATTCAAGACAACCTTCCACGTATCTGTTTTCGTACCGCGTTTCGTTTCGAACCACATCCTATGTAACCATGGTCTAGAGCCACTTATACTACTAGTATTTCTGAACATCGAGTTGCTTTTACTGAATTTACCGATCTAGAGAAGAATTAACACTACAATAAAATGGGGTCTTTACCTACCAATTGTAAGTGTAGGTAAAACTAATCTAATGGTGGGTAATATGTTTTAGCTACCAGTTGTTGAATTGGTACACGCTGGTAGGTAAAGCTTAGTAGAGAAAAGTCTTTACCTACATTGATTAATATTGGTAGGTAAAAGAATGCGTGGACCCCACTAAATAGTGAATCAAATGATGAATCATCAGTTGATGTGTTTGATGATATGTCATCCTACGTGGTTGTTGACATGGTTGCCACATTAGCACATACATGGCATACATAATTGCTGTCACTTGGCATCTTATGATTGGTCCATGTGTCAAATCAAGATTTGTCCATGTGGCATCATTATTTGTTTTCTATTTTAATAATTAATATTCATAATAATGATTAATAATTATTAATAATACAATTTAAATATAAATCTCAATGCTGTAACACTATTTAATTAGAAAGAATAACAAACTAGCAATTAAATTAGCATAAATAGATTAATGTATGTTCAACAATTGCATATAACAACATTTTTATTTTTATTTCGAATGAAAGGATATCTATACTACAATAATAAAAGGTACAAAGAGAGGAAAAAGCTGGATACAAATGACAACCTAACACAAAACGAATACTATACAAAAATAAAACAAATCCAGCTCAATCCTTTTAAACACTACAACAAAATAAGAACAACCAAAAAATACAACATGCAAACAACTCAAAAGACACATTATACATTAGAAGGACCACACATGCTCTTCAAGTTCTTCTACTTGCCATCTGAATCCACTGCCATTTTTTCTTAACTCTTTAACGACTTCTTAAAGAGGAAACTTATCATTCTTTCTCTCCGAGCAAAACTTTATCATCTCTTTCTTATGCTCAAGTTCATCATGAAGTCTTGCAACAATTCTACTAATTATACCGAACTCTCTACTTAAAATATATGTTCCTTTGGCTGCGACATGTTGAAGTATGCGATACTATGTGTTAAAGCTAGAGGATATTTTGGATCTGGAAGATATTTTGGATCTAGAGAATATTTTGGATCTAGAGAACATTTTGGATCTGGAGGATATTTTGGATCTAGAGAATATTTTGGATCTGGAGGATATTTTGGATCTAGAGAATATTTTGGATCTAGAGGATATTTTGGATCTGGAGAATATTTTGGATCTAGAGGAAATTTTGGAGGAAATTTTGGGAATTTCCATATACTTCTCTATGCCTATATAGGTTACATCAAATCCAAAAGGAGATATGAAAAAATCAAGAGATTAGATCAAGATTTATTCTAATTAGGGTTTTGGCAATCCTAATCTTCTTCAATTCTTTTCTCCACAAAATCAAATTTTTCTAGTAAATTTGATCATTGTAATCAATCTCTTGTACTCTTCTATTGATATTAATAAAGGTTTCTCTCTCAAAGTGGACATACACTGACAAGACGTCGGTGGAACCACTATAAATCCCTGTGTGATTTAGTTTCTCGTTATTGCTCTATTATTTCCATTATTTGGTGATTGTGATTGGCTTGGATAAGATTGAGATTGTTTGATTGGTTGTTTTTGCACTATTACCACGATCTCGTTTTCCGCGGCATTGGGGATTTTTGATTTGAGCGGTCTTGAATCAAAATTCCTCCACAACATTTGATATCAGAGCATTGGTGTTGGTAGATAGTTGTAGAAATGCCGGAATCAGGTTCAAATAATCCATCAATAGGTGGTCCAAGTGGTGTATCTCCTTATGTACGTGGGTCGTATGCAGCTGCTGGTTCACAATTGGTTATCGACAAGTGGAATGGCGATAATGATTTCAAAAAGTGGCAATGGAAGATGAAAGCAGTTCTTAGGCGGAATCGGGTACATCGGGTGGTGTTTGATACACATTTATTGCCAGAGGACATCTCAGATGTAGAGAGAGAAGAAATGAAAGAGTGGGCATTCACTACACTTCAACTTGCCATGGGAGAGAATGTTATTTCCGAAATTAGTGGTGAGACGACTGTTAAAGGTATTTGGAACAAGTTGGAGGAGTTGTATATGAAGAAATCACTCTCAAATCAACTGATCTTGTTGCGGACTTTCTTTACCTACAAGATGAAGGAAGGAACTTCGCTAAAGGCGCACTTAAATGTGTTTGATGATTTGCTAATGAAGATGAAGGCGGTAGATTTGAAGATTGAGGAGGAGCAGAAGGCGATGATGTTGCTATGTTCGTTGCCTGAGCGCTATACTGGATTCTCAAACAGTTTGATCTATGGTCGGGATACATTGACTCTAAATGATGTCAAGACGGGTCTTCTTAGCGAGGAATTGCGAGATCAGATGAAGGAGCTGAGTGATGGTAGTAGTGGTGCTGGTAATGGTCAAGGTTTATTTGCGGAGAAAGAAAAGTCAGAGAAGAAGGGAAACCGGGGGCATTCTAAGTCTAAGAAGCCCGGTGGAAGAGGAAAGTCAAAGGAAAGAAATGGCAAGTGCTTTATATGTAAGAAACCTGGTCACTGGAAGAATGATTGTCCAGAGAAGGGGAAGAAGGATGCAGCATCTTCATCAGTTGCGGTGGAGAGAGATGTTGGTGAGGGAGACGTAGATGTTTTGTCGGCAGTAGCATCAGATGTTTCGGGCAGCGATTGGGTGCTTGATTCGGGGGCTTCATATCACATGACGCCCAATAGGAATTGTTTTTCTTCTTATGTTGAACGGGAAGGAAAATCAATTGTTATGGGAAATGGTGCAGTTTGCAAATCGAAGGGCATTGGATCCGTGCAAATTCGAATGTTTGACGGAGTGGTTCGTACTCTCACTAATGTGCGCCATGTTCCGGGACTACGGAAGTCACTTATCTCTTTGGGACAGTTAGATTCTTTAGGTTGCAAGATCACGATTGAGAGTGATAGCTTGAGGATTTCGAAGGGTGTGCTTGTGATTATGAGGGGTGCTAGAACTCATGGTATTTATTTGCTTCAAGGAGTGACCGTGCAAGGCGAAACTTGTGTCAGTGTTGATAGTTCTCGTGGCTTAGATGCTACACGGCTGTGGCATTTGAGATTGGGTCATGTATCGGAGAAGAGTTTAGATGTTCTTCGTCGAAGGGAGATGATTGATGGTGAGAGTTTCAGCAAGTTGGAGTTTTGCGAGGATTGTGTCATGGGGAAGCAAACTAGAGTATCATTCGGTGAAGAAAAACATGATTCAAGAGGGATTCTTGAGTATGTGCACACGGATGTTTGGGGACCAGCGCCTGTAGCTTCTTTGGGAGGAGCAAGATATTATATTTCTTCCGTTGATGATTTTTCTCAAAAGGTTTGGGTGTATGTAATGAAGGCCAAGTCGGAGGCATTTGCAAGATTCAAAGAATGGAAGGCTCTTGTTGAGAATGAGAGTGGAAAATCTTTGAAGGTTCTTAGGTCCGATAATGGCGGCGAGTATGTTTCCGGAGAGTTTCTGAATTTTTGCAAGCATCATGGCATTCGGAGGCATTTTACTACACCGGGAGATCCACAATCTAATGGAGTGGCGGAGAGAATGAACCGAACTCTACTAGAGAAAGCTCGATGCTTGAGATTGACATCGGGTTTGTCTAAGGGATTTTGGGCCGAAGCATTGTCAACCGCGGTGTATATTATTAATCGAATTCCGTGCTCGGCTATTGATAACAAAATTCCAGAGGAAGTGTGGAAAGGGAAGAGCATTGACTTGAGTTATCTTCGTGTATTTGGCAGTCCTATTTATGTGCATGATCCGGGGAATGATAAGCTCTCGCCTAGAGCTTTCAAAGGAATTTTTCTCGGATATATGGATGGCGTCAAAGGCTATCGGATTTGGAATCCGAAAACGAAGAAGGCTATGGTTTCTCGTCATATTACTTTTGATGAGTCGGCTATGTTCAAGGAGAACAAAGGCTCATCGGATGTTCCGGATTTGGATCATGGTGAATCAAAGGAGAAGGAAGTTATTCCCACTTTCAGACCTAGAGAGAGTAGAGTTGTTGGAGGTGCTTGCGAGGTGAATGCGGTTGATGTTACATCACATAGTCCACAGGATTCCTCTAGTAGTGTTGGTGATGTGCACGAGCCCAGAGAAGATTCAGTTCAAGGTGGAGCTGAAGGAAGACCGGGTGATGGTATTGCTACTCGGGTTGGTCGGCGTGCTATAAGGCCACCCGAAAGATATGGTGATTGGAACTATCTTAGCTTTTGTGAGAATTTGGACTATGCTCTTCATGTAGTCCAAAATGAGCTGATGGACCTTGATGACGTCATGGATTCGAGTGATAGCTCGAAGTGGATTTGCGCCATGGAGGAAGAGATGCAATCGTTGATGAAGAACCAGACTTGGGAGTTGGTTCCACTTCCTCAAGGAAACCGTGCTATTGGGTGCAAATGGATATATAAGGTGAAGGACGATGGAAGATACAAAGCTAGGCTAGTGGCTAAGGGGTTTGCACAGAGGAAAGGAAAGGAGTATGATGAGATCTTCGCACCGGTTGTGAGGCATACTTCTATCCGGATACTACTTGCATTAGTTGCTATTTACGACTTGGAGTTGGAGCAACTAGATGTGAAAACCGCCTTCTTGCATGGAGACTTGGATGAAGACATCTACATGGAGCAACTGGAAGGGTTTGTTGTGGAAGGTAAGTCAGAACTAGTTTGCAAGTTGAAGAAATCACTATATGGTTTGAAGCAATCACCTAGGCAATGGTACAAGAGATTTGATCATTTCATGCTTGAAAGTGGCTTCCATCGAAGCATCAAGGATGCTTGCATTTACTTCAAGAGGTTAGGAAATGATTGTTGGGTGTATTTACTATTGTATGTTGACGATATGCTCGTTGCTTCTAAGGACAAGGAAGAAATCAACAAGTTGAAAGAGAAATTAAAGGCGGAGTTCGAGATGAAAGACCTTGGAGAAGCAAAGAAGATCTTGGGCATGGAGATTGTAAGGGACCGAAAGCGTTTTGAGTTGAGATTGACTCAAAAGGAGTACATTAAGAAGGTGCTTTGCCGGTTTAACATGGAGAATGCAAAGGCGTTAAATACACCTTTACCTTTACATATGAAGCTTTCAGATAAGGGATCACCTACCGGAGAGAAAGACAAGGCTTATATGGCAAAGGTGCCATATGCAAGTGCGGTTGGTAGCTTAATGTATGCCATGGTGTGTACAAGGCCCGATATTGCAAATGCCGTTGGGGTGGTTAGTCGGTATATGGCTGATCCGGGGAAATCGCATTGGGAAGCCGTGAAGGCTATATTGAGATACTTGAAAGGAACAGCATCTCATGGTCTTGTTTTTGGTGGTAGTGATGGATTGAGTTGCAAGTTAGTTGGTTATTGTGACTCGGACTACGTCGGTGATAGGGATCAGAGGAAATCAACTTCCGGATATGTCTTCACACTTGGTGGTACGACCATTAGTTGGAGATCGAGATTGCAGACCGTAGTTGCTTTATCCACTACGGAGGCGGAGTTGATAGCCGCTGTGGAAGCGGCAAAGGAGGCACTCTATTTGAAGCGACTATTGTGTGACTTGGGTTTCGAACATGAGAGTATTGATGTTCGATGTGATAGCCAAAGTGCTATACATTTGGCGGAGAATTTGGAGTTTAGCTCACGAACAAAGCATATTGAAGTGAGAGAGTCATTTCTAGTAGCCATGGACGAAGACAAGCAAGTATGCCTTCGGAAAGTGCACACAAAGGATAACGTGGCGGACATGTTCACTAAGACATTGCCGGTTGGGAAGTTCGAGCATTGCTCGAACTTAATTCGCTTGGAGAGATGCTAGGTGCCACGAGGTGGCACAGTTGAGAGAGAAACTTGGGTGTAGAAGAGTATCGGTGAGAGGTTGTTGTTCTATCTTGATGGTAAGTACTCGTTTTCACTCCCGAGTACATTGTCTTTTTGTGGGACTGGTTTAGGAGTTGGATGTTTCAACACTTCATTGACGGGTGAGGGCTATGCCTGAACTCGTTAGTGAAGTGCAATGGGCGGTGGCTATGCCGGAGTTCATTGGGGAAACATTCAAGCTTTCTTGATTGAAGATAGAAGGAAATGCTTGGGTGCATTGGAGTTTGTGATGTAGACAGATATAGTATCGAGGTGGAGTGTTGAAGTATGCGATACTATGTGTTAAAGCTAGAGGATATTTTGGATCTGGAGGATATTTTGGATCTAGAGAATATTTTGGATCTAGAGAATATTTTGGATCTGGAGGATATTTTGGATCTAGAGAATATTTTGGATCTAAAGGATATTTTGGATCTGGAGAATATTTTGGATCTAGAGGATATTTTGGAGGAAATTTTGGGAACTTCCATATACTTCTCTATGCCTATATAAGCTACATCAAATCCAAAAGGAGATATGAAAAAATCAAGAGATTAGATCAAGATTTATTCTAATTAGGGTTTTGGCAATCCTAATCTTCTTCAATTCTTTTCTCCACAAAATCAAATTTTTCTAGTAAATTTGATCATTGTAATCAATCTCTTGTACTCTTCTATTGATATTAATAAAGGTTTCTCTCTCAAAGTGGACGTACACTGACAAGACGTCGGTGGAACCACTATAAATCCCTATGTGATTTAGTTTCTCGTTATTGCTCTATTATTTCCATTATTTGGTGATTGTGATTGGCTTGGATAAGATTGAGATTGTTTGATTGGTTGTTTTTGCACTATTACCACGATCTCGTTTTCCGCGGCATTGGGGATTTTTGATTTGAGCAGTCTTGAATCAAAATTCCTCCACAACACGACATATATTTCTCTTCTTACTTTCCAGAGAGACCTATAAAACAAAAATATGTAATTTTACATTGCTGCTAAAGTAATAGTTATTTTACATTAAACATTCAACTAACTTGCATTCAAGATATTTAAATTTAGAAATTTTGCTCCAATGTCCAAAATCTTAATGGTGTTGATGTCAACAAGAAATTTCAACATAGCTAAGTGTATCATATATGCAAAACTGAAGTGTAACTAAGCAGTTTTTCTTTTAATGACGTTGACAGAAATGATGATGGTCAAACATGTCAGAAAACCAATTACTCAAATTTAGTAATCTTACTCTTCTTGGGTCTCACTTTAAATTTGAAAAGTTACTAGGGATCACATACTTATCAGATGCCGGTATGCTGATACAAGCTGTACCTGCTACTGTTGATGCAACATCAGAAGGTAAAATCAAAGGGATGATGGACTCGGTTTGTGAATAAACACTTTATACATTTATAGGGGCATTTGGCAGCATGTTTCCATTTATTCTAGGTAAAGAAGGTGAACTTGATCATAGCTTCTTTGAAGGTGTTTCATCTATTTGTTTACCATCCTGTGGCACATAACTTAGATTTCAATCAAGAAAATGGTATATAATAATCATATGAATAGACTAAAATTGCAAAAACAAAGAGGGCATAAAAGAAATACCTTGTCAACTCAAGCTTCACGGGAACTACGATTAAGATTTTTAGTTGTCGTATACTTTGTTTGGTGCCTTTCCAGGATACTTTGATCGCCATGCTCTCAGAAAATTCACTCTTGACTGCATTAAGAGAATTGTGTACTGGTAACAATCCGAGAAATTAAAAACGTGATTTGGCAGAGAAATTTGGAAACGAAGGCAAGAAATTTGGCAGAAGAAAGATGCCTTTTTTTCATTTTTTGGCAATTAAAAACATGATTTGCTAAACTATCCACATGATTTGTTAAACTTGATTTGGCAAGAAATTTGGCAATTAAGAAGAAATTTGGCAGAAGAAATTTGGCAAGAAATTTGATACTAGAAGAAAAAAACAGGCAAGAAATTTGGCAATTAAAAACGTGATTTGTTAAACTATCCACGTTTAGGATAAAAAATGCGTCTTTTCCTTATTTTACTAACTTTTTCTCTCAATACGTTAATAAAACCAAAGATACTTTTAAAATTTCTAAATTTACTTCTGCATAGTCCGCATTCATAAGCTTCCAACAAAAGTTAAAATATTTATTTATCTTTGTATAAAAATTTGAATTTATTTTTTGAGTATATTAAAAATTTGAACTGCTTAAACTTTGTTGTTAAAATTAATTATTAAAATTAATGTTATTAATTGTACAATTAAAAACATGATTTGTTAAACTATCCACGTGATTTGTTAAAAGTGATTTGGCAAGAAATTTGGCAATTAAGAATAAATTTGGCAGAAGAAATTTGGCAAGAAATTGGATACCAAAAGAAAAAAAAGGCAAGAAATTTGGCAATTAAAAACATGATTTGTTAAACTAATCACGTTCAGGATAAAAGATGCATTTTTTTCTTATTTTACTAATTTTTTCTCTCAATATGTTAATCGAACCAAAGATACTTTCAAAAGCGTAGTCCACATTCATAAGCTTCCAACAAAAGTTAAAATATTTGTTTATCTTTGTATAAAAATTTGAATTTATTTTTTGAGTATATTAAAAACTTGAACTGCTTAAACTTTATTGTTAAAATTAACTATTAAAATTAATATTATTAAGCGTACAATTAAAAACATGATTTGTTAAACTATCCATGTGATTTGGCAAGAACTTTGGCAATTAAACCAAAAGAAAAAAAGGCAAGAAATTTGGTAATTAAAAACGTGATTTGTTAAACTATCCACATTTAGGATAAAAGATGCATTTTTTCCTTATTTTACTGACTTTTTCTCTCAATATGTTAATCAAACCAAAGATACTTTCAAAATTTACTTCTGCATAGTCCACATTCATAATCTTCCAACGAAAGTTAAAATATTTATTTATCTTTGTATAGAAATTTGAATTTATTTTTTGAGTATATTAAAAACTTGAACTGCTTAAACTTTATTGTTAAAATAAAACATGATTTGATTAAACAAAGGATTGAAGAATTTATTACGCTTAATAACATTAATTTTAATAATAATTTTAAATTTAAATTTTATATTTGATTAAAGTGAAAGCTATTAAAAATTACTACATATAAATATTGCCTGTAATGAAATGAACATAATTTAATATTTAAAAAACAATTTAATTTAACAAATGATATATATGCAACTTTAGGAGAGAAATTATACTAGTAACATAATGCAAAAAAGAAAGAGTTGTATACGATTTGCATTCTTTAATTTTTATTCTTTTTTTAATAAGGACAATTTGGTCTTTAAGTTCTATTTAAAATATCATGGCGTGAGCAAAGAAATTTACGGAGTTTGAATATAATTTGCCAAAAATATATTTATCCGGGTATTTCATGAAACATGTTTTTAGAAAGAGATGGAAATCAATTAAGTTTAAAAAAAAGAATGCCTCGCTTGTTTTAGAAAGGGGTGAAAAAATAGCAATTATAATAAATAGTTGTCAACAAGATTATTGGTATTTATTTGTAGTGGCAGTTTTAGTAGTTTAAACTGTGGCCAATCAAAAGAGACTACGTGGATTGAGGCCACAAAAGAGATCACATGGATTGAGATTTGTACCGTTAGATTTGATTTAAAATAAACTGTTAAATTTATAGCCGGAGAGGATGGTATGGTTTGCGTCCCTGCAATAAACTTGAGAAAATATGTTTTAGTCATTTTAGATGATGACATATTAATGTGGAATTATGAAACATTTTAGAAAAAATTAAAGTTAAAACTTTTGTAGTCAATTATTTGAAGAAGAAACAATGTATGATAAGTTATTAATGAATGATTATTTTAGATTAATTATTTACAATTTAATTATTGTTTATTAATTCATTAACTGTTAATTAATTCATATTTCAAAATAATTATTAATAATTAATAAAGAAATGATTTTATAAAAAACATTGCTAGGATATGTAAACAAAATCTTCAATTCAAAAAAAATTGCTAGAACTTTTTTTGACACATCACCACAACTCAGCATTATTTTTAATGAAAGTTTAAAATGATATGAGAAAAATTTAGTGGCTAATCACAAAAAAACTTCTCCTTATGTATATATGTAGATAATACATTTTACCTACCTATAATCATTGATAGGTAATCATCATTAAAAAAAATTATAACATTGACAATATTTACCTACCAATAAATTTTTACCATTGAATATTGGTAGATAAAGGTTCTCTTTACCTACCCATATTTATTGGTAGTCAAATATTAGTAGGTAAAGATCAAATTTCTTGTAGTGTAAAGAACAAATGGTCATGCCCTTCATGATATTCATCATCCATGTAGGTATATAACATAACTTGTTTTTGTTCTATTAATTACTTACATTGGGTTATATAGAAAAGAGTGTTCAGTGTAGCTCTGTTGGAATGCTTCTTGAATCCAATGTCCTATAGTAACTAGAAGCAACGTAGTTTGATAGAATTTTGTTAAATGAATCAAAATTTGTTACTTAGTTTTACCAGTTGAGAAAGGATCGACAACAACAATTATCTAATGGATTTTGTTGTAGGTAAACTGAGATGATAACAGGGAATATTTGGATCCACATGAGGCCAGTTTGGCAAAGAATACATCAAGGTGCTTTATTTCAACCACACTTCACCAAAGGTATTTGCTAGTGTATTTTGCATTTTCCGTCAAAAAATGATGTAATATACGCAATGGCGGACATAGCTCTAGCATATCATCTATGTAATGTTCTGATATTTTTTAATTTTGTTATAGATAAATGCAGTCATTTAAAAGAGAGAAAATCATACTTAGTTTGGAATGTTATAAGTTGTCCCGAGTCTCTTCTTTAAGCAACCTTGTCGGAGAGGTACGTGGAATGACGTCGAAGATTGGAATATTAATTATGTCACGACAGTTTTGTTGGTTAAATCTCCTGTGAAAGTACTAGCTTGGGCCTGTTTAGCCTGATATCACAAAGATGAATTAGATTATTCGTAAATGTATGATCGTAGTTTATACATCTAAGGAATGACATTTTCGGCTGTGGTCAATCAATCTCTTAGCAATTGATTATTCTGTGGTTTATTCTTTGAGTATACAATGCTACACCTCAAAAAATTGTAGCTTTCCACTGTATGATTTCAAACACTGATCCTAGCAGTGTTTCTCATGAGTATTTTGTTCTTCAAGTTAATACCATTTGGATGTCTGTACTGTTTTTAACTGTAATGTAATGGCGTCGAGTTGTTTGTGGGGTTAAGTTGCTATGGTTTACTAGTGAGGTTAACTAATTTTATATGACAACTTGTTATGTAGAGTTGGGGAAAGAAACGTCCCGGTCATAGGAGACCCACTTTATTTATTTGACTAAATTATTTATGTCGGAAGCAAAGCCCAGATTAGCAAAGTGTACGCTCATGTGTTTAGTAACATGAAGTGACAAAAATAATAATCAGGGTTTGTTTCCATTAGAGCATATTTCATAATTCTTTTTATAATTGATGGATTTTGTTGTTCGGTCAATTAATGAATCCGAGTTTTTTATGCATGCGAGATGATGAAAGGTCGATGCTGATACCATTTCAGTAATCACGAAAGCAACTTTTTCTTTTCATGCTAACCAATTTTTATGACATATAAAGGTGTTTGAAGCTTGATATTAAGGTTAGTATGCAGTAGAATCTTTTTTTTTTGTAATATATACATGTGTGTGCATGTATATGTATATGTATATACATATACATATATACATATGCATACATACATATATATATGTATGTATACGTATACACACACACACGCACACACACACACACACGTATATATACATATATATATATATATATATATAAGTATTTAGTGGATGATAAGTTCCACAATGAAGCAGTACAATCAAGCAGTTTGAGTTTATCATGAAATTCTTGGTTTCCATGTGAATGGTAAGATTTAAATAGTGACAAGTTAAAATATGGTTTTCTTTTTTAACAGTAACGAACTGACTTAATACATCTTCAGCTACAAGCATTGGAAGAAGGCCATGAAGATGATGAAAGCAGTGAGGAAGAGGATGAAGATAATAACAATTAGGAAGAAGAAAGTTCTGAAGGAGAAGAGGAGGTCCCAGAGGTGACAAAATTTATCCGCTGATATCTATTTTTGATCTTTAATGTGTTATATTATATTCCTTTGATCAACTATTGTTTTGGAATGGAACACAACTATTCCGGTCCACCAACTTCATGCATTTGTGTTATATTCTTGTTTTCCAACATACTTGTCATTAGTGAAGTTATATTAATCCCTCTGATCGTCTGATGTGTTATATTCTTGTTTTTTTATATTCGTATCTAAAAATTTGTACTGTTGATTTTTAAACTTGTCTGCCTATAGGTAATTAGCTTTTTCGAAGTGAAGACTAGTGGCAATAAAAAATTATGGTAATCAAGCAATGAATACGACTTTATTTGTTACATACATTATGATATTTTGTTTGTATTATTTGTGTAAACTTTTTTGTGGATGTTTATGGCATGTAACTTATTTTGTCAAAAACTTGTTTGTTTGAATATGATAATTATATGATTTATTGTTGATTTGAATATATCATTCATATGATTGATGGTTGGTCTTAATATGGATATTATCTAAACGATTGCTGGAAATGATATAGGTCATCAACGATAAATAACAATATTTAAATAGGCTATTAAATAACAAATAACTTTTAGTAGCATTTTAAAAATGTTACAAAAACAAATGTAAACTAATATATAGTTGCATTCAAAAACGCTACAAAAAATCAGAAATATCATACAAGCGAAAATGTAACTAGAAAATGTTAATTTTGGTAGCGTTTTGTAAACACTACGGAAGAACATCAGTTGCATTTCAAAAACGCAACAATATGGTATTTTTGGTAGCGTTTACTACAACGCAACAAAAAAATTTAGACTTTTAGTTGCATGTCGTATCGTAGCGTTTACTACAACGCTACAACAAGTTATGGTAGCGTTTTCTCAACGCTACCAAAAGCCTTTTCTGGTGTAGTGTTGATGTTTAGGCTGTGGTCTTAGAGGTTGGGCCTACATGTAACTATCAGGTGGGTGGGCCTTGATTGCAAAAGTAGCTTTGCAGTCAGAATGCTGTGACGAGGTGACACTAGGGTGATTTAGCGGTCGCCTCAACGGGGAGGCAGAGGGTCACGACCAGCAAGGATAGTAGATCGTCGGATACCCATCATCGGCAACCGGTAGGATGCGAAAAGAATATAGCTAAACCCAATAGAACATTCACCTTTCACTATCGAGATACGGTGGTTGATGGGAGATGCCAACTGGATTTTTAGATTGTTTGTTTTAGGGGCATGTCTCTTAGCTCTTGTAGTCTTTACTAGTTGAGGGAGGGGCCGAGGTGGGGCCATAGCCACCATGAAAAACTGACCCTAGGAATATCTGTATTTTGAGGCTCTTAAAGGCGGGCATGTACAGATATGGAAAACTCCTGACTGAGTTCCCTGTTTCTTGTATCGCCCTACCACGGAACTTGGTGCAAATTAGAGGACGTGTAGTTAAGGCATCAAGATACAATTGACGATACATGCATGGGAAAGTCTAGATACATGCATGTCTGCTCTGGGTGGTGTATCGTAGACTTGAGGGCATTACTCTAGTATGGAATCTGACTCGATCGAAGGTGGCAGTCCGTACGCTTACATAGCATAGAATTGACAAATATATGTGGAACGTAACATTGTTATAAAGAGATCCATATGTCACTTAGGCGTAGGATGAGGGACTACGTATATTTCGGTGGTATTACGGTGGAGACCATGCGTGTGGGGTACCATGGGGTGTACCTTAATATTGGAGGCAGCTACATATGTACTATATTAGGTTAATCCTCTAGAAAGTAAATGGGTACGACGTGTGTGTAAGCCTTGAGTGTTGTTAACCTAAGCAACCTAATAAATAAGAAAATATGATTGAACGGTATATGTAGGATTATCCAAAATGTATAGTTTAAATCTAGTCACCAGAACTTGTGTTCTGACCCCCTCCTAATAACATACTCGCAGGTTAGATTTGTGGCAGAGACATGATAGCTTCAGATATTGGTTAGGCAATATTATTAATACGGTAAGGCTATATTTTGATTACATGATATTTTATCCATTCCATTATGAGATATTTTCTGAGGCCTGACATGTTTTATGTCACTGACTTTTCTGCAGGATACCAGAACAAACCAACACGAGTTTCGATAGACTGGAATTTAAAAAAAAAATCGATATGTCGGAATTCGAGTTGTTACATCTGGTATCAGAGCTTAGGTATAGGATTCATGTATAAATAATGAGTGGACGTACTACATATAAATATAAATATTATATATATACCTAGATCCATAAAGGAACCCACTAAGTAGAAAGAGTATAATATGGTAAGAATTGAGATGGTTGTTTTGTACACTAAAGGAATAAATATGGAAATCTGAGACCCTTAGGTAATTGGGGTAGAAAGTGTACGATATATTTTGAAATAAGAAAAAGAAGGATCTCATATATTGATATTTCATATTAGCGGGCTTTGCAGTAAAACCTTATAAATTGGAAAAGGTTAAGAAGAGAAAAATGGATTAGGAATACATATAGTTGAGAGAATTAACTTTGTGGGAGTGGCAAGGAAAGCCTAGAAAGATTGGAAACCCGCTTTGAGTCTAACCCCATTGTTAACTTTTAAGAACTTGAAATTATAAAAAATTTGGGAAGATGATTTATTGTGTTTTTAAGTTTTAATCTTAAAAGTTATAGTTTTAAATATGTAAAGAGGTACATATTGGGTTTTGAAGTAAAATGGGGTATATTTTGTGGATAGTAATTTCTTGTGAAATTTTTGTCTAAAATAAAATTCTCTCAGAAAATGGTGCATATTATAGATCATGTAGAGCTTGCTAGTTTTCTTGTTATATTTCATAAGAAGGATTTTTAATAAAGAAGGGTTTAAAATCTCTATTCTTATGACAATCCTTTTTTTACAAATTATTTTGACAAGATAATTTTGTTGGATGAACAAAATAAGTAGTAGAAATTAAGAATAGAGTAGATGTTTGCACCTTGTAGTAAGAGACTGAACTGACCTTATATGCAAGAACCAGTCGTAAGCTTGATTGAGAATTAGTTGTCATTGTCTACTCCAATTTTGGTGATTTGCAAATAAAAAAAATGATGAATGGTTAATGATGATGATTTACATTTTTTTAAAATGACATGTTTTATGGAAAGTAAGTTTTGACACTTTTAACTTTTGGAAGAAAAGTGAAATGAAAAGGCTAAACCGTGTTTAAAGAAAAGTATGGAGTAGGTAAGCACTAGAGCCTAGGAAAGACGGAAAAAGTTTTAAGGCTATAAAGTAAATAGCGAGAATTATTGTGGAATAATGATAGGTTCCTGTAGAATGCGTAAGCATTGAGAATCCTAGGAAGTTGCTTGAAATGATTATTGGTACACAACTAGAATTAGTAGTGACTACTAGATAGAAAAAGGGCAAGTAAGTGTTTAATTTTCATGTTAGGGGTAAAGCCCATTATTACATTTCTGTTCGGATCGTTTTGATATCTTGTTCTTGTTGGGTAGTTAGGGTAACACCTAAACCTGTCATGGATCCCATGGTTTAGACTTTTCTGTCTGAGGGGGACATAGTCCGGAGATTCTTGGCCCTTAGTGGTAGCTGTGAAGGGTGTATGTTTTCCTGTTTTAGTCGAAAGATTGGAAGGATTATTTGAAAACTAAACTTAAATCAGATGATTAAATAAGTTAAGAAAAGAGTAATGGGTGTGCATCAGCTAGTGGGCCAACCGCTGACAGTAACATCCAATAAGAATTCCACGGTGCTCGTAATATGTTGGCTCTCGACCTCAAATCTATCTGAGATCGGGCCTCCATCAAGTCGTGTCTCACACCAGCAGGAACACGCCGGACTACGTGACTAATCTCCCATCGACGCATGCGTGGGAAAAAGGACTCGGCGACATGACTGGCAGTAACCTCTATATGTGGATGTATGTTGGCTATGTATTCGTAGTACCAGCACGGCAACATGTACCAAAAACCAAACATCTGCTGAACCTCTTCGAAAGCGTAAGAGTCAAGAGCGGTGTATAGACATCCCAATATAGCTGAGCCCCAATCAATCATATGCAGATGCTCTAAATCAACCAGTGTTGTTAGGTGGCCCAATCGAATCATACTCTTTTGGTTCAAAAAGAATGTCGAACCAAAGAGATATAAAAGGGTAGCCCGGAAAAAATAGCATCGTGCATAGCCTCTGTACCCATATGTGGTAGAATGTTCTCAAGTCAATATGCAATGGAAACGACTCCATTGGATATACGATCGGCCGAGAAATCGGGAAAATGCTGCAAGTAAGACTCAGGTGACTCATACGAGGAGTCAAATGGGCATGGAAATCTATCAGGGAAGCCTATCTTATTCCCCGTAAGCATATAAAAATCGACTGGGGGTGATACCTAGCTCAAAATCAGGAAAGTGGAAAGTGTATATCGTAGGCCACCATCTCTCTAATAAGGCCTCTTGTAATGGTCGATCGAAGGACTGGGGTGGTATAATCTATAAGAAAAGACAAAATAGATTGACCAGTAGCCTCTCTCGAATAACACGTGGTAG
The DNA here is from genome assembly GCA_030737875.1 of Allium sativum. Classification (NCBI taxonomy): domain Eukaryota; kingdom Viridiplantae; phylum Streptophyta; class Magnoliopsida; order Asparagales; family Amaryllidaceae; genus Allium; species Allium sativum. The sequence continues at coordinate 372,230,863 of CM060909.1, read as the reverse complement.
GGATCAATATGGGAAGACACCCCACAAACTTCGGATTATTCGAAAATAATCCAAACTTGGGATTATTATGGGAAGACACGTTAAACTTCGGATTATGCTTGACAATTAATTCAAACATCTAATGCATAAAAATTTACACAATTTTTAGTACAAGACTAATAATTATATCCGTTGTATAGAAAATAATATCAATGGTCTAAAATGATAGATCTATTTTTCTTTTTTGTCTATTGTGTTTAAAATAATTATTTTAAAAACTTATATAACATTACATCGTAACACTACTTTTAAGTTAAAAATTAATAGATAAATATATTTTTAATTAGAAATATAATACTTCGTATCTTCTTTATAAGAGCATCTCAGTTTATAAAAAAGATAAACATATTTGTCCTTTTAGTACCAAAACTTTTTATTTGAACAAACTAGATTCAGACTAAAAATTATCTATTAGATGCAAAAAACAATAAATTTGAAATAAAAAACACATGCATAAATTACCAATTATATCCATAAATTTTTCTAACTTTTTGCGTAAAACTTTATATTTTGTTCATACTTAATATTGAAAGTGAACCAGTTAGACTGTACGGATTCAGAAAAAGAAGAAAAAGAGCAGACCATACTCTAAGTTGGTGAAACTAGTACACATAAAAAACGAATGCAATGTAACGACCCAAGGATTTTCGGCCCTGAAAATCGACATAAATACCTTTACCATAACTCATGCCGACCTTCCAAACACCGAAACACTGGAACGTTATTAGAAACAAACTAGAGGGTGAGATAAGAAAGAAATACTAGAATAGAAGAAGAAGAAGAACCAACATAACACAGAATCTCACATCGTAGCGGAACAAAATATAGTACAGAAATAAATCTTTACTGAGAGCTTTTGAAAATACTTACAATATCAGAGTACATCAATATCTCTGGACAATTATAATCCTCTGTCCTATATACAACACACACAGCGGAATAGTAGCTATATATATATAATCATACGTCTGAACTCCTCCAGCTCGTCTCTTCACAATATTTGGAAACCTGGACCTGAACAACCCGGTCTAACCCGAGCATTTACAAAACACCGGGTCAGTCTGGTGAACCAGAGTGAGATAAACCCGCACAGTATTAAGGGTAAATCATCCAACTTGATTTTAAAGCTAAAATCCTTTCGAAAGAAAAGGATAATTGTAAGACCAAATCCACATATAAATACAGACGCTTTTTACCTTACGATAACCCAAAACGTTTTTGAAATCAATATCTTTTCTGATATTATATTAGTGTCTAAATACAAGTAAATATCAATCTAGTGGAACGCTTGTATCTCACGCTCCACATATATAGTATACAATCAAAACCGCGGGCGCTTATTGGAGATTGGATTCCGACTATGACAAGGTATGGGACCACCCGCCGATAGTGTATCTCTAGAGGAGAATACACTGGGTTCAACAAAAACGTCTTGCAACCCGGCCCTCACATAACCTGTGACGGCCCGCCCCGCACCAGCCTGCATTTCCTCCAAAAGTGCGCTGTACACATGCCCGACTAGCACAAGACGGTCGTCATAAGAAAGAAAAGAAGGGAATGAACTAATCAAAGAACCTGTAGAATGCCTCACAGCGCATGGAATAAAATATAATAATAATGTACTTGACATAAAACAGGCGAGACAGTGTATAAGCTGATAACTAAAACCAACATCAATCTCAAAGCAGCGGAAATCCAAATACAGCTTATTACAATTTTCCAAATTTACTGTCTCTAAACAAAAGAAAGCTGAAATAGAAGATACACCAACAATGCCCAAGCAGTGATCTTCAACAACACAGGGAGAATACTAAATATATATCACGTGGAAGCCTCCTGCTCGTCTCCGGATCATCTACCCGTGCATCACCAGCTAACCTGTCTCTAGTCTGCTCGTGTGAGCACCCAGAGTAATAAGAGGAGACATAAAACTCTGGGTCAGACATAAAGCCTGGTATGAGCGATAAGCATCTAAACAGAATAATAACAGGTATACTAAACCATACCTGAACCTGGACCTGCAACCAAAGAGTTAGTACCACATACCGTACAATACTCCAAGGTGCCATAATAAATAGTGTAAGAATACGGGGTTGGGGTGTGCATGTCAAAATGATAGCAACAAATCATCCATAGCAACCATCCTCACATCTCTCACTCAGTGCCTAAAGCGTACGACATCTACCACTTTGGAACACTAGACAAACTGAGGCAACGACGAATCCCGACTTGTAGAAACCCTGCTGTGACCAAGCCAAACACTTGGAGTCATGACCAAACATTTCAATGACCCACTTCATTGGTCATAGCCCTTGGTTCTACCAATGCCATAATGGCCCTGAATCCGCCTTCGTACCTCCTACCATAGTGGTCCAAAGCTATAGGTGTCGATAACTCCTTAGCACGCGTCCCGCAGCAAAGCCCAATCATGAAGTGAACTCGTTGATTCCCATCTGAATCTTAAGCTCTAACTTCTCATTTGGACTTCCTTTGCATCTCGGGTTTGGTTGAATTGGAGTGGGCCTTCAGAAAAGTTGTCGTGCAGTAGCAGCTCTAGAATTCGGTTCGGTTCGGTCACCCATGCTCGGTTCGGTTCGGAGTGCCACCTTCCTCTGGGTTCGGGTCCTTCTCCTTGTCTTCTTTCATTCGATTCGGGTCGGGCACTTCGCTCCGGGTCGGGTCGGGGTCCTCCTCCAGGTCGGGTCGGGTGTCCTTCCCTCCAGCGCTCCAATCCCTAGCTTATTTCTTCACGTATTCCGATCCGATCCCTCCTTGCCATCTGATCCGCGTGGCTTTCCCTCTTGCTAGTTCTCCCGAGTGTTTGCTTCCGATCCGAGCCCTGCATCTCCAAGTCGATCCGATCTGGCCTCCAATCACTCTTCCGATCCGATCTGATCCGCTCCTTAGCTTACTCCGATCCGATCCCCTTGTCCACCCCAACTCTAAGTGAACAGCCTTCCTTTTTGCCAAGCCTTCTCCAGCGACAAGTTCCAATCCAGTTCGAATCCCCTTGGTCAGTTCACAAATCCGATCCGACCCCCTTTCTCCGATCCGAACCGGTTCGGAACCTGCACACTTCTGCAATTTTCCAGCAAGCTTTCTACGCCATTCGACGACGTTTTCGAGCAATTTAACTATTCTAATCAATCATGAAACATACCACAGAGTCATAGCAACATGTAATAGCAACCACAAACAACAACCAACAATTCAAATGAATCAAAATGGATCAAAAGTAGCTAAAACTTCATATTTTCCCTTAAGCACTCTTAATCATGTTTAAGCATACAATTAACAAAACACATCGAAATTATCTCAAATTTCTAACAGAGCCTTAAAACATTATTTTAGAATTTTAAGAATTTTTCCAGAATTTATTTACGTATAAATTCGCTAATCTTCACTAATTACCCTTAATTACCGTAATTAGTGCAAAAACTATGCAAATCACTCACCTTGGCCACAAACAAAATTCTCAGAACTGAAACTCCTCTGATTTGGGGCGAATACTGATGTCTAACAGCAGCTCTAACCTTGCTTTGGTGCTATTTGGCCTTGCTTTGATGTAGTTTAGGCTTAATCTTCACTAAAAATATGTTTTGGAGTGGTTTTAGAGGATGGAGGCCATTACTAAGGTCTCAAGAAGGTTTGTGGCGGCTCAAAACTGAAATGAAAGTGATAACCTAACCCTAATCAGTCCTCCTATACCTCTAAACCCGAAATTCCCCTTGGGCCTAACTGCTAATCACCCGGTTAAGCCCAATTAAGCTGTCTTTCACCATCTGAAACTTGTTTCAGCCATATCTCCCAAACGGTGAGTCCGTTTGGCTAATGTGACCACTCTACGGAAAGAGAAACTATCATTCAAAGCCAATGGAAGTGGTTTCAGGTCAAAATTCATTTCCAGTCAAAAGTTATGGCCAAAACAGTGCCAACTAGGGGTAAAATGGTCATTTAAAAATCGGGAAAAATCATGAACATGGGAAATGACCCCAATAGTCGTCTCCCAAAGTTACATGACCATACGACTTCGTATGTGAAAGAAATAAATATTCTACGATCCTATGATGCGTAGAATGCGGGTCGTTACATTCTCCCCCCCTTAAGAAATTTCGTCCCCGAAATTCCTTAACCCAAACATACAAAGGATTCCGCATGCCTAACCACCACATACAACAATCAAACATGCAAAGCAAGCAAACAAGTCTATCCTAGCATGCGGAAAACTAAATCGCTTATAAAATCTTACCAGACAAAGAGTCCTGGATACTTCTTCTTTATGTCCTCCTCTGTTTCCCAAGTACAATCATTTTCGTCTTCGCTCCACTGTACCTTGACTAGCTTCACCGACTTCCTTCGAAGTTGCTTCAGGTCGTGTGCGACAATACGGGCCGGCTTGCGGTTTCCAACCGCCTCGGGTTCTACTTCGAAGTCTTTCAACTGATCAGATGAGATAGTCATATCTAAGTCGTGAACGAACTTCCTTAGTTGGGAAACATGAAATACGTTGTGAACTCCCGCCATCTTCTCTGGTAAGTCAATTCTATATGCCAAATTCCCGACTAGTTCAAGAACAGGGAACGGGCCAACAAACCTTGGGGCTAATTTACCTCTCCTGCCAAATCGTATTACGCTCTTCAACGGAGAAATCTTGACAAACACCAAGTCACCAACGGAGAATTTTAAGTCTCTTCTTCTCCTATCAGCATAACTCTTCTGCCTATCTTGGGCTGCCTTCATTCGTTGCTGAATGATCTTGATTTTATCTGAAGTTTCCCTCACCACATCTGGTCCAAGCATAAACTTCTCGCCAGTTTCTATCCAACATGATGGTGAGTTGCACGGTCTTCCATACAAAGCTTCAAATGGAGCCATACCGATACTGGATTGGTAACTATTATTATATGCAAACTCTACTAGATGCAAATGGTCATCCCATGATCCACCAAAATCCAATATACATGCTCTCAAGAGATCTTCCAAAATACGATTCACCCTTTCCGTCTGACCGTCGGTCTGAGGATGATATGTGGTACTGAGATGTAACTCTGACCCTAGCGCCTCTTGCAAGCTCCTCCAAAACCCACTAGTGAACATCGGGTCTCGGTCGCTCACAATGCTTTTAGGTACTCCATGAAATCTCACTATCCACTTCATATACAATTCTGCTAACTTAGCTGCCGTTCTAGTCGATTTGACTGGTATAAACCTCGCACTTTTAGTCAGTCGATCTACAATTACCCAAATGCTGTCATATCCCGATCTAGTCCTTGGTAATCCATCGATGAAATCCATCGAGACTTGCTCCCATTTCCATTCGGGAATTTCTAAGGGCTGTAACAACCCACTAGGCTTCTTTTGCTCGGCTTTAACTAGCTGGCAATTCATGCACTTGGATATAAATTTCCCAACGTCTCTTTTCATCCCTTCCCAGTAGTAGGTCTGCTTCATATCTCGATACATCTTATTACCACCGGGGTGTATAGTCAGCCTTGAGTGATGACATTCTCTAAGCACTTCATCCCTCAATCCATTGACATTGGGTACCACAAGCTTTCCATTCTTTCTAAGCCATCTATCTCGATCAAGCCCATACTTGTTCATCTCCTCATCGATTCCCATCTCTAACTTGGAGATGATTTCCAATAGGTTAGGATCGTTCCTCTGACTAGAGCCGATCCGCTCAATCAAAGTGGGTCTGATCGTCAAACTTGCTAACATCTCTGGATCCAATTCGCACTTTGGTCTGAAATCAAACCCCGCGATAAACTCCAGTTGCTTCCATTCAAGGAACATGGCCCCTAAGCTGGCATGTCTTCTACTCAATGCATCGGCCACCGCATTGCCCTTTCCCGGTGTGTATGGGATGTCAAAATCATAGGAAGCTAAGAACTCTAACCATCTCTGCTGACGGAGATTTAAATCCTTCTGGGAGAAGAGATATTTTAACGACTTATGATCTGTAAACAGCTCAAATCTTTCTCCCAAGAGATAGTGTCTCCACATCTTTAACGCGAATACGATCGCTGCCAATTCTAAATCATGGGTAGGGTATCTTCTCTCGTGCGGTTTCAATTGCCGACTTGCGTAAGCTACAACCCTACCGCCTTGCATCAATACAGCACCCAGTCCGGTACCACAGGCGTCCGTGTATACCGTCATCTCTTCATCCCCCTTAGGAATGACTAATACTGGTGCGCTTGTCAACTTGTCCTTTAGACTTTTAAATGCATTCTCGCACCTTTCATCCCAGACAAAAGCTTGATTCTTCTTGGTCAACTGGGTCAACGGTGCTGCTATCTTGGAGAAACCTTGGATAAACTTACGGTAATATCCCGCTAATCCCAAGAAACTTCTTACATCTGTTGCATTCTTGGGCGTAGGCCAATCTTGTACCGTAGCCACCTTTGCTGGGTCCACGGCAATACCACTCTCTGATACAACATGGCCCAAGAACCTCACTTCCCTCTTCCAGAAGTGACACTTAGAAAACTTTGCTTTCAATTGGTGTTTTCTCAACACCTCCATCGCTACTCTTAAATGTTCCTTGTGTTCCTCCTCTGTCCTCGAATAGACCAAAATATCATCAACGAACACAAGGACAGACTTATTCAGCTGATCTCTGAATACCCTATTCATAAGGTCCACAAAATATGCCGGGGCATTAGTCAGCCCAAATGGCATAACCAACCATTCATAAAACCCAGACGGCGTTCGAAATGCCGTTTTAGCTATACTCTCAGCTTCCACTCTAAGCTGATGAAAACCTGTCGCGAGATCCAACTGAGAAAATACTCTCGCGCCACTCAACTGATCAAACAAATCATCTATCCGCGGTAGAGGATACTTGTTCTTCCTCGTCACTTTATTCAACTCGCGGTAGTCTACACACAAACGAAGGGAACCATCCGCCTTGGTAGCAAACACAACTGGTGCTCCCCATTCAGAAACACTCCTTCTGATAAATCCCTTCCTCAAAAGATCGCTGACTTGCACCTCGAGCTCTCGCTGCTCCCTTGGTGCCATACGACGAAGTGGCATCACTATAGGTCTGGCATCTTTTACCAAATCAATACGAAACTCAATCTCTCGGTGTGGTGGAAGTCCGGTCACTTCTTCGAAAACATCCGGATACTGGCCAACCACGGGCAAACCTGACAACTCACTATGCGGAATGTCGAGGGAGTTTAGAAAACTAGCCAATACCCCCTTACTGGGTAGACCACCAAACACTATCCTCCGCCCATCATCCGCTCTAGCTGTCACTAAGAAGCCCTCACAGTCTACCACCACCCCGTATCTTTGGAGCCAATCTACTCCCAAAATAATGCCAAACCCAGTAAAGCCCAAAACAAAGCAATCACAAACAAACATGCATCCATGACTCGATAGAACCACATTACGACAAATCATGCTAAGGCTAGTTGAACCACCAATCGGGTTCGTGACTACTAAAGGTCTATCGACAATCTCGGGCTCCAATCCCAACCTATCTACCAGGTCACTAGATATGAAAGAACTGGAAGCTCCGGTATCAAACAAAACTCTAACGGGAACATCATAAACAGAAAGCATACCTTGAATGACGACATTCTTTCCCTTCTCCGCCGCAGTTGGGGCATTCGACGAAGAAGGAATAGCATTAAGAGCATATGCTTTCACCATTTGCTTTTCCTTAGGGGGTTGCGGACACTTGTCCTTGTGATGTCCCAGTTGGCCACAATTGAAGCACTTCCTATCCGTTGGCTTGGCCCGACAATTACTAGCATAATGGCCCTTCTTACCACAGCTGAAGCACTCCACATCTTGCTTATTCTTTTTCTTCTGGCCATCCTTAGCCTGATTCTGCTTTCTCTTATTCTGAGAACCACCTTTGCCTCCACCACTAGCTTGTGGCTTTGGCTCATCTGCGGATGCAACTTCAGTCTTCGGCTTAGGGTAGAGACTTTCTGACCTTAACGCTTTCCCCACAATCGATTCAAACGTCTCATCGATGTGGTTAATAAGTTTTTCCCCCAAGTACTGATCCAATCCAGTTATGAATTTCTCATTCTTTTTCTCGGCAGTATCTATAAGAGATAACCCATATTTTGACAAAGTGTCAAATTCAGCAATATACTCCGAGACAGCCCTGCCATTCTGCTTGAGCTCCAAGAATTTCTTAAACAACATTGACTTCTGAGCAGCTGGGATGAATTTCTCACTAAAGCGAGCCTTAAACTACTCCCAAGTAATCTGATCTTCGGGAGTAGCTGCCTTTATAGCATTCCACCAATTCATTGCCCGCCCTTGCAGCTGACGGGACGCTAACTTTCTCTTCATCGCATCCTCGATACCCAAATCCTCGAAGATACGTTCGCAACTATCCACCCAATCCTGAACATCCGTAGCCGACTCCGTTCCATGGAACGGCTTCCCACCAAGGCTAGTATAATCCTTATTCAGCTTGGCGAAGTCAACTCTTGGCGCCTGCACCATTGGACCACCACCATTTCCACCATTGGGAGTCGCCCTCTGTACATCTCTAAGCATCTCTCTCATGAGGTCAGTAAACATCGTCCTCATGTCAGCAGCATTCCCATTGTTGGCCCCTCTACCGGTACCTCTAACATATCGGCTCATCGTCAATCTGAAAAAGGAAATGATTAACGACTCCATAGTGGTGTTAGTGCAGTACGACTCCTTCCTTATACTACTAATAGTATATATATATAGCTTTTTAAAAACCAAAGTAATCACAAATACGCTCTCTCGTATCCGTATACTATCTCTCCCTGATAACTTCCCTAGGTTAACTACGCAACCTAGAGCTCTGATACCAAGTGTGACGGCCCGCCCCGCACCAGCCTGCATTTCCTCCAAAAGTGCGCTGTACACATGCCCGACTAGCACAAGACGGTCGTCATAAGAAAGAAAAGAAGGGAATGAACTAATCAAAGAACCTGTAGAATGCCTCACAGCGCATGGAATAAAATATAATAATAATGTACTTGACATAAAACAGGCGAGACAGTGTATAAGCTGATAACTAAAACCAACATCAATCTCAAAGCAGCGGAAATCCAAATACAGCTTATTACAATTTTCCAAATTTACTGTCTCTAAACAAAAGAAAGCTGAAATAGAAGATACACCAACAATGCCCAAGCAGTGATCTTCAACAACACAGGGAGAATACTAAATATATATCACGTGGAAGCCTCCTGCTCGTCTCCGGATCATCTACCCGTGCATCACCAGCTAACCTGTCTCTAGTCTGCTCGTGTGAGCACCCAGAGTAATAAGAAGAGACATAAAACTCTGGGTCAGACATAAAGCCTGGTATGAGCGATAAGCATCTAAACAGAATAATAACAGGTATACTAAACCATACCTGAACCTGGACCTGCAACCAAAGAGTTAGTACCACATACCGTACAATACTCCAAGGTGCCATAATAAATAGTGTAAGAATACGGGGTTGGGGTGTGCATGTCAAAATGATAGCAACAAATCATCCATAGCAACCATCCTCACATCTCTCACTCAGTGCCTAAAGCGTACGACATCTACCACTTTGGAACACTAGACAAACTGAGGCAACGACGAATCCCGACTTGTAGAAACCCTGCTGTGACCAAGCCAAACACTTGGAGTCATGACCAAACATTTCAATGACCCACTTCATTGGTCATAGCCCTTGGTTCTACCAATGCCATAATGGCCCTGAATCCGCCTTCGTACCTCCTACCATAGTGGTCCAAAGCTATAGGTGTCGATAACTCCTTAGCACGCGTCCCGCAGCAAAGCCCAATCATGAAGTGAACTCGTTGATTCCCATCTGAATCTTAAGCTCTAACTTCTCATTTGGACTTCCTTTGCATCTCGGGTTTGGTTGAATTGGAGTGGGCCTTCAGAAAAGTTGTCGTGCAGTAGCAGCTCTAGAATTCGGTTCGGTTCGGTCACCCATGCTCGGTTCGGTTCGGAGTGCCACCTTCCTCTGGGTTCGGGTCCTTCTCCTTGTCTTCTTTCATTCGATTCGGGTCGGGCACTTCGCTCCGGGTCGGGTCGGGGTCCTCCTCCAGGTCGGGTCGGGTGTCCTTCCCTCCAGCGCTCCAATCCCTAGCTTATTTCTTCACGTATTCCGATCCGATCCCTCCTTGCCATCTGATCCGCGTGGCTTTCCCTCTTGCTAGTTCTCCCGAGTGTTTGCTTCCGATCCGAGCCCTGCATCTCCAAGTCGATCCGATCTGGCCTCCAATCACTCTTCCGATCCGATCTGATCCGCTCCTTAGCTTACTCCGATCTGATCCCCTTGTCCACCCCAACTCTAAGTGAACAGCCTTCCTTTTTGCCAAGCCTTCTCCAGCGACAAGTTCCAATCCAGTTCGAATCCCCTTGGTCAGTTCACAAATCCGATCCGACCCCCTTTCTCCGATCCGAACCGGTTCGGAACCTGCACACTTCTGCAATTTTCCAGCAAGCTTTCTACGCCATTCGACGACGTTTTCGAGCAATTTAACTATTCTAATCAATCATGAAACATACCACAGAGTCATAGCAACATGTAATAGCAACCACAAACAACAACCAACAATTCAAATGAATCAAAATGGATCAAAAGTAGCTAAAACTTCATATTTTCCCTTAAGCACTCTTAATCATGTTTAAGCATACAATTAACAAAACACATCGAAATTATCTCAAATTTCTAACAGAGCCTTAAAACATTATTTTAGAATTTTAAGAATTTTTCCAGAATTTATTTACGTATAAATTCGCTAATCTTCACTAATTACCCTTAATTACCGTAATTAGTGCAAAAACTATGCAAATCACTCACCTTGGCCACAAACAAAATTCTCAGAACTGAAACTCCTCTGATTTGGGGCGAATACTGATGTCTAACAGCAGCTCTAACCTTGCTTTGGTGCTATTTGGCCTTGCTTTGATGTAGTTTAGGCTTAATCTTCACTAAAAATATGTTTTGGAGTGGTTTTAGAGGATGGAGGCCATTACTAAGGTCTCAAGAAGGTTTGTGGCGGCTCAAAACTGAAATGAAAGTGATAACCTAACCCTAATCAGTCCTCCTATACCTCTAAACCCGAAATTCCCCTTGGGCCTAACTGCTAATCACCCGGTTAAGCCCAATTAAGCTGTCTTTCACCATCTGAAACTTGTTTCAGCCATATCTCCCAAACGGTGAGTCCGTTTGGCTAATGTGACCACTCTACGGAAAGAGAAACTATCATTCAAAGCCAATGGAAGTGGTTTCAGGTCAAAATTCATTTCCAGTCAAAAGTTATGACCAAAACAGTGCCAACTAGGGGTAAAATGGTCATTTAAAAATCGGGAAAAATCATGAACATGGGAAATGACCCCAATAGTCGTCTCCCAAAGTTACATGACCATACGACTTCGTATGTGAAAGAAATAAATATTCTACGATCCTATGATGCGTAGAATGCGGGTCGTTACATAACCGACCACTCATTTCGCTTGAGTGTATCGAATGCATATCACCAACGGTTGAGCTCAAGCCACCGTTTCCCGATAAGGGACAGCATCGAGATAGATTAAAGAAGGAAATGGATTTTCTCTAGATAGGTGATTATACACCCTAATGGGAGCGACCCACATAGCCATGCTGCCTGCCCGATTTTTGTCATCTCTCAGTTGATGAGGCTTGAGGCTACGCTTTATCAGCACATCACATTCGCTTCGAATGCCACATCGTCAGATCCATCCACAGTCACTAATTGACGTCCACAATAATACATTACGTGTTAGCTAAAAGAAGTTTTCTTCTCCGCTACCACTCTTGGTACGGTTGAAGAAATCAATGTGCGTGACCTTTCTGGAAATACTCTGTCAGACATGCATCCATACAAGTCACCAGGAACAGGGTGAACCGAAGGTACCCTCCTACTACATTCTAGGAATCACCCTGAGAATCAGTAGCGAGAAGTCCTTGCAAATCCGTAGATTTCAACCACGACAGAATCACAGTTTATCTCTGCTTGCAATCAGAGATTTTAAGCAATCCTTCCGCTTATGAAGATCAACAGTCTTTAATAGCTTCATCTTGAATCAACATCTTCAACGTATCCGTATTTGCAGGATGGAATGGTTCCCGGATATAAATTCGGTCCCGATCTTTCCGTACCAACAATCGTATGGGCAAATTTGATAATCGATTGTTTAACTATCAGATAAACAAACATTCATCCATAAAAGAAAAATGGATTCACTGGTCCAATACTCAGTATCATTTAGCCTCTTTAACGGACCATCTGTTAATTTTATACTTTACTTTTCCAATATTTGAATCATCACTTTTACTTCTTATTATAAAATAAGAATATTCTCCAACTTCTTTTTATTTAGCTTATAAACTTTTCGAACACGGACTATAATATCATCTACGGGAATCATAACTTATGTTTCCCTCAACTTTCTTGCTTATAAACTAATATCCTTCTTGGATAATCCTGTAGTCGTTCAAGTTGGGGTATTTTATTTACCTCTCAGACCTTGACCAACAACATTCATATCTTCAGAACAAATAGAAGTTTATTAACCACACGTTCTTTGAAAATTTGACTAAATCTCAACAAAGCTTCGATTCTATTAGAAATAGAATTCTTATGAAAATTCCTTAATATCTCTTTATTATTATGTTATAAATTATTTCAACAATTCAAATTCACTTGTTTAAAACCACATAAACAAAACTTTTATAAATCTCATATTAATACCTTATACATTTTTTATATTGGTATACTTTTCAAATTCTTATATTGATCGAAACAATTTAACTTATCATCTGTAACAACATTACAGATTTCATTTCAAAGCCATTTTACTTCCACTTATCACATTCTCTTTAAATAATACTCGATTACTTATTTGTTATTTGAAATCATATGATAATATTTTAAAAACTTATGTCTAAAATAGTTCATCCCATTTGTAATCAATGTTATAAACCACATTTACAAACCACTCACTTTATTTACTAACTCGAATTCATTTCCAAAACACTAAATTTCCATTTACAAAATCTTTTGTAAATTAATTACGACAACTTACCATTCACTTTCACTTTCACATTGTTAACTGCATTTAAAAATCCCGTTTCCAATTCATTATCGACAACTAACATTCGTTGTCGTTATTCAAATCTTTAACTTCATTTACTACTTATACCTTTAGTTAATATTCCGAACTTCAGAATATTGCATTCCGAAACTCGGAATAACTCACTTCATTTATTTGACTAAATCTCATTTATAAATAAATAGTCATAATTTCAACTTTGATTTCATTTAAAATATGAAAACCTCATTTCCAAATCACCACTCATTTCCAATCCATTGATTTGTTAATCTCATTCACGAAATGATATTAAATCACATTTCGTAAAATTTGAAATACCGTTTTGTTAAAAACGATCATTTATTACAAAAAATCTCTTTTACACATTCTCATATATTCACGGTCCAATGATCCTATTTTGAACTATACTTAAACTTCCCTTTCGACCGATAAGGCTTTTACAAAATCATTTCAACTTTTGAATAGCCAATTCGATAAATTTATATCATTTAAACATTTACTTGATAATCTCTTACATTTATGTTAGTAATAAATTTGTAAATTTAGCTTCGACTATTATCTTTGCCATAAGAGTCGCATTTTAAAATCATATAAAAATATATATATGAACCCCTCGAAATCTATTTAGTATCAATTTCGAAAACCATTTCTTTTCATCGACAGTACTAAAGAGGCAAATGGTTACTATAGTACCAAACCGTGAAATATACACTAATTTCACATTTCATAACAACAATTTTATCATATTGATAAATGTTATCAATATTATCCAACCTGTGATTCCCTACAAAACAATGGTTATCACAATTCAAATCATTCAGTTCAAATGGTCAATCAATATTCGGTTTCTATTTAAATAGATGACCTAAACAGTTAAATAGTCAATAATAATGGTAACAGACAATACTGGGGAAAAAAATAGCAATTCAAGCATTTAACAAATTAACGTTTATATCACTATAAACGTAACCACTGAGGTAAATTACCTCAATTGGATTTAATCGTTAGAAATAAAGATTAGTTTCAATTAAATTAAACGAACGTTTAATTTAACCGTTTCAGTCCATATATGAATGTGAAATCAACAACGAACAAACAAACAAACAACCATTAACAAGTATAGCACACAATTTTAAAACCCGACTTATATAAAATATAAGTAGGGGAAAAACTGAGTGAGTTTAACTCACCTTGGTTTCCATCTGATGTTAAAATAATTTTGTTTTAATAACTCGCAGCTGTGCTACATTCTATCCAAACCAGCTCCATACTATTGCACCCATCGATACGATCCAAATACCCTTTGGTTTTTTTCAGTCTGTTAATATTTGACGTGATTATAAAATTAATACAGTATTCACTTAGTTAAATTAACACTGAATAATAATTTAAATTCTTAATTTCTAATATAGATCATGAATAAAATCTCCAACGTATTAATTCATAGTTTGTCATATTTACCTTTTCCAGGCTACGCATATAGCACTTGTATATATAATATTAACTCAGTTTCTTATTTAGGTTAAACAAAACTTGGTTAGGCAAATAATTTCATAATACACATACATATGCAGCTTATTATCAAATGGGTAGGAAAAATTACTACCAGGTTAAGTTGTACATTACTCATACATAAATGTAATTAGGCACTGTTCACACACGTGATTAAGCACCCTATAGAATACCCAGGCCACATTATAATTTAGATATTTGTCACGTGAATACTTTTAAGTTAAACAAAGTTTAGGCATTATTAAATAGGTTATTAGGCGCATTAAAATTGGAGATTTGGCAAATCGAATTTTATATAGGCTACCGTACCTTCTTCTTCTTCAAATGTTTATTTGCTCCGGTAATGAAAACATGACCACGCATGTTTCCTTCTCTATACCGCTCCCTCTCTTTTCCACTTACACGCCTCCATGCCAAACACAGTACCATTTCGCAGCGAACCACTCTTCCCTAACCCGTTATGTACTCCTCCCATGTCCCTCTATTCTCCCCTTCAGTTTCGCATTTTTTCTTTTTTTTTCCTTTTTTTTTCCTTTTTTCTTCATAAATTCAAAACTACTTAGTCTAAATCTCTCCACTCCATGCACGGAACAATTCCGCACTCTACAGCCAGTCCACCCTTAATGCCCATACTCACATCCACTCTTTCTACTTCATCAAAAACAAATCGCGTCAACTTCTCTTCACGTCATCCGCACCAACTACCCACCAGTCCCTCCAACAACCTGAGAATCCCGTGCCAGCACCTCCTCTTCTTTCGGTACCTCCACGAGCTTCACTTCCCACATCCAGTTTGACATGCACAGCTCCGAACCCGAACTCCTTTACTGGTCTCAAAACAAAAGAGTATTGTCTTTCTTTTTTAATAATAATAATAATATATATAAATAAATAGTCTGGCTCGATTTTATTTCGATCAGCTAAGAGGAAGAGTTCTGGTTAGAAAAGAGAAATGGAGCAGCAGTATTTATAGAGAGAGTAACCGTGGGGACCAAGTTTTGTAGAATATAGGGTTGCAGAAATTTGATAGCTAGCTGTATGCCTTGGCGTGTGTTTCAAAAACTTGGTGTCCACGAAAGAGGTAAATTTGCAGTGAAGTAATTGGAGATGGTTTGGGGCGCAAGGAAGAAGTTATTTTGGGACGCAAGGCAAGTAGGAAGGGTTGGACGCAAAGGCTAACAAAACATCCAGTTGTACGTGTATCATTTTATGTAGTGAATGACACCACTTAATATTTTATTATAACAGAAGTTGCGCGCGATTTATCATGTTAAAAATCACCACATACGATTTTTGTTTTCTGATAAAAGGGCTAATCTCAGTGTAAAAAAATATTCCGGACCCAATGGGACAAATTTCGTCGAAATCCGACATCGTTTGAAAAAAAAATCCTTTATAAAACCAGAAATAAACACGCGTTTAAAATTTCCACGATCACTAAATAAATCAAATCAACTTGAAACCTTGATATCCTATAATAATTAATCAATATGAACCCAACGACACCAGTTTCGTCGCATTCTGAGACTGTTTTCCTTGGTAGGCTATTTTCACGCACACCGAATGCCATTTTGAATACCAGATTACTTGGCCTTCAAAAATAACAAACTTTACACCTACCCTGACTCTAATTGACAATACGAACTCAACGGAACTGGTTTCGCGGCCAAATTCGATCGTCTGCTCAAGTTATCCCCAAATATCTCTTTATTAAATTTAATTACGTGCTATAGAAAATGAACGGGCGTTTACAGCTACCGTGGCCACATACGACATCGGTTTGCCACGCAATTCAACACCATGCTATAATTTAACGTCACAGTCCCAATGAAACTGGTTTCGTCGAAATCGAAGACCATTTGCAAAATGGCCATTTTAAAGGTCTATAATTTAATAACGATTTTCATAGCGATTTTTTTGAGAATTTGATTTGGCCATAACTAACAATCTATTACACGAAATCTGGATTTTTCTCCTTTATATGAAAATTATCATCGATACAGTTCCAACGTTTCTTGTTTCACAGAAATCTGGCTTATATCGGATCCTATATTCTCAGTTGAAGTTCAAAACCAAATATTATGAACTGCCGCGCCATTTCGAGCTCGATTTATAATTATATAAATATATAACGTTCAAACTTCGTTATAAATAACGAATTCACTATTAAAATCCATTATATCCTAAATATAATATTTAAAATAATAAATTAAATAAAATATTTGGCTACCAAAAATACGGGACGTTACATTCTTCCCCCCCCCCCTTAAAATAATTTCGTCCTCGAAATTGCTAAGGTAAGAAAGAACATTATAAACCCGTTAATTTCCAAATCCAAATTTATTTTAAATTAAAAACCAATTTAATATCATAAATAAATATTTTCAAAAATATCGAACATTTTCTAACACATTAAATTCTCGGAAAAATTCGGCAGAGTCTCTTCTGCATGGAGTGACATCTGCGATATCGCAGAAACAAATAAAATATATACATTGACCCACACGGTCGGAAAACAAAAACCAAAATTTTATATTTTCGAGTAGACGTACCTTTCGTGAGCGCTGTTGAGCATACCTGCTCAACTTATCGCGATTTGTTCAACCAAATCAAATCTCAGAGCTATATAACACCTGTACTCAGCTTAATTAAACACATAAGTGATAATTACCTGAAATATTTAAATGCCACTTTATTTATTAACCAGAATGAATAAGATAACTCCATAATCATATATCATTATTCATACACAAACACAAGGTTGAATTATCCAGTTCCAATTCATATGATTCCCTTTTAAACTTATAAATTTTGGAATTTTAGTTTATAATTCATTTGACTTTATTATAAAACCGTTGATGAATCTATATTCAAGCAATCTAACATTCAATCAATAACCAATGCACCATCATCTCAATCAATTGAATTTGTATTCAATATTTACATTTACTTTGGCTTAACATATTTCAATAATAATTTATTCAAATTCCAAATTCCAAATTTATTTTAATATATTCCAATGTCTTCTTAATTTAATTTTCACTTAAACCAGGTTAAGTTCCAATTCAAATTCTTAATCCACTTTGAATTCCATCCAAATCAAACAACACACAATTCAAAATCTAAATAATTTTGTAAAATTATTTCTTTTCTATATAAAATTATAATTTGGGCCAAATTATTACATTTACCCTCTTCACAAAACGATATCGTGTCTATTGCCAGTTCAAAGCTTCTCAACACTTGAACCGATCAATCAACACAATACAAATCATTTATATATGAAATTTATAAATACGCTCTCATGTATATATACACTCAATCTCGATCTAGGGTATTACTAACCCCATCTCTATCGAGTTACACCACAAAGCCAAGGTCATTACTAAACCAATAGCTCTGATACCACTGTAACGACCCAAGGATTTTCGGCCCTGAAAATCGACATAAATACCTTTACCATAACTCATGCCGACCTTCCAAACACCGAAACAGTGGAACGTTATTAGAAAGAAATTAGAGGGTGAGATAAGAAAGAAAGAAATATTAGAATAGAAGAAGAAGAACCAACACAACACAGAGTCTCACATCGCAGCGGAACAAAATACAGTACATAAATAAATCTTTACTGAGAGCTTTTGAAAATACTTACAATATCAGAGTACATCAACATCTCTAGACAATTATAACCCTTTGTCCCATATACAGCACACACAGTGGAATAGTAGCTATATATATAATCATACGTCTGAACTCCTCCAGCTCGTCTCTTCACAATATTTGGAAACCTGGACCTGAACAACCCGGGCTAACCCGAGCATTTACAAAATACCGGGTCAGTCTGGTGAACCAGAGTGAGATAAACTCGCACAGTATTAAGGATAAATCATCCAACTTGATTTTAAAGTTAAAATCCTTTCGAAAGAAAAGGATAATCGTAAGACCAAATCCACATATAAATACAGACGCTTTTTACCTTACGATAACCCAAAACGTTTTTGAAATCAATATCTTTTCTGATATTATATTAGTGTCTAAATACAAGTAAATATCAATCTAGTGGAATGCTTGCATCTCACGCTCCACATATATAGTATACAATCAAAACCGCGGGCGCTTATTGGAGATTGGATTCCGACTATGACAAGGTATGGGACCACCTGCCGATAGTGTATCTCTTGAGGCGAATACACTGGGTTCAACAAAAACGCCTTGCAACCCAGCCCTCACATGACCGACCACTCATTTCGCTTGAGTGTATCGATTGTATATCACCAATGGTAGGGCTCAAATCACCGTTTCCCGATAAGGGATAGCATCGAGATAGATTAAAGAAGGAAATAGATTTTCTCTAGATAGGTTTATACACCCTAATGGGAGCGACCCACATAGCCATGCTGCCTGCCCGATTTTTGTCATCTCTCGGTTGATGAGGCTTGAGGCTACGCTTTATCAGCATATCACATTCGCTTCGAATGCCACATCGTCAGATCCATCCACAGTCACTAATTGACGTCCACAACAATACATTACGTGTTAGCTAAAAGAAGTTTTCTTCTCCGCTACCACTCTTGGTACGGTTGAAGAAATCAATGCGCGTGACCTTTCTGGAAATACTCTGTCCGACATTCATCCATACAAGTCACCCAAGAACAGGGTGAACCAAAGGTATCCTCCTACTGCATTCTAGGAATCACCCTGAGAAT
Source organism: Allium sativum (assembly GCA_030737875.1). Lineage (NCBI taxonomy): Eukaryota > Viridiplantae > Streptophyta > Magnoliopsida > Asparagales > Amaryllidaceae > Allium > Allium sativum. Next base: position 372,211,508 of record CM060909.1, on the reverse strand, counting down.
CAGTAGCGAGAAGTCCTTGCAAATCCATAGATTCCAACCACAACAGAATCACAGTTTATCTCCGCTTGCAATCTGAGATTTTAAGCAATCCTTCCGCTTATAAAGATCAACGGTCTTTAATAGCTTCATCTTGAATCAACATCTTCAACGTATCCGTATTTGCTGGACGGAATGGTTCCCGAATATAAATTCGGTCCCGGTCTTTCCGTACCAACAATCTTATGGGCAAATTTGATAGTCGGTTATTTAACTATCAGATAAACAAACATTCATCCATAAAAGAAAAATGGATTCACTGGTCCAATACTCAGTATCATTTAGCTCATTAACGAACCATCTGTTAATTTTATTCTTTACTTTTCCAACATTTGAATCATCACTTTTACTTCTTATTATAAAATAAGAATATTCTCCATCTTCTTTTTATTCATCTTATAAACTTTTCGAACACTGACTATAATATCATCTACGGGAATCATAACTTATGTTTCCCTCAACTTTCTTGCTTATAAACTAATATCGTTCTTGGATAATCCTGTAGTCGTTCAAGTTGGGGTATTTTATTTACCTCTCAGACCTTGACCAACAACATTCATATCTTCAGAACAAACAGAAGTTTATTAACCACACATTCCTTTGAAAATTTGACTTAAATCTCAACAAAGCTTCGATTCTATTAGAAATAGAATTCTTATGAAAATTCCTTAATATCTCTTTATTATAATGTTACAAATTATTACAACAATTCAAATTCATTTGTTTAAAACCACATAAACCAAACTTTTATAAATCTCATATTAATACCTTATACATTTGTTATATTGGTATACTTTTCAAATTCTTATATTGATCGAAACAATTTAACTTATCATCTGTAACAACATTACAGATTTCATTTCAAAGTCATTTTACTTCCACTTATCACATTCTCTTGAAATAATACTCGATTGCTTATTTGTTATCTAAAATCATATGATAATCTTTTAAAAACTTATGTCTAAAATAGTTCATCCCATTTGTAATCAATGTTACAAACCACATTTACAAACCACTCACTTTATTTACTAACTCGAATTCATTTCCAAAACATTAAATTTCCATTTACAAAATCTTTTGTAAATTACTTACGATAACTTACCATTCACTTTCACTTTCACATTGTTAACTGCATTTAAAAATCTCGTTTCCAATTCATTATCGACAACTAACATTCGCTGTCGTTATTCAAATCTTTAACTTCATTTACTACTCAAACCTTTAGTTAATATTCCGAACTTCAGAATATTGCATTCCGAACCTCGGAATAACTCACTTCATTTATTTGACTAAATCTCATTTATAAATTTCATTTATAAATAAATAGTCATAATTCAACTTTGATTTCATTTAAAATATGAAAACCTCATTTCCAAATCACCACTCATTTCCAATCCATTGATTTGTTAATCTCATTCACGAAATGATATTAAATCACATTTCGTAAAATTTGAAATACCGTTTTGTTAAAAACGATCATTTATTACAAAACACCTCTTTTACACATTCTCATATATTCACGGTCCAATGATCCTATTTTGAACCACACTTAAACTTCCGTTCCGACCGATAAGGCTTTTACAAAATCATTTCAACTTTTGAATAGCCAATTCGATAAATTTATATCATTCAAACATTTACTTGATAATCTCTTACATTTATGTTAGTTATAAATTTGTAAATTTAGCTCCGACTATTATCTTTCCCATAAGAGTCGCATTTTAAAATCATATAAAAATATATATATGAACCCCTCGAAATCCATTTAGTATCGATTTCGAAAATCATTTCTTTTCATTGACGGTACTAAAGAGGCAAATGGTTACTATAGTACCAAACCGTGAAATATACACTAATTTCACATTTCATAACAACAATTTTATCATATTGATTAATGTTATCAATATTATTCAACCTGTGATTCTCTGCAAAACAATGGTTATCACAATTCAAATCATTCAGTTCAAATGGCCAATCAATATTCGGTTTCTATTTAAATAGATGACATAAACAGTTAAATAGTCAATAATAACGGTAACAGACAATACTGGGCAAAAAAACAGCAATTCAAGCATTCAACAAATTAATGTTTATATCACTATAAACGTAACCACTGAGGTAGATTACCTCAATTGGATTTAATCGTTAGAAATAATGATTAGTTTCAATAAAATTAAACAATTTAACCGTTTCAATCCATATATGAATGTGAAATCAACAACGAACAAACGAACAAACAACCATTAACAAGTATAGCACACAATTTTAAAACCCGACTTATATAAAATATAAGTAGGGGAAAAACTGAGTGAGTTTAACTCACCTTGGTTTCCATCTGATGTTAAAATAATTTTGTTTTAATAACTCGCAGCTGTGCTCCATTCTGTCCAAACCAGCTCCATACTATTGCACCCATCGATACGGTCCAAATACCCTTTGGTTTGTTTCAGTCTGTTAATATTTGACGTGATTATAAAATTAATACAATATTCACTTAGTTAAATTAACATTGAATAATAATTTAAATTCTTAATTTCTAATATAGGTCATGAATAAAATCTCCAACGTATTAATTCATAGTTTGGCATATTTACCCTTTCCAGGCTACTCATGTAGCACTTGTATATATAATATTAACTCAATTTCTTATTTAGGTTAAACAAAACTTGGTTAGGCAAATAATTTCATTATACACATATATATGCGGCTTATCGTCAAATGGGTGGGAAAAATTACTACCAGGTTAAGTTATACATTACTCATACATAAATGTAATTAGGCACTGTTCACACACGTGATTAGGCACCCTATAGAATACCCAGGCCACGTTATAATTTAGATAATTGTCACATGAATACTTATAAGTTAAACAAAGTTTAGGCATTATTAAATAGGTTATAAGGCGCATTAAAAATGGAAATTAGGCAAATCGAATTTTATATAGGCTATCGTACCTTCTTCTTCTTCAAATGTTTATTTGCTACAGTAATGAAAACATAGCCACGCATGTTTCTTTCTCCATGCCGCTCCCTCTCTTTGCCTTACACGCCTCCATGCCAAACACAATACCATTTCGCAGCGAACCACTCTTCCCGAACCCGTTATGTACTCCTCCCATGTCCCTCTATTCTCCCCTTCAGTTTCGCATTTTCCCTTTTTTTTTCTTCATAAATTCGAAATTGCTCTTCTAGTAGTCTCAATCTCTCCACTCCATGCACGGAAACATTCCGCACTCTACAGCCAGTCCACCCTTAATGCCCATACTCACGTCCACTCTTTCTTCTTCATCAAAAGCAAACCGCGTCAACTTCTCTTCACGTCATCCGCTCCAACTACCCACCAGTCCCTCCAACAACCTGAGAATCCCGCGCCAACACCTCCTCTTCTTTCGGTACCTCCACGAGCTTCACTTGCCATGTCCAGTTTGACACGCACAGCTCCAAACCCGAGCTCCTTTACTGGTCTCAAAACAAAAGAGTATTGTCTTATATATATATATATATATATATATATATATATATATATATATATATATAAATAAATAGTCTGGCTCGATTTTATTTCGATCAGCTAAGAGGAAGAGTTCTGGTTAGAAAAGAGAAATGGAGCAGCAGTATTTATAGAGAGAGTAACCGTGGGGACCAAGTTTTGTAGAATATAGGGTTGCAGAAATTTGATAGCTAGCTGTATGCCTTGGCGTGTGTTTCAAAAACTTGGTGTCCACGAAAGAGGTAAATTTGCAGTGAAGTTATTGGAGACGGTTTGGGGGCGCAAGCAAGAATTTATTTTGGGACGCAAGGCAAGTAGGAAGGGTTGGACGCAAAGGCTAACAAAACATCCATTGTACGTGTATCATTTTATGTAGTGAATGACACCACTTAATATTTTATTATAACGGAAGTTGCGCGCGAGTTATCATGTTAAAAATCACCACATACGATTTTTGTTTTCTGATAAAAGGGCTAATCTTAGTGTAAAAAAATATTCCGAACCCAATGGGAAAAATTTCGTCGAAATCCGACATCATTTGAAAAAAATTCCTTTATAAAACCAGAAATAAACACGCGTTTAAATTTTCCACGATCACTAAATAAATCAACTTGAAACCTTGAAATCCCATAATAATTAATCAATATGAACCCAGCGACACCAGTTTCGTCGCATTCTGAGACTGTTTTTCCCGGTAGGCTATTTTCGCGCGCACCGCAATGCCATTTTGAATACCACATTACTTGGCCTCCAAAAATAACAAACTATATACCTATCCTGACTCTAGTTGACAATACGAACTCAACAGAACTGGTTTCGCGGCCAAATTCGATCGTCTGCTCAAGTTATTACCAAATATCCCTTTATTAAATTTAATTACGCGCTGTAGAAAATGAACGAACGTTTACGGCTACCGTGGTCACATACGACATCGACTTGCCACGCAATTCAACATCATGCAATAATTTAACGTCACGGTCCCAATGAAACTGGTTTCGTCGAAATCGAAGACCGTTTGCAAAATGGCCATTTTAAATGTTTATAATTTAATAACGATTTTCATAGCGATTTTTTTTTTTAGAATTTGATTTGGCCGTAACTAACAATCTATTACACGAAATCTAAATTTTTCTCTTTTATATGAAAATTATCATCGATACAGTTCCAAAGTTTCTTGTTTCACATAAATCTGGCTTATATCGGATCATATATTCTCAGTTGAAGTTCAAAACCAAATATTATGAACTGCCGCGCCATTTCGAGCTCGATTTATAATTATATAAATATATAACGTTCAAACTTCGTTTTAATTAACGAATTCACTATTAAAATCCATTATATCCTAAATATAATATTTAAAATAATAAATTAAATAAAATATTTGGCTACCAAAAATACGGGACGTTACATGCAACTTCCATAGTTCAGAGCATAAATCACCAATGTTCATTAATATATCAACAGAAAGTTTACATTCATGAATTAAATAGCTAATATGTATAGTAATTTGACTTATAAATTTACGTTTGCTTTACAGATTTGCCGTACAGATTGTAAAAAAAGTTTTAAAATGGGTTAAGAATTTTATGTGCGATTTGTTGTAGGGAGTTTCTGTAGAAATTATAGAAAATTTAAGTATAGATGAAATCGAGTAGAAACGACGCGATAGGTTGATGAATTCTATGGGGTCGATTGCCAATTTGAAATGAAATAAGCAAAAAATGAAATGTAGAGGAAGTATTGACTAGCTAGGCCTTTGGTTATTTGGTTAGAGAGGATGCACAGATTTGAAATGAAATTGGGAGAAAATGAAATAGGTTTATCGCTAGTCTTCAAAACTTATGTTTTAAAGAGCCAGTCCTGGAAACTTAGGTAGTGTTTGATTTGTTAACTAGGCAGGTTACGTTGGCGTCTGCGTCAGACGCGTCTGTCGTGGGACCCACACGTATTCCCCTCGAGACGAACGGTTGGAAAGTAAGCTTTCGCATCAGAGGCGTCCAACGCGAAAGAAAATTCCAAACCGGCCCATCCTCTTCTCCTTCCCCTATATATTCACTTCATTTCCTTACCTTTTTCCTCACCAAATCTCATAAAAAATCTAAAAATTCAAGCTTTAATCCTCCTCAAATCGTTGATTTTTTCAGGTTTCTGTTACTATATTTGTGTTTTTTAGCTTCTTATTTATGCTATATGTTTTTTTCATAATTTTTGGATTTTTTTTCTTCAAAATGGCGGCAAATCAATCCTCTTCTGCCCGTTTCATTGCTGAATGGAAAAACGACACCACCAATACTTTAACCGATGTGTGCATGGAAAATCTGAATTCCCGTGCGCATAACGTTGGAAATTGGTACCAGCAGATCGCAACGGCGTTCAAACAACGCACCGGATTGAACTACAATGCTGGTTAAATGAAGAACAAGTTTGATAACATGAAAAGAGAATAAAATCCGTGGAACATGCTGCTATGGATTCATTACGGGCAGTGGGGCGAGCAGATTAATATCGTAGTTGGGACGGACGAATGGTGGGCAACGGTGCTAGTTGCTTCGCGCAAATTCAAGGATGGCTCCCCAGCGCGATTTAGAGAGCTGGACTCCGTACTGATAAATGTTAGTACTTAGTTCCGGCCTCTCCACCAGTTCATCTGCACGAGGCCCGGATCTTTGGCGCTTTTATTCAGGGCGATACTACTGAGATCTCAAGTCGTCCGGCTCGTAGGCAGATCAGATCCAGTGCTTCCCCTTCTCGTTCTGCTCCTCCGTCTATGAACCGAGACAAGCTTATAGATCTGTGTATGTCAGTACGTCATGATAATGATGACTATCAGCAGAGGGAGGTGTCGGTTGTTCTATCAGAGAATGACAGAAGGTGACACAACCCTTTTTATTCTTTGCTTGACAAGCCCGCACAGCTTAGGCGTTGTGTTATTCATTATGTTCTGAAGCTGCGGGCTGGACAACTGTAGTTTTCTTATGTTTTCATCGATGTTTGATTTTATGAAATGATATTCTATGTTGTAATGGTGTTTGAATTATGAAATTTAAATTCTGCAATTTGTATTTTGCATTCAATAATAACCATAATAAACACGAATACAAAAACAATAAAATAATAACTCTGCATTCTTCTAATTTACCTCTTTCATAAAAAAAAACCACATTCTATGTTTGTAATAATTCCCCTTCAAATACCGCTTTTAATTCCTTTTCAAGTAACCTTTTCCATTCGGAATCAGTCGCGCACTTAATAGTTAGATAGTTTGTCCCTGGGACTAATCACCTAATTGCCCTTTCCCCTTATCTCTACCGCGAAGCAGTCCACGTGTCATTACAATAGATACAATTCGCCAATCCCGTTTCGATGTCCATCGCTCCTCTTTCAAACTCTTTCATTTCCCCCTCTTTCAAAACCTGCCTTAAGCCTACCGTCTTAAATAACCCAGCTAGTTTCAAGCGCAGTTCAAGCTCTCAACTTTCCGATGCTTCTTCTTCCTTTAAAGTCTCAAAAGCGTCCGACGTTGTCAGAGATTTCTACAATGGAATCAACCGTCGTGATATCGAATCCGTTGAGTTGTTGATTGCCAAAGATTGTGTTTATGAAGATCTTGTTTTCTCCAAGCCTTTTGTTGGTCGTAAGGTGTTTGCTTTTATTTCTCTTCAATATAATGCTATACATATTTTTTTTGTCATATGATCCAACCTCTTCATCTGCTACACACATTAAAATGTTATTATCCACTGATTCTAGTTTTGTCTGTACCCCATTGCAGGAAATTCTTGATTTCTTCCAGAACTTTTCTGATTCTATCAGCAAGGATCTTCAGTTTGTCATTGATGACATATCCAATGAAGATTCATCCGCTGTTGGAGTCACATGGCACTTAGGTATGAATAATAAATGATAAATTATTCATCGAATATAGTACTTTAAGTACGTAATTGAAATATCAGAATGGAACGGAAGGCCATTTCCATTTAGCAAGGGATGCAGCTTCTACCGCATGGAGACAAGAGAAGGAAGGAAACAGATAACGTATGTTCCTTTGTCTTGATTACAATTCAATTTTAATTTTTGATGAAATATATAATGAATAATAAAAAAGAAAGTTGGATATATACTTCATTACTTTGTCATCCTTAATTTAATTTTTTGTTGTCTGCAATGAACACATATCAATAAGATTCTTGTTGCGCTGCCATTCTTGGGAGCATCAAGCATCCAAAAAGTGCTTCCTCTTACTATAGAAATTTTAATCAATCTTAATTAATTTAGTGTGCTTCTTAGTACCACTCTTGTCTCCCCATTGAGCCAAACAACAAATGAAATCACATTGCTTTTTCCTTTCTATGGAGAATACATTTATCTTCATATCCCGTTATGTACAATATAAATGGGCCTTTATCCATTTCCTTCTGTTTGGTCTAAAGCCCATTATCGGGTTACAACGTTTCATATAAATAGACCATATGTACAAACTGATTTATTACTGAGAATTTAATAAAAAGAGAATTACATTACTCCATTGCTATTTCGTATATGGTATCAGAGCCAAAAACGTGCTAACAACATCAAGATTAGATCCAACAATTGATTCTCTATAAATCTATCAAAAGATAGACCACCCATCAGGAAATTCTCATCATCTGGGTGCCTCTCATCTGAGATTTGCATCTCATCATTTGAGAGTTGAGGCTGTGAGTCCAAAAACTGTGCCTCGCATACATTTAGTAGCTGCATCAGTCTTTAAACAACACAGCTTAGCGGCAAAGTGTCTCAAGAACTCAATTTCGATCAAAACAATCTGAAGAAATCAATCATCTGAAGTTAAAAGCCATCCAAGAATTGCTAATCAGACACACCGTTTACCAAAATCTTCTCAACATCTTCATTTTAGCAATTCTGGTTGCATTTTAAATTCAGTCTGAAGAAATCTTGCAGAAGATTTCAATTCAAGAGCAAAGAGTTCAAAGACATTTACCTGTTTTAGTGCAGCCATTTCTGAAACTGCTATTTTTCTCATCACATTCTGTGAATCATGGTTGAAGCAAATCCACCAAATCCAAAAGATCAAATCAGACCAGCGCTGAAAGCACTGAAGAGCTTATCAAATTCATCATAAAGCCACAAAGCAATATCATCTCAATCCAGCTAGATGAATCCAACTATCTTTTATGGAAACTGCAAGTTGAAACAGCAGCAAAAGGTTATGGATTAGAAGATTATCTTTATGGATCACAAACTGTTCTAGCTAAGTACACCAGAGGTGCTGATAACAACCTAATTCCTAATCAAGAACATGCATCATATCAAAGATAAGACAATCTTGTTAGTGCATGGCTAATGTCTACTGTTAGTGCATCAATAATGCCACAGCTAATTGGTACTAAATCATCATATGATATTTGGACAACACTTGAAAGATCTTCCACAAGTTAGTCATCAGCAAGGGTGTTAAACTGTAAGAAACAACTTCAAAATATAAAGAAGGAAAACCTAAGTATGAATGACTACTTGATGAAAGTTAAAAACTTATGTGGTCAACTAACATGTACTGGAAACAGGATCGAAGAAAAAGAACAAGTATTATACATAGTTGGAGGACTGGAGGATGAATATGAAGCTGTAGTGGCATTTATTATAACATCAATAGAACCTACACCCTCATTACAGAGTGTACATTTTATGCTTTTATCACATGAAGGTAGACTTTTACAAAAGAAAGATCAAGTGACTGATCCCTCAATCAACTACACTACTACAGGGAAGAACAAAAATCAACAAAGTAATTCAAGAAACCTAAACACTTACCAGAGGGGAGGTCAGTCAAACCGTGGAAGAGGAAGAGCTGGAAGATGGAACTCCAACAACAGGCCAAAGTGCCAGATTTGTGAAAAAATGGGTCACACAACAAATAAACGTTACTTCAGGTTTGATAACAACTACAATGTAAATCAACAAGGGAATAACAACAATAGAAACAACAATCCTAATGCCAACATGGTCAACAGTCAATCAGATGCTAAAAACAATCAAGAAACTTCCTCAACCCTTGCTACTACAGAGGACATTCAAGATGAATCGTGGTATCCAGATTCAGGAGCCACTCATCATGTCACAAACAATTTAAATAATCTGAATCTTGGCAGTCGTGAGTACAAAGGTAAGCAGTCTCTAATTATGCGTAATGGCAATTCTATAGTCATCTCTCACACTGGATATGTTAGTATTAATGGTGCTAAACAAATTTATTTGAATAATTTACTATGTGCACCACATATAAGAAAGAACTTAATCAGTGTGTCACAGTGTGCTAAAGATAACAAAGTTTTATTTGAATTTTACCCAAATCACTGTGTAGTTAGGGACATGCCGACTAGAAATATTTTGTTGCAGGGTAGGAAACAAAATGGCTTATACAAGTTTGATTCTGGAAATCCCAGAAAAAATGATTCAAAAAATAAGTACTGTAATGTGACTGAATTAAATTCTGAGAATGACTGTATGACATATGAATGTGACACTGTAAGCTTGGCCACCCAAGCATAAAAATTATGAAAGAAATTCTAGCTAGTATTGACACTTCTGTTGCTATTCCAAATCATTATGTTTGCACATATTGTCAAATGGGAAAGAGTCACAAATTGCTATTTTCTAATTTTGAAACTGAATACTTAAACCCATTAGAATTAATTGCAGTTGACTTATGGGGTCCAGCACCAATTAACACTGACTATGATACAAGTATTACATTTCATTCATTGACACTCATTCAAGATATGTGTGGATATATTTCTTGAAATCAAAATCTAACACATATAATGTAGTTATGCAGTTCATTGCTAATGTTGAAAATCAGTTAAGTCATAAGGTCAAAACTATTCAAAGTGATGGTGGCAAGGAATTTTTACCCTTGAAAGACTAATTCTACAAAAAGGGTATCACACACAGATTAACTTATCCTCACACTTCTGAACAAAATTGACTGATTGAGAAAAAACATAGACATATTGTAGAAACAGGGCTAACACTGCTAGCACATGCATCATTACCTTTGAAATCCTGGTCAGATGCATTTGCTACAGCTATTCATCTAATAAACAGGTTACCTACTAAGGTACTTGACATGAAATGCCCTATAGAAGTTTTAAATTAAATCAAGCCAAATTATAGTGAGTTAAAAGTTTTTGGATGTCTATGTTTTCCTCACATTAGACCATTTAATAAACACAAACTTGACTATAGATCTACTGCCTGTACGTTTTTGGGTTATGCCAGCAATTATAAAGGCTATAAGTGTTTGGACAGCAATGGAAAAATTTATATATCAAGACATGTTATTTTCAATGCGGAAGTGTTTCCATTTAGAAGTGACATATGCAAAACCATAAAGAAAATTTATAATCCAAAAATTTCTATTCCACAATTTCCTGAACAAACAGATGAAGTTATGCATGTGTGACTAACTGATAATAACACTAAGCAAACACAAAGCACACAAACTACAAGAATTACATAGCACTCTACTTCTAGAAGTGCATCAGATCATGAAAGTGCAGACAGTGACAGCAGTAACAACAACAACTTATAACATAATGATGAGAGCAATGAAGAAAATGACAGTACCGAAAGCACTCAAGCTAAAGAAAACAGGGAAGTTCCTCAACCTCAAAATCAACATCACATGATGACAAGAGCTAAAAGTGGTATATTCAAACCAAAGACCTTTTATACTGAATTTGATGATACTGAACCATCCACTTATCAACAAGCCAAGTTGAATGATAAGTGAATGCTAGCTATGATGGAGGAACTAGATGCTTTATCTAAGAAAAAACTTGGCACTTTGTTCAAACACCCAAAAATAAAAATATCATTGGGTGTAGATGGACATATAGAATAAAAAGAAATGCTGATGGTACGATGTCTAAATACAAGGCTAGACTTGTAGCAAAAGGCTACTTACAACAGTGGGGAATTGACTTTAGTGAAACATTCTCCCCTGTTGTGAAGCCAACAATAATTAGAATCATCTTAACAATAGCCCTGTATAAAATTGGACCATTAAGCAGCTTGATGTTAATAATGCCTTTTTAAATGGTGATTTACAGGAAGAGGTATATATGGAATTGCCACCAGGACTAAAAGAAAATTCAGGTAACAACATGGTGTGCAAGTTAGACAAGGCTATCTATGGACTAAAACAGGCACCCAGGGTCTGGTTCAACAAGCTAAAGACAACTCTATCAAAGTTTGGATACAATTCAGCAAAATCAGATAACTCACTATTTACAAAATTCTCAGCCAATACAGTGACCTATGTCCTAATTTATGTAGATGACTTCATAATCACAGGCAATTGCAATAATGAAATCAGAAACATCACTAATCAATTGAACAGTGAATTTTCTGTTAAAGACTTGGGTGAATTATCATACTTTCTAGGGATTGAAGTTAGCAGAAACAAAGACAATGAACTTCAGCTAAGTCAAAGAAAATACATCTCAGAAATTCTTGCAAGGTCAGACATGAACAAAGCTAATTCCCTGCCTACACCTATGATAACTAATCTACACTTGAGCAAGGAAAAAGGTGAATCCACCTGCAATGAAAAATTATACATAAGCATAATAGGAGCCCTACAATATGTCATTATAACTATACCAGACATAACTTATAGTGTGAATAAGGCAAGTCAATTTATGCAAAAGCCATTGAGTGATCATTGGAAAGCTGTTAAAAGGATTTTATGGTACTTAAAAAGGACAATCTATCAGGGATTGAAACTGAAACCTAGCAGTAACTTAGACATTAATGCCTATTCAGATGCAGATTGGGCAAATGATCACGATGACAGAAAATCCACAAGTGGTTACTGCATATATTTAGGTAAGAATCTAATATCATGGTGTGCTAAAAAGCAAAGTACTGTGTCTAGATCTAGCACAGAAGCAGAATACCGCAGTATTGCAAGTAGAACAGCAGAGATAATGTGGATACAATCACTATTAAGTGAGTTAAAAATCAATTCAAGTGTCAAGGCAACAGTGTGGTGTGACAATATGAATGTTGTAGCCCTAACAGCAAATCCTGTCTTACACTCTAGAACTAAGCATCTTGAAATCGACATATATTTTGTAAGAGAACTTGTACAAAGGAACAAGCTTTAGGTGAATCACGTACTTTCAACTTACCAAATAGCGGATATCCTGACCAAGCCGCTGTCCAGAACTCGATTCCAAGGCCTGAGAGACAAGCTGTGTGTTGCTGAAATTAAAAGCCCTCAACTTCAAAGTGGCGGATGCAAAACTCAAACCCCAGAAGCAAATTCCAATAAATCTCCAACTTTGAGTCATGAATCGGCACCAAAGTCTCAACTTTTGCACAGATCCATCAGAAGCGCCTCAAATTCCATCGACATGAGTAGATCCGACTTCAGAAATTTTAAGTCATCAACCACCAACACAAAAGATGGAAAGCAGACTATGGCGTGGAGACCAAGACGTAAAGAGAGTAAAAATGATGTGAAAATATAAGAAGACAAAGGCGGAAGCAAAGACACGGCGATTTAGAGCAGCAACCATTTTTGGTTTTCAAACCCTAGTTACGATAGTAGGGTTGGGGGGGGGGGGGCGGGGGGGGGGTATGGAGAATACATTTATCTTCATATCCCGTTATGTACAATATAAATGAGCCTTTACCCATTTCCTTCTGTTTGGTCTAAAGCCCATTATCGGGTTACAACGTTTCATATAAATAGACCATATGTACAAACTGTTTTATTACTGAGAATTTAATAAAAAGAGAATTACATTACTCGTTGCTATTTCGTATACTTTCAGACGCCTTTCTTCTTCTCCTTCAAATTCAAAACGAAACCTGTCACATCTCTCTTTCTTCTCCATCAAACATTTCATCTAATCACACATGTGCTTGAGTACCACAGGTGGTACATCTAAAGTAGTAACCATGAAGTCGAACAATATTTTACTACAAAACCTTGGAGTAATTTAATCGCATATATACTTGAGGATTACAACTGATTACATGCATGTCATTTAATCTCATTGAACAATAAAATCTTTGCTGCAAAACAATGGAGTAATGTTATTGTACATTATTTTACTACAACCCATACAAACTATAGATTGTTATACTACAATCTGTTAGTGCACATGTACATGCAAATTGTTCATTATTCTACTGCAAAGTGATATCATTAACGAAAATCAAAGTAGAACATAAAAGCAAAAATATGGAGTAATGTGGTCCCTTGCCACGATTAAAAGTCATCGAGTTTATAAAGACAGCCACGGGCATAAGTCACCGTACGTTCATATCGATAACCAACCAGTTTATTATTAAAATGCGATGACTACTATCTGCCATGTCTCTTTTCATTAGAACGGCCGGCTAAACGTGGTCGGTTAGTGGCTAATATTGCACGGTTAAAAGTGACTGACACTAATGTACAATCATGTGGTGCTTTACCGACGACCATTTGTAAATATCAACTAACAGTTAATTGTTAGATTGCCGAGAAGAAGATGTTTTCGTGTTGCGAGATGGCTGACTTTACTTTGTCTTCATCACTTTGGTTGATTTTTGCATATTGAAGCCGTGCGTTGCTGAAAAAAACAAGGAGGCAAAGCGTTTTTGGAAAGAACGAGAAGAAAGAAGGGAAAATGAATTTTATACACCACCATTGTAATTTTATGCATGGTCGATGAAAGATGGGTGTATATTCCCAATCCAGCTCTTCGGATCTTCATGTCACATAAAAAACATGCATATTAATTATTTTAACTTTGTCAGTTAGAGCTTTGTTTTTTTTTTTTTTTTTTTTTTTTTTTTTTTTTTTTTTTTGGGGCAAGGCTTAGAGCTTTGTATTTTATGGTAGAGTAGCTTTATTTTCCGAGGAAGGACATATACATGACCTAACATTTGTTGGAAATGAATGAATATCATATGTGGAAATGTAAGAGCATGAAGAAAATGAGAGACATTAAATGTCTTGAAATCACATCTTAGTATTTAATATATTTTATATTTTTATGTACTAACAAGACATTATTATGGTTTGTTATACGTCTAGTATACCAAAACAGAGAATAATCAATTCTAAACTCGTCGCACAAGTTTATAAGTTGAATTTCCACTACTCTGGAATTCAATATTCGCAATAAGTATGTTGTAATCAATTTACAACAACAATGTTATACTATTTTAAGAGATAGCATAACATAGAGAAAGGAGAGACTATAGAATAATGTATATAAATATACAAATAAACTAGAAGTCTAACCCGATGATGTCTGAGGCGTGTCGTAACAATTTCCTTAAGAATTTTATTTCAAAATTCTCCCAACATACAACAGACATATTCTGCACGAGATTGTAATGAGTATGTCACTCTGTGATTATTTATAAGAGTACTACAGAAGAGAGAAGGAAGTTCGAATTGGAAATTCAGTGAGTGAGGAAAGTGATCAGGTTTCCTCCTTATTTATAGTTTATCTGCATCCCTTCGAACGGTCGCACCCGTACCTCTTTGTACGGTCGCATCTCTTCTGAACGGTCGCACCCGTACCTCTTCGTACGATTGCATCTCTTTCGAACGGTCGTACTCGTACCTCTTCGTACAGACGCATCTCTTTCTATGAAAGGAAGTGTCTTTTCGCGAAGTTCTTTTCGCTGAAATGTAACCGTTTGGCGAAATGAAGTGCCTTTTCGCGAAGTGTCTTTTCGTGACGTGTCTTTTCGCGAAGTGTCTTTTCGCTGAGATATGTCCGTTGGGAAATATGACCGTTGGTGAAAGGAAGTGTCTTTTCACGAAGTATCTTTTCGCGAAGTGTCTTTTCGTGAAACGTCTTTTCACGAAGTGTCTTTTCGCAAAGTGTATTTTCGTGGAAAAGCATGCTTCTAATAGTCACATCCTTTCACTTAACGGTCGCACCTGTTCGCTTAATGGAAAAAGTATATTTCATTCAATACTTACGAATTCCAACAATCCCCCACATGAATGATAATATTCTTTTCCCCCACACAAAGCGAAATATCACAGAGTACATATGGAATAATGCTTTATCGTGGATAAGTAGATATTTCACTTTGAACTTTCCCTAGTTAAGACTTATCGGATCTACTCGGCTAATCGGTGAATTATTTCATCTTGAACCGTCAGCCTTTATTGTATATCCAAACAATAAGTCTTACGAAGCATTGATTCCCTTCTCATCCAATCTCTTGTTTGTGTTCATTTTGGTCCTGAACATTTTCTGGTTCTGCGAGTGTTATAGAGAATTCAAGCCTTTTAAAATTCTCATAGAGCCGACCCAGCTCACACTAACATAGGTGATCGCAACCATTAAGAGTATCTTACCTATACCCCACTTGTTTTTTTATTTTCAAGATATGGTCATCATTAAAAAACATAGTTTTAACCTTGTAATACTTCTGTAGGCATGCATTTATATTGTGCACCATAGGAATGAAGTAGGACTGTGTCCAAAAATGCATTACGTCTTGAGTTATTCATAACTGGTTTGCCTATTGATCCTAGTCCGTGGGATCTCCAGTCGCTAGGATAGGTTTCCGTATAAGATAACTCTTGTTGGTTTAGGCTTTTAAACCCATTCCTCTCGATGCGCAGTCAATTTTCTCTCTTGATAAACCTTTAGTAAACGGATCCGATAGGTTATCATTTGTTCTCACATAATCTATGGAAATAATTCCATTTGAGAGTAACTGCCTAACTGTGTTATGGCGTCAACGAATATGTCGTGACTTTCCATTGTACACAAAATTATGCGCTCTACTTAGCGCTGCTTGGTTATCGCAGTGTATGCATATGGCCGGTGCAGGTTTAGGCCAGAATGGGATATCCTCTAAAAAGTGACGAAGCCATTCTGCTTCCTCACCAGCTTTATCTAATGCAATGAACTCTGATTCCATAGTGGATCGAGCTATGCATGTCTATTTAGAAGATTTCCATGACACTGCTGCCCCTGCTAGGGTAAATACATAACCACTTGTTGATTTTGATTCCTCTGAATCAGCAATCCAGTTTGCATCACTATATCATTCTAATACGACTGGATATTTTCCATAGTGTAAGGAACAGTTTGTAGTATTTTTCAAATATCATAGCACTCTCATTAGTGCTTTCCAATGTTCCTTTCCTGGAGTGCTTGTATACCTGCTTAATCGACTTACTGCATAAGCTATATCTGGTCTCGTGCATTTCATAAGATACGTTAGACATCCTATTACACGAGAGTATTCAAGTTGCATCACACTTTCATTAGTGTTTTTATGCAGTATTTCTGATGGATTAAAAGGTGTATGTACTTCTTTAATCCCAAAGTTTTTGAATCTTTCAATCACTTTGTCTACATAGTGTGACTGTGATAATTCAATTCCATTAGGTGTTCTCATTATTTTGGTTCCCAAAATAACGTCTGCAACTCCTAAGTCTTTCATATCGAAATTGTTAATTAACATTTTCTTTATGGACTCTATTACTTGGGTATTCGGACCAAATATTAACATATCGTCTACATATAGACAAATCATTACATATGATTGTCCAACTTGTTTACAATAAACACACTTATCACATTCATTTATATGAAAACCATTTTTCATCATGACACTGTCAAATTTTGCGTGCCATTGTTTTGGAGCTTGT
This sequence comes from Allium sativum, assembly GCA_030737875.1. NCBI lineage: Eukaryota > Viridiplantae > Streptophyta > Magnoliopsida > Asparagales > Amaryllidaceae > Allium > Allium sativum. Next base: position 372,194,293 of record CM060909.1, on the reverse strand, counting down.
TTTAGTCCATATAATGATTTTACTAATCTACAGACTTTGTTTTCATTTCCTTTTGAAATGAAACCTTCTGCTTGCTCCATGTAGATCTCTTCATCGAGATCGCCATTTAACAATGCTGTCTTTACATCCATTTGATGAATCTCTAGATTATAAATGGATGCAATTGCTATTAGCATTCTTATTGAGGTTATTCGTGTAACCGGTGAATAAGTATCAAAGAAGTCTACACCTTCTTTTTGACGATATCCTTTGGCTACTAATCTGGCTTTATATTTATCGATAGAGTCATCGGGTTTCATTTTCTTCTTGAAAATCCATTTGCAGCCAATTGGTTTTATTCCAGGTGGAATATCTACAATTTCCCAAGTTTTATTACTTAGAATTGAATCAATCTCACTTTGGATTGCTTCTTTCCAACATACAGATTCAGAAGATGGCATTGCTTCCTTTGCCAAGCACCCCCACACTTTGAGGTATTTAAAGCTTGGTTTATGCCCTTTCCATAACTCATATGGAAGTGTTTCTGTTTTATTGTGACGGACCTTATTTAAAATATGATTAGACATATTTAAGGCCTCCCTCCACAAGTTTGTCGGTAAGCCAGAGGTCAATAGCATCACATTATTCATATCTTTTAATGTTCTATTCTTTCTCTTGGAAACACCATTTTATTGTGGTGAATATGAGGCTATTGTTTGATGAATTATTCCATTTTCTGCATAGAATTGTTCAAATGGTGATTCAAATTCTCCACCTCGATCAGATCTCAATATCTAGATCTTTTTATTTAACTGATTTTCTACCTCAGCCTTTGTTGACAATTCAACTGTTGCCATCTCTGTTTTAGTAAAAAAATAGATATAAAATTCTTAAGATGTTATACGTCTAGTATACCAAAACAGAGAATAATCAATTCTAAACTCGTCGCACAAGTTTATAAGTTGAATTTCCACTACTCTGGAATTCAATATTCGCAATAAGTATGTTGTAATCAATTTACAACAACAATGTTATACTATTTTAAGAGATAGCATAACATAGAGAAAGGAGAGACTATAGAATAATGTATATAAATATACAAATAAACTAGAAGTCTAACCCGATGATGTCTGAGGCGTGTCGTAACAATTTCCTTAAGAATTTTATTTCAAAATTCTCCCAAGATACAACAGACATATTCTGCACGAGATTGTAATGAGTATGTCACTCTGTGATTATTTATAAGAGTACTACAGAAGAGAGAAGGAAGTTCGAATTGGAAATTCAGTGAGTGAGGAAAGTGATCAGGTTTCCTCCTTATTTATAGTTTATCTGCATCCCTTCGAACGGTCGCACCCGTACCTCTTTGTACGGTCGCATCTCTTCTGAACGGTCGCACCCGTACCTCTTCATACGATTGCATCTCTTTCGAACGGTCGTACTCGTACCTCTTCGTACAGACGCATCTCTTTCTATGAAAGGAAGTGTCTTTTCGCAAAGTGTCTTTTCGCTGAAATGTAACCGTTTGGCGAAATGAAGTGCCTTTTCGCGAAGTGTCTTTTCGTGACGTGTCTTTTCGCGAAGTGTCTTTTCGCTGAGATATGTCCGTTGGGAAATATGACCGTTGGTGAAAGGAAGTGTCTTTTCACGAAGTATCTTTTCGCGAAGTGTCTTTTCGTGAAACGTCTTTTCACGAAGTGTCTTTTCGCAAAGTGTATTTTCGTGGAAAAGCATGCTTCTAATAGTCACATCCTTTCACTTAACAGTCGCACCTGTTCGCTTAATGGAAAAAGTATATTTCATTCAATACTTACGAATTCCAACATGGTTCACATAAAACAAAGAGATACACGAAAACAAAACCATCATAGTGAGGTGCAACACACCACCCCATACGCGCATGTGTGCCTATGCCCGAGCTTGCATCCACACCATGGACGTACGGGTGTATTAGAGGCGTTTTGCAATTGGCGGTTGGCTTGGCTTGACTTGATTATTCAGACCATATAGTTTTTATTTATCCAACAAAACAAATGGAAAATAATTAACTTTTGAATTCTGTTCTTCTCCTTCTTCCTCATACTCTATTCTTAATTTCCTTCTTTTAAGTTCATCGTCCTCTGCAAATTCCAACGCAGTTTTGCAGAGTGTTCGTTTTATATTGAGAAACAATTGCTTGTCACCTTTCTGCGCCGTAAGAGGGAGCAATATTGCTTTAAGGAAATAGATTATTCTAGACTCAGACAAACCGAAAGATATTTTACTTATTTGTTTACTGATACTTTTATAATAGTTTTGCAAAACCTTTGCAAACAGTTTTTTGCAAACCATTTGCAACAGTTTCTTGTAAAATAAGTAAACACAGTTTTTGTGACATAAGCAGACTAGCAAAATATTTATAATAATTTTCTGCGGCATGGTTTTAACAGTTTGTGTTACATATTTTCTTCTTTCCCTAACAAATACTAGCTTAAAATGTCAAAAAGCACAAACTCAAAACTAGAGGCATATATTATTTTCAATCACTTCCTGATTTGCATTTTCATTTTTAAATTGGTTTAACATTCCCTTACTAATTAATGGTTTATAATGATGATAATTTCTTGATTCAGGTACGGACGAGATTGTGTGGAGCCAGCCACTAAGCCTGGAGAAACGGCTTTGGTATGTGGGTTTATTTTTAAATTTGATGTAGTTGCTTGTTTGACACATAGATGAAAAAGGGAACAGTTTTAGTGTTTTCCTGAGGGAAAATTTTATCTATAGGCCCAAAAGAAGAATCTGTTAAAGGCCTAGTTTAGAACTAATTACGGAAATAATTCATTTTCCCCCTTTATATCAGCATGTTATACCTGTGCAATTTGAATTTATGTATGTTCATTTCTATAATATACTTGCGCAATGTCAGTTTATACAAGTATCAGCTGGGATTTTGTGCTGACGCACTATGAAATTACTCTACTAGCACCTAACTGTTGAAACTTCTAAACAGTATGTATTAGATGACCAGTTTGTGACATAGGCATGTACTGATTAGTTGCTCACTTATGCTTCCTAATATGTTAATTTTACATATCATCTAGTTTCTTGATTGGTAAGCTCATTTTGTATGGTGATCATGCAGATCATAATTAGGGGAGTGACATGGTTATTGCAGAAGTTCCCACAGCTTGCTGATCGCCTGTGATTGGTTAGTTTCTCCATTAAATTAGATTACATCATATGTCTTGTACGCGAAGATCAAGAAAATTCATGTTGAATTGTTGTGATGTATATGAAGAAATTGTTTATCTTCTATGGTTAGTCTGCTAGCTGTTTGTTTTAGTGAATATGTTAACAAGCTGAAAAGTAGGTTAATGCAGCTTATTGTTATGTTTAGAGTAGTAATATAGCACAAAGTAGCTGATTTTGCCTGATGCATATATTTTTCTTCTTCCCTACAATCATAACATCAAAGTTTTGTGTTTGTCAACAAAATAATGAATAGCACATGCTGGACTTATTCTTGAATCGGTGGGTGATTTATGGAATCTTAATATTACATGTTCAGCATATGTGCCCAACATTTAATTGGAACAAAAGGAACCTCAATGTTACATGTTCATAAGTCCATATTTATGCACCACTTCTTCATATTATTTGATGATATAAAAATAGGCATGGCCAAAAAATCAGTGTCCGCTGATATCCATAGGCAAAAACCATTATGAACACAAAACAGATAGCTAAATGGGTACTTGTGCATAAAGCAAAACAGTTTTTTTTTTTTTTTTTTTTTTTTTTAATATCTTTTTATTTATTAGGGTGTACGCGGATAGTATGGTATGCATCCCCACGGGTACCCGTACAAATAGCGAAATTACGTTTATACCATATATATTTACATGTAGATAGATAGTTGAAGTGAATCTTTGACAGATAATGAAATGTCAATTTTTGCAATTTTTTACTTTTGTAATATTGTTTTGATGGATATTTAGTTGTCATTTTGTGTAATGTTTTGATGGATACTTACGTTGTTGTCACGTCTTTTATGGATGTCGCTCTAAATATATGGTGACTTTTGGATATTGGTCAAAAATTTCATGGATACTCGTTAATGCCTGTAAATAGCCATTACCCATTTAGAATCCATCATAGCGGTTATCCATGTGGGTATGGGGTGAAAGTTAAAAACGGAGTGGATGACAAGGGAACTGACATTCCTATGTATGACTATTTAAATTTCAAACCATCGTTAGTAGTTTTCTCATGCAAGACAACCCCTAACAACTAACTGGTTGAGCTGTTGTTATCAATTTTTGATGACTCAGTTGATATATCGCTCAGTTGTCTTCACCTACTGCTTTGGTCATTATAAATGGCCGCGATAAAAATTTATGCCAAAATTTGCAATTGCTTTGACAATTGAACCATGGGTGCAAATGCTCTAAACACCATTATCCATTTAAGATCATCAAACACATACCATATATTCTCTTCCACTTTATATCTCTTTTCTCATCTTTGCTCACACACGAGCCATGTCCTTTAACAACTCAGTGTCGGATTTGTGGCCCATTTGTTTTGGTCATAAACCCATCATTTAGTAACAACCCATATTTCCCTTTAACCAAGCACTAATTTTTGTTTCACTTTTGTAACCGTTCCATGATGGCAAAAACGGTATAACTAAAACGTGATTCATCTTTCTGATTACGGATTCACTAAACCTATTCTTAAAATCGGAAAACACCATCTAAAATTGAGAAGAAGAGTTTGGAAACAAAAATCAGTGTATACCAAATCAAATTGGAAGAAGAAGAGCATACAAACTCATCTGATTTCGCATAGCAATGGCTGGGGTACTCTATTAATTCAATTATTGCTTCCGCTTATGTTTTATGCAGTAGTTAGTAAAACTAACATTTGGTATCGAAGCCTAAATCGCCTCTGCCTTGCTATAAATTAGGCTGCCATCGAATTGTTTTAATCCCCTTGCCGTTTTCGTTTTTGCTAAAAAATAATGAATCCTCTTTCTTCATGAGTGTATAAGTCTTCATTTGGAACCAATTTGCTTTCGGATGTGTCTTCATAATGAATCCAATTTGCTTTCGGCTATGTAAGATTTGACATAAATTAAATCTTGTTTGAAATTGAGATTTGTGAAGCAAATAATCTGGAAGACTTGTTCATATGCTGTGAAGAAAGAAGATTTGTTGGTCCATTTAATTTGTTATTTTAGTTGGTATAATAGTGGCAGGGATGGCACGGTTTCCTTGGTTGTGTTTTTGTTGATAATCATATAATAATGAACCACTTGCTCATTTGTTGACTAGAGTACTCCTCATAGTTTATTTACTGAAGCATAAGGACGTTGCTTTATGGTTTGTAGTTTGTACTCATATGTGTATTGTTTTATGTGGACCTAATATACATAGGCTTGCATATTATAACCTGACCTGTAGACTTGATCTTCCTTTTTAGTTTACCTACAGTTTTTGTTTGTACTGACTATATAAAAAAAAGGCTTTGTCCTTTATACATTGCAAGCTAGGATAGTACTCCTGAAGCTATTGATCTTTATGAAAAATGGGAGCGATCTAATCGTCTTTCAGTTATGTTCATAAAGACCAAGATTTGTGCTAGTATTAGAGGTTTAATCGATCAGCATGTTAAAGTCAAGGATCTTCTTGAAGCCATCGATGAGCAGTTTGCATCCTCTGATAAGGCTCTCGCCAGCACCTTGATTATGAAGTTCTCATCCACGAGGCACACTGAGGTTAAAGGAGTGCGTGATTATATCATGCGCATGAGGGATATAGCGGCTCAACTAAAGGCTTTAGAAGTTACCATGTCTGAATCTTTCTTGGTCCATTACATTATGTGCACTCTACCTCAGCAGTATGCCCCATTTAAGATCTCTTACAACACACATAAGGACAAATGGTCAATTAATGAGCTTATGACCATGTGTGCTCAAGAGGAGGGTAGATTGCTGATGGAAAGGGCGAAAAGGTGAACCTTGCTACGACTTCTTATTCAAAGAAGAAAAAGGATCACAATAAGGAAAAGGAAAAAGGAAAGATTCATGCGAATCAAGTCATGAAGAAGGAGTCAAAGTGTTACTTCTGTAAAAAGAAGGAACACATTAAGAAGGACTGCATTAAGTTTAAAGCTTGTCTTGAGAAGAAAGGTAATTTTCCAGCATTTTGTTATGAATCTAATATGGTTAATGTTAATCATGATATATGGTGGATTGATACTGGGACTACAATCCATGTTTCGAATACCTTGCAGGGTATGACAAACCAAAGGAAACCAGTGGACAGTGAAAGACTTATCTATTCAGGCAACAAGATAGTTTCACGTGTGGAAACCGTTGGGACATGCAGTTTGATCTTAAGTAGTGGTTTTACTTTATGTTTAGAAAAAACATTCTATGTTCCTAATTTTGCAAGGAATTTGATTTTTGTATCTAGACTTTTACCTTTTGGATTTTCCTTTAATTTTTCAGACTCTGGTTTTAGTATTATCAAAAATTCTGAAGTTATTGGCTATAGTACATTGTCTGATTTGGTTCATAATGAGAATGAACAAGATTTGGTTCATAATGAGAATGAACAAGTCCCATTAAGAAGATCTACTCGTGAAAGGCGATCAGCTGTTCCTGATAATTATGAAGTGTACCTACAAGAATCGGATTATAATATTGGAGTCGATAATGATCCTTTGTCATTTTCACAAGCCATAAGTTCTACAGATTCAAACTTATGGATGAATGCTATGAAAGAAGAGATGAATTCAGTGGCTTCTAATCGAGTTTGGAATCTTATTGAGTTGTCTGATGGTGTAAAAATCATCGGATGCAAGTGGGTTTTTAAGATAAAAAGAGACTCATTAGGCAACATCGAAAGATATAAAGAGAGACTCGTTGCTAAAGGGTTCACTCAAAGAGAAGGAATCGACTACACGGAGACATTTTCTCCTGTACCAAAGAAAGATTCCCTTCGTGTAATTATGGCATTAGTAGCTCATTTTGATTTCGAGCTACATCAAATGGATGTGAAAACGACATTTCTTAATGGTGATTTAGAGGAAGAGGTTTATATGAAACAACCTGAAGGATTTTCCTCTAAGGATGGTGAACATTTGGTTTGTAAGCTAAATAAATCCATATATGAATTAAAACAAGCCTCCCGCCGGTGGTATAAGAAATTCCATGAAATAATAACTTCATTTGGTTTCGAAGAAAATATCATGGATCAATGTATATATCTTAAGGTCAGTGGGAGTAAAATTTGTTTTCTTGTATTATATGTGGATGATATTTTGCTTGCAACCAATAATAAAGGGTTGCTACATGAGGTAAAACAGTTCCTTTCAAGAAACTTTGATATGAAAGATATGAGAGATGCATCTTATGTCATGGCATTAAGATCCATAGGGATAGATCTCGAGGCATTTTGGGATTGTCTCAAGATGCCTATATCAACAAAGTACTTGAAAGATTTAGAATGAAAGATTGTTCACCAAGTGCAGCACCCATTGTGAAGGGAGACCGGTTCAGTTTGGACCAGTGCCCTAGGAATGACTTTGAAAGAGAACAGATGAAAATATTCCATATACTTTAGTTGTTGGTAGCGTAATGTATGCCCAGGTCTGTACCAGACCTGATATTGCATATGCAGTTGGGGTATTAGGAAGATATCAGAGTAATCCAGGGATCGATCATTGGGAGGCTGCAAAGAAAGTGATGAGGTATCTTAAGGGTACTAAGGATTACATGCTTATGTATAGAAGAACTGATAATCTGGAAGTGGTAGGCTATTCGGACTCTGATTATGGTGGTTGTAGTGATTCACTTAAATCCACATCAGGATATGTGTTCATGCTAGCTGATGGTGCCGTATCGTGGAGAAGTGCAAAGCAAACTTTGACGGCTAGTTCCACTATAGTCGCAGAGTTCATTTCTTGCTTTGAGGCTACCTCGCATGGTGTTTGGTTGAAAAGTTTCATATATGGACTTAGAGTTGTTGACTCTATTAATCGGCCGATAAGAATGTATTGTGACAATTCATTTGCTGTCTTCATGACTAAGAATAATAGGAGTGGAAGTCAAAATAAACACATTGACATAAATTATCTAGTCGTGAAGGAACGTGTTCAAGAAAGAAAAGTGATCATCGAGCACATTAGCACTGGTTTAATGATTGTTGATCCCTTGACTAAAGGCATGCCAATTAAGACTTTTAGGGATCATGTAGGGAAAATAAGACTTGCACCCATTATGTAGTACATTTATTATGTTGTTATTGAACTTTATTACGTTGGATATTTTCTCCTTATGGATTTATGCGCATATTTATGTTATTATATTGAGAAATATCATTTGTTTGAACCTAGAGTAAACATGAGGTTTACTCATTAAGTTAAGTGTGTGTGTGGTTGTTGAGAATTTGATATATTGTGATACATGGAAGATTAATTTTCGTACTAAGAGATTTCGTCGCTATGATTCGTATATCATATCTCATCTCAAATGGGTCAAGTGGGAGAATGTCGGATTTGTGACCCATTTGTTTTGGCCATAAACCCATCATTTAGTAACAGCTCATGTTTTCCCTTAACCACCCACTAATTTTTGTTTCACTTTTGTAACCGCTCCATGATGACAAAAACGGTATAACTAAAATATGATTCATCTTTCTGATTACGGGTTCACTAAACCTATTCTCAAAATCGAAAAACACCATCTAAAATTGAGAAGAAGGGTTTGGAAACAAAAATCAGAGCATATCAAATCAAATTGAAAGAAGAAGAGCATACAAACTCATCTGATTTCGCATAGCAATGGCTGGAGTTACCCCATTGATTCCATTATTGCTTCCGCTTATGTTTTATGCAATAGTTAGTAAAACTAACACTCAGCTCTGACACGCTCATGGATCCTTGCTCTAGACTTCTAAGTGAAATGACTAAATGGAAAATTCTAAAGTTTGATCGACTTTCGGGCTAATTACTGGGACCATAAATACGGTGCTTATGGAGATTGGTGATATAAGAGAAGATGGCATTGATTGCTCCTTCGTCAGCTCGTCGTCAGTGTCCTCTTTCCTCCAACTTATATTATCAAATCTTTGAATATTTGTAATTAGAAAATATAGAGGTATTTAAAATAAATACTTCATAATTATACAAATTTATGTTGAAAATTGACAAGCACCATTTTGTTGCACCTTCTTCTTATCAAAGTTTTAAAATGCAAAAGCGTGCATGAGACGTTTTTCAAGTCTGTGAAGCAAGACGAGGTGTAAGCTTCAAAAGGTGGATGTAAGCTTTTCAGATAAAAATAAAATGTAAAGCATATATAAGAACATTTGACATTTTACATTGACCTATGCAAAAAATGAAAAGCAAACAATTTAAGGTCCGACTTTGGACATGTATGCATTATTATATATAAAAATATATGATTGGAATGCATATGATTCAAATTTTGATTCTCCATAATTATTTGAAGATTCCACCAAACTCCAGTTTTGATTCCTTCTATCAAGTTAGACCGATCTGCAAAATTTATTTGAAGACTTATTGAAGTCTACTAGGAAACGGTCTTTAAATAACAATGAGAAAATCCATTACATAGCTCTTAATCATTGTTTTATAAACAATTTTATTTGATCATGTCAATATTGAAATTGAAAAGTAAAAGTGATAACTTTTATTTTCTTAAATTTTGTTTTTTTTATTTCTATTAAATAATTGAAGTTTAATAACCTCTATAAGTATCAATATTTGCAGCTAAAGCTAAAGCGATTTTTGAGTCATACGCCCTAGCAATTTGAGGCGAGCGAGGCATACGTACGCCTCATATGCCTCAAGTTGTTGAGGCGTAAGCTTTAGAGGTTTTAAAAATCTTTTTGGAATAAGCCTCAAGGCGCTTTTGCTTCTCGAGGCGAGTATTGAGGTGAGTTTTCATTTTTAAAAACAATGTTTCTTATGCACCCATATGACACCTCCCTTATACATAAACTCTCTTCCCAGCCTCCAATCTGGAATAAGATTATAACTTTTTTTGACTGTGATATTTCTGCATAATTGTGCTAATTCAAGTTCGTATTTAAATACTTTAGTAAGATAGGTGTTGGGTAGCTGATTTCTGTCCTCATACAGTGTTATTTTTATATTTTTACAGTGATAGTTTGTTTCATATAATTGCTAGACCTCAATTATCAAAAAAAACCTTACCACCTAAAGAAGGCTGACAATGGGGTCGCTTGCCTCTACGCTGTTCAAGGCTTGTGGCCTAAGATGTGCTAACCCAGTTAAATGGCTTGTGGCTCATTTGTTCTATTCGGGCCATGGCTAGCGTCACTCTACTCCTCTAAGTTGGACAATCAAGGTGCATAGGACTCACTATATTGTCGATTGCTAGAATCCTAGAACAACCACCACCGGTATGGCTTGCCAGAAGTATACAGTATCTACAGATATAAACATGCATGGATATCTTAATAAATGTTATTCTTTATTAAGAGAACTGAACATTTCATTTAAACATAGATGAAAATTAGAACTGACTAAAGAACAAGGTTGTGCACTTCAACATTACAATTACACTACAGTTCATCACTATCATTTTTAGTTTCATTACATTACTATTTAAAAGTCATTTTTGATCCTATATCATCATCTTCATCTCCATTTCCAAGGAGTTATACTACGATATTTGAGTTTTGCAAGTATGTTTGACCAGAAGACGATAATTTTATGTACATTTTCATATTCGATTCTCTATCATTATTTGAAACAAATTGGCTCCCATTTGGTCACATAGGTCAATTCAAAATCTTCTTCGATACACCATAATATTTGTTTATATGGATTCTTGGATCGTCGTTGGATTCATTGGCTTTGCGCACACGTTACAGCTAGGAAACTGGTTTATGAGCTTCATATTCTCATGTGTTAAATTCAAAATCTATCACATAATTAATATGACCCCTCCCCCCCCCCCCCCCCAACCCCCCAACCAAAAAAAAACACATTAAAGTACGGCTTATAATATAGCAGCGTTTTATTAGTCTTACTTCCTATTGCTATTCGAACAACATTCATTTCACAAATCTCAACCGGTCCATCAAAAATTTGGCAGTGCCTTCTGTTAAATCTGGTGCATTGGCTATGATACAAAACGAGTAATTTTTTTTAAAAAGAATTCTTTTATTAATCACTGCAGTATATATTTAACGTATGTTATCATAAATAATTTAGCTTGTATTAAATCTTATTTAATATTAGTCTGAGATTGCGTATGTGTTAAGATATGAAATTTATTTTGGTTTTGATTGAATTGATGGTATAATTAAGATAGATCACATATTCACTTGCAATATATGGAATAAGGATGTCACAGGGTATATAGGATTCCACAATTTAGATTTTATACACACATGTGTGTGTGTATGAGTGTTTGCACGCGCACAAGCAATTATTAATTTATTTATTTTTTGAAAATGAACTATTGGGATTTATAACCACATAATATATATAATATATATATATATATATATATGCATTTATGAGCATTTGATATATGATATGTACATGCCCAACCCATTTCCAAAGTGTGAGAGGGAACCGCTTAGGGCCTCGAATAACCTAGGGTACCATTTGATCGACCTAGTGCCGGCAAAAAAAAAAAAAAGGAACGCGATCCAAAAATCAATGAAGTCACAGACCACGAAGCTGACTTCAACTCTGTTACAGACAACCAGTAAATGTGCAACACAAACTGTTGCACAAATATTATGCAGAAACAATATTTGTAAAGATTTTGCAAATGTAGACTGCCAATTATATAACAGAAAACGGTTTGCAAATCATTTGCAGAAACTGGGTTTACTGATGTAACAGGATACCAGTGCGAATAATTTGCAGAAACCTATTTGCAAAGATTTTGCAAAAAAACTGTTATAGAGAATCAGCAATATGTAAAGTACTAATCGGCAATCAAATTGCCAATTAATCTGTCTGAGTCAGTAGATATTGTTTCCTTGAAATAATATTGCTTTCTGTATGCACCGAGGTTGTGACTAATTTGCTTCTCAGGATGCAATAGACCTGCCTTGCAACGTTGTGCTTGCAAGCAAAACGACGACGGACTGAAGAGAATACAAAGTTCAAGAACATTTTTTTTAATACGCTCTGGAATGGGTGTTCTTTGCCGTGAACACCTATCTGGTTTCATAAGTGCTTTAGAGAATTTGGCCTTATAATTCTCCTTGAAGTTGCGCCTTCGCACTTACAATTATTTTAAACTTTATCATAGGAATGGTTTGAGTGTGTATCAGTGCCATTAAAGTTTATCTTAAACTTAGTTGTCTCTTTAAACCTAGATCTTGTGATCTCCAGTAAACTAGGTTGGTGTTAGACCTAAATCTGGGCCTAACACCCAAATGCAGATCACAGATCAGAAAAATGCGGAAAATGATAAATAAGAGTAGACACATGAGATTTTTATAGTGGTTCGGCTGTAGATGTAGTCTACGTCCACTTTATAATCTTACTGTTATACTGACAGATTACAAGAATCAGTTACATGCAATACACACACAATCCGTGTGTTAATTGAGATTACAAGAGATGAATTTGAATGTATGAAGATACAAAGCCCTTGCACTTCAGTAATAGTGGAAGTCGTGAAGAAGAATGGCCAAAAGTCCCTGAAAATGCCTTCGAATGGTGTATTTATAGCAGTTTACAGCAGGCGGATCGCGGGACACGTGGCACGTATCCCAAAAATCTCGAAAAGAGGTGGAAAACATCCAAAAATCATCTCCAAATCGTCATATGACATGTGTAATAAGATCCATGCAAGTTGGAACGAAAATAGCCTTGAGAATAGGTCAGAACAAGCTGCACAAGAGCAGGTGCGGGGATCAGATCGTGGTCCCCCTATGCACCACGAATAGGGTAACAAGCTGAAGTGGTGAGAACCACGAACGGATCGTGGTCCAGGTGCCCACCACGATCGGGTCGTGGTTCAGGGGGCGAGTCCAAGGGGGCGATCCGACCAGAGGTGCCACCATCTCTAAAATCCAAGTTCTCGGTTCCGAGTGCGTTCACGGAAACAGGCATATCTTTCAAACCGTAAGTCCGATTAAGCCAAACCAAAGCTCAAACTGAAGCTAATTCAGAGATCTACAAAAGTTATAGTGCTCAGCACCGTAATTGACACTTTCGTGCCCAAAAGAGGTCGTCTAATAGGAGTTTCGGGCCTTTCTTTGCTCGTGATGCGATTTTGACCAAATTGCTGCCTGTCTTCTGACGATGTTCTCCATATCCGAGCTCAATGCTATCCAGATATTCAGTGTGACAGCTTTTACCAAAAATGTGCCAACACGTTTGCCCCCCAAAACATATCTTGCTGGTTGAAGGAAGATGTGTTCTGGATACTCTGAGAAATCCAAGTCCAGAATGCGACGATCACGTCGGATCGTATTAAGGCCAGAAAACCAACGATCACGAGGGATCGTATTAAGGCCAGAAAACCGAGAAGACCAGGAGTTTGTATCTGCAATAAGATAAACAAACAATGCAAGAATATTTCCTAGATGGCCTTACCGGAGTAAACCATCCGAGGAGATGTTAGAGGGGTTCCGAGACGGCCTTACCGGAGTAAGACGACCAAGGAAATGCCATGAAAGTTCCAAGACGGCCTTACCGGAGTAAGACGACCGAGGAAAAGCAATGAAGGTTCCAAGACGGCCTTACCGGAGTAAGACGACCAAAGAAAAGCACATGAGGATTTGTTTATGCTGGATGGATCCAGTTGGGAGCCGGAGCTCAATGCTTATTGCTAATTCATGAAAATCCAGCAGTTGTTGGCCGGACACGACTGGAGACCACAAGCCTGTTCCATGCGTGTGGGCTGACGTGACTGCTTTTATTACATGCAGGGAAAACAAAGAAGGGCGAGAGGTTGCCTAAAAGCCTAAAAACACGAAATGCGAACCGGAGTTCGGAAAACTAAAGAGATCCGCTGAGTGGGATCAGTTGATGATAAGCCCGCAATTGCTCGATCCGGGATCGTTCCCTCTTTGGGGAGTCGGTGGTATCAGCGCAGGTGCTGGCGTAGTTGGTTGAATGATATACTCGGGTAGTTCTCCTCGCCTGACTCAGTCCTCAATAAGGTCTCGCAAATGTCTGCAGTCATCAGTGTTATGATCGTTAATGTCATGAAATATGCACTGTCTGACAGAATTGCGTTGTGCTAGTGTCGGCTCCCTCTTGGGAGGTCTTGGATAGGAGGCAGCAGCTCCTGTATCCGTGTAAATGTCTGAGAGGGAGGCATTGAGTTCAGCATACTTCCCATATTTGCGCCCTTTCCGGGGCTGAGTGTTGCGGTCACTCTTGACGGCGACTTTTCCTTTGCCATTTCCAGAATTAGACAGTTCTCCGTCTTTGAGCATGTTGACATCGAGAATGCGTTTTTCAGAAGTTGCATCTTCTTCCCGCAGAAATCTGTCTGCTTCAAGGTAGAATTCGCCGAGATTTCGCGGTGGATCTCGGTACAAAGATTTTTTGAACTCCGAGCTATCTAGAACGCCGGATACTGCTGCCATAAGTACCATGGATTGTTCAGGTCTATCAACCGATGCTGCTGCAACGTTGAATCTCTCGAGGAATGAATGCAGAGCTTCTTTAGGCCTCTGCTTAATCGTTGTGAGCGACATGACGTTCTTGGGTCGTGCGATGTGGACCCGAAATTGTTCAAGAAAGCAAGCGACCAACATATTCCAGCTGTTGATCGATTCAGATTCTAGCTGCCGAATCCACATGGCCGCTATATCAGTCAGAAAGAGGGGAAAACATTTAGCCATGACGTTTTCCGATGCCGATTGAACTTCCATATGTCGTTTGTAGCGCATCAGGTGCACGGTAGGATCTGTCCTGCCGTTGTAGGGCTCCAGTTGTGGAAGTTTGAAATCTGAGGGATTGCGAGAATTCTTGTGTGAACGGAATGTGATTGACGTCATCCACGTCATTTTCATAAGTGCGTCCTCTCGTGAGGCATTGAATCAGATCAGCGAGTCGATTGCCTTTAAAAAGCTGTTGTAAGTTGCCAAGATCAGAGCTGGTGCCCCCAGCATTGAGTGCAGGAGAGAATGGAAGCTGTTGGTGAGCTACTGGGAGCGGATCGCGGGTCGCGGATCATGGACCAAGAGGGGCGATCCGACCCGTTCGTGAGTCAGGGAAGTCAGCTCGCGAGGTAGGTTCGTGGAGCAGGAGGGCAATCCGACTGGGATCGGCTCTTGAGCCTGATGGTGCGCCACGGTCCGAATCGCGGCCCAGAGGTGTATCACGAGATGGTTGATGTTGTTGAGGAGCAGGAGCTCGCAATTTGGTGTTAATCTGGTCTGGAGCTGAAGTAGATTGCAGTGCATTTCCAATGGGGAGGAGGTTGCCCCCGAGCACTGGTGCTGGAGGGTCGCGGGTCACTGGTATTAACCCGACCCGATCGTGATGGGCTGTGCGAGCCGCTTCGGTGGCTTGATTTCCAGCGAGTTGTTCGTTGCCGCTCGACCTGCCATCCATCCGAGCGAAGAATTCATCCATTATTTTCTGTTGTTTTTGGAGGAGATCGTCTTGCCTTGCCATCTGATCTCTCAATTCAGCAAGAGCGCCGTCCATCTCGTCTCGGGTCAAGTATGCAGAAGGATCTCCATGAGAGGAAGCCTCTTGGCTTGCCTCGTTCCTTGTGCCTTCAGCGTCAGCATCATCAGCGTGAGCGGAAGTTCCAGTTTTCTTCCTTTTGATTGTCATTGATCCAATAGCCAAAAAATCCTAGCAGAATTTGAAGTTGTGTGTGCCCCCCTTCCTGGCACGCCAAAATGTTAGACCAAAATCTGGGTCTAACACCCAAATGCAGATCACAGATCAGAAAAATACGGAAAATGATAAATTAGAGGAGACACACGAGATTTTTATAGTGGTTCGGCTGTAATGTAGCCTACGTCCACTTTATAATCTTACTGTTATACTGACAGATTACAAGAATCAGTTACATGCAATACACACACAATCCGTGTGTTAATTGAGACAAGAGATGAATTTGAATGTATGAAGGTACAAAGCCCTTGCACTTCAGTAATGGTGGAAGCCGTGAAGAAGAATGGCCAAAAGTCCCTGAAAATGCCTTCGAATGGTGTATTTATAGCTGTTTACAGCAGGCGGATCGCGGGACACGTGGCACGTATCCCAAAAATCTCGAAAAGAGGTGGAAAACGTCCAAAAATCATCTCCAAATCGTCATATGACATGTGTAATAAGATCCATGCAAGTTGGAGCGAAAATAGCCTTGAGAATAGATCAGAACAAGCTACGCAGGAGCAGGTGCGGGGATCGGATCGTGGTCCCCCTATGCACCACGAATAGGGTGACGAGCTGGAGTGGTGAGACCACGAACGGATCGTGGTCCAGCTGCCCACCACGATCGGGTCATGGTTCAGGGGGCGAGTCCAAGGGGGCGATCCGACCAGGGGTGCCACCATCTCTAAAATCCAAGTTCTCGGTTCCGAGTGCGTTCACAGAAACGGACATATCTTTCAAACCATAAGTCTGATTGAGCCAAATCAAAGCTCAAACTGAAGCTAATTCAGAGATCTACAAGAGTTACTGTGTTCAGCACCGTAATTGACATTTTTGGGCCCAAAAGAGGTCATCTGATAGGAGTTTCGGGCCTTTCTTTGCTCGTGATGCGATTTTGACCAAATTGATGCCTGTCTTCTGACGATGTTCTCCATATCCGAGCTCAATGCTATCCAGATATTCAGTGTGACAGCTTTTACCAAAAAATGTGTCAACAGTTGGGTTTCCATTTTAGAAAAACTTTTAGTTTATAGGTCTTAACCTCGTTCTCATCGATAAGGTTCAGACTTTCTCTCGGCAAGTCTTTGGTTGGTGGATCCGCTATGTTATCTTTTGATCTTATGTAGTCTATAGTGACAGTTTCATTAAAAAGAAATTGTCTTATTATTTTACGTCTACAACGAATATGTTTCGATTTACCATTTTATAGTGTACTATTGGTTTTTCCGTTAGCTAATTGACTATCACAATGCATGAATATTGGAGGCACGAGCTTGCTCCAATTTGGAACGTTTTCCAAAAAACTTTGAAGTCAGTATGCTTCTTCTATGGCTTTATATAGTGCAATAAATTCTGATTTCATTGTCGATCTAGCTATGCAAGTTTGTTTGGATGATTTCATGAAACTGCTCCATTTCCTAGTGCGAACACATATTCACTAGTCGATTTTGTATCATTTGATCTAGTTATCTAATTTGCATCACTGTATCCTTCTACTATTGAAAGATATTTGGTAAAGTGTAAACCATAGTTCTGTGTATGCTTTAAATATCCTAGAACTCTGATTATCACTTTCCAATAATTTTTAACTTGATTGCTGGTAAACCTACTCGGCTTACTTACGGCGTATGTGATATCTAGTCTTGTGCAATTCATTAAATACATGATACTTCCTAGTATACGAGTGTATATAAGCTGATAAATCCCATCATCAGTGTTTTTAACCCAATTTTGATTCATATACAGTGGTGATTTGCAATATTTATATTATGTTATTTGAATCTTTCAAGTATGTTGACAATGTAATGCGATTGAGATAATGCATATCCTTGTGATATAATCAAAATTTTAACATTCAAGATCACATTAGCCAGTCTTAGTTCTTTCATCGAATCTAGAGGATAACATATTATTCGTTGATTTTGTTATGCCCTTATTATTACCTAGGATTAATAAATCATCAAAATAAAGACAGAAAACGATATAACAACATGTGTGTGTCCTATATAAACAAATTTATTTGGTTGATTTATGTGAATCCGTTTTATAACATAGTTTCATCAAATTTCTCATGTCACTCTTTTGGAGCTTGTTTAAGGTCGTAAAGTGATTTTACTAATTACATACTTTATTCTCATTTCTTGAGCTTAGAAATTCTTCAGGTTGTTTCATGTATATTTCTTCTTCCAGTTCACCATTAAAAATGCAGTTTTTACATCCATTTGATGTATTTTTAAATCAAGTATGGATGAAATTGCAATAATCATTCTAATTGATGTTATTCTAATCACCGGTGAATATGTGTTTAAACAGTTCAGGTCTTCCTTTTGTTTGAATCCTTGGACTACAACACATGCTTATATTTGTCTATTGAACTATCATGTTTCAATCTCTTT
The DNA here is from genome assembly GCA_030737875.1 of Allium sativum. Classification (NCBI taxonomy): domain Eukaryota; kingdom Viridiplantae; phylum Streptophyta; class Magnoliopsida; order Asparagales; family Amaryllidaceae; genus Allium; species Allium sativum. The sequence continues at coordinate 372,176,063 of CM060909.1, read as the reverse complement.
TTAAATATCCATTTGTTACCTAATGTTTTGCATCCTCGAGGTAAATCAAATAATTCCCATGTATGGTTAGTCATAATGGATTCGATTTTACAACGTTTAATTAAATTTTGTGAATAGAAATTAACTTGTGTATTTTATTACGAAATTCGTCTTTGCTATGTTTAAGTAAATGTATTTCAAATCTCAAATTTCGTATTTTAATTTAAAATTTAAATTTTAACGTTAAATTTCAAATTACAACGTTATTCAAAATCGTTGAAATTTCCAAATTGTTATAGAAGTCGTCTGTCATGAGAGGTGAAAGGAATGTTGGTCCAATGTCGGTAGAGGACGAACCACTACTACAGAACAGATCTGTTGCTTCGGTTGTTTCCCCCTGTTGCTTCGGTTCAACAACCGAAGCAATTGCAATAGACCAAGGTCTATTGCTTCGGTTGTTCAGCCGAAGTAAGAAAACATAATTTTGCTTCCGTTGTGCTAACAACCGAAGCAAAAATCATACCACTAACAAAAAAAAAAACACCATACTTGTTGCTTCTGTTGTAACCACAACAGAAGAAAAAAACTCATTTTAACAAAAAAAAATTACCTTGCTACAAATCTCTGTAATCCTCATATACAACAATATGAATATGTATCAAACAAATAATTATCGCTTCCCATTATATAATCAAACCGAATAGTAATATAGATTAAACAATACAATACACAAACAAATATAATTCACTAATAGTGCTATTAATCCATACATTTAAGAGGAAAAACATAAAAGAAAACAATATGATTCATTGACAGTGTTAATAATCCGGTCTTTGTACAACAAAATGGAACATCCAGTAGCATAGATGTTCTCAAACTAGATGCATCAACAATTTACAAGAAAACAAATACTTTAAAAAAAAAATCGAACTTACTAACAAAATCAATGCTTCAAGAAGATGATGATATTGTAGTGTTTACAGAATGCAGCTTCCACTGAAGGTAAACTTTCAAAAACATACCAAGCTCCCACTGATTATAGCGTTCGGACTCTATTGTGCTTTACAATATCTCTAAGAAAATAGACAATTATAAATTATCAGTCAGTTCAAGGCACAAGAAGCAAGAAAAGAATAACCATCTCAATGTTAATAAAAATATCATTATGTTGTGCTATAATAAAAATATTAATAAAGATAAATTGCCTCAATATAGTTCAAAACACAAATTATAAACTGTTCTGTTGTGACATAATGATTTTTTTTATATTTGAAAATGATGTTAGCAGACTGATTCAATATTAAGAAAAACGAACAATGAAGCTAGTTCAATCACATGTACATTACATAACAAAAACTGGAAGATCAACTAAAAAGTGATGCCAACACTTGGTGGAAACAAAAAAGATATGTGAGGGATGGGCACAAATTAATTTCGACATTTGCTTACTTTTCTGTTTTTATTTTTTGTATGAATGATATATGTATTGTAAATAGTTTAATTCTAATATTATATGCATCTCCCAGGTGTTGCACAACCTGTAGTTTGGAGTTCTTTTTTCCTGGATATAGCATGAGAAAATTTACCAAAGTTTTGCATGCTTCACAACCCGTTGCTCCATCAGTCTTTGTTGTGTCTTTCTCATTCCTATAATAGAAATTTGTTGTTGTAAGGCACATTCTTTTTAGTTTTTGGATTACATCTCATTTCTACTATGTGAAACTTTAAATCTCTATATTTGTTTAAACTACAGAACTAGAGGATGGAAGGAAACGTATCAGGTCAATGAGGTTCATTTCATCAGTGGAGACTATAAGGATGTGCCATGTGTACACAGTGAATATGAAGTCAAACATATTTATTTTTTTGTTCCCAATCTTGTTATAGTTAACACTCCATGATGCCCTTTTTTTAGAAATGGCCTACTTACTTCAACCAACTAGTAAATATACACAAACTGAAACTACTTTGTGTGACACTATTATATGAGAATGACGTAATGTGAGGACCGTCATAATGATACTAAAGTTTAACTAAAAATTCAACGCATATAATAATAATTATCAGCATATATCCCTTTGAACACATGTAATTGGCATATGTTAATCTTCCAAATTTTATTGAGATCAGTAGAGACAACATCTCAGGAGGATCCCTCACCGAACTGAAAATGCATGCATCTTCTACATGTTATACCATCTCAAGCCTTATTTATGGATTATTATGTAAGGAATCTGTAGAATATATCTGTTACTTAGCCCTTGCCAGAACAAACTTCCAATAGAATGAAGTGTTTCTCAATAATTAAGTGGAGGCCGTAATGCATAAACCATGAGCCTCAATTGACTGACAACCATGATAAAACCACAATCACTCATTAAATAGAAACGAAATTCACACACACATCAATTTAAAAAAACTTGGAAACTTGAAATGAGTAGCACCGTGAACATGTGAAGAAGTACAGGGATATCTACTGATAATGTCAATAATTTAAGATGAAATATCAGTGAAGTATATTTTACTGATCTTTTGAAACAACAATAACATCTTAACAGACAAATGACTGACTTGTCATTTTCAAACATTTATTACGTGCTGCTTTGTCATTTTTGTTTTTTGTTTTGCATGTTTTCCTTTTGAGAGAAAAGGAGGAAAACAATTTCCAGTTTTAAAAGGTAAATCCCATTTCCAAAAATAGGAGTTTTAGAAAATGCATTCGGCGAAAACATAAAACAATCAAGGGTGCGTTTGGTTTTCCATTTTCAACTCATTTTCAGCTTTTAGTTTTGAAAGACGATAAAAACTTGTTCCTTTTACCATTTGAAAAATTATTATTTCTCAAAATGGGCCTTACAAAGGGAACTCAAAACAACATTATTTTGTTTTCACCATTCTGAGGCCCACTGAAAAATTCAAAAATAAAAAACAAAACCAAACACGTTCATAACCTAGGTTTATTTTTTGGCCGCAAAAAACTGCTTCTACCGACTTCGCCATTCTCCCGAATTCGTCGTTCTGCCAAATACGCCAAACATCAACAAGGTCAATTCATGATTTTTTTCATTCATTTATACTTCGTTTGATTCAATTTTTACTAGATCATCCAGATTTTTGCTATTTGTTACGGTGTTTCTTTCCCTTTGGTATGGGTTAGAGTTTGCACAAATCTATACAGTGTTTCTCAAATTAAAACACAATTTAAATGATCGTAATCTCGGTCAGAAATCAACTTGTGTATTAAATTCACAATTAAAATAAGGTGGTTGCGTTTTCATTCATAATAAATCTGTTCCATTACGAAAGGCTTTGATGTGTTCTCATTTGAGGTTTTTCTAGTGATAGCGATGTGATAACTTAGACGCTGAATTAATAATACTTAGTTCTGCAGGGGCTTATCATTCTAAACAAAAAAATGCAATTTTCCTTTTTATTGTCTTTCCTTATGCACTTAAGGAAGAATGCATGCATTCTCAAGGGTACGGAATTTTGTTAACAGAACTAAGTTTTAAGTTCCAGATATTGTTCTTAAGGGTTCAGAAATAAACTGTTTAACCTAACTAAACAAAGAAGCTTGTTTTCTCCAGCAAATTCCATGCTTGATTTATGCCTACATTTGTGATTCTTTAGTGTTCAGAACATATGCCAACTTTCTGTTAACAAAATCTGAATTTAGGAACTGCACTTAAGGAAAATATCAATCTTTGTGCATGGGTTTTTCCTTAATTAGAACCCATTTAAGTTCTAGGTATTATAATATCATCTAAACTGATATTATAACATATTAAAAAAAAATGCATGCATTCTTAAAGATAATGACTACGAACAAAGTAATACATTATCTGATGGTATGGATAAACTAGACCGAGCTGTTTTATGATTGCACTTCAACCGATTCATCAGATCGACCTACAGCTCAATGTATCTATGGTGAATTGTGTGAAGATACAAGTCAAAATTTTGTACATTATTTGACTTACACTTCAAGATTGAGGACATAAAGTTAAAATGTTGCTAAGTTTGGCTTTTATTTGTTTGTCAAAATTAAGGACGTCCTTTATGTCATAGTGAAAAAAAGGTAGTGCCAAATTTATTGCCTTATCTTTCATTAAACATGCATTAAAAATTTATTTGTTTGTCAAATTTTTTTTCTTTCTTTGTTTAAATTGCAATCAGTTTATGTTTCCATGACATAAGTTTGATTTTTGCATTCAGAGGGTCTGATGAGACTTGACAGGGTTTAGCTGACACCAAAATATATAACATCTCATGTCATTATGAGTTGGTTTCATCCTTGAATGAAATCATTACTTAAGGATCACCTAAATCAAAACTCACAATGTCTCAAAATGTGCTTAATTGATCATCTTCTCTTTTTGTTGCATCATAAACACATTAGATTACAGGTTATTATCGTATATACATCATTTGCTAACTTAATACATTGTTTGTTCGGCACCAGCATTTGTATGCCATTTGCTCACACTTCACTGCCCTGGACTTAATCTGTCCATATGAAAATTTGATTATATTGACATATGTGTTACCAAAATTTTAGGACTTTGTTGTAACTTCGATTGTATCTGAATTTTATTGTCAAAAAACTTGTTTGAAAATATATTACGGATTTTTTGTGTGTTTTATACTCTTATATTTTTCAATTACAAGTTTCTCAATCATAATTTTATTGTCAGTCATAATTTGTCTTGTTTGTCAATGAGTTTTTAAAATCATATATAGTTTTATTTTACATGTAACTGGGTGTACCCTGTATAATTTTCAGTTCACCAAACTCCTTTTCTCTTGAATTTGATTTGACAATTTAGGGTTTTTAGGGAAGCTCCGCATAATTTGTGATAACTATTTTAAAAAATGACTTGGAATCTTATAAACCTGTGAATATTTATTATATACAAGTTTATATGTATAAATATATGGTTTAAATGGATGAGTTTCTATAAAAGTTACAAGTTAGTATGTTGAATAACAATATTTCATAGTATATTCAGCTCCCATGCAAGTAAGGAGGAACCAATTATAAAGTTGCTTTCATCTTAAAAAATAGAATACGAGTGGTGGAAAAACAAAAGAGCTGATGCCATGGTCCGCAAAGGATAAGAATATTTTCAATGATATAGCATGACCGAGGTGACCAATGAAGTTTATATCAAAGCAGTAAAGGTTTCTAAGGATCCAACTTTTCGAATGACATTTGTGAAGATGTCGGAGCATAGGCGCTTACCTGTTTCAGTAACATATTTTAATAGTTCAGGTAATCTTATTTTTATTTACTTTTATTATGTGATTCAGTAGATGTCTTACTTCTGTACTGTCGTTTGCAGATGTGATTCGAAAGACATCAGAAGCGCGTTGCTTACAAAATTTGTGGCAGATATAAATATCATATTGTTACGAAAGATGCTTGAGTTCTCTTTCAATTTTCTCTTTATCTAGCTTTTCTCTTATATTATATATTTGAAACCATGTTATAAACTTTTTTATTGTAATTTTATTCTTGTACAATTCAGCCTCATGTAGTTTAAAATATTGTATTCTCTTTAATGTTCAATCGTTACGTTTAGAATTCAGCCTATTATCTTTCATATATTATCAGTTTTTAATTAGCAGCTTGATATATTCACTGTTGTTTTAATTCGACTTTTTTATGTTTGAATTTTTCGTTTTGTTTTTTATTTGATTTACAACATGTAGTATGTTCATGCAAATATGAAAAATGAATAGTGTATATTATTGGGGTGACAAAAGTGATCTAGGCGGTTGAATCGTTTTGTTTTTATATGAAAGAGTGCAATTCATGGGGTGATCGAATGGTGAATATTTGTGTCATCAATTATATCTATATTTTGTATATAAATAGACTTTCCATAATATTATGCTTTAAACGTATAATTTCTTTGAATTGCCAAAATGAAAACTCAAATTTTCAAAAATTGAAAACTGTACTTTCCAAGCAACGCATTTTTCAATTTTTAGTTTTGAAAACTTGTTTTCGAAAAAAGGATACCCAAATGCATTTTGAGAAATAGTGAAAATATTCAAAATGGAAAATTGAAAACAACCATTAAAACTCAAAATTGAAAACTCAAAACGTAAACCAAACGCACCCCAACAAATATGAAAATTGAAAACAAGCGGAAAAAAACAAAAGCAAACACTATGATATTGCACATATGCCAATTACATGTGTAAACTCAATACTTGAGATCTCCTTGCAGATGTTTACTTTCATAGATACTGATTTTTCTGCAAAAATGTGATGTGGAATAAGTGTAGACGTTGAATTTAAAATTTTGAAGCAATCGACCAAAAATGCATAAAAGTATAAGCACCTTATAAGCACTCTTCTAGTTATATTTACAATATTGAGAAGCGAAGGCATTTATGTAACTTGATCGACAGCAATTGAAACAACTGTTCCAAGGAAATCGCTTCCCTTTATTGATGCCAAAGATGTGCAATATCATTGGTTTTGAAAAAAAGTTGGATAATAAATTATTATTATTATTATTAAACATCAGAAAAATTAACACAAGTATTTTCACTATTCGTCCTAACAATAGTGTGATAATGCATAATGAGTCACTCTCTACGTTTATGCTTTTAACTAGCGCACACATACAAAGGATATACATTAAGTTTGGTATGACCAATAAACTGATGTTGATGGAGTAGCCTAATGTGACGTGTTTTGAAATCATGCAAACTTGGCACATATAAAAATAGTATGCAATCTAAATAATTATAATTAAAAACATAATGTCAGTTTAATGATCACCTGGATATAACTTTCTCGCTTACGTGCATACGACTTAATGAATCTAGAAGATTAGCATATGTCAATTACATGTGTATCACAAAAATTTAACAAAGAGGTTCTTATCTAAACTTACTAACCTTCAAATGGATGAGTGTGTTTGAACATAAAGTTTCAGCAATGAAGGTGCCTGTGAAGTTCAAACCAGAGTAGCAACATTGAACATATCTCTGTAAGTACAAAATTTGCTAGTGCCGATAACACACATACTTCGGAGTATCCATGTTTTCAGTTATCCCGTGGAATTGCCTTCACTTCGAAATCGTGTCTCCCACTTGAAATCCCCTTGTCTTGTTTTCACGTCCACAGGTATCCAAAAATTTTTACTGTTGTAGTCACCTATTTTCTACAACAACTTTTTTTTCTCTTTTACAGAAGAAGCTCTGACCGTCGACGTCGAGGGCTAGAAGCGAAGTCGACAAGAACAGATTAGATTCGTCTAAATCACTGCTCTCTGCATCGAGCGAATTCGACAGGAATGGCAATACGATGAAGGCTTAAACCGAGAGAGTTTTCACAGGAGATTAAGGAAATAGGAGCGATAGAATTTGAGGAATAAATTAACCATTATTTTCATTGCTAGGTTTCACGAGGTAAAGAAATTGAGGCGGCTGAAACTGTGAAACACGATGAGGGTTTCGTAAGATTATATCGGGTCGGGTATGACCTGTTTGCATACCTCATGCGGTTACATTTATGTTTCCCCTTCATTACATAAAAGTTGGAAAGGACGTAGCACTACGAAATAAACAAAAGGTAGCTTAACCTAAAGGTATTTTATGATAACATTTATTATTTTCAAAGATTTCTATGATTGTGAAAAGGGAATCGTTTAGGGAAAACTACACTTTCATTTTAACTAAATAATTTTTGAAAGTATTTTATTCTATTTTTTTCAAATAATAACTAATCTAACTATAAGCATTTGAATTCCAAGCTTATTGGGTCGCTTACTCAAACACAAATAATGCGAAATAGTAATTATTAAATATTACTTCATAATTATTAAATATTATTTATTAATAATAAATGTTGAACATTTACGATTCAATATTAGTTACTATAATTTGTTGATTATATTGTATTTTAATATCTAATCGCTAATAAATATTAACTATTTCTACTGATTATTAGTAACTAACAATTCTAATATTTTATATAAATAAAAACTATTGATTGGAGATAACAATTACATTCATTAATAATCTTTGGTTATAAAAAATTATAAATAATAACATATGCAAACTATCATTGACAGTTATTAATTTTAAATTATCATTTACAAATTATTTGGTAAATACTAATTATTTGTTATTAATGATAAATTATAAATTCCTAGTTGTTAATTAATAATTAATTATCACCTGTTAATTAATAAACATTAAAAACGAATTAATAAGCATTAAATATTAATTAATTATTTGTAATTATTAATTGAAAAATATGCATTTTTAATTATTAAGTATAAATTATCAACAAATATTATTTACTAAATATTAAATTTATTTCAAGACAATCAACAAATATTATTTATTTACTATTAATTACATTTATTAATTATTAAAGGTAATTAATAAGTATTAACTATAATTTACTAATAATGAGCTATTAACTATAATAAGTTATTAAATGTAAGAAATATTTGTTGGTTATTTGTAATAGTATTATATATTATTTACTGATAATTTAATTTAATAATTGGTAATTATTAAGTATTTAATAGTATTGTTTAATTTTAATTATTGATCATTAAGTTTTAAGTATATCTATTAATTATAAAATATTAAATGTTAAACATAATTCTCTTTTGCTAATATTTCTTATTAATTATGAATTATTAAATATTATTCTTAACTATTGATTATTAATTTTTTACAGTCATAATTAATTAATAGTTATTAAAATTTATTTATTAAACACTAAAATATTGCTTCTTGAGTATTAAATTTACTCTTAATTTTTATATAATTAGTAATAATTAATTTTTTAATTGTAGTTATTAACTATTATATATTACCTTCTTACCCATTAAATGTTACTTATATATCAAATATTAAGCATTAAGCATTAATTATTAACATTTAAGTATTGATTATTAGTTGTTAGTTAATAGTTATTTTATATTAATTATTAATTTATTTATTAAATAATAAGTTTAATTAATTAATATTAATAATAATTTACTAATTACTTATAATTAACTGTAATACTATAAATACACAAGTAATTAATGATTATTTATAATAACTAGTAATTATAAATTATTTATTGATAATCATTCATTATAGTACATTATGAATAATGATGTATGTAAGCTTTTGTTGATAATCACTGGTATGTGCATTTGCTTGGTTCTTAAGAAACCAATGCAAATGACATTATTTGCTTCGGTTGTAAGGACAATGGATGCAAATAACATTATTTGCTTCACTGCATTTGCTACTGTTGGTAAGACAACCGAAGCAAATGACTCTATTTGCTTCGGGTGTGAGCACAACAGAAGCAAATAACAGTATTTGCATATATTTTCTCCATCGCATTTGCTTCGGCTGTTAGTAGAACTGGAGCAAATGATGCTATTTGCTTCGGTTGTGAGTACAACTGAAGCAAATTCGTCTTTGCTATGTTTAAGTAAATGTATTTCAAATCTCAAATTTCGTATTTTAATTTAAATTTTAAATTTTAACGTTAAAATTCAAATTACAACGTTATTCAAAATCGTTGAAATTTCTAAATTGTTACAGAAGTCGTCTGTCATGAGAGGTGAAAGGAATGTTGGCCCAATGTCGGTAGAGGACGAACGTACAAAGCATGGAAAAATCTTCCACACGAACAACTATTTCATATCGAATTTTGGCTCAGCGGCCCCGGTGTTGACAAGATTTGCGCCAAACAGCTCTTGCTGACGTTGGGGTTTGTCGCATCGGGATTACTTTCGGTGGTCGAAGGAGGATCTAACATGCAGTGCCGATTTATGAAGGTGAGAGGAACTGTTTGCATACTAATAAGGAAAAGAGTAAATGGGCTGATAATGGAGCACAAAATGTGCAGTTTCTGGGTAGAAACAGAAATTCAGATTTGATAAGAAGACCGGGAATCTTGATATTGGTCAGAGGAAAAGGAGGACATGTTGTGATGTGGCTAAGGGGACAAGCAAAAACAGCTCATTGCCGAGGCGAGGAGGCAAATGAAAGAAATTAACATGTGCCACCGGAACCTCTTTTCCCTGAATCAAATTTCCAAAGATTTGAACAACAATGAGGTGATTCATTAGCTTGGGACTAGGCCGTATCATATTCAATTTATAGCTTACGTAGACCGTGTCTGGAAGCAAATGAGTAACTATGAATGGCTGTTAGACATAATGGTTTTTTGTATTGCAATTTGGAGATAAAAATAATTGTGAATTTTTTTTGTAGGGAGGCCTTGTTTATTTGACTTTAAAATTATGTTAATGAGAAAACACAACCTTGGTCTTAAACTTGATAGAGATATTCTTATTATCATCCTAGTATGAGTAAAGTTATCACACTTGGATTTGGAACTGTGGAACGTGAAGCATCATTATTACTCATGCTCTCGGGGTTCCTGTTGAACTATATATGATATAAGTTTGTTCGCCTGTGTTTTAGTTAAAATGTGTGATATCCAAATTTCCCTATGAATAGAGGTGGTCTTAAATAATGGAAAGGAAACTGAAGTATAATATGAATTCAAACTGATCTGGGTCTAGGGGTGAGCATTTGGTTGGTTTGATTTATCCGATGATAAAATTTTCAAACCAAACTAAAACCAATAAAAATGAAAACCAAACCAAACAAATTAAGTTTGGTTGGTTCGGTTGGTTATCCGATTAAACCAAACTAAAAATATTTTACACTTTGTGTTTGAAATATTAACTATAATTTGAAACAAAAATGTATATATATTATTATAGTATTATTAATTTTTATTTTTATGCTTTTTAATATTAATTTTGACACATAGGTGATGATTAATATATACTTTAAACTAACCTAAAATATTTATTATAATACCGATAATTTTGAAAATATAGTAAAAATTCGGCTAATTTGGTTAAACCGATAACCAAACTTAATATATTTTCGAATCGATTACAAACCGATTTAATTTCAAAATCGAACCAAACCGACCAAAATTAATTGGTTTGGTTGGTTTATTTGGTTTAACCGAATAATGCTCATTCCTAATGGGCTAAGGTGTGTAAAATTTTGAGGCATGTTAATCTAAAACGCGAGAGGAAAGAAACACTAATTTGGCAATGTAAATTAATAATTGCATCCTCCATTGGTAAAGATAAGCAACTCTCAACAAGAAGATTCAAAAAACGATCGATGATATTCTTACTGAATGTGTTTAAAGAATTATGGTTGACAAGATAATAGAAGTTACTATCCTTTCAAACAATGAAGGGAAGGAAGCCAGTGTTAGGAAATCAATAAATAACAATATCAATCTATTTATCCTGCATTAGTTGAGACAAATTCAGAAACTGAAACAATATTTCCGGAGTCTCGTTTGATTACAAAAAGAGTTAACAATTCAGCTTGTCGAAAATCCTCAAAAAAATTATGCCAACTTCAGAGAAAACGGGAACATGAATTTACAAAGTCCTTGTTTATGTAATGATGCCAGAATGCTAAATAAAGAACAAGCGCAACCTATTAGTAACAGCCTATGAGTTAGGGAGAATCCGGTGTAAGTCTAACAATGCACAGCCTGTGCGCTAATCTTTTCATGTAAAGAGAGCATGACATAGTGGTAAGGTAGATTTCTACCTACCGAGTAAGAGGTCGAGAGTTCGATATTCCTTTTGGACCTATATTGTGATGTATTAATCAAACTTCAGAAGAAAAAAAAGTAGCACGCTGATTTTATAAAATATATAATAATAATAATAATAAGGAAAAATGTACTTTTAGATTAACGGGTAAAATGTAAATTTATACAATTATTGGAATTACGTCTCAGAACCTATTTGATTACGTCTGAAACGTCGTTTATAGTTAGGAAACATATGTAACTTGTCAAATTTAATAATATGAGCTAAAATAACGGAAAATAAGACCAATGTCATTTTAGTGAATATGGATTTTGGGTCTAAATTGGAAAACCCTATTTCAGTTATAAAAAAGGACCTCCTCACAAAACCTATTTGTCACCTGTACTTACAGTTCTTCTTCCTCTTTCTAACAATAAACCTCTTTTATCTCTTCCAAAATTCTAAAAAAAATAAAAAGTAAAATCAAGATAGAGAAAGAGATGAGAGAGGGCAATTCAAATCAAGCTAAGAAGGGAGCTACAAAAGGCGAATAAGTTAATTTCTAGAATATGTTGATTCATGGGTATTCAAATTTATATTTCTACACGATATAAAATATACTCTTCTAATTTGAGATAGAAGTTCTAAGTTTAGAATGAGTTTAAATGTATATACACGATATAAAAATATATGATATCAGTAACAAACCGGCATTGTATTATTTTGAAATGGGTAAATGAAATAATATTACACAAGTTTTTATTTCATATATAAAAGAACCATTTCGATTAGTTTCTTTTCCACATCTCTTTTGTTTGTTCTTCATCCTTTCTCTTCTGAATTCTGATATCGGTTTGTCGAACAATATTTCAGTTAAAATAAAAACATAAAAGAATTAATATTGAGGACAAAACAGACGAATGGCTTCAAATTTAATTTTAACGATGAAGCTGATGGATTAAACAGTGTCTTACTGCATCCTTCTTTCTCCCTCACGCTTCCGTTGCTCAATCACCAGGCCAATGCATAAACTACCCCTGGTTCATCCGATATCCTCTTCTTGTACTCGTACGCGTATAATAAACCGAACAGCGTTGCAACATCATTCTTCTTAGCTTCGGGATTGTGCCCATGCGCTAAAACGTTTGTGAACAACATGATACATCATATGATTCTGACCTTGTTTTGTTTATGTCAGCTATGGACAAGTAGAGTAGTGTCTTGGCCGAGATTTCCTCTGTATCGAACAGTTTGACGATTTCTATAACCTTCTATCGAAGCACAATGAACGCTGCTATAGCGTCGGACTTCTAATCGGTCAAAAGATACGGTTCAGTGTTATTTGTTGAATTTAATTGGGCAAACATGTAATTCCGGCTCTCCTTTCCTGTTTAAGTAGCTGCTTCAGCTCTCTTGCTGCTATACAAATCTCTGTTCTGACGACTTTTTCTAGTGTTTCAACCATGAGTCTCTCTGTTCAGGCACTTCACTACAACAAAATTGGCATTTAACTGCAATTGGTCTCAGCGTTGGTAAATGAAGTGTTGTTAATTTCTTTTCCGAATGAATTATTTTTACCCCAAACGCTGACATATCGACCTACCTATAACTTTTGTGGCCCCCTTTCTAATTATTACATTCCACAAAAAAGAAACAGAACATCGTTTACTTTCTCTTTTGGTCGTTTCCCTCATTTTCCAATCTCATCCAACCCTAATTCGTAGTTCATCACTTTCGTCATGCCTTAACTTTTCGTTCTTAAGTTTGGCTATGCCCTAATTCATTTGTTCAAGTACTCCGGTATGTTCAGATCTAATTCTTTTCGTTTTTATCAATGTTTGAATTTGTAGGTTACATACTTGTTTATCTTTCGAGGTTGATTCTGGAGTTCTCTCATTTTGGTTTGAACTTTGATTCATACGTTTTGATTTAGACATTAATTTCTAGGTATTGATTCAGAATTTGATCTCGCTCAGGTATTGTAAGTTGAATTGCTTTTCATATGCATTTTTGTTAGGTTCTATGTTGATTGCTGAATAAAGCGTAGAGCCTTGTAATATTTGCACTTCAGGAAGTTTTGGCCCAAGTTGGAATTTAGAAATTATAGACGTGAAAAGCTTTTAAGAAGTTATGGTTGAAAATATTTGATGGCTTAAAAGATTCGCTATGCAATAATTCTTTTGTTGACTTTGCATACGTTGATTATAACTTGTGTTATTTATTGAATACGCCTTAGTCCAAGTTTATGTTTGATATTTTCTTAACATGTTAGTAAGATATAATGGTGAGTTGCTTTCATCTTATATTTTCCATACTGCTGATTTTGTTATCTAGTTACATCAGTTCGTAGAATACTTATTACATACACATGTTTGTGTTTTTTTAAGGGTTTTGATTTTTTTTTTTTTTTTTTTTTTTTTGGGGTGGGGGAAGGGTGTTGGATAGAGTGGGGTGGGTTTTCTTTACAAACTGATAATTTAAAAATATTACAAGCAGAGCTCACTGTTAATAAATTGGATTTGTGCATTTGCTGGTGGATTTATACTCTAGTGTAATCAACCTTACTATTCTTCCTTATCAGATCCATCGTTACAATTTTCATTTTATCTAAAAATATTTGGTATAAATACTGAACATGTTAGTGTGGTAAAAATGTGGTTATAAGTCCTATGGCTTGGATTTTATTTTCTGGTATGATTACTAAAAGTTATAATTTTAAATACTTGTTATTTGAAGGGAGTTGTAAATAAGCTTCCCTTACATTATATATTGTATTTTCCTTAGATATTGTTACATTTGGTTCTAACAGGTATATATTTTCCCTTTTTTTGCTATGTATCCCAGTATCCTATTATAATTTTGTCATCGAGTCACTAAGTATAACATTTTAGAGCATTTATAATGTATGCTATTCTAATGATTGTCTTGTTTGATAATAAGACTGCATTTTATGATTTGTACCAGACATGAATAATGACTTTGAAGTAAAAGATGTTTAATTGGGACATACTGGGTCATACAGAGCTTTTTATGTTTAATCAGCTGACGTCACAATTGGTAGTGGTTACTTATAAAAACATACACCGCATCCTGGTTTACATTTATCGTATAATCATGTTTAATAGATATATTTTGTATTGAATCGGTCTACATTTTAGCTAGCTCTGTCTTTGAAATAAGTTACAGGTCATAGATGAAAAAGCTCCCAAAAGAGAGTTTTCGAGTCAAAACACAAATGAATCTAAATGCCTTAAAAGGGAAAAAAGAAAATAAATAGGACATAATTCTTCAGGGCTTAACAAATATAAGCTGAACAAAAAGAAAACAACAAAATCAGATAGCTAAACAAAGGTTTCTACTTATCACAAATTTCAAACAACAAAATTGGAAAATACATCATAAATTGTGGATTACAGCAAATTTATTGCAATTGTGAATGCAAAGCTGCACTAATGGGACCATCAGAGTTTAGGAAATCTCTCGCTACTAGAAATTTCTTGCTAGCAACATTTCACGTTTTTAGTTACTGCCATAGGACGTTTGTTAGTCTTCAATTTTCCCAAGTCACTTTTCTAGTTTGTCTGTTTACCCTTGTTTTTGTAGAGTTTCCAAGTCATTTTATTTTATGTGGTTGTTTCTTTGTTCCTGAACTTTTACATGGAACTCGATTTCTTCTGTTGGTTGCATTGTTAGTTAGGCTGGGTCGCTTGGGATTAAGATGATATTTAACTGTCCTTTTGTCTGGTTATCATTTATATGGTTAAAATTAACATGGATGAGCATATTTTGATTAGAACCAAATAAACAAACCGAATTGGTTTGGTTATCGGGTCAAACAAAATTAACCATCATTTTATTATATTGTTGAAATTAATCATATTGTAATGATTTTGCTTGTTGATTTGGTCTCGATGTAGTGCTGTTCACATTGCTATTTCAAAGGAAATACAAAATTCGAATTATTTAATCATATTCATGTTTTATTTCGAAGTACAATGAATATATTACAAACATAAAATGGTGCTATGTGTGAGAGAGCCTGGTCTGTGCTTAGTTAGGATTTATGCATTCTGTGTACTGTTAATCCTATATATTAATATGGGCTCAATAGTAGTTTTTGCATTCATTCTACCAGTAACAAACTGTTTACCTTTTAAGTGTTATTTCAAGGCGAACTAAGGTCCTCTGTTTATATCAACTTACTAAAATGTGTAGTTTAAGAAACAAATGCAATATGTTAAGCTTATTTTGTTTAGAATTTCTTTTTTCTGAAATACAACAGGAGAACTTACTTTAGTTTTGTTAGGCTTATTTTGGTTACGAATTTTGTTAACTAATTTATTTATTTACTTTCCTGCCATTATGAAAAAAAAAGTTAGACGATATTTATCTATTATGATTTGTAGATGCTTAAAAATATGAGAGATTCTAATGATGTTGACTGTTCTTTTGTTCTTTAAACACCTACTATGTAAATATTTATTCATTAATCCTTTCATCTTATTTAATTTGTTTTGAAGCTAACAATGGGCCACTTATCATATTTAAATCCATTTCAGTTAGTGAAGAACATAGATAATTAATATATTAACATCAGTTGCAGTTATCGCAGTAAATATTTTATTAACAAATTCATTCATGATGATCCATGCTATTAAATTGATCATGCAACTTAGGCATCATGTCATTGTACAACCGTGATTCTTTATACAAGGATTCTGCATTGTACATGGGATCCTGTTCTAATCAGCTGTAGCATTTTTTTTCTTTACAGGAAATATTTTCGGGGGCTGAAGATGTGAAATGTTGCTCAGTTCATTTTGACAGAAGCGGAAGATATAAGGTATCGCATTAAATATATTTTTAGGTCAATCAGAGACCTACATTTTCCTCTCAGCTTTTTAATTTTGAGACGTACGTTGTTTTTTTCTTTTCTTATAAGGGAACGGCTGAGGTAATCTTTTCAAGAAAGCAAGATGCTCTAGCAGCACTGAAAAGATGCAACAATGTGCAACTTGTTGGCAAGCCCATGAAAATAGAGATAGTTGGAGCTTATATACCAGTTGTACCTACTACTGAAGCATCACATGCATTTAATAAGGGATTTGGAAATCCTAATGTTTCTCCAAGAAGGTACATGCATAGTTGAATATTTGCTATTAATCACGATAAATTTTGTTTGCACATCCATTAGTTTTAAATATCCAAATGATGAAAAAAAATAGATTTGGGTGATCTTTTCCATGTGCCATCATTGCACATCCGTTGGACATGCTTTCCTTTTGGCATAGGCTTTAGTTGTTTGGATTTTAACTAAGTGGTCGTACAGCTATATTTTCAACTCAAACCGCAGTCTGATTTGATTTTTGGTTTTTGTTCTTTATAATATTTACTAGATATAAGACAAGATGACTAAAGCAACTCAATAATCCTAATCTGCATAGATACGTTTGGAAAATGAACAAACAAGCATCATCCATTCTAAATTTACTTAAGTTTCATGCTTCCTTGTTTGAACCAATCTACTGTTGTTGCTTCTCTAGCTCCCAGCAGAACAATCTTTTTGAAACAGTCTATAATAAATTTATTAGTGAATCAAATGAATACAATAGCAAGCACACATTAAATTTATGAATTATGGCCCTTTTGGCAGTAACTTCTTTCTTATGGCCTATAAGTCACTTTTCTAAAAAGAGACTTAAAAGTCATAAACAACTAAGAGCTGGTTATGAAATTAGCCAAAATATTTGACTTATAATTCAAGAAAAGAGGTTGTTGTCGAACATTTTTTTAATGGGCTACTTATAAGCCAAAATTTTGACTTGTAAATATTATCCAAATATGCTCTGGCTTCTTGCAACATTTGATTCAAATATGTAAACATTCATCAAAGCCTGTTTGGATTGGTTTGTAATAAATGAATTTTCTGCCTTTTAAAATCAAAATGAATTGGTTGGCCAGTTAAAAGGGAATCGTTTAGTAGCCCAGCGGACAATGTTCATTATCAAACATGCTTAATGAGGACCGCAAGGTGAAGCAAGGACCATATGAACATGCATTAATTTTAGTGTAGACATAACTGGAGTGCGTAAACAATCTATAACCAGCAGTGCAGATGTTGCACCCATGCTATAATGTAGAAGTACACTAATTCATTTTGACATGAAAGCACCAAGTTGAGAATAAAAAAAGGAACTGTATCAACTACATATTGCAATGTATGCATGCTTTGAAAGTGTATTTAAACAGTTTTGAGTACTAGCAGAATGTTTCCATGGAAAATGTAAGAATGACTGCTTTTGTTAATTAAACTGATAGGACAAGCTGAGCAGGCATTATTGTCTCAAAATGGAGTCTGCTGCATAACTATAGAAAGGTGAATGCATTACATGTCATATACAGTTTTAGTTTTCTGATGTTAGAAAATGGCAACGTCTATGATTGTTGTAATAAAGCAGACCGGAGCCATTAACTTGAGACTATTACAATGGGATGTCAGCTCAAGTATGTTATCTGATAAGCAAAAGCGATCTCAGGTGCATATGATAGTCTCTGTCTTTTAGAAAAAGAAATTGTGTTATTTAATTAATTGCGATTTAGCCAATGTATTTGTAGCTTGATGCACTTTCGCATGGAAATTCATTTCATGAGCTGGTTCACATTGCGAATGGTTCCCATCAAACTAGCAAAGGAGCAATATTTTTGTTATGTGCAGAAATTTTCGTGTAGTATAATACTTATATCAGTTGCATGTTAAGTTTATTGATATATTGGCAGAACTGTGGAAAAAATAAATGAGAATATTGAAACCAAAATAGTTAATAGAAAGCAAGTATTAATGAACGTATTCCAATAGTGATAAACCGATGGTGCATGTCAGTAGCAAATACAGTGCAATCCATTATGATATTAAATGGGCTATTATACATTTTGGGCTATTCACGCTACCATTGCGGCATGTTATACTATTTTGGGCTATTTCACTTAACTTTGGTTTAGGTTAGCAATTTGGTTAAGACACAATTTCTTTGATGAATATGTGAACTCCTACAAAGAGAATATCACCAATTAAGATGTAAGTGGTCCATTTTACCAATTCTGTAACTAAGGTTACAAATGATTGCATAAAATGTTGTCAATTCTATATATTATTTCTAGAAGTTATCTGTGTTTTTTATTTTAGTTCTCACTGAATATTTTGTAGTTTAAACAGTTTGCGAACATTTAATTTTGCACAAATAAATTTTAATGATTTGGTTTAATTGTTAGATTATTTTAATGGTAGTAAATAATAGTATTCAATTTCAAAACGATTTTGTAAGGTAACTGATTTTTGCAGAGGGGACCAAACATATGAAGTTTATGTCTCAGTTTGATATATTTAATTCATAAGGGCTCCTAAAATGAATCTGTCAATTAATTGCTGGTTTCCTATGCAATTACTAAGGTTTTATAGGAGGAACATGTTGATGAAATATAAAGGGAAAAAGATATTGTTTGTCGGTGATTTGTTGACGTTGAATCAATGTTATCGTTCCTGTGCATGCTGCTGCGGTGCCTGATGAACGGATGAGTTTTACCAAGGCAGGTTAGTTGACTATGGTTGCGTTTGAGGTCAGTTGTTTCTTTTGTAAATGATTGCACATATGTTTATTCAATTTATTGAACTAAAGCGCATAATTTATTTTTATTGAAACTAGGCTGTGGACAAATAATAGCAATTAATTTCAGAAACCAGCAATATAGATGGGCTTGTAGCCCTGCTAACTTATTCAGAAACACTTTTGGAGATATTTTAAGAACCGAGGTTAGTGTTTTTTCTTGTTTCTATGGCAAAATGTCTACAGTTTTCCTGTGCCTATATGGTAGAGGTTTGTTTCTATGTAAATATATGCTATAACACAAGCAATTCTCTGTGCCTATAGTATTTACTTGTATTTTTCAGCTTTTTACTTTTGGTGTTACTTATTAAATCTACAAACAGTAGGAATTTTCACTATCAGATATAGTTTATGTATCAATGCACAAATTACTTGTATTTATTTATGCAAGCAAGACATGGGGTGACATTTTTAGAACTTATAACTGCTAATCATGTAACATGCGGTGCAAAAATAAGCGATGTTACTTGAAATTGTTTGGTGCTTGGTTTCTTTTAGATAAACATGGATATGTAGATTGTTTTATTTTAGACATTTAATGTTTGTTGCTATGGTCTTTGGTGGCCCACATGTTTCACTAGTTTACTGAATATGTTAAGAGAAATGGACATCAGATTTTAAATAAAAAGCAAAACATATTATATTATTAATTCACGTAAAGAAGATATAAGCAGCATTTAATGATTCCAAGATTGAGTCACGCTTGATTTTATTTATGTGATTCAAATCTCATATGTATAAACTCAAATTTCTATAACATAGTATTATAAAAAATTAACTAAATTATCGATTTTATAAAAATTAACTATGATATAAAAATAATTATCAAGTTTATAAAAATTAACCATGTATTGTGAAATATAACTAAGTTAACTAGTTTTTACAACATTTAGCAAGTTTATAAAAATAATAATTATTATAATAATAATTATTTCAGTTTTTGTATTACTGCCTAAGATAATATAAATCCTCCTGATGAGTATTACAGTTTTTGTGGTGCAAAAAAGTGTTGTATCATTTGAAGCATGATGATGTTATTTATTAGAACTTGTTATATTGAAATTATTTTAGTCTTGTTAATTGCTTGGTTAAGATGCGATGTCTTCTTAATGCGCACTGCAATACCAATGGTTCAGGTATGTCATATGCCTGTTAGTATTCAAGCCACTTCTCCTTTGAACGACAGTAAAAATCAATGGTAACAGTTAATGATTACATCTTCACATACCCACTTGCACTGATATCATAATTTAGTTCTGCTAATTTTTCCATTGAAGAACATCTCCAAGTCTGGTTTTATTTGAATAAATAATTACTATTTTCGATTGAACCATTTAGAACTTTTGAAACCATCAGCTAATGTTGCATAATTTTCCATAATTTTGCAGCAGCCAGTATGTCAATTTTAGATTGGTTTTTGCTTGTTCTTCATTCTTATGTTTAGTAGAAGTTACTTGTTCCTCTTAGTGTTCTATTTACCTCTTACTTTTATCTGTCCTAATACAGTGAAAAGAACAGCATATGTAATTTTTTTAAGGTTATACAATAGTTTATTGGTGTTATTAGAAGACATTTGAAAAATAATGGAGAGATTTTGTATCGGTGTGACAAGGCTAGTTAACATCAGAGGTCTATTTTAGCTATTGAATTATTGCATAACGAACAAGAGATGCTCAATAAGTTATTTGCCCCTAGCAGGTAATACCGTGTGAGTGGCACATAGCGATCATGTGTAGGTCAGGAACTTTCTAACCCACAGTTACTTACCACTTATTAGCCATAGTTAAATGTATATTCCATCTTCTACTTTTTGATTTGAAATTAAGTGAAGTTTCTTGGAAGATGTAATCCTTCCTTTTAAAATTTCATTTCCTCCTGTTTTCTTTTTAATATCATCCGCTTATCAGAACAATTTTACCATCACTTGGGACTTAACATATACCAAATGAGCATAGGAGAGATAATTTGAGAACATGCGTGTATGCTTGCATAATAACAACAGTGGGAGTCACTTGTACTTAATTAAATACCTGTATTTAGATGCATCGTTTTGTGTTTTTTTTTTTTTTTTGATTAAAGTAGGAACATATGTATAGATTTATTATAGGTTTTGGTTACTGTCATATAATTTGAAGTACTGACCTGGAATAGGTGTGGTAAAATATATGAATAGTATCTCATAGTCAAGGAGACATTGTAGGTCAGAAGTTTTTCTCTACTTGGCAACCATATATATACTGTAAATAATATTTGCTAGCCGATAAATCGGGAAAAGTATATCATAATTCAGCACTTATCAAAACTGCCCCAGCGCCCCCTTCCTACTGTGACTACTGATTTGGTTTTGATTTGAAATTTTTGCAGTCGTCGAATAATCTTACCGTTTACACTGTTCTAGAAAATTAAATATTATGCAAAATTAGGTAGTAGTTTGATTGTCATAGTACAGTGACTTTTAAATGTATTTTTCATCATTGACTTTTAACTTTCATTGTTACAGGTTGGTGAAGTTCTTAGATGCAAGAATAACACAAGATATTCTTTTGGTTTTTGGAGGTTCGGCCAAGCTAACATATGAAAAGTTTTTTTTGCATGTTTTGTCATAAATATTTGACGCAAACTCTGTCGATATTATGTCTTTGTCTAATGTTGTATGAAGATAATTTATAAATTTCATCGTTGTTTGTGAGTAAACTTTGTTAATGGATGTTGTATTCAACTTATCTTATGATAATGATTAACTATTATGCTTTTATTTTATTGTTTTTAGATTTATTTGTATATTAACCAATGAAAATATAATTAGATTAATGGTATGTGGATCTGCAATAATACAATATATCTTAAACGCGTTTATGCCTTGCTGTGAAATCTTCGAAGAGATAAAGAATATAGACATTAACAGCGTTTAGGAACCGCTGATGAAACAAGTAATAACAGCATTTATAAATTGCTGTTGAAATTATATGAAAAACTATATACAGCTTAATAACAGTGCTTAAAAAATGATGTTTTAGTTTAAAATAGCAATTTATAAACGCTGTATAAAGCGAATTTACAGCAAACAAGTAACGCTATGTAAAACTATTTTTTTACAGCGTTTTATTTTAGCTGTTAAAAATTATGTACCAATGACAGCATGTCGTTATACAGCATTTATAAAAACGCTGTAATAGCTTATTACAACGTTTTTTAAACGCTGTTAAAAGCTGTTTCTGGTGTAGTGCTTGTATCAGCTAATCTAAACATCTAAGACACCACTATTACCCCAGCGGATAAAGACTTGTGTCTAGGTAACAACGATGCGAGTTCGAACCCGGATTTGCATGTTAAGGTTTTACCATATACGTTAAGATAAGCCACTATGCTCGGGCTCCCGCATGTAGCCCTAAGATGAACTTACGCTTACAAGAGAGGCAATCATTATGTTTATAGTGAGTGTTTCAAATAACAGCCTTAATTTTAGCCTCATGATTCAATATTCTAAACCCAAAACAATGACCATAAACAAAGATGTTCCCTCATATGATTTTACTAGGCTATGCTTGCAATCAATTGTAAAGGCACAAGGGAAATTGCACATACTGGAAATCACAAGTAGTCGATCAGTAAGGCAAGGATAATTTCATTAAGACAAGTTTGATTAAATTTTAATGTGTAATGTACCGTGGTCTAATGGGTAAGCTCATGAAGTTAAGATAATTCTGAATTTAATGTGTTTAGAATAGAAAAGGAATCATAACATGTACTCGTTTTAAGTTTCCGACTGCTCGGTAACTTGGGTCTAGACACGGATAAAAATAAGTTGAAGGTGGGTATATCAAACTTTAACAAACAAAATCAAAAGATCAATATTGATAAATAGATCAAGTAACAAAGAGCAAGGACAATTGTATCTGTGTTCATCCGAAATAAGAGAAAGAAAACACTCAATTGCAAATGAATATACATACATATATATATATATATACATATATATATATATATGTATGTATATATATGTATGATAAATTTAATGTAATGCTATCAGCGACCGAGTTTCCTCTTCCAGCCACCAGGCTCACTCGGTCGTTCGTCGCCGAACGACAAACAAGTGCTATTTTGCACTGCCTGGCGGCGGGACACCACCGACCAGGCTGAAGGTTGGTCAGCCGTTTGTGGTCGAGTGGTGGCTGGAAGTGGAAAACCAAGCCCTGATAGCATTACACTAAATTTAAACTGTTTAGTAATCATATTTGGTTGGCAGTTAAGAACTTTGCGCCGTGGTAACAGTGGCACGAGTTCGAAACCCGAAATGTCTTGCTATGAGCTTCCTATGTGCATACGCTAAGATTAACCACCTATGTGGTACTCGCGGATCAGGATATGTGCATTAGGGAAGGTTTTACGAATTCAGTCGATTTCCCTCCTGAACAAATTTAAAAAGAAGCTTAGTTTTATCTAGTGTCAAACATTTTAATATGAAGACATTAAGCAGTGGCATGTACAATTTAAACTTATGCATGAAAACACAAAGAAATGGTCTTCCATTTAGCCCTGTTTTTAAACTTTATAACAAAAATAGCCTTGTTTTAAAAAATATTATAAATATAACTCAATTTTGGCGATTCAGCACCGAGCTGGCCAAAACACATTGGCGCACTTCCAGACTGTTCCAGTTCACGCTTACCTGGCGCAATCTGTGATTAAGTTAGTCGATTGCGATTAAGTTAGTCGAAAACAAAACAAAATCATCAGGAGGTAATTCGAGATTGTGCCTAATTAGCGCAATTTCGGATTGCTCCCCGATATCTATAAACAGAAACAACAGCCCCTTTCTTCCTCTCACTCTAACATCCTCTCAACAAACAAACCCAAATCCAAAATCCAAAATTTCCAAATTCATCATTGTTTTTCATTACGAACAATTGATTTTTGCGGATCTGTTTGTAGAATAATGGTTTCAGCTTTGATTTAGATTAACAAAGGTAGGGTAGACATAAACCGCACTGCAATGCGGAAACCGCCCAGAACGAAGCGTAAAAACGGTGCGGAAAACCTCACCGGATTCTCTCTTTAAAGCAACAACCCAAACCGAACTGACTCGCAACGATACGGTTCGGTTGCGGTTTGAACTTTTACCAAACCATATTAAACCGAACCGAACCGCACCGCATAGCTACACCGACAATGTTATGATAAAAAAATTAACAAATTCATATCTAACTTTTAATTTAACGATATATATTCTATTTTCAACGTATGTTTTAGTTATATTAATTAAAGATAACACTATGTGCTTTAACCTTCAGGTGACACAACTTCATACAATCGTAAATTGTTTGTTAATGGAAGTAATTTTCTTGTTTTCTATTTAATACGGGTTCAAACCAGACTGAACCAAAACCGGGCCGTATTACATCGAAACCGAACCGAAAACGAACTGTTTGAGCGGTTAGTATAATGGTTTGCATTTTTGATCAACCGTTTGATGCGGTGCGAAAGCGGTTTGAGCTTCAAACCGCATCGAACCGAACCGCGCCCACCCCTAAGCAAAGGTATAATTTTTTAGAACCTTTTTTTCTTCTTTTGTATTTAGGAATCCTAGTGTTTATTTTGTGATCAATATAGAATGACTCCTAAGTATATTGCGATTATATGCTATTTTGATGAAGATTTGGTTATTGATGAACATAAGTGTGGAATATACAACGGAGGATCTAAAAAACCGGCATATGTTCGAAATGGCTCTAACTTTCAACAAGTAAAAGCGGTTGTTTACAATGCTACTAGAATTAAACCGGAGAAGTTTGATATTGAATTGATTTGCAATTGGCCAACCGATTCCGGATCTAAAGCAATAAAAATAGTAAATGACGACGACATTGAATTAATGTTTTCTGCCATGTCAAAATCTATAGAATTGTTTGTTATGAAAAACATAAAATTGTTGCCAGAACAACATGAAACTCCTTCCGTAGCGGCTCCTGCATCGAACTATCTATGTGCTCCTTGTGAAAATACCGAATTATGGGAAGTAACAGATGATTTTGGGTATAATCCCTTTTTGAATTTTCAACAAGTATCACAACCTATCTATATCCGACGGTGTAGGATACGATTGTAAACATTAATTAAAGTTAACTTGAACTGCAAAATTTTGATATTTTATTATAATTGTTTTGTGTTTAATAGGAAAATTATGTATTTTTCAGTTGTGCTTCACAATACTTTCCGACGCAAAATACTGATGGACCGTCAACAAGTTATCGGTCTTGTCTCATGCAGCGAACACCCTTTAAATTGTATCGCATGATGCAATAATAAGATAAATCCGTTAATGAATTGTATCACATGCAGCCAACGCCCTGGGCAGCTGTCATGGTCGGTCAATGGAGGTGGTGAACCCGTGTCAATTTTTTTTTTCATTAACGTAAACTTGTGAACTTATATATGGGATTTTTAGGCATAAGGATAAAGCCAACAAAAATTTTAGCCATAAGAACAAGAGACTAAAATTTTAGTCTCAAGGACAATTTTTAGTGTTAATGGAGGAATTCAGGGGCCCACTATAATTTCATACTTTACACTAAAATTTGTTTTTATGGCTAAATTTTTTGCCACTTGTCCTTTTTATTAATTTTTTTTGTTTATTTTGTCCTTCACACTATTTTCCTGCTTATATATTGGGGTAAATTTGGCTCAAGTCCCTATTAAGTTTCAAAATACAAAAAACTCCTTGTCTAAAAACTTTATAAATTATGTACTTTTTTTTGAAAATCAACAAAAAACAGCGTAAAAATTTACGAAACTTCAAAATTAAATTCAACACATAATCGTCATTGTATTCATGTGTTAAAACTGCAACAAAATAATTCAAAATAAATAAATTGCACCCTACATATTTTTTGTGCAAATCTCCGTATAATTGCTGACATTGCGGTAACTAATTCAAAAAAGAGCTGAATTTCATGCAACTTTTGCTTAATGAAAATAATTCATCTCCGGTAAATTGCTACAAATGTTGCAAATATTTGCAGTATTTGCTGGTATTTCAGCAATTATTCATCCGTCTTTCAACTATATATTATGTGAATAATTGTAAAAATATCAGTAATAATTTACTAAAATTGCTGATATTTCAGCAACTTTTTCATTTATCTGCATCTACTATAAAATGTTGTTGATATACCAGCAACTATATATGTATAATTGCTGATATATCAGTAATTATTCATCCGCCTTTCAATTGAATTCTGGATGAGTAATTGTTGAAATATCAGCAATTATTCATTAAAATTGCTGAAATTTCATTTTTTTTTTGTTTGCAGAATACTTCGTAAATATTTATAATTTTTTGAATTTTTTTATACACAATGCCGCAAAAAAGCATAAAAACACGTTGCTACAGTAAATAAGGACCCGCGTTATAACATAACTTAGATAACTTTACATAAACTTTGAAAATAAGGATGCCGCACAAATTTTCACTATACATCAATCTTGACTTATGACAACTGAATTATTCCATCACTTTTTAGTCTTAGTTTGAAACAAAGTTAGTTATACATGAAAATTATCTAAAAAATCGTCATAGGCTCAATAGTGAAACTCCCATAGCAAAATTTAGATATTTGTAAAAGTTTATTTTCTTATTTAAATAAATTCTTAATTATTTTTTATTATTAAAATGCTAGATGTTACAAAACTTTTTATAAACAGCTAATGATATAAATCCAATTACATAGACTATTATATCGTGCCCACAAACTAAGATAACCTTCGGTTTACTTTATATTATAACAAAATTGGATAAACATATGTATATACGGTAAAAAATCCACATTCATATCTTAGATCCCCAGTTTCAAAAATAAAAATATTTAAGGTTTATATTCAAAATTTCTCAATGAAATCAATTGTGGTTCACTCTAATATCACTTATTAGGGTTATAATATACTTCAGAAAAATCAATCATAAAATTTAGATTTTAATATGTAGACAATATAGATTTAGTTGAGAAGATACAGAGGAATCAATGCACAAACTAGCAAAAACCAAACTGAATCCATAGTTCACTGTTGATGAAAAGAAGAATTTGGTTTGAATTCTCAATTTGTCATACCCTATTTCTGAAATCATATCTCTAAAAAAGATCATTTAAGAGTTGCTAAAGTTTATGTATTTTGCATATCATAACCGCTTATTTATAATATTATCATTTTATAATTTGACTCTTCAACAAGTTAAAAAGCACCATTATTTGCACGTTTAGTCCGTGATAGTTAGTTTTTTTAGCGACTTAGCGTTAATATAGGATTAGATCACTTTAATTCGGATTTAGCTCAAAATAACACATTTTATTTCGTCTAAGTAACCAAAATGTTAAAATATTCCAACATGTTCTACAATTTTGATGTAAAAAAATTAAAATATGACTTTGACATTTACATTGTTTATTTTCATTCTATGATACTACGGCTTTGAATTCATGTAAAGATATGCTTGAGGGTTTCCATGGTATGTCACTAATTATTGTAATTTATGCTTTATGCAATTTATTTGTTGATGTAGCCATTGTAGCTTGGTTCTTTTGTGAAATGCTTATTTCTTTTAAAAGAAGCAAGCAAGGATTTACGTAATTCAACGGGAATTTTGTTAGTTTTTATTGATGCAAATAACTTTTTGTTGATGCGTTATCATTATTTGTACACAGAAGCAATGAAAGTTCACTTTATCCTATAATCAGGTACAATTGTACCAGTTTAGTTAGTATTTTGATGTCAAGTTGGTTAGAAAGTTGATATATTTTATAATTAGTAACGAGTTCACAATCATATGGAATTGCTCGATAATGTTACTTGGAAAAACAACCAAATCACCTACTGTACATTATGAAATCTTCAATAAAAAAGTTTTAAAGTAAATAAATTAACTATGATATTATGAAAACTAAAAATGAATGTGGTGCTTGATTTATTTATTTTATCCTTTTGTTTTTTAAGTTTTCAACATTAGCTTCAGAAAATTGATTGAGTAAACGAACGGTGAAGGAAATGAAAAGAAAATGGAGGGAATGATGGAAAGATTGGAGGAATGCTGAGTTGTGTCTAATTTATCCATTATTTTTCAAAACATGAAAAATAAGATAAAATTGGTTTTTGTTTTATATACTAAATCCGTTTTTTTAAACGGTTATTTTTCATGGTTTATACATGTTTGCAATTTTGTTATGATAAAAATGAAAAACTAAAAAGTATGAATCGAGTGGGTTCTAAGATTTGCATCATTTTCAACCCATGTGCATTCCTATGTTCAACTGAAAATTGAAGAGGCTTTATGATATTGGCCATCTCTAATTGAATCAACTAGAGAATAAGGAAAAAATAAAAGGCCCAAGTGATAAAATAGTGGTCACGACGTCTTCATCTTGAATCTGTATAGCATTGTGATTTAGTCAAGCAAGGACGTTCATTATTATTAACCATTATAAAAATTCTTCAACTAGTGTTCAGTGCCGACCCAACAATACGCCTAAAAAGAAAAAAAGAAAAAGTGTTGTTTTGCTGGGAATTGAACCTGTGCTACTAGAGCTATCAATCCAAACTTTTACCATTCCACCATTCCACTTAAGTAAGATTGTTATGGTTAAACTATTCAACTGCCAAATCATACTAACCGTTTACACGGTTGTCATCTACTGCAATAACATGATTTTTATTATCTTCCGAATTCCACCAACAATAACCACCGGTGTTTAGTTCACCTTAAGAAGACGGCGAACAAACTCATACTCCATCCATTATTAGTCTGTCTGTTTCTCGTTTGGATAAAAAACTCCTGTTTCTAGACAAGCGTTTGGCAGGACCTTTTTGCATTCAGTCACGTCCATTGGTTTATATTTATTATTAAGTAAAGAATGAATGAATTGTATAATAATGAAAAAGAGGCATTTAGGAGTGTGTAATATTAGATCGGGATTAGCCGAGAATAATAATAATAACAAAAAATATAACAAAGTGATAGTGAAACAACGGGGACAAAAATGCTCGCTAAACATATATATGCATCCAATAAAAACCCATCTGCTTTCACGTGCCCTGTCGCAGCTGAAACAGTGTACTTACTACTCGCTCACCTCACGTCTTATCCTAAGTTCTATCCAATCGTCTCCACTTTTTCCGTTCTTGTCATTAATTTATTGAGAAAAACGCACAAGTCCAAATTCGACGACGTCGTCAATCGTCTATCATCTTCATTTTACCTTCTGCGTTATGGGCTCGGGAACACATTACACTTTTTAGCAAGTGTGAACAAAACACTCGGCTCCTATTGGAGGAATTCAGGAGGGTCCATGTATGACCCACCTGATTCCTCCAATATGAGGGAAAGTGTTCTGTTCACACTTAGAAAAAAAGTGTGAACAAAATTCTATTTCACAACTTCGCTCTCTTCCTCTTTTCTCGATACAACGCATGCATGGTCAACCAAGTGAGTCATCCACTTGACTTGCTTGAATTTTTCTTATTTTATTTTTTTATTAATAAGAGAAACCATGGACCTGTCTGTTTTGTACTTAGGCCACAGAAGTGCGAACTACTTATTCAATTTCAATACGTTGTCTACCAAAATATCCATACCTAGAATTTTCAACACTTTCTGTTACTTTATACTTGGATTCACTCAACTACTGCCTCATCCTATTCATCTCTTACTTCAAATTAGAAATTAAAGATATAGTTTTGGTTTGCAGTTTCTAGTTTATTTTTCTATTTATTACAAGTTTATTCTTAGAAATTTATTCGATATCGTAAGGAAAAAAAAAAAAAAAACAAGTTGAGAGCTCTGCAGTCATGACTGCCATGAAAATATCAAATAATCCCGTTTTTGCCTCCGACCCTGATTAGTATGGGGGATTCTCTTCATTTCCTCCATCCTTTTCCCCTCCTCCACCGAATCTCAACCCTCTTTCACAACAATTTCCTATTTCTATTGATGAGGATAACTTTCAAAAAGTCACAAATAGAGGGGAAAAAAAAAAACAAATAGAGTTACGAAGCCAACATCGAAAATCCAATCTCCAATCAATAAATTTGGCTTATCTAATGTAAATTTCTCGGCAAGAACTGCAACTGCCCCGCCGAGCCAAGAAATGGTTCTTTTCGGCCAAGAAACAAGCAAAATAATCAAAATGGGAACAAGGACACTGCGCCGATGATCAACAACAAGAAATCGGCATAAATTTTATATATGCCTCTAATAGTGAAAAAGTTATACATACACTGTGGAAAAACATTATTGCTCTAAGCAATACTATTTCTGCTCCCTGGGTTGTTTTGGTAGACTTCAACACTGTTATGCATTGTTTTGAAAGAAAAAAAAGTACCTTTGCCTTTTAGTAAACTTGAATTAGTTAATGATTTTATGATGAAATCTGGACTTATTGACCCCATGTTATATTATTATATGGTAACAAACATACATGGAAATATGGAGAATTTAGGAATATTCACTGTAAATTAGATAGAGTATTACTTAATAAAGTACTTTTTGATACTTTCAAAGATTTTAAATGCAATACTCTTCCTCAAGCCATTAGTGGCCATACTCCTATTAAGATTTCTTTGTTCTCAGATACCCAAATAAAAACAAATTACCCTTTCAGATATATGAATGGTTGGTCTTTTGATAATTCTTACAAAGATGTAGTTAACAACAACTTTGAAATGATTTTTTTGATACTGCCCAATACTAATTTTGTAAAACCTTAAAGGTAGTGAAAAATAATCTTAAGCCATGGAATATTAATAGGAATAATAACAATAAAAAAATGCTTGAGAGAGCATTGTCAGAAATTGCAGAATTCTATATATGATAACAACTCATACATTAATACCGTCAAGGAATTCTATATTGCTCAAGCTGAGTTGGCCAATTCTCTTCATATATTATATATTGATTTGAGACAAAAAGCTAAAGTAGACTGGTTATCTTATGATGATGAGGCTTCTAAATTTTTTCATGCTAAAATGAATATTAGGAAACACTGTAATGACATTAGGAAAGTTATAGATTCAAGTGGTTCTAATATAAACAGGGCTTCTTACATTGAAAATGAAGCCATTGTTTATTTTGAAACCCTCTATAACTCAAACAATTACAGCGATAATTTCCGTAACATTGAATTTAAATTTTTGGTTAGTGATAATTGTCAAGATATTCTTTTATCCCCTGTCCAAAAAATGATATCAAGAATATTATTTTCAAAGCTAATAGTGATAAAAGTTCTGGTCCTGATGGATTTGAGGCTAATTTTTTTAAAGTTCAACGGAATGAGTTGCATATTCAAATTTTGAATGTAGTTACAGAATTCTTTAATTCTAGAAAACTAGTTAAGAATTTCAATCACACTTTTTTAGCCCTTGTTCCTATTCTGGGGGATTAGAAGACTATAGGCCTATAGCCTATTGCAATTTCATTTATAAAATTATTTCTAATATTTTACGCAACAGGATAAAAATATTTCTCAAATATATTATCTTTGAATCAAAGTGCATTCAACCCTGGAAGATTGTATTTGAAAATTCT
Source organism: Allium sativum (assembly GCA_030737875.1). NCBI lineage: Eukaryota > Viridiplantae > Streptophyta > Magnoliopsida > Asparagales > Amaryllidaceae > Allium > Allium sativum. Next base: position 372,144,237 of record CM060909.1, on the reverse strand, counting down.
ATGCTTGCACATGAAATGATTAGAAATTTTAATACTGCCAACAAAATTCATATGTGCATTAAGATTGACCTGCATAAACCATTTGATAAAATAAATAGAAAATTTATTATTCATATTATGCATCAATTTGGTTTTAATTGTGATTTGGTCAGTGAGCGCATAAATAATGTCACCTTTTCAATTCTCATCAATGGGTCTCCTAAGGGTTTCATACATAGTAACAGAGGAATTATGCAGGAAGATTCTATTTCCTCTTATCTTTTTTACTATTGTAACAACTCACATTTACATATCGGGGGATCGTAAAATATTTTTATTTAATTCCCTGAGGGTTGGATCATTCTCATATTTTGGTATGTTGTTTATGGGGATGTGAGACATGTCCATAATTTTGACCAATTTTATTTGTAACCATGTTACCCCTGCTAGTTTTGTACAAGGTATAAATTTTGACTGGGATCAAATCAGGTGCTGAGATCGATTTCATTGGAAAGGAAATGGTGTTTCCAATTCCGTAGAGTGGTCACATTAAAGATTTGATTCAACGGTTTGGGAGGAATCACTGTGTTAGTGTTTCATAATTTCTGTTTAGGTTTTGTAAATCATTGATGGGACGATTTGGGGTGGCCCATCAGTGGCTGGTGGGAGGCTATAAATAGGGAGTTAGAGGCATGGAGAATAGTTTACTTTCTTCGTTCTCTCGTTTGGTTGAGCTCGTGATTCCCCTTGCTCAGTCAAATACACCTTTCCACCATTAAAATTCTAGATCTACATGTGAAAATTGAAAATCTACATCAATCAAAGCGGGATCTACATCAATTGAAGAGAGATCACATCAAATCATGGAGTTTGAAGATCAATCATCGTTGTTCGGATTGAGAATTTAGTGATTTTGTGTTGTTTTGAAGATTTGGTGGGTGATAAGCATCTCTCACACGGATTCAATAAAGTATATGGGTTGTTTGAACTTGTTTTCATCATTTACATGTTGGTTTCACCTAGATACATAGGATCTAATCTAGCAACTTAAAACCGGTAATTCTTATGTTAATTCATATGTTTATGCAAGTTAAATCTAATATTTTTGTTCGTTCGTTGATTTATCGTGATTTGGTAAATTTTATATGATTATTGATTATAATTGTCATTTTGATGTTGTCGATGATTTCATAAAGTGTTTATGGTTGAATTCGGTGATTTGGATGAATTGGTTGCATCGATGTTATCGTTCAGTGAAGGTTTGGTCAAGATTGGAGCTATTTTGGTCAGATCTGGAGTCGGGTCGTATTTCTTCTTAGGTCGGGTTGTGTCTTCTTCTCCAAGAAATGGGCTTGGGTCGCTCGTGGCTCCAAGTCGTGGGAGATATGCCGGGTCGTTTCATTTGGTGGCTTCGGGTCATTGTCTTCAGATGGTAGGGCATGAAAGTCAGGTCCTTAAAGCTTTGGGGGTTCCAGATTGCATAGTGTTAGGTCGTGTGCCTTAGGTCGTTGGGGGTTCCAGATTGCATAGTGTTAGGTCGTGTGCCTTAGGTCGTGAACGACCTAAGGAAGGATGGGTTAGTTCATGGAACATCAGATTGGAAATGATGGAGGACGACCTAAGGAAGGATGGGTTAGTTCATGGAAGATCAGATTGGAAATGATGGAGGACGACCTAGTCAGGTCGTTGAATGAGTCAATCGGGTCGTGCTACATTGAAGAAAGGCAGATCTAGGTTGAAGAGGTCAGGTCGTGGATGTTGTGGCACTGATGTAGGGCCGCTGAAGCGAGGTTAGGTCGTGGATGTTATGGCACTGGTGTAGGGCCGCTGAAGCTAGGTCAGGTCGTTGAATCTCAGATTTTTTTGTGATTCGGGCCGAAGTTGTTGATGTTAGGTCGCTATGTCGACCTATAAGGCCAGGTTGTTAACGACCTGAGGAAATCACAACGCTATGAAACACTGTGGAAATGAGATTACACTACAAGAAAAACAGCATATAGCAGCGGCAGTATCCGCTTCTAATCCGTCACTAAATTGCCTTAGCGACGGATTTCCTACATAACTCCGTGGTCGGTAAAAATCATGACGGTAATTGTGTCAGAATTTGCGACGGAATTTAGCATGAGTTTTCTGATAGTTTTCTGTCATTTTACTGATTTTATAATAAAAATAAAATTTTATTTATTAATTTAATTTTTATTTATATACTGACTATTTACCGACGGATAATTAATTTACAGTAAAATATTATTTACAAAAGGAGTGGGTAAACCCTTACTAACTGCCGAGGGATTAGCGACAAAATATTTTTTAGATCAAACATTTTCTGTCAGTGATCCGTCGCTATTCCCTTTCTATTCTGCTAATAAACATCCTTTCATGTTTTTTGCTCACAACTTTACCAAATACTATCGTCCAACTGTTAATGGTAAAATAAATAACGTAACCCAAAAAAAACACATATATAAATTATTGTATATTATTTCATACATATCATTCAAACAACTTAGCATATTATACGTACTGTTTTATCAACTTTTCCATATCCACACATAATACGACATACATTTTTACATCAATAATTTTGCTTACAAAATATAAAAATGATAGATTTAGTCTTGCTTTGCTTCTGATATTTTCCCCTTAACATCAACAACGATGGTCCTGTTAATGTCAAATAAACAGTCAAAACGTTAGCCAGTATATTAACAAAACAAAAGAAACCAAGCTTCTAATACATTAAAATACATAATACATAGGCACAACACATATACAAGTGATGGCTTGAAAATATAATACAAAGTCATAAAGCCGAAATATACATGCTAGTCTAATGAAATGTACTCTTCGTGCCATATGATGGACCTTGTGAACTTCGCATAGCTACAAAACAAAATATTGTTTAACTTAAAATATGATGATAATAAACAATAATATTTGTAAATTTTTCCTAAGCATATGTGCAACATATTATTATTCAAATTGCAAATGTTATGATTCTCTTATTAACCAGACAAGCATATAGCCTTATTTGGCTGAATCGGGTCCCTTGTGATGATAATGTTGAATGTTCAAAATTAAAACCACAACTACAAAGTTGTGGAGGATAATTCATTATGTGATGTACATATGTATAACTAACAAAAATAAACTAACTTGGTTGCATATTTCACAGGTTGTGTGCCCTTTTTTATTGCACCATCTTTGTGTGCATCTCATGTGTGCAAACTTGTAACGACCCGGATTTTCGGCGACTTTGGTTATCGACATAAGCTCGATGTCGATAACCAAAACATCGAAAAATCCCGGTAATTAATGAAAGAAATTAGAGGGTGAGAATAGACAAGATAGAAACTTAGAATAGAAGAAGAAGAAGAACACAACATCAGAGTAACACGAACCTCACAGCGGAACGAATAACATATAATATATAACATAACTTTGAAATATAACAGTTATGTATAAAATAGCACTTATCAGAGTACAACACTTACAACACAGCGGAAATAAATAATAGCTATATGATCCAGAAGCCTCCTGCTCCACGCTCTTCCAGTATATCTGTAAATTCCTGACTACTTGACTGCCCGTACAAATTTAGGCACCCAAGAGTTTAGGGAAAACAACAAAGCAAACTCCGGGTCAGTCATGGGACTGGTGTGAGTAAAACAGTTTAAACAGGTATATGAACAAGTAAACGATATCTCATAAGACCACGCCGCAGAACGGAATGGGTTTTCCCCTTATGAGAATCCAAAATATCTTTATATCAAAAACCTTTTGATATTATAATAATGTCTATGTACAAATAGATATCAACTAGCAGAAACGCTTTCATCTCACGTTCTACATATATAGTATACAATCAAAATCGCAAGCACGTATTAGATAATGGATTTCCAACTATGACAAGGTATGGAACCACCTTCCGATTAGTGTACTCTAGGAATGATACACTGGAGTTCAACAAGAACATCTTGCAACTCAGCCACACATGACCGACCACTCATTTCGCTTGAGTGTATCGAATGTACATCACCAACGGTTGCGATCAGCAATCGTTCCCGTATATATACGGGACAACATTGATAGATTTAAGAAACAAATGAATATTCTCTAGATAGGTGATTATACACCCTACTTCGGTGCGATCGAATTAGCCATGCTGCCTGCCCGATTTCTATCATTTACCGGTTGATGAGGCTAGAAGCTACGCTTTATCATTACATCAGATTCACTTCGAATGCTACATTGTCAAATCCATCGAAATCACCAATTGACGTTTACAACAGTACATTACGTGTCAGCTAAAAGAATTTTCCTTCTCCGCTTACACTCTTGGTACAGTTGAAGAAATCAATGTACGTGACCTTTCTGGAAATACTCTGTCAGACATCCATCTTCATTCACTTAAAATGTCACATCGTCCTACCCGCCAAATCACAAATTGACTTATCCAAAAATAACACGGGTATACAGCTAAGAGAAACGAATTTCTCCGCCACCAAACGTGAATACGTTTGAACAGATCAACTTACGCGATCTATTGGATATACTCTGTCAGACCTTCGTCCATACAAGTAGCCCTGGGACTGGACAAACCGAAGGCACTATTCAGTATATCCATCTTAGTCACTGTTATCTAAGACTTATACAACAACCCTTGCATTTTACTTCGTCTTCAATTATCTTTGGCATAAATGATTCGCAACACTTATGCCAATACAGAGTGGTTCTTTGGATAATAATCCAACCGGTCTCTCCATATTAACAACGTTAAAATGGTCAAAACTTCGATAGTCTGTGATTTAACTATCAAAGGAAAACAAGTGTGCAAACAACGATATTATTTCCTGATGGAGATTATATCTATCAAACATCAACATATATATATATATATATATATATATATATTCACATTGCCTTATTTTCTATGTTTAGAAAATATATGTTATTAACAATGAAAACGTTTCCAACTGCTTATTTACAAATCACTACTCTTCCCCAACTATCAGTCCCTGACTGTAAACTAATATGAGAACAATCCCCTAAGTATAAATCCCGAAAGCCGAAACCAACATCAGATAGACACTTAGAAAACCATTCAATTTACTAATCTCTAGTCAGTTCTAATTTTACTTAACTCTATTTGATTAACTCGGATTGATTAACTCTAACTGGTTAATTCTAACCGATCAAGTCTAACTGGTTTTACTTGGTTTGACTAACTCAATTTATTAACTCGACTGACTAATTCAACTCGATTAACCTAAATTGATTTACTTATCTCGATTAACTGAACTAATCACTTTGATTAACTCGACTAATTCACTTTGGTTAACTTAACCAATTCACTTAGTTTAACCTAACTATTCACATAACTCCTGTCGAATAAACTATATTCGATAACTCCTCTAACTCTATTCGAATAAACTATATTCGATTAACTCCTTTACTCTATTCGAATAAACTATATTCGATTAACTCCTTTACTCTATTCGAATAAACTATATTCGATTAACTCCTTTACTCTATTCGAATAAACTATATTCGATTAACTCTATTTAATTTAACTCTAATCGATTAACTCCATCGAATAAACTATATTCGATAACTCCTTCGATTTAACTAATATTCTATAACTCACTTCGATTAACTAATAATCGATAACTCCTTCGAATAAACTATATTCGATAATCTCCTCTCGAATAAACGATATTCGATAATCTCCTCTCGAATAAACGATATTCGATAATATTCCCTTTCGATTTAACTAATCGATAACTCCTTTCGATTTAACTAATCGATAACTCCTTTCGATTTAACTAATCGATAACTCCTTTGTGTTTAACTCTGTTCGAATAACTAATTCGAATCACTCTTATTTATTTAACTCTATTCGAATAACTAATTCGATTAACTCTATTTAACTCCGTTTAACTCTATTCGAATAACTAATATTCGATAACTCTATTTAACTCCATTCGCTTAACTCTAGATCGCAGCGATCACAATGGTTACACCTGATTCCCTCAGGAAACATCCGACCGCCGTAGGCTATTTACAGCCCTGTGAATTACGCTAACAGTCGTACGAGATGGCAACTTACCCTGAATACTATGTTTGACTAATTCTGTCTCAAATAACTATATTTGATTAACTCTAGTTTCGTTTTAACTCTAATCGATTAACTCTAACTGATTAACTCGACTTACTTAACCCCACTGGTAAACTCGACTTACTTAACCCAACTGGTTAACTCTATTGAACTGGTTAACTCTACTGAACTAGTTAACTTTATTCAACTAACTCGACTCGACTAACCCCTTTTTGAATAGCATATTCGTTTTACTAACTTTCGAATACCATATTTGATTTACTCCCTTCGAATACCATATTCGATTTAACTCCTTTCGAATACCATATTCGATTTAACTCCTTTCGAATACCATATTCGATTTACTTTATTCACTTTATAAAGATTTCTTTTTTAACAACGTTTTATTCATTTGAAAATATTTACTTTTAAATAACGGTTCTACACTTTAAAAATGATTTCCTTTTTATAACGTTTCCTTTCCAATTCTATTTGTAAATGGTTTACAAATATTTCCTTTTCAAATTTATTCTTGAAATATTCTAACTCCTTAAGTTCTCTGAAAAATTCGCCATAACCTCCTTTGTAACGGGAGCATCGGGAAAATCCCCAAACCCGCCACACAGGCCTTTCCATTCAAAAAGAAAATGGTTTAAAATTATTTCCTTTTTGAATATCTCCTATATTCAAATTTATAAATATCTCTTATTTATAAATATTCTGTTTTCAATATCACTTTGAAAATCTCCTTTTCCTCTTTCGATATTCCATGGTACTTAACACATCAAATCACGATGACCAATCTCATTCAAACCCATATAATCAACCACAGGTTTTAACTACATCATATATCATAATATATGAAAACAATAAAATAAATGTTGAGGAATCCAGTCGAATCCTCCAACCTGTTTCCCTGCATCCATAGATGTTACACAATATGATTATCATCGCTTTCAGTTCAATATAAATTATTCTGATAGCAGAATCAATATATAAATATTTAACGGTATATATATATAATTACATATATATATATAATTTTCACTAACTGACTAGCAGTTCAATCAATCAACCAACACACAACAATCAACAGATGATTAACAGTTCTAAAAATACATTATAAAAATATAACTGTTCAGAGTTGGTGAGTTTTACTCACATTAGCGCGTTAACCGTTAAATAACGGTTTGCGTTATTTGATTCAGTCGGATAATTTATTTCGCCATAAATTGTAACGAGCTCGGATTCACTCCTAGTCAGCTTTATTGTGAAGCTCTCGTCCATACGGTCCCAATGCAACCTACGGTTCGTCAATCTGATTTCGTATGACCAAGTTATACCTTTTACAAGTTATACGTATATTATAAAATAAACTTAAACTAAATTAATAACAACCGGGCCTCACCGTTCTTAACTCGGCCCAATACACTCAAGCCCGAACTCGTATGACATCCCTTCTTCCACGTACAGACCTTCCCAACCACTACTCCTCAATTCACCATTTTTAGATATTTTACACGCCCAATCCTCCTTTCCATCGCGATTTTGAAAACCGAAACCACCCTTAAGCTCACCATCACCTTCTCCATTTCTCTGTACTCTCAATTCAAGGGCCGATGCCCTCCTTCCTATCGCGACTCCAGATACGCCTGTACATGGTACAACGTCGACAACCCAAAATAGTGATCGTACTCCATCAAACTCCACCCTCCAGTGCGTCTCCATCCACTGATCACTCTGCTCCCCTTCGTTTCCCCCCTCGTTGCCTCCATTTCCTGCGAAACCCTGACCTAGCCACTGCTCAACTTTCGAGCATCCCAGATCTGAATCGCACCCATAGAAAATCCCACCAAACTGAAGAGCAATCTCACACAAACTCAAAGGAATTCACTTTGAATTTTATAGAATTTGTTTTTGAATTTTCTTTGATTTATAACTCGCGAATTTTTCCCTGTAAGAAAAGAAAAGAACGGCGGAAGGAACTGAGGAATTAGGTCTTAAGAATTTGGTTAAGGGGCTATTTATAAGGAGAGAAGATATTTTCTCATCCATTATTATATTCGTTTTTAATCCACTGTTATTTGTATTCGTTGTTAAAAATTCCTGAGGTCACATACTATACCCAAAAATCACGAAAATGGACATATAGCTAGAGTTCGACATTACGGTCCCAATGAAACTAGTTTCGTCGAATTCCGACTCCGTTTGCCCACACATCGTATTTTTAACTGTCAAAATACTGACTGTTTTTCACATTAAAAATCCGTACGGCCACATACTAACTATAAAAATCACGAAACTTGACATCTAGCAATAATTTGATGTTGCGGATCCAACAAAATTAGTTTCGTCGAATTCCGACTTCGTTTGCAAAACCGACTATTTTTAAAGCTCTAAATGACCCATTTAAATATATAAATATATTTAAATATAATTAAATTAAATATAAATAAATTTATATTATCGTATATCTTCACATATGATATCGTACAGCTCTAGTATATCATATCAGAATTTACAGTTTGATATTTCAGATTTATCGATATTCAGTTTATATCGAAAATCCTTTTATAACTTAAATAAAGCGTCGCAAATTATAAAGGAATTCCACAGCGACTTTTCTGAAATTTGATTTGGACGTATCTCAAAATCTACACGACGAAATCCCGATTTTTCTTTTCCACTAGAAAGATATACTCCACCAGCTCCACACGTTTCTTGTTTCACTGAAATCCGGCTTAAAACGAATCATGTACATTCAGTTGAAGTTCAAATCGCCAAATCGCGAACTGCAGCGCCATTTCAAGCTCGATTTTAATTATATTATAATTATACGTTCAAACTGACGTCGATTGAATATATTCGTCAATATGATTCAACTCTAAGCTGAATTAAATCTAAGGGACGGCCCCGTTCACAGAATATTGTGATTTCCAATATTTTTGATTATTTCTGAATTAAATATATTATTCAATTATTTAATTTAATTAAATATTCACTATAATTTAATTAACGATGATTTAATTCCCTAAATCACTATTTTAAACAATTAAATAAATTAATTATACCCCTGGAAAATGCGGGTCATTACATTCTTCCCCACTTAAAATAATTTCGTCCTCGAAATTGCTAAGGTAGAGGACGACCCTATCTATTGGAATTACTAAGATTTGTTTACCCCTTATTTCTGATTTCAACTGAACCACTTAATATCGACTAAAATATTTATTCATTCCGACTAACTAAAATTTTCAAAAATTCTGAAAATTTTCTAAAACTTTATATTTTCGAAAAATTTCGCCAGCACCTCCTTTGTACTGGTCAATAGCTCAACTCTAACTCGCCTCTCTGGGCCTTCTTCAACCCAAAATAAAATCAAACAGCCAAGCGGCTTGCCAATTCGGCTCATCAAAATCTCAATTCCATATATAATATAAACTGGTACCTTTTTGTCGGGCATATCCTTATATCCCTTTCATCTGTTATCATTCCAACATTTACCAATGTCATCCCAATCAAACTCAATCACTTTTATATCGTCAAACCAAATCATTCGCTTATACTCAAGTCGAATCCCATTGTCAATCTCAAGTTTCATTCTTGATTTTCAAATTCTAAGTCCAGCTAAATTTCAAATTCTTGACTTATCCATTCAATTCTATTTAACTTAGTTCAAGTTAAATTTCAATTTATTTTTCACTATCTCGTTTCATTTAACTTTACAAGTTAAATTTAAATTCCAGAACTTAAATTCTTGGGTAAATTTCAAATCAATTTGAAATCATAATACCTATTCAAAACCTTTGAATTTCTAAACAACTTGTTTTCTCAAAACAATTCAAATAAAAATCTTTGGTAGCAATCCACCACTTAGAAACTCGAAAATCACACCGATGATACTGTGCAGTCATCATCGGAATTATTTCCCAACGACCCATGTGATTTCAATACTATATCATTTCAAAACCCTTACTAAATACATCCATTTTGAAAACATCTCAAAATCTCCCAGGAACTTAAAATTTCCTTATTTTAATTCCAAATCTGATTTAAATTCATATTTAATTCATCTTATTTCATATACTTTACTTATTAATTCTGATTGGTTATATATAACCATTTCACATGTTATAATCTTATTCGATTATAATCATAACCTATATATGATAATATATCACATATCCAGACTATGTCGGTCCATCGTATTCAAGTGTTTATTTACTCCTACCGATACAGTGGATCAAACTGATCGACCAGAACTCATAAACAACTCAACCAATGAATCTCCACAATATAAAAATTATTTTTATATCAAATACAAATACGCACTCGTATATATACACTCAAACTCAATCTAGGGTATTACTAACCCTATCTCTACCGAGTCACGCCACAGAGCCAAGGTAATTCTTAACTTAAGCTCTGATACCAACTGTAACGACCCGGATTTTCGGCGACGCCACCTAACGAAAAGCGAGAACCCCCTATCATGCGACACATGCCTAAGAACGCAACATGGACTGGTGTGAGTAAAACAGTTTAAACAGGTATATGAACAAGTAAACGATATCTCATAAGACCACGCCGCAGAACGGAACGGGTTTTTCCCCTTATGAGAATCCAAAATATCTTTATATCAAAAACCTTTTGATATTATAATAATGTCTATGTACAAATAGATATCAACTAGCAGAAACGCTTTCATCTCACGTTCTACATATATAGTATACAATCAAAATCGCAAGCACGTATTGGATAATGGATTTCCAACTATGACAAGGTATGGAACCACCTTCCGATTAGTGTACTCTAGGAACGAAACACTGGAGTTCAACAAGAACATCTTGCAACTCAGCCACACATGACCGACCACTCATTTCGCTTGAGTGTATCGAATGTACATCACCAACGGTTGGGATCAGCAACCGTTCCCGTATATATATGGGACAGCATTGATAGATTTAAGAAACAAATGAATATTCTCTAGATAGGTGATTGTACACCCTACTTCGGTGCGACCGAATTAGCCATGCTGCCTGCCCGATTTCTGTCATTTACCGGTTGATGAGGCTAGAAGCTACGTTTTATCATTACATCAGATTCACTTCGAATGCTACATTGTCAAATCCATCGAAATCACCAATTGACGTTTACAACAGTACATTACGTGTCAGCTAAAAGAAGTTTCCTTCTCCGCTTCCACTCTTGGTACAGTTGAAGAAATCAATGTACGTGACCTTTCTGGAAATACTCTGTCAGACATCCATCTTCATTCACTTAAAATGTCACATCGTCCTACCCGCCAAATCACAAATTGACTTATCCAAAAATAACAAGGATATACAGCTAAGAGAAACGAATTCCTCCGCCACCAAACGTGAATACGTTTGAACAGATCAACTTACGCGATCTATTGGATATACTCTGTCAGACCTTCGTCCATACAAGTTGTCCTGGGACTGGACAAACCGAAGGCACTATTCAGTATATCCATCTTAGTCACTGTTATCTAAGACTTATACAACAGCCCTTGCATTTTACTTCGTCTTCAATTATCTTTGGCATAAATGATTCGCAACGCTTATGCCAATACAGAGTGGTTCTTTGGATAATAATCCAACCGGTCTCTCCATATTAACAACGTTAAAATGGTCAAAACTTCGATAGTCTGTGATTTAACTATCAAAGGAAAACAAGTGTGCAAACAACGATATTATTTCCTGATGGAGATTATATCGATCAATCATCAATATATATATATATATTCACATTGCCTTATTTTCTATGTTTAGAAAATATATGTTATTAACACTGGAAAACGTTTCCGTCTGCTTATTTACAAATCACTACTCTTCCCCAACTATCAGTCCCTGACTGTAAACTAATATGAGAACAATCCCCTAAGTATAAATCCCGAAGGCCGAAACCAACATCAGATAGACACTTAGAAAACCATTCAATTTACTAACTCTAGTCAGTTCTAATTTTACTTAACTCTATTTGATTAACTCGGATTGATTAACTCTAACTGGTTAATTCTAACCGATCAACTCTAACTGGTTTTACTTGGTTTGACTAACTCAATTTATTAACTCGACTGACTAATTCAACTCGATTAACCTAACTTGGTTTACTTATCTCGATTAACTGAACTAATCACTTTGATTAACTCGACTAATTCACTTTGGTTAACTTAACCAATTCTCTTAACTAATTCACTTAGTTTAACCTAACTATTCACATAACTCCTGTCGAATAAACTATATTCGATAACTCCTCTAACTCTATTCGAATAAACTATATTCGATTAACTCCTTTACTCTATTCGAATAAACTATATTCGATTAACTCCTTTACTCTATTCGAATAAACTATATTCCATTAACTCCTTTACTCTATTCGAATAAACTATATTCGATTAACTCTATTTAATTTAACTCTAATTGATTAACTCCATCGAATAAACTATATTCGATAACTCCTTCGATTTAACTAATATTCTATAACTCACTTCGATTAACTAATAATCGATAACTCCTTCGAATAAACTATATTTGATAATCTCCTCTCGAATAAACGATATTCGATAATCTCCCCTCGAATAAACGATATTCGATAATCTTCCCTTTCGATTTAACTAATCGATAACTCCTTTCGATTTAACTAATCGATAACTCCTTTCGATTTAACTAATCGATAACTCCTTTGTGTTTAACTCTGTTCGAATAACTAATTCGAATTACTCTTATTTATTTAACTCTATTCGAATAACTAATTCGATTAACTCTATTTAACTCCTTTTAACTCTATTCGAATAACTAATATTCGATAACTCTATTTAACTCCATTCGCTTGACTCTAGATCGCAGCGATCACAATGGTTACGCCTGATTCCCTCAGGAAACATCCGACTGCTGTAGGCTATTTACAGCCCTGCGAATTACGCTAGCAGTCGTACGAGATGGCAACTTACCCTGAATACTATGTTTGACTAATTCTATCTCAAATAACTATATTTGATTAACTCTAGTTTCGTTTTAACTCTAATCGATTAACTCTAACTGATTAACTCGACTTACTTAACCCCACTGGTAAACTCGACTTACTTAACCCAACTGGTTAACTCTATTGAACTGGTTAACTCTACTGAACTAGTTAACTCTATTCAACTAACTCGACTAACCCCTTTTTGAAAAGCATATTCGTTTTACTAACTTTCGAATACCATATTCGATTTACTCCCTTCAAATACCATATTCGATTTAACTCCTTTCGAATACCATATTCGATTTAACTCCTTTCGAATACCATATTCGATTTACTTTATTCACTTTATAAAGATTTCTTTTTTAACAACGTTTTATTCATTTGAAAAGATTTACTTTTAAATAACGGTTCTAAACTTTAAAAATGATTTCCTTTTTATAACGTTTCCTTTCCAATTCTATTTGTAAATGGTTTACAAATATTTCCTTTTCAAATTTATTCTTGAAATATTCTAACTCCTTAAGTTCTCTGAAAAATTCGCCATAACCTCCTTTGTAACGAGAGCATCGGGAAAATCCCCAAACCCGCCACACAGGCCTTTCCATTCAAAAAGAAAATGGTTTGAAATTATTTCCTTTTTGAATATCTCCTATATTCAAATTTATAAATATCTCTTGTTTATAAATATTCCAGTTTATAAATATTCTGTTTTCAATATCACTTTGAAAATCTCCTTTTCCTCTTTCGATATTTTATGGTACTTAACACATCAAATCACGATGACCAATCTCATTCAAACCCATATAATCAACCACGGGTTTTAACTACATCATATATCATAATATATGAAAACAATAAAATAACTGTTGAGGAATCCAGTCGGATTCCTCCAACCTGTTTCCCTGCATCCACAGATGTTACACAATATGATTATCATCACTTTCAGTTCAATATAAATTATTCTGATAGCAGAATCAATATATAAATATTTAACCGTATATATATATATAATTACATATATATATAATTTTCACTAACTGACTAGCAGTTCAATCAATCAACCAACACACAACAATCAACAGATGATTAACAGTTCTAAAAATACATTATAAAAATATAACTGTTCAGAGTTGGTGAGTTTTACTCACATTAGCGCGTTAACCGTTAAATAACGGTTTGCGTTATTTGATTCAGTCAGACAATTTATTTCGCCATAAATTGTAACGAGCTCGGATTCACTCCTAGTCAGCTTTATTGTGAAGCTCTCGTCCATACGGTCCCAATGCAACTTACGGTTCGTCAATCTGATTTCGTATGACCAAGTTATACCTTTTACAAGTTGTACGTATATTATAAAATAAACTTAAACTAAATTAATAACAACCGGGCCTCACCGTTCTTAACTCAGCCCAATACACTCAAGCCCGAACCCGTATGACATCCCTTCTTCCACGTACAGACCTTCCCAACTACTACTCCCCAATTCACCATTTTCAGATATTTTCCACGCCCAATCCTCCTTTTCATCGCGATTTTGGAAACCGAAACCACCCTAAAGCTCACCATCACCTTCTCCATTTCTCTGTACTCTCAATTCAAGGGCCGATGCCCTCCTTCCTATCGCGACTCCAGATACGCCTGTACATGGTACAACGTCGGCAGCCCAAAATAGTGATCGTACTCCATCAAAGTCCACCCTCCAGTGCGTCTCCATCCACTGATCACTCTGCTCCCCTTCGTTTCCCCCCTCGTTGCCTCCATTTCCTGCGAAACCCTGCCCTAGCCACTGCTCAACTTTCGAGCATCCCAGATCTGAATCGCACCCATAGAAAATCCCACCAAACTGAAGAGCAATCTCACACAAACTCAAAGGAATTTACTTTGAATTTTATAGAATTTGTTTTCGAATTTTCTTTGATTTATAACTCGCGAGTTTTTTCCTGTAAGAAAAGAAAAGAACCGCGGAAGGAACTGAGGAATTAGGTCTTAAGAATTTGGTTAAGGGGCTATTTATAAGGAGAGAAGATATTTTCTCATCCATTATTATATTCGTTTTTAATCCACTGTTATTTGTATTCGTTGTTAAAAAATCCTGAGGTCACATACTATACCCAAAAATCACGAAAATGGACATGTAGCTAGAGTTCGACATTACGGTCCCAACGAAACTAGTTTCGTCGAATTCCGACTCCGTTTGCCCCAACAGCGTATTTTTAACTGTCAAAACACTGACTGTTTTTCACATTAAAAATCCGTACGACCACATACTAACTATAAAAATCACGAAACTTGACATCTAGCAATAATTTGATGTTGCGGATCCAACAAAATTAGTTTCGTCGAATTCCGACTTCGTTTGCAAAACCGACTATTTTTAAAGCTCTAAATGACCCATTTAAATATATAAATATATTTAAATATAATTAATTTAAATATAAATAAATTTATATTATCGTATATCTTCATATATGATATCGTACAGCTCTAGAATATCTTATCAGAATTTACAGTTTGATATTTCAGATTTTAGATTTATCGATATTCAGTTTATATTGAAAATCCTTTTATAACGTAAATAAAGCGTCGCCAATTATAAAGGAATTCCACAGCGACTTTTCTGAAATTTGATTTGGACGTATCTCAAAATCTACACGACGAAATCCCGATTTTTCTTTTCCACTAGAAATATATACTCCACCAGCTCCACACGTTTCTTGTTTCACTGAAATCCGGCTTAAAACGAATCATGTACATTCAGTTGAAGTTCAAATCGCCAAATCGCGAACTACAGCGCCATTTCAAGCTCGATTTGAATTATATTATAATTATACGTTCAAACTGACGTCGATTGAATATATTCGTCAATATGATTCAACTCTAAGCTGAATTAAATCTAAGGGACGGCCCCGTTCACAGAATATTGTGATTTCCAATATTTTTGATTATTTCTGAATTAAATATATTATTCAATTATTTAATTTAATTAAATATTCACTATAATTTAATTAACGACGATTTAATTCCCTAAATCACTATTTTAAACAATTAAATAAATTAATTATACCCCTGGAAAATGCGGGTCATTACATTCTTCCCCACTTAAAATAATTTCGTCCTCGAAATTGCTAAGGTAGAGGACGACCCTATCTATTCGAATTCCTAAGATTTGTTTACCCCTTATTTCTGATTTCAACTGAACCACTTAATATCGACTAAAATATTTATTCATTCCGACTAACTAAAATTTTCAAAAATTCTGAAAATTTTCTAAAACTTTATATTTTCGAAAAATTTCGCCAGCACCTCCTTTGTACTGGTCAATAGCTCAACTCCAACTCGCCTCTCTGGGCCTTCTTCAACCCAAAATAAAATCAAACAGCCAAGCGGCTTGCCAATTTGGCTCATCAAAATCTCAATTCCATAAATAATATAAACTGGTACCTTTTTGTCGGGCATATCCTTATATCCCTTTGATCTGTTATCATTCCAACATAAACCAATGTCATCCCAATCAAACTCAATCACTTTTATATCGTCAAACCAAATCATTCGCTTATACTCAAGTCGAATCCCATTGTCAATCTCAAGTTTCATTCTTGATTTTCAAATTCTAAGTCCAGCTAAATTTCAAATTCTTGACTTATCCATTCAATTCTATTTAACTTAGTTCAAGTTAAATTTCAATTTATTTTTCACCATCTCGTTTCATTTAACTTCACAAGTTAAATTTAAATTCCAGAACTTAAATTCTTGGGTAAATTTCAAATCAATTTGAAATCATAATACCTTTTCAAAACCTTTGAATTTCTAAACAACTTGTTTTCACAAAACAATTCAAATAAAAATCTTTGGTAGTAATCCACCACTTAGAAACTCGAAAATCACACCGATGATACTGCGCAGTCATCATCGGAATTATTACCCAGCGACCCAAGTGATTTCAATACTATATCATTTCAAAACCCTTACTAAATACATCCATTTTGAAAACTTCTCAAAATCTCCCAAGAACTTAAAATTTCCTTATTTTAATTCCAAATCTGATTTAAATTCATATTTAATTCATCTTATTTCATATACTTTACTTATATGAATTCTGATTGGTTATATATAACCATTTCACATGTTATAATCTTATTCGATTATAATCATAACCTATATATGATAATATATCACATATCCATACTATGTCGGTCCATCGTATTCAAGTGTTTATTTACTCCTACCGATACAGTGGATCAAACTGATCGACCAGAACTCATAAACAACTCAACCAATGAATCTCCACAATATAAAAATTATTTTTATATCAAATACAAATACGCACTCGTATATATACACTCAAACTCAATCTAGGGTATTACTAACCCTATCTCTATCGAGTCACGCCACAGAGCCAAGGTAATTCTTAACTTAAGCTCTGATACCAACTGTAACGACCCGGATTTTCGGCGACGCCACCTAACGAAAAGCGAGAACGCCCTATCATGCGACACATGCCTAAGCACGCAACATGGACTGGTGTGAGTAAAACAGTTTAAACAGGTATATGAACAAGTAAACGATATCTCATAAGACCACGCCGCAGAACGGAACGGGTTTTTCCCCTTATGAGAATCAAAAATATCTTTATATCAAAAACCTTTTGATATTATAATAATGTCTATGTACAAACAGATATCAACTAGCAGAAACGCTTTCATCTCACGTTCTACATATATAGTATACAATCAAAATCGCAAGCACGTATTGGATAATGGATTTCCAACTATGACAAGGTATGGAACCACCTTCCGATTAGTGTACTCTAGGAATGATACACTGGAGTTCAACAAGAACATCTTGCAACTCAGCCACACATGACCGACCACTCATTTCGCTTGAGTGTATCGAATGTACATCACCAACGGTTGGGATCAGCAACCGTTCCCGTATATATATGGGACAGCATTGATAGATTTAAGAAACAAATGAATATTCTCTAGATAGGTGATTATACACCCTACTTCGGTGCGACCGAATTAGCTATGCTGCCTGCCCGATTTCTGTCATTTACCGGTTGATGAGGCTAGAAGCTACGCTTTATCATTACATCAGATTCACTTCGAATGCTACATTGTCAAATCCATCGAAATCACCAATTGACGTTTACAACAGTACATTACGTGTCAGCTAAAAGAAGTTTCCTTCTCCGCTTCCACTCTTGGTACAGTTGAAGAAATCAATGTACGTGACCTTTCTGGAAATACTCTGTCAGACATCCATCTTCATTCACTTAAAATGTCACATCGTCCTACCCGCCAAATCACAAATTGACTTATCCAAAAATAACAAGGATATACAGCTAAGAGAAACGAATTCCTCCGCCACCAAACGTGAATACGTTTGAACAGATCAACTTACGCGATCTATTGGATATACTCTGTCAGACCTTCGTCCATACAAGTTGTCCTGGGACTGGACAAACCGAAGGCACTATTCAGTATATCCATCTTAGTCACTGTTATCTAAGACTTATACAACATCCCTTGCATTTTACTTCGTCTTCAATTATCTTTGGCATAAATGATTCGCAACGCTTATGCCAATACAGAGTGGTTCTTTGGATAATAATCCAACCAGTCTCTCCATATTAACAACGTTAAAATGGTCAAAACTTCGATAGTCTGTGATTTAACTATCAAAGGAAAACAAGTGTGCAAACAACGATATTATTTCCTGATGGAGATTATATCGATCAATCATCAATATATATATATATTCACATTGCCTTATTTTCTATGTTTAGAAAATATATGTTATTAACACTGGAAAACGTTTCCATCTACTTATTTACAAATCACTACTCTTCCCCAACTATCAGTCCCTGACTGTAAACTAATATGAGAACAATCCCCTAAGTATAAATCCCGAAGGCCGAAACCAACATCAGATAGACACTTAGAAAACCATTCAATTTACTAACTCTAGTCAGTTCTAATTTTACTTAACTCTATTTGATTAACTCGGATTGATTAACTCTAACTGGTTAATTCTAACCGATCAACTCTAACTGGTTTTACTTGGTTTGACTAACTCAATTTATTAACTCGACTGACTAATTCAACTCGATTAACCTAACTTGGTTTACTTATCTCGATTAACTGAACTAATCACTTTGATTAACTCGACTAATTCACTTTGGTTAACTTAACCAATTCTCTTAACTAATTCACTTAGTTTAACCTAACTATTCACATAACTCCTGTCGAATAAACTATATTCGATAACTCCTCTAACTCTATTCGAATAAACTATATTCGATTAACTCCTTTACTCTATTCGAATAAACTATATTCGAATAACTCCTTTGCTCTATTCGAATAAACTATATTCGATTAACTCTATTTAATTTAACTCTAATCGATTAACTCCATCGAATAAACTATATTCGATAACTCCTTCGATTTAACTAATATTCTATAACTCACTTCGATTAACTAATAATCGATAACTCCTTCGAATAAACTATATTCGATAATCTCCTCTCGAGTAAACGATATTCGATAATCTCCTCTCGAATAAACGATATTCGATAATCTTCCCTTTCGATTTAACTAATCGATAACTCCTTTCGATTTAACTAATCGATAACTCCTTTGTGTTTAACTCTGTTCGAATAACTAATTCGAATCACTCTTATTTATTTAACTCTATTCGAATAACTAATTCGATTAACTCTATTTAACTCCGTTTAACTCTATTCGAATAACTAATATTTGATAACTCTATTTAACTCCATTCGCTTGACTCTAGATCGCAGCGATCAAAATGGTTACGCCGGATTCCCTCAGGAAACATCCGACCGCCGTAGGCTATTTACAGCCCTGCGAATTACGCTAGCAGTCGTACGAGATGGCAACTTACCCTGAATACTATGTTTGACTAATTCTGTCTCAAATAACTATATTTGATTAACTCTAGTTTCGTTTTAACTCTAATCGATTAACTCTAACTGATTAACTCGACTTACTTAACCCCACTGGTAAAGTCGACTTACTTAACCCAACTGGTTAACTCTATTGAACTGGTTTACTCTACTGAACTAGTTAACTCTATTCAACTAACTCGACTCGACTAACCCCTTTTTCAATAGCATATTCGTTTTACTAACTTTCGAATACCATATTCGATTTACTCCCTTCGAATACCATATTCGATTTAACTCCTTTCGAATACCATATTCGATTTAACTCCTTTCGAATACCATATTCGATTTACTTTATTCACTTTATAAAGATTTCTTTTTTAACAATGTTTTATTCATTTGAAAAGATTTACTTTTAAATAACGGTTCTACAATTTAAAAATGATTTCCTTTTTATAACGTTTCCTTTCCAATTCTATTTGTAAATGGTTTACAAATATTTCCTTTTCAAATTTATTCTTGAAATATTCTAACTCCTTAAGTTCTCTGAAAAATTCGCCATAACCTCCTTTGTAACGGGAGCATCGGGAAAATCCCCAAACCTGCCACACAGGCCTTTCCATTCAAAAAGAAAATGGTTTGAAATTATTTCCTTTTTGAATATCTCCTACATTCAAATTTATAAATATCTCTTATTTATAAATATTCCAGTTTATAAATATTCTGTTTTGAATATCACTTTGAAAATCTCCTTTTCCTCTTTCGATATTTTATGGTACTTAACACATCAAATCACGATGACCAATCTCATTCAAACCCATATAATCAACCACAGGTTTTAACTACATCATATATCATAATATATGAAAACAATAAAATAACTATTGAGGAATCCAGCCGGATTCCTCCAACCTGTTCCCCTGCATCCACAGATGTTACACAATATGATTACCATCACTTTCAGTTCAATATAAATTATTCTGATAGCAGAATCAATATATAAATATTTAACGGTATATATATATAATTACATATATATATATAATTTTCACTAACTGACTAGCAGTTCAATCAATCAACCAACACACAACAATCAACAGATGATTAACAGTTCTAAAAATACATTATAAAAATATAACTGTTCAGAGTTGGTGAGTTTTACTCACATTAGCGCGTTAACCGTTAAATAACGGTTTGCGTTATTTGATTCAATCGGACAATTTATTTCGCCATAAATTGTAACGAGCTCGGATTCACTCCTAGTCAGCTTCATTGTGAAGCTCTCTTCCATACGGTCCCAATGCAACTTACGGTTCGTCAATCTGATTTCGTATGACCAAGTTATACCTTTTACAAGTTTTACGTATATTATAAAATAAACTTAAACTAAATTAATAACAACCGGGCCTCACCGTTCTTAACTCAGCCCAATACACTCAAGCCCGAACCCGTATGACATCCCTTCTTCCACGTACAGACCTTCCCAACCGCTACTCCTCAATTCACCATTTTCAGATATTTTCCACGCCCAATCCTCCTTTCCATCACGATTTTGAAAACCGAAACCACCCTTAAGGTCACCATCACCATCACCTTCTCCATTTCTCTGTACTCTCAATTCAAGGGCCGATGCCCTCCTTCCTATCGCGACTGCAGATACGCCTGTACATGGTACAACGTCGGCAACCCAAAATAGTGATCGTACTCCATCAAAGTCCGCCCTCCAGTGCGTCTCCATCCACTGATCACTCTGCTCCCCTTCGTTTTCCCCTCGTTGCCTCCATTTCCTGCGAAACCCTGCCCTAGCCACTGCTCAACTTTCGAGCATCCCAGATCTGAATCGCACCCATAGAAAATCCCACCAAACTGAAGAGCAATCTCACACAAACTCAAAGGAATTTACTTTGAATTTTATAGAATTTGTTTTTGAATTTTCTTTGATTTATAACTCGCGAATTTTTTCCTGTAAGAAAAGAAAAGAACGGCGGAAGGAATTAAGGAATTAGTTCTTAAGAATTTGGTTAAGGGGCTATTTATAAGGAGAGAAGATATTTTCTCATCCATTATTATATTCGTTTTTAATCCACTGTTATTTGTATTCGTTGTTAAAAATTCCTGAGGTCACATACTATACCCAAAAATCACGAAAATGGACATGTAGCTAGAGTTCGACATTACGGTCCCAACGAAACTAGTTTCGTCGAATTCCGACTCCGTTTTCCCACACAGCGTATTTTTAACTATCAAAATACTGACTGTTTTTCACATTAAAAATCTGCCACATACTAACTATAAAAATCACGAAACTTGACATCTAGCAATAATTTGATGTTGCGGATCCAACAAAATTAGTTTCGTCGAATTCCGACTTCGTTTGCAAAACCGACTATTTTTAAAGCTCTAAATGACCCATTTAAATATATAAATATATTTAAATATAATTAAATTAAATATAAATAAATTTACATTATCGTATATTTTCACATATGATATCGTACAACTCCAGAATATCATATCAGAATTTACAGTTTGATATTTCAGATTTTAGATTTATCGATATTCAGTTTATATCGAAAATCCTTTTATAACGTAAATAAAACGTCGCAAATTTTAAAGGAATTCCACAGCGACTTTTCTGAAATTTGATTTGGACGTATCTCAAAATCTACACGACGAAATCCCGATTTTTCTCTTCCACTAGAAAGATATACTCCACCAGCTCCACACGTTTCTTGTTTCACTGAAATCCGGCTTAAAACGAATCATGTACATTCAGTTGAAGTTCAAATCGCCAAATCGCGAACTGCAGCGCCATTTCAAGCTCGATTTTAATTACATTATAATTATACGTTCAAACTAACGTCGATTGAATATATTCGTCAATATGATTCAACTCTAAGCTGAATTAAATCTAAGGGACGACCCCGTTCACAGAATATTGTGATTTCCAATATTTTTGATTATTTCTGAATTAAATATATTATTCAATTATTTAATTAAATTAAATATTCACTATAATTTAATTAACGACGATTTAATTCCCTAAATCACTATTTTAAACAGTTAAATAAATTAATTATACCCCTGGAAAATGTGGGTCATTACAAAACTGCATAAAACAAAGCAATACTCTGAGCATGTATTCAATAAAATATCAAAACAAATGCAATTCTACAAAGCTCTTTAACTTGTACGAAAACGGCAATCCCAAGCAACATTTCACCTATGATTTTTTTCCCTAAATTCAAAAATCAACATTTTAATAACATTCAACTTGGAAACGGACACAGTAAATAACCACAGGATCATGTAATTTCTACATATTCAGAATAACTGATTTCTTTCTTTTGTACGACTTCACATAGAATAAGAACAAATGCCTACATTCAATAGTCATTTTTCTTTACGGGCATACATAGATATAAATGAAACAACTCAGGCGCCCACATGCTCTGTACTAATGAATGGATGTGATCAAATAGAAAAATCAAATGATGTCATTTCAACCATGCACTAGGTTATGCGGATCATTTCTTAAACTTGCTTCATCCGGAGAAAGAACAAAAGATAGAAATAGGAGGAAAAAGAGGAGCCCGACCAAATGCTGCTTCTAAACATAATAGATGCAATGAAACTTCAAATTAGACAATGTATTTTGTGGCAGTTGCAGACCTTAAGAACAACAGAAAAGAGAGAGAAACTGGTTTTCTTTTTTTTTAAACAACTATGTACGGAAAATGATATTAAAGCAACAAAAAAAGATGATCAAATAATTTAAGCAGGGTATGCAGTGGCAATAACAAAGCAATATGAGGTCGAGCAGGGTCAGTTACATCCACATAGCTTTCCACCTTTTTTTTGGTATTACATCCATACTTACGTTCCTGAAATTATAACGCTGCTCTGAATATAACAGAAACAATTTAATTATGGTACGAATCTCTTGTTTCTAAGATATCCTGGATATTTCACATGCATATGCAGCGGATTACAATAGGACAATGTATGTCATAATGACAATAAATAATCAAACTACTAAGATAATACAGTATCTGGTTTACATTAGATTTAAATATGATTATTACATGCCTTATTTGTTCTAAATATGACCGACTAATTTTACAGTAGATTCAAATATGATTAACTGATAAGATAAAACAATGTAAATTTTTAGTTAGTGTTTGACAAGCAAGTAAATGATTGTGGTAGCTACTAATGCCTATCAAACTCAGGGAAAACCACTGTTTATAGTTTCAGTACTATCCTGCAGCTGAACCTTATATATTAAACTAACATTGGATTTACCATAAACCAACTTAAAAGCCCAAGATATAAATGTTAGCTATTATTATTGTTATTATATTAAGCTGAGATCAAGGTAAGCATATGCATCATCTTTTGCCAAAGATATAATATCACTGCAGGAGGGGACTACTTTGAGTAAATCTGAATGATACAAAGACAATGCCCACAAGACAGAAATAACACATGACTATGATAATTGTGCATTAAAAAAGGGTAATTGGTTGCAACAACATTTGTCAAAATAAAAGAAAAGAAATAACAATACTCCAACAACCAATAAAATTTTGAGCAGCTCCAATTTGTTAGCTATTAAAGAATACCAGATATGACATTCAGCAATATCGTATATAAGAATATGATAAAATGCAGAAAGCATAAGAACTATAGACATACCTTTCTAAATGACGTTGAACATCAACAAATCGAGGTTTTGGAAGGAAGAAGAAAAGGCATCGCAGAGACAAAAGGAACTAGTTTGGAGCTAGGAAGAAGGCGATTGCTGGTGATTTGAGATGCCTTGGTATTTGCTACTCGAAATCGAATCGCGTTAGTTTGTTGTGAGACAATTGGATGGAGAAAGAGCTCGTCAAAACTCTGAAAATCCATTAACCGCTTCCCTTTTTCACCATTTTTTTATCGTGATTTGGGAAAAACTAAATCTAGGGTTGCGGTAAAATTGGGTTGGAGCCAAAAGTTTATCTTAGTCAAATGTTCCATGGGTTAAAGCCAAAAGTTTCAATGTTGGAGCCAAAATTTCACTCATAAGCCAATGTCTAAAAAAATTATTCTTTATCTTAATTAGAATTTATAGAAAATTTTAAAATTAGAATATGAAGAATTATACAATTTAAATTAAACTATTAAATGAACATTTCCAATATTTTAAAGTTTATAAATTTTGATTATTTCACGTCAAACAATAATTGATTGTATAAAATTTATGATTTATTTCAAATTTATTCAAGATAATTTCAAATTTTTAAAATTTTTGAAATACAAAATATAATTATCAACTATAATTATAAAATATAAGTATCAATTATAATTATCAACTGTAATTATTAAATACAATTATTTAAAATTAATTATTAAATACTAGATATCGTTTCATAAGTATTAAATTTTATTATCAATTATTAAATAATAATTATAATAAACTGATATTTTCATTATTCATGGGAATAATTATAAAAGAACAATTTAAAATTTTGGGATTTAGCGTAAAATATACTGTCATACTGACTGAAATTTGTGATGAAAGCAGAGGACTTAATTAAGAATTTAGTAATTACATTGGTTATGAGCAAAGATTTTTTTTCTAATTCTAAATAAGCAATGATTATAAGTTATTTATTATAGAATGTAAATTATTATTTATTATTACATATTAATCATTAATCAGAACAAGCTAATTATTAATTATTGAACATGTTAATAATTATTAAAAATTAACACTAAAGTATATCTTAGAAAAATAATATAAACATCTCTTGCAAACCTGTTGGAATCCTGCTGCAAAATAGTTTTGATGAATATTCGTCGATATTTTGCCTGGATTTGCAGCGGAAAATAGTAGCAGAAATTTTCTGTCAGTAATTTGACGCAATTTGCGACGACTTAGCGAGGGATGATGGAAAACGACGGTAATAAATAAAAGAAAAAAAAGTTGAAAAAACAAAAAACTATCCCTTGCTGATCACATGGAAATCCGTCGCAAGTTAGCGACGGAAATTTCCGCTTCTAAATATTTAACGCTAAATCAGTGTTTTCTTGTAGTGTTAAACGTTATGGTTTGTTTTTCGTAGAGGGAAGACTGAAGATGTTACAGAATGGAATATTGACCAAATGGTGTGTATTTTGGATCGATAATAATTATGGCTTCGATGTGAATTCAAGTAGGAATGTCGAAGTGTTGTGATGCATTCGTTGATCGTTGAAATGCAATGAATGTGAAGATGACTCAAAGTGGTGAGTTGATGGATAATGGTTGCTCGAGAAGGTTGCTTGAGCTAAGAATAACTGTCGGGAAAGATGACTAGAGGTATTTAAGGCTAAGAGATTATCGTTGTCGTAGGTCCTACCTGGCTCAAAGTAAGGTACAATAGGGGCACTTAAAAGACCAGAAAATTGTTGGTTGAGTACCCTAGGTATCATAAAGAGGCTTAGATATGTATCGTTGAAAGACGTATGGAGCTTTTGCTAGAACCGGGGTTACCATTTGCCCTTGAGAAATGGTAGGGTTGGCGTCATACGATTAATGATGGTTTCGAAGCAGGATAGGCGGTGATAACTAGAGTTGTAAATGTTGGTTGTTTTGCCTGTACCGTCTCACGTAAGTTGTTTGATGTCGAAAGAGATGTTTCTTGGGTGCTTGTCTGATGTTGGTTTAGGCTTTCGGGGATTGTACTTAGGGGATGTTGATCTCGATTAGGATGGTTTACGTGAGATATAACTAGTTGCTATGATTGTTATTGTCTGGTGACTTCTGATTGCCATAAATGTACAGTTATCTGATTGCTATGAGTGTATAGTTTTTTCAAATGCTTGTTTGTAAAGGCTATCATTGTCAGATGTGGTGAAGGCGAGGTTGGGTTCTTCTCTGCTATTTTGGTAGATTGGTTTGTTAATCTACCTACTCTCATATACTTTATTGATGATGTTAGATAGTTGTTTTATTGCTTACTAAGACTGTTGTATGACTCAAGGTTTTATGTTTCCTCTTATTACCTTGGGATGTTCATCCGGTTTTGGATGGGCAGATTAAGTAGCAGGTTACAGGTAGCAAAGCTTAGTGAGGCGAGGATGCAGAGCGATGACAAACTAGAGGTACTACTTTCTCTATTATACATATTGGATGTTTCTGCTGTTGTGTTGATGTTTACTCTGAGTGTTGTAGTGAGGCCAGTTTGTACAGACACTTATGTTGTAATCCAAGGATGTATGGATATTCTTTCTAGTTATCATGAAAGCCCAAGTTTCTGCTCAAATATGTTTAACTATTATTTCCTATTGTATATGTTTTATTATATTTTATCCTTGCGCTGTGAGTTATACGACAGGCTCCGCTTGTGTTATCTTACTCCGATGATCGTCCACAGCTGCCTAGCACACCATTCAACGCATCACTACCTCTTGTTTAGTGAAGAGTTGTGGGCGGTCGTCACAACTATGGTTATGGAATATTTTTCTAACCTAATGGATATTGAATTATGTAAAGGTAACATTGTACCTATCAATACAGTTAAACCTACAATAACTCATCTATTTTATGCAGATGATTTATTGATTTTTGTTAACGCTAATAGGTCAAATGCTACTATCATTGTGAAGATTTTTAGGAAAATGGAATCATTTGCTGGTCTGCAAGTTAATAAAAATAAAAGCAAAGTATATTTTAGTAAGGGATGTAAGGACAAGGAAAATATTATTAACATTATTAATTTTAAAGAAGGTGAATTGCCTGTCAAATATCCTGGCCTCCCTCTCAGTTCTAATCAATTATTTGAAAAGGACTTTTAAATTATATGATTCAATTCAAAATAAACTTGAGGGATGGTCTACAAAGCTTTTGTCTCTTGTTGGTAGGGTTGAGTTGACACACACAATCATCACTGCTATTATCGTATGTTGGCTGCAAACTCACAGTATTCCTATAAAAACTATTCCGAAAATAGAAAGAATGTGTGCAAACTTTATTTGGAAAGAGAAATATCAACAAGTATCTAGGGATAATGTATGCAAGCCTAAAAATATGGGATTTTATGACTTAGAAATATCGGAGACTTAAATGATAGCTGTAAAATGAAACTGTTTCGGGAAATTTATTAGTGGTAACTCTTTATGGGTTAGATAGACCAGAAATAAATATCTAAAAAACAAAAATTTCTGGACACTAAAGCTTAAGCTTATCATTCCTACATATGTAAAAACAATATGAGTTGCAGGCAAGAAGTTTCAAAACTTTTAGAAAGAAAATTTAAGGATGATAGTCAAACTAGTCTTTGGTTTGATCCTTGGATTTGTGGTAAATTATTAGCCATTCTCCTTGGTTGGAATAATATGTATATTTTGGGGTAGCTAATAATTCTGTTCAAAGCGTTATTAAAAACAATAGATGGTATTTTGCTGATCAGCAAGCTGCTAACATTTTTAAATCAAGCATTGAGATTCAATCTGTCGATAAAAATTTATTCAAAGACAAATGGATCTGGAAACTATCACCCAAAGTTAGATTTTCTTTCAATAAAACTTCGGAATTTATAAAGGGCGGGCAGTAAGAATTAATCGGATCCTAGAAGACTAACTTAGAGCTTTCATTATCGACCTTGGAGGAGTTTGGGAGAAGCTTCTGCCGTTTGTGGAGTTTACGTATAATAATAGTTTTCAAGCGACAATTGGTATGACCCATTTTGAAGCGCTTTAGGGAAGGACATGCAAATCGCCAAATTATTGGTGGGAAACTACCACGAGGTTCTACTCGGACCAGACTTCGTCTGTGATTCCATGGAGAAGATTTCTTTGATTAGGAATAGGTTTAAGGGAGCCCAAGACCGCCAGAAATCATATGCTGATAAGACAAGGAGGGAACTTGAGTTCGGTATGGGAGACTTAGTATTCGTAAAGATTTCCCCTCTTCTGAAGACTGTATGGTTTGGGAAGACTGGGAAGTTGGCTCGCAGATTTATTGGGCCTTTTCGAATTACCGAGAGAATAGGATCTTTGGCTTATCAAGTGGATCTCCCAGAGCATCTACCAGGAATACATAACGTTTTTCATGTATCTCTTCCGAGAAAGTGCCTTCATTATTCTGCTATTAGACTCGAGCTTGACGAGATTGGGGACATATGGAATCTCGAGTTGGAGTCTAGGATGCCTCGTGCCACTGTAATGATTACATGGAATCAAAAGACTCTCCAACAAGACCATTGGCCTTGTCCAAGTACAATGAGGAGATACCCTGTGGAAAGAACATGGGAGACTAAGGACAAGATGAGACAGAACCACCCAGAGCTTTTCTCAAGTAATTTTCCCTTTAAATTACATTTATGGATACATTGTGGTTTCTAGACTGGATGTTAGGGAAATGGATGCAACACAATTGCATAGTGCACTCATATAGAAATATATGCATATTAGGATGTTTTGCATACGTACTGCATCACTTATTTCATAGACATGCTAGGATTGAGCTCACTTTAGTAAGTCTGGAGTTTATAATCACTGCGAGTCATGGATGTTTAGGGATGAATTAAAAACAACATGGGTGTATAACATGGATGTTTAGAGCAAGTTGTGTTTTTCTCCCCTTCAAACAGATTTCGGGACGAAATCTATTTTAAGGGGGAAGAATCTAACACCTAATAAAAATATACTAAATAAACTAAGAGATTTAATAAATCAAATAAACAATAAATATAAAATGGTGGAAAAATGAGAATTTTGGACAAAAAGGAATTTGTTCACGAAACGATTATATTTGGATCCATGATGAAATTCTGATATGTTTTCAGATATAATATATTGATAAAGGAGTCTATATGAAGAAGTATTAATTTAATGAAGTCGTATGATAAATGTCTATATATATATGTGTTTGAATTAATAATTTATATATATATCTAAGGGATACAATGACATAATTTGGATAATAATAACATTCCCTTAGGAAAATTTGAAATTCAAACTAATAGATAAGAACTAGAGGAAAAAAAAATATATCAGATAAAGCAGCAATTAGTAATATAAGGAAATTAATAATATAGTAAATTAAAAACACACGCCGCCAGGTTCGTTGGGAATTTTCACCTTGAAGCGGTCGACACCCAAGGGTCGACCGTTGGTTGACCACCATTCAAGTGGGGTGTCGAAGGCCTGGTGCGGCCCAGGTCTGGTAGGAGTGGTTTAGGTTGGTTTTAAAAAAAATAGACAGCTTAGAATAATCTAACGGTTTCCTTTCATTTCTCCTATAAATACCACCTAATTGACCTCATAATTCTCTAAACCCTCTCATTTTCTATGCCTCTGTTCTACTGCTCATATTCTAGAATTTAGGTTGAAATAGGTTTCTTCTTCTATCCTTAATCTATTTCTGTTTAGGTTTCATTTCGAAATTTCTATAATTTATATATGAGATTCAAATTTATAAGATTCTCTTGTATAGATTTGCAGTAGGGTTGAAGAACGACGTCTACAACATTCAAATCAGTGTTATTTCCTTTGCCTAAATCGCTGTGAGTGGAAATAATACTTGTTTAAGTTAAACTCTTATATTGTAGATTTCATATTGATTTGTATGCCTAAGGATTCACTATAACATCATAATGCAAACCCCCAAATCCCCTATTTTTATTTATCGCAAAGTTGTCAATCAATAATTTGGGTTTATGAATTATTTGGGTTATGTCTGAGGAATAATTTGGTGATTTTACTTCTATTTAATTGGATTTGCCCCTTTTTATTTAAAAGTATTTGCGGTATAAAAGGATTAAGATTTGGTTTGGTTTCATTGTTTGAATAGGTTTAGATTTCCATTCTAAAATGGAGAATTTGAACGTATTCAGACTTGGAATAATCAAATGTTAATGTCTTTATGTGCAACATAGAAAAAGGGTGAATTTGATTTAAATAGAAGTTTGTGTATATATGTATGTGTGTATACATGTATGTGTGTATATATGTATATATATGCTGAATATGTATGTATATACGTAACACCTTGTTTCTCTTTCATTATCGAGGTACTTCTAACAAGCCTAGATACAAGTTTGAATGGTTATGTTGATATTTTCCCATTTGTTGCTGTTATTAAATTATTCCATGAATTTAATAGTTTAATACATGAATTAGGATTGTATACCGTTTATGTGAACATGATTGACAAACTACACCATTAAAACGTTTCTGAATTCGAACGGAAATTAGCAATTATAGCACGTATTAAATTATATATTTATATAGCGTAATCAAACATAATAGTGGCGTAATAAGTATTTAGGGTAGGATTAGAAGATTTGAAATGTCCATGTATGAATTGTTGCTTGTGCGTGTGTATAAATGGCTAATATATATATATATATATATAAATATATATATATATATATATATATATTAAATAATGACACACATACACGAGGTTAGTCGTCATTCGGGGTAGAAGTCTTTCTAGAACCAACCGACAAATCCAGCAACCACAAGCGAGTTTGACTAATGTGAGATATCTGGGTGCCATAGGCCATTAAAATTAGTACACTATAACACGAGGTTAAGCCCGCTTGTAGTAGAAGTCTGCCTGGAACCGCCCGACATATCTAGCATCTACAAGTAGCCGGTTTAATGTGAGAGGTCTAGTGTATATATATATACACCTAATATGTGTGTAAATAGGTAGGCTTACTACCCGCCTTGAGAAGGTCTTAAGTGGCTGATTTCTTCGTACCTAGTTTGGGTATTAAGTGGTTAGGACTTGGTCTATTCTGAATGTTTATTCATTAGATTTGGGCCAAAGTTATGGGACCATTCTTATTAGATTTGAAAGGATATATGGGTCCTCCTTTTCTAAAGTGGTTTAGTCATGGCGATAACGAAGTAGGATAGTTTACCGGAATGTCCATATCCTCTAGGAGTTTTGTAAGGGCCAACCTAAGGACAGGTTTGGTATGTGTGGGATGTAGCATGCAATTTAATTAACCGATCGTCTAAGGGAAGTCTTAAGCGACATAGGTCTACTATAGAAATATCAGTTAAGAAATAACATGTGGCATCTGTCGGAGGGGTCCTAAATAGCTACATACAGGCCTATCCTAGACTGGTACTACGTGGCGAGGTACTACTTCACGTATTACTTGTGAGAATATATATACAATTAGGATGATGACGTGCTAGGATGGGGTCTTAAGTAGCTAGGGTCTACCTTAGAGTCTTAAGAATCCACCTTTAATAGTTACACTAGAATGAGCCTTAAGTGACCAAGAATTTCCATCTCTTTGGGTCTTAAGTGATCGTTGATCCACTCTAAATGCATTAATAAAGGTCTTATGCAGTTGACTCAGATATCCACCTCATTAATTAAAATATTCCTTTGTATGTGCGCCTGTGTGTTTCATAAACATACTTTGAAATATACTTGCCAAATTTAGAGTACAGTCTTTAAACGCATATTATTTTCATTCGCCAGAATTTTATGTTCTGACCCCTCTCCTTGAGATATGCAACAGGTTAGTAGGTGTGGCACAGACATGATGAACGAGACGATGATGGAGCATGAAGAAGACAACGAGACTATTATTTTGCTATTAGTTATTGTTGCTCTTTTATTGTTAGAAACTCTTAAGGGTGAATAATAATGATGTACCGTTAAACATATGGATTTGGTTTGGATCTGTGGTTTTTTAATAAATGGTACATCGTACTTGATTATTATATTATCATGCTCCGTTGTGTGAGATTCCATATCGTCGTATTATTCTGTTATTCTGTGCAAATGTAATTTCTTATAGGAACCAACGACCTGCTTAGGGTAGCTCTAAGTTTCGACGGGCCTTTTCTGGGTTGAAATTTAGGCCCACTTCGGGTGGGTTGTTATAGAATCATCTTTAAGTAATTGGGTGAATAAGATTATGGTCGCTTCCGCAAAGGCGCAAGTTTCCTAACACTTGCTTCCTTCCAATCTCCCCTCGGTCTCTTTTGTAAAACTTAAGTGTTGATTTCACGACGTTGCCTGATGCTCTAACCCACATCTAACCTCGTTTAGAACTCGACCTAGATCCGGATTATCTTAGTCACCCCGCCTCAAAACAAGCCTTTTCACCTCCTAAAGTCGATCTCTATAGTTTCTGACAAATGATTTAAGACGCTTCTGGCTCGGGTATTAGTTTTCTTGTCGACATGCTATGGTGGGTTGCCTGTTGTGTTGTTGGTGTCAAGAGGCTGTTGGTTGTGTTTTCTTGAGATAAGGTGGTTTTTTGTTATGTTGCATTTATTTGTACTGTGGAGTGTTATCTGGTGATTTTATAATGTTGAATTGGGCATTCATCTTGTGCCTTAGTTGTGTGTGTCGTTATTTTCCCTTGAGAGTTTGACATTGCTAGTCTTTGGTTTGCTGTTTTGGAATCGTCTTTTTGATATTGCTGAAGCTCTTGTTGGCACTAGCATTTTGAGATTGCTTTGTAACTGTATGTCATGTGAAAATGACTTATGTGCTATTATATCGAGTTTGTTTATGAGGTGTTTTTTTTTATTTGTTCACCATACATGGTATTTCAAACACTATAGTAAATAGGCGAAAAGCCCATATCCTGATCCTATAACGTATATATTACTCGTTGTAATAAAAGTGGACGATCCACCTTAAAAATCGACTAGCCATGCCAATAAAATTGATCATAGAAATAGTGCTAGATACACTTTTGTGTATAGTACAAATGCTAGTGCTAGTTCTAAATTTCGAGTGAATTCTAAATCCAATTTTTATAGAAATTCAACTACTTTTAAAATCAATAATTTATTCTAGAACTACGAAATCATTGATAGAAAGTATGAAAAAATTTATCTACGTATTAGGATTCCTGTGTCAACTGAACAAACAGAGAAAAATACATTGATGATTTTTTGAATATAGTAGTTAATAATACGAAATTATTTTCAAAGGCACCATCAAACCTCCTTGGGTATGGTTACTTCGTTCTAACATCCTCGATCCTAAGGAAGGAAATCAGTATCGAACTATATAATTAATTTTGCAGGTATTCAAGAAGGACCAAAGGATGAGATGAGTATTGAGTAACAAATGTTCTATACATACAATGAAGAGCGAACAATTATGGCTAACGAAACAACAACAAATTTGGTATATTTAATTTTTATTTCTTAATTTAGGTTTTGTATTGTTAATCTTGGCACATCTCTAAGTATTTTTTTTAAAAAACTAGGAGAAATAGAGAGTAGATTAGCTAAATTAACATATAACCTAAATCCAATGACAATTTTTACCCTTTTGATGTCAAGGGGAGAAACTTGAGCATATTAGTAGGAAGACTATATAAATTTAGATGGAGCAAGTTTTAAAAGGCAGTAGTGTATTTTTATTTTTGAAAATCATATGGTTGTCATCATATGAAAGGGAGAGAATGAAAGAACTATACAATGTATTTTGGTGATATCAAGCATATGATGTTTCTACTAGTATACTTATTATGTAGTCCCAGGTTAAGTAGCAAGTCAATTGATGAAAGAGTTTACTTAACTTTTGTGTGAGATACGTTGAAAGTAAGAAAAAGGAGATTCATATATGGTTGGGTATAATGTATGAATTCCAACAACCAAGTATTGAGTCTTACATGCTTATGTATGTGCCTCAAATATACTTTCGATCAATGTTGATACCATATGTCCATGCCAAAACAAAAAAGGGATTAAAAGTTTGAGAACAATTAAGCAGTGTTGGGAATTAATATGAAAAACAAAGAGGAAAGAGGGACTCAACCGAGGTTACAAGGAGAATTACGCGTGACCTTTCCACACCACTAACTAAAAAGGTACTACAAACTAATATATTGAAACATTAGAAAATAAATTGTTATTCAAGTTTGTTTTTCAAGTGTTGCAAAGTTTCAATGGATGTGCCTCCTCCTAACTGAATTGCAAAAGAGTTGCACTTATTCAGTAACGTCTTATCACTCCTATATAAGCCTTCCATTATCTCCAAATCATATATACAATTCTCTTCTCCAAAAATCACTCTCATATTGTTTCGAAACGTTCTAGGTCCCATATTTATTCCACAAGAAAAAGTAGACCAATGCTTTTTTGCTGCAAAATATTTGAGTTCAGTCTCAATTCACTTTCTAACCTTTACATCGTTTCCAAAGGTTATAGAAGTTGTGCACTAGCGCGACTAGTCAGTGTACTGAAGACATGACATATAATTTATTATTATTTCTTTATAAACGAGAAGATTGAAGTCACGTTTGATTGTTTATGCAAAGTTTGTAAACCTACTCCTCAAGCGAATTAAGGATTTTGGTTAGTGTAAAGGTTGAAGTGGGCCTTCGGAAAGGATGTTGGATGGTAGGTACAAACCATTATAAATCGATTGTGTAATCTACTTTACTATTTCTGTTGCATATACATTTTTCACTATTATTGGCCACGGTCGATCTTGTGTGTAGTGTCTCAACAAGTGAAAAAACTACCCAAATTATTCTATAATTTATGAATTAAATATTATCCTGTTACAAATACAATCCTGAAAATAGTATATGAAAAATATAATGCTTTGCTTAGGGATTAAAAATTGTTACTTATGCGATGAACATAAATTAATTTTAAGGTATTATGTAATGATTAGATACCAAGATATTTCAATTCAATGAAATTTCAAATGTTGCGAGTTGATTTTTATGTATTATTAAGCTAAACAAATAGGAGTACGATGTTCAAAATGACAAAATAATAGACCTAAAGAGAAAAAGATACAAAAAATAGGGATCATTACCATATCTGACACGGTCATTTTCAAGAAATGGAAAGATTGTTCCTTGTAATTGCAAACACTATATGAAAATTGCCACTTTTTGATAAGATACAGAAAATTATCAAGCTAACATTCGTATGATAAAAAAGTGTTCTAACGTATCAAAATATAGCAATGCTAAAAATTAAACATTAAGATATAAATGCGGTAAAAGGACCTTAAAATGTTAAAACATGAAATACAAATAAGATTGAAAGTAAATGAGAAAGAAAACGTGGATATATGAAAGAAGAAATAACCAACAATATGGGAATAGGAGTGGAAAATAGAAAAAATAAAAAGAATGGGCAAAAGTATTATGAACTCAATAGAAAGAAAGTAGTAAATGAAATTAAATAAAGAAAAAAATTGAAACACATAATGAAATAAAGACCTAGGGTCAAAGGTAAAGCTATAAAAGTGGACTAACCAAGTATACATGAATATATATACATATACATACATACATACATACATACATACATATATATATATATATATATGTGTGTGTGTGTGTGTGTGTACATATGTATATATGTTTATGTATTTTATGTGTGTGTCTGTGTATACATATGGATATATATTTATATGAGATACACACACACTCATATATATATATATATATGTCGTATGTGTATACACACACACACACACATATATATATATAGTATGTGTATATATCTCATATAAATATATATACATATGTATACACAGACACACACACAGACACACACACACACACACATATAGCCTTGAATCTGCTTTTATGACAGTTGTGAACTATTATAACTAAAGTACAATTAAAGAAGTGATATGATGAAGATCATGAGAGTAAGTTGGAATGTTTGATTGGTAATGTTACATAAAAGAAGTATGCTTACCATTAGGGTTACCCATTGTTGTGTAACACTATACTGCTGAGAGACATATCCACCCGTAGAGTATATGTGATTATGTATAGAGGACAAAATATTCCTAATAGATATTGTACTCTACTTCAAATTTATTGTAGATGAGGATATAGCCTTGATTGCACTAGGAAATCTAAACTGGATGATGAATGAGATCGGGAACTATTCGATAATTGTTGGTACCAAATGAGGCAGGGTTGCATATGATGAGAACGTCATTAGTCCTTAGAGATCAATAGGAAAGATAGGGTTGAACCTAACTAGTCCTTATCGCCTACCAAGGTAGATTTGATTGGGTTATGCACTACCATAGTTTTTTCTTATTTTTTTATCAAGGCATGGCAAGGTAACCCAAAACAAGTTATTTCAAAATGGTTCAAGTAGTTAGTAGAGCAGAGTCTGTAGTAGGAGCAAAAAAGTTGTGAATTCCTATAGCGAGATAGAGTACAACAGAATGTATGCAAAGGCGACAATAGGCGATGTCAGAGTCGCATGAATCATATAATAGTAAGGTCATGACACATCAAGGGTGATGGATCCTAATGTTGTGCTTATTGAGAGAAACGAGTGGGGATGTTATATTGGTCCATTAAGGGGCCATGAGATATATGTACTGTAACGATTCAGATTTTCAATCTTCGAAAATCGAGTTTTATACATCCAAGTATTCAAATGCCGGAATTTCAATCGTCTGAACCCGCATCTCCTGGGATTATAACACATTAGAAACAACACAATGAAACGGAAATAACATTTTCATTAGTTCAACATCTGAGATACAAAATGGTACATCACAACTGCAACATCAGAGTATATACATATCCGGTTATACTGGCCACTGGATAAAATATAAAACATCAGAAATACGACTACAATATATTAGGTGAATCTAAAAACATCTGTCTTCACCTCAGAAAGCCCAGAAAGACATCTCCATAGAAATTCCACATAAAGACTCCAAAAGGCTCCTAACAAAGACCTGACAGAATGCTCCAAGATGGTGCTACCAGAACCTGACCACTAGGTTGCCCGTGTGGAAAATTATGGGCATCTGGAGTTTAAGGGAAACAAATAAACTCCATGCTAGTCGAGGGACTAGTGTGAGAAACTCGATATATTTGTTATGGGCAGTAAAATTCGCAATGCTTTTTTGGAAAATGAAGCTACCATAGGGTCTCGCGACACACACACAATGCAAATGCAGACATGGACGTGGTTTCTCCTTATGATAACCAAAATTCCTTGATATGCGAAAACCATTTGATATTATTAGTGTTGAAAATCATTTTGCAAGTACATGTATCAGTCCCAACCAACATAGGTACCATATATGTGACAACAAGGAATTTCGCTCGATCCTTTCAATTCAATTTTAATTCGATTTCTATTTTCTCAAATATTCATTTATAACTTCAGATTTTAAAGCTATAATATTTATAAATAATTTCAGATTTTAAAGCTATGTTTTACTCTATTTTTAGATTTTTTTTATACACTAAAGAAAACAGTTTTAATTAAGTAAAGAAATCAGTTTTAATAAAAAGAAAAATTAGTTTTTATACTAACATTAATCTTTGAAATTAAAATACTCACCTTCTCGTTCGTCGGAGACAAGAGGGGGGATTCCCTTCGCTGTTGGAGGTAGGGGGTTGGAAGGTGGGGCGCGGCTGTTGGCGGGCTCAGATGGTGGGCAGCTTGGGGTTTCAGGCGGCAGCGCTCCATCGCAGTTTGGGGGAAGGGAGGCTGGCGGGATTCGAGAGGAGGGCGGGTCGTCGACGTGGGGCCTGGCGGATGTCAGAGGGGGTGGGCGGCGCTCCGGTGGTGGGTGAATCGGAGGGAGCAACTAGCGAACGGGGCCAGCGGGTTTTTTTTAGATCTGAGAAAAAAAGACGTGGGGG
Organism: Allium sativum; assembly: GCA_030737875.1. Taxonomy (NCBI): domain Eukaryota; kingdom Viridiplantae; phylum Streptophyta; class Magnoliopsida; order Asparagales; family Amaryllidaceae; genus Allium; species Allium sativum. The sequence continues at coordinate 372,105,641 of CM060909.1, read as the reverse complement.
GGGAGGGGGGTAAAGGAGTTAAAGGGGGAGAGAGTTGACTAAAGGGGGTTTATATTTATTAATATTTTATTATTTAATTTATTCCGAAAAGTTGCTTTTCTATTCGAACACCTAACGAGGCCCAATGACTGTCGTCCCTAGCTAATTACCCCTATTCCGAACACAATGGGATATGTCCCGTAAGCCCATTCGACTATTTGAATCAGTTTCCTTCAAAATCAAAATATAACTCTATACATTGAATTTGAACGCACATTTCAATTTACCGGACCCACATACAAACTCTAAAAATTCCCGAAAAATATTTTCTAGCTTTGTATTGATGATACGGTCCTAACAAAACTAATTTCGTCAAAATCCGAGACCGTTTGAAAAATGGCCATTTTCCAGTCGATTAAAATCAACTGAAACTGGTCAAACGCGTTTTCCTTTGCCACGCTCACATATTGATTCGAAAAATTATGAAATTTGAAACCTAGAACAAACTTGACATCACGGATCCAACAAAAGTGGTTTCGTCGAAATCCGAGGCCATTTGCAAAATTTCCATTTTTAAGGGCCTGAATTCCATAGCGACTATTCCGAATTTTCAACTGGACGTATGTTTTGATTCCCGCTATGAAATTTCAATTTTTCGGATTCGTTGGAAAGATATTCTCAATTAGATTCAAATATTTTTGGTTTCACTAAAATCCGGTTTATTTTGAATCCTGTACATTCATTTGAAGTTTGAAATCAAATTATCGAACTACCGCACCATTTTCAATTCCTTTTATAATTTAAAATAAATATTTATATTTTAACGACGATCTACATAATATATACGTTCGAATTCTATTCAAAATAAATTTCTCGTCGATATTATTTAAAATAAATCATTTTAAATAATCAAAATTCGCTGAAATTGCCAAAATAAAAATTTTAAATTGGCCCAGATTTCTGGGTTATTACAATCTCCCCCACTTAAAACTTTTCGTCCCCAAAAAGGAACGAAGCCGAAAGTTGTTTAACTAATCAACTCAACTTTCCTTATTTTCTTTACGACTTAAGTTCTTCAACTTTTCAGTTTCTAAGAACTTTTCAAATTTTTCAAAAATTTGGCTAACACCCTAAATTTTCGAAAAATTTCGCCATAACCTCCCCTGCACCGGGAGCACCGGGAAAATCCCGAAATCGCCATACAGGCCCTCTGATCTCAAGAAGAAAAAGAAAAAGCCAATTGGCTCATAAAATCATCATCACCCAAACAAAACAGTAAATTATGCTAAACATGTACCTATTTGTCGGGTAAACAATTTTATTCTTCTGCTCTAGCCTCCTTGCTATGACCTGTTCAATGTAAGTACATGTACATGCATGCAAATACGACAAATTTCCAATATAATTCACTATTTGGTTCAATTTGGCTAACGGTTCAACATTTAATTAATCAAACAATAAACAAACAACACAATCAGCAATCAGTTAGTTGATTAGCTTTTGAAATCCATATCTTTGATATATAGTCAAAAATCACATTCTTGATGCCAAATCACAACAATAGACCCTATTTAATTTTGGTTCTCACACCAGTCAATAGGAAATATATAGATATCACACCTTCGAAACTCGAATACCAATTCTGATGATGTCTAGACTATCATCAGAATCGTCTCCGGGCGACTAGAGTGTGATTCTATATCTATCCAGTATATTAAAACTTCGAATACACACGGATCAGACGTATACGCAAAATCATTATATACTGCATTGTCCAAATTCAATATAAAATAAATAATCAAACACGAATACTTGACTTAAATTTTCAAAACAAAATTTGTTTTCATTTTCAAAAATATACTCTTCACACTCGTTCTAGGATACTACCGATCCCATCTCTAACGAGTCATTCCCATTGGATATTACTAACCCAATCTATGATGAATTCTTTCGTATGGTTCTAACGTGTCTTGTTCTCTGAGCTTTGTAAACCAAAGCTCTAATACCAACTGTGACAACAAGGAATTTCGCTCGATCCTTTCAATTCAATTTTAATTCGATTTCTATTTTCTCAAATATTCATTTATAACTTCAGATTTTAAAGCTATGATATTTATAAATAATTTCAGATTTTAAAGCTATGTTTTACTCTATTTTCAGATTTTTTTTATACAATAAAGAAAACGGTTTTAATTAACTAAAGAAATCAGTTTTAATAAAAAGAAAAATTAGTTTTTATACTAACATTAATCTTTGAAATTTAAATACTCACCTTCTCGTTCGTCGGAGACAAGAGGGGGGGATTCCCTTCGCTGTCGGAGGTAGGGGGTTGGAAGGTGGGGCGCGGCTGTTGGCGGGCTCAGATGGTGGGTGGCTTGGGGTTTCAAGCGGCAGCGCTCCGTCTCGGTTTGGGGGAAGGGAGGCTGGCGGGATTCGAGAGGAGGGGGGTCGTCGACATGGGGCCTGGCGGATGTCAGAGGGGGTGGGCGGCGCTCCGGTGGTGGGCGAATCAGAGGGAGCAACTGGCGAATAGGGCTAGCAGGTTTTTTTTTTAGATCTGAGAAAAAAAAAGACGGGGGGGGGGGGGGGGGTAAAGGAGATAAAGGGGGAGAGAGTTGACTAAAGGGGGTTTATATTTATTAATATTTTATTATTTAATTTATTCTGAAAAGTTGCTTTTCTATTCGAACACCTAACGAGGCCCAACGACTGTCGTCGCTAGCTAATTACCCCTATACCGAACACAATGGGATATGTCCCGTAAGCGCATTCGACTGTTTGAATCAATTTCCGTCAAAATCAAAATATAACTCTATACATTGAATTTGAATGCACATTTCAATTTACCGGACCCACATACGAACTCTAAAAATTCCCGAAAAATATTTTCTAGCTTCGTATTGATGATACGGTCCTAACAAAACTAATTTCGTCAAATTCCGAGACCATTTGAAAAATGACCATTTTCCAGTCGATTAAAATCAACTGAAACTGATCAAACGCGTTTTCCTTTGCCACGCTCACATATTGATTCGAAAAATTATGAAATTTGAAACCTAGCAATAACTTGACATCACGGATCCAACAAAAGTGGTTTCGTCGAAATCCGAGGTCGTTTGCAAAATTTCCATTTTTAAGGGCCTGAATTCCATAGCGACTATTCCGAATTTTCAACTGGACGTATCTTTTGATTCCCTCTATGAAATTTCAATTTTTCAGATTCGTTGGAAAGATATTCTCAATTAGATTCAAATATTTTTGGTTTCACTAAAATCCGGTTTATTTTGAATCCTGTACATTCATTTGAAGTTTGAAATCGAATTATCGAACTACCGCGCCATTTTCAATTCCTTTTATAATTTAAAATAAATATTTATATTTTAACGACGATCTACATAATATATACGTTCGAACTCTATTCAAAATAAATTTCTTGTCGATATTATTTAAAATAAATCATTTTAAATAATCAAAATTCGCTAAAATTGCCAAAATAAAAATTTTAAATTGGCCCAGATTTCCGGGTTATTACATTATACTATGATGACGCATGGTATACAACGAAAATCGTGTGGGGTCATAGTGGATGGTGGATTTCCAACAAATGACCAGGCTAAGGAACTTCCTTATCCGATGGGTACACCTCTAGAGGGATGTCCCGAGAACTTATTGCCTCTCTGCTAACGCAAGGTCAGGTTATCCCTTAATTGGATAACTTAGAGCACTTCTGAGTATGCCATCCCCTAGTCGTTATCAACCTTTAACCTGGAACCCACAACATCAAAATCCACATAAGTAGAAGTTGCCACATAAGTAATACGTGGGATCTATACCATGGTACACTTTTTATTTAGAAAGCGACACAACCCACATCCTCACTGAATTTTTCTTGTTTTGGCCATTTCGAGGGTGTAAGATTGTCAGAGTCGCATTACACAAAGCTACGCTTATCCTTAATCCCTGCTATGATCATCAATAGCTCATCACTTAGTATGCTACACCGTCATTTTATAACGTATAATTGATAATCACTAACCATATCACCTTTACCCTCGTACATCTAAAAGAAGGGTGTTAAACTAAGAGAATATATTTTCTGCCACCAATCAGAAATATGTTGAGTAAAAACCAATCAATACATTACAAAATACAATGTTAGACACACATCCATACAAGTACGTTCTGGGTCTGAACGAAGTCGAAGGAACCTTATTCCTCATCCATAAAGGAAAGAGGTCCTTGCAAATTCGAAAAATCTCCAAGTACGTCTGAACCACTGCTACGATATAATCTCATAATAGGTAGCCTCCCATCTGAGACATCAATAAGCAGTCCTACGATGTGAAGATTTTCGGTTTTCAACCAACGTATTCAAATATCTCTTTTTCATCATGTCGTACTTATATTTGGAATGGTTTTCAGACACAAGTTCTGATCCTGAACTTCCGAATAACAAGCTTCATTTAAAAATAGTATAGATATATCAGATTTTAGTTAAGTCTCAATCCATCTTTACATACGAAAACTTCTTTTCATCATTAAAAACATTTCATTATTCCTTTGAAATGGTTTAACAATGGTTGGATATCGACTATTAAGTCTTAACCCTTCGAAATCAATTACTAAGCAAAAAGTGTTTCAAATTTAATGAAAATTTTGACATTTAAGTACCAAATTAATTTTCAAATTATATTTTTAAAGTTTGAGTTTGATAACATGGAATTGTTAATGGAAATTTTGTTGAAATATAATTTGAAAATGGGTTGCTTAAACTAGTTTGATGGAAATAACTTTAAAACACAATAATTTTAATCCAAGCTACTTTGAAATCATTTACTATGATTTATCAAAAATTTCCCATATTTTAAATAATTTTTATAAAGCCATTTCAGTTGATTTCCATATTTGGTCACTAAACTGCACTACCGCGATTTTTATCGAAAATTGTTTTGGACATAACTTGAAAATTATTCATCGAAATTGAAAAATTAGTTTTCCACTTGAAAGCTACTGTTATAAGAAAGCAAACGTTTTTCGTTTAGGGAAAATCCAATTTAAAAGAATCTATTATGACAGTTTAAAGTCTACATTTGAAACTCGCGAACTACAACTGTGCGACAAGCTCTATTCTAAACGTATTTTATGTTTATATTAAAAATAATTCGATTCACTTCAAAATAGTTTAGAAAAACTTTTAAAACATATATAAGACTATTTCAAAACAATATTTCATAATTACAACTTTTATTTCAAATATTCATTTTTAATTAATATTATAATATTATCAAATTAGTAAAATATTATTATTTTTTCAAACAATAATCTTTTGAAATCTAAAGTTTTCAAAACTCAAATTAAATATTATATACGCTATACGGAACATAGGTTTGAGTTCAAACACTTTCTATATAGCTAAATAAACTTCAATTTCAAAATCGAATTCAATTTAATTATTTTAAACTTAAACAAATCATTTGACGTAAAAACATTTTTCAATAAAATTTCAACTTTACAAAAGTTTCTCGAAATCACTTTAATTTCATTTTTATCCAGTTCCAGATATAATATTACAACTTTCATTTTTCCACTCTATTTAAAATGAATAAAATATTCATTTATATTACCCGATAAGCATTAGACTTAAGCAATATCCAAATATCCCCACACAGGTGTGTCTAACATGTGTAGTATGAACTAGTATCACTACTAACAATCATTACAACATTCATAGCATCATTCATCCATCACATATCATGTTTATCATAGTATATACGTATAAGCATTCGGTAATCTACGCTTACACCATGTTTAACAACTAATTAACCATCAACTAACATCCACTAACATAACAAACATAATAAACAAATATAAGTATAGTGTTTCTCACCGAGGGTTCCACTCCACCAGTCTTTGTCGTAAGTCTGCCTAGTTATACCAGACTGCTACGAACTAACTTTTTATCTTCACCCACTTCGATGATAATAATAATAATGTTATTTAAATAAATATATTTTATTTGGAGGAGGGGAAAGGTGGTGAAGGGTGGTGATGGGGATAGCCGAGCTTGGACAAAGGTATGGAGGTGGATTATGGCGCAAGGAGGAGGAGGTGTTGGGGTGTGGTGATGGTGGTGCTGAGGGCCGAGATGGGGGTGGTTTGGGTGGCATTGGTGGGGGCGGGTTTGGTGGTGGTGGGTGGTGCATTAGGAGGTGTGAGGTAGAGGACGAGGTGGGGTATAGTGGTGGCAGGTTTAGGTGGTGAAAGGAGGAGGTGGTGGTGAGTTTTAATGGAGTGGGAGGAGGTGCTAACGGAGGCCGAACTAATGGAGGTGGAATGGAGAAAAGAAGAGAGGGAGGAGGAGAAGTTTAGGCTATGGAAGCCGTGACTATTAAGAAAAGGAAGAAGTGAAAATGGTAAGGAATGAATCTAAAAGTGAAACACCCCACCTCCGTTAGGGTCACTCTCAAAAGGGAATGCCCTAATTTTGGTGGAGGTTTATAAGTACAAGTCACAGATATACAAGACAGATATAAGAACATATATTTGTAAACAGCGGAAGAACAACAAACTTTATTTCATAAAGTCAAATACGTGTTACAACAACATCTTTTCCAAAAACATAACATAACACTTTCATAATCTGTCTTGAGTACATTATTTAAAGAAGCATAAATAAAACATAGATAAACTGCAAAAGCCCCATAGTGGATTGTCCAAAGCCATAGTTCAAAACAGGAAAGTCCAAGCAATACATTTCTCTTCTTCAAGTTGGATGTTGAGGTTGGTCAAGCTGCTGTGTTCCCTCCTTGAGGACCTGGGGGGGAAACGGAAGAAAGAAGACGAAAGAAAAGTAGAGTCAGACATAAAGCCTGAGTAAGTCTAGTACTATTTTGTCTATGAATAAAGAACTGGGTATGATAAGTATAAACAGGAAGTGGGCATGCATTATAAACTTGGTTAAGTTGTCTAGGGTCGAATATACTATTGTACCCCATGTAAATCTCTGAACCCATATAAACTAGTTTCCCACTGGCACCCCATAATCAGGGTGATGTGATCCATTCTATAATGATCGGCTCCTACTCGCATAGTTACATGTGTCTTACGGCCCCCGATGTTGTAGTTACCTATGCTGGTCCCACCATGGGGTGTATCAAGTCCCATAGTGGCAACCCGACACAACCTTAGAGTGCACAGGTATGCTACTGGTGTCCAGTGCCTTATTTTTCTGCGCCGGAGTGTGTGCACGCCCGCACTCCGTTAGAACCTACATTGCTACACCACCGCCGTTGCTTTGACCTCTTACAATCAGCCCAGTAATCGTGCCCCACCCTGCCTAGTTTCAGGGTATCCTGATACACCTTTTAGGGTTACTGCTGAAAAGGGTCCCCCGTTACTAGGTTTTCTATCTCTAGCCAACATGATAAGTTGGTTAAGTGTTTTCTAACCTAACCCCCACCAGTCCGTTTAGTTTAGCATGTTCCATTTTGATTAAGTCTTTAGTTCACTTAATCCTATCAATCCTGACTCAGCCTTAATTGTCTTATTAAGGCCCTGACCTCTCACATTAGACAGGTATTGCTGTGGCTGCCTGTTGCCGGTTGGTTCCGGGCAGTCTTACGCCACAACTCAGTCTAACCTCGGGTCCTTGCTGGGCTCCATGTTTAACCTCCCACATTGGATAGGTATTGTTGTGACTACTGGACAGCCGGGCGGTTCCGGGCAGGTTTACATCACAACTCAATCCAACCTCGGGTTAAACACATCGTATGTTCTACATTTACATATCTTGTCATTCTTCTTTATTTCTTATATGTAAATATTTGCGGCCCATTATTAGGTTAATGGTGTAAAGGTTACACCAATCATGGGCCCAACCCATACTTGAATTTGGGCCCTTTTGCTTTAGTTTTCATTCATTCAATTAATTTAGCCCAACGTTATTTACCCCCGTTTTTATACGTCCGTTTATGTATATTGGGCTTAGCCTTTTAAAGCCCAATTTAGCCATGCGAAAGGGGAGGCTTATGGCGTAATTACATACACAAAGAGGGGGAAGGTGAGCGCATGAACTTGCATATGACGTTGGAAATACATACTAGAAACTGGTGTACTTGCATAGTGGTAACATAGGTGACATGAATCAAAGCATGTGAACTTGCATAGGTTTAACTGCAACATGAACCTATATTCTTATTTATGCATAATGTCAAACATAAGCATGGCATAAATATTTCTAGCATAAGCATGGCATGATGTCAAACATAAGCATGGCATAATATCAAACATAAGCATGGCATAGGTATAGTTAAATTTGTTCATGGCATAAATATAAACAAGTCATGTTCATAAGGTTTCTACATGTTTACAAAGAGGATACTTTGTTACTAACACAAAAGCATAGTTCAACTTAATCATGATTTAAGTCTAATCACATAACGACGGTATAAATATTCTTATGCATAAATCTTCCTAATCATGGTGTTTGCTTTAAACTTGCAAAAAGGGATTTTTGAGTCTAACCTAGCCATGTCTCACATATGTCATCATATAATTCTTTTAAACAAGACTGACTTATTCATGGATTTCAATTATGCCAAATATCATTCATAGCCTAGCCATATTCACAAGTTTTGCAAAAACATGACTTAATACATGGATTATGGTGTCAAAATTCCAACATAGTTTCATATGAACTATAACAACCAAACTTGTTTCAATTACTTGCAAAATGATTTATGCACAAAAACATACATCATGATGGCATAATAACAAAGCCTCAAACTTGCATAAATTTCAATCAACTACATACATGTAGCTTCAACATAGATTACATAAGTTGCGCAATATTCCAAACGTATATTTGCATAGAACTACCGCATGTAGTTCTTTATAATTGAATGACATAATTCAGAATATCCAAACGTATATAAATTGATAAGAACGCACAAATATGAATTTTATTGCCACAATTCAAGCATACATATCTACACAATCATTTGTTCATACCAAAGTAATACTCTACTTACAATGGTTGCGGCGAATTCTCTAATTAAGAGATATGATTCCTTTGTTGAATTGATTAGCTTTAGGTTGCTTGAATTGCTTTAGGCTTTAGAACTTTCTCCCTAATTCTCTCTCTAGTTGGCGGCTACTCTTAGTCGTTCCTCAGCAACATGGCGGCTACGTTCTTAATTTTTGAATGAATAGATTAGGGTTTGTCTAGGGTTGTTTATATAGAGGTTAGGAACTGATTAGGACCATTGATGTTGCTTGGATTGATCATAGCCATTCATTAGATAGAGAGACCAATTAGAACCCGCCACCTAGCCCTAATGACAAAGCAGACCACAGAAAATCGGAGGAACACAGACCTGGCCAGCCAGGTTGACTGGGCTCGACCAGGTCGATACCCTTGTCGACAGGGCTGTCGACAGCCCTGTCGACATGGGTAGCCCAGGTCGACAGCCCAGTCGACCTGGGTGGCCCAGGCGGGTGTTCTTCCACCCTGGCCCGTTGGGCCCCACTTCGGAATATTTAATTATTTAATTCTGTTTGAATTTTTAAACTTATTTTAAAACTTCCGAAGGCCATATCTTCTTCATACGGACTCCGTTTTTCGAAAACTCGGACTCTATTTCGCGTATTTTTCCGAGACGAACGCAATGGCGTATCCCGTTTCCCTTAGTTCTTTGATTTCCAATTAATTATACTTTAATTTGTTAATTTCACAGTTATAGAATTTTCGGGGTGTTACATTCTCCCCCACTTAAAAGGATTTCGTCCCCGAAATCTTCAAGTTAGGAGGAATGTATATCCTAACATCCAATCATCCATCTACTCATCCATCAAACACGAGTATCCATTGTCCTTAAAAGACTTCTAATGCTTCATGATCATATGCGAAGTGTGTGTGTTCATGAACTTATCTAATGCAAAATCAGGCGGTCTACTGATTCAGTTGACCTCCTTAATGCGAATCATGTAAGTGAAATGAATCCATTATGTATGCAAATTTTCCTATTCATGATTCTACATGAGTGCACAATCATTCAATACAAATGCAACATCCATATGACAACACATTACAATTCAACCATATACGAATGCAAACATATATGCAATATGAAGTGATTGAGCCGATCTAAAACCTAGATTGTGTGTGTATATGCAACCACGAGCAACCACTAGCAATCACTTGCAACCACTTGCAACCATCATACATAACATGTTTCAATTACATGTTTTCATCCAAAAGGGTTTCTACCTAAAAGATAAGGTCGAGGAAATATACCTTAAAAAGATAGATAAAAGCGCAACTTAAGAAAAAGAAAGATCAAGGATGTACCCTCGAACAGAAAAGGGTAGGCAGTACGTATTCTAGCTTCAGTTTCCCAAGTCGCGTCTCCCTCGGCGTCGCTCCACTGGACTTTGACGAGTTTGACTTCGCGGTTGCGTAGCTTCTTCACTTCCGTTCCTAGTATGCGGGTTGGAACTCTTCTTATGGTTGCTTCGCGTTCCACTTCGACCTCTTCGAGGATATTTGGCTCTACCACTTCAGCGGACTCATGTAGACATTTTCGGAGATGTGAAACGTGAAAAACGTTGTGGACTCCAGCCAACTTCTCGGGTAGCTCTAATCTATAGGCCATTTTCCCAATCTTCTCGATGATAGGGAATGGTCCTACGAACCTTGGTGCTAGCTTTCCTGTGGTTCCGAAACGAACAACGTTTCTTAGCAGTGATACCTTGAGAAAAACTCTGTCTCCAACTTCAAATTCAAGGTCGGTTCTCCTCTTGTCGGCATAGGACTTTTGTCTGTCTTGGGCCGTCTTCATCCTTCTTCGTATTAAGTCTACTTTCTCTGAAGTCTCTCGGATCATGTCTGGTCCTAGTATGAGCTTATCAGTAGACTCCCACCAACAAGTGGGCGATCGGCACGGTCTTCCATGTAGAGCTTCGAAGGGCGCCATTCCGATGGTTGCTTGATAGCTGTTGTTGTAGGCAAATTCCACCAAAGGAAGGTGGTCTTCCCATGTCCCTCCGAAGTCAAGGACGCATAACCTTAAAAGGTCTTCCAAAACTCTGTTCACTCTCTCCGTTTGGCCGTCGGTTTGGGGATGATAGGCTGTGCTCAAGCATAACTGCGTTCCTACTGCTTCTTGCAGACTCCGCCAAAACTCGCTGGTGAAGATGGGGTCTCGGTCACTAACAATGCTAGATGGTATTCCATGGAGTCGAACGATTTCCTTGAGATAAAGTGATGCTAGGGATGAGGCAGTTCTTTTACTTTTGACAGGTAAAAAGTGGGCGCTTTTAGTAAGCCTATCCACTACTACCCAAATGCTAGTGTTGCCTCTCCTAGACCTAGGCAGCCCATCGATGAAGTCCATTGAGATGCTATCCCACTTCCACTGCGGGACCTCTAGAGGATGTAGTAGTCCGCCAGGCTTTTTCTGTTCCGCCTTAACCTGTTGGCACACCATACACTTGGAAACGAACTCTGCCACATCCTTTTTCATGCCGTTCCAAAAGAAAGTCCTTTTTATGTCTTTGTACATTTTATCTCCGCCTGGGTGTATCGTCATCTTGGAGTGATGAGCTTCTTCGAGAACCTTCTTTATTAAATCGTTTGTCTGTGGGACGCATAGTCTTCCGTCTCGCCTTAGAAAACCCTTATCGTCGATAGAGTATCTGTTGAGGTGACTTGAAGTCTCACCCCTAATTAGCCTATCAATTATTTCTACAAGCTGAGGGTCTTCGCGTTGTGCTGTCCCTACTGAATCCACTAAAGTTGGACGCACTTCGAGAGATGCTAGCAAGCCTGGTACGAAATCGGAGGAAGGCCTAAAGTCGAAGCTGGCTATAAACTCTAGGCTTTGTCTTTCAACAAACAACGGGCTTAGGGTCAATTTCTTTCGGCTCAACGCGTCTGCAACTACGTTGCCTTTGCCCGGAGTGTAGGAGATTTCGAAATCGTACGAGGCAAGAAACTCCATCCACCTTTGTTGCCTCAAGTTAAGATCCTTCTGCGAGAAAAGATATTTCAACGATTTATGGTCAGTGTAAAGTTCGAACTTCTCACCTAGGAGATAGTGTCGCCAAGACTTGAGTGCAAAGACGATGGCGGCTAACTCAAGATCGTGGGTTGGGTAGTTCTTTTCGTGCACCTTCAACTGCCTCCCGCCATAAGCTACTACCCTTCCTTCTTGCATTAAGACGGCGCCTAGCCCTGTCCCACATGCATCCGTATAAACAGTGAACATCTTGCTCCCATCTGGCAGCGTCAAAACTGGGGCTGTTGTGAGAGCCCTTTTCAGTCGTTGGAAAGCAAACTCGCAATCCAAGTCCCAATTAAACACTAGATTCTTCTTAGTCAATTTCGTGAGCGGAGCGGAGATTTTCGCAAAATCCCTTATAAACTTTCGATAGAAACCTGCTAGTCCTAGGAAGCTTCGGACCTCAGTTGCATTCCTTGGTGTCTTCCAATCCTGTACCGCCACTACCTTCGCAGGGTCCACCGCTAACCCTTGTTTGGATACTATGTGCCCAAGGAACCTCACCTCTTCCCTCCAAAAGTGGCATTTGGAGAATTTGGCTTTTAGTTGATGGACTCGCAAAGTTTCCATGATTTCCCTTAAGTGTTGAGCATGTTCCTCTTCACTCTTTGAGAAGATAAGGATATCATCTACGAAGACTACTACGAATTTGTTGAGGAAATCTCTAAATACCCTACTCATCAGGTCCACGAAGTAAGCAGGTGCATTTATCAAGCCGAAAGGCATGACAAGCCATTCAAAGAAGCCGTCTGGGGTTCTGAAAGCCGTTTTATCGATGCTATCTTCAGCCACCCTTAGCTGATGAAAACCGGTTGCTAAATCGAGTTGGGAGAAAACGGATGCTCCTACAAGCTGGTCAAATAAATCATCAATTCTAGGGAGAGGGTGTCTATTCTTTTTCGTTAGCTTGTTGAGCTCCCTATAGTCAACACATAGACGGAGTGAACCATCCGCCTTTGTAGCGAACACCACTGGAGCGCCCCATTCTGAAATGCTCCTCCTAATGAACCCCTTCTCTAGAAGCTCTTTAATCTGTTTACTGAGCTCTTTCCTTTCCCGTGGAGCCATATGTCTAACGGGCAACGCAACGGGCTTTGCATTATCCACAAGATATATGCGGAAGTCTATCTCCCGCTTCGGAGGCAAGCCCTTCACCTCTTCGAAGACATCCGGATATTCCCGGACCACTCTAACTGATTGCAAATTTTCAACAGAGGCATCTAGCGACTCAAGATAACTAAGCATAACCGCATACGAGGGATTACAAGAAATTTCCAAAGTATTACCGAGCTGGGTTAGGAGCCTAACAACCCTTTTCTCACAATCAAGGATGGCCCCATTACTGGATAGCCAATCCATACCCAAAATAAAACCATACCCCGAAAAGCCCAAAACAAAGGCACTACATTGAAATTTTACACTTAGAATAGAAATTTTCAAATCCAAACAGATCATAGACAAATGAGCTGGGCCCCCAATTGGGTTTGAAACAATTAAGGGGTCCTCTACCATACTAGTTTTTAGGTGCAGAGATTCTACTAAAGCAGACGAGATAAAGGAGTGTGATGCGCCAGAATCAAATAAAGTGCGAACGGGGTGATCATAAAGATAAACTACACTTTCTACAGAAGTATTTATACCTCGCTGTTGCAGAGGTGGCGCTTCTAGCACATGAACCTGTGCCCCTGGAGTGGATCCAGACCCCTGCCCCTGCCCTCGTTTCTTTGGGCAGTCCTTAGCTCTGTGGCCTGTCTGACCGCAAGAAAAGCACCCACCATTCTCCTTGGCCTTCTTTTTCCGGCAGTCCTTTACTAAGTGCCCCACTTTGCCACAGAAATTGCACTTCCTCTTCTCTTTGTTGCCTTTCCCGCCTTTCTTAAAGTCCGTCTTCTTAGGCTGCAAACCCTCTTTCTTCCCTTGAGAGCTTTCTGCCTTTGTCTCCTTCTTGCCCTTATCCTCTTCATTCAGCAACGCCATTTGCACCAATCTTTCATACGTGGCTCCCATGGGTATATGGGTCATGGCCAAACTGTGTAATGGCTCATTTAACCCCTTGACGAAACGGAGAGCCTTCTTGTGCGGGGTGTTGACTAGGTCAAGCCCAAACCTAGCCAGCTCATCAAACTGATTCACATACTCTCTAACAGTCTTGTCTCCTTGCTTAAGAAATAAGAATTTCTCCAACTGCAAACTTCTTTCCGCATCTGAGAGAAATTTGGTCTCAAACCTTGCCCTAAAGTCCTCCCATGTCTCCACTGGTCTTTCAGCATTAGTGACTTCCCACCAGTAGGAAGCCTCGCCCTTCAATAGCCATACTGCCAATTGTACTTTTTGTCTGTCCTCTACCTCAAAGATGATGAATAGATCCTCAGTTTCCTTCAGCCAATTTCTAGCTGCTACGAAGGACTCAGTTCCATGGAAATCCCTTCCTCCCATAGCTTTAAAATCCTTACATATCTTAGCAAACGCGTTTCCTCGTGGAGGAGGTGGAGGAAGAGGTGCTGCTGCAGCTGGATGATTTCCTGCAGCTGGGGGAGGAGGAACGGTAGGACCTGGCTGAGTGGCCCTTGCTTCTAAGAACCGTCTAAACCAACCAGGTATTGGTACCCCTTCCGGCAAGTTAAGGTCTTCGGACATGCTGAAACAAAAAAGATAGGTTCAAAACGAAGGATAAGAGATAGTACCTATGGCTTTGGGGAGTGGACTTTGCCTTTTAAAATAAAATAATATTTTTATCTTTTAAAAATGCTTCTTTAAATTTCCTTTTTGAAAATAAATTTTCAAAACTTTTTATCTTATCTGGTAAACCTATGCTCTGATACCAAGTGAAACACCCCACCTCCGTTAGGGTCACTCTCAAAAGGGAATGCCCTAATTTTGGTGGAGGTTTATAAGTACAAGTCACAGATATACAAGACAGATATAAGAACACATATTTGTAAACAGCGGAAGAACAACAAACTTTATTTCATAAAGTCAAATACGTGTTACAACAACATCTTTTCCAAAAACATAACATAACACTTTCATAATCTGTCTTGAGTACATTATTTAAAGAAGCATAAATAAAACATAGATAAACTGCAAAAGCCCCATAGTGGATTGTCCAAAGCCATAGTTCAAAACAGGAAAGTCCAAGCAATACATTTCTCTTCTTCAAGCTGGATGTTGAGGTTGGTCAAGCTGCTGTGTTCCCTCCCTGAGGACCTAGGGGGGAAACGGAAGAAAGAAGACGAAAGAAAAGTAGAGTCAGACATAAAGCCTGAGTAAGTCTAGTACTATTTTGTCTATGAATAAAGAACTGGGTATGATAAGTATAAACAGGAAGTGGGCATGCATTATAAACTTGGTTAAGTTGTCTAGGGTCGAATATACTATTGTACCCCATGTAAATCTCTGAACCCATATAAACTAGTTTCCCACTGGCACCCCATAATCAGGGTGATGTGATCCATTCTATGATGATCGGCTCCTACTCGCATAGTTACATGTGTCTTACGGCCCCCGATGTTGTAGTTACCTATGCTGGTCCCACCATGGGGTGTATCAAGTCCCATAGTGGCAACCCGACACAACCTTAGAGTGCACAGGTATGCTACCGGTGTCCAGTGCCTTATTTTTCTGCGCCGGAGTGTGTGCACGCCCGCACTCCGTTAGAACCTACACTGCTACACCACCACCGTCGCTTTGACCTCTTACAATCAGCCCAGTAATCGTGCCCCACCCTGCCTAGTTTCAGGGTATCCTGATACACCTTTTAGGGTTACTGCTGAAAAGGGTCCCCCGTTACTAGGTTTTCTATCTCTAGCCAACATGCTAAGTTGGTTAAGTGTTTTCTAACCTAACCCCCACCAGTCCGTTTAGTTTAGCATGTTCCATTTTGATTAAGTCTTTAGTTCACTTAATCCTATCAATCCTGACTCAGCCTTAATTGTCTTATTAAGGCCCTGACCTCTCACATTAGACAGGTATTGCTGTGGCTGCCTGTTGCCGGTTGGCTCCGGGCAGTCTTACGCCACAACTCAGTCTAACCTCGGGTCCTTGCTGGGCTCCATGTTTAACCTCCCACATTGGATAGGTATTGTTGTGACTACTGGACAGCCGGGCGGTTCCGGGCAGGTTTACATCACAACTCAATCCAACCTCGGGTTAAACACATCGTATGTTCTACATTTACATATCTTGTCATTCTTCTTTATTTCTTATATGTAAATATTTGCGGCCCATTATTAGGTTAATGGTGTAAAGGTTACACCAATCATGGGCCCAACCCATACTTGAATTTGGGCCCTTTTGCTTTAGTTTTCATTCATTCAATTAATTTAGCCCAACGTTATTTACCCCCGTTTTTATACGTCTGTTTATGTATATTGGGCTTAGCCTTTTAAAGCCCAATTTAGCCATGCGAAAGGGGAGGCTTATGGCGTAATTACATACACAAAGAGGGGGAAGGTGAGCGCATGAACTTGCATATGACGTTGGAAATACATACTAGAAACTGGTGTACTTGCATAGTGGTAACATAGGTGACATGAATCAAAGCATGTGAACTTGCATAGGTTTAACTGCAACATGAACCTATATTCTTATTTATGCATAATGTCAAACATAAGCATGGCATAAATATTTCTAGCATAAGCATGGCATGATGTCAAACATAAGCATGGCATAATATCAAACATAAGCATGGCATAGGTATAGTTAAATTTGTTCATGGCATGAATATAAACAAGTCATGTTCATAAGGTTTCTACATGTTTACAAAGAGGATACTTTGTTACTAACACAAAAGCATAGTTCAACTTAATCATGATTTAAGTCTAATCACATAACGACGGTATAAATATTCTTATGCATAAATCTTCCTAATCATGGTGTTTGCTTTAAACTTGCAAAAAGGGATTTTTGAGTCTAACCTAGCCATGTCTCACATATGTCATCATATAATTCTTTTAAACAAGACTGACTTATTCATGGATTTCAATTATGCCAAATATCATTCATAGCCTAGCCATATTCACAAGTTTTGCAAAAACATGACTTAATACATGGATTATGGTGTCCAAATTCCAACATAGTTTCATATGAACTATAACAACCAAACTTGTTTCAATTACTTGCAAAATGATTTATGCACAAAAACATACATCATGATGGCATAATAACAAAGCCTCAAACTTGCATAAATTTCAATCAACTACATACATGTAGCTTCAACATAGATTACATAAGTTGCGCAATATTCCAAACGTATATTTGCATAGAACTACCGCATGTAGTTCTTTATAATTGAATGACATAATTCAGAATATCCAAACGTATATAAATTGATAAGAACGCACAAATATGAATTTTATTGCCACAATTCAAGCATACATATCTACACAATCATTTGTTCATACCAAAGTAATACTCTACTTACAATGGTTGCGGCGAATTCTCTAATTAAGAGATATGATTCCTTTGTTGAATTGATTAGCTTTAGGTTGCTTGAATTGCTTTAGGCTTTAGAACTTTCTCCCTAATTCTCTCTCTAGTTGGCGGCTACTCTTAGTCGTTCCTCAGCAACATGGCGGCTACGTTCTTAATTTTTGAATGAATAGATTAGGGTTTGTCTAGGGTTGTTTATATAGAGGTTAGGAACTGATTAGGACCATTGATGTTGCTTGGATTGATCATAGCCATTCATTAGATAGAGAGACCAATTAGAACCCGCCACCTAGCCCTAATGACAAAGCAGACCACAGAAAATCGGAGGAACACAGACCTGGCCAGCCAGGTTGACTGGGCTCGACCAGGTCGATACCCCTGTCGACAGGGCTGTCGACAGCCCTGTCGACATGGGTAGCCCAGGTCGACAGCCCAGTCGACCTGGGTGGCCCAGGCGGGTGTTCTTCCACCCTGGCCCGTTGGGCCCCACTTCGGAATATTTAATTATTTAATTCTGTTTGAATTTTTAAACTTATTTTAAAACTTCCGAAGGCCATATCTTCTTCATACGGACTCCGTTTTTCGAAAACTCGGACTCTATTTCGCGTATTTTTCCGAGACGAACGCAATGGCGTATCCCGTTTCCCTTAGTTCTTTGATTTCCAATTAATTATACTTTAATTTGTTAATTTCACAGTTATAGAATTTTCGGGGTGTTACAAAAAGGAGGAGGTAAGGGTCTTTATATATGAAAGGGAAGTAAAGGAGGTTATGATACATATGTGAATAGTTGTCCTTACCAAGTTAAAACCACCAAAACCATGTACAGAAACCATGTGACTTTGTAAAAAAAACATGGACTTAAACACATGGTTTTCTCTTAATGATTTGTGACACTATTGTCACACTTTCTAAGTGTTTCAAGCTTGCAACGCATATATGTGTGGCTATATTTCAATGCATACATTATTGTTTAAAATCAAAAGCCTACATATTTTGTCAAAGTACTTCCTAACTATATTTTATGATTCTAACCAACTTATTTTTATTTATTTAAAGTGGTTTAAATTCAACCTATTTAATTTGTAAATTCGATTAAATTAATTATTTAACTAGTCAAAAATTCTATATCGTTACATTCACCTCCCTCCCTTAAAAGCATTTCATCCTCGAAATTGCATAAGATAGGAATAACTGGAAAGAAATAGATAGAGAAATGAGTTTATTGAAGGGTTGGGATAGACTTAGATGTCCACTCGACAGTTGGGGTAGAAATTTCAAATAGTCTCTTCCGTTTCCCGGGTACAATCCTTGGGGTCCCCACTCCTTTTAACAAACTTAACAGCCTTATTCCTCAATCTTTTTTCTTCACGATTAATGATTGTAATAGGCTCTCTTTTGATCGCCAAATTCGGAGTAATCTCTAGATCTTGTTGATCGGCCTCTTTAATGATTTAATCTGGGTCATGAACGTACTTCCTTAGATTAGATATGTGAAAGACATCATGCACACCCGATAGCCATTTATGTAACTGTACTCTATATACCAGTGGTCAAACTCTTTCCAAAATAGGAAATGGTCCAATATAGTGCAGTGCTAACTTTCCTGTTCTTCCAAATCTTATAACTCCATGCATTGGAGAAACCTTTAAGATACTAAATCTCCAACTGCGAATTCCAATGCTCTCTTTCTACGATCATCGTAACTCTTTTTCCGATCTTGGGTTGTCTTCAACTTCTTCTTTATCAAATTTACTTTCTCCGTGGCTTCTATAATCATATCTGGACCGAGAACAAGTCTATCTCTAGACTCAATCCAATAAGCATGTGACTTACACGGACTACCATATAGTGTTTCGAAAGGTATCATTTCAAGACTAGCTTGGTAATTGTTACTATAAGAAAACTCAACCAAT
Organism: Allium sativum; assembly: GCA_030737875.1. Taxonomy (NCBI): domain Eukaryota; kingdom Viridiplantae; phylum Streptophyta; class Magnoliopsida; order Asparagales; family Amaryllidaceae; genus Allium; species Allium sativum. The sequence continues at coordinate 372,086,257 of CM060909.1, read as the reverse complement.
CCGAAGTCAAGAACACATGCTCGTAACAGATCCTTGAAAATCCTATTAATTCATTTCGTTTGTTCATCCGTTTAAGGGTGACATGCAGTGTTGAACCTAAGTCTCGTTCTCAAAGCATCTTCAAAAGCTTCCCAAAAAAATCCTAGTGAAGATTGGATCCCCATTACTTACTATGCATCTCGGTATCCCATGTAGACGAACAATCTCCTTTATGTATAGCTCTGCTAGGCTCGCAACAGTTCTAGTAGATTTTAGTAGATTGAAATGGGCACTCTTGGTTAGACGATCTACAATGACCCAAATTTCTTCATTTCCTTTACGATATCTATGCAATCCATCAATGAAAACTTGGTCCCATTTCCACTTTGGAAGATGCAGGGCTTGAAGTAATCATGTTGTCTTCTATTGGTCGCTCTTTTTTTGTTGACATGTAGCACAACGACTGACATAAATAGGTATGTCCCTCTTCATCGTTCTCCACGAAATGTACGTTTCAGCATTTCAATGCATTTTATTAACTCCCGGGTGGATGCTAAATTTGGATTTGTAACATTCATCTAATATTTCTCGCTTGAGTTCTTTTATGTTTGGGACACAAATTCTTCCTTTCAATCTCAGAATGCCTTTATCATCAATTTCAAAACTCGAATTCTTACTTCGTTATATATTTTTAGCTTTTTTGGTAAAAATTTATCTTCCTTCTGTTTACTGGCGATCTTTACAATAAGAGTTAGGGCGATAACGAGGTAACCGATGATAACGTATTTCCTACTTAAAGCATCAACTACAATGTTGGCCTTTTCTGGTGTATATTGAATATCCAGATCATACAATGCTAAAAATTCCAACCAACATTGTTGTCTCAAACTCAAGTCTTTTTGAGTGAACAAATACTTTAGGGATTGTGGTCAGTGTATAATTCAAACTTCTCTGCCAACAAATAGTGCCTCCAGATTTTTAAAGTAAATATTACGGCTAGAAGTTCCAAGTCATAATTTGGATAATTTTTCTCATGAGGTCGCAATTGTTTGCTTGCATAGGAAATTACTCTGTGTTCTTGCATCAAAACGGCACCGACTTCTTCTTTGCATGCGTCTGTATAAATAGTAGTCCTTTATTCCAGTTTATAATATCTATAACTAGAGCAGATGTCAATCTTTTCTTTAGCTTATGAAAGGCTTCTTCACACTTTGGGGACCAATCAAACTTTGCATTCTTTATGGTTAACATGGTCAGAGGAGAAGCTATCTTTAAAAAATCTTAAACAAACTTTACATAGTAGCCAACCAATCCTAGGAAACTTCAGACTTTTTTTGGTGTTGTAGGCCATTTCCAGTTCAAAATGGCAGAAATCTTCCCTGGGTCTATTGAAGTTCTTTTCTCATATATTATGTGTCCAAGGAACTTTACATCTCTTTCCCAAAAATGGCATTTAGAAAGCTTCGCCTTTAGCAAATTCTTTCTCAATATTTCTAAAGAAATTCTGAGATGCTAAGCATGCCCTTCCTCAGTTTTGTAGCTAATAAGGATATCATTAATGAAGACCAATACAAATTTATTCTGCACATTACGGAATACTCGAGTCGTTAAATACACAAAATAGTCGTGGGTGGAGGGGAGGGGGCAATAGTTAATACGAATGGCATTACTAACCATTTATAAAAGGTATTAGGTCCACGGAAAGTAGTCATATTCATATAATCCTCAATGATTCTAAGTTGATGAAAATCAGTGGCTAGATCCATTTTTGAGAAAAAAATAAGCACCACTTATTTGGTCAAATAGGTCGTCTATTCGGGGCAACGGGTATTTATTCTTAAGTGTTTGCTTGCTAAGATCTCGCTAGTCAACGCACAATCTCAAGGAACCGTTGGATCTAGCCATGAATACTGCGGTTGATCCCCAATTTGAATGGCTGGGTCGAATAAATCCTTTGTCCAAAAGTTCCTGGATCTATTTATTTAGCTCTTCTCTCTCCCTCTCTCTCTTTTGGAGACATTCTACGGCTTGAATGAAAAAAAGGTCATCCATTGAGTACTTTGTCGATCCTAAACACAATTTCTCGGTCTAGAGGAAGGCTTTGACTTCTTAAAATACATCAAAAAAATCCTTAGTAATGGGTATAGTTTCAGTGTCGTTACAAGGGTGACCTAAGATATACGTTGGGTTGTCTATTTTTAGGCTGGGGTTTTCACGGAATATTTAAATAAAATTTGTAATGTCCCATATTTTTGGTTGTTAATTTTTAATTATTTTATTATTTTAAATATTATATTTGGAATATTAATGGATTTTAATATTGAATTCATTATTTAAAACGATGTTTGAACGTTATAATTTATATATAATATAAAACGAGCCCGAAATGGCACGGTAATTCGTAATATTGAATTTTCAACTTCAATTGAACATACCAGATCCGATATAAGTCGGATTTCCATGAAAACAAGAAACGTTTGAGCCGATTTGGTTATATTTTCCAAATGAAAGAGAAAAAATGAAGATTTCATATAATAAATCGCAAGATATGTCCAGTTCAAATTTTATAATAGTCGCTATGGAATTGTTTTTAAATTTTAACGATTTATTTATAAATATATAAAGGATTTTTATATACATAAAATATCATTTGAACCAGAATTTTGACAGTCGGTAAAATGTGATGCCATATATTATTCCATAAATGATGATAATAATTTACTATCGTTAAAGTGGATTGTTCTGGAATTTAATATATTTTATCGATCATATGTAGGCTTCGAAAATAGTTTTCTTTTCAAACGGCAGCCGTTTCCGACGAAACAAGTTTGATTGGAGTGCATATAATTAATTATTGCTAGTTTTTCAGTTTGGAGTCAAACGGAATTGTTTTGTCAGCAGACAAAATTAAAAGGGGTGAACCGATAAATTAAAATAACACCGATGTGCAAACGGAGTCGGAATTCAACGAAATTAAATCCGTCGGATCCGCAACGTTAAGACATATCAGTGTGTTTAATTTTGTTATTTTCGGGTTCGTGTGTGTAGCATACAAAATTTAGATGTCGCATGCGTAATAAATAGGAACAACGTTACATATATATATATATAAACTAACCAAATTTTCTTTACTGCATTTCTCGGGTTTCAGAATTTCTTTTACACTGCAAATTACTTGCGCCCAAAATTTTGTTTTCACTTGCGCCTGTAATTTAATCCTCCCCAGTATTTCGTGCGTCCCATTTGTCAACCATCGTGCATCCCAAACTTCATTTACTTGGCTGCCAAACAACCACAAAACCTTGCAAGCCACGATTTTGAAACTCTCACCCATTGTACATCCTAGCGCTAGCTGTCCTATTTTTCTGCAGACCTATTACAAACAACTTGGTCACCACGTAAATTAATTTTTTAAATAGGCTTGAATGCTGTTTCTTTCATTCTCAAGAAAACCGAAAGCTTCCTTTCAACTAAAAAAACATGACAGAAACGCAGAGACTCCGTTCTAAGGTAATTCCACAACCAAGGGTCTGATTGGCGATGGGGGTGACTCAAAGGAACGGAGGCACTGTTGGGGTTCAGACATAGGAAAGAGCAGGGGGTAGCGGGTTCCCCTGATGTTGGGCGGAGGAGTGGTGTCCCTGGCGTGTCGGGCTTCGAAGTAGGGTGGCGGGGAAGTTTCAGGCGGAGATGAGAGTGGCCGCGAGGAAGAACACTCGTACTGTGGATGTTATTTTCTGGACTGGACACTTGCATGGCCAGCATTCAAAGGCGGTGGAGATATGGGTGAGTAGGATTGTTTTCACGCATAGGAAGGGTACTGGAGTTTGAATGAGTTGGCATAGCAATATTCCAATTTTATGTACCAGGCAGTTGTTTTGAAACGAGGAGAGAAACAGCATAGATGGCGGGATGTTTGGCACGTAAATTTATCATGGTTTCAAGGGAGAATGGTGCAAATTAGCGCATAAATGTGGTATGGAGGGGCTAATGCGCGAGACCTGAGTGGATGGTGGCTTGGGAACAATGCTTGCGTGAGGAGCTTTTGCATGAAGCACTAGACTTGAGAGGATGAACAACATAAATAAAGTAAGAGATGTCGGACGTGAGAATGGGGAGAAGAAGGACATAAAGGGAGTTTAAATTTGCATGTGAGGTTCCAGCGCATGTCAGTACGAAATGATGGGGAAGGGAAAAGCAAGACACGAATGTATGCGGATGGCCTCATTTTGGAAATGGGGTTAGTTGTTGCGAGCCATTGGTTGCATGGGGAAGATAATATGAACATGCTTGGGTTTGTATAGATACATGAAATGGTGCAGCACTGTCTGCGTGGGGAAGAATGCAAAGCGTATGGCAGCAGCTACGAAGGAAAAAAAGGGATTAATGAACGAGGTTTGGCAGCAGACAATTGGAGGAACAGAGAAACGTATTGGGAAGAACTGCATGGGGTAGGAGCTTGCGTTCTCGAACACAGCAAGTATAAGAAGATGATTATATAATAAAAGTGTTTATAATTTAAATGTAGTTAGAAACATAGTTAAGTATATTATATGATATTAACGTCATATGTACCCAGTTAAAACCATGCGCCTAACTATATAAAGACATGGCCAATTATTATATAGTGTTAGTTAAGATTGAATTTAAGTAAAGGTTCCTAAATTTGTTTTACATGACACAACAACTAGAAAGAATTGTGCCTAGTTTTTAGCTAACGTATGGGGTAGGAAGAGTATATGCATATAAAATTAAAAAAATAATAGAAATAAAAGTGTGAGTAATATTAAAGCAGTAGGAGGAGTGAGTTTAAACATGCTTAGTTATAACTAAACCGTGTTAGGTGGTAGGAAGTAATATATTCACGCATTTTATATAATGGAAACGTAAGTATAGCGGGTGAAAGAAAATAGGACAAGAATTGGCGTGGCCAATTTTTTTTATAAATCGAAAGTTAACGTGGCTGAGGGCTTATATTATCATATATTTAAAATGCCCAAATGGTATAACATGTATATTTTATTACGTTGAGTTCTAATGACAGATAGGGAAAAATAATAATCTGTTAAAAAACGTGCCAAATAGTTACAATATATAATAACAGATGATTTAAGTATTAATAAATATTTAACAAAAAGAAATTAACATATGATTAATTAATAATTCACTCTATTATTTAAACCATACGCATTCATTCGTTATCAGGCTCAGATCAAATCAGTCGCTTTGGAACCGTATGATAAGCACTTCATTATAGAGCTGTTTCGGAAAGAGTCAGGGTGAGTTAAACTCACTCAGTTCTCCCCACTTATATTTTAAATAATCGGTTTTTATAATTGTGTGCTATGGTTGTAAATGGTTGCTTGTTTATTTGTTATTTTATATCCATATATTGACTGAAACGGTTAAATTAAACGTTTGTTTAATTTAATTGAAAACTAATCGTTATTTTTAACGATTAAATCCAACTGAGGTAACTTACCTCAGTTGTTATGTTTATAATAATATAAACATTATAAACAAATAGTTGAACGCTTGAATTTCTGTTATTAGCCCAGTATTGACTGTTACAGTTATTATTCAATTGTTTATGCCATATGCTTAGATGGAAACTGAATACTGATTGGCCATGTTGAACTGAATAAATTGGATGGTGGTAACACATTGTTTTGCAGGGAATAACAGGCTGGGGAAATCCAACATGATTCCTTACTAATACTGATAATATTTATCAATATGATTATATTGTTTATTATGGACTGTGAAATTAGTTTATATTCACAGTTTGGTACCGTTGTAGTCACTTGCTCTTTAGTACTATTGATAAAAAGAAATGATTTTTCATAATCGATATTAAATGGATTTCGAGTGATTTCAAGATACAAATATATTTATATATGGATTTGAAATACGATTTTGATTGTAAAAATAATAGCCAAAGTTAAATTTATAATTTTTATAAATATATAAAATATAACAAATAGAGATTTAAGATACATTAAATAAATGATTTAAAATGATATAAATTTATCGTGATGGCTAATTAAACGTTGAAATGATTTTGTAAAGGCCTTAAAGGTCGTAAAGGAAATTTAAATGGATTTCAAATATCAAAATGGAATAATTGAATCATGGATATACGAGAATTTATAGAAGTGTTTTAAAGAGTGATATTTTTGAAATAAATGGTCGTTTTTAACAAATGGTGTTTTAAATGATACGAAATGTGATTAAATAACATTTCGTAAATGAGATTAACAAATCGATGGATTTGGAAACGAGTATTGATTTGGAAATGGGATTTCATATTTTAAATGAAATGAAAGTTGGAAATATCAATATGGATTTATAAACGAGATTTATAAATGGGCAATAGTTAAATAAATGATAGTGGGGTTTATTCCGAAGCTCAGAATGTGTCATTCCGAAGTTTGGAATGATTAATTGAAGTAAGTATCATTCGGAGGTTCGGAATGTGATATTATGAAGTTCGGAATGTTAACTGGGGGTAGACGTATAAATGAAGTTAAAGATTTTGAATGACGACGACAAATATTAGTTATCGATAATGAATTGAAAATGGGATTTTTATATGCAGTTAAAGATGTGAAAATGAAAACGAATGGCAAGCTATTAATTAATTTACAAAAGATTTTGTAAAATGGAAAATTAACATTTTGGAAATGGAATCGAACTAGTAATAAAGTTAAGGGTTTTTAAATATGTTTTGTAACATTGGTTACAAATTGAAATGGACTATTTTTGATATAATATTTTTATACAGGATTATTATATGTTTTTAAACAACGAATAAGTTGTCAAGTATGATTAAAAGGGATTGTGATAAACATAAGTTGAAGTGATATGTATCAATATAAGGATTTGAAAGGGCAACATTATAATAAGATATTTGTATAAGATTTATAAAAGCTTTGTTTTTAAACAAATGAATTGGAATTGTTGAAATAATTTGTAATATGATAATAAAGAAATATTAAGGAATTTTTATAAGGATTTTATTTGCAATAGAGTCGAAGCTATGTAAAATTGTAAAGAACTATTAACGTAAATAAAAAGAGTTTAATAAGAATTTACTTAATTAAGTAAATGAAATCGAGATTTAAATAGGTTTTCAAAATGGTGGTATTAGATTATAAATGGGAGTAGTTGGGGAAAACATAAGTTATGATTTCCGTAAAGAAATTATAAACAGTATTTGAGAAGTTTATAAGTCGAATAAAATGAATTTGGAGAATATTCTTATTTTATAATAAGGAGTAAAAGCGATATTTCAAATATTGGAAAATTTAACGAATATAATTAACGGATGGTTCATTAAAGAGGCTGAATGATACTGAGTATTGAATTAGTGAATCCATTTTCTTTTATGGATGAATGTTTGTTTTGTTTGATAGTTAAATAACAGACTATCAAATTTGGTCCATACGATTGTTGGTACAGAAAGACTGGGATCAAATATATATTCGAAAACCATTCCATCCAGCAAATATGAATACGCTGAAGATGCTGATTCAAATGGAGCTATTGAAGACCCTGGATCTTCATAAGTGGATGGATTGCTTAAAATCTCTGATTGCAAGCAGAGATATATTGTGATTCTGTCGTGGTTGCAATCTACGGATTTGCGAGGATTTCTCGCTACCGATTCTTAGGGTGATTCCTAGGATGCAGTAGAAGGGTGCCTTCAGTTCATCCTGTTCCTGGGTGATGTGTATGAATGGATGTCTGACAGAGTATTTCCAGAAAAGTCACCTACATTGATTTCTTCAACCGTACCAAGAGTGGAAGTAGAGAAGGAAACTTCTTTTAGCTAACACGTAATGTATTGTTATGGACGTCAATTAGTGATTTTGATGGATCTGACGATGTGGCATTCGAAGTGAATGTGATTTGCTGATAAAAGCGTAACCTCCAACCTCATCAACTGGAAATGACAAAAATCGGGCAGACGGCATGGCTATGTGGGTCTCTCCCATTAGGGTGTATAATTACCTATTTAGTGAAAAATCCATTTCCTTCTTCAATCTATTTCGATGTTGTCCCTCTTCGAGAAATGGCGGTTTGTGCCCAACCATTGGTGGTATACATTCGATACACTCAAGCGAAATGAGTGGTCGGTCATGTATGGGACGGGTTGCAAGACGTTCTTGTTGAACCCAGTGTATTCGCCTCTAGAGATACACTATCGGCAGGTGGTCCCATACCTTGTCATAGTGAGAATCCAATATCCAATAAGCGCCCGCGGTTTTATTTGTATACTATATATGTGGAGCGTGAGATGCAAGCGTTCTGCTAGATTCTATTTATTTGTATTTAGACACTATCATAATATCAGAATAATATTGTTTTCAAAAATGTTTTGGGTTATCGTACAGTAAAAACCGTCTGTATTTATGTGTGAATTTGGTCTTATGATTATCCTTTTCTTTTAAAAAGATTTTGACTTAAAAATCAAGATGTGTGATACCTTAAACTTAGTATGTTTTTCTCACTCTGGTTCACCAGACTGACCCGGTGTTTGTAATGCTCGGGTTGGACTGGGCTGTACAGTTTGAGGTTATCGGATGCTGTAAAGAGACGAGCTGGACGGGTTCAGACATGTGAGATGAAATAATTTTTCCGCTGTGTGATGTGTGTGTAAGGATAGGTTATATAACTGATATTTTGATGTACTCTGATGACTGTAAGTAGTATTTCAAGCTCTCAATAAAAGTTATTTCTATATTGTATTTTATTCCGCTGCGATGTGAGACTCTATGATGTATTAGTTCTTCTTTTTATTCTTCTATTCTAATATTTCTTACTTTCTTATCTCACCCTCTAATTTCTTTCTAATAACTATCTGGTGGTTTCAATACTTGAGTTCTGGCAAGTAATACAGGATTTGTGTATTATTATCAAAATTCGGGCATCGAATTCTCCAGGTCATTACAGTGGTATCAAAGCTATTGGTTTAGTAATTACCTTGTCTCTGTGGCATAACTCGATAGAGATGGGGCTAGTAATACCCTAGATTGAGTTGAGTGTATATATACGAGTGCATATTTGTAGATTTTATATATAAATGTTTTGTATTGTGTATTTGATCGGTTCAAGTGTTGAGAAGCATTGAGATGGTATTATATACAATATTGTTTTGTCAATAAGGTAAATGAAATAATTTACCAAAATATATTTTTGTATACAAAAGAAATAATTTAATCAAATTATTAGGATATTGTGGGATATTCAAATTGGACTAAAAAATTGAATTGGAACTTAACTGAGTTAAGTGGAAATTAAGAATGATGTTGGAATTAAATAAAATTTATTGGAAATTTGGAAATTGACCGGATAATAGTTAAAGTCAATCAGATATTAATCGATTGATGCTCAAATATATAATGAACCAAAGTAAAATGTTAATATTGAATGTTAATTCAATCGATTTAATTAAGTTGGTTGTGCATGGGTTTTTAATTGATTGTGTGTTGGATTGCTTGAATATAAATCCATCAACAGTTTTAGAATAAAATTGAATGCATTAGGTACTAAATTTAAGAATTATAAATTCAAATGAAGCTATATGAATTGAAACGGATAACTTAACTATGTTGCATATGGATGATGATATATGGTTGATTATGGAAATTTGATTATTATTCTGGTTAATAAATGAAATGCCATTTAAATATTTCAAGTATCACTTATATGTTGAATTGAGTAAGTGCAGATGCCAGATGGCTAGAGAATTGAGTTTGGTTGAGTGGATTGCATGTAAATTCGGCAAGTATGCTCAATAGCGCTCGTAAAAGGTACGCCTACGCGCATAATATAAAATTTTGATTTTTGAATTTTGTTTTCCGACCGTGTGGGGTCGATGTATATATTTTATTTGTTTCTGCGATATCGCAGATGTCACTCCGTATAGGGGAGACTCTGACGAATTTTTCCGGGAATTTAAAGTGAAGGAATTTTTTTTGATATTTTTGAAAATTTTATTTTACCATAATGAATTGGTTTTCGATTTAATATAAATTGGATTTTATAATAATAAATGGGATCATATCATTTTTCTTACCTTAGCAATTTCGGGGATGAAATTATTTTAAGGGGGAAGAATGTAATGTCCCATATTTCTGGAAGTTAATATTTAAATTATTTTATTATTTTAAATATTATATTCGGAATATTAATGGATTTTTAATATTGAATTCGCTATTTAAAACGATGTTTGAACGTTATAATTTATATATAATATAAAATGAGCCTGAAATGGTGCGTCAGTTCGTAATATTGAATTTTCAACTTCAATTGAACATACCGGATCCGATATAAGTCTGATTTCCGTGAAAATAAGAAATGTTTGAACTGATTTGATTATATTTTTCTAACGAAAGAGAAAAATGAAGATTTCATATAATAAGTTGCAAGATATGTCCAGTTCAAATTTTATAATAGTAGTTATGGAATTGTTTTTAAATTTTAACGATTTATTTATAAAAATATAAAGGATTTTTACATCAGTCGGTTAAATGTGATGCCATATATTATTCCATAAATGATGATAATAATTTATTATCGTTAAAATAGATTGTTTTGGAATTTAATATATTTTATCGATAATATATAGGCTTCGAAAATAATTTTCTTTTCAAATGGCATCCGTTTCCAATGAAACAAGTTTGATTGGAGTGCGTATAATTAATTATTGTTAGTTTTTCAGTTTAGAGTCAAACGGAGTTGTTTTGTCGGTAGACGAAATTAAAAGGGGTGAACTGATAAATTAAAATAACACTGATGTGCAAACGGAGTCGGAATTCTACGAAATTAAATCCGTCGGATCTGCAACATCAAGACATAAAGTATGTTTAATTTCGTTATTTTTGAGTTCGTATGTGTAGCGTACAAAATTTAAATGTCGCACGCGTAATAAATTTGAACAATGTTACACATGTATATATATTTAAACTAACCAAATTTTCTTTATTGCATTTCTCGGGTTTTAGAATTTCTTTTACACTGTAAATTACTTGTGCCCAAAATTTTGTTTTTACTTGCGCCCGTAATTTAATCCTCCCCAGTATTTCGTGCATCCCATTTGTCAACCTTCGTACGTCCCAAACTTCATTTACTTGGCTGCCAAACAACCACAAAACGTTGCAAGCCACGATTTTGAAACTCTCACCCACTGTACCTCCTAGCGCTAGCTGTCCTATTTTCCTGCAGACTTATTACAAGTAGCTTGGCCACCACGTAAATTAGTTTCATAAATAGGCTTGAATGTTGTTTCTTTCATTCTCAAGAAAACCAAAAGCTTCCTTTCAACTAAAAAAATCGTGGCGGAAATGCAAAGACTTCGTTCTTTGGTAATACCACAACCAAGGGTCTAACTGGCGATGGGGTTGATTCAAAGGCACGGAGGCACTGTTGGGGTTCAGACATAGACAAGAGTAGGGGGTGGCAGGTTCCTCTGACGTTGGGCGGAGGAGTGGTGTCCCTGGCGTGTCGGGCTTCGAAGTAGGGTGGCAGGGCAGTTTCAAGCGGAGAGGAGAGTAGCCGCGAGGAAGAACATTCGTACTGTGGATGTTATTTTTCGGACTGGACACTTACATGGCCAACATTCAAAGATGGTGGGGATATAGGTGAGTGGGATTGTTTCCATGCATAGGAAGGATACTGGAGTTTGAATGAGTCGGCATAACAGTATTCGAATTTTTATATGGCAGGCGATTGTTCTGAAATAAAGAGAGAAACAACATAGATGGCGGGATGTGTGGCACGTAAATTGTGCATGGTTTCAAGGGAGAATAGTGCAAATTGGCGCAGACATGTGGTATGGAGGGACTGATGCGCGAGAGCTGAGTGGATGGTGGCTTGGGAACAGTGCTTGCATGAGGATCTTCTACGTGAAGCACAAGACTTGAGAGGATGAACAACATAAATAAAGTAAGAGATGGCGGATGTGAGAATGGGGAGAAGAAGGAGATATGGGGAGTTTAAATTTGCATGTGAGGTTCCAGCGCATGTCTGTACGAAATGATGGGGAAGGGAAAAGCAAGACGCGGATGTATGTGGATGGCCTAATTTTGTAAATGGGGTTAGTTGTTGCGAGCCATTGGTTGCATGGGGAAGATAGTATGAGCATGCTTGGGTTTGTATAGATACACGAAATGGTGCAGCACTGTCTGCATGGGGAAGAATGCAAGGCGTATAGCAGCAACAATTTACGAAGGAAAAAAAAAGGATTAATGAATGAGGTATGGCAGCAGACAATTGGAAGAACAGAGCAACGTATTGGGAAGAACCGTATGGGGAGGAGCTTGCGATCTAAAACACAGCAGGTATAAGAAGATGATTATATAATAAAAGTGTTTATAATTTAAACGTAATTAGAAACTTAGTTAAGTATATTATATGTAATTAACGTCATACGTACCCAGTTAAAACCATGTGCCTAACTATATAAAGACATGGCCAATTGTTATATAGTGTTAGTTAAGATTGGAATTAACTAAAGGTTCCTAAATTTGTTTTACATGACATAACAACTAGAAAGAACCGTGCCTAGTTTTTAGCTAACGTATGGGGTAGGAAGATTACATACATATAAAAATAAAAAAATAAAAGCGTGAGCAAGATTAAAACAGTAGGAGGTGTGAGTTTAAACATGCCTAATTATAACCAAACCGTGTTATGTGGTAGGAAGTAATATATTCACGCATTTTATATAATGGAAACATAAGTATAGCGTGTGAAAGAAAATAGGAGAAGTAGTGGCATGGCCAAATTTTTTTATAAATCGAAAGTTAATATGACTGAGGGCTTATATTATTATATATATAAAATGCTCAAATGGTATAACATGTATATTTTATTACGTCGAGTTCTAATGGCAGATAGGGAAAAATAATAATCTGTTAAACAACGTGCCAAATAGTTACAATATATAATAACATATGATTTAAGTATTAATAAATATTAAAAAAAAAGAAATTAACATATGATTAATTAATAATTCATTCTATTATTTAAACCATACGCATTCATTCGTTATCAGACTCGGATCAAATCAGTCGCGTTGGAACCGTATGATGAGCACTTCATTATAGAGCTGTTCCGGACAGAGTTAAACACAACTGGAAACAAACTGCTGACGACGAATGGAAATCCAAGGTGAGTTAAACTCACTCAGTTCTCCCCACTTATGTTTTATATAAGTCGGGTTTTATAATTGTGTGCTACGGTTGTAAATGGTTGCTTGTTTGTTTGTTATTTTATATTCATATATTGCCTGAAACCGTTAAATTAAACGTTTGTTTAATTTAATTGAAAACTAATCGTTATTTTTAACAATTAAATCCAACTGAGGTAACTTACCTCAGTTGTTATGTTTATAATAATATAAACATTATAAATAGTTGAATGCCTGAATTTCTGCTATTAGCCCAGTATTGACTATTACAATTATTATTCAATTGTTTATGCGATCTATTTAGATGAAAACTGGGTATTGATTGGCCATGTTGAACTGAATAAATTTGATGGTGGTAACCCATTGTTTTGCAGGGAATAACAGGCTGGGGAAATCCAACATGATTCCTCACTAATATTGATAATATTTATATATATGATTATATTGTTTGTTATGGAATGTGAAATTAGTTTATATTCACGGTTTGGTACCGTAGTAGCCATTTGCCTCTTTAGTACCGTCGATAAAAAGAAATGATTTTTCGTAACCGATATTAAATGGATTTTGAGTGATTTCAAGATTAAATATATTTATATATGGATTTGAAATACGATTTTTGATTGTAAAAATAATAGTCAAAGTAAAATTTATATTTTTTATAAATATATAAATATAACAAATAGAGATTTAAGATACATTAAATAAATATTTTCAAACGATATAAATTTATCGTGATGGCTATTTAAATGTTGAAATGATTTTGTATAGGCCTTAACGGTCGTAAAGGAAATTCAAATGGACTTCAAATATCAAAATGGAATAATTGAATCATGGATATACGAGAATTTATAAAAGTGTTTTAAAGAGTGATATTTTTGAAATAAATGATCGCTTTTAACAAATGGTGTTTTAGATGATACGAAATGTGATTAAATAACATTTCGTAAATGAGATTAACAAAACGATGGATTTGGAAACGAGTATTGATTTGGAAATGGGATTTCATATTTTAAATGAAATGAAAGTTGAAAATATCAATATGGATTTATAAATGGGCATTAGTTAAATAAATGATAGCGGGTTTTATTCTGAAGTTCGGAATGTGTCATTCCGAAGTTCGGAATGATTAACTGAAGTATCATTCCGAGGTTCAGAATGTGATATTCCGAAGTTCGGAATGTTATCTGGGGGTAGGAGTATAAATGAAGTTAAAGATTTGAATGACGACGACAAATATTAGTTGTCGATAATGAATTGAAAATGGGATTTTTATATGCAGTTAAAGATGTGAAAATGAAAACGAATGGCCAGCTATTATAATTAATTTACAAAAGATTTTCTAAAATGGAAAATTAAAGTTTTGGAAATGGAATCGAACTAGTAATAAAGATAAGGTTTGTAAATTTATTTTGTAACATTGGTTACAAATTGAAATGGACTATTTTTGATATAAGATTTTCATACGGGATTATTATATGTTTTTAAACAACGAATAAGTTGTCAAGTATGATTAAAGGGGATTGTGATAAATATAAGTTGAATTGATATGTATCAATATAAGGATTTGAAAGGGCAACAATATAATAAGATATTAGTATAAGATTTATAAAAGCTTTGTATTTAAACAAACGAATTAGAATTGTTAATAATTTGTAATAAGATAATAAAGAAATATTAAAGAATTTTTATAAGGATTCTATTTACAATAGAGTCGAAGCATATATAAAATTGTAAAGAACTATTAACGTAAATATAAAGAGTTTAAGAAGAATTTACTTAATTAAGCAAATGAAGTTGAGATTTAAATAGGTTTTCAAAATGGTAGTATTAGATTATAAATGAGAGTACCTGGGGAAAACATAAGTTATGATTTCCGTAAAGGATTTATAAATAGTATTTTAGAAGTTTATAAGTTGAATAAAATGAATTAGGATAATATTCTTATTTTATAATAAGGAGTAAAAGCGATATTTCAAATATTGGAAAATTTAAAGAATATAATTAACGGACGGTTCATTGAAGAGGCTGAATGATACAGAGTATTGAATTAGTGAATCCATTTTCTTGTATGGATGAATGTTTGTTTTATTTGATAGTTAAATAACCGACTATCAAATTTGGCCTACATGATTGTTGGTACAGAAAGACCGGGATCGAATATATATTTGAAAACCATTCCGTCCAGCAAATACGAATACGTTGAAGATGCTGATTCAAGATGGAGCTACTGAAGACAGAGGATCTTCATAAGTGGAAGGATTGCTAAAAATCTCTGAATGCAAGCAGAGATATACTATGATTCTGTCGTGGTTGGAATCTACGGATTTGTGAGGACTTCTCGCTACTGATTATCAGGGTGATTCCTATGATGCAGTAAGAGGGTGCCTTCGGTTCATCCTGTTCCTGGGTGACGTGTATGGATGGATGTCTGACAGGGTTTTTCCAGAAAGCTAAAAGAAGTTTCCTTCTCCTCTTCCACTCTTGGTACGGTTGAAGAAATCAATGTATGGATGAAAGTCTGAGAGAGTATTTCCAGAAAAGTCGCGTACATCGATTTCTTCAACTGTACCAAGAGTGGAAGCAGAGAAGGAAATTTCTTTTAGCTAACACATAATGTATTGTTGTAGACATCAATTAGTGATTCTGATGGATTTGACAATCTGGCATTCGAAGTGAATGTGATTTGCTGACAAAAGCGTAGCCTCCAGCCTCATCAACTGGGAAATGACAAAAATCGGGCAGACGGCATGGCTATGTGGGTCGCTTCCATTAGGGTGTATAATCACATATCTTGAGAAAAATACATTTCCTTCTTTAATCTATTTCGATGTTGTCCCTCTTCGGGAAACGGTGGTTTGAGCCCAACCACTGGTGATATACATTCGATACACTCAAGCGAAATGAGTGGTCAGTCATGTGTGGGCCCGGTTGCAAGACGTTCTTGTTGAACCCAGTATATTCCCCTCTAGAGATACACTATCAGCAGGTGGTCCCATACCTTGTCATAGTCAGAATCCAATCTCCAATAAGCGCCCGTGGTTTTATTTGTATACTATATATGTGGAGCGTGAGATGCAAGCGTTCTGCTAGATTTTATTTATTTGTATTTAGACACTATTATAATATCAAAATAATATTGTTTCAAAAAAAATTTGGGTTATCGTAAGGTAAAAACCGTCTGTATTTATGCGTGGATTTGGTCTTACGATTATCCTTTTCTTTCAAAAAGAATTTGACTTAAAAATCAAGATGTGTGATACCTTAAACTTAGTATGTTTTTCTCACTCTGGTTCACTAGACTGACCCGGTGTTTGTAATGCTTGGGTTAGACCGGGGCATACAGTTTCGGGTTATCGGATGCTGTGAAGAGACGAGCTGGACGGGTTCGGACATGTGAGATGATATAATTTTTCCGCTGTGTGATGTGTGTGTAAGGACAGGTTATATAACTGTCCAATTATTTTGATGTACTATGATGACTGTAAGTATTATTTCAAGCTCTTAATAAAAGTTCTATATTATATTTTATTCCGCTGCGATGTGAGACTCTGTGATGTATTAGTTCTTCTTCTTATTCTAATATTTCTTCCTTTCTTATCTCACCCTTTAATTTCTTTCTAATAACTATCTGGTGGTTTCGATACTTGAGTTCTGGCAAGTAATATAGGATTTTTGTATTATTATCGAAATTCGGGCATCGAATTCTCTAGGTCGTTACAAAATTGCCAAGATTTTTTTACCCGTACTTTTCTATTTTCACAATCTAGATTTTTTTATACTTATTTAGCTAATTCATTCCAAGTATAATTTCAAATTCATCAAAGTTTATGACAAATAGGTTGAAAGGAAATTCATGATGCGAATAGGAGATATGAACATTCTTACAATATAAACATAGACTAGTGGAAGCACGATCGGGTTACTTACGCAAAGGGGTTCGTCCACAAATTCGGGTTCAAGTTTTAATTCTTCTACCATCAGTTTCGAAATGAAACTATGTAAGGTACCAATATCGAAAAGAACTTGGACCAATTTATCAGAAATGAAAATATTACCTTTAAGAACTTCCTTCCTCTTCTCTTCCTTAACAAATGTAGGACCTTCAGCAATAGCAGAAACATTTGCCACTTCAGCTTTCTTCAAACTTGGACAATCCTTGATCAGATGACCCGACTTGTGGCCATTATAGCACTCCCTAAGTCTTTAACTTAGCTTTTTGGGTTTGATTGAGTTTGTCAAATAGTGTCCTTTTCCTTGGCAATTGTGACATATGACATCCTTAAGACGATCTCCCTTATCTTTTTTCTTTCCTTTATTCTGGTCAGGTTTCTTCCCACTGAACTTTCTCTTCTTCCAGTTGCTACTATTGTGGGTTTCTTTCTCCTCGGGTGCCTCTTGTCAATCTATAGTGGCGTATCTATATACCATATCCACTAAGTCGGCGAATGATTGCTTCACGTGTCATGTCATCCTCTCGTGATACTTTTGCTACATCCCATTAATAAACCTTTCATTTTATTTAGCAGGGTGTCGATTAGCTCTGGTCCGAAGCGGGACAACTCATTAAATTTATTCAAGTACTCCTCAAAAGACATATCTTCTTGCTTCAAGTCCATAAACGCCTTATACATCCTTGAAATACCGGCTTAACCCATGTATCTTTCTTCAAAAACTTCTTTGAACTAATCCTACAAAAAGTCATCTTATGATTTCCCTTGAATGATAGTCTCCCACCAGGTTGCAGCTTCTTCCTATAGTTTCCATGTAGCTATTTTCTTTTTCTGATTTTCTACTAAGCTCAGACGTCTGAAGATATTCTCACACGAATTAATCCAGGCTGGGGCCTCAATAACATCTTCTGATCCTTTGAATGGTTCTCCTCCGAGATTCGAATAATGCTTATTCAAAATTGAAAGATACATCTGAGGCTGATCCTGAGTAGCATCTTCCTTAAGTACTACTGTATCACGACCATTTGTAGTGGTGCTACTTCTACCCCAACTTCGTGCACGTCGTATACTCATTTTCAACTATCTGTAAATAATACGAAAATGCTATTAGGGCATATGAGTGAAATATCTTAGGGAATATCAAACCGTCTATGTTTTGTTGGGTTTCACTCATTCAAGGGTATTACTAATACTAGCTCCATCTCTAATGAGTTATATCCTATAAGATTTGTATAAACCGAAGCTCTAATACCACGTTGTAACAACCCGGATTTTCAACCTTCGAAAATTGACATTTTATACATCCAAGTTTTCAAACCGGAATTTCAAACATTCCGTCCGGGATTGTAACACATTAGAAACAACACAATGAAACAGAAATAACATTTTCATTAGTAAAAACATCTAGGTTACAAAAGGGTATATCAAAACAACAACAACATTGTATATACATATCTAGTTATATTGGCTACTGGATACAAAATAAAACAATAGAAACACAACTATGATATACTGGGTGAATTCCAAAACATCATTTTCACCTCGGAAAGCTCCAAAAGACAGCTCAACAGAAAGACTCCAAAATGCTCCTAACAAAGACCTGACAAAAATTCTCTAAGATGTTGCCAATAGAACCTGACCACTAGGTTGCCCATGTGGAAATTATGAGCACCCAGAGTTTAAGGGAAACAAATAAACTCCAGGTCAACCATAGGACTGGTGTGAGGAACTCAATATATTTGTTATGTGCAGTAAAATCTGCAATGCTGTTTTGAAACTGAAGCTACCATAAGGTCTCGTGGCACACACACAATGTAAACGCAGACATAGGCAAGGTTTCTCCTTATGATAACCAAAAATTCTTGATACATGAAAACTATTTGATATTATTAATGTTGAAAATCATTTCGCAAGTAAATGTATCAATCCTAGCCTACATAGGTACCATATACTATGACGACGTATAGTATACAACTGAAATTGTATGGGTTCGTAGTAGATGATGGATTTCCAACAAATGACCAGGCTAAGGAACTTCCTTATCTGATGGATACACCTCTAGAGGGATGTCCCAAGAAAACACTTGCTCTCTGATAACGCAATGTCAGGTTGTCCCTTAACTAGATAAATTAGAGTAGTCCTAAGTATGCCATCCCCCGGTCGTTAATAACCTTATTCCTCGTTCATAAACGAGAAGTTAGCAGAGAATATATTCTAGAAGGAGAAGTTATCCCTTAAATGGATTTCCAATAAAATCATTTCGCAACCTTAATTTGCCTCGCAACATCAACATTCACATATGTAAAGTTGCCACATAAGTAATACCGGGAATCCATACCATGATATACTTTTATCTAGATGGTGATGACTACCCATTTCCTCACTGTATTTTTCCTATTTTGCCCATTTTCTAGGTGTGAGGCTTGTCGAAATTTTGTTACATAATACAACGCTTATCCTTAAGCCATGCTTTGATCATCCATAGCTCATCACTTCTTATGTGTTATTCTATAACATATAATTGATAATCACTAACCACATCACATTTGAGCTCGTACGTCTCAAAAAAGGGTGTTAAGCTAAGAGAATATATTTTTTGCCACCAATTAGAAATATGTTTAGTAAAAACCAATCACTACATTACAAAATACATTGTCATACACACATATATTCAAGTTCGTTCTGGGCCTGAACGAAGCCGAAGGCACATTATTCCTTGTCCATAAAGGAGAGAGGTCCTTGCAAATTCGGAAAATCTCTAAGTACGTTCGGACCACTGCTACGTTATAATCTCATAATAGGTATCCTCCCATCTGAGACATCAACAAGAGGTCCTACGTTGTGAAAATTCCCGGTCTTCAATCATTGTCTTCAAATATATCTTCTTCATCACATCGTATTATTATTCGAAATGATTTTCGAACAAAAGTTCTGGCCCTGAATTTCCTAAATAACAAACGTCATTTTAAAACAGTATGGATATATCGGATTTCAGTACAGTCTCAACCCATCTTCACTTTGAAAACTTCTTCTCATCACCAAAACATTTCATTATTCCATTAAAATGGTTTAACAATGGTTGGATATCGATTATTAAGTCTAAACCCTTCGAAATCAATTATTAAGTAAAAAGTGTTTCAAATAGGCTATTTAAACTTGTTTGATAGAAATAACTCTAAAACTCGATAGTTTTAATCCAAACCACTTTGAAATCATTTATTATGTTTTATCAAAAAATCCATATTTTTAATAAGTTTTATAAAGTCATTTCAGTTGATTTCCATATTTGTTCACTAAATTGCATTACCTCGATTTTTATTGAAAACTATTTTGGACATAACTTGAAAATTATTCATCGAAATTGGAAAATTCTTTTTTCCATTTGAAAACTATTTTTAAGGAAGAATTTTTGTTTGGGGAAAATCCGATTTCAAACGAATCTGTTATGACAGTTTAAAGTCTACGGTTGGAATTCGCAAACTATCTCCATGCGACAAGTTCTATTCTAATCGTATATTTACTTATAATAAAAATAATCCGATTCACTTCAAAATAATTTAGAAAATGTTTAAGGCATATATAAGATTATTTCAAAACAATATTTCATAATTTCAACTTTTATTTCAAAAATTCATTTTTAATTAATATTATAAAAAGATTATTATTTTTCAAAAATTAATCTTCTAAAATGAAAACTTTCCAGAATTCAAATTAAATATCATATAAGCTATATGGAACACTCGGTTTGAGTTTAAATACTTTCTATATAGCTAGACTAAACTTCAATTTCAAAATCGAATTCAATTTAATTATTTTAAACTTGAACACACCATTTGACTTCAAAAACTTGCTCAATAAAATTCCAACCTTTACAAATGTTTCTCGAAATCACTTTAATTTCATTTTATATCAAATTCCAGATATAAAATTCTATCTTTCATTTTCCTCTATATTTAAATGGATAAAATATTCATTTAAATTACCCGATAAGCATGAGACTTAAGCAATATCCAAATATCTCCACACACGTGTGTGTAACATGTGTAGTATGAACTAGTATCACTACTAACAATCATTACTACATTCATAACATCCATTCATCCATCACATAGCATGTATATCATAGTATATACGTATAAGCGTTCGGTAATCAATGCTTACAATAGGTTTAACAGTTAATCAACCGTCAACTAACATCCATTAGCATAACAAACATAATGAACAAATATAAGTACAAAGTTTCTCACCGAGTGGTCCACTCCACCAATCTTTACCGTAGGTCTGCCTAGCTGTATGGAAATTCTACGAACTGACTTCTGATCTTCACCGACTTCAATAATAATAATATAATTATTATCTAAATAAATATATTTTTTTATTTGGAGGAGGAGGAAAGTGGCGCAAGGGTGATGATTGGGCGGCTGAGCATGGACAATAGGATGAAGGTGGATCAAGGCGCAAGGAGGTGGTGTCAGGGTTTGTTAATGGTGGTGCTAAGGGCCGAGATGGGGGTGGTTTGGGTGGCATTGGTTGTAACAACCCGCATTCTACGCATCGAAGGATCGTAGAATATTTATTTCTTTCTCATATGAAGTCGTATGGTCATGTAACTTTGGGAAACAACCACTAGAGTCATTTCCCATGTTAATGATTTTTGTCGATTTTTAAATGACCGTTTTACCCCTATTGGTACTGTTTTGGCCATAACTTTTGACTGGAAAGGAATTTTGACCTGAAACCACTTCCATTGGCTTTGAATGATGGTTTCTCTTTCCGTAGAGTGGTTACATTAGCCAAACGGACTTACCGTTTGGGAGATATGGCTGAAACAAGGTTTAGAAGGTGAAAAACAGCTAATTGGGCTTAACCGAGTGATTAGCAACTAGGCTCAATGGGGGATTTCGGGATTTGGGGTATTTAAGGGCTGCTAGGGTTAGGATTTCGGTTTTAGACTCATTTTTCCAGCCGCCACTTACTTCCTTCAAGCTCTAGCAATGGCCTCCACCTTCTAATTTCATCCCAAATCGTCTCTAATCACTTTCTAATCGAAGATTAAGCAAAACTACATCAAATCAAGGGAGGGTAGCACCAAATCAGAGAGTGAGCTGCTGGAACACATAAGGATTGGATCCAAATCAGATATTATTTCAGATCTAAAGTTTGTTTGTGGCTAAGGTGAGTGATTTGCATTGTTTTTCACTAATTACGGCTAATTATGGTAATTAGCGAAGATTAGCAAAATTATGGCTCAGAAAAATCTAGAAAAATTCCTAAAATTCTAAAACATCATTTTATGTCTCTGATATGAATTTGGGTTAATTTCGACTAATTTTGCTAATCCCGGAATTTGAGGGATTAAGGGGTAATTAGTGATAATTAGCGAATTTATGCATGTTAAAAATCGGGAAAAATGTTCATAAATTCTGAAATATTGTTTTAGACCTCTGATATGAATTTGGGTTAATTTGGTTAAGTTTTGTTAATCCTATGGTGAGTTTTACCTAAACATGCTTAAGGGAAATTAAGGGGTTTTGGGTATGTTTGATCCATTTTACACGCTATGACTTATGTTTTGGTGTTTGGGGTTGATACTACATGTTGCTATGACTGTATGGTATGCTTTGTGATTGTTTAGAAGTGTTAGATTGGTCGAAAACGCCGTCGAATGGCGTGAAACAAGTCGCAGGGAAGTTGTGCAGGAATCGGTTCGTGAGCCCCCTCCCCGTTCGTGGGGTATGTGCCACGACCAAGGCAGGAGGTGAGCCACGATCCGGGACGAACCACCCTCCACGATTCGATCCCCTCCATTCGTGAAGAGTCACCACGAGCCGCACCACCATGACGATCTGCTCCACTTCGAAGGCCACGAACGAGAAACTACTGCTACGAGTCACTTCAAGCTCGCGATCCGAACCAGAGGAGGATGAAGGAGCTCACGATGCGATGAGTACCAGGGTGCCACGACCCGACCCGACAGGGGTGCCACGAACTGATGAAGCACGATCCGATGATGGCGACCCGACCTGGAGAGCATATCACGATCCGACCTGGCGAAGGTAGCATGATCCGAGCTGGAGTATCATCACGACCTGGAGCTTGACCACGAGCGGGTGACTGCGAACCGAACCAGGAGGTTATGAACTGAATGAAGACCGATCCGGAGGAGGAGACTAAAACCCGAGATGCAAAGGTAGTCCAAATGGAAGTTAGAGCTCAGGATCCAGATGGGAACCAATGAGTTCACTTCGTGATTGGGCTTTGCTGCGGGACGTGTGCAAAGGGGTTGTCGGTATTCATAACTTTGGTTCACCACTGAGAGATGGATAGTGGGCTTGTAGTGATAGTTACACGGGATTGGATTTCGTCATGGCCCAAAGTATTAGGTGACCAAAGTAGTGGATATCGTATGCTTTACGCACTGAGTGAGGGATGTGAGGTTGATTGCTATGCTTGATTGTTTGACATCACTATGACATGCACACCCCCACCCCCGTTATCTTTACACCATTTGAAAGGGCACCTTAGAGTGTTGTACAGTATGTAGTGCTAACTCTTTGGTTGCAGGTCCAGGTTCAGGTATGATTGGATTATACCTGTTATTGTTATGTTTTGTTGCTTATCGCTCATACCAGGCTTTATGTCTGACCCAGAGTTTTATGTTTCCTCTTATTACTCTGGGTGCTCACACGAGCAGACTAGAGACAGGTTATGGTTAGCTGGTGATGCGCGAGTAGCTGATTCGGAGGCGAGCAGGAGGCTTTCACGTATGATATATAGATATTCTCCCTGTGTCGTTGGTGGTCGCTACTTGGGCATTAGTAGTGTACCTCCTTTATCTTACTTTTGCTTTTTGAGACAGTTTGGAAAGTTGTAATAAGCTGTATTTTGGATTTCCGCTGCTATGATGTTTAGTTCTGGTTTTCAGCTTATGCACTGTCTCACCTGTTTTATGTCAAGTATGTTGTTATTATATTTTATTCTATGCGCTGTGAGACATTCTACAGGTTCTTTGTTAGTTCATTTCCTTCTTCCCTTTTTCTTCTGACGACCGTCCCGTGCTAACTGGACATGTGTACAGCGCACTTTTGGAGTAAATGTCGGTTGGTGCGGGGCGGGCCGTCACATTGGTGGGGCTAAGTTTGGTGGTGGTGGGTGGTGCGTGAGGTGTGTGGTGGAGGCCGAGGTGGGGTATAGCGGTGGCGGGTTTGGGTGGTGGTGGATTTTAATTGACAGAGAGGAGGTGCTAATGGAGGCCGAACTAATGGAGGTGGAAGTTGTAAAAAAGAGAGAAAGGAGGAAAACTTTAGGCCTTGGAAGCCATGACTATTAAGGAAAGTAAAAGGAGGAAGTGAAAATGGTAGGGAATGAATGGAAAGGAGGAGGTAAGGGTATTTACATAGAAAAGGGAAATAATGGAGATTATGACACATACTTGGACACGTGTCCTTACCAAGTAAAACCACCAAAACCATGTACAAAAGCCATGTGCCTTTATAAACAAAACCATGGACTTAAAACGCATAGTTATCTCTTAAGGATTTGTGACACTATTGTCACACTTTCTAAGTGTTTCAAGCTTGCAATGCCCATAAATGTGGCTATATTTCAATACATACATTATCGTTTCAAAAGCTTATATGTTTTGTCAAAATACTTCCTAACTAAATTTTATTATTCTAAACAACTTATTACTATTTATTTAAAGTTGTTCAAATTCAACTTATTTAATTTATAAATTCAATTAAATTGATTATTTAACTAGTCGAAAATTCGAGATCGTTACATGTATACGCATAGCCATAACTTTATGGAAGATGGTTAGGAACAAATTGTTCACGAATGTGGAGTCAAGATGAATAAAGAAATTATGTAAACATGCATACAATAAAATGGAGAACAATTGGCATGTATACTGTTATGTATAAAGTAAACATATCTACCAGTCGCCAGAATCTTATTCTGATCTGCTCCTCGTTATAGCTCATAAGATTTTAGAAGGACAAATGCAAGTAAAAGGAAGGAACAGTTATAGGACATATTTCATATTCCTTTCTTGACTAACACGGACATTCAACATTTAGCAGTTATTATCATTACTACTTCTATGTGCATTCTCTTCTTCATTTTTATGATACCTTAACAATAATTGGGTACTATGATGGACTTGGATATTTTTTTCAATTAGTGAAAAATGTTAGGCCACAAAGGTGTGCGTTATCACATTTTGTATCAAAGAGTAGGTTAGATAATCTTGAAAAAAAAATTAGGTACCATTGAAAGAGCATATTCGTACTTTGTTTATAATTATAAATATGGTATATGCCAAATCCTAAGAATTTCAAGTACAGGATAATTGTAAACATATACAAATAGTCAGAGTAGTTAATTATGTGTCAAATTAGTGGATAAGTGTTTGATATATGTACTTATCCTGGTAACCCATGAGAAACACAAAATATGAAAAAACATTGATTTTGAAAGAGCAAGGGTAAAACGTATAGAAAATCCCTTAAGCTTGATGGTACTTCACTCCTTAATCATGCTCTAAAAGATAAATGCTTGTTAATAACCATATAGTTGCCTATTGATGATGTACATTAGGTATAGCTAACGGGATATAAGAGTCCATATGTTATGGATAAATAGAAGCAGTTGAGTTCCAAAAGGAAGGTGTAAGATAGTCATTCCATGTTTGTAATCCGATTTTTTGATAAGAAAGAAGAAATGTTATCTGACAATCCTCTATACATCACCGATACCTACATAACTCAGTAACACGCAATATGAGCACTCGATGGATGTAAAAAGATCGTTATAAGAAAGAAATAGTAGAAAAGAAGAGAAAGGGGAAAGAAAAGAAGAAATTTGAGGAAAAGGAAAAAAAGAGAACATGAATAAACCAGAAAGAACACAAATACGATCACCAAACAAATTGTATATCTCACAGCGCATCAGAAAACAAATAATAGTAACAATCACAGATATGAAATAGGCGAGATAGTGATAGCTATGTAGAACATATAATTATTTCATACAGTTATGCGGAACTATAATTGAGTTTATACAAGAAAAAATTAAACATAAACCCAACTGATAAACGGTTGCTAAGAAGAAAACACAGCAATGGCATGGCCCCACAGTGTCACATAAGAGAATAATTAAAGATAATACAAATATAAATATGAAAAGACATCATCTCCTGCTAGTCCATCAGTACAGCTCGAAGTAATTCCCATACTCGTCACCTGGTTTGTTCAATCAGCATCGTCGATGAGCAACCAAGGTAATAAAAGAGAAATAAAACCTTGGGTCAGACGACAATCCGGTGTGAGTGATAAAAGAATCTCAAAGTACTGTAAATGTCATAATAGTGTATTTGGCATGGACGGTATAAAGAATCATACAGGTCCTTCCCTGAATCCACGAAGTTAGCACATAATAATCGATATATGCTATAATGTGATAAACATCATGTGAAGAGGGTATGATAGATGCCTAATATTAAATAGTAATAAGCAAGTAAACATAAAAACATCTATCATCCATCCTCACATTCACTCACTCAGTGTGTAAATCATATGACATCTAATACATTGGTCACCAAATCCATCGAGACTTTGACAGGACCACTGCATTAACACTACCAAACTATCGCTTTGTCCCGCCACATGGACTAGCCAATAATCCTACCTAGACCTCACTGTATAGGATCTGGGGTCCGGGCCGATCAGTCCTCACTACATAGGATCTGATCCGTCCTTTTCCACTCTCTTAAAGGCATACCAAAGTCATGAATACCAATAACCACTTTTGCACATGTTATCCATAATAGAATGCATCTCGCCGATTGTCCATAAGACTTCCATTTGAAGTCATCACAATCTAGGAACTATCCTCTATGGTCAACACATATCGTAGGATATCATCCTGTGTCTCCCATCTCACTCTCCACAGTCACCTCAGTATGACTTAATCTCGTCTTTTCTTCATCTCGGAGAAAACTATACATCGTAGTAGCCACACATTCCATCATGGAACCATCATCATCAAATGAAAAATTACTACCTAGAAACACCAAACCTGCTCTTCCTGTTAAAGACGCTGATCGAAGAGTCATCATATTGAAATTGCTATCAAGGCCACCATATCTTGCTCCTCGAAATTGCACCATCGCCCATGTCAAATTAGCCAAAGTAACCAACAATAATAGTAATCAATATAAACAACTCCATAGTAATTGATAACGACCACTTGGATGATGTACTTAATCAAAATTGGTTAAACACATGTCCATGGAAAATGTCCAACATTCTTCGTGAATTCCAGCTCATCGCCAAGCCCATCCTCCATCTTCAGATTGACCACCAAGCTCTAATGTTGCTCCATCTTCAAATCATTTGCCAAGCTCCGGTGCTGCTCCATCATTGGATCCAACCATGTGCTCCAAAGCTCCTTTGAGAATTATCTCATCTATTCGAGTCTACGATCTTTGCATGCTCAATCAACACACGACAACATATGCATTTGATCAATAAGCATCAAACTCTTACGAACGAGATTTTTTTTCTAATAATAGATGTCCTTTAAGCTAAACTTAGCCAACAACCATACAACCAGTAGTCATGCAAATCGCTAAACTTGCATACAAACATTTGTAATAGCTATAATAAATTAAATAGAACATATCTATAGACATCAAAGTGAAATATGTGTCCAAATAATCTATGTCTAGCAGTATGGTCAAAGTAGTGCGCAATAGTATGTAAATGGACAAATAGCGCGCAAAGGGTAAAAATGTGGTAATTAAGTTAAAACTACTTAAATCACCTTTTAATGTTTCTATTTGTTATTAACTAGGTTCAACTATTCTAGAGATTACGTTTTATAATTAGAAACCAGTTTAAAAAGGCCAATTAAATACCATACAAACAACAACAGTTCAATGGGAGACAATATCATTCATCTTAACCAAATTAACCTAAATCAGCTCTAAAGCGTAGAGCTCGCCGATATGAGTCCAAAGGAAGAAACAAAGTCTAAATCTGACCTCGTATGAAAAGTTTATGAATGATACTGTTTTCACATCTTATTTTAATATCAAATTAGCAAAAACAAGATTAGCCATCAGCTAATGACCTTTATAGTTACCTTAGCCTTAATTTATCTACTCCAATGATCAACTGCACGGTACAAGGGACCAAAACACACGAAGCTCCAATACTCTCTCTCCCCTCTTTTCTCCTTCGTCTCTCAACAAACGGACTTGGCCAACAGGCTTCTCTACGCATGAGCTCCGCGATGACCAACACCATGTTGAACTCGGTACCCCTACGAAATTCTATCCAAACTCGGCCATGTCTAAGCAAGGGACGCATTTTTCTGTGCTTCGTTCGATAGCTCCAAACTTTGAGAGAAGATGTTCCTTCTCCTGAGAAATGTAGATTCCTGAATTGAGCCCTTGATTCTCCTCCATTTGCGTCTATTTTAGTGATTAATGTTGCTATCAGGAACATGGACATGGAAACGAAGAGATTTCTGATACGAGTTCAACAAATCTAGTTTCATTATTTAAGTGGAGTAAATCAATGTGGATAAATTTTTGAAGTCAAAAGGCAAAGTGGCGGCCTCCATTTTAATGAAACAATGAATGGTATGAGAAGAAAATGAATAGTAACGGGTTGGGCTTGTTTCATTGTGGCATAAGGATTCAAATCATTTTATTGATTTATTCTCTAATAGGCCAAAAAACAGCGAACCCCAATCAAAACTTACCGCCACTCGTTATTTATGTAAAAAGTCCTTTTGAAAACAATGAAACTTATTTCGAGACCAAATTGGTTGTCCACAGAAGTTGGTCTTTAAAGCTTAAATTATATAATTACAATTCCTCACACAAATCAATACACGTTTTAATTACACACGATCAAATTGTACATCCAATTGCTACAAAACTCGGTGCAATGCACGAACTCACTACTATGATTCCAAAAATTTAAATTTCGTTGTAATCTTACATTTTACCCTTAGATTGACTATTTATGTGTATTTCAATATTGTTTGGACCACCAAGTGGTCCTAGATCTAAATATAATGATATAATGATATATATATATATATATGCTTTTTATTCATGTAACGAATAATCCATACTCAATGGAACTAGTCTCGAGTCCTGATACGATCATTTGTAAAAAAATCTAATTTTGGAACCGTCAATTGAATAATTGATGGACAATTTTTAAATATCCAATCTTAAAATACGGGTCATCACATTCTACCCTCCTTAAAGAATTTCATCATAGAAATCCTTAAGGTTGAAACAATACAACCCACACTCTCGAGTAAGTGTCGACACAAGGTAAATCATTACTTAACGCTCTCAACAACAACCATTGAAAGTGATGGCAACAAAGGAAATAGACTCGAAATTTGACGAGGAGCCAATACTCCTATTTCTAAGTACAACCACAATTAAATTCAAGATCAATATTGTTAAGCCAAATGCCTAAGTTGTACGGTTGTTTCCCATATGAATAGATAATGGAAAATAAAAGTGATAACTCACATGTTCGAAGATAATTCAACTTAGCATCGCATATTAAATTTCATTTAAGATTTGGTAAAATTCACGGTAAATTTCGGCAGTATTTCCTTTATGCGACTCAATGCTTGAAAACTACAACTCGCCAAATACGGCTCATCCCAACAAAAGAAAAGAAAACCCCAAAAGTGGCTACCCATATGGGGGGATAAAATCACAAAAAATGCACCAATGGCCAAAACCGCAACTTTACATATATTGCGTACCTCTTTTTAAAGCAAGCTTAACATTTAGATGCAAATAAAAATGAATTAGCGTCTAACCAATCAATTCTTGCTTCTTTGTATCTGGGTATGTACTCAACAAAGAGGATTAGACACAATAGAAGAAATAACAATCAGGGAAATATGCATGTTAAATAAATAGAATTTACCTAACATAAGCATGTAAAGTCATATACGGAATTTATCTCAAATACAGGACTATAGAACAGTATAATTATCCTGCATGCCTAATAATCATATGAGCATAAATAATCATGTCAAACATAAACAATCAAACATGCATAGGAAAAGCAATAGCAATTATCAAAATATCACCCATACCTATCCTAGCATTCAGGATATTAATCTAACTAATATGAGATATCCAATATAAGATGTAATCCATATATGACTAGATTCTTGGTTCCTCTATTAAAATTAAGGAATGTTAATCTAGCATCTCTTGTCAACGAATCGGGTGTGAGTAAAGTGTTATCATATCATTCCTAATTCCATGGAAACCCATCAATGGAAACCATCGATAATTATTCCTGCATCATATGGGAATCTCGAATAGTCATTGAGAACCCCTTGATTCTTCCCATTCAGTTATAGCTAGAAGACACCGCGTTCAGCATGAAATAAATGCGTAGCCAACCCTTTCCAATGGCGTCAGAACAAATAATTCCTTTTCTAGACGGAACCAGCCATCATGGTCGAGTCTGCACTACCTTACCTCGAGTAATGGAATCATAAATAGTAATAAACACAAGCAACGTTCACTAAAGGAATATCGCTTTCGAACCTCCAACTCGGCGCATACAAATAATTGGCCCTTCCCATGTGTACATATCGGACACACAAAGTCATAGGAGGCTCAAGATTACAACCATCACTACTGGCGAAGGTCAAAATCTCTCACGGAGAAGAAAAACTCCAATGGTATGACACCGCTAAACAACTATAACTCCTTCGCTAGTAAATAGCACCTCTAAATCACCAAAGCGAACTCTATCACCTTTGACTCTGAATTAGAAGCCAAATACTCCTTCTCGTGTGGTTTTGGTTATCGACTAAAATGCGACAATCTTCCATTTGGAAACACATCGCACTTAAGTCGTCCACACAACACAACCAAGTGAGTATTATCATCCTCTCGTTCCTGATCAAAATGAGAGATCAACACACTCATGGGTCAACTCCAACTTCTAAACCATCGAATTTTTTTTAGGACTTATATCAATACCCATTCGAGATGACGTGACCCAAGCAATCCACTTCTATCAACAAAAAGTGAAACTCCAATAGATGGTGTTTTCTCGACACCTACAATGCAACCAAGAAAATATGCAAAGTCGCCGGTTAGCTTGATTGATACAACGAATCATTTAAGATTAAGGAAGCGTGTAAAATGTTGTGCTCGACATACACCAACCAATTACCCACAATCGGTAAAATCCCCTTGGGATTACAAACCAAGAAAACATTTATAACTAGGTCGATATAGAACTCGTCTCAAACATGATGGCAATCTGGTCACCTAATCAAATATGTTTAGATACTCTCAAACTACAAGCTCATATGACAAATCGCTACAGGAGAACTGTCTCATCCCGCTATCATATAATCATAAGCGACTCACCTACTGAAGATCTAAATCTCTGCCCATTATCGCTAAATCAAAGATGCCTCACTATTGAAGAGCATGTCCAACCCACTATCATCACCAACAACCCCTCACTACCACCGATATTCCGTATCCTCCTAGTAAGTGAACCACTAGATTCAAATATTAAGTCCAGTTAAGCTCAATAATCAACAACATAAAAACAATTCAGCAAACATTCAAATATGACTCGATGAAATTTGAATTTTGACTAACCATTATACTGCCAAATATATACTAGATATGCCATAACGCTCTTTGTGACGATCCCAAAACCCCGTGACACGGTGTTAAGGATAATCATTGGAATATAACACATTAATCATCATTAGCAGATCACAGATAATAGCATAAACAGAAAATAGAATAATTTACACACATATGACAGCGGAATCATATAGATATCATCACATCAGAGAAGCACAGTGCAGGATACAACTTAGTGCATAATGATACATAATCAGTCACCATCGCCTGAGGCGGAATCATACATAAAGAGTACACAAAAGGAATATCAGTCTACATCGCCAGTGGCGGAATCATAATATAGATACAATAATGGCGGAGAAAATCCAAGTCAGCACGGTGTAGTCAAGCCTCGCCATGAGCCAAAAGGTGCGTCCGAAACCTGTAACTAGGCTGCCCGTGTGAAAATAAGGGCACCCGAGTTTGCAAGGTGAAACAAACTACGAGTCAGTCATGGGACTGGTATGAGAAATCTATTCAACTTATTAACAACAATAATAAGGCAAATCAAAGGACCACGCCACTTTCGCGGAACGGGTTTACTCCAATGAGTGCTAGTGCATGAAATAAAATAAATGATTAAATCAACGCAATGCTTTTCATAAAATGAAGCCATTATAAGACTCAGGTCCCATCACACAATGCAACGCAAGCCGGAGGATAGAGTTTTTACCTTATAATGGCCAAAGATGCTTCGTACGAATAAAACAAAGGTGTTTGATATTATTACTAGTGCATATATGTTTCAAAAACAAATTCAATCATAAATATCAATCCTAGGCGGCATAGCTACCATCTACTATGTCGCCGTACTAGTAATACAATCACATCCGCAAATCTCGTATTGGAAACTGGATTCCTTCATGAGTCGAGGCAAGGGGCAAGCTCCTCTCCGATTCGAGACACTCTAGCAAATGCCTCGGGACCGCACACAGCAATCCCCTGGATCCTCCAAGGCCGGTCCTCTCTTACTTTTGAGGATTAATTATTCCTGGACACACGTTTCCCGGTCCTTACAGACCTATAATCGAGGCGCCTCGCATTCCAACAACCACACAGGTGAAAAGTAGATATAAATGTCAGGGCTGGGAGGTCACTGACACCACCATTGCTAGAAAGAAACGTCATGCACTCCTTGGGTCCTTCTCCCGTTTTTGACTCATACCGAGGTGTGAGGCTCGCGAATTCACGTTATACACAAAGCTACGTCACACAGACCATGCTTTGATCATCAACCACAAGACTTTGCTTTGCAGCAGAAGCCTTGATCATATGCCACTTAGGCATGCCACACAGGCAATCCACTCCATGCGACTGATTTCTGTCAATACATAACCTCTGAGCTCGTACGTCTCAGGGAAGGGCGTTAAGCAAGAGAATAAATTCTCCGCCGCCAAACAGATATATATTTAACAGAGATCGATCAACACAGAACAAAATCCAATGTCAGACACACAGTCCATTTACAAGTCCGTTCTGGGTCTGAACGAAACCGGAGGCACCAATTCCTCGCATATCCGTACAATCAACAATATGTTTGGACGGCTACTACTTCAATTCCTTCATGGTAGCTACTCCAATCGCGAGCATCAGTAGCGCCCATCCATCCAATGTGGAGATCGTCGGTCTTCAGTCGTCTTCGACTCTTCGACTTCTCAACGTCGATCGATTATTTGAAATGAGATAACCTCGGCCTTTTCAAATAACCCACGTATATTTAGATTTTCAAATCAATTATTCACATGGTTGGACTATTCAACATTCACTTCTCAGTTATTTAGTTATAATTTTCATGTCAAATACATTCAACCATCACATATCAAACCAACACAACAAAATTGGTTTATTTTCACTCTATATCGTCTATAGCACTTTATAACGATATATCGCCATTTTTATTTAATTTAAAACGGCCATATTTAATTAAACGATGTTTCAGGTCGTGTCGATGCACTGGCGCTGCTTTCCACTAATTTTGTTTTACACATATAGGAAAATCTAACCGTTGGATCTTCACAAATTTTACATCATTAGGAAGGTCTTTTCAAAACGAATCCAACGGTTCCAGTTTTGGGAAAATCCGACGGTCGGATCTTCCACACTAACCATTTGAAGTTACGATTTCAATTTACGAACTGCAGCGTCGTTATTCGATTTAATTTAATTATATTTATATATATATATATAAATATAATCGTTTCTGGCGTTGTTTTTCACTAATTTTGAATTAAACATTCCAAACAATCCAACCGTCGGATCTTCACAAAGTTGGTGCCGTTGGAAAGATATCTCCAAGGCGAACCCAACGGTTGAGGTTTCGGGAAAATCCAATGGTCGGATCTTCC
The DNA here is from genome assembly GCA_030737875.1 of Allium sativum. Classification (NCBI taxonomy): domain Eukaryota; kingdom Viridiplantae; phylum Streptophyta; class Magnoliopsida; order Asparagales; family Amaryllidaceae; genus Allium; species Allium sativum. The sequence continues at coordinate 372,052,072 of CM060909.1, read as the reverse complement.
GCACTAGTCGTTTGAAATCACGGTTTCAAAATATGAACTGCACGGCCACGTTTCGTTTTAATTCTATTTATATTTATATATTTATATAAATATAGCTCATTCAAAAATTCCTATATCGTTTTCACTTCAATTATTTCACTAACGCCTTTAGATTTTGGAAAATTTCGCCATAACCTCCTTTGTACGGGAGGGTCTGGGAAAATTCCCAAATAGCCACACGGGCGTCTCATATCAAAAAGAAAAAGAAAAAGCCAAGCGGCTAGCCAACAAGCTCATAAAATCATCACCCAAACAAAGCGGTAAATGTGTACCTATTTGTCGGGCACAAAATTCTATTTCTCTTCTCTAGCCCCTTTTGCTTTAACCTGTTCAATAGATATGCATGTACATATATACAATTTCTAACATTTATCATTTTCCATTCAATTGCATATTTGATTTGCTTTGGTTTAAAAACACCATTCATTCGAATATTGCATGCATAGGCTAAAATCATATCATTAGCTAGTTAATGTATATTTCAACTCATGCACGTTTATTTGAACAAGTGGCTATTTTTAACACTTCACGTTTCAAAGATGATAATTTTGGCGAACTAAAGTAGATTTCAACACATGACTATTTTATTTAGTTCCTATGCATGTTAAAAATAATATTTCCATCACAAATATTTGTTTCAACGTCCGCATATCTTTAGCATATCACACATATGATAAAAATGATATTTTTATCATTTAAGATATTTATTCAACCAATGTATGGTTTCAACACTTCATAGTTTCAATAAAAATGTAATTTTTATCGTTCAATCTTTTTATTCAACACATGAACTTTTCCACTACGCACACTTCTCAACAAATGAGCATTTCCACACATGGATATTTTATTTATGTTGTTCATATTGGAAAGATGAGATTTTTTTTATCGTTGAAACTATTTATATAAGGCGAATACTTTTGATACTTCATATATATATAAAAATGTGATTTTTATTGTTTAAACACTTCATTCATTCACAAATGAATTTTATTTTCACACAACACTTTTCAACACATAAATATTTCCACACATGGACATAGTTTCATATATGACTTTAATTTCTATGCATGAAAAATAATTTCAACATATGAAAATAATTCTAACACACAAAGATTATTCAAAATTTCGGCAGCATAACGGCAGGGTAGTTAAAACCGGCACCGTCCCTAGTACGGCTCCTCGCTCTACCTTAAAACCTCGCGGTTTTTGACAATGGGGATTCATGCATCTAATTCGCACGCAGGCGGCATGTTTATTTTTATTTCCACAAATATTTCCAATTCATTTCAATCACCAATGGGTATTTTTCAACCACAACCAAACAATATCAACCACAAACAATTATTCAACCATTCGTATTTTTCATCAAATATTTCACACCAATTCACCACAATAAATATCGTCCATGGTTTGTGGACGAGGGGAGTATATATATATAATATAATATATATTTTCTATATTTCACTTTCATTTCAACACATATATCAATTATTCTATGCATGTAAAAATTCATACTTCGCTTATATAGCTTACACTACGCATGTACATGAGGTATACAACACGTATGTAATTTATATTTCGCTTATATAAATTATACACGACATTTTCCATTGAATTTCACGTTAATTTAGATTTCTCACCTTGGTTTTCTGAGCGCTAAAAATCGATACGATGTCAGAAAAATCCGCAGCTTCTTCTATTGGGTAGAGAGCTTCCTTGCGGTCTCGATGTTTCCTGTTTCATCGAATTTCGTCAACATACCAAAAAGATATGATTTTTCAAAGTGTACAGATCAAAGAAAGACGCACTTTCAGAAAGCTTCAAAACTAGGTCAGCGATTTTTGATCAAACCGTGTAGCGGTTGGATGATCGGCCAGTGCAGGGTTGTAGACGGAGGAGAGGCGCACGTGCGGGCCCCACGGTGTTGAACTCGGCGGCCTCTGGGTGGCGAAATCGACCTCCGAACGGTCGAACTTTGGAGGAGCGGATCCGGCGAAATACTCGACGATGCTGGGCGAGGTTGGTATGGATTTGAAGAGGGGAGGGAGAACTACAAAAAGTTGAACTGGAGGAGGGGCTAATTCTGGCCGTGGCGATCGGAAATCGCCTGGGAAGGTGACGAAGGCTTTCCGCCGTCGAAGTCGGGGTCGGGGGGGGGGGGGGGGGGGGTTTCTGTTATTTTTTATTATTATGAATAGAAAAATATGATTGGCCGAGACTATATTAAAATTTTTAAATAGTGTTTTCTCAAACGAACTCCTTCTTAAACCCAATGACTGTCGCCCCTAGCTAAATACCCCCATTCCGGACACAATGGGATATGTTTCGTGGGCCAATTCGACTGTTACAGTCAGTTATTTTTCAAATTAAAGTATAAAACATTTAATTTTTAACTCTGAACGCACATTTCAATTTGCCAGGGCCACAAACTGATTCGAAAAATTCCAGAAAAATAAATCTAGCTATGTTTTGACACTACGGTCCCAACAAAACTAGTTTCGTTGAATTCTGAGGTCGTTTGAAAAATAGCCCTTTTCTGGTCGATCCAATTTAACAGAAATCGACCAAACACATTTTCTTTTGCCACGCTCACATACTAGCTTCAAAAATTATGAAATTTGAAACCTAGCCATAGTTTGACATCCCGGACCCAACAAAAGTGGTTTCGTCGAATTCCGAGGTCGTTTGCAAAATATCAATTTTCCAGGGCTATATTCTATATACCGACCCTTCTAAAATTCATTCGGCCTTAACTTTTGATTCTCGTTATGAAACTTCTATTTTTCAGATTCGTTAGAAAGGTATTGACTAACAGATTTAAATATTTTTGGTTTCGTTAAAATCCGCTATATTTTCCACCCTGCACAGTCAGTCAAAGTTTGAATTCAAATTTTCAAACTGACTCACTATTTCTAATTCACTATTTCATTGAAATTTTCTATTTCAATTGTTCAAATTCCTTTGAAATAATCAATTTAAAAATTTTAAATTGGCTCGTATTTTCCGGGTTATTACACTCTTCCACCTCGAGGCCCGAAATAAATCGCTTAGGAGACTGCAGTCATCACCGAATTAATTTCTAGCGACCAAACTTGGGATGTTACACACATATATAATCTAAGCGAGCCCTCAACACAATAATTCACAATCAAGCAAACTAATTATCATGAGTCTCAATCCTGTTCAATCCATCAAACTGCAAGATCAGATGGAATGATGCAACCTCGACATCAAAATGAAACACGTATGGAAATGTCTTTTGTGGAAAACATATGTAGATGGTGATTTCATTTTCCATGCTTCATTATGGGAGCACTTGAAGAAATGGGAACGACAATCAATACATATGTCTCCATGATTGGTCCTAATTAATAGGACAAAATTCTATACTGGGCTCAAGCTCGAAAATTGCGAGCATCCTTGATCGACTCCTCTAAGCCAACATTCACTCATCGAATGAAATCAATCACCTTCCTAGCTGATCGCTTAATCAGGCCACAAACTCTAGACCTCATAGTGATAACAGAGAGAATAATTGTACTTTGATAATACGTCGAATTTGGTCACACACTCCAACATAGACATATCACTTGAACCAAAAAATTTCTCACCGACTTCTAAGATGTTGATACGAATATCTTGAAAATGAACCATGAATTGGTCTTGAACGAATCGATTTCGGGAACCTGAAGTAATAAAGACCCTTGACCAATACAGTCTTAACGTTGAAACCTCTTAGAAGTAATCTCTTAATTCGTTCGACATCCAATTCCGAGTCATCAAAGGAACCCTTGCGAGAACCTAAATAACCCTCGCACCACAATATTTGACTATGTTCCAAGGAACAGTTCACTACATAGACATGCAAGCGTCCATACAGCACAGCGAAGTCGACTCACTGCACTTGAGCACAATAATTAACTTGACATATTAGAGCATCCCATATAATAGTTTATACAGTTGTTGGAAACTTAAAACATAAACCGAGGCAGGTAGTTCTTGATTCTACTTGGTTCTCAACTCTAAAGATGGAGCAATTAAAAGTATTTCCCATTCACTAGATCGACTTAAGTAAGTGGTCAGGATGATCAGTCGCTAATAGAGAAAATTATACCAATGGCACTCATGTGCAAAACAACCTATACAATATATACTAATACTATACAAATTTGAAAACCAAAATATATAAAAATACATACTCTCTCGTATATATTAACAGTCAAATTTGATACTACTTAGTTCAAACAATGGAACCTAAGCTTTGATACCAAATGTGACAACCCACTATATACCACTGTTGCCTGTGTAACTCAATAACAAATTGTACAAGCACTTGATTGATGCAAAGAAGATATTCAAGAGAAAGAAATTGAAGAAAATAAGAGAAAAGGAAAAGGAAATAAGAAAATATAAGAGAAGAGAAAGAAGAGACCATGAAAAATCAGACAGAGCACATAAACGATCACAAAACCAATCATATATTTCACAACGCATCAAATAACATATAATAATAACAATCACAGATATAAAATAGACAAGATAGTAACAATTATATAAACCATATAATCAAAGAACACATGCTCATATAGTTATACAAAACAGTAATTGAGTTTATACAAGAGATAAATAAACCCAGCTAATAAACTATCTCTAATAAGAATACATAACCCTGTCAGGGCTTCATAGTGTCACACAACGGAATAAACAAAGATAATTCAAGAATAAGTATAAAAAGTCATGGTCTCCTGCTAGTCCACCTGTACAGCTCCAAGTAATTCCCATACGTCATCTAGTCTGCTCATAAGCATTGTCGATGAGCATCCAAGGTAATAAGACATAAATAAAACCTCGGGCTAATTAACATTCTGGTGTGAGCGATAAATAAATATTAAAGTACTGTGAAAGTCGTAATAGTATATATGGCACGGAGGGTATGGAAAATCAAGCATGTCATGCTCAGGCATCTCATGAGTTAGCACATAACAATCAATATATGTTATACTATTATAAACATCATGTAAAGAGAGTGTGATAGATGTCTAAGTATTAAATAGTAATAAGCATAATTCATCCTCATATAGCTGATAACCTTACCTTGTCCTCACTTCATAGGTTTTGAGGTCTGCGACGATCAGTCTCACTTCATAGGTTGTAATACTTCCTTACGTCATTCTTTCAAAGGCGTACCAAAGTCACGAATACTAATAATCCCTTTTGCATATGTTATTTGCAGCAGAATACATATCGTTGACTGTCCATAAGACTCGTATCCGTAGTCATCACGATCTCGGAGCTATCCTCGACAGTCATGATATGTCATAGGATGTCATCTTGCGTCTCTCGCCTCCCTCTCCAATAGTCACTTAGTATGACTTAATCTCGTCTTTTGTGCATCTCAAAGAAAACTATCCATCAAAGTAGCCTTGTCTCTCATCGTGGAACCATTATCATCTAATGAAAAATCACTACCTAGAAGCACCACAACCTTGCCTCCTGCTGAAGCCACTGATCGAAGAGGAAACATATTGAAATCTCTATCGAATGAACCATTATATCCTACCCCTTGAAATTGCACCATTGTCTATGTCAAAACGGCCAACAATAATAGTAATCGATATCGATCACTCCGTAGTACTTGATAATGACCAGTCAGATCAAGTACTTAACCAAAATTGGTTAAGCACACATCCAGGGAAAACCTCCGCAGTCGTCTTGAATCTGGCACATCGCCAAGTCCATCCCCAGTCTTCAGATATACCACCAAGCTTTAGTGTTGCTTCATCTTCAAATCCATCGTCGAGCTCCAGTGCTGCTCCATCGTCGAATCAAACCATGCGCATTGAAGATCGTTCGAGAAATTATCTCATTAGTTTAAGTCTATCTTCCTTGTACACTCAATCGACACACGCCAGCATATGCGTTTGACAAACAACCACCAAAATCACATTAAGGAGATTTTTTCTAATACTAGATCGCCTATGAATGGCGTTTTAAGCTAAAATAAGCGAACAATTCAACCATGCAACCAATAGTCATTCAACTCCATAAAATAGCATACATACATCCATAATAGCAATAATAAATATAATACAACCAAACTATAGCAATCAAAGTAAAATATGTATCCAAATAATCTATATCTATCTCTATAGTCAAAATAGTGAGCAATAACATGTAAATGGACAAAGAGTGCGCCAATGGGTAAAAATGTGACAATCAGGTTAAACCTACTTAAATCGCTTTTTAATCTTTTTATTTATTATCGACTAGGTTCAAATATTCTAGAGATTACATTTTATAATTAGAAACCCATTTAAAAATTCAATTAAATACCATACGAACAACTACAGTTCAGTGAGAGACAATATCACTCACCTTAGCTAAATCAACCCAAATCAGCCCTAAAACCTAGAGCTTGCCAATACAAGCCCGATGGAAGAAACATCGTCCAAATCCGACCTCGTATGCAAAAGTTATGACTAATATAAATTTCACGCCTTATTTTAATAATCAAATTAGTTAAAACAAGATTAACCACTAATTATTACTTTCATAATTACCTTCCCTTTAATATATCTTCTCTAATTCAACTGCACATTATAGGAAACCAAAAACAACTAAGTTCCAATACCCTCTCTCCTCTTTTCTCTTTTACCTCTCAACGAATCAAAGAATGAACTTCAGCAGCAAGTTTCTCTACACACGAGCTTCGCGATATCCACCACCATGTTGAACTCAGTCCCTCCTATCAAGTACGACCAGAACTCAACCATGTCCATATAGGGGAATGCATTTTGCTATGCTTCTCCGGGCGGGTCCAAACTTCGAGAGAAGACACTCCTTCCCATAAGAAATGCAATGCCACCTTCGAATCTGTATATCAATTTCTAAATCGAACATAAAGTCAAGCCCTAAATCCTCCTCCATTCACATCGATTTTAGGGAATAATGCGGCAACCCAGAACATGAATACGGAAACGAAGAGATTTCTGATACGAGTTCAACGAAACTAGTTTCGTGATTTTAGGTGGAGTAAATCAATGAGAATAAATTTTAAAGACAAAGGGGAAAGTAGAGGCCTCCATTTTAATGGAATAGTGAATGTTCTAAAAAGAAGATGAATAGTAATGGGTTGGGCTTGTTTCATTGTGGCATTTGGATTCAAATCATAATATTTTATTTATTTATTCTCTAATAGGCCCAAAAACCTGTGAACTCTAGTCGAAACATACCACCTATCGTTATCCACGTAAAAAGTCCTTTTGATAATAATGAAACTGTTTCGAGACGAAATTCAATTGTACACGGAAGTTAGCCTTCAAAACTTAAATTACATAATTATAATTCTTTACATGAATCAACGTGCTTTTTAATTAATGAACTATCGAACGGTATATCCGATCTATACGAAACATGGCGACATTCAACAACTCAATACTACAATTCCAAAAATATAATTTTTGTCATAATCCAACATTATGCCCCCAAAAGGACTATTTACAAGTATTTTGACACTGTTTCGACCACCAAATAGTCCGAACTCTAAATTTAGCAATTTATATGTTTTCTATTTACATAACAGACAATCCAGACTTAACAAAACTTGTCTCTATTTCTAATTTGATCGTTTGCCCAAAAAAAACCATTTTGGAACCGCCAACTGAATAATTAACAATCAATATTTAAATATCTAATCGTTAAAATATGGGTCGTTATATGCTAGCTAGCATAAGTCTGTAATTATGAAAGACATTATAAGGAAAAGAAAGAGTAGAAGTCCAATCTAAGTTTAATTTAATAATAAGTATTTTTTGAAAACTAAGAAGAAAATATATTATATACTTAAATGGATATTTTTAATGGAAATAGTCGAAAATAACAAAACCTACTTTACTACCAATACCAATGTTTTTTTATTATGATTCAAAAGTTGAAATTAAATAATGTTTAAGAATGTATAGTGTTGAAAACTAATGTTTTATAAATAGTTTCATAAATTCCCAATTTTCTATAGAAATAAATTATTAAATGGGTATAGGTTGCATGATTTTATAAAAAGGAAAGTAAACTTTTAAAAGTTGAAAAATTATTTTAGCGGTGGACACTAGATAATAGTATTAAATTAGTTGGGCGAAATAGCAATAAGTCTAGGAATTTAAAACCTTACAATAAGAAATTGGTATAAAAATGCCAAGAGATCACACCATGTGGATAAACTAAGATTTTTTTATAGAATAGGTAGAGTCAAAATGAAGAATACAAAGGCAAAATGTAGCAATGTTTGTTTGAAGAAAAACATAACTGGAATCGGTTTGGTTTGAAATGAGAATAGGTTGTATATTGAAAACTTACATAGGAGTGGTTACCTGTAATGATCGACATTCGAACCTATGGGTCAACTGTCACTTTGCAGAGCGCGTGCGCGCGTGCGCACACACACACACACACATGTATATATATATATATATATATATATGAGGCAGGTTCAATATAATGGCACCCCAAAAATGGATCACTCCTTTAGCCTTCCACTTTTCCACCACACATTTCCTCCCTCTCTCCTTCCACTAGCTCTCTTTTCTCTCACTAACTTTAATTAATATAAATGAGAGGTGGAAAACAGGAGGGCAAAGGGGTGCTCTATTTTTGGGGTGTCATTGAACGCTCACATGTGTGTGTGTTATATATATATATAGTAGATGTTTCCTTACCAATCAAACATGAACTCGTCCCTATTTCCAGCCACTACCACTTGGATTTCACTGCCTTAACCACTAGAGATCTTACCCCTCCACAAACATCGTTGTTAACCAAATGTTACCTCTATAGTCCATGCTCATCCCAAACTAGGCCCAAATCGACTCAATTTCACCATGCCTCCCCATCACATCAACCTAGCCATCGAGTACCCAAAATTTACACCATAGAAGATAGCATTTTGTCATAACCACTGAAATACTGTTAAAAGTTTACGTGGCAATGGAATTAGCATATTATAAGGGTGAGCAGTTAATTTTGAAGAACTTGTCGTGTTTGGATTAGAGCCTTTCCTTATTGCTGTCGGGTTGTACCAGACCTTAAGGATTGAAACTTTGTAGGTGGTTGACCTACTTGAGATTAGTATGTTTATTCGATGCCAATTGGTAGTTGAGTTTTCTCCCCACAAAAGTCATTCTTTCATCTTTTGTGATGAGAAAACTGATTTACATGGATGCACTCTAGGAGAAACCCAAAACATTAGAGTTGTAGGGAAAGATTTGGACAGTGTAGAGGCTACTCCTCCACCATTTTAGAGTGGATTTTTTCCATGAAGGGAACATTTGGAATTCTAGGTGTTTGCATCCCCAAGCTCGTCTGATTATTTGTATCCTTAAGTATAACCATATCCTTATGATGCAGAGTTACAATTCGATTTCTCATTTGATTTAAAAGGCCACCTATGCCATTGTTGGTGGTATTGAGTTGAACTGGCCTAAGTGATTATGGCACACTCTGCAGGTATAGGAGGGACAAGGAAAAGGAGGAGCTCAATTCCTCACTGATACCTTCTAACTACCGTTTTTAGACAGTATGGAGCAAGTCTTCGAGGCGAACAATCACATGTAGGTTTGTGCGTGGCTTTGGATGAATCTTATCTTAAGAGGAAAAAGATTTAAATTATTAAGAAACCTGTGCAGAGCAAGAAGAATAGGGAGAAAGTGAAGGAGCATCAGGAGGCCTAGCAGGCACAAATGAATTGGGACCTTTGGCCCGACCGATAGATTGGAGGGTATTACCAATAGGCTGGAGGGTATTATCAACTGACTGAAGATTATAAGGAGATCCTAAAGTCCTAAAATGGAGCAGAGGATGGACAAGAGAACTTTGGAGTAGAAGCATAAGAGGAAAGAGGATATGCAGTTTGAGATGTATATGGAATAGCAATGCCAAAGGCATCAATTGTGGTGCATAGGTTCTATGATTTGGTCGCTCATATGTAAATGGAACTCTAGCTCCTAGTCCTTAAATTGTAATTGTAGGTGCAACGAAAGTGGGTCTTAAGGCAAACCTAACACTAGAGAGAGTGAATAGCGTTTGTGGAACAGATACGAATCTTTTTGAACTAATTTAATTATACTTGTATAGATTCATAGTATCACAAATTTATGACTGAAATCATAGAAAACAAAACAGAATAAAAAGCGATAAAAAGAAGTAAAGGAAATAACACATTGGATTTATACTGGATCGGAGTTTCCCTGCATCCAATCCAACACCAAAGCCGGTACAGATTTTTATTATTCAAAGTCTTTTACACTCATTGACTTCAATACTACAAAGAGAATGCCTCTAGAATTTCTGCCTCTAGGAACAACAGTCCTATGTTTCCAGGCCAATAAGGCACACCCAATAGCTTTTCGGGTGCAATCATACCCAATTTGATTTAGACCTAACAAGTCACACCCTTTAGAGCATATCTGAGAGCATTTTGCAATGGAAAGTAAACTTAATATTGTGATCTTGGTTACAGTAGCCCTATAACTCTGATTTTCACTCTAATCTTGAGAGAGTATGGAGAGGATGATAGAGTCTTAGACAATAAAAAACTAAGCATAAATGGTTTGATTCACTTGAGAATTTGGGGGAGTAGAAGTAGAATTTTGTTAAGAAATGATGGAGAAAATAAGAGAGAAAAAATGATGAAATTATGGTTGAAAATTCGTTGAAAATTCGCTACTATTTATTGAGGAATAACAATTATGTCCATTTGAGAAAGGAAATTATGAATAAACACTTCTTCTAAAAACTGAAATTTGAAAAGTAAGAGGCACTATATCGACAACACTAAAGCATCATGCTGACATACTCATGCGTAAAAAGTTTAAAAACTTATTTTGAAATTATAAAACCTAAAGCTTTTAGAAACTATTGTACATAGTAAAAGATAGTTTTAAACATAAAAATATTTAAAAGAATTTGTTAAGATAATTATAAGCAATTTAAACAATTTAAACTTGAATACATAGTTAAAATCAATATATCAAGTAAAATTAAATTCAAAACTAAATACTTAAAACAATATAGACTGAAATAGTAATACATAACTCAAATAATATATAGTGTATCAAATATAAAGTATATGTATTCAAAAAAATCAAAGTATAATATCAAATATTATCATAATTAAATATAATATCAAATATTAAAATAGATATAATTGAAATTGAATTGGCTCGAAACTTAAAATATCAAATTCAAATCTTAAAAGCAATTATAAAATATATACTTTGAAAACTTTATTTTGGAAAAAACATTTGAAATTTATTTGAAAACTTATTTGAAAACCATTTGAAAAGAGACTGGATGAGTGAAATCAAGTTTTAACATATATTACTTAGACTCTAATATATGTCTTCATTATTCTTGAACTTTTGATAACTCATGAGTCTTGATCAACATCACTAACAATCTTGTTACTGTACAGTCATGAATATGAAGACATGTTATATAGTCTGTACTATATATTATATATTTCGTTAGTAATGACTGTTAATACGATGGTAACTAACTGTAAATATATTTTATACCAATACCTATTATACATGTAGTTGTTATCATCAAAACATCCTTACGCTAACAAGCTCCCCTTTTATACGATGACAACTATTGAATAAAATATATTTTCTAACTCCCACTTACTCTAACACTATATTTTATTTCTCCATGTTCGTCATCCATTGAAAACTACCATTCTCAAAAACTCCTTTGATTACTCTTAATTATAAATTTGAACTCACCTTGAGTCAAACATTTTAAATATCGACTTGACTCGATTACTATTTTAACTATAATCTTAATTTAATTATTAACTCCCCCTGACCGACTGTACTCTAATACTATTGGAATACATTTAAGTACTATAGTTCAAGCATTTTCAATCCAATATTAAAATCTGTTAAAACAAACATGTTATATATATACATATTCAAATCATCTATTACAATCAAACTTTAAGCTTATACATATAAACCAACTCAAGTTTTACAATCAAACAATTTTAAGTCAAACAAATCCAAACCAATCTATGCATACAAACCAATCAATTCGTATTATACAATATTAAATTTAAACTTATTTACACACCTATTTAAATATTTCTAGGAACTTCAACCCATCTGTCTTTGCCATTCGATCTGCTTTAGTGACATCCCATTCTTCGTCACCTTTGTTTAAGGCGCATTCTGGATTTTGATTTGTTTTGACTTTGATTAGGAAGGATATTATCCACCGAAGATCATAGAAATGCTTTTCTTGCTTCTTTATCATTTCCATTTGTCTTAATTCTAAATGCCTTTGATTTTGGAGGATAAATGAGAGAAGATTTTTGAAATATTCGAGAGATATTTCTATGTTTTTGGCTAAACTACGAATCAGATTATCCATGATTTTTTGTTTTTGGATAAGGGATGAATAATGTAATGGCCCAAATTTCCGTACTCTTTGAGTCGACTAATAACTCCACACATCCAACCCAAATTGCATAGAAATACGAATCATTATTAGAAAGAAGCTAGAGGATGAGAAATAGAAAGAAGAAATATTAGAATAGAAGAAAACGAAGATCATAAACTCACAGCGGAACGAATAAAATATATTAGGTAACATAAACTTTGAAAAACAATTCAGTAACTTTATATACATACCATCATAAGAGCACAACAGATATTTCTGGAACCGTTATAAACACCTGTTTCCAGATACAAACATGGCACACAACGGAATATATGATAGTTTATAGCTAACTGGTGAAGACTCCTGCTTCAAACTCCTCCAAGTGAATCTGTAAAATCCCGACTACTTGACTACCCCAAATTTGGGCACCCAAGAGTTTAGGGAAAACAAACAAAATAAACTCTGGGTAAGTCATGGGACTGGTTTGAGTAAACTCCAACCATTTGTTTAACTTTCAAAATCCTTTCGAAAGAAATGATAATTGTAAGACCGATCTACACAAAAACACGGATGGTTTTTAAACTTACGATGACCAAAAATATTTTTGATATCAAATCCAATGATATTACAATAGTGTCTAAATCAAATAAATAGAAATCTTGCGGAAAGCTTGCATCTCACGCTCCATATATAATATTAAATCAAAAACCACAGGGCTCTCATTGGAGATTGGATTTCCAACATGACAAGGTATGGAACCACCTTCTGATAGTGTATCTCTAGAGGGGAATGCACTGGGTTCAACAAGAACGTCTTGCAACCCGGCCCACACATGGCTGACCACTCATTTAACTTGAGTGTATCTAGCATATTATCACCAACGGTTGTGATCAGTAACCGATACCGAAAGCATACAGCAGTGAATAGAATAAGAAGCAAATGAAATTTCTCTAGATCAGGTGATAATACCCCTAATGGGAGTGACCCACATGGCCATGCTTCCTGCCCAATTTTTGTCATTTTCTGGGTGATGAGGCTTGAGGTCACGATTATCTTTCAGAACATCTTATCACCATTTTTAATGTCACGTCGTCAGCCGTTTGTCCATATACGTTGTCCTGGGACAAGACACACCAAAGGCACCGTTCTATAAATCCATCTTGGGCAATTTCTACCTAGGATTAACAGAACAACCCTTGCACTTCGCTCCGTCTTCAATTTACCTTCAGCATAAGTTGATTCGTAACGCTTATGTCAATACGGAGTAGTTTTCAGATAATAAATCTGATCCCGGTCTCTCCTTATCGACAACGGAGGTATAAAATAAATCAAACCATGATAGCCGGTGATTTAACTATCAAAGAAACATACATACAATCAACGATCCTATTTCCAATTGGAAATTCTACTGATCAAGCATCAAACAACATTGGCCCCTTATTATATTATCATTTCCGATTCCTATTGCCCATCTTTCGTATCCTTTCAAAACTCGATTTTCTCTCTCGATTTTAAGAAAAACATTTCCAATATTATAATTTCTTTATTCGAGAAAATATCTCTTATTCCAGTTAGAAAACATTTCTATATATTCGTGAATCCTTATTTTCTATATTCAGAAAATATACCTTATCAATATCGGAAGGTATTTCCATATTCCATTTCTTAATTCCTTGTTGACCAATTCATTTCATTTCGTACGCGTAGAAAATATCTCTCATTTTATTTGGGGAATCATTTCAAAATCCTTTAAATTAACCCGATGTTATAAAAACATCGTTATTATAACTCGAACCATTTAACATTTGTTAAATAACCATATTACTAACCATTCTTCACTATCGAACCTTAGCCATTCCTCCATCAATCATGAAGTCAATCAAGCTGGGGTACAATTACCTCTCAGACCTTAATTGAACAACATTCTCAATTTTGAAATAGTCAAAGCTCACAACTTCAAACCAAACATCGCTTACGTGACTCTCGGATTCAATCTACGAATACATTTCTTTTACGGAAAAAAAATTGATTATAACGGTAGCGTTATAATCGCTACTTCCAAATATTTGATTTATAAAACAACTATTTTAACGGCAGCGTTAAAATCGCTGTTTAGACTTATAAAACATTTATTATAACAAGTAGCATTATAATCGCTGTTTAAATTTACAAAGCATTTATTATAACAATAGCATTAAAATCGTTGTTTCCAAATATTTGGTATATAAACATATAACTTGTACTTATTAATTCAATTAATAATTAATTAATTAATTAATTAAATTTGATTCAAAATGAAAAGTAAAAGTAACTACTTCCCTAAATTCGTCGAATTCCAATATATAACTTTCTCGCGAATAATCTATATTCGATTTACATTCCAAACTTTGGAATTTATCTACCATTTCAACTTAATTCAAATTCCAAATTCGCTTTTGAATTTATCATTTCCAAATCATTAACAATTCTTTTCTAACCATTCCAGTCAATAAACGTTATCACACTTTATTTTATATTCCGAATTTTGAACTAAAACTCATCGTTTTCTTTGAAACGATTACCCATTTCCCTTTTCACTCAATTTCCAATTTGGATTCATATTTGAAATCTAAATTTCCTTTAGAGATATTTCATTTGCAAAATATTTTCTTTAAACCATTCACTTAAATCGTGAATATATTTCCTTTATATATAATCATTTGGTTTCGTACTTATAAATATTCTTTTAAACCCAAATTTTATTAATAACTTCTATACAGAAATTTTCAAACAAATCTAATTTTATTCCAATCGTTTAAAATCTCATTTATGATTTCCTTTATAATTTGCTATGTTCAAATCTCATCTCAAATATTAATTTCAAATCTGATTTCTACTTTTATATATAAATTCAAATTCAAATTTATATTTATATTTCAATTGTCCAACGATAAATAATTCACTTAATTTATAAACTCGTTTAGATTCAACTTCTTGTTTTAAATAAACAAGTTTCTACTTTTTAACTCCATTCGCAATTACACTTCAATTTTTGGAAAAATATATTTCCTTTTAAAATCTCAAATTTCATTTTCTATATTCGAAAATATTTTACGATATTTAAATACCAAAATTCTAGGCCAGTGATATTTAAACACAACAAGATCAATCACAGTTAATGTATCACAGCATATGTCACAACCAATGCAAACACAATAACATAAATGTTGAGGAATCCAGTTGGATCCCTCCAACCTATTTCCCTGCATCCACAGATGTTAATCAACATATATAACATCAATAATATTAATTTTACATCAATATGAAATATCATTGTGAACAAAATTAAAAATCGATCAACGATATACGTATAATTCAACCAATTTTATCAACCATTTGTCCAAACAACCATCACACTGTATAAAATTACTATAAATAAATTAAAACTCGTTTATATAAAAATATAAACGAGTCAGAGTTAGTGAGTTTACTCACATTGGTTTGCAGTTGACGATTCTGCTTTTATTTCATTAAAAAGCAAATAGACGTTTGATTTTTCTATGAAATTCGTATAACTCTGTTTTCGGCCATGTCAGTTCTTCAGCGTAAATTTCATTGTTATGGTCCCGACGAATCTGGTCGCGTCTGATTCTGTTTATGAACAGACGGGTTATAATGATTACAATAATTTATATAATTAAAACTATTTTTAGTTAACTAATGACTAATTTAAAAATCTATTACGCTTATGTTACCTTAAACCATCTTCTTCAGTGAAAGAATTCGGACCTGCCTAATGATACACCAGTAAGTCCAATACCACATTGCTCTCTAAAAACCCGTTTTTCTTATCGCAAATATCCCGCTTCATCAAACAATCCATCCCTTCACAGCATATCACTCAAACTCCTGCATACTTTCCCTTCTCACCAAACCAATCAATAACCTCACTATCACCAAACTCACCAACCTCCAGACCTCCATACTCCACCGAACCCTAACTCCATACCAATTGTTTCATTTTTTTTCCATCTGTGAAAATTCATGCAAATTCCAACTGGTTTGGCTCCTTTAAAATTCTTCAACAAGCTCTTTATATATATATAAATAGACTGTCCCTACATATATATATATATATATATATATATATTGGAAGCAAATGAAAACCCAACAGCACGTTCAATTTTGATTAAAAACCACACGCCTTTCTTCTTCGTTCTCAGTTACTCAAATTACAAAAGCCCGACACCGCGACTTCTTGTGATCACCGCTCCTCCCTTAATTTCCAATTAAACACCAGTATTCTTCTAAGGCTACAGTGAAGTAGAAAATGGTTTTAACACCAGACTCTATCATTAACAACACTACACCCCAGTTTCCTTTCCAGTGCCATTATATAATTAATTACCGATTAAACCTTTAATCTATCCATTCATCTTCTCTCCCGTATGAACTACGCTTCAGACAATACATCGCCAAACTTCGATCACCCCTTCCGTCCCGGTATTTGCATGAAAATCAAAATGGTCGACTCCATCCTTGCTCCACTATTTCTTCACAAAACTTAAACAATCTCACGATCAAATCCTCCAGTCAAAATCCACACAGTGACCATCTTCCCAAAAATATACCCGCTCCAGCCTCCAGTAATGCATCACGCAAAGAATACATGGCCAAAAACTTGAAGATCGTATTCCCTTCTCGTCGCCCTCTCCTCTGTACGCTGGATGTCACCCCTACCATTGTGCCGACACCGCACCTCTGAACCTAACGCAGACCTCAGTTTTCGCCTTAACTACCTACCTCGGCCTGGAATGGAAGCCTTAGGGTTTATTGTGTGAACTATGGTCCCAGGAGGATAGATCGAATCACATGAAAATTATATCAGTGGCAAGAGTTTGTGAGGAGGAGTGCAGCGGATCGAATATTAACTGACTTTATTTTGTTCTTGGTTTATTACGATTTTCTAAAGGGATCCCAAAGTTGTGATTTTTATTTGGGTTTTGCTTAATTTCTGGAGAGATCTGATTATGGTTTCGATTTTTATTTGATTTACTTTTTTTTTCTTCGTCTAAAAACAAGAGTGAATACACCAGTATTTAAAAGAGAAGACAGTTTGGTTAGTAAGGAATTCTTTGGCTTGGCACACACGGAAACCCAATAGCTTGTAGGAATGGAAACAAGGCTTAGAGAGTACGGTTTTTGGAAAAAACTTGAAGCGCACACTTCTGTAACCAGTTTAGTGAATAATTTGCTGTATTATTTAAATTGTTAATAGTGAATTAATAATCTAATCTTAAATTTACTTACCATCCTTTCTTTCGCTTGTTAATTAAGAAATTGGTTGTTCATATGACATAACCAGACTATTTATTATAGTGCTAACTTTCTGTTCAATTAAAACTTACTATTCCTATTCAATAGTTAGTCACTTCCGTATTTTTTTGCCCAATACAAATGAAAATTCTAGATCCGTTGTTGGTTGGCATGTGTTGGTATTATATGTCTAACATTTCCTTTAACTTTTTAGTAAAATTTATGAGTTTAAATTCACTTGAACACAACAAAAATGGAGAAGTAACCATGGTTATAAGTTTTACCAATAGCAGCTATGATGTTTATGACTATAGCTTTGCTCCTGGAAAGTCTTTGGTTGGGAAAGGGTACTGGGACAATTATAGAAAATTACTATGTGTCCTAACCTGTCTATTGCCCGAGGATTTATCCGTTAGCGAAGGCGAATGCACAGTAGGGTTGAGCTTTAGATTTCCCCCCATGCTTACCGTTAATAACAGGGCTAACGTTTGGGTTAAATTGGGAATAATAAAGGCAAAAGGAACATGGTTGTTTGCATACCCCTGCTACGTAAAATTTTGTTCACAAACAAGTTGTTATAGACAGAAATAAAAAAAATCATCATACCTAGTAAAGTACCACTAACCCACAATTATAATAAAATGGACAGGTTAATCTATTCCGTGAAGTTTCCCAAATTGCTGATATATGGTGTCAATTACGTTAAAAAAAAATAATTGTTTATTTTGTAAATTAAATTTTTTAGTAAAATATATAAAATTCAACAATACATCATTGAAAATCTTCATAAAATTTTGAAACTAATATTCATTTATTTTAAATAAATCGTTAAGGTTTATAAACGATTTCACAGCGATTTCCTGAAAATTTGATTTGGACATAACTTACCATCTATAAGACGAAACCTCATTTTTTTCACTTCCGTTAGAAAAATATAATCAAATAGATCTGAACGTTTCTTGTTTCAAAGAAATCTAATTTATATTGGATCCTGTAAATCCAATTGAAGTTTAAATCATAAATTATGAACAACTGCGACTATTTCGAGCTCGTTTTAAATATAAATAAAATTTAATATGTTCACCATTCGTTAAATAATTAAATTCTCTATTATAATTCATTATATTATTCCATTTTAGTATTTAATACAATTTAAATGTTCTGAATTTAACGTCCAAAATTTGGTTCGTTACAAATAAGGAAGAATATAATGAAGTTTTAATTCGAAATTATGGTTGAAATGGATATTTATAGGAGCTTAAAGCAGTTTGAATTGAAAGGACATGAGTTAATTATTGAAATTTCAAAATATATACATTGTACGTTGACATGGTGACTTTGGGTATGTTGACATATATAATGTAAATTTTCTTGTTCTGATTTATATTGGAATTCTTGAGTTGTTATGAATGGTTTGTCAATTTCTGAAGACTATATTAGTAACAAAAGACATACTAAACTAGAAATTTTACTAATACTTTATAGGAATTACATTAGACAAAGAAAACCAAAGTTATAATGCATAAAAAACTAGAAACAAACTTAAAAACTACTACTAGATAATATAATAACACTAAAAGGTGGTAGATGAGGATGATGAGAGACCAAGTTTATGACTAATCTTCCTAAAAAAGTTATCCATTTTTCCTGAAATTTTTCGAATTTCTTGCTTACGGACCTCTTAAGCATCTCTTGATTCTAGACTATTTTCTTTTGGTTTCTAAGGATAATTTTGTTTCTTGGATTTGGTGGAACTCAATACTATCCAAATAAGTATCCTCCTATTCCATTCCCTCCTCCTCTTTTATTTCCATTTCTTCTCCTTCTTCTGCTTCCAATGCTACCTCTTCCTTAAAAGCTAATCTTGCTTCATTTTCAGTTAGTGTTTCATAAGGCATGAATGTTAAAGGAATTTGCATTATAGTAACATTGGCTTGAGCGGAAAATTTTCTTTGGACGAATTCTTCTTCTTTGTAATCGACACAAAGTAAATAAAGATTTTTGTAAGATAAATACCATAAAAAAGAGAGTTTTCACGATTTGAAAGATATATGGGATGAAATTCATATAAAATGACTTGTGCCCAATTAGTGTTATATTAGCCAAAAATAGCGAAAAGAGCTTTACCAATTTTCGATGTCGGGTTGTTGTAACTTCCCGATCTAGGTGTGATGGGTAGTTGTAACACAAGATTTATTATTCTCACTTTTAGACGAAAATAGTGATTGATAAATTCTTCGTGTTCATCATTTTCAAAAAGATGGTGAAGGATTTCTTTATCATGTTCATCAATTTGAAATGTATAGGGATCCAAATTAGTAAATCTATAGTTAAGAATAGTTCCCAAAAGCCTACAATTCAAAATGACTAGTTTTCCTTTAATGCTACTCCAAATTTCACCTTTGTGTTCTTTATAACATTTCCGTGTAAATTTGCATGAAACATTTTAACAAGATTTGGGTAACAAACAAAATTAATTTGAAGAGAATCGACTGAGTTAAGAGCTTCAAAAAGAGAATCGATTTCATAAGACAGAAAATCAAAGAAAACCACAAATATTCCAAGATGAATTTTGCCAAAGTTCAAATATGAGATATAAGTTTGAGATGCTTCTTGATCTTTAAAGAAAGCTTTAGTTGCCTTGGACATCCACATAGTTTTGGGTGTTGAAGATGATGAAGTCATTGATGATAGTTTTGAAGAGGTTAGAGTGTATAAATAGCATTTTGAAATTTGAAATGAGGTGAACTAAAAGAATATATATGAAGTAAACATATAAAGAATGAATATATGGATTCTTCTGGTTAAAAGATGTTTATTAATGACATAGAAGTTGGTGAAAAGATGGTGGAAAAGTTTAAAATTTTGAATCCAAACTTAAATTCATTTATTTTTGTCTACATGTTGACATCATGAGAGTAGGTATGTCAACATACCGATTGAAATAAGAGGACAAAACTTTTTAACTTTTGTCTATTTGTTTGCCCAATTGATTACATATATGTTTATTTTATTATTATTAGATTCTACAGAAATTAATGTATATATATATAGTCTAAACTCAAAAATTTAAAGTTTAAAATAATATTATATAATTATTTTTGAAATTTAAAACTCAAAAACTTACTTATTTTAAAAACATCCAAAAAATGAACCAATCAAAGCAACCAAAGGCACCATATGAAATAAAAAATTAATATAAACGTGTATCTTTTTTAGGTTCTATTTGATTCTAATCTGACCGATATATTGCCGTGAAACACATATTTTCCGTTTCAGTGTCTGGATCATTATCACTTGACGATGTTTTTGAATGCGAATCATCCAATATTGTTGTATATGCTCTCTTTCTTTTTCTAGGTGTATCATTATCAGGGGAGACCTTTTGTTTATCTTTATATGCCTTAGTTTGTTGCAGTTATAACACCTAACATCCGTTTGACCATCGTTTCCACTTCTTGATCATTATTATTGTTCCTTCTGGGATTATTCATCTTTTTATATTTCATGAACTCTCGAAAGTGTCTAATCATTAGTGCAATCTCCTCATCATCATTTTCTAAGTCTTATACATCTATTATGGCATTAAAAGTGATTAATTTCTTTTCGGCTTCTTTGCTTTCTCTTCTACCATGCATTTGAGCTCCAAACGATATTAAGTTGCCAATTAATTCATATATTTTCAGAGTACTAATATCATTAGCCTCTTCAATAGCAAGTGCCTTCTGATCTAATCAGGTGTAAAAACCTAAAATTTGACGAATAAGCACTTGTTTTAAAAATTGAAATTTGAAAAATAACATGCACTATGTGGACAATCCTAAATCCGTCATATAGACATACTAATGTGTAAATAATTTAAAAACATAATTTTCAAATTGCTTTGAAAATGAAAATTTATATTATAAAACATGAAACTTATAGAAACTATTATACATAGTAAAATATAGTTTTAAACATAAAAATATTTAAGTAAATTTATTAAGATAAAATTAAATAATGTAAACTTAAATATATACTTAAATCAATATACAAAGTAAATTTAAATTCGAAAGTAAATACTTAAAGTAATAAGGACTAAAATAATAATATATAACTCAAATAATATAAAGTATATCAAATGTAAAGTACATGAATTCAAAAAAATCAAAGTATAATATCAATTATCAAATATAATGTTAAATTTGGTGATACAAAATCACAAATTGATTGGAGCAAATTTGCAAAGAATGGAAAGTAAATATTTTTATAATGGGAATGCATTGATTGCATTTGATGAGGTGGTAGAGAAATAAATGAAGGGATTAATTTCTTCCATCTATGCTAAAGAAACAGATTGATTTACTTCCTATATTTGCACATTTGTTATTATGGTAATTTACCTCCATTATATTATTACCATATGTTGGTAATTTAATTGATGACTCACATAGATTTGCACTGACTATATATTGAGGGGTAGACTTTAGTGTAAACCCATCCTGGCTTGGAGTCAGTGATCCCCAATGGTGTCTCTTCTTGCTAAACCTGATTGAGGTTTGGATATGTAAACTCTTATTTTGTAATCTATTGTAATTCTCTCATGTGGAATAAAATCTCTCTGTTGGACTGGACGTACACTATCTCGAGGATAGTGGAACCAGTATAAATATTGTGTCTCTTTGTTTCTCTGCTATAATTATTTACTATTTTGTTGATGTAATAGAATAATTGCTATCAGATTAGATTGGTGTTCAATTGGCAAATCTAGATCCTGCTTATTGCGCTTCCGCATATGTGCAACTTTCGCATAACAGATTGGTATCAGAGCGAGGCGATTTGTTTTAAATTGTGCATCAATTATTTCTACAAAGGTTGGTAGATTAAGTGGTGATTATGCTATTACTATTTTGGAGAAAAGGAGACTTTGGTGGAGGAGATTATGTTGAGAGTGAAGAGCGTTCCAATCTGGGAACTTTGACGTGATATGGAGTTTACTGTGTTGAAGGGGCCATTGGATTTGGGAACTTTTGATCATGTTTCTGACAGGGGTCTTCATGTTGATGATGCTCGAGGGATCCAAGATAATCAGGAAAGGAGCTCAGGTCAAGTGATAGACGGGTGACGAGACAGAGATCATTGTGGTTTAGACAGGGGTCTTCACGTTGATGATGCTCGAGGGATCCAGTGTGATCGAGGAAGGAGCTCAGATCAAGTGGTAGACGGGTGTCGATGTGTATTGCAAGC
This sequence comes from Allium sativum, assembly GCA_030737875.1. Classification (NCBI taxonomy): domain Eukaryota; kingdom Viridiplantae; phylum Streptophyta; class Magnoliopsida; order Asparagales; family Amaryllidaceae; genus Allium; species Allium sativum. The sequence goes on along the minus strand of CM060909.1, from coordinate 372,029,080 downwards.
ACTTTTAGACCGTTGGTTTATGCGTGGTGCAGCTCATGGTGGTAGATGCATCTTTTGCAGGCGGTGGGTGAAGCTTGTAATGGTTTTAATTTAGAGAATTGTTTTTGGCTTTAGCGTTGTTGAGATTACTTTGGTGTCTGCTTTCTTTTTTAATTTGGATATTTGCAACAGTTTGTTGGCGGGCGGGGACGTAGTCTGAGCTCGTTAACAATTGTGTGATGGGGGGTGGCTTTGCTGGAACCCATTTGGTAAATATTCATTTTTTGGTGTATCTCGTTGTGAGATTTTGATTGAAGGTGGAGTTCTGTTGAAGAGTTTTATGATGAGAAGAGAATTTGACTCAAGGTGGGGTGCTAGAGATATGTGATTTTGCATCAAGGCGGAGTGTTAAATTTGGTGATACAAAATCACAAATTGATTGGAACAAATTTGCAAAGAATGGAAAGTAAATATTTTTATAATGTGAATGCATTGATTGCATTTGATGAGGTGGTAGAGAAATAAATGAAGGGATTAATTTCTTCCATCTATGCTAAAGAAACGGATTGATTTACTTCCTATATTTGCACATTTGTTGTTATGGTAATTTACCTCCATTATATTATTACCATATGTTGGTAATTTAATTGATGACTCACATAGATTTGCACTGACTGTATATTGAGGGGTAGACTTTAGTGTAAACCCATCCTGGCTTGGAGCCAGTGATCCCCAATGGTGTCTCTTCTTGCTAAACCTGATTGAGGTTTGGATATGTAAACTCTTATTTTGTAATCTCTTGTAATTCTCTCATATGGAATAAAATCTCTCTCTATTGGACTGGACGTACACTATTTTGAGGATAGTGGAACCATTATAAATATTGTGTCTCTTTGTTTCTCTGCTATAATTATTTACTATTTTGTTGATGTAATAGAATAATTGCTATCAGATTAGATTGGTGTTCAATTGGCAAATCTAGATCCTGCTTATTGCGCTTCCGCATATGTGCAACTTTCGCATAACATATAATCAAAATGAAATATAATATCAATATCAAATACAAAAATAGATATAATTGAAATTGATATTGAATATAATTTAAACTTAAAATATCAAATTTAAATCTTAAAAACCACAATAGAACATATACTTTAAAAATGTTATTTTGGAATAAAAAACATTTGAAAAATAATTTGAAATTTATTTGAAAACCATTTGTAAAGAATTCGGATGAGTGATTCGAGTTTTAATATATATAACTAAGACTCTAATATATGTCTTTATTATTCTTGAACTCTTGATAACTCATGAATCTTGATTTACATCATCAGTTTTGATCAACATCACGGACAATCTTGTTGTTGTACGACCTTGAATATCAACACATGTTATAAAGTCTGTACTATATGCCATATATATAATCATTTGTAATAACTTATTAATATAAACGTAAAAAACTATAAATATATTTTATGCCAATATGTATTGCTGTTATCATCAAAATCCTTGCATTAACAGTAATGGTTAGTGGTACTATTATTTCTTTCCAGCATTTGTTTTCTTTTAGAGTGTCGTAAGCATTATTTGTTACCATTATGTAAAAGCGCATACGTTGAAATGGAAATGTTCTTTTTTTCTTATGCTATGGGAAAACTATAAAAATAAAGAAATTCCATAAAGGCCCTTAATTAATATGGGAAATATGTGTTAGAATCTTTTGTCAATACACGATTGTATTACAAAGTTATATCTTCTATCAATACATGATTGTATTACAACGTAAACAGTAACAACAAATTGTTATAACTTTTGTCAATACACGATTGTATTACAAAGTTATATCTTTTGCCAATACATGATTGTATTGCAAAGTAAACAGTAACAATAATCAATGTTGCTCAGTAATTATGCAACAATTGTCGTGTCAAACTGTGTTTACAATAATCACAGAAAGCGTAAACGATTATGTAATTGATTAAAGAATACATATAGTATTCTTTTTCCAGTAATGTCCAAGTCCAGAAAATAATCTGTTTCCTTGAAACAATATTGCCGTCGTATGCACTGGTTGACATAGTTGCAATTTGTTTCGCAGGATAAAATGGACCAACTCCGCAGCGTAGTGCCAGCAAACGGAGCTCTGATGAACTAAAGAAGATCACAGAAACTAGATCGGAGGATTACTCTGAACTCTGAAGAAGAAGAAGAAATAATGTGACATGAAAAGTCTGAATTCTGTCTTATTTTGTGTAACAACCCGAATTTTGATAACATGTTAAAACAAGAAATCAAGTTAGAATTAAATTTTAAAATAAGAATCAAGGGAAACGGGTTGTGCCATTGCGTTCGTCTCGGAATTCTGCATGAAATCGAGTCCGAGTTTTTGAAAACCGGAGTCCGTATGACCAAGCTATGGCCCTTAGAAGTTTTCAGAAAATTCCAGAATTCAAAACAGATCAAATTCGAATTCGAATTTCGAATTTAGCCCCAAACAGACTGGGCGGGAAAATTTCCCGCCCAGCACCCAGGTCGACTGGGGAGTCGACTGGGAAGTTGACACCCCCAAGACCAGGTCGACTGCCCAGTCGACTTGGGTGTCGACCTGGTCCCCGATGGTTTTGGGCCTGGTGCACCTGTTTGCTCCTTTGGGTCTGTTCTGTTGGCCTGTGATGAGATTTGATGGTTCAGATCTAAACTAGGGTTAATCCTATGGCCTAAACTTGTCTCTACTCCTATAAAAACACCCTAAGACCTAGCCTAAACCACCACAAATCATTTTAATAACTAAGTGCTGCCAAAATGCTCCCTAATCATGGCCTCCATCTTCATCTTGAGAGCTTGAGAGTTCTAAACTAGATCTAAGGCAAAGGAGCAATCTTTCTCCATCAAGTCAAAGGAGCTTATTATTATTTGGAGGGTTCTAGTGTTGCTACATCATTCCTAGAGCTTTTACAACGTCTCTATCTTGTTCTATTCTGTTCTAGTTCTCATAGCCACGATTTGGTAAGCCCCATTCTACTCTTAGATTTAAACTTTGAAATTAATATGAACATGTAGCAAGTTGAAATGGGATTCTTGTGAGTAATACTTGTCTTGAATCTATCATTGTATGCATAGATCCATTCATGACTCTTTTGATCTACGATTGTGGAACTATCATGAACCTAGTAGCATTCATCTTGACTTTTGGGTAGAAAGCTATGAGCTTTATTTGGGGATTATGCATAATGCAACATAGAACCCCTCATAACCTTGATGTTAACATGCCTATGATGATTGAACTACATGCTAGTCACAAGTTTATCACCCTACGTCAACTATTACCATGTTATCACCCTATTTGCTAAGTTTGATGTCATACATGTTTTGAGGCCAATAATCCTATATGCTAGTTGTGATGAACACCTTTGCCTCAAATATCACCATGTTTAATTTATGACCAACTTTACCACCTTATGCCCATTTTGGTTATATTGTTATGTTCCCCTTCTTGATCTATTTGTATTGATGTGAATTTACATGCGATGGGAATACGTTATGGGTAGTTAGGCGAACTTGAAATGACATGGAAAACATGACTTGAAATGTGACATGTGTAACACCCCACCTCCGCCAGTGCAACTCTTGCAATCACACTAGCTTCGGAGGGGCGTTTAAACAAGGTAAACATGCATGCAGATATCACAAGACAGAACATATAAGTAAAACAGAGTGAACAAAGCAGCGGATCAAACTAGCATTTCAAAACCATAGTCATGTTACAACAAAGTACTTGATCATTATTTTCTAACAAACAAAGTCTAGAGAAAAACATAAACTGAAATACATAAAGTACTATCCCCAAAGTGAAGTGATAAACCATAGCTAGCTCAATGTCCAAAACCGTACATGAGCAAACCAGTAAGCAAGCTGTGAAGATCCGAGCTAAGCTCCAATGTTCCCACCCTGAGAACCTGAGGGGGGAAACGGAAGAAAAGAGGCGAAAGAAAACAGGTCAGTCAAAAAGACTGGTAAGCCCTAACTACTATCTGTCCATGAACTAGTAAAGTTAACTGGCATGAGAAGCTGAGATGAACATAAGGACAACAACATACTGGCATGATGAGTAACTAACAAGGTAGATAAATGTGTCATCGCATAATCATGGTTAAGTTTTGCACCACGGGTGTACTAGCATTCTAACATGTCAAGTAAAAACAAGAATTGATCCCTTGGCCCAAGCTTGGCCCAACATCATGAGGTGACCTAAATCAAGGTCCAACTACACGGTCTAGTCGATCGGCTCCCTATAAGCCTAACTCGTCAAGTGTCGGTGTCATACGGCCCAAACATGCAATGTAGTTAAACTGCGCTAGGTACACCCTAGGGTGTATCAAGTCCTAGGGTGTCAACCTCAGACACCAATCAAGTATGCACAGTCTAGATCTACTGGTACCCGTGCCTGATTCTCCAACTCCGGACTATGTGCACGACCATAGTCCGCCTGGACCTACACCGGCGTACCTACTCAGCCGTCGTTTTGGTTTCTTACATGTCAGCCCAGTAATCGTGCCCCACCCTAGCCTAGTCCTAGGGTCTTATGATACTATCAAGAGGGTTACTGCTGCAAAGGACCACACAACTAGGGTTTCTTAACGGGTTAAATGTGGTTAAACCGATCCAAACGTGGATTAAATTGGTTAAGTGTACCCAAGGTTCATGATTTAACCCCGATTAACCCATCAAGCCCAAATTGGTTAAGTATTAAGTGGACCATGACTTAACCCTAATCAGGAGGCATTCATTAACTTAATGTGCTTTAACCTCTCACATTAGACCTTGTTGTGGTTACTAGTTAAGCCGGACGGGTCCGGGTAGCTTTACACCACAACTTGGTCTAACCTCGGGTTCGAGCACAACATGACCAACTTCTCACATTGGGTCCTATTGTTTGTAGCCACTAGTTAAGCCGGGCGGGTCCGGGTAGATTTATGCTACAAACTCAACCCAACCTCGAGTTGGCCACACTCATATTTTCTAAGTGTCATGTCCATTATGTTTCCAAAACATAATTACAAGTTAACATATCACGTCATGTTATAAAAACCATGTTTATGTCATAATGTTACCCAACCCCAACGTAATCCCATCGTTTACATAATCGCATCAACGCATAAAGGATAAAATAGGGAACTTGGCATAATCATGACAAAAAGGTGTTGAAGCCACAAGTTTATCATGGTGGCATATGAAACATACATATGTTCATATACTTGCATATTGCATTATTAGGCTTCAAAAACATGCATAAAACCAAACTTAGCATATGAGTGATACATGGTGATAAATGACATGTAGAAGTTGCTAGAGGTTCGCATTTGGCCTCACATGCAAGTTATCATAAGGGATATGATAACTTCCATGTTGCCAAAATGCAACCTTTAACATAAAGCTTGAAGCTTTAAGCTCACAAACCCAAGTTTAACTTGCATAACATGATAACATGTGTATAATGATCAACCCAAACTTGCATAACATAGTAACATGTGTCATACATCATGATTAACCCAACTTGCATAACATAATGATCAACCAAACTTGCATATCATGATGGTCAACCCAAACTTGCATATCATAATGATCAATCAAACTTGCATATCATAATGATCAACCAAACTTGCATATCATAATGATCAACCAAACTTGCATATCATAATGATCAACCCCAAACTTGCATCATTCATTTAACTTTAGAGTTCAATAAAGAGAAAGTAGAAAAGAGCTTACAATGCTATGAAGACACAAATAAATAGTTATTATAAAGATTGAGACGAAGCCCTTATGCAATCACCCAAATATGCAAGCTCCAAATGAAAAACCCTTGAGCCAAATCAATAAAAACCCTTGCTTTGTAATAGAAATGTTGCAACTTGACTTGAATGCAAACTAAGAACATTCATACAAGCTTGAAAATACTTGTATGCACTCAAAATCTCTCATATACATAGACATAGAAATTTTAGCATGAGAGTGGAGGCCATGAGAGGAACAAATTTGGCATAGTTTAGTTGTAGGGTTGAATAATGATGATTTAGGCTAGGTTAGGGGGTCTTTTTATAGAAGATTAGGATAGTATTAGCCATAGGATTAACCCTAGATTCAATCAGAGCCATCAAATCCCGTCACTAGCCAACAAAACAGGTCAAAACAGCCAAAATGGTGCACCAGGTTGCCTGGGTTCGACCAGGCAGGTCGACCCTGGGGTCGACTCCCCAGTCGACCTGGCAGGCAGGGGGTCGACTCCCCAGTCGACCTCCCCTGGTCTGGCGGGAAATTTTCCCGCCTCTTCTGAATTCTGAAATTTGAATCTGTTTTGAATTTGAATTTTTCGTGAAACTTCGCGAGGCCATATCTTGGTCATACGGACTCCGATTTTCGAAAACTCGGACTCTGTTTCGCGTATTTTTCCGAGAAGAACGCAATGGCACAGCCCGTTTCCCTTGATTCAGATTTTATAGTTTAATTCTGCCTTGATTTATGTTATAACATGTTATTCAAAAATACGGGTTGTTACATTCTCCCCTCCTTAAAGGATTTCGTCCCCGAAATCTCCAAGTTAGGAAGAACGTATCCTACCATCCATCATCCATCTACTCAAAACATCATCCACGTGCAGTCATTGTCCTTAAAGGATTCTAAATGTTGTATGATCATATGCAAAGGTGTGTGTATATGTACTTATCTAATGCAAAAATCAGGCGGTTACTAATACAGTAAACCTCCTTAATGCAAAGTACGTTAGTGAAATGAGTCCATATGCATGCAAATTCCTAACATAATTTATAATCTCTACATGAGTGCATATAACATTCATCCATATGCAACATCCACGTGATAACATAACAAGTTTCGTCCATGAAAAAGTATAAGCACTCATGCATATGCAACATGAAAGTGTGTGAGCCGATCTTAGTGCCTAATGTGTATCATGCATCCACGAGTATCCACGTGCAAACACTTGCAACCACTTGCAACCATCAAGCATAACATGTTTCAAATACATGTTTCATCCAAAGGGTTTCTACCTAAGGTTCTCATGACAAGTTTAACGAGATAACAAGATAAACAGGATAAACACGGATAAAAGAAAGATATGCTAATTAGGAAAAGAGATCGAGAATGTACCCTCAAAAAGAAATGGATAAAGCCCACGCATCTTCTCCTCGGTTTCCCAAGTTGCATCTTCGTCGGCTTCACCCCACTGAACTTTCACCAATTTGACTTCTCGATTCCTTAGTTTCTTGATCTCTGTTCCCAAGATACGAATCGGAGCTCTTCTCAAGGTTGCTTCTTTCTCTACCTCAATGTCTTCAAGAATGCTTGGTTCAACCACCTCAGCGGACTCATGTAGGCACTTTCGGAGATGCGAGACATGGAAGACATTATGCACTCCGGCTAGCTTTTCGGGCAATTCCACCCTATAGGCCATCTTTCCAATTCTCTCTATGATAGGGAAGGGCCCTACGAACCTTGGTGCCAGCTTCCCAACTGCTCCAAAACGTACCACATTACGAAAAGGAGAAACCTTCACGAAAACCATGTCTCCCACTTCGAATTCCAAATCTGCCCTTCGCTTGTCAACATAGGATTTCTGTCTATCTTGGGCCGCTTTCATCCTTCTTCTCACTAATTCAACTTTCTCGGATGTGTCCCGTATCATATCGGGCCCAAGTATAAGCCTATCTGTTGTCTCCCACCAACAAGATGGTGACCTACACGGCCTCCCATACAAAGCTTCAAATGGTGCCATCCCTATGCTGGCTTGATAGCTATTATTATACGCAAACTCTACAAGAGGAAGGTGGTCTTCCCAAGTACCACCGAAGTCAAGAACACAGAGCCTCAAAAGATCTTCTAGCACTCTATTCACCCTTTCGGTTTGGCCATCTGTCTGGGGGTGATAGGCTGTACTCAAATTTAATCGCGTACCCATTGCTTCTTGCAAACTGTTCCAGAACTGGCTAGTGAAAATCGGGTCACGATCGCTAACTATGCTAGAAGGAACTCCATGCAACCGCACTATCTCTCGGAGATAAATAGATGCTAGCCATGATGCAGTCCTCTTGCTTTTTACTGGAATGAAGTGAGCACTCTTCGTAAGTCTATCAACTATGACCCATATGCTCATGTTCCCTTTTCTTGACCTAGGCAATCCATCCACAAAATCCATAGAAATACTCTCCCACTTCCATTGCGGGACCTCCAATGGATGTAATAGCCCACCTGGTTTCTTTGACTCGGCTTTCACTTGTTGGCACACCATGCACTTTGAAACATACTCTGCCACATCTTTCTTCATTCCGTCCCAAAAGAAAATGTGCTTCATATCCCTATACATCTTGTCCCCTCCAGGATGTATAGTCATCTTCGAGTGATGTGCTTCTTCAAGAACTCTATGGACTAAATCTCCCACTCGAGGGACACATAATCTCCCATCACGCCTTAGCCAACCTTTATCATCAATAGTATATCTGGCAAGGTGACTAGACGCCTCACCACGAATCAACTTATCCATGACCTCGACTATCTGCGGATCTTCCTTCTGCGAAGCCCCAACTTGATCAAGAAGTGTGGGTCTAAGCTCAAGGGATGCTAATGAACCTGTCATCGACTCAACAACCGTCGTGAAATCAAAGGTTGCCAAGAATTCTAAGCTCCTCATCTCAACAAACAAGGGACTCAAAATCAACCTACTTCTGCTTAGTGCATCTGTGTACACGGTAAACATCTTACCACTATCGGGTAATGCCAAAACTGGAGCGGTAGTAAGGGCCCTCTAGAGCCTTTGAAAAGCAAGCTCACACTCCAAGTCCCATGCAAAGACTAAGTTCTTCTTTGTCAACTTAGTAAGAGGTGCCGAAATCTTAGCGAAGTCCCTGATGAACTTCCTATAGTAGCCCGCCAGACCGAGAAAGCTTCTTACCTCGGTTGCATTCCTAGGAGTCTTCCAGTCTTGAACCACAACCACTTTCGCGGGATCCACCGCTATGCCTTGCTTAGAAACTATATGTCCAAGAAACCAAACTTCCCTTCTCCAAAAATGACATTTGGAGAACTTGGCTTTCAACTGACGCGCTCTAAGCGTATCCATCACTTCCTTGAGATGTCTGGCATGTTCTTCCTCGTCCTTTGAGAAGATCAGAATATCATCCACGAAGACAACAACAAACTTGTTGAGGAACTCCCTGAACACCCTACTCATCAAATCTACGAAGTAGGCGGGTGCATTAGTCAATCCGAATGGCATGACAAGCCATTCAAAGAATCCATCTGGAGTCCTAAACGCAGTTTTATCAATACTATCCTCAGCCACTCTAAGCTGATGGAATCCGGTGGCTAGATTGAGCTGAGAGAAAACAGAAGCACCAACCAGCTGATCAAAGAGATCATCAATCCTCGGTAAAGGGTGCCTATTCTTCTTTGTCAGCTTGTTCAACTCTCGATAATCAACACATAGACGAAGCGAACCATCCACCTTAGTAGCGAATACCACCGGAGCACCCCATTCAGAAATGCTTCGTCTAATAAAATTCTTCTCAAGCAACTCCTTGATTTGCTTACTGAGCTCTCTTCTTCCACGTGGGGCCATGTGCCTAACGGGCAATGACACTGGCTTGGCATTATCGACTAGATAAATGCGGAAATCTATCTCTCGTTTAGGGGGTAACCCCCTAACTTCTTCAAAGACATCGGGATAGTCTCAGACCACCCTTACAGATTGCAGATCATCGATGGACGAGTCGAGAGATTCAAGATAAAATAACATGACGGGACCTCTAGGGTTACAAGAAATTTCTAGGGTATTACCGAGGCGAGTCATGAGCCTCACCACCCTATGCTCACAATCGAGGATGGCTCCATAACTGGACAACCAATCCATGCCCAAGATCAACCCATATCCCGTGAACCCGAGAACATAAGCATTACACGTGAATTCTACGGCCAAGATAGATATCTTCAAATCCACACAAATCATAGATAGATGGGCGGAACCCCCAATTGGATTTGAAACACAAACGGGATCCTCAACTAGGCTAGTACTTAGGTGCAAACATTCAACAATGTCAGAAGAAATAAAACTATGCGATGCGCCAGAATCAAATAAGGTGCGAACAGGAAAATCAGAAATATAAACAAGACTTTCTACGGAAATACTACCTCGGTCCTGAGCTGGAGCGGTGCTGAGAGCATGCACTTGCCCTCCAGAAGGTCCTGCACGCTGATTCTGTCCTTGCTTCTTGGGGCAATCCTTGCTAAAATGTCCAGCCTCTCCACAATGAAAGCACTCGCCCAACTTCCTCTTCTTCTTCCTACAATCTTTAGCTATGTGCCCAACAATCCGACAGAACTTGCACTTCCTTGTTTCCCTGGTCTTGTTGTCACTGCGATTGTTGTTACCCCTGTTCCCCTTCTTGTTGTTCTTGTCTTAGGACTCATTTGCCTTAACCTCCTTCTTGCCACTCTTATCTTCCTCTTGAAGTAGGGCCATATTCACCAAACTCTCGAAGGTCGCCCCCAGGGGTATATGAGATATGGCCAAGCCGCGCAATGGCTCATTCAATCCTAGAGCAAAGTGTAGGGCCTTCTTCCGAGCTGTGTTAACCAATTCTAGACCGAACTGAGCAAGTTGATTAAACATATCCACGTATTCCCTAACTGTCATGTCCCCTTGCTTTAGAGATAGGAACCTCTCCATCCGAAGGTTCTCTTCCGTTGATGATAGAAACTTTAGTCCAAACCTTCTCCTAAAGTCATCCCAAGTCTCAATTGGTCTAGTAGTGGTGGTGACTACCCACCAATAAGCAGCTTCCCCTTTCAATAGCCATACCGCCAACAGAACTTTCCTACGATCTTCCACATCAAAGATAGCAAAGAGGTCTTCAGTTTCCTTTAACCAGTTTCTTGCCTCCACAGAAGTCTCCGTTCCGACAAAATTCTTGCCACCCATCGCCTTAAAGTCCTTGCAAAGCTTCGCGAAATTCGCTTGTGTATGTTGAGGGGGAGGAGGAATGTCCGCGGGGCCGGCTTCATTCGCCCTTGCCTCCATGTACCTTCTAAACCAAATAGGTACTGGTACACCCTCCGGGATGGCAAAATTATCGGCCATACTGAAACTTCAGAATGAAGAAACGAAGGATAGTGCTAATGGCCTTTGGGAAATAGCCTTTCAAAATAACTAGACTTTTCTTGTAAAATACTTAATTGGTTTTGAAAATAGTTTTTCAAAAGGTAAGCTTTAAAAAAACCTTTTTGCTCGAATCTTGTTAACCTTATGCTCTGATACCAAATGTAACACCCCACCTCCGCCAGTGCAACTTTTGCAATCACACTAGCTTCGGAGGGGCGTTTAAACAAGGTAAACATGCATGCAGATATCACAAGACAGAACATATAAGCAAAACAGAGTGAATAAAGCAGCGGATCAAACTAGCATTTCAAAACCATAGTCATGTTACAACAAAGTACTTGATCATTATTTTCCAACAAACAAAGTCTAGAGAAAAACATAAACTGAAATACATAAAGTACTATCCCCAAAGTGAAGTGATAGACCATAGCTAGCTCAATGTCCAAAACCGTACATGAGAAAATCCAGTAAGCAAGCTGTAAAGATCCGAGCTAAGCTCCAATGTTCCCACCCTGAGAACCTGAGGGGGGGGGAACGGAAGAAAAGAGGCGAAAGAAAACAGGTCAGTCAAAAAGACTGGTAAGCCCTAACTACTATCTTTCCATGAACTAGTAAAGTTAACTGGCATGAGAAGCTGAGATGAACATAAGGACAACAACATACTGGCATGATGAGTAACTAACAAGGTAGATAAATGTGTCATCGCATAATCATGGTTAAGTTTTGCACCACGGGTGTACTAGCATTCTAACATGTCAAGTAAAAACAAGAATTGATCCCTTGGCCCAAGCTTGGCCCAACATCATGAGGTGACCTAAATCAAGGTCCAACTACACGGTCTAGTCGATCGGCTCCCTATAAGCCTAACTCGTCAAGTGTCGGTGTCATACGGCCCAAACATGCAATGTAGTTAAACTGCGCTAGGTACACCCTAGGGTGTATCAAGTCCTAGGGTGTCAACCTCGGACACCAATCAAGTATGCACAGTCTAGATCTACTGGTACCCGTGCCTGATTCTCCAACTCCGGACTATGTGCACGACCATAGTCCGCCTGGACCTACACCGGCGTACCTACTCAGCCGTCGTTTTGGTTGCTTACATGTCAGCCCAGTAATCGTGCCCCACCCTAGCCTAGTCCTAGGGTCTTATGATACTATCAAGAGGGTTACTGCTGCAAAGGACCACACAACTAGGGTTTCTTAACGGGTTAAATGTGGTTAAACCGATCCAAACGTGGATTAAATTGGTTAAGTGTACCCAAGGTTCATGATTTAACCCCGATTAACCCATCAAGCCCAAATTGGTTAAGTATTAAGTGGACCATGACTTAACCCTAATCAGGAGGCATTCATTAACTTAATGTGCTTTAACCTCTCACATTAGACCTTGTTGTGGTTACTAGTTAAGCCGGACGGGTCCGGGTAGCTTTACACCACAACTTGGTCTAACCTCGGGTTCGAGCACAACATGACCAACTTCTCACATTGGGTCCTATTGTTTGTAGCCACTAGTTAAGCCGGGCGGGTCCGGGTAGATTTATGCTACAAACTCAACCCAACCTCGAGTTGGCCACACTCATATTTTCTAAGTGTCATGTCCATTATGTTTCCAAAACATAATTACAAGTTAACATATCACGTCATGTTATAAAAACCATGTTTATGTCATAATGTTACCCAACCCCAACGTAATCCCATCGTTTACATAATCGCATCAACGCATAAAGGATAAAATAGAGAACTTGGCATAATCATGACAAAAAGGTGTTGAAGCCACAAGTTTATCATGGTGGCATATGAAACATACATATGTTCATATACTTGCATATTGCATTATTAGGCTTCAAAAACATGCATAAAACCAAACTTAGCATATGAGTGATACATGGTGATAAATGACATGTAGAAGTTGCTAGAGGTTCGCATTTGGCCTCACATGCAAGTTATCATAAGGGACATGATAACTTCCATGTTGCCAAAATGCAACCTTTAGCATAAAGCTTGAAGCTTTAAGCTCACAAACCCAAGTTTAACTTGCATAACATGATAACATGTGTATAATGATCAACCCAAACTTGCATAACATAGTAACATGTGTCATACATCATGATTAACCCAACTTGCATAACATAATGATCAACCAAACTTGCATATCATGATGGTCAACCCAAACTTGCATATCATAATGATCAACCAAACTTGCATATCATAATGATCAACCAAACTTGCATATCATAATGATCAACCAAACTTGCATATCATAATGATCAACCCCAAACTTGCATTATTCATTTAACTTTAGAGTTCAATAAAGAGAAAGTAGAAAAGAGCTTACAATGCTATGAAGACACAAATAAATAGTTATTATAAAGATTGAGACGAAGCCCTTATGCAATCACCCAAATATGCAAGCTCCAAATGAAAAACCCTTGAGCCAAATCAATAAAAACCCTTGCTTTGTAATAGAAATGTTGCAACTTGACTTGAATGCAAACTAAGAACATTCATACAAGCTTGAAAATACTTGTATGCACTCAAAATCTCTCATATACATAGACATAGAAATTTTAGCATGAGAGTGGAGGCCATGAGAGGAACAAATTTGGCATAGTTTAGTTGTAGGGTTGAATAATGATGATTTAGGCTAGGTTAGGGGGTCTTTTTATAGAAGATTAGGATAGTATTAGCCATAGGATTAACCCTAGATTCAATCAGAGCCATCAAATCCCGTCACTAGCCAACAAAACAGGTCAAAACAGCCAAAATGGTGCACCAGGTTGCCTGGGTTCGACCAGGCAGGTCGACCCTGGGGTCGACTCCCCAGTCGACCTGGCAGGCAGGGGGTCGACTCCCCAGTCGACCTCCCCTGGTCTGGCGGGAAATTTTCCCGCCTCTTCTGAATTCTGAAATTTGAATCTGTTTTGAATTTGAATTTTTCGTGAAACTTCGCGAGGCCATATCTTGGTCATACGGACTCCGATTTTCGAAAACTCGGACTCTATTTCGTGTATTTTTCTGAGACGAAGCAATGGCACAGCCCATTTCCCTTGATTCAGATTTTACAGTTTAAATCTGCCTTGATTTATGTTATAACATGTTATTCAAAAATACGGGTTGTTACAACATGAAAATTGATTGTACTTGAAAACTTGAATGTGGTCATGACATGTAGAAAATCATGAAGTGGCCAACTCGAGGTTGGGTTGAGTTTGTAGCATAAATCTGCCCGGAACCGCAAGACAAATCCAGTGGCTACAAACAATAGGACCCAATGTGAGTAGTTGGTCATATCGCACTTGAAACCCGAGGTTAGACTAGGTTGTGGTGTAAAGCTGCCCGGACCCGCCCGGCACATCCAGTAACCACAACAAAGTCTAATGTGAGAGGTTGGGTGCATTAAGTTAATTACTGCCACATGATAGGGTTAAGTCATGGACCGCTTGAATACTTAACCAATTGAACACGATGGGTTGGTAGGGTTAAGTCATGAACCACTTGGATACACTTAACCAACTTGATACATGACTGGATAGGGTTAACCAGACTTAACCCGTTAGAAACCCTAGTTACGTGGTCCTTTTCAGCAGTAACCCTCTTGGATGTATCACGATACCCTAGGGACTAGGCTAGGATGGGGCACGATTACTGGGTTGATTGTAAGCGACCAGAAAGACGGCTGAGTAGGTGCGCCGGTGTAGGTTCAGGCGGACTATGGTCATGCACATAGTCCGGAGTTGAAAAAGCAGACACGGGCACCAGTAGGTTCAGACTGTGCGTGCTTGATTTGTGTTAGTGGTTGGCACCTTCGGGCTTGATACACCCTAAGGTGGACCTAGCATAGTTGACTACATTTCGTGATTGGGCCGTATGACACCGACACTTGACGAGTTAGGCTTATAGGGAGCCGATCGACTAGATCGTATTGTTGGACCTTGACTTGGGTCATCTCATGATATTGGGCCAAGGGATCATTTCTTGTTTATACTTGACATGGGTTAGAATACTAGTACTATTGGTGCAAAACTAAACCTTGTATATGCGATGCCACACTTGATCTACCTTGTTATTTATTTATCATGCCAGCTAGTTACCATCTTTATGTTTAATCTCACTTTCTCATGTCCAGTTAACTTCATTAGTTTTTATACAAATAGTAGGTAGGACTTACCAGTCTTTATGACTGACCCTTTTTCTTTTGCTTCTTTTCTTCCGTTCCCCCCCCCCCCAGGTTCTCAGGTAGGGAACACTGGTGCTTAGCTTGGATCTTTAGCTTGCTTTCTGGACAGCTCATGTACGGTTTGGACTTGAGCTTGCTATGGCTTCACCACGTCTATTTTGGGGATAGTTTACTTTATGTTATTTTCAGTTTATGTTTCTAGACTTGTAGTAGTTGGAAAATGATGACTAAGTATTTTGATGTGAGTTGACTTTGGTTTTGAGATGGTTAACCTTGGTTTTTAAATTTCTACCGCTGCTTTGCTTATTTATTTATCTATGTTTTGTCTTGTGATATCTCTGTGCATGTTTACCAAGACAACACCCCTCCAAAGCTAGTGCAATCACTCGTGAGTGACCCTGGCGGAGGTGGGGTGTTACATTTGGTATCAGAGCATGAGGTTTTACTAGACCGGGCAAAAGTTTTAAAAACCTTTTTGGAAAACTATTTTTCAAAACCAATTAAGTATTTTTCCAAGAGAAGTCTAGTTCATTTTAAAGGCTATTCCCCAAAAAGCCATTAGCACTATCCTTTGTTTCCTCGTTCTGAATCTATCTTTTCCTTTTTCAGCATGGCCGATCTTAACCTTCCTGAGGGAGTACCCATACCCGGATGGTTCCGAAGGTACTTGGAAGCTAGGGCCAACGATATAGGCCCGGCAGACATCCCTCCTCCTCCTCCTCCAGTAGCTGAGGTTCCTCCTCCTCCTCAGCGTCCACAAGCGGATTTCGCGAAGATTTGCAAAGACTTTAAGGCGATGGATGGCAAGAATTTTGTTGGGACGGAGACTTTTGTTGAGGCAAGAAACTGGTTAAAGGAAACTGAAGACCTTTTTGCTATCTTTGATGTAGAAGATCGTAGGAAAGTTCTGTTGGCTATATGGCTATTAAAAGAGGAAGCTGCTTATTAGTGGGAAGTCACCACTGCTACTAGGCCTATAGAGACTTGGGCCGACTTTAGGATGAGGTTTGAACTTAAGTTTCTATCATCTGCTGAAGAGAATATGCAAATGGAGAGGTTTATATCTTTGAAGCAAGGGGACATGACCGTGAGGGAGTATGTGAATAAGTTTAACCAGCTTGCTCGATTCGGTTTAGACTTGGTCAACACAGCTCAGAAGAAGGCTCTACGCTTTGCTCGAGGATTAAATGAGCCATTGCAAGGTTTGGTCATGTCTCATATATCCATGGGGGTCACTTTTGAGAGCTTAGTGGATATGGCCTTGCTTCAAGGAGATGATAAGAATGGCAAGAAAGAAGTTAAGCTTAATGAGACTCAAACCAAGAAAGTGGACTCCAAGTGGGGAGGCAACCATAACAACCAGAACAACAAGAACAACAAGGCTAACAAGGCTAACAACAAGGCAAGGAAGACAAGGAAGTGCAACTTCTGTGGGATCACTGGACACATAGACAAAGATTGTAGGAAGTAGAAGAGGAAGTTGGGAGAATGCTTTCATTGCGGAGAGTCTGGACACTTTAGTAAGGATTGCCCAAAGAAGCAAGGACAGGGGCAAGGACAGACTCAGCGGGCAGGACCTTCTGGAGGGCAGATGCATGCTCTCAACACTACTCCAGCTCCGGACCGAGGTAGTATTTCTGTAGAAAGCCTTGTTTACATTTCTGGTTTTCCTGTTCGAACTTTATTTGACTCTGGCGCATCGCATACCTTTATTTCTTCTGACATTGTTGAAAGTTTGCATCTAAGTAATAGTCTAGTTGAGGATCCCGTTAGTGTTTCAAATCCGATTGGGGGTTCCGCCCATCTATCTATGATTTGTATGGATTTGAGGATTTCTATCTTGACCGTAGAATTCACATGTAATGCTTATGTTCTCGGGTTCATGGAATACGGGTTGATTTTGGGCATGGATTGGTTGTCCAGTTATGGAGCCATTCTCGATTGTGAGCATAGGGTAGTGAGGCTTATGACTCGCCTTGGTAATACCCTAGAGATTTCTTGTAACCCTATGGGTCCCGTCTTGTTATGTTATCTTGAATCCCTCGACTCGTCTATTGACAATCTTCAATCTGTGAGGGTGGTCCGAGAATATCCTGATGTCTTTGATGAGGTGAAGGGGTTACCCCCTAAACGCGAGATAGAGTTCCGTATTTATCTTGTTGATAATGCCAAGTCAGTTTCATTGGCGGTTAGGCACATGGCCCCGCGAGAAAGAAGAGAGCTTAGTAAGCAAGTCAAGGAGTTGCTTGAGAAAAACTTCATTAGGCGAAGCATTTCTGAATGGGTGCTCCTGTGGTATTCGCTACTAAGGCGGATGGTTCGCTTCGTCTATGTGTTGATTATCGTGAGTTAAACAAGCTGACAAAGAAGAATAGGCACCCGTTACCGAGGATTGATGATCTATTTGACCAGCTTGTAGGTGCTTCTATTTTCTCTCAACTCGATCTAGCCACCGGATTCCATCAGCTTAGAGTGGCTGAGGATAGTATTGACAAGACTGCGTTTAGGACTCCAGATGGATTCTTTGAATGGCTCGTCATGCCGTTCGGTTTGACTAATGCACCCGCATACTTCGTTGATTTGATGAGTAGGGTGTTTCGGGAGTTCCTTAACAAGTTTGTGGTCGTTTTCGTAGATGATATTCTGATCTTCTCAAAGGACGAGGAAGAGCATGCTACACATCTCAAGGAAGTGATGGATACGCTTAGAGCTCACAAGTTGAAAGCAAGTTCTCCAAATGTCATTTTTGGAGAAAGGAAGTTCGGTTTCTTGGGCATATAGTCTCTAAGCAAGGCATAGCAGTGGATCCCGCTAAAGTAGTGGCGGTACAAGACTGGAAAGTTCCGAAGAATGCAACTGAAGTGAGAAGCTTTCTCAGTCTAGCAGGCTTTTATAGGAAGTTCATTAAGGACTTCGCTAGAGTTTCAGCTCCTCTAACTAAGTTAACGAAGAAGAACTTAGTCTTTGCATGGGACATAGAGTGTGAGCTTGCTTTTCAAAGGCTCAAGAGAGCCCTCACCACAGCTCCAGTTCTAGCATTACCCGATGGAGGGAAGTTGTTTACCGTGTACACCGATACATGTGGCACGGGATTAGGCGCTGTCCTAATGCAAGAAGGGAGAGTGATATGCTATGGGGGTAGGCAACTCAAAGTTCATGAGAAGAACTATCCCACTCATGATTTGGAGTTGGCGGCGATCGTCTTTGCACTCAAATCTTGGCGCCATTATCTTCTAGGTGAAAGGTTTGAGTTATATACTGATCACAAGTCACTCAAGTACCTCTTCTCGCAGAAAGATTTGAATCTAAGGCAGCAGAGGTGGATGGAATTCTTGGCATCATATGACTTCGATATAGCTTATACCCCTGGCAAGGGTAATGTTGTGGCGGATGCGCTAAGTAGGAAAAGGTTGACTTTGAGCCCTTTATTTGTTGAGATGAAGAGCCTATAGTTCTTGGCAACCTTTGATTTTTCACCTGCTGTTGAGGCATTGACTGGTTCATTAGCATCCCTTGAGCTTAGACCTACACTTCTAGATCAAGTAGGGACTTCGCAGAAGGAAGACCCACAGATAGTCGAGATCATGGACAAGATGATTCGTGGAGAGACGTCCAGTCATCTCGCTAGATATACCATAGATGACAAGGGATGGCTAAGGCGTGATGGAAGACTATGTGTCCCACAAGTGGGAGACTTAGTAAATAAAGTTCTTAAGGAGGCGCATCACTCGAAGATGACCATACATCCCGGAGGGGATAAGATGTACCCGGATATGAAGTGCATTTTCTTTTGGGTTGGGATGAAAAAGGATGTTGCAGAGTTTGTTCCTAGATGCATTGTTTTCCAACAAGTAAAGGCCGAGTCGAAGAAGCCCGGTGGGCTACTGCATCCATTGGAGGTCCCGCAATGGAAGTGGGAAAGTATCTCTATGGATTTTGTAGATGGATTGCCGAGATCAAGGAAGGGGAATACTAGCATATGGGTCATAGTGGATAGACTCACGAAGAGCGCTTATTTCATTCCAGTGAAGAGCAAGAGGACCGCATCATGGCTAGCATCTGTTTATCTTCGAGAGATAGTGCGATTGCATGGAGTTCCTTCTAGCATAGTTAGCGATCGTGACCCAATCTTTACTAGCCAATTTTGGAATAGTTTGCAAGAAGCGATGGGTACGCGATTGAATCTAAGTACAGCCTATCACCCACAGACGGATGGTCAGACCGAAAGGGTGAATAGGGTACTAGAAGATCTGTTGAGGCTACGCTTTCTTGACTTTGGTGGCACTTGGGAAGACCACCTTCCTCTCGTGGAGTTTGCTTATAATAACAGCTACCAAGCAAGCATAGGGATGGCACCATTTGAAGCTTTGTATGGGAGGCCATGCAAGTCACCAACATGTTGGTTGGAGACGACGGATAAGCTTATACTTGGGCCCGACATGATAAGGACACATCCGAGAAGGTTGAGTTGATTCGAAGGCGGATGAAAACGGCCCAAGACAGACAGAAATCCTATGCAGACAAGCGAAGGACAGACTTAGAGTTTGAAGTTGGAGATATGGTCCTTGTGAAGGTTTCTCCCTTGCGAAATGTGGTTCGTTTTGGAGCAGTAGGGAAGCTAGCACCAAGGTTCGTAAGACCCTTCCCTATCATCGAGAAGATTGGGCAAATGGCGTATAAGGTGGAATTGCCCGAGAAGCTGGCTGGAGTGCACAATGTCTTTCATGTCTCGCATCTCCGAAAATGCCTACATGAGTTAGCCGAAGTAGTTGAGCCTAGCATTCTTGAAGACGTGGAGGTAGAGAAAGAGGCAACCCTGAGGCGAGCTCCGATTCGTATCTTGGAAACGGAGATCAAGAAGCTGAGGAATCGAGAAGTCAAGTTAGTAAAGGTTCAGTGGAGTGAAGCCGAGGAAGACGCAACTTGGGAAACCGAGGAGAAGATGCGTGGGCTTTATCCATTTCTTTTTGAGGGTACATTCTCAATCTCTTTTCCTAGTTAGCATATCTTTCTTTTGCTATCCATGTTTATCTTGTTATTTCGTTAATCTTGTCATGAGAACCTTAAGTAGAAATCCTTTGGATGAAACATGTGTTTGAAACATGTTATGACTGATGGTTGCAAGTGGTTACTCGTGGATGCATGATACACGTTAGGCACTAAGATCGGCTCACACACTTTCATATTGCATATGCATGAGTGTTTATGCTTATTCATGGATGAAACATGTTATGCTATCACATGGATGTTGCATATGGATGGATGTTATGTGCACTCATGTAGGGATTATAAGTTAGATTATGAATTTGCATACATATTGGACTCATTTCACTAACATATCTTGCATTAAGGAGGTTTACTGAATCAGTAACCGCCTGATTTTCGCATTAGATAGGTGCATATACACACACTTATGCATATGTTCATACAGCATTAGAAATCTTTTAAGGACAATGATTACTTGTGGATGATGTTTTGAGTAGATGGATGATGGATGGTAGGATACGTTCTTCCTAACTTAGAGATTTCGGGGACGAAATCCTTTAAGGAGGGGAGAATGTAACAACCCGAATTTTGATAACATGTTAAAATAAGAAATAAAGGCAGAATTAAATTTTAAAATAAGATTCAAGGGAAACGGGTTTCGCCATTGCGTTCGTCTCGGAATTCTGCATGAAATCGATTCCGAGTTTTCGAAAATCGGAGTCCGTATGACCAAATTATGGCCCTTAGAAGTTTGTAGAAAATTCCAGAATTCAAAACAGTTCAAATTCGAATTCGAATTTCGAATTTAGCCCCAAACAGACTGGGCGGGAAAATTTCCCGCCCAGCACCCAGGTCGACTGGGGAGTCGACTGGGCTGTCGACACCCCCAAGACCAGGTCGACTGCCTAGTCGACTTGGGTGTCGACCTGGTCCCCGATGGTTTTGGGCCTGGTGCACCTGTTTGCTCCTTTGGGTCTGTTCTGTTGGCCTGTGACGAGATTTGATGGTTCAGATCTAAACTAGGGTTAATCCTATGGCCTAAACTTGTCTCTACTCCTATAAAAACACCCTAAGACCTAGCCTAAACCACCACAAATCATTCTAATAACTAAGTGCTACAAAAATGCTCCCTAAACATGGCCTCCATCTTCATCTTGAGAGCTTGAGAGTTCTAAACTAGATCTAAGGCAAAGGAGCAATCTTTCTCCATCAAGTCAAAGGAGCTTATTATTATTTGGAGGGTTCTAGTGTTGCTACATCATTCCTTGAGCTTCTACAACGTCTCTATCTTGTTCTATTTTGCTCTAGTTCTCATAGCCACGATTTGGTAAACCCCATTCTACTATTAGATTTAAACTATGAAATTAATATGAACATGTAGCAAGTTGAAATGGGATTCTTGTGAGTAATACTTGTCTTGAATCTATCATTGTATGCATAGATCCATTCATGACTCTTTTGATCTATGATTGTGCAACTATCATGAACCTAGTAGCGTTCATCTTGACTTTTGGGTAGAAAGCTATGAGCTTTATTTGGGGATTATGCATAATGCAACATAGAACCCCTCATAACCCTGATGTTAACTTGCCTATGATGATTGAACTACATGCTAGTCACAAGTTTATCACCCTATGTCAACTATTACCATGTTATCACCCTATTTGCTAAGTTTGATGTCATACATGTTTTGAGGCCAATAATCCTATATGCTAGTTGTGATGAACACCTTTGCCTCAAATATCACCATGTTTAACTTATGACCAACTTTAGCGCCTTATGCCCATCTTGGTCATATTGTTATGTTCCCCTTCTTGATCTATTTGTATTGATGCGAATTTACGTGCGATGGGAATACGTTATGGTTAGTTAGGCGAACTTGAAATGACATGGAAAACATGACTTGAAATGTGACATGAAAATTGAATGTACTTGAAAACTTGAGTGTGGTCATGACATGTAGAAAATCATGAAGTGGCCAACTCGAGGTTGGGTTGAGTTTGTAGCATAAATCTGCCCGGAACCGCCCGGCAAATCCAGTGGCTACAAACAATAGGACCCAATGTGAGTAGTTGGTCATATCGCACTTGAAACCCGAGGTTAGACTAGGTTGTGGTGTAAAGTTGCCCGGACCCGCCCGGCACATCCAGTAACCACAAAAAAGTCTAATGTGAGAGGTTGGGTGCATTAAGTTAATTAGTGCCACATGATAGGGTTAAGTCATGGACCGCTTGAATACTTAACCAATTGAACACGATGGGTTGGTAGGGTTAAGTCATGAACCACTTGGATACACTTAACCAACTTGATACATGACTGGATAGGGTTAACCACACTTAACCCATTAGAAACCCTAGTTACGTGGTCCTTTTCAGCAGTAACCCTCTTGGATGTATCACGATACCCTAGGGACTAGGCTAGGGTGGGGCATGATTACTGGGCTGATTGTAAGCGACCAGAAAGACGGCTGAGTAGGTGCGCCGGTGTAGGTTCAGGCGGACTATGGTCGTGCACATAGTCCGGAGTTGAAAAAGCAGACACGGGCACCAGTAGGTTCAGACTGTGCGTGCTTGATTTGTGTCAGTGGTTGGCACCTTAGGGCTTGATACACCCTAAGGTGGACCTAGCACAGTTGACTACATTTCGTGATTGGGCCGTATGACACCGACACTTGACGAGTTAGGATTATAGGGAGCCGATCGACTAGATCGTATAGTTGGACCTTGACTTGGGTCATCTCATGATATTGGGCCAAGGGATCATTTCTTGTTTATACTTGACATGGGTTAGAATACTAGTACTATTGGTGCAAAACTAAACCTTGTATATGCGATGCCACACTTGATCTACCTTGTTATTTATTTATCATGCCAGTTAGTTACCATCTTTATGTTTAATCTCACTTTCTCATGTCCAATTAACTTCATTAGTTTTTATACTAATAGTAGGTAGGACTTACCAGTCTTTATGACTGACCCTTTTTCTTTCGCTTCTTTTCTTCCGTCCCCCCCCCCCCCCCAGGTTCTCAGGGAGGGAACACTGGTGCTTAGCTTGGACCTTTAGCTTGCTTTCTGGACAACTCATGTATGGTTTGGACTTGAGCTTGCTATGGCTTCACCACGTCTATTTTGGGGATAGTTTACTTTATGTTATTTTCAGTTTATGTTTCTAGACTTGTAGTAGTTGGAAAATGATGACTAAGTATTTTGATGTAAGTTGACTTTGGTTTTGAGATGGTTAACCTTGGTTTTTAAATTTCTACCACTGCTTTACTTATTTATTTATCTATGTTCTATCTTGTGATATCTCTGTGCATGTTTACCAAGACAACACCCCTCCAAAGCTAGTGCAATCACTCATGAGTGACCCTGGTGGAGGTCTGGTGTTACATTTTGGGCAATGTATATATAGGCAGGAGGAGGTGCTATTCGTACGCATCAGTAACCGACAGAATTGGAAAGGATGCGACCCTTTAACCACCCGATTATTAATGTGCATATGCTAAGAATTCAAATGGTTGTACTTATTCGGCTAACAGACATGCTTTTCGAACTCTGGACTGAGCAGACATACCCTTAAATCCTAAGAAAAAATTATCGTTTTAGCGCACTAGCCCAATCAGCAACCAACGGCCATATTCAACCAAGAGACCCCAAGAACCCCAAGGCCCAAGGCCCTATCTTTGACATATTAATGTAATATTATGTCATGGCCAAGCCCACATCCTCATATCATCCCTCTCCTTTCTATTTTACATAATCCTATTTGGCTTCTAATATATTAGGAGAGATTTTGCTAATATTCCATGATGTGGGACTTTAAATGTTGCTATCTTTTCTTCTTCTCAATTTCCTCTTTCTTTGCTCATTCATTTCCAACAATCCCCCACATGAATGAGCAGTCGATTTTAGTTTCACGAACCATTTATCGCATCGATTAAAGTAGCACATGGGCCTTGAACTTTCCTAGTGATTACCTATTTGAATCATAGGCGAGTCAGTAGACATAGACTGTCCTTGAACTGTAAGCCTTTGTGTAATTCCAAAGTAGATAACACACCATAAATGTTTCTTATAACCCTTCGTTCTCTGTATGTGTTCGTTTTTGCCTTGAACACCTGCCTGGTCTCATAAGTGCTTTGAGAATTTGGCCTCATAATTCTCTTTGAAGCAGTGCTTTCACACTTACGTAGGTGATTCTGTAAAGGGAATTTTTCTAATTCCTCAAATACAGACATCATCAAAAGTACTAATACTTATCCTTATTCAACATATAATGCACTGACTTATCATAGAAATGGTTTATGTATAACAGTGCCATCAAGTTTCCGTTAAACTTCATTGTCCCTTTGAACCTAGATCTTGGGATATCCAGTTAACTAGGTGGGGTTTCCATTTTAGAAAAACCTTTAGTCTATAGGCCTTAGCCCCATTCCCTTCGATAAGGTTTGAAATTTCTCTCTTGGCAAGCCTTTTTAAGTGGATCCGCTAAGTTATCTTTAGACTGAATGTAATCTATTGTGATAACCCCATTAAAGAGAATTTGTCTTATATGTCTACGATGAAATATGCCTAGATTTACCATTATTTAGTGTACTTTTAGCTCTTCCAATAGTTGATTGACTATTACAATGTATACATATTGGAGGCTTATGTTTGCTCCAATTAGGAATGTCTTCTAAGAAGGTTCAAATCAATTCTACTTATTCTGCAGTCTTATCTAGTTCAATTAACTCCAATTCCATCGTAGATTTAGTGATACAA
This sequence comes from Allium sativum, assembly GCA_030737875.1. Classification (NCBI taxonomy): domain Eukaryota; kingdom Viridiplantae; phylum Streptophyta; class Magnoliopsida; order Asparagales; family Amaryllidaceae; genus Allium; species Allium sativum. The sequence goes on along the minus strand of CM060909.1, from coordinate 372,004,005 downwards.
GTTTACTTGGATGATTTCCATAAAAGTGCTCCATTTCCAAATGTGAAAACATATCCACTTGTAGACTTTGTATCATGTAATCCAGTGATCCAATTTGCATCACTGTATCCTTCCACTATTGAAGGATAATTTGTATAGTATAAAGCATAGCTCTGCATATACTTAAGATATCCTAGAGCTCTGATTATTGCTTTCCAATGATGTTTACCAAGATTGCTGGTAAATCTACTTAGTTAACTTACAGCATATGCGATATCAGGCCTAGTACAGTTCATAACATATATGATTCTTCCTAGTATACAAGAGTATTCCAATTGGTAGATACCATCACCAATGTTCTTTACCCAATTTTGGGTAATTTTGTGATAGTTACATCATATTGCTTGAATTTTTCAAGTATTTTGGTGATGTAATGTGATTGGGATAATGCATTTCCATGTGGTATTCTTAGAATTTTTACACCCAATATCACATCAGCCAGTTGTAGGTCTTTCATATCCAACCTAGAGGATAACATATCATTTGTAGATGTTAGTATGACCTTGTTATTGCCTAGGAGCAACATGTCATCACCATAGAGACAAACAATGACATATCCAACATGTGTGTGTTTTATGTACACACATCTGTCTGATTCATTTATCGTGAATACATTTCATAATATAGTTTTATCGAACTTCTCATGCCACTGTTTTGGAGCTTGCTTAAGACCATAAAGCGATTTTACCAGTTTGCAAACTTTATTGTCATTTTCAAAGCCTAGAAATCCTTCAGGTTGTTTCATATAGATTTCTTCCTCTAATTCACCATTCAAAGGTGCAATTTTAACATCCATTTGATGTATTTCTATGTCACGTACGGATGAAATTGCAAAGCCTTCTTATTGATGTTATCCTTGTTTCTAAGGGAATATACATGACAGTATCTAGTACATTCGTCAATGAATGTATTGAAGTACATTTTTCCATCTCTAGTTTGACACATTTTCCAAATTACATACATCAGTATGTATTAAGTCCAGAGGTCCGGTCTCTCGTTCACTTTGGTGAAACGAGGTTCTTGTCAATTTTTCTTCTGCACAAACTTGACATTTATAGTTGGAATTTATATTGCATTTTGGTATAAATTCTAGATTAATCAATTTTCGCAATGTATGAAAATTTACATGCTCTAATCTAGATGCCATATGTTAGAAGATTCAACAATATAAGCAAAAGATTCACTTTTATTTATATCATTGTGTGGTACAATAGTGGTTACATTTGCTTTAAACAAACAATTGCACGCATATACTCTTCCAACATACACTCCATTCTTGGAAAGTACAAATTTATCTTCTTCAAAGATTAATTTGAAACCATGCTTGCTTAGCGTATTTCTGGAACATGGAGAACATCATTAGTTCCTTTCCAGAAGTCATTTTGAACACAACTTTTCCTTTGCCTTCCACGTTTGAAGTAGATGAATGGCCTATAAAAGTTTGTTCATCAGCATTTGCTATTTTGTATTTGTCTATTGAGCCATCAGATTTCAATTTCTTTTTAAATATCCATTTATTACCTAAGGTCTTACACCCTTGAGGTAAATTGACCAATTCCCATGTATGATTGGACATAATGGTTCAATCTTATTGTTAATCGCCTCTTTTCAATAAGGGGCATCGCTGGAAGACACATCTTGTTTGTATGTCAATGGATCATCTTCTAACATAATGGTATAGAAGTTCGGTCCAAAGGGTTTTTAAGGTACTTGACCTTTTTTTCTTTTCTTGGTTCCTCCACTTGCTGCTCAGCACTATTTTTGCTGAGTTTTATTTTGTTCAATATTCTGAACAGAATAAGGAACTCCATCCTATCTTGGTGTCGTTGTTTCAAGGGGAATATATGTTCGAAAAATCTAGCATTTCTCGACCCAATGATGGTATTTTCATGAATATCATCAATTTCAGATTTGTGTATCAAAAATCGGTATACAACGCTGTTTAGTGCATATCCAATGAATACACAATCAATTGTTTTTGGTCCAATTTTGACCTTCTTTAGTTCTGGTACCTCTACTTTGGCAAGACACCCCCACACTTTTAAGTATTTGTAGGATGGTGGTCTGTTTTTCCAAAGTTCACGAGGAGACTTAGAAGTTTTCTTCTAGGGTGTTTTATTTAAAATATGATTTCCCGAAAGAATAGCTTCTCCCCAAAAGTTATTTGGCAAGGCAGACACTAACCATAAAGCATACATTTGAGAGACCTAATTTGACATCAATAAAATATTGTGTCATGGACTCCAAGAGTCCCAAGGAGCTAGGCCCAATTTGACATCAATATAATATTGTGTCTTGGCTTAGCCACACCTGTTTACAAGTCCCTTTCTCCTTTATTTATATAAGCCTATAGAGAAGTGGGTACTCATATTCCATAATGCGGGACTTCTGTTTGCTTTCCTTTCCTCATTTTGTTTTTCATTTTCTTATTGGGTTGATTCTCAACTTCCGTTTTGTATTGTTTAAGCACCTCAAATGCTATCATTACCCAAAAAAATTGCAAGCTACACGACAATATTGAAAAGACAAACTTTGGAAAGCAAGCCAAAAAAGCAATTTCACAATATAATTCATACAATTCACACTAAGATTTGAATATGTTGAACATGTCGTGCGTTACAAGCCAAAATGATTTATTTAATAGACTTTTAAAGCATAAATCATTTTGAATATGAAGAGTCAGATGTCAGCTAATAACATAAGAATTTCATATTTAATTCACATAAGTTTCAAATTTCAGAAGAAGAAAAGTCTGATAATGTATATGTGTGACCTTTATCCGATGATGTGTTTGAATACGAATGAATCATTTGATACTTGAAGATGTTTGCAACCACTGATTCAAAGGAAAAAAATGAATTTTAAGAATATCAGTACAAATCCAAACAAATTAAACATATCCTAAGAATCAAATGTTTCAATAATTCACGTCGTGAATAAAAACAAAGATTTCTCAATAGGATTAACCATGAGTAGCTCTGATACCACTTGTTGGAAATACAATGTTTTTAGATATGAACATGAAACTCAGGTTGATTTAATCTGAATCAACAGCAAAATGTACCTGAGTCTATAGCATACGTTCAAACAAGTAAAATATTGTTTCAAGATTGTTAGAATTTTTTGTCAATACACGATTATATTACAAAGTTATACCTTTTGTCAATACATGATTGTATTGCAACGAAAACAGTAACAACAAATTGTCAGAACTTTTGTCAATACACGATTGTATTACAAAGTTATATCTTTTGTCAATACATGATTGTATTGCAAAGTAGACAGTAACAAAAATCAATGTTGCTCAATAATTATGCAACAATTGTCGTGTCAAACTGTGTTTACAATAATCACAGAAAGCGTAACCGATTGTGCAATCGATTAAAGAATACATATAGTATTCTTTTTCCAGTAATGTCCTAGTCCAGAAAATAATCTGTTTCCTTGAACAATATTGTCATCGTATGCACTGGTTGATTTAGTTGCAATTTGTTTCTCAGGATAAAATGGACCAACTCCTCAGCGTTTGCCAGCAAACAGGGCTCTGACGAACTGAAGAAGATCACAGAAACTAAATCGGAGGATTACTCTGAACTCTGAAGAAGAAGAAGAAGAAGAAGAAATAACGCGACATGAAAAGTCTGAATTCTATCTTGTTTTGGGCAATGTATATATAGGTAGGAGGAGGTGCCTATTCGTATGCGTCAGTAACCGACAGAACTGAAAAGGTTACGACCCTTTAACCACCCGGTTATTAATGTGCATACGCTAAGAATTCAAATGGTTGTACTTATTCAGCTAACAGACATGCTTTTCGAATTCTGGACTGAACAGACGTACCCTTTAAAATCCTGAGAAAAAATTCTTGTTTTAGCGCACTAGCCCAATTAGCAACCGACGGCCCATATTCAATCAAGAGACCCCAAGAGCCCTAAGGCCCAAGGCCTTATCTTTGACATTTTAATTTATTAGTATGTCATGGCCAAGCCCACATCCTCATATCATTCCTCTTCTTTCTATTTTACATAATCCTATTTGGCTTCTAATATATCAAATGAATGCAGAATCTCTGTCATTTTATCTTCTTCTCCAATACTCTAAATTCAGATTAGTAGTTAACATTTGCATGCAAGCATTATTGGAGGAGTATAAAAGACGATAGAGATAAAGAATATGTTCAAATCAAGCTGCCAGAATGAAAGTGAATTGTAATTTTGGTTTTGAATCTAAATCTTTTATTTCTAGTCTAAATTTACTAGATTTATATACGCAATCCAAATAGCGAGTCAAAGGGAAATAACTATAAAAAGGATTAGATCTGCAGATTGATAATGCTTAAAAAGTGGGTCGGAATATTATACTTTTTTATAATGTTAGATTATATCATTGTTAAGATCATCCACTTATGTAGTGCTCGCCGACTGGGCTACGTGCATTAGGGAGGGTATTACGATTTCGATCTGTTTCCCACCTGAACAAATTCAAAAAAAAAAAGTAACAACGATGTTGAGATTTAAAACTAGCCACATATTGTATAATTTAAGAATAAAGCTTGAGAATTATATATGAGAATGATAATTCTTTGCTAATTATTAAAAGTTAGTATTTGTGTGGATATGAATTGAATAAATTTTAAGGTATTGCTTAATGATTAAATACAGATAATTGTACGATAACATAAAGTGAACTAAAAAAGGATTTATTTAGAATTTAAGGTTTTAATGCTATTTTAATTCATAGAAATTCAGGATATTGCAAGTAGATTTCAGTGCATTATTATGCTAAATAAATAAAAGTATGATGTTTGAAATGACAAAGGAATACATCTGAATAGAAAAATATGTAAAATTGCAGATCATTATACTTTTTTAAACCATCTACTTCAAGAAATGAAGATATAGTTTCCTATATAATTAAAACACTTGCATGAATATCGCCTCTATTGTATAAGATATGAAAATTTAATATGTATTGACTAGCCTATTGGCAAGGCCATCACCCTGTGAACTACCACTCACAAAGTCGATCAGGACTCGGGCACGGGATGGTACAAGCCCGGACATTCCTAAACGAGGCCATAGGATGCTTCAAGACTTGGACACCGTTGGCTCAACCCCCGGCTCGACATAATCGGTTATGCCAATATTTGTAGCATCTCATTCTACATTGACACTCCGGCCTGATACATTCCGGGTCAGATAAGACTTGATGACATCACCAGATCGATGCACCTAAGATCAAATAGGGAGGGCTAGACCTACTCTTGACCCAAGGGGGCACAATTGGATGCCCACAGGACAAACAACACAACCACATTAGGGAATTATCCTCGGTTCGATGTTGGACCCTGAATTAACCATGCTCCACCCTCCCACCGATCCCTATTCGACCACATCTTGGCAAGATCAAGCCGTATAGTGTCAAGTTCAGGTCGTCCTGAATCGATCACCTTTAGGCTTGACTAAGCCCAACAACATCAAAAGCATAGCTAGGTCAAAAAAGAGGGTACATGAAGTCTCAGATCGAAGGGGATCCTTCCCACTTACCTTAACTTGAATGGGGCTCTAGCCCGGATCTAATGAAGCCGGAACGAAAGAAGCCCAAATCGAATGAAGCGCGGATCGAATGAAACCTGAGGCTTGTTCGATCCTAACCTGATACTATGCTAAAGACTCACTCCAACATCATGAAGAACATGCCCACTACTCTCCTAGATTCCTGAATCAAAGGCCACATGTCACAACACTTTAATTTTCGTAAATCTGTCATTACTTTTTGCTTATTACAGTTATTTCTCAAAAGAATTCTAATGGACTCACTAATGTCCGATAGATCTTCCTATTAGATAGCTCAAAATAAATAAATAATGTGTGTGTTTTTCATTTTCTAATTCTTTCATTTCATTTTCTTACAATATTCCCCCTTTTCCTTTTCCAATTTTCTATGCATATCGTGGACTTGAAAAATTCTAATCCCAACCTAAATCAAATTAAAAATTATTTCCAAACAATTTTAAGTTAATTACTTTAATTTTTTATTCTAGCAAGAATTTGATTGAATTAGTTAATAGTTTTTTGCTTCATATTCGAATTGAATTATTCATGATTTTATTTATAATTTATAATGATTGTATTCTTAATATTGTTCTTAATTTTATTGTTTTTATGAAATATAGTTTGAATATCTCCAAATAAAAACTAAGTCGATTAGTTCGAAAGAGCTTGAGTAAAAAGTTATTTTTTTTTCTTTTTATTTAATTTGATGTTCATTTTGTAATTTTTGTTCTAATTTGTTATACATAATTTGAGGTTAGATTATGGATATATTATCTTTTTTTGTAATTGATTTCGTAAATATGTTGATAGCACAAAATCTTCCATTGATTAGTAAAATATATTAAAGGTAAAGTTATAGAATGTAAAATACGATTACATATCCATGACTAATTTGATCAGCATTAAAATACTGAGAATGTGTTGACATAATTATTTGGCAAAACGTCAGTATTTTTGAAACCAGATTTATTACAAATTGCCGACGGTAATCATTATGGTGACGTAATTGCATCTAACAATCAGTAGAAATCAAATTCTTAATCAGTCAATAAAGAATTTCATTTGTACTAAACAATAATTAATTATACTAACCTGTTGGGCATTCATAGGATGTGATGGATAATGGCGGATGGAGAGTGGATTAATTGTTGCGCAACAATTATGATGAGGGGAGGGTCATTTGGGGTGGTTGGGTTCCCCGTAGCAGTGCGACATGCGGATGAAGAAGGACTGGCGGATGGAGGAGGAGACTTGGGCGGCTAAGGAAGTGTATAGTTTCTTAGGATTGGAAGTGAAAGGAATCAGAAGAATTGGTTTATTCTCAAGTTTTACATAATTGTTGACTTTTCACTTAACTTCTATGTTTGGAATGATTATGTGCTGTCTTTAGTTAATTTCTTATTATAATTTAATATTAGATTTTTTAATTTGAAACATTACAGATATATTCCTTTTGTTTTACACTGATTTACATTTTGTATTATCATTAGTTAATTCATTTTGTATGGAATAACTGGTTCAGATGTCAACTCCATTTGAATGATATTCACTCTTCCCTAATTTTAACCTATATAATTACATAAGAACATAAATGTAGTAATTGTTAAATTTAGGTGATACAAAATCACAAATAAATGGGAAATAAATATTTGGTTAATATGGAAATGCATGAAGTATTAATTGCATTTGCATGAGATGGAAAGAAATAAATGCAGACATTAATTTATTCCATCTATGCTAAAGAAACGGATCAATTTACTTTCTATGTTTGCACATTTGTTGCTATGGTAATTTTCCTCCATTATATTATTACCATATGTTGGTAATTTAATTGATGACTCACATAGATTTGCACTGACTATATATTAAGGGGTAGACTTTAGTGTAAACCCATCCTGGCTTGGAGTCAGTGATCCCCAATGGTTTCTCTTCTTGTTAAGATATGTAAACTCTTATTTTTGTAATCTCTTGTAATTCTCTCTATTATGTGGAATAAAATCTCTGCCCATTGAACTAGACATACACTATCTCGATGGTAGTGGAACCAGTATGAATATTGCGTCCCTCTTTGTTTCTTCGTTATAGTTATTTACTATTTGTTTGATGTAATAGAATAATTGCTATTAGATTAGATTGATATTCAATTGGCAAATCTAGATCCTGTTTATTGTGCTTCCGCATTCACGCAATCTTCTCGCACAACAGATTGGTATCAGAGTAAGGTGATTTGTTTTAGATTGTGCATCAATTATTTCTACAGAGGTTGGTAGATTCAGTGGTGATTATGCTATTACTATTTTGGAGAAAAGGAGACTTTGGTGGAGAAGATAATGTTGAGAGAGAAGAGTGTTCCGGGCTTGGAACTTTGATGTAGCTTGAGCTTTGGATTCTCATTAAGGTGGAGTTATATGTTTGTTCAAGAATGTGACTTCGTAGAAAACAGCTTGGAGAAATTGCTTAGAGGTGGTAGCAACCAAAAACGAATCGCTGGAGGTGTTAGCGACCTTCCAAGTGTTTGAGGATAACTTTAGTTGAGAAATGCTCACATTGTATGAGAGATAAAGAGTTTAGTGTGTTGAAGAAACCATTGTGCAATTTTTTCTGATGTAGCTGAGTTTGGTGATGGATTTTGACGCCACTCAAACTTATCGACTTGTGATGCTGTCTTGCAGTGTTCAGTTCATAGAGTTAATTTTGGCGAATTTGGTGTCATTGTGGTATATCATCGATTTTGTCATGCTGTCCTAAAGAAGCGTTGCTACATGCAGGTATGTGGAAGGAGAGAGATTTATCTTGCCTACAAAGATTTGGATTTTGGATCTGTATTTAAATTGTGATTGAGAGAATTATTTTGGCCTTGATAGTGTTGAGATTATTTTGGAATCTGCCTTTTTCTTATCTGGATATTTGCAACATTTTGTTGGCGGACGGGGACGTAGTCTGAGCATGTTAACAAGGTGTGATGGGGGGTAGCTTTGTTGAAACCCATTAGGTAAATATTCATTTTTGGTATTTGTCTCATTTTGAGATTTTGGTTTAAGGTGGAGTTCTTTTTGAAGAGTTTTATGTTGTGAAGAGAATTTGATTCGAGATGGGATGTTGTAGATATGTGATTTTGCATCAAGGTGGAGTGTTAAATTTAGGTGATACAAAATCACAAATAGATGGGAAGTAAATATTTGATTAATATGGAAATGCATGAAGTATTAATTGCATTTGCATGAGATGGAATATAATAAATGCAGGCATTAATTTCTTCCGTCTATGCTAAAGAAACAGATCAATTTACTTCCTATGTTTGCACATTTGTTGCTATGGTAATTTGCCTCCATTATATTATTACCATATGTTGGTAATTTAATTGATGACTCACATAGATTTGCACTGGCTATATATTGAGGGGTAGACTTTAGTGTAAACCCATCCTGGCTTGGAGTCAGTGATCCCCAATGGTGTCTCTTCTTGTTAAGATATGTAAACTCTTATTTTTTTGTAATCTCTTGTAATTCTCTCGATTATGTGGAATAAAATCTCTGCACATTGAGCTAGACGTACACTATCTCGATGGTAGTGGAACCAGTATAAATATTGTGTGTCTCTTCGTTATAGTTATTTACTATTTGTTTGATGTAATAGAATAATTGCTATTAGATTAGATTGATGTTCAATTGGCAAATATAGATCCTGCTTATTGTGTTTCCGCATTCGCGCAATCTTCTCGCACAACAGATTGGTATCAGAGTAAGGTGATTTGTTTTAAATTGTGCATCAATTATTTCTACAGAGGTTGGTAGATTCAGTGGTGATTATGCTATTATTATTTTGGAGAAAAGGAGACTTTGGTGGAGAAGATCATGTTGAGAGAGAAGAGTGTTCCAGGCTTGGAACTTTGATGTAGCTTGATCTTTGGAATCTCATTAAGGTGGAGTTATATGTTTGTTCAAGAATGCCACTCCAAAAGAATGCGACTTCATAGAAAACAGCTTGGAGAAATTGTTTGAGGTGGTAGCGACCAAAATCGTATCGCTGGAGGTGTTAGCGACCTTCCCAAGTGTTTGAGGATAAGTTTAGTTGAGAAATGCTCACATTGTATGAGAGATAAAGAGTTTAGTGTGTTGAAGAGACCATTGTGCAATTTTTACTGATGTAGCTGATTTTGGTGATAGATTTTGACGCCACTCAAACTTATCGACTTGTGATGCCTTCTTGGAGTGTTCAATTCATAGAGCTGATTTTGGCGGATTTGGTGTCATTGTGGTATATCATCGATTTTGTGATGCCATCCTAAAGAAGTGTTGCTGCATGCATGTATGTGGAAGGAGAGAGATTTATCTTGCCTACAGAGATTTGGATTTTGGCTCTGTATTTAAATTGTGATTGAGGGAATTATTTTGGCCTTGATGGTGTTGAGATTATTTTGGAATCTGCCTTTTTTATCTGGATATTTGCAACATTTTGTTGGCGGACGGGGACGTAGTCTGAGCTCACTAACAAGGTGTGATGGGGGGGTAGCTTTGTTGAAACCCATTAGGTAAATATTCATTTTTGGTATTTGTTTCACTTTGAGATTTTGGTTTAAGGTGGAGTTCTTTTTGAAGAGTTTTATGTTGTGAAGAGAATTTGATTCGAGATGGGATGTTGTAGATATGTGATTTTGCATCAAGGTGGAGTGTTAAATTTAGGTGATACAAAATCACAAATAGATGGGAAGTAAATATTTGGTTAATATGGAAATGCATGAAGTATTAATTGCATTTGCATGAGATGGAAAGAAATAAATGTAGGCATTAATTTCTTCCATCTATGCTAAAGAAACGGATTGATTTACTTCCTATGTTTGCACATTTGTTGCTATGGTAATTTGTCTCCATTATATTATAACCATATGTTGGTAATTTAATTGATGACTCACATAGATTTGTACTGGCTATATATTGAGGGGCAGATTTTAGTGTAAACCCATACTAGCTTGGAGCAAGTGATCCCCAATGGTGTCTCTTTTAATTAAGCCTATTTGAGGTTTGGATATGTAAACTCTTGTTTTTGTAATCACTTGTAATTCTGTCATACGAAATAAAATCTCTCTCTTTTGGACTGGATGTATACTATCTTGATGATAGTGGAACCAGTATAAATATTGTGTGTCTCTTTGTTTCTTCGTTATAGTTATTTACTATTTGTTTGATGTAATTGAATAATTGCTATCAGATTAGATTGATGTTCAATTGGCAAATATAGATCATGTTTATTGTGCTTCCGCATTCGCGCAATCTTCTCGCACAACAGTAATAACAATATATCTAAAGTAAAAGAATTTTTAAATAATAAACTTTTATATAAAACTGAGTAGGAAACTTTGAAAATTGGTTAGAAGTTTAATTCTAAATATGTGTTTTACAAACATTTTTAATTAAAATAATAAACTTTTATATAAAACCGAGTAGGAAACTTTGAAAATTGGTTAAAAGTTTAATTCTAAATATGTGTTTTACAAACATTTTTTTAATATTAATATTTATACTATGTTATACCATATAAACTTATTCACTAAATATTAAACTTACCATTAGTGCATAAAATATGTAATGATATCATAAATGTTCTATATATCTTTTATATTATATTAACTACACAAAAAATTGGACCTTTTGTATTCTTATTTCCATATACAACAATCATGCATTCATTATTTCATTATTTATATTTATGAAGACATTCATTATGTGCTAATTCTTTCACTACCATCTCATTCTCTCGAAATATTATCTCTTCCTTTTTTGCAGCTTCACGTGTACGCAATGATTCAAAATAAGTTCTATTTCTAACCTAAATAAAATTAGAAATTCTTTCCAAACTTTTTTTAATCAACTCTTAAAAGTTTCAAACTTAATTAGATTTTGATTGAATTCATTTATAAATTTCACTTCATCTAGAATTATTTAGGTTTTTCATCAATATTATGTAGTTATAGTTTCTCAACTTCATGCTTTCACTATTACAATTTTACGGAAAAATAATTCGAAGGCCTTCAAAAACTTATACCATTGATTCAATCAAGCTTGATGAAAAGGTTAAACTATTGTATTATTTCTTTTTAAGTTAATTTGATGCTAAATTTGTAGCTTTTGTTATAATTTTCAATTCTAATATATAATATAAATTTTATTTAAAGTTTTTAGGATTGCGGACTTTGTTCTTTTTAGTTTTCTAGCAGTAAGTAAATGGTTTTATAAATATGTGTCAGCCACAAAATTTTCTATTGATTGTTATAATCAATTATAAATAAAATTGAACACCATTTTATTAGATTATATGATTTTATAAATATGTATATACCACATATTAAATTTTCTACTTAGCTGATTTTAGATTATTCAAGAAAAATTTATCGCACTTGTTTAACTAATTGTTTAACTAACTACAACGTTAAGGGACAATAGAATGGCCAGAATCAATCTCAACTCTCAAAATTATTTTAATCATGATTTTTAAGGGTTTTAATGGTCCGAGGACAAGATAAACTCAATACATAGTACATGCATTTAGTGCATACCGCTAGTCAAAAACCCTCTACTAGAAATTTACCTTAAACAAGTGTTGCATTATATTTCAAGAGAATCGTTTAGAAAAATATATTTTCCATGTATAAGTACAACTATTTATATATTATCACTCAACATCTTATGAAACAAACTTGATAGGTTGAGAAATTATATCAACCCTTCCAATCACATTTTTAATGTTTTCACTAAAAGCATCTCCAAACGTAAGTATTAAAATTGGCCAACTCATCAAATTAGGATGCCCATGTATTTTTAAAAGCATTTACAACATCAGTGTGTAGTAAAACTTGCACTGACCCTTTAACATTAACTTGTTCACACTTTTTTTTAAGACACTAAATAAAAGGTTTTATGGATAACACATAGTTAAAACTCACTCTTTTACTTCAAGCATCTAATGCAAGTAATTGATTTTTTACTTTTATATGCTTGTCACATGCACAACTAATGCATACAGAACCTTCTAAAAGGAAATGGTTTGTCTTAATACTTTAATGTAAATAATACTTGAATTTGATTTCAATAATGTTTCATCCTCCTCTTTCTTTCATGTATTTATTTTAATATAAAAGAACGACATAATTTTTCAAATCAAGCAAATAAACGTTAGTTTTTGTCAATACTGGTCTGGTAATAATAAAATTTATGTTATTTACGAGGTGATGTATAAGTTATTATATTATTATGGAAAATGTTATATATTATATTTGATCGAAATTTGACATAATAGAGTATATAGAATAAGCATTTAAATCTTTGGAGGAAAGATTCATACAATCAATCCATAGCCCACAGATAGGCTTTTTGGTTCCATACAAAATTTGATGGATTGAGAACGACTCAATTCACGTACCCAAACTTTGCCCAACTTTAACTATTGAGTTCTGAAATATAAAATTGGAAAATACATCTTTGTCAAAACCCTTAGTGGGCTTGAAAATAATTTAATGTTGCAACAGCAAGGCGAGAGCAGTGGTCTATTTCTACGTTTGGTATGATTATGTGTTGTCTTTAGTTAATTTCTTACTATAATTTAATGTTAGATTTTCAACTTGTAACATTACAAGTATTTCTTTTTTACTTTACATTGATTTGCATTTTGGATTATAATTAGTTAACTCATTTTGTATGGAATTACCAGTTCATTATTACACAGATATCAGTTCCATTTTTATAATATTCACCCTTCCCTAATTTAACCTATATATTTACATAAGAAGATAAATGTAGTAAGAAAATTATATCTGAAGTAAAAGAATTTTAAAATAATTCACTTTTATATAAAACTAAGTAGGAAACTTTGAAAACTGGTCAGAAGTTTGATTCTAAATATGTGTTTTACAAACATTTTTTTAATATTAATGTCTATACTCTATTATACCATTTAAACTCACTAAATATTAAACATACCATTAATGCGTAGAATATGTATTGATATTATAAATGTCTAAATGTTTGATATATCTTTTTATATTAGATAACTACACAAAAATTTAGACCTTTTGTATTCTTATTTCCATATGCAACAAACATGCATTCATTATTTCATTATTTATATTTATGGAGACACTCATCATGAGCTAATTCTTTCACCACCGTCTCATTCTCCCATAATATTATCTCTTCCTTTCTATTCAGCTTCACGTGTACGGTATGATTCAAAAGCAGTCCTATTTCACTACGAAAAACCAACTATTTGCGATGGCGAAAAAACATCGGTGGCCGTTGCAAATAGCCGTTACAATTTAAGTCGTCGTCCATAGATAAAGCGACAGGAAAAGTGACTGCTACGTTGCCAATTTAGCAACGACAATTTTTCGAAGTGGCATCGAACGTGGCAGGTAGTTTGTTTCCCGGGAAGTCATTAAAAGTCGTTGCAAATCTGAAACAATAAGCACTCGCAAGCCATTGCAAATTTTGACCTGTAAGCCATCGCAAATCTGGGTAGTTTTTTACTGCACTATATAGCGATTCCTTTCCCTCAAATCACAATCAATTCACCGTACCAAATTTCATCACGATTATTCCATCATAACAAAAATCAAATCCAATATAACACTACCAAATCGTAATATAAACCAAGTCCATAACACTACTAATAATATTCCATTAAAACACTACCAAATCCATAACATACCATCATAGTATATACAAAACGATTGCTAACCCGTTCAAGTGCCAAAAAATCCAAAACACTACGAATCCAACACCCAAACATAACTACCAAATCCATATAATGTGTACATACCCATCACGTCCAATCTAACTATGCATCCACCCCTTCCTCCTCGTCTTCGTTTTCGTCTTGATCTTCCTCCTCAGCAGCAGCATCTCCCTCCCCAAGCATTGACCCATGCTCCTGATAGTACGCTGCAATGCGCTCGTCTATTTGCTGGGATGGGTGGCTTCTGCGCCAATCATTCAACTCATCCAACTGCTGCTGCATCCGAGCTATATTCTCTTTCTCCATGGACCTCTTGTAAGCTTGTTAAAAAATAATAGTCTACGAAATAATTCAAGTTAACATTAAAGTTAATAATTCAAGTAATATTCATGAAGTTATCATAAAAGCCTATAAAAGGTTTACCTCCTGATTGCCGAAGCCATATCGCCTATTTTGGGTAGGCAGATTAATAATAGAATCCCATATACTATTGGACTCTACAACCGTAAGCTTCTCTCGTCCACTAGCCTACACTACGTCATATCTCTCTTACAATACCAATATAATTTTAACACAATTGTTGTATAATTTACTTATATATTGTGATATAAACAAATATGAAGCATTTTAATTATAAATAAGCACATTTACCATTACTTCCGCAGCCGTTTGGTCCTCCCAATCGTGCGAACCATTCCCCTCTTCATCAGTCTGCTCCACCGCATGTGTATATCTAAAAACCTCTGTCATTGAAGGCTCCCTTCCATACTTTGTGAATTGAGTATATATAGTAATAAAATTATTGAAAATAAGAATGAATGATATACATAAGAATATACGCGAACATATGCTAAAAATATTGAAAATTTATACCAATTCTCTCCTATGTTGTTAGAAAGATTTAGAGCCACCGCGGTGTAAAGCTGGAAAATTTATACCAGCTCTCCTATACTTTAATGAAAATGCTTGTGTCTCATCCATACTATGAGGACAACCTAGACGTCTAGACGTGCGCCAACCTGAAAGCATCCATACACGGGTAAATCACTAATTGTCCATAATAAAGAAGAAAACATACGAAAATTCCTTTTTCTTGAAATGTCGTATGTTTCAACTCCTTCATGCCATAGTGTTTCAGACTCTTCAACTAGTGGTTGTAGATAAACATCAATTCCTTATGTCAGATCACTGGAACCAGGGACGACAATCGTTAGAAGCATATATGGAGTTTTCATACACATCCATGGAGGTAAGTTATAAGGCGTAATAATGATAGGCCATGATGAATATTTACTACCAAACTGAGAAAATGACGAAAATCCATGCATACATAAACTGAGCCTAACATTACGGCTCTCTGCAGCAAATTTAGGATAAGTCCCATTAAAGTGTTTCCATGCTTCACCGTCGGACAGATGTATCAAAGTTCCTTCTTCTGGTGTTCTCATGTTATACCATCTCATATGACATGTTGTAGCATATGATGCATATAGACATTGAAGTCTGGGAGTTACGGGTAGATAATGCATTCTCTTATATGTAATTTCTTTTTCTTTATTTTTTTATGGATTATATCTATTTTCGTTACAAAATTTGCATTTTTTAAGGTGAGCGTCTTCTTTCTAATACAACATGTAACCTTTTACACATGTATCTATCTTCTGATAAAGTAGTCCAAAAGTAAACATAAGTTTTTTTCGCTTTATAATGACTGTCGCACATCAAATTATTGGGCGGAATGTGTCGTTTTGCAGTTTGTGCAACTGTTGTAAATGCAGCTTCTGTGAGATTGATTTTTGATTTCATAGTGATGTATTCAGCGGTTACAGATAATTCGGTTCCGCCAACGACCTCTTAGCAGAATCCAATAAATCGTAAAAAAATTGCTTTCATCGTTGGTGCTTCAGCATTTTCGTTCTCATCGTCGCCTTGATCGGTAGTAGGAAACATTGATCGTGCTGCATCTTGCACCATATTTTCTATCAGATTCGTCATTGTATTATCGTTCATCATTGTATTATCATCCCCTACCGCTACAGGATTGGATGTAGGTTGAACATGTTCTCCATGCCAATCCTATAAGTAATAATTCGGCACAAAACAAAATTTATACTGATGTACTTCTACTACATCTGACTTCCAATGCTTCAGATGTTTGCACTTACTACACAAACAATGAATGTGTACGTTACTTCGATTATCAGATTTAGCAAATCCAATAAATTCCTGGACACCATTACAAAATGTTCCTTTATCGACCCTTTCATACCAGTTTGCGATTCATACATCCAACTGCGATCAATAAAATAATCGAATATTTTCCTGATCTGCAAGAAATATGTTAGAAAATTCGATCAAACACTTTATATTAATTAAAGTCTTGTAAAATTCCATTTATAACTACTTCATTTTTTTTAGTTTATTAATTTATTTCTTTTTTACATTAACGGCCGGGAAACCAACTTCCCATTACAAATATAATAATGTAAGCATATTTTATAAATCATTTCTGATTAAACAGTTTAACAAAATTTCGGCAGCGTTTCCCTTTGGTCCCCGTATCGTATGCAAATGCGTGTACATAGGGAACAAAAAGGAAGTGCCATCGAAATTTTGTTAACCCTTTAAATTTAAATGATTTATAAAATATGCTTACATTATTATATTTATAACTTGTCCAATACTGGGACAAATCCAACGAATATTGTATCAGATGAATATAAATTTCCGTTCTGTGTAAAAACAAATATCCCGGTAATGATCATATTCAACACTTATCACACGGGGCCAAAAATCTCTAAGTGGTTCACATAAATAATGCACATTATGTAATTTGTATTTTAACGTCTACATAATATTTTTATATACGTTCAATAAATATTTGTTAACTGCAGGTTCAATTTTAAAACGTACTGTAACTTCCATTCAAAAGCTTTACATTTGAAATATTAACACGTAATTAAAAATTTAGCCAACTATGTCAAATTTTCAATTATGTTTTTTTATAAAAATTTCAAAAGCTAACACTTTTAATAAAATAAATTCTAATTATTTTAACTTATGCTAACACATATAAGTAACACATGCTACCTAGTAATTTTAATATAGTACACACATATTTTTGCCTAAACGACAACAAACATTATTGTTAACAAATATTCGCATGAACTTATCAATAAACATGTTAATAAATAGTACACACTAATTTTTAAATCACCCAACCAATCAACAATTTTACATCAACTAACACAATAATCATGACAATAACAATAATGTGATAATTATCGTTTTCAACCTCCTAATCAATTACATTTACTCCTAAATCAACCTACAACACAATTATTATCATAGGCATCCCACATGACAACCAATTTCATACTCATAAACAATCAATTTTCAAACCCATATAAACATGCAACTAAACCCTCCAATTAACCCTAATTAAACATAAAATAGGGTTAGATGGCAAATCAACACGAAATTAGAAGTTTGGAGGCAAGTTTGGAGGGTTGGAATCACTGCAGCAAAGAGGGGTGGGGGGGGGGGGACGAATAGTAGGGTTTTGAAATAAATTTGGGAAAAAAAATAGTGAAGGAGATGAAGTAACGTCCGCTTTTTGTATCAGCAGACCGTGCGATGGCTTGCAACGACCGCTGTTTTAGCCGTCGTAAGCTGTTGCTAAGGGTCGTCGCATTTTTGATTGTCTCTTGCAGTGTTTCCAACCTAAATAAAATTAGAAATTCTTTCCAAACTCTTTTTGATCAACTTTTAAAAGCTTCCAACTTAATTAGATTTTGATTGAATTCATTTATAAATTTTTGCTTCATGCTCATCTTGAATTATTAAGGTTTTTCATTAATATTATGCAGTGGTAATTTCCGAACATCATGCTTACGCTATCACAATTTTACGGAAAAATAATCCGAAGGCCTCCAAAAGCTTATACTACTGATTCAATAGATGAAAAGGTTAGACTATTTTATTATTTCTTTTTAAAGTTAATTTGATGCTAAATTTGTAGCTTTTGTTATTATTTTCAATTCTAATATATAATCTAAATTTTATTTAGTGTTTTTAGGGTCGTGGGCTTAGTTCTTTTATTTTTCAAGCAGTAAGTAAATGGTTTTATAAATACGTGTCGGCCGCAAAATTTTCTATTGATTGTTAAATCAATTATCAATAAAATTAAATATCTTTTTATTAGATTATATGATTTTATAAATATGTATATACCACATATTAAATTTTCTACTTATGTGATTTTAGATTATTCGAGAAAGTTTTATCAGAAAAGCTTTGTTGGTTGTGTTCAAGAAAAAACTAATCAAAATCTACAAATATGTATTTCCAATTTCATATAAACTTAAAATTCAACAAATACAATGGTGAAATAATATCACAAAACCCATGTGCATAGCATGAGTTCACACTTGTTTATCTAATTATAATGTTAAAGGACAATAGAATGACCAGAGCCAGTCTCAATTTGCAGAATCATTTCAATCATGATTTATTGGTCTCTGTTATAATTTCTAGGGGTTTTAATGGTCTCCGGACAAGGTTAACTCAATACATAGTACATGCATTTAGTGCGTACCACTAGTCAAAACATCCTCTACAAGAAATTTCCCTTGAACAAGCGTTACATCATATTTCAAGAGAATCGTTTAGAAAAATATTTTTTCCATGTATAAGTACAATTATTTATGTGGTCTCTATTATAATTTCTTGGGGTTTTAATGGTCTGCAGACAAGGTTAGCTCAATACGTAGTACACGCATTTAGTGCGTACCGCTGTCAAAACATCCTCCACTAGAAATTTCTTTTGAACAAGCGTTACATTATATTTCAAGAGAACCGTTAGAAAAAATATATTTCCCATGTATTAGTACAACTATTTATGCGTTATCATTCAACATCTTATGAAACAAACTTGATAGGTTGAGAAATTACATCAATCCTTCCAATCACGCTTTTAATGTTTTCCACTAAAAGCATCTCGAAACGTAAATATGAAAATTGGCCAACTCATCAAAATTAAGATGTCCACATATTAAATAAAATGTTTTACAGGTGGCACATGGTTAAAACTCACTCTTTTACTTCATCCATCTATCTAGGGTAAGTATTTGAATTTTTACTTTTGTATGCTTGTCACATGCATGATAATGCATACAAAACCGTCTAAAAGCAAATGGTTTGTCTAAATACTCTAATGTAAACATTAAAGAAAAGGTTTTATTTATTTATTTTAATATAAAAGAACGATGTAATTTTGCAAATTAAGCAAATGAACGTTAGTTTTTGTCAATATTTGGTCTGGTAATAATAAAATTAATGTAATTTATAAGGTGATGTATAAGTTGTTATATTATTATGGAAAATGATATATATTATATTTGATTGAAATTTGATACTAATAGAGAAGATTGAATAATCATTTAAATCTTTGGAAGAAAGATTTGTACAGTCAATCCATAGCCCACAGATTGGCTTAATCCACATACCCAAATCTAGCACAACTTTTAACTGTTAAAGTTCTGAAATCTAAAATTGGAAAATACATCTTTGTCGAAACCCCTAATGGGTTTGAAATTAATTTAATGCTGCAGCTGGAAGCCGAGAGCAACGGTCCATTTCTTCGAGAAAATTAGTCCCCAATTCGCCCGAATTTTTCAACTTAACGCTCATTTGCTTATTTCTTTCTCATTTAAAAGCTGCTTGCTCCTGCTGCAGAAGTTTTTAAAACTCAATTGACCGCTTGCGTTCAATAGAATAAATACACATTTACTGCCACCTCCCTCTAGATTACTCTTCTTTCTTTGCTTGATTCTTGTTCTCTAGCCTTTTCAGGTAAACCCCTCGTGAGTTTTTATTCTTCGAATTTTGTGTTTTCAGATCTGAGCTTTGCTGTTTTTTTTTTCCCCACGGTTATAAGTTTGAATGGCAGATAGAAAGTCAAATTCTTGGCTTGGAAACTAGGTTTCGAACGCCATTTTATTTTTTTAGTTTTTGTCATAGTTTAGTCCAGCTACGAAAATTTGAGTTTGTTACGATTTGTTTAGAGCATATGCCGGCGGCGAAGTTTGCGCCGAGGTCCGAAGGCATGGTGGAATTTTTAGCTTTTTGTTAAGTAGTACTCTATTTTTTTTCCCTCTGTATTTTGAGCTGTGTAATTTCTTTTCTGGAAATGTGAATGCATATGACAGATAATTGCTGTTATTTAGTAATTAATTTTGGACAGTAAGATTTATTTATAAGAATATTGCGGTATTTATATGCTCTATATTTGTTCTTAGATTTAGTCTGTTTTGTTCAGTGTAGAGTGTATTTTGTTTCTAGTGCTTGTCCATTGAAATCAATAAGCAAATAACAAGGTGACTTATTGACAATTTCCTGTGCAGATTTCTTATAAAACGAAAAATCGACTTGGCAGTCTGTTCAGTTTAGTTTGCAAAAATCAACTTAGAATGGCAGCTTATGTTGATCAATCTTATTGTGGGTGGTCACATGAGGAACTACCAGAGCAAAATGAATACCAAGTAAGTACATTACAAACATCATGGATTCATACTTGCCTTTTCGTGGCAGACAAATTTCATCACGTACAAGGCTTAAATATCTTAATGTAATTGTATTGATATGTGCACTTGTGTGAAAACGATTTTCTTTACTCTGGTTTAAGGGATATTTTGATTATTTTTAAGTTTGGTTCTTCTTTTGTTTTGCAGGAAGTTTCTGAGTCCCAAATGCTTGATCATGGTTCTATATCCTTTGGAAGGTATGCTTGTGAACCATTATCATGGGAAAAAAGATCAGTTTTTACTTTTAATAAACATCAGGAAGAATTAGAGAAATTCAAATCAAATGGTTTAGTGGCAAAGAAAAAGGCTTATTTTGAAGAATACTATAAGAAAATCCGAGCAATGAAAGCAGCAAAAGAGAGCCAGCAAACCGAAATAACATTGGATTATAGTGACAGTGGTAGTGGTAATACAAGCCAAACAGAAGAGGAAAAAGTCCTCATTGAAAATCCAATCAAACAAATAGAAAAGCGTAAAGATGAAGTTGAAGCTAAATGTGGACTTACAACTTCGTATACTGATTTGTGTAGTAATGATGATATTGTAACGCATCATGATGATACTGGTAGTAATACATTCCAAACCGAAGAAATTGTTCTTATTGAAACCTCAGTCAAAGTTATTGAAAAGTGCAAAGATGAAGTTGAAGTTCAACATGGGCTTACAACTTTGTCTTCTGATTTGTCTTGTAATAATAACATTGGAATTCAGCATAGTGATACTGGTAGTAGTAGAAACAAAACAGAAGAGGAAAAAGATCCTATTAAAAATTCAATCAGACTTGTGGAGAAGTGTGAAGATGAACATGCAGCTCAATGTGGACTTACAATTTTGGTCTCTGATTTGAATAGTAATAACTTTGTAGTAGATAAACAGCAAGATGAGATAGTTGATACCAGTCAGAAAAACTTGGAAGGCGATATAAATGTCTGTCACTCATTGGAAGCAAACAGTGAAGAGCCTAAACAGATTGAAATTCATCATCCTGAGGATAAAGATGCTACAAAGGAAAGTAACTTCTTGGTCACAAATGTTGAACTTGGCATAGTTGGCAAAGAACCAAAACCTGCGGAGGATAATTCTAGTGCAAATAATATGAAAATAAAATCAGCTCAGCAAACGCTTGTGCCAGGAAAAGTTCCACCAAGTGTCAGGAAATGCAAAGACAGCAAAACAATTACTAGGATGAAGGTGCACTATACGCATTAACTTAAGTAAAAATACTTACTTGCATGTACAACCGGCCAATTTATTTTACTTAGGAACAACTCATTATTTGCATTTGTAACGTTCTTCTCATTACGCCCCATTGTCTTCCTTTTTTTATATAGGAACCATCTGCTTCAGCAAAAATTAGTTCGAAGGTGGAAAGGGATGCAAAGCTAGACCCTGGGAAGTCATCGAATACACCAAAATTAATCAGAAAGGTGGATGTTAAATCTGGTATTGGTGTTGATCCCAGTATAAAAGTAACTGATAAAGTTCCAAAAACTCACAAATGTACCAACGGTCCTCGCCCTTCCTCACGAGCAACCAACAAACGATCATCTGCTAGTAGTCAGGGAAGAGAATTGCCTTCTAAGACACCAAATCTTAAAATGTCTTCAGCAGTTAAAGGGAAAGAGCCAACTAAAGCTAAGGTGCCTTCTATTTACTGCACTAATTCCAGTTTGGGAACAGATTGTATTATAACTTTTGAAAAATAGTTTTGATCGGTAGTAACTTTTAAGTAGTTTTAAGGGAAAGTCAAATGGGAGCAATCCCGATTGGGAACAGCTTATGTTGTAAATTTTGAAAAATAGTTTTGATCAGTAGCAACTTTTAAGTAAGGGAAAGTCTAATGAGATATAAAATATAGACATAGTTCGTGATACAATGGATACCCACTATTGCATTACTCATTAATTTTCAACCTCCATATAAAAACAAAAATGTCAAATGGTTCAGATTATTTTGTCATTACTTGTCTCTGATTTTTATGTCCAAATAGCCGTCTCCGAGTAAGTAAATGGTAAAATATATAAGTGTTGGGATAAACAAGTCCTAAGCGTCTATTTCTTGTTTATGACCTGTGAATTTTAGTTGTAAAACTTATTTCAACTCCTTATAACCTATTGAGAAAGTTATGAATTGTAATTACCAACTCTTTAAGTTTTTTTTAACTATTCATAGGCAGTTGCCAAACATGTTCAAAGTACAATCTCATTATATTTATCTTACTGATGTTTAATAGTTAATTGATACTTTATTTTCCTTATCTACTATTTATGCTTCAGACCACTATACATACCACATTAAATATCAGTCAGCAAGAGAATGCCACAAAGCTAACCTTTATGACCAATACTATAAAAAGCAAAAGGACTGAAGAGAAAAGGTTGGTTTTGGTTTTTTATATTTTGCTACAATAAACAACGTTTGGTGGACTAATTTATCTCTGTGCTCTACTAGAACTAACGAACAAGTTAAGAAACCACCAACTGCAAAAGTGGAAAACCGAATTTGTCACAAAGAAAGAGATACTGATGTACCTGGTTCATCAAAAAATAGGTATATAAACATAAGATACTTCTTAAAGCAACACTTTATATTTAGAAAGGCTAATACCTACTATTTGTCGACAACCAGGTCATCCAGCCTTCCTCCTCGAGACAGAGTAAGACCCTCAGGTGTTAGTGACACGGGATCAAAGGCCAAAATGGATGTCAGTAAATGTGAAGTGGTACGTGTTTCTGTATCATTTTTTGTATTATTATCTCCTAATTTTACTAATTATTTAGTGACTCCGTGTATTATAAATTTCAGTCATCCATACTATAAACAGTAATCATTTGTTCTTGAAAATATTCAGTTTTCATTGCAGAGATTTAGATTTATATTGTAACACAAAATAGTGTACACGCACGCGCGCGCGCACACACACGTGATATACAGCCCTGCTATTCATCTATTTAGTAAAACATAGTTTCTTTTAGACTTTGTACACACACACAGAGTGATATACAGCCCTGCTATTCATCTATTTAGTAAAACATAGTTTCTTTTAGACTTTGCCATGTTGTTTCTAGAGTAGTTAATCATAGACCTGCGCGATATTTTGTTTCCAGTTGAATATCTAAGTTTTGAACTATTATAATTTATGCGAACGCTCGCGACTTCCTTAGCGTATTCATGGACGGAAACATGACAAGTAGACATGATATTTTGTAACAAGGTCCATGAGAGCTTTATGAAACACGAATAAGTTTATTTTATTGCAGACAAGGCATGAATCAAAGGCGACGAAAGCTGGTCAAGTGGATACAAAGAGTACCACCAGTAAAGTTACAAGACAAGGTTTAAGACAGTGTACTAGAGAAGCATCTGACATAAATAAGGTATACAAAAAGATATGTTTTTTTGGTCTCTTCTCTAGTGACTTCTACATCTCAAGTTGATTTGCAAAGAAAACTCATAAATGATATTCAACAGGTTGCTCGACCACGGGTGTTTGGAAGTAAACAAGGATTTGGTGAGCAATCACAGAATTCAAGGAAAAAATCAGAGTAAGTTCTGTTCATTTTTAGCATCAAATTAAAATGTATCATAAATAATTAGTAAATGAAGTGTATTCTGATATAATATGTTATATCGGTTTACACTGATGAAGCGGATCAGCATGTACATGGACCGAAATAGCGAATTATCACTTTACAAAATGTGGCTATATATCTAAGTCTGTACACATTAGTTTTGCATTATTGGAAAGCAATATATCAAACAAATACAATTCGGATGTACACATCAGTTTTGTATTATTGGAAAGCGATATATCAAATACAATCCAGTTTACTCCATCTGTATCAAGATCATGTCTGTATCAAATACAATTCAATTATCAAATAGTCAATTCTTTCAGCAAGTTAATATAAATTTCCACTGCTTTGTTCCTCAGAAAAATAACTTGTGAGCCTGCAACTTGAGCTGTTTATATTTTTTTAGTGGATATTCTTATTGATGTTAATATCAAATACAATTCAATTATCAAATACAATTCAGTTTACTCAGTCTGTATCAATATCATATCTGTATCAAATACAATTCAATTATCAAAATGTCAATCCTTTCAGCAAGTTAATATAAATTTCCACTGCTTTGGAAAAATAACTTGTGTGCCTGCAACTTGAGCTGTTTATATTTTTTAGTAGATATTCTTATTGACGTTATATAATACAGGCCAGAGAAACCTAGATGGAGATGAAAGGAAGCTTACAAGAAGAAGGGAATGTAGGACTGATGGCATGCGGTAGTTTCACATGTATATGTAATAGCTCTCGATTATGAAAAGCATTCATACCTGGCTGATATATATTGTGCCATGTGATTTCCATATCAGTAGACTGTAGTGTTTAGTACTTCAGTGACAAAATAGAGATTACTACAGTGTAGTTCAATAATTTGGTGTTTAGGCTAATTGTTGCCATGAATGATAGAAAGGATGAATATGAAATTCTCGTTCTTTTATCATGACCTGCATGTCACTGTGGTTTTTTATATAACGTTGAAGAATTGGTAAAGGAAAAGTAGCATGACCTACCCCAGCTGAATTCAACGTTCAATCATAATTTATATCTAATTTCCTAAAATCATTCATAAATATAATTTATGAATATTTATCATCATCCCACCGCTAATTGGTGTTGTAAAGACGTGTTTGACATCAATTTTGTATTATACGAGTGGAAACCCGTGCGATGCACGGTAGCATAAACTTTCAAGTGTTATAGTTTGCATTTATGAACAAGGTATGAGAACGTGTTGTATGGTAGTGAGAAGTATAATGTAAATGGTACATGTATTTGTTAGGATTCAACCGTAGACATTAAATTTTTCAGTAAGCAAATGATTCTTGTATAGCTAGTGGCTACAGTTTGGACATGGTGTAAACTGTGTCAAATTTTATGTATCTCTATTTAATTGATGAAAAGATGTATATATGAAATGATGAATTAAACAACCATGTATGTGTTAATTTGCATTGATTGAACACAGTGAGCATAGAAATATGGGTACGGAATTGAAAAAAGCATATGCATAGAAATAAAAGGTTATGTCATAACATAAAAAAGTGAACAGTAGTTACCAACCAAAATGATTAAAACAAAAGAGCAGTAAGTAGTAAAAAAATAGCATTCTTAAGATGGAGATAAAAAACTGTAGTAGTTAAAAAGTCAGCATAGTTCAAGATGGTGTATGGTGGCACCATAACATGCAACATGCAACAGTATAAATATCAGTGTGCATTAAATACGTCTATTTGCAAATCAAACAGTAAATATCCTCTTATAAGAAAATACCAACGTTACTATATAGGCAAGAGTAATAATATCGGTGTGCATTAAATATGTCTTACATAAATCTTTCTGAACAACGAAAGATATGTTGAAACTATGATTGAAAAAATAACAGTTCATAACAATTATTCTAAAACTAAAATGAAAAAGTTAATCTTATAAACCATGCAATAATCATATATAATGCCTAATTAATAATGTTGACAAAATAAAATCAGCTTCAACAAAATTAGATTTGTTGGCAAATATAAATAACAGGTCAATTGAAGCCGTTCTCATATAAACTTCCCATTAGAGGAGAAGTAAACATATTTGAATGTGCATACATAAACAGAACAATATATGATAACGGATGAATAGCTAGCTTCACATTAAAGAAGAAACACGCATAGATTATTGTTCCATATATCTGCCAGTTGGGAGCTCAAGTATTCGTGTCTTACTATGACATCTTGCCTTTGCAATCTCTCGCTTTGTATGGTCCAGAGAAGCTGCCAAAAAACTTGTAAATCATAATTTTGCGTTGTCTTTTACAGGCCTATACATAAGCACTGAATTAAGTGACTTATCTCTTTCATATCATACATGTCAAACAATAAATCAAACCTTCAAATACATTAGGAAAAAGTCTCCAATCGTGTGTGAAGTATAAGTTCTTTGGCAAATTAGACCAACAAAAAGCTGAATATTTTTTTGTTGAAGATTTGATGGATATAAAGACTTTAAGCTTCATATAAAAATACAAAAATAAAATTCAGTGCAAGATCAAAAAACATCAAAAGGATTGTCAACTCTGCATTTGCGATATAATATTATCTTTACTGCTAACGCTTTTAGGTTAAAAAATAGTCTGGTCACCATTGCAAAAGCAAGCATAACAGTAATGGAAGCAACAACTTTAACTTTAGTCCCCACATGTGCTGCGTCAATATGATACTGTGGATGAAGGTACACAACAGAACATGAACTAAATTTACATTCTTCAGTTTCAATATCCACTTATGTACAATATAATGTATTGGAATTAATCTGATATGTATTCCAGCACACACACCAGGTGGTGGGACTGCAAACCAACGTTTGAAAGAGGTCAAGTGGGTGAAGGTTTGCTGTAGAAATACATATTTGAATGCATGACATATTCTTTATCTTGTTTGTTTATGGTTTTATGTGTATATATGAAGAAAGTAAATATGGAAAATATTTACGGTGAAAAAGAGAATGTTATAGTGGAAAATAACTTGCTTACCATTTTTTGTAAATATGACAATCACCATAAAGATAAAAAAATGGCATTCTGATGAGAACAATGTTCACATTTATGCACCTACCACTTTAATAACACAAAGTATACAAAAGAAAAATTATTGATAATTAGCTTTTATTTCGTTGATTAACATAATACATGATATAGAAAAAGAGTAAACTTCAGCAAAATAAAAAAAAAGGCCACAATAATTTTCGGGCAAACTTATAGTTTTAGTAGTAAATAAATCTTTGGTGCAAAACAAAAAATATAACAACTTAAATTTGTAGGATGTTCCAAACAGTCCTATTTGTATGAGTTTTCGATGACAGTTAATCAATACAGTCATTTAAACTGACATATATTACATAATGTAGGAATGACAACTACAATTGAGCATAGTTTATGAATACTATGGCCAACAAACAACAATAGGTTACTAATAAATCAACTATAATTGGCATACATTTTCCTTCATAAGGATCGTAAAATTTATTATGGACATAAATCTACTGGCGTCAAAATTCTAATTTGTCTTGTTAACATCATATTAAGTTCTATTCAATTAAATTCAAAAGTGACCAGTCCAAAAACAGGTACAATCTGCAGTAGACATGATAATTGATTTTACTACATTTTGATATGAAGAGAATTCTACTAATCAATGTTGCCTGAAGTACAAAATGAAAATGGATTTTAACATGGTAAACCCCAAAAGTCAATGTGAAAACATATTGTTTTTGGTTAGCAACAGATAATAGTCAAAAAAAATTGTCAATAGATAGTAATTAAAATAAATGGGAATAAAATTATTGATTGAAATTGAAACACTTTTTGAAAGAATGGAGAAGTGAACACAAATGAGAATCAATTAAAGGTGATTTGAGATTTATTACGTTTATTTATCCATAAACATCTTGTTAGCAGTTTTAGAAGTTGTCAAGATGAGCGCATAAAGTCAACCAAAGTGCAAAGTTATTAAAGGAAAAAAATCATTGATAATTAGCTTTTATTTCTTTGATTAACATAATAATTACATGATATAGAAAAAGAGTAAACTTCAGCAAAATACAAAAAAAAAAAAAAAAAAAACCACAATAATTTTCGGACGAACTTATAGTTTTAGTAGTAAATAAATCTTTGTTGCAAAACAAAAAATATAACAGCTTAAATTTGTAGGATATTCCAAATAGTAATCCAATTTGTATGAGTTTTCGATGACTATTAATCAATACAGTCATTTAAACTGACATATATTACATAATATAGGAATGACAGCTACAATTGAGCATAGTTTATGAATATTACGGCTAACAAACAACAACAGATTACTAATAAATGAACTATAATTGGCATAGATTTTCCTTCATAAGGATCATAAAATTTATTATAGACATGAATCTACTGGCGTCAAAATTCTAATTTGTCTTGTTAACATCATATTATGTTCTATTCAGTAAAATTCAAAAGTGATCAGTCCTTAAATCAGGTACAATCTGCAGTGGACATGATAATTGATTTTACTGCATTTTGATTTGAAGAGAATTTTACTAATCAATGGATAGTAACTGAAATAAATGGGAATAAAATTATTGATTGAATCTGAAACACTTGTTGAAAAAATGGAGAACAACACAAATGAGAATCAATTAAAGGACTAATTTGATATTTATTACGTTTATTTACCCAAAAACATTTTGTTAGTAGTTTTAGAAGTTGCCAAAATGAGCGCATAAATTCAGCCAAAGTGCAAAGTTATTGAAGGAAATTATTTAATTTAATTTTCATAATCAAGGCTAGTATAATTACATGTTGTAATTACCATTATATGGCATCTAAAGATTTAATATAAGTAATTATTATTAAACGAAAAATATGTAAAAACTAATAAACACAATTTGATTTCTATATGGAGAAATTAACCTTTCCACTAAGCGATATAATATTTGAAGAGCTAATTATTTAACTTATGAGAAGAAGGAAGATGAAGTACGTAGAGAGGCATAAAGATGAAGCAACTCTAAATTCATTTTCTCTCGCTATAGTAATTAGCGTGTTGAAAATTTAAAAGGTGTGTTACACGAAACAAATTTGCATAACATGTATACATAATCATTCTGTTTGATTATATGTCAATTTAAAGGTGAGTATACGACAAATCGATAAAACAATTAACAGGTGGTTTGGAGTAATTTTTTAATTTGAAGCAAGCAGTGAATAGAATACTTAAATCAAGCTATGACACAGTAAATGAGTTACCTTTCATATAAGTGTGCATGTTTTTCCTATTTGACAATTAGTCTGCAATTATTTAATTTACAGTAATAACTTCACATAGTTTATATTAAATAAAAGATGAAATACATTTTAGGTTAGGAGAAGTAGAAAGACAATGGAGAGAAATGCAATTCCAGCATCTTCGTCATATTAAATACGCAGTAGGAAAAAAAATAGTCCTTCTTTATATGCTTAATGCTCCTTTATTCATGTGCCTCTGCCAATAATACATATTTAAACATGCCATATTTATATAGTTCGTTTGTTATTATGCATTTCAAAAGTGGTCAAATATTCTTAATACAATATAAATTTAATATTAATGTGTTAATAAATGAAGAAATGCATTGTAAATTTGACTACTGATGTAGCAAATATGGTTAGCAGCAAGAATTACATCAATCAATATAAGGCAAATGCGGATGAGGTGACAAATAAAATATCAGGGGATGTGTTTAAATTAGGACGGTGGATTTGTTTTTGCGGGATTAAATCTGAACCACTCTTTGTCTTGTTGTTTGTCCAAGGGGAGAATTTTATAATTTAGATAACTTTTTGATCGTTTTTATTTTTGTTCTAGAAAGTACTCATGTATGATGTTGATGAGACATGTAATTTTATGCTAAATTATTAAATAGACCATTAGAGAGGATTGCTTACTGTCATTTGCTTAAAATCAATTTGTTTGAAGTCCAGATAACAGGCTCCCATGTTTTATTCCATTTCGCTTATTCTTCGTCTTTCCTGTTGAAGTCTCGTTGTTCTTTCATAAAATTTCACAATTATTTCCTCTTTTCAATTTCTCCTAAATTCCTAAATTAGCGCTGAAAATCTCATATCCTTTGAACCTAGGTCGCTCTGCCTCCTAATCGATCTCCTTCATCGGATCTTTGGTCAATGAGGGACTATCATCCGACACCCTAGACTCAACTGCATCAACCACAATTTCGTCGATCGTTGTCAATGCCACGACCGTTGGAAATTTAGGGCTTAACTGTTGAAGAACCACTCGAGTTTAACCAATGTAAGCTATTTTATCTACTTTTCAATTCGATTCGTTTCTTTTAACTATTATTTCTTCAGATGTTGAAAATCTGAGATGAGTGGATCTGGTTTATGTCATAAAAAAGTATATGCTGATCGCTCGAAACTAGAATTGCTTGTCGGTTTTGGACCAATATGGAATGATATCGATATGGTATACCATACCTTCTATAAATAGCACTAAAAATAAATCCAATCTCTAGTTCAATGTAAATTTAAATCTTCTTTTAAATTTGGGCAATTTTTTTTAGTTGATGGCTTTTAAAAAAAAAGCATGGAGTGCACTTTATTTACGGTGATGATAAGGTCTGCATTCTACATATTAGAATTTAAATTTTTGGCTATAGTCGAGGTCGGAGCCAGGATTTTATTTTTTTCCTGGGCTAAGTAAAAAAAAAAAGACAAAAAGAAGAGAGAAGCAATCTTGATTATTACACTATTCTCATCAATTCAAATTAGAATAAACATTTGTAACTATATGAAAGAAATTTAGGCTAATGTGTATTGTTATAGAAGGACTGAAGATGGAAAAACATATTAAAGCAATCATTGACGGTTTGAAAACCACAATTTACTTTTTTCTTCATAAAGTAGTATTGAGGATGCACTGGGGTTGATAGTTTTATGCGCCTTGTTAAATTTGAAATAGGATCTCCTATTCTGAAATGGAAGAAAACATGCTGGCCTCCAAGCTATAAGTTGTTTCTATTTGCTATGTAACAGTAGACAGATGGATTCTAGGGTTTTAAACTATATAGATACTATTAATAGTGGACTATTGAGTTGAATTATTCCTAGAGGTTTCTCTTTTGGAGGAGCACCCGGGTTGTAGCCAAGGTACCAATACTCACAGCTCCGTCCTTGGCTATAGTGCCTTGATTTAGATGGAGTTTCTCTATCTTTTACATTATTGTAATACCGGTAATTGCATATAACAATTAATGTGATCTGGAAACTGATTTTATCAACTTAAATATAACTTAGACTAGCAAATGAAAATATGAAATGAAATTTTATTATGTTATCTCATATGTTTTTTTACATAAACTTTTTTGTTGTAAAGCTCTGCAAATGTTAGGATATGATGCATGTATAATGTAAGTTAGCTTTGAAATTAAAGTTAAACAAAAAGTGTGATATGGAAACTGATTTTTCCAACTTAAATGCAACTTAGCCTAACAAATGAAAATACATAACCTAGAAAATGAAAATATGAAATGGAAATTTATTTTGTTATCTCATATGTTTTCTTATATATATTTTCGTTGTATGGCTCTACAAATATCAAGACAGGATTGCTAGTCAAACAACACATACGTTTTGACTCAATCTGTAGGCATACAGATCTATTTATATTGTTTCCCATTCTTATATGTATTCTTATCTCATATTGACATTGATTGTGCTAGTGGGAAAGCCACTGGAAGGTTTAGTTATGGAAAGAATGTTAG
The DNA here is from genome assembly GCA_030737875.1 of Allium sativum. NCBI lineage: Eukaryota > Viridiplantae > Streptophyta > Magnoliopsida > Asparagales > Amaryllidaceae > Allium > Allium sativum. The sequence continues at coordinate 371,971,749 of CM060909.1, read as the reverse complement.
AAATGTACTGTTAGAAACTGCAATAAAACGTTTCATTTACCTTTAACGTTATGCGGTTTCTAATCTTAATGTGACACTATTAATTATGTCATAAATAAAATATTTCATTTTCCATTATGCAATTTCTAATCTTAATGTGACCCGGTTATATTTAGAATGTTAGGCCTGTGATTAATTTTAAGCATTGAATCAGTATATAATGGATGTACCCGATTTAGAGTTAAATGTTATATAAAGGATTGTGTCCTTTCTCTCCCGGTAAAGTGTTTTATTCTTCTCCATTAAGAAACACATAAGGAAATAGGTTAAGAGAGAGAAACTGAATTTTGAGAAGAAGAGTAAACATTAGAAGTCAAAGAAAGAAGATTACAGCCATTACATCTTCCGCTGCTAATCAAGGTACGTCATCTTAAATAATAGATCATATTAAGTTTCTCGCTTTTGTTTGTGAAATATTCAGTATTGGTGATCCTAGGACCATTCAATTGAATCGTACATCAATAATCATGAAAGATCGAATAATAAATAAAATTCTAGCATGTGGTATCAGAGCCAACCAATAACTGAATATTTCCTATGATTGCAATTGATTTATTCCATGATGTTTAATCGAGTATGTGTAATAAGTCATTTATGTACATGCGATTTATGATTTAGTTAATCACCAAAGTGGTCAAAATCAGAATAATCATTCAGTGCATAAGTGACATAAGGATTATTGGTAGAAATTGCCAGTTATAATTATACCAATCAAAAAAAGAAAAAGAAAAATACACTGCGTCACTAGTGATGGAATCTGAGAACTTACCCAAAGGAAAGTCTTGTTCTATAACCAGTTGACATGTTGAAGTTTAATATATATTTTGATTAAATAAATATTGATCATCGAAAGATGTCAGTTCTATTTAATTGAATATATTTATTACTCACTTATGTTTTGGTATTTAATTATGTTAAGTATAAGATAGTATCTACCCAAAGGAGTGCTATATTATGCTGTTATGTACATATCTAAATCCCGTTAATTATGAGGTTGTAGTTATTCCAATTTTATTTGTAGTAGTTCCCATAAATACACATGCTTCATCTGTTACATTGTTCACTGGTGTTAATTTTTTTAAATGGAGAGAACAAGTCAATTTCCATTTAGGAGTTTAGAATCTTGACTTGGCACTCCTTGAGGATAAACCTGTTGCTCTTACAACAGCTAGTACTAAGACAAAAAAAATCACACCATAAAGCATGGGAACGTAGTAACATATTTGAGCCTTATGTTTATAAAGATGACTATTGCTAACAACATCAAGTCAACAATTCTACAAACAGAAAGTGCTAAGGAATATATGCAGTTTGTGGAAGAGTGTTTTCCTTCAGCTGATAAGTCACTCGCTGGTACTCTTATGATAGAACCCACGATTATGAAGTTTGATGGGTCGCGAACTATGGAAGAGCACGTTATAGAGATGACTAATCTTGCAACAAGGTTAAACTCCCATAGGCTTATAATAGAGGATTCTTTTCTTATTAGTTTATTCTGAACCCGTTACCTTCTGAATAGGACCTTTTCAAATTAACTATAACACTATAAAGGATAAGTGGAATGTTAATGAATTGGCCAGTAGATTTGTTCAGGAAGAAGGACGTTTGCAAGTGAATCACTCAATAAGTTTTGCGAGTAATAATGGTGGTAAAGAAAAGAATGGAAATCAAGTCATTTCAAGAGAAAAAGGCATCTGCTAAGAATGGGCAGGATAAGGAAAAGAAGGAACTGAAGGACGTTCGATGTCATTTCTGTAAAAAGAAAGGACATTATCAAAATGACTGTGCGAAAAGGATTGCTTGGTTCGAAAAGAAAGGTAATCATCCACCTTTCATATGTTTTGAATCAAATTTAGTTGAAGTTCCTATTAATACATGGTGTCTTGATACTGGTGCTACAACACAAGTTTCCAATAATGTGCAGGGATTTCTTCCAATTGAAGGATGCTTTCTCTTTATGGGAAAAGGAATGAAATCCACAATAGAAGGCATTGGGACTTATCGTCTAATTCTAGAAAGTGGATATGTTTTAGACTTATTTAGTACCCTTTATGTACCTTCATTATCTATAAACCTTATTTCTGTAAGTAAATTGGATATTTCTGGTTTGAGATGTATGTTTGGATCTTGTTTTTTGATTTATATAAGAATACCGATAATGTTGGTTTTGGTATTCTAATTGATGGTCTATATAAATTGAAACTGAATGACAATTATGCAAATTCCTTGCCGAAGGTAGTAAATAATATTGGATATAAACGTAGCATGTTGAACGAAAATTCTGTTTTCTTATGGCATAAAAGAGTAGGTCACATATCCAAAGAAAGAATGATGAGATTAGTAAGTAATGAAATTTTGTCAAATTTGGATTTTAGTGATCTACAATTATGTATGGATTGTATTAAAGGTAAACAAACCAAACATAATGAGAAAGGAGACTACAGAAGCAGCCGGCTCCTTAAAATAGTTCACACTGATGTTTGCGGAGCTATGGACACTCCAACCTTTAACGGAAAAAAGTATTTCATCACTTTTATTAATGATTTTTCCTGTTATGGCTATGTCTATTTGCTTCATGAAATATCTTAATTTGTGAATGTCTTTGAGACGTTTATAAAGGAAGTTGAGAGGCAATTAGATGAAAAGGTGAAAATCATAAGGTCTGATAGAGGTAGTGAATATTATGACCAACATAATGAGTCAGGCCAGTGTCCAGGTCCATTGGCAAAATTCCTCGAAAGTCATGGCATATGTGTTCAATACATAATGCCAAGTACACCACAACAAAATGGTGTATCAGAAAGGTGCAATAGGACGTTAATAGATGTCAAATTCTGCACTACCTAAGAATTTGTGGTCGTATGCTCTCAAAACCGCTAATTATTTATTGAATAGGGTTACTAGTAAAGCTATTCAAAAGACTCTTTTTGAATTATGGACTAACATGAAACCTTGCTTAAGATACCTGCATATTTGGGGTCGTTCAGTGGAAGCGAGAATTTATAATCCACATGAAAAGAAATTAGATTCTCGAACGATTAGTGGGCATTTCTTAGGTTACCCTAAAAAATCTAAAGGGTATGTGTTGTACTGTCCTAATCATAGTCCAAGAATTGTAGAAACTGGTAATGCTTGATTCATTGAGATTGGTGAAGTCAGTGGGAGTACTAAAAGAGAAATAGTAGAAATAAAGGAAACATGGGTAAATGTTACACTGCCTTGAATAGTTCCTCCATTTACTATTACTCCAAATGTTGTTCCAGCTGTTGAAGAACAGCATGATGATGAACAACATAATGAAGAAGTACTTCCTGAAGGAAATGATTTACATAATGCTGATACACAAGAACCACAACAAGTAGCATTAAGAAGATCTCAAAGAGATCGTAGGTCAACTATTTCTAATGGTTATGTGGTTTATATGCAAGAATCAGATTATGATATAGGAATCAATAAGGACCAGGTTTCATTTTCACATGCTATAGAAAGTAAAGAGTCAAAGGAATGGATTAATGCCATGAAAAAAGAACTGAAATCCATGCAACCGAATGAAGTTTAGCATCTCGTTGAGTTACCACATGGGTGTAAAAGAGTTGAATGCAAGTGGGTTTTTAAAACCAAACACGACTTTAGTGGTAATATCGAACGGTATAAAGCTAGACTTGTTGCTAAGGGTTACATTCAGAAAGATGGTGTTGACTACAAGAAGTCATTTTCTCCTATTTCGAAAAAGGACTCAATAAGAATTATAATGGCATTAGTAGCTCATCATGATTTGGAATTGCATCAAATGGATGTGAAGACAACCTTTAAGAATGTAGATCTTGATGAGGAAGTTTATATGGATCAACCAAAAGGGTTTTTCTGTAGAAAGTAAAGAACAACTGGTGTGTAAATTAAGAAGTCAATATATGGACTTAAACAAGCATCCCGGCAATGGTATATTAAGTTCAATACCATTATTACGTCTTTTGGTTTTAAGGAAAATAAGGTTGATCACTGTTTATACAAAAAGATTAGCGGGAGCAATTTTAATTATCTAGTCCTTTTTGTTGATGAAATCTTGCTTGCTGCAAATAATTTAAGCATATTGCATGAGACTAAGAAATTTCTCTCAGTAAACTTTGAAATGAAAGATATGAGAGAGGCATCCTATGTGATTCACTACAAGAAAACTTATTTATGGATGCTTTGTATAGAAGCGATTGAAGCGCAAGCGCAAGCGCATCCTTACAAAAAAAAAAGAAAATAAAACAAAACGCGGCTTAAGGCTGAAAGACAAGGCGGGAATCAAAAATGACGCAGCTATTGTATTTCACGAAACTTCCACTTTTCCTCAATATCTCTTTTCTACCACAGTCCACCTTTTAATTAAATTCTTTTTTCCTCCCTTTCCTAATTTTTCTCCTTATTCACTCAACCTTCCATTCCGCGGTGCCTCCTCTCCTATGATTCCACCATCGCGCCTCTTCTTTCTCCATATACAGAAATGGATTTTACTGGGTGGAAATTAGTGTATGGCTAAATTTTGGGATGAGGATGAACATCTTGATAACTGCAAGGTGACGAGGAAAAATGTAGTACATAAGTCGTATCTAATGCTTGATGAAGGTCTATCCAAACCAATTCTTCAATTCGAAACTAGTTATGATTTTTTTTTTCACTTTTCCTCAATTTTGCATAATTTTATTCTATTTTGTTACAAATTAATTGGATTATTGATTTTCCAACAAAAATTTTATAGTCAAATTTATGTTTTTGGAAAACTAATTTCTAGGTTTTCTCATATTGTCTAGTTAAGATATGCTTGTATGATTCTTTTTTTTTTAATTTTAAGAATTGCATGGTTAAGTATTAGATGTTTATGGTTTGGTACGTTTTTAGAGCCTAGTTTGTGTATGGATGAGTTTTAGGAAGACAAAAGTAGGACAAAATGGTAGACATGATTGCAATAATGGTGGATCTGCGAGTTTACAAAATATCATGCTCATGCATCAAATCATGTCTTAAGAAATCATGTTGGGCGTTTGTGGTATAAGGTGCGATGTGCCTAAATGTTCTGTTGTATCTACTTTACCTGAAGTACCATAATGTACTCCTTATTTAGAAGTAAATGGTTGATGGTATATTTGACTAACTATGAGTTAAATTACAGTTGATGTTCAATATAAGAAGCGTAGATCATGACTAGTACCCATGTATTTGATATTTATCCTAATTTTTATGTATGCTTTTTTACACTAGTTTATAACAAACTGATAAAATCTACCTTTCCTCATTATAATTTAGTTGTTGAAAGTGACATGCCTGAAGAGCTACGGACAAGCTATCATCTGTAGGCAATATCCTTAGTGAATAAACTGGACAATGAGCTATAAAAGAATAACGCCTTAGTCCACCTGCACGAGTACGCTTTTCTGTGCTTATATTGTCTACTTATTTAATATCCATCTTTTTCTATCCTGATGTATATCAAGAACCAGTGTATAACGACCCGAGATTTTCGATGTAAGAATTCCAACAATAATACACAAATTCTGTATCACTTGTCAGAACACAGGAATCGAAAACACAGATAGTTATTAGAAAGAATTTAGAGGGTGAGATAAGAAAGAAAGAAATATTAGAATAGAAGAAGAAGAAGAAAGACCAACACAGTACAGAGTCTCACATCGCAGCGGAACAAAATATAATACATAAATGAATCTTTATTGAGAGCTTTTAAAAATACTTACAATATCAAAGTACATCAACATCTCTGGACAGTTATAATCATCTGTCCCATATACAGCACACATAGCGGAATAGTAGCTATATATAATCACACGTCTGAACTCCTCCAGCTCGTCTCTTCACAACATTCGAGAACCTGAACAACCCGGGCTAACCCGAGCATTTACAAAACACTTGGTCAGTCTGGTGAACCAGAGTGAGAAAAAAAACACACTAGGTTTTAGGGGATTACACAACTTGAATTTAAAGTCAAAATCTTTTTAAAAGAAAATGATAATCGTAAGACGAAATCCACACATAAAAACAGACGGTTTTTACCTTAAGATAGCCCAAAACGTTTTTGAAATCAATATTTTTTCTGATATTATAATTGTGTCTAAATACAAGTAAATAACAATCTAGCAGAACGCTTGCATCTCACGCTCTGCGTATATAGTATACAATCAAACCGCGAGCACTTATTGGAGATTGGATTCTGACTATGACAAGGTATGGGACCACCTGCCGATAGTGTATCTCTAGAGGCGAATACACTGAGTTCAATAAGAACGTCTTGCAACCTGGCCCTCACATGACCGACCACTCATTTCTCTTGAGTGTATCGAATGTATATCACCAACGGTTGGGCTCAAACCACCGTTTCCCGATAAGGGACACCATCGAAATATATTAAAGAAGGAATTGGATTTTCTCTAGATAGGTGATTATACACCCTAATGGGAGCGACCCACATAGCCATGCTGCCTGCCCGATTTTTGTCATTTCCCGGTTGATGAGGCTTGAGTCTACGCTTTATCAGCACATCATATTTACTTCGAATGTCACATCGTCAGATCCATCAACAGTCACTAATTGATGTCCACAACAATACGTTACATGTTAGCTAAAAGAAGTTTCCTTCTCCGCTTCCACTCTTGGTACGGTTGAAGAAACCAATGTACGAGACCTTTCTGGAAATACTATGTCAGACATCCATCCATACACGTCATCCAGGGACAGGATGATCCGAAGGTACTCTCCTACTGCATTCTAGGAATCACCCTGGGAATCAGTAGCGAGCAGTCCTTGCAAACCCGTAGATTCCAATCATAACAGAATCACAGTATATAACTGCTTGCAAGTCAGAGATTTTAAGTAATCCTTCCGCTTATGAAGATCCATGGTCTTCAATAGCACCATCTTGAATCAACATCTTCAACGTATTCGTATTTGCTGGACGGAATTTTTTTCGAATATATATTCCATCCTGGTCTTTCCGTACCAACAGTCGTATGGGCCAATTTTGATAGTCGGTTATTTAACTATCAAATTGAACAACCATTCATTCATATTAAAATATATTCACTGATTCACTACTCAGTATCATTTAGCCTCTTTAACGAACCGTCCACTAATTACATTCTTTAAAATTTCCAATATCTGAAACATCGCTTTCACTTCTTATTATAAAATAAGAATACTCTTCAAATTCATCCTATTCAACTTATAAACTTTTCAAAAACAGTTCATAATATCATGTATGGAAATCATAACTTATGTTTCCCTCAACTACTCTTGTTTATAAACTAATATCATCCTTTTGGAACCCTATTTAAAATCTCGACCAGTTTACTTAACTAATTATTAAGTAAATTCTTATTAAACTCTTTCGATTTATATCAGTAATTATTACAATATTTTATATGGTCTTCGGTTCTATTAGAAATAGAATCCTTATAAAAATTCCTTAATATTTCAAATCATTTTCAACAACTCCAATTTATTTGTTTTAAAAACTATATAGCTATGTTTTTATAAACTTATACAATTATTATTTTGTTATTCTTTACAAATTCCTTATATTGACATTTATCAAAATAATTCACCTTATCATCTGTAGAAAACTTTACAGATTTATTTCAAAGCCATTTTTACTTTCATTGAATGCACTCTCTTTAAATCCTATTCGACTTCTCATTCGTTTTCTAAAACATATAATAATCTTTTGAAACTTATATTTAAAAATAGTTCATCTCTTGGTAGATAATGTTACAAACCACATTTACTAACCTTTTATCTTTATTTACTAGTTCGATTTCCATTTTGATATTTTGAAATCTATTTATACTTTCTTCACGACCGTTAAGGCCCTTACAAAACCATTTTCACATTAAAGTAGCCAACACGATAAATTATATCGTCAAAACATTTATTTAATAATATCTTGCATCTCTACTAGTTATATTTCATATATTTATAAAAACTGTAAATTTAACTTCGCTATTATCTTTTCAAACCAAATTTGTATATCAAATCCATATAAGGATATTTTATCTTTGGAATCAGCTGAAATTCATTTAATATTGATTTCGAAAAAACCATTTCTTTAAATGACGGTACTAAAGAGGCAAATGACTACTATAGTACCAAACCGTGAAATATAAACCAATTTCACATTTCATAACAAGAAATATTGATAAACGTTATCAATATTATACAACCTGTTATTCCCTACAAAACAATGGTTACCACAATTCCAATCATTCAGTTCAATATGGCAAATCAAGAGTCGGTTTCCATTTAAACAGATGACATAAACAGTTTAAAAATACGGTCGATAATAATGTAACAGTCTATACTGCGCTGATAACAGAAATGCAAGCATTAATTATTTATTTATAACGTTTATAGTGTTATAAACGTAACCACTGAGGTAAGTTACCTCAATTGGATTTAATCGTTAAAAATAACAATTTGGTTCAATTAAATTAAATGAAAGTTTAATTTAACTGTTCAGTCCATACATGAATATAAAATCAACCATGAACAAACAAACAAACAACCATTTATAAGTATAGCACACAATTATAAAACCCGACTTATATAAAATATAAGTAGAGGAAAAACTCTGTGAGTTCAACTCACCTTGGGTTTCCATTCGTCGAGATAACGACTGGTCTCAGTTGAATTGAACACACGTTTAATTTACTGAATATAACAGCTCCGTCCGAATACGTCCAAATCTATTCTAGAGTGAAACGCTTGTCACGACAATTCCGCGGTCCCTGATTTGTCCAAAACTGTCGATATACAAGAACGTTATACTCATTTCATGGTTACGGTCATATTTAAATAATTCGCTAACTTGATTAAATATGTAGTGTTAATTAGATAATAATAAATATAGTCTGTTTAAATTTTATGATTAGGTATGTGTTAAATACACTTAGGCACTTTAAATAGATTGGTTATGCGATAAACTGGTTTAAGCCATATTCTAATATTGGAAACTAAGGGCCACGTTAATACATAATCTAATAAAAGTGGCGATGTAACATTAGTTTAGGCAAACTTATACTCCACTGAATTAGTTTAGGCGCATAAATAATATAATTAGATTAGGCTTTATTAAAAGTAATTGGCATATTAGACACGTTTACGCATACTTAATAATAGGCTACAGTTCCTTTATCTTCACCATTTACCTGCTTGTATTTTTCTCGAAAGCCACCCTTCTTCTTACTGGAGATTGATGTTCCACTTACCTCCTCAATACAAAATACACCAACAAAGACCCCCTGCTCCATTTATTTTTTTCTCCATCCGCCCTTCATACAGAAACTGCCTCTACCATCCCAGTGCCACCATTGTACGAACACCCACGTCGCCCACCACTCCATTGCTCACTCGAGCTCATAGTACCACTTCTTCCACTGCTAACTGCACCATCTACCCATTCTCATCGGAACCGTTCTCCCAAAATCCGACTGATGTATGCCCAAAACTCTCCCCCTGGCCACCTTCTTCTACTCCGTTTTAGCACCATTGAGATCCGCGATACCTTTTTAACCCGCAACTGCGAGCTCCCAGGCCCAAGAACAACGTTACGAGACTTTCCAGAAAATCAATAAACTGCGCGGTTTTGGTGTTTGATATATGCTCATTTCAAATATGAGCATATATGAAATTTTTTTGATTTTTATTTTTGGATGCGGAACCACGGTTTTACTTCTGTACTTAAGGAAGAAAACAAATGAGCAGGTGTATTTATAGTGATAATACACCATGGAGGTCAAGTTTTAGGTGATAGTGTTGCAGTAAAATAAGTTAGCTGTGATGAAAAGGATTTGGCACATATATATTGTTCAGCGTGTGTTCACTTCCTCGGAAATGTATTGATTTGAAAATATAGGTAAGCTCATAGCTGTGAACTAGGCCAGCGTGTATGAGTTTTCAGTGATTTTTCTCTAATGGTTATGAATTTTCATTTCAAAGATCATTTCTTGAATTAGAAAGTGTAACTGGTGGTGAGTTCTACAGTGATAGTTTGGGTAGGCTGTACTAAGGCTTAATGTTGAAGGAACACAAATATATAATATTGTGTAAGTAGCTTTGCAGATTTCCTCTTTATATATATATACACTTTCCTTCTGCGTACATTCGCATGTGCTAACGAAACATGGGTGGCAGGAATTAGATTTAGACCCCTTTTTTTATTATCTTTATTTTTATTATATAAGCAATTTAATGATTTATGTGAATGCTTTCCTTTTCCTACTTAATTATTATCCGACGCTACTATTCTTCTTCTTCAGCTTGAAGTGATCAAAGAACTGTATACATAGTGTTCTTGGAACCATGTATAGTAGTAGAATCTGTATTGGAGAAGATAGGGTGCCAAAAGCAAACTAATGTCTTCCAGGAGCCATTTGGAAGTTGTGCATGTGCAGATTATCATTTTTAGGGAACCATAATGCGAATTGTAGCATGGCGATTTCAACTTTCAGTACATTAAATATTATAGTGGAAAGATAGTCCGTGCTTGTTTCATAGGTAGGTAGCAGAGAGGCCTATGTTGATTGATATTTGGTTTGTAGTTCATTAGAAAACACAGCGCATATATAAATATTTGTGGATTCTTATCTTGATTGATGCAAATCTATCTCCTTTTATTTCCTCCCCATGTTCAATAAGGACAAGTCATATTTTAAGTTAACAGTTTAACGTAGCGCTATGAACAATTTCGTTCACGTATGATACTACTATGGACAAAAATATAAATACGAACGTGTTAAGCGATGTGTCATGACCCCAAAAATATAATAATATAGGTTGGTTGACCCATATTTTGAAACTCCAAAATATTGATATAGGGTGCAAAATACTCCAAATAAAAAGTTGCGTATTTAATTAATTAAAATTTACAGTAAATTCTAAAAATTAAATTAACACTACGTCTCAAAAGAACTTTGTCTAAATTCGAATCCAGTATGCAGTTATTTCAAATAAACTGTTACGGTCGATGAACGATTCTATAGCGACTATTTGAAAATTTGATTTGGACTTATGTTGCAATCTATACGACGAAATCTTCATTTTCCACTTTCATTAGAAAAATATAGTTCAACAGATTCAAACGTTTCTTGTTTTGAGGAAATCCGACTTGTAACGGATCCTATACGCTCAATTGAAGTTCAAAACATTAAAGTACAAGTGCAGCGTCTTGAGCTCGATTATATTTAATATATATTTTTATACGTTCAACTTCGTTTTAATTAATACATAAATCCACTTATATTACGAATTTAATATTTAAACATATTTAAAAATATTCAAATACAAACCGATAAAAATGCGGACGTTACATTCCTTCCCCCTTAAAATAATTTCGTCCTTGAAATTGCTAAGGTAGAAAAACAAACCCTATTATCTAGGTTAAAAATTATTCGTTTACTTCTTATCATCAGTTTCCGCTGAACTAATTTATTAAAATATTAATTTATTCCTACTAACGAAAATTTTCAAAAATCCCGAAAATTTTCTAACATCTTAAACTTCCAAAAAATTCCGCCAGCACCTCCTTTGTACGGGACAATCGGTACAACTACAACTCGCCTTTCTAGGCCTTCTCCAATCCAAAAGAAAATAAAACAACCAAGCGGCTTGCCAAATTGGCTCATAAATCACCAAACCCATATAAAATAAACGTGTACCTTTTTGTCGGGCATATCATTATATCCTTTCCATCTGCTACCCTGTCAGCATATACAAGTGCATTCCCAAACAAAATTCAGATTTTATCCTCAAAACCAAATCTTTCACGCGTCCAAGCCAAATCCCATTCTTAACTCAATTCCCATCCATTACCAATTTCAACACTTAGCTTACCAGTCCCATACCATTTTCAGATCCCTGTCTCACAAATCAAAATCGGATTCTACTTGCTATATTATATCCCGATTCAATTTCTAGTTAATTGGTTTCAATTCAATTCATATTTGCTTTCACAAATTTCTATTTAATTTTGTTTTCGTTCAAACAATCTCCGTGGGAGTTTTTAAACAGTTTAGCTCTTTCAAAAAAATCAAATATTCCTTTTCAGAATTCAAAACAACTTGTTTTTCTCAAAGCAATTCAAAACAAAATCTTTGGTAGTAATCCGTCACTTAGAACTCGGAAATGAACACTGGTGATGTGGCCAACATCATCAGAGTTATTTCCCAGCTATCGAAGTGAGTTCAATACTATATTACTTATCAAAACCGTATTTAAATATTTTCATTTTGAAATCTATACCAAACACAATGCTTGTAAAACAAATTAAAATCTCCTAGGATTTAAAATTCTCATATATTCAATCCAAGTTCATTTGCAAAATCCTTTCCCACTTTTGGGAAATTTAAATTCCAATTCTGATTTTAATTTCAGATTTAATAAATCTGCTTTTATATTATACGAATTCTAATTGGTTATTTATATAACCATTTCAATTATAATCAACCAACACATCCAATATACTATAGTACTTCAAATATTAATCATTTACCCTCTTTACGAAACAATATTGTATCCATTGACAGTTCAATGCTTCTCAAAACTTGGACCGACCAACAACCCCAATACAAAACATTTGTATATGAAATTTACAATTAAGCTCTCATATATATACATTTAATCTCGATCTAGGGTATTACTAACCCAATCTCTATCGAGTTACACCACAGAGCCAAGGTTATTACTAAACCAATAGCTCTGATACCATTGTAACGACCCGAGATTTTCGATACCTGAATTCCGACAATAATACACAAATCCTGTATTATTTGTCAGAACCCAGGTATTGAAAACCCAGATAGTTATTAGAAAGAATTTAGAGAGTGAGATAATAAAGAAAGAAATATTAGAATAGAAGAAGAAGAAGAAGGACCAACACAATACAGAGTCTCACATCGCAACGGAACAAAATATAATACATAAATAAATCTTTATTGAGAGCTTTTAAAAATACTTACAATATCATAGTACATCAACATCTCTGGACAGTTATAATCATCTGTCCCATATACAACACACACAGCGGAATAGTAGCTATATACAATCACACGTCCGAACTCCTCCAACTCGTCTCTTCACAACATTCGAGAACCTGAACAACCTGGGATAACCCGAGCATTTACAAAACACCGGGTTAGTCTGGTGAACCAGAGTGAGAAAAAACACACTAGGTTTTAAGGGATCACACAACTTGAATTTAAAGTCAAAATCTTTTTAAAAGAAAATGATAATCGTAAGACCAAATCCACACATAAAAACGGACGATTTTTACTTTACGATAATCCAAAACGTTTTTGAAATCAATATCTTTCCTGATATTATAATAGAGTCTAAATACAAGTAAATAACAATCTAGCAGAACGCTTGCATCTCACGCTCTGCGTATATAGTATACAATCAAACCGCGGGCACTTATTGAAGATTGGATTTTGACTATGACAAGGTATGGGACCACCTGCCGATAGTGTATCTCTAGACGCGAATACACTGAGTTCAACAAGAACGTCTTGCAGCCTGGCCCTCACATGACCGACCACTCATTTCGCTTGAGTGTATCGAATGTATATCACCAACGGTTGGGCTCAAACCACCGTTTCCCGATAAGGGACACCATCGAAATAGATTAAAGAAGGAATTGGATTTTCTCTAGATAGGTGATTATAAACCCTAATGGGAGCGACCCACATTGCTGTGCTGCCTGCCCGATTTTTGTCATTTCTTGGTTGATGAGGCTTGAGTCTACGCTTTATCAACACATCATATTTACTTCGAATGTCACATCGTCAGATCCATCAATAGTCACTAATTGACATTCACAACAATACGTTACGTGTTAGCTAAAAGAAGTTTCCTTCTCCGCTTCCATTCTTGGTACGGTTGAAGAAATCAATGTACGGGACCTTTCAGGAAATACTCTGTCAGACATCCATCCATACACGTCATCCAGGGACAGGATGATCTGAAGCTACTCGCCTACTGCATTCTAGGAATCACCCCGGGAATCAGTAGCGAGCAGTCCTTGCAAACCCGTAAATTCCAATCACGACAGAATCACAGTATATCTCTTCTTGCAAGTCAGAGATTTTAAGTAATCCTTCCGCTTATGAAGATCCACGGTCTTCAATAGCTCCATCTTGAATCAACATCTTCAACGTATTCGTATTTGCTGGACGGAATGGTTTTCGAATATATATTCGATCCCGGTATTTCCGTACCAACAGTCGTATGGACCAGTTTTGATAGTCGGTTATTTAACTATCAAATTGAACAACCATTCATTCATATTAAAATATATTCACTGATTCACTACTCAGTATCATTTAGCCTCTTTAACGAACCGTCCACTAATTACATTCTTTAAAATTTCCAATATCTGAAACATCGCTTTCACTTCTTATTATAAAATAAGAATATTCTCCAAATTCATCCTATTCAACTTATAAACTTTTCAATGACAGTTCATAATATCATGTACGTAAATCATAACTTATGTTTCCCTCAACTACTCTTGTTTATAAACTAATATCATCCTTTTGAAACCCCATTTAAAATCTCGACCAGTTTACTTAACTAATTATTAAGTAAATTCTTATTAAACTCTTTCGATTTATATTAGTAATTAATTAAAATATTTTATATGGGCTTCGATTCTATTAGAAATAGAATCCTTATAAAAATTCCTTAATATTTCGTAGTATTTCAAATCATTTTCAACAACTCCAATTTATTTGTTTTAAAAGTATGTAGCTATGTTTTTATAAACTTATACAATTATTATTTTGTTATTCTTTACAAATTCCTTATATTGACATTTATCAAAATAATTCAACTTATCATCTATATAAAACGTTACAGATTTCATTTCAAAGCCATTTTTACTTTCATTTAACGCATTCTCTTTAAATCCTATTCAACTACTCATTCGTTGTCTAAAACATATAATAATCTTTTGAAACTTATATTTAAAAATAGTTCATCTCTTGGTAGATAATGTTACAAACCACATTTAATAACCTTTTATCTTTATTTACTAGTTCGATTTCCATTTCGATATTTTGGAATCCATTTATACTTTCTTCATGACCGTTAAGGCCCTTACAAAACCATTTTCACATTTAAATAGCCAACACGATAAATTATATCATCAAAACATTTATTTAGTAATATCTTGCATCTTTACTAGTTATATTTCATATATTTATAAAAACTGTAAATTTAACTTCGCTATTATCTTTTCAAACCAAATTTGTATATCAAATCGATATAAGGATATTTTATCTTTGGAATCAGCTGAAATTCATTTAATATTGATTTCAAAAAAAATCATTTCTTTAAATGACGGTACTAAAGAGGCAAATGACTACTATAGTACCAAACCGTGAAATATAAACCAATTTCACATTTCATAACAAACAATATTGATAAACGTTATCAATATTATACAACCTGTTATTCCCTGCAAAACAATGGTTACCACAATTCCAATCATTCAGTTCAATATGGCCAATCAAGAGTCGGTTTCCATTTAAACAGATAACATAAACAGTTTAAAAATACGGTCGATAATAATGTAACAGTCTATACTGCGTTGATAACAGAAATGCAAGCATTAATTATTTATTTATAATGTTTATAGTGTTATAAATGTAACCACTGAGGTAAGTTACCTCAATTGGATTTAATCGTTAAAAATAACAATTTGGTTCAATTAAATTAAACGAAAGTTTTATTTAACTGTTCAATCCATACATAAATATAAAATCAACCATGAACAAACAAACAAACAACCATTTACAAGTATAGCACACAATTATAAAACCCGACTTATATAAAATATAAGTAGAGGAAAAACTGAGTGAGTTCAACTCACCTTGGGTTTCCATTCGTCGAGATAACGACTGGTCTCAGTTGAATTGAACACACGTTTAATTTACTGAATATAACAGCTCCGTCCGAATACGTCCAAATCTATTCCAGAGTGAAACGCTTGTCACGACAATTCCATGGTCCCTGATTGGTCCAAAACTGTCGATATACAAGCACGTTATACTCATTTCATGGTTACAGTCTTATTTAAATAATTCGCTAACTTGATTAAATAAGTAGTGTTAATTAGGTAATTATAAATATAGCCTATTTTAATTTTATGATCAGGCATGTGTTAAATACACTCAGGCACTTTAAATAGATTGGTTATGCGCTAAACAGGTTTAAGCCATATTCTAATATTGGAAACTAAGGGCCACGTTAATACATATTCTAATAGAAGTGGCGATGTACCATTAGTTTAGGCAAACTTATACTCCATTTAATTAGTTTAGGTGCATAAATAATATAATTAGATTAGGCTTTATTAAAAGTAATTGGCATATTAGACACGTTTACGCATACTTAATAATAGGCTACAGTTCCTTTATCTTCACCATTTACCTGCTTGTATTTTTCTCGAAAGCCATTCTTCTTCTTACTGGAGACTGTTGTTCCACTTACCTCCTCAATACAAAATACACCAACAAAAAACCCATGCTCCATTTATTTTTTTCTCCATCAGCCCTTCATACAGCAACCGCCTCTACCATCCCAGTGCCACCATCGTACGAACACCCACATCGCCCACCACTCCTTTGCTCACTCGAGCTCACAGTACCACTTCTTCCACTGCTAACTGCACCATCTACCCATTCTCACCGGTACCGTTCTTCCAAACTCCGACCAACGTATGCCCAAAACTCTCCCTCTGGCCACCTTCTTCTACTCCGTTTTAGCACCATCGAGGTCCGCGATACCTCTGTATCCCACAACCGCGAGCTCCCAGGCCCAAGAACAACGTTACGAGACTTTCCAGAAAATCAATAGACTGCGCGGTTTTGGTGTTTGATATATGCTCGTTTCAAATATGAGCATATATGAGAGTTTTTTTATTTTTATTTTTGGATGCGGAACCGCGGTTTTACTTCTGTACTTAAGGAAGATAACAAATGAGCAGCTGTATTTATAGTGAGAATACACCGTGGAGGCCAAGTTTTAGGGGATAGTGTTGCAGTAAAATAAGGTAGCTGTGATGAAAAGGATTTGGCACATATATTTTGTTCAGTGTGTGTTCACTTCAGCGGAAATGTATTGATTTGAAAATATAGGTGAGCTCATAGATATGAACTAGGCCAGCGTGTATGAGTTTTCAGTGGCTTTTCTCTGATGGTTATGAATTTTCATTTCAAAGATCATTTCTTGAATTAGAAAGCGTAGCTGATGGTGAGTTCTACAGTGATAGTTTGGGTAGGCTGTACTAAGGCTTAATGTTGAAGGAACACAAATATATAATATTGCGTAAGTAGCTTTGCAGGTTTCCTCTTTATATATATATATATATATATATATATATATATACTTTCCTTCTGCGTACATTCGCATGTGCTAACGAAACATGGGTGGCAGGCATTAGATTTAGACCCCTTTTTTATTATCTTTATTTTTATTATATAAGCAATTTAATGATCCATGTGAATGCTTTCCTTTTCCTACTTAATTATTATCCGACGCTGCTATTCTTCTGTTTCAGTTTGAAATGATCAAAGAACAGTATACATAGAGTTCTTGGAACCATGTATAGTAGTAGGATCTGTATTAGAGAAGATAGGGTGCCAAAAGCAAACTAGCGTCTTCTAGGAGCCATTTGGAAGTTGTGCATGTGCACATTATCATTTTTAGGGAACCATAATGCGAATTGTAGCATGGCGATTTCAGCTTTCAGTACATTAAGTATTATAGTGGAAAGATAGCCCGTGCTTGTTTCATAGGTAGGTAGCAGAGAGGCCTATGTTGACTGATATTTGGTTTGCAGTTCATTAGAAAACACAGTGCACATATAAATATTTGTGGATTCTTATCTTGATTGATGCAAATCTGTCTCCTTTTATTTCCTCCCCATGTTCAATAAGGACAAGTCATATTTTAAGTTAACAGTTTAACGTACCCCGCTATGAACAATTTCGTTCACGTATGGTACTACTATGGACAAAAATATAAATACGAACGTGTTAAGCGATGTGTCACGACCCCAAAACTATAATAATATAGCTAGGTTGGCTCATATTTTGAAACACCAAAATATTGATGTAGAGTGCAAAATACTCCAAATAAAAAGTTGCGTATTTAATTAATTAAAAATTACAGTAAAATTCTAAAAATTAAATTAAAAATTACAGTAAAATTCTAAAAATTAAATTAACACTACGTCTCAAAAGAATCTTGTCTAAATTCGAATCCCGTATGCAGTTATTTCAAACAAACTGTTACGATCGATGAACGATTCTATAGCGACTATTTGAAAATTTGATTTGGACATATCTTGCAATCTATACGACGAAATCTCCATTTTCCACTTTCGTTAGAAAAATATAGTTCAACAGATTCGAACGTTTCTTGTTTTGAGGAAATCCGACTTGTAACGGGTCATGTACGCTCAATTGAAGTCCAAAACATTGAATTACAACTGCAGCGTCGTTATGATCTCGATTATATTTAATAATATTTTTATACGTTCAACTTCGTTTTAATTAATATATAAATCCACTTATATTACGAATTTAATATTTAAACAGATTTAAAAATATTCAAATACAAACCGATAAAAATGCGGGACGTTACATAGTGTATGGCCCATGCTACACACACGAGCAGTGATATATCCATTGCTGTATGTTATTATGAGGATAGTGATATCAGACGTTTCATATTTTGTGTTGCGGTATAATATATAATTCATATTAGTTGTTTTTGAACTAATTTAAATCATTATCAGAAGTGCGTGAACAGAATTCAAAACCGTATTACAGATTTAAAAACCCCATTAAGTGTAGATTTATGATAGAGTTCCTTTTAAATATTGTTAGTCCAAAGTTTTCAAGCGGGAAGTGGACGTTTTTTCAACTTAAATTTGTTTTACTGTTAAGGGTTATTTTCAGTTATTGCGATAATTTGGCTCATAATTTATTCAAGTATGGTAAAGAGGAGATTATATCATATTTTATCAGGGAAGTGAGTACTTTAATAAACCTAGTAGATAAAAATAAATTACTTCCTTATATTGTCTTGTTTTGTTGATAATAAGGAAAATAATTATCTCAACATGTGGAAAATGATAGTGAATTTTGAGTTTGCAACTACTACTGGATTCATTCACATACTTACTCTTAGAAACAAAATAAACCATTCAAATATTCATCCCCAACTCACTTTGGGCAGGTTCTATTTGAATAATATATATATGCTATAATGATAGGGCGCTCATCACAAGTCCTGGTGCACTAACAGAAAATCAAAATTGAGAATAAGACATAAGTGCACCTGTCTTTGTAAATATAGACAAAGTTATGAGTTTTGTTTCTCAGCATTAGACATTGAATTGCAATATTAGTTTCTCTTTGTGCTTGTTGTTCTTATAGATTCTCCTGATGCTTAGTCTTTATACAAATAGTAATAGTTGCAATTTTATCAACATCTTGCCTGCTAAGAATTTATTATTGTATTGGCAATAATTTTACTTTGGAAATGCATCTAGAATACCTTGTTGTGGACAAAGAGAGTTACACTTGTCTACCTTCCTTAAAAACACTAGTATAAAATCAAGTTTGGATAATTTCCAAGAGATGATACATATATTTTTTGTGTAGGCGCTACAAAGTTAAAACCAGAGATCGAGCTTGAAAAAAATTAAAAATGGGGTTATGCTTCCAGTTTAACACAGTGGATAGAGAAGAATAGGAGAGAAAATATTGGAGTCGTTAAATGTTCATTTGACTTATGTGCTTGTCAAATGTGGGTAGTGAAAATGATGGAGATATTCTTCAATTCATTTTGAATCATGCAAGGCTGTATTTTTGGAAGTCTGTTTAAGGATTTACTTTGACTGTTTCTCTTTTCAAATATTCATTAGCACTAAAACACAAATATCATTGGTTCAATTACGGTTTTCTTTTTCAATGTTTATCAAGCTCAAGTGTTTCAAATATTTTGCTTTTGTTATCTATTCTGACTTTTCTACAATCAGCGTAACAGTTTTTCATTCATGACTACTCCAAACTTCAAATATTTTTCGTGCAATGATAATAATATAATTCGGAAATAATTCTTTAGCATGTTAATCAGTATGATGATCTCTTTTAAAAATTACAACATAATTTATCCTTCAGTGTTTTCTATACCTAACACAACACTTATTAAGGACGTCATCCTATCGTAAGCTGAATCTTATAAAAATATGAAGAATTGTGATATATTTGACATGATAGCAGATTTTTTTCATTAACTTAAATTGAATTTTATTTTTGTAGCCATCAGGAAAGAAAATGAATGTTCACTATTGCAACCAAAATAATTTTGATTATTGTAAATGGTACACGATTACATTTTAATTTAGTTTAAATTATTTTATGAATTAGCTTAAGTCAACTTAAAATAATCATTAATATTTAATTTTTACAAATCAATTTTATGTGTGAGATACATAGCACCACAATCAAGGTAGCATGGAGATTGTATCATGTCTTGTGATATTATGATTGCTTAACGATTCCTTAAATTTCAAAGCTCTACTTAGGTTCCTAATTCAATATCATTCATTGAATATTGTGAAACTAAAAACTTTAAGAAATATAAACATATGAATATGGATAAAAATCCCAAGTTATAAAAATGTTATGCAAAAATTAACTGATCCATTAAGAAAGTACTTGTAGCCATTATAGATTATTGACTACTACAAGTTTAGAACATAACTTACTAGTTCACCCCCCCTCATCGCGACAAAGTCTGTTGTGTGGAGTTGGAGGATGTTGATGAATTTTGATCTAATCCGAAACATATTGGAAGAGAGGTTTTGGCATTTTTGTTTCTAGGTTTTTCATCTTGGATGGTTAATCTACCTATATGGCTAAGTCTAATGGTTGCGGCTTGTTTTGGTCCCGATAAACATTTTTTTTAAAAAAATATAATAATATGTATATATGCACTATATATATATATGTATATACACCTATGTGTGTGTGCGTGCGTGTGTATATACACACACATACGTGTGTAGATATATGTGTGTGAATTTCCGGTTGACAGTTGATCAATGTATGTGTTAGAATAATTAATATATGGTATTTATGTTAATAATATATTACATAAATACCATATATTAATGGTAGAAGGTTTTTCATTTATATATATTACGCATGGTAATATATATGTTAATGACAGAAGATTTATGCTGACGTTTATATGCTATTTGCAATAAATTCCTATAAATATTGAACTCCTATATAAAGGAGTGGAGAATAATGAAATAAAGGCAACAAATTGAATTTATCAACAAATTGAATTCTATCATGGTATCAGAGCACATTTCGAATATATAAATCTCTGCTCTCCCATCCTCCTCTCTTTCTTCTTCTTCGACCATCTCTTTCCTGTTGAATAACTACCAATGGCCGTTATGCATGCTGATGATTTTTTTTACATGGATACCGGTGCCACATCTCACATGACAGCGAATCAAAGTGTACTTTCTTCTTATTTCAATTCTAACAATAATTATCATAATATTGTTGTTGGTAATGGTTATCTAATTCCAATTGTTGGTCACGGTAGCACTAATTTACCTTTACCATACCCTCCATTTACCCTAAATAATGTTTTGCATGCTCCTAAACTTATTAAAAACCTGATATCTGTTCATAAGTTCACCACTGATAATATGGTTTCTGTTGAATTTGATCCATTTGGATTTTCTATTAATGATTTACATACGGGAACCAAACTAATGAGATGTGACGGCACTAGGGATCTTTATCCTCTCTTATCCAATAACCAAACCTCTCCCTTTATGAATCAATCAGCCATTACTGCTCTCTCTCTCCAGATCTTTGGCATAACCGCTTAGGACATCCTGGCGCTGCTATGCTCAAATCATTAAATCATAAAAACCTCATTAATTGTAATAAGTCTCATAAAACTTATTGTTCTTCTTGTCCTCTTGGAAAATGTAATAACCCGAAAATGCGAGCCAGTTTGAAATTTTTATTTTAGCGATTTTAGTGAATTGTGAATATTTAAAATAGATTATTTTAAATAATATCGACGAGAAATTTATTTTGAATATATAATTCGACGTATATATTATATACGTCGTCGTTAGAATATAAATAATTATATATAATTATAATAGAATTGAAAATGGCGCGGTAGTTCGATAATTCGATTTCAAACTTCAATTGAATGTACCGGGTGCAAAACAATCCGGATTTTAGTGAAACCAGAAATAATGGGATCTAATTGATAATATCTTTCCAACGAATTCGAAAAATCAAGATTTCATAGTGGGAATCAAAAGATATGTCCAGTGGAAAATTCTGAATAGTCGCTATGGAATTCAGGCCCTTAAAAATGGATATTTTGCAAACGACCTCGGATTTCGACGAAACCAGTTTTGTTAGGTCCGTGTTGTCAAATTATTGCTAGATTCCAATTTTCATAATTTTTCGAATCAATATGTGAGCGTGGCAAAGGAAAACGCGTTTGACCAGTTTCAGTTGATTTTAATCGACTGGAAATTGGCCATTTTTCTAACGGTCTCAGAATTCGACGAAACTAGTTTTGTTAGGACCGTATCGTCAATACGAAGCTAGAAAATATTTTTCTGGAATTTTTAAAGTTCGTATGTGACCCCGGTAATTTGAAATGTACGTTTAAAATTCAATATAGTGATTTAAATGTAAATTGAACGGAAACTGATTCAAACGATCAAATCAGCTCGCGATACATATCCCGTTGTGTTCGGAATAGGGGTAGAACGCTATGGACGACAGGCGGTGGACCTCGTTACGAGGTCGTATGTAAAAGTCAACTATTTGCAAATAAAACAATTAAAATAAAATAATTAAAAATAAAAAAAAACCCTCCTCCTTAAAACCGTTCTGCCCCCCCGATCATTCAACAGAAAATAAAAAAAAAATAAAGAAAGAAAAAAAAGGAGGAGCTCGTCGCTCCTCCCATCACCGCGCCACCGCGCCTCAGGCGCGGCCTCCACTCCCCTCCCTTCCCGATCCTCCTCCTTCTCCGCTTCTCTCTGCTCTCGACGCTCTCTTCTCTGAACCCCAAATCGCCGAGCAGCCTCGCCTTCCCATCGCAATCCCACCGAAGTCCGGCCACCGCCCTCCAGCTTCCGCTCCTCCCTACCTCGAGAAAACCCCCCGCCCACCTGACCTCCTGAGCCGCCCGACGCCGCCTAATGACCACCGACAGCGACGTTCTCCCCCCCCCCCCCCTGCGGTAAGTTTTTTTTAATTATTATTTACTTAGTTTATTTATTTATTTTTAGGTAATACGTTTTATAAAAATAAATAAGGCTTCTATATATTATTAGGACATGGAAAAATACGATTTTTAAAGCATTGATTTTTATCGATATATGAATAGATTTTCATTCGTATGAAGTATAGATTTTTAGATAGGAAAAGTTTATATTTTTAATAATAAAGATGTGTTTTTTAAATAGTAGAAATTATAAAAATATAATTTTTGTAAGATAGAGAATATAAAAATGTGATTTTTATATTTTTAAAGTATTAAAAATATAATCTTTACTATATAGAAATATTAAAAATATGATTTTTATATTTTTAAAGTATTAAAAATATAATCTTTATGGGATAGAGAATATAAAAATATCATCTTTGTATATGTAGCGAAATAAAAATCTGATTTTTATTTTATATACGTTGAAGTAAAGTGATGATTTTTATAATGATGAAATCTATATTTTCGAAAAGGCGAAATCTTTATATAGAGAATAGCGTTATAAAAATAGAATTTTTATCTATATATTAGCGGTAAGGAAATATGATTTTTATATATTGAATAGCGTAGTAAAAATTCGATTTTTAAATATATGAAGTGATTATAAAAATATGATTTTTAAATTGAAAGTAAATAAATAAAAATGTGATTTTTATTTTAAAGACATCGAGATATAAAAATGTGTGATTTTTATATATGTAGTGAATACGGGCAACGAGAGCGACAAGAAGGCGAAATAGGCGAAGATTACTATAAATGAAGAGTCGTGGTATTGGATAGCTATTGGTGAGAACTTCTCACTCTTCAAATTCTTTTTCTAGTTATATATATATACTAGGATGCAGACGGTGCTTAGTAGCACCCGACACCCGTCATCCACAGACCATGGATGGCTTGTTTGTTAAATTGTTTGGTTGTGTAGTTGGTTAGTCTATTTGGTTTAAATTGAATTGTTTGGTGAATTGAAATTGATTTGATTGATGTGTGAATGGCGTGGGCCTTCACTAGACCGGGGATAAGGCTAGGCCTTGTTCCGTTTCTAGTATCGTGCCGTTATGCCGCCGAAATTTTCTAAAATATGTTAGAAAAATAAAAAATATCATTTTTATTGTGTAAATGAAATGAATAGAAATTCAAGTGTTGAAATAAATATTTTTGTCGTTAAAAATATAATTTTTAACGTGAAAGTGAATAAATAAATATTTATAAACAAATCGGCCGATTTGTTTATATACACTGATTTGACTGATATCGATTGGGTCGATAAATTTTACACGTCGCCCAACTGCACAAATAAAATCTGTGTTTGATTGTTTGAAACCCCACACGGGTGTTGGGATGAAATTTGAAGTTCACTCATCCTGATTGATTAAATATGTTGATCGATTGATTGACAGGCTGTTATAAGCGTTAGATATTTATATTTGATGCTTATACAGTGTAGTGCACTTTGGTTGATGGTTGATTGTTTATCAATGCTAGTATATACATGTGTTGTATGGAATCCATATAATTAACATTATATGGTGATTGATTGGGCCTCATTCCAATCGGGAAAACAATGAATATTATAAAAGAAAATTCATGTGTTGAATATAAAAATAGTCATGTGTGGACGATGATTATGTGTAGAAACTATTCATGTGTTGAGTAAAATATTTTAAATAAAATAAATTACATCTTTATCATATTTAAAATTAGAACTACTTCTCAGTAGAAGTTTAATTAAAATCAAACGATAGATACCATAGTTTTATAAAATATTTTACATAACAAAAATAGTGATGTGTTGACAGTACTCATGTGTTGAGATTAGTCGTGTGTTGAAAGAAATATAGATTCATGTGTTGAATGGGATAAATATTCATTTGTTGGATAGAATAAAGGAGTTTTGAAAAATATAAAGCCGTGTTGATTAGAGATGCGTTATTTCGACGTGAACGATATTTATATCGATTTGAAAACGATTTCGAAATGAATTGAATTGAAAACGATTTCGAAATGAATTGAATTGAAAACGATTTCGAAATAAATTGAATTGAAAACGATTTCGAAATTGATTGAATTGAAAACGATTTCGAAATGAATTGAATTGAAAACGATTTCGAAATGAATTGAAGTGAAAACGAATTCAAATTGATTTGAAAGAGAATTGAAATGAATTCAAATTGAATTGAAATTTGAATTGAATAGAAATTTGAATTGAATAGAAATGAATTTTAAAACGAATTTATAAAGAAGAATTCAATTTTGATTTGAATTGAAAAGGAAGTTGAAATTGTTTTGAAACGAATTTAAAACGATTTATAAAATTCGTTTTAAAAGGAAATCGACGAAATATATAATATATATATTATATATATATAATGGCCTGAATAGAACGCGCCGCGCCGCGGTAGTTCGTGAATTTCGACCATTTATTTCAAACGGACATTGCGGGAGATACGACCGTCGGATTCTCCTAAAACCGGAACCGTTGGGTTCGTATCGAAAAGAGCTTTCCAATGAATATTAGAAATTTGAAATCTAACGGTTGGATTTGGAATTATGTCCAAATCAAATTCGAAAAAGGTCGCTGTAAGTGCAGTTCGATGGCCGTTGTTGGAAATCGACTGTACGGGCCTTGATAAAATTATTAAAAATATCTATAATTTGTGTAAAATTATAATATGTGAATTGGAAAGATTTGGGCTGGAAAATTCCACATTTGAAAAGATAAAAATAGATTTTTATCGAAATGAACTAGTTTTGAACTAGAATTGAAATCAATTTATTTTTAAAATAAATAAATTGAATTTGAAAGTGATTTTGAAAATAATCGATAATTTCCAATACGTGGATTGGACTGGAGCTGAATCGAAATTATCTTCGGGATATTTCGATGTTGGATTTCGTGACTATACAAATATTGTTATGGGGATTTGAAAGATATTTTATATCGTTATTTCCAATACGATATTTGTTGGTTTCAGAATTTGATATTGAATATAAGCCGATATATTTTCTATTCAGAGCCTTGTATTTAATATCAAATGTGATTTGGTTTGTCGTGAATCGTGTTTTTGATGACATTAGTTCTTTAACCCAGTTAAAGGCAGGATATTGATTTTTGAGAAGATTAAAACTAAGTGGAGTTTTAATGAATCTTTAATTAGATTAAAAATGTGAATTGATAATTTTAATTATCAAATTTGAAAAGTGATCGAGAGTGGAGTACCACCAGTTTTGCTCCAAAGCGATAGTTAAATCTTTAATTAGATTTGAACGTGAAATGGTAATTAATTTTACCGATAACACAGTGGTGTTAGATGTGGAGTATTACCAGTTTTCTCAATGGGATATATAGGTTGGGATTGGGAAATAAAATAAATAATTACTTCGGTGTGGTTCGCTAATCCCGACTAGTTTGAAATGATATCCAAGGGAGGATTAAAGAATAAATTTCGAAGAATTTATCTTGGATAAAATTAATGGGAACATTTCCCTAAGAATGTGATTTTGTGAATAAAAGAATATTCTGAATTGGAATGAGGCGTTTGTGGTGTTTGTGTAACATTCGTTTATTATATACGTGGGTTATTCAGAAAGGCCGGGTTTATACCCATTCCGAATAACCGATTCGACGAGATGTCGAAGATGAAGACGGTGGTTGAAGACCGGAAGTCTTCACATCGTTTGGGTGATTACTGATGATCTTGATTGGGCTGTACACCCAGGATGAGGGAATCAGTTGGTGATCGTCCAGACGTACTTGGAGATGGATGGATATGCGAGGAAAGTGCCTCCGGTTTCGTTCAGACCCAGAACGAACTTGTAAATGGATAGTGTGTCTGACATTGGATTTTATTCTGTGTTGATTGATCTCTATTAAATATACATCTGTTTGGCGGCGGAGAATTTATTCTCTTGCTTAACGCCCTTCTCTGAGACGTACGAGCTCAGAGGTTGTATATCGATGGACATCAGTCGCGTGGAGTGAATTGCCAGTGTGGCATGCGTAAGTGGCAATTGATCAAGGCTTCTGTTGAAAAGCAAAGTCTTGTGGTTGATGATCAAAGCAGGGCCTGTGTGGCGTAGCTTTGTGTATAACGTGAATTCGCGAGCCTCACACCTCGGTATGAGTCAAAAACGGGATAGTGACTGTAGGGAGAGCACGACGTTTCTTTCTAGCTAGGGTGGTGTCAGTGACCTACCAGCCCTGACATTTATATACTTTTCACCTGTGTGGTTGTTGGAATGCGAGGCGCCTCGGATATAGGTCTGTAAGGACTGGGAAACGTGTGTTCAGGAATTGCCAATCCTCAAAAGTAAGAGAGGACCGGCCCTGAAGATCCAAGGATCATAGTGGGGTCCTGGGACATTTGCTAGAGTGTCTCGAATCGGAGAGGAGCTTGCCCCTTGCCTCGGCTCATGACGGAAATCCAATTTCCAATACGTGATAGTGCGGTTTTATTTGTAGAACCTAGTATGGCGACATAGTGGTATGGGTCATTCATGCCGCCTATGATTGAAATTGTTTTGACACTATACACCTATAATAGTATCAAATAATGTGTTTTAAACGTATCAAGCATGCTTTGGCTGTTATAAGGTAAAAACCCTATCCTCCGGCTTGCGTTGCATTGTGTGATGGGACCTGGGTCTTATAACAGCTTCATTTTTCTTTATTTAGCATTGCGCTGTTTGTTCTATGCACTGGTATTCTTGGGAGGAAACCCGTTCCGTGTTATACGGCGTGGTCCCTTGATTTACCAAACTTTAAAACCAATATTAATAACCGTTTTAGTTCTCACACCAGTCACATGACTGACCTGGAGTTTATTGTTTTAACCTAAACTCTGGGTGCCCCTATTTTCCACACGGGCAGCTAGTAGTTTTGGTTTTGCAGATTTATATTCACAGGGTCCTGATTAACAGCTGGAACGATGCTCGGAAAGCTCTGTATCCGTGTATCACTTTCAGTTGTATTTTGTATATTTTTCCGCTGCTATGTAATTTATTGTAATCTATGATATTTATCGAATGTAATTTATTCATTTATACTCTGTATATTCTTGTATCTGATGGAATTGTTGTAATTAACATTGAAATGTTCTTCCGTATGCGTCCTGTTGTGTGTTGTTCTCAAAGTATTCGTGCTTTCCTTCACGGGGAAGTTACGGGTTCTTTCAGTTGGTATCAGAGCTTTGGTTTACAGAGCTCGAGAACAAGACACATTAGAACCATACGAAAGAATTCATCAGATATTGGATTAGTAATATCCAATTAGAATGACTCGTTAGAGATAGGATCAGTAGTATCCTAGAACGAGTGTGAAGAGTATATTTTTCAAAGGAAAACAATTTTTGTTTTGAAAATTTAAATCGTTTTATACGTATTTGAATATTTATTTATTTTGAATATGGACAATCGAGTATATATAGATTTCGCGTATACGCGTCATGAACGTATAGTCGAAGTTTTAATATACTTGATAGATATAGAATCACATTCTAGACACCCGGGGATAGTTCTGGTGATGTGGCCACATCATCAGTATTTATGTTCGTGTTTCGAAGGTGTGATTTCTATATATTTCCATTAGGCTGGTGTGAGAACCAAAACTAATATAGATAGATTCATTGTTGTGAATTGGCATCAAAACATGATTTTCCGTATATATATCAAAAATTATGAATTTGAAACTCTAATCCACTAATTGATTGATGTTTGTGTTGTTTGTTTATTTGTTTGCTAAATTTTAACCATTTAGCCTAATTGAACCGAATATTGAATTGTATTGAAAATCGGTCGCATTTGCTTGCATATATATATACTTACATTGAACAGGTCATAGCAAGGAGGCTAGAGCCAGAGAATAAAATTTGTTTGCCCGACAAATAGGTACATGTTTACTACATAATTTCCTGTTTTGTTTGGGTGATGATGATTTTGTGAGCCTATTGGCTAGCCGCTTGGCTTTTTCTTTTTCTTTTTGAGATCTGAAGGACCGGGGAAGCTATTTGAAATTCCCCGATGCTCCCGGTGCAGGGGAGGTTATGGCGAAATTTTTCGAAAATTTAGGGTGTTAGCCAAATTTTTGAAATTTTGAAAATTCTCAGAAACTGTAAAGTTGGAGAATGCAAGCCAGATCGAACGTAGAGTTGAATAATCAAACCACTTTCGACTTTGTTCCTTTTCGGGGACGAAAAGTTTTAAGTGGGGGAGATTGTAATAACCCGAAAATGCGAGCCAGTTTGAAATTTTTATTTTAGCAATTTTAGTGAATTGTGAATATTTAAAATAGATTATTTTAAATAATATCGACGAGAAATTTATTTTGAATATATAATTCGACGTATATATTATATACGTCGTCGTTAGAATATAAATAATTATATATAATTATAATAGAATTGAAAATGGCGCGGTAGTTCGATAATTCGATTTCAAACTTCAATTGAATGTACCGGGTGCAAAACAATCCGGATTTTAGTGAAACCAAAAATAATGGGATCTAATTGATAATATCTTTCCAACGAATTCGAAAAATCAAGATTTCATAGTGGGAATCAAAAGATATGTCCAGTTGAAAATTCTGAATAGTCGCTATGGAATTCAGGCCCTTAAAAATGGATATTTTGCAAACGACCTCGGATTTCGACGAAACCAGTTTTGTTAGGTCCGTGTTGTCAAATTATTGCTAGATTCCAATTTTCATAATTTTTCGAATCAATATGTGAGCGTGGCAAAGGAAAACGCGTTTGACCAGTTTCAGTTGATTTTAATCGACTGGAAATTGGCCATTTTTCTAACGGTCTCAGAATTCGACGAAACTAGTTTTGTTAGGACCGTATCGTCAATACGAAGCTAGAAAATATTTTTCTGGAATTTTTAAAGTTCGTATGTGACCCCAGTAATTTGAAATGTACGTTTAAAATTCAATATAGTGATTTAAATGTAAATTGAACGGAAACTGATTCAAACGATCAAATCAGCTCGCGATACATATCCCGTTGTGTTCGGAACGGGGGTAGAACGCTATGGACGACAGGCGGTGGACCTCGTTACGAGGTCGTATGTAAAAGTCAACTATTTGCAAATAAAATAATTAAAAATAAAAAAAAACCCTCCTCCTTAAAACCGTTCTGCCCCCCCGATCATTCAACAGAAAATAAAAAAAAAATAAAGAAAGAAAAAAAAAGGAGGAGCTCGTCGCTCCTCCCATCACCGCGCCACCGCGCCTCAGGCGCGGCCTCCACTCCCCTCCCTTCCCGATCCTCCTCCTTCTCCGCTTCTCTCTGCTCTCGACGCTCTCTTCTCTGAACCCCAAATCGCCCAGCAGCCTCGCCTTCCCATCGCAATCCAACCGAAGTCCGGCCACCGCCCTCCAGCTTCCGCTCCTCCCTACCTCGAGAAAACCCCCCGCCCACCTGACCTCCTGAGCCGCCCGACGCCGCCTAATGACCACCGACAGCGACGTTCTCCCCCCCCCCCCTGCGGTAAGTTTTTTTTAATTATTATTTACTTAGTTTATTTATTTATTTTTAGGTAATACGTTTTATAAAAATAAATAAGGCTTCTATATATTATTAGGACATGGAAAAATACGATTTTTAAAGCATTGATTTTTATCGATATATGAATAGATTTTCATTCGTATGAAGTATAGATTTTTAGATAGGAAAAGTTTATATTTTTAATAATAAAGATGTGTTTTTTAAATAGTAGAAATTATAAAAATATAATTTTTGTAAGATAGAGAATATAAAAATGTGATTTTTATATTTTTAAAGTATTAAAAATATAATCTTTACTATATAGAAATATTAAAAATATGATTTTTATATTTTTAAAGTATTAAAAATATAATCTTTATGGGATAGAGAATATAAAAATATCATCTTTGTATATGTAGCGAAATAAAAATCTGATTTTTATTTTATATACGTTGAAGTAAAGTGATGATTTTTATAATGATGAAATCTATATTTTCGAAAAGGCGAAATCTTTATATAGAGAATAGCGTTATAAAAATAGAATTTTTATCTATATATTAGCGGTAAGGAAATATGATTTTTATATATTGAATAGCGTAGTAAAAATTCGATTTTTAAATATATGAAGTGATTATAAAAATATGATTTTTAAATTGAAAGTAAATAAATAAAAATGTGATTTTTATTTTAAAGACATCGAGATATAAAAATGTGTGATTTTTATATATGTAGTGAATACAGGCAACGAGAGCGACAAGAAGGCGAAATAGGCGAAGATTACTATAAATGAAGAGTCGTGGTATTGGATAGCTATTGGTGAGAACTTCTCACTCTTCAAATTCTTTTTCTAGTTATATATATATATACTAGGATGCAGACGGTGCTTAGTAGCACCCGACACCCGTCATCCACAGACCATGGATGGCTTGTTTGTTAAATTGTTTGGTTGTGTAGTTGGTTAGTCTATTTGGTTTAAATTGAATTGTTTGGTGAATTGAAATTGATTTGATTGATGTGTGAATGGCGTGGGCCTTCACTAGACCGGGGATAAGGCTAGGCCTTGTTCCGTTTCTAGTATCGTGCCGTTATGCCGCCGAAATTTTCTAAAATATGTTAGAAAAATAAAAAATATCATTTTTATTGTGTAAATGAAATGAATAGAAATTCAAGTGTTGAAATAAATATTTTTGTCATTAAAAATATAATTTTTAACGTGAAAGTGAATAAATAAATATTTATAAACAAATCGGCCGATTTGTTTATATACACTGATTTGACTGATATCGATTGGGTCGATAAATTTTACACGTCGCCCAACTGCACAAATAAAATCTGTGTTTGATTGTTTGAAACCCCACACGGGTGTTGGGATGAAATTTGCAATTCACTCATCCTGATTGATTAAATATGTTGATCGATTGATTGACAGGCTGTTATAAGCGTTAGATATTTATATTTGATGCTTATACAGTGTAGTGCACTTTGGTTGATGGTCGATTGTTTATCAATGCTAGTATATACATGTGTTGTATGGAATCCATATAATTAACATTATATGGTGATTGATTGGGCCTCATTCCAATCGGGAAAACAATGAATATTATAAAAGAAAATTCATGTGTTGAATATAAAAATAGTCATGTGTGGACGATGATTATGTGTAGAAACTATTCATGTGTTGAGTAAAATATTTTAAATAAAATAAATTACATCTTTATCATATTTAAAATTAGAACTACTTCTCAGTAGAAGTTTAATTAAAATCAAACGATAGATACCATAGTTTTATAAAATATTTTACATAACAAAAATAGTGATGTGTTGACAGTACTCATGTGTTGAGATTAGTCGTGTGTTGAAAGAAATATAGATTCATGTGTTGAATGGGATAAATATTCATTTGTTGGATAGAATAAAGGAGTTTTGAAAAATATAAAGCCGTGTTGATTAGAGATGCGTTATTTCGACGTGAACGATATTTATATCGATTTGAAAACGATTTCGAAATGAATTGAATTGAAAACGATTTCGAAATGAATTGAATTGAAAACGATTTCGAAATAAATTGAATTGAAAACGATTTCGAAATGAATTGAATTGAAAACGATTTCGAAATGAATTGAATTGAAAACGATTTCGAAATGAATTGAAGTGAAAACGAATTCAAATTGATTTGAAAGCGAATTGAAATGAATTCAAATTGAATTGAAATTTGAATTGAATAGAAATTTGAATTGAATAGAAATGAATTTTAAAACTAATTTATAAAGAAGAATTCAATTTTGATTTGAATTGAAAAGGAAGTTGAAATTGTTTTGAAACGAATTTAAAACGATTTATAAAATTCGTTTTAAAAGGAAATCGACGAAATATATAATATATATATTATATATATATAATGGCCTGAATAGAACGCGCCGCGCCGCGGTAGTTCGTGAATTTCGACCATTTATTTCAAACGGACATTGCGGGAGATCCGACCGTCGGATTCTCCTAAAACCGGAACCGTTGGGTTCGTATCGAAAAGAGCTTTCCAATGAATACTAGAAATTTGAAATCTAACGGTTGGATTTGGAATTATGTCCAAATCAAATTCGAAAAAGGTCGCTGTAAGTGCAGTTCGATGGCCGTTGTTGGAAATCGACTGTACGGGCCTTGATAAAATTATTAAAAATATCTATAATTTGTGTAAAATTATAATATGTGAATTGGAAAGATTTGGGCTGGAAAATTCCACATTTGAAAAGATAAAAATAGATTTTTATCGAAATGAACTAGTTTTGAACTAGAATTGAAATCAATTTATTTTTAAAATAAATAAATTGAATTTGAAAGTGATTTTGAAAATAATCGATAATTTCCAATACGTGGATTGGACTGGAGCTGAATCGAAATTATCTTCGGGATATTTCGATGTTGGATTTCGTGACTATACAAATATTGTTATGGGGATTTGAAAAATATTTTATATCGTTATTTCCAATACGATATTTGTTGGTTTCAGAATTTGATATTGAATATAAGCCGATATATTTTCTATTCAGAGCCTTGTATTTAATATCAAATGTGATTTGGTTTGTCGTGAATCGTGTTTTTGATGACATTGGTTCTTTAACCCAGTTAAAGGCAGGATATTGATTTTTGAGAAGATTAAAACTAAGTGGAGTTTTAATGAATCTTTAATTATATTAAAAATGTGAATTGATAATTTTAATTATCAAATTTGAAAAGTGATCGAGAGTGGAGTACCACCAGTTTTGCTCCAAAGCGATAGTTAAATCTTTAATTAGATTTGAACGTGAAATGGTAATTAATTTTACCGATAACACAGTGGTGTTAGATGTGGAGTATTACCAGTTTTCTCCATGGGATATATAGGTTGGGATTGGGAAATAAAATAAATAATTACTTCGGTGTGGTTCGCTAATCCCGACTAGTTTGAAATGATATCCAAGGGAGGATTAAAGAATAAATTTAGAAGAATTTATCTTGGATAAAATTAATGGGAACATTTCCCTAAGAATGTGATTTTGTGAATAAAAGAATATTCTGAATTGGAATGAGGCGTTTGTGGTGTTTGTGTAACATTCGTTTATTATATACGTGGGTTATTCAGAAAGGCCGGGTTTATACCCATTCTGAATAACCGATTCGACGAGATGTCGAAGATGAAGACGGTGGTTGAAGACCGGAAGTCTTCACATCGTTTGGGTGATTACTGATGATCTTGATTGGGCTGTACACCCAGGATGAGGGAATCAGTTGGTGATCGTCCAGACGTACTTGGAGATGGATGGATATGCGAGGAAAGTGCCTCCGGTTTCGTTCAGACCCAGAACGAACTTGTAAATGGATAGTGTGTCTGACATTGGATTTTATTCTGTGTTGATTGATCTCTATTAAATATACATCTGTTTGGCGGCGGAGAATTTATTCTCTTGCTTAACACCCTTCTCTGAGACGTACGAGCTCAGAGGTTGTATATCGATGGACATCAGTCGTATGGAGTGAATTGCCAGTGTGGCATGCGTAAGTGGCAATTGATCAAGGCTTCTGTTGAAAAGCAAAGTCTTGTGGTTGATGATCAAAGCAGGGCCTGTGTGGCGTAGCTTTGTGTATAACGTGAATTCGCGAGCCTCACACCTCGGTATGAGTCAAAAACGGGATAGTGACTGCAGGGAGAGCACGACGTTTCTTTCTAGCTAGGGTGGTGTCAGTGACCTACCAGCCCTAACATTTATATACTTTTCACCTGTGTGGTTGTTGGAATGCGAGGCGCCTCGGATATAGGTCTGTAAGGACCGGGAAACGTGTGTTCAGGAATTGCCAATCCTCAAAAGTAAGAGAGGATCGGCCCTGAAGATCCAAGGATCATAGTGGGGTCCTGGGACATTTGCTAGAGTGTCTCGAATCGGAGAGGAGCTTGCCCCTTGCCTCGGCTCATGACGGAAATCCAATTTCCAATACGTGATAGTGCGGTTTTATTTGTAGAACCTAGTATGGCGACATAGTGGTATGGGTCATTCATGCCGCCTATGATTGATATTTATGATTGAAATTGTTTTGACACTATACACCTATAATAGTATCAAATAATGTGTTTTAAACGTATCAAGCATGCTTTGGCTGTTATAAGGTAAAAACCCTATCCTCCGGCTTGCGTTGCATTGTGTGATGGGACCTGGGTCTTATAACAGCTTCATTTTTCTTTATTTAGCATTGCGCTGTTTGTTCTATGCACTGGTATTCTTGGGAGGAAACCCGTTCCGTGTTATACGGCGTGGTCCCTTGATTTACCAAACTTTAAAACCAATATTAATAACCGTTTTAGTTCTCACACCAGTCACATGACTGACCTGGAGTTTATTGTTTTAACCTAAACTCTGGGTGCCCCTATTTTCCACATGGGCAGCTAGTAGTTTTGGTTTTGCAGATTTATATTCACAGGGTCCTGATTAACAACTGGAACGATGCTCGGAAAGCTCTGTATCCGTGTATCACTTTCAGTTGTATTTTGTATATTTTTCCGCTGCTATGTAATTTATTGTAATCTCTGATATTTATCGAATGTAATTTATTCATTTATACTCTGTATATTCTTGTATCTGATGGAATTGTTGTAATTAACAATGAAATGTTCTTCCGTATGCGTCCTGTTGTGTGTTGTTCTCAAAGTATTCGTGCTTTCCTTCACGGGGAAGTTACGGGTTCTTTCAGAAAACATTCTAAATTACCATTTTTTGATTCTCTGTCATACACTTTGCTACCTTTTGATATAATTCACAGCGATTTTTGGACATCGCCTATTGTTAGTTCTCTTGGCCACTGTTATTATGTTCTTTTTCTGGACGATTATAACAAATTTTCGTGGACTTTCCCTATTGCCAAAAAGTCACAAGTCAAACATTTATCCCAATCTTTTCGTGCTCTAATTAAAACTCAATTTGAATGAAACATTAAAACATTCCAATGTGACAATGGTATAGAGTACATCAATCACACCTTAAAATAATTCTTTGATCATAATGGGATGTTATTCCGGCTTTCTTGTCCCCACAGCTCTCCTCAAAATGGCAAAGCTGGACGACACATTAAATCAATAAACAACATCTTTCGTACCTTGCTTGCTAAAGCCTCTATGCCACCTTCTTTTTAGCATCATGCTTTAGAAATAGCCACATATCTTCTTAATATACTTCCAACTAAAGTCTTAGGATTTCAGTCCCCCACCCAAATTCTATACCAATGTGATCCCAAATATTCGGCGTTGCATGTACTTGGTTGCCTATGTTTTCCTTTGTTTCCGACCACTTCTATCCATAAATTACAAGCTCGATCCACTCCATGTGCTTATCTTGGTCCCGCTCCTAACCATAGAGGCTCAAAGTGTTACATGGCAAAATCATTATTTGTCGTCATGTGAAATTCATTGAGACTGAATTCCCATTCGCACAAATTCACAAAACCATAAATAAAATGTATGATTTTTTAATTGCCAATAGTTCTAATTCTTTATTGAATTATTTGCATTCTACTTCGAAGCCTCCAAACATAATTGAATCCACGCCTCATTCTAGCCCATTAAATCAGCCTTCCCTTACTGGTCCACGACCTCAAATGGAGTCGGTTGCATCCTCTTCTGTTGCGCCACTAGCTCCCACATGCTTAGTTCCCCAGCAATTCTCTCCATGTGTTGTCAATACTCAGGTTGGCCGACAAACTCAGCTAAGCCCACAACCCACTCCTCTTCTTTTCAGTCCAGAAACACAACCCATATCTGCTGCCCAGTCTTACAACTCTAAGTCAGCAACATCTCTTTCCCCAAATATCTCCATTTCAACTGCTCAAACGAACCAAACCCAAAGCCCACAAAGCTCTCCTCAGCCTAACAACCCAATATTACATCGTATGACAACCCGATCAATGGATGACATTTTAAAACCAAATCCCAAATACACCACCAATTTACACACATCTACCACAAACATATCTCCCATACCTAAGGACCTAATTAGTGCTTTCCATGACCAAAACTGG
Source organism: Allium sativum (assembly GCA_030737875.1). Classification (NCBI taxonomy): domain Eukaryota; kingdom Viridiplantae; phylum Streptophyta; class Magnoliopsida; order Asparagales; family Amaryllidaceae; genus Allium; species Allium sativum. The sequence goes on along the minus strand of CM060909.1, from coordinate 371,934,307 downwards.
AATAGTGCAATGTTGGATGAATTTAATGCTTTAATTGATAATAAGACTTGGGATTTAGTGCCAAGGCCACCTAATTTGAATGTAATTCGGTCTATGTGGATTTTTCGTCACAAGTACAAATCTGATGGTTCTTTTGAGCGGCATAAATCCCGTCTTGTAGGTGATGGTAAAACTCAGCAATGGGGTATTGATTGTGAAGAAACGTTTAGCCCAGTGGTTAAACCAGCAACCATACGAGCAGTTCTTAGTATCGCTCTTTCAAAATCTTGGCACATACATCAACTGGATGTCAAGAATGCCCTTTTACATGGTCATCTTAATGAGACTATCTATATGCATCAACCCATGGGGTTTCGAGGCAAGAGACATCCAGATCATGTGTTTTTACTAGAAAAAAAAATCTCTTTATGGTTTAAAACAAGCTCCTCGGGCTTGGTATCAGCGATTTGCAGACTTTGTTGCATCCATTGGATTTACTCATAGTAAATCTGATCACTCTTTGTTCATTTATAGACAAGATTCAGATGTGACATATATACTGTTGTATGTTGACATAATTTTTACCGCTTCTTCAAATAATTTGTGCAATTCTTTCATTACTCTTTTAAGTTCAGAATTTTCTATGAAGGATCTTGGTCAGTTAATTTTTTTTTGGGTATTGCTGTTACTCATCATGCAAATGGCTTATTTTTATCTCAGAAAAAGTATGCTGCAGATATCATTGACAGAGATGGAATGTCTAACTGCAGACCTTGCCCTACCCCTGTTGACACCAAGTCTAAACTTTGTGCTACTAAGGATGCCCCGTATGAGGATCCTACTAAGTATCGTCGGCTTGCTAGTGCTCTTCAGTATCTTACCTTCATAAGGCCTGATATTTCTTACGCAGTACAACAGGTGTGCCTTCATATGCATGATCCGAAAGTTGAGCACATGACTGCTCTCAATCGCATCTTGCGCTATATTCAGGGTACACTATCTTATGGTTTGCATCTGCACAAGTCTTCTATTGACAAACTTATTCCCTATACAGATGCTGATTGGGGTGGATGCCAGGATACTAGACGCTCTACCTCAGGTTATTGTGTATTTCTCGGAGATAATCTTATTTCTTGGTCCTCTAAACGTCAGCCTACATTGTCTCGTCCTAGTGCAAAAGCTGAGTACAGAGGAGTTGCTAATGTTGTCTCCGACTCATGTTGGATCAGAAATTTCTTATTAGAGTTGCATGTTCCCATTCAGAAAGCCATCTTGGTTCATTGTGACAATGTAAGTGCGATCTATTTATCTGGTAATCCAGTTCAGCATCAACGCACAAAACACATTGAAATGGATATTCACTTTGTCTGTGAAAAGTAGCTAAAGGAGAAGTTCGAGTCCTCCATGTCCCATCCCGTTATCAAATTGCTGATATTTTTACAAAAGGCCTTCCATGTGTGCTATTTGACGAATTTCGGGACAACCTCAACGTCCGACAATAGCCTTTTTCGACTGCGGGGGAGTGTTAGAATAATTAATATATGGTATTTATGTTAGTAATATATTACATAAATACCCTATATTAATGGTAGAAGATTTGTCATTTATATATATTACGCATGGTAATATATATATTAATGACAGAAGATTTATGTTGATGTTTATCTACTATTTGCAATAAATTCCTGTAAATATTGAACTCCTATATAAATGAATGGAGAATAATGAAATAAAGGCAACAAATTGAATTCTATCAACAAATTGAATTCTATCATTAATATATGGTATTTATGTAATATATTATTAACATAAATACCATATATTAATTATTCTAATAGCATGTTGTATGTTTAACCGTAATTTGGTTGATTAACATCGATTGGTTAATCGAATGTTCGATTAATCGAATTTGTCGGTTATGCGGTTCGGTTGAATCAATTTGATATGTTAACCGTAATAAATGCTTAACATGTGACAATTTTTTGCTCTTGCGTGATAGTAACTCTTATTATATGGTTTCGCTTTCATTCTCATAGATCATATTTTGCTCCTTTATTAAAATCACTGTATAGATTCTTTTTTATCTGGTTTAGAAATCCTTAAGCCTTAATTGATCTGTACGAACTGCGAAAATTTTGATCTGAGTACACATGCTAATTTCCCTAACCATGTCAATAAACTAAAAGAATCTTATGGGATCTCAAACATAGTACGAGTGACTAAAAACTTACTTATCAAAAGGATATTAAAGTCGGGGAAGTTGATATAAATCTATTATAAAAGAAAATTAACCTTACTCAACTAATACAAGTATATGTTGAAGATATGGGTGAAATCTAGTCTTAATGTCTTTTTCAAGATTGCTCTGCTTGAATGGAGTATGAATCATGTTATATAAAAAAATAAGTCATAATGTATTTTTCTTCTTCTTTTGTTTCTCTCTCCACGATTAGGTTTCCATGCTTGAACTGATGATCTAGAGTTATTTTTTTAAGAGGCTACGGAATTCAATAAATTATCACATGAGAATACCATTGCTTAAGGATACTCTTCAATTGATGGAACAAGCAATCATGGCTAAAGAAGGTAATGTAATTTCATTAAAATGTTGACATCTACATTTTGATTTTTAATATTAATAATGTGTGATTGGAAGTAACAAATGAAGGGAACAGTTTTATGTTTGTTATAATATTAATAATGAGTGATTATATATATTACAAGAAGGGAACTCTTTCTACTGATTGAAATGACACATTTCATGCTTAATAGCTTGTTCAGTCATTTACTATTCTTGGTTTGCTGGCAAGGTATGTAAGCAACCAAGTCAAGCTAGTTAGGGTGCGTTCTTAACCAACGCGAGCGGGGCATTTGAGCGGGGTATTTGAGCGTGGTACTGTAGCGAACGGGGAATGTGTTTTTAGCGGCGAACGTGGTATTTGAGCGGAGTATTCGAGCGTGGTATTTGAGCGTGGTATTTTTAAAATAAGATATAAATAGATTTGATTAGACAAATACGACTACAAATACAGATACAGTTTCTAATACAAATACAAGTACAGTTACAGATACAAAGACAAATTAGCGTAGACCAGCAGAAACCAACCGATCTCTAATGTTATCTCGAACTAATGTCATTTCTTGGTTTCCATCTGGGTGTACACGTTCAGTGCCTCTATACGTCGTATTTCTCATACTGTAATATTCCGCCATGTAGTGATCGGAGATTAGTTCAGGATTATCATCAAACGCCATAAAATCAGGGTCACCGCTATTATATTTGCGTATGAAATTGTGTAAGGCCATTGTAGATACGACAACTTTCACTTGAGTGTTGAACCGAAACGTAGGCATCTTGTTGAGAATGGTAAATTTCTTTTTCCAAATGCCAAATGTTCTTTCGACGGCCATCCGTAGACTCGAATTGTAGTAATTAAACACTTCATTGGTTGACTTTGGTTGATTTGTGGTATCACGAAAATGCGGAATATGGTACCGCATATTTCGGTATGGCGGTAAATATCCAGTCTGAAGGGGATAGCCCGAATCAACCAAATAATACTGTCCAGTTGGAGGGCTAAGAAAGTTAGAGCTTCTATCGTGTGGGTAAATGCAGATACGTGTGTACCATCTATAACGCCAATACAGTTTCTGAAATACGGATAATACCGGGTTGAATTTCTGATGTGAGGTGGAACAGTAGTAAATTGTTGTTCTCCTGGCTTTATTACATCCGCAGCGAGTATTTGAAAAGCTTTTAGGACATCATGAAAACAAATGGAAATTGTGCTACCTGATCGTTGAAATCTTTCTTGAAGTTGTCTATTTGAAAGCCCAGTAGTCATTGTATAAATGAAAATTCCAACCATTATTTGACATCGGTTTTGATGACCATTCAAAATTTCGTTGATCCAAGATAAGCCATTGAACTCCGAAGTATTAATCCGCGTCATATGATTTCTCTTTTCAGCCCGAATCAGATATACCCCGTAGAGATCAATCATATCGTCGTAATCGGAGTTAGACATTACTCGAAAAAGTAGAAAGATTTGAAGAAGTTGTTGAAGGAGTACTGTGAAGGTGTTAAGGGTAGAGGAGATTATTATAAAGAGGAAGGGGAGTTGAAAATCAAGCCGTTGGCGTCCGACGCGTCGGACGCCAACGGCTTGATTTTCAACTTCCACTCAGCGTTCCATGTGGCAGTGGAAATTAATGCTCGCGTCCGACGCGTCGGACGCGACAAAAATTTCCAGCGTACCACCAATTGACTGCGAACACACCCTTAGTCTATTTTATATTTAGCCACGGAGACTTGATTGGTTCGTTTTTATTTTATTTTCTGAAGTCTTGTCGATAGTCTTACTCTTCCCCCTATTTGGATTTACATTCATACTGAAGTTAGATCCAATGTTACAAATAGTGTTTGTTGAAAATTGTTCTATTAATTAGTATTATGGATTATTCTGGTTTAAATAAACACATGATGGAACTGAAATACAAAGTGTACTTGGAATGAAACCGTATAGGTCCATGTTGGAGAATCAGGTGAATTCTGTGTTAAACACATGGTGCTCAATTAAACGGAGTGTTAAACATATAATGCAACTGGACTATCAGGCGAATTCTGTGTTAATCAGTGTTAAAAACATGGTGGAACTGGACTATCAAGCGAATTCTGTATTAAACACATGGTGGGACTGAAATACGATTTGAATCCGTGTCCCAATTTCTTGAGGCACCAATGTGTATGTAGTCCTTTTTTTGTCAAACAAGAATAACATACCTTATAAAATGTTTTTTTGTTTGCCTGCCTGTTTGATTTTTCTTCTTCTAGAATTTACGTACCGATAAGCCTTTTTCTAATAGAAAACTTAACACGTGGAACTTTTGAGAAGGCCAGACTTCGGTTTTCTCATGCAGAGACGGTCATACCTTTCATTTGTCTTCTTGGCCTCTTCCTTGGAGAGTCTGGTGCATATTTATTTTACTGGGTAATTAGAAAAACTATTACCTTGCCTCATGTATATTGTAGCATTTGACAAACATAGTATCATACATCAAACACATGAAAATATAAACTCCTATGAAGCAAATGTTTTGATTTTACCTCAGATGGGAAGGGTTTTCTACTATGAAAAAACTACTTTTGTCGAAATCAGAGAATAGCGTATTTGGGGAGTTTGATGAATTCAGGAGGGTAGTAAGTTATGTGGTCCTTCCTAAAAGTATGTCTTTGGCATAGGATTTGACAAAAATGTCTTTTTTGTCGTAGTAGCATTATTGTAATGATGATGTATCAGGTTAATCTTGTTTACATAGACTTAGGTGTATGCACAGACGATGTGCACACGCGTATGTATTTTCATGCTGATGTAGAGATGCACTTGAATATGAAAATCTAACCGTAGTTGAAATAATGATATACCAGTAAATTCTATACAATCGATTGCCTTTATTAAATATTAGTTGACAAAGATTTTGCAACATACTAATGGCATCATCATAGTAGCATTTGTCTAAACATCTTCTTTTGTTTTTGTTTTGGTAGGGTTGTGGCAACAGGGATTTTTGTCCTTTTGAAGTTTTCAAGGTATGCATTAAATTAGTGAGTTCATTCATGCATTTATTTTGCTGATTATTTAGAAAGGTTCTTGGAAATGTGAATGTATATCAAAAAATCACATTCAAGTAAACTTATGTACAAGCGTCCTGCTGTTGAGGGAGACTTTGCTTTATTCTAATTTAACTAGAAATTGGTTATCTAAATTTAATAATAACAAAATATAATCTATTTAGGACTCTGGTATGCAGTTTCTCAAATCATGACTGCTAAATGCAATAAATTTTTTCTCCATACAGTAAACGACAATTACAGATTAGCCCTTGCTAATATTAAATGACTTGATGACTCATTATTGGAGTAGACAGCTGAGCGACACCATTTCCCAGGAAAGACACTGATAAGTGAAGGATATTACAGTAAATTAGACCAATTTTTGATTACTGCATTAAGGAAATTTTTACTGCATTTAGCACCACCCTTCTCAAATTCTCAAACCTCAAATTTTGTGTCTGGAATGCTGATTGGTTGCCATTTAACATTGAAATAAGGATATAATTGTGGGTTGGAGCTGTAACATCAATTTCTTTATTATATTGCTTTCCTCTAACATCACTGTATTTAAAATCGACTTCTCAGTATCTGGGACATCTGGAGGGGAATATGTCAAGTTAGTATGCAATGAGAAGGAAGATCCAAAGGTTGTTGTCAGTTATCTACGTGCAAATGGAAATGTTTCTTGTATTGGCTTCTGGGGGTGATCCATGGGCGCTGTTACCAGGTATCCACATGTAATTTCTGTTCATGAACGCATGCCACACTCAGTTTAAGATCTTGATATTTATTTATTTTGGTTTCCAATTGCTATTGCAATTCTATGTTAAGAAAACGTCAAAGAACTATTCCTTTTTCAGTATGTTTTATGGTTAGTTCGAAATGAAGAATAATTATTGTAGAAGAGAATGTTGTCATGGTCATGATAGCGAAGTAGGTTTGTAAATTGAAGAATGAATTGCAAGACATTGTTGAATAAATAAGTGGTGTCCACTCAAGGACTGAGTTGACGTAAAATTGTGCATTTGGGTGCACAACAGTCGAACTAAAGCTGGTTGGCAGTCTGACTGTCATTAACATTATCCATGATTAAAAAAAGCTCCATTTTCAAGCAAAAAGATAGCAATGCAATTAGAGGCTCTTGCACTTGTTAATTCCTGATTCGAAATTCTCATTAGAATTGGTCCAGCTGATGTCACATAAAGGATCTTATCTGTATCATTAATTTATTCTCTTGATTGAGATATTTTTAGCAACCTCATTTAAAGAATAAAGGAGATCTTTAATATATTCTCTTGATTGAGATATTTTCAGCAACCTCATTTAAAGGATAAAGGAGATCTTTAATTTATTCTTTCTCTCCTTATTTGGCTGCATGAAAGTAGAATATAAATTCATTGCTATGGTTTGTAATGAAAATAAGCTTGTAAAAACTCCATCAATTAATTAATAAAGATTGCCTTTCTCCCGTGGTTTTTTTCCCGAAAAGGGTTTTTCCACGTTAAATCATGTGTGATTCTATTCTTTGCTTGCTTCTTTGATCATTTATTTATTAACAAGTGGTATCAGAGCGCTGGTTCGTTCAACATGGCGTCGTTAAAATATGATCTTCCGCTATTGGATCGAAACACTCGATTCTCATTGTGGCAAGTGAAGATGCGGGCGTTGCTCGCACAAGCTGATTATGATGATGCATTAGATGGATTCGGGAACAAGAGATTTGAACTGTGGACCGATGATGAGAAGAGAAAGGATCGAAAGGATTTGTCTCATATTCAGCTCCATCTACACAATAATATTTTGCAAGAAGTTTCGAACGAGAAGACAGTTGCTTCTCTTTTGCTGAAACTGGAGTCAATTTGCATGACCAAGGATCTCACAAGTAAGATGCATCTCAAACAAAAGCTGTTTCTGCACAAATTGCAAGAGGGAGGTAATTTGCTTGACCATATTTCTGATTTTAAAAAGATTGTTTCTGACTTGACTGCAATGAAAGTCAAATATGATGATGAAGATTTGGGTTTAATCCTGTTATGTTCTCTGCCGAGTTCTTACTCAAATTTCAGAGATACCATATTATATAGTCATGATACTCTCACTCTAAATGACGTTTATGAAGCCTTGCACGCCAAGGAGAAAATGAAACAACTGGTGTCTTCAAATGGATCAAGCTCTCAAGCCGAAAGCTTGTCCGTTCGTGGCAGGACAAAGGAGAAAAATTCAAATAATGGATCTCGAGGTAAAAGTTCCAATGCCTATAAAGGTCGATCTAAATCTAGAGGCAAATACATGTCTTGCAAATATTGTAAGAGGGATGGACATGAAATATCCGAATGTTATAAGCTGCAGGACAAAGGAAAGAGAAATGGCACATACAAACCAAAAGATAACAAAGAAGATGAGGTTAATGCCAATTGTGCTCGTAATGATAGTTCTGACAATGAGGTGCTTGTTGTTACCGTGTTTGCTGGATGTGCTGAGATTAAGGATGAATGGATACTTGACACTGCTTACACTTTCCATATGTGTCCTAATAGAGATTGGTTTACAACTTTAGAACCCATAAATGATGCTGGCTCAGTTTTGATGGGTGATGATTTAGCATGTAAAGTAGCAGGAATTGGTTCTATTCAGATCAAGATGTTTGATGGCGCAATCAGAACTTTAACAGATGTTCGGTTCATTCCCAACATGAAGAGAAATCTGATTTCTTTAAGTGCTCTTGATGACAAAGGGTACAAATATTCAGGTGGAGGTGGTGTCCTGAAAGTCACAAATGGTTCTCTTATTGTAATGAAGGGAAATCTTAAGCAAACAAATGGCCTTTATTATCTTCAAGGCACTACTGTTTCAGGTAGTGCTTCCCTTGTTATCTCAAATAATATTTCTGATTGTGATACTGCTAATCTTTGGCATATGCGTCTTGGACATATGAGTGAATTAGGTCTGTCAGAGTTGAACAAGAGAGGAGTTCTTGATGGGTACAACGCAAGCAAGCTGAGGAGTTCTTGATGGGTACAACGCAGGCAAGCTGAAGTTCTGTGAGCACTGCATTTTTGGAAAGCATAAGAGAGTGAAGTTCAACACTGCAGTTCATACAACAGAAGGTATTCTAGACTATGTGCATTCAGACTTATGGGGACCGTCTAGGAAAGCATCCATGGGCGGTGCTTGTTACATGATGACAATTATTGATGATTATTCCAGAAGAGTTTGGCCTTATATTTTGAAACATAAATCTTAAGCTTTTTCAGCTTTCAAAGAGTGGAAGACTATGGTTGAGAGACAAACTGAAAGGAAGGTAAAGAAGCTTCAGACTGATAATGGGATGGAGTTTTGTTCAGATGAATTTAATTCATTTTGCAAGGCTGAAGGCATTGTTAGGCACTACACCATACCTCACACTCCTCAGCAAAACGGGGTTGCCGAGCGTATGAACAGGACTATCATTTCTAAGGCTCGTTGCATGTTGTCAAACGCAGGTTTGGATAGACGTTTTTGGGCTGAAGCTGCTTCCACAGCCTGTTATCTCATCAACCGCTCTCCCTCTGTTGCTATTGGTAAGAAAACTCCGATTGAGGTATGATTTGGTTCTCCAGCAAATTACTCTGAATTGAAAGTTTTTGGATGCATTGCTTATGCTCATGTTGATAATGGAAAGCTAGAGCCAAGAGCTGTTAAATGCATTTTTCTTGGTTATAAGTCTGGTGTTAAAGGTCATAAATTATGGAATCCTGAAACAAGTAAGGTTGTAATTAGCAGAAATGTTGTGTTTAATGAATCTGCTATGTTACATGATATTCCATCTACTAATGATCTTGTTGAGAGTAAGCAGAAATCAAATGTCCAGGTGTAGCATATTATTGATTCAGATGCTACATCAAAAGCAGAAATTGAGGGACAGGATGAAGCAACCATTGTTGAGGATCCTCCAGCAGTTATGCAACCACCGCAGCAATCTATTGCAACAAGCAGACCTAGAAGGAATCCAAAACCAGTAAGAAGGTTTATTGAGGAAGCAAATGTTGTTGCTTATGCGTGTGCTGTAGCAGAAGAAATATAAGGTATTGCCGAGCCTTCTTCATATTCTGAGGCTGTTATCTCTAGTGATTCTGATAAGTGGATGGCTGCTATGCATGATGAGATGAAGTCACTTGCAAGAAATGACACTTGGGACTTAATCAAATTGCCTAAAGAGAAGAAACCTATTCATTGCAAATGGGTTTTCAAGAGAAAAGAAGGTGTTTCTCCAAACGATAAGACAAGGTACAAAGCAAGATTAGTTGCAAAAGGTTACAGTCAGATTCCAGGTATTGACTATAATGAAGTTTTTTTCCCCTGTTGTGAAACATAGCTCAATTCGCATTTTACTCAGTATTGTTGCTATGCATAATTATGAGCTTTAACAGTTAGATGTAAAAACTGCATTTTTACATGGAGAATTAGAAGAGGATGTTTATATGCATCAACCTGAGGGTTTTATCATCATTGGAAAAGAAAATCTTGTTTGTAAATTAAAGAAATCTCTTTATGGATTGAAACAGTCACCTAGGCAGTGGTATAATAGATTTGACACTTTTATGCTATATCAAGGTTTTAAAAGGTCCAATTATGATAATTGTGTCTATTTGAAAATTACTACTCATTCAGCCGTTTATTTGCTACTTTATGTCGATGATATGTTGATTGCTTCAAAAGACAAGGCAGAAATTTGAAAATTTGAAAAGACAGTTAAGTAGAGAGTTTGAAATGAAAGATTTGGGGGATGCTAAGAAGATTCTTGGCATGGAGATATCAAGAGATAGAACTTATGGAAAATTATACCTAAGTCAGAGTGGGTATGTTAGAAAAGTGCTTCGTTGTTTTAATATGCTTGATGTCAAACCTGTAAGTACTCCTCTTGCTGCACATTTCAAATTGTCATCAGCCATGTGTCCACAATCAGATGAGGATATTGAGTACATGTCTAGAGTTCCCTATTCTAGTGCAGTTGGTTCACTTATGTATGTCATGGTTTGTTCTCGTCCTGATTTATCACATGCTTTGAGTGTTGTCAGTAGATTCATGGCCAATCCTGGAAGAGAGCATTGGAAAGCAGTTCAATGGATTTTCAGATATCTTCATGGCACTGTAAATGCTTGTTTGCAGTTTGGTAAATCTAAAGATGAACTTGTTGGTTATGTGGATTCTGACTTTGCTGGTGATTTGGATAAAAGAAGATCATTAACAGGTTATGTTTTCACCATTGGTGGTGTGCTGTGAGTTGGAAATCAACCTTGCAAACTACCGTAGCATTATCTACTACTGAGGCAAAGTATATGGCTATTTCTGAAGCATGTAAAGAAGCTACTTGGCTGAGAGGTTTATATTTTGAGCTTTGTGGAGATACATCTTGCATTACTATATTTTCTGATAGCCGGAGTGCTATATGCCTTACAAAGGATCAAATGTTTCATGAGAGAACCAAACATATAGATGTTAGGTATCACTACATTCGATATGTTATTGCTAAAGGTGGTGTTAAAGTTTGCAAGATAAGTACTCATGACAATCCCGCTGACATGATGACAAAGCCAATTCCAATTACTAAGTTTGAGCTTTGCTCAAGCTTGGTTGGTGTTACAGTATAGTCTTTAGGGACTATTGGAGTAAGGCAGATATTTATTTGTTGAAGGAGTTCGTTTTTTGTAGTTCATCTTTCTACTTCAAGATGAGAATTCGTCTCAAGGTGGAGATTGTTAGTTTGTGATCCGAAATTCTCATTAGAATTGGTTCAGCTGATGTCACCTAAAGGATCTTATCTATATCCTTAATTTATTCTCTTGATTGAGATATTTTTAGCAACCTCATTTAAAGGATAAAGGAGATCTTTAATTTATTCCCTTGATTGAGATATTTTTAGCAACCTCATTTAAAGGATAAAGGAGATCTTTAATTTATTCTCTTGATTGAGATATTTTCAGCAACCTCATTTAAAGGATAAAGGAGATCTTTAATTTATTCTTTCTCTCCTTATTTGGCTGCATGAAAGTAGAATATAAATTCATTGTTATGGTTTGTAATGAAAATAAGCTTGTAAAAACTCCATCAATTAATTAATAAAGTTTGCCTTTCTCCCGTGGTTTTTTTCCCGAAAAGGGTTTTTCCACGTTAAATCTTGTGTGATTCTATTCTTTGCTTGCTTCTTTGATCATTTATTTATTAACACCACTGACGAGGCATTACCAGTCCACCCCTCTCAATGCCCGTTGTGTGGAGTTGGCGGATGATGATGAATTTTGGTCTAATAGGAAGAGCAGTTTTGGCATTTTTGTTTTTAGGCTTTTCATCTTGGACAGTTAATCTACTATATGGCTAAGTCTGATGGTTGCGGCTTGTTTTAGTCCTGATAAAACATCTTCTTTTCTAAAAATAATAATATGTATATATATACCTATAAATATATACACACCTATATATACCTATATATATACAACTATGTGTGTGTGTGCGTGTGTATACACACACGTGTGTAGGTATATATGTGAATTTCCGGTTGACAGTTGATCAATGTATGTTGTATGGTTAACCATAATTTGGTTGATTAACGTCGATTGGTTAACCGAATGTTTGATTAATCGAATTTGTTGGTTAATGCGGTTCGGTTGAATCAGTTCGATCCGTTAACCGTAATAAATGCTTATCTTTAAACCAAAGTTAACATGTGACAATTTTTTGCTCATGCATGATATGTGAACCATGCTTATCTTTGGTCTTTACTCATAAATCATAATGTGTGCATTTGAAACTTCTGAAAATGGATCTAACTTGTATTCAATGTTTGATATCAATACAAGACTAATCTGTATGTATGAAACTGTTTACATGAAAATTAATACATACTCTGAAATTCAGTCCATTTGATTGATATTGTAAATTATACTTTTATGTAAATTATTGGGACTTGTATGTAATTCTAACTGTTGATCGTTATACTTGTGTACATGTAATTAACATTTCTAAATTGAGAATAAACACATCAAAGGACCTTTGGTAATTAAGTCGTGAACAAGACTTTTACTATTACGTATTATAATATTTTGTTCGTATTAGTTGTGTAGACTTGTCGGTAAACAATTGTGGTATGTAGATTCGCTTATTTTGTCGAAATACTATTATTGAAATGATCATGGATATCATATTTCATTATGTAGTTAATGTATTTCTTTAATTACTTGAAATATGGTGATTATATAATTATGTGATTGATTATTGGTTTTAATATGGTTATGTATAAGTGGTTGTTGTAAATGATACAAGCGATTAATAGTAAACAATGGCGATTAAATCAATCAATAAGTTTAAATAGAGTTTCATAAGTGCTAAAGGAAAAAAATGCAGTTTACAAAAAAATATTATAGCGAAAGTAAAATGCAACGAAAGATATACAGTAGGAAAGATTAAATGTTGCGAAAATATTATAGTAGCACAAAAAAAAAACGCTACAAAAATTAAAAAGAAGGGTGTAAATCCTACTTTGGTTGCATTTTAAAGACACTGCCAAAGAACCTTTTGTAGGGTTTTAGAAACGCAACAATATGTTCATTTTTGGTAGCGTTTAACACAACACAACTAAAACTTTCAAACTATTAGTTGCATGTCGTGTCGCAGCGTTTACCGAAACGCCAGTAAAAGCTATAGTATCGTTTTTTCAACACTACGAAAGCCCATATATGGCATAGTGATTGGAAAAGAAATATTTCGTGATCGATCACAAAGAATATTGGGATTGTCTTAGAAATGATATAACGAAAGGATTCTACAAAGATTTGGAATGAGTAAATGTTCACCTGGGAAAGTTCCTGTACATAAAGGTGATAAATTCAATGTCATGCAATATCCTAAAAATGATGTTGAATGAAAGGAAATGGAATCAATTCCATATGCCTCTGTAGTTGGTGGCCTAATGTATGCTCAAACCATTACTAGATCGAATATTAGTTTTCGGTCGGTATGTTGGGGAGGTATCAAAGTAATGCAGAATGAGAACATTGGCAAGCTGTAAAAAAAAGTTTTGAGATAATTACAAGACATGAAAGATTAAATTCTCATGTATAGTGGATTCAATGAATTGGTGGTAATTAAATATAGTGATTCGGATTTTGTTGGATGCATCAATACTAAAAAATCGACTTTTGATTACCTATTTATGCTTGCTCAAGGTGTCATATCATGGAAAAGTGCAAAACAAACTATCGTTGCTTCATCTATTATGGAGGCAGAATTTGTGGCATGTTATGAAGCGACAATTCGTGTATTATGGTTGCGGAACCTTATTTCAGGATTTGCGGTTGTTGATACCATTAGCAAAGCCGCTAATAATTTATTGCGATAACTCTACAACAGTATTTTTCATCAAAGAACGACAAGTAATCTAAAGGTGCCAAACATTTGGAACTAAAGTATGTCGTGTGAAAGACGAGGTTCAGAAACAAAGAGTGTCAATTATGCACATCAGGACATAACTTATGATTGCAGACCCTTTGACAAAAGGGTTACACCCAAAACAATTTGAGGAACATTTTCAAAGAATGGGTCTTGGTTGTATTAATAATGATTGTTGTGTGACATTCTGAGCTCTTTTATGCGCTTATGATATACAATTATGAGTCTCTTTTTTTAATGTGGTAGTACATACTTTATGTAATTTTGAACAAGAAAGAGTCTTATAAAGATATTATGTTTAATCATTATGATATAAGACATTATGCGGACCATTATGCTATTTTATATAAATTATGAGTGTAAATTGATGGATTGCTGGTATTGTAGTATATGGAAGGGAATTCTTTGAATTAATAATGCACAACAGCCATAGCTCTCAGCAATTTATCATAGTATGATGTTCAGCGCTTGATATTATGAATAATCGGGTCAAGTGGGAGAATGTTAGATATCTACTATTAGAAACTGCAATAAAACGTTTCATTTACCTTTAACATTATGCAATTTCTAGTCTTAATGTGACCCAATTAATTGGGTCATAAATAGAATATTTCATTTTCCATTATGCAATTTCTAATCTTAATGTGACCGGATTAATTAGTACATAAATTGACCGTTCATATTTAGAATGTTAGGTCTGTGACTAATCTTAAGCGTTGATTTAGTATATGATGGACGTACTAGATTTAGAGTTAAATGTTATATAAAGGATTGTGTCCTTTCTCTCCCGGTAAAGAGTCGTATTCTTCCACATCAAGAAACACATAAGGAACTAGGGTAATAGAGAGAAACTAAAGAGAAGAAGAGTAAACATTAGAAGCCAAAGAAAGAAGATGACATCGTTACATCTTCCATTGCTAATCAATATGCATCATCTTAAATAATAAATCATATTAAATTTCTCCCTTTTGCTTGTGAAATATTCGGTATTGGTGATCCTAGGACTATTCAATTGAATTGTAGATCATTAATCATGAAAGATCGAATAATAAAGAAAATTCTAACAAAGAATGCTGCAAATTGTTTAGTTAGTTCATGCTTTGATCTTATCTACTTCTTCTTTTTTCATGTACAAATATTTGATTTGCAAATATTGATGATGAGAGATTGGGACCAATGTTATTAAGTGCTTGCTGGTGAACACAACTTGTTTGAATTTATGGCCTCACCAGTCATATGGATTTTTCTTTCCAGGAGCGAGGGGACACAAACATTACCATTTTTGCAACAAGAAAAAACTGAACATGTATTTTATGCATATTTTTAAATCTTGGATACTGTAAATTCATATGAAGCTTGAATGTATGAAGTTGATTGACTGCACAACTACAATATCACATTATCTATTCATCATCTGGAGGGCTTGAGATTCTCAACAAAGAAAATCAAATTTGAACTTCGCAATCTGTTGAAAAACCATATATTACGAAAAAAAAATCAACTGACGATTTGAACTAGGAAGAAAAGATTGCTTCTTAATATCTATATAGCTTTGATTATATTAATCTCTAAATTGACATGCCAGTGGAAAAGCTTGGCTTCTTGACATCTGCGCCACACTTTTCTATTCCATGTAAATACCCGAATAAAACACAACCATTCATCAGTGATGTTAGCTTTGCTTCTGGTGGTGCAACATTGCTAGAATCCACAAATTCTGTAAGCAACTGTATTTCACATATAGCTCTTATATACTTTTAGCACCTATAAATGAAATTATATGTAGTTTTATTTTCTTCAGAAAATGTGCATCTCATTCGACAAATAAATAGATTATTTGTAACAATCCGGATTTTATGTTAGAATATTTAATTAATTTAAATATTTAAAACGATTAATTTTAAGTGTTAGCGACTTGGAATTAATTTAATTTGAGAATTAAAATGCCGATCTAACTTGAAATTTAAATTTATTGAGTTTAAAATCCAAAATTTGTTTAGTTTGAAGATATATAAAATCCTATCTAAATATAAACGATAATAAGAAATCATTATCGGTGAATGTGAGTGATATGAAATCAATTTATATTTTATCGATTTAATTTAACACATGCAAATAGACATTTTTCAAATGACCTCAGATTTCAATAAAACCAATTTAACAAAAATTTGTAATAGTTAATTGTTGTTTGATTTCAAGTTACATGTAAATTGGAGTTTTTTTAGAGCTAGACGGTTGTGTAGTGTGGGACTACACAGCTGATTAATATTAATATAGCAAATAGGTAGTTTCGGTCAACAGGCTTGACCGACAGCCTTGCCATAAGCGTCAAAATAGAGTTTAAGTGATATAATAATCTTATATTATAATGTAAAACATGTGGTCAACGGGTCAAAGTGAAGCTTTATTTGGCTTTCCTAATGTACCCTCTATGTTAAACAGTGTTTTGCTTTTTTTGGGACTTAACATTAATTTTGGGAATAAATAGAGTGCGTTCGCAGTTAAAAATTGGCACGCTTAATTTTTTGGTGGCGTCCGACGCGTCGGACGCCAAAAACTTTTACTCCTTCCAGATTCCACGATTCTCGAACGTTGGAAAAGTAACTGTTGGCATCCGACGCGTCGGACGCCAACGGTTAATTTTCCAACGTAACAATTCATCCCCTATAAATCCACGCAGACCCCCTCATTCTCGCCCATCCAAACCCGAAATCACCCCTCTAAACCGCCAAAAACCGAATTTTTCGAGCAATTTCAAGCGTCAAAAAAGGTATTATTTTTATATCGTTGTGTTTATTTTTCAATTTTCTATAACATATGTTTTTTTTTGAATTTTTCTGGATTTTTTTTGGTTATGCAGATGGCTTCCTCTTCCACCTCTGCTACCTCCCAGCCATTTGCGAATTGGACGGAGGACCGTGAGTCCGCTTTTATAGATATTTGCGTTGAGTTTCTAGCCGAGCGCAATATAGGCATCAGTCACTTCTACTCGACAGTCGCGACAGCAATGAACGACCATTTTAATCTGGAGTTCACTGAAAGCCAGATCAAAAATAAATGAGACAACATGAAGCGCTCTTTTCGCGATTGGGACAGACTGCTAACAACACCTGGTGGTGTATGGAATGCAGAGTTCGATTATCTGGACGGTCCAGACGATATTTGGAGTACCGGCGGTGGCAGACCATACAGACGATTCTGGAAGAACTCGCCGTTGAAGTTACGACATCAAGACATTATGTTCGAGGGTTCTTTGCACGAAGATACTAGTGTGTATCCGATTCCTGAGGTTGCGCCTCCTACTGCACCTCCACCAGCTCCTGTGCCAGCTGCTTCTTTCTCCCCTGCCGAAGTGGGATACTATACTGGTTGGATGGCTTCGGGCGATCCCCCTTCTGGTCACCCATCTAGGCGCAAACAGGTAGAGCGTGCCAGCTCGTTTATGACCGACCAGCTGAGACAGCTTGCTGCTTGTTGCTTGGAGCTTGTTCAGGGACTGGGTACGCGTGTGGAGCTTTGGGAGATTCTGACGATTTTTCGCTATGTTCTGCGGAATGTGGATATTGTTCAGGAGCTTACCGATGAGGGCATACGTGGATTTATTATAACGGAGTTGAGCTTATTACCTCATTGTCGTTTATTTTAGATTTTCATGTACTTGTTTTAATTTCAGTCTTGTTATGTTCTTTATGTTTGTATTTCTGATCATGTACTGGAAAATGTAGTCGTTTTGTTTTATGCAATTAGTATTTAATTAATTCAAAACAATTAATTTAACAATTAAATACCACGCTCAAATACCCCGTTCATAGCTAAAAACACATTCCATGCTCGCTACAGTAGTACGCTCACATTCCCCGCTCAAATGCCCCTCTCAAATACCATGCTCACGTTTGTTAAGAACGCACCCATAGTGGGAGCACCCCGTCTTTACATTTTCCCCCACTTTCTCAAAACGAAAACACACCAACGTCGGCAGAAAGGCATGTAAGCTCGAGATCCACAACCAAAATAATCACTGACACTATTCCCTTTTACCAGATTTGCATCACAACTGACGGTCAACCTGAAGACGCGATGTCAATTTCACCTCCATATCCAAAATAATCACCGGCACCAATCCCTTCTACCAGATCTACATCACAACCGGCGGTCTCCCCTAAGACGTCATGTCTACTTCACCCCTGCTGATTTCCAATTCTTTCAGTTCATCGGTATGCCTCTTGGTTGGATTGCCTATAATCATTCTTGATTGGGATATATTTGATTATGCATTTGTTTATTCAAGATTCCTTCTTCTCAGCATTCATGAAGGCATGGTACTACTAGATCGGTCAGAATAAGAGCAGATCAATAAAGCATATGCTGCAATGAAGTATGGCAATTTGATTTCGACAGGAAAGCTAATCCTCACACCATTGACCGATCCAACTGGGCATTGTTTTCGAATAAGATCTATTGTTCTGTCAGTTTTTCATCCTATTTTGGTAAAATAACTTTATTATCTTTTCATATATTTCTTATGAGTTTTTTTGTTTTGCTGGAAAGCATTCAGGGGTCTTTGGCAGGAGTTGATGGCAGATGAATCAATGGTTCCTAAGGTCATCTTTAGGTATACGCATCTGTTTTTTGTTGTTGAAGAAGTAGAATTCTTTTCGGCAAATTCTAAATGGACAATGGGTGAAAATTCATTAATTTGAGTCTATTATTATATTGCTTCTCAAAGAAAATCAAAATTGTACCACTTGCTTCTTATGTATTCAAGAGAATAGAAAACAAATCCTAAATTTAATAAAATAAGCCAGGACTTTAAGCTACGGAGATGTCTCAATAACTTTTTCGTTGTTGCTACTATAGCACATTCTCTTCTTTTTTTTCCCAAGTATTTTTGAGGGCTTGAGCATTAATGAATAAACACTTTATTTTTTAATTTAATTCTTTGTGTGTATTAATATTAATTTTGAGTGCATTTTAGTTATGAATATTCTTAACAACTTTTAAAACTGTATGTGACACATTGTTATAATGAAAATTAGGTTGCAAATATGGACGAAGACGATAAATATATACAATCAAGCATATTGAAGATGAGGTAATATATCCTGGCTTATTTTATTAGTGGATAGGTAAACTTTTACCGATTTCTATCGTATATTCTCCCTCATTTATCCAATATCCTAGAAGAAGTTTAATCCACAAATGTATATTCACTGCCTAGTTGTGTGTGTTTTCATTTGACTCATTGTTATAAGGTAATCTGTTTACTTACAGCTGTTACTAACATGATGTAGGTCGCAAGTGGTGGGATGAGCGCCAGTTCGAACGTATAAGAAGACTTATATAATACGAATGAAGATAATGGAGCTCTACAATCAAAAAGCATATTGAGAGAGAATATTATGGCTTATTTTTTATTGTTTCCTATTGTCTGCTCTTCTTTATTGCCCGACAATATCTTAAAAGAAAATCATTATGCAATATATGTTCACTCCCCATTTGTATGTTTAAATAACTGTTTCAACTGTACAACAATATACCTATGCACCCACAATCACATATCCCTGCTAAATGATTATTTTTCCCATTTCAGCCCCATTTTGTACTTATGGTATTACTATTATTTAAATTCTAGTTATGCTTTACTAAACATATTTTTCATCCCAATTGTCTTACAAATTACCTAAGTTCACTCCTTTTCTGTGAAAATTTTGTACACTTTTAGTGCTTGCTTCCTTGAATCATAACTAAGTTCGCAACTGTCATAATATTATGTATTCTACTGATTATTGATGCAAAAATATACGAACGTTTGGCTTATCTATAATTCGTGATCATAATTCCATATATTTTTGCGGCTAACAAATGTATTTCTTTTTATATGTGAAAAAGAAGGGATATATAATTATTTTAATTGAGATATTGTTCTTAATTCAACAAGCAGGGTCATTTTTTACTGTTTTTTTGCTTTATATGTGTAAATTTTTCTTGCATTCTTGAAATGTAGTACCATTCAGGACAAAGGTGAAATCTTACATTATTTTTTTACGTTTTGTTCACATCCTATCAAATCCGGGACTTAATTTCTCTAAATAATAATTTATTTTGACATAGACTGTAACACCCCGAATTTTCTATTAACACTAAAGTTGCTAAAATAATAATAAGTGTGTAGAAGAGGGGATGTATCTAATATGAATATAAAAATATTAATAAGTGTGTAAGAGAGGGGATGTATCTAATATGAATATAAAAATATTAATAAGTATGTAAGAGAGGGGATGTATCTATTATGAATATAAAAACAATAATAAGTGTGTAAAAGGGGGGGATGTATCTAATGTGTACATTGTAGAATATATATATATATATTGCTGAGTGTTTGCTGAGTCACTTCTGACTCATTGCTGAGTCAACAAGATAAACCCCATCTTGTCTGAACGGCTGCGGTTATTTCTAGGTTAAATCTAATGGCCTAAATGAATTCTAAAATCTATAAATAAGTGGGTAGACCCTAGACCTAAATCACTTGTAAAATTAGAGAAGCTACCGTCATGCTGCTGCCATGGAGTTCAGCATAGCCGTCACAAACTAAGAAGAGGAAGCCTAATCATCTACAACTAAATCTACACAAATCAAATCAAAAGATCTCTCTTTCTCTAATTCTTTTTTTTTGTTGGTGAGTATGATGATTCTCACAAGACTATTACAAACTAATTTGACTCAGTTATGAATGGATCACAAGAAAGTGATGTGATTTGTAATTGTAAATTCTATATATTGTGGATCTCTTATTATGTTATTATGTTGTCGTATGATGTAAATTATATATGCTATGTCATGCTATGTTGTAAATTCTCTTATGCTATGTCGTGCTATGTTGAGAATCATGTCAAGCTATGTTATACTATCATACTATGCCATGTTATAAATCATGCTATATTATGTTGAAAAATCATGTTGTTGGATCATGCTTAAAGTTATGTTTTTTGTTTCTTAATTTAAATGGATCTTGTTTATGGGAATTTGCCTATTAGGTTAGGTGTACCCATAAACTTGAAACTATAATTAAATAAAACTTGATTATGGGAATTTGCCTATTGAGTTAGGTGTACCCATATAAAACCATGTTGTTAAAAAATTAGATGATGTTGATTCACACATGTTCATATGTAAGTTTATGAAAATTGATTGAGATCATATTAGGTGAATTTTGAACAAGTTGACACCTTTAGATCCATGACATGTATAATCTATGCAAGTTGGACATATGCAAGTTTCACCCCTTATTATGATTCATTTGGTCACATATACATGTTGTTATTATGATAATCTCTTTTATGCTATGAGTTAGGCTATTCGAGTCTAACATATATTTTGCGAATAAACGTTCAAACGTGGGGTAGGGGTAATATTAGGAATTAATAAATTGGGTGCAATTTTGTAAGATGTTGCATACCATGAATGAATGTCCATAATTGAGTCAATTATGGACATTGTTAAAAATTGGAAGTAATTAATAATTCAAGTAGGGAATTATTAAAATTGGGGGAAAGTGGATTATTATTAATAATCAATGCTTAGGACACGAGGTTGGACCCGTTTGTGATGTAAACCTGCCCGGACCCGCCCGGCAAATCCAGTAGTCACAAATGTCGGCCCAATGTGAGAGGTCCTAGGCCCAAACTAAAGCATAACAGTTGTAAAGACACGAGGTTAGACTCTTTTATGGTGTAAGACTGCCCGGACCCGCCCGGCAAATCCAGCTGCCATAAATGCCAGTCTAATGTGAGAGGTCTTTATGAGGTTATGGCCTTAATGAACTAAGAAATACTTAACCAGATAATCATGTAAGGTGGGACATGGGGGTTAAGTAGGTGCCTTGGGTGGCATGAGGAATCTGGTGGTTGCCTTTAGAGGCATTTGAAATACGATTAGACTTAACCAAACACACATGTAAATGAACATGACTAAGTGGGTTAAGTGGGATAGACTAATGGGGACAAGCTTAGGTGGAATGCTTGTGGTAAATAGTGGGGGCCCATTTCAACCAGTATCCCAAAACGTATCTTTGTGGGCTCGACCCAAGTCGAGGACGGGACATGCATACTGGGTTTGACTATAAGAGGCCAAAACAGGGAGCGGTGGCAACGCAAGTCCAACGGGTTTCATATGCGTGTGTGGACCCGGGCTGGTAGGTAAGACGTTGTTGCATCGTGTAGGTATAAGCCGTGCATGTCCGTTGTATCAGGTTGCCACTTTAGGGGAGTGATACACCCCACTGTGGGGCCAGCACGGGTATCTACGAGTTAGGGAGCCGATCGAATAATGGGAAGTAGGGTACACCTAGTGGAGATAGGGGCAGGCGGCACCTATGTAGTCAGCTAGGGGTACGTAAAGCCATTGGGAAAGTTTCTAAGTGAAGCTAAGTGGGATGAATCTTTAGGGTAACTGGTGTGGTGCAGTATAGTGTTTATCCTTTAGTATTTAGGAGCGCCTATAACGTTGCCTTTAGCGATTGTCTATGTCCTTAATCTGCTCTTCATAGACATTTTCTTGTTTTCCAGCTTATGCCTTAGTCCAGTTATTTTGGTAATAGTATTGTAGAATTATCATATTCACCAGACTTTATGTCTGACCCCCTCTTTTCCATCCTTTTTCTCCCTTCAGGTCCGCAGGTTGGGCCAAGTTCTAGTGGAGTCTAGTTGGATCGCTTATCTTCTGGAAAGCTTGGACTGCTGAAGTAAAGTCCAGCTTGTTATCTTTCTTTTTAATGGCTATTCATGTAATGGGATTATGTACTTGTTTTATCAAGATAGATATTGTACTTGACATTGAATATGGTGTTATGATGTAATCAAACATGTTTTGACTTCTGCTACAATGAAATAAAGTTTTTTTGAATTTCCAAGTACTATTTTATATCTGTCTTGTTGTAATTTTACTGTTCTATATTCACTTAAAACTCCATGGAAGTTAATGCATTCCCTTTGTGAGTGACATTAATGGACGTGGGGTGTTACACGTGGTATCAGAGCATAAGGTTACCAGAACAGATAAAAATGTTTTTTAGAAAAATATTTTTTTTCTAAAGTATTTTTGGAAGAAGTGCTTTCAAAAAAAAAAAAAACATGTTATTTAAAGAGAGTTTTTATGAAAAACATAATCCCAAATAGCCACATCCTTATCTTTATCTTTCGAATTCTCCATTTTGAATCTTTCCTTTTTCGTTTCAGCATGGCTGAAGATCTTAATCTCCCAGAAGGTGTGACGATTCCAGGGTGGTTTAGGAGATACTTGGAGGCTAGGGCCACCACTGCAGGCCCAGCGGATACTCCTCCACCCCTAGTTGCACCCATTCCTCCTCCTCCTCCTCCTCCTCCTCGTGTTGACACTTTTGCAAAGACGTGCAAGGAATTCAAGGCTATGGGAGGAAAAACTTTTCAAGGGACTGAGACGTTTGTGGAGGCCAGAGATTGGCTTAAGGAGACTGAGGAATTGTTGGATATCTTTGAAGTGGAAGATGGGAGGAAAGTCCGTTTAGCTGCTTGGTTAATGAAGGGAGAGGCCTCGTTTTGGTGGGAGGTCACTAACGGGGAACGTCCAGTTGATTCATGGGCGGATTTCAGACGAAGGTTTGAGGCAAAGTTTCTTTCAAGGGCAGAGGAGAACTTAAATATGGAAAAATTCCTGGCACTAAAGCAAGGGAGCTCATCAGTAAAGGAATATGTCAATAAATTTAATCAGTTAGCAAGGTTTGGCTTGGAGTTGGTGAACACGCCAGAGAAGAAAGCTTTGAGGTTCGTTAGAGGCTTGAATGAACCGTTGCAAGGGTTGGCTATGACCCACATCCCTATGGGAGCCACCTTTGAAAAGCTAGTAGAAATGGCACTTATGCATGAGGATAAGGCAGTTGAAAAGAAAGGGGATCAGAAGAAACCCCAACAGCAAAATAAGAAGGGTGGTAAAAACAATAATGGCAAAGGGAAGAAGAAATGCTTCAATTGTGGGACGCCTGGCCATCTCAGCAAAGATTGTAGAAAGAAAAAGAAGACTGGTTGTTTTCATTGTGGAGATGCGGGACATTTAGTGAAGGACTGTCCAAAGAAGGGGCAGAGGGCAGGGTCTACCTCGGGAGGACAGGTGCAGGCTCTTATGGCACCAGGGCAGGCAAGGGGGCAAGTTCAGGCTATTGCGGCCCCACCGCTGCATGAAAGAGGTAGAACAATTTCTGTTGAAAGCTTAGTTTTTCTGTTTGATCATCCTGTCCGTACCTTATTCGATTCTGGCGCATCTCATTCGTTTATCTCTGCATCATTAGTTGAATCACTGCACTTGAACACCAGTTTAGTAGAGGATCCCTTGGTCGTTTCAAATCCAATTGGGGGTTCGGCTCATTTGACCATGATATGTTTGGATTTGAAAATCTCTATACTTAGCGTTGAATTTAGATGTGATGCTTATGTATTGGGCTTCACGGGCTATGGGCTAATTTTAGGAATGGATTGGTTGTCTAGAAATAGGGCCATTCTTGATTGTGAAAGGAGAGTAGTTAGGCTTGTGACTCGCCTTGGTAATGCTCTCGACATCTTTAGTAATCCCATAAATTCCGTTATGCTAAGTTATCTTGAATCGCTTGACGCGTCTGTAGAGAACCTGCGATCGGTAGAAGTGGTCCGGAAATATCCGGATGTGTTTGAGGAGGTGAAGGGCTTACCTCCAAAGCGGGAGATAGACTTTCGAATTTATCTTGTGGATAATGCTAAACCCGTATCTTTGCCAGTGCGCCACATGGCTCCTCGTGAAAGGAGGGAACTCAATAAGCAAGTAAAGGAGTTGCTTGAGAAGGGGTTCATAAGACGTAGTATATCGGAGTGGGGTGCTCCAGTAGTTTTTGCCACAAAGGCAGATGGGTCTCTTAGACTTTGTATGGAATATAGAGAACTAAACAAGCTTACTAAAAAGAACCGACACCCACTGCCGAGGATTGACGATCTCTTTGATCAGTTAGTTGGCGCCTCAGTGTTTTCGCAGTTGGACTTAGCCACTGGCTTTCATCAACTGAGAGTGGCTGAGGATAGTATAGATAAGACTGCTTTTAGGACTCCTGACGGATTCTATGAATGGCTAGTGATGCCCTTTGGTTTGACAAACGCCCCTGCATATTTTGTTGATTTGATGAGTAGGGTGTTTAGGGAATACCTTAACAAATTCGTGGTAGTCTTTGTGGATGACATCTTAGTCTTTTCTAAGAATAAAGAAGAGCACACCCTACATCTTAGGGAAGTGTTGGAAACCCTTCGAGCGCATAACCTTAAGGCAAAATTTTCTAAGTGTCACTTCTGGAGGAGGGAAGTACGGTTCTTAGGGCACGTGGTTTCCAAAGAAGGGATAGCAGTGGATCCCGCAAAGGTGGTGGCCATCCAAGATTGGAAGGTCCCTAAAAATGCAACCGAAGTAAGAAGTTTCTTGGGGTTGGCTGGCTATTATAGGAAGTTTATCAAAGACTTCGCAAAAATATCAGCTCCATTAACACGGTTAACGAAGAAGAACCTGGTTTTTACGTGGGACAAAGATTGCGATGATGCGTTCCAACGTTTAAAGAGAGCCTTAACTTCAGCCCCAGTCTTAGTGCTGCCAGACGGGAATAAACCGTTTACCATCTATACTGATGCTTGTGGGACGGGACTTGGCGCGGTCCTCATGCAAGAGGGAAGAGTAATAGCCTATGGTGGAAGGCAGTTGAGGGTTCATGAAAAGAATTACCCCACGCATGACTTAGAGCTAGCCGCAATTGTTTTTGCGCTTAAGTCTTGGCGTCACTATCTTCTTGGTGAGAAATTCGAACTGTTCACTGACCACAAATCATTAAAATACTTATTCTCTCAGAAGGATTTGAATTTAAGGCAGCAACGGTGGATGGAATTCTTAGCCTCCTACGATTTTGAAATAGCATATACCCCGGGCAAGGGTAACGTGGTGGCAGACGCCTTAAGTAGGAAAAGGTTGTCCTTGAGTCCGTTGTTTGTTGAACGACAAAGCTTAGAATTCATCTCTATGTTTGACTTTAGACCCTCCGTTGACTTAGTACCCGGTCTGTTAGCATCCTTGGAGGTTAGACCTACACTTCTAGGACGGGTTGGTGAGGCACAGCGAGACGACCCACAGTTGGTTGAGATAGTAGAAAAGCTCAAAGGGGGGGGGGAGTCATCAAGCCATCTTCGTAGGTATACCCTAGACGATAAGGGTTGGTTACGAAGGGATAATAGACTTTGTGTACCACAAGACGAAGACTTAAGGAAGGCCATTCTTGATGATGCTCATCGCTCAAAAATGACCATTCATCCCGGCGGGGATAAGATGTACAAAGATATGAAGCGGGTTTTCTTTTGGGCCGGTATGAAAAAGGATGTGGCCGAGTACGTCGCTAGATGCTTGGTGTGCCAACGAGTTAAAGCAGAACAAAAGAAACCCGGTGGGTTGCTTCACCCATTAGAAGTTCCACTATGGAAATGGGAAAGCATCTCAATGGATTTTGTGGATGGATTACCAAGATCAAGGAAGGGTAACACGGGGATTTGGGTTATAGTAGATAGACTTACTAAAAGCGCCCATTTTATTCCCGTGAAAAGTAAGAGGACTGCTCCGTGGTTGGCTTCTGTATACATTAAGGAGATAGTTCGTTTGCACGGTATTCCTTCTAGTATAGTAAGCGACCGTGACCCCATCTTTACTAGCGAATTTTGGAAGAGTTTACAAGAGGCGGTAGGGACTCAGCTATGTTTGAGCACCGCATATCATCCTCAGACAGACGGCCAGACCGAGAGGGTGAATCGCATTCTAGAGGATCTTTTAAGGCTTTGTATCCTAGACTTTGGGGGTACATGGGAAGAGCACCTTCCGTTAGTAGAATTCGCATATAATAATAGCTTTCAGTCTAGTATTGGCATGGCACCTTTCGAAGCTCTTTATGGAAGGCCTTGCCGTTCGCCTACATGTTGGTGGGAATCTACCGATAAAATCCTACTTGGGCCCGATATGGTTAGGGAAACCTCGGAGAAGATTGAGTTGATTCGAAGGAGGATGAAAGCAGCACAAGATAGGCAAAAATCGTATGCTGATAAGAGGAGGACAGATCTTGAGTTTGACATTGGGGACATGGTTTTTATCAAAGTATCTCCGTTACAGAATGTTGTTCGCTTTGGGTCCGTGGGGAAATTAGCACCAAGGTTTGTAGGGCCGTTTCCTGTAAAAAAAAAACAGGATTGGGAAGATGGCATATAGGGTGGAGTTGCCTGAGAAACTTAGTGGAGTACACGACGTATTCCATGTATCACATTTGAGGAAGTGTTTACACAAGACCGCGGAGGTGGTAGAGCCGAGCTTGCTTAAAGAGGTGGAAATAGAGCGTGATGCAACAATTAGACGAGCTCCTACATGCATTCTTGGGTCGGAGATCAAAAAGTTGAGGAATCGAGAGGTCAGACTGGTTAAAGTGCATTGGGGAGATGATGAGAGCAACGCAACTTGGGAGACAGAAGAGAAGATGCGTTCGTTGTACCCTTTTCTTTTTGAGGGTATGTCTTTTAATTTCTCCTTTATCGCTTAGCTTATCTTATCTTATCTTTAGTATGTCCTCTCATTAGTATCTTTGACCTTTAGTTAGGATAATCCTATGGTTGAAACATGTGTTTGAGACATGTTATGTATGATGGATGCAAAATGGATGCAAGTGTTTGCTAGTGGTTGCTCGTGGATGCATATATACACACACTTTAGGCACTAGATCGGCTCAGTCACTTCATATTGCATATTGCATATATATGGATGTATTTAGTATAATGGATGTATAATGGTTGTATCATCATATGGATGCTGCATTCGGTTGAATGGGTGTGCACGCATATAGAAGTAGTATGTAAGCAATTAGGATCTTTTGCATACATAATGGATTCATGACACTTACATAATTTGCATTAAGGAGGTCAACTGAATCAGTAGACCGCCTGATTTCGCATTAGGTAAGGACATGTACACACACTTGCATATGATCATAAAGCATTAGAAGTCTTTTAAGGACAATGGATGCCTGTGTATGATGGATGAGTAGATGGACGTTTGGATGGTAGGATATACATTCTTCCAGACTTGAAGATTTCGGGGACGAAATCCTAAAAGGAGGGGAGAATGTAACACCCCGAATTTTCTATTAACACTAAAGTTGCTAAAATAATAATAAGTGTGTAGAAGAGGGGATGTATCTAATATGAATATAAAGATATTAATAAGTGTGTAAGAGAGGGGATGTATCTAATATGAATATAAAAATATTAATAAGTATGTAAGAGAGGGGATGTATCTATTATGAATATAAAAACAATAATAAGTGTGTAAAAGGGGGGGATGTATCTAATGTGTACATTGTAGAATATATATATATATATATATATATTGCTGAGTGTTTGCTGAGTCACTTCTGACTCATTGCTGAGTCAACAAGATAAACCCCATCTTGTCTGAACGGCTGCGGTTATTTCTAGGTTAAATCTAATGGCCTAAATGAATTCTAAAATCTATAAATAAGTGGGTAGACCCTAGACCTAAATCACTTGTAAAATTAGAGAAGCTACCGTCATGCTGCTGCCATGGAGTTCAGCATAGCCGTCACAAACTAAGAAGAGGAAGCCTAATCGTCTACAACTAAATCTACACAAATCAAATCAAAAGATCTCTCTTTCTCTAGTTCTTTTCTTTTGTTGGTGAGTATGATGATTCTCACAAGACTATTACAAACTAATTTGACTCAGTTATGAATGGATCACAAGAAAGTGATGTGATTTGTAATTGTAAATTCTATATATTGTGGATCTCTTATTATGTTATTATGTTGTCGTATGATGTAAATTATATATGCTATGTCATGCTATGTTGTAAATTCTCTTATGCTATGTCGTGCTATGTTGAGAATCATGTCAAGCTATGTTATACTATCATACTATGCCATGTTATAAATCATGCTATATTATGTTGAAAAATCATGTTGTTGGATCATGCTTAAAGTTATGTTTTTTTTTTCTTAATTTAAATGGATCTTGTTTATGGGAATTTGCCTATTAGGTTAGGTGTACCCATAAACTTGAAACTATAATTAAATAAAACTTGATTATGGGAATTTGCCTATTGAGTTAGGTGTACCCATATAAAACCATGTTGTTAAAAAATTAGATGATGTTGATTCACACATGTTCATATGTAAGTTTATGAAAATTGATTGAGATCATATTAGGTGAATTTTGAACAAGTTGACACCTTTAGATCCATGACATGTATAATCTATGCAAGTTGGACATATGCAAGTTTCACCCCTTATTATGATTCATTTGGTCACATATACATGTTGTTATTATGATAATCTCTTTTATGCTATGAGTTAGGCTATTCGAGTCTAACATATATTTTGCGAATAAACGTTCAAACGTGGGGTAGGGGTAATATTAGGAATTAATAAATTGGGTGCAATTTTGTAAGATGTTGCATACCATGAATGAATGTCCATAATTGAGTCAATTATGGACATTGTTAAAAATTGGAAGTAATTAATAATTCAAGTAGGGAATTATTAAAATTGGGGGAAAGTGGATTATTATTAATAATCAATGCTTAGGACACGAGGTTGGACCCGTTTGTGATGTAAACCTGCCCGGACCCGCCCGGCAAATCCAGTAGTCACAAATGTCGGCCCAATGTGAGAGGTCCTAGGCCCAAACTAAAGCATAACAGTTGTAAAGACACGAGGTTAGACTCTTTTATGGTGTAAGACTGCCCGGACCCGCCCGGCAAATCCAGCTGCCATAAATGCCAGTCTAATGTGAGAGGTCTTTATGAGGTTATGGCCTTAATGAACTAAGAAATACTTAACCAGATAATCATGTAAGGTGGGACATGGGGGTTAAGTAGGTGCCTTGGGTGGCATGAGGAATCTAGTGGTTGCCTTTAGAGGCATTTGAAATACGATTAGACTTAACCAAACACACATGTAAATGAACATGACTAAGTGGGTTAAGTGGGATAGACTAATGGGGACAAGCTTAGGTGGAATGCTTGTGGTAAATAGTGGGGGCCCATTTCAACCAGTATCCCAAAACGTATCTTTGTGGGCTCGACCCAAGTCGAGGACGGGACACGCATACTGGGTTTGACTATAAGAGGCCAAAACAGGGAGCGGTGGCAACGCAAGTCCAACGGGTTTCATATGCGTGTGTGGACCCGGGCTGGTAGGTAAGACGTTGTTGCATCGTGTAGGTATAAGCCGTGCATGTCCGTTGTATCAGGTTTCCACTTTAGGGGAGTGATACACCCCACTGTGGGGCCAGCACGGGTATCTACGAGTTAGGGAGCCGATCGAATAATGGGAAGTAGGGTACACCTAGTGGAGATAGGGGCAGGCGGCACCTATGTAGTCAGCTAGGGGTACGTAAAGCCATTGGGAAAGTTTCTAAGTGAAGCTAAGTGGGATGAATCTTTAGGGTGACTGGTGTGGTGCAGTATAGTGTTTATCCTTTAGTATTTATGAGCGCCTATAACATTGCCTTTAGCGATTGTCTATGTCCTTAATCTGCTCTTCATAGACATTTTCTTGTTTTCCAGCTTATGCCTTAGTCCAGTTATTTTGGTAATAGTATTGTAGAATTATCATATTCACCAGACTTTATGTCTGACCCCCTCTTTTCCATCCTTTTTCTCCCTTCAGGTCCGCAGGTTGGGCCAAGTTCTAGTGGAGTCTAGTTGGATCGCTTATCTTCTGGAAAGCTTGGACTGCTGAAGTAAAGTCCAGCTTGTTATCTTTCTTTTTAATGGCTATTCATGTAATGGGATTATGTACTTGTTTTATCAAGATAGATATTGTACTTGACATTGAATATGGTGTTATGATGTAATCAAACATGTTTTGACTTCTGCTACAATGAAATAAAGTTTTTTTGAATTTCCAAGTACTATTTTATATCTGTCTTGTTGTAATTTTACTGTTCTATATTCACTTAAAACCTCCATGGAAGTTAATGCATTCCCTTTGTGAGTGACATTAATGGACGTGGGGTGTTACATAGACCCATTTTTAGGTATTCTAAGCTATTTGATTATCAAATTATGTGTTCAATTCACGCATAACACGACTTATAAATGTGACTGTTTACTAAATACAGCGTCTCTGATTTTAGATACAATGCCCCGTAGTGGCTGTTCCGGTATTTGCATGTAGTCAAAACAACATGGCTATCGGTTTTGCTCTTCGTACATTTGCACCTTCACATTTTGTATTACATTTCACCTTGTGCACCGCTCTGCCTAACACCGTGTCCTCTATGTGTTTTCCACTATATACTTTAATGCACAACTTAAGAATGTATGATGCAACAGAAAACTTGGTTATACCACAGGACTACTTACGTTCAAATAAAATTATTTTTAGTTTCGGTCAAAATGACTGAATGTTTCTTTGCATAAAGTATCCAAACACATATATATAAAATATTTTTATGTACTGTCATGTAGTTGTACGAATAAAAGATTATTATTTACAGTTCCAAACAACTTTTTCGCCTTTTTCTGCACTCATATTTCTTACCACCATTTAAATGCAACTCGACAATTGTACGATGAAAATAATTTGCATAAGTTATCACTTGGTGGGTTAACAGGTTAAAACATGCAACTGAAACTTGAATTTGAAAGTTCTCTACAAAATGCTGAAGTGATGAAGAAGGAAACAGAGGCTACGAGCGAGGAAACTGCATTAACGAGAGTTTCATTATCTAAAATAGCAATGAAACTCGAATTGGCATTGAAAGAAGCGAAGGCTGTAGAACCTTAAGAGTTGGATACAAGCATGGTCCAATGGTTTGTTGGTGACGGCTTACAACTAAAAAGAGGGACACGTGTCCAATGATTTGTTGGATGATGCATGAAAAGATGAAGGCGTGAATGTTTATGACACTATTATATATTCACTACCATGCAACTGAAGACATGCTTTGTCCGCAGCTTTAGTGTGGATAGTGGGGGTTCCTAGCTCCCTTGAAAGAGGGACAGGGGTCGATTCCTGCATCATGCACTTTAATTCAAATAAGGGGGCTTACCATGTGCATAAGCCTGATGACCCCACGGACCGGGTTGGTGCATTAGGGGGAGTTTTACGATAGTGCCGGTTTCCCCCTTGAGAAAATTCAAAAAAAAAAAAAAACTTAAGACATGCTTCCTTACTAAATCTTTTTTCAGGTTTATCTATGCATATGTCCATCGGATGTGACTTCGTACTGGAATACATGTAGCAAATATAGATACAAATACAACATAACAAAGTCAATAAACACAAGTAATGACCTAATGAGCGGGCACAACAAAAGCAAAGTTGGACCAGATCTGAAGAGAAACCGAAAAATTGGACGCAACGAGCAAGATGAGATGCAGCAATAGAAAGATGAGCTCGTCACCATAAACGCGGGAAAATTCTCCAACAGCTGACGCGCACCATATAAAAACTCCCAACTAATTCTTCAGAGTTATTGTCTCTGCCAGCAAGCCGGAGCCATAAGGGTTGCTGAATGTTGGCACCTATCCAGATAGAGTAGAGGTGAGTAATCTTGTTAAAAACAGAGATTAGGGGTTTCCAGCGGCTGTTGAAACATCTGTTGTTCCTCTTGAGCCAAATGGACCAGGAGAAGGCAACAATGAAGGAGTCTAGATCTAGGGATGAGGGGAGTATTGCCAATAATCAAATTGGTGGAAAGAGGACGGGATGAAGCCAAGAATGTGAGCAGCAATGGAGGTCTAAATGAAGAAGCTGAAATCACAGTCAAGGAAAAGGTGCTAAACTAACTCATCGACGTGGATACAAAGAACACTTCTGGAGTAAAGTTGAATATTCTTACAGATCATTCTGTCTTTCGTGTTGATTTTTTCTTGTGTCAGACACCACAAGAAAAAGCGAACTCTAGGTGATGAAGAAATCTTCTAGAGTTTGGGGAAAGAGAACGATCTACTAATGCAGTGAGGAAACGGTAGCAAGTTTTGATTGAAAAAAGTAGAATTGGGAGGGAGGTTCCAAGTAATCTTGTATGGGTCAGAGGTAAGAGTAGTGGAATGTAGAATGTGGCAAACCTCAAGGAATTCCTCGAGAATATTAGCAGAGAAGTAAGAGCAAGGGGGGATACAAGGTGGTCCTCTGTATATGGCATCGTGGACAGTAATCATGGGACAAGGGGTAATCATGAAAAGAGCAGGGTAGAAGTGGGTAAGAAGACAATTGTATAGCCAGGAGTCATGCTAGAAGGAGCAGAAGAAGCCATTACTAATATGAATGGAGTTGAGGTTTCTGGTGTGGGGAGGGTATGGAGGACACCGCTCCCAAATGGTGAGGAAAAGGTCTAGGATGGAGAATGCAACACATAAACGTGGTTTTTGTTGTTGTAGTATAGTGTAAGTTCTCAAGATTTCCAAACGAAATCACCAGGGGAGAGGCAATACCATATCTATTTAGAAAGCAGAGCGAGGTTTAGAGAGCGTAGATAAGGTAACCCAAGACCACCTGATTGAAAATCATTGCAGACAGTTTTCCAATTGATGAGAGATCTGGAAGGTCCACCTTGTTAAAGAAATGAGTGTCTAAGAAGATTAATTATAGTTATTATCTAAGATGTGGCACGATGAATTGAAAACCAATATAACGGCAAGGTAGAGAGGATGGATTTGATAAGGATCAGGCGTCCGACGGTAGAGAGAAATGAAACTTTCCAGAAGGAGAGTTTGGATTCAAGTTTTGTAATAAGGGGAGACCAGTCGCTGCGGTTCAACTTAGTTGGTTGAACATAGACTCCGGGATAGGATATGGGTAAGTTACGAAGGCAGCAATTGAGGGCGTTAGCAATCGAAGCGCCATGCGGATTAGCACCACGAAGCCTGATGATAGAGCTTTTAGAGATTTTGATGGATAAACCCGAGATGAGTTCGAAGGTATAGAGAAAGACTTCAAATAGTGAATATTATTGGAGGTGGGGGTAGTGAAGAGGATTGTGTCATTGACAAATTGAACGTTGGTGGTGGTGGAGCCATTGGGTACGGGTTGTTTTCCACTAAGGATGTTGCTATCAAGGGTGAGTCTGACCGTTTAGTTAAGGACATTTGCAACAAGCACAAAAAGAAGCGGGGAAAGAGGGTCACCTTGACGGAGGCCTCGTCTGGATTTGATTAGAACCCATTCTACGCCATTGATGTAAATGGTAGAGAAGACGGTGTTAAGAATGCTGGAGATCCAGTCACATCAATGATATGGAAAGCCCCTATAGATAAGAATTTGAAGCAAGAAATCCTAGTTAACAATATCGAAAGCTTTTTGGAAATCAATCTTGAGCAGAACACTGATGGTGAGGAGCGGTGGAAATAAGAGATGGTCTCCTGGACAGCAACAATGCAATTATGGATGTTTTGGCTAAGGATAAAAGCAAATTGTTCTTCACTGACTAGCTTGGGGATATGGAATTGCAACCGGTTGGCAAGTACTTTGGTGAAGGAGCAGTAAAGAAGACTGATTGGGAGAAAACTATTAGGGTATGAATCCCCATCATGCTTGGGGCCCTAGCGTAGTTCAAGTGGCTAATGCAAGAGGGACTAGAGTGGAATTCTTAGAAGAGGTTTAGAATTTCGCACTTGATAAGGTCTCAGAAGTGAAGGAAGAATGAAGGATCAAAGCCATCAGGCCCCGAGGCTTTGTTGACATCCATAGATTTAAAGGCACAATGAATCTCATTCTCTATGTTAAATAGTGTTTTGCTTTTTTGGGGATTTAACAATAATTTTGGGCATAGATAGTGGGAGCACCCCGTCTTCACATTTTCCCCCACTTTCCCAAAACAAAAACACGCCAACGTCAACAGAAAGGCATGTAAACTTGAGCTCCACAGCCAAAATAATCACTGACACTAATCCCTTTTACCAGATTTGCATCACAACCGACGGTCAACCTGAAGACACGATCTCAGTTTCACCTCCATATCCAAAATAATCACTGGCACCAATCCCTTCTACCAGATCTACATCACAACCGAAAGTCTCCCTTAAGACGTCATGTCTGTTTCACCCCTGCCGATTTCCAACTCCTTCAGTTCATCAGTATGCCTCTTGGTTGGATTGCTTACAAGTATTCTTGATTGGGCTATATTTGATTATGCATTTGTTTATTCAAGATTCCTTCTACTTAGCATCCATGAAGGCATGGTATTACTAGATCGGTCAGAGTAAGACCAGATCGATAAAGCATATGCTACAATGAAGTATGGAAATTTGATTTCGATAGGAAAACTAATCCTCACACCATTGATCCAACTGGGCATTGTTTTCGAGTAAGATCTATTGTTTTGTCAGTTTTTCATCCTATTTTGGTAAAAGAACATTATTATCTTTTCATATATTTCTTATGAGTTTGTTAGTTTTGCTGGAAAGCATTTAGGGCTCTTTTGCAGCAGTTGATGGCAGATGAATCAATGGTTTCTAAGGTCATCTTTAAGTATACGCTTATGTTTTTTTGTTGTTGAAGAAGTAGAATTATTTTCGGCGAATTTTAAATGGACAATGGGTGAAAATTCATTATTTGAGTCTATTATTATATTACTTCTCAAAGAAAATCAGAATTGTACCACTTGCTTCTTATGTATTCAAGAGAATGGACAACAAATGCTAAATTTAATAAAATAAGCCTGGACTTTAAGCTACAGAGATGTCTCAATAACTTTTCCGTTGTTACTTCTATAGTATATTCTCTTCTTTTTTTTCCAAGTATTTTTGAGGGCTTGAACTTTAATGAATAAACACTTTAATTTTTAATTTAATTCTTTGTGTGTATTAATATTAATTTTGAGTGCGTTTTAGTTATGAATATTCTTAACAACTTTTAAAACTGTATGTGTTTCATTGTTATAATGAAAATTAGGTTGCAAGTATGGATGATTATGTTAGATATATATACAGTCAAGCATATTGAAGATGAGGTAATATATCCTGGCTCGTTTTATTAGTGGAAAGGTAATTTTTTACTGTTTCCTATCATATATTCTCCCTCGTTTATCCAATATCCTAGAAAAGGTTTAATCCACAAATGTATATTCGCTGCCCAGTTGTGTGTGTTTTCATTTGACTCATTGTTATAAGGTAATCTGTTTACTCACAGTTGTTACTGACATGATGTAGGTCGCAAGTGGTGAGATGAGCGCTAGTTTGAACATATAAGAAGACTTATATAATACAAATGAAGATAATGGAGCTCTACAATCAAAAAGCATATTGAGAGAGAATATTATGGCTCATTTTTTAGTAGACAGGTATTTTTTATTGTTTCCTATTGTCGGCTCTTCTTCATTACCTAACAATATCTTAAAAGAAAATCATTATGCCAATGTATATTCACTCCCCATTTGTATGTTTAAATAACTGTTTCAACTCTAGAACGATATACATATGCACCCACAATCACATATCCCTGCTAAGTGATTATTTTTCCTATTTTAGCCCCATTTTGTACTTATGGTATTACTATTCTTTAAATTCTAGTTTTGCTTTACTAAATATATATTTCATCCTAATTATCTTACAAATTACCTAAGTTCACTTCTTTTCTGTGAAAATTTGCAATTTACACTTTTACTGCTTCCTTCCTTGAATCATACTAAATTCGCAACTGTCATAATATTATGTCTTCTACTGATTATTGAAGAAAAAATATACACGCATTTATCTTCTCTATAATTCATGATCATAATTCCATATATTTTTGCTGTTAACAAATATATTTCTTTTTATATGTGAAAAAGAAGGGATATATTATTATTTGAATTGAGATATTGTTCTTATTTTAGCAATCAGGTCATTTTTTACTAGTTTTTTTTTATACGTGTAAATATTTCTTGCATTTTTTAAATGTAGTACCATTCAGAACAAAGGTGATATCATACATTATTTTTCTAAGTTTTGTTCACATCCTATCAAATTTGGGACTTAATTTCTCTAAATAATAATTTGTTTTGGCATAGACCCTTTTTAGGTATTCTAAGCTATTTGATTATCAAATTATGTGTTTACTTCACACATAACATGACTTATAAATGTGATTGTTTGCTTAAAACAACATCTCTGATTTTAGATACAATGCCCCTTAGTGGTCGTTCCGGTATTTGCATGTAGCCAAAACAACATGGCTATCGGTTTTGCTCTTCGTACATTTGCACCTTCACATTTTGTATTACATTTCACTTTGTGCACCGCTCTGCCTAACACCGCGTCCTCTATGTGTTTTTCACTACAGACTTTTACGCACAAGTTAAGAATGTATGATGCAACATAAAACTTGGTTATACCACAGGACTACTTACATTCAAATAAAATTATTTTTAGTTTCGGTCAAAATGCCTGAATGTTTCTTTGCATAAAATATCCAAACACATACATACAAAATATTTGCATGTACTGTCATGTAGTTGTACGAATAAAAGATTATTATTCACAGTTCCAAACAACTTTTTCACCTATTTTTGCACTCAT
Source organism: Allium sativum (assembly GCA_030737875.1). Lineage (NCBI taxonomy): Eukaryota > Viridiplantae > Streptophyta > Magnoliopsida > Asparagales > Amaryllidaceae > Allium > Allium sativum. The sequence continues at coordinate 371,896,707 of CM060909.1, read as the reverse complement.
ATTTCTTACCACCTTTTAAATGCAACTCTGCAATTGTACGATAAAAATAATTTGCATAAGTTATCACTTGGTGGGTTAACGGATTAAAACATGCAACTGAAACTTGAATTTGAGAGTTCTCTACAAAATGTTGAAGTGATGAAGAAGGAAACAGAGGCTACGAGCGAGGAAACTGCATTAACAAGAGTTTCATTATCTAAAATAGCAATGAAACTCGAATTGGCATTGAAAGAAGCGAAGGCTATGGAACCTTAAGAGGTGAATACAAGCATGGTCCAATGGTTTGTTGGTGATTGCTTGCAGCTAAAAAGAGGAACACGTGTCCAATGATTTGTTGGATGATGCATGGAAAGGTGAAGGCATGAACGTTTAAGACATTATTATATATTCTCTACCATGCAACTAAAGACATGCTTTGTCCGCAGCTTTAGTGCAGGTAGTGGGGGTTCCTAGCTCCCTAGGAAGAGGGAGAGGGATCAATCCCCGCCTCACACACTTTAGTTCAAATAAGGGGGCTTACCATGTGCATAAGCCTGATGACCCCGTGGACCGGGTTGGTGCATTAGGAGTTTTACGACAGTACCAGTTTCTTCCTCGAAAAAATTATAAAAAAAAACTAAAGACATGCTTCCTTACTAAACCTTTTTTCAGGTTTATCTATGCACATGTCCATCAGATGTGTCTCCGTACTGGAATACATGTAGCAAATATAGATACAAATACAACATAACAAAGTCAATAAACACAAGTAACAACCTAAGGAGCAGGCCCAACAAAAGAAAATTAGGATCAGATCTGAAGAGAAACCAAAAAACTGGACGCAGCGAGCAAGATGAGATGCAGCAAGAGAACGATGAGCTCGTCACCATAAACGCGGGAAAGTTCTCCAACAGCCGACGCCAACCATATAAAAACCCCAACTAATTATTCAGAGTTATTGTCTCTGCCAGCAAGCCAGAGCCATAAGGGTTGCTGAATGTTGGCACCTATCCAGATAGAGTAGAGGTGAGTAATCTTGTGAAAAACGGAGATTAGGGGTTTCAAGTGGCTATTGAAACATCTGTTGTTCCTCTTGAGCCAAATGGACTAGGAGAAGGCAGTAATGAAGGAGTCTAGATCTAGGGATGGAGGGAGTATTGCCAATAATCAAATTGGTGGAAAGACGATGAGATGAAGCCAAGAATGTGAGCAGTAGCGGAGGTCTAAATGAAGAAGCTGAAATCACAGTCAAGGAAGAGGTGCTGGATTAACTTATCGATGTGGATACAAAGAACACATCTGGAGTAAACTTGAATATTCTTGCAGTTCATTCTGTCTTTCATGTTGATTTTCCCGTGCCAGACACCACAAGAAAAAGCGAACTATAGGTGATGCAGAAATCTTCCAGAGTTTAGGGAAAGAGAATGATCTACTAACGAAGGTGAGGAAACATTAGCAATTTTTGGTTGAAAAAGTAGAATTGGGAGAGAGGTTCCAAGTAATCTTGTCTGGGTCAGAGGTAAGAGTAGTGAAATGTAGAATTTGGCAAACCTCAGGGAATTCCTCAAGGAATTCCTCGAGAATATTAGCAAAGAAGTAAGAACAAGGGGTGATACAAGGTGGTCCTCTGTATATGGCATTGTGGACAATAATCATAGGACAAGTGGTAATCACGAAAAGAGCAGGGTAGAAGTGGGTAAGAAGACAATTGTATAGCCAAGAGTCATGCCAGAAGGAGCATAAGAAGCCATTACTGATATGAATGGAGTAAAGGTTTTTGGTGCGGGGAGGATATGGAGGACACCGCTCCAGAATGGTGAGGAACAGGTCTAGGGTGGAGCATGCAACACATAAACGTGGTTGTTGTTATAGTATAGAGTAAGTACTCAAGATTTCCAGATGAAATCACCAGGGGAGAGGCAACACCGTATCCATTTAGAAAGCAAAGCAAGGTTCAGAGAGCGTAGATAAGGTAACCTAAGACTACCTGATTGGAAATCATTGCAGACAGTTTTCCAATTGATGAGAGATCTAGAAGGTCCGCCGTGCTAAAGAAATGAGTGTCTAAGATAATTAATTATAGTTATTATCCAAGATGTGGCACGATGAATTGAAAACCAATATAACGGCAAGGTAGAGAGGACATATTTGATAAGGACCAGGCGTCCGACGGTAGAGAGAAATGAAGATTTCTAGAAGGCGCGTTTAGATTCAAGTTTTGTAATAAGGGAAGACCAGTCGCTAAGGTTCTACTTAGTTGGTTGAACATCGACTCCGGGATAGAATATGGGTAAGTTACGAAGGCAGCAATTGAGGGCATTAGCAATCGAAGCGCCATGCGGATTAGCACCACGAAGCATGATGATAGAGCTTTTAGAGAATTTGATGGATAAACCCGAGATGAGTTCGAAGGTATAGAGAAAGACATCAGACAGTGAATATTATTGGGGTTGGGGTGGTGAAGAGGATTGTGTCATTGACAAATTGAACGTTGGTGATGGTAGAGCCATTGGATACGGGTTGTTTTCCACTAAGGATGTTGCTATCAAGGGCGAGTATGGCCATTTGGTTAAGGACATTCGCAATAAGCACAAAAAGAAGAGGGGAAAGAGGGTCACCTTGACGGAAACCTCGTCTGGATTTGATTAGAACTCTTCTACGTCATTGGTGTAAACGGTAGAGAAGACGGTGTTAAGAATGCTAGAGATCCAGTCGCACCAATGATATGGAAAGCCCTTATAGATAAGAATTTGAAGCAAGAAATACTAGTTAACAGTATCGAAAGCTTTTTGGAAATCAATCTTGAGCAGAACACCGATGGTAAGGAGTGGTGGAAATAAGAGATGGTCTCCTGGATAGCAACAATATGGATGTTTTGGCTAAGGATAAAAGCAAATTGTTCTTCACTGACTAGCATGGGGATATGGAATTGCAACCAGTTGGCAAGCACTTTGGTGAAGGAGCAGTAAAGAAGACTTATAGGGAGAAAACTATTAGGGTTTGAATCCCCATCGGGCTTGGGGCCCTAGCGTAGTTCAAGTGGCTAATGCAAGCGGGGCTAGAGTGGAATTCTTTGAAGAGGTTTAGAATATCACGCTGGACAAGGTTCCAAAAGTGAAGGAAGAATAAAGGATCAAAACCATTAGGCCCGGGGGTTTGTTGACATCCATAGATTTAAAGGCACAAAGAATCTCATTCTCTATGTTAAATAGTGTTTTGCTTTTTTGGGGATTTAACGATAATTTTGGGCATAGATAGTGGGAGCACCCCATCTTCACATTTTCTCCCACTTTCCCAAAACAAAAACACGCCAACATCGGCAGAAAGGCATGTAAGCTTGAGATCCACAACCAAAGTAATCACTGACACTAATCCCTTTTACCAGATTTGCATCACCACCAACGGTCAACCTGAAGACACGATCTCAGTTTCACTTCCATATCCAAAATAATCACTGGCACCAATCCCTTCTACTAGGTCTACATCACAACAGACAATTTCCCTTAAGAGGTCATGTCTGTTTCACCCCTGCTGATTTCCATCTCCTTCAGTTCATCGGTATGCCTCTTGGTTGGATTGCCTACAAGTATTCTTGATTGGGCTATATTTGATTTTGCATTTGTTTATTTAAGATTCCTTCTGCTCAACATTCATGAAGGCATGGTATTACTAGAGCGGTCAGAATAAGACCAAATCGATAAAGCATATGCTGCAAATGAAGTATGGCAATTTGATTTCGACAGGAAAGCAATCCTCACACCATTGACCGATCCAACTGGGCATTGTTTTCGAGTAAGATCTATTGTTTTGTCATTTTTCATCCTATTTTGGTAAAAGAACTTCATTATCTTTTCATATATTTCTTATGAGTTTGTTAGCTTTGCTAGTTGTACGAATAAAAGATCATTGTTTACAGTTCCAAACAACTTTTTCACCTATTTCTGCACTCATATTTCTTACCACCTTTTAATGCAACTCTACAATTGTACGATAAAAATAATTTGCATAAGTTATCACTTCGTAGGTCAACGATTAAAACATGCAACTGAAACTTGAATCCGAAAGTTCTCTTCTCGAAAATAGAGGCTACGAGCAAGGAAACTGCACTAACAACGGTTTCATTATCGAAAATAGCAATGAAACTCGAATTGGCATTGAAAGAAGCGAAGGCTGTAGAACCTTGAGAGGTGAATACAAGCATTGTCCAATGGTTTGTTGGTGATTGCTTACAGCTAAAAAGAGGAACATGTGTCCAATGATTTGTTGGATGATGCATGAAAAGATGAAGGTGTGAACATTTGACAATATTCTATATTCTCTACCATGCAACCAAAGACATGCTTTGTCCGCAGCTCTAGTTCGGGTGGTGGGGGTTCCTAGCTCTCTAGGAAGAGGGAGAGTGTTCGATTCCTTCCTTACGCACTTTTGTTCAAATAAGGGAACTTACCATGTGCATATGCCTGATGACTCCGTGGACCGGGTTAGGTGCACTAGGGGGAGTTTTATGACAGTGCCGGTTTCTCCCCAGAAAAAATTCAAAAAAAAAAAAAAAAAAAAACCAAAAAAACCAAAAAACAAAAGACATGGTTCCTTACTAAATCTTTTTTCAGGTTTATCTATGCACATGTCCATCGGACGTGACTCCGTACTGGTATACATATAGCAAATATGGATACAAATACAACATATCAAAGTCAATAAACACAAGTAACGACCTAACGAGCAGGCCCAACAAAAGCAAAGTTGGATCGGATCTGAAGAGAAACCCAAAAACTGGACGTAACGAGCAAGATGAGATGCAACAAGAGAAAGATGAGCTCGTCACAACGGACGCGGGAAAATTCTCCTACAGCTGACGCCCACCACATAAAAACTCCCAACTGATTCTTCAGAGTTATTGTCTCTGCAAGCAAGCCAGAACCATAAGGGTTGCTGAATGTTGGCACCTATCCAGATAGAGTAGAGGTGAGTAATCTTGTGTAAAATGGAGATTAGGGGTTTCAAGTGGCTACTGAAATATCTGTTGTTCCTCTCGAGCCAAATGGACCCGGAGAAGGCGGCAATGAAGAAGTCAAGATCTAGGGATGGGGGGAGTATTGCAATAATCAAATTGGTGGAAAGAGGACAGGATGAAGCCAAGAATGTCAGCAATAGCGGAGGTCTTAATGAAGAAGCTGAAATCACGGTCAAGGAAGAGGTGCTGGATTAGCTCATCGACGTGGATACAAAAAAACACATCTGGAGTAAACTTGAATATTCTTTCAGATCATTCTGTCTTTCGTGTTGATTTTTTACTGTTCCAGATACCACAAGAAAAAGCGAACTCTAGGTGATGCAGAAATCTTCCAGAGTTTGGGGAAAGAGAACGATCTACTTATGAAGGTAAGGAAACGGTAACAAGTTTTGATTGGAAAAGTAGAATTGGGAGAAAGGTTCCAAGTAATCTTGTCTGGGTCAGAGGCAAGAGTAATGGAATGTAGAATGTGGCAAACCTCAAGGAATTCCTCGAGAATATCAGCAGAGAAGTAAGAGAAAGGGGTAATACAAGGTGGTCCTCTGTATATGGCATTGTGGATAGTAATCATTGGATAAAGGATAATGATGAAAAGAGCAGGGTAGAAGTGGGTAAGAAGACAATTGTATGGCCAGGAGTCAGCAGAAGAAGCCATTACTAATATGAATGGAGTAGAGGTTTCCGTTGCGGGGAGGTATGGAGGACGCCGCTCCAGAATGGTGAGGGACAAGTCTAGGGTGGAGCATGCAACACATAAACGTGGTTGTTGTTATAGTGTAGAGTAACTATTCAAGATTTCCAAATGAAATCACTATGGGTGAGGCAACACCATATCCATTTCAAAAGCAAAGCGAGGTTCAGAGAGCATTGATAAGGTAACCCAAGACCACCTGATTGAAAATCATTGCACACTGTTTCCCAATTGATGAGAGATCTGGAAGGTCCGCCATGCTAAAGAAATGAGCGTCTAAGAAGATTAATTATAGTTGTTATCCAAGACGTGGCACGATGAATTGAAAACCAATACAACGACAAGGTAGAGAGGACAAATTTAATAAAGATCAAGCAACCAACGGTAGAGAGAAATGAAGCTCTCCATAAGGCGAGTTTGCATTCAAGTTTTGTAATAAGGGGAGACCAATCGCTACGGTTCAACTTAGTTGGTTGAACATTGACTCCGGGATAGGATATGGGTAAGTTACGAAGGCAGCAATTGAGGGCGTTAGCAATCGAAGCGCCAAGCGGTTTAGCACCACAAAGCATGATGATATAGCTTTTAGAGAATTTAATGGATAAACCTGAGATGAGTTCGGAGGTATAGAGAAAGACTTCAGACAGTGAATATTATTGGGGGTTGGGGTGGTGAAGAGGATTGTGTCATTGACAAATTGAACGTTGGTGGTGGTGGAGCCGTTGGGTACGGGTTGGATTCCACTAAGGATGTTGCTATCAAGGGTGAGTCTAACCATTGGTTAAGGACATTTGCAATAAGCACAAAAAGAAGAGGGGAAAGAGGGTCACCTTGACGGAGGCCTCACCTGGATTTGATTAGAGCCCCTTCTACGCCATTGTTGTAAACAGTAAAGAAGACGATGTTAAGAATGCTGGAGATCCAGTCGCACCACTGATATGGAAAGTCCCTATAGATAAGAATTTGATTAGGACCCCTTCTACGCCATTGGTGTAAATGGTAGAGAAGACGGTGTTAAAAATGCTGGAGATCCAGTCGCACCAATGATATGGAAAGCCCCTATAGATAAGAATTTGAAGCAAGAAATCCTAGTTAACAGTATTGAAAGCTTTTTGGAAATCAATCTTGAGCAGGACACCGATGGCGAGGAGCGGTGGAAAAAAGAGATGGTCTCCTTGACAACGTCAATGCAGTTAGGATGTTTTGGCTAATGATAAAAGCAGATTGTTCTTCACTGGCTAGCTTGGTGTTATGGAATTGCAACTGGTTGGCAAGCACTTTGGTGATGTGCATGAAGGAGCAGTAAAGAAGACTGATAGGGAGAAAACTATTAGGGTTTGAATCCCCTTCGTGCTTCGGGAGAAGAATGATCCTAGCGTAGTTCAAGTGGCTAATGCAAGAGGGGCTAGTGTGGATTTCTTGGAAGAGGTTTAGAATATCACACTTCATAAGGTTCCAGAAGTGAAGGGAGAATGAAGGATCAAAGCCATCAGGCCCGGGGGCTTTGTTGGTATCCATAGATTTCAGGGCACAAAGAAACCCCTTCTCTGTAAAGGTGTCATCAATAAGGACACATACTTAGGAGAGATGATGAGGCCCCAGTTAATGGGAGGAGTAAAGGGGGTTTGATGACCCAGATGGTTATGGAAATGAGAAGTGAAGATGTCATTGATGATGAGGGAATCACATATTGAAGTGTTACCATCCTTGATGTCTGAAATGAGGTTGGCCCATCTTCTACTGTTAGCAAACCTATGGAAAAAAAGATATTTTGATCCCCTTTTGTTAACCATATGACAATAGAACGTCGCTTCTAGCTAACCTCCTTCTAGCGGAGAAGATGATGAAGCTCTGATTCAAGGCCATGCAGTGTGGAAGCATCAACAAGGTCCAAAGCAGCGGATTCTTCTTTGATGTTAAGTTCAAGGATGTCTTTCTGCAAAGCAGCGATACGACGACTAAGAGAGCTCCATATGTTGCTGGCCCAAGGCCCGATGAATATACGGAGGCAACGAAGGTTAAAAACTAGATTGGCGGTAGCAGAATGAGCATTCCTAAAGGACGACCAAACGTTACGAACAAAGTCATCGAAGCCTGGCTCAAGGAGGCAAAGACCTTCAAATTGAAAAATGTTAGGGATTACGGAAAGGATCGTTAAGGCAAAACAGACACTGTGGGGGGGGGGGGGGAGGGGGTGAATAGTGTTTGTGAGAATTCAAAAAAAATCTAAAACTTATGTGAACTACAGGATAAATCAAACACCACAAATACAATCATGTTCATAAGTAAACATAAATAAAATGCAGAAAATGAAAGAACACATCAGATTTTATACTGGTTCGGATTGTTCCTACATCCAGCCCCACAGAACGCTGGATTGCGCAGAGTTTTATTACTATTTCAATAGTCAAGTACAACCTCCTTGATTTCACGGCTACAAGGGATACCACCAATTCCTACTTCCTTAGTTTCACGGCTACAAGGAAACCACCGATTCCTACTTCCTTCGTTTAACGGCTACAAGGAACACACTGATTCCTGCTTTACTCAACCCAAACAATTACAAACAGCCCTATACTCTTCAATAGCACTTGATTCAGAGAGAGATGAGAAGAGAGTGTAGAGAGAAGAAGTTTGATCAAAATTGAATTGAATTCGGCAGAGTATAAGTGTTGAAATCATAAAAATAATTAAGAATAATTATATAATGAAAGAGAATGAAAGTGGAGAAGAATATATGTTTAAAAAACCGAATTCAAGTCCTTTTTATAGTGTGTGAAAGATTGCAACGTTTCAAATAGTGAAAAGACACTTCATTTCAAATTTCAATTTCTGACGGTAATATGTCGACATAGTATATTCTACATGTTGACATACTTAGTATATTTTTGAATTTTAAAACATTTTTCAAGTGATTCGATCTAAATATAATTCTGGAAATTCTGGAATAAAAATTTATTGTTGTAAATAAATATTATAAAGTAAAAAATCATATGAAAACATGAAATTAATTCATATAAATATATTTATAAAATTATAAGGTTTTTAACTATATAAAGATAAAGTATAAGAATATAAATATATAAAACTTAAGTTTGAAAAAAAAAGATAAATAAGAAAGAAAAAATTGAGAAAATAAAAAATAAAATAGAGAGAATTAAGGATAGAAAATAGAATTTGAAAATCATAATTTGTAAATTGAACCTGGAGTGCTATTTAGAGTCTTACATATTCTAGACTCTATAACTATATTAATCTTGAACACTTGAATACTCATGAGTCTTGAAATTTGTCTGAGTTCTGAATCACTATCATCTTTGAACTGTACATTCTTCAGTAATATTTCATGTATATAATTCCTGCATATGTGTGTATATATATTCTATACGAAAAGTGTTAGTATATAGTTTATAATCAATGATAATTGAAACAAGGTTATTGTCATCAAAACTCCATTCTCCAACAATCTCCCCCTTTTTGATAATGACAACCTCAGTTTATAAAATATCATACATGTTGATGATGATCCTTCTAATACCCCCCTGTTTGTAAGAATCCTATAAACTATGTCTATATTTTATAATTTCTCCCCTTTTGGCATTATCAAAAAGAAACCATAAAGGTATTCGCCCTAAATTATATAACTCACTGAATAGAACTTAAGTAACTTACCCAATAAAGATATTCCCCCTTAATCTATTAACTAATTCTAAGTAGAATACCCCCTTAATCTATTCAAACCTATAATATAATGATTAAATACAAACCAATTCAAGTATTATAATTACATATGTTTGTTTGATACAAACCAAACCGAATAAAATCGCACCATATGTCTTAATATATACAAGTTTCAAACAATAGAATTCAAATCAAATCACACCACACAATATGTCTTAGAATATTTAAAAAAATCAATCAAATCGTACCAAAAACTAAATGTTTCTTGTAACTTCGACCCAACCATTTTCTCCAAAGATAGGATCCTTCTTAATGACTTCCCAATCTTCATCTTCTTTGGTTGGCGGAGCTTTTGCGAGATTATAATCTTCACCTATGAAAAGAGAAGAGATTAGCCATCGCACTACATCAAAATGCTTCTCTTGTTGTTCAAACATCTTTATTTGACTTAGTTCTAGATGGCGCTGATTCCGTAAAATGATAGAGAGAATATTTTTGAAAGAATTCAAAGTTTCTTCTAGATTTTCACTAAGATTATGGGTAGGATTTGCCATGGATTTGATAAGAAATGAATAAGGAAGGGGTAATAGAATAATGAATTTTTTTGGAAGAAACAGACTTAAATAGGGTTTGGAATTCATTGGATTTTGAATGTACATGAGTGGTTATTTTAATTTTGAAATTTGAAACATTTTGAAAATCTGTCAGTTATATGTCGACATACTCTTTTTGCTATATCGACATACTATAGTTTTTTTTTTAAAAAACAAATTAAAAATTTGAATTCTTTTGAAATCTATTATATTATAATTAGTTTTATAATTTTTCAGAAACCTAATGATGATTTTATCATAAATAAAACTCAATTCATTGCTTAATAGAAAGAAAATACATCCAACTAATCAAGACACGCTTTAAATATGAGATTCAAAAGCAAATACAAGGAAATATATAAAGATAAATTAAACTAAATGGCCTAGTTTTCGGATGATGATGAGGAATATGAAAATCCAAGCTTTTTCCTATCTTGACCATGAATTTGGATATTTTGGGAAGTCTCTTGTTAAGCTTCTTTTGATTGTTGGCGATTTTCACTTGATTTTAAACAATCGTATCTTTGTAAATACGCTTAGAAGTTGGATACTCAATACTTTCCATAGAAGCTTCTTCTTCTTCTTCTTCGTCGATTTCCATTGGTTCTTGTTCTTGTTCTTGTTGCATTCGAGCTTGTTTGGCTTCGAATATCTCAGAAGGTTTGAAAGTGAGAGGAATTTGCATGAGATGAATGTTTGATGTGTCAAACACTTTTCTAGGCACAAATTCTTCTCCATGAAGATCAATATTAAAGTATTTGAAATTACGAGTGAGATAAACACCATAGTAGAGAGTGTTTTCTCCTGTAGATAAAACTATGGGCTTTATTTCATTTAGGATCGTTTCGGCCCAATTTATGACATATTCGCCCATAATAACAAAAAAAGCCTTTTGGACTTTGAGAGTTGGATTGTTGAAATTTCCGGAACGGGGAGTGATGGTATGTTGGAGGAGAAGGTTGACAATCCTTGTTTTTGGATGAAAGAATTGATTTCTGAATTCCATTGGAGCACCATCATCAAATATGTCGTGAAATGTTTCCAAATTGGTTTCATCAATAGCAAAATTTGAAAAATACGAGCCCACGCTACTACAATTTAGATAATGCCTAAGAGTTTGGCATCGAGAACAATTTTAGTGCCTTTGACACTAGTCCAAATTTGATTTTTGTTTCCTTCGTAAAATTCGTGATTGATATTTGCATAGAACACCTTAACGAGTTTGGGATAACATACTTCGTTATTATCACGAGAGGCAATTAGACTCAATACTTCATTGTGTTCGAAAAGAGAGGCGAGATCGTAAGAGGGAAAGTCGCTAAAGACGACGAAAGCACCCGTGTTAACTTTAGCGTTTGCTAAATAGTTACCATGGGTTTTGAGGCCTTTTTGTCATTATGAAGATAGCCTTTGATGATTTTGGTTATCTTCAATTTTTGAGATGAATTTGAGGAACACATTGAATTGATAATTTTGAAGAGAATAGATATGAAGAATATAGTTTTGAGTTGTGAATGAAAGGTAGAAATGATAGATGTATATATTGAACTTGAATGGATATGAATTAAATAGGCACAACTTTTCAGATTGAAATGACACCTTTTCAGAACTTGGGAGTTGGCGAAAAGATTGGACGGAAGTTTGAAAGTTTGAGCTTTTGAAATTCAAAAATTTGAATTTCAAATTGGTCAGATATGTCGACATAGACATTTCTTTATGTCAACGTACTTGTCTAATTCCAAAGGAAATTGGATTTTTGTGTTTTTGAAATTTTATAATCTATTTATGTTTCAGGTTTGACGATTCCTAAAATAATTCTAATCCTAATAAACACACAAACAATTTACTTTATTAATTTATTGATTATTTAATATTATATTATTATTTTGAATTTCAAATTTCAAATTTCAAATTTCAATTTCAAATTTTAATTTTTTTTAAAGTTTTAAATTCAAACCAAAACAAACAAACAAAGCAACCATTCAACCAAATAAAAATAAAAATTAATTAATGCGTACCCGGTTTTTGGTTCTTCATGACTTTTTTAACTCTAAATTGCCGTAAAGCATATATTCATATTTTCGGTTTTTGGTTCTTCATCACTTGATGATGAATCTGAATCATCTAATGTTGCTGCATATGCTTTCTTTCTTTTCCTTGACGAATTTCTGTTGTCCATTTGTTGAGTCGACTTGTTTGGATATGGGCACATTTTCTTTATATGGCCTTCCAGTTAAAACATCGCCCATCATTAATTTTTGAATTTCCTTGATTATAACTCTTCCTCCTATATTTTAGAAATCTTCTAAAATGATTTGTCATAAGTGTTGTTTCTTCATCATCTTCACTACTCGAGTCAGAATCAATTATTGTTGCTCTAAGTGCAATAGATTTCTTTTTAGTTGATCAGTTTTCTTTTCTTTTCTGTAACTGGACTTCATAAGACATCAAATTTCCGATTAACTCCTCAATCTTCATTTCATTAACATTATTGGCTTCTTCAATGGCCAAAGTTTTCTGATCCCAATCTAGAGTTAATGAATTCAATATTTTTATAATTTGATCTGCTTCAGAATAAGTTTTTCCAAGTGTTGTTAATGAATGCACTATCTCTTGAAATTTGCAATACATATATGAAATAGACTCATTCTCGTTCATTTTGAATAATTCAAACTGATTAACTAGCATTACTATTATAGTTTTTTTAACTTTACTAGTTACTTCATGAGTAACTTGTAAATTTCTCCAAATTTCATAAGCAGTTTTACATACTGATACTCTATTAAACTCATTCCTATATAATGAACAAAATAATCATATTCATGGCTTAAGAATTTCTCTGTGCAACAGCCTTCGGTTCATTTGTCCATTGTGAAAATGCAGTTGTGGGTTCAACATACTCATTTTGAGTACTATTCCATGTATCCAAGCCTACTGACTGTAAATAAATTTTCATTATACATGCCCAATATGAATAATTACTACCATTAAACAATGGTGGTCTTACAGTGGATTGACCCTCTATAAAAGAACTATTATTGCTACCAGTGTTGGTTGCCATTATCACTATTTTCAAAAATCAGATTATGAACTTTTTGAAGGACCTTGCTCTGATACCAATTGTTAGGGATTGCAAAAAGGATCATTAAGGAAAAACAAACACTAGAGCGAGGGTGAATAATGTTTGTGAGAATTTAAAAAAAATCTAAAACTTATGTGAACTACAAGATAAATCAAACACTACAAACACAATCACAAACACAGATTCACAAATAAATAGAAATAAAATGTAGAAAAGGAAAGAACACACTGGATTTTATGCTGGTTCGGATTGCTCCTACGTCCAGAACCTCCTTGATTTCACGGCAACAAGGGATACTACCGATTCCTACTTCCTTGGTTTCACGGCTACAAGGAAACCACTGATTCCTACTTCCTTTATTTCATGGCTATGAGGAAACACCGATTCCTACTTTACTCAACCCAAACAATTACAAACAGCCCTATAACTCTTCAATAACACTTGATTCAAAGAGAGATGAGAAGAGAGAGTAGAGAAGAACTTTGATCAAAACAGAATTGAATTCGGCACAGTATAAGTGTAGAAATCATAAAAATGATTAAGAATAATTATGTAATGAAAGAGAGTGAAAGTGGAGAAGAAGATATGTTTAAAATATCGAATTCAAGCCTTTTTTATAGTGTGTGAAAGGTTGCAACGTTTCTGAAACGTTTCAAATAGTGAAAAGACACTTCATTTCAAATTTGAATTTCTGACGGTTATATGTCGACATAATGTTTTCTACATGTCGACATACTCTAGTATATTTTTGAATTTTAAAACATTTTTCAAGTGATTTGATATAATATAATTCTGGAAATTCTTGTATAAAAATCTAGCATTATAAAAAATATTATAAGGTAGAAAATCATATGAAAATATAAAATTAAACTATATAAATATATTTATAAAAGTATAAGGTTTTAAACTATATAAATATAAAGTATAAGAATATAAATATATAAAACTTAAGTTTGAAAAATAAAGATAAATAAGAAAGAAAAAATTGAAAAGATAAAAAATAAAAAAAAGAGAATTAAGGATAGAAAATTGAATTTGAAAATCAGAATTTCAAAATTGAACCTGGAGTGCTATTTAGAGTCTTACATAATCCAGACTCTATAACTATATTAATCTTGAACTCTTGAAATCTTGAATACTCATGAGTCTTGAATTTTGTTTGAATTCTGAATCTCTGTCATCTTTAAATTGTACAGTCTTCAGTAATATTTCCTGTATATAAATCCTGCATATGTGCATATATATATTATAAAAAAGTGTTAGTATATATTTTATAATCAATGATAATTGAAATAAGGTTGTTGTAATCAAAACTCCATTCTCCAATAGAAAAGGTGTTTAGAATTAAAGAGGGATCCAGTTTCCGGGAGAATCGGACAATGATCAGAAAGAACAGAAACCAACCAATGAACGGATGAAAGTGGATATAGGTTGTCCCAATGAGTGTTAATGAAAAAACCCATCAAGTTTGATAAGTGAGGAGTCAGAACATCGACTAGACCAGATGAAACATCTGTTACAAATGGGAGGATCGATGAGGGCACATAAGTTTACGAAATCGTTGAAAGCGTCAGAATCAGTAGAAGATGAAATAGAACTACGCTCTATGGCATCGCATGTGACTGTAAAGTCACCTTCTAGAAACCATGGTCCAGGGTGTAATGAACCCTGATTGACACAATCTTGCCAGAGAGCTAGTCTATCAGAGTTTTCAAGGGGACCGTAAATTTTGGAGAACAGATAAATAGTGTCTAACGGACGGTGGTGGCGGAACACATGGAGAGAAGAAGCATATTTGGCAGCGTGCCGCGGGGGTCTAAAGAAAGTCTTTCTAAGCTACCAACCCTGGAGCCAGTGGCATCAATGGTGGCCTACCCTATATAAGTTGGGCCCAAAAAAAAAGGTTAAGGGAGGTGGGATCCGAGAGCTTTGATTCTTGAAGAAAGATAATATCCAGATGTAAAAGGGAAAGAACAAATTTAACGGCAAACCATTTACTAGGGTCCCCTACCCTCTAACATTTTAAGATAGGATCTTCATCAGGAAAAGGACGCAGCTCCTTTTCCAATGATTGCATGGTCGAATAATGTTCCGTAAGAACATTAACTCCCATGCAATGTGCCAATTTCCTATTAAGAGATCTATTTTCATCAGAAAAAATAATGGGTTGAAAAATACTACTAAAGTTACTAGAATTAGCAATAGTGAGACGGACACTCCTCCTGACAGTAGATGAAGAAAGTGTCGGGGCTAGCAGGGGGTTCAGATAATTGGTAGGAGGGGGATGGGGAGGATTTGAGAAGTAATTGGAGGGGAACATGTCCATCAGTGGTTCCGCACACTGCAAAGGGATGGCTTCAGAGAGGTATAAATTGTGTGTTCGGATGATTTCTTGCTAAATTGGTTAGTTATGGTTATATATTCTCATCTATGAATGGATAACCTTTGCACTACTGGCTTTTAAGCAGAAGATTCATCTTAAATGAATTAGATTAGAATTTCTATTTCATATGCATATATCAACTGATATATGAGGTGTGATGCATGGGGACAGGTTGGTGGGATCCAACATGATTCCTCAAATGGTTTGAATGTTACTTGTCTTTATATCATTCAAATATTATCCGCTTAGCCTAAGTAATACTTAACCTGGTTTGGATGTTGATTGTTGAATTAAATTCAAAACAGATGTGTTATTAATCAATAAACAGTATTGATTAAGTGATAAGCAGCAGATGGCCTAAAATTCATCTTTTTAAGATGTTGTTTTGCGTTCAGGCGAATTGACTAAGTTAAAGATCTAAAGTTTATTTTTATAACAAAAGCATGGTTTAAATTCTATTTTATATAAGTTATACAAAATAAAGGTTTTATAAATAAATTAATATTTATAATCGGATTTTATAAAGGAAATTGTAAAAGGATTTATATAGCAAATTCATGTGTTTTGCATAAGTTTTATACACAAGTAAATCAGAAATAACTTAATGGTTAATAGTTTGGGGTAATTTTTTTAAAGAAACAATTAAGTGGGATGATGTTAAATTAATTAAGTTATCAATTAATTATTAGGAAGGATCAACTTGAGATCAGTTAACTATGTTTCCAAATTGACTAAGTCAACTATTTTAATTGTAATTGGTTATTAAATTAATTTGTTTCCAATTAATTAAATAGAAACAGATTCAACAAAATGTTTGCTTAAATTTAATGAGTATTCGTAAAAGTTAATTAAACCTTTTAATTTACTGTGTATAAAGAAAATTATTAAGTTGAAAGTTAATAATAAAGTTAGTTATTATTGTAATAACTTTTCAAAAGAGATTAACTATTTTAGTTTTAGTTAATGACGAAGTAAACTACTTTTACTTTCATTATCGTTAAAGCTAACTATTATTTTTAATTAACAATGATTAAAATGATTACCTTTTTAAAATGGAATTAATTAAAGGAAACATATCAAGTTGGAAATGAGTTTTTAATTGAATTTTATAAAGGGTTTTATATAGAAATTTTACAATAAATCCAAGTTTTATAAACAAGGTTTAGAATAGAGATTTAAAGCTAATGCAATGGTTTTAAATAAGCATTTATTTAATAATTTAATTAAGTAATTGTAATTGAAAGGAGATTTTCAAAAACGTAAAGAAAGGGTGCTTAACTGATTTGTGTAAAGGATTTGGTAAATGGATTTTGTAATAAATCCAAGTTGTAAACAAATTGTATTAAAGAGGTTTAAATTTAAAGGTTTGGGTTTTAGTGAGGGTTTACTTAATAACGAATTAAGTAAAAGTAGTTATAATTGAAAGGAGATTTTTCAAATGCAAGAAATGGTTTATATAACCATATTGAAATTGAATACTAAATAGGACTTGTGATATATAGTTGATATCAGGTTTGGCTTAGAGACTTTTATCTACCTTAAAAATAAGAACAACACTGTCAAGTCAGGGTATGAGAGGTAAATAAAATTACCCTAACTTGTACAACTTCGTTAATTATCCGAGGGACGATACTAGTTTGGAAATGGAAGTGGTGTCAGAAATTAATTAATTTTTCCCATAAGCGATGTTACAAACTTTAATTTACAAAGTTTATAAGTTAAATAAAACTATTTGGTATTTTATAGCAAACAATGTACCATTTGATATTGTTTGGAAGATATGAATTGTGATTATACTTATACCATTTGGTTAAATATATCGAGCTATCTTTTAAATAGTGAAAATAATATAGTTTTGTGAATATGCTTATTCCAAGGAGATAAGTGTATGGCTGTCATTTTCAAAGTAACGAAATATGAGATTTGTGCATATACTTATCCCGTTGAGATAAGTATATGAAAATGATTTTTAAGAATTGATGAATTTATTTTAATAAATGATTAAATTTAAATGGGCCTGAGCTGCTGATGTACTCAACTATTCTATGTGAATTTTTGACATTATTATAATATCAATGGATTTATAATAAAAGGTGATTTGGTTAACGTAAGGGAAAAACACATTCCATGTTTATGTGTGGTCATGTCATACGAGTTCTCCATTCTTTCAAAGGATTTTCTAAAATTAAGCAAGCTGTTCGTGATGTGAGTTTTCTCACTGAAAGTATTCCTAACTGATCTGGGTGATTTTTCTTTCCTCAAAATGTGCTTGGGTCAGAACGAGTATATTTTCCTGGTTTCATTAGGATTGCTTGGAGCTGCAGGAAAGGGGCCGGATTTGGCACGTATTCCTGTATTTTCACGTATTAATTTATTTCCACTGCGTTTCTTTTATTTATCAGCATTGTACAGACAAATTGTATATGTTGATCTAGGTATGCACACTGATTTTGTAATCATTTATATACAGTTTTCTCTTTATGTAAAGAGTATTGATATATTATATTTTATTTATTTCGTTGTGAGATTCTATTCTGCTCTAATTATGTAGTATTGGTGCTCTTCTTCTTCTTCTATTCTAACATTTCTTTCTTTCTTCTTCTCATCCTCTAACTCCTTTCTTCTAACTTTCTAGGTTTTTGATACTTGATTTTTGGCAAGTGAATACAAATAATGTATTAGTGTCAAAAATCGAGGTCGAATTCTCCAAGTCGTTACAGTTGGTTTCAAAGTTGAATGTTAAGTGATAACCTTGGCTTTGTAGCATAACTCAATAGAAATGGAGTTAGAATATCCTAAATTGAGTTTTAGTGTACAATTATATATATATGAGAGAGCGTACTTATTAATGTTATAAAATGTTTTATATTATGTTTGTTTATCGTTTGAATCATATATAAATTCCAAATTAACACGTTTGGCTGACATTGTTGATAAGGATTTCTAAACACTTGAACGAGGAAAATCGACATAATATTGTCTTAAAGAGTTGGTAAATGAAATAATTTTACTATAATTTTATATATAAAATATTTTTCAAACTAAATAAAGTTTATGGATGATTAGTTTGATTGAAAATGATAATATTTTATTATTATCATTTATTGTTAAGTCATGTTCATTTTTGATTATTGACTATTGTTGATGGATTGATAGTGCGCCCGACCATCTTATGGGTATTAGCTACTTGTTTGGATAAGAGAAATCTTATCACTCTTTTTGCATGGATTAGGTGGATTTTCAATTAGGGAAACATTGGAAATGAATGCCGTGTGAGTTCAGTTTCACGATTTGACTATAGGTCATTTGATGATGGTGTTGGTAAGAATTTAACCTTAGTAAAGTGTTTAATATGTCATTAACCGAAGAAGAACCTATGTGAAGAAATTTTATATAAGACTAGAATTATATAAGAGCAATTTATAAACGAGGTTTATAAATAGGAGTCGGATTTGAGTTGAGAATTGAGGGATTTGAATTTCCTATAAATTTGGAAAAGATTTTTTCAATGTTTAAATTGATTTTGAAGGTTATTTGAAAGTGTTTATGAATATATAATGGAATCTAAAGAGTTTAAAAGCATAGATTATGCTTGTGTTGCTAGATAATAATTATGATGGATGATAACGACATCATCGGTGTTCATTTTCGAGTTTCTAAGTAAGACTTTCTACCATAATAAATTGATGGATTAAAACGAAAGTTAGTTTTGAGTCCAGAATTTATGATTTTGAAATAGGAAGTTTAGGTCCAAAAATTCTCAACCAAATTATAATATGTGTTACTACTGAAATAATACACGGGAACATGCTAGAGGTGAAGGAGTAGCAGATCGACACAAGCATAAAGAGATCTTCCGACAGCTAAGGTTCGACACAAGAAAAAAGCAGGCAACATAAAGGAACAATCAGAGAATTGTGCAACCGACACCATCGACGAAGTGGAGAGCTTAAAATCTACACAAAGGAAATTACCAGCAGGGTAGTTCAGGCACGATCGGTAGAAGGTTACCCTAAGACCGAAAGCCAATGAAGGGAAAGACTAAGAATCCTACCAACCGGAACCTAGAAGAACGAAAGGGGATAGTGGCATTTAATTTCTTAATGTCGATACCTTAAGAGATGAAAAGCACCGAAAGCACCCTCTCGGAAGACCGAGACACTCCTCAGGAGCCAACCGGCAGGAAAGCTGAAACCTCAAAGGGAGACAAGCTATCCACACTAATTTTCCTGGTGTCGATAATGATAGGGTGACGAATCCGATAGCCACTTGAGAGAGTCTTGAAAACAAGTTCCGTGAGGAATCAACAACAAGACTTAAAGATTGTAACCGGAAGCTCCTGCCCGGAAGCTCATGACCAAGAGTCGGACTTTTCGAAAGTTGTTTACGCTGCTGAACCAGTATCAGTATAATATGAGATATGTCTAACGGCATAAAGTAGTCCCAAAGACCGGAACCATCCTCCCGGGAGCCAGAGTCAGTTCCATAAAGACCGCAAGCAAAGAAAAAAAAGCGGTCGGAAGCTGAAATAACTGAACCTAAAGGAAAGCAGCCGACAGAGGCTTCTACTGGCCTTATAGAAAAAGGGCCCCCGATTTGTGTATAAATAAGACCACAGGGATTACATTTTGGAGACCGAATTCTCATTTTGCCAATCTCTCTCTCATTCCCTCTAGAGCAAATCCTAATTTCCAAATCGAATTGGGGATTTCTTCAACTCTTGTAATATATCTGTAGTTAATAATAAAAAGAACTGTAGTTAATAAAAGAAAGAAGTCCATGACTTAAGCATTTTCTTGATTTGATAATCATATTGTGTTTATAATGATAAGATAGGGAGTTATAACTAACCTTTTGTGACGGCCCGTCTCGAACCAGCCAACATTTCCCCAAAATGCGCTGTGCCGATGTCCGATCAACACGGGACGGTCGTCAAAAGAAAAGGATTTGAAACTATGAATCACCAAAGAATCTGTAGTATATCTCATAGCACATGGAATAAAATATAATAATAACGTGCTTGACATAAAACAGGCGAGACAGTGCATAAGCTGAAAACTAAACCATAATAGCAGCAGAATCCAAAATACAGCTTGTGATCCAAACCATTATCAATACAACTTCAAAATACAGTCTCTAAAGAAAAATAGAAAAGGTACGCTAAAAATGTCCAAAGCAGTGACCAACAACAACACAGGGAGAATATATGTGAATAGTATATGGAAGCCTCCTGCTCGTCTCCAAACAACTACTCGTGCAAAACCATCTAACATGTCTCTAGCTGCTCATTTAGGAGCACCCAGAGTAATAAGAAGGGACATAAAACTATAGATCAGACGAAAGTCCGGTATGAGCGATAGCAACAGAATAAAGAAATAACAGGGATAAATAATCATACCTGAACCTACAACCAAAGAGTTAGCACAACAAAATGTACAACACTCTGAGGTAAACACTAACATAGAGTGTAAAATGGGAGTGTGCATGTCATGGTGATAACAAACATCAAACATAGCAATCATCCTCACATCTCTCACTCAGTGCTTAAAGTACGATATCAACCGCTTTGATCACCCAATCCATTGGGGCCGTGACGGGTCCATGCCTTTCTAGACTCCGTACAACTATTGCTATGACCATGCCCTT
Source organism: Allium sativum (assembly GCA_030737875.1). Lineage (NCBI taxonomy): Eukaryota > Viridiplantae > Streptophyta > Magnoliopsida > Asparagales > Amaryllidaceae > Allium > Allium sativum. Next base: position 371,875,638 of record CM060909.1, on the reverse strand, counting down.
TTGTTCTATAGTCAATAACCCTCCCCAGTCCAAACTTCCCTGGCTTTGGGGTATGGCTAACCAGTCCATACATGCTCTGTCTCTGGTTCGTCTACATGCCCCCTCTCTCAACGGTGAACCAAAGTTATAGACATCGATAACTCCTTTGCACATGTCCTGTAGAAAAGCCCAACTCTAGAAGTTAACTTGTTGGTTCCCATTTGGATCCTGAGTGATAACTTCCCACTTGGACTTCCTTTGAATCTCGGTTTTTAGTTGAATTGGTGTTCAGTTCGTGTCTCCTCCTTCTATCCGGTTCGGTTCGGATCTCCTCCTCCTTTCCAGTTCGGTTTGGTTCTCCTTCTGCTATCCGGTTCGGTTTGGGTCTCCACCTCTCTTCCTCCTAGCTGGTTCGGTTCGGGTCTCCTTCTCCTATCTGAATCCATTCGGGTCTCCTCCTTCTATGTAGTTCGGTTCGGGTCTCCTTCTTCTATCCGGTTCAGTTCAGGTCTCCTTCTCCTATTCGGAACGGTTCGGGTCTTCCTCTTATCCCGTTCGGCTCGGGTGTCCCTCCTAATCGGTTCAGATCGGGTCTTCCTCCTAACCGGTTCTGAAACTCTGCAATTTTTCAAGCAAGCTATTTTCGCCAAACGACGGCATTTTCAACCATTCTAACTTTCCTATGCAATCGTAAAACATCCCAAACAATAGTAACAACATATAGAATCAATCAAAACCATTAAAACATCAATCACATGAAATATTTTAGATCAAACATACCCAAAAAGCATGATTTTCCCCCTAATCCCCTTAAGTATGTTCTAACTATCGGTTTAGCAAACTTAATCCAAATTAACCCAAAATTTCACCAGTGACATAAAATAATATTTTAGAATTTCTACATATTTTCCTATATTTTTCTGATGTGTAATTTCACTAATTATCACTGATCACCCCTAATTAGCCGTAATTAGCGTATAAAAGTTCAAATCACTCACCTTAGCCACAAATGAAATCTTAGATCTGAAACTTTACTGTTATGGCATGGATTTCTATGTATTACAGCATCTCCAACCCTAATTTGGTGCTAATTTGACTTGATTTGGCGTAGTTTTGCTTAATTAGTGATTAGAAAGTAATTAGGGTGAGATTTAGAAGATGAAGGCCATTGCTAGGGTTCAAGGGAGGTTAGTGGCAGCTGGAAAACTAAAATGAAATGTTCATCCAAACCCTTTCAGTCTTCTCATAACCCTAATCCAGAAATGAGTTATGGGCCTAGGTGCTAGTTACCCTGTTAAGCTCAATTAAGCTGTTTTTCCATCTTCAAACCTTATTTCAGCCATATCCCCCAAATGGTAAGTCCGTTTGATTAATGTGGCCACTCTATGGAAAGGTAAACCATCATCCGAATCTAATGGAAGTGGTTTCAGGTCAAAGCTCCTTACCAATCAAAAGTTATGGGCGAAACAAGATTCGTTAGGGGTAAAACGGTTATTTAAAAATCGGCAAAAATCGTGAATGTGGGAAATGACCCCAATAGTCGTTTCCCAAAGTTACACGACCATATGACTTTGTATGAAAATAATATAAATATTCTACCATCCTCCGATATGTAGAATGCGGGTCATTACACTCTTCCCCCCTTAAGAAATTTCGCCCCTGAAATTCCTTAACTAAGAAAACATACAAAGGTGCCTCGCGTGCCTATCAACCATTTACAAACAACCAATCATAAATAATAACACAACAAACTTATCCTAGCATGCGGTTCACTAACAAGGGAATAACTATATCGCGATTAAAATCTTACCAGGCAAAGAGTTCTGGATACGACTTCCTTATGCTCTCCTCTGTTTCCCAAAGTACAGTCATTCTCATTATCACCCCACTAGACCTTAACCAGTTTCACCGTCTTCCTTCGAATTTGTTTCGTATCGTGTTTGACAAAACAAATCATCCTATGGCTCCCAACTGCCTCGGATTCCACCTCGATATCATCTAATTGATCTGATGAAATAGTCATATCAGAATCGTTCACAAACTTCGTTAACTGGGAAACATGAAATACGTCGTGAACTCCTGCCATCTTGTCAGGCAATCCAACTTTATATGCCAAATTCCCAACTTGTTCGAGAACTGGAAACGGTCCAACAAACCTTGGTGCCAACTTATCTCTCCTACCAAATCTAATCACATACTTCAACGGAGAAATCTTGATGAATACTAAGTCCCCAACGAAGAATTTCAAATCTCTTCGCTTTTATCAGCATAACTCTTCTGCCTATCTTGGGCTTCCTTCATTCGCTGTTGAATAGCCTTGATCTTATCTGATGTTTCTCTTATTACATATGGTCCAAGCACAAATTTCTCATCGGTTTCCAACTAACATGATGGTGAGTTACATGGTCTTCCGTACAAAGCTTGAAATGGAGCCATATCAATACTGGACTGATAACTATTATTATATGTGAACTCAACTAAATGCAAATGGCTATCCCATGAACCCCCAAAATCCAATATACAAGCTCTCAAGAGATCCTCCAATACATGATTCACCATCTCTGTTTGATCATCAGTTTGAGGATGGTACGTGGTACTAAGATGTATTTCTGACCCTAAAGCCTCTTGTAAGCTCTTCCAAAACCCACTAGTAAATAAGGGATCTCGGTCACTCACAATACCTTTAGGTGCTCCATGAAATCTCACTACCCACTTCATATATAGTTCCGCTAACTTAGCCTCCATTCTATTCGACTTGACCAGTATAAACCTTGCACTCTTGGTCAATCGATCCACAATCACCCAAATACTATCATGACCCGATCTAGTCCTTGGTTAACCATCGATGAAATCCATTGATACATATTCCCATTTCCATTCAGGTACTTCTAAAGGTTGTAACAACCCACTAGGCTTCTTTTGCTCGGCTTTAACTAGCTGGCAGTTCATGCACTTGGATATAAACTTTCCGATGTCCTGCTTCTTGTCTTGGTAAATTTTATTAACACCGGGATGTATGGTCAGTTTCGAGTGATGACACTCTCTAAGCACTTCGTCTCTCAATCCATTAATGTTGGGTACAACTAATCTCCCATTCTTTTGAAGCCATCCTTCTCTATCAAGTCCATATTTGTTCATCTCCTCACCGTCGATACCCATCTCTATCTTGGAGATGATTTCCAATAGGTTAGGATCGCCCCTCTGATTGGAACTAATCCGCTCAATCAAAGTCGGTCTGATCGTCAAACTTGCTAACACCTCTAGATCCAATTCACACTTAGGTCTGAAATCATATCCTGCAATACACTCCAGTTGCTTCCATTTCGGAAACATAGCCTCTAAACTGGCATGTTTCCTACTAAATGCATCAGCTACTGCATTGCCCTTCCCGGGTGTGTATGCGATATTGAAATCATATAAAGCCAAGAACTCTAACCATCTCTGCTGACGAAGATTTAAATCCTTCTGAGAGAAAAGATACTTTAACAACTTATGATCGGTAAACAACTCGAATCTTTCTCCCAATAGATAATATCTCCACATCTTTAACGCGAATACGATCGCCGCCAATTCCAAATCATGGGTAGGATATTTTTTCTCATGCGGTTTCAATTGCCAACTAGCATAAGCAACAACCCTACCTCCTTGCATCAGTACAACACCTAATCTGGTACCACATGCATCTGTGTATACCTTCATCTCATCGATCCTCTTAGGAATAACTAACACTGGTGCACACGTTAACTTCTCCTTTAGGCTCTTAAATGCATTCTCACACCTTCCGTCCCAAGCAAAATTTTAATTCTTCTTGGTCAACTGAGTTAACGGCGTCACTATCTTAGAGAAGGCTTGGATAAACTTATGATAATATCCAGGTAACCCCAAGAAACTTCTAACGTCCGTTGCACTCTTGGGCGTAGACCAATCTTGCACCATAGTCAACTTCGCAGGGTTCACGGCAATACCATTCTCTGAAACAACATGGCCTAAGAACCTCACTTCTCTCCTCCAGAAGTGGCACTTAGAATATTTTTCTTTCAAATGGTGTTTCCTCAACACCTCCGTCACTATCCTCAAATTTTCCTTGTGTTCGAGTAAACCAAGATATCGTCCATGAACACAAGAACAAACTTATTTAATTGATCCCTGAAAACTCTATTCATAAGATCTACAAAATATGCGGGTGCATTGGTCTTTCCGAATGGCATGGCAACCACTCATAAAATCCAGACGGCGTCCGAAATGCCATTTTAGGTATACAAGTACTACTCGGAGCTGATGAAAACCTGTCGTAAGAACAACTGGAAAAACACTCTTTCTCCATTCAATTGATCAAACAAATCATCTATGCGTGGAAGAGGATACTTATTCTTCCTAGTCACCTTGTTCATCTCATGGTAGTCTAAACATAAGAGAAGGGAACCATCGGCCTTGGTAGCAAATACAACTGGTGCTCTCCACTCGGAAACACTCCTTCGGATAAATCCCTTCTTCAAAAGATCGCCTACTTGCACCTCGAGCTTTTGCTGCTCCCTTGGCGCCATACGACGAAGAGGCATCACTATATGTCATGAATCTTTCACTAAATCAATACGAAACTCGATCTCTTGGTGTGGTGGAAGTCCGGTCACTTCCTCGAAGATGTCCGGATACTCGCCAGCAATAGGTACATCTTATAACTCATCCTGCAGGATGTCGAGGGAATGTAGAAAACTAGTCATTACCTCATCACTAGTTAGGCAACCCAGTACCACCCTCCTCCCATCGTCCGCTCTAATGGTCAACGAAGACCCCTCATATTCTACTACCACCCCATATCTTTGGAGCCAATCGACTCCCAAAAATAATGCCAAACCCAGTAAAGCCCAAAGCAAAGCAATCACAAGCAAACATGCATCAATGACTCGATAAGACCAAATTACGACAAATCATGCAAAGGCTAATCGAACCACCGATCGGGTTCGTCACAACTAAAGGTTTGTCAACAATCTCGGGTTTCAATTCCAACCTATCTACCAAGTCACTAGATATGAAGGAATGGGAAGCCCCGGTATCAAGCAACACTCCAATAGGGACATCATAAATAGAAAGCATACCTTGAATAACAACACCTTTTCCCTTCTACGTTGCAGTTGGGGCATTCGACGAAGAAGGAACAACGTCAATAGCATATGCTTTCACCATTTGCTTCTCCCTAGGTGTTGTGGACATTCACTTTTAAAATGTCCCACTTGGCCACAGTTGATGCACTTATTTTCCATTGGTTTTGCTCGACAATTGCTGGTATGGTGGCTCTTCTTGCCACAGCTAAAGCACTCGATATCTTTCTTATTCTTATTTTTCTGACCATCCTTGGTTTGATTCTACTTTCTCTTATTCTGGGAATTATTCTTGCCTCCACCGTTTGCCTGCGGCTTTGGCTCCTCGACAAATGCAATAGCAACCTCGGACTTCGACTTAGGGTAAAGGCTTTCCGATCTCAGTGCCTTCACCACAATAGATTCGAATGTCTCATGGATATGGTTTATAAGTCTTTCCTCCAAGTATCCATCTAGGATAGTTATGAACCTTTTGTTCTTCTTCATGGCAGCATCGATAAGAGATAATCCATATTTTGATAAGGTATCGAACTCAGCAACATATTCCGAGACTGCCCTACCATTCTGCTTAAGCTCCAGAAGTTTCCTGAACAATTCTTATTTCTGAGCAGCTGGTATAAACTTATCACCAAAGCGAGTCTTAAACTGATTCTAAGTAACTTAATCCTCGGGAGTAGCTGCTAGGCATTCCACCAATTCATTGCTCATCCTTGAAGCTGACGCGATGCTAACTTTCTCTTCATTGCATCCTTGATCCCTAAATCCTCAAAGATGTGCTCACAACTATCAAGCCAATCTTGAACCTCCATAGCCGATTCCGTTCTATGGAACGGCTTTCCACCAAGACGAGTATAATCCTTGCTAAGCTTGGTGAAGTCGGCTCTAGGCGCCTGCACTCCTGCACCACCACCGTTAGCAGTATTAGGAACTGCTCTCTAAGCATCTCTAAGCATATCCCGCATAAAGGCAGCAAACATCGTCCTCATATCAGGGACATTCCCATTATTGGCCCCTGAGCCAGCTCCTTTTTCAACTCCCTGTGCGGGATTCCTCATCATGCTCCTCGTATTTCGGCTCAATGTTCAATCTGTAAAGAGAAAATGATTAACCATCTCCTTAATGGTGCCAATGCAGTGCGACTTCAACCTTAGATATACTAATAGCATATATATATATAGTTTTTGAAAACCAAAATATCACAAATACGCGCCCTCATATACGTATACTATCTCTCCCTGATGCCTTCCCCTAGGTTAACTACGCAACCTAGGCTCTGATACAAGTGTGACGGCCCGCCCCGAACTAGCCGACATTTTCCCAAAGTGCGTTGTGCCGATGTCCGGCCAGCACGGGACGGTCGTAAAAAATAAAGGATTTGAGACTATGAATCACAAAAGAACCTGTAGTATATCTCACAGCGCATGGAATAAAATATAATAATAACATGACATAAAACAGGCGAGACAATGCATAATTTGAAAACTAAACTATTATAGCAGTGGAATCCAAAATACAGCTTATGATCCAAACCATTATCAGTACAACTTCAAAATACTGCCTCTAAAGAAAAATAGAAAAGGTACACTACTAATGCCCAAAGTAGTGAGCAACAACAAAACAAGGTGAATATATGTAAATAGTATGTGGAAGCCTCATGCTCATCTCCAGACAACTGCTCATGCATAACCACCTAACCACTCTCTAGTCTGCTCGTTTAGGAGCACCCAGAGTAATAAGAAGAGACATAAAACTTTGGGTCAGACGAAAGTATGGTATGAGCGATAGCAACAAAATAAAAAAATAACATGTATAAATAATCATACCTGAACCTGGACCTATAAGCAAAGAGTTAGCACAACAAAATGTACAACACTCTAAGGTAAACAATAACATAGAGTGTAAAATGGGAGCGTGTGTGTCATGGTGATAGCAAACATCAGACATAGCAATCATCCTCACATCTCTCACTCAATGCATAAAGCATACGGTATCCACCGCTTTGATCACCAAATCCATTAGGGTCATGACGGGTCCTTGCCCTTTTGGACTCCGTACAACTTTTGTTATGACCATGCCCTTCTGGTCAATAGTCAATAACCCTCCCCAGTCCAAACTTCCCTGGCTCTGGGGTATGGCTAACCAGTCCATATAACCTCTGGCTCTGGTTCGTCTACATGCCTCCTCGCTCAATGATGAACCAAAGTTATAGATATCGATAACTCCTTTGCACACGTCCCATAGTAAAGCCCAACTGTATAAGTTAAATCGTTGGTTCCCATCTGGATCCTGAGTGATAACTTCCCACTTGGACTTCCTTTGAATCTCGGGTTTTGGTTGAATTGGTGTTCAGTTCGGGTCTTCTCCTTCTATCCGGTTCGGTTCGGGTTTCCTCCTCCTTTCCAATTCGGTTTGGGTCTCCTTCTCCTATCCGGTTTGGTTCGGGTCTCCTCCTCTCCTTCTCCTATCTGGTTTGGTTCGGGTCTCCTTCTCCTATTCGGATCGGTTCGGGTCTCCTTCTTCTATCCGGTTCGGTTCGGGTCTCCTTCTTCTATCTGGTTTGGTTCATATCTCCTTCTCCTATCCGGTTTGGTTTGGGTCTCCTCCTTCTATCCGGTTCGTGTCTTCCTCCTATCCCTTTCGGTTCGGGCCTCCCTCCTAACCGGTTCGGATCGGATCTCCGTCCTAACCGGTTCCGAAACTCTATAATTTTTCAAGCAAGCTATTTTCGCCAAACAACGGCGTTTTCAACCATTCTAACTTTCCTATCAATCATAAAACATCCCAAACAATAGTAACAACATATGGAATCAATAAAAAACATTAAACAATCACATGAAATATTTTAGATAAAAAATACCCAAAAAGCAACATTTTTCCCTTAATCCCCTTAAGCATGTTTTAACTATAGGTTTAGCAAACTTAATCCAAATTAACCTAAAATTTCGCTAGTGACATAAAATAATATTTTATAATTTCTACATATTTTCCCATTTTTTTCTGATGTGTAATTTCGTTAATTATCATTAAGCACCCCTAATTAGCCGTAATTAGCTTATAAAAGTGCAAATCACTCACCTTTGCCACAAATGAAATCTTAGATCTGAAACTTTTCTGTTATGGCATGGATCTCTATGTATTGTGACAGCTCCAACCCTGATTTGGTGCTAATTTGACTTGATTTGGTGTAGTTTTGCTTAATTAGTGATTAGAAAGCAATTAGGGTGAGATTTAGAAGATGGAGGCCATTGTCAGGGTTTAAGGGAGGTTAGTGGCGGCTGGAATACTAAAATGAATTGTTCTCCCAAACCCTTTCCGCCCTCCCATAATCCTAATCGAGAAATGAGTTATTGGCCTAGCTGCTAATTACCCTGTTAAACCCAATTAAGTTGTTTTTCCATCTTTAAACCTTATTTCTGCCATATCCTCCAAACGGTAAGTCACTTTGATTAATGTGACCAGTCTACGGAAAGGTAAATCATCCTCGGAATCAAATGGAAGTGGTTTCAGGTCAAAGCTCCTTACCAATCAAAAGTTATAAGAGAAACAAGATTCGCTAGGGGCAAAACGATCATTTAAAAATCAGCAAAAATCGTGAATGTGGGAAATGACTCCAATAGTTGTTTCCCAAAGTTACACGACCATATGACTTCATACGAAAATAATATAATTATTCTACGATCCTCGATACATGGAATGTGGGTCGTTACACCTTTCTTCTGAAAGGGTTGACCACGATTATTTCGTAAGAGGGAAGGTCTTGAGTAAAACCGGGGATCTTTCCCCTCCGAACTTTCATACTTTATTCAACTCTCCCATAGTAAGCCTAATGCAGCCCAACCTCGGTAGGGATCTTTCTATAAGCTTAAAGCTTGATAACTGATGCAACCAAGGCCTATACAGGCTGGTTCGATGCGGAAGTGTCATATAAACTGATAAGTGTAATAACATTAAGACAACGCCGAGAGTTGTGAGGCATTAGCCTATTCCTTCCCAACACAATGTATATTATTTTATCTAGGATCCAAAGGCATTTGTTACATAAGGACTCGGTCTCATTTAACTAGTAGAAACATTTCCTCAAGTTTTTCTTCGACCTCATAGTTTCATAAGTGCGATACTCACCCCTTGAGGGAAGACTAACCAGTCTTCTGACTGAAGGTCTTAATGTCGAGGATATGGTGAAATTAGCTAAAGGGCACTGATTCAAAACTGCATTTCGATAACCTTTGAATCGCCCTTACATCCAATTTCTAAATATATGCATTGTCTATTCTGGTTCGGGTGTTGACAAAAAATATCGTTAACATTTTGGTGTTAGAAGGAGGGCGTGAACCTCCATCTTTATGTTGACCCTATCAAAAATTAACTTGGTTAACTTATTGCTCCATAGATGGGAAAGATGAAATCAAAAAGATTGGAGGATCGAAATAAAGAACCAACTCCTAACACAACCCTTGAAGGAAACGTGAGCGCATCATTCAACCCAAATAATACTGAAGAACGAGCAACCTACAACCCAGTGCAACTATCGAACCCGAAGGCCATAGAGGAGAATGCTGCTAAAATTATGGCTCTAAAGAAATAGATCCAGGAGATGCAAGCTCAAATAGACGATAATAAGGTCTTCATAGCTAGCTAATTCTAGCCAAAGAGAAATGGGCGAGTCTCCAAAAAAAGCCTCTCGTTCAGTGTTCTGAAGCAAAAGAGAAGCTCAAGAAAATTTCCATTAAGAAAAAGAAATCCCTATTAACATGGATAGATCATCAAGGGAATCAATGTGACCAGGAATAGTTTGGGAGCTCTACTTCCAATGGATATGATCCATAAAGGATGGATTATGAGAACACGGAAGCTTATCTCAAGGATATTGCTAGAGAAACCGTCAAGGGCCTACTGGGGAGCAATGTGAAAAAAAAACCAGATGATAGGGTCGATGACAACAAATGAGTGGCTCCTTTCACTAACGAGATCATGAACACCACAATAACATCCAGGGTGAAGGTTCCAACTGTAAGATATCTTGGAACAACTGACCCTGATGACCATCTAATGGCTTTCGACATCCAGATGGATCTCTATAATGCTTCAGGGGTCAGTAGATGCAGACTTTTTCTAGTAATCCTCCAAGGAGCAGCCGCTAAGTGGTATTGCCAGTACAGAGAAAATACCATCGCAATTTGCCTATGAATATTCCGCACAATTTTGCATCTGCAAGGATCCAACGGTTGACTACATAGTCATTGCCAACATCAAGTAGAGGCAGGTGGAGTCCTTGGGGATTACATGGAAAGGTTCAATGTAGAAGCATTGAAGGCAAAGGACATGAATGACCGTGATAAGCCAATTGTCGTGCATTTGGGGTTAATTGAGAATACCCCCTTCTGGAAGGAACTATATATCCATGGCTGTAAAGACATACAAGACTTCCACTTTCAAGCTGACATATTCATCTGAATGGATGAACTATACTTTATGAAAAGAGTTTTGAGCCTCGAGGGGAAGGAGGAAAGCCGAACTTTGGTAGAAAGCCTCAGAGTGAAGGTTAGGCTTGGATGGAAATCAGAAAAGGCTGAGGTGGGAAGATTCTAATTACAATGCAGTCGCTTTAAGCATGCCCATTGCTTTTGTGTATGCTGTAGAAAAAGAAAGGTTCAACAACTTCCCCGTCTCGTTCAAAGTCAAGAATTTCCTTGAACCACATGCTAGTGGAAAGTATTGTGAGTATCACAAAACTAATGGACGTAAGACTAACGAAGGCAAGGTTTTGGACGAGATTATTCAAAAGCTCATTCGAGAGGGGCATCTGAAAGATTTTGTTCTAAACAAAACGTTATCCACCCAACGTACGAATGGACAGTAGAAGATTTCAGCTAATGCAATAGAAGTTCCCATGGAAGAAGTTCCCGTGGAAGAGCTGGTACCTAAAGGAGGCTCGCAAAGGGATATTCTCCATTCTAGAGGAACCCTCATTGAAGAATGCTCGTTACGCTCTCAAGATGCATAACCTGGTGGCTTCGCCAGAGGAGATGAAGAAAGGGGTTCGTCATCCGCACAATGACCCTCTTATTATAACCGCTAAAATTGGACTCCCTGTTGTTTCTAAGATCCTTTTTGACACTGGAAGTGCCGTCAATGTCATCTTCAAGCATGCTTTTCATCAAATGGGGAAATTCGAGAAGAAGTTGGAACCTGGCAATGAGCCTATCTTTGGCTTCAACAACATGAGCTCGACTTCTGTAGGACAGATCAATCTCATAGTTCAAGTTGGCTTATCTCTACTCCACCGAACCTTTGAAACTCTCTTTGTTGTGATCAATCAACCATCCTAATTCAATGCCTTCTTCGGTCGACCTACTTGGGAAGAAATGGATGCTTTTGTCTCTTCCAAGTATCTTGTGCTAAAATTCTTAACTAAACAGGGATGGGGAACAATCCGGGGAGACCAATTTAATTTTCGTGAATTATACTTCGCAACGGTTGGCAAATACAAAAGGGAATATTCTTCGTATTTTGATTCTTCTACCATTTTTAAACCTTCGGATGATGGGTTCTTACATCCAACATTCAAAGCTAATGTAATAAATTAATAAAGCTAACAGACGTGCAAATGGTAGGTACACTCTTGTAACACCCCGTATTTTCTATGAACATAAAAAAAATCAAGATATAATAAATTTTTAGAAAAATAATTAGGTGAAACGGGTTGCGCCGTTGCGTTCGTCTCGGAATTCTGCTTGAGATAGAGTCCGAGTTTCCGTAAATTGGACTCCGTATGAAAAAGATATCCTTAAATTAAATATTGCAGCAAAACATGGAAAAAGAGGAATGAGAAACGGATAATGTTTAGCATTGTTCTAAGAATTGTAAGCAAAAGACATAATAGCTCATTTGGTTGGAACATGTGACTTGCATACAAGAGGTGCAGAGTTCGATCCCCGCCAATGCCATATTTTTGTTTTAGGGGAATGGCTAAAAAGCGGCTTAGTGTGAACGCGGTTCAAAAAAAATTAAATATATATATATATATATATATATATTGAATATATATGTGTATATATATATATAATTGAGAAGATAAATACAGTCAATTTATTTGGAGGGAAAGATTTATGCATAAGTAGATATGTATGTATGTAGGTAACTTCATTATGCATTGATTTTGCATGTTGCAAGGAAAGTAGAGAAAAAAAGGGGAAATTAAATTATATGCTCGATTTCCTTTTTTTCAGGCAAGCAATTAATTTGCATTATTTGAATTCATGAATAGGTGCGTGTGTATATATATATATATATATTTATATATATATGGGCAGTTAATGTAAACATGAATAGAAGTTTATTAATTTGCTGAGTGTTTGCTGAGTCACTTCTGACTCATTGCTGAGTCAATAAGATAAACCCCATCTTGTCTGAACGGCTTCGGTTATTTCTAGGTTAAATCTAATGGCCTAAATGAATCCTAAATTCTATAAATAAGTGGGTAGTATCTCATTCTAATTCATATGAAAAATTAGAGAAGCCGCCGTCATGCCGTCGCCATGGAACTCCGAGTAGCCGCCGCAAATCAAAGTAGAAGAAAGCTAATCTAATCCAATTCTAATCAATTCTAAAAGCAATCTAGACTCTCTCTTTCTTCTTAAATTGTGAGTATGATGATTCTCACAAGATTATTAGCAAACTAATTTGATTAAGATGTAAATGGAACATAAGAAAATGATGTGAATTGTCATATATGTTATTGTAAAATCTTATGTTATCATGTATGTTCTAAATGTTTTGTTATGCTATGATGGAAATCATGCTATGCTATGTTATGCTATCATGCTATGCTATGTGTAAATCATGCTATGTTATGTCATAAATCTTATATATGTTGTAGATCTCATGTTAACACATATGTTGGAAATCCGTAAGTTATATGATTATGATATCATGTTAAGTTGTGTTGAATCGTACAAGTTGTAAAATCATGATGTTGTTATTTATGCAAATTGGATCATGTTTTAAAGTTTATGTTTTTTTTTCTAAAGATTAAATGGATCATGATTATGAGAATTTGCCTATTAAGTTAGGTGTACCCATATGCATGAATCTATGACTAAATGAATTTTTATTATGGGAATTTGTCTATTAAGTTAGATGTACCCATATACATGATTCTTAATTATCCTTGGATTTTGATTTGTCTATTAAGTTAGATGTACCCATATACATGAACCTATGTTATTAAGTTAGATGATGATATGTTGTAAATGATGTCACATATGTTACATAGTCACGATGTTAGTATCCATGTTAGTTAGTTCATGTTAGTCAAATCATGATATTATATATGATTGGGCTATGATGATTCATACATGTACCTATGCAAGTTTTGGCACTGATTAATAAAAATTGTGTAGGTTTCATGACACTTATTTTAGATCTAAAATTAGATCCATGACATGTGTGAGTTCTATACTAGTTCACACCACCATTATGTTGCAAGTTTATACATGAATTTGGGTTATATTATGTAGACTGTGACATTTAACCAAACAAGTTGACACCTTTAACATGTGTAGCTTATGCAAGTTATAGTCTTAGCCTATGCAAGTTTAAGTGTTGGACCTCTATCACATATGCAAGTTTCACCCCTTTTTATGAGTAGATCTATTTTAGTCATATACATATATGTTGTTGTTGTGATAATTTATCTTTGTGCTATGAGTTAGACTATTCAAGTCTAACGTATATTTTACGTTTAACGTATGAACGTACAACGTGGGATAGGGGTGATATTAAAAGGATTTAATATTGAGAATTTGCATGGGATAGCCTTAAAAAGGCATATAACAAAAATTGAGATGATAATAAATTGCCTTAAAAGGTGGAAAATTTAATTAAGACATTAATTGGAAAATTAATGTGCAGTAGTGTACATAATTTAATTATGGATGAATTTGAATTAAAATGCCTTTAATGGCAATTAATGAATTTGTGATGAAATTTGGTATGATTTTACATACCATAAATGGATGGCCATAATTGAGTCAATTATGGACATCGTTAAAACTGGAAATTAATTAATAATTCAAATAGGGAATTATTAAAACTGGGGAAAAAGGATTTTTAATAATAAATGCTTAGGACACGAGGTTGGACTCGTTTGTGACGTAAACCTGCCCGGACCCACCCGGCAAATCCAGTAGTCACAAATGTCAGCCCAATTTGAGAGGTCCTAGGCCCAAACTAAAGCATAACAGTTGTAAAGACACGAGGTTAGACTCCTTTATGGTGTAAGACTGCCCGGACCCGCCCGGCAAATCCAGCTGCCATAAATGCCAGTCTAATGTGAGAGGTCTTTATGAGGTTATGGCCTTAATGAATTAAGAAATATTTAACCAGTTAATCATGTAAGGTGGGACATGGGGGTTAAGTAGGTGCCTTGGGTGGCATGAGGAATCTAGTGGTTGCCCTTAGTGGCATTTGAAATACGATTAGTAAAGACTTAACCAAACACACATGTAAATGAACATGACTAAAGGGTTAAGTAGGTGCCTTGGGTGGCATGAGAAAATACGATTAGTAACACTTAACCAAATTAAATATGTAAGTGGGACATAGGGGTTAAGTGGGTGCCTTGGGTGGCATGTGGAATTACTAATAGAAACCCTTAACCAAATTTAAAACATGTAAGTGGACATGAAGGGGGTTAAGTGGAATGTGTTAGAGGGGACCAAGCATAGGTGGGAAGCTTGGTGGGAGGCCCATTTCAACCAGTATCCCAAACGTATCTTTGTGAGCTCGACCCAAGTCGAGGACGGGACACGCATACTGGGCTTGACTATAAGAGGCCAAAACGGGTTAGCGGTGGCAACGCAAGTCCAACGGGTTCATATGCGTGAGTGGACCCGGGCTGGTAGGTAAGACGTTGTTGCATCGTGTAGGTATAAGCCGTGCATCCTTAAGTTGTATCGGGTTGCCACTTTAGGGGAGTGATACACCCCACTATGGGGCCAGCACGGGTATCTACGAGTTAGGGAGCCGATCGAATGGGGCAGGGTAGTGGGTACACCTAGTAGTACACGAAGCTACCATTATTAATTAAGTATTAAAAGGGTACACCTAGTGGAGATAGGGGCAGACGGCACCTATGACGTCAGCTAGGAGTACGTGGAATTACCATTATTAAGGGGGTATGTCTAGTAGGGATAGGTACACGTTGGGTACCTAGGATAGCAACTGGAGATACACAGTCAAACGTGGAGGATAGTGGGTACATCTAGTAGCACACGAAGCTGTCATCATTCTATTTAGGGATCAAAGTGACTAGTAGGGGTGCAGTTAGTGCTAGTACAGTACAGCACGGTACAGTACGGTAGAGTATAGTAATTATCCTATATTGATTAGGAAGCGTCATTAACGTTAGTGATTAGTAACGGGTGTGGTGCAGCGTAGTAATTATTCTTTAGTAGGTATGCCTTTAACGTCACCATGGTTAACCTCATTTCCTTTGCCTGTTCTGTCACACCCAATAGTTCATAGGCATTTCCTTATTCTCCAGCTTATGCCTTAGTCTGATTACTTTGAAAATAGTATTGTTAGAATTGTCATACTCGCCAGACTTTATGTCTGACCCCCCCTCTATTTCTATCTTTTTCCCCCTCTAGGTCCTCAGGTTGGGCCCAGCTCTAGTGGTGTTTGATTGGATTGCTTATCTCTTTTGGAGAGCTTGGACTGCTAAAGTAAAGTCCAGCTTGTTATCTTTTGTTTAATGGCTATTTATGTAATGGGATTATGTATTTTGTTTTATCAAGATAGATATTGTACTTGACTCTGATTTATGGTATTATGATGTAATCAAACATGTTTTGACTTCTGCTGCAATGAAATAAAGTTTTAAATTTCCAAGTACTATTTTATATCTGTCTTGTTGTAATTTTACTGTTCTATACTCACTTAAAACCTCCATGGAAGTTAATGCATTCCTTTTGTGAGTGACATTAATGGACGTGGGGTGTTTCACGTGGTACCAGAGCTTAAGGTTACCAGAACAGATAAGATATTTTGAAAAACTATTTTTCAAAAGCATTTTTATAAAGAATACTTTCAAAAATATGTTTGTAGAAGAGTATTTTTGAAAGAAAGGTTTATTTTGAGAACATAATCCCCAAGAGCCATATATCCTTCCTTCGATTCTCCGTTTTGAATCTCTTCCTCTTTCTCTTTTTGAATTTCCCCTCCGCGTATAGATGCTTTTTCTAGGATAAATAAGGACTTCCGTATGAAGGACGGAAGAACCACTTCAAGGGACTTAGACGTTTGTCGGGCTAGAAGTTAGTCCAAGGAGGTGGAGGGTTGTGGGAACCTTTAAGATGGACGATGGGAGGAAGGTTCAAATAGCTGTTAGGTTAATAAAGGACGAAACCTCATCTTGGTGGGAGGTCACGAATGGAGAATGTGAAGAAGAAGGCTAGTTGTTTTGGGGAAATAGGACACCTTATTAGGATTGTCCAAAGAGGCAAGAATAAAGTATAGGATCTTCTGGAGGGTTGTTGTATTCCCTCACGGCTGGTATACCTGATGGGGGTAGGACCGTCTAGGTTGAAATTTGGTTTTCTTTATCATCCTGTTCGAACCTTGTTTGATTCTGGCGCTTCATACTCATTAGTATCTGCTTCGTTAGTTGAAACACTTCACCTAAATACTAGTCTAGTTAAGGATCCCATCCTAGTCTCAAATCCTGTTGGTGGTTCGGCTCATCCTTCAATGGTTTGTCAGGATTTGAGAGTGTCTATCTTGGGCGTTGGGTTTGAATGAAGCGCCTTCATTCTTGGTTTCACGGTCTATAGTTTGATTCTAGGGATGGATTGGCTAGCCAGGCGTGGTGCCATCCTAGATTGGGGAAGGAGGGTAGTTAGACTATTGGTTCGTTATGGAAAGACCCTCATATTTCTTGTGACCATAGGAGTTTAGTGATGCTTAGTTGCCTAGAATCTTCTGATGTATCCAACGATGATTTGGGATCTGTTTGTGTGGTCCGTGAGTATGGGGATGTCTTCGATGTAGAGCGGGGTTTACCTAGAGGAGCGAAGTAAGCTTTCGTGTGTGCCTAGTGGATAATGCAAAGCCAGTTATGAGATCAACGATGGTTTTGGAGCATGACTGGCAAGGACAGCCAGAGTCCGTTAAGTGCTCAGTTATTTGGCCGTTTTACTAGTATCATCTCATGTATGTCGTCTGAATTCGAAGGAGGTATCCCTTGGGTGTTTGTCTGATATTGGTTTAGGCCTTTGGGGCTTGCACTTGGGGGATGCCGAGTTCGACTAGGATGGTCTGCGTGAGAGATGGACAGTTGTGACAAATTTTGCATGGAATAATATCCTGGTTTTCTCTAGAAGTGGAGAAGAGCATGCCCTACATCTTAGGGAAGCCTCTGGGGAAGGGTGATGTGTTATGGAGGAAGACTATCGAAAGTCCATGAGGGGAATTACCCTACCCACGACTTAGGAGTTGCTTTCAGACCATAAGTTGCTAAGGTATTTGTTCTCTCAGAAAGATCTGAACTTGAGGCAGCAAAGGTGGATGGAGTTCTTGGCGTCCTACGATTTCGAAATAGCATATACCCCTGGCAAGGGTAACGTTGTGGTGGGGGCCTTAAGTAGAAAAGGGTTGACACTGAGTCCTTGGTCTGTTGAGCGGCGTAGCTTAGAGTTTATCTCTACCTTTGACTTTAGACCATCCATTGATTTTGTACTTGGTTTGCTAGCATCCTTAGAGGTCAGACCTATGCTTTTGGGATGGATTGGAGAGGCACATCGAGCTGACCCACAGTTGGTTGAGTTAGTAGAGAATCTCACAAGAGGGGAGTCATCAAGCCATCTTAGTAGGTATACCCTAGATGATAAGGGTTGGTTGCGTAGGGACGGTAAACTTTGTATATTACGGGACGAAAGTTTGCGGAAGTGTTTACATGATACGGCGAAAGTGGTGGAGCCGAACACGCTTAAGGAAGTGGAAGTAGAGCGAGATGCCACGATCAGACTAGCTCCTACATGCATTCTTGGGTCGGAGATTAAGAAGTTGAGAAACCGAGAGGTCAAGCTAGTCAAAGTGCAATGGGAAGAAGATCAAGGAGACGCTACTTGGGAGACGGAAGAGAAGATTCGTTTGTTGTACCCCTTCCTTTTCGGGGTTATGTCTTTTATATTCTCCTTTATCGCCTAGCTTATACTTGTCCTATCTTTAGTACATCCTCTCGTTTAAGTCTATGACCTTTAGAAGGGTAGTCCTATGGTTGAAACATGTGTTTGAGACATGTTATGTTTTATGGATGCAAGTGGATGCAAGTGTTTGCTAGTGGTTGCTCGTGGATGCATATACACACACTTTAGGCACTAGATCGGCTCAGTCACTCTCATATTGCATATAAATATGTGTGCATATTTAAATTAATGAATGAATAGTGGTTGTATTATCATATGGATGCTGCATTAAGATGAATGGTTGTGCACGCATATAGAAATAATATGTATCATTAGGAATCTTTTGCATACATAATGGACGCATGGCACTATCATGGTTCGCATTAAGGAGGTCAACTGAATCAGTAGATCGCCTGATTTTTGCATTGGATAAGGACATGTACACACACTATCCTTATAAACATGAAAGCATTAGAAGTCTCTTAAGGACAATGGATGCCTGTGCCTGATGGTTGAGTAGATGGATGATTGGATGGTAGGACACATTCTTCCTAACTTGAAGATTTCGGGGACGAAATCCTTTAAGGAGGGGAGAATGTAACACCCCGTATTTTCTGTGAACATAAAAAAAAATCAAGATATAATTAATTTTTAGAAAAATAATTAGGTGAAACGGGTTGCGCCGTTGCGTTCGTCTCGGAATTCTGCTTGAGATAGAGTCCGAGTTTGCGTAAATTGGACTCCGTATGAAAAAGATATCCTTAAATTAAATATTGCAGCAAAACATGGAAAAAGAGGAATGAGAAACGGATAATGTTTAGCATTGTTCTAAGAATTGTAAGCAAAAGACATAATAGCTCATTTGGTTGGAACATGTGACTTGCATACAAGAGGTGCAGAGTTCGATCCCCGCCAATGCCATATTTTTGTTTTAGGGGAATGGCTAAAAAGCGGCTTAGTGTGAACGCGGTTCAAAAAAAATTAAATATATATATATATATATATTGAATATATATGTGTATATATATATATAATTGAGAAGATAAATACAGTCAATTTATTTGGAGGGAAAGATTTATGCATAAGTAGATATGTATGTATGTAGGTAACTTCATTATGCATTGATTTTGCATGTTGCAAGGAAAGTAGAGAAAAAAAGGGGAAATTAAATTATATGCTCGATTTCCTTTTTTTCAGGCAAGCAATTAATTTGCATTATTTGAATTCATGAATAGGTGCGTGTGTATATATATATATTTATATATATATGGGCAGTTAATGTAAACATGAATAGAAGTTTATTAATTTGCTGAGTGTTTGCTGAGTCACTTCTGACTCATTGCTGAGTCAATAAGATAAACCCCATCTTGTCTGAACGGCTTCGGTTATTTCTAGGTTAAATCTAATGGCCTAAATGAATCCTAAATTCTATAAATAAGTGGGTAGTATCTCATTCTAATTCATATGAAAAATTAGAGAAGCCGCCGTCATGCCGTCGCCATGGAACTCCGAGTAGCCGCCGCAAATCAAAGTAGAAGAAAGCTAATCTAATCCAATTCTAATCAATTCTAAAAGCAATCTAGACTCTCTCTTTCTTCTTAAATTGTGAGTATGATGATTCTCACAAGATTATTAGCAAACTAATTTGATTAAGATGTAAATGGAACATAAGAAAATGATGTGAATTGTCATATATGTTATTGTAAAATCTTATGTTATCATGTATGTTCTAAATGTTTTGTTATGCTATGATGGAAATCATGCTATGCTATGTTATGCTATCATGCTATGCTATGTGTAAATCATGCTATGTTATGTCATAAATCTTATATATGTTGTAGATCTCAGGTTAACACATATGTTGGAAATCCGTAAGTTATATGATTATGATATCATGTTAAGTTGTGTTGAATCGTACAAGTTGTAAAATCATGATGTTGTTATTTATGCAAATTGGATCATGTTTTAAAGTTTATGTTTTTTTTTCTAAAGATTAAATGGATCATGATTATGGGAATTTGCCTATTAAGTTAGGTGTACCCATATGCATGAATCTATGACTAAATGAATTTTTATTATGGGAATTTGTCTATTAAGTTAGATGTACCCATATACATGATTCTTAATTATCCTTGGATTTTGATTTGTCTATTAAGTTAGATGTACCCATATACATGAACCTATGTTATTAAGTTAGATGATGATATGTTGTAAATGATATCACATATGTTACATAGTCACGATGTTAGTATCCATGTTGGTTAGTTCATGTTAGTCAAATCATGATATTATATATGTTTGGGCTATGATGATTCATACATGTACCTATGCAAGTTTTGGCACTGATTAATAAAAATTGTGTAGGTTTCATGACACTTATTTTAGATCTAAAATTAGATCCATGACATGTGTGAGTTCTATACTAGTTCACACCACCATTATGTTGCAAGTTTATACATGAATTTGGGTTATATTATGTAGACTGTGACATTTAACCAAACAAGTTGACACCTTTAACATGTGTAGCTTATGCAAGTTATAGTCTTAGCCTATGCAAGTTTAAGTGTTGGACCTCTATCACATATGCAAGTTTCACCCCTTTTTATGAGTAGATCTATTTTAGTCATATACATATATGTTGTTGTTGTGATAATTTATCTTTGTGCTATGAGTTAGACTATTCAAGTCTAACGTATATTTTACGTTTAACGTATGAACGTACAACGTGGGATAGGGGTGATATTAAAAGGATTTAATATTGAGAATTTGCATGGGATAGCCTTAAAAAGGCATATAACAAAAATTGAGATGATAATAAATTGCCTTAAAAGGTGGAAAATTTAATTAAGACATTAATTGGAAAATTAATGTGCAGTAGTGTACATAATTTAATTATGGATGAATTTGAATTAAAATGCCTTTAATGGCAATTAATGAATTTGTGATGAAATTTGGTATGATTTTACATACCATAAATGGATGGCCATAATTGAGTCAATTATGGACATCGTTAAAACTGGAAATTAATTAATAATTCAAATAGGGAATTATTAAAACTGGGGAAAAAGGATTTTTAATAATAAATGCTTAGGACACGAGGTTGGACTCGTTTGTGACGTAAACCTGCCCGGACCCACCCGGCAAATCCAGTAGTCACAAATGTCAGCCCAATTTGAGAGGTCCTAGGCCCAAACTAAAGCATAACAGTTGTAAAGACACGAGGTTAGACTCCTTTATGGTGTAAGACTGCCCGGACCCGCCCGGCAAATCCAGCTGCCATAAATGCCAGTCTAATGTGAGAGGTCTTTATGAGGTTATGGCCTTAATGAATTAAGAAATATTTAACCAGTTAATCATGTAAGGTGGGACATGGGGGTTAAGTAGGTGCCTTGGGTGGCATGAGGAATCTAGTGGTTGCCCTTAGTGGCATTTGAAATACGATTAGTAAAGACTTAACCAAACACACATGTAAATGAACATGACTAAAGGGTTAAGTAGGTGCCTTGGGTGGCATGAGAAAATACGATTAGTAACACTTAACCAAATTAAATATGTAAGTGGGACATAGGGGTTAAGTGGGTGCCTTGGGTGGCATGTGGAATTACTAATAGAAACCCTTAACCAAATTTAAAACATGTAAGTGGACATGAAGGGGGTTAAGTGGAATGTGTTAGAGGGGACCAAGCATAGGTGGGAAGCTTGGTGGGAGGCCCATTTCAACCAGTATCCCAAACGTATCTTTGTGAGCTCGACCCAAGTCGAGGACGGGACACGCATACTGGGCTTGACTATAAGAGGCCAAAACGGGTTAGCGGTGGCAACGCAAGTCCAACGGGTTCATATGCGTGAGTGGACCCGGGCTGGTAGGTAAGACGTTGTTGCATCGTGTAGGTATAAGCCGTGCATCCTTAAGTTGTATCGGGTTGCCACTTTAGGGGAGTGATACACCCCACTATGGGGCCAGCACGGGTATCTACGAGTTAGGGAGCCGATCGAATGGGGCAGGGTAGTGGGTACACCTAGTAGTACACGAAGCTACCATTATTAATTAAGTATTAAAAGGGTACACCTAGTGGAGATAGGGGCAGACGGCACCTATGACGTCAGCTAGGAGTACGTGGAATTACCATTATTAAGGGGGTATGTCTAGTAGGGATAGGTACACGTTGGGTACCTAGGATAGCAACTGGAGATACACAGTCAAACGTGGAGGATAGTGGGTACATCTAGTAGCACACGAAGCTGTCATCATTCTATTTAGGGATCAAAGTGACTAGTAGGGGTGCAGTTAGTGCTAGTACAGTACAGCACGGTACAGTACGGTAGAGTATAGTAATTATCCTATATTGATTAGGAAGCGTCATTAACGTTAGTGATTAGTAACGGGTGTGGTGCAGCGTAGTAATTATTCTTTAGTAGGTATGCCTTTAACGTCACCATGGTTAACCTCATTTCCTTTGCCTGTTCTGTCACACCCAATAGTTCATAGGCATTTCCTTATTCTCCAGCTTATGCCTTAGTCTGATTACTTTGAAAATAGTATTGTTAGAATTGTCATACTCGCCAGACTTTATGTCTGACCCCCCCTCTATTTCTATCTTTTTCCCCCTCTAGGTCCTCAGGTTGGGCCCAGCTCTAGTGGTGTTTGATTGGATTGCTTATCTCTTTTGGAGAGCTTGGACTGCTAAAGTAAAGTCCAGCTTGTTATCTTTTGTTTAATGGCTATTTATGTAATGGGATTATGTATTTTGTTTTATCAAGATAGATATTGTACTTGACTCTGATTTATGGTATTATGATGTAATCAAACATGTTTTGACTTCTGCTGCAATGAAATAAAGTTTTAAATTTCCAAGTACTATTTTATATCTGTCTTGTTGTAATTTTACTGTTCTATACTCACTTAAAACCTCCATGGAAGTTAATGCATTCCTTTTGTGAGTGACATTAATGGACGTGGGGTGTTTCACGTGGTACCAGAGCTTAAGGTTACCAGAACAGATAAGATATTTTGAAAAACTATTTTTCAAAAGCATTTTTATAAAGAATACTTTCAAAAATATGTTTGTAGAAGAGTATTTTTGAAAGAAAGGTTTATTTTGAGAACATAATCCCCAAGAGCCATATATCCTTCCTTCGATTCTCCGTTTTGAATCTCTTCCTCTTTCTCTTTTTGAATTTCCCCTCCGCGTATAGATGCTTTTTCTAGGATAAATAAGGACTTCCGTATGAAGGACGGAAGAACCACTTCAAGGGACTTAGACGTTTGTCGGGCTAGAAGTTAGTCCAAGGAGGTGGAGGGTTGTGGGAACCTTTAAGATGGACGATGGGAGGAAGGTTCAAATAGCTGTTAGGTTAATAAAGGACGAAACCTCATCTTGGTGGGAGGTCACGAATGGAGAATGTGAAGAAGAAGGCTAGTTGTTTTGGGGAAATAGGACACCTTATTAGGATTGTCCAAAGAGGCAAGAATAAAGTATAGGATCTTCTGGAGGGTTGTTGTATTCCCTCACGGCTGGTATACCTGATGGGGGTAGGACCGTCTAGGTTGAAATTTGGTTTTCTTTATCATCCTGTTCGAACCTTGTTTGATTCTGGCGCTTCATACTCATTAGTATCTGCTTCGTTAGTTGAAACACTTCACCTAAATACTAGTCTAGTTAAGGATCCCATCCTAGTCTCAAATCCTGTTGGTGGTTCGGCTCATCCTTCAATGGTTTGTCAGGATTTGAGAGTGTCTATCTTGGGCGTTGGGTTTGAATGAAGCGCCTTCATTCTTGGTTTCACGGTCTATAGTTTGATTCTAGGGATGGATTGGCTAGCCAGGCGTGGTGCCATCCTAGATTGGGGAAGGAGGGTAGTTAGACTATTGGTTCGTTATGGAAAGACCCTCATATTTCTTGTGACCATAGGAGTTTAGTGATGCTTAGTTGCCTAGAATCTTCTGATGTATCCAACGATGATTTGGGATCTGTTTGTGTGGTCCGTGAGTATGGGGATGTCTTCGATGTAGAGCGGGGTTTACCTAGAGGAGCGAAGTAAGCTTTCGTGTGTGCCTAGTGGATAATGCAAAGCCAGTTATGAGATCAACGATGGTTTTGGAGCATGACTGGCAAGGACAGCCAGAGTCCGTTAAGTGCTCAGTTATTTGGCCGTTTTACTAGTATCATCTCATGTATGTCGTCTGAATTCGAAGGAGGTATCCCTTGGGTGTTTGTCTGATATTGGTTTAGGCCTTTGGGGCTTGCACTTGGGGGATGCCGAGTTCGACTAGGATGGTCTGCGTGAGAGATGGACAGTTGTGACAAATTTTGCATGGAATAATATCCTGGTTTTCTCTAGAAGTGGAGAAGAGCATGCCCTACATCTTAGGGAAGCCTCTGGGGAAGGGTGATGTGTTATGGAGGAAGACTATCGAAAGTCCATGAGGGGAATTACCCTACCCACGACTTAGGAGTTGCTTTCAGACCATAAGTTGCTAAGGTATTTGTTCTCTCAGAAAGATCTGAACTTGAGGCAGCAAAGGTGGATGGAGTTCTTGGCGTCCTACGATTTCGAAATAGCATATACCCCTGGCAAGGGTAACGTTGTGGTGGGGGCCTTAAGTAGAAAAGGGTTGACACTGAGTCCTTGGTCTGTTGAGCGGCGTAGCTTAGAGTTTATCTCTACCTTTGACTTTAGACCATCCATTGATTTTGTACTTGGTTTGCTAGCATCCTTAGAGGTCAGACCTATGCTTTTGGGATGGATTGGAGAGGCACATCGAGCTGACCCACAGTTGGTTGAGTTAGTAGAGAATCTCACAAGAGGGGAGTCATCAAGCCATCTTAGTAGGTATACCCTAGATGATAAGGGTTGGTTGCGTAGGGACGGTAAACTTTGTATATTACGGGACGAAAGTTTGCGGAAGTGTTTACATGATACGGCGAAAGTGGTGGAGCCGAACACGCTTAAGGAAGTGGAAGTAGAGCGAGATGCCACGATCAGACTAGCTCCTACATGCATTCTTGGGTCGGAGATTAAGAAGTTGAGAAACCGAGAGGTCAAGCTAGTCAAAGTGCAATGGGAAGAAGATCAAGGAGACGCTACTTGGGAGACGGAAGAGAAGATTCGTTTGTTGTACCCCTTCCTTTTCGGGGTTATGTCTTTTATATTCTCCTTTATCGCCTAGCTTATACTTGTCCTATCTTTAGTACATCCTCTCGTTTAAGTCTATGACCTTTAGAAGGGTAGTCCTATGGTTGAAACATGTGTTTGAGACATGTTATGTTTTATGGATGCAAGTGGATGCAAGTGTTTGCTAGTGGTTGCTCGTGGATGCATATACACACACTTTAGGCACTAGATCGGCTCAGTCACTCTCATATTGCATATAAATATGTGTGCATATTTAAATTAATGAATGAATAGTGGTTGTATTATCATATGGATGCTGCATTAAGATGAATGGTTGTGCACGCATATAGAAATAATATGTATCATTAGGAATCTTTTGCATACATAATGGACGCATGGCACTATCATGGTTCGCATTAAGGAGGTCAACTGAATCAGTAGATCGCCTGATTTTTGCATTGGATAAGGACATGTACACACACTATCCTTATAAACATGAAAGCATTAGAAGTCTCTTAAGGACAATGGATGCCTGTGCCTGATGGTTGAGTAGATGGATGATTGGATGGTAGGACACATTCTTCCTAACTTGAAGATTTCGGGGACGAAATCCTTTAAGGAGGGGAGAATGTAACACCCCGTATTTTCTGTGAACATAAAAAAAAATCAAGATATAATTAATTTTTAGAAAAATAATTAGGTGAAACGGGTTGCGCCGTTGCGTTCGTCTCGGAATTCTGCTTGAGATAGAGTCCGAGTTTGCGTAAATTGGACTCCGTATGAAAAAGATATCCTTAAATTAAATATTGCAGCAAAACATGGAAAAAGAGGAATGAGAAACGGATAATGTTTAGCATTGTTCTAAGAATTGTAAGCAAAAGACATAATAGCTCATTTGGTTGGAACATGTGACTTGCATACAAGAGGTGCAGAGTTCGATCCCCGCCAATGCCATATTTTTGTTTTAGGGGAATGGCTAAAAAGCGGCTTAGTGTGAACGCGGTTCAAAAAAAATTAAATATATATATATATATATATATTGAATATATATGTGTATATATATATATAATTGAGAAGATAAATACAGTCAATTTATTTGGAGGGAAAGATTTATGCATAAGTAGATATGTATGTATGTAGGTAACTTCATTATGCATTGATTTTGCATGTTGCAAGGAAAGTAGAGAAAAAAAGGGGAAATTAAATTATATGCTCGATTTCCTTTTTTTCAGGCAAGCAATTAATTTGCATTATTTGAATTCATGAATAGGTGCGTGTGTATATATATATATTTATATATATATGGGCAGTTAATGTAAACATGAATAGAAGTTTATTAATTTGCTGAGTGTTTGCTGAGTCACTTCTGACTCATTGCTGAGTCAATAAGATAAACCCCATCTTGTCTGAACGGCTTCGGTTATTTCTAGGTTAAATCTAATGGCCTAAATGAATCCTAAATTCTATAAATAAGTGGGTAGTATCTCATTCTAATTCATATGAAAAATTAGAGAAGCCGCCGTCATGCCGTCGCCATGGAACTCCGAGTAGCCGCCGCAAATCAAAGTAGAAGAAAGCTAATCTAATCCAATTCTAATCAATTCTAAAAGCAATCTAGACTCTCTCTTTCTTCTTAAATTGTGAGTATGATGATTCTCACAAGATTATTAGCAAACTAATTTGATTAAGATGTAAATGGAACATAAGAAAATGATGTGAATTGTCATATATGTTATTGTAAAATCTTATGTTATCATGTATGTTCTAAATGTTTTGTTATGCTATGATGGAAATCATGCTATGCTATGTTATGCTATCATGCTATGCTATGTGTAAATCATGCTATGTTATGTCATAAATCTTATATATGTTGTAGATCTCAGGTTAACACATATGTTGGAAATCCGTAAGTTATATGATTATGATATCATGTTAAGTTGTGTTGAATCGTACAAGTTGTAAAATCATGATGTTGTTATTTATGCAAATTGGATCATGTTTTAAAGTTTATGTTTTTTTTTCTAAAGATTAAATGGATCATGATTATGGGAATTTGCCTATTAAGTTAGGTGTACCCATATGCATGAATCTATGACTAAATGAATTTTTATTATGGGAATTTGTCTATTAAGTTAGATGTACCCATATACATGATTCTTAATTATCCTTGGATTTTGATTTGTCTATTAAGTTAGATGTACCCATATACATGAACCTATGTTATTAAGTTAGATGATGATATGTTGTAAATGATATCACATATGTTACATAGTCACGATGTTAGTATCCATGTTGGTTAGTTCATGTTAGTCAAATCATGATATTATATATGTTTGGGCTATGATGATTCATACATGTACCTATGCAAGTTTTGGCACTGATTAATAAAAATTGTGTAGGTTTCATGACACTTATTTTAGATCTAAAATTAGATCCATGACATGTGTGAGTTCTATACTAGTTCACACCACCATTATGTTGCAAGTTTATACATGAATTTGGGTTATATTATGTAGACTGTGACATTTAACCAAACAAGTTGACACCTTTAACATGTGTAGCTTATGCAAGTTATAGTCTTAGCCTATGCAAGTTTAAGTGTTGGACCTCTATCACATATGCAAGTTTCATCCCTTTTTATGAGTAGATCTATTTTAGTCATATACATATATGTTGTTGTTGTGATAATTTATCTTTGTGCTATGAGTTAGACTATTCGAGTCTAACGTATATTTTACGTTTAACGTATGAATGTACAACGTGGGATAGGGGTGATATTAAAAGGATTTAATATTGAGAATTTGCATGGGATAGCCATAAAAAGGCATATAACAAAAATTGAGATGATAATAAATTGCCTTAAAAGGTGGAAAATTTAATTAAGACATTAATTGGAAAATTAATGTGCAGTAGTGTACATAATTCAATTATGGATTAATTTGAATTAAAATGCCTTTAATGGCATATAATGAATTTGTGATGAAATTTGGTATGATTTTACATACCATAAATGGATGGCCATAATTGAGTCAATTATGGACATCGTTAAAACTGGAAATTAATTAATAATTCAAATAGGGAATTATTAAAACTGGGGAAAAAGGATTTTTAATAATAAATGCTTAGGACACGAGCTTGGACTCGTTTGTGACGTAAACCTGCCCGGACCCGCCCGACAAATCCAGTAGTCACAAATGTCAGCCTAATGTGAGAGGTCCTAGGCCCAAACTAAAGCATAACAGTTGTAAAGACACGAGGTTAGACTCCTTTATGGTGTAAGACTGCTCGGACCCGCCCGGCAAATCCAGCTGCCATAAATGCCAGTCTAATGTGAGAGGTCTTTATGAGGTTATGGCCTTAATGAATTAAGAAATACTTAACCAGTTAATCATGTAAGGTGGGACATGGGGGTTAAGTAGGTGCCTTGGGTGGCATGAGGAATCTAGTGGTTGCCCTTAGTGGCATTTGAAATACGATTAGTAAAGACTTAACCAAACACACATGTAAATGAACATGACTAAAGGGTTAAGTAGGTGCCTTGGGTGGCATGAGAAAATAAGATTAGTAACACTTAACCAAATTAAATATGTAAGTGGGACATAGGGGTTAAGTGGGTGCCTTGGGTGGCATGTGGAATTACTAATAGAAACCCTTAACCAAATTTAAAACATGTAAGTGGACATGAAGGGGGTTAAGTGGAATGTGTTAGAGGGGACCAAGCCTAGGTGGGAAGCTTGGTGGGAGGCCCATTTCAACCAGTATCCCAAACGTATCTTTGTGAGCTCGAGCCAAGTCGAGGACGGGACACGCATACTGGGCTTGACTATAAGAGGCCAAAACGGGTTAGTGGTGGCAACGCAAGTCCAACGGGTTCATATGCGTGAGTGGACCCGGGCTGGTAGGTAAGACGTTGTTGCATCGTGTAGGTATAAGCCGTGCATCCTTAAGTTGTATCGGGTTGCCACTTTAGGGGAGTGATACACCCCACTGTGGGGCCAGCACGGGTATCTACGAGTTAGGGAGCCGATTGAATGGGGCAGGGTAGTGGGTACACCTAGTAGTACACGAAGCTACCATTATTAATTAAGTATTAAAAGGGTACACCTAGTGGAGATAGGGGCAGACGACACCTATGACGTCAGCTAGGAGTACGTGGAATTACCATTATTAAGGGGGTACGTCTAGTAGGGATAGGTACACGTTGGGTACCTAGGATAGCAACTAGAGATACACAGTCAAACGTGGAGGATAGTGGGTACATCTAGTAGTACACGAAGCTATCATCATTCTATTTAGGGATCAAAGTGACTAGTAGGGGTGCAGTTAGTGCTAGTACAGTACAACACGGTACAGTACGGTAGAGTATAGTAATTATCCTATATTGATTAGGAAGCATCATTAACGTTAGTGATTGGTAACGGGTGTGGTGCAGCGTAGTAATTATTCTTTAGTAGGTATGCCTTTAATGTCACCATGGTTAACCTCATTTCCTTTGCCTGTTCTGTCACACCCAATAGTTCATAGGCATTTCCTTATTCTCCAGCTTATGCCTTAGTCTGATTACTTTGAAAATAGTATTGTTAGAATTGTCATACTCGCCAGACTTTATGTCTGACCCCCCCTCTATTTCTATCTTTTTCCCCCTCCAGGTCCTCAGGTTGGGCCCAGCTCTAGTGGTGTTTGATTGGATTGCTTATCTCTTTTGGAGAGCTTGGACTGCTAAAGTAAAGTCCAGCTTGTTATCTTTTGTTTAATGGCTATTTATGTAATGGGATTATGTATTTTGTTTTATCAAGATAGATATTGTACTTGACTCTGATTTATGGTATTATGATGTAATCAAACATGTTTTGACTTCTGCTGCAATGAAATAAAGTTTTAAATTTCCAAGTACTATTTTATATCTGTCTTGTTGTAATTTTACTGTTCTATACTCACTTAAAACCTCCATGGAAGTTAATGCATTCCTTTTGTGAGTGACATTAATGGACGTGGGGTGTTACACTTCTTTAAAACGAAAAAGGAAGAGAATCGATAACATAAATTTGGCAGAGGAAGAAGAAATTGTCACAGACTTGGATTCTAAAGAAGAAAATGAAAGGATAAGATCAACAGAGGATTCGAAAGAAGTAAACATTGATTCAGAGGATAAGGCCAAAGTCATCAACGTAGGGAAAAGATCAGCAGGAGGTGACCTAATTCAGTTCTACAGCTCAACTAGGATGTTTTCGCTTGGACCGATTCAGACATGGTCGGAATTAATCCTTCTATCATGAGCCATTTCCTAAACATCAACCCTTCTGTAATCGCAGCCCGACATCCACAAACTGGCGGAGTGGAAACCCCAAGGTGAGAACTCCACACTATAATTTTCTTTGTACAATTATTTATTTTTTATCTACATATATGAACTGGTCCCCGTCATCCACAAACCATGGACGACTTGTTTGTTTGATTGTGTTGTGAAAATTGTTTATGATGTGAAATGGATTATATAAAAATATTCATGTTTCGAATAAAATATTTTATTGTTAAAAATATAATTTTTAATGGGTATATGAATAAAATAAATATTCATTTACAAATTGGACAATTTGTTTATGTACACACATTTTACTGATATGGATTGGGACGATTTATTTTACACATCGCCTAACTGCACAAATAATAATCAGTGTTTATTGTTTGAAAACCCCACACGAGTATTGGGATAATATTGAGCATACACTAGTCCTAATATTTAGTCGTATGTCAATCGATAGGTTGACAGACTGTTGTAAGCGTTAATTATTTATATTTAATGCTTATGCAGTTGTGTAATGCACTCTAGATGATGGTTGACTGTGTTTGATTATTGTTGTGTACATGTGTGTATGAAATCCATATAAATAAAATTATATGTTAACCGACTGTGCTTGATTCCAATTCAGAAATAACGAATATTTTAAAAGAACAAATATTTTAAAATAGTATTCAGTAATGGATCAAAATATGATTTTGATGTTCGATTTGGGATGGACATGGAAATATTAAAATTTATGGAGCCGTGTTGATTAGAGATTCGCCATTTTGACGTGAACGATATTTATATCGATTTTATTCATTTTTATAATGAATATCGAAAAGGAAGTGATTTCTAAATCTAATGTTTTGAAGATATTATCATTTATATATCTATGACATGGAATATTCAATTTTGATTTGAAATTGAATATGAAGTTGAAATCGTTTTGAAAATGAATTTAACGATTTATGAAATACGTTTTAAATTGAAATCGACGAAATATATATAATATAATATATATATATATATATAATGGTCGCGAATTCGATCATTGACTTCGAATGGATATTATGGGAGATCCGACCGTTATATTCTCCTAAAACCAGAACCATTAGGTTCGTATCGAAAAGAGCTTTCCAATGAATATAAGAAATTTGAAATCTAACGGTTGGATTAGGAATTATGTCCAAATCAAATTTGGAAAAGGTTGTTGTAAGTGCAATTCGATGATCGTTTATGGAAATCAATGGTACGGGCCTTGATAAAATTATTAAAAATATAAATAATTTATGTAAAATCATAATAAATGATTTGGAAAGAATTGGGATAAAAAAAATCCATATTTGAAAAGATAAAAATATATTTTAACGAAATGAACTAGTTATGAACTAGAATTATAATCCTATATTTTTAAATAAATAAATTGGATTTGAAATGGTTTTAAGAATAACCAGAATTTCCAATATATGAATTAGAATGGATTTGAATCGGAATTATCTTCGGAATATTTCGATATTGGATTCCGTGATTATACGGATATTGTGGAGGAATTAGGAATATATATATATATCGTTATTCCCAGTACGATATTTGTTGGTTTCAGAATTTGATATTGAATACAAGTCGATATATTTTCTATTCAGAGCCTTGTATTTAATATCAAAGTGGTATTTGGGTTTATCGTGAACGGTGTTTTAAATAACACTTGTTCTTTAACCCGATTAACAATGGGATGAGATTTTGGGTTTGTCATGAATGGTATCTTTAATAATACTGTTCTTAAACCCAATGAAGTTAGGAAAATTAGAAACTAGAGATTAGCTAAGTTTAATGGTTTCCTGGGTATTGATCTGATGTTGGTTACGGCCTTTGGGATTAATACTTAGGGAATTGTTCTCTTATTAACTTACGGTTAGAGACTGATGGGATGGGGTCTTCAGTAACACTTTTCTTATACCCCTTGTGAAAAGAATAAATCTTTTAATTAAGATTTAAAGAAGAATTTTCAATTAATTAACAATTAATTGGAATTGAAAATGGAATGTGAATTGGGTTTATTGTGAACTGTGTTTTTAACGACATTCGTTCTTTAACCCGGTTTACAGTGAAATGTGATTTGGAATTTATAAATCTTTTTATTAAGATTTAACGGGAATTTCCAAAGTAAATTTTTCCAATTTAATATATTAAATTGGAATTGAATGGAATACGATTGATAATAATCGAAGTGAACTTCTGTGGAGGAAGACCGTTAATACATATAGAATTTAAAAGGCTTTGCCGTTATTCCATTTATATTATTAGTCGGATATGGAAATTGATATCGATTATATATTGATTTGTTTTTCCATGAAGATTCCATAATTAATGGAATGTGATTTGGGTTTATCGTGAGCTGTGTTTTAAATTACATTAGTTCTTTAACACAGTTAAAGGCAGGACTACATGTCTGACATCGTATTTCGAACTGTATGGTTGATCTCTGCTAAATATATTAATGTTTGGTGGTATAAAATGTATTCTCTTGCTTAACACCCTTCTCTGAGACGTATGAGCTCAGAGTTTATAGACAAAAATCAATAATACGGTGTAGATTGTCGATGCGGCATGTTTGTGTTTCCAAAGTTAAACAATCATTAATATTGATTTTTGGAAAGATTAAAACTTAGTGGAATTTTAATGAATCTTTAATTAGATTGAAATGGGAATTGATAATTTAAATTATCAAATTTGGGAAATGATCGAGAATGGAGTATCACCAGTTTTGCTCCAAGTTATAGTTAAATCTTTAATTAGATTTGAACGTGAAATGGTAATTAATTTTACCGATAACGTCGTGGTGTTAGATATGAAGTATTACCAGTTTTTCTTCATGGGATGAATAGGTTGGGATTAGGAAATATAATAAATGATTACTTCGGTAAGGTCGCTAATCCCGACTAATTTGGATAAACTTTAATTTAGTTTGAATTGATATCCAAAGGAAGATTAAAGAATAAATTTAAAGAATTTATCTTTGATAAAATTAATGGGAACTTTTCCCAAAAGATATGAATATTTAAATAAAAGAATATTCAGAATTGAAATGAGGCTATGTTGTGTTTTATAGCACTTGTTTATTATATATGCGAGTTATTCAGAAAGGCCGGGTTTCTACCCATTCTGAATAACTGATTCGACGATACGCCGACGTTGAAGACGGTGGTTGAAGACCGGAGGTCTTCACATCGTTTGGATGATTACTGATGTCTTGATTGGGCTGTACACCCAAGACAAGGTAATAAGTGGTGATCGTCTGGACGTACTTGGAGAACGATCGGATATGCGAAGACCTCTCTCCTGTATTGGACACGGGACAAGGAATAAGGTTTCTCCGGTTTCGTTCAGACCCAAAATGAACTTGTAAATGGATGTGTGTATGACATTGGATTTTATTCTGTGTTGATTGATCTCTATTAAATATTTATCTGTTTGGCGGCGGAGAATTTATTCTCTTGCTTAACACCCTTCTCTGAGACGTATGAGCTCAGAGATTATATATCGATAGATATCAGTTGCACGGTGTGAATTGCCTGTGTGGCATGCTAAGATGCAAATGATCAAGGCTTCTGTTGAAAAGCAGAGTCTTGTGGTTGATGATCAAAGCACGACTTTAATATAGCATAGCTTTGTATATATCGTTAATTCGCGAGCCTCACACCTCGGTATGAGTCAAAACGGGATCGGACCATTGGTTGAACATGACGTTTCTTTCTAGCTGTGGGTGGTATCAGGGTTTTGCAAGCCCTGACATTTTTATATTTTTACCTATGTGGTTGTTGGATTGCGAGGTGCCTCGGATACATCGGTCTCTACGGAGCCGATGGATATAGGTCCGATAGGACCGGGAAACATGCGTTTAGGAGTAACTAATCCTCAAACATAAGGGAGGACCGACCCAACCGATACAAGAGGTCACTGCGGGGGATCCTGAGGCATTTGCTAGAGTGTCTTTGTGACAACAAGGAATTTCGCTCGATCCGAATCAGTCGCTAAACCGATCTAGACCGTTCGAAACGCCTGATTGTTTTGAGAACACGACAAAATAGAACGCAGACGGAAGAACATTTCATTGTATATTACAACAATGCATCAGATTACAAGAATATACAGAGTATAAACAAATAAATATTACACAGAAATATCAGAGATTACAATAAATTACATAGCAGCGGAAAATAATACAATACACAACTAGAAGAGATATACAGATACAAAGCTTTCCAGATATCGTTCCAGCTGTATACCAGGATCCTGTGAATATAAATCTGCAAAACCAAAACTACTAGCTGCCCATGTCAAAATAAGGGCACCCAGAGTTTAGGTTAAAACAATAAACTCCAGGTCAGTCATGTGACTGGTGTGAGAACTAAAACAGTTATAAATCTTTATTTTAAAGTTAGGTAAATCAAGGGACCACGCCGTATAACACGGAACGAGTTTCCTCCCAAGAATACCAGTGCATAAAACAAACAGCGCAATGCTAAATAAAGAAAAATGAAGCTGTTATAAGACCCAGGTCCTATCACACAATGCAACGCAAGCCGGGGGATAGGGTTTTCCCTTATAACAGCCAAAGAATGATTGATACGTTTAAAACAAATCATTTGATACTATTATAAGTGCATAGTGTATAAACAACTTCAAATCATAAGTATCAATCATAGGCGGCATGGGTACCATATATCATGTCGCCATACTAGGCTCTACAATCAAAACCGCAAATGTCACGTATTTGAAAGTTGGGTTTCCGTCTGTGAACCCAGGCCAGGGATCGTCCTCTACCGATTTTAGACAATCTAGCCCATGTCTAGGAACAGCCGCAACTGCCCCTTGGATCGTCAGGGCCGGTCCACCGATGTGGATTATTATGCCTGAACTCTACATTTTCCCGCCCTTTGGGGCGTAAATGAGCCAACGAATGACTCCATCGGACCCGGATCGTCCGATCAAACCGAGGCGCCTCGCAACAGCAACAACTACTCAGGTGAAAAGTATATAAATGTCAGGGCTGATAGGTCACTGACACCACCCTCGCTAGAAGGAAACGCATGCCCTCCCTGAGGTCCTCTCCCGTTTTTGGTTCACAACCGAGGTGCGAGGCTCGCGAATTCACGTTACACAAAGCTGTGCCACACAGGCTGTGCTTTGATCATCACCACAAGACTTTGCTTTTCAACAAAAGCCTCGATCAATTGCCACTTAGGCATGCCATACAGGCAATTCACTCCATGCGTTTGATATCCATCAATATATAACCCCTGAGCTCGTACGTCTCAGAGAAGGGCGTTAAGCAAGAGAAAAAATTCTCCGCCGCCAAATAGATATATATTTAATAGACATCAATCACACGGACTAAAATCCAATGTCAGACACCCAGTCCATTTACAAGTTCGCTCTGGGTCTGAACGAAACCGGAGGCACTTAGTACCCCGCATATCTATCGATATCCATGTACGTCTGGACGATCACCAACTGTTTCCATCTTCTTGGGTGTACATCCCAATCAAGATCATCAGTAATCACCCAAACGACGTGAAGACTTCTGGTCTTCGATCGTCGTCTTCATCTTCGACTTATCGTCGTATCAGTTATTCAGAATGGGATAAACCCGGTCTTTCCGAATAACTCGCGTATATTTTAAATAAGTGTCACACAAACACAACATACGCCTCATTCCAATTCAACAGTCACTAACCGTAAATTAATCAAGAGAATAATTCCCCAAATATTAACCCCGAAGGCCGAAACCAATATCAGATCAATATCCAGAAAACCATTCTGGTTAGCTAACCGACAGTTAGTTTCTAAATTTCACATTCATAGGGAAAGGTTCCCATTAATTTTATCAAAGATAAATTCCTTGAATTCATTCTTTAATCTTCTTTTGAATTTCGACTCAACTAGTCGGGATTAACGAACCTTACTGAAGTAATCATTTGTTTTAATTTCCCAATCCCAACCTATTCATCCCATGAAGTAAAACTTGTAATACTTCATATCTAACACCACGGTGTTATCGGTAAATTCAATTACCATTTCACGTTCAAATCTAATTAAAGATTTAACTATCGCTTGGAGTAAAGCTGGTGATACTCCATTCTCGATCTTTTCAATCTATTTAAAGATTCATTAAAACTCCACTTAGTTTTAATCTTTAACTGGGTTAAAGAATCAGTGTCATTTAAAACACAGTTCACGATAAACCCAAAATCACATTCCATTAATTATCGGGTTAAAGAACGAGTGTTATTTAAAACACTGTCCACGGTAAACCCAAAAATCAATATCAATTCAATTCCAATTAAATATTATTTAATTGGTACACTTCATTAAATCTAAATAAAATGATTTAATCTTTCCTCAACTGGGTTCAAGAACAGTGTTAATGAAGACACCATTCATGACAAACCCAAATCACATTTGATATTCAATACACGGCTCTGAATAGAAAATATATCGGCTTATATTCAATATCAAATTCTACGACCAACAAATATCGTATTGGAAATAGCGATATATAGATATCTTTCAGATTTCCATAACAACATCTGTATAATCACGAAATCCAACTTCGAAATATTTCAAGGACAATTTCGATTCAGATCCATTCCAATTCAATTATTGGAAATTCTGGTTATTTTCAAAACCATTTTCAAATTCAATTTATTTATTTAAAAACAAATAGAATTTTAATTCTAGTTCAAAACTAGTTCATTTTGATAAAAATCTATTTTTATTTTTTCAAATATGGAGTTTTTCATCCCAATTCTTTCTAAATCATTTCTTATCATTTTACACAAATTATTACTATTTTTAATAATTTTATGAAGGCCCGTACAGTCGAGTTCCATCAACGGCCATCGAACTGCACTTACAGCGACCTTTTTCAAATTTGATTTGAATATAATTCCAATTCCAACCGTTAGATTTCTAATTTCCAATATTCGTTAGAAAGCTCTTTTCGATACGAACCCTACGGTTCTGGTTTTAGGAGAATCTGACGGTCGGATCTCCCGTAATATCTGTTCGAAGTCAATGGTCGAAATTCGCGAACTACCGCGGCGCGGCGCGTTCTATTCAGGCCATTATATTATATATATAATATATATAATATATACTTCGTCGATTTCAATTCAAAATGTACTTTATAAATCGTTTTAAATTCATTTCAAATTGATTTCAATTTCATATTCAATTTCAGATCAAAATTGAATATTCCAATATAAATTCGTTTTAAATTCATTTCAAATTGATTTCAAATTCATATTCAATTTCAGATCAAAATTGAATATTCCAATATAAATTCGTTTTAAATTCATTTCAAATTGATTTCAAATTGATTTCAATTCAATTTCACTTTAATTCGAAGGCAATTCCTTTCGATTTCAATTCGAATTCAATTTCAATTCGAATTCATTTCTATTCAATTTAATTCGAATTCACTTCTATTCAATTTCAATTCGAATTCACTTCTTTTCAATTAAATTCGAATTTCAATTCTTTTCAAAATTTCAAATTTTGAAATCACTTTCGATATTCGTTATAAAATGAATAAAATCGACATAAATATCGTTCACGTCGAAATGCGTAAATCTAATCAACACGGCTTCATATATTCATATTTTCAAATATTCTATTTCGAATATTTCTATTTCAAATATTTCTTTTTCAAATATTTCTTTTTTCAAATATTCTATTTTCAAATATTCCTTTTTCAAATATTCTATTTTCAAATATTTCCTTTTTCAAATATTCTATTTTCAAATATTTCCTTTTTCAAATATTCTATTTTCAAATATGGAATGAGGCCCAATCAATTGCTATATAATGTTAATTATATGGGTTTTCTACAACACATGCCTACAATAACAACGATGAATAATCAACCATCATCCAAAGTGCATTCTACACTGTATAAGCATCAAATATAGATATTCAACGCTAATAACAGTCTGTCAATCAATCGATCGACATACAACTAATTATTGGGATTAGTGTATGTCATATATCACCCTAATACCCGTGTGGGGTTTCAAACAAATCAAACACAGATTTTATTTGTGCAGTTGGGCGAAGTATAAAATTTATCGTCCCAATCAATATCAGTCAAATGTGTGTATATAAACAAACCGTCCGGTTTGTTTATTTTTATTTCATTTCATATATACGTTAAAAATTCTATTTTTAACTATAAAATATTTTTAACTATATAAATATTTTATTTCACTACACATCACATCACACAATCAACTACACATCAAATCAAACAAACAAGCATACAAGCCGTCCATGGTCTGTGGACGACGGGTGTCGGGTGCTACTAAACACCGTCTGCATCCTAGTATATATTTATATAACTAGAAGTTAAATTAAAGAGTGAGAAATTCTCACAGAATTGCTAATCCAACGCCACGACTCTTCTTAGGTAGAAAATCTTCGCCACTCGCCCTTTGTCACTTTCTCTGCCCGTATTCTCTACATACATAAAAATCGAATTTTTACTTCGCTATTCAATATAGAAAAATCGAATTTTTACTTTGCTATTCAATATAGAAAAATCGAATTTTTACTATGCTATTCAATATAGAAAAATCGAATTTTTACTATGCTATTCAATATAGAAAAATCGAATTTTTACTATGCTATTCAATATAGAAAAATCGAATTTTTACTATGCTATTCAATATAGAAAAATCGAATTTTTACTATGCTATTCAATATAGAAAAATCGAATTTTTACTATGCTATTCAATATAGAAAAATCGAATTTTTACTTCGCTATACAATATATAAAAATCGAATTTTTACTATGCTATTCAATATATGAAAATCGAATTTTTACTATGCTAATCAATATATAAAAATCGAATTTTTACTTCGCTATTCAATATATAAAAATCGAATTTTTATATGGCTACTTCTATAAAGATCACATCTTTTTTTTCTACTATATAAAAGTCACATTTTTAATTGCTCCATATAAAATGATTGTTTTTTATTTGATAATATCGTGTATAAAACTGATTTTTTCTATAAAGCTTATCACCCTATATAAATAAAATAAAGAAAAAAAGAAATAAAAATGAAATAAACTAAACTTACAGTGTTT
This sequence comes from Allium sativum, assembly GCA_030737875.1. Lineage (NCBI taxonomy): Eukaryota > Viridiplantae > Streptophyta > Magnoliopsida > Asparagales > Amaryllidaceae > Allium > Allium sativum. Next base: position 371,835,822 of record CM060909.1, on the reverse strand, counting down.
TTTTTCTGTGAGAAGGGGGGGCGCTTCGGTTGCGGCAGAGGAGGAGGAGGGGGGTGGGTGCTTCGATCGACAGCAGGAGGAAGGGGGGTGGGTGCTTCGACCGCGATAGAGGAGGAGAGGGGGGGGGGGTGGGTGCTTCGACCGCGACAGAGGAGGAGGGGGGGTGGGTGCTCGGTGGCGCGCCGCCTAGGGGGGAGGGGTATCGCGGTAGTTAGGGTTTTTTTTCCTTTTTTTCCTTTTTTCTTCTGAATTGATTTGAACGTGGGAAACGGGGGGGGGGGGGGGGGGGGCAGAGGGATTTAAGGGGAGGAGAAGGAGAATTTTTTTTAATGATTTAATCCCAAAAAGTTGACTTTTACATATGACCTCTAAACGAGACCCATCGCCTGTCGTCCCTAGCTAATTACCCCCATTCCGAACACAATAGGATATGTATCGTAGGCTGATTCGATTGTTTCGACCAGTTTTCCTCAGAATCAACATATAACTCTATATATTGAATTTGAACGCGCATTTCAATTTATTGGGGTCACATACTAACTCGAAAAATTCCAGAAAAATATTTTCTAGCTTCGTATCGACGATACAGTCCTAACAAAACTAGTTTCGTCGAATTCTGAGACCGTTTGAAAAATGGCCATTTTCCAGTCGATTAAAATCAACTAAAACTGGCCAAACGCGTTTAACTTCGCCACACTCACATATTGATTCGAAAAATTATGAAAATTGGAACCTAGCAATAACTTGACATCACGGACCCAACAAAAGTGGTTTTGTTGAAATCCGAGGTCGTTTGCAAAATGTCTATTTTTAAGGGCCTGAATTCCATAGCGACTATTCAAAATTTTCAACTGGACATATCTTTTAATTCCTGCTATGAAATTTCGATTTGTCGGATTCGTTGGAAAGATAGTCACAATTAGATCACATTATTTTTGGTTTCACTAAAATCCGGTTTATTTTGCACCCGGTATATTCAATTGAAGTTTGAAATTGAATTATCGAACTGCAGGGCCATTTTCAATTCCTTTTATAAATATAAATAATTATTTATATTCTAACGATGACGTATATAATATATACGTTCGAATTCTATTCAAAATAAATCTCTCGTCGATATTATTTAAAATAATTCATTTTAAATAATCAAAATTCGCTAAAATTGCCAAAATAAAAATTTTAAACTGGCCCAGATTTCCGGGTTGTTACAGTCTTGAATTAGAGATGAGCCATCCCTTGCCTCGAATCATGACAGAAATCCAATTTCCAATACGTGACATTCGGTTTTATTTGTAGAGCCTAGTATGACAACATAGTTGGATAGGGCACTATACCGTCTATGATTGATACATTTATATTTGAAGTTGTTTTCATGCACTTTACACTATAATAGTATCAAAATGATTTGTTTTAAATGTACCAAGCATATTTGGCTATTATAAGGTAAAACGCTATCCTCCGGCTTGCGTTGCATTGTGCGATGGGACCTGAGTCTTATAATAGCTTCATTTCTCCAAAAAGCATTGCGCTGTTTGTTTTAAGCACTGGTATTCTTTGGAGGAAACCCATTCCGTGTTATACGGCGTAGTCCCTTGATTTACTTCATTTTAAAGTAAAGATTTAACAACTGTTTTGAGTTCTCACACCAGTCACATGACTGACCTGGAGTTTATTGTTTTAACCTAAACTCTGGGTGCCCCTATTTTCCACACGGGCAGCTAGTAGTTTTGGTTTTGCAGATTTATATACACAGGATCCTGGTTTACAGCTGGAGTGATATTCGGAAAGCTCTGTATCCGTATATTTCTTTCGGTTGTGTTATGTATTATTTTTCCGCTGCATTTATCATTTAAGTCTCCAATATTTATCGAATGTATAATATTTATGTAAACTCTATTATATTCTTGTAATCTGATGTAAATTGTTGTAATAAGCAATGAAATATTCTTCAATTTGTGTTCTGATTTGTCGTGTTCTCATTACAATCCGGGCTTTCCTTTACGGGGAAGTTTGGGTCATGTCAAAAATATTAACTCTAATTTAATTCTACACATAGAAAAATAATAATACATGAAACATAAACGTTTTGCACCCATGAAAATTACATATTCAAGCATTGTTTACTTTAGTTTTCACCATCACAGTAGGCATGAAACATAATAACAACAAATAGCACATATGGACTAGCCACAAATGAATAAAAGTAACAATATACAAATACACTTAACACAGCATGAATAAAAGCATAAATTTACTTAACAAACATTTGTTTTAATGTTGGAATATGTACACTGTTTTAATGTAATTACTTTTGGCAAATCATCTCATAGCGAGATTGTTTCTCTTATTAAATCGTAACATACTATATTCACTCGAACAAAATTCAAAATTTCAATGAAGAACTGTATTCATCGTTCATGCAAATGAATGAAATTTATCTGCTTTCTACAAACTGTGTTCATTATTTTAACAAAGTCTAAAATTTCAAAAGGTGATTTATCGTCATTTGAATTTTTTTCACCTCTCGCGTATTTGGATTGAACTGAAATTGAATTTAATTGATAGGGTTTAAGGGGTGATGAGGACGGGGCACTTTAATCTATATTTTATTTTATTTCTATAATTCCAAACCCCTTCTTAACAAATAAAAAGTAAAATGGAGTCCACTTAAATTTATCCCTCCCTTAACAAAGAATGGAGTCCTTTTACCGATACCCTTAATATTGCACGTTCATTCTTTTTACTTGCCGATTCATTCAAATTCAAATGGTTAAAAATCCCTAATTTTAGTCCTCGTTCTCGTCAAATCCACATTCACTTCCCTGTCCACCATTCACATCCCCTTTCATAAGTCTTAACAACCGTTGTACAATAAAAACTCCACAGAAGCATTTGATGAGCTACCCCAACTTCCGTTAATCTTACTTCTATTTGTTAACTAGGATTGGTTAACATATGAATCTTACAAAGTACTATGTTATTATTGGAGTAAATTTAGTTGAATTTTATTGATATGATTTTTTTACACTAACACAAATTCATTTTTGATTAGGATGATCTGGAAGAAGAATGAAATGAGGAAATACTAAAACTATTCAGGATACTAGCGTTCAATGTTTCATTTTAAGGTTTTAACTTAATAAAACGACTAGCAATAAATGGATTTTCCGTAATGTTACTGAGGCAATACTGGAGATCAATCTCGAAACTAGCGCGTTCCTTTGATAGTCATATTTAATATAGTGTTCAAATGAGTGCGATTTTGTTGACATCTTTTTTGAAGATGCCAACAAAACACTCCATCCTGATTGGTGGAAATCAGGGGGGCTCGTATGGGTCCCCTTGATTTCCACCAATCAGGATGGAATGTTTTGTTGACATCTTCAAAAAAGATGTCAACAAAATCACATTCTGTTCAAACGCAATCACTAGTACTATCATCATCTCTGTCTCTATTGCAGAATTTTTTGCTTGTACTCAACTAAATAATTCATGTGCAATTATTGTGTACATGAATGATATTTTTGGAAACCTTACTTTGTGCATCATAAAAATTCACTAAAAAATGGCTTGTAATTTGTAGCAATATTCTGAATGTTCGTTAACTTTGTTAATAGTTGATATTATCATAGACATGTCTAAAATCATGGCAAGTTCCTTAAAAACAATAAAATTACGTGTTATTTAAAGTAGTAAGATATTAGAACCAAATGTGGTACCATGCAACACCCAGTAGACTTAAGTAGAGAATAAAAATGAAGAAAAGTACATGGAAAATGAGTAGAAATAAGACATAAGCCGTTTATAGTGGCCCGACTAACTGAGGTCTACATACGCTTAATTATTCAAGAGGTTTTATTGATGTTTTTGCTAGTATTTTTCTTATTGACCAACAATGATCCATAGAGTTACAAGAGAAATGTAGAAAACGTGCAAGGAGGCAAAAAGATTCCCAAAACCAAGCCCTGATTTCCTATTTTTAATTATATGCCATCCAGAAATGCCCCCACATTTTTTACCATGACCTCCACATTCCACCAGTTGGTCATCTCGAATTACCGTGGCCAAGTCAGCAATGTTGATGGATTGGTACTGTTCCATAACTAGGGATCAGTACAGACTAGAAGGGCCTCTCATGGATCCATTCTCATACTTTGTGATGAAGTGACTTGTTATTTTTTGTCATGCCATACTTGTATTGACCTTGAGGAGCAAGCATATTGCTTGAATAGGTACATAGGGATAACAAAAGGCAGTCCCATCGCCTCTGTAGAGCATAAAATACTAGGTTATGGACCAAGCCTCCCACCGATGTCTTATCTCCTTCGTTGAACATACTAAAGTACAAAGCAAAAAATAAGAGCCGGATTCTTTTTTCCATCATCAATGGTAAGAGAAATAAATTTCAACCTACTGCCTTGATCATTAAGAACCATCATCGTTTTCAGCCGCAAAGGTTTGTCTTCTTACATAACCCAAAAGAATAAACTAAAGGAAACGTACCTCTTCTGTTTGGAACGCAGTGTGTCGCCATGATACATGTCACCACTTTTACACTTGCTGACTTCTCGCCTCCACAGAATAACAATACGGTAAAATCTCAAGAATTTATCTTCCTATGAATATTACCACTTGGATCATACCACTCTCCCAACTGATTCAGTGTCGCTTCTGTTAGGTATAGGCTGTGCCGCCTTGATTACCTAAACCCATGTTGCCATATGGTGAAGCTTATTACCCTTCGACATTTCTTCATGTTATCTCAAGATATTTATCACCACTTAAAGTTGTATCCTCCCTATCAAATGCAAGGTATGTCGTCATGACTAATTAACTCATATGTTCAATGAAGGCCCGTCGTCTTGATACTATCCCATATTTCCACATGCAGTCAAGTTAAAGTGTATCACTCTAATCCAAAGCATATCATCTACCATGTCACTTTCCTTCACCTATATTGTCTCGTTGTTCATATTCACTATATGTGTTGCCCGTAACGGCCCGCCTTTTTTCCCGGTTCTAACCGGTAATTAAACAGACTCAAAATGTTCATAAAGCTAGATAGTTATGGGAACTTACATATTTGAAGAAAAAATATCATTACTTCCATTATCGCTACAATAATTTTACATCAGAGTTACAGTGATCATCATAGTACAACAAAAACTCAATGGAAAGAAATACAAATAGACTTTCAGTGGAAGAAGAATGATCCAAAACATAACTCTTGTCAAGATCCAGAATCCTGCTTTAACCAGCTCCAAAGCTATAGCTGCAAATCAAACTACTACCTGTCCGTGTGGAAAATAATGGGCACTAAAGTTTAAGTGGAAGGAATAATAAACTCCAAGGCAGTCATGGGACTGGCGTGAGAAGTCAAAACAGTTGTCTTTAGATCCATTTTAAAGTAAGCTAAATCACTGAACTACGCTTCATAACATGGAACATGTTTACTTCTCGTGAATACCAATGCATAGAAATTCGCATTGACTTTTGAAAAATAAAGATACTATAGGTCTCACGGAACACACACACACAATGTAAATGCACACATATGCGAGGTTTCTTTTTATGATAACCAAAAATGCTTGATACAGAAAAAGCCTCTGATATTATCATTAGTGCATAGTGTGGAAAACCATTTCAAAAGTAAATGTATCAATCCTAGCCACCATAGGTACCATATACTATGATCACATATAGTATACAGCTCTAATCGTGCAGGCTCGTAGTGGTGAACGAATTTCCAACAAATGTCCAGGCTAAGGAACTTTCTTACCCAATGGGAACATCTCTAGAGGGATTCCTAAAGAACCAGCTGGCTCTCTGCTAACCCGAGGTCGGTCCATCCCTTAACTGGATGAATTAAAGTGTGCCTAAGTATACCATCTCTCAGTAGTTACCAATCTTTAACCGGGCTCTCGCAACATCAACATCCACAAAAGTAAAAGTCACCCCATAAGCAATACTTAAGCTCTATACCATTATACACTTTTTATCTAGTAGGAGATGACACCCCATATCCTAACTGCGTTCTTCCTGTTTTGGCCACTTACCGGGGTGTAGGGCTTGCCGAAGTTTTGTTACACAAAGCTACGCTTATCTAAGCCATGCTTTGATCATCAATAGCTCATCACTTGGTATTCCACACTATCATTTTATATCATATAATTGATAATAACTAACCATATAACTTTTGAGCTCATATGTCTCAAAGAAGGGTGTTAAGGTAGGAGAATAGATTATCCCCCACCAACAGAAATATGTTTAGTAAGAATCAATCATACAGGACAAAATACAACGTCAGACACACATCCATATTAGTGCGGTCTGGGTTTGAACGAAACCAAAGACACCTTATTCCTTGTCCAATAAAGAAGAGAGGCCCTGGTGTACCTATAAATTCTCTATGTATGTCCGGACTATCGCCATTTATAACCTCATATTGGGTGTATAGTCTAACTGACACATCAGCGAGTTATCCAGTCAATGTGAACATTCCCAGTTTTCAACCGCCATCTTCAATTGCTCCATAACATCGTATTACTATTTCGAATGGCTTTCGAATAGACATCCGATCCCGATCTTTCCAAACAATAAGCATAATTTAAAGACAATTATGGACTATATAGGATTTCAATTAAAATCTCTTTCCAAATAGTTAATGAATCTGTTCTCGAATTATAACTTCACAACTCATTATAGTTTGTTTTCTTCAGAGTACCTTATTTCAAAACTCATCTGTCTTAATTATTACTTTGAAATCCATATTAAATATTTAAATCAAAGATTGTTATCTCTTAATTGCCAAAACATAATTCCTCGTCTTCCATTAAACTTATCTCAAAACAAACCTTAACTTAACTTTTATTCGAGTTAAAGAATGATATTAATCAAGATACCATTCACAACAACCCAAGAGAACTTGATATTCAAAATATAAGTTTACATAGAGTCCACGTCGACTTATATTTGACACCAATTCACAAAATCGGCAAATACTATAAGTAGAATTCCGATATAAACATCTTTCCAATTTGTCAGATAGTATACGTCAAATAATGGAATTTTATACCAAAATTTGGAGATCATCTCTATCCAAACTCATTTTTATCTAATTCAACATTCTAATCTTAACCAATGATTTATCAACACCCTCTTATATTAATATATCAGATTTGGACAGTATTCGTATCAGCGCATATCTTATATTAATCATGTATCCAACTCGTGCTAAAATCGGAATAACGACCAACTTACCTCTAAAATTCCTTAAATAGTATAAGTCTTCATCTACATGTAACAACCCGTAAAATCTGGGCCAGTTTAAAATTTTTATTTTGGCAATATTAGCGAATTTTAATTATTTGAAATGAATTATTTTAAATAATATCGACGTGAAATTTATTTTGAATAGAATTAGAACGTATATATTATATACGTCGTCGTTAGAATATATAATAATTATATATAATTAAAAGGAATTGAAAATGGCGCGGTAGTTCGATAATTCGATTTCAAACTTCAATTGAATGTACCGGGTGCAAAACAATCCGGATTTTAGTGAAACCAAAAATAATGGAATCTAATAGTGAATATCTTTCTAACGAATCCGAAAAATCAAGATTTCATATCAGGAATCAAAAGATATGTCCAGTTGAAAATTCTGAATAGTCGCTATGGAATTCAGGCCCTTAAAAATGGACATTTTGCAAATGACCTCGGATTTCGACGAAACCACTTTTGTTGGGTCCGTGATGTCGAATTATTACTAGGTTTCAAATTTCATAATTTTTCGAATCAATATGTGAGCGTGGCAAAGGAAAACGCGTTTGACCAGTTTCAGTTGATTTCAATCGACTGGAAAATGGCCATTTTTCCAACGGTCTCAGAATTCGACGAAACTAGTTTTGTTAGGACCGTATCGTCAATACGAAGCTAGAAAATATTTTTCTGGAATTTTTCTAGTTAGTATGTGACCCCGGTAATTTGAAATGTACGTTTAAAATTCAATATAGAGATTTAAATGTAAATTTAACGGAAACTGATTGTAACAGCCGAATCAGCTTGCGTGGCATATCCCATTGTGTTCGGAATGGGGGTGAAACGCTATGGACGACAGGCGGTGGGCCTCGTTTAGAGGTCATGTGTGAAAAGTCAACTTCTTCGAAAATAAAATAATTAAATAAAAAAAAAAAAAAAAAAATATAATAACTCCCTCCTTTTGACTCTGGCCCCCCCCCTATTTCGGAGTTTTAATGAATCTTTAATTAGATTGAAAAGATCGAGAATGGAGCATCACCAGTTTTGCTCCAGGCGATAGTTAAATCTTTAATTAGATTTGAACGTGAAATTTAGAAACTAACTGTCGGTTAGCCAAGCAGAATGGTTTTCTGGATATTGATCTGATGTTGGTTTCGGCCTTCGGGGTTAATATTTGGGGAATTATTCTCTTGATTAATTTACGGTTAGTGACTAATGAATTGGAATGAGGCGTATGTTGTGTTTGTGTAACACTTATTTAAAATATACGCGAGTTATTCGGAAAGACCGGGTTTATCCCATTCTGAATAACTGATGCGACGATAAGTCGAAGATGAAGACGATGGTCGAAGACCGGAGGTCTTCACGTCGTTTGGGTGATAACTGATGATCTTGATTGGGCTGTACACCCAAGAAGATGGAAACAGTTAGTGATCGTCCAGACGTACTTGGAGATCGATGGATATGCGGGGTACTAGGTGCCTCCGGTTTCGTTCAGGCCCAGAACGGACTTGTAAATGGACTGTGTGTCTGACATTGGATTTCATTCTGTGTGACTGATATCGGTTGCATAGAGTGGTTTGCCTGTGTGGCATGCTAAGATGCAAATGATCAAGGCTTCTGTTGAAAAGCAAAGTCTTGTGGTGATGATCAAAGCACGGCCTTTGTGGCGTAGCTTTGTGTAACGTTTACTTCGCGAGTTTCGCACCCGGTATGAACCAAAAACGGGAGAGGACATCAGGGAGGACTTGCGTTTCTTTCTAGCTAGAAGTGGCGTCAGTGGTTTTACACGCCCTGACGAGTTTGACTTATGTGGTTGTTGCGGTTGCGAGGCGCCTCGGTTATATCGGTTTCGGCCGAATGCATTCTGGTCGGCTGACGGACCAGACTTACACCCCATAGGGTGGGGAGACGTATTGTTCAGGCATAATAATCCACTCCGTGTGGACCGGCCCTGACGATCCAAGGGGCAGTTGCGGCTGTTCCTGAGGGGCGGGCTAGAGCGTCTCGAATCGATGGAGGACTATCTTTTGCCTCGGTTCATAGATGGAAATCCAATTTCCAAATACGCGACTCTGCGGTTTTATTTGTAAACCTATATATGGCGACATAGTGGCATGGGACGCTCATGTCGTCTACGATTGATACTTATGATTTGAAGTTGTTTTATACACTATGCACTTATAGTAGTATCAAATGATTTGTTTTAAACGTATCAAGCATCCTTTGGCTGTTATAAGGGAAAACCCTATCCCCCGGCTTGCGTTGCATTGTGTGATAGGACCTGGGTCTTATAACAGCTTCATTTTTCTTTATTTAGCATTGCGCTGTTTGGTTATGCACTGGTATTCTTGGGAGGAAACCCGTTCCGTGTTATACGGCGTGGTCCCTTGATTTACCGAACTTTAAAGACAAAGATTAATAACTGTTTTAGTTCTCACACCAGTCACATGACTGACCTGGAGTTTATTGTTTTAACCTAAACTCTGGGTGCCCTTATTTTCGACACGGGCAGCTAGTAGTTTTGGTTTTGCAGATTTATATTCACAGGATCCTGGTTTACAGCTGGAACGATATCCGGAAAGCTTTGTATCCGTATATCTCTTCTAGTTGAGCTTTGTATTATTTTCCGCTGCTATGTATTTAAATGTAATTTGAATCTCTGATATTTCTGTGTAATATTCATTTATACTCTGTATATTCTTGTAATCTGATGCACTGTTGTAATATATAGTGAAATGTTCTTCTGTATGCGTTCTGTTGTGGTTTGTTCTCGAACTATCCGACACTTTCCTTTACGGGGAAGTTACGGGTCTTCACAGTTGGTATCAGAGCTTTGGTTTACAAAGCTAGAGAACAAGACACATTAGAACCATACGAAAGAATACATCAGATATTGGATTAGTAAAATCCAACGGGAATGACTCGTTAGAGATGGGATCAGTAGTATCCTAGAACGAGTGTGAAGAGTATATTTTTGAAAGTGAAAACAAATTTTTGTTTTGAAAATTTAAATCAATTATTCGTATTTGATTACCTATTTATATTGATGTGGACAATCCAATATATATAGATTTTGCGTATACGTCTGATCCGCGTGTATTTGAAATTTTAATATATTGGATAGATATAGAGTCACATTCTAGACACCCGGGGATAATTCTGATGATGTGGCCACATCATTAGTATTTATATTCGTGTTTCGAATGTGTGATATATATATATTTCCATTAGACTGGTGTGAGAACCAAAATTAGATAGGGCCTATTGTTGTGATTTGGTATCAAAAACATGATTTTTGTATATGTATCAAAATTATGAATTTGAAACTCTAATTCACTAATTGATTGATGTTTGTGTTGTTTGTTTAGTTGTTTGCTAATTTTGAACCATTTAGCCTAATTGAATCAAATATTGAATTGTATTGAAGTTTGGTTGCATTTGCTTGCATACATGTATATCTTTTGAACAGGTCATAGCAAGGAGGCTAGAGCCAGAGAATAAAATTTGTTTGCCCGACAAATAGGTACATGTTTACTACATAATTTCCTGTTTTGTTTGGGTGATGATGATTTTGTGAGCCTATTGGCTAGCCGCTTGGCTTTTTCTTTTTCTTTTTTTAAGATCTGAAGGACCGGGGAAGCTATTTGAAATTCCCCGATGCTCCCATTGCAGGGGAGGTTATGGCGAAATTTTTCAAAAATTTCGGGAGTTAGCCAAATTTTTGAAGTTTTGAAAATTCTCAGAAACTAAAGAGTTGGAGAATGGAAGCCAGATCGAGCGTAGAGTTGATTAATCAAACCACTTTCGACTTTGTTCCTTTTCGGGGACGAAAAGTTTTAAGTGGGGGAGATTGTAACAACCCGTAAAATCTGGGCCAGTTTAAAATTTTTATTTTGGCAATATTAGCGAATTTTAATTATTTGAAATGAATTATTTTAAATAATATCGACGTGAAATTTATTTTGAATAGAATTAGAACGTATATATTATATACGTCGTCGTTAGAATATATAATAATTATATATAATTAAAAGGAATTGAAAATGGCGCGGTAGTTCGATAATTCGATTTCAAACTTCAATTGAATGTACCGGGTGCAAAACAATCCGGATTTTAGTGAAACCAAAAATAATGGAATCTAATAGTGAATATCTTTCTAACGAATCCGAAAAATCAAGATTTCATATCAGGAATCAAAAGATATGTCCAGTTGAAAATTCTGAATAGTCGCTATGGAATTCAGGCCCTTAAAAATGGACATTTTGCAAATGACCTCGGATTTCGACGAAACCACTTTTGTTGGGTCCGTGATGTCGAATTATTACTAGGTTTCAAATTTCATAATTTTTCGAATCAATATGTGAGCGTGGCAAAGGAAAACGCGTTTGACCAGTTTCAGTTGATTTCAATCGACTGGAAAATGGCCATTTTTCCAACGGTCTCAGAATTCGACGAAACTAGTTTTGTTAGGACCGTATCGTCAATACGAAGCTAGAAAATATTTTTCTGGAATTTTTCTAGTTAGTATGTGACCCCGGTAATTTGAAATGTACGTTTAAAATTCAATATAGAGATTTAAATGTAAATTTAACGGAAACTGATTGTAACAGCCGAATCAGCTTGCGTGGCATATCCCATTGTGTTCGGAATGGGGGTGAAACGCTATGGACGACAGGCGGTGGGCCTCGTTTAGAGGTCATGTGTGAAAAGTCAACTTCTTCGAAAATAAAATAATTAAATAAAAAAAAAAAAAAAAAAAATATAATAACTCCCTCCTTTTGACTCTGGCCCCCCCCCTATTTCCCCAAAACCTGATTCATCCATCAGATAAAAAAAAAAAAAAAAAAAAGAGAAAAACCGCAATCGAACCATCGCCGCCGCCAAAACCCTGGAAGCCGCCCTCCGTTCATCCTCCTCCCACCGAACGACAACCCGAAGCCGCCTCATCCCGAAGCAGCGCCACCCCGTTCGAGCCCCCTGGAAGCCACCGCCCTCCTCCTCCTTCAATTCGCCAGCCCCCCCCCCCCTTCGAGACATCACCGACGAAGCCCTCCCCCTCGCTGACGACGATGAAGCCGCCGTCCATACCTCGAAACCCTCCGACGCAGTGAAGACCCCCCCCCCCCTGTTTCTTCGGCAGTAAGTTTTTTTTTTCTTTTCTACTTTACTTTATTTTATTTTTATTTTTCAATTCTGTAATTCTAATTTTGAAAAAGGTTTTTAAAACTGTTTTTTTTTAAAAGAGCAAAACTGCATTTTTTTTAAGAATTTTAAAAACTGTTTCTTTGTTTTAGAATTTAAAAACTGAATTTTTTTTACAGTTAGAAAACTGTTTTTATTTTAGTTAGAAAACTGTTTTTAATTTGATTTAAAAAAAAAAAAAAAGAAACAGATTTGATTTTAAAAAAAAGTAACAGGTTTGATTTTTTAAAAAAGTAACAGATTTGATTTTTAAAAAGGAAAAAGAATTGATTTTTAAAGCATAAAAATATGATTTTTATATATTGAACTTCGGCATAAAAATATGATTTTTATATATTGAACTTCGGCATAAAAATATGATTTTTATATATTGAACTTCGGCATAAAAATATGATTTTTATATATTGAACTTCGAGTTAAAAATATGATTTTTATATATTGAACTTCGAGTTAAAAATAGAATTTTTATATATTGAACTTCGAGTTAAAAATATGATTTTTATATATTGAACTTCGAGTTAAAAATAGAATTTTTATATATTGAACTTCGAGTTAAAAATAGAATTTTTATATATTGAACTTCGAGTTAAAAATAGAATTTTTATATATTGAACTTCGAGTTAAAAATAGAATTTTTATATATTGAACTTCGAGTTAAAAATAGAATTTTTATATATTGAACTTCGAGTTAAAAATAGAATTTTTATATATTGAACTTCGAGTTAAAAATAGAATTTTTATATATTGAACTTCGAGTTAAAAATAGAATTTTTATATATTGAACTTCGAGTTAAAAATAGAATTTTTATATATTGAACTTCGAGTTAAAAATAGAATTTTTATATATTGAACTTCGAGTTAAAAATAGAATTTTTATATATTGAACTTCGAGTTAAAAATAGAATTTTTATATATTGAACTTCGAGTTAAAAATAGGATTTTTATATATTGAACTTCGAGTAAAAAAAATAATAATAATATGATTATTATATATTGAATAGCGAAGTAAAAATTCGATTTTTACATATGTAGTGAAAGCGGACAACGAAAGCGACAAAAAGGCGAGTTGGCGAAGGTTTCCTGCATTAGAAGGGCCGTGGAGCTAGGATAGCTAAATGTGAGAACTTCTCACTCTTAATTCTCTTTTTCTAGATATATATATATACTAGGATGCAGACGGTGCTTATTAGAAGCACCCGACACCCGTCCACATACCATGGACTTGTTTGTTTGGATGTTTGGTGATTGATTGAGATATTGGTTTGAATGTGGTTTGTGGTGTGAAAAATCGAATCGATAAATTGGTTAGGATTAGACGTGCGCCGTTATAAGGCGAAGGAGTAAGACTAGGTTAGATTCTTACCCCAAATTTTGTAGTTTGCATAACGAAAGTGATTTGATTGATGTGTGAATGGCGTGGGCCTTCACTAGACCGGGGATAAGGCTAGGCCTTGTCCCGTTTCTAGTATCGTGCCGTTATGCCGCCGAAATTTTCTAAAATATGTTAGAAAAATAAAAATAACATTTTATTTAAAGAATGAATTGAATAGAAATTCATAGGTTGAAATAAAATGTTTTATCGTTAAAAATATAATTTTTAACGTGAAGTGAATAAAATAAAATATTCATTTATAAACCGGACGGTTTGTTTATGTACACCTATTTGAATGACATTGATTGGGACGATAAATTTTACACATCGCCCAACTGCACAAATAAAATATGCGTTTGATTGTTTGAAACCCCACACGGGTGTTGGGATGAAATTTGAAGTTCACTCATCCTGATTGATTAATATGTCGATCGATCGATTGACAGGCTGTTATAAGCGTTGAATATCTATATTTGATGCTTATACAGTGTAGTGCACTTTGGTTGATGGTTGATTATTTTTCAATGCTATGATATACATGTGTTGTATGAAAATCCATATAATTAACTTTATATGGTAATTGATTGGGCCTCATTCCAATTTGAAAAATAAAGAATATTATAAAATAAAAGTTCATGTGTTGACAGTACTCATTCATTGAGATTGGTCATGTGTTGAACGAAATATTTTAATAATAGAAATATTTGAAATAGAATATTTGAAAATGGAAATATATGAAGCCGTGTTGATTAGATGCGCCATTTTGACGTGAACGATATTTTTATCGATTTTATTCATTTTGAAATGGATATTGAAAAGTAATTTTGAAATCAAATATTTCGAAATGAATTGAATTGAAAATATTTCGAAATGAATTGAATTGAAAACGATTTCGAAATGAATTGAATTGAAAACGATTTCGAAATGAATTGAATTGAAAACGATTTCGAAATGAATTGAATTGAAAACGATTTCGAAATGAATTGAAAACGATTTCGAAATGAATTGAATTGAAAACGATTTCGAAATGAATTGAATTGAAAATATTTCGAAATGAATTGAATTGAAAACGATTTCGAAATGAATTGAATTGAAAACGATTTCGAAATGAATTGAATTGAAAACGATTTCGAAATGAATTGAATTGAAAACGATTTCGAAATGAATTGAATTGAAAACGATTTCGAAATGAATTGAAAACGATTTCGAAATGAATTGAATTGAAAACGATTTCGAAATGAATTGAATTGAAAATATTTCGAAATGAATTGAATTGAAAACGATTTCGAAATGAATTGAATTGAAAACGATTATGAAATGAATTGAAAACGATTTCGAAATGAATTGAATTGAAAACGATTTCGAAATGAATTGAATTGAAAACGAATTCAAATGAAATTGAAAGCGAATTGAAATGAATTCAAATTGAATTGAAATTCGAATTGAATAGAAATGAATTTTAAAACGAATTTATAAAGAAGAATTCAATTTTGCTTTGAATTGAAATAGAAGTTGAAATAGAATTTGAAACGAATTTAAAACTATTTATATAATTCGTTTTAAATAGAAATCGACGAAATATATATTATATATATTATATATATAATATAATGGCCTGAATAGAACGCGCCGCGCCGCGGCAGTTCGCGAATTTCGACCATTTATTTCAAACGGACATTACGGGAGATCCGACCGTCGGATTCTCCTAAAACCGGAACCGTTGGGTTCGTATCGAAAAGAGCTTTCTAATGAAAATTAGAAATTTGAAATCTAACGGCTGGATTTGGAATTATGTCCAAATCAAATTCGAAAAAGGTCGCTGTAAGTGCAGTTCGATGGCCATTGATGGAAATCGACTGTACGGGCCTTGATAAAATTATTAAAAATAGTAATAATTTGTGTAAAATCATAAGAAATGATTTAGAAAGAATTGGGATGAAAAACTCCATATTTGAAAAGATAAAAATAGATTTTTATCGAAATGAACTAGTTTTGAACTAGAATTATAATTCTATTTATTTTTAAATAAATAAATTGAATTTGAAATGGTTTTAAAAATAACCAGAATATCCAATGATTGCATTGGAGTGGAATTGAATCGAAATTGTCTTCGGAATATTTCGATGTTGGAATTCGTGATTATACGGATGTTGATATGGAAATTTGAAAGATATATACATATATCGCTATTTCCAATACGACATTTGTTAGTCGTAGAATTCGATATTGAATATAAGCCGATATATTTTCTATTCAGAGCCTTGTATTGAATATCGAATGTGATTTGGGTTTGTCGTGAATGGTGTCTTCACTAACACTGTTCTTGAACCCAGTTGAGAAAAGATTAAATCTTTTTATTCAGATTTAATGAAGTGTACCAATTAAATAACATTTAATTGGAATAGAATTGATATTGATTTTTGGGTTTATCGTGAACAGTGTTTTAAATAACACTTGTTCTTTAACCCGATAATTGATGAATGTGATTTGGGTTTGTCGTGAATGGTGTCTTCATTAACACTGTTCTTGAACCCAGTTGAGAAAGGATTAAATCTTTTTATTTAGATTTAATGAAGTGTACCAATTAAATAATATTTAATTGGAATTGAATTGATATTGATTTTTGGGTTTATCGTGAACAGTGTTTTAAATAACACTTGTTCTTTAACCCGATAATTAATGGAATGTGATTTTGGGTTTATCGTGAATCGTGTTTTAAATGACACTGATTCTTTAACCCAGATAATGATTAAAACTAAGTGGAGTTTTAATGAATCTTTAATTAGATTGAAAAGATCGAGAATGGAGCATCACCAGTTTTGCTCCAGGCGATAGTTAAATCTTTAATTAGATTTGAACGTGAAATTTAGAAACTAACTGTCGGTTAGCCAAGCAGAATGGTTTTCTGGATATTGATCTGATGTTGGTTTCGGCCTTCGGGGTTAATATTTGGGGAATTATTCTCTTGATTAATTTACGGTTAGTGACTAATGAATTGGAATGAGGCGTATGTTGTGTTTGTGTAACACTTATTTAAAATATACGCGAGTTATTCGGAAAGACCGGGTTTATCCCATTCTGAATAACTGATGCGACGATAAGTCGAAGATGAAGACGATGGTCGAAGACCGGAGGTCTTCACGTCGTTTGGGTGATAACTGATGATCTTGATTGGGCTGTACACCCAAGAAGATGGAAACAGTTAGTGATCGTCCAGACGTACTTGGAGATCGATGGATATGCGGGGTACTAGGTGCCTCCGGTTTCGTTCAGGCCCAGAACGGACTTGTAAATGGACTGTGTGTCTGACATTGGATTTCATTCTGTGTGACTGATATCGGTTGCATAGAGTGGTTTGCCTGTGTGGCATGCTAAGATGCAAATGATCAAGGCTTCTGTTGAAAAGCAAAGTCTTGTGGTGATGATCAAAGCACGGCCTTTGTGGCGTAGCTTTGTGTAACGTTTACTTCGCGAGTTTCGCACCCGGTATGAACCAAAAACGGGAGAGGACATCAGGGAGGACTTGCGTTTCTTTCTAGCTAGAAGTGGCGTCAGTGGTTTTACACGCCCTGACGAGTTTGACTTATGTGGTTGTTGCGGTTGCGAGGCGCCTCGGTTATATCGGTTTCGGCCGAATGCATTCTGGTCGGCTGACGGACCAGACTTACACCCCATAGGGTGGGGAGACGTATTGTTCAGGCATAATAATCCACTCCGTGTGGACCGGCCCTGACGATCCAAGGGGCAGTTGCGGCTGTTCCTGAGGGGCGGGCTAGAGCGTCTCGAATCGATGGAGGACTATCTTTTGCCTCGGTTCATAGATGGAAATCCAATTTCCAAATACGCGACTCTGCGGTTTTATTTGTAAACCTATATATGGCGACATAGTGGCATGGGACGCTCATGTCGTCTACGATTGATACTTATGATTTGAAGTTGTTTTATACACTATGCACTTATAGTAGTATCAAATGATTTGTTTTAAACGTATCAAGCATCCTTTGGCTGTTATAAGGGAAAACCCTATCCCCCGGCTTGCGTTGCATTGTGTGATAGGACCTGGGTCTTATAACAGCTTCATTTTTCTTTATTTAGCATTGCGCTGTTTGGTTATGCACTGGTATTCTTGGGAGGAAACCCGTTCCGTGTTATACGGCGTGGTCCCTTGATTTACCGAACTTTAAAGACAAAGATTAATAACTGTTTTAGTTCTCACACCAGTCACATGACTGACCTGGAGTTTATTGTTTTAACCTAAACTCTGGGTGCCCTTATTTTCGACACGGGCAGCTAGTAGTTTTGGTTTTGCAGATTTATATTCACAGGATCCTGGTTTACAGCTGGAACGATATCCGGAAAGCTTTGTATCCGTATATCTCTTCTAGTTGAGCTTTGTATTATTTTCCGCTGCTATGTATTTAAATGTAATTTGAATCTCTGATATTTCTGTGTAATATTCATTTATACTCTGTATATTCTTGTAATCTGATGCACTGTTGTAATATATAGTGAAATGTTCTTCTGTATGCGTTCTGTTGTGGTTTGTTCTCGAACTATCCGACACTTTCCTTTACGGGGAAGTTACGGGTCTTCACACTACATTATCAATATCACATATTCACCGATCATTTCCAATTCATATCCAATTAAATAATTATTGGAAAATCTCAAATATTTGATTTATCAACTTAAAATGATTATTTACGTTCGTAATAAAAAATTGGTACACTTAAGCTCCAAATCATGTTGTTTCCAGAAAAACGTTATGATAGCGTTACAAATGTGTTGTGAAATAGCTAGTTAAATCAAAATATATTTAAAACCATCCAAAACTTAATATTTCCAACTCAAATAACTAAAAAAATATCATGATTTATCATAATTTTTTCATACTTTTAATAATTTTTTATAAAACTGTTTTATTAGATTTCTAATTATGGTCATTGAACTACATGTATAACGACCTTTTTTAAATCTAATTTGAACATAACTTGAAAAATATACGTTAAAATTTGAAAATTCCTTTTTTATTTGAAAGCTAACATTATTCGTAAGCAAACTTTTTTCATTTCACATTAATCTGATTCAAAATGCACTGGTTATAGTTGTTTAAAGTTTATGGTCGAAATTCGCGAACTATCGCTGCGCGACTAGTCCTAGTTAGACCATATTACGACTTACAATAGAAATTCATCTAATTCACTTCCAATATGATTAAAACTTTTTATAAATGTATATAAACTCATTTGAAAACAATATTTCAAATTTCTAACTTCAGATTTAATTTAACTTCAAAATTGAATATTATAATAATATTATATCAATAAATTAAAAATATTTTTCCAAAACTTATCCGATTGATTTCAAAACTTGCAGACATTCATTATAAAAATAAATAATACAAATGGATTAAACGGTTTGAAATTTAACCAATGTTTATATATCTTACTCAACTTCACTCTTCAATTTGAAGTTCAAAAACGATTTAAAACTTTAATGGCCATATATAGTTGAAATCTCTACCGAAATCATTTCCGTCTTTTACGAATATTATTCGTACATACATAACTTAAATTTCCAAACAGTTTCGGAACCAAAATTCGAAATTCAAATTTTGATCATTATTTAATATTAAAATAATATAAACATTGTTTTTATGGAATGAAGATTCAATCTATTACCCATATAATGCCATAACTATAGTGTGTGATTTCATCCGGCCATAATTAATCATATTTAAACAATGTCAATGAGCATGAATTCATCCATATTGAACACAGTAATTAAACAACCGTTTCATCTATGTATAAGCGTTAAGGTTCCTAACGCTTATCTGTGTTCATGTGTTTTCTAATTATAAAAACATCCATTCAACATCACGAACAATAATGATCATCAATACTTAACCAATTATGATTAACTTCAACTAATTGAAATCTAATCATTTCCTACTAATTTAAAATCTTTAAATTATAGATTCTCACCACCATAGCTCCAATATCTTCACAATAGGATTTCCTTAATGACTGCCAACAGACTAATGGATAGTGCTACAGTGACACATAAACTTATCGCCTTTGCAACTAAATATCTATATATAATAATATATATTTCAAAAAAGATTCTATATAAGATAGAGGGCTGAAGCTTCAAGGGGAGGGAGGAGGTGGCATGTAATAACCCGGAATTTCATAATAAATTAAAAAATTATTTTTTTATAGAATTTTAAGGAAATATGCATCAGAATTTAAAATTTTTGATTTTAAAGTCATTGCTTGGCCCTTAAAAATTGAAATTTTGACAGTGACCTCAGAATTCGATGAGACCAATTTTTTTATTCGGATTAATCAATCGTTGCTAGATTTCAAATTTCACGTGAAATGGACTTAGCATTTGGTCGTGCGAGGCAGATACATTTACTAATAAACTGACTTTCAGTTTACAAAGGAACATTATTAAGATGAACTCGGAATTCGATTTCACTTTTTATTCGAATTCGTATTGTCAAATAATGGAAGAATCCAAAGTTTCAAGATTTTTGGAATTAGCGTGTGAGCGTGCAAGATAAAAAGGTACGCACAAACTGCATTTTTGAAGCTTATTTGAGCTAGAGAGAAAATTAAAATGAAAGGTTATACAAACTTGGAATTCGATGAAACTTGATTTATTTGATTCGTATTAACGAACAATAGCTTGTGAAGAAGTTTCATAGCAAATGAAGTTTCGTATTCACTGCATTCATTTCCTCCTTCCTCCAAAAATTCCCAATTAATGGCAACCCAAACCTAGCTTCACCATCTCCCTCCTCCTCCCTCCCCCTAGCCCACGTCACATCTCTCCCAACGCATGCGCAACACTCACCCCGATACATGCGCAACCCCCTACCCCGACGCATGCGCATCCCCTCCTACCAGCCCACGACAGACCCCCTCTCTCTTTCTTCACTGCTTCAAAACTCTTCCTTTCTCCTCTCCAAAACTTCATACAACTCCTACCACTCCTTCTACCCCCTCTAAACACCATTTCAACCCTCTTAGCTCTCTTTAATCCATTCACAAAGTCCTAACAGCGGAGATAAGGGTTCAAGCACCCCGCACGATCTTGATTTCATCTTCATTAAGCATTGGAGCAAAGCTTGAAAACTTTGGATCTTTGGATAGCTGCATTTAAGGTTAGCAAAGTCGCATTATTCCACATTTAAAGGACAGATGGAGTGGAACTCGCTGTGATAAATTTTATCTCGCTTTAGAAAGGGGTAAATAGATTTGTAGAATCATTAGATAATTTTTAGTAAGTTAAAAATATGATTTTTAACTAGTGCATGACATGAAACAATTTTTAGTAAGTTGAAAATATGATTTTTAACTAGTGGGTGACATGAAATAATTTTTAGTAAGTTAAAAATATTATTTTTAACTAGTGCATGACAAGAAATAATTTTTAGTAACTTAAAAATATGACTTTTAACTAGTATATGACATGAGATGATTTTTAGTTAGTTAAAAATGTGATTTTTAACTAAAGCGTGTTATGTAGCGTACATGCATGAGACGTAAGTAAAAGTATATTGATACCATGAGATTGTAACTAGAGTAAAATGAATTAAAAATTAACTACGAAGTGATGAAATTTATTAAGATCTTAGTAAACGAATAACGATGTAAAAATACAGTTTTTAATCGTTATGTAAGTGGATATGTAAACCCGCACCAAACTAGACTTGGCAGAATAAGTAAAGTGAATTTATTTGATTAGTAGTAGGTGATTAAAAAATATTTAATCGTGTTTGTTGATGTTCACTATTGCATACATGCATATATATATATATATATATATATATTCCTGTTAGTTCAACACTTGAACTATTCACAAATCATTTGCATTAGAAACGTTGTATGGATATGTGACACTCATATGACTTACAACGTGGATGGACACCTAGGGCGCCTTAAATGATATTGGATGCTGAGTATTTACTTATTTATGATTCTTCTGCGTGCATTGGATGTGAGTGATGGACTCTGGATTAAGTAAACATCACCATAAAATAGAAAGCAGGTATTGGACTACACTACATAAGCATAGGTAGACATACCCATATAAGCATGTAGTTGCTTGATGCTTATATGATGTGAACCGTATTGTATCCATTTATTTGATATTATACGACGAGAACAATGACTGGTGGCCTGGTATACTGCATGTTTATCAGATGTGTCAGAAGACATAATTTGGACTAAATTGAACCTGTAAATAAATTTGCAAGATTTAATAATAAACCCTACATAGGTCAAGAGGTGACAAAAATACATACATCACTCTTGCGTAGTTACGGTACACGAGAATTGGGGTAATTAAATTATACACATCGCATAGGGGTGATGTGTAAGGCACAATATTTGTTTATATAATTTTTGATTCCCACACGGGCCTTGAGATGATTTATTTTTACACGTCTCTCAGTGTAGCATGTTGTATTGATATATTGTGAATTGTTGGATCCTTTTTAGGCCATTTTCGATTTTTTTGAGCCCTCTGTACAAAGGATGTTATGGCGAAATTTTCCAAAATTTAAACGCATTATTCAAATAAATAGTTTGAAAGCCGTTGAACGAATTATATTTTAATACGAAAAATATAAATTAAATTAAACAAACCATGCAGCGGTAGTTCGCATTTTCGACTCGTAATTTTAAATGAGTATAAAGGGAGATCCAACCATTGGATTTTCTCAAACTCGGAATCGTTTGATTCATTTCGAAATGATCTTTCCAACGGTAATAAATACGTTAAGATCCAATAGTTAAACCATTTGGAATGTTTAATTCAAATTTGAATGAAAACAGTACCAGCGTAGTCGAATGACCTAAAATGTTGCGTGACTGAGTTGAGCTATTTTTATATAAATAAAAATAGCGAGAAATCGTTATAAATTAAAATGAGCAATTTAGAACATGAATAAACCAATTATGGTTGTTTTATAGAAATGAAAATGGTTAAGTGTGGTTTGGCAGGACAACTTGTTAAATGAATTTTGGGTGTATTATGACAAAGTATTCAATTCGATGACTGAATTAAATTCTCTATTTAAACTTTTAAATAAGGTAGTGAAATGAATTGTGAAGGCCAACAACTTAACCAAAAGAAAGAATTTATTTGATTTATATATGCAAGAATTGTTTGAAAAATCGAGTTAATTCTCATTTCAAATAATTAAACGACGACTAAAAGTCAAATAAATGAAGATGGCGTATGACCAACAATCTTCACATTGAATGGATTACTACCGACGCCTTCGATATGGATAGCTCTCTTGAAAAGGTTATAGTAGTAGTTGTCCGGACGTACTTGTTGATTGTTCGAATATGCGATGACCTCTATCCTGTATTGGACATATGGGATGGGGAATAAGGTGCCTCCGATTTCATTCAAACCCATACCAGACGTATAAACGAATTGTATGTTTGACATTGTATTGTGCGCTATGTTCCTGATATATACTAAATACATTTCTATTTGGTGGAGGAGAATTTAATCTCTTGCTTAACACCCTTCTTTGGGACATATAAGCTTAGAGGTTATGTATTAATAGACATCAGTTGCATGGCGTTGATTGTCAAAACATAGCTAGACTTATTTTTTCAAACGACCTCTAAAATTTTCAAACGGCCTCCAATTTGTTAAAACATAGAGAGATTTATTTTTCGGGAATTTTTGGAGTCGGTATGTGACCCTGGTAAATTAAAATGTACATTCAAATGTAATAAATACTGATTTATATTTTAATTTAAATAAAAACTGATTGAAACAGTTGAACTGGCTTACGAAACATATCTCATTGTGTTCGGAATAGGGATCATTAGTTAGGGGCTCAGTCGTTGGGTCTCGTTTGGAGTTCGTGCTACAAAGTTACTTTATCAGGATAATTAATTATAAAACTTAATTAAATAAAAGGGGGGGGGGTCAACCCTTTCTCCCCCGTCATTATATCAAATCGAACGAAATTGAAAAAAGAAAAAAGAAAGAAAAAGAGAACGACGCGCCGCCTCCAGGCCACGCCGGCCACCGCGCCGTCGACGCGCATCCCTCCCCCTGGCCACCAGAGACCGTCGCCTCCTTCTCCCCTCTCCGTTCAACTCCTTCCCAAGCCTCCAACGCCCAAACCGACCACCACAGCTGTAATGACCCGAAAATCCGGACCAATTTGAGCTGACCAAATAACACAAGTCCAACCCCAAATTGCACTGGAAATTCAAGAAACTAATAGAAAGAAGATAGAGGGTGAGAATAGATAAGATAGAAACTTATAGAATAGAAGAAGAAGAAGAACATCATCATCAGAGCAAACACGAATCTCACTGCGGAACGAATAAAATATTACATAACTTTTGAAATATAAACAGTATGTATACAATAACACTTATTAGAGTACAACACTTACAATACATCGGAAATAAACTATAGCTATATGATCTTGAAGCCTCCTGCTCCAAGCTCCCCAAGTGTATCTGTAAAATCCCGACTACTTGACTGCCGTACAAATTTAGGCACCCAAGAGTTTAGGGAAACAAAGCAATATAAACTCCAGGTTAGTCACGGGACTGGTGTGAGAAAAATAGTTTAAACATGTATATGATATCTCATAAGACCACGCCATGAATACGGAACGGGTTTTTCCCTTATGAGAATCCAACATCTTTGACAAACAATATCATTCTAATATTATAATAATGTCTAAGTACAAATAGATATCAATCTAGCAGAAACGCTTTCATCTCACGTTCTACACAAATAGTATACAATCAAAATCGCAAGCACGTATTGGATAATGGGTTTCCAACTATGACAAGGTATGGAACCACCTTCCGATCAGTGTACTCTAGGAGCGATACACTGGAGTTCAACAAGAACATCTTGCAACTCAGCCACACATGACCGACCACTCATTTCGATTGAGTGTATCGAATGTACATCACCAGCGGTTGGGATCAACAACCGTTCCCGTATATATATATATATATATATATATGGGACAACATTGATAGATTAAAGAATCAAATGAATATTCTCTAGATAGGTGATTATACACCCTACTTCGGAGCGACCGACTTAGCCATGCTGCCTGCCCGATTTCTGTCATCAACCGGATGTGAGGCTAAAAGCTACGCTTATCTTTTTCATATCGTATCTTCATTTACTTGGAATACCACATCGTCATACCCGCCAAATCATTACCGATTCCCCTAATAGTATCATTGGTATGAAGCTAAGAGAAACGAATTCCTCCACCACCAAATGTAATACATTGAAGAGATCAATATATATGATTTGTTAGGAATACTCTGTCAGACATTCGTCCATACAAGTTGTCCAGGGACTGGACAAACCGAAGGCACTATTCAGTATATCCATCTTAGGCACTGTTATCTATGATTTATACAACAGCCCTTGCACTTTACTCCGTCTTCAATTATCTTTGGCATATATGATTTGCAACGCTTATGCCAATACGGAGTGGTTCTTCGGATAATAATCCAACCAGTCTCTCCATATTAACAACGTAAAATGGTCAAAACTTTGATAGTCGGTGATTTAACTATCAAATGAAAACAAGTCCGTGTACACACAACGATCTTATTTCCAAGTGGAAATATCGATCCAATCATCAAAACATATATATATATATATTCACATCGCCTTATTTTCTTTGTTTTAGAAAGTATACGTTATTAACACTGGAAAACATTTCCATAGCTTATTTACGTATCACTATCCTTCCACCACTATCAGTCCCTAACTATAAACTAGTATGAGAACGATTCCCTAAGTATAAACCCCGAAGGCCGAAACCAACATCAGATCGATACTCAGGAAACCATTCAACTTAGTTTCTAATTTTTCTTAACTCTATTTCTTTAACTCCATTCGATTAACTCTAATTGATTTACTCTAGTTCGAATAACTAGTATCTGTTTTAACTTTATTTTGAATAACTATATTCGATTAACTTCTTTCGCTTGACTCTAGATCGCAGCGATCACAATGGTTACGCCTGATTCCCTCAGGAAACATCCGACCGCCGTAGGCTATCTGCAGCCCTGCGAATTACGCTAGCAGTCGTGCTAAATGGTAACTTATCCTGAATAACTATGTTTGACGAACTTCTTTGAATAAACTATATTTGATTAACTTCTTTTTGATAACTCTATTTGATAACTCTAATCGACTAACTCTTTCCTATCTCGTTAATTTCCTTTTTCCTTTTATCCTATTTATTTTCTAAATAAATGTTCCTTTTACAATTCTATTTTTTTTATAAATAAATATTCTCCTTTATAATATCCTATGATTTTATAAATGCTTTATTTTCAAATTATTTCCTTTTATAAAATTGGTTGATTTTATAAAATTCCTTTATTTCAGTATACATTGAAATATCACTTTTTACATCTTAGGGTCTTTTTTATGATATTTAAAATATCGAATAACAATGATCAATATAATTTAAAACACATATAATCAACTTAGGTTATATATCACATCATATATTACAATATATGAACAGAACAATATCATAAATATTGAGGATTCTAGTTGGACCCCTCAAACCTGTTCCCCTGCATCACAGATGTTAAACAACACATATATAAAATATTCTAATAAAACAGAATCAATATTCGAATAATGATTTATATATATATCGTTATCTATGATTTCAATCAATACACAAACAACTCAACCAACAGTTAACACACAGCAATCAGTCATCATTTATCAGTTCTAAATATACGTTATAAAAATAGAATTGTTCAGAGTTGGTGAGTTTTACTCACTTTGGCAGTTCATTGTTAAAGAACGATAAACTGTTGTTTGATTTGAATCAAATAGTTTATTTCGCCATAAATTCATACGAGCCCCAATCCACTTCCAGTCTGTTCCAGCGTGTAGCCACCATCCGTACGATCCTGTCGGATCTTGTTTCGCTGAATTCTGATAATATATGACCAAGTTATTGTGATTATAAGTTCATATACAAATTAATTTAAACAAACTTAATTAAATTAACTAAATGGGCTTTGACCTTTTGACCCGACCCAAACCCCTCACACCAAGCCCGCCTCCGCATATGCTTTCTTCTCCAGGTCGAGATAACTCCAGCAACACACGACGCAAACCATGGCCGTGCTTTTTCCAATCACCTCACCTCCATTCCCACCACGATTCCAAAAATTGAAATCACCATCACCTTTCTCTTCGAATTCTCCACCTCCTCATACCCTTCCACCTGAACTCGAAAATTGAAACCCATTTCCGTCGCCAGCCCTTACACCACGCCCTCCAAGGAAATCACTGAACTCGTCTAACACCAAATCCCCCAAAACTTTCCCAAACAGTGTTAAATCCAACCCCCATCTCAAATATCATATCCAAATCACCCATAGAAGTCCGTACCTTCCTCATAGCCGAACACTAGCTATCGTCCCTCCACAAACAGTCGAACAAGAATGTTTTCGAACCACTCAAATGCTACATCAAAACGAAAAGGAGGACCTGAGTATCTCGAATATATGTATATTAGGATTTATAGAATTTTCTTTGATTTCTATTTGATTTTATGAGGATCGAAACCTTCCTGTAAGAAAGAAAAATGCTACGGCGCATTTGTTGACTGAAGAATGGGAATTAGGCCTTAGAAAAGTATAGAGGGGTATTTATAGTGTTTTTTTTTTCAAAATATCTAGATATTTTAGTAAGGGAATATTCCTGGTATATTCTCCAGCGTTAGTTTGTTTTCCGTTTAAAACTAACACAACTAATCTCTAAATTGAGATCTAATACCTATTCCTAGCATAAAAAGATATTCCGCATCAAATGGGACAGGTTTCGTTGAATTCCGACACTGTTTGCAAAACTGGCTATTTTTAAAGCTCGGAATGACCCATTTAAATATATAAATATATTTAAATATAATTAAATTAAATATAAATAAAATTATATTATTGTATATGTTCACAGTGGAATACCATACAGCTCAGAATAAATCCTATATGGATTTACAACTCGATATTACATCGTCAGAGTTATATCGATGTTCGATTTCTATTTAAATCCTTATATAAAATATAATTAAATCGTTATGGTCAGGGCGCTGCATTTTTGAGAATTTGATTTGGATATAACTCAAAATCTACATGATGAAATCCCAATTTTTCTCTTCCACTAGAAAGATATACTCCACCAGCTCCACACGTTTCTTGTTTCACAGAAATCCGATTTAAAACGAACCCTTTATATTCAGTTGAAGTTCAAATCGCCAAATAGCGAACTGCCGTGCCATTTCAAGCTCTATTTTAATTATATTATAATTCTACATTCAAACCGACGTCGATTGAATATATTCGTCAATATAATTCAACTCTAAGCTGAATTAAATCCTAGGGATGACCCAGTTCATAGAATATTGTGATTTCTAATATTTCTGATTATTTCTGAATTAAATATATTATTCTATTATTTAATTTAATTAAATAATCACTTATTTAATTAAACCACCATTTAATTCACTATATCACTATTTATATAATTAAATAAATTAATTATAATACCTCTGACAATGTGGGTCATTACATTCTTCCCCAGTTAAAATAATTTCGTCCTCGAAATTGCTAAGTTAGAGGACGACCCTATCTATTGGAATTCCTAAGATTTGTTTATCCTTATTTCTCATTTCAACTGAACCAATTAATATCGACTAAAATATTAATTCCTTTCGACTAACTAAAATTTTCAAAAATTATGAAAATTTTCTAACACTTTAAATTTTCGGAAAATTTTGCCATAACCTCCTTTGTACAACCCTATCGGTAAAACCACAACTTGCCTCTTTAGGCCTTCTCCAACTCAAAAGAAAATCAAACAGCCCAGCGGCTTGCCAATTCGGCTCATAAATCTCATGCTTATATCAACAATAAACTTGTACCTTTTTGTCGGGCATATCAACTCTATCACTTGTATCTGTTACCAATTCACCCTATGCCAATATCAATTTAATCAAACTCTGATCACTTTATTCTCAACACAACCATTCACTTATCGACGCCAAATATCATTTCAAATTCGATTTTTATTCTCGATTCCAAACCCTTAACATGATTATCAAATTACACTTCAAATTCGAATCTCACAAATCCAATTTGGATAATCCAATTCTATTTCAAGTTCAATTTGCTTTTCCTAATTTCTACTTAAATTTGTTTTCAATTTAACCAAACAAATTCTGGGAGTTTTAAACAGTTTTGTTTTTCTCAAAAATCAAACTTTCCTTTGCAGGATTCGAACAACTTGTCTTCCTAAACAATTTCAAAAACAATTTCTTTGGTAGCAATCCGTCACTTAGCAACTTGAAAATGAGCACTGATGATGTCGCGATTCATCATCAGGGCTATTTCTCAGTTATCAAAGTGAGATCAATACTATATTACTTTCAAAACCATTTCTAAACACTTATACTTTGAAATATATTTCAAATACCATTCAAATGCTTTAAACCAATTTAAAATCTCCCAGAATTTTAAAATTTTCATATACTTAATCCAAATCTGTTAACAAACCCTTATTCAAATTTCCAGGTTTTTTATTTCAATTCGGATTTAAATTCAGATTTAATTCATTTGATTTCACTTATATGAATTCTGGTTGGTTATATATAACCATTTCACTTTATAATCTTACTCGATTATAATTACAACCAATATATATATATATATATATATATATATATATATATTCCTTCTATATCAGGATATAATTTGGGTAAAATTATTTCATTTACCCTCTTTTCAAAACATACCATGACGGTTCAGCGTATTCAAGTGTTTACCAACCCCGACCGATACAGTTGATCAAACTGATCGACCAGAACTCATAAATAACTCAACCAATAAATCTCCATAATATAAAACCATTTTATATCAAGTAACAAATATGTTCACTCGTATATATACACTCAAATCAACCTATGGTATTACTAACCCCATCTCTACTGAGTCACGCCACAGATCCAAGGTAATTCTTAACTTAAGCTTTGATACCAACTGTAATGACCCGAAAATCCGGACCAATTTGAGCTGACCAAATAACACAAGTCCAACCCCAAATTGCACTGGAAATTCAAGAAACTAATAGAAAGAAGATAGAGGGTGAGAATAGATAAGATAGAAAAT
The DNA here is from genome assembly GCA_030737875.1 of Allium sativum. Taxonomy (NCBI): domain Eukaryota; kingdom Viridiplantae; phylum Streptophyta; class Magnoliopsida; order Asparagales; family Amaryllidaceae; genus Allium; species Allium sativum. Next base: position 371,805,759 of record CM060909.1, on the reverse strand, counting down.
TATAGAATAGAAGAAGAAGAAGAACATCATCATCAGAGAAAACACGAATCTCACTGCGGATCGAATAAAATATAACATAACTTTTGAAATACAAACAGTATGTATATAATAACACTTATCAGAGTACAACACTTACAACACAACGGAAATAAACTATAGCAATATGATCTTGAAGCCTCCTGCTCTAAGCTCCCCAAGTGTATATGTAAAATCCCGACTACTTGATTGCCGTACAAATTTAGGCACCCAGGAGTTTAGGGAAACAAAACAAAATGAACTCCAGGTCTGTCATGGGACTGGTGTGAGTAAAATAGTTTAAACAGGTATATGATATCTCATAAGACCACGTCGTGAATACGGAACGGGTTTTTCCCTTATGAGAATCCAACATCTTTGACAAACAATATCATTCTGATATTATAATAATGTCTAAGTGCAAATAGATATCAATCTAGCAGAAACGCTTTCATCTCACGTTCTACATAAATAGTATACAATCAAAGTCGCAAGCACGTATTGGATAATGGGTTTCCAACTATGACAAGGTATGGAACCACCTTCCGATCAGTGTATTCTAGGAACGATACACTGGAGCTCAACAAGAACATCTTGCAACTCATCCACACATGACCGACCACTCATTTCGCTTGAGTGTATCGAATGTACATCACCAACGGTTGGGATCAGCAACCGTTCCCGTATATATATGGGACAACATTGATAGATTAAAGAAGCAAATGGATATTCTTTAGATAGGTGGTTATACACCCTACTTCGGAGCGACAGACTTAGCCATGCTGCCTGCCCGATTTCTGTCATCATCCGGATGTGAGGCTAAAAGCTACTCTTATCTTTTTCATATCTTCATTTACTTGGAATACCACATCGTCATACCCACCAAATCATTATCGATTCCCCTAACAGTATCACGGGTATGAAGCTAAGAGAAACGAATTCCTCCGCCACCAAACGTAATATGTTGAAGAGATCAATATATATGATTCGTTAGGATACTCTGTCAGACATTCGTCCATACAAGTTGTCCTAGGACTGGACAAACCGAAGGCACTATTCAGTATATCCATCATAGGTACTGTTATCTAAGATTTATACAACAACCCTTGCACTTTACTCCGTCTTCAATTATCTTTGGCATATATGATTCGCAATGCTTATGCCAATACGGAGTGGTTCTTCGGATAATAATCCAACCGGTCTCTCCATATTAACAACGTAAAATGGTCAAAACTTTGATAGTCGGTGATTTAACTATCAAATGAAAACATGTCCGTGTACACACAACGATCTTATTTCCAAGTGGAAATATCGATCCAATCATCAAAACATATATATATATATATATATATATTCACATCGCCTTATTTTCTATGTTTCAGAAAATATACGTTATTAACACTGGAAAACATTTCCATAGCTTATTTACGTATCACTATCCTTCCACAACTATCAGTCCCTAACTATAAACTAGTATGAGAACGATTCCCTAAGTATAAACCCCGAAGGCCAAAACCAACATCAGATCGATACTCAGGAAACCATTCAACTTACTAATCTCTAGTCAGTTTCTAATTTTTCTTAACTCAATTTCTTTAACTCCATTCGATTAACTCTAATTGATTTACTCTAATTCGAATAACTAGTATCTGTTTTAACTTTATTTTGAATAACTATACTCGATTAACTTCTTTCGCTTGACTCTAGATCGCAGCGATCACAATGGTTATGCCTGATTCCCTCAGGAAACATCCGACCGCCGTAGGCTATCTGCAGCCCTGCGAATTACGCTAGCAGTCATGCTAAATGGTAACTTATCCTGAATAACTATGTTTGACTAACTTCTTCGAATAACCTATATTTGATTAACTTCTTTTTGATAACTCTATTTGATAACTCTAATCGACTAACTCTTCCCTATCTCGTTAATTTCCTTTTATCCTATTTATTTTCTAAATAAATGTTCCTTTTACAATTCTATTTATTTTCAAAATAAATATTCTCCTTTATAATATCCTATGATTTTATAAATGCTTTATTTTCAAATTATTTCTTTTTATAAAATCGATTGACTTTATAAAATTCCTTTATTTCAATATACATTGAAATACCCCTTTTTACATCCCAGGGTCTTTTTTATGATATTTAAAATATCGAATAACAATGATCAATATCATTTAAAACACATATAATCAACACAGGTTATATATCACATCATATATTACAATATATGAACAGAACAGTATCATAAATATTGAGGAGCCTAGTTGGACCGGTCCAACCTGTTCCCCTGCATCACAGATGTTAAACAACACATATATAAAATATTCTGATAAAACAGAATCAAAATTCGATTAACGATTTACATATATATATATATATATATATATCGTTATTTATGATTTCAATCAATACACAAGCAACTCAACCAGTAGTTAACACACAGCAATCAGTCATCATTTATCAGTTCTAAATATACGTTATAAAAATAGAAATGTTCAGAGTTGGTGAGTTTTACTCACTTTGGCAGTTCATCGTTAAAGAACGATAAACTGTTGTTTGATTTGAATCAAACAGTTTATTTCGCCATAAATTCATACGAGCCCCAATCCACTTCCAGTCTGTTCCAGCGTGTAGCCACCGTCCGTACGATCCTGTCGGATCTTGTTTCGCTGAATTTCGATAATATATGACCAAGTTATTGTGATTATAAGTTCATATACAAATTAATTTAAACAAACTTAATTAAATTAACTAGATGGGCTTTGACCTTTTGACCCGGCCCAAACCCCTCATACCAAGCCCGCCTCCGCATATGCTTTCTTCTCCAGGTCGAGATAACTCCAGCAACACACGATACAAACCATGGCCGTGCTTTTTCCAATCACCTCACCTCCATTCCCACCACGATTCCAAAAACTGAAATCACCATCACCTTTCTCTTCGAATTCTTCACCTCCCCATACCCTTCCACCTGAACTCGAACGTGGAAACCCATTTCCGTCGCCAACCCTTACACCACGCCCTCCAGGGAAATCACTGAACTCGTCTAACACCAAATCCCCCAAAACTTTCCCAAACAGTGTTAAATCCAACCCCTATCTCAAATATCATATCCAAATCACCCACAGAAGTCCGTACCTTCCTCATAGCCGAACCCTAACTATCGTCCCTCCACAAACAGTCGAACAAGAATGTGTTCAAACCACTCAAATGCTACATCAAAACGAAAAGGAAGACCTGAGTATCTCGACTATATGTATATTAGGATTTATAGAATTTTCTTTGATTTCTATTTGATTTTATGAGGATCGAAACCTTACTGTAAGAAAGAAAAATGCTGCGGCGCATTTTTTGACTGAGGAATGGGAATTAGGTCTTAGAGAAGTATAGAGGGGTATATATAGTGTTTTTTTCTTCAAAATATCTAGATATTTTAGTAAGGGAATATTCCCGGTATATTCTCCATCGTTAATCTGTTTTCCGTTTAAAACTAACACAACTAATCTCTAAATTGAGATCTAATACCTATTCCTAGCATAAAAAGATATTCCGGATCAAATGGGACAGGTTTCGTCGAATTCCGACACCGTTTGCAAAACTGGCTATTTTTAAAGCTCGGAATGACTCATTTAAATATTCAAATATATTTAAATATAATTAAATTAAATATAAATAAATTTATATTATCGTATATGTTCACAGTGGAATACCATACAACTCAGAAGAAATCCTATATTGATTTATAATTCGATATTACATCGTCAGAGTTATATCGATGTTCGATTTCTATTTAAATCCTTATATAAAATATAATTAAATCGTTATGGTCAGGGCGCTGCATTTCTGAGAATTTGATTTGGACATAACTCAAAATCTACACGAAGAAATCCCGATTTTTCTCTTCCGCTAGAAAGATATACTCCACCAGCTCCACACGTTTCTTGTTTCACAGAAATCCGATTTAAAACGAACCCTGTATATCCAGTTGAAGTTCAAATCGCCAAATAGCGAACTGCCACGCCATTTCATGCTCTATTTTAATTATATTATAATTCTACGTTCAAACTGACGTCGAATGAATATATTCGTCAATATAATTCAACTCTAAGCTGAATTAAATCCTAGGGATGACCCAGTTCACAGAATATTGTGATTTCCTATATTTCTGATTATTTCTGAGTTAAATATATTATTCTATTATTTAATTTAATTAAATAATCACTTATTTAATTAAACCACCATTTAATTCACTATATCACTATTTATATAATTAAATATATTAATTATAATACCTCTGACAATGCGGGTCATTACAACAGCCAGCGCCCTAGCCTGAAACCGTCGCTCCGACCTCCAGCCACCACCTAGCACCTGCCGCCGGCCACCTGACCTCCCGCCAGCCTCACCAGCTCGAGATCGACATAAAATAGTTAGTTTTTAATTTCAAGATTAAATATATAAAAAACATCATTTAAATTTCAGGTTTAAATATGTATAAAGCATTGATTTATGTTCATTTTTTAAAAAAAACATATGTAGCATAGAAAAAAATCTGTTTTTTAACATAAAGTTTTGATTTTTAGATTATAAAAGATATGATTTTTGGATTATAAAAGATATGATTTTTATATTACAAAAGATATGATTATTAGTTTATAAAAGATACGATTTTTAGTTTATGAAAAAAATGATTTTTAGTTTATGAAATAATTTTTGATAAGTTAAAAATATGATTTTTAACTTATGAATAAAATAGTCGTACGATGTAATCATCTTTAGTTAGATAAAAATAATATTTTTATTGTAACTATGAAATAATTTTTAGAAAGATAAAAATATGATTTATATATATATAATAGCGTTATGAAAATGAAATTTTTATATATGTAGTAGCAATATAAAAATACGATTTTTAATATAGATGGCATTATATAAAAATGTGATTTTTAATGCGCATACTGTGTGAAGCAGATTGCGATGAAACTGACTGGAAGTATAACGGAATCCAAATCGTCCAGTAAAAAATGACGGAGTGGAACCCAAAGGTGAGAACATCTCACTCTAATTTTGTTTACAGTTAAATATATACTAGAATACAGACGGTGCTTAGTAGCACCCGACACCTTTGATTGAAACCATGGATGTTTGGTTGTTTGTTTTTATTTGATTGATTGTTATTTAATAGGGTTTGGCAACCCTGTTAAGAAATTATTTGAATTTGGTTTTGGATGTGAATGGAATTGATTTAACTTGGTTTGTGTATGGCGCGAGCCAGTATTAAGCGAGGGATAAGGCTGGACCTTATTCCGGTTCTAGTATCGTGCCATTATGCTGTAGAAATTTTCAAAAAAGTGTTAGAAAAATTTAGTTAGTTGAAAATATTATTTTTAGCTTATAACTGCGATAAATAAAATAATTATTGGACAATTAAAAATAAGTTTACACCTCCATTTACAAGTCGGATTACTTGTTTATTCTCGCCTATTTTTGTGATATCGGTTGGGTCGATAATTTTATACATCACAAACTATACAAATAATATTCAGTATTTGTTGGTTGAAACCCCACATGAGTATTAGGATGATATTTGGCATACACTAATCCCAGTTGTTTAGTTGTATGTCAATCGACCGGTTGATAGACTGTAGTAAGCGTTAATTATTTATACTTAATGCTTATACAGTGTAGAAGACACTCTGGATGATGGTTGATTATTTATCATTGTTGTAGTGTACAGGTGTTGTATGAAATCCATATAAATAAATTATATGGTAACTGATTGGGTTTGATTCCAATTCAAAAGGAATGAATATTTTAAAAATAAGAAAATATTTTAAAATAACGAATATTTTGAAATAATATTCAGTAAAGCAGTAAAATGTGAATTTGATGCCCGATTTTGGATGGACATGAAAATATTGAAATATTTGAAGTCGTGTTGATTAGATTTGCGCCATTTTGACGTGAACGATATTTATATCAATTTTATTCATTTTAATATTGAATATCGGAAAGAAAAAGATTTCAGAATTAGATATTTAGAAAATACTATCATTTAAATATTATAATGATAAAGATTATTCAATTTTGATTTAAAATTGAAGTGAAAGTGGGAATCTTTTAAACGAATTTATAAAATATGTTTCGAACGAAATATAATATATATATAAATAAATGGCTAGAATAGAACGCACCGCGCCGCGATCGTTCACAAATTTCGACCATTGGGTTCGTATCGGAAAGAGCTTTCCAATGAATATAAGAGATTTGAAATCTAACGGTTGGGTTTGGAATTATGTGTAAATCAAATTTGGAAAAGGTCGCTGTAAGTGCAGTTCGATGATCGTTTATGGAAATCAATTGAAAGGGCCTTAATAAAATTATTAAAAATGTTAATAATTTTTGTAAAATCATAATAAATGATTTGGAAAGAATTGGGATGAAAAATTGCATATCTGAAAAGATAAAAATATATTTTTATCAAAACGAACTAGTTATTAAATAGAATTATAATCCAATATTTTTAAAAGAAATAAATTGGATTTGAAATGGTTTTAAAAATAGCCAGAATTTTCCAATAAATAAATTGGGATGGACTGGAATGGAAATAATCTTCGGAATATTTCGATATTGGATTCTGTAGTTATGCGGATATTGTTATGGGAATTTGGAAGATATAGATATCATTATTCCCAATACGATATCCGTTCGTTTCAGAATTTGATATTGAATATAAGCCGATATAGTTTCTATTCAGAGCCTTGTATTTAATATTAAATTTGATTTTGGGTTTGTTGTGAATGATGTCTTAAATAACACCGTTCTTAAACCCAGTTGATAAAAGAATAAATCTTTTAATTAAGATTTAGTGAAGTTTTCCAATTAATTAATATTTAATTGGAATTGAATTAAAGAATTGGATTTTGGGTTTATCGTGAATGGAGTCTTAAATAACACTGTTTTAAACCCCGTGTGAAAAGAATAAATATTATAATTAAGATTATTAGAGTTTCCAGTTATATTTAATAATTGGAATAAAATGAAAAATTTTAACGACATTCGTTCTTTCACCCGATTAACAGTGAAATGTGATTTGGAATTTATAAATCTTTTTATTAAGATTTAATGGAAAATTTTCCAAAGTAAATTTTTCCAATTTAATAAAATAAATTGGAATGGAATGGAATTCGATTTGGTAATAAACGAAGCGAGCTTCTGTGGAGGAAGACTGTTAATATATATGGAATTTAAAAGGCTTTGTCGTTATTCCATTTATATTATTAGTCGGGTACGGAAATTAATATCGATTATATATTGATCTGTTTTCCGTGAAGATTCCATAAATAATGGAAAGTGATTTTGGGTTTATCGTGAACTGTGCTTTAAATGACATTAGTTCTTTTACCCAGTTAAATATAGGATTACATGTCTAACATTGTATTTCGAACTATATTTGTTTATCTCTGCTATATATCTATTTGGTGGCAGAGAATTTATTCTCTTGCTTAACAAACTTCTCTGAGACGTACGAGCTCAGAGGTTATATATCGACAAAGATCAGTGGTACGGTGTAGATTGTCGATGCGGCATGTTTGATTTCCCAAAGTTAAATAATCACTAGTATTGATTTTTGGTAAGATTAAAACTAAGTGGAGTTTTAATAAATCTTTAATTAGATTAAAATGTGAATGTGATAATTTAAAATTATCAAATTTGGGAAATGATCAAGAATGGAGTATCACCAGTTTTGCTCCAAGCGAAAGTTAAATCTTTAATTAGATTTGAACTGGGAATGGTAGTTAATTTTTACCGATAAACAAGTGTGTTAGATATGGAGTATCACCAGTTTTGCTCCATGGGATGAATAGGTTGGGATTGGTAAATATAACAAATGATTGCGTCGGCAAGATTCGCTAATTCCGACTAGTTTGGAAAACCTTAATTTGGTTTAAATTGTGAAAAGAATATTTGGATAAAAGAATATTCTGGATTGGAATGAGGTGTATGTTGTATTTATATAGCACTTGATTATAAAATACATGGATTATTCAGAAATGCCTAGTTTATACCCATTCTTAATAATTGATTCGACAATAAGTCAACGATGAAGACGGTGGTAGAAGACCGAAGTTCTCCACACCGTTTGGATGATTACTGATGCCTTGATTGGGCTGTACATCCAAGACAAGGTAATAAGTGGTGATCGTCCAGACGTACTTGGAGATCGACCGGATATGCGAGGACCTCTCTCATGTATTTGACATATGGGACGAGGAATAAGGTGCCTCCGGTTTTGTTCAGACCCAGAACGAACTATTAAATGGATGTGTGTCTGACATTGGATTTTATTCTGTGTTGATTGATCTTCATTAAATATATATCTATTTAGTGGAAGAGAATTTATTCTCTTTCTTAACTCCCTTATCTTAGACTTACGAGCTTAGAGGTTATATATCGATTGATATCAGTCGCATGGTGTAAATTGCCTGTATGGCATGCTGAGATGCAAATGATCAAGGGATCTGTTGAAAAGCAAAGTCTTGTGGTTGATGATCAAAACATGGCTTTAAATAGCATAGCTGTGTATAGCGTTAATTCGCGAGCCTCACACCTCGGTATGAGTCAAAAATGGGATAAAGGACAGCAGGGAGTGCATGACGTTTCTTTCTAGCTATGGGTGGTGTCATGGTATGGAGCCGAGACATTTATTTATTTTTACCTATGTGGATGACGGATAGCGAGGCGCCTCAGATATATCGGTTACTACGGAGCCGATGGATAGGTCCTATAGGACTGGGAAACGTGTGTTTAGGAATAACCAATCCACTAAAATATGTGTGGACCGGCCCTACATGATCCAAGGGTTTCCGCGCAGTGTGTAACCCCGAGGCATTTGCTAGAGTGTCTAAATGCCGGCGGGGAGTACATCCCTAGCCTCAACTCATAACGGAAATCTAATTTCCGATACGTGACATTCTGGTTTTGATTGTGGAGCCTATTACGGCGACATGGTATATGGTACCCATGCCGTCTATGATTGATACATTTATATTTGAAGTTGTTTTGACAATATACACTTATAATAGTATCAAATGATTTGTTTTACACGTACCAAGCATGTTTGATTATTATAAGGGTAAACTCTATCCTCCGGCTTGCATTGCATTGTGTGATGGGACCTAAGTCTTATAATAGATTCATTTTTCGAAAAGTATTGTGCTATTTATAAATTGTTTTATGCACTGTGACGACCCCAAACCCCGTACTGACGGCGGCAAGGGTAATCTTTGGAATATAACGCATAAACAGATAATAGCAGAACAGAAATAAATAAATACACCAGATAGGGTACAAATAATACACTGAATAAACGTAATCATCAGAATTACACAGTATATAGGATCATACTTAGCAAAAATATAGTTCAGCTATACATAATTGTCCACAGCGGAAAACAAACATAATATGTAAAATAGGAGCTGAACAGCATAAAAAGAGATAAATAATAGAATCCATCTTCAGCTCCAGCTATCCAGAAAGAGCCAGCTAAAACGGAATACAAGGCTGCCCGTGTAGAAAAAGGGGCACCCGAGTTTGAAAGTGAAACAAACTACGAGTCAGTCATGGGACTGGTAAGAGAAATCTACTCAACACATTTATAATATGGCTAATCACAGGACCATGCCACTTTCGTGGAACGGGTTTACTCCATCGGATCGCCAGTGCTTTAAAAACAAATAATTCTTTTAAACATCGCAATGCTTTTTATAAAATTGAAGCCATTATAAGACTTAGTTCCCATCACACAATGCAACACAAACCGGAGGATAGAGTTTTTACCTTATAATGGCCAAGATATGCTTGATACGAATAAAACAAAAGCATTTGATATTATTACTAGTGTTTACATGTTTCAAAAACAATTTCAAATTATAAGTATCAATCATAGACAGCATTAATGCCCCATACCACTATGTCGCCATATATAGGTATACAATCAAAACCGCATAGTCACGTATTTGGAAACTGGATTTCCGTCATGAACCAAGGCAAAAGATAGTCCTTACCGACTTTGAGACAATCTAGCCTACCATGTCTCAGGAACAGCCTCAACTGCCCCTTGGATCGTCAGGGCCGGTCCACCGATGTGGATTATTATACCTGAACACTACGTTTTCCCGCCCTATGGGGCGCAAAAGAGCCAACGAATGACTCCATCGATCCCGGATCGACCGATATATCCGAGGCGCCTCGCTATCCATCATCCACATAAGTAAAATGTCAGGCCGTGTAAAAACACCGACACAACTCCTAGCTAGAAAGAAACGCAGGCCCTCCCTGATCTCCTCTCCCGTTTCTGGTTCATACCGGGGTGTGAGGCTCGCGAATTCACGTTATACACAAAGCTATGCGACACAGGCGGTGCTTTGATCATCAATGACAAGACTTTGCTTTTCAACAGAAGCCCTGTTCACTGCATCTTAGCATGCCACACCGGCAATTCACACCATGCAACTGATGGTTATCAATCGCACAAAATGAATTCCAATGTCAGACACACAGTCCATTTGCAAGTCCGTTCTGGATCTGAACGAAACAAGGGGCACTAAATACCTCGCATATCCATCGATTCCCACGTACGTCTGGACGATCACCACTCATTATCCATATTTCGGGATGCCTCCCAATCAGGACCTCAGTGACCATCCAAACGAGGTGAAGATCGGTCTTCAACCCCCATCTTCATCTTCGACTTCTTATCGTCGATTCAGTTATTCAGAATGGGATAAACCCGGTCTTTCTGAGTAACTCGCGTATATAATAAACAAGTGCAACACTAACATACATACACATCATTTCAATTCATTAGTCACTAACCGTCAATCAGTAAGAGAACAATTTCCCAAATATTAACCCCGAAGGCCGAAACCAACATCAGATCATTACCTAAGAAACCATTCGACTTAGCCAACCTTCAGTCAGTTTCTAAATTTCACATCCATATCGTTTATAATATTTAATAACGATTTATAGCTATTTTTAATTATTTTAAAATAGCCAATTTATTCAAAACGACGCTTCGGGTCATAATGCGGCCGTGGCGCTGTTTTTCTTCAGATTTGATTTACCCATATCTAAAAATTTAACCGTTGGATCTTCACAAAATTGACATCATTAGAAAGATATTTTCAAAACGAATCCAAAAGTTCCAGTTTCGGGAAAATCCGACGGTCGGATCTCCCGGTACAATCGTTTGAAGTTTCGATTTCAAAATACGAACTACAGCGTCGTTATTCGATTTAATATAATTATTTTTATATATATATAAATATAATCGATTCTAGCGCTGTTTTTCTTCAGATTTGAATTAAACATTCCAGACAATCCAACCGTTGGATTTTTACAAAGTTGGTGTCGTTGGAAAGATATTTCCAAAGCGAACCCAACGGTTGCGGTTTCGGGAAAATCCGATGGTCGGATCTCCGGCACTAATCGTTTGAAATCACGGTTTCAAAATACGAACTGCAGCTTCGTTTTTCGGTATATTTCAATTCTATTTAAATATATATATATATATATATATATATCGATTCTTCGATTTCAAAACCATATGAATTTCATACATTTGATAAAAATGAAATTTTTATCTAACTGTTTTCTATTTCAATACTTCACTATTTTTAACAATTCATGTATATAATAGAAATGTGATTTTTAATGTAAAACAATTTATTTCAAAACTCGACTATTTTATATATTTCATATAGGTGATAAAAATAGGATTTTTATTGTAAAACAATTTATTTCAAAACAAGATTATTTATATAGTTCATATCGATGATAAAAATTGGATTTTTATTATAAAACAATTTATTTCAAAATGTGAATACCATTCAACACATGAATTTCAATTCAACGAATGAATTTCGATTCAACACATGAAGGTTTATATAGTTTATATATATAGATAAAAAGGTGATTCTTATATTTAAAACACGAATACCATTCAACACATGAATCTCTATCCAACGAATGGATATCGATTCAATACATGATGGTTTTCTATAGTTTATATATATAGATAAAAATGTGATTTTTATATTTAAAACACGAATACCATTCAACACATGAATTTCAATTCAACGAATGAATATCGATTCAACACATGAAGGTTTTTTATAGTTTATATATATAGATAAAAATGTGATTTTTATATTTAAAACACGAATACCATTCAACATATGAATTTCAATTCAGCGAATGAATATCGATTCAACACATGAAGGCTTTCTATAGTTTATATATATAGATAAAAATGTGATTTTTATATTTAAAACACGAATACCATTCAACACATGAATTTCTGTCCAACGAATGAATATCAATTCAATAGATGAAGGTTTTCTATACAACGAATAAATATAGTTTCAACAAATGAAAATAATTCTAACACATGAATATTATTCAAAATTTCGGCAGCATAACGGCAGGGTAGTTAAAACCGGGACCGTCCCTATTACGGCTCCTCGCTCTACCTTGAAACCTCGCGGTTTTTGACAATGGAGATTCATGCATCTAGTTCGCACGTAGGTGGCATGTATATTTATTTCATTTCCACAAACTAATCCTATATGGTTTCAACCAAATATTTCTCAACCACAAACTGGTATTTATCAACCACAATCAACCAATATCAACCACAAACAATTTCAATCAACCATTCACTATCAATCAATTTTCACACAATCACAACCAATAAATATCGTCCATGGTTTGTGGACGAGGGGCGTATATATATATATATATAGCATTTCACTTCTATTTCAACACATATATAATTTTTACAACGCATATACAACTTATACATCGAACGTACAACTTATACAACGCTTATACAAGAGGTGTACAACACTTATATAACTCATACATCGATTATATAATTTATACATCGTCGTTTTCCATATCGTTTATAAATTAGAAATCTCACATTGGGTTCCACTCCACCAAAAATAGCAGAAGGCTCAGAAAAATATTCGGTCTCTTCTACAATGTAGAAGACGCCCACACGGTCACGATGTTTCCTGTTTCATCGAATTTCATCAATACACGAAAAAGATATGATTTTTCAAAATTTGCAACGGTTTAAAGGTGTTAAAACTGTTGAAATTAAACAAAGCCGTTACCTTTCTATTTTCGTCAAAACAAGGTTTTGAATTATACTCCAATTCGCTGCACTGGGTTAAAATGGGACCTTGCCACGTCGTAGAGCTTCGAATCGCGGTCAGGTGCGTGGTGGTTTCACGTGGATCGATGCGGCGGTGGTGGAGCAAATCGAGGTGAACGGCGGCGACTTCAGAGAGACAAATCTAGAGAAATACAAAACGAGAAGGGGCAAGACTTTTTCTGATTTGAAGAGGGCGTCGAGCTCTTTGAAAAGTTCAACTGTGGCCGGGTCTATCGAGGCGTGGTTTCGCCGGAAAAAGGGAGGGAAGGATTGGATGAGCTTCACCGTCGATTTGAGGGGTTCGGAGAAGAAGACGGGGAGAGAGAGTGCTGAGTTGGCCCAATGGAATTTTTTTATTTATATATTTTAAAATCTCTAAAATACCCTCTCCCACACACGAACACCAATTCAAACCCAACGACTATCGTCCCTATCGTTTTACCCCCATTCCGGACACAATGGGATATGTTTCGTAGGCCCATTCGACTATTTCAGTCAGTTTTCCTTCAAATTTAAATATAAAACATTCAATATTTGATTTGAACGTACATTTCAAATTGCAAGGGCCACAAACTAATTTGAAAAATTCCAGAAAAATAAAACTAGTTTCGTCGAATTCTGAGATCGTTTGCAAAAAGGCCCATTTCTGGTTGATCCCATTTAACTGTAATTGACCAAAACACGTTTTCCTTTGCCACGCTTACATACTAGATTCAAAAATTATGAAATTTGAAACCTAGCAATAACTTCACCTCCCGGATCCAACAAAAGTGGTTTCGTCGAATTCCGAGGTCGTATGCAAAATGACCATTTTCACGGGCTATATAAATTCCATAGCGACCTTTCTGAAAATTCATTTGGCCATAACTTTTGCTTTCCGCTATGAAACTTTGATTTTTCAGATTCGTTAGAAAGGTATTCACTAACAGATTTAAATATTTTTGGTTTCACTCAGATCCGTTTTGTTTTGCACCCGGTATAGTCAGTCAAAGTTTGAATTCAAAATTTTAAACTACTACGCCATTTCAGGCCTTGTTTATAATTAGAATTAATCATATTCGTTTTCAATCGTCGATTCAAACTCACTTTTCATCGTTATTATTTAAAATATTTATTTTAAATATTTAAAATCCATTATTTTAGCCAATTTAAAATTTTTAAATTGGTTCAGATTTTCTGGGTCGTTACAATCTCCCCCACTTAAAACTTTTCGTCCCCGAAAAGGAACAAAGTTGAAAGTGGTTTGATTAATCAATTCTACGTTCAATCTGACTTCCATTCTCTAACTTTTCAGTTTCTGAGAATTTTCAAATTCTTCTAAAATTTGGCTAACACCCGGAATTTTCAAAAAATTTCGCCATAACCTCCTTTGTACGGGGAGAGGTTTGGAAATTTATTTGGCCGTATTAGGTACCCAATAAATCCTAATAAGCATACACATATTTATAGTGATATATTTTGGTATTTACAGGGGAGCATGTATAGATAATAACTCCAGAGAATAAATTCTCGTCACCCTGTCAAAGCCTGAGGGAGTGTGTATTTTAATTGCTCCAGAGGATAAATCCTCGTCACCTCGTCCCGTGTGGGAAATAAGTAGTCCATGTGCCGTATCTAATAACTAGAGAGACGTGATTATTGTCAACTCCAGACCCGTGTGGGGTTTTTATTAATCTGGCAATTTTACCGTTACAATTTAAATAGTCCATATCAATCATCAGTTCAACCTGTATAATATAGTCATCGCCATACAAGCCTCTCGCTCGTATGGTAAATCTTCCACCTCGTCACACAAGCTCCAAATGCTTATGTGGTATATGATGAAGTATGCCTATCTTCCAGAAGTATGCCATGTAATGTAGTTCAAAATTAATTGTTACTATCCTATGGCGACATTTATTTTTACACACAGAATAACCAGCACTCCACATCCAATGGCATTCACAGGAGTTGATATAATAATATTTCGCATCCAACTCATTAAGGTTTACCTATTTGTCGGGCACGCAAATAAAATCTTTACTCAACAGCTATCCATTTACCTGTTCAAACATATATAATGCACATGTATATATTTCTATCTATTTTCTAATCAGTTCAATGTGTGATATAATCGAATAAATTCTACCATTCATTCTATTATTGATTAAATTAACTATCGTTTTAATAATTTTAAATAATCAAATCTATTATCGCACAACACAAACAACAATCAAATTGTTTTTACCTTTTCAAAAATATGCGAATCAATTTCTATACTCTTTTAAAATCATTCAGACTATAGAATTAAATGTGCACATCCATGGAAAGAAAATAACAACAGAGTAGAGAACTAATTAGTAATGCAAAGTATGGTAAATGTACCTTGCACCGGAGTCAATCAGAGATATCCACTCGACACTTAGGATAGGCTTTCTGAATGCTCTCCTCAGTTTCCCAAGTACAATCTCGCGGATCTCCACTCCATTGCACTTTGACTAAGTGAACCTTCTTGTTCCTCAGCTCTTTGGTTTCTTTACCGATAATCTTGAGCGGCTCTCTTCTCACAGATAATTCTGGAGTAATTTCAATATCTTGTTGAGTTGCTTCTTCCACGATCAAGTCTAGATCATGAACGTGCTTTCGAAGTTGAGATATATGAAATACATCATGCACCCCAGGCAACCAATCTGGCAATTTAACCCTATAAGCGAGAGTTCCGATCCGTTCCAGAATAGGAAACGGACCAATGAATTTGGGCTCCAACTTTCCAGTTTTACCGAACCGGATAACTCCTCTCATCGGCGATACTTTCAAATATTCATAGTCGCCAACAGCAAAGGATATATCTCTTCTTCTCCTATCGGCATAGCTCTTTTGTCGGCTTTGAGCGGCGAGTAATCGTTTCTTAACGAAATCGACTTTGTCGGCAGCTTCTCGGATCATATCAGGCCCTAACACAAGTCTATTTCTAGGTTCAACCAAACAAGCAGGGGATCGGCACGGTCTACCATACAATGCTTCGAATGGTGACATTGTCAGGCTCGCCTGGTAGCTATTGTTATATGAGAACTCAGCCAAATGCAGATGGTCTTCCCATGATCCACCGAAATCTAGAACACAAGCCCGCAATAGATCTTCTAGTATATGATTCACCCTCTCAGTCTGACCATCTGTCTGAGGATGATAGGCGGTGCTTAAGTTCAGTTTTGTTCCCAGCTCTACTTGAAATGCCTCCCAGAATTTGCTAGTAAATATTGTATCTCTATCACTGACTATACTGAGCGGCACTCCATGTAGCCTAACAATTTCCCTGAAGTATATCTGCGCTAGACTCTGAGCAGTTCTGTTTGATCTAATAGGTATGAAATGGGCGGTCTTCGTGAAGCGATCTACGATCACCCAAATACTGTCATTTCCTTTTCTGGTTCTGGGCAAACCATCAATGAAGTGCATGGAAATATATTCCTACTTCCAGCCTGGAACGTTTAGCGGTTGTAACAATCCAACCAGTTTCTGTTGGTCGCTCTTGACTAGTTGGCAAGTAGGGCATCGGCTAACATATATTGAAACGTCTCTTTTCATAGCCTTCCACCAGAATGTTCGCTTTAGATCGTTGTACATTTTGGCCACAACGGGATGGATACTCAGCTTGGATTTGTGATACTCGTCTAACACCTCCATTTTTAACTCTGGGATGTCAGGAACACAAATTCTTCCTTTCAAATTTTGGATTCCGTCGTTATCTATTTGAAAACACGAGGGTTCGATTTTCTGAATCCTTTTGATCATATCCTTAATAAAGTTATCCTCCTTCTGAAGAATAGATATTTTGTCAATCAAGGAAGTCGTAATAATAAAGCTGGTGATCATTACATTCTTTCGACTTAGCGTATCGGCTACGTCGTTGGCTTTCCCTGGAGTGTATATAATCTCAAAGTCGTATGCTGCAAGGAACTCTAGCCAACGTTGCTGCCTCAGATTCAAGTCCTTCTGGGTGAACAGATACTTTAACGACTGGTGATCTGTAAACAGTTCCAATCTCTCACCTAGAAGATAGTGTCTCCAGATTTTCAAGGCAAATACTATAGCTAATAACTCAAGATCATGAGTTACGTAGTTTTTCTCGTGTGGCTTCAGCTGACGGCTAGCATAAGCAATCACTTGACCCCTTTGCATTAACACTGCGCCAAGGCCTTCTCTAGAAGCGTCTGTCCAGACTTTTAAATCCTGATTGCCATCGATGATGGTTAACACTGGAGCTGTCATTAATCTTAACTTTAGCTCTTCAAGAGTCTCTTCACTTTCTGGAGTACATTTGAATTTAGAGTGCTTCTTTGTAAGCTTCGTTAAGTGACCAGATATCTTCGAAAAGTTTTTAACGAACTTCCGGTAATAACTAGCCAATCCAAGAAAACTGCGAACCTCTGTAGGAGTACTAGGCTGTTTCCAGTTTTGAATAGGTGTGATTTTACTTGGATCCACAGCAATTCCTTCTTTTGATACGACGTGGCCTAGAAATTTCACTTTATCTTGCCAGAATATACATTTGGATAGTTTGGCTTTTAATACATTCCTTCTGAGGATTTCCAGAACCTGTTCCAAATGTTTTTCATGTTCGGCCTTTGATTTAGAGAAGATTAGAATATCATCAATAAAAACCAGAACAAATTTATTCAAAACTCCTCTGAACACTCTATTCATCAAATCGACGAAGTATGCTGGAGCGTTATATAAGCCGAACGGCATTACTAACCACTCGTAGAATAAGTTTGGACCTCTGAATGCTATCGTTGGAACACACTCTTCGGCAATTCGAAGTTGATGGAAGCCTGTAGCTAGGTCCATTCTTTAGAATACTTGTGCTCCATTCAGACGATCCAATAAATCATCGATTCGCGGCAATGGATATTTATTCTTTATTGTTTGCTTGTTCAAATCACGATAATCCACACATAGTCGTAGAGTACCGTCAGATTTCGGGACAAACACCACTGCTGCACCCCAATCAGAGAAACTAGGCCTGATCAGACCCTTCCATACTAGCTGTCGTGTTTGATTGTCAAGTTCCTCTTTCTCCTTCAAGGAAATTCTTCGAATAGCGTGAACTACCTGCCTTGCTTTCGAAATTAAAGAAATTTTGAAATCAATTTCTCTCTGCGGAGGTAAGTGAACAACCTCTTCGAACACATCCGCATAATTCTTGACGATAGGAATATCTTTCACGAGGTCGGGAATATTCTCTGTGACTACTGGGGTATTTTCTATTTGAGCAGGAGAAATATCGAGAGCTGCCCAGAAGTCTTTTCTATTAGGATTCTGACCTTCACACGGTATGGTTATATAATTCCCTGATTTAATCTTAGCCCTAACAACTCTCTCGGCGCATCTAACCTCTGCTTCATATTTGGTTAGCCAATCCAATCCCAGAATAAGATCGAATTCAGTAAAGTTCATGATGATAGAGATAGTAGGGAATTTATAATAAGAAAAAGAGACAGGTACTGCACAAACCCAACTGAGATCGATGGAACCCCCGACCGGATTTTGGACAGTCATTGGTTCTTTAAGCTTCTTCAAATTTAAATCCAACTTCTTAACTGCATTCTTGGCAATGAAGCTTCGTGACGCGCCTGTGTCAAACAGCACTTTAACCGGAATGTTTTTGACATTAAGCGTGCCTTCTAGAACATCAGCCCTTTCCTGACTTCTGAGGGTGCTGAAGTTTCTGCCACTTCATTTACTTGAACCACATTGGGTTTTTTTTAACATCCAGCAATCTTGCTTTACATGACCAGCCTGTTGGCAGAGATTGCATTCCCTACTTCCCTGAAGCTCTTCGCCGGATTTAAATCCATCATTCTTTCGTCTGTTTGAAGATCTATAGTTTCTCATCGAATGCACTTGCTGATCACACTTTAGACATACGACTGTCTTTACCTTTTTCTGATTGATCTTTGGCGTCTTTATGACTTCAGCCTTCGTACTGGCCTCAGGCTGCACACTTACCTCTGGGCTATCAGCTTCAAATTTCCTGTTGCTGCTAGAACTGATTTCTTCTTCATCTCACAACATACCTATCCTATCGAGATCCTCATACTGGTAAGCCATGTATATCATTTCAGAAAAGGGGAGCTTCACGTTCCTTATTACACTGTTCTGATATTTTCTTTGAAGCCCGTTGATGAATCTCAAATTCTTCCTCTTCGGATTTTCAATTAGATGAGGAGCAAAGTGAGAAAGTTCGTTGAATTTCTTATGATATTCTGGGATGGTCATATCACCTTGTATCAGATAAGAAAATTCATCACATAATCGCTCGGTTGCTTCCGGAGGAGTAAATCTTTCTAGGAAAATTACTTTGAATCTATCCCAGGTGATATCACCTTCTGGATTATCTTTAATAACTGAATCCCATCAAAACAAAGCTTCTTCTTTGAGTGCCCAAGACGCTAGTAATCTTTTCTGATCATCTCTCAGCTTTAAACCCTCAAAGATTTTCTCTGCAGAACGGATCCAAGCTTGTGTTTCCATAATGGACTCTTTGCCTAAGAATGGTGATCCACCCAGATTTCGAAATCTCTTGAATAGAACTTCTATATCTGATTCTGGCTGAGGGAGAACAACTGGCTCATTAGCTGGTCGAGCCATACGATTATTTCTTCTGTTCCTGTCACTCATTTTCTAGTGCGTCTGCAATTAGCAGACAAAGTGTCAGGTCAACAGAAAAGATATTTCAAAACATAGAGACAAATACTTGAATGTAAATGTGTCTACTGGGGTGTATTTCATTCTGCTTTACTTATACTAGGATATTACTGGTCCTATCTGTATAGAGTTACCCATCCTAGAACACTACTGGTTCTATTTCTGACGAGTTCGTTCATATGTTATATTCCAGAACTAAGCTTAACCAAAGCTCTGATACCACGTTGTGACCACCCCAAACCCCGTACTGACGGCGGCAAGGGTAATCTTTGGAATATAACACATAAACAGATAATAGCAGAACAGAAATAAATAAATACACCAGATAGGGTACAAATAATACACTGAATAAACGTAATCATCAGAGTTACACAGTATATAGGATCATACTTAGCAAAAATACAGTTCAGCTATACATAAATGTCCAAAGCGGAAAACAAACATAATATGTACAATAGGAGCTGAACAACATAAAAAGAGATAAATAATAGAATCCATCTTCAGCTCCAGCTATCCAGAAAGAGCCAGCTAAACTTGAATACAAGGCTGCCTGTGTAGAAAAAGTGGCACCCGAGTTTGAAAGTGAAACAAACTATGAGTCAGTCATGGGACTGGTATGAGAAATCTACTCAACGCATTTATAATATGGCTAATCACAGGACCACGCCACTTTCGTGGAACGGGTTTACTCCATCGGATCGTCAGTGCTTTAAAAACAAGTAATTCTTTTAAACATCGCAATGCTTTTTATAAAAATGAAGCCGTTATAAGACTCAGTTCCCATCACACAATGCAACGCAAATCGGAGGATAGAGTTTTTACCTTATAATGGCGAAGATATGCTTGATACGAATAAAACAAAAGCATTTGATATTATTACTAGTGTTTATATGTTTCAAAAAAAATTTCAAATCATAAGTATCAATCATAGACGACATTAATGCCCCATACCACTATGTCGCCATATATAGGTATACAATCAAAACCACACAGTCACGTATTTGGAAATTGGATTTCCGCCATGAACCAAGGCAAAAGATAGTCCTTACCGACTTGGAGACAATCTAGCCTACCATGTCTCAGGAACAGCCGCAAATGCCCATTGGATCGTCAGGGTCGGTCCACCGATGTGGATTATTATACATGAACACTACGTTTCCCTGCCCTATGGGGCACAAATGAGCTAACGAATGACTCCATCGGTCCCGGATCGAACGATATATCCGAGGCGCCTCACTATCCATCATCCACATAAGTAAAATGTCAGGCCGTGTAAAAATACCGACACAACTCCTAGCTAGAAAGAAACGCAGGCCCTCCCTGATCTCCTCTCCCGTTTCTGGTTCATACCGGGGTGTGAGGCTCGCGAATTCACGTTATACACAAAGCTACACCACACAGGCGGTGCTTTGATCATCAATGACAAGACTTTGCTTTTCAACAGAAGCCCTGTTCACTGCATCTTAGCATGCCACACCGGCAATTCACACCATGCAACTGATGGTTATTAATCGCACAGAATGAATTCCAATGTCAGACACACAGTCCATTTGCAAGTCCATTCTGGGTCTGAACGAAACCGGAGGCACTAAATACCTCGCATATCCATCGATTCCCACGTACGTATGGGCGATCACCACTCATTATCCATATTTCGGGATGCCTCCCAATCAGGACCTCAGCGACCATCCAAACGAGGTGAAGATCAGTCTTCAACCCCCGTCTTCATCTTCAACTTCTTATTGTCGATTCAGTTATTCAGAATTGGATAAACCTGGTCTTTCTGAGCAACTCGCTTATATAATAAACAAGTGCAACACTAACATACATACGCATCATTTCAATTCATTAGTCACTAACCGTCAATCAGTAATAGAACGATTTCCCAAATATTAACCCCGAAGGCCGAAACCAACATCAGATCAATACCCAAGAAACCATTCGACTTAGCCAACCTTCAGTCAGTTTCTAAATTTCACATCCATATCGTTTATAATATTTTATAATGATTTATCGCTATTTTTATTTATTTTAAAATAGCCAATTTATTCAAAACGACGCTTCGGGTCATAAAGCGGCCGTGGCACTGTTTTTATTCAGATTTGATTTACCCATATCTGAAAATCTAACCGTTGGATCTTTACAAAATTTACATCATTAGAAACATCATTTCAAAACGAATGCAAGGTTCCAGTTTCAGGAAAATCCGACGGTCGGATCTCCCGGTATAATCATTTGAAGTTTCGATTTCAAAATACGAACTGCAGCGTTGTTATTCGATTTAATATAATTATATATATATAAATATAATCGATTCTGGCGCTGTTTTTCTTCAGATTTGAATTAAACATTCCAGACAATCCAACTGTTGGATTTTTACAAAGTTGGTGTCGTTGGGAAGATATTTCCAAAGCAAACCCAACGGTTGCGGTTTCGGGAAATTCCGATAGTCGGATCTCCTGCACTAATCGTTTGAAATTACGGTTCCAAAATACGAACTGTAGCTTCGTTTTTCGATATATTTCAATTATATTTAAATATATATATCGATTCTTCGATTTCAAAACCATATGAATTTCACACATTTGATAAAAATGATATTTTTATCTAACTGTTTTCTATTTCAATACTTCACTATTTTTAATAATTCAGGTATATAATAAAAATGTGATTTTCAATGTAAAACAATTTATTTCAAAACTCGACTATTTTATATATTTCATATAGGTGATAAAAATAGGATTTTTATTTTAAAACAATTTATTTCAAAACAAGATTATTTTATATAGTTCATATCGATGATAAAAATTGGATTTTTATTATAAAACAATTTATTTCAAAATATGAATACCATTCAACACATGAATTTCAGTTCAACGAATGAATTTCGATTCAACACATAAAGGTTTTCTATAGTTTATATATATAGATAAAATGGTGATTCTTATATTTAAAACACGAATACCATTAAACACATGAATCTCTATCCAACGGATGAATATCGATTCAACACATGAAGGTTTTCTATAGTTTATATATATAGATAAAAATGTGATTTTTATATTTAAAACACGAATACCATTCAACGTATGAATTTCAATTCAATGAATGAATATCGATTCAACACATGAAGGTTTTCTACAGTTTATATATATAGATAAAAATGTGATTTTTATATTTAAAACACGAATACCATTCAACACATGAATTTCAATTCAACGAATGAATATCGATTCAACACATGAAGGTTTTCTATAGTTTATATATATAGATAAAAATGTGATTTTTACATTTAAAACACGAATACCATTCAACACATGAATTTCTATCCAACGAATGAATATCGATTCAACACATGAAGGTTTTCTATACAACGAATAAATATAGTTTCAACAAATGAAAATAATTCTAACACATGAATATTATTCAAAATTTCGGCAGCATAACAGCAGGGTAGTTAAAACCGGGACCGTCCCTAGTACGGCTCCTCGCTCTACCTTAAAACCTCTCGGTTTTTGACAATGGGGATTCATGCTTCTAGTTCGCACGCAGGCGGCATGTATATTTATTTCATTTCCACAAACTAATCCTATGTGGTTTCAACCAAATATTTCTCAACCACGAACGGGTATTTTTCAACCACAATCAATCAATATCAACCACAAACAATTTCAATCAACCATTCGCTATCAATCAATTTTCACACAATCACAACCAATAAATATCGTCCATGATTTGTAGACGAGGGGCGCATATATATATATATATATATATAGCATTTCACTTCTATTTCAACACAAATATAATTTTTACAATGCATATACAACTTATACATCAAACGTACAACTTATACAACGCTTATACAAGAGGTGTACAACGCTTATATAACTCATACATCGATAATATAATTTATACATCGTCGTTTTCCATATCGTTTATAAATTAGAAATCTCACATTGGGTTCCACTCCACCAAAAATAGCAGAAGGCTCAGAAAAATATGCGGTCTCTTCTAGAATGTAGAAGACGTCCACACGGTCACGATGTTTCCTGTTTCATCGAATTTCGTCAATACACGAAAAAGAAATGATTTTTCAAAGTTTGCAACGGTTTAAAGGTGTTAAAACTGTTGAAATTAAACAAAGTCGTTACCTTTCTATTTTCTTTAAAACTAGGTTTTGAATTATACTCCAATCCGCTGCACTGGGTTAAATCGGAACTTGCCACGTCGTAGAGCATCGAATCGCGGTCAGGCGCGTGGTGGTTTCACGTGGATTGATGCGGCAGTGGTGGAGCAAATCGAGGTGAACGGCGGCGACTTCAGAGCGACGAATCTTGAGAAATACAAAACGAGAAGGGGCGAGACTTGTTCTGATTTGAAGAGGGCGTCGAGCTCTTCGAAAAGTTCAACTGTGGCTGGGTCTATCGAGGCGTGGTTTCGCCGGAAAAAGGGAGGGAAGGATTGGATGAGCTTCGCCATCGATTCGAGGGGTTCGGAGAAGAAGACGGGGAGAGAGAGTGCTGAGTTGGCCCAAGGGAATTATATATATATATTTTTTAAAATCTCTAAAATACCCTCTCCCACACACGAACACCAATTCAAACCCAACGACTGTCGTCCCTAGCGTTTTACCCCCATTCCGAACATAATGGGATATGTTTCGTAGGCCCATTCGACTGTTTCAGTCAGTTTTGCTTCAAATTAAAATATAAAACATTCAATATTTGATTTGAACGTACATTTCAATTTGCCAGGGCCACAAACTTATTCGAAAAATTCTAGAAAAATAAATCTAGATATGTTTTGACGATACGGTCCCAACAAAACTTGTTTCCTTGAATTCTGAGACCGTTTGCAAAAAGGCCCATTTCTTGTCGATCCCATTTAACTGTAATTGACCAAAACATGTTATCCTTTGCCACGCTTACACACTAGCTTCAAAAATTATAAAATTTGAAACCTAGCAATAACATCACATCCCAGATCCAACAAAAGTGGTTTCGTCGAATTCGGAGGTCGTATGCAAAATGGCCATTTTCACAGGCTATATAAATTTCATAGCGACCTTTCTGAAAATTCATTTGGCCATAACTTTTGCTTTCCTCTATGAAACTTCGATTTTTCAGATTCGTTAGAAAGGTATTCACTAACAGATTTAAATATTTTTGGTTTCACTCAGATTCGTTTTGTTTTGCACCCGATATAGTCAGTCAAAGTTTGAATTCAAATTTTGAAACTACCGCGCCATTTCAGGCCTTGTTTATAATTAGAATTAATTATATTCGTTTTCAATCATTGATTCAAACTCACTTTTCATCGTTATTATTTTAAATATTTATTTAAATATTTAAAATCCATTATTTTAGCCAATTTAAAATTTTTAAATTGGTTCATATTTTCTGCGTCGTTACATGCACTGGTATTCTTAGGAGAAAACCCGTTCCGTGTTATACGGCGTGGTCCCTTGATTTATTTTATTCCTAAAGTAAATATTAAATAACTGTTTTAGTTCTCACACCAGTCACATGACAGACTTAGAGTTTATTGTTTTAACCTAAACTCTGGGTGCCCCTATTTTCCACATAGGCAGTTAGTAGTTTGGTTTTTGCAGATATTTCTTTTTCAGGTTCCTAGACTTACAAATGGAACTATATTCGGAAAGATCTGTATCCGTATATTTCTTTCAGTTGTGTTATGTATTATTTTTTTCTGCTATGTAAATTATTTTAATCTCTGATATTGTATTTCCAATGTGTAATATTCATCATACTCTGATATATTCTTATACTCTGATGTAATTGTTGTAATAAGTAATGAAATGTTTTGTCGTTTGCTGATTTGTCATGTTCTCAACTCAATCTGGGCTTTCCCGTAATTGCGAGTTTGGGTAGTTTTACTTGGTATCAGAGCTTTGGTTTATAGAGCTCGAGAACAAGAAATATTAGAACCGAACGAAAGAATTAATCAGATATTGGATTAGTAATATCCAATAGGAATGACTCGTTAGAGATACGATCAATAGTATCCTAGAACGAGTGTAAAGAGTGTTATTTTTATAATAAAAATGAAAACCAACTATGTTTTCAAAATTCAAACCTTACTATACATATTTGAATATTTTATTTTATATTGAATTTGGATAATCTAGTATATGAAGATTTTGCATATACGCCTAGCTAGCGTGTATACAAAGTCTCAAATTTACTGGGTAGATATAGAATCACACTCTAGTCGCCCGGGGATGATTCTGATGATTGTCATGACATTACCAGAATTTTTGTTCAAGTTTCGAAAGTTGTATATCTATATATTTCCAATTGACTGGTGTGAGATCCAAAACTAGAAAGGGTTATTGTTGTGATTTAACACACAAATATGAATTTTATGCATATATAGAATAGAAAGATATATGTTTGAAAATTTAATCAACTAATTGATTCATGATTATGTTGTGTGATTATTCGTTTAAACCAGTAAGTGAATGAAAGGTAAATTTAGCCAAATCGAACCAAAATATTGAACTGAATTGAAAATTGTTTGAAATGCATATGTGTACATGTATATCTATTGAACAGGTCATAGCATGGAAGATATGAAGAGGAATAAAATTGTATGCCCGACAAATAGGTACATTTCTACTATATTTCTTGGGTATTGATGATTTTATAAGCCGATTGGCTAGCCGCTTGGCTAGCCGCTTGGCTTTTTCTTTTTCTTTTGGGATTGATGAGGGCCCTGTGAGGCAAGTTGCAGTTTTAAAGGTCTCCCCATACAAAGGAGGTTATGGTGAAATTTTTCAAAAATTTAGGGTGTTAGCCAATTTTTTGAGAAATTTGAAAATTTTTAAAAGCTGAAAAGTTGAAGAATGAAAGTTGAGTAGGTTAGTTAAACAACTTTCAGCTCCATTCCTTTTTTTGGACGAAAAGATTTTAAGTGGGGGAGATTGTAACAACCCGGATTTTCAGAACCGATATAAATTTTTTATTTTAGATATTTTAATGGATTTGAAGATTTAAAATAATTTACTTTAAATAATAATGACTATAAATTAATTTTAAATTGTAGTTAGAATGAATAAATTATTTTAATAATAAAACAAGCCTGAAATGGCATGGTAGTTTAAAAATTCGATTTATAATTTCAAATGAATATGCAGAATTCAAAATAAGTCAGAATTAGACGAAACAACAAATATTTGAATCTGTTTAATAATATCTTTCTAACGAATGTAAGGAACTGAGATTTCACAATATAAATTGAAAGTTATGTCCAGTTTAAAATTTTAAATAATCGCTACGGAATTTATATATATTTTTAAATATATATGGCCCTTAAAAATAGCCGTTGTAACAACCCGAATTTTAAACAACATGTTAAATCAAGAATCAAGGCAGAATTAAATTATAAAATCTGAATCAAATAAAACGGGCTGTGCCATTGCGTTCATCTCGAAAAAATACGCGAAATAGAGTCCGAAATTTCGTAAATCGGAGTCCGTATGACCAAGATATGACCTCGCGAAGTTTCACGAAAAATTCAAAAACAAAAACAGACCTTGATATCTGCATCAGCAGACGACTTAAAGCTCCCGACCGAGTTCCATATTTCTTGATTTGCCCTGGCACGGAACTCGGATGGCACACTGAGGAACATTTGCGTCTAGACATGGAAAACGATTCACGATACATACGCGGGATAAAGGGCGCGGTTGACGGGTGGCATAATCCCTAGTGGCCCTAGGTGGCTGAACCCAAACCGAGACACGGAAACGTTCATTAGGTAGCATAATCCCTAGTGGTCCTAGGTGGCATAATTCCTAAGTGAACGCGCGATAGTTCATGGTAAGGAAACATAACTAGATCAAGGGTAGCGGTCCAAAATAACCTCAAGGATAAAACGTTTACATGGGAAAGCCCGTATGGCCTACGGCAAAGGACTGAACTTATACATGGAAAGAAACATACGAGTTGGGAAAACCTACATATGCTATATATTAGGTTGACATGGACCATTACATGACATTGGGCAAGGGACATTCATAGTTAACACATGACGCGGGTTGGGATACTAGTACGAGAGGTGCAGAGCAAATATACATGTTAGGACCATGAGAAATATACATGATAGATACCGTGGGATGTTATACAGGATAGATACCTTGGGATATTATACTTGATAGAAACTGGACGATGTGATACCTTGACTTATCATGACACCATAGTTTATCATGATATCTTAGTTTACCTTGCTACAGTAGTTCAGCCTGTTTTAGTTTATCTATCTTGTAGTCATCCTTATGTTTACTTTCAGTTTATGCATGTCATGTTACCTTTACCTGTTTTTATACTGGAAGTAGATAGGACTTACCAGTCTTTATGACTGACCCCGTTTTCTTTCGCCTCTTGTCTTCCTTTCCCCCCCTAGGTTTTCAGGGAGGAAACACTGTTATCTAGTTCAGACTCCTTCTGCTTGAAGGTCATCATGCATGGCTTGGACTTTTCTTGGCTATGGCTACTTTACTGTTTTACTTGGGAAAATAATTTATGAAATGGTTTTATGCTTCTTTACTATTGCAAGACAGGTTTTGATGTATTCTGATGTAAAAGGCTTTAGACCTTATTTTATAAGGTAATGAAATTTGTTTTACTTCCGCTGTTATATATATATATATATATATATATATATATATATGTTCTGTCTTGTAATATTTCTGTGCATGTTTACCTCGATAATGCTTCACCAAACCTAGTGCATTCCCTTTGTGAGTGACGCTAGCGGAGGTGGGGTGTTACATTTGGTATCAGAGCAGAAGGTTACCAGACTGGGCAAAAGTTTATAAAACCTTCTAAAAAACCGTTTACAAAGAAGCATTTTTCAAGAAAAGTTTGTTTTAAAAGGCTATTCCCCAAAGGCCATTAGCATTATCCTTTGATTCCTTGATGGAATCTCCTTTCCTTTCTTTCCTCCATCTGTGGTCACAGTAGTTCTAACTGTGATTAATCTTTGTCTAGCCACGTAGGTGTTTCCCGTACGATGGAGGTGGTTCTCGAGAGACCTGTTGCCGTGGTACAAGGAAGGATAATAAGAGTAAGGATAAAGGACGCGGGCTTAAGGATAATCAACTTGTAACACCCCACCTCCGCTAGGGTCACTCACAAGGGAATGCACTAGCTTTGGAGGAGTATTATTGGTAAACATGTACAGAATTATTACAAGACAGAACATATAAAATAGCGGAAGTAAAACCAAACTTTCATATCATTAATAAATAAGGTCTAAAGCCTTTTACATCAGAGAACTTCTTACATGAAAACCTGTCTTGCAATAGTAAAGAAGCATAAAAACCTTTTTATAAATTATTCCCCAAGTGAAACAGTAAAGTAGCCATAGCCAAGAAAAGTCCAAGCCATACATGATGACCTTCAACAGAAGAAGTCCGAACTAACAATAGCATTTCCTCCCTGCAACCTGGGGGGGGGGGGAAACGGAAGACAAAGAGGCGAAAGAAAACGGGGTCAGTCATAAAGACTGGTAAGTCCTATCTACTTCCAGTATAAAAACAGGTAAAGGTAACATGACATGCATAAACTGAAAGTAAACATAAGGATGACTACAAGATAGATAACTAAACCAGGGTAACAGGCTGAACTACTGTAGCAAGGTAAACTAAGATATCATGATAAACTACGGTGTCATGATAAATCAATGTATCGCATCGTCAGGTTCCTATCAAGTATACTATCCCAAGGTATCCACCCTGTATAACATCCCACGGTATCTATCATGTATATTTGCTCTTGGTTCTAACATGTATGTTTGCTCTGCACCTCTCGTACTAGTATCCCAACCCGCGTCATGTGTTAACCATGAATGTCCCTTGTCCAATGTCATGTAATGGTCCATGTCAACCTAACATATAGCATATGTAGGTTTTCCCAACTGGTATGTTTCTTTCCATGTATAAGTTCAGTCCCTTGCCGTAGGCCATACGGGCTTTCCTATCTGAACGTTTTATCCTCGAGGTCATTTTGGACTGCAACCCTTGATCTAGTTGTGTTTCCTTACCATGAACTATCGCGCGTCCACTTAGGATTTATGCCACCTAGGACCGCTAGGGATTATGCTACCTAATGAACGTTTCCGTGTCTCGGTTTGGGTTTTGGCCACCTAGGACCACTAGGGATTACGCCACCCGTCAACCGCGCCCTTGATCCCACGTATGTGTCGTGGATCGCTTTCCATGTCTAGATGCACATGTTCCCCAATGTGCCATCCGAGTTCCGTGCCGGGGCAAATCAAGAAATACGGAACTCGGTCGGGAGCTTTAAATCGTCTGCCGATGCAGATATCAAGGTCTGTTTTTGTACCCGTGGCTATGGTCCCACGTGACCCCTCCCTCAACTACTGAAAGGCAATCCAAGAAAAATCATGTATAAGAACCACTCCCCGGCCCCACTATAGCCCACTTTCCTACGGCCAACCTCACCCATGACTCGATAGCAAGCACATGGTCTGTTGGGGGTTCCCTGCCTTTCCGTACATACGCGATTGACTAAAGATGGTAGGTAGTCGGCGATGCGCTATCCAGGGCAAAAACAAGAATCGTCGACTCCACGCTAATCCATCCCAGTCTTTAGGTTGCTCGCATAGCAACCAAGGCATACTCTTGGTCCTTCTAACGCAGACCTTAACCTCTCATGGGCCTAGTATAATTACCTGGCAGCCCACAGAGGGATCCCAAGAATATCCTCACGTCCCCCGAAGCTTCCACTTCGGCACCCAGTGCGCTGGAGCTTTTATCCAAGTCAGATAACTTGCTCCCCCTCGTATACTAAGCGATGACCTACCGTATCAGGTTACTCATCGTTTTGAGAGTTAGTCCTATGTCCTTAGCTAAGAATTATTACTTAGTTACCCTTAACTAAGGTTTACCACTTAGCTTCCTTTCTCGTTATCCTTGATTAACCACGGTTTTCTACCTAGTTCTTCTAGCTAGGGTTTGTCTATTGGGTTAAGTGTTATCATTCAAGTCCATGACTTAACCCGCCCACGAATCACGTCAAAGATTGGCTAAGTATTTAAGTTCAAGACTTAGTCCCACAAGTTGGTTAAGTGTACCCAGAGGCTCATGACTTAACCCTATCAAGTCAAATTGGTCAAGTACTAGCTTACCTTAATCCTATCGGATTATCTTGCTAGATCGATTAAGCATAGATTATCTTAATCCCATCAAATTATCGAGTCGGATTGGTTAAGTATAGGTTGGCTTAACCCCATCCTCTAATCGTACTACAATGGTTAAGTATATTCCAAAAAGGTCTTGTGACTTAACCTTATCCTGTGGCATTAATTTAATTAATGCACCCTCAACCTCTCACATTAGACCTTGTTGTGGTTACTAGTTAAGCCGGGCGGGTCCGGGTAGATTTACACCACAACCTAGTCTAACCTCGGGTCTTAAGCGCGACATGACCAACTTCTCACATTGGATCCTATTGTGTGTAGCGACTAGTTAAGCCGGGCGGGTCCGGGTAGATTTATGCTACAAACTCAACCCAACCTCGAGTTGGCCACTTCCATGTTTGGTCTAGTGTTATATTACACTTACAACCCATACGTGTCTAATTTCAAGTCCCAAGTTTACCCCACGTGTCATGCCCCCATTTTGGTTCAACTTACATGTTGTGTTCACATGTAACCTCAAGTCAAGTTTTCATGTCATATTCAGGTCAAGATTTCGCGTCATGTTCATGTTTATCTAACTACCCCAAAGTCGTGTTTTCCAATGCAAGCAAAAGCGAGTCAACATAGTAAGGATACTACGTCACATATTGGCCTCAAAACATGCATGATGCCAAAAAGGGATTGGCTTCCACATGCACAACCTTGGCCAAAAACATGCATAGTGTCATAAGGTGATTTGGCCACAAACATGCATAGTATCTCAAGGGGATTACTTGCATAAGTGTTCATGTCATAAACCTATCATGAAGGGATGAACATGCCCATGTTACTAATGTGATAAAAAGGTAAACTTGCATATTATCATAAGGGATTTCGGGTTCATATACTTGCATAGCCTCGAAGTCACATTCATGCACATGTTTCATGAGTCAAAGTGGTTTCAAGTGTGCATGCTAACATACCACAAGCAAAGGTCCAATCTTGCATGGCAAACTAGGTCCAATGTAACATGAATAGCATGGTTTAGTCGCTACAACATAACCCAAAGTCATATTTTCATGCTAAAGGGGCAAACTAGGTTCCCATAGGCTAACATAATCATGTTACTTTGCATTTTATCCCATGTCACATCAAGATCATCGTTTAAATCTACAAGTAGCTAGAACTTACATAGCAAGGCTTAGGAGAGGGATCATGCATCATCTTGACGAAGAAAGGTGGCTCCTTTGATGAAGAACCATCATGAAACTCGCATAGCAACGTTGATTTGGCCTTGATTTGGTGTAGCAAGCTTGCACCTTTTGATTTGAACCCGATTTGAATGCATAGGCTCTTGAAGTTGGAGATGGAGGCCATGATCAAGATTGATTTTGGCAGCACTTAGTTGCTAGGTTTGATTTTTAGGGATTTAGGTTAGGTTTAGGGTGTTTTTATAGAGATTAGGGTAGTTTTAGGCCCTTAGATTAACCCTAAATCGGATCTGAGCCATCAAACCACGTCAGAAGCTTCCAGAACAAGACCAAAGACCAGTGCAGGTGCACCAAGCCAAGATGGCTCGGCCACCCATGTCGACAGCCAAGTCGACAGGGCTGTCGACTTGGGACAAACCAAGTCGACTCCCAAGTCGACAGGGCTGTCGACTTGGGGTGCCTGGCGGGAATTTTTCCCGCCTAGCCTTCCAGCCCTAATTTTCGAAATTTGAGCTCGTTTTTGAACTTGAATTTTCTGAAAACTTCGTCGGACCATAACTTGGTCATACGGACTCCGATTCTCGAAAACTCAGACTCTATTTCGCGTATTTTTCCGAGACGAACGCAATGGCATAGCCCGTTTTACTTGATTCAGAATTTAAAATTAAATTCTGCCTTGATTCTCGTCTTAATCATGTTATCGAAATACGGGTTGTTACACAACTTGTTGGTATGGCTTAGTCCATCAAGGAGGACAAGGACAAGATCATCGGAGAGGGAAATTGTACGCTCCCATTTCTAGGGTACCTAAAAGAAATGGTACCGTTTTTGGTAAAGGTTTAGTCGTTCTTTTCTATCATCCCGTCCAGACTTTGTCTTGATCATCGTATCATTTAAGTCTGCTTGGATAGTTGAGTCTCTGCACCTTAGTACTAGCATGGTAAAGGATCCCAGTTTTATCCCAAAATCTGGTTGGAGAGTTGGTCCATTTCTTCATGACTTGTTTGGATTTGAGAATGACATGTCTCGGCTACGGATGAATTCTAGGGATAAAGAGGTCACCCAATAAGGGGTGTCATTCTCGATTTTGGAAAGAGGGTAGTTAGACTCTCAACTCACCTTGGTGATACCCTCGAAGTCCCGTGTAACCTTTTGGGTTCTGTCATGGTTAGTTACCTAGAATCTCGGGATGCAGTTGTGGGTAATCTGTTCGAATAGAATTCACCGCTAAGGCGTATGGTTCGTTTCGCTTATGCATGAGTTATGGGAATCACCCTAGTAAGTACTCTTGGCAACATGGATTGGCATCGGCAAACGAGATCCAGAATACCCTAGCGAATTTTGGAGAGCTTGCATGAGTAAGTGGGTACGTTTGAGCCAAGTATACTAGGAAAAGGATAAGTGAAAGTGGAATAAGAGGCGACAATGAAATGAGTTCTAACTCATAGCTTGGAGATAGGAATCAAGGAGCTACGAAATCATGAAGTTAAAAAGATGGTCAAGGCACCGAGGAATTAAGCTCAAGGAAACGCGACTTAGAAGACGTAAGGCTAGACACGCGCATCGTACCTCTTTTTAAAGAGTGTATCCTTGATCCCTGGTTTTTCCTGTAGAGCTTGCTCACATGTTATCTTTTGGTAGGATATCCTCTCGGTCCTGTTTCTGTTACAAACCCCGTAAGGAGTTTGTCGTGTTTATCCCCTCGATCTTATCTGGGGAACCTTAGATAGAACTCTATGGATGTAAACATGTATTTGAAACATGTTATGATTGATATGGTTGCAAATGGTTGCAAGTGGTTGCTCGTGGATGCGCGAATACACATTAGATACTAGATTGACGCGGTCACGTTTCATGTTGCATATGCACGAGTATTTATGCTTGTTTATGGATGAAATTGAATGTGTTATCATGCGGATGTTGCATATGAATGAATGTCTGTGCACGCATATAGTACTTATGTGACTAGGAATATTTGCATACATGTTGGACTCATGGCACTAAACATGTTTTGCATTAGAAAGATCATTCAGTCCTGATCATTAGCATTAGCTAAGGAGCATATACACACACATTTTGCATATTTTCATATGGCATTAGAAATCGTCTAAGGACAATGGTTGCCTGTGGATGATGTTTTTAGTAGATGAATGATGGATGGTAGGAAGCGTTCTTCCTAACTTGGAGATTTCGGGGACGAAATCCTTAAAGGAGGGGAGAATGTAACAACCCGAATTTTAAACAACATGTTAAATCAAGAATCAAGGCAGAATTAAATTATAAAATCTGAATCAGATAAAATGGGCTGTGCCATTGCGTTCGTCTCGGAAAAATACGCGAAATAGAGTCCGAAATTTCGTAAATCGGAGTCCGTATGACCAAGATATGACCTCGCGAAGTTTCACGAAAAATTCAAAAACAAAAACAGACCTTGATATCTGCATCAGCAGACGACTTAAAGCTCCCGACCGAGTTCCGTATTTCTTGATTTGCCCTGGCACGGAACTCGGATGGCACATTGAGGAACATGTGCGTCTAGACATGGAAAACGATTCACGATACATACGCGGGATAAAGGGCGCGGTTGACGGGTGGCATAATCCCTAGTGGCCCTAGGTGGCTGAACCCAAACCGAGACACGGAAATGTTCATTAGGTAGCATAATCCCTAGTGGTCCTAGGTGGCATAAATCCTAAGTGAACGCGCGATAGTTCATGGTAAGGAAACATAACTAGATCAAGGGTAGCGGTCCAAAATAACCTCAAGGATAAAACGTTTACATGGGAAAGCCCGTATGGCCTACGGCAAAGGACTGAACTTATACATGGAAAGAAACATACGAGTTGGGAAAACCTACATATGCTATATATTAGGTTGACATGGACCATTACATGACATTGGGCAAGGGACATTCATAGTTAACACATGACGCGGGTTGGGATACTAGTACGAGAAGTGCAGAGCAAATATACATGTTAGGACCATGAGAAATATACATGATAGATACCGTGGGATGTTATACAGGATAGATACCTTAGGATATTATACTTGATAGAAACCGGACGATGTGATACCTTGACTTATCATGACACCATAGTTTATCATGATATCTTAGTTTACCTTGCTACAGTAGTTCAGCCTGTTTTAGTTTATCTATCTTGTAGTCATCCTTATGTTTACTTTCAGTTTATGCATGTCATGTTACCTTTACCTGTTTTTATACTGGAAGTAGATAGGACTTACCAGTCTTTATGACTGACCCCGTTTTCTTTCGCCTCTTGTCTTCCGTTTCCCCCCCCCCCAGGTTTTCAGGGAGGAAACACTGTTATCTAGTTCAGACTCCTTCTGCTTGAAGGTCATCACGCATGGCTTGGACTTTTCTTGGCTATGGCTACTTTACTGTTTTACTTGGGGAATAATTTATGAAATGGTTTTATGCTTCTTTACTATTGCAAGACAGGTTTTGATGTATTCTGATGTAAAAGGCTTTAGACCTTATTTTATAAGGTAATGAAATTTGTTTTACTTCCGCTGTTTTATATATATATGTTCTGTCTTGTAATATTTCTGTGCATGTTTACCTCGATAATGCTTCACCAAACCTAGTGCATTCCCTTTGTGAGTGACCCTAGCGGAGGTGGGGTGTTACAGCCATTTTGCAAATGACCTCCGTTTTCAAAGAAACCACATTTGTTGGATCCGGAATGTCAATTTATTGCTAGATTCCAATTTTCATAATTTTTGGAATTAATATGTGAGCATGGCAAAGGAAAACGTGTTTTGTCAATTTCAGTTGAAATGGATCGACTGGAAATTGGTCATTTTTCAAATGGTCTCCAAATTCAATGAAATTAGTTTTGTTAGGACTGTATCTTCAAAATATAACTAGATTTATTTTTCGAAATTTTTTGCAATTAGCATTTGGCCCCGATAAATTAAAATGTACGTTTAAATATAATATATATTGATTTATATTTTTATTTAAAGAAAAATTGATCGAAACAGTCGAATTGGCTTACGAAACATATCCCATTGTGTTCGGAATTGGGGTCATTAGTTTGGGGCGTCAATCGTTGGGTCTTATTTGGATTTCGTGTTAAAAAATTACTTTATCAGGATAATTAATTATAAAATTTAATTAAATAAAGGGGGGTCAACCCTTTCTCCCCTGTCATTATCATATCGTACAAAATTAAAAAAAAAACAGAGAACGACGTGCCGCCTCCAGGCCACGCCGGCCATCGCGCCGCCTCCCCGTCGACGCGCATCCTACCCCCTGGCCACCAGAGACCGCCGTCTCCTTGTCTCCACTCCGTTCAACTCCGTCCCGAGCCTCCAACGCCCAAACCGACCACCACAGCCCGCGCCCTAGCCTGAAACCGCCACTACGACCTCCTTCCACCACCTGATACCTCCCGCCGGCCACCTGACCTCCCGCCGGCCCCTCGAGCTCGAGATTGACATAAAATAGTGAATTTTTAATTTCAGGTTTAAATATATATATATATTTATAAAACATATTTTTAATTCAGGTTTAAATACATATAAAGCGTTGATTTATTTTCAGGTTTAAAAAAAACATATATAGCATAGATAAAAATCTGATTTTTAATATATATACCATTATATAAAAGATATGATTTTTAGATTATAAAAGATATGATTTTTAGATTATAAAGGATATGATTTTTAGTTTATAAAAGATACGATTTTTAGTTTATGAAAAAAATATGATTTTTAGTTTATGAAATAATTTTTGATAAGTTAAAAATATGATTTTTAACTTATGAATGAAATGAATAAAATCATCGTACGTTGAAATCATTTTTAGTTAGATAAAAATAGGATTTTTATTGTAGCTATGAAATAATTTTTAGAAAGATAAAAATATGATTTTTATATATAATAGGATTATGAAAATGTGGTTTTTATATATGTAGTAGCGTTATAAAAATATGATTTTTAGTATAGATGGCATTATATAAGAATGTGATTTTTAATGTGTATATCGCGTGAAGCAGATTGCGATGAAACTGATTGGAAGTAGAACAGAATCCAAATCGTCCAGTAAAGAATGACGGAGTGGAACCCAAAGGTGAGAACTTCTCACTCTAATTTTGTTTACAGTTAAATATATACTAGAATGCAGATGGTGCTTAGTAGCACCCGACACCTTTGATTGAAACCATGGATGTTTGGTTGTTTGTTTTTATTTGATTGATTGTTATTTAATAGGTTTGGGCAACCCTGTTAAGAAATTATTTGAATTTGGATTGGGATGTGAATGGAATTGATTGAATTTGGTTTGTGTATGGCGCGAGCCAGTATTAGGTTCGGGATATGGCTGGAACTTATTCCGGTTCTAGTATCGTGTCGATATGCTGCCGAAATTTTCTAAAAAGTGTTAGAAAAATTTATTTAGTTGAAAATATTATTTTTAGCTTATAACCGCGATAAATAAAATAATTGTTGGATAGTTAAAAATAAGTTTACACCACCATTTACAAGTCGGACGACTTGTTTGTGCTCGCCTATTTTTGTGATATCGATTGGGTCGATAATTTTACACATCGCCCAACTGCACAAATAATATTCAGTATTTGTTGGTTGAAACCCTACACGGGTATTGGGATGATGTTTGACATACACTAATCCCAATTGTTTAGTTGTATGTCAATCGATTGGTTGACAGACTGTAGTAAGCGTTAATTATTTATACATAATGCTTATACAGTGTAGAAGGCGCTTTGGATGATGGTTGATTATTTATCATTGTTATAGTACACAGATGTTATACGAAATCCATATAGATAAATTATATGGTTACTGACTAGGTCTGATTCCAATTCAAAAGGAACGCATATTTTGAAAATAAGAAAATATTTTAGAATAATGAATATTTTAAAATAATATTCAGTAAAAGAGTAAAATGTGAGTTTGATGTCCAATTTTGGATGGACACAAAAATATTGAAATATGTGAAGCCATGTTGATTAGATTTGCGCCATTTTGATGCGAACGATATATGTATCGATTTTATTCATTTTTATAATGAATATCGAAAAGAAAAATATTTCAAAATCTGATATTTTGAAAATATTATCATTTAAATATTATAATGATAAAGATTGCTTAATTTTGATTTAAAATTGAATTGAAAGTGGGAATCGTTTTAAAATGAATTTATAAAATATGTTTTGAACAAAATACATATATAATATATATTATATATATATATGTAAATGGCTTAAATAGAACGCGCCGTGCCGCGACCGTTTGCCAATTTCAACCACTAACTTCGAATTGACATTGCGAGAGATCCGACTGTCTGATTCTCCTAAAACCAGAACCGTTGGTTCGTATCAGAAATAGATTTCCAACGAATATAAGAGATTTGAAATCTAACGGTTGGATTTGGAATTATGTCCAAATCAAATTTGGAAAAGGTTGCTGTAAGTGCAGTTCGATGATCGTTTATGGAAATCGACTGAAGGAGCCTTAATAAAATTATTAAAAATATTAATAATTTCTATAAAATCATAATAAATGATTTGGAAAGAATTGAAAAGATAAAAATATATTATTATCAAAATGAACTAGTTATTAACTAGAATAATAATCCAATATTTTTAAAAGAAATAAATTGGGTTTGAAATAGTTTTAAAAAAAACCAGAATTTTCCAATAAATAAATTGGAATGGATTGGAATGGACATAATCTTCGGAATATTTCGATATTGGATTCCGTGGTTATATGGATATTGTTATGGGAATTTGGAAGATACAGATATCGTTATTCCCGATATGATATCCATTAGTTTCAGAATTTAATATTGAATATAAGCAGATATAATTTCTATTCAGAGCCTTGTATATAATATTTAATTGGATTTTGGGTTTGTCGTGAACGATGTCTTAAATAACACTGTTCTTAAACCCAGTTGAGAAAAGAATAAATCTTTTAATTAAGATTTGGTGAAGTTTCCAATTAATTAATATTTAGTTGGAACCAAATAAAAGAATTGCATTTTGGGTTTGTCGTGAATGGTGTCTTAAATAACACTGTTCTTAAACCCTATGTGAAAAGAATAAATATTTTAATTATGATTATAAGAGTTTCTAGTTATATTTAATAATTGGAATAAAATGGAATGTGAATTGGGTTTACTGTGAACTGTATTTTTAATGACATTCGCTCTTTAACCCGATTAACAGTGAAATGTGATTTCGGATTTATAATTCTTTTTATTAAGATTTAATGCAAAATTTTCCAAAGTAAAGTTTTCCAATTTAATAAAATAAATTTGAATGGAATGGAATTCAATTTAGTAATAATCGAGTTGAGCTTCTGTGGAGGAAGATTGTTAATATATATGAATTTTAACAGGCTTTGTTGTTATTCCATTTATATTGTTAGTCGGATACGGAAATTGATATCGATTATATATTGATCTTCTTTCCGTGAAGATTCCATAATTAATGGAATGTGATTTTGGGTTTATCGTGAACTGTGTTTTAAATGACATTATTTCTTTAACCCGGTTAAAGATAGGACTACATGTCTAACATTGTATTTTGAACTGTATTTGTTGGTCTTTGCTAAATATATATTTGCTTGGTGGCGGAGAATTTATTCTCTTGCTTAACACCCTTCTCTGAGACGTACGAGCTCATAGGTTATATATCGGCAAAGTTCGATGGTACGGTGTAGATTATCGATGCAGAATGTTTGATTTCCCAAAGTTAAATAATCCCTAATATTGATTTTTGGGAAGATTAAAACTAAGTGGAGTTTTAATGAATCTTTAATTAGATTGAAATGTGAATGCGATAATTTAAAATTATCAAATTTGGCAAATGATCGAGAATGGAGTATCACCAGTTTTGCTCCAAGCGATAGTTAAATCTTTAATTAGATTTGAACGGGGAATGGTAATTATTTTTTACCGATAACACAGTGGTGTTAGGTATAGAGTATCACCAGTTTTTCTCCATGGGATGAATAGGTTGGGATTGGGAAATATATTAAATGATTACTTCGGTAAGGTTCGCTAATCCTGACTAGTTTGGAAAACATTAATTTGATTTAAATTGTGAAAAGAATATTTGAATAAAAGAATATTCTGGATTGGAATGGGGCGTTTGTTGTATTTATATAGCATTTGATTATAAAATACGTGAATTATCCAGAAAGGCCAAATTTATACCATTCTGAATGATTGGATCGACGATAAGTCGACGACGAAGATGATGGTAGAAGACCGGAGTTCTTCACATTGATTGGATGATTACTGATGTCTTGATTGGGCTGTACACCCAAGACAAGGTAATAAGTGGTGATCGTCTAGACGTACTTGGAGATCGACCGGATATACGAGGACCTCTCTCCTGTATTAGACATATGGGATGAGGAATAAGGTGCCTCCTGTTTCGTTCAGAACTAGAACGAACTATTAAATGGATGTGTGTCTGACATTGGATTTTATTCTACGTTGACTGATCTCTATTAAATATATAACTGTTTGGTGGTAGTGAATTTATTCTCTTTCTTAACACCCTTCTTTGAGACGTACGGGCATAGAAGTTGTATATCGATAGATATCCGTCGCATAGCGTGAATTGCTTATGTGGCATGCTGAGATGTAAATGACCAAGACTTCTGTTGAATAGCAAAGTCTTATGGTTGATGATCAAAGCTCGACTTTAACTAGCATAGCTTTGTGTATAGCGTTAATTCGCGAGCCTCACACCTCGGTATGAGTCAAAAACATGATAAGGTAACAACAGGGAGTGCATGACGTTTCTTTCTAGCTATGGGTGGTGTCATGGTATGGAGCTCAGACATTTATTTATTTTTACCTATGTGGATGATGGATAGGAGGCGCCTCGGATATATCGGTTACTACGGAGCTGACGGATAGGTCCTATAGGACCGGGAAACATTTATTCAAGAATAACCACTCCACTAAAGTATGTGTGGACCGGCCCTGCATGATCCAAGGGTTGCCCCATGGTGTGTAACCATGAGGCATTTGCTAGAGTGTCTCGAAGCCGGCGAGGAGTACATCCCTTGCCTCGACTCATGACGGAAATCCAATTTCCAAAATGTGACATTTCGGTTTTGATTGTAGAGCCTAGTATGGCGACATGATATATGGTACCCTTGCCGTCTATGATTAATACATCTATATTTGATGTTGTTTTGACACTATACACTTATAATAGTGTCAAATTATTTGTTTTAAACGTATCAAGCATGTTTGGCTATTATAAGGGAAAACTCTATCCTCCGGCTTGCGTTGCATTGTGTGATGGGACCTGAGTCTTATAATAGCTTCATTTTTCGAAAAGCATTGCGCTGTTTATAAACTGTTTTATGCACTGGTACTCTTGGGAGAAAACCCGTTCCATGTTATACGGCGTGGTCCCTTGATTTACTTTATTTCTAAAGTAAAGATTAAACAATTGTTTTAGTTCTCACATCGGTCACATGACCAACCTGGAGTTTATTGTTTTAACCTAAACTCTGCATGCCCCTATTTTTCACACGAGCAGCTAGTAGTTTGGTTTTTGCAGATATTTCTTTTTAGGATCCTGGATTTACAAGTAGAACTATATTCGGAAAGTTCTATATCTGTGTATTTGTTTCGGTTGTGCTATTTATTATTTTTCCACTGCTATGTAAATTATTTTAATCTCTGATATTATATTTCCAATGTGTAATTATTCTTACTTTGATATATTCTTGTACTCTGATGTAATTGTTGTAATATGCAATGAAATGTTCTATCGTTTGTGTTCTGATTTGTCGTGTTCTCAACTCAATCCAGGCTTTCCCGTAAGGGCGAGTTTGAGTGGTTTCACAAGGGTTACCCATAGGTGTGATCCCGAGGCATTTGTTAGAGTGTCACCGAACCGGTAAGTAGACATCCCTTGCTTTGGCTCATGCTGGAAATCCAATTTCCAATTTGACATTGTGCGGATTTACTTGTAAACCTATATGGAGACATAATACATGGTACCTATGCCGTCTATGATTGATACTTTCATGTTGTAATTATTTTTGAAACATCTAGACACTAATGATAATATCAAATGATTTTTGTTTTATGTGTATCAAGCATGTTTGGCCATTACAGGGTAAAACTCTATACTATGGTTTGTGTTTGCATTGTGTGATAGGACCTGAGTCTTACAATGGCTTCATTTTTCTAAAAAGCATTGCGTTGTTTATTCAGTTTACTTTGTTGTATGCACTGGCAATCCAATGGAGTAAACCCGTTCCATGACATACAGTGTGGTTGTGACATACGACGTAGTCCTGTGATTAGCCTTATTCTTGATGAAGCTAAGTAACTACAGGATTTCTCATACCACTTCCATGACTGATTCGTAGTTTGTTTTTCCCTTGCAAACTCGGGTTCCCCTATTTTTACACGGGTAGCCAAGTAATCAGGTGATGGGCTTTCTTTTGGATATGCACCGTGGCATTAGGTGCTCTTTTGGCTGAAGATGAAGACTTATCTTTTATTGTTTCTTTTGGACTCTTTTGCATGTTTATATTTGGTTCCATTATAGACTTATTCTGTACTTGATGAAACTTCTTATGTACTAAGTAGAATCCTGTATCTGTGTAACTCTGGTGATGATTATGACGTTGATGATTTCCGCTGTTGTCATGTGATAAAAATTATTCTTTGATTTTATGTATTATGCTATATTTTGTAATCTACCGATGTGATTAATGTGTAATATTCCAAAGACAGACCTTGCCACCGTGGAGCGAGGGTTTGGTTCGTTCAGGTATGGCGTCAGAGCTTTGGCTAACCTTAGCTCTGGAATTATACACATTAAACGACTTTTCAGAGATAGAATAATTAGTATTCTAGGACAAGTAACTCATTAGAGATAGGATTAGTAATATCCTAGAATGAGTACATCAGAATAGCATATAACCT
The DNA here is from genome assembly GCA_030737875.1 of Allium sativum. NCBI lineage: Eukaryota > Viridiplantae > Streptophyta > Magnoliopsida > Asparagales > Amaryllidaceae > Allium > Allium sativum. The sequence goes on along the minus strand of CM060909.1, from coordinate 371,762,498 downwards.
GATTATTACATCATTATTCATGCATATGCCCTTATGATTTTTTCTATTTCTTAAGATGTCTTTTCTGTTGACCTGACTCTTTTCTTGCTATTCGCCGAGCTAAAAGAAAATGTGTGGACGAGGTAGAGGCCGAAAAGGCAGAGGCCGAGGAAGGGGCAATAAACCCGTTGTTAATAGTCACCATTATTTCGATGAAGTTGAATCGGATGCTAACAATGAATCAGTGTTGCTACGACAACCCCCACAAAAACCATTTGATTTTGATGCGGTTGCCAAGAAATATAAGAACTTGGGCGTAGTGCCATTCACAGGCATTGGAACTGTAATGGAAGCTCAAGCTTGGTTGAGGTCTTGCGAACGGACCTTTGTGGGCCTAGAATTAGCAGATAACAAGAAAAGATTTTTAGCATCTTGGCTACTTAAAGATGAGGCCCTAATCAAGTGGGAAGCTGTGACTGTAGGTGATCTTGAAGTTAACATGACTTAGGCAAGGTTTAAGGAGGTCTTTGAGGAAAGGTTTATTCCACGACAGGAAGTCGGATGCTTGCATGACAAGTTTGCTAATCTTCAACAAGGTGATAGAACTGTCCCTGAGTATGTTAACAAGTTTAATGCACTCTCTCGCTATGGCCCAGAATTAATTCAGGACCGATAAGGAAGAACAAACGACTCATTAAGGGTCTTCAGAGAAGCTATCACAGCAGGGTGACAGCGTATATAGAACTTCCATTTGCTAAAGCTATCGAAATGGCTTGTATATATGTGGGTATCGACAAGAAAAACCCTCAAGTGGATCGGGAAAGAAGTCAAGCTAATAACAAGAGTAAGCTTCCTGACGAAAAGCCTAAAGCCAGCAAGACTGAAGCAGCTAAGTCTTAAGAAGATAAGCGAGAAAAAATTAAATGCTACAACTGCAACCGGTATGGGAATTGGTCTATGGAATGTAATGCTCCTAAGAGGCCAAAAAGAAACGAATCCAGTTCTAGTCAGTTGCCTCGCAACAGTGGTGAGTGCTATAACTGTCATAAGCCAGGACATTTTGCCAGGAACTGCCCACTAACTAAGAAAGCTGGAGTGGCTCATGTTTATGATTGGACAAATGCGCCAACTTCTTCTATAGGGGGAGGCAAACCTGATTTTTTGGAAGGTACACTTACAATTAAAAATATTTGTGTTAAATTATTATTTGATATGGGTGCATCGTGGAGTTTTATTTTAGGTAATATAGTTAAGAAGTTAAATTTAAAATTGAAATATCTAGAAGGATCGTTTAATGTTTATAATCCGATAGGGGGTTCTCTTATTCTCTGTTTATATTGTAGAGTACCTATTTCTTATTTTTGTTACTGGTTTTCTTTTAATTTAATCGTCATGAATCTGCCTTACTTTGATATCATACTTGGATTGGATTTGTTAATTAAGTTAGGGGCTGAAGTTAAATGCACCAAAAGAGTTGTCAAGGTTAAGATGAAGCTTGAGAATATTATTATACCATGCGTAGGCTCAGATTCAGACAGAAAAGAGTTTTGGTCAACGCTTGCGGTTTCCCTACCTCTATAGAGAATATTCCAGTTGTTAGAAATTATGTGTATGTGTTCGAAGAGGTTGATAGCTTACCTCCGCGCAGAGAGATTGACTTCAGAATTGATCTCATTTCGAACGCAAGGCCCGTTGTGCATGCAAATCGAAGAATGACGTTGAAAGAAAAGGAAGAGTTGAGTGATCAAACTTAGCAACTTTTATGGAAAGGTTTGACCAGGACTAGTTTCTCATGTTGGGGAGCAGCTGTGATATTTGTTCCTAAGTCAGATGGTACTCTCAGATTATGCGTTGATTACCAAGACCTAAATAAGCAAACACTGAAGAATAAATATCCATTGCGGCGCATTGATGATTTATTAGATCGCTTGAATAGAGCGAGATTGTTTTCGAAAATGGACCTAGCTACAGGTTTCCATCAATTGCGGATTGCCGAAGAATGTGTTCCTCTGACATCTTTTAGAGGTCCAGACTTATTTTATGAGTGGTTAGTAATGTCATTTGGCTTGTGTAACGCTCTTGCTTACTTTATTGATTTGATGAATCATGTATTTCGTGAAGTGTTTATAAATTTGTGCTAGCTTTCCTTGATGATATTTTAATCTTCTCTAAGTCAGCTAGCGAGCATGCGAAGCATTTGGAACAGGTTTTGGAAATTCTGAGAAAGAATGTATTGAAAGCCAAGTTTTCTAAATGCATATTCTGGCAAGAGGAAGTGAAGTTCCTTGGTCATGTAGTATCAAAGGAAGGAATTTCAGTAGATCCAGGCAAGATTACCACTATATGAGATTGGAAGCAACCTAGCACTCCCACATAAGTCAGAAGTTTTTTGGAATTGGTGGGCTATTATCTGGAATTCGTTAAATATTTTTCGAAGTTATCTAGTCCATTGACGAAGCTTACAAAGAAGCATGCGTGATTTAACTGGACCACGGAATGTGAGGCAACTATCCAAGAGTTGAAAGTAATGTTGACTACTGCTCCAATGATGATTATTATAGATGGAATCAAGATTTGACTGTTTATACAGATGCTTCTCATGAAGGAGTAGGTGCGGTATTAATGCAAAGTGGCCAAGTTGCTACTTATGCTATCCGTCGGTTGAAGCCGCATGAGTAGAGGTATGTTACTTACGATTTGGATCTATTGGCAGTAGTATTTGCTTTGAAAATATGGAGGCATTATCTTTTGGGTAAGAAGTTTGAATTATATACAGACCATAAGTCATTGAAGTATTTGTTCACCCAAAAAGACTTGAATTTGAGATAGCAGCGTTGGTAAAAATTTCTTGCAGCATATAATCTAGAAATTTTATATACTCTAGGGAAAGCCAATGTTGTAGCTGATGCACATGGCAAAAAGAATACAATCTTCACTAATCTTATAATCACGCATTCATTAATTGAGAAGATCTCTGTTCTTCAGAAAGACGATAAGTTTATTCAAAGGATTATCAAGAGAATTCAACAATGCAAACGCTCGAGTTTCCAGATTGATAACAAGGGAGTTCTGAGATTGTTAGGCCGAATCTGTGTTCCGAACATTCTCAAACTCAAAAAGAGGTAATGGATGAATGTCACAAATCTAAGCTTAGTATTCATCTAGGGTTAAGTAAGATGTATTATGAACTTAAGCGCACATTCTAATGGAGGTCTCTGAAGAGAGACATCTCTATATATGTTAGTAGATGTCCAACTTGCCAACAGGTTAAGAGCGATCAGCAGAAGGTCGCTGGCTTGTTGCAACTATTAGAGGTACCGGAATCGAAGTAGGATCAGATTTCTATGGATTTCATTAACGATTTGCCTAAAACCAAGAAGGGCAACGATAGTATTTGGGTTATTGTCAATCGTTTTACAAAGAGCGCCCATCTCATTGCAGTAAAATCGACTAGAACTGCTCAGAGTGTCGCTCAGATATATTTTAGAGAGATTGTTAGACTGCATGGAATCCCCAATAGCATTGTTAGCGATCGTGATACGATCATCGCGAATAAGTTTTGTGAAGCATTCCAATCTGAATTAGGAACAAAAATAAATCTTAGCACCGCATATCATCCTCAGATAGATGGCTAGACTGAGAGGGTGAAGCGTATTATAAGATTTATTGTGGGCTCGTATTCTTGACTTTGAAGGGTCTTGGGAAGATCACATACGTTTGGTTGAATTCTCATATAATAATAGTTATCAGGCAAGCTTGAAATTATCTTCATTTGAAGCATTTTATGGCACACTGTGTAGTCTCCTGCATGTTGGATAGAGCCTGGTAATTGATTAGTGTTGGGTCCTAATATGATCCGAGAAGTTTCAGATAAAGTGGATTTCATTCAGAAGCGGTTGCAGGCAGCACAGAGCCGGTAGAAGAGTTATGCAGATTCTAAAAGGAGAGATTTAGCATTTTCTGTTGGTGATCACGTATATTTGAAAATTTCTCCAATGAGAGGAGTGATTCAATTTGGGAAGACGGGGAAATTGGCACTAGATATATCTGACCATTTCCTATACTCAAGAGGATTGGAACTCTAGCTTACAGGGTTCAGTTACTAGATTGCTTGCCTGGAGTCCATGATGTGTTTCACATTTCTCGGCTCGGAAGCATGTACATAATCCAGACTTGATCATGGAAGAGGCTAATCAACCAATATTAAATATCACTCTGAGTTTGGCTGTTCATAAAGAGGCCATGAAAATTATTGGCAGAGAAACCAGAGTTCTAAGGAACAAGATAGTGCATTTACTCAAAGTGCAATGGAGCGGAGATCCTAGAGACTGTACATGGAAAATAGAAGATAGCATTAAACAGGCTTATCCCAGATGCAGAGTGAATATCCCAAATTAGCTCTTGTGTGAGGTACATTTAGGCTATTTTATGTTGCTATTCTATAGGTTGCTTCCTTTACGAGGACGAAAATTCTAAGTAGGGGAGGTTGTAACAGCCCGGAATTTCACAATAAATATTAAAATAATTTTTTTATAGAATTTTAAGCAAAAATGCGCCAGAATTTAAAATTTTGATTTTTAAGCCATCACATAGCCCTTAAAAAGTGAAATTTTGGCAGTGACCTCAGAATTCGACGAGACCAATTTTGTTAGATTCGGATTAATCAATCATTGCTAGATTTCTAATTTCACGCGAAACAGACTTAGCATGTGGGCGTGCGAGAAGACACGTTTGCTAATAAACCAACGGTCAGTTTACAAAGGAAAATTATTGAAGCGAACTCGAAATTCGATTTCACTTTTTTTTGAATTCATATCATCAAATAATGGAGGAATCCAAAGTTTCAAGATTTTTGAAATTAGTGTGTGAGCGTGCAAGACAAAAAGGTAAGCAAAAATCACGTTTTTGAAGCTTATTTGAGCTAGAGAGACAATTAAAACGAAAGGTCAAACGAACTCGAAATTTGAAGAAACTTGATTTGTTGGATTCATATTGACGAACAATAGTGCATGAAGAAGTTTTGTAGCAAACAAATATTGTTTGCAGTCGGAGAGAGCGGGAGATAAATCCCTATATAACTCTCACTTCTCTCCTCTTTCTTTTCAATTCATTCATTTCCTCCTTCCTCCAAAATTCCCAAATTAATAGAAACCCTAACCTAGCTTCCCCATCTCCCTCCTCCTCCCTCCCCCTAGCCCACGACACCTCCTACCTCGACGCACGCGCTGCCCCAACCAAACCACGGCAGACCCCTCCCTCCTCTCTTCCTTCACCACTTCAAAAGTTCTCCTTTCTCCTCTCCAAAGCTTCATACCCCTCCTACCTCTCATCCTACCTCCTCTAAACACGATTTGCACTCTCTCTCTTTGCTCTCTTTAATCCCTTCACAAAGTCCGGACAACGGAGATAAGGGTTCGGGCACCCCGCACGAGCTTGATTTCATCTCTATTAAGCATTGGAGCAAAGCCTGAACAGTTTGGGTCTTCGGATAGCCGTATTCAAGCTTAGCAAAGTCGGATTCTTCCGCGTTTAAAGAATAGGTGGAGTGGAACTAGCGGTGAGAAATTTTATCTCACTTTAGAAAGGGGTAGATGAATTTGTAGAATCATTAGAAAATTTTTAGTAAATAAAAAATATGATTTTTAACTAGTGCATGACATGAAATAATTTTTAGTAAGTTAAAAACATGATTTTTAACTAGTGCATGACATTAAATAATTTTTAATAAGTTAAAAAAGTGACTTTTAACTAGTGCATGACATGAAATAATTTTTATTAAGTTAAAAATATGATTTTTAACTAGTATATTACGTGAGATGATTTTAGTTAGTTAAAAATGTGATTTTTAACTAATGCGTGCTATGTAGCTTACATGCATGAGATGTAAGTAAAAGTATATTGATATCATGAGATGTAACTAGAATGAAATGAATTGAAAATTAACTACAAAGTAATGAAGTTTATTAAGATCTTAGTAAGCGACTAATGGTGTAAAAATATTGTTTTTAATCGTTATGTAAGTGGATATGTAAACCCGCGCCAAACTAGACTTAGCAAAATAAGTTAAGCGAATTTAGTTGATTAAGTAGTAGGCGATTAAAAATATTTAATCTTGTTTGTTGATGTTCACTATTGCATACATGCATATATATATATATATATATATATATATATATATTCTTGTTAGTTCAACACTTGAACTATTCACAAATCATTTGCATTAGAAACATTTTATGGATATGTGACACTTGCACAACATACAACTTGGATGGACACTTGGGCCACCTTAAATGGTATTGGATGCTGAGTAATTACTTATTTTTTATTCTTGTGCATGCATTGGGTGCGAGTGATGGACTCCGGATTAAGTAAACATCACCATAAAATAGAAAGTAGGTATTGAACTACACTACATAAGCATAGCAGGACATACCCATATAAGCATGTAGCTTCTTGATGCTTATATGATGTGAACCGTATTGTATTCATTTATTTGATGCTATATGACGAGAACAATGACTGAAGGCCAGGTATACTGCATATTAATAAAATGTGGCAAAAGACATGATTTGGACTAAATTGAACCTGTAAATAAATTTGCAAGATTTAATAATAAACCCTACATAGGTCTGGAGCTGACAAAAATATACACGTCACTCTTGCGTAGTTACGGTATATGGGAATAGAAGTAAGTAAATTGTACACGTTGGGGGCGATGTGTATGGCACAATGGTTGTTCACATAATTTTTAATTTCCCTATGGGCATTGAGATAATTTATTTTTACACATCTCTCAATGTACACATGTTGTATTGATATACTGTGATTTACTGGAGCCTTTTTAGGCCATTTTCGATTTTTTGGAGCCCTTCGTAGCAATGGCAAAGTATAAAGAAGCAGTAGCTCCAATACCATAAATGTAAAAGGAAAAGCCCTGGATATAGCTATGTCAACACCAAAAGAAGAAAATGAAATCTTGTTTCTCCTATAACTTCTGATTGGTGAGAGATTTAGACCTTAAACCGCTTCCATTGGATTCAGATGATGGTTTCCCATTCCGTAGAGTGGTCATATTAAACAAAAGGACGCATCGTTTGAGAATAATGGCTGAAACAAGAAAGTCAGAGAAAGCTGAAACCGACAGAAGACCAACAACAGAAGGGGTTCAGAAACCGACAGCAGAAGGGGTTCAGGAACCGACAACAGAAGGGGTTCAGGAACCGACATTAGAAGGGGTTCAGAAACTGGCAGCAGAAGGGGTTCAGGAACTGACAACAGAAGGGGTTCAGGAACTGACAGCGGAAGGGGTTCAAGAACTGACAACATAAGGGTTTCAGAAACCGACAGTAGAAGGGGTCTAGGAACTGGCAACGTGGTCTAGGTAGGTAGAGAAAGCTAGAGATAGCTAGACAAAGGTAGAGAAAGCTAGAAACAACTAGAGGAAGGTAGAGAAAGCTAGAGATAGTTAGAGAAAGCTAGAGAAATGTAGAGAAAGCTAAAGAAAGCTTGAGAAAGGTAGAGAAAGGTAATGAAAGGTGGAGACAACTAGAGGAAACTAGAGTAAGCTAGAGACAGCTGGAGGAAGCTGGAGAATGGTAGATAAAGCTAAAGAAAGCTGGAGGCAGCTAGAGAAAGGTAGAGAAAGCTAGAGAAATCTGGAGACATCTAGAGAAAGGTAGAGAAAGCTTGAGAAAGGTAAAGAAAGGCGGAGACAACTAGAGTAAAATAGAGACAGCTAGAGGAAGCTAGAGGAAGCTAGAGACAGCTAGAGTAAGTTAGAGATAGCTAGAGGAAGCTACAGTAAGCTAGAGACAGCTAGAGGAAGCTAAAGAAAGATGGAGACAGTCAGAGAAAGTCAAAACTTACAGAAGGGGTTCAGGAACCAACAACAGAATGGGTTCAGGAACCGACAGCATAAGGGGTCCAGAAACTAGCTGCAGACGACAGTAGGAAGAAAGAGAAAGGCAGAAAAAGAAAAAAAACAGGGTGTAGAAGGCTGTATGAAGCAGGAGAAAGGAAGAAAAAGGCAAAAAAAAAAGAAAAAGCAAAAGCCAAAGGCGGGAACAAAAAGATGGCACCAAAAAAGTGTCGGGAAAGAAAAGCAACAAAAAAGAGCCCAAAACCTCTATAAATAAGAGGACTGGGGTCTCATTTAAGGGGGATCATCTTCCTCATTCCACGATCTTCCTCACATTTCTAAGAGAAATAACTCAAATATGTAAATCAATTTGGGGATTTCTTATGTAAGCTCCTCCATGAATAAAATCATCAAAGCTCTTAAAGTGGACGTAGGTTCAATCCGAACCGAACCACTATAAATTGTTGTGTTCTTTACTTTTCTGCACATTATATTGTATATTGCGGTGCTTATGTATGTTTACGCTCCTTATTCCAACCTTTCCAGCAATGACCTAAACGCCTTTGACGTATACTTTAATCCCGATTAGCGACGGTTATTGTAACCCTATTCTAGGGTAACTACTGATCCTAAAGTCTTACAAGCAATATCATAAGACCACGTCGTGAATACGGAACGGGTTTTTCCCTTATGAGAATCCAACATCTTTGACAAACAATATCATTCTGATATTATAATAATGTCTAAGTGCAAATAGATATCAATCTAGCAGAAACGCTTTCATCTCACGTTCTACATAAATAGTATACAATCAAAATCGCAAGCACGTATTGGATAATGGGTTTCCAACTATGACAAGGTATGGAACCACCTTCCGATCAGTGTATTCTAGGAACGATACACTGGAGTTCAACAAGAACATCTTGCAACTCAGCCACACATGACCGACCACTCATTTCGCTTGAGTGTATCGAATGTACATCACCAACGGTTGGGATCAGCAACCGTTCCCGTATATATATGGGACAACATTGATAGATTAAAGAAGCAAATGGATATTCTTTAGATAGGTGGTTATACACCCTACTTCAGAGCGAAAGACTTAGCCATGCTGCCTGCCCGATTTCTGTCATCATCCGGATGTGAGGCTAAAAGTTACTCTTATCTTTTTCATATCTTCATTTACTTGGAATACCACATCGTCATACCCACCAAATCATTATCGATTCCCCTAACAATATCACGGGTATGAAGCTAAGAGAAACGAATTCCTCCTCCACCAAACGTAATACGTTGAAGAGATCAATATATATGATTCGTTAGGAATACTCTGTCAGACATTCGTCCATACAAGTTGTCCTGGGACTGGACAAACCGAAGGCACTATTCAGTGTATCCATCATAGGCACTGTTATCTAAGATTTATACAACAGCCCTTGCACTTTACTCCGTCTTCAATTATCTTTGGCATATATGATTCGCAATGCTTATGCCAATACGGAGTGGTTCTTCGGATAAAAATCCAACCGGTCTCTCCATATTAACAACGTAAAATGGTCAAAACTTTGATAGTCGGTGATTTAACTATCAAATGAAAACATGTCCGTGTACACACAACGATCTTATTTCCAAGTGGAAATATCGATCCAATCATCAAAACATATATATATATATATATTCACATCGCCTTGTTTTCTATTTTTTTAGAAAATATACGTTATTAACACTGGAAAACATTTCCATAGCTTATTTACGTATCACTATCCTTCCACAACTATCAGTCCCTAACTATAAACTAGTATGAGAACGATTCCCTAAGTATAAACCCCGAAGGCCAAAACCAACATCAGATCGATACTCAGGAAACCATTCAACTTACTAATCTATAGTCAGTTTCTAATTTTTCTTAACTCAATTTCTTTAACTCCATTCGATTAACTCTAATTGATTTACTCTAATTCGAATAACTAGTATTTGTTTTAATTTTATTTTGAATAACTATATTCGATTAACTTCTTTCGCTTGACTCTAGATCGCAGCGATCACAATGGTTACGCCTGATTCCCTCAGGAAACATCCGACCGCCGTAGGCTATCTGCAGCCCTGTGAATTACGCTAGCAGTCATGCTAAATGGTAACTTATCCTGAATAACTATGTTTAACTAACTTCTTCGAATAACCTATATTTGATTAAATTCTTTTTGATAACTCTATTTGATAACTCTAATCGACTAACTCTTCCCTATCTCGTTAATTTCCTTATATCCTATTTATTTTCTAAATAAATGTTCCTTTTACAATTCTATTTATTTTCTAAATAAATATTCTCCTTTATAATATCCTATGATTTTATAAATGATTTATTTTCAAATTATTTCCTTTTATAAAATCGATTGATTTTATAAAATTCCTTTATTTCAATATACATTGAAATATCCCTTTTACATCCCAGGGTCTTTTTTATGATATTTAAAATATCGAATAACAGTGATCAATATCATTTAAAACACATATAATCAAGACAGGTTATATATCACATCATATATTACAATATATGAACAGAACAGTATCATAAATATTGAGGAGTCTAGTTGGACCTGTCCAACCTGTTCCCCTGCATCACAGATGTTAAACAACACATATATAAAATATTCTGATAAAACAGAACCAAAATTCGATTAATGATTTACATATATATATATATATATCGTTATTTATGATTTCAATCAATACACAAGCAACTCAACCAGTAGTTAACACACAACAATCAGTCATCATTTATCAGTTCTAAATATACGTTATAAAAATAGAAATGTTCAGAGTTGGTGAGTTTTACTCACTTTGGCAGTTCATCGTTAAAGAACATAAACTGTTGTTTGATTTGAATCAAACAGCTTATTTCGCCATAAATTCATACGAGCCCCAATCCACTTCCAGTCTGTTCCAGCGTGTAGCCACCGTCCGTACGATCCTGTCGGATCTTGTTTCGCTGAATTTCGATAATATATGACCAAGTTATTGTGATTATAAGTTCATATACAAATTAATTTAAACAAACTTAATTAAATTAACTAGATGGGCTTTGACCTTTTGACCCGGCCCAAACCCCTCATACCAAGCCCGCCTCCGCATATGCTTTCTTCTCCAGGTCGAGATAACTCCAGCAACACACGACGCAAACCATGGCCGTGCTTTTTCCAATCACCTCACCTCCATTCCCACCACGATTCCAAAAACTGAAATCACCATCACCTTTCTCTTTGAATTCTCCACCTCCCCATACCCTTCCACCTGAACTCGAACGTGGAAACCCATTTCCGTTGCCAGCCCTTACACCACGCCCTCCAGGGAAATCACTGAACTCGTCTAACACCAAATCCCCTAAAACTTTCCCAAACAGTGTTAAATCCAACCCCCATCTCAAATATCATATCCAAATCACCCACAGAAGTCTGTACCTTCCTCATAGCCGAACCCTAACTATCGTCCCTCCACAAACAGTCGAACAAGAATGTGTTCAAACCACTCAAATGCTACATCAAAACGAAAAGGAAGACCTGAGTATCTCGACTATATGTATATTAGGATTTATAGAATTTTCTTTGATTTCTATTTGATTTTATGAGGATCGAAACCTTCCTGTAAGAAAGAAAAATGCTGCGGCGCATTTTTTGACTGAGGAATGGGAATTAGGTCTTAGAAAAGTATAGAGGGGTATATATAGTGTTTTTTTTTCAAAATATCTAGATATTTTAGTAAGGGAATATTCCCGGTATATTCTCCATCGTTAATCTGTTTTCCGTTTGAAACTAACACAACTAATCTCTAAATTGAGATCTAATACCTATTCCTAGCATAAAAAGATATTCCGGATCAAATGGGACAGGTTTCATCGAATTCCGACACCGTTTGCAAAACTGGCTATTTTTAAAGCTCGGAATGACTCATTTAAATATTCAAATATATTTAAATATAATTAAATTAAATATAAATAAATTTATATTATCGTATATGTTCACAGTGGAATACCATACAACTCAGAATAAATCCTATATGGATTTATAATTCAATATTACATCGTTAGAGTTATATCGATGTTCGATTTCTATTTAAATCCTTATATAAAATATAATTAAATGGTTAGAGTCAAGGCGCTGCATTTCTGAGAATTTGATTTGGACATAACTCAAAATCTACACGAAGAAATCCCGATTTTTCTCTTCCGCTAGAAAGATATACTCCACCAGCTCCACACGTTTCTTGTTTCACAGAAATCCGATTTAAAACGAACCCTATATATCCAGTTGAAGTTCAAATCGCCAAATAGCGAACTGCCACGCCATTTCATGCTCTATTTTAATTATATTATAATTCTACGTTCAAACTGACGTCAATTGAATATATTCGTCAATATAATTCAACTCTAAGCTGAATTAAATCCTAGGGATGACCCAGTTCACAGAATATTGTGATTTCCTATATTTCTGATTATTTCTGAGTTAAATATATTATTCTATTATTTAATTTAATTAAATAATCACTTATTTAATTAAACCACCATTTAATTCACTATATCACTATTTATATAATTAAATATATTAATTATAATACCTCTGACAATGCGGGTCATTACAACAGCCAGCGCCCTAGCCTGAAACCGCCGCTCCGACCTCCAGCCACCACCTAACACCTGCCGCCGGCCACTTGACCTCCCGCCAGCCTCACCAGCTCGAGATCGACATAAAATAGTTAGTTTTTAATTTCAAGATTAAATATATAAAAAACATCATTTAAATTTCAGGTTTAAATATGTATAATGCATTGATTTATTTTCATTTTTAAAAAAAAACATATGTAGCATAGAAAAAAAATCTGATTTTTAACATAAAGTTTTGATTTTTAGATTACAAAAGATATGATTTTTGGATTATAAAAGATATGATTTTTATATTACAAAAGATATGGTAATTAGTTTATAAAAGATACGATTTTTAGTTTATGAAAAAAATGATTTTTAGTTTATGAAATAATTTTTGATAAGTTAAAAATATGATTTTTAACTTATGAATAGAATAGTCGTACGATGTAATCATCTTTAGTTAGATAAAAATAAGATTTTTATTGTAACTGTGAAATAATTTTTAGAAAGATAAAAATATGATTTATATATATATATAATAGCGTTTTGAAAATGCAATTTTTATATATGTAGTAGCAATATAAAAATATGATTTTTAATATAGATCGCATTATATAAAAATGTGATTTATAATGCGCATACTGTGTGAAGCAGATTGCGATGAAACTGACTGGAAGTAGAACGGAATCCAAATCGTCCAGTAAAAAATGACGGAGTGGAACTCAAAGGTGAGAACATCTCACTCTAATTTTGTTTACAGTTAAATATATACTAGAATACAGACGGTGCTTAGTAGCACCCGACACCTTTGATTGAAACCATGGATGTTTGGTTGTTTGTTTTTATTTGATTGATTGTTATTTAATAGGGTTTGGCAACCCTGTTAAGAAATTATTTGAATTTGGTTTGGGATGTGAATGGAATTGATTTAACTTGGTTTGTGTATGGCGCGAGCCAGTATTAAGCGAGGGATAAGGCTGGACCTTATTCCGGTTCTAGTATCGTGCCGTTATGCTGTAGAAATTTTCTAAAAAGTGTTAGAAAAATTTAGTTAGTTGAAAATATTATTTTTAGCTTATAACTGCGATAAATAAAATAATTATTGGACAGTTAAAAATAAGTTTACACCTCCATTTACAAGTCGGATTACTTGTTTATTCTCGCCTATTTTTGTGATATCGGTTGGGTCGATAATTTTATACATCACAAACTGCACAAATAATATTCAGTATTTGTTGGTTGAAACCCCACATGAGTATTAGGATGATATTTGGCATACACTAATCCCAATTGTTTAGTTGTATGTCAATCGACCGGTTGACAGACTGTAGTAAGCGTTAATTATTTATACATAATGCTTATACAGTGTAGAAGGCACTTTGGATGATGGTTGATTATTTATCGTTGTTGTAGTGTACAGGTGTTGTATGAAATCCATATAAATAAATTATATGGTAACTGATTGGGTTTGATTCCAATTCAAAAGGAATGAATATTTTAAAAATAAGAAAATATTTTAAAATAACGAATATTTTGAAATAATATTCAGTAAAGCAGTAAAATGTGAATTTGATGCCCGATTTTGGATGGACATGAAAATATTGAAATATTTGAAGTCGTGTTGATTAGATTTGCGCCATTTTGACGTGAATGATATTTATATCAATTTTATTCATTATAATATTGAATATCGGAAAGAAAAAGATTTCAGAATTAGATATTTAGAAAATACTATCATTTAAATATTATAATGATAAAGATTATTCAATTTTGATTTAAAATTGAAGTGATAGTGGGAATCTTTTAAACGAATTTATAAAATATGTTTTGAACGAAATATAATATATATATATAAATAAATAAATGGCTGGAATAGAACACACCGCGCCGCGATCGTTCACAAATTTCGACCATTGGGTTCGTATCGGAAAGAGCTTTCCAATGAATATAAGAGATTTGAAATCTAACGGTTGGATTTGGAATTATGTCTAAATCAAATTTGGAAAAGGTCGCTGTAAGTGCAGTTCGATGATCGTTTATGGAAATCGATTGAAAGGGCCTTAATAAAATTATTAAAAATGTTAATAATTTTTGTAAAATCATAATAAATGATTTGGAAAGAATTGGGATGAAAAATTGCATATCTGAAAAGATAAAAATATATTTTTATCAAAACGAACTAGTTATTAAATAGAATTATAATCCAATATTTTTAAAAGAAATAAATTGGATTTGAAATGGTTTTAAAAATAACAAGAATTTTCCAATAAATAAATTGGGATGGACTGGAATGGAAATAATCTTTGGAATATTTCGATATTGGATTCTGTAGTTATGCGGATATTGTTATGGGAATTTGGAAGATATAGATATCATTATTCCCAATACAATATCCGTTCGTTTCAGAATTTGATATTGAATATAAGCCGATATAGTTTCTATTCAGAGCCTTGTATTTAATATTAAATTTGATTTTGGGTTTGTCGTGAATGATGTCTTAAATAACACCGTTCTTAAACCCAGTTGATAAAAGAATAAATCTTTTAATTAAGATTTAGTGAAGTTTTCCAATTAATTAATATTTAATTGGAATTGAATTAAAGAATTGGATTTTGGGTTTATCGTGAATGGAGTCTTAAATAACACTGTTTTAAACCCCGTGTGAAAAGAATAAATATTATAATTAAGATTATTAGAGTTTCCAGTTATATTTAATAATTGGAATAAAATGAAAATTTTTAACGACATTCGTTCTTTCACCCAATTAACAGTGAAATGTGATTTGGAATTTATAAATCTTTTTATTAAGATTTAATGGAAAATTTTCCAAAGTAAATTTTTCCAATTTAATAAAATAAATTGGAATGGAATGGAATTCGATTTGGTAATAAACGAAGCGAGCTTCTGTGGAGGAAGACTGTTAATATATATGGAATTTAAAAGGCTTTGTCGTTATTCCATTTATATTATTAGTCGGGTACGGAAATTAATATCAATTATATATTGATCTGTTTTCCTTGAAGATTCCATAAATAATGGAATGTGATTTTGGGTTTATCGTGAACTGTGTTTTAAATGACATTAGTTCTTTTACCCAGTTAAATATAGGATTACATGTCTAACATTGTATTTCGAACTGTATTTGTTGATCTCTGCTATATATCTATTTAGTGGCGGAGAATTTATTCTCTTGCTTAACAAACTTCTCTGAGACGTACGAGCTTAGAGGTTATATATCGACAAAGATCAATGGTACGGTGTAGATTGTCGATGCGGCATGTTTGATTTCCCAAAGTTAAATAATCACTAGTATTGATTTTTGGTAAGATTAAAACTAAGTGGAGTTTTAATGAATCTTTAATTAGATTAAAATGTGAATGTGATAATTTAAAATTATCAAATTTGGGAAATGATCAAGAATGGAGTATCACCAGTTTTGCTCCAAGCGATAGTTAAATCTTTAATTAGATTTGAACTGGGAATGGTAGTTAATTTTTACTGATAAACAAGTGTGTTAGATATGGAGTATCACCAGTTTTGCTCCATGGGATGAATAGGTTGGGATTGGTAAATATAACAAAAGATTGCGTCGGCAAGATTCGCTAATTCCGACTAGTTTGGAAAACCTTAATTTGGTTTAAATTGTGAAAAGAATATTTGGATAAAAGAATATTCTGGATTGGAATGAGGTGTATGTTGTATTTATATAGCACTTGATTATAAAATACGTGGATTATTCAGAAACGCCTAGTTTATACCCATTCTTAATAATTGATTCGACAATAAGTCAATGATGAAGACGGTGGTAGAAGACCGAAGTTCTCCACACCGTTTGGATGATTACTGATGTCTTGATTGGGCTGTACATCCAAGACAAGGTAATAAGTGGTGATCGTCCAGACGTACTTGGAGATCGACCGGATATGCGAGGACCTCTCTCATGTATTTGACATATGGGACGAGGAATACGGTGCCTCCGGTTTTGTTCAGACCCAGAACGAACTATTAAATGGATGTGTGTCTGACATTGGATTTTATTCTGTGTTGATTGATCTTCATTAAATATATATCTGTTTAGTGGTAGAGAATTTATTCTCTTTCTTAACTCCCTTATCTTAGACTTACGAGCTTAGAGGTTATATATCGATTGATATCAGTCGCATGGTGTAAATTGCCTGTATGGCATGCTGAGATGCAAATGATCAAGGGATCTGTTGAAAAGAAAAGTCTTGTGGTTGATGATCAAAACATGGCTTTAAATAGCATAGCTGTGTACAGCGTTAATTCGCGAGCCTCACACCTCGGTATGAGTCAAAAATGGGATAAGGGACAGCAGGGAGTGCATGACGTTTCTTTCTAGCTATGGGTGGTGTCATGGTATGGAGCCGAGACATTTATTTATTTTTACCTATGTGGATGACGGATAGCGAGGCGCCTCAGATATATCGATTACTACGGAGCCGATGGATAGGTCCTATAGGACTGGGAAACGTGTGTTTAGGATTAACCAATCCACTAAAATATGTGTGGACCGGCCCTACATGATCCAAGGGTTTCCCCGCAGTGTGTAACCCCGAGGCATTTGCTAGAGTGTCTAAATGCCGGCGAGGAGTACATCCCTAGCCTCAACTCAAAACGGAAATCTAATTTCCGATACGTGACATTCTGGTTTTGATTGTAGAGCCTAGTACGGCGACATGATATATGGTACCCATGCCGTCTATGATTGATACATTTATATTTGAATTTTTTTTGACAATATACACTTATAATAGTATCAAATGATTTGTTTTACACGTACCAAGCATGTTTGATTATTATAAGGGTAAACTCTATCCTCCGGCTTGCATTGCATTGTGTGATGGGACCTAAGTCTTATAATAGAATCATTTTTTGAAAAGTATTGTGCTATTTATAAATTGTTTTATGCACTGTGACGACCCCAAACCCCGTACTGACGGCGGCAAGGGTAATCTTTGGAATATAACGCATAAACAGATAATAGCAGAACGTAAATAAATAAATACACCAGATAGGGTACAAATAATACACTGAATAAACGTAATCATCAGAATTACACAGTATATAGGATCATACTTAGCAAAAATATAGTTCAGCTATACATAATTGTCCACAGCGGAAAACAAACATAATATGTAAAATAGGAGATGAACAGCATAAAAAGAGATAAATAATAGAATCCATCTTCAGCTCCAGCTATCCAGAAAGAGCCAGCTAAACCGGAATACAAGGCTGCCCGTGTAGAAAAAGGGGCACCCGAGTTTGAAAGTGAAACAAACTACGAGTCAGTCATGGGACTGGTATGAGAAATCTACTCAACACATTTATAATATGGCTAATCACTGGACCACGCCACTTTTGTGGAACGGGTTTACTCCATCGGATTAGTGTATGCCATTATAATATGGCTAAAACAAATAATTCTTTTAAACATCGCAATGCTTTTTATAAAATTGAAGCCATTATAAGACTCAGTTCCCATCACACAATGCAACTCAAATCGAAGGATAGAGTTTTTACCTTATAATGGCCAAGATATGCTTGATACGAATAAAACAAAAGCAATTGATATTATTACTAGTGTTTACATGTTTCAAAAACAATTTCAAATCATAAGTATCAATCATAGACGACATTAATGCCCCATACCACTATGTCGCCATATATAGGTATACAATCAAAACCGCATAGTCACGTATTTGGAAACTGGATTTCCGTCATGAACCAAGGAAAAAGATAGTCCTTACTGACTTTGAGACAATCTAGCATACCATGTCTCAGGAACAACCTCAACTTCCCCTTGGATCGTCAGGGCCGGTCCACCGATGTGGATTATTATACCTAAACACTACGTTTTCCCGCCCTATGGGGCGCAAATGAGCCAACGAATGACTCCATCGGTCCCGGATCGACCGATATATCCGAGGCGCCTCGCTATCCATCATCCACATAAGTAAAATGTCAGGCCGTGTAAAAACACCGACACAACTCCTAGCTAGAAAGAAACGCAGGCCCTCCCTGATCTCCTCTCCCGTTTTTGGTTCATACCGGGGTGTGAGGCTCGCAAATTCACGTTATACACAAAGCTATGCCACACAGGCGGTGCTTTGATCATCAATGACAAGACTTTGATTTTCAACAGAAGCCCTGTTCACTGCATCTTAGCATGCCACACCGGCAATTCACACCATGCAACTAATGGTTATCAATCGCACAGAATGAATTCCAATGTCAGACACACAGTCCATTTGCAAGTCCGTTCTGGGTCTGAACGAAACCAAAGGCACTAAATACCTCGCATATCCATCGATTCCCACGTACGTATGGACGATCACCACTCATTATCCATATTTCGTGATGCCTCCCAATCAGGACCTCAGTGACCATCCAAACGAGGTGAAGATCGGTCTTCAACCCCCATCTTCATCTTCGACTTCTTATCGTCGATTCAGTTATTCAGAATGGGATAAACCCGGTCTTTCTGAGTAACTCGCGTATATAATAAACAAGTGCAACACTAACATACATACGCATCATTTCAATTCATTAGTCACTAACCGTCAATCAGTAAGAGAACAATTTCCCAAATATTAACCCCGAAGGCCGAAACCAACATCAGATCATTACCCAAGAAACCATTCGACTTAGTCAACCTTCAGTCAGTTTCTAAATTTCACATCCATATCGTTTATAATATTTTATAATGATTTATCGCTATTTTTATTTATTTTAAAATAGCCAATTTATTCAAAACGACGCTTCGGGTCATAACGCGGCCGTGGCGCTGTTTTTCTTCAGACTTGATTTACCCATATCTGAAAATCTAACCGTTGGATCTTCACAAAATTTACATCATTATAAAGATATTTTCAAAACGAATCCAAAAGTTCCAGTTTCGGGAAAATCCGACGGTCGGATCTCCCGGTACAATCGTTTGAAGTTTCGATTTCAAAATACGAACTACATCGTCGTTATTCGATTTAATATAATTATTTATATATATATATATATAAATATAATCGATTCTGGCGCTGTTTTTCTTTAGATTTGAATTAAACATTCCAGACAATCCAACCGTTGGATTTTTACAAAGTTGGTGTCGTTGGAAAGATATTTCCAAAGCGAACCCAACGGTTGCGGTTTCGGGAAAATCCGATGGTCGGATCTCCAGCACTAATCGTTTGAAATCACGGTTTCAAAATACGAACTGCAGCTTCGTTTTTCGGTATATTTCAATTCTATTTAAATATATATATATATCGATTCTTCGATTTCAAAACCATATGAATTTCATACATTTGATAAAAATGATATTTTTATCTAACTGTTTTCTATTTCAATACTTCACTATTTTTAACAATTCATGTATATAATAGAAATGTGATTTTTAATGTAAAACAATTTATTTCAAAACTCGACTATTTTATATATTTCATATAGGTGATAAAAATTGGATTTTTATTATAAAACAATTTATTTCAAAACAAGATTATTTTATATAGTTCATATCGATGATAAAAATTGGATTTTTATTATAAAACAATTTATTTCAAAATGTGAATACCATTCAACACATGAATTTCAATTCAACGAATGAATTTCGATTCAACACATGAAGGTTTTCTATAGTTTATATATATAGATAAAAATGTGATTCTTATATTTAAAACATGAATACCATTCAACACATGAATCTCTATTCAACGAATGGATATCGAATCAATACATGAAGGTTTTCTATAGTTTATATATATAGATAAAAATGTGAATTTTATATTTAAAACACGAATACCATTCAACACATGTATTTCAATTCAACGAATGAATATCGATTCAACACATGAAGGTTTTTTATAGTTTTTATATATAGATAAAAATGTGATTTTTATATTTAAAACACGAATACCATTCAACATATGAATTTCAATTCAGCGAATGAATATCGATTCAACACATGAAGGCTTTCTATATTTTATATATATAGATAAAAATGTGATTTTTATATTTAAAACACGAATACCATTCAACACATGAATTTCTGTCCAACGAATGAATATCAGTTCAACAGATGAAGGTTTTCTATACAACGAATAAATATAGTTTCAACAAATGAAAATAATTCTAACACATGAATATTATTCAAAATTTCGGCAGCATAACAGCAGGGTAGTTAAAACCGGGACCGTCCCTATTACGGCTCCTCGCTCTACCTTAAAACCTCACGGTTTTTGACAATGGGGATTCATGCATCTAGTTCGCACGCAGGTGGCATGTATATTTATTTCATTTCCACAAACTAATCCTATATGGTTTCAACCAAATATTTCTTAACCACAAACTGGTATTTATCAACCACAATCAACCAATATCAACCACAAACAATTTCAATCAACCATTCGCTATCAATCAATTTTCACACAATCACAACCAATAAATATCGTCCATGTTTTGTGGACGAGGGGCGTATATATATATATATATATATATATATATATATATAGCATTTCACTTCTATTTCAACACGTATATAATTTTTACAACGCATATACAACTTATACATCGAACGTACAACTTATACAACGCTTATACAAGAGGTGTACAACACTTATATAACTCATACATCGATTATATAATTTATACATCGTCGTTTTCCATATTGTTTATAAATTAGAAATCTCACATTGGGTTCCACTCCACCAAAAATAGCAGAAGGCTCAGAAAAATATGCGGTCTCTTCTAGAATGTAGAAGACGTCCACACGGTCACGATGTTTCCTGTTTCATCGAATTTCGTCAATACACGAAAAAGATATGATTTTTCAAAATTTGCAACGGTTTAAAGGTGTTAAAACTGTTGAAATTAAACAAAGTCGTTACCTTTCTATTTTCGTCAAAACTAGGTTTTGAATTATACTCCAATCCGCTGCACTGGGTTAAAATCGGACCTTGCCACGTCGTAGAGCTTCGAATCGCGGTCAGGTGCGTGGTGGTTTCACGTGGATCGATGCGGCAGTGGTGGAGCAAATCGAGGTGAACGGCGACGACATCAGAGCGACAAATCTAGAGAAATACAAAACGAGAAGGGGCAAGACTTTTTCTGATTTGAAGAGGGCGTCGATCTCTTCGAAAAGTTCAACTGTGGCCGGGTCTATCGAGGCGTGGTTTCGCCGGAAAAAGGGAGGGAAGGATTGGATGAGCTTTACCGTCGATTTGAGGGGTTCGGAGAAGAAGACGGGGAGAGAGAGTGCTGAGTTGGCCCAATGGAATTTTTTTTATTTATATATTTTAAAATCTCTAAAATACCCTCTCCCACACACGAACACCAATTCAAACCCAACGACTGTCATCCCCATTGTTTTACCCCCATTCCGGACACAATGGGATATGTTTCGTAGGCCCATTCGACTATTTCAGTCAGTTTTCCTTCAAATTAAAATATAAAACATTCAATATTTGATTTGAACGTACATTTCAATTTGCCAGGGCCACAAACTGATTCGAAAAATTCCAGAAAAATAAAACTAGTTTCGTCGAATTCTGAGACCGTTTGCAAAAAGGCCCATTTCTGGTTGATCCCATTTAACTGTAATTGACCAAAACACGTTTTCCTTTGCCACGCTTACATACTAGCTTCAAAAATTATGAAATTTGAAATCTAGCAATAACTACACCTCTCGGATCCAACAAAAGTGGTTTCGTCGAATTCCGAGGTCGTATGCAAAATGACCATTTTCACGGGCTATATAAATTCCATAGCGACATTTCTGAAAATTCATTTGGCCATAACTTCTGATTTTCGCTATGAAACTTTGATTTTTCAGACTCGTTAGAAAGGTATTCACTAACAGATTTAAATATTTTTGGTTTCACTCAGATCCGTTTTGTTTTGCACCTGGTACAGTCAGTCAAAGTTTGAATTCAAAATTTTAAACTACTGCGCCATTTCAGGCCTTGTTTATAATTAGAATTAATTATATTCGTTTTCAATCGTCGATTCAAACTCACTTTTCATCGTTATTATTTAAAATATTTATTTTAAATATTTAAAATCCATTATTTTAGCCAATTTAAAAAATTTAAATTGGTTCAGATTTTCTGGGTCGTTACAATCTCCCCCACTTAAAACTTTTTGTCCCCGAAAAGGAACAAATTTGAAAGTGGTTTGATTAATCAATTCTACGTTCAATCTGACTTCCATTCTATAACTTTTCAGTTTCTGAGAAATTTCAAATTCTTCAAAAATTTGGCTAACAATCGGAATTTTCAAAAAAATTCGCCATAACCTCCTTTGTACGGGGAGAGGTTTGGAAATTTATTGGGCCGTATTAGGTACCCAATAAATCCTAATAAGCATACACATATTTATAGTGATATATTTTGGTATTTACAGGGGAGCGTGTATAGATAATAACTCCAGAAAATAAATTCTCGTCACACTGTTAAAGCCTGAGGGGGTGTGTATTTTAATTGCTCCAGAGGATAAATCTTCGTCACCTCGTCCCGTGTGGGAAATAAATAGTCCATGTGCCGTATCTAATAACTAGAGAGACGTGATTATTGTCAACTCCAGACCCGTATGGGTTTTTTATTAATCTGGCAATTTTATCGTTACAATTTAAATAGTCCATATCAATCATCAGTTCAACCTGTATAATATAGTCATCGCCATACAAGCCTCTCGCTCGTATGGTAAATCTTCCACCTCGTCACACAAGCTCCAAATGCTTATGTGGTATATGATAAAGTATGCCTATCTTCCAGAAGTATGCCATGTAATGTAGTTCAAAATTAATTGTTACTATCCTATGGCGACATTTATTTTTACACACAGAATAACCAGCACTCCACATCCAATGGCATTCACAGGAGTTGATATAATAATATTTCGTATCCAACTCATTAAGGTTTACCTATTTGTCGGGCACGCAAATAAAATCTTTACTCAACAGCTATCCATTTACCTGTTCAAGCATATATAATGCACATGTATATATTTCTATCTATTTTCTAATCAGTTCAATGTGTGATATAATCGAATAAATTCTACCATTCATTCTATTATTGATTAAATTAACTATCGTTTTAATAATTTTAATTAATCAAATCTATTATCGCACAACACAAACAACAATCAAATTGTTTTTACCTTTTCAAAAATATACGAATCAATTTCTATACTCTTTTAAAATCATTCAGACTATAGAATTAAAAGTGCACATCCATGGAAAGAAAATAACAATAGAGTAGAGAACTAATTAGTAATGCAAAGTATGGTAAATGTACCATGCACCGGAGTCAATCAGAGATATCCACTCGACACTTAGGATAGGCTTCCTGAATGCTCTCCTCAGTTTCCCAAGTACAATCTCGCGGATCTCCGCTCCATTGCACTTTGACTAAGTGAACCTTCTTGTTCCTCAGCTCTTTGGTTTCTTTACCGATAATCTTGAGCGGCTCTCTTCTCACAGATAATTCTGGAGTAATTTCAATATCTTGTTGAGCTGCTTCTTCCACGATCAAGTCTGGATCATGAACGTGCTTTCGAAGTTGAGATATATGAAATACATCATGCACCCCAGGCAACCAATCTGGCAATTTAACCCTATAAGCGAGAGTTCCGATTCGTTCCAGAATAGGAAACGGACCAATGAATTTGGGTGCCAACTTTCCAGTTTTACCGAACCGGATAACTCCTCTCATCGGCGATACTTTCAAATATTCATAGTCGCCAACAGCAAAGGATATATCTCTTCTTCTCCTATCGGCATAGCTCTTTTGTCGGCTTTCAGCGGCGAGTAATCATTTCTTAACGAAATCGACTTTGTCGGCAGCTTCTCGGATCATATCAGGCCCTAACACAAGTCTATTTCTAGGTTCAACCAAACAAGCAGGGGATTGACACGGTCTACCATACAATGCTTCGAATGGTGACATTGTCAGGCTCGCCTGGTAGCTGTTGTTATATGAGAACTCAGCCAAATGCAGATGGTCTTCCCATGATCCACCGAAATCTAGAACACAAGCCCGCAATAGATCTTCTAGTATATGATTCACCCTCTCAGTCTGACCATCTGTCTGAGGATGATAGGCGGTGCTTAAGTTCAGTTTTGTTCCCAGCTCTACTTGAAATGCCTCCCAGAATTTGCTAGTAAATATTGTATCTCTATCACTGACTATACTGAGCGGCACTCCATGTAGCCTAACAATTTTTCCTGAAGTATATCTGCGCTAGACTCTGAGCAGTTCTGTTTGATCTAATAGGTATGAAATGGGCGGTCTTCGTGAAGCGATCTACGATCACCCAAATACTGTCATTTCCTTCCCTGGTTCTGGGCAAACCAGCAATGAAGTCCATGGAAATATGTTCCTACTTCCAGCCTGGAACGTCTAGCGGTTGTAACAATCCAGCCAGTTTCTGTTGGTCGCTCTTGACTAGTTGGCAAGTAGGGCATCGACTAACATATATTGAAACGTCTCTTTTCATAGCCTTCCACCAGAATGTTCGCTTTAGATCGTTGTACATTTTGGCCACACCGGGATGGATACTCAGCCTGGATTTGTGACATTCGTCTAACACCTCCCTTTTTAACTCTGGGATGTCAGGAACACAAATTCTTCCTTTCAATTTTTGGATTCCGTCGTTATCTATTTGAAAACATGAGGGTTCACCTTTCTGAATCCTTTTGATCATATCCTTAATAAAGTTATCCTCCTTCTGAAGAATAGATATTTTTTCAATCAAGGAAGTCGTAATAATAAAGCTGGCGATCATTACATTCTTTCGACTTAGCGTATTGGCTACGTCGTTGGCTTTCCCTGGAGTGTATATAATCTCAAAGTCGTATGCTGCAAGGAACTCTAGCCAACGTTGCTGCCTCAGATTCAAGTCCTTCTGGGTGAACAGATACTTTAACGACTGGTGATCTGTAAACAGTTCAAATCTCTCACCTAGAAGATAGTGTCTCCAGATTTTCAAGGCAAATACTATAGCCAATAACTCAAGATCATGAGTTACGTAGTTTTTCTCGTGTGGCTTCAGCTGACGGCTAGCATAAGAAATCACTTGACCCCTTTGCATTAACACTGCGCCAAGGCCTTCTCTAGAAGCGTCTGTCCAGACTTTTAAATCCTGATTGCCATCGATGATGGTTAACACTGGAGCTGTCATTAATCTTAACTTTAGCTCTTCAAGAGCCTCTTCACTTTCTGGAGTACATTTGAATTTAGAGTGCTTCTTTGTAAGCTTCGTTAAGTGACTAGATATCTTCGAAAAGTTTTTAACGAACTTCCGGTAATAACTAGCCAATCCAAGAAAACTGCGAACCTCTGTAGGAGTACTAGGCTGTTTCTAGTTTTGAATTGCTGTGATTTTACTTGGATCCACAGCAATTCCTTCTTTTGATACGACGTGGCCTAGAAATTTCACTTTATCTTGCCAGAATATACATTTGGATAGTTTGGCTTTTAATACATTCCTTCTGAGGATTTCCAGAACCTGTTCCAAATGTTTTTCATGTTCGGCCTTTGATTTAGAGAAGATTAGAATATCATCAATAAAAACCAGAACAAATTTATTCAAAACTCCTCTGAACACTCTATTCATCAAATCGACGAAGTATGCTGGAGCGTTATATAAGCCGAACGGCATTACTAACCACTCGTAGAATAAGTCTGGACCTCTGAATGCTGTCGTTGGAACACACTCTTCAGCAATTCGAAGTTGATGGAAGCCTATAGCTAGGTCCATTCTTGAGAATACTTGTGCTCCATTCAGACGATCCAATAAATCATCGATTCGCGGCAATGGATATTTATTCTTTATTGTTCGCTTGTTCAAATCACGATAATCCACACATAATCGCAGAGTACCGTCAGATTTCGGGACAAACACCACTCCTGCACCCCAATCAGAGAAACTAGGCCTGATCAGACCCTTCCATACTAGCTGTCGTGTTTGATTGTCAAGTTCCTCTTTCTCCTTCAAGGAAATTCTTCGAATAGCGTGAACTACCAGCCTTGCATTCGGAATTAAAGCAATTTTGAAATCAATTTCTCTCTGCGGAGGTAAGTGAACAACCTCTTCAAACATATCCGCATAATTCTTGACGATAGGAATATCTTTCACGGGGTCGGGAATATTCTCTGTGACTACTGGGGTATTTTCTATTTGAGCAGGAGAAATATCGAGAGCTGCCCAGAAGTCTTTTCTATTAGGATTCTGACCTTCACACGGTATGGTTATATAATTCCCTGATTTAATCTTAGCCCTAACAACTCTCTCGGCGCATCTAACCTCTGCTTCATATTTGGTTAGCCAATCCAATCCCAGAATAAGATCGAATTCAGTAAAGTTCATGATGATAGAGATAGTAGGGAATTTATAATAGGAAAAAGAGACAGGTACTGCACAAATCCAACTGAGATCGATGGAACCCCCGACCGGATTTTGGACAGTCATTGGTTCTTTGAGCTTCTTCAAATTTAAATCCAACTTCTTAACTGCATTCTTGGCAATGAAGCTTCGTGATGCGCCTGTGTCAAACAGCACTTTAACCGGAATGTTTTTGACATTAAGCGTGCCTTCTAGAACGTCAGCCCTTTCCTGACTTCTGAGGGTGCTGAAGTTTCTGCCACTTCATTTACTTGAACCACATTGGTTTTTTTTAACATCCAGCAATCTTGCTTTACATGACCAGCCTGTTGGCAGAGATTGCATTCCCTACTTCCCTGAAGCTCTTCACCGGATTTAAATCCATCATTCTTTCGTCTGTTTGAAGATCTAAAGTTTCTCATCGAATGCACTTGCTGATCACACTTTAGACATACGACTGTCTTTACCTTTTTCTGATTGATCTTTGGCCTCTTTATGACTTCAGCCTTCGTACTGGCCTCAGGCTGCACACTTACCTCTGGGCTATCAACTTCAAATTTCCTGTTGCTGCTAGAACTGATTTCTTCTTCATCTCGCAACATACCTATCCTATCGAGATCCTCGTACTGGTAAGCCATGTATATCATTTCAAAAAAGGGGAGCTTCACGTTCCTCATTACACTGTTCTGATATTTTCTTTGAAGCCCGTTGATGAATCTCAAATTCTTCCTCTTCGGATTTTCAATTAGATGAGGAGCAAAGTGAGAAAGTTCGTTGAATTTCTTATGATATTCTGGGATGGTCATATCACCTTGTATCAGATAAGAAAATTCATCACATAATCGCTCGGTTGCTTCGGGAGGAGTAAATCTTTCTAGGAAAATTACTTTGAATCTATCCCAGGTGATATCACCTTCTGGATTATCTTTAATAACTGAATCCCACCAAAACAAAGCTTCTTCTTTGAGTGCCCAAGACGCCAGTAATCTTTTCTGATCATCTCTCAGCTTTAAACCCTCAAAGATTTTCTCTGCAGAACGGATCCAAGCTTGTGTTTCCATAATGGACTCTATGCCTAAGAATGGTGATCCACCCAGATTTCGAAATTTCTTGAATAGAACTTCTATATCTGATTCTGGCTGAGGGAGAACAACTAGCTCATTAGCTGGTCGAGCCATACGATTATTTCTTCTGTTCATGTCACTCATTTTCTAGTGCGTCTGCAATTAGCAGACAAAGTGTCAGGTCAACAGAAAAGATATTTCAAAACATAGAGACAAATACTTGAATGTAAATGTGTCTAATGGGGTGTATTTCATTCTGCTTTACTTATACTAGGATATTACTGGTCCTATCTGTATAGAGTTACCCGTCCTAGAACACTACTGGTTCTATTTCTGACGAGTTCGTTCATATGTTATATTCCAGAACTAAGCTTAACCAAAGCTCTGATACCACGTTGTGACCACCCCAAACCCCGTACTGACGGCGGCAAGGGTAACCTTTGGAATATAACACATAAACAGATAATAGCAGAACAGAAATAAATAAATACACCAGATATGGTACAAATAATACACTGAATAAACGTAATCATCAGAGTTACACAGTATATAGGATCATACTTAGCAAAAATACAGTTCAGCTATACATAAATGTCCACAGCGGAAAACAAACATAATATGTACAATAGGAGCTGAACAACATAAAAAGAGATAAATAATAGAATCCATCTTCAGCTCCAACTATCCAGAAAGAGCCAGCTAAACTTGAATACAAGGCTGCCTGTGTAGAAAAAGGGGCACCCGAGTTTGAAAGTGAAACAAACTATGAGTCAGTCATGGGACTGGTATGAGAAATCTACTCAATGCATTTATAATATGGCTAATCACAGGACCACGCCACTTTCGTGGAACAGGTTTACTCCATCGGATCGTTAGTGCTTTAAAAACAAGTAATTCTTTTAAACATCGCAATGCTTTTTATAAAAATGAAGCCGTTATAAGACTCAGTTCCCATCACACAATGCAACGCAAACCGGAGGATAGAGTTTTTACCTTATAATGGCGAAGATATGCTTGATACGAATAAAACAAAAGCATTTGATATTATTACTAGTGTTTATATGTTTCAAAAACAATTTCAAATCATAAGTATCAATCATAGACGACATTAATGCCCCATACCGCTATGTCGCCATATATAGGTATACAATCAAAACCACACAGTCGCGTATTTGGAAATTGGATTTCCGCCATGAACCAAGGCAAAAGATAGTCCTTACCGACTTCGAGACAATCTAGCCTACCATGTCTCAGGAACAGCCGCAACTGCCCATTGGATCGTCAGGGCCGGTCCACCGATGTGGATTATTATACATGAACACTACGTTTCCCTACCCTATGGGGCGCAAATGAGCCAACGAATGACTCCATCGGTCCCGGATCGAACGATATATCCGAGGATCCTCACTATCCATCATCCACATAAGTAAAATGTCAGGCCGTGTAAAAACACTGACACAACTCCTAGCTAGAAAGAAACGCATGCCCTCCCTGATGTCCTCTCCCGTTTCTGGTTCATACCGGGGTGTGAGGCTCGCGAATTCACGTTATACACAAAGCTACACCACACAGGCGGTGCTTTGATCATCAATGACAAGACTTTGCTTTTCAACAGAAGCCCTGTTCACTGCATCTTAGCATGCCACACCGGCAATTCACACCATGCAACTGATGGTTATCAATCGCACAGAATGAATTCCAATGTCAGACACACAGTCCATTTGCAAGTCCGTTATGGGTCTGAACGAAACCGGAGGCTCTAAATATCTCGCATATCCATTGATTCCCACGTACGTCTGGACGATCACCACTCATTATCCATATTTTGGGATGCCTCCCAATCAGGACCTCAGTGACCATCCAAACGAGGTGAAGATCAGTCTTCAACCCCCGTCTTCATCTTCAACTTCTTATTGTCGATTCAGTTATTCAGAATGGGATAAACCCGGTCTTTCTGAGCAACTCGCTTATATAATAAACAAGTGCAATACTAACATACATACGCATCATTTCAATTCATTAGTCACAAACCGTCAATCAGTAAGAGATCGATTTCCCAAATATTAACCCCGAAGGCCGAAACCAACATCAGATCAATACCCAAGAAACCATTCGACTTAGCCAACCTTCAGACAGTTTCTAAATTTCACATCCATATCGTTTATAATATTTTATAACAATTTATCGCTATTTTTATTTATTTTAAAATAGCCAATTTATTCAAAACGACGTTTCGGGTCATAAAGCGGCCGTGGCGCTGTTTTTATTCGGATTTGATTTACCCATATCTGAAAATCTAACCGTTGGATCTTCACAAAATTTACATCATTAGAAACATCATTTCAAAACGAATGCAATGGTTCCAGTTTCAGGAAAATCCGACGGTCGGATCTCCCGGTATAATCATTTGAAGTTTCGATTTCAAAATACGAACTGCAGCGTTGTTGTTCGATTTAATATAATTATATATATATATAATCGATTCTGGCGCTGTTTTTCTTCAGATTTGAATTAAACATTCCAGACAATCCAACCGTTGGATTTTTACAAAGTTGGTGTCGTTGGAAAGATATTTCCAAAGCAAACCCAACGGTTGCGGTTTCGGGAAAATCCGATGGTCGGATCTCCCGCACTAATCGTTTGAAATTACGGTTTCAAAATACGAACTGTAGCTTCGTTTTTCGATATATTTCAATTCTATTTAAATATATATATCGATTCTTCGATTTCAAAACCATATGAATTTCACACATTTGATAAAAATGATTTTTTTATCTAACTGTTTTCTATTTCAATACTTCACTATTTTTAATAATTCATGTATATAATAAAAATGTGATTTTTAATGTAAAACAATTTATTTCAAAACTCGACTATTTTATATATTTCATATAGGTGATAAAAAGAGGATTTTTATTATAAAACAATTTATTTCAAAACAAGATTATTTTATATAGTTCATATCGATGATAAAAATTGGATTTTTATTATAAAATAATTTATTTCAAAATATGAATACCATTCAACACATGAATTTCAGTTCAACGAATGAATTTCGATTCAACACATAAAGGTTTTCTATAGTTTATATATATAGATAAAAAGGTGATTCTTATATTTAAAACACGAATACCATTAAACACATGAATCTCTATCCAACGAATGAATATCGATTCAACACATGAAGGTTTTCTATAGTTTATATATATAGATAAAAATGTGATTTTTATATTTAAAACACGAATACCATTCAACGTATGAATTTCTATTCAATGAATGAATATCGATTCAACACATGAAGGTTTTCTACAGTTTATATATATAGATAAAAATGTGATTTTTATATTTAAAACACGAATACCATTCAACACATGAATTTCAATTCAACGAATGAATATCGATTCAACACATGAAGGTTTTCTATAGTTTATATATATAGATAAAAATGTGATTTTTACATTTAAAACACGAATACCATTCAACACATGAATTTCTATCCAACGAATGAATATCGGTTCAACACATGAAGGTTTTCTATACAACGAATAAATATAGTTTCAACAAATGAAAATAATTCTAACACATGAATATTATTCAAAATTTCGGCAGCATAACAGCAGGGTAGTTAAAACCGGGACCGTCCCTAGTACGGCTCCTCGCTCTACCTTAAAACCTCTCGGTTTTTGACAATGGGTATTCATGCATCTAGTTCGCACGCAGGCGGCATGTATATTTATTTCATTTCCACAAACTAATCCTATGTGGTTTCAACCAAATATTTCTCAACCACGAACGGGTATTTTTCAACCACAATCAATCAATATCAACCAAAAACAATTTCAATCAACCATTCGCTATCAATCAATTTCCACACAATCACAACCAATAAATATCGTCCATGATTTGTAGACGAGGGTCGTATATATATATAGCATTTCACTTCTATTTCAACACAAATATAATTTTTACAATGCATATACAACTTATACATCGAACGTACAACTTATACAACGCTTATACAAGAGGTGTACAACGCTTATATAACTCATACATCGATAATATAATTTATACATCGTCGTTTTCCATATCGTTTATAAATTAAAAATCTCACATTGGGTTCCACTCCACCAAAAATAGCAGAAGGCTCAGAAAAATATGCGGTCTCTTCTAGAATGTAGAAGACGTCCACACGGTCACGATGTTTCCTGTTTCATCGAATTTCGTCAATACACGAAAAAGAAATGATTTTTCAAAGTTTGCAACGGTTTAAAGGTGTTAAAACTGTTGAAATTAAACAAAGCCGTTACCTTTCTATTTTCTTCAAAACTAGGTTTTGTATTATACTCCAATCCGCTTCACTAGGTTAAAATCGGACCTTGCCACGTCGTAGAGCTTCGAATCACGGTCAGGCGCGTGGTGGTTTCACGTGGATCGATGCGGCAGTGGTGGAGCAAATCGAGGTGAACGGCGGCGACTTCAGAGCGACGAATCTTGAGAGATACAAAACGAGAAGGGGCGAGACTTGTTCTGATTTGAAGAGGGCGTCGATCTCTTCGAAAAGTTCAACTGTGGCTGGTTCTATCGAGGCATGGTTTCGCCGGAAAAAGGGAGGGAAGGATTGGATGAGCTTCGCCATCGATTCGAGGGGTTCGGAGAAGAAGACGGGGAGAGAGAGTGCTGAGTTGGCCCAAGGGAATTTTTTTTATATATATATTTTAAAATCTCTAAAATACCCTCTCCCACACACGAACACCAATTCAAACCCAACGACTGTCGTCCCTAGCGTTTTACCCCCATTCCAAACATAATGGGATATGTTTTGTAGGCCCATTCGACTGTTTCAGTCAGTTTTCCTTCAAATTAAAATATAAAACATTCAATATTTGATTTGAACGTACATTTCAATTTGCCAGGGCCACAAACTGATACGAAAAATTCCAGAAAAATAAATCTAGCTATATTTTGACGATACGGTCCCAACAAAACTTGTTTCCTTGAATTCTGAGACCGTTTGTAAAAAGGCCCATTTCTGGTCGATCCCATTTAACTGTAATTGACCAAAACATGTTTTCCTTTGCCACGCTTACACACTAGCTTCAAAAATTATAAAATTTGAAACCTAGCAATAACTTCACATCCCAGATCCAACAAAAGTGGTTTCGTCGAATTCCGAGGTCGTATGCAAAATGGCCATTTTCACGGGCTATATAAATTCCATAGCGACCTTTCTGAAAATTCATTTGGCCATAACTTTTGCTTTCCTCTATGAAACTTCGATTTTTCAGATTCGTTAGAAAGGTATTCACTAACAGATTTAAATATTTTTGGTTTCACTCAGATCCGTTTTGTTTTGCACCCGGTATAGTCAGTCAAAGTTTGAATTCAAAATTTGAAACTACCGCGCCATTTCAAGCTTTGTTTATAATTAGAATTAATTATATTCGTTTTCAATCATCGATTCAAACTCACTTTTCATCGTTATTATTTAAAATATTTATTTTAAATATTTAAAATCCATTATTTTAGCCAATTTAAAATTTTTAAATTGGTTCAGATTTTCTGGGTCGTTACATGCACTGGTATTCTTGGGAGAAAATCCGTTCCGTGTTATACGGCGTGGTCCCTTGATTTATTTTATTCCTAAAGTAAATATTAAACAACTGTTTTAGTTCTCACACCAGTCACATGACAGACTTAGAGTTTATTGTTTTAACCTAAACTCTGGGTGCCCCTATTTTCCACATAGGCAGTTAGTAGTTTGGTTTTTGCAGATATTTCTTTTTTAGGTTCCTAGACTTACAACTGGAACTATATTCGGAAAGATCTGTATCCGTATATTTCTTTCAGTTGTGTTATGTATTTTTTTTTTCTGCTATGTAAATTATTTTAATCTCTGATATTGTATTTCCAATGTGTAATATTCATCATACTCTGATATATTCTTATACTCTGATGTAATTGTTGTAATAAGTAATGAAATGTTTTGTCGTTTGCTGATTTGTCATGTTCTCAACTCAATCTGGGCTTTCCCGTAATTGCGAGTTTGGGTAGTTTTACTTGGTATCAGAGCTTTGGTTTATAGAGCTCAAGAATAAGAAATATTAGAACCGAACGAAAGAATTAATCAGATATTGGATTAGTAATATCCAATAGGAATGACTCGTTAGAGATACGATCAATAGTATCCTAGAACGAGTGTAAAGAGTGTTATTTTTATAATAAAAATGAAAACCAACTTTGTTTTCAAAATTTAAACCTTACTATACATATTTGAATATTTTATTTTATATTGAATTTGGATAATCTAGTATATGAAGATTTTGCATATACGCCTAGCTAGCGTGTATACAAAGTCTCAAATTTACTGGGTAGATATAGAATCACACTCTAGTCGCCCGGGGATGATTCTGATGATTGTCATGACATTACCAGAATTTTTGTTCAAGTTTCGAAAGTTGTATGTCTATATATTTCCAATTGACTGGTGTGAGAACCAAAACTAGATAGGGTTATTGTTGTGATTTAACACACAAATATGAATTTTATGCATATATAGAATAGAAAGATATATGTTTGAAAATTTAATCAACTAATTGATTGATGATTATGTTGTGTGATTATTCGTTTAAACCAGTAAGTGAATGAAAGGTAAATTTAGCCAAATCGAATCAAAATATTGAACTGAATTGAAAATTGTTTGAAATGCATATGTGTACATGTATATCTATTGAACAGGTCATAGCATGGAAGATAAGAAGAGGAATAAAATAGTATGCCCGACAAATAGGTACATTTCTACTATATTTCTTGGGTATTGATGATTTTATAAGCCGATTGGCTTTTTCTTTTTCTTTTGGGATTGATGAGGGCCCTGTGAGGCAAGTTGCAGTTTTAAAGGTCTCCCCATACAAAGGAGGTTATGGTGAAATTTTTCAAAAATTTAGGGTGTTAGCCAATTTTTTGAGAAATTTGAAAATTTTTAGAACCTGAAAAGTTGAAGAATGAAAGTTGAGTAGGTTAGTTAAACAACTTTCAGCTCCATTCCTTTTTTTGGACGAAAAGATTTTAAGTGGGGGAGATTGTAACAACCCGGATTTTCAGAACCTATATAAATTTTTTATTTTAGATATTTTAATGGATTTGAAGATTTAAAATAATTTACTTTAAATAATAATGACTATAAATTAATTTTAAATTGCAGTTAGAATGAATAAATTATTTTAATAATAAAACAAGCCTGAAATGGCATGGTAGTTTAAAAATTCGATTTATAATTTCAAATGAATATGCAGAATTCAAAATAAGTCAGAATTAGACGAAACATCAAATATTTGAATCTGTTTAATAATATCTTTCTAACGAATGTAAGGAACTGAGATTTCATAATATAAATTGAAAGTTATGTCCAGTTTAAAATTTTAAATAATCGCTATGGAATTTATATATATTTTTAAATATATATGGCCCTTAAAAATAGCCATTTTGCAAATGACCTCCGTTTTCAAAGAAACCACATTTGTTGGATCCGGAATGTCAATTTATTGCTAGATTCCAATTTTCATAATTTTTGGAATTAATATGTGAGCGTGGCAAAGGAAAACGTGTTTTGTCAATTTCAGTTGAAATGGATCGACTGGAAATTGGTCGTTTTTCAAATGGTCTCCAAATTCATTGAAATTAGTTTTGTTAGGACTGTATCTTCAAAATATAACTAGATTTATTTTTCGAAAATTTTTGCAATTAGCATTTGGCCCCGATAAATTAAAATGTACGTTTAAATGTAATATATATTGATTTATATTTTTATTTAAAGAAAAATTGATCGAAACAGTCGAATTGGCTTACGAAACATATCCCATTGTGTTCGGAATGGGGGTCATTAGTTAGGGACGTCGATCGTTGGGTCTTATTTGGATTTCGTGTTAAAAAATTACTTTATCAGGATAATTAATTATAAAATTTAATTAAATAAAGGGGGGGGGTCAACCCTTTCTCCCCTGTCATTATCATATTGTACAAAATTTAAAAAAAACCAGAGAAAGACGTGCTGCCTCCAGGCCACGCCGCCATCGCGTCGCCTCCCTGTCGACGCGCATCCTACCCCCCGGCCACCAGAGACCGCCGTTTCCTTGTCTCCTCTCCGTTCAACTCCATCCCGAGCCTCCAACGCCCAAACCGACCACCACATCCCGCGCCCTAGCCTGAAACCGCCACTCCGACCTCCTTCCACCACCTGATACCTCCCGCCGGCCCCTCGAGCTCGAGATTGACATAAAATAGTGAATTTTTAATTTTAGGTTTAAATATATATATATAACATATTTTTAATTTAGGTTTAAATACATATAAAGCATTGATTTATTTTCAGGTTTAAAAAAAACATATATAGCATAGATAAAAATCTGATTTTTAATACATATAACATTATATAAAAGATATGATTTTTAGATTATAAAAGATATGATTTTTAGATTATAAAGGATATGATTTTTAGTTTATAAAAGATACGATTTTTAGTTTATGAAAAAAAATGATTTTTAGTTTATGAAATAACTTTTGATAAGTTAAAAATATGATTTTTAACTTATGAATGAAATGAATAAAATCATCGTACGTTGAAATCATTTTTAGTTAGATAAAAATAGGATTTTTATTGTAGCTATGAAATAATTTTTAGAAAGATAAAAATATGATTTTTATATATAATAGCATTATGAAAATGTGGTTTTTATATATGTAGTAGCGTTATAAAAATATGATTTTTAGTATAGATGGCATTATATAAGAATGTGATTTTTAATGTGTATATCGCGTGAAGCAGATTGCGATGAAACTGATTGGAAGTAGAACAGAATCCAAATCGTCCAGTAAAGAATGACGGAGTGGAACCCAAAGGTGAGAACTTCTCACTCTAATTTTGTTTACAGTTAAATATATACTAGAATGCAGATGGCGCTTAGTAGCACCCGACACCTTTGATTGAAACCATGGATGTTTGGTTGTTTGTTTTTATTTGATTGATTGTTATTTAATAGGTTTGGGCAACCCTTTTAAGAAGTTATTTGAATTTGGATTAGGATGTGAATGGAATTGATTGAATTTGGTTTGTGTATGGCGCGAGCCAGTATTAGGCTCGGGATATGGATGGACCTTATTCCGGTTCTAGTATCGTGTCGATATGCTGCCGAAATTTTCTAAAAAGTGTTAGAAAAATTTATTTAGTTGAAAATATTATTTTTAGCTTATAACTGCGATAAATAAAATAATTGTTGGATAGTTAAAAATAAGTTTACACCACCATTTACAAGTCGGACGACTTGTTTGTGCTCGCCTATTTTTGTGATATCGATTGGGTCGATAATTTTACACATCACCCAACTGCACAAATAATATTCAGTATTTGTTGGTTGAAACCCCACACGGGTATTGGGATGATGTTTGACATACACTAATCCCAATTGTTTAGTTGTATGTCAATCGATTGGTTGACAGACTGTAGTAAGCGTTAATTATTTATACATAATGCTTATATAGTGTAGAAGGCGCTTTGGATGATGGTTGATTATTTATCATTGTTATAGTACACAGATGTTATACGAAATCCATATAGATAAATTATATGGTAACTGACTAGGTCTGATTCCAATTCAAAAGGAACGCATATTTTGAAAATAAGAAAATATTTTAGAATAATGAATATTTTAAAATAATATTCAGTAAAAGAGTAAAATGTGAGTTTGATGTCCAATTTTGGATGGACACAAAAATATTGAAATATGTGAAGCCGTGTTGATTAGATTTGCGCCATTTTGATGCGAACGATATATGTATCGATTTTATTCATTTTTATAATGAATATCGAAAAGAAAAATATTTCAAAATCTGATATTTTGAAAATATTATCATTTAAATATTATAATGATAAAGATTGCTTAATTTTGATTTAAAATTGAAGTGAAAGTGGGAATCGTTTTAAAATGAATTTATAAAATATGTTTTGAACAAAATACATATATAATATATATATATTATATATATATATATATGTAAATGGCTTAAATAGAACGCGCCGTGCCGCGACCGTTTGCCAATTTCAACCACTAACTTCGAATTGACATTGCGAGAGATCTGACTGTCTGATTCTCCTAAAACCAAAACCGTTGGTTCGTATCAGAAATAGATTTCCAACGAATATAAGAGATTTGAAATCTAACGGTTGGATTTGGAATTATGTCCAAATCAAATTTGGAAAAGGTTGCTGTAAGTGCAGTTCGATGAACGTTTATGGAAATCGACAGAAAGAGCCTTAATAAAATTATTAAAAATATTAATAATTTCTGTAAAATCATAATAAATGATTTGGAAAGAATTGAAAAGATAAAAATATATTATTATCAAAATGAACTAGTTATTAACTAGAGTAATAATCCAATATTTTTAAAAGAAATAAATTGGGTTTGAAATAGTTTTAAAAATAACCAGAATTTTCCAATAAATAAATTGGAATGGATTGGAATGGACATAATCTTCGGAATATTTCGATATTGGATTCCGTGGTTATATGGATATTGTTATGGGAATTTGGAAGATACAGATATCGTTATTCCCGATACGATATCCATTAGTTTCATAATTTAATATTGAATATAAGCAGATATAATTTCTATTCAGAGCCTTGTATTTAATATTTAATTGGATTTTGGGTTTGTCGTGAACGATGTCTTAAATAACACTGTTCTTAAACCTAGTTGAGAAAAGAATAAATCTTTTAATTAAGATTTGGTGAAGTTTCCAATTAATTAATATTTAGTTGGAACCGAATAAAAGAATTGCATTTTGGGTTTGTCGTGAATGGTGTCTTAAATAACACTGTTCTTAAACCCTATGTGAAAAGAATAAATATTTTAATTAAGATTATCAGAGTTTCTAGTTATATTTAATAATTGGAATAAAAGGAATGTGAATTGGGTTTACTGTGAACTGTATTTTTAACGACATTCGCTCTTTAACCCGATTAACAGTGAAATGTGATTTGGAATTTATAATTCGTTTTATTAAGATTTAATGCAAAATTTTCCAAAGTAAAGTTTTCCAATTTAATAAAATAAATTTGAATGAAATGGAATTCAATTTGGTAATAATCGAATTGAGCTTCTGTGGAGGAAGACTGTTAATATATATGAATTTTAAAAGGCTTTGTTGTTATTCCATTTATATTGTTAGTCGGATACGGAAATTGATATCGATTATATATTGATCTTCTTTCCGTGAAGATTCCATAATTAATGGAATGTGATTTTGGGTTTATCGTGAACTGTGTTTTAAATGACATTATTTCTTTAACCCGGTTAAAGATAGGACTACATGTCTAACATTGTATTTTGAACTGTATTTGTTGGTCTTTGCTAAATATATATTTGCTTGGTGGTGGAGAATTTATTCTCTTGCTTAACACCCTTCTCTGAGACGTACGAGCTCAGAGGTTATATATCGGCAAAGTTCGATGGTATGGTGTAGATTATCGATGCGGAATGTTTGATTTCCCAAAGTTAAATAATCACTAATATTGATTTTTGGGAAGATTAAAACTAAGTGGAGTTTTAATGAATCTTTAATTAGATTGAAATGTGAATGCGATAATTTAAAATTATCAAATTTGGCAAATGATCGAGAATGGAGTATCACCAGTTTTGCTCCAAGCGATAGTTAAATCTTCAATTAGATTTGAACGGGGAATGGTAATTATTTTTTACCGATAACACAGTGGTGTTAGGTATGGAGTATCACCAGTTTTTATCCATGGGATGAATAGGTTGGGATTGGGAAATATATTAAATGATTACTTCGGTAAGGTTCGCTAATCCTGACTAGTTTGGAAAACATTAATTTGATTTAAATTGTGAAAAGAATATTTGAATAAAAGAATATTCTGGATTGGAATGGGGCGTTTGTTGTATTTATATAGCATTTGATTATAAAATATGTGAATTATCCAGAAAGGCCAAATTTATACCATTCTGAATGATTGGATCGACGATAAGTCGACGACGAAGATGATGGTAGAAGACCGGAGTTCTTCACATTGATTGGATGATTACTGATGTCTTGATTGGGCTGTACACCCAAGACAAGGTAATAAGTGGTGATCGTCCAGACGTACTTGGAGATCGACCGGATATACGAGGACCTCTCTCCTGTATTAGACATATGGGACGAGGAATAAGGTGCCTCCTGTTTCGTTCAGAACTAGAACGAACTATTAAATGGATGTGTGTCTGACATTGGATTTTATTCTACATTGACTGATCTCTATTAAATACATAACTGTTTGGTGGCAGTGAATTTATTCTCTTTCTTAACACCCTTCTTTGAGACGTACGGGCATAGAAGTTGTATATCGATAGATATCCGTCGCATAGTGTGAATTTCTTGTGTGGCATGCTGAGATGTAAATGACCAAGACTTCTGTTGAATAGCAAAGTCTTATGGTTGATGATCAAAGCCCGACTTTAACTAGCATAGCTTTGTGTATAGCGTTAATTCGCGAGCCTCACACCTCGGTATGAGTCAAAAACAGGATTAGGTAACAACAGGGAGTGCATGACGTTTCTTTCTAGCTATGGGTGGTGTCATGGTATGGAGCTCAGACATTTATTTATTTTTACCTATGTGGATGATGGATAGGAGGCGCCTCGGATATATCGGTTACTACGGAGCTGACGGATAGGTCCTATAGGACCGGGAAACATTTATTCAAGAATAACCAATCCACTAAAGTATGTGTGGACCGGACCTGCATGATCCAAGGGTTGCCCCGTGGTGTGTAACCATGAGGCATTTGCTAGAGTGTCTCGAAGCCGGCGAGGAGTACATCCCTTGCCTCGACTCATGACGGAAATCCAATTTCCAAAATGTGACATTTCGGTTTTGATTGTAGAGCCTAGTATGGCGACATGATATATGGTACCCTTGCCGTCTATGATTGATACATCTATATTTGAAGTTGTTTTGACACTATACACTTATAATAGTGTCAAATTATTTGTTTTAAACGTATCAAGCATGTTTGGCTATTATAAGGGAAAACTCTATCCTCCGGCTTGTGTTGCATTGTGTGATGGGACCTGAGTCTTATAATAGCTTCATTTTTCGAAAAGCATTGCGCTGTTTATAAACTGTTTTATGCACTGGTACTCTTGGGATAAAACCCGTTCCATATTATACGGCGTGGTCCCTTGATTTACTTTATTTCTAAAGTAAAGATTAAACAATTGTTTTAGTTCTCACATTGGTCACATGACCAACCTGGAGTTTATTGTTTTAACCTAAACTCTGCATGCCCTTATTTTTCACACGAGCAGCTAGTAGTTTGGTTTCTGCAGATATTTCTTTTTAGGATCCTGGATTTACAAGTAGAACTATATTCGGAAAGTTCATTATCTGTGTATTTGTTTCGGTTATGCTATTTATTATTTTTCCACTGCTATGTAAATTATTTTAATCTCTGATATTATATTTCCAATGTGTAATTATTCTTACTCTGATATATTCTTGTACTCTGATGTAATTGTTGTAATAAGCAATGAAATGTTCTGTTGTTTGTGTTCTGATTTGTCGTGTTCTCAACTCAATCCAGGCTTTCCCGTAAGGGCGAGTTTGAGTGGTTTCACAAGGGTTACCCGTAGGTGTGATTCCGAGGCATTTGTTAGAGTGTCACCGAACCTGTAAGGAGACATCCCTTGCTTTGGCTCATGCTGGAAATCCAATTTCCAATATGACATTGTGCTAATTTACTTGTAAACCTATATGGAGACATAATACATGGTACCTATGCCGTCTATGATTGATACTTTCATGTTGTAATTATTTTTGAAACATCTAGACACTAATGATAATATCAAATGATTTTTGTTTTATGTGTATCAAGCATGTTTGGCCATTACAGGGTAAAACTCTATCCTATGGTTTGTGTTTGCATTGTGTGATGGGACCTGAGTCTTACAATGACTTCATTTTTCTAAAAAGCATTGCGTTGTTTATTCAGTTTACTTTGTTGTTTGCACTGGCAATCCAATGGAGTAAACCCGTTCCATGACATACAGTGTGGTTGTGACATACGACGTAGTCCTGTGATTAGCCTTATTCTTGATGAAGCTAAGTAACTACAGGATTTCTCATACCACTTTCATGACTGATTCGTAGTTTGTTTTTCCCTTGCAAACTCGGGTTCCCCTATTTTTACACGGGTAGCCAAGTAATCAGGTGATGGGCTTTCTTTTGGATATGCACCGTGGCATTAGGTGCTCTTTTGGCTGAAGATGAAGACTTATCTTTTATTGTTTCTTTTGGACTCTTTTGCATGTTTGTATTTGGTTCCATTATAGACTTATTCTGTACTTGATGAAACTTCTTATGTACTAAGTAGAATCCTGTATCTGTGTAACTCTGATGATGATTATGACGTTGATGATTTCCGCCGTTGTCATGTGATAAAAATTATTCTTTGATTTTATGTATTATGCTATATTTTGTAATCTACCGATGTGATTAATGTGTAATATTCCAAAGACAGACCTTGCCACCGTGGAGCGAGGGTTTGGTTCGTTCAGGTATGGCATCAGATCTTTGGCTAACCTTAGCTCTGGAATTAAACACATTAAACGACTTTTCAGAGATAGAATAATTAGTATTCTAGGACAAGTAACTCATTAGAGATAGGATTAGTAATATCCTAGAATGAGTACATCAGAATAGCATATAATCTGATTATTACATCATTATTCATGCATATGCCCTTATGATTTTTTCTATTTCTTAAGATGTCTTTTCTGTTGACCTGACTCTTTTCTTGCTATTCGCCGAGCTAAAAGAAAATGTGTGGACGAGGTAGAGGCAGAAAAGGCAGAGGCCGAGGAAGGGGCAATAAACCCGTTGTTAATAGTCACCATTGTTTCGATGAAGTTGAATCAGATACTACCAATGAATTAGTGTTGCTACGACAACCCCCACAAAAACCATTTGATTTTGATGCGGTTGCCAAGAAATATAAGAACTTGGGCGTAGTGCCATTCACAGGCATTGGAACCATAATGGAAGCTCAAGCTTGGTTGAGGTCTTGCGAACGGACCTTTGTGGGCCTAGAATTAGCAGATAACAAG
The DNA here is from genome assembly GCA_030737875.1 of Allium sativum. Lineage (NCBI taxonomy): Eukaryota > Viridiplantae > Streptophyta > Magnoliopsida > Asparagales > Amaryllidaceae > Allium > Allium sativum. The sequence continues at coordinate 371,719,409 of CM060909.1, read as the reverse complement.
AAAAGATTTTTAGCATCTTGGCTACTTAAAGACGAGGCCCTAATCTAGTGGGAAGTTGTGACTGTAGGTGATCTTGAAGTTAACATGACTTAGGCAAGGTTTAAGGAGGTCTTTGAGGAAAGGTTTATTCCACGACAGGAAGTCGGATGCTTGCATGACAAGTTTGCTAATCTTCAACAAGGTGATAGAATTGTCCCTGAGTATGTTAACAAGTTTAATGCACTCTCTCGCTATGGCCCAGAATTAATTCAGGACCGATAAGGAAGAACAAACGACTCATTAAGGGTCTTCAGAGAAGCTATCACAGCAGGGTGACAGCGATATAGAACTTCCATTTGCTAAAGCTATCGAAATGGCTTGTATATATGTGGGTATCGACAAGAAAAACCCTCAAGTGGATCGGGAAAGAAGTCAAGCTAATAACAAGAGAAAGCTTCCTGACGAAAAGCCTAAAGCCAGCAAGACTGAAGCAGCTAAGTCTTAAGAAGATAAGCGAGAAAAAATTAAATGCTACAACTGCAACCGGTATGGGAATTGGTCTATGGAATGTAATGCTCCTAAGAGGCCAAAAAGAAACGAATCCAGTTCTAGTCAGTTGCCTCGCAACAGTGGTGAGTGCTATAACTGTCATAAGCCAGGACATTTTGCAAAGAACTGCCCACTAACTAAGAAAGCTGGAGTGGCTCATGTTTATGATTGGACAAATGCGCCAACTTCTTCTACAGGGGGAGGCAAACCTGATTTTTTGGAAGGTACACTTACAATTAAAAATATTTGTGTTAAATTATTATTTGATATGGGTGCATCGTGGAGTTTTATTTTAGGTAATATAGTTAAGAAGTTAAATTTAAAATTGAAATATCTGGAAGGATCGTTTAATGTTTATAATCCGATAGGGGGTTCTCTTATTCTCTGTTTATATTGTAGAGTACCTATTTCTTATTCTTATTACTGGTTTTCTTTTAATTTAATCATCATGAATCTGCCTTACTTTGATATCATACTTGGATTGGATTTGTTAATTAAGTTAGGGGCTGAAGTTAAATGCACCAAAAGAGTTGTCAAGGTTAAGATGAAGCTTGAGAATATTATTATACCATGCGTAGGCTCAGATTCAGACAGAAAAGAGTTTTGGTCAACGCTTGCGGTTTCCCTACCTCTATAGAGAATATTCCCGTTGTTAGAAATTATGTGTATGTGTTCGAAGAGGTTGATAGCTTACCTCCGCGCAGAGAGATTGACTTCAGAATTGATCTCATTTCGAACGCAAGGCCCGTTGTGCATGCAAATCGAAGAATGACGTTGAAAGAAAAGGAAGAGTTGAGTGATCAAACTTAGCAACTTTTATGGAAAGGTTTGACCAGGACTAGTTTCTCATGTTGGGGAGCAGCTGTGATATTTGTTCCTAAGTCAGATGGTACTCTCAGATTATGCGTTGATTACCAAGACCTAAATAAGCAAACACTGAAGAATAAATATCCATTGCGGCGCATTGATGATTTATTAGATCGCTTGAATAGAGCGAGAGTGTTTTCGAAAATGGACCTAGCTACAGGTTTCCATCAATTGCGGATTGCCGAAGAATGTGTTCCTCTGACATCTTTCAGAGGTCCAGACTTATTTTATGAGTGGTTAGTAATGTCATTTGGATTGTGTAACGCTCTTGCTTACTTTATTGATTTGATGAATCATGTATTTCGTGAAGTGTTTATAAATTTGTGCTAGCTTTCCTTGATGATATTTTAATCTTCTCTAAGTCAGCTAGCAAGCATGCGAAGCACTTGGAACAGGTTTTGGAAATTCTGAGAAAGAATGTATTGAAAGCCAAGTTTTCTAAATGCATATTCTGGCAAGAGGAAGTGAAGTTCCTTGGTCATGTAGTATCAAAGGAAGGAATTTCAGTAGATCCAGGCAAGATTACCACAATATGAGATTGGAAGCAACCTAGCACTCCCACATAAGTCAGAAGTTTTTTGGAATTGGTGGGCTATTATCTGAAATTCATTAAATATTTTTCGAAGATATCTAGTCCATTGACGAAGCTTACAAAGAAGCATGCGTGATTTCACTGGACCACGGAATGTGAGGCAACTATCCAAGAGTCGAAAGTAATGTTGACTACTGCTCCAATGATGATTATTATAGATGGAATCAAGATTTGACTGTTTATACAGATGCTTCTCATGAAGGAGTAGGTGCGGTATTAATGCAAAGTGGCCAAGTTGCTGCTTATGCTATCCTTCGGTTGAAGCCGCATGAGTAGAGGTATGTTACTTACGATTTGGATCTATTGGCAGTAGTATTTGCTTTGAAAATATGGAGGCATTATCTTTTGGGTAAGAAGTTTGAATTATATACAGACCATAAGTCATTGAAGTATTTGTTCACCCAAAAAGACTTGAATTTGAGATAGCAGCGTTGGTTAGAATTTCTTGCAGCATATAATCTAGAAATTTTATATACTCTAGGGAAAGCCAATGTTGTAGCTGATGCGCATGGCAAAAAGAATACAATCTTCACTAATCTTATAATCACGCATTCATTAATTGAGAAGATCTGTGTTCTTCAGAAAGACGATAAGTTTATTCAAAGGATTATCAAGAGAATTCAGCAATGCAAAGGCTCGAGTTTCCAGATTGATAACAAGGGAGTTCTGAGATTGTTAGGCCGAATCTGTGTTCCGAACATTCTCAAACTCAAAAAGAGGTAATGGATGAATGTCACAAATCTAAGCTTAGTATTCATCTAGGGTTAAGTAAGATGTATTATGAACTTAAGCGCACATTCTAATGGAGGTCTCTGAAGAGAGATATCTCTATATATGTTAGTAGATGTCCAACTTGCCAACAGGTTAAGAGCGATCAGCAGAAGGTCGCTGGCTTGTTGCAACTATTAGAGGTACCGGAATCGAAGTAGGATCAGATTTCTATGGATTTCATTAACGATTTGCCTAAAACCAAGAAGGGCAACGATAGTATTTGGGTTATTGTCGATCGTTTTACGAAGAGCGCCCATCTCGTTGCAGTAAAATCGACTAGAACTGCTCAGAGTGTCGCTCAGATATATTTTAGAGAGATTGTTAGACTGCATGAAATCCCTAATAGCATTGTTAGCGATCGTGATACGATCCTCGCGAATAAGTTTTGTGAAGCATTCCAATCTGAATTAGGAACAAAAATAAATCTTAGCACCGCATATCATCCTCAGACAGATGGCTAGACTGAGAGGGTGAAGCGTATTATAAGATTTATTGTGGGCTCGTATTCTTGACTTTGAAGGGTCTTGGGAAGATCACATACATTTGGTTGAATTCTCATATAATAATAGTTATCAGGAAAGCTTGAAATTATCTTCATTTGAAGCATTTTATGGCACACTGTGCAGTCTCCTGCATGTTGGATAGAGCCTGGTAATCGATTAGTGTTGGGTCCTAATATGATCCGAGAAGTTTCAGATAAAGTGGATTTCATTAAGAAGCGGTTGCAGGCAGCACAGAGCCGGTAGAAGAGTTATGTGGATTCTAAAAGGAGAGATTTAGCATTTTCTGTTGGTGATCACGTATATTTGAAAATTTCTCCAATGAGAGGAGTGATTCGATTTGGGAAGACGGGGAAATTGGCACTAGATATATCTGACCATTTCCTATACTCGAGAGGATTGGAACTCTAGCTTACAGGGTTCAGTTACTAGATTGCTTGCCGGGAGTCCATGATGTGTTTCACATTTCTCGGCTCGGAAGCATGTACATAATCCAGACTTGATCATGGAAGAGGCTAATCAACCAATATTAAATATCACTCTGAGTTTGGCTATTCATAAAGAGGTCATGAAAATTATTGGCAGAGAAACCAGAGTTCTAAGGAACAAGAAAGTGCATTTACTCAAAGTGCAATGGAGCGGAGATCCTAGAGACTGTACATGGAAAATAGAAGATAGCATTAAACAGGCTTATCCCAGATGCAGAGTGAATATCCCAAATTAGCTCTTGTGTGAGGTACATTTAGGCTATTTTATGTTGCTATTCTATAGGTTGCTTCCTTTACGAGGACGAAAATTCTAAGTAGGGGAGGTTGTAACAGCCCGGAATTTCACAATAAATATTAAAATAATTTTTTTATAGAATTTTAAGCAAAAATGCGCCAGAATTTAAAATTTGGATTTTTAAGCCATCACATAGCCCTTAAAAAGTGAAATTTTGGCAGTGACCTCAGAATTCGACGAGACCAATTTTGTTAGATTCGGATTAATCAATCATTGCTAGATTTCTAATTTCACGTGAAACAGACTTAGCATGTGGGCGTGCGAGCAGACACGTTTGCTAATAAACCAACGGTCAGTTTACAAAGGAACATTATTGAGACGAACTCGAAATTCGATTTCACTTTTTTTTGAATTCGTATCATCAAATAATGGAGGAATCCAAAGTTTCAAGATTTTTGAAATTAGTGTGTGAGCGTGCAAGACAAAAAGGTATGCAAAAATCACGTTTTTGAAGCTTATTTGAGCTAGAGAGAAAATTAAAACGAAAGGTCAAACGAACTCGGAATTTGAAGAAACTTGATTTGTTGGATTCATATTGACGAACAATAGTGCATGAAGAAGTTTTGTAGCAAACAAATATTGTTTGCAGTCGGAGAGAGCGGGAGATAAATCCCTATATAACTCTCACTTCTCTCCTCTTTCTTTTCAATTCATTCATTTCCTCCTTCCTCCAAAATTCCCAAATTAATAGAAACCATAACCTAGCTTCCCCATCTCCCTCCTCCCTCCCCCTAGCCCACGACACCTCCTACCTCGACGCACGCGCAACCCCAACCAAACCACGGCAGACCCCTCCCTCCTCTCTTCCTTCACCACTTCAAAAGTTCTCCTTTCTCCTCTCCAAAGCTTCATACCCATCCTACCTCTCATCCTACCTCCTCTAAACACGATTTGCACTCTCTCTCTTTGCTCTCTTTAATCCCTTCACAAAGTCCGGACAACGGAGATAAGGGTTCGGGCACCCCGCACGAGCTTGATTTCATCTCCATTAAGCATTGGAGCAAAGCCTGAACAGTTTGGGTCTTCGGACAGCTGTATTCAAGCTTAGCAAAGTCGGATTCTTCCGCGTTTAAAGAATAGGTGGAGTGGAACTAGCGGTGAGAAATTTTATCTCACTTTAGAAAGGGGTAGATGAATTTGTAGAATCGTTAGAAAATTTTTAGTAAATAAAAAATATGATTTTTAACTAGTGCATGACATGAAATAATTTTTAGTAAGTTAAAAACATGATTTTTAACTAGTGCATGACATTAAATAATTTTTAATAAGTTAAAAAAGTGACTTTTAACTAGTGCATGACATGAAATAATTTTTATTAAGTTAAAAATATGATTTTTAACTAGTATATTACGTGAGATGATTTTAGTTAGTTAAAAATGTGATTTTTAACTAATGCGTGCTATGTAGCTTACATGCATGAGATGTAAGTAAAAGTATATTGATATCATGAGATGTAACTAGAATGAAATGAATTGAAAATTAACTACAAAGTAATGAAGTTTATTAAGATCTTAGTAAGCGACTAATGGTGTAAAAATATTGTTTTTAATCGTTATGTAAGTGGATATGTAAACCCGCGCCAAACTAGACTTAGCAAAATAAGTTAAGCGAATTTATTTGATTAAGTAGTAGGCGATTAAAAATATTTAATCTTGTTTGTTGATGTTCACTATTGCATACATGCATATATATATATATATATATATATATATATATTCTTGTTAGTTCAACACTTGAACTATTCACAAATCATTTGCATTAGAAACATTTTATGGATATGTGACACTTGCACAACATACAACGTGGATGGACACTTGGGCCACCTTAAATGGTATTGGATGCTGAGTAATTACTTATTTATGATTCTTGTGCATGCATTGGGTGCGAGTGATGGACTCCGGATTAAGTAAACATCGCCATAAAATAGAAAGTAGGTATTGAACTACAATACATAAGCATAGCTGGACATACCCATATAAGCATGTAGCTTCTTGATGCTTATATGATGAGAACCATATTGTATTCATTTATTTGATGCTATATGACGAGAACAATGACTGAAGGCCAGGTATACTGCATATTAATCAAATGTGGCAAAAGACATGATTTGGACTAAATTGAACCTGTAAATAAATTTGCAAGATTTAATAATAAACCCTACATAGGTCTGGAGCTGACAAAAATATACACGTCACTCTTGCGTAGTTACGGTATATGGGAATAGAAGTAAGTAAATTGTACACGTCACATGGGGGCGATGTGTATGGCACAATGGTTGTTCACATAATTTTTAATTTCCCTACGGGGATTGAGATGATTTATTTTTACACATCTCTCAATGTACACATGTTGTATTGATATACTGTGATTTATTGGAGCCTTTTTAGGCCATTTTCGATTTTTTGGAGCCCTCCATAGCAATGACAAAGTATAAAGAAGCAGTAGCTCCAATACCATAAATGTAAAAGGAAAAGCCCTGGATACAGCTATGTCAACACCAAAAGAAGAAAATGAAATCTTGTTTCTCCTATAACTTCTGATTGGTGAGAGATTTAGACCTTAAACCGCTTCCATTGGATTCAGATGATGGTTTCCCATTCCGTAGAGTGGTCATATTAAACAAAAGGACGCATCGTTTGAGAATAATGGCTGAAACAAGAAAGTCAGAGAAAGCTGAAACCGACAGAAGACCAACAACAGAAGGGGTTCAGAAACCGACAGCAGAAGGGGTACAGGAACCGACAACAGAAGGGGTTAAGGAACCGACATCAGAAGGGGCTCAGAAACTGGCAGCAGAAGGGGTTCAGGAACCGACAACAGAAGGGGTTCAGGAACTGAGAGCGGAAGGGGTTCAAGAACTGACAACATAAGGGTTTCAGAAACCGACAGTAGAAGGGGTCTAGGAACTGGCAACGTGGTCTAGGTAGGTAGAGAAAGCTAGAGATAGCTAGACAAAGGTAGAGAAAGCTAGAAACAACTAGAGGAAGGTAGAGAAAGCTAGAGACAGTTAGAGAAAGCTAGAGAAATGTAGAGAAAGCTAAAGAAAGCTTGAGAAAGGTAGAGAAAGGTAATGAAAGGTGGAGACAACTAGAGGAAACTAGAGTAAGCTAGAGACAGCTCGAGGAAGCTGGAGAAAGGTAGACAAAGCTAAAGAAAGCTGGAGACAGCTAGAGAAAGGTAGAGAAAGCTAGAGAAATCTGGAGACAGCTAGAGAAAGGTAGAGAAAGCTTGAGAAAGGTAAAGAAAGGCGGAGACAACTAGAGTAAGTTAGAGACAACTAGAGGAAGCTAGAGTAAGCTAGAGACAGCTAGAGTAAGTTAGAGATAGCTAGAGGAAGCTACAGTAAGCTAGAGACAGCTAGAGGAAGCTAAAGAAAGATGGAGACAGTCAGAGAAAGTCAAAACTTACAGAAGGGGTTCAGGAACCGACAACAGAATGGGTTCAGGAACCGACAGCATAAGGGGTCCAGAAACTAGCTGCAGACGACAGTAGGAAGCAAGAGAAAGGCAGAAAAAGAAAAAACAGGGTGTAGAAGGCTGTATGAAGCAGGAGAAAGGCAGAAAAAGGCAAAAAAAGAAGAAGCAAAAGCCAAAGGCGGGAACAAAAAGATGGCACCAAAAAGTGTCGGGAAAGAAAAGCAACAAAAAAGAGCCCAAAACCTCTATAAATAAGAGGACTGGGGTCTCATTTAAGGGGGACCATCTTCCTCATTCCACGATCTTCCTCACATTTCTAAGAGAAATAACTCAAATATGTAAATCAATTTGGGGATTTCTTATGTAAGCTCCTCCATGAATAAAATCATCAAAGCTCTTAAAGTGGACGTAGGTTCAATCCGAACCGAACCACTATAAATTGTTGTGTTCTTTACTTTTCTGCACATTATATTGTATATTGCGGTGCTTATGTATGTTTACGCTCCTTATTCCAACCTTTCCAGCAATGACCTAAACGCGTTTGACGTATACTTTAATCCCGATTAGCGACGGTTGTTGTAACCCTATTCTAGGGTAACTATTGATCCTAAAGTCTTACAAGCGTGATACTCACCTTTTGAAGGAAGAGTAACTAATCCTTGGACTAGGGATCTTGGTACATAAGGATTGGTGAATTAAATCAAGCTGGTAGAAACTAAATAATCCCTTTTTCCCTTTGGTCCATTTCCATAGACCTGTCTCCGATGTTGGCAAAAATATCGTTAACATTTCGGCGCTAGAAGAAGAGCATGAACCTCCATCTCTATCCCCACCTTTAACCTGTTGGATCGCATTGCCACACTTCTAACTATGCTATTACATCCCGGTTTGGGCTAAGCTTTGAAGAAGCAAGATTATAGAAGGAGTCTCAACAAGGAGCTTTTGAATACCAAGTTACTCTGAAAATCAATTAAAGTATGATTCAATTGGGGAAAACTAGTAAGGAGGGATCCAACGCGTCGTCCATTCCAGAAAAACAACATCAAAATAGCCAAACTAGAAACTGGAGGATCTTTAACTTTTACAAAAGATGAGTTGGAAATATTACACTTAGCTATGCAAATTGATACCACTAGGATGTTTATTGAAGCAGACTTGGTCCGAAGGTTCTCTAAAGAAGAACCCTATGAAGTAGAATCAAGATACCAATCTCCCCCACTTAAAACTTTTCGTCCCCGAAAAGGAACAGAGTCGAAAGTGGTTTGATTAATCAGCTCTACATTCGATCTGGCTTCCATTCTCCAACTCTTTAGTTTCTGAGAATTTTCAAAACTTCAAAAATTTGGCTAACACCCTAAATTTTTGAAAAATTTCGCCATAACCTCCCCTGCACCGGGAGCATCGGGGAATTTCAAATAGCTTCCCCGGTCCTTCAGATCTCAAAAAGAAAAAGAAAAAGCCAAGCGGCTAGCCAATAGGCTCACAAAATCATAATCACCCAAACAAAACAGGAAATTATGTAGTAAACATGTACCTATTTGTCGGGCAAACAAATTTTATTCTCTGCTCTAGCCTCCTTGCTATGACCTGTTCAATGATATACATGTATATGCAAGCAAATGCGACTAATTTTCAATACAGTTCAATATTTGGTTCAATTAGGCTAAATGGTTCAAAATTAGCAAACAAATGAACAAACAACACAAACATCAATCAATTAGTGAATTTAACGTTTCAAATTCATAATTTTGATATATATACCGAAAATCTTGTTTTTGATGCCAAATCACAACAATAGGCCCTATCTAATTTTGGTTCTCACACCAGTCAATAGGAAATATATAGATATCACACCTTCGAAACACGAACATAATTATTGATGATGCCATGGTCATTATCAACATCATCCCCGGGCGACTAGAGTGTAATTCTATATCTATCCAGTATATTAAAACTTTGAATACACGCGGATCAGACGTATACGCAAAATCTATATATACTGGATTGTCCACGTCAATATAAATAAATAACCAAATACGAATAATTGATTTAAATTTTCAAAACAAAAATTGTTTTATTTTAAAAATAAACTCTTCACACTCGTTCTAGGATACTACTGATCCTATCTCTAACGAGTCATTCTCATTGGATATTACTAATCCAATATCTGATGAATTCTTTCGTATAGTTCTAATGTGCCTTGTTCTCTGAGCTTTGTAAACCAAAGCTCTGATACCAAATGTGACGGCAAGGAATTTCGCTCGGTCCGAACCAGTCGCTAAACCGATCCAGGCCGTTCGAAACGCCCTATCGTTTGAGAACAGGACAAATCAGGACGCAAACAGAAGAACATTTCATTGTATATTACAACAATGCACCAGATTACAAGAATATACAGAGTATGAATAAATATTACACAGAAATATCAGAGATTTAAATTACATTTAAATACATAGCAGCGGAAAATAATACAATACACAACTAGAAGAGATATACGGATACAAAGCTTTCCGGATATCATTCCAGCTGTAAACCAGGATCCTGTGAATATAAATCTGCAAAACCAAAACTACTAGCTGCCCGTGTCAAAATAAGGGCACCCAGAGTTTAGGTTAAAACAATAAACTCCAGGTCAGTCATGTGACTGGTGTGAGAACTAAAACAGTTATAAATCTTTATTTTAAATCATTAGGTAAATCAAGGGACCACGCCGTATAACACGGAACGGGTTTCCTCCCAAGAATACCGGTGCATAAAACAAACAGCGCAATGCTAAATAAAGAAAAATGAAGCTGTTATAAGACCCAGGTCCCATCACACAATGCAACGCAGTCGAGGATAGGGTTTTCCCTTATAACAGTCAAAGAATGCTTGATACGTTTAAAACAAATCATTTGATACTATTATAAGTGCATAGTGTATAAAACAACTTCAAATCATAAGTATCAATCATAGGCGGCATGGGTACCATATATCATGTCGCCATATATAGGTTTACAAATAAAACCGCAAATGTCACGTATTTGGAAATTGGATTTCCGTCTATGAACCGAGGCAAAAGATAGTCCTCAACCGATTCGAGACGCTCTAGCCCGCCCCTCAGGCACAGCCGCAACCGTACCTTGGATCGTCAGGGCCGGTCCACCGATGTGGATTATAATGCCTGAACAATGCGTTTCTCCGCCCTTTGGGGCGTAAATGAGCCAACTAAATGACTCCATCGGTTCGAGAACGACCGATCAATCCGAGGCGCCTCGCAACAGCAACAACCACATAAGTCAAACTCGTCAGGGCGTGTAAAACCACTGACGCCACTTCTAGCTAGAAAGAAAACGCATGTCCCCCCTGAGGTCCGTCTCCCGTTTTTGGTTCATACCGGGTGTGAAACACGCGAAGTAAACGTTACACAAAGCTACGCCACAAAGGCCGTGCTTTGATCATCACAACAAGACTTTGCTTTTCAACAGAAGCCTTGATTATTTGCATCTTAGCATGCCACACAGGCAAACCATCCTATGCAACCGATATCAGTCACACAGAATGAAATCCGATGTCAGACACACAGTCCATTTACAAGTCCGTCCTGGGTCTGAACGAAACCGGAGGCACCTAGTACCCCGCATATCCATCGATCTCCAAGTACGTCTGGACGATCACTAACTGTTTCCATCTTCTTGGGTGTACAGCCCAATCAAGATCATCAGTTATCACCCAAACGACGTGAAGACCTCCGGTCTTCGACCATCGTCTTCATCTTCGACTTATCGTCGTATCAGTTATTCAGAATGGGATAAACCCGGTCTTTCCGAATAACTCACGTATATTTTATAAAAGTGTTACACAAACACAACATACGCCTCATTCCAATTCATTAGTCACTAACCGTAAATTAATCAAGAGAATAATTCCCCAAATATTAACCCCGAAGGCCGAAACCAACATCAGATCAATATCCAGAAAACCATTCTGCTTGGCTAACCGACAGTTAGTTTCTAAATCTCACATTCATAGGGAAAGGTTCCCATTAATTTTATCAAAGATAAATTCTTGAATTTATGCTTTAATCTACTTTTGAATATCAATTCAAACTAGTCGGGATTAGCGAACCTTACCGAAGTAATCATTTGTTTTAATTTCCCAATCCCAACCTATTCATCCCATGAAGTAAAACTGGTAATACTTCATATCTAACACCATGGTGTTATCGGTAAATTCAATTACCATTTCACGTTCAAATCTAATTAAAGATTTAACTATCGCCTGGAGCAAAACTGGTGATACTCCATTCTCGATCATTTCAATCTAATTAAAGATTCATTAAAACTCCACTTAGTTTTAATCTTCGGCTGGGTTAAAGAATCAGTGTCATTTAAAACACGGTTCACGATAAACCCAAAATCACATTCATTAATTATCGGGTTAAAGAACGAGTGTTATTTAAAACACTGTTCACGATAAACCCAAAAATCAATATCAATTCAATTCCAATTAAATATTATTTAATTGGTACACTTCATTAAATCTAAATAAAAAGATTTAATCTTTTCTCAACTGGGTTCAAGAACAGTGTTAGTGAAGACACCATTCACGACAAACCCAAATCACATTCATTAATTATCGGGTTAAAGAACAAGTGTTATTTAAAACACTGTTCACGATAAACCCAAAAATCAATATCAATTCAATTCCAATTAAATATTATTTAATTGGTACACTTCATTAAATCTAAATAAAAAGATTTAATCTTTTCTCAACTGGGTTCAAGAACAGTGTTAGTGAAGACACCATTCACGACAAACCCAAATCACATTTGATATTCAATATAAGGCTCTGAATAGAAAATATATCGGCTTATATTCAATATCAAATTCTACGATTAACAAATGTCGTATTGGAAATAACGATATGAATATATATCTTTCAAATTTCCGTAACAACATCCGTATAATCCCGAAATCCAACATCGAAATATTCCGAAGACAATTTCGATTCAAATCCACTCCAATGCAATCATTGGAAATTTTGGTTATTTTCAAAACCCTTTTCAAATTCAATTTATTTATTTAAAAATAAATAGAATTATAATTCTAGTTCAAAACTAGTTCATTTCGATAAAAATCTATTTTTATCTTTTCAAATAGGGAGTTTTTCATCCCAATTCTTCACAAATCATTTCTTATGATTTTATACAAATTATTACTATTTTTAATAATTTTATCAAGGCCCGTACAGTCGATTTCCATCAATGGCCATCGAACTGCACTTACAGCGACCTTTTTCGAATTTGATTTGGACATAATTCCAAATCCAACCGTTAGATTTCAAATTTCTAATATTCGTTAGAAAGCTCTTTTCGATACGAACCCAACGGTTCCGGTTTTAGGAGAATCTGACGGTCAGATCTCCCGTAATGTCCGTTTGAAATAAATGGTCGAAATTCGCGAACTGCCGCGGCGCGGCGCGTTCTATTCAGGCCATTATATTATATATATAATATATATAATATATATTTCGTCGATTTCTATTTAAAACGAATTATATAAATAGTTTTAAAATCGTTTCAAAAGCTATTTCAACTTCCATTTCAATTCAAAGCAAAATTGAATTCTTCTTTATAAATTCGTTTCAAAATTCATTTCTATTCAATTCAAATTTCAATTCAATTTGAATTCATTTCAATTTGTTTTCAATTCAATTCGAATTCGTTTTCAATTCAATTCATTTCGAAATCGTTTTCAATTCAATTCATTTCGAAATCGTTTTCAATTCAATTCATTTCGAAATCGTTTTCAATTCAATTCATTTCGAAATCGTTTTCAATTCAATTCATTTCGAAATCGTTTTCAATTCAATTCATTTCGAAATCGTTTTCAATTCAATTCATTTCGAAATCGTTTTCAATTCAATTCATTTCGAAATCGTTTTCAATTCAATTCATTTCGAAATCGTTTAAAATCGATATAAATATCGTTCGCGTCAAAATAGCGTTAATCTAATCAACACGGCTTCATAAATTTCTATTTTCAAACATTCTATTTCAAATATTTCTTTTTCAAAATAGTTGTTATTATCAAAATATTTCGTTCAACACATGACCAATCTCAATGAATGAGTACTGTCAACACATGAACTTTTATTTTATAATATTCTTTATTTCTTAAATTGGAATGAGGCCCAATCAATCACCATATAATGTTAATTATATGGATTTTCATACAACACATGTATAATAGCATTGAAAAATAATCAACCATCAACCAAAGTGCACTACACTGTATAAGCATCAAATATAGATATCTAACGCTTATAACAGCCTGTCAATCAACCGATCGACATATTTAATCAATCAGGATGAGTGAAATCCATATTTCATCCCAACACCCGTGTGGGGTTTTCAAACAATCAAACACCTATTTTATTTGTGCTGTTGGGCGATGTGTAAAATTTATCGTCCCAATCAATGTCATTCAAATAGGTGTACATAAACAAACCGTCTGGTTTGTAAATGAATATTTATTTATTCACTTCACTATTTTCATATTCACGTTAAAAATTATATTTTTAACGACAAAACATTTTATTTCAACCTATGAATTTCTATTCAATTCATTTATTCAATAAAATGATTTTTTTTTTCTAACATATTTTAGAAAATTTCGGCGGCATAACGGCACGATACTAGAAACGGGACGAGGCCTAGCCTTATCCCCGGTCTAGTGAAGGCCCACGCCATTCACACATCAATCATATCAATTTCAATTTCACCAAAACAATCCAATCCAAATCAAATAATCTAACCAACTACACAACCAATCAAACAAGTCCATGGTCTGTGGACGGGTGTCGGGTGCTTCTAATAAGCACCGTCTGCATCCTAGTATATATATATATATAACTAGAAAAGTAGAATTTGAGTGAGAAGTTCTCACAGATAGCTATCCTAGCTCCACGGCTCTTCTTTTGCAGAAGTCTTCGTCGTTTCGCCTTTTTGTCACCTTCGTTGCCCGCATTCTCTACATATGTAGAAATCGAATTTTTTTACTTCGCTATTCAATATATAAAAATCATATTTTTATTTCGAAGTTCAATATATAAAAATTCTATTTTTAGTTCGAAGTTCAATATATAAAAATTCTATTTTTATTTCGAAGTTCAATATATAAAAATTCTATTTTTATTTCGAAGTTCAATATATAAAAATTCTATTTTTATTTCGAAGTTCAATATATAAAAATTCTATTTTTATTTCGAAGTTCAATATATAAAAATTCTATTTTTATTTCGAAGTTCAATATATAAAAATTCTATTTTTATTTCGAAGTTCAATATATAAAAATTCTATTTTTATTTCGAAGTTCAATATATAAAAATTCTATTTTTATTTCGAAGTTCAATATATAAAAATTCTATTTTTAGTTCGAAGTTCAATATATAAAAATTCTATTTTTATTTCGAAGTTCAATATATAAAAATTCTATTTTTATTTCGAAGTTCAATATATAAAAATTCTATTTTTATTTCGCTATTCAATATATAAAAATCATACCTTTGATTCAATGAAAATTATAACTTTATATTTTCAAAATCTACTTTTTTTTATATTAAAAATCTAATCTTTTCTAAATCAAAAATCTAATTTTCTTCTAAATCAAAACTACGATCTTTTTCTAAACAAAAATATGAACTTTTTCTTAGATAAAAATCCTATCTTTATTCTCTAATCATTTTTAAAAAAAAAAAATCCTAATAGGCTGATTTTATAAATAACATACATACGATAAAAATGGTATTTTTATCAAACCAAAAATTGTATTTTTCATATCAAAGAAAAATCATAATTTTCGATCTTAGCAAATCTTATTTTCATTTCAAAGAAAAATATATTTTCACAATCACAGAAACTTATTTTTCAAAAATCAAAAATCATATATGCAAAATTCATATTTTTATATTTCTATTAAACATATAAAAAATCATATTTTTATATGTTAGAAACCATGCTATTCTTATTTTAAAACCAATGCTATATTTTATTTTATTTTTAAAACTGAATCTTCCTATGTGATTAAATCAAGTTAGTTAAACAAAACAAAAAAAAGTAAAAGGAATAAAAGAAACTCACAGAATAAAACACATTCTGCTTGTCGGATACCAGAACCCGTCGTTCATCGCGTTCCAGGTTTGCGTCTTCACCATTGCTCCAGCACTAGGGCTCCACGCTGCTCGAGAATGAAGGCGGCGGACCAGGATCGGAGGGGCGCGACTTCGGAGCTGGCGGCTGACGAGATTTGGGCTAGGGTTTGTGATTTGGGGGGGGGGGGTGTTCCGGTTTGGGTTCGTGATGGGCTCGGGGTTCTCGTGTCGGATGGAGAAGAGATGGGGGAGACAGGGGGGGCGACCGCCTGGCGACGGCGATGGGGTGGCGGGTGGCTGCGTGGAGCGGTCGATGCTTTAGGTTTTTTTTTTTTTTTTTTGTACTGATTCGAAATGAAGGAAAAAAAAAGAGGGGGGGTATTATAAAGAAATATATATATATTTAATTCAATTCATTTCAATAAAGCAACTTTTCAATTCGAACCCCATTCTAAACTCAACGACTGTCGCCCATAGCTAAATACCCCCATTCCGAACGCAATGGGATATGTATCGTAAGCTGGTTTGATCGTTACAATCAGTTTCTGTTGAATTTTCATTTAAATCACTATATTGAATTTTAAACGTACATTTCAAATTACCGGGGCCACATACGAACACGAAAAATTCCAGAAAAATATTTTCTAGCTTCGTATTGACGATACGGTCCTAACAGAACTAGTTTCGTCGAATTCTGAGACCGTTGGAAAAATGGCCAATTTCCAGTCGATTAAAATCAACTGAAATGGTCAAAACTCGTTTTCCTTCGCCACGCTCACATATTGATTCGAAAAATTATGAAATTTGAAACCTAGCAATAACTTAACATCACGGACCCAACAAAACTGGTTTCGTTGAAATCCGAGGTCATTTGCAAAATGTCCATTTTTAAGGGCCTGAATTCCATAGCGACTATTCAGAATTTTCAACTGGACATATATCTTGATTCTCGCTACGAAATTTCGATTGGTCGGATTCGTTGGAAAAATATCATCAATTAGATCCTATCATTTTTGGTTTCACTAAAATCCGGTTTGTTTTGCACCCGGTATATTCAATTGAAGTTTGAAATCGAATTATCGAACTACCGCACCATTTTCAATTCTATTTAATTATATATAAATATTTATATTCTAACGACGACGTATATAAAATATACGTTCGAACTCTATTCAAAATAAATTTCTCGTCGATATTATTTAAAATAATTCATTTTAAATAATCAATGTTCGCTAAAATTGCCAAAATAAAATTTTCAAACTGGCTCGCATTTTGCGGGTTGTTACAATAATGGCACCTTGAGAGCTTTATAGCCAAATTAAGCTTTTGTCAAGTCTACAAGATAGTCCACTTTCGCAGGGAAACAATCAAGCATCAGTAGAAGTGGCCAGTTCAGAAGAAAGCCAAAGCCTAGGGTGGCTAGAAGACAGGGAGTTACTAGGAATACCCTTCTCTGAAAAAATAATGATGGCTGAAATACCACTGGTAAAGAAGTATCACAGCTCACATTTGATGGGGCTACAAACCCCAAAGAACATCTCACTGTCTTTGAAAGTTATATGAATGCATACAACGTTTCTGAAGCACTTCAATGCAATATTTTCCTTACGACCCTTCGTAAAGAAGCTATCAAATGGTGTAGACAATATTGTGGCCCTGTCATCACTACTTGGAAACAATTATCCAATGCCTTTGGCACACATTTTCATCTACAGAAAGACTCAACAATCAACATCTATGATCTAGCTAGAATTATACAAAGACCACAAGAGTCACTAAAATATTATCTAAAGAGATTTCATAATGAGTCGCTCAAAGTACAAAAGGAAACAGATAGAGAAAAGCTAATAGCTGTGCAATCACGAGTATTAGCACCGTCCCCCTTTCTGAAAGAGCTTACCTTAAGAGAATGTGAAAACTTGGGTGATCTTTATTCTAGAGCCGATAAATTCATCTGTATGGAAGAGATACTTAACACAAAGAAAAACTTGAAGCAAACTCAAAGGGCAGAAGTACCTGGTTATGTTTCCTTCGCATGCAACTCTTTAAGGTCAAACGAAGAGAAAGACTATTGTTCCTATCACAAGACAAAGTGACGTAAAAACAGCCATTGTCGTGATTTAATAAAGATACACCAAGCCGAAAAGAAAGCTTAACTAAGAAATTTGAAGTGAGACTAGCAGGAAAACTGGTCAGAGGCAACGCAACATGGGAATAAGAACTTAACAATCAGTCTTCTGTCTCAAATACTTGATTTCATTAATCATTTCACTTTATATCTTTCAAATAATCAAACAAATACTTATGTAAGTTTGAGTGCTATTACAGGTAAAAACCAAACCCTGTTTCGGCTTATGCATACAACAAGAGCTCGAAGGGAGCACCATCTGTTATGTCATGTCCCACGGAAGGGAACAAAGGCTCAAAGGGAACACTTAAACCACATTTAATTTCTACTTATGTCTCGTCCCACAGAAGTGAAGGAAAGCTCAAAAGGGAGCACATAAAGAGACCAATTCATGAATAAGTGCACAACAAAGCTATCAATCAATAACAAGCTTCGATGGAAGCTGCTCAGATAAACATGCCACAAGAAATTGGTGTGGAGTCTACCCTTAATAAAAGATATCCAACAAAGTCTTCAGAAGAAAAGGCATAACAAACAAAGCTTCCGGAGAGAGAAGCACCATCAAATAAAGCCTCCAGAGAGTGATGCCATAAACGAACAAAGCCTCCAGAAGTGGAGCTTCAATAACAAACACAACCTCCCAGAAGAGGAGCGTCAAACAAAGCTTCCAGAGAGAGAAGCCACAACAAACAAAAGCCTCTAAAGAGGAGCAATAAAAACTTCCAAGAAGGGAAGCAACATCTCCTACACTGGAGTCGCCTTTTGGGTAGGGCTACAATACCTTCATCTCCTGCAAAGGAGTCGCCTTTGGGATAGGGCTACAATACCTTCATCTCCTGCAAAGGAATCGCCTTTGAGTAGGGCTAAATACTTCATCTCCAAAAATTGCTTCTCGGAATATTTAAGACTCTTTCTTCCAAATGTTCTCTAAGCGAACCTCCGAGAAACACATGTATAATCTACAGTTGCTTAATCACTTTCAATAATATTAGGATAAGTTGACACTATACACATGCATGGCCTTTGGATGGTTTGTGATGCTTAAGTTGGATGATCCTTAATTAACCTTCTATGTTTCTTTTTTTTCTTTTATTAGGGCTTTTTATTTAGCTATGACATTCTTTAATAACTCTTAGTTAAAGATATGATTCTTCGATATGAGTTTCTGATTTTTGCTTTACCCAAGTATGAGTACTTTGCTTGGTGCCTTAAGTATTTTACTTTAAATCTCCAAATAAAGGTCATGGTTCCTCAACACCGCACATAGGGAAGTTTTCTAAACTTATGCTACTTTAACCCCTTACTTCATTGCTATAAGTTTAGATTAAAAACAATGTTTTACACATTATAAGTGGAATATCACTCACTATGCAAGTCATATTACTTTTATTAATGCATTATATTCGTCAATGACGAGCCTCTGATTGCAAATATCCAAATGTAAATTTTGATCTATTATATCATACTTTCCAGAACGAATTCTGGAATATTGAATGTCTAGGTAACAATAATGAAATGCTCATTCAACGCTGATAGAAAATGTTATGCTTTAAATCATGTCATCCAACATGAGTACATGTTTGAATTTGCAGATTGTGTCCACAAAGAAAAAAGTTCATAACTTTGGCTTCATGTTTAGGCTCTATTTGATTAAGGAAAGTCTATGCTTCCCTGTTGCATCATTATTCTTGGTTATACGAAATTAATACCAAAGATATTTATAAT
This sequence comes from Allium sativum, assembly GCA_030737875.1. Classification (NCBI taxonomy): domain Eukaryota; kingdom Viridiplantae; phylum Streptophyta; class Magnoliopsida; order Asparagales; family Amaryllidaceae; genus Allium; species Allium sativum. The sequence continues at coordinate 371,699,966 of CM060909.1, read as the reverse complement.
GGTTCTTGAGTGACAGGCAAGCTCTTGAACCTAGAATGAATCAGAAAGCCGGAGTAGTCGTTTGAGGTAGGTGTAGAACGTTGTGCTTAAGGAATTATTCGACCCCACAATATTTGCAGACAACAGAGAAGCGACTCCACGACACCACAAACAGTAGAATTTATAGTAGAAAAAGAAGGAGAAGAATAGAATTTTCGGGTTGCATCTCCATGCAGAAAGGTGCAGTATTTATAGGGGGAATGGACTATTCAGAACAGCAAAGCCCACGCGCCTACGTGCCCATCTTTGACCCATAATAATCTTATAGGCCCAAACCCTTTCAGCCAAAGCCATTGTGTCCATCTCCAAGCCCAAGTTATTTATTTCACAATATCCTATTCCAAGTATTGATATATAGTATGAGATGGTTCATAGTGTTTGCCGATGTGGGACAAATACTTATTGCAATCTTCCCAATACAAGCTGTGAAGGAGCCATAGGATTTTGTCCTAAAGAGCATAAGCTTCTTTATACTAGTAGGGGGGGAATAACTGTTAACACTAAAATTCGCACTGGCAAAGTATAAAGAAGCAGTAGCTCCAATATTAGAAAATGTAAAAGGAAAAGCCCTGGATACAGCTATGTCCACTACAAAAGAAGAAGATGAAATCTTGTTTCTCCTATAACTTTTGATTGGTGAAAGATTCAAACCTTAAACCACTTCCATTGGATTCAGATGATGGTTTCTCATTCCGTAGAGTGGTCATATTAAACAAACAGACACATCATTTGAGAATAATGGTTGAAACAAGAAAGTCAGAGAAAGCAGAAACTTGCAGAAGGGGTTCGGGAACCGATAGCAGAAGGGGTTCAGGAACCGACAGCTGAAGGAGTTCAAGAACTGACAGCAGAAGGGGTTCAGGAACCGACAGCGGAAGGGGTTCAGGAACCGACAGCGGAAGGGGTTCAGAAACCGACAGCAGAAGGGGTCTAGGAACCGGCAACATGGTCTAGGTAGGTATAGAAAGCTAGAGACAGCTAAAGGAAGGTAGAGAAAGCTAGAGAAAGGTCGAGAAAGCTGGAGACAGCTAGAAGAAACTAGAGTAAGCTATAGACAGCTAGAGGAAGCTAGAGAAAGCTGGAGACAGCTAGAGAAAGGTAGGGAAAGCTTGAGAAAGGAAAAGAAAGGTAGAGACAAGTAGAGGAAGCTAGGGTAAGTTAGAGACAGCAAGAGGAAGCCAGAGTAAGCTAGAGACAACTAGAGGAAGCTAAAGAAAGATGGAGACAGTCAGAGAAAGTCAAAACCTGCAGAAGGGGTTCAGGAACCGACAGCAGAATGGGTTCAGGAACTGACAGCAGAAGGGGTTCAGAAACCAACAGCAGAAGGCAGTAGGAAGCAAGAGAAAAGGAAAAAAAGGTAGTAGAAGGCTATAGAAAGTAGGAGAAATGCATAAAAAGGCAAAAAAAAAAAAGAAGCAAAAGCCAAAGGCGGGAACAAAAAGACGGAACCAAAAAAGTGGCGGGAAAGAAAAGCAACAAAAAGGGCCCAAAACCTCTATAAATAAGAGGACAGGGGTCTCACTTAAGGGGGATCATCTTCCTCATTCCACAATCTTCCTCTCATTTCTAAGAGTAACCCAAATATGTAAATCAATTTGGGGATTTCTTATGTAAGCTCCTCCATGAATAAAATCATCAAAGCCCTTAATGTGGACGTAGGTTCAATCCGAACCAAACCACTATAAATTGTTGTGTTCTTTAATTTTCTTCAGATTGTATTGTATATTGTGGTGCTTATGTATGTTTATGATCCTCATTCCAACCTTTCCAGTAATGACCAAAACGCCTTTAACGTATACTTTAGTCCCGAGTAGCGACGGTTGTTGTAATCCTATTCTACGGTTACTACTGATCCTAAAGTCTTACAAGCGTGATACTCACCTTTTGAAGGAAGAGTAACTAATCCTTGGACTAGAGATCTTGGTACCTAAGGAATGATGAATTCAATCAAGCTGGTAGAAACTAAATAATCCCTTTTTCCCTTAGGTCCATTTCCATAGACATGTCTCCGGTGTTGGCGAAAATATCGTTAACAGGAAGTTATGGCGAAATTTTCCAAAATTTAAAGGCGTTAGCAAACTATTTAGTTAAATAAATAGTTTGGAAGCCGTCGAACGAATTATATTTTTATACGAAAAATATAGATTAAATTGAACAAACCGCGCAGCGGTAGTTCGGGTTTTCGACTTGTAATTTTAAACGAGTATATAAGGAGATCCGATCATCGGATTTTCCCAAACTTGGAACCATTTGGTTCGTTTCGAAAAGATCTATCCAAGGGTAGTAAATATGTTAAGATCGGATGGTTAGATCGTTCGGAATTTTTAATTCAAAATTGAATGAAAACAACGCCAGCGCAGTCGAATGACCTGAAATGTCGTGTGACTGAATTGAGCTATTTTTATATACATAAAAATAATGAGAAATCATTATAAATTAAAATGAGCAATTTAGAACATGAATAAACCAATTATGGTTGGTTTATAAAAATGAAAATGGTTAAGTTTGATTTGGCAAGAAAATTTATTAAATGAATTTTGGGTGTATTATGATAATGTACTTAATTCGATGACCGAATTAAATTCTCTATTAAACCTTTTTAATAAGGTAGTGAAATGAATTGTGAAGGCCAACAACTTAACCAAAAGAAAGAATTGATTTGATTTATATATGTGAGAATTGTTTGAAAAGACCGAGTTAATTCTCATTTCAAATAATTAAACGACGACTAAAAGTCAAAGAAATGAAGACGGTGGAAGACCGGCAATCTTCACATTGAATGGATTATTACTGATGCCTTCGATATGGATAACTCCCTTGAAAAGGTTATATTGGTAGTTGTTCGGATGTATTCGGATATGCAATGACCTCTCTCATGTATTGGACATATGGGATGAGGAATAAGGTGTCTCCGGTTTCATTCAGACCCAGAAAGGACATATGAATGGATTGTATGTTTGACATTGTATTGTGTGCTATGCTCTTGATCTCTACTATATATATATATATATATATATATATATCTGTTTAGTGGCGGAGAATTTATTCTCTTGCTTAACACCCTTCTCTGAGACGTATGAGCTTAGATGTTAATAATATTGGTGGATATCAATGATATGGTATGGAGTGACAATGTGGCATGCTAAGATGCAAATGATCAAGGCTTTTGTTGAAAAGCAGGGTCTTGTGGATGATGACCAAAGCACATCTTTAAATAGCATAGCTTTGTGTATAGCGTTGATTCGCGAGCCTCACACCGCGATATGAGTCTAAAAAGGGATAGTGACTATGGGGAGTGCATGCGTTTCTTTCTAGCTAGACGTTGTGTCATGGTATGGTAATGCAGCCCAGACTTTTCTACTTATGTGGTTGATGGTTTATGAGGCGCCTCAGATATAGAGCTAACTAAAAGGCTTAAGTGATAGGTCCAATAGGACCAGGAAACGTATTGTTCAAGAATAACTAATCCACAAACGTTAGGTGTGGACCGGCGTAGAAGATCCAGTGGTTGCCCATAGGTGTGATCCTGAGGCATTTGCTAGAGTGTCTCAAAACCGGTAAGGAGACATCCCTTGACTTGACTCATGACGGAAATCCAATTTCCAATACGACATTGTGCGGTTTTAATTGTAAACCTATATGGTGACATAATATATGGTACCTATGCCATCTATTATTGATACATTTATGTTGAAATTGTTTTTCAAACATCTAGACACTAATGATAATATCAGATAATCCTTTTATGCGTATTAAGCATATTTAGCCATTATAAGGTAAAACTCTATCCTCTAGCTTGTGTTTGCATTGTGTGATGGGACCTGAGTCTTATAATGGCTTCTTTTTTCTAAAAAGCATTACGTTGTTTATTCGATTTACTTTGTTGTATGCACTGGCAATCCAATGGAGTAAACCCGTTCCGTGAGATATGGTATGGTTCTGTGATTAGCCTTATTCTTAATGAAGTTAAGTAACTATAAGATTTCTCATACCAGTCCTGTGACCTGCTCGTAGTTTGTTTTTCCCTTGCAAACTCGGATTCCCCTATTTTTACATAGGCAACCAAGTAAACATGTGATGGGCTTACTTTTAAACATGCACCGTGGCATTAGGTAATCTTTTGGCTAAATATGAAGACTTATCTTCTATCGTTTCTTTTGGACTCTTATGCACTATCTTATGCGTATTTATATTTGATTCCGCTGTAGACTTATTCTCTACTTGATGAAACTTGTTATGTACTAAGTAGGATCCTATATCTGTGTAACTCTGATGATGATTATGGCGTTGATGATTTCCACTATTATGATGTGATGTAAATTATTCTCTAATTGTATGTATTATGCTATATTTTGTAATATGCTGACGTGATTAATGTGTAATATTTCAAAGACAGACCTTGCCGCCGTTGAGCCGCGGTTTGGTTCATGTCATGGCACAGTAGGTGGTGGGTGATCGGAGGTAGGGCCGGAGGTGGTGCTGACGTGGCATGGTGAGGAAGTGGGAATAAAGTTGGTTTTCTTTGGTTTCTAAGGTGCTTGGATGGGCAATAGGGAAGTGGGGTCCACGGCTTGAGGGGTAGGCGGAGCAGGTGGGTGCTGATGTAGCTGGCGGTGGGCTGCTGGTGACGTGTCATGGCTGGAGGAGAGAAGGTGGGAAAAAGGAGTGTAGGCCATGGAGTTTTCAAGGGAAGGAGGTGTTTCTCTTGGACGTGGAAAGCAAGGTGGAGGAGGAGGCTATTGGGTTCTATCGGCGGTGGATGGTGGCAGTGAATGGAAGAGAAGGGGTGCATGTGGGGTGGAGGAAAGAAAAATGGGTGTATGTGTAGGAAAAGAAGGGTTTTAGTCATTCTTATATAGGAAGCTCTTGAGGGCATTTTTGTCAATTTAACAACGACACATGGCTCCATCATGAAGCCCCTTTCATGCATGTATGCACATATTAGGACACTTCCTTTCATCCTTATCCTAAGTCCCATAAATAAATAATTTAACTAGAAACACTTCGTGAAACACTTTAAAAATGTTTCTAAGTAGTAACACTTAAAAATTTAAGTATTTATTCATATCTATGTTAGGGTTTTTCCATTTAAAACATCATCAATTTATTTTATCAAATTAAATTCATTAATATTTTAAAAATATTTATTTTAATTATATTATCCATATTTAATATATATTTTTTGACAAAACTATGTAAACCAAAAATAGCCTTATAATCACATTTTAAACACTTAACAAATCCTTGTAAAAATTTATACCCTTATATCTTAACAAAATTAAATATCAATATTAATATGTTAAACATATTCAAATTAAAAACAATTTTATAATTAATTCCAAAGTCATATTTATACCTTATTAAACCCTTTTTAAATTGCCTTGCCAAAAAAAACCTTTTTAAATCTAGAATATTCAAATTATATACTTAAAAATCATATTTAAACTAGTTAAAAATTCTGGGTCGTCACAATGCCGAAAACAGCAAAGAGGATAAAGACAAAACAAAAAGTTACATGGTAGTGGATTCGAGAAACCAAGCTCCTAAGCATCAGAAGGATGGATATCATCCAGGTCGAAGCGGTGGAGTAACATGAGTGAGGTCGACGCACTTATTTCAAGCTTATAAATAGAGGCGGAAAGTTATTTTCAAATGGGTTGAATTCCCCATCCATAACACACTCCTCATTTATTTCATGAAGAAATTGTAAACCCCATATTGGATTAGAGAAAAAAAATTGTAATTGAGATGTTATAATATGACAAGCTTGAATTTGGGATAACTTATATGTAGATCTTGCTTCAATCAATAAAGGCAGTTGAATTCGTTGGACTTGTTGATATGACTTTAAGGATAATACAACTCTTGATTGATGAACTTATATCCATGAATCTGATATAATATTTTGTGTCGACTCTCAAAACTAAGGCGTAGTACTTCTGTCTCCAACTTCATAAAAGCTACTTGAGGTGTCGATAAGTTTTTTTATTAATATTTTCATTGTGGTTTCTACCCTTTTTGCAGTGTTAAAAGCTTGCTTCCGAGTCCAAGTGATGGGTTAGTGAATAAATGAAGTTGTTAGCTTTAAGTGCACAAAAGGATCAATAAAGGATTGTAGGTGACAGATCCAATGTGGCTTGAAATAGGTTCCTAACATCAAGACTTGTGAATAAGAGGAAGTTGAGGAACTTGGCAAAGCTTTATGGATAGGTATTGGTCCTTAGGGATGGATCAATATTGATCTATCACATAGATAGATCTTGTTCTAGAATTTTTTGAGATGCTATTTCTTCCATTTTATGACTATATTTCTACATGATTTTCAAGCGCTATGGCAATATCTCTGAGTTGTCTGCATCGATTGCTTTCATGTTTTCCTTATTTAACTCATCTTATGTTATCTGGTCAAAAGGCCGGATAACTTTTGTCCCCTAAAGCACATCTTATTTCCAGCACTACGTGCTATGAATCAAGATAAATTAAGATTGCCGTAACAGACTTCAGTTCATGCCTTGAATAGTTGATAACCTTTGAACCATTTTTTAAAGCTTGTATCTCCTTTTATTCATTGGGAAACTTTACAAGTGCCCAACACTAAAAAATCGGAGTGTGCTCTCATACTCTATCATTCTTAACTTAGTGATATCTAAACTGGTTCCCTTTCTGGAATTTTCAAGTTTGGATCTGCTTTTTTTCAATATCCAATAGTTAAATATTGAGTACTATCGGAATCTTGTATTTTGATAAATGAAAACTGTATATAAATATACGTGCTAACCACTGTTATAGGAATATCATCGATGAGATCAACATATTAGTCAAATAGAAAAGAACAACATAGTGGCACTATCAAGTAAATATTTATCACGTAGGCTTAAATTAAAGATATATGATCGCCAAAATCTATCCTTAAAGGGGTAAAAATGCACATATAAATCATCATAAATCACTAAATATTTAGATATAACACTACATAATTCCAGACTACTGATCAACCCCTTCAATCAACTAAAACTGTGCGCATGCACATAATTCAATATAAAAGTAGCTTTAGTCGACTGAAGTTTCTAAACAATAATTTTAATCCAAATTTAGTTGGCTTAATTAAGCTATTAAAAGAACTGCAACTGACCTCTTTTGCACTAAATTTTTTCTTTTGATTTTCTCAAATCAAATTCTATCAACTAATCCTGTTGAATAATTGATATATATATATATATATATATTCAATAAACGTGTTGGTAAATCTACTATTCTATTTTTCAAAGATAATAAATAAATATTTGCAAGAATATAATATTTAACTCAATTTTTTTATTTTTGAACACATATTTTATTCAAACAAATATTTCATTACATTCTTGAATGGTACACATCTCTACTCTCACTATTTTACAATCACTATACAAACAGTCATATTTGTATATTTATATCCTCACCACAAAACCATACTCTCTTGTATAATATGACGCTCACACTCACACTTTGTTGAATTCTTCTATTGCGTGCTCTCGAATTTATCCAGTCGTTTGTTTTACATGTCGAATAAAATATCGCGTTATCTTGGAAAAGAAACGAATTTAAATTGCAATTATGAATTTAGATTTTATTTTTTTATGTGTCCCAGTTTTTGCATTGTTTCTCTTTGCTTTCTAGACAGGGGACAGATATGCGTGTGTGTACGTGAATATATATATATACACACACACACGCATATGTTTGCGCTCGATAATATTTATAGTGATACATCGTAAATACCAGAAGGCCAAGCATAATATCATCATTATATAAGACTGCATGAGTGGCTCAAATCAATACAACTAAGCACGAGGTCAAACTTAACTCAAGTACTGTTTATATGTTTTTCAAATTCAGTGAAAGAAAACCAAATAGAAGAGACCATAGTCAAAACAGACTCGACAAACTTAAAATGCATAAACAACTCAAGTCAAATCTGCAAATGACCAAAGTTCCAAACTGATATATGTCCAAGATATGCACAAAGACATAAGTTCAAATTTAGTGATATAGTACAACACAAAACTGGTCAGGCCAAGGATATGTGCAAACACAGGGATAGTTCAATGCAGCAACATAGTTAGGAAAAACAAAGAAAAATCAAATGCAAAATAGTTCAAGAGACAAGTGGAAAACAAGAACAAACCCAAGTTCATATACCTGGCATAGAAACACACGAGGTTCGAAGAAATAAAACTGGCATAGGTTCAATACGAAGAAGTGCAAAACAACATTGATACCAGAACTGAACATGCACAAAACATGTATAATAGTTTCAAATTGCATAAAGCAGTTCAAGTTCAACAAGAAGAAATATGTTCAAGTTTTCAAAGATCAAAGTAGCAAGTAAATCAACATAAATTAAACAAGAAAGCATACAAACTGCGCGAGTTCAACATTGACGTAATACTGCAATATAAAGATGCATAAGTACAAGCTCATGCATAATACAACCATCATAAAGCAAACACAAGTTCAACACTCATGAACTACAACATGTACAAGGAAATGGATAAGCGCTGATATACATATACACATGTATATGTATATGTGTGTGTATATATATAGACATATATTTGTGTGTGTGTGCGCACGCGTGCGTGTTTGTGTGTGCGTGTGTGTGTTGATTTCACAAGTATGTTGCAGAGACATGTTCAATGCAGGTATATACACAAGTATAGAAAAGGTTAATCGAGTATAGGAGGATATATATATATATATATATATATATATATATATATATGAGCGCTCAAGAGCACCCCAAATAGTGCAGCACCCCTTTAGCCCCCCACATTCCCGTTTCTCTCTTCTCCCACTAATTCTTTCTCCCTCCACTAACTTATTTAACTATAAATATTTGGCTACAAATGAGAGGCAAAAGGGAGGTTAAAAAATAGGGTGCCATATAAACATATATATATATATATATGGGTGGGGGGGCGTGTGTGTGTTGATTTCACAACTATGTTGCAGAGACATGTTCAATGCAGGTATATACACAAGTATAGAAAAGGTTAATCGAGTATAGGAATATATATATATATAGGAGCGCTCAAGAGCACCCCAAATAGTGCAGTACCCCTTTAGCCCCCTGATTTCCACCACACATTCCCGTTTCTCTCTCCTCCCACTAATTCTCTCCCTCCACTAACTTATTTAACTATAAATACTTGATATAAATGAGAGGGAAAATGGAGGCTAAAAAAATGGGGTGCCATATAACCCTCCTTATATATATATATATATATATATATATATATATATATATATATATATATATATATCTGTGTGTGTGTGTATGGTGGGGGAGGGGCATGTGTATGTGTTTTGATTTTACAAGCATGTTGCAGAGACATGTTCAATGCAGGTATATACACAATATAGAAAAGGTTAATCGAGCATAGGATATGTTCGAATACAAGTGTAATAACTATTTTATTGAAGGAAGACACAAGACGAGCAAAGGCAGTGTAATAACACAAAGAAATGTTATGGTAGAAAATTAGATATAGCAGCAATATCAAAATTTGAATTCAAATTTACATTTCAGGAGTCAATAGTCTCCAGGAAACCGAAATTCAAAGCCAAGTTCAGAGGCATACGAATGAAATTTCACACAAAAGCTAGCATATACGAAATCCATCCAAGTTGAAAAAATCAGAGAGATATACATGGACTTACAGTCCTATTTATACCTATATCTGCACAAGCAAAAAAAGAATAATCGAGCAATTCATATTGAAAAGGGGCTTTTTTTTCATACCAGTTTAAGGCATCAATCTTGACAAATACTGAATCCGATACCAATCATGAAGTAACCCGAGTGTTAATCGATCGACGGAACTCAAGCGAATTCAACTATCATTCTACCGAAGTAAAAGGGGTGGTTTCCTTTTTTTCTTCTGGGAACCTTAATTTTGGAAAGAAGTAGGTAAATAAAAGGTAACAAGTAAAGACTAGTTCGGGCCAACAAAAGGCTATTTGTTAATGCGAGTCCAAAAACGATTTAATGGGGGAGTCATTTTATTTTTAAATTTACTAAGGGGTGAATCATTTAACATAGCTTCCTTGACAATTTGTAAAATATATACCAAAATGCCCTTTTATTATTTTACCCTAATTATATTTAACTGTTCGTTAAATCCTAATCTTTTTCTTCTTCTCAAAGTAGAAAATTAACCACTGTTTTCATAGGGGAACCAATTTCAAATGAATTTTCTAACTTTGAAAAAGAAGAAAACATGATTTTTACTCAGAAAAGCGAACTGCATATTGAATTTGTTGAAATCACTGAAAAGGTGACAATTTACTGGAAAAACAAAGGCCCATTTTCTACCATAAATGTTATATCCGTTGACAATGAGCCGAAATTAAATAACTAAAACAGCATGAACTCACCGAATTTGGTGGATGCATCAGGTCATGACAATAACACAAATTCGGTGATAGACCACCGAATTAAATCGTATTTTCTGAAGTAATATCGTCGAATATGTCTGATTTAAAATTTTCTTCACTAAATCTATTTTCGGTATGTTATTTCCAAATTTTGAATTGAATTTTGTGGTATGCTTATCATTTTTTACCGTGTTTTGTATATTTGAATGGAGGGTAAAATTGGGTTCTTTTATTTATTTTTCAATTGTGTTTGGCCCTCCATTAACAATTTAATTTTTAATGGAGTGAAAATAAAATATGACCCCTTTATCTGTTTTTGGAGTGGCATTAACAATACTCAAACAAAATTAATGGGAAGATTGGACACTAATGATTTTTATCTACGTTAGGCCTATTTTTCTCCATTGAGTTGAATTTTTAGTTATTTTAATTTAATCTTAAGTTATGTTTTTTTTCAAAAGTCTAATTTCATATAGGAAGCAAACTACATTGCATCGTTTGAGAATTCATAATGAGTGGCTGAGTTGTGATAGGGTTTAGTGCATCTAGTTAGAATAGTTAAGTGAGTGATAGGTCGCAAGTTTACCACGTATGTACATGTCATATTTTTTAACTTCTAATAGAAACTTTAGCGCAGAGTATTGAACGTTTGATTAAAAAAACCAAGTAAGCAATGGTCGTGAGTTTACAGTGTCCATAAGCGTCTGATTGTTTAGTTCCTGATAGAAATCTTGGAGGCAACAGTTGGCAAGATTTTTCCAAAGATGGATATTTTTTTATGAACATTGTAATGAACCATATTCACCTACCCTCTGGGGTAAATTTTGATTCTACAGGTGGTATTAGAGAGGGTTATGAGGATAACTCTCGAGCCATGTATATCTCAAATTGTGCATTTTCTATGGGCCAACCAGTTGCCAAGCCTGCCTATTTAATGAAAACAATAAAGCTTACTGGAAGGTTGGATGAAAACTTATTTAATTTCTGCTGACTATGATGTTTGGGATAATACTGAGACATGGTGCACTCCGCCTACTATGACAATTAATGATGTGGAATTTCCTAAACATAAAGACAAACATGATGCAACCAGTAAGAAATTACTTTTATTAAATGCTAAAGCTATGAACGATCTTATATATGCTCCTAATAAAACTAAATTTAGTTGAACATCTCATTGTTTGACTACATAGTACATTTGGCATATTTTGAAAGTCATACATAAATGAACATACCAAGTTAAGTAATCCCATCTAGCTTTGCTCAACAATGAATATGAAAACTTCTCAATGCTCAAGGTTTAAAGTATATAAGAGATGTAAACACGCTTCTTGGTATAGGTATAGAATTCAAGAGTTCCTCAAAAAATTTGTGCTGAAGTTGAATTTGTTCGAAAAAATAACGAGAACTCTCCCTCGGAATTTTATGGAAAATATCATAGCTATACGAGAATTGAAAGATCTGAACAAACAAATCATGGTAGAAATGAACGAAAATCTTATGATTTACGAGATGGAATTGAAAGCTAGAAAAGAATGCGACAATTTTGAGTTGAAGAAAAAAAAATCTATTTCTTTGAACAATATCGGTGATAATGATGTAGATGACCATTTTAATGATTTGGCTATGTTATTGAATGGCTCAAAAAATGGTCGAACAAAAATTTCAAAGGTCTAATAAAAAGGAACAATCAAAAATCAAAGAAGGACAAATACTCAAATAAATCAGATGATTTTAAAGAAGAAGAAATCTTTTGTCATTGATGCAAGCAGGTCACACCAACCCTAATTGCTTGCTGAATCAATTTGACAAACGAAAGAAATGAAGCGAAGATCCTTTGCAGGAACATAGTATGATGAACGAGTAGATTTCTTTGAGAGTGAAGAGAATAAGAGAATTTGTGCTTGATGGGGCAGTCATGATGACAACAACGATTATTCGTTGAGGTAGCAAGTTATAGTTTTAAAGAGTTACTCTTATCGTGTCATAAATTCATAAAAACTATTGATAGTCTTGAAATAAAAAATGAAAATTGAAAAACTAAAATAACCAAATTACTTCACATAAATGATAGGTCAGAATACAAGCTAGTAAAAATGAAAATATTTGAAACCTTAAATGTGAAAAACGCTAGTCTTTGAATGATGAGTTGATTTAATGTAAGATTAATTTTGAAACTCTTGAAAACGAGAGTTTGACTTTTTTTTATAAAAAAACGACGATGCAGAAAGAGAAAAATTTATCAAAAATGCACCTCATTATTAAACAAAAATAATGCTCGTAGATCTAAGTACAACAACTTGATCAGCATTGACCGAATTTTCAAATGGAGAAAAATCATTGAATATGTTGTTGAAAGATCGAATTTATATTGAAGATAAAAGGGGATTTTATTTTGGCAAATTGATAAAATTGGAAAGGAATTTTTAATAATTTCAAAGATTTTTAAATTACATGTTTTATAGAAAATTTGGACATAAATATTATGAGTGATTGACTATAAATAAAAATAATCGAATAAAATGAACGTGGGTCCCAAAAGATAAAAGGATGAATTTGGTTAAGTTTAAACGAGTTTGCGCTTCAAAGAGTATTTTTTTGAATGCTAATGTATTATTGTATAAATTAGTTTGAATGCGAAAATGAACAAACAAAGTTATTGGTGGTACAACATCTTTTGTTACACCACTCGACTCTCTAATTATTTGGGTACCAAAGGTGGTTGAGGAAGAATTTAGAGAGAGACAGAATTTAAGTCGTTCCATGTCATTGTTGAAGCGAATTTCATTGCTCCCTAGTGTAGCATGTAAAGTTTGAGATTTATTAATTCACAATGTAGCAAATAAGTCAGGTATGATATCTAACCTCGTGTTAACATTTTCCTGTTGATGTCATTTCATGTTGACATTATTGTCGATTTCTCCCATATCCTGAGCTTTCCAACTTCAAATTGCAAAATTCTAGATGTTCTGGAAAATTGATTGAAATCTCTACAATTTCTATATTTTTATTTATCCCCAAAAATCTGAAGTAAGACTGTTTAAAAACTATGATATATCTGAATTATTGTTTATAAACAATTTTTTTGAACTTTTAACATCGCTAAAGTGTTTTTTTCATATCTCAAATGATGTTATTCCAAATTTTAAAATTCTTGAATTTATGAAAATCTAATAAATTATATCACAACTCTACACTTTTGAGTTTTTTCTAATTCAATTTGGAAAGCGGTGAAAATCTACATTCAATTTAGCATATTGCTCAATTTTTTTTTTATGAACAAGTTGAGAAAATCTCGTATAGCTCCTGTTTGACTTAGTAAGTTTGATTTGAAATCATCTTTAATTATTAACTTATTTGAATTTAAACAAATTTCATGTTTGATTCAATTTTAGTTCTTAGATCTAAGTTTTCAAACAATGGTTTCAAATGAATTAATTTGGAAAATTGTCCTGAAATATCGATCAACACTCATAATACATACGTGTAGTTGATATACTGTCATGGAGATTTTATTATGCGTATTTATTTAACATAGACAATGTTACTTTTCTTGAAACCATTGAATTTGCTAGATGTTTGACCAAAATCTGGGACTAACACCCAATTGCAGATCACAGATCACAGAATGCAGAAAACAGTAAATAAAGAGGAGACACACGAAGTTTTTATAGTGGTTCGTCTCAAACTAAGCCTACGTCCACTTTATCTCTTCTTAAATCCTAAGAAGTTACAATACAATTCCCTCGGTTTATACACGAAATCCTCATGTTTACAATGAAAAGGTGTAAGAAATCATAAGACTATACACGAAATCCTCATGTTATAATGTGGAATTTGGCTCCTTTGCTCCTGAAAATGCTTTGCAGAGAGCAATGGTGGAATCCGTGAGGTGTTAGAGACAAAAGATCCTTGAAAATGCCTTCAAATGGTGTATTTATAGCTGTAGGAGAGCTTCTGGGAAGGCCGGTTTGTGATGGGGTACGTGGCACCCGATCCGGAAAAGTAAGAGCAAGATGTGGCATGAGAACAGGTCAAAACAGTGCATGTATCAGCAAGTGCAGGGGTCGGTTCGTGGTCATGGGATCGGATCGTGATATGGGCTCCACGAACCGAGGTATGATCGTGAGCTGTATGGTGAAGCTGGTGTGTCACGAGCGGGTCGTGATCAGGAGGTGTACCACGAACGGGTCATGGTCTGAGGGTGCGCCACAATCCGAGGGGGGCGATCCGATGAAGGGCAGACCGAGGGTGCACCACGAGCTAAAGAGGATGCACGAGCCATACTCCGATCGTGTGACGCTTCGTCGCTTTATCCAGGAAATTGCCAGATTACACCCATTCACGGAAACGGGCGTAGCTTTCAAATCGTAAGTCCGATTGAGCCAAACCTAAGCTCAAACTAAAGCTAATTCAGAGATCTACAAGAGTTATGGTGCTAATCTCCATAACTGCTATTTTCGGGCCCAATAAAGGTCATATGATAGGAGTTTCAGGCCTTTCATTGTTCGTGATGCGACTTTGACCAAATCGCTGCCTATCTTCTGATGTTGTTCTCCATATCCGAGCGCGATGCTTTCCAGATATTCAGTGTGATAGCTTTTACCGAAAAGTGTGTCAATATGTTTTCCCCCAGAACATATCTTACTGGTTGAAGGTGTAACACCCCACCTCCGTTAAGGTCACTCACAAAGGGAATGCCTTAACTTTGATGGAGCGTTTTAGTAGACAGAACAGAAATTTACAAGACAGATAAAACAGTACTTGAAAAATTTATAACTTTGTTACAACAGAAACCAAAATAAGTTTGGTTACATCTTTTCAAATCACAATATCAGAATTCAAGTACAAAATATCGGTCTTCTACAAAAGCCTTCAGAATGCATAGTTTTTAAAGTCATAATCCCCAATATAAACTGCCATGGAAAGATAGAGCCAAGGCCAAGTGATACTTCAAGCAGAGAAAATACGAATCAAGCTCCTATATTTCCACCCTAAAAACCTTGGAGGGGGGGGAACGGAAGAAAAGGGGCGAAAACAAGCAAGGTCAGACATAAAGTCTGGCAAGTCCAATGACTTCCAGCATATGAATTGATAATAATATCATGACATGAAAATAAAGTTGGATAAGAGAAAACAACAACAGGTGTAACAGGTATACTTCAGCTAAACAGAAGAAACAAAATGATATAGCCCAAGTTATGCTTCTTACTTACATTTTACTTCTCTGCACTAATACTAGTATAACAGGATTAGGTGTTAACCTAATGTCTAAACTGAAACAGAAATGGAACAGAATAGTCTATACAGAAACAGAATGCCAGCAATGGGCCTTTACCACCCCAACAGACAGAAGGTACATAAACGGAATCAGAAACGGAAACAGAATAATCCCTACGGAAACAGAATGTTTGAATTAGGTGTACACTAGTAAATGGGCCTTTACCACCCCAACAGACGGTACCACGCAGAAACAGACAGGTGTTACCACCAGACAGAAACAGACGGTACCCCAACGGAAACAGACAGAACTAGGTGTACCCTAAATCTACCCCAAGCGATCGGCTCCCTAATACATAAATACCCTGTGCCAGCCCCACAGAAGGGTGTATTGTTCCCTAAACTGACAACCTTTGAATGATACAGACCTATTTACAGATGTCACGGCGTTTTACATCCTCAGAGGCAGACCGGGATCCATGCACGCACATGACCCGGTTGGAACGCACCATCAACACTGTAACACCCCATAATTCTGTAATACTAAGATTCACAAATCAAGGCAGAATTAAAAGTTAAAATCAAAATCAAGGGAAACGAGCTGTGCCATTGCGTTCATCTCGGAATTCTGCATAAAAACGAGTCTGAATTTGCGTAAATCGGAGTCCATATGAGGAAGATATGGCCTCCGGAAGATTCAGCAAAGTTCAAATTTGAAAACAGTTCAGAAAAACGAGTTCGAAATTCAAAGACAGACCCAGATTGGGCTGGGCGGGAATTTTCCCACCCAAGGCACCCAGGTCGACTGGGTAGTCGACCTGGGTCACCCAGGTTGACTGGGTAGTCGACCTGGGGGTCGACCCCCTTCTTTTTCCAGCTTTCTGAACCTGGTTCGTTCTGATGTATTTGGTCACGTTTTCTGACCAGGTTCGTCTGCCTAACACTATATAAACAGCCCTGGTCTTCTTCTCTATTCACAATTCTTTTCTATCCTTATGCTGCCTCTGAGAAAATGTATAAAATAAATAATATATATAAAATAAACAAAGACGAGGAAATGCTGCTAAAAGATTTTCAAGAAGAGGTTCAAGTCAAGCTAGGATTCAAGAGGAGGTTCAAACGACTTCAACGACTGATTTTCTACGAATCATAGCAACGCCATCTTTCTATTCTAATCTAATCTAATCTCTATAAGTTGGTTACTTTTTATATTTGAACGTTTGTCTCTGTTCGTGACATGAAATTAAAGGAATAAAAGATTATGCCAAATCTCTCTCTCTCTCTCTATTCGAATCAGTGCCTATACTCTTGGACCTAATCAAGAACTGTTATGATTCAAGGACAAGTGAGACTGTGACTATGAAACTATGGACTTTAAAACCATATGCCTCTTTGACTATGAACATTGCCTATGACTATGAACATTGCCTACGACTATGAACACTGCTTATGACTGTGACTATGAGAATTATCTCCTTGACTAAGCCTATGCCTTTGATAAGGAAACATAAACTATTACCTATGACATAACAAGGACAACTGTGATTGAACACCTATGATTCATGACTAGGAAAGTGTTGCTTAAGTTTTGTGACTACAAAATTGGGTCTAAACCCGGTTATCTATTCTGTCTGTTCTTGGTTTTCTTTGGTTTTAGACCTTGGGAATTTACTATTAAGTTAGGTCTACACATGTTCTGAACCTACTCTGTCTATTCTTGGTTTTAGATCTTGGGAATTTACCTATTAAGTTAGGTCTACCCACGCTCTTGAACCTACGTCGTAATCTATATGCCTGTGAACTACAAACTTATGCCAGTTGTTATGTCCGTTCTTTCATGGCATTTTGGTTCATTCCCTTTTATCGACGAATCTAGCTTTATTTATAATCTAGATTGAATCATGATTATACGAACGGTGGGAATACGATTTGGGCAAAATATGAAATTTACCAAAAACATAGTTATAAACTAGGAAATTGGCATAAATTGGGAACATGTATTATGGCATGTTCATAGGAATGCAAATTGGATAAATTTGGCCTAAATTATAGGATATATAATTTGAATCTAGTATTGACTTGTAAATCTAGCATTTACATGAATTGTGAACTAGAATAATAAGTCTAGTTTGACAGGAACTGTAATTAGAATGTTAAATCAGGATTGGATTAGCTAATTTGGCATGATAAGTATATTGGCGTAAATTTGAAATTGGCCATAATAGGGAGTAATTGTCAGGTTTAGCAAAATCATGGTTAGTGACACTTAATTTGGTATAGTTTACATACCAAAAAGCATAAATATGATATAGAGGGGAAAATGGGCCATAAGAATGAATGTTGACAATTTACATTAAAAAAGAAATTAGGAAATAAGTAAATTAGGAATAATTTACTTATAGATTTGTCCTAAATGAGAAAAGGTAAATTTAGACAAAAGAAAGGTTTATTAACGACATCTCTTTTAATAACACGCCAGAAAGTTCTAGGGTGACAGAGGGGATAGTGTCTAGGCTTGGGTTTGGAAAATACAAGTTTCCTGCTCTCCCTCGCTATCCCTAACTGATCCGATGGACGGGATGGTTACTTTCAAAACCTGATTTGAAAATTAATCAAAACCCTTTGAACTTAGAAAACACGAATATGCCTAACCCGAGGTTAGACTGAGTTGCGATGTAAACCTGCCCGGAACCAACCGGCACATCCAGTATTCGCAACAATATCTGTCTAATGTGAGTGGTCGTGGCTTTAATCTATTTAATTAAAGCTAGAACAAGAATGGTAGGGTTAAGTTAACTAAGACACTTAACCAATTCAACAAGATAACCAAACCGATGGGTGGGGTTTAGGTTCATACAGACACTTAACACAGTTAATCTAGGATGGGAGGGTTAAGTCCATAGGAACACTTAACCAACTGGACACAGTCAAGCTAGAATGGGAGGGCTAAGTCCATAGAGACACTTAACCAAACTTATGGTAACAAGACCAAATTTGTAGGGGTTAAGTAGCTAAGAAAACACTTAGCCAAATTAACATGTTAACAAGACTAGAAGGTGGGGTTAAGTAAAGCTAATACACTTAGCCAAATTAATATGTTAACTAGACTAGAGGTTGGGGTTAAGTAAATACACTTAGCCAATTTGATATGTTAGCTGGGCTAGACCGTAGGGTTAAGTAAGCTTGAACACTTAACCGACAGATTGTTATGAAGGAATAGGGTTAAGTCTAAAACATGAAGGGATAATACTTAACCATTAATAATATGTTGGTTGAAATAGACGGGCCAGGTTAAGTTAAAAGGAACACTTAACCAATACAGGGTGAATGGGTAGGGTTAAGTAATAAGGAATACTTAACCAATATAACTTGGTTTGTGGTAGGGTTAAGTCAACATGAATTACTGATAACACTTAACCAGTTTAACAGGATAAATGATGGGGGTTAAGTTAGCTGGAATTGACTAATGACACTTAACCAATCCGAGTTGACGGGAAAAAGAACCAAGTAGTAAACCTTAGTTAAGAAAACAACGATTCTGGAAACTAAGTGGTAAACCTTAGTTGACAAAACTAAGTAGTAATTCTTAGTATAACACGAGGAGGAGCGAACGTCCGTCTGATTAAAAAGAAGGCTCCAACGAATTGGGTTACGAAGCCCGAGGCTTCGAGGGGACATGAGGGTACTCTTGGTATCCCTCTGTGAGGCTGCAGATGATTCTCCTGGGCTCATAGAGGTTAAGGTCTGCATAGAAGAACCAGGGGTATGCCTTGGTTGCAATATATGGCAACCTAAAGACTAGGATGGACCGGCGTGATTCAGCGAGAAAACGGTAGCCCTGTGATAGCAACTCGTCATCTACCATCCATCTTGAGTCAATCGAGATACGTGAAGCGGAATGGCGGAGAACTCCAAAAGACCGTATACTTGCTATCTAGTTATGGGTGAGGATGGCCATAGGATAGTGGGGGCACCGGGGGCCTGCGTATAGTTCTCATTTTTCAAGGTGTGCCTTTCATTAGTTGAGGGAGGAGTCAAGTGGGACCATAACCACTGGAATAAAAACAGACCTTAGCATCTGCTTCGGCAGATATCTGAAACCTCCCGACCGAGTTCTGTATTCCTTGATTTGCCCTGTCACAGGACTCGGGTCGCACATTACAGGACATGTGCATATAGACAAGCGATAACGATTCGTGATACATGCGTGGGGAAGTCTAGGGACATATACCACTCTAGGTAGTGTGTCCTAGACTTGGGGGCATCGTTCGACAGGTAGCATAATCCCTAGTTGGACTAGGTGGCATAAACCATGAATCCGAAAAGCATTCAGCAGATAGCGTAAACTCTAGTTGAATCTAGAAGGCACTTGGTAGAAAACCCTAGATTAGATCTAGGTAACAAATAATAAATGTGTGCCTGAAGGTAATGGAAAATACAGGGATTGGGATCACGTTATCGTTACTAGTTGGGACACTAGTTAGGTGGTGCAGAGATATAGAAACCAGTATAACAAGGAAATAGCGAAGCGGCGAAAGTATTAGAGCATATCCAGTTTACCTTAGTTTAGCATATCTTGTGCATATCTTGTCTAATCTTGCTGACCCTATCGCCATGGTGTTATCTTGTATTCAGTTAATTCATGTCATTTTGTTTTTCCATGTTCACATGCTAGAAGTTACTGAACTTACCCAGGCATTATGTCTGACTCTGTTTTTCTTTCGTCTTCTTTTCTTCCGTTCCCCCCCAAGGTAGTAAAGGAGGGGATAGTATAGCTCAGGTTAAGTTTGGACTGTCACTCTTTCCCAGCTTGAAGACTTGTCGAAGTTTGCTTGGATTCTCTTTTCAGATGCTATGGCTGGCTCTTGCTAAGTCTGGGGAATATAAATGTTGTTTTATGCTTCTTTGTTTTGTATGACAGATGATACTCTGATATTGTAAAGAAATCATTGTACAAACTATTTTATCAATAAAGCAAAATTTTATTTTCTGCTGTTTAATTTCTGTCTGTCTTGTAATTTATCTGCATCTTTTACCCTAAATGCTCCACAGAACTGAGTGCATTCCCTTTGTGAGTGACACTAACGGATGTGGGGTGTTACAAACACCCCTCGCTATTATCAGAATGAACCACTTATAATTAGTTCAGTAAGTGTGCCCGGACCCTACCTACCGTTGGGTCATAGTTTTGATACCAGAAAGGGTTACTCACTAATATGGGTCCCAAACAACAGATGACACAAGTATTTTCCCTCCTAACCTTTTGTCCCCAGACTAATGGATTTCAGATTAACTTGTTTACAAGTTTTTCAGCCTTACAGAGTTTAGATCAACTAGTTCACAGATCAGAAAATCAAGTCAACAGGTTTTCAGACTAACGAATCAAATGTACAATTTTAACAGACTTACAGATTGTCTAACTTTGTATTGGGCCTACAGATTCACGAAACAGGTTTATTAATTCATTAGTCCAGTTGGTTTAGCCCTATCCACCCAACACGTTTTAGACATCATATTTATCTCAGATTTGCATTAATTAAATATTAATGAGCAGACCTCTCACATTAGGTCGGTAGCTTGTGGCTAGTGGATAAGCCGGGCGGTTCCGGGCAGACTTTTGCCACAAGCCAGACCTAACCTCGTGTCTAAGCATATTTTAGTTATGCCTATGACCTCCCATATTAGACTAGCAGTTTGCGGTTGCTGGTTAAGCCGGTTGGGTCCGGGCAGGCTTCTACCGCAAACATGAGTCTAACCTCGTTTCTCAGCATTCTTATTATAACTAGTTTATTCCATTACAAATTATACAAATATTAGACTAATAATGTCAATTTAACAGATTTGACTTGTTTTCAAGTCGCAACAGATTAATCGAATTAACATGTTTTACTCAATCTTAGATTGAGCCTACGGATTTTCATACACAAAATACAATCATTCAGCTTTTCAACAAATTTAACAGATTTAGCAGCTCAGGCGGTTCAACAGATTAGGCAACTCAATAGATTTAGCAGATTAGGCATAATTAGCAGATTAGGCGATTCAACATATTTAACAGTTTAGGCAATTCAACAGATTAAACAGGTAAAAGATTTAGCAGATTAGGCAAATTTAACATATTAAACAAATAACAGTTTCAGTCGATCTAAACATTCCTTAAAGTCCTATTCATATATCTTGCCTAATTCATAAAGTAAGCCTAAACTTATATGCCCAAATTATGGTCATAATCCACCATATAACATATGTCCCAAATTATTGTTAAACTTGCATAGTTCAGATTTTTTTCCAAAAATCTTACATATAAATTATGCCAAATATAGCCATGGATTACAATGCATGTCACATATCCAAAAATCCCCCCTTACTTAGGTGTATACACACTTAATATTCATCGAATCTTAATATAGGTTTTTACACCTAAGTCATATGCAAATTAATTCTCCTTTTCCCAAATTACAGGCTATAATATATAGTATATCCAATATTCTTTATGCCTCAAAACTCAAGACATATGTTAAAAACACCTTATGTTTTAAATACAACATGCCCAATTGTATGCCTCAGATTTATGTTCTAAGTTACAACCTATGTTCTTTATGTTCTAAGTCACAATAATCCTCTCCTTCCAAGTCATAGATCGTCTTATGCAATATGCCTCAAATTTATGTCCAGAATTACAACATGCGTTGTGTCCTCAAATTAGTTACAAATTGATTTTGCCCAAATATGCCTGATTCAATATTCTTCCCAAATTTAGCATTTATGCATTCATCTCTTATGAGATTTGGCTTAGGCTCGTGGTAGCCTGGCTATCAACAAAAAGAAAGAAAGGAGGAAGAAATACAGAACAAGCAGAATAATAACAATAAAATAGAGAAACAGATCTGATAATTAGAAAAAGGGACTAGTCTCAGATTCAGATTTATAATTATGTCAAGATTATGATTAAATTTCATATCAGAAAATAACTGCACTTGTCTTGATCAGATTATAGAAGAAGAGTTGCAGTTGTTCTCTTTTAATCTTATTTTGATTTGTAAGAAGATGCACTAATTCTAGTTTTGATCCCAGCAGAGTAGCGACGCCATTATTTTATTATTTATTTCTATTATTTCAGAGGCAGCATAAGGGGAGAAGAATGGTGTAAAGAGAATGGGGCTAGGGTTTTTTTATATAGGATTAGGCGGGCAAATCTAGGCTGAAAACGAGACCAGATACATCAGAATGAACCCAGGCTCAAAACTGGGATCTGTCACCAGGTCGACCCCCAGGTCGACCATAGAGTCGACCTGGTCCCTGGGAGGTCGACTATAGTGTCGACCCCCAGGTTGACCTGGTCCTGAGTGGGAAAATTCCCACCTAGTCCGCGCTGGGGTTTGAACTCGAATTTCGAATTCGAATTCCGAGCTATTTTTTATTCTGAAAATTCCTGAAACTTCGTAGGGTCATATATCCTTCATCTCCGTTTCTCAAAAACTCGGACTCGTTTCCAAGCGGAATTTCGAGACGAACGCAATGGCACAACCTGTTTCCCTTTATTCTTATTTTAAAATTTAATTCTTCCTTGATTTATGGTTCTAACATGTTATAAAAATACGGGTTGTTACAGAAGGAATATGTGTTCTGGATAATCTGAGAAATCCAAACCCAGAATGCGACGATCACACCGGATCGTATTAAGGCTTGAAAACCGACGATCACACGGGATCGTATTAAGGCCAGAGAGATCAAAGAAGACCAGGAGTTTGTACCTGCAATAAGATAAAACAAACAATGCAAGAATATTTCCTAGATGGCCTTACTGGAGTAAACCATCCGAGAAGATGTTAGAGGGGTTTCAAGACGGCCTTACCGGAGTAAGACGACTAAGGAAAAGCAACGAAGGATCCAAGACGGCCTTATCGGAGTAAGATGACCAAGGAAAAGCACATGAGGTTCCAAGACGGCCTTACCAGAGTAAGACGACCAAGGAAAAGCACATGAGAATTTTTTTATACTGGACGGATCCAGTTCGGAGCCGGAGCTCAATGTTTATACTAGACGGATCCAGTTAGGAGACGAAGCTTAATGCTTATTACTATTTCATGAAAATGCAGCGGTCATTTGCCGGACACGACTGGAGACCACAAGTCGGTTCCGTGCATGTGGGCTGATGTGACGGCTCTTATTACATGCAGGGAAAACAAAGGAGGGCGAGAAGTCGCCTAAAAACATGAACTACAGATCGTAGTCCGGCAAACTGAATGGATCTGCTGAGTGGGATCAGTTGATAATAATCCCGCGATTGCTCGATCCAAGATCATTCCCTCTCCGGGGAGTCGGTGGTGGCGGCGCAGAGGCAGATGCAGGCATTGTTGGTTGAATGACATACTCGGGTAGTTCTCCTCGCATGACCAGATCCTCGATAAGGTCTTGCAAATGTCTACAGTCATCAGTGTTATGACCATCCATGTCATGAAATATGCAGTGTCTGTCAGAATTGCATTGTGCTAGTGTTGGTTCCCTCTTAGGAGGCCTTGGATATGAGGCAGCACCCCCTGTATCTACGTAGATATTGCTCAGGGTGTCATTCAGTTCAATGTATTTGTCGTATTTGGAACCTCTCTGGGGTGGAGCATTACGATCATTCTTTGCATTGACTTCTCCTTTGCCTTTTCCAGAATCAGATGGTTCTCCATCTTTGAGCATGTTGACTTCGAGAACTTTCTTCTCGGAAGTTGCGTCTTCCTCATGTAGAAATCTATCTGATTCAAGGTAGAACTCGCTGCGACTCCGTGGTGGGTCTCGATACAAAGATTTTTTAAACTCCGAGTTATCCCGTATACTGCTGCCATCAGTACCATCGATTGTTCAAGGCGATCAACTGATGCTGCTGCAACGTTGAATCTCTCCAGGAATGAGAGCAAAGTTTCTCTGGGCCTCTGCTTAATTGTCGTGAGTGACATGACGTTCTTAGGTTGTGCGGTGTGGACCTGAAACTGTTTAAGGAAGCGAGCGACCAGCATATTCCAACTGTTGATCGATTCCGTCTTTAGCTGCAGAATCCACATGGCTGCTATATCAGTTAGAAAGAGGGAAAAACATTTAGCCATGACGTTTTCCGATGCCAGTTGAACTTCCAAATGCTATTTGTAGCGCATCAAGTGCACAGTAGGATTTGTCTTGCCATTGTAGGGCTCCAGTTGTGGAAGTTTGAAATCTGGGGGATTGCGAGAATTCCTGATTTCTTGTGTGAACAGGTTGTGATTGATGTCATCCACATCGCTCTGATAAGTGCGGCCTCTTGAGAGGCACTGAATCAGATTTGCGAGCCGATCGCCTTCAAAAAGTTACTGTAAATTGCCAAGATCAGAGTTGGTGCCCCCCAGCGTTGAATGCAAGAGTGGATGGAAGTTGTTGGTAAGCTGCCGAGAGTGGATCGTGAGGGCAGGTTCTTGGAGCATAGGGCTCGAGGTGGAGTGTATCGTGGAGGCCGGTTCGTGGTCCATGAGGTGCGATCCGATCGGGTCCTGTAAGTAGGTCACGAACTGGTTGATGTTGAGCAGGCGAGAGCAAGTTGCTGGGATCGGCTCGTGAGCCTGGTGGTGCACCACGATCCAGGTCATTGTCCAGAGGTGTATCACGAGATGGTTGATGCTGTTGAGGAGAAGGTGCTCGCAATCCGGTGTTCATCTGATCTGGAGCTGAAGTAGATCGCAGTGCATTTCCAATAGGGAGGGGGTTTCCCCCGAGTCCAGGTGATGCATGAGTCGCTTCTTGTTTTCATTTCCAATGCGTTGTTCGTTGCCGCTCGGCCTGCCATCCTTCCAAGCGAAGAATTCGTCCATCATTTTCTGTTGTTTTTGGAGGAGATCGTCTTGCCTTGCTATTTGATCCCTCAATTCAGCGAGAACGCCAACCATCTCTTCTCCGGTCAAGTATACTAATGGGTCCTCATGGGAGGAAGCCTCCAGGCTTGCCTCATTCCTTGCGCCTTCAGCGTCAGCATCATCGGCATGAGCAGAAGTTCCAGTCTTCTTCCTTTTGTTTGTCATTGAGGTTGTCGTGTGCCCCCTTCCTAGCGCGCCAAAATGTTAGACCAAAATCTGGGCCTAACACCCAAATGCAGATCACAAATCACAAAGTGCATAAAAAAGTAAATAAAGAGGAGACACACGAAGTTTTTATAGTGGTTCGGCTCAAACCAAGCCTACATCCACTTTATCTCTTCTTAAATCCTAAGAAGTTACAAGTACAATTCTCTCAGTTTATACATGAAATCCTCGTGTTTAAATGAAAAGAGGTAAGAAATCATAAGATTATACACGAAATCCTCGTGTTATAATGTGGAATTTGGCTCCTTTGCTCCTGAAAATGCTTTGCAGAAAGCAATGGTGGAAGCCGTGAGGTGTTAGAGCCAAAAGATCCTTAAAAATGCCTTCAAATGGTATATTTATAGCTGTAGGAGAGCTTCTGGGAAGACTGGTTCGTGATGGGGTACGTGGCACCCGATCCAGAAAAGTAGGAGCAAGATGTGGCATGAGAACAGGTCAAAATAGTGCATGTATCAGCAGGTGCAGGGGTCTGTTCGTGGTCATGGGATCAGATCGTGATATGGGTTCCACGAACCGAGGTCTGATCGTGAGCTGTATGGTGAAGTTAGTGTGTCACGAGCGGGTCGTGATTAGGAGGTGTACCACGAACGGGTCATGGTCTGAGGGTGCGCAACAATCCGGGGGGGGGGCGATCCGATGAAGGGCGAATCGAGGGTGCACCACGAGCCAAAGAGGATGCACGAACCGTACTCCGATCGTGTGACGCTTCGTCGCTTCATCCAGGAAATTGCCAGATTACACCCATTCACATAAACAGGCGTAACTTTCAAACCGTATGTCCGATTGAGCCAAACCAAAGCTCAAACTGAAGCTAATTCAGAGATCTACAAGAGATATGAACTCTAGCTCCATAAATGATGTTTTCAGGCCCAAAAAAGGTCTTCTGATAGGAGTTTCGGACCTTTCTTTGTTCGTGATGCGACTTTGACCAAATCACTGCCTATCTTCTGATGTTGTTCTCCATATCCGAGCACGATGCTATCCAGATATTCAGTGTGACAGCTTTTACCAAAAATTGTGTCAACACTAGAAATTTTGTGTTACCATGAGAATCGCACTGTAAATTGAATGAAAAATTAGTGCTTGACATATCGTTGTATAACACTAGAGGCAATCAGTGTACAAGCAGTGTTAGTTATCATTTCATTGCATTAAATTGATTGATTCTTGAAATTGGTTTTTAGTTTACACATTTTTTCACGAAACCCCTATTATAGAAAATTGATCTTCACATATTTTCTGTTTTGAAAGTATTCGTGATTGTTTACTCATAAATTAAATTCTTGACCACTTATACCATTTTTTTATCTTGTTAAAGTTAATTATATATTTTGAATTTATGATAAGTAGTGATTACACTATGTTTCATAATAAGAGGAAGTATTATTTAAAATTTCATGGAAATTGAAAAATATATTATAATTTTAAGTTAGTACTTATTTCATGGTCATTTCTTTCACTACCATCTTTCATTCATGCATAACAGTTTTATATAATGTGAAAAGTTCAAACTGTTTGTGGATACCTGGAAATAACATTTTTAAATATATTTGTTGTTCAAAGGTATTAACTTTCATTTAAAAGTCCTTTGGGTTATGCTTGGGTGAATAACCTGAATCTTTGTATATGTACTTCCATTATCATAAATAAATCCTCATGGTTATGCATGGATGGAACTCATATAGGAGAAGGATAAAAGTCTAAGTATTTCTCCAATCTTATTTAGAATTCCTCACGGTTATGCATGGTGGAGAATAATAGGCAAATTTTATGTTACGCTAACCTCATTTAAAAGTCCTTATTGTCATACATGGTTATAAAGTAATGAAAAGAGTGAAAATGTGCTTAAATTCTTATTTAACATTTATTTGGAGATTTTGGAACTCTCATTCCTTTATTTGAATTGATAAACTTTCTTCATTATATAAAATTTATCGAAATCTTACCATTCTAAAAAAGATTTTTTTTCTAACTAATGAAATATTATGATTTTAGTTTGATTAATTAGAATTTACGATATATATTTTCTCTTTTGATTTGAATTTATAATTTTTTTGTCAAAATTCATTACCATTTCAATTTCTATTATTATTTTGATGATAATATAAATGGGAGAAAGGTTAAGAATCTGATGGATGAGTATATATTTAAGAATCATTTTGATATTTGAAATTCAAAACTGAATTTACTTTGGATGTCAAATTCTTATTCTCGAATGCATGCATTTGTGTTGGGGAAGTTTAGTTGTAGGGGGTATCTAAACAGGGAGAGCATGGTCATCTCACATCAAACATATTAATTTAAACTTCGAAATCTAAACATATTTTTGTCATCATCAAAAGGGTTGATCAATGAGTATATTGATATTATTTATATTTGACAATTATATATATATATATATTCAATAAATGTGTTTATAGATGTACTATTCTATTTTTTTATAGATAATAAATTAGAATCTGCATGAATAAAATATTTAACTTAGAATTTTTAATTATGAATAGGTATTTTATTCAAACAAATAATTTATTACATTCTTAAATAGTGCACATTTCTGTTTGCACTATTTTATAATTACTATACACATACTCATATTGGAAAATTCATCCCTTGACGATACACTCATACACCCTTGTACAATATGACTGTTATTCTGCTTTGTGACCAGACTAGCCAAAGCCCAAGTATTCTATCAGGAAGACTACTCAGGGCTTGAGTATGAACTGGCAGTAATCGGCGTTTGGTTGGGCGAAGGAGCACAGCATAGGAAAACTTGGATTTCTACGCACATAAGCTTCGGATCGGATTCCATCATTAAGATTGGATCGAAATATGGAAAATATGCCTCATGACCAAACCGGATCGGGTCGGAGTGGGGCGATCCGTCTCGCCTGGGATGATGAATTCTAGAAAACTGAATATTGTTATCCCATGTTCTCCACTACTACCGAGTTTCACTCAACAACAAACACGTGGCATAACCGACCTAGCCTGCCAAGTAACTTGCCCACAACTATAAATATAGGAGAATGCAATAAACTAAGGGACTTTTAGAACTTTGTTTGTTCATGGTTGCCATGGCCGAATTCGTCCATAAAATACACCTTCTTATCCAATGAAAATAATAAATTCGGAGAGAAATGTTCATTGAATTCGAGTGATTGTGTAAATTTATTCATTGTAATTGTGATCTATGAATGAAATGAGAAACTACAAAGTGGACATAGGCTCGTTAACGCTAAACCATTACAAATCTCGTGTGTTAATTGCTTTTTCTCTGCTTTTAGATTATTACTTTTGATTATTCTCTACGAAATCTATCATATTTGGTGTTAGTGCCATTTTTTGGTCTAACATTTTGGTGCTTTCATTGAGAGATGAAGATTCTAGACGTTTAAGGATTTTCCAGTATACTTATTGGATAGCCAAATCCGATGCGGAAATCCTACGAATCTTATTACCATGACTTTGGCACTTGAGTCGATTAAGTGTCGTAGAGGTATGCTTCCTAAATACTCAGATTTGGATGAATCTACGAGGAAACATCTATGATAGAATGAATGAAAAGACTACATAAGGAAACATGGGTGAAAGGCTCGGATTCCATAAAGAGAGGCTTGCAGCCTTCAGATCGGATGGAACCCAGAAGTAACTGGAGAACAACGAGACTACCATGGAATCTGAGCCAATATGCAGAAACCGGATCGAGTATGACTAGTTTAGGTCTGACCCGAGCTGATGATGATACCACGATCTGATCCAGATGAAGCACATGGAATCCAATTAATGATTTAATTGTTAACCGGCCCGAGGGCCCAACTATTGATACACGAGATTTCGATTAATGACAAAAAAAAATGGAGATCATTGATGAGTTAAATTCATATGCATCATAGAAATGGAAATCAATGAAGATTGCACTTAAGAAATAAAGGTTGTATATATATTGAGTTGAGTTAGAATTTATGTTAAAATCAATCCTCAAAGTATAACACGAGTGCACGAAATGATTTTATATATAAATATATATGTATATATATATACACACACACATACACATGTATATATGATATATAAAACAGGCCAACTGTTCAGAAATTGTCTGAACCAGTCAACTGGTGGAACAGGGGCCAGTCGATTGGTCAGACAAATATCCGACAGTAACGGCTAGTTTCTGAATATTTTTTAAATATACGATTATATAATATTTTGACTAGTTGACTGATGGATTTCAGACCAATTGACTGATCTGAAATAGTACTTATTTTTCTGAAAGGTTGCCCTAATTCATGAAGAGATTCCTCTTCATTTCTGAAAGGAAATGGACGTTTTTATTGATTATAACTCTTCATAAAGAATTGCTACCTTTCTACCATTATATAAACACTTCAATCATGATTTCCAAATAACCGAATTATTCTATTTCTTATCTAATTTCTAAATTGCATTTATATACTCTTGCAATACAAAAGCTTTCATAAATTTAAATACTGTTTAATCCTTGAATTGATTTAATATCAGTTGATTCAACAAGCAATTTACTTTCTTCAATCTTCGCATTCAGATCATATACTCGAGGATAAGATTATAGGAAGGGTGTACTTCATCATTGACTATTCATGCTGATTCAAGAACATAAAGCAGAAGTCAAAACTCTTGTGATTGTTGAAGTCCTATGTAGTTGCTCAGGTGAGAGGCATCCTTGTTGGGGGCTCGGGTGTACTGACCTATTCCTCCGAGTTAAGAGCGGGTGTTGTTAGTGAATTCTGAAGAGGAGCTTTAGGACTTGAAGTAGGGCAGGAAGTCCGAACTAGTATAATAAAATTTCTAGTGTCATTTATTTACTGCTTTTACTTTACTTACCCGTGATATATCTTATATTCTAATATTTACCTACATAGCTATTGTATAAACTAAGTTATCTTATCATATATATTTCCGCATATTCCATATATAAAGATCCTGCTTAAATCGTACACATTGACTTTTCATTTGGTATCAGAGCCTGGTGTTCTAGAGATCATAGCAACATCCTAGAACAAATGGCAATAAAGAAATCTAGTCAATGAATTAGAAAGTGGAAGAATAATAAAGCTGAATCAGGAGAGCAAGGAAGCAAATGTCTCATGGCTAACGTCAGATCGCAATCTGTATGTGCAGATTCATTATATAAAGATCTTATGTTAGACCATGAAAAATTATTGAAAGATTTTATAGCTTTAGATAAACTTAATGCACTTATTTTGGCTAAGTCAAAAAATTGTGAGCAAGAAAGTTCCAATTTAAAAGTGGAAAACACTTTCCTAGTAAAACAAGCCAAATGTTTTGAAAACACCTTAGAAAAGCTTGTTTTTTCAAAAAGATTTCCTTCAAAAAGAAAATGAGCGATTAGTAGATAGAAACAATGATCTTTTAAAGGAAATCAATTGTTCACAAAGTAGAAATAAATCATTAGAAGATTCTTTAAATAATTCTAGTTCTTTGATTTGTCTCTTGAAAAAGAGAATGGAGCTTTCACTGAAAAGAATTTAGAATTATCTAAAGAATATGATATTTTAAAGGTTAATAATAATATTTTGCAAAATGAAATTTCTAACTCAAAAGAATTTTTTTTAAAATTACAATCTTCTTTAGATAATTTAGAATCTCAAATTTTTGGTCTCAGAAGTGAGAATGGTACTTAAAAGGGAAGAATTCTGAATTAAATAAGGATATTGATAACAAATTTTCTTTTAAAAATATCAATCACGATTGTGGAATCAAATTTGATAAATGTAAAAATAAGTTCGCGAATTTAATAATGGCCAAAATGATTTAAATATGATTCTATCTAGATCTCGACCTTTACTTGACAAAAGTGGTTTAGGATATAATCTTAGAAGTAGTACTAGATATGCTTTTATGTACAATAAGAATATCACTTCTAGTTCTAATGCACATCCAAGATCCAATCACTATAGAAATTCAAATACTTCTATGATTAAAGATATATCTACAAGTACAAAAGGAAATACCAATAGAAGTTATTTAAGTATTTGGGTTCCTGTAAATTGGAAAAACAGAGAAAAATATATCGACGATTATTTTGATTCAGTGGTTAATAATGAAAATTTTATTTTTAAAAGTTCCATTAAACCCTATTGGATATGGTTACCTTCCATCTAACCTATGGACCCAAACAAAGCAAGTGGGTACCAAAGTATATATGTCATATTTTTTGCAGGTACACCACAACAAGGCGAAGGCTATTCGGTATCTCTAAATATCTGTGAAAACTCATCTTATCGAAAAAGAACATGATTCATTATCTCCTCAACGTGCTATAATTATTTGTATTCTCTACTACTCTCGATTACTGTGTTTATCATGGTATTTATTCTTTTTAATCGATGACAAAGGGGAAGATAAGTGTCATTGTATATTCATTGTATATTTCATATATATTATATGTACTAACATTTTGTTGTAGGAAAATGGTAAGTGTATCTTATGAACAAACAAAATGTTACAGAAAGCTTTTTGATAGGAGGAAATAAAAATATATTAATGCATACCTTTAGGAGGAGCTACTTAGTATCTCAAACAAATATGCACGGTGTTGTCATCAATCAAAAAGGGGGAGAATGTTGATACATGAGATTTCGATTAATGACAACAAAGAAATGGAGATCATTGATGAGCTAAATTCATATACATCAAAGAAATGGAAATCAATGAAGATCATATTGAAGAAATAAAGGTTGTATATATATGTTTGTGTGTGTGTATATATATATTGAGTCGTGTTAGAATTTATGTTAAAATCTATCCTAAAAGTATAACACGAGTGCAGGAAATGATTATATATATATAACAAGCCGATTGTTCAGAAATTGTCTGAACCAGTCAACTGGTGGAACAGGGACCAGTTGACTGGTCAGACAAATTTCTGATAGTAATGGCTAGTTTCTAAATATTTTTTAAATATACGATTTTATAATATTTTGACCAGTTGACTAATGGATTTCAGACCGGTCAATTGATCCAAAATAGTACTTATTTTTCTGAAAGGTTTCTCTGATTCATGAAGAGATTCCTCTTCGTTTCTGAAAGGAAATGGACGTTTCTATTGATCATAACTCTTCACGAAGAATCACTACATTTCTACCATTATATAAACACTTCAATCATGATTTCCAAATAACTGAATTAGTCTATTACTTATCTAATTTTTGAATTGCATTTCTATACTCTTGCAACGCAAAAGCTTTCATAAATTCGAATACTTGTTGGATCCTTGAATTGATTTAATATCACTTGATTCAACAAGCAATTTACTTCCTTCAATCTTCGCATTCATATCATATACTCGAGGATAAGATTATAGGAAGGGTGTACTTCATCATTGACTTTCCGTGTTGATTCAAGAACACAAAGCAGAAGTCAAAACTCTTGTAATTGTTGATGTCCTGTGTAGTTGCTCAGGCGAGAGGCATCCTTGTTGGGGCTCAGGTGTACTGACCTATTCCTCCGGGTTAAGAGAGGGCATTGTTAGTGATTTCCGAAGAGGAGCTTCGGGACTGGAAGTAGGGCAGGAATTCTGAACCAGTATAAAAATTCCTAGTGTCATTTACTTATTGCTTTTACTTTACTTTACTTATATGTGATATATCTTATCTACTAATATTTACCTGCATAGCTATTGTATAAACTAAGTTATCTTATCATATATATTCCTGCATATTCCATATATAAAGATCCTGCTTAAGTCGTACACATCGACTTTTCATCAACCCCGACCCGAACCGGAGGGGGAGATCCGAACCAGCTCTTATACATATACAGACCCGTATCACTAGCCATTTCTGGACTCCTACAATCGGCTCGAGACAGGGCCATTTCTGAAAAAAAAATATTTTTCGGGTACGACCTGAATTTGAAGAAAAGGGCTTAAAATGTTTCGGGGGCAGTGTAGTGGCCAATATTAATTGTCAAGGCTTAAATACCATGACTCAACGCTTAGTCTGAGAATATCGATGTCTAAGTGGAAACAATTGGAATTCTCCCTAAAGACATGAACCTTATTCGTTGATGTTCAATGAAGGGAGTTCCCGAAAAAGATTCAGCATGTAAACTATGGCATGTGTGAAAAAGTATACTTACAGACAACCTCCTTTTTTAGGTTCTAATGGTGTATAGACCTCACCAATGCAATTGATGTTCCTGAACGAGTAGTGACCATCTGGTTTACATGACTTAAACCTGCTCAACCGGCGGAGGCTCGAATGACATTGATATGGAGCAGCCCAGACACTATTTCAAAGATGACTCGGATGATCTTGGCGACGATGAATCTCAGTGACCGGATACCATAAAACGACTAAGGATCCTAACACTACAAATCTACACTTTGCTTGTATGACGTGGTAAAAGGCATATGTCTTATGGTTCACTCCCTGAGGAACTTAGCAAACTTACCTACTATCAACCACATCGATGGTGATTGATTTATGCTGGATAAGGGTTAAATCGACTTACTTTGGTGCCTAGAGTCAGGTACCAATTGAGTCACTGCAGACCATGATTGGACCTATGGATCCTTATTTTGATGATAGAAACTTCACTACTCAACAGCAACCATGCAACTGTCCTTAGCAGAATTCGGAGCTTACATCGCACCTTGGTGTCTATAGTTAAAATTCCCAACCGAAACTGAAGTGGGAATGGTCCGCGATGACCAAATTTCTGGAAGAGCCTACTATTTGGCTGAATGGAAGATGCTACACAATGGAAATGGCATGGAAGCTAAGAATGCTTCCCCTCCTACATAGGATCTATCGGAATAACAAGTAAAGGAAACATCGTGGAAGGAATCACATGATTACCTGCCCGAAGACATAGATCCCAGAGAGGACGAAGATTCAGGACGCAGAAGGGCGACACTTAATGAAGCAACTGTGGACCACCTTTGGGCGAGGGAACTGATAGATTTTCTATGATCCAATCTAGATGCATTTGCATGGACCCGTACTAACATGTGTGGGATCTCATTGTTGATTATGATTCATGCATTGTACATTAACCCAAAGTATTCCCCCCCCCTCTAAGCAAAAGAGGAGTATGCTGGCTCAGAGAGGTCCACTGGCTTGAAAGAAGAAGTATAAAAGCTGGGAGATAATGGATTCATCAGAGATGCTACATATCGCGACTGGATATCGAACCTCGTACTTATCAAGGAGGTTAATGTGAAATGGAAAACATGCATTGATTTTTATGATTTGAACAAGGCTTGTACAAGAGATAGCTTCCCATTACCCAGAATTGATTAACTAGTGGATTCGACAGTTGGAAATGAACTTCTCTCTTTCATCGTGCATATTCGGATTACGACCAGATTCCTATGCATGTGCCTGATCAAGAACATACCAGCTTTATTACAAACCTTGGACTTTACTGCTACGTTTTAATGCCTTTCAAACTGAAGAAAGACAGAGCAACATATCAATGCTTGGTGAATCGTATGCTCCATAACCAAAGAAGAAAGTCCATGGAAGTTTATGTAGATGATATGCTTGTGGACTCCAAGTGATCAACCGACCATGATTCAGATTTAGCAGAGATGTTCAGTATCTCCTGACACTATGGAATGAAGCTAAACCCTTTGAAATTATCATTTGGTATTACATCAAGGAAGTGTCTAGTCCTCATAGTTAGCTCACACGCAATCGAAATCAATTCTGACCAGATTGCATCAATCAAGAACATTCGTGAGCCACAGAGTATTAGAGATGTTCAAAGTTTGGCAGGGAACATGGCAGCACTAAGTAGATTTATTTGCAAAGCTACCAACAGATGCATCCCTGGACCTCGAATTTCATTGAATCATTTAGAGGGGCCCCTGATATTGTCTAAGACCGTGGCTCAAGAAGTTTTCTTTCAAATACTTTGCAGTATCATCACACGCAATCAGTTCGACACTCATTCATGTGATGGTTAGAATCCAAAGACTAGTGTATTATGTGAGAAAAAGTTAACAGTGGCAGAGCGCAACTACCCAAAGATTAAAAGCTAGCCTACAGCTTGTTGATTGATTCGAGAAAACTCCACCACTATTCAAGCTCATCCGTTTGTGATATACAATGACCAACCGCTACGACGGGTCTTGTAACGACCTGAGATGTCTGGAAGATAGCTCAAATGGAACATCGAGCTTAACCAATCTGATCTCAATTTCCTTCCAACGAGGTCCCTACGGGGGGAAGTCTTAAAAGACTTCATCGTTGAGTTCACTATTCCTTAATAGGATGTATTAGATGAAGAAGATGGCCCTTTAGAATAAGAGATTAAATCAAGCACTTGGAAGCTGTAAACAGACGGTGCTCAAAATGATCGACGGTCTGGCGTTGGAGTCATGATGATAACTTCTGAAGGACGATCACTTTATTATGCCTTGCGACTGGATTTTTCTGCTATCAACAACGATTTCGAGTTCGAAAGGAGCTTTAAGCAAAGGGACCGCGACTTGCCACTTACCTAGAAAGGGTCAAAGAGCTATTGGAAGACTTAGCATTACAACATATCTCATATTCCACACATAGAAAATTGGAAGGTGGACAAGCTGGCCAAATTAGCAAGCTCTGATACTCCAAAGGAGATGGAAGGAAACTCCGAGCATGGATCAGATGGAAGTTGATCCAGTGTTGGAGACCGAGCCCGAGAAGGAGTCATGGATGAACCCGATAAAGAACTTCCCATAACATGGAACGTTCTCGACAAGAAAAAGTGAAAGGCGTACCATCGTTCGTAAATCTCCTCTCCAAGATACGACTTGCAAGGTGACATTGATTATTTCCGTTGGAAGGTCATCCCAAGATAAACATTAACGAATTTCGTTGCTAAATTCACCGCCCTGAAAGGTTCGGCCAAAGCATTTGTCGACTTCCCGCTTGATGGAAGATGTACACAAATAGGACTTCTGGTGGTTAACCTTATGGTAACAGAAGGGGAAACTCGAACATCTTAACGTGAATTACTCATGATTTCACTATCTTGTCCAAAGATGATGCAACATTACCTTGCATGACCGACTGCCTTAGTCTTGCCCGAAGATTGGCGAGCTAAAGATTTAGAACACTTAGGATTGTAAGTTGATTGGTTGTCCATACATCAGCTCTTATTCCTAGCATAAGATTGAAGATACATGCGGATAGACGAAGCATGTCTATCTTTATAGCCCCCGCATGCACTTCCTGACATGGAAAGGGCTAAGCTTCTGCAAGCATGGATTCATTTCCAGCCATATACTACTTCATAGCATGGAAAGTACGAAGTTACTATGGTCATGGGGTCCTTAATCCCTTGCCAATTTCCATTATAGCGTCGACAAGATGAGATGCTATCATTAGCGGTTTTGATTTGAATACCTGACCCTCATTCCTTGCCTTTGACATTGGGGTTAAGAAGGCAATTCAAAGGAGATGCGATCTCGTCGTTCTCTCACCGGAATATGGTTAACCACCTTTTTCATTCCAAGAACTCGATCAAGGTCTATTTACTCTAGGGACTCCCACCCCGAGATGATTTGAAAAGATATCCTTCGTCAACTAAAGACATTTCCAGTCGCCCCTGGTAGAGATAGGACGAGGAAAAATGGACCTGCAAAGATCATGCAATGCCATTTTCGCTTAGAATGGTATTCGTTCCTTTAACAGGATTATTCTTTAACCATGACTCTTATATTTGCATACTTTATGAGTTATTGATGTAATTAACTCAGATGAATTAATATGTGGATGGTGTAGGTACCTAGCGTTTGATACTGATCAGACTTCTAACACTTGCACATAGAGTTACGGAGCAATACCATAACGAGCCTAGATAAACTGCTCATTTACAAATCCACACACTCTACCTGAGGGACGTTGTATAGCTCAAGGTGGATCCGAGATGACCATCCACTCCTTGACTCATACGTAGCATACCTAAAGATAATTGTGCACTGACTTTTGCATTTTAAAGTCGGAATCCGATTCTAGATGGACGCAATTCGACCATCTGCATGGCTCGATACTATATTTGATGCCACCAAATTACGTGAATCCAAATGAAGAAGGAAACACCACCCCTTGATATGCTTACTTATCAATCATGCAATTTACTTTTACATGCTTCCTAAGTTATTGACATGACTAACTTATGCTATATGAATGATGCACGTACCTGAAGTTTGGTGCCAATCACTCCTTTCATAGATCGATTGGAGGAACACAAAACTTTGGTAAACGTGATCCGGCTGTTTGCCCAACTAACTCTAGTCCTCAGAGCTTGGATAAAAGTATAAACCTAAGATGTGTGTAATGAGTGCGCCAAGATTAAAGGCCACCCGATCCGTAACTATAACTACCGTGAATTGAGAGAGAGTATAAAAGACGGGAAGATGACGTTCACAACTCTAACTCTCATGACTCGAGAGAGAGGGTATAAAGGACAGGAAGATGACGTCCGCCACTCTAACTCTCATGATTCGAGAGAGAGTATAAAGTAAGAGAAGATGATGTCCAAAGGGCGTGGTGGTGCACCACAATTAAAGACCGCCTTGGCCACACTCTAACCTAGGAACAGGACATGAGAGTGTAAAGGTGTTGAGAACAAGTGCCAATGAAATTGGGTTCCTACCCCACTAAAGAATTGGGGGCATGATTGAAAGCTGAGCCTGTACTCCCCACTAAAGGATAGGGGATAATATAATGTCAATCCTAATCAATCCCGAGCAAGCCTGGGCCAGGCACTTTATTCAGGATTGATTGGGGGCATACACATCACACCCCCTATTGTTTATTACATAGTTTAGTAATATTTTTTTATTGCAAGACTTATTGTTTGCAGGGATGCTGGATTGAAACCCTTATTTGATTGTGATGTGGTTTATTATCTATTACTTAGTTTAGTAATACTTATATTACAAGGACATTTGATTGAAATATGTAATAAACCTGCAAGTTTGTGTTAATACAGGAACATGGCTTCAATTATAGAATGCAGGCTTATACAAGATAACAGGATAAAAACGCGAGGGTTGCACTCGCAACAACACAACAGGCCAGTGGAAGACAAGCAGAGGACCCCATCTAGAAGGCTGGAACTGATGCCTAATGCTAGGCTTCCCATGCGACTCAAGGCAATGATCAGAAAGAGGCCTTGAGAGAAGATCGTTCAACAACATATCATATGACCTAAGGCAACGACCGAAAGGAGGCCTTGGGAGTGATATCTCATGTGAAACAACGAGCACCACCATGCAAGTACATTGAATGGAAAATGCAATGAATCGAGAACTTGGATAACTCAATCACTTAAGCTTTGAAAGCAATGCCTCTTTTCCATGCGTCTATGTCTAAATTTGAATGGGATATGATACGACTACCGATCTTTCTCCATTACTCCTGGACTGGGGGCATAATTATTGAAAGTACTTACAAACACGTAACTTATTTGTCTGTGTCTAACTTATGTTTTGATCTTGACAGGATGCTTGCAAATCACAAAGCGGATCCAGAGTGAACGTCCATTTGCTAAGTCCCGACCGACTTCCCGATTGAAAAGCTTTGGAAAGGGGCACGCCACTGCTTCGAATTATAGCTTGCAAGGAAATGGATTTATTGATACTCCGACTCAAGGGTTAAGAAGAAGGAAGATAGAACCTTCTTCCATGTTGAGGATGTTGGCGCAAGAGGTGCTACGAATGAAGGAAGTCAGAAGATTTCCTCTTGCGGTGATCCCTCAGCATTTCGGACTAGATATGAAATGGATGGTGCCTTTGATAAATTGAGAACCCAGATGGTTCGGCTAAATGAACGTCTTCGGAGGTGATAGAAAATAATGGATAACTTCTTTACTTGGATAGATGGATGGCCGAGCAGCTACGACTTACCCCCCGGAGCTAGAACCATGGGAATTCATTCAATATTGAACTTGGCTCAATCACTCCCCGTTTCGCTGTTCAGATCGCATGAGACCCTAGGACGAGCTGGAATGTCGTCTTGGATGAAAAAAGGGGCAATCAAACTCCTCCTAGACATATGCAACATGCAACTTATGACCATAACATTTTGGATGAAAACGGCGGCAATGCAAGAGCCATTAGAAATTTAAACGGAATCTGACCAACCTCAGCTCCAATTAAGAAAAATGTTTCAAATCCAACTCAACTTCAACAAGAATCTCCCCATTCCTTAATGTAGGGGAGAAGTGGAAGCAATTGAGCTACCTATAATTTGACCTTATCGCCACCCAACTCCGATCCTCAGAGCTTGGATGGCAGACCCAAGACTAATATGATATAGACATCAACAAAACATTTTGTATCAATCT
This sequence comes from Allium sativum, assembly GCA_030737875.1. Classification (NCBI taxonomy): domain Eukaryota; kingdom Viridiplantae; phylum Streptophyta; class Magnoliopsida; order Asparagales; family Amaryllidaceae; genus Allium; species Allium sativum. Next base: position 371,659,845 of record CM060909.1, on the reverse strand, counting down.
CTAAATCACGACTTGATGAGGGAGTATGAATTCAAATAAGACATGGGTTTGATGCTCACCACTTAGCAAAACCTCCGTGGATGGGGGTACGGGATACGAGTTTCGAGCAGGGTAATCTGACTATCCACCGACTTTGTGCAGATTTAATATTATTGGAGTTCTGCAAGATCGCAGACTATAACCAAAAGAATGACTCCTCAAGACTAACCTGCATACATCCGAGCAGCGGATCACCATCTAGAATTAAGGGATGAAAGCCTGATTGATGACTATTACATATGCGAAACCAAGAAGCCAAAGACCGGCTTCCACCCACTTCAAGGCCTCATGCTAGGGGCACCAGTGCTAAATTGGACAATTGGAGACAACTTCTCAAAGATAAAAGCCAGATTGCCAATGTTAATTGATGCTTCACTAGAGCGACGCACCTCAAGGGCGACGTGGGCAACATAGTCAAAACACTTTCACATGAGATATTAGGGATTTTAGCAATTCCTCGCACTTCAAGCTACCATTTTTGGATTTTGACTTACATTATTGTTATACGATTTTTGGTGGCATGCATCCAAATTGATAAACCGTTGGAACGCGTTGGTCACCCACTTCATTGAGTAATCAAAGGTCCACATTTGTCGATCCAAGAATGTCATGTTACTCACTTCAATCATACAAAGGTCCAACGAGACCCTACATTCGTTCCTCAAAAGATTCAACGCCGCAACAGCATTTGCAGATTGACTTGGACTTTTATGGTGTTGATAGCAGCAGTATCTGGTATTCTGGATAACTCAGACTTCAAAGTCTCTCTGCAACGAGACCCACCAAAAGGCCTTGGCGGATTCACTCTGGAACAAACCTCAATATCCATATACCATAGATATTTTCCTAGAAACATTGTTGAATTCTATCCTGAGACAGATAGATTCCTGCAACATGAGGATACTAATGTTGAGATAGATAATCTCAACGTTTTCATGGCAAAGAATGGAGCATCATCTGACTCCTGAAATGATGAAGACAAAAGGAAAACCCCGGAAAAAACTACCAGGAATGTACCATTCCGTAAAGGACCAATTTCATTGATTGAGCTTGCGATTTTGATTGTCAAGATCAATGGAACCAAGCACGAGAGATAGGCTTAACAATATTATGATGGCTATATCAGATTATGCCAAAGCGTGAACGAAGTAGTTCGAATAACTCCCTAATGATGTTCGCTCGCTTGCATGATTGACGAGCTTACTTAACTCCATGGATGATGCGAGGAGAGTATCTAAGTTCACTGACACCCGATAAGGCGAACCCCGCTTTCTAACTAAACATAAGGGATGACCCCAACGCGAATATGACTTGACCATTCACTTATACAACTCCAACCCTTGACGACTTGAAAGAGCACAAAACGACGCAGGTTGGCTAAGGTTGCAGAACCTGCAGCTCTAGCCCGATGTAAAGGAAGAATGTATAAAAGCTAGAAGACTGCATGTCTGATTGACCTAGTCTAACCTCCAGCGATGTTGGGGCATAAGCGCTGACTTAGCCTATCATCCACTGATGCTGGGAGAGTGAGCTTTAACTAACATACTAACTTTGAACATGATCCTGAATCGATGGTTGATTCAGAACATCTAAACAGTATCTCTGGAATATGATATGATTCGTCCTGATCGTTTCAAGAAATCGCACTAACGGATTAAATGTGACTTCAAAGAATTGATCCGCTACTGCATTGAATGGAAATGTGGAGAATTCTCCAACTACTTACATTTATGATGACCTTACGAGCACTAGTTTATATGATTTCAACAACATCCCTTGCTAATTTGTATGTGATCACGAGACTATAAAAGGACCCAGAATGGTCGTAGATTTCTTTAAATATGATCTTATTACTATCCTGATGTCGGGATAGTTCTAAGATGAGCGCAAATGATAGATTCATGTACCAATTCTGATGTGATCTATCCCAACAGTCTAGAAGCTAGCTTAAAGTTCATAGATTCTTATATTGCCTCATGACTTAGATGGCTACTTCATACATTGACTCGTATGTAAAAGAAAGTCTAACTCTATGATACATTTTATTTGCATGGGAAGACGACGTTGCTTGGTAATGACCTATGCATGCACGATCGCATGCACGGGAGCCAGCAATCTTACATGACTAATGATGAAAGAACTTGACCTCTTGATTCAGAGAGGTTTAAATGATTACTTGATCATCTTGACTTCTCCATCCTTTGGATTTGGCATCAATTAGCACCCATGGATGTCGTGTGGTACATGACAAGCCGTCTATACAACGAATAGTTGAAATATGATAACTACTCAAGAGGACATGACAATTCGATAGAGCCTTCTCAAGGACAAATGACGTTCCAAAAAGTTATTAAAAGTAAATCTCATCTACAATAAGATATACTTTGGGGGGAATGTTATTTTTCTTTGTAACCAGACTACCCAAACCCAAGTATTCTATCAGGAAGGCTATCTAGGGCTTGAGTATGAACTGGCAGTGATCGGCGTTTGCTTGGACGAAGTAATGCAACATAGGAAAACTTGGATTTCTGCGCACATAAGCTTCGGGTCGGATTCCATCATTAAGATTGGATCGAGCTAAGGAAAATATGCCTCACCAATCAAACCGGATCGGGTCAACCGAATCAGGTCAGAGTGGGGGGATCCGACCCGCCTGGGATGATGAATTGTGGACAATTGAAGACTGTTATCCCACGTTCTCCTCTACTCCCTAGATTCACTTAATAGCCGACACGTGGCATAACCGACCCAGCCTGCCAAGTAACTTTCCCACAACTATAAATATAGGAGAATACAACAAATTAAGGGACTTTTGGCACTTTGTTTGTTCATGGTCGCCATGGCCGACTTCCTCCATAGAAAACCACCTTCTTCTCCAATGAAAATAATGAATTCAGAGAGAAGTATTCATTGAATTCGAGTGATTTGTCAGTTTATTCATTGTAATTGTGATCTATGAATGAATTGAGAAACTACGAACTGGACATAGGCTAGTTAACACCGAACCACTATAAATCTCGTGTGTTGATTGCTTTTTCTCTACTTTTAGATTATTACTTTTGATTTTTCTCTACAGAATCTATCCTATTAGGTTTTAGTGCCATTTTTTGGTCTAACAATAACACTCACACTCAGTTGAATTCTTCTATTGCATGCTCCAGAATTTGTTCAATCATATATCATACCTATCAAATAAAATAACATAGTATACTAGAAAAGAAACAAATTAAATTGCAAATACTAATATAAATTTATATTTTTTATATGCCTCAGTGTTGGGCTATTTCTCTTCATCGTTTCAGACACGGACATATATGCGTGTGTGTGTGTGTATATATCTATGTGTGTGCATGTGTGCGAGCGCGTGCTCTATCAACTTATAGTATTTACAACGATGCACTGTAAATACTACAAGGCCAAGCATGATGTCATCTATATGAAAAACTAGAAAGGTGTAACACCCCACCTTCGCTAAGGTCACTCGCAAAGGGAATGCCTTAACTTTGGTGGAGCATTTTAGTAAACAGAACAGAAACTTACAAGACAGATAAAACAGTACTTGAAAAATTTATAACTTTATTACAACAGAAACCGAAATAAGCTTGGTTACATCCTTTCAAATCACAATATCAGAATTCAAGTACAAAATATCAGTCTTTTACAAAAGCCTTCAGAATGCATAGTTTAAAATCATAATCCCCACAGAAGAAGACAAGCCATACTTTAAGCACTTCAAGCAGAAGAAATCTGGATCAAGCTAGAGAATTCCCTTCTACAAAACCTTGGGGGGAACGGAAGAAAGGAGGCGAAACAACAAGGGTCAGACAAAAAGTCTGGCAAGTCCAGTGATTTTCAGTTATAAATAGATAATAATAACATGACATGAAAATAAAACTGGATGAGAGATAACTGTAACAGGTGTAACAGATATAACAGAAGAACAGAATGATAATAGCTATTGCTTTACACTTCTCTGCACTAATACTAGTATAACAGGATTAGGTGTCACACTAATGTCTAAACTGAAGCAGAAACAGGAACAAAATAATTTCCACAGAAACAGAAAGCTAATAATGGGCCTTTACCACCCAAACAGAAACAGACAGAAGCAGAATGCTGATAATGGGCCTTTGCCACCCGAACAGAAACAGAATATTAATAATGGGCCTTTACCACCCGAACAGAAACATTCAAATTAATCCCTACAGAAACAGAATGTAGAATTAGGTGTACACTAGTAATTGGGCCTTTACCACCCGAATAGACGGTACCATGCAGGAACAGACAGGTGTTACTACCCAACAGAAACAGACGGTACCAACAGAAACAGACAGAACTAAGTGTACCCTAAAACCATACCCAAGCGATCGGCTCCCTAATACATAAATACCTTGTGTCGGCCCCACAGTAGGGTGTATCACTCCCTAAAGTGACAACCAATTGGCACGACCTATTTACAGATGTCACGGCGTCTTACATCCTCAAAGGCAGAACGGGATCCATGCACGGTCATGACCCGGTTGGAACGCACCATCAACACCCCTCGGCATTATCGGAATGAACCGCTTATAATTAGTTCAGTAAGCGTGCCCGGACCCTACCTACTGTTGGGTCAAAGTTTTTGATACTAGAAAGGGAAACTGACTAATATGGGTCCCAAACAACAGATGACACAAGTAATTCCCTTCCTAACCTTGTGTCCCCAGACTAACAGATTTCAGATTAACTTGTTTACAAGTTTCAAACATACAGAATTCAGATCAACTAGTTCACAGATCAGATAAGTTTTCAGACTAACGGATCAAATATACGGATTTAACAGATGTACAAAATTGTCTAACTTCGCAATTGGGCCTACAGATTCATGGAACAGATTAATTAAATTCATCAGTCTAGTGGGTTTAATCCTATCCGCCCAACACGTTTTAGACATCATATTTATCTCAGATTTTCATCAATTAAATATTAATGCCCAGACCTCTCACATTAGACTGACAGTTTGCAGCTACTGGTTAGGCCGGTTGGTTCCGGGCAGATTTCTGCCGCAAACTGAGTCTAACCTCGAGTTTCAAGCACGTTATGACTAACTTCTCACATTATAACCTATTGTTTGCGGCCACTGGATGTGCCGGGCGGTTCCGGGCAGGATTACGCCGCAAACTCATTCTAACCTCGAGTTGGCCATGTTTATCTTTGCGGCCAATTAATTAATTATTTACCATTTATGCCCACGCCTAATATACATGTCAATTATTCATAGCTAATTCAGATTATGTCAATAACAGACTGAATATATCAACTTAACAGATATAGCAGATAACAGATTTTCGCAGATTAGGCGACTTAACAGATTCAGCAGATTAAGTAATTTAGCAGATTTAGCATATAACAGATTTGGCATTTTCAGCAGACTTAGCAGATGACAGATTTGGCAGATGAACAAATCTAGCAGACTAGGCAGTAGAGCAGAACTAGCAGATTAAGCAATATAACAGAACTAGCAGATTAGGCAATATAACAGAACTAGCAGATTAGGCAAATATAGCAGAACTAGCAAATTAGGCAAATATAACAGATTTAATCATTCCTTAAAGTTTCACAAACATATCTTGCCTAATTATAAATTTGGCCTAAGTTTGCATGCCTAAATAGTTGTCATGATTCACACTATGATCATATACCCCACGTTTGTATTGAATTTGCATGTCACAGATTATGGTCATAATTTACATGTCCGAATTTAGTTCAACTTGCCTAGTACAAAAAGATTTACATATAAATTATACCAAATATCGCCATCGATTTCAATGCATGTTATATATTCAAAAATCTCCTACTTAGGCGTTATTCACATTTGATAGTTATCAAATCTTAATATAGATCTTCACACCTAAGTCATATTCTCTTTCAAATCATGAATTGTTATATAAACAATATGCCCAACAATCTAGTTATAACAGATCTTAATTCAAAATATGCTTTATGTCCAATGTCTCAAGTCACATGTTAACATACCATGGTTCCTCTTCTTCCAATTCACAGAATATGCATAGATCTAAATCTAGTTTACAACCTATGTCCTTTTTCTTAAATCAGTCACAGATTAGCCATGTCCAATTATGCCACATTCATTATTTATCCCAAACATTTTAGCGTTTGTGCGTTAATCTCATAGGAGATTGGCGCAGGCTCGTAGTAGCCTGGGTATAGAACAGAAAGAAGAAAGAGATACAGAATAAGATAGATCTAAACAGAACAGAACAGATACAACCTTAGATTCAGATTTACAATTCATGTCACAATCAGAATTAACGTTTATATCGGAAAATAACTGTACTTGCCTTGGTTGGATTAAAGAAAGAACTTTAATTGTTGTAGAATCGTTGCAGAAGCTTTAATCTATAGTTTGAATTGAGTTGCTTAGGTTGATGTTGATTAGCTTCTAGTTTTGATTCCAGCAGAGTAGTGATGCCATTTTTATTTTATATAGAACAGAGGCAGAGCAGAAGCAGAACAGAATTGTGTGTAGAGAAGGCTAGGTTTGGGGCTGTTTAAATAGGTTTAGGCAGATGAATCTGGACAGAAATCGGACTGGAAACATCAGAACGAACACTGGCCCAAAAATGGGGTGGAGGACCAGGTCGACACCCAGGTCGACTGCCCAGTCGACCTGGTCAGGGGGGGTCGACTGCCTAGTCGACCTAGGTCTGGGCGGGAAATTTCCCGCCCAGTCTGTTCTGCATTTGAAATTCGTATTTTGAATTCGAATTCGAGCTGTTTTCGATTCTGAAAATTTTTGAAACTTCGGAGGGTCATATCTCCCTCATACGCACTCCGATTCTTGCAAACTCGGACTCGTTTCCAAGCAGAATTCCGAGACGAACGCAATGGCGCAACCGGTTTCCCTTGATTCTTATTTTAAAAATTAGTTATCCTCTGATTTGTTACTTATACGTTCACAGAAAATACGGGGTGTTACATTCTCCCCTCCTTAAAGGATTTCGTCCCCGAAATCTTCAAGTTAAGAAGAATGTGTCCTGCCATCCAACATCCATCTACTCAATCATCAATCACTGGCGTCCATTGTCCTTAGAAACTTCTAATGTTGTATGAACATATGCAAAAGTGTGTGTATATGTTCCTTATCTAATGCAAAGATCAGGCGGTCCACTAATTCAGTTGACCTCCTTAATGCGAATTATGCCAGTGCCATGAGTCCAACATGTATGCAATTTTCCTACTCGATACATATCATTTCTATATGAGTGCACAACCATTTAGTCATATGTAACATCCATGTGCTGATCAGTCATTTTGCATCCACAAAAATTGAAAATGCTCACACATCCATATGCAGTATGAGAGTGTTTTCGAGCCGATCTAGTGCCTAGTGCGTGTATATGCATCCACGAGCAACCACTAGCAACCACTTGCATCTACTTGCAACCATCAAACATAACATGTCTCAAACACATGTTTACACCCATTATTTTCTACCTAAAGTTCGAAGATTCGATCGATAGGATACAGTCGAATGATGGAAGCGAGTACAGATAAAACAAAAACTTGGTTTCCATTAGACATGGGTCCTAAGTATCGGCCCCGAAGACCGAAACCAACATCAGATTGACACTCAGAGGATACCCTCTTTAGATAATGTCAAAACTGGAAATCTTAACCTTATCAGAAATATTCAGATATTTACAGATTACTGGTATAGATCAGATTACCGAATGATTCTTAGGAAACTAAGCATGATAAATCCCTGAATGTATGTGTCCTACTTGACGCCTAACATGAATATCTCTCAAACCCCAATCACAAACAGATGAGTCATAACCCTTATGGATTTGGGTCTACAGCGGAATCAGAAACAATACTAGTATTAAAGTGCAGAGTATTGATTACATAATCAAAATGCCAGAATCAGAAAGAGTTTTAACTCAACAATCAGATAAGAAAATTTAAACCTTCTACTTAAATTTTCTTATTTCTACCCTATCTACCAGTCCCTTGAGCATTCGCCTATCCTCTAGAAGTGGGTTCTGCCCTCTGCCCTTGCCCTCGTTTCTTCGGGCAGTCCCTAGTGAAATGTCCCATCTCACCACAGTTAAAGCAAGTGCCCTTCCTTTTTCTGCAATCCTTTTTCAGATGAGTCGAGCTTCCACAAGTAAAGCACTTTTTTCCCCTTCTTATCTTCAGACTTCTCATCCTTCTTTTTTGTTTCCTTTTTAGGCCATGCTTTCATATTCTGTGGTTCTTCCTTCTTTGTCTCCTTCGGGCCCTTGTCTTCCTCGTGCAGTAGTGCCATGTCCACCAATTTCTCGTAAGTCGCTCCCATGGGTACATGGGTCATGGCTAGGCTGTGCAGTGGCTCGTTCAATCCTTTAACAAAGCGGAGAGCCTTTTTATGCTGAGTGTTGACTAAATCCAATCTGAACCAAGCCAGTTGGTTGAACTGGTTGACGTATTCCTTGACCGTCATACTTCCTTGCTTAAGAGATAAGAACTTTTCCAGTTGTAAACTTCGTTCAGCTTGCGAGAGGAATTTTGTCTCAAACCTTGTTCTAAAATCCATCCATGTTTCAACTGGCCTCTCGGCGTTAGTGACTTCCCACCAATAGGAAGCTTCGTCTTTGAGCAGCCATACCGCCAACTGTACCTTTTGCCTATCGTCCACCTCGAAGATAACGAACAGATTCTCAGTTTCTTTGAGCCAGTTCCTCGCTTCTACGAATGATTCAGCTCCCTTGAAATCCTTCCCACCCATGGCCCTAAAATCTCTACAGATCTTTGAGAAAGAAATTGCACGAGGAGGGGGTGGAGGAGGTGGATCATTTGCTGGACCTGCGGCGGCGGTCCTAGCCTCAAGATATTGATGAAACCAACCGGGTACATGAACACCCTCTGGTATCTCAGATGCTTCAGACATGCTAAAACGAAAAAGGAAAGATTCAATTACAAAAAGGACTGAACGAAAGGTATATGGCTCTTGGGGATTATGTTTTTCAAAATGAGCTTTATTTTTGAAAATACTTCCTTTCAAAACCTTTTTGAAAATAGTTTTCAAAAACTTTACCCAATCTGGTAACCTTCAGCTCTGATACCAAGTGTAACACCCCACCTCCGTTAAGGTCACTCACAAAGGGAATGCCTTAACTTTAGTGGAGCATTTTAGTAAACAGAACAGAAACTTACATGACAGATAAAATAGTACTTGAAAAATTTATAACTTTATTGCAACAGAAACCGAAATAAGCTTGGTTACATCCTTTCAAATCACAATATCAGAATTCAAGTACAAAATATCAGTCTTGTACAAAAGCCTTCAGAATGCATAGTTTAAAATCATAATCCCCACAGAAGAAGACAAGCCATACTTTAAGCACTTCAAGCAGAAGAAATCTGGATCAAGCTAGAGTATTCCCTTCTACAAAACCTGGGGGGAAACGGAAGAAAGGAGGCGAAACAACAAGGGTCAGACAAAAAGTCTGGCAAGTCCAGTGATTTTCAGTTATGAACAGATAATAATAACATGAAATGAAAATAAAACTGGATGAGAGATAACTGTAACAGGTGTAACAGATATAACAGAAGAACAGAATGATATAAGCTATTGCTTTACACTTCTCTGCACTAACACTAGTATAACAGGATTAGGTGTCACCCTAATGTCTAAACTGAAGCAGAAATAGAAACAAAATAATTTCCCAGAAACAGAAAGCTAATAATGGGCCTTTACCACACGAACAGAAATATACGGAAGTAGAATGCTGATAATGGGCCTTTACCACCCGAACAGAAGCAGACAGAAATAGAATATTAATAATGGGCCGTTACCACCCGAACAGAAACAGTCAAATTAATCCCTGCGGAAACAGAATGTAGAATTAGGTGTACACTAGTAATTGGGCCTTTACCACCCGAACAAACGGTACCACGCAGAAACAGACAAGTGTTACCACCCAACAGAAATAGACGGTACCAACAGAAACAGACAAGAACTAAGTGTACCCTAAAACCCTACCCCAAGCGATCGGCTCCCTAATACATAAATACCCTGTGTCGGCCCCACAGTAGGGTGTATCACTCCCTAAAGTGACAACCAATTGGCACAGACCTATTTACAGATGTCACGGCGTCTTACATCCTCAGAGGCAGACCAGGATCCATGCACGCACATGACCCAGTTGGAACGCACCATCAACACCCCTCGCCATTATCAGAATGAACCGCTTATAATTAGTTCAGTAAGCGTGCCCGGACCCTACCTACTGTTGGGTCAAAGTTTTTGATACCAGAAAGGGTTACTGACTAATATGGGTCCCAAACAACAGATGACACAAGTAATTCCCCTCCTAACCTTGTGTCCACAGACTAACAGATTTCAGATTAACTTGTTTACAAGTTTCATACATACAGAATTCATATCAACTAGTTCACAGATCAGATAAGTTTTCAGACTAACGGACCAGATATACGGATTTAACAGATTTGTCTAACTTCGCAATTGGGCCTACAGATTCACGGAACAGATTAATTAAATTCATAAGTCTAGTGGGTTTAATCCTATCTGCCCAACACGTTTTAGACATCATATTTATCTCAGATTTTCAATAATTAAATATTAATGCCCAGACCTCTCACATTAGACTGACAGTTTGCGGCTACTGGTTAGGCCGGTTGGTTCCAGGCAGATTAATGCTGCAAACTGAGTCTAACCTCGGGTTTCAAGCACGTTATGACTAACTTCTCACATTAAAACCTATTGTTTGCGGCCGCTGGATGTGCCGGGTGGTTCCGGGCAGGATTACGCTGCAAACTCATTCTAACCTCGAGTTAGCCATGTTTATCTTTGCGGCCAATTAATTAATAATTTACCATTTATGCCCACACCTAATATACGTGTGAATTATTCATAGCTAATTCAGATTATGTCAATGACAGATTGAATATATCAACTTAACAGATATAGCAGATAACAGATTTTCGCAGATTAGACGACTTAACGGATTCAGCAGATTAAGTAATTTAGCAGATTTAGCATATAACAGATTTGGCATTTTCAGCAGACTTAGCAGATGACAGATTTGGCAGATGAACAGATCTAGCAGACTAGGCAGTAGAGCAGAACAAGCAGATTAAGCAATATAACAGAACTAGCAAATTAGGCAATATAACAGAACTAGCAGATTAGGCAAATATAGCAGAACTAGCAAATTAGGAAAATATAACAGATTTAATCATCCCTTAAAGTTTCACAAACATATCTTGCCTAATTATAAATTTGGCCTAAGTTTGCATGCCTAAATAGTTGTCATGATTCACACTATAATCATATACCCCACTTTTATATTTAATTTACATGTCACAGATTATGGTCATAATTTACATGTCCGAATTTAGTTCAACTTGCCTAGTACAAAAAGATTCACATATAAATTATACCAAATATAGCCACCGATTTCAATGCATGTCATATATTCAAAAATCTCCTACTTAGGCGTTATTCACATTTGATTGTTATCAAATCTTAATATAGATCTTCACACCTAAGTCATATTCTCTTTCAAATCATGAATTGTTATATAAACAATATGCCCAACAATCTAGTTATAACAGATCTTAATTCAAAATATGCGTTATGTCCAATGTCTCAAGTCACATGTTAACATACCATGGTTCCTCTTCTTCCAATTCACAGAATATGCATAGATCTAAATCTAGTTTACAACCTATGTCCTTTTTCTTAAATCAGTCACAGATTAGCCATGTCCAATTATGCCACATTCATTATTTGTCCCAAACATTTTAGCGTTCGTGCGTTAATCTCTTAGGAGATTGGCGCAGGCTCGTAGTAGCCTGGCTATAGAACAGAAAGAAGAAAGAGATATAGAATATGATAGATCTAAACAGAACAGAACAGTTATAACCTCAGATTCAGATTTACAATTCATGTCACAATCAGAATTAACGTTTATACCAGAAAATAATTGTACTTGCCTTGGTTGGATTAAAGAAAGAACTTTAATTGTTGTAGAATCGTTGCAGAAGCTTTAATCTCTAGTTTGAATTGAGTTGCTTAGGTTGATGTTGATTAGCTTCTAGTTTTGATTCCAGCAGAGTAGCGACGCCATTTTTATTTTTATATAGAACAGAGGAAGAGCAGAAGCATAATAGAATTGTGTGTAGAGAAGGCTAGGTTTGGGGCTGTTTAAATAGGTTTAGGCAGATGAATCTAGACAGAAATCGGACTGGAAACATCAGAACAAACACTGGCCCAAAAATGGGCTCGGGGACCAAGTCGACACCCAGGTCGACTGCCCAGTCGACCTGGTCTGGGGGGGTCGACTGCCCAGTCGACTCCCCAGTCGACCTGGGTCTGGGCGGGAAATTTCCCGCCCAGTATGTTCTGCGTTTGAAATTCGAATTTTGAATTCGAATTCGAGCTGTTTTCGATTCTGAAAATTCCTGAAACTTCGGAGGGTCATATCTCCCTCATACGGACTCCGATTCTTGCAAACTCAGACTCATTTCCAAGAAGAATTCCGAGATGAACGCAATGGCGCAACCCGTTTCCCTTGATTCTTATTTTAAAAATTAGTTATCCTCTGATTTGTTACTTATACGTTCACAGAAAATACGGGGTGTAACAAAAGGTCAAGCTAAGTGGCTCAACTCAGTGCATGTAAACACGAAGTCAAATTCAACTCAAGTTTAATTCAACTTTAGGGCTATTCACAAGTTTTTCAAATTCAATAAAATAAAAACATATGCAAGGGACCATAATCAAAACAGTCTAGACAAACTCAAAATGGATAACAACTTAAGCCGAATCTGCACATGTCCAAATTTTCAGACTGCACAAATGTTCAAGACATGTAAAATGATACAAGTTAAAATTCAGTTTTCAAGTACAAAAAAGATGATTAGGCCAACGATATATGTAAACACAAGGATAGTTCAATATGGCAACAAAGTAAGGAGCAATAAAGACAAAATCAAATGCAAAACAGTTTAAGCTCGACAAGTGCAAAACCAACACAAATTCAAGTTCATATACATGATGTAGAAGCGTATAAGGTTCAAAGAAATAAAACTGACACAGGTACAATATGAAGAAGCACAAAAAACCTTGACATCGGAACTGAACATGCGCAAAACAGGTACAACAGTATCAAATCACACAAGAACAGTTCAAGTGCAACAAAAAGAAATAAGTTCAAATTTCCAAAGATTTGGGAAACGAGTAGATCGGCACAAAGTAGACAAGCAAGCTGGTCTAAACAAATTTATAAGCGTTTAACATTGCAGTAAAATGCAATTTAGAGATGCATTGGTACAAGCTCATGCATAAGACGATCACTAGAAAGAAAATACAAGATCAACGCACATAAACAACAAGATGTAAAAGGAATTGCCAAAAATGACACACACACACAAACATATATATATATATGTATGTGTGTTTGTGTGTGTGCATATATATATATATGTATGTGTGTTTGTGTGTGTGCATATATATATATATATATAGTGTGATGCTAAGGGCACCGCACTGGTGGCTAATGTCTACTAGTGCGATGGTCAACCGCCGACCGAACAAGGGTTCAGTCAGCGGTTGTCCGCCGATTAATCGGTAGACAACCGCTGACTTAACCCTTGTTCGGTCGGCAATTGACCACCGACCGAAGGGCACAGCGATAGCCCTTAGTGGAAATCGCGATGCCCTTAGCATCACACTGTATATATATAACTACATATTCACAACCATGTTGTAGATATAGGTTCACTGCAGGTGAAAATAGAAGAGTGGAAAACGTTAATCGAATATAGCATTTATTCGAGTGAAAGTGTAGTAATTGTTTTGTTGAAGGAAGATACAAGACGAACAAAGGCAATGTAATAGCGCAAGGAGTGGTTTAAAAAATAAATATTACAGTAGAAAATCAGATAAACCAATAACATCAAAATTCGAATTCGAATTTATGTTTAACAAGCAATAATCTCCAACAACCAAAATTCAATGCCAAGTTCAGAAATATACGAATGAAATTCATGCAAAGGCCAATATATATGAAATCCATTCAAACAAATCAGAGAGATATATGTGCATTGCAATCCTATTTATACCCGTATCATTATATAAAAAAATATAAGTTGAGTAATTCAAATCAAAAAGGGAGAATTTTTTCGTACCAGTTTAAAGCATCAAACTAGACAAATAATGAAACTGCAACCAATAATGAAGCAACAAGAGTGTCGATCTATTATCGAGGAGCACAAGCGAATTAACTATCGTTCGATCAATGAAAAGGGGTGGTTATGTTTTTTCTTCAAGGAACCCTAATTTCAGAAAGTAGTAATTGGGAAAATACAAGGAAACAAGCAAAGACTGGTTCAGGCCGAACAAAATTAAAGGTAAGATTGGACGCTTACAATTTTTATTTGGGTCGGGCTTATTTCTCCCCATTTATTTGAGTTGAATATTTAGTTAGGTTTTCTAATTTAATTTTAAATAGTAATTTTATTTTCAATCTCTAGACTTATTTAGGCTACAAACTACATGGCGTAGTTTGAGAATTCACAACTCATTGATTGAGTTATGATAACGTTTTGAGCGCGGGGTTAAAACAGTCTAGTGAGCGATAAGTCACGAGTTTATAGTGTATGTAAAAATCATGCTGTTTAACTTCTAGTAGAAACTTTGTGGTAGAGTTTTGAATGGAAGATTAGAACAATCAGGTAAACAAGGGTCACGAGTTTATAGTGTCGATAAGCTTCTGATTATTTAATTCCTAGTAGAAAGTTAGGAGGAGGTAGTAGGTAGGGCACTATCAAAGCTGGGCAATTTCTGTGTATGACACTACACCATAAATGTAATTTAGCTATCACTAAAAGCCATTTCAAGTGAAGTTTAATATGACCCTTGTCGGTAGCTAAAAATGGCATCTTTAATGATTAGATACAACTTTAAACCGTGCCTAATTTCCTCAACAGATACGCCATATGGCCGTATCTAATTGATCCGTTAGATACATTTTAGAGCCATAACTAATTACTCTGCTGCCCATATTTATTACATACAACTTATGTTCTTTTATATACGGCTCAAACCCATAATTAATTGAATAAAAAAGCTTCTAGCCATACCAAATGCATCAATTAACCTAGACCTAATTAAACATAATCTAATTATCATACAAACAGCAGTTCCGATACCATATATATATATGTGTGTGTGTATATATATAATCATTCTGAGACAAATCAAATGATAATACAATAATACCTGATCAAGAGCATAAAAAAATCTTATTTAAGCATGTATTATATGAAGGAAAATGGTTTTCCCATAATACTCAATAGCTTCAGATACCCACAATAACACATGTATTTAAATTATCACCTTTTAATTACCCATGACTTCCAATAACAAGAAGATCAACTTGTATTTGTTCTGCTACCTCACAAATAACCTCCTTTGGATCACCATTTATTATCAAAGTGTCTGCTTGCACCTACCAATATCAACCAAAATATCAATATACCATCAATTTCCCACACTAGTCATGATATTTGGGTTATAAACAGGTTCATATACACAAGCCACAAGTCCAAAAATGCAGCGGTACAAGTCAGTGAACAAGGCAGAAAAAATGAAGTGTTCAACCAGCCTGCACATTATTCACGACATGGCCAAGCAGACAGTCCAAGTCCAAGTACAAAACAACATGGACAGCAAGGAAAAACAAAGGTCACAAGAAAAAATGTATACACATCATCATGTAAATGAACATTGGTTCAATATTGTCAAGTCCAAGTCTAGGTTCATGATTATCATTCAACATAACATGTGACAGGACAAACAAGTGTATCAATATATGTTCAAGTCTGGGTTCATGATTATCATAGTTATCATAGTGTACCAAGTCTTGGTTTATGATAAGTATAGTGTATAAGCATAGTGTACCAAGTACACCTTATGAGTACCAAGTGATACCGAGTGTATCAAATATATCATAGTCTAGGTTCATGATTATCATAATCTGGGTACATAGTGTAAGCAAGGTGATCAACGGCTATCAAACGTAGCGTAAAGCAGAAATTCATGTATAAAGTGTCTAACATACCTGTAGTAGTTGCGCTCCCTTTTAAAGCTAGGAGTGAGGCTTATGCTTGTGGTTCCCGTAGAGCTGTCCGACAGCAATAGAAACATCATCCGAAGTTGCTAGGATTGGAGTAATCAAAAGCGCCCCCTTTTGGACTAGTCTTATCCTACTATCTCGGGCAGCATTCCTATCGTTCCTATTTTCCACTGAATCCACAAGCTCCTGTAATAATTCCAAAATATCAAAATTTCCAAAGGTAATGTTAGTTGCATAAGTAATAATTTGTATGCTAACTTAGAGGCCTTAAAGTCCTTCAAGTAAGAAGCACTCTAAGGTAGCATACAAATTAATAGTTGTGCAACTAACCACACCTTTAGAAATTTTTTTCTTTTGGAAATTATTACTTATGCCTTATCCCTGCAACATGTAGAAATTGTAGTTTCTTGGATTAAAGACTTTGTTATCTACCACAATACCTAGTTATAAGACACAAGTTATACAATTTAATCAAACAATATCAGGAGATAAATTCAAGTTATACCTCCATGATCAAACATGTTATACATGTGTGGTACATAAGAAATTTACATTCATCACCTAATTGAAAAGAAAATTCTCAGTCCATCTTGATATGAGCTTGGTTAAGGGCTCCGTTAAAGGCTCGGTAATGAGCTCAATGCTACAAGTTAGAATATTTTGAGGTCGATGCAGATATATTTCATTGATCAAACAGTATTGAAACCTAACAGTCATTGTATTCATAATGGGCATATATGTAAATTGCCAAACCAATCAGATGCTTTATACCATATTTATACATACAGGTATTTATACATGCAACAGAGTCAAGTCAATTTGATATTACAAACAAGGCAACAAAAGTGTATAGTCTCTATTGCACCTAAATAAGATTTAATAACAGTCATAGATTAAACCTAAATATGTATAGTTCAATGAAATTTTGATCAATTGATTGTAATATTTAAAAATATCACCTTGGTGCTCTGGTGACGACGGCAGGGTGACGATGAGGTGCCGGAGGTTGGCGACGAGGTGCTGAAAGCTGCCGATGAGGTATTGGACGTTGTGAATATTGGTGCTGCCGCTGTCATCAGGGGTTAGTGCCGAAGGTTGATAGAGGTTTCCGCTGAGGGTCGATGCAGGAGGTTGCGTTCAATTTCTATTTTTTGGCATCGGTTTGTTTGCCTTATAAAAGGATTCGAGGAATAAAGATAAACAAGGGAAAAGAAGAGGGATATGATGGTATGTGTGCACCAAAATAGGCACTACATTGGATACGGATATTAGCTGTGTTCAATATGATAGGGCTATGATCCACATTCAAATAAGGGGGAAGCTAATTATTCAGTGGGAAAGCTGTGCGTTGCCATATTGGCACACATAAATACGGGTTATAGCTATTTTATATTTGACACGGCTAAAAGCCATATCAGATGTGGAGTAGCTAAAACTGCTTTTTGGTGTAGTGTGATTTACATTCCACAATTTATCTTTTTATTTCTTTTTTGTCATATTTATTATTGTTATTCTATGGAAATTATAATAAACCATATTCACCATACACCTTTAAGTTGAATTTCGATCCTATAGACCCCTTATAAATCAGTCGATTGAAACTGCATAATGATTATAAATTTTTTAATTCTGAAGAGACACCTCTCTTCTATAAACAATTGTCACTATCATAAATGGTTACAACCACTTATTTCTATCCACGATAGGCTGCATCTGTATACTATCTATATATACACAAAAACATCAAAATCAAAGCTAACGAACTTTCTTTTCTAGTTTGTATCTACCTTGATAATTCTTGTGCTTCATATTCTACATATTGCTTACAATTATGATCATTTTCACATTCATCCAGACATTCAAGTTATCGTTATCTTGCTTATCTTTAAAAACACACATATATACTATCGAGGAGAAAATTATAGGAAAGGTGTGCCAAAATGACTCATTTGAGTTATATAATGACACATGAAGTCAACTACAATTTTTTACTCATGTATTTGACGTCTTATATTAGTTTCTCAATCAAGGCTTGAAGTTTCATTCTATTGCTCCAGCAAAGTCCCATTCAGCTGATCGAACAAGTGTATTAAATCCTATTAGACTACTTAGGTGTATATTCTTCGTGATAAGTGAGACTATTAGTGAAATTCCAGAAAGCGTCTGGAACTGGACTTAGGATTGGAGGTCTGAAGTAGTATAAAATAAGTGGTTTGATTTTTTTTCTATTAATATCCCTCTTATTACTATTATAAATATTTATAATTATTAGATAATCAAAGATATTATATTTTATCCCCAGTCACTTTCAATTGGTATTAAGGGGATGTCATCATATAAATGTAACAACGTTTTTAATATCGAAAGTAAGATAGACAAGACCACGTCAAGTTTTTCTAAAGAATAATCATAGAATATCCACAATTATTTAATGGATTAGATTATAATTATTAATCTATAAGAATAAGTGTATACCTGCAAGCAAATCATTTCGATACTAGAAATTTCACTCTCACCAGTATATCATTCCTACCACTAATTATGCACAATGGTCTAATACACAAAAAATGCTGCCAATAGTTATGAAAAAATGTTATTTTTGCACTAGACAAAAAATTAGTTCAATAGAGTTAGTACATATATAATTGCACAAGATATTTGTCGCATGCTTAAGGTTTTTCATAAAGGAACTAATAAAGTTAAACAAAGCCAGATATAATGCTTAAGAATCAATTTCATAATTTTAGAATGTAGCTGGATAAGACTATAAATGAACCATACTCAAGATTTGAAATTATATAACACTCACTTCTTGTATTATGAGAAAATTATATGGTTTTGTATCAAAAATCCTAAACTCTTTGACGAATGAGTGGGAATGAAAAGTAGTAGCTACCGAAGAAATTAATGAAATTTTAACCATAAACCTGAGGAGTTTATAGGAAATATAATGTCATGTAAATTAAATATGCAAGCAAAACAAGTTCAATTTTATGATGGAAACGCAGTCTCCAACCAAGTAGAAAATTAATACTTATACGAGGTGAGGTGGCATGGATTTTATTGCAAATAATTTCAAAAAAATGTGAAACTTGAAAAGAAAATTAAAAATTCATAACAACACCAACTATCCACCAACTTCTTTCTTGAAGTCTAATGAACGTGATAAAATTGGTCGCATAAAGAAAGATTGTCAAGTGACCAAGAAGAATATCTTCAAGAACAAGTAATAAAGTTTTACAAAAAGAAGAAGTAAGCATTTTTTTTGTTACTTAGGATGATACAAATTCAGACTTGCATTCATCCTCTTCAGATATGGAAATTGATTCTGAACATGCAAATGCATGTTTTATTGCCTCAGATATTGATATAAGTAATTTATATTATGAATATTTTATAGAAATTAATTCTAAACTCTAAGATGCATTAAAGATTCTAAAAGTGATTATAAATATGTCATAGGTAAACTGAATCAAAGCGAACCAAAAATAGATATGTTAAACTTAAAAGAAGATTTTATAAGAATAACTAGCTAAATCATAGAATTCACGTATGGGTATGTCATCTCAATTCCCTATGCTTATTGATGAAATATAAAAAAGAAACATAATAATGACATATTGACTAAACACGATCATGATTTAAATTTTATTAAAATTTAGAAATAAATGGAGTTAAAAACAAATTTAAAAAATGGAAATTAACAAAAAGGACAAAATTAAGGGCTTTTTTATTCATAAGGACAGCCCATTAAAAATCACGTGCCCTGTTTCTTCTTCGTCGCTCCTATCTCGCGTGATTTTTTTCTCGTTCAGTTTTTCTCCAACGCGGTTTTTTCTCTATGATTTGATCTTCAAACATCTCTCTCATTCAGTCATCTTCAGAATCGTTCGAGCTCCTCGATTTATTCGATTTGCCTAATTTTATCGTTCCAATCAGCTTCGTCGATTCATGAAGGTGCCGTGGATTTTGATTCGGTAGGCAGTAAAGATGATTTCGTGATTTTTGATTTTGTGAATTCGTCGTAGAAAATAGAATGAGAGAGATGAACGACAAAGTTGAGCGATGGAAAATACTTTTTGTGATTGTGAATTTAGCAGCAGTTTTTAGGTATCAATTTACTATTTTTTAAAGTATCAGTTTTCCTGAATTAACAGTGTTATGCTTTTGTCTTTATAATTTTGGTGCTATATCAGTTTTGTACTTGTACTGTTGCATTAGATTTGCAACTCAATTGAAGTTATGTCATTTTAATTAATCAAAGTAGGATGTAAACATTTTTTGTATTGGTTTTTCTTTAAAATACCATAGCAGTTCTTAGGTATCAGTTCTATATTTGTTTAGGTATCAGTTTTATATTTTCTAGTTGAATTTAAATCACAGCAGTTTTTAGGTATCAGTTTTATATTTTTTTTAGGTATCAGTTTTATATTTTCTAGTTGAATTTACATCACAGCAGTTTTTAGGTATCAGTTTTATATTTTCTAGTTGAATTTACATCATAGCAATTTCTAGGTATCAGTTTTATATTATTTTTTTGTATCAGTTTTATATTTTCTAATTGAATTTACATCATAGTTGTTTTTAGATATCAGTTTTGTATTTTTTAGGTATCATTTTTATATTTTCTAGTTGAATTTACAGTATTATGTTTGTATAAGTTTTGATTGTGTATGAAATACTTACAAATACTGCATGCTGCTGGAATTTACTTGAATTCAAGGCTGGATCTTGTACAAGTAAAAATAAATGCATGATTGGAATGGGGAATAGTGTTCTATGTACTTAGATTGTGTAGGAAAACAATGTATCCTATTAAATCAGTTATGTATCATTGTAGGTATCATATGAGACAAGTGGGTATTATTGTGTATTACTGAGAATAATCTCATTTTTGTGATAATTGAATTGAATTGAATTAATTGCTATTATTTTTTTAATCATTAGGTATTATTGAGAATAAATATTATTTTTGTGAGATTTGAATTGAGTAGGTGGGTGTTTTTTTATCAGTGAGTATCAGTTAGAATTAATGTTGTATATCAAAAAAAGTCAATTACCAAAGCAAACAACACAAATTTACCTACTTGCCATAGTTCTCATACACTAAGCCATAAAACTGATACCTTAAAAAATATAAAACTGATACCTAAAAACTGCTATAATATTTAATGACAAGAGTAATACAGAAAATGTTTGAATCACAATCTGATTGTTTAAAATGAAATAAATTCGTTTGAGTAGCAAAACTTGTAAGGGGTTATCAGTCCCTTTCAGCGGAAAAACCTCAATAGGATCTTGCAACGATATGATAGAACAAACAGCTTGAAATGAATACCAATCTTAGATCATAAAAAAAATAAAGGCAACAGAGAACACACAAATTTATAGTGGTTCCACTATTGCGAGATAGTGTACGTCCACTTCAATGGGGAAGAGATTTTATTAATTTTCAAGAGATTACAGAGTTTTTAAAGTAGAGAAAAAGAAATGAAGAATATAAATGTTCTCACATATCATGTCATAACATCCTCTATGCCTTTCTTTATATAGAGGAAAATGTTTCTTGGGGATGAATTAATTTGATTTATGTAAATAAATCAAATCATCGAAGGCTAATATTCCCATTAATTTGATTGTCATATGATTGAATGATTGATAACTTTCTATTTTCTCCATCAATCAATCCCTTTTCCAATTTTAATTTCTTTCGTTTCTTTTTCATGAAACATGACAACAAATTAGATGGCGTATATCTCCAATATCCCCTATTCATTAATATTCCTTCCATTTCTTTCCATTCATTTCTTGCACAAAACAGATAACGAAATTACCACGAATATCTCCAAAAATCTAATTGATATTTGGAAATATTGTATCACCAAATTGCAATAATCTCCACCTTGATGCAATATCTCATGCAATCTAGAGACTCCAATGTGAATGCTTCCCAATGAATTCCTGCAAAAGAAACCCCTCATTGCACTTTGTCAGTGAACTCCGACGGCCACCGCCCACCAACAAAGTGTTGGAAGCATTCAAAAAACAAGGTAGACATTGTGCAACCAACTCCTATCTCTTCGTACAAGAAGAATACCATATCTTCTCTTGACTTCAACCAAGTCACTCTCTTCCCCATTGTGCCACCATATGGCACCTAGCACTTCATCAAGTGAATCAAGTTCGAGCAATGCTCGAACTTAGTAGTAGGTAATGCCTTCGTAAACATGTCTGCTGCATTTTCATTTGTGTGAATCTTCTTAAGACGAACTAACTTCCCCTCATTCATAGAGAAAAGGAAAGACTCTCTTACCTCTATATGCTTTGTTCTAGAACTGAAAGCCAGATTTTCAGCTAAATGAATTGCACTTTGACTGTCACAATTCACCAAACAAGCATCTTGCATGAAGCCCAAATCACATTATAACTTCTTCCAATAAAGTGCCTCCTTAGCTGCCTCAACTACAACTATCAACTCTACCTCTGTAGTAGACAAAGCAACTATAGTCTGCAACCTCGCTCTCCAACTAACAGATGTTCCTCCAAGTGTGAACACATAGCTTGAGGTTGACTTCCTTCTATCTCTATCACCGACATAGTCTGAATCAAAAAATCCAACCAAGTTGAAATCCTTATTTCTGCCGCAAAAAACAAGCCCATAATTTGATGTTCCTCTGAGATATATAAAATTGTACTTCACTGCCTCCTAATGCGATTTTCCTGGATTTGCCGTATATCTACTAACTAATCCAATGGCTTGAGCAATGTCAAGTCTAATGCACACCATAGCATACATCAAGCTACCTATTGCACGGGCATAAGGCACCTTCTTCATATAGGCCTTGTCCTTTTCTGAGATCGGAGAGCCCTGATTAGTAAGTTGTATATGCAAAGGCATGGGTGTATTGATAGCCTTTGCACCATCCATGCTAAATCGAGCAAGCGCCTTTTGAATATATTGAGTAAATCTCAAAAGTCCAAGCTTTCTGTCCCTTTGGATTTCCATCCCCAAAATTTTCTTTGCTTCTCCAAGGTCTTTCATATTGAATTCCGCTTTTAATTTCAACTTTAACGAATCAATTTCAGATTTATCCTTGGAAGCTATCAACATATCATCCATATACAAAAGTAAACACACCCAATTATTATTCTTTAAATGCTTAAAATAAACACATGCATCTTTGGTACTATGATTAAAACCATGTGAAAGCATAAAAGAATCAAACCATTTGTACCATTGTCTAGGCAGGACCATAAAGAGATTTCTTCAACTTGCATACCCATTCTGACTTTCCATCTACAATAAATCCTTCTGGTTACTTTATGTAAATGTTTTCCTCCAACTTACCATGCAAGAAAGCGGATTTCACATCAAGTTGTTCTAACTCCAAATCATAAGTGGCAACTATTGCAAGTAGGATTCAAATTGAAGTTTGTCTAACAACCGGAGCAAATATTTCATCATACTCTAACCTCTTTCTTTGTGAAAACCCTTTGGCTACTAATCTTTCCTTGTATCTACCATCATCTTTTACCTTGAACACCTACCTGCAACCTATGGCTCGGCTTTCCTGAGGTAGTGGTACCAAATCCCAAGTCTTGTTCTTTTGCAAAGACTGTATCTCCTCTTCCATAGCGCAATTCCACTTCGAATTGTCACTCGACTTCATGGCTTCTTCAAGGCTCAATGGTTCATCATGAATTACATGTAAAGCATACTCAAACTGATCATCAAGGCTCAAATTTTCATAATACCAATATCCATATCTAATTGGACCTCTCTTTGGTCTCTGACTAGCCCGAATGACTATATCGCCCGACTCTCCTTCAGCTCCACCTTGAGCTGAATCATCTCTAACTTCATGACCATCACCATCACTACTAGAGGAAATCTGTGGACTATCATGTGATGTATCATCAACTGCTCCGTCACTATTATCAATAGTGATAGCTCTACTTCGGTTTTGAAAACTGGGAATCTCTGTCTTTTCAGGCTTCTCATCAACTGAGACTGAACTATCTGATAAACCTTCCAAATGTTTGAACATTGCTGTAACACCCCACGTCCATTAATATCACTCGCAAAGGGAATGCATTAACTTCCATGGAGCATTTTAAGTGAATATAGAACAGAAAATCACAACAAGATAGATATAAAGCAGTACTTGAAAATTTAAACTTTATTTATTGCAGCAGAAGGTAAATATGTTTGGTTACATCATCAAAAACCATAAACCAAAGTCAAGTACATAATATCCATTCGTATAAAACAAAGTACATAATCCCACTACTACAAATAGCCATAAAGAAAATGATAGGCTGAACTTTACTTCAGCAATCCAAATCCAAGTGATCCCAAAGAGATCCCAATCAAGCTCCACTAGTACTAGTCCCACCCTTAGAACCTGGGGGGGGAGGAAGAAAAGTGGTGGAAACAAAGGGGGGTCAAACATAAAGTCTGGCGATTGCGATAACTCTAACAACATAATTATTAAAGCAATATGATAAGATATAAGCCGGAGAATAAGGTAATGAATGTGTGAACCACATGGGTATGGCAAGGCAATCAAGAGAAACAACGATAACGTTAATGGCGCTTCCTAATCAATATAGGATAACTACTATACTCTACCATACTGTACCGTACTGTACTGTACTAACACTAACTGCACCCCTATTAGTCACTCTAGAAATTTGATCCCTCTTGGCTAAATAGAACAATGATAGCTTCGTGTACTACGAGATATACCCACTATCCTCCATGTTTGACTGTATATCTCTAGTTGCTATCATAAGTACCCAGCGTGTAACTATCCCCACTAGATGTACTCCTTCAATAAGTAATAATGGTAGTTCCATGTACTCCTAGCTGACGTCATAGGTGCCGCCTGCTCCTATCTCCACTAGGTGTACCCCCTTAATAATTATTAATAATAGTGGTAGCTTCGTGTACCCCTAGCTGACTACATAGGTGTCGTCTGCTCCTATCTCCACTTGGTGTACCCACTACCCTGCCCCATTCGATCGGCTCCCTAACTCGTAGATACCCGTATTGGCCCCACAGTGGGGTGTATCACTCCCCAAAGTGGCAACCCGATACCACCAATAATGCACGGCTTATACCTACACGATGCAACAACATCTTACCTACCAGCTCAGATCCACACACGCATATGAACCCGTTGGACTTGCGTTGCCATCGCTAACCCGGTTTGGCCTCTTACAGTCAAGCCTAGTATGTGTGTCCCGTCCTTGACTTGGGTCTAGCCCACAAAGATACGAATGGGTTGCTGGTTGAAACGGGCCCCCATTACTTGACACAAGCTATCCACCTAAGCTTGGTACCCTCTAGTATATCCCACTTAACCCCCTTCATGTCCACTTACATGTTTTAAATTTGGTTAAGGGTTTCCATTAGTAATTCCACATGCCACCCAAGGCACCCACTTAACCCCTATGTCCCACTTACATGTTTTACCTTGGTTAAGAGTTACTAATCGTATTTCCTCATGCCACCCAAGGCACCCACTAGATTCCATATGCCACCCAAGGCACCCACTTAACCCCCTCATGTCCCACTACATGTTTATCTGGTTAAGTGTTTCTTAATTCATTAAGACCGTAACCTCATAAAGACCTCTCACATTAGACTGGCACTTGTGGCAACTGGATTTGCCGGGCGGGTCCGGGCAGTCTTACACCACAAACGAGCCTAACCTCGTGTCTTTACAACTGTTACGTATTTAATTTGTGCCTAAGACCTCTCATATCAGACTGGAATTTGTGGCAGCTAGATTTGCCGGGCGGGTCCGGGCAGTCTTACACCACAAACGAGCCAACCTCGTGTCTTAGATGATTAACTACACCTAATTAATCATTCCCCCAATTTGAATTACTTTCCCTATTCAAATTATCAATCAATTCCAAATTTAATGATGTCCATAATTGACTCAATTATGTCCATCCATTTATGGTATGTAAAATCATACCAATTTCATCACTAATTAATTTTATTCCTTAAAATTAATTACATGCCTTTTTAGGCCATTACATGCCAAATTCACAATATGTGTGTATCCACTATTATCCCCATCGTATCCCCGTCATTCGTTCGCTTAACACGATATATACATATTAGGCTAGCAAATAGTCTAATATTTAAAAAGGAGTAAACATCACAAAGTCACATGCACATAATAATAGATCTAATTTGCATCTAACTTGCAATTAAGAATTACAACATACTTGCATAGTCTTTGTATTATCAAGGATCCAAAAATCATAGATCTAAAAGGGGCGAACTTGCATGCATGAACATAGTTTTACACCCAACTAGCCTAGGTAATTATCACAAACTTACATAAACTATGTATGCCGTCAACCTAAACATAAAGGTGTCATCTTGCATAACTATGGATCCAATAAAAGGTGTTAAACTGAGTAAACTATGGATCCACATAAAGGTGTAAACTTGCATAACTATGCATTCCATAGTTTCAACATAAAAATGTCAACTTGAATATGGATATAAAGTTTAAAGGTGTGAGCTTGTATATATGTTAATCCAATTATCACTTAAACTTGCATATGAACATAATACCTATACGAACTAGCATATGTTCCACATCTATATTCGCATAAAAACTAATGTTGTAAACCTAGGTGGTTGGATTATAAAAAGGGATTCATTGACCCAAGTTAACATAATGAACTACTAGCATATATTTTAGATCCAAACTTACATAACATCATTTAACTCACATACAACTTGCGTGATCCTACTAACTTGCAAAACATCACATGTACAACTTGCATAATCATATTAACTTGCATAACATCATATGTACAACTTGCATAATCATATTGACTTGCATAATATCATACATGAAACTTGCATAACATCATATATAAAACTTGCATAATGTCATATAATATGAATCAAGTTAATATACATGATTAAACATATGAATTAGATTCACATCCACAACTTATAATCCAACGTATATCACATCATAATTAATTTAGCAATTATTTTGTTAAGGTGATCGAACTCACTACTCAAAAGCGGTCTTGAGTTCTGAATTCTGATTTCTGGAGTTGTATTAGTTCTCCTTTGAAGAAGATTCATTGTTAGGGTTGAATAGAACTGATTTGATTTGTTGTTCTTCCTCTTTAATTTGTGGCGGCTACTCTAGGGTTCAAGACGACAATATGACGACCATAGTTTCAGTTTTAATTCTGATTTAGGGTTTGAGTCTATAGGTCTTTTTATAGAGTTTTGAATTAATTTAAGCCGTCGGATGATCTTAGGGTTAATCGAAACCACTCAGTCAAGATAGGGAGACAAGTCAGCCCTAATGACTCAGCAAGGAGTCAGAAAGGACTCAGCAATGAGTCACAACACAGATCGGACTGAACTAGAAAGCTGTGCAGGTTTTCTCTCGGCCTGGGCGCACTTGGGAACTGCACCAATGTAAATTTGTACTGGCGCACTTCCCAAGTGATCGTCCATATCTCCTTCATCCGATATCCGTTTCCCGCAAACTCAGACTCTATTTCAACCAGAATTCCCAGACGGACACAATGGTGCAACCCCATTCCCTTAATTCTCGCGTCTGAGATTAATTATTCTTTATTTTAGTTAATTCGATTATTCAAAAATCCGGGGTGTTACATTCTCCCCTCCTTAAAGGATTTCGTCCCCGAAATCTCCAAGTTAAGGAGAATGCATATCCTACCATCCAAACAACCATCTACTCAACCATCAAATACGGGCATCCATTGTCCTTATAAAATTTGTAATGCTGTATGAACATATGCAAGAAGTGTGTGTATATGTTCCTTATCTAATGCAAAATTAGGCGGTCTACTGATTCAGTTGACCTCCTTAATGCAAACCATGATAGTGCCATGCGTCCATTATGTTGCGAAGGAACCTTATCGATACATATCATTTCTACATGTGTGCACAACCATTCACCAAAATGTAACATCCATATGATGGTACAACCATTATACATCCATTACTTAAATATGTACACACATTTATATGCAATATGCAATATGAAGTGACTGAGCCGATCTAGTGCCTAAAGTGTGTGTATATGCATCCACGAGCAACCACTAACAAACACTTGCATCCACGTGCATCCATCATACATAACATGTCTCAAACACATGTTTCAACCATAGGACTACCCTATCTAAAGGTCAAAGATACTAGCGAGAGGACATACTAGAGATAAGATAAGTACAAGATAAGCGATAAAGGAGAAATTTAAAAGACATACCCCTCGAAAAGAGAAGGGTACAATGAACGCATCTTCTCTTCCGTCTCCCAAGTAGTGTTGCTCTCGTCATCTCCCTATTGCAATTTGACTAGTTTGACCTCTCGATTCATCAACTTCTTAATCTCCGACCCAAGAATGCGCGTAGGAGCTTGTCGAATCTTCGCATCACGCTCGATCTCCACCACTCTAAGCAAGCTCGGCTCTACCACTTTCGCGGTCTCGTGCAAGCACTTCCTCAAATATGATACATGGAATACGTTGTGTACACCACTAAGTCTCTCGGGCAACTCCACTCTATACGCCATCTGCACAATCCTTTCCTTAATAGGAAAAGGCCCTACGAATCTTGGTGCTAACTTCCCAATGGACCCAAAGCGAACGACGTTCCGTAATGGAGACACCTTGACAAAGACCATGTCCCCAATATCAAACTCAAGATCTGTCCTCCTCTTGTCCGCATAAGATTTCTGCCTATCTTGCGCCATCTTCATCCTCCTTCGAATCAAATCGATCTTTTCCGAAGTCTGTCTAATCATATCGGGCCCAAGTAGACTCCCACCAACATTTAGGCGAACGACATGGCCGTCCATAAAGAGCTTCGAACGGTGCCATGCCAATGCTAGACTGAAAGCTATTATTATATGTGAACTCTACCAATGGAAGATGCTCCTCCCATGTACCTCTGAAGTCTAAGACACATAACCTCAATAGGTCCTCTAGAATATGATTCACCCTCTCGGTCTGGCCGTCCGTATGAGGATGACATGCGGTGCTCAAACATAACTGAGTCCCTACCGCCTCTTACATGCTCTTCCAAAATTCGCTAGTGAAGATAGGATCGCGGTCGCTCATTATGCTAGAAGGAACACCATGCAAAACGAACTATTTCTCGAATGTATACGGAGGCTAACCATGGAGAAGTCCTCTTACTCTTCACGGGAATGAAATGGGCGCTCTTAGTAGGTCTGTCTACCACGACCCAAATCCCCGTATTACCCTTCCTCGATCTTGGTAATCCGTCAACAAAGTCCATCGAAACACTTTCCCACTTCCATTGTGGGACCTCCAATGGGTGAAGCAATCCACCGGGCTTCTTTTTCTCTGCTTTTACTTGTTGGCACACCAAGCATCTAGCGACATACTCGGCCACATCCCTCTTCATTCCGGCCCAAAAGTAAACTCGTCTCATGTCCATGTACATCTTGTCCCCACCGGGATGGATGGTCATCTTCAAACGATGGGATCATCAAGAATGGTCTTCCTCAAATTCTTGTCCTGTGGTACACAAAGTCTACCGTCCCTACGCAACCAACCCTTATCATCTAGGGTATACCTACTTAGGTGGCTTGATGACTCCCCTCTTATGAGCTTAGCTACTAACTCTATCAACTGCGGGTCATCACGCTGTGCCTCTCCAATCCGTCCAAAAAGCGTAGGTCTGACCTCAAGGACGCTAGCAAACTGGATAAAAAATCAATGGATGGTCTAAAGTCAAGGGTAGAGATAAACTCTAAGCTACGCCGCTCGACAAACAAAGGACTCAATGTCAAATTTTTCCTACTCAAGGCATCCGCCACAACGTTACCCTTGTCAGGGGTATATGCTATCTCGAAATCGTAGGACACCAAGAACTCCATCCACCATAACATATCACCCTTCCCTAGAGACCACATTCCCTAAAATCGTCACTTCTTTCCTCCAAAAATGGTATTTTGGAGAACTTAGCTTTAAGCTGGTGCACTTGTAGGGTCCCTAAGCTTTCCCTAAGATGTAGGGCATGCTCTTCTCTGCTCCTAGAGAAAACCAGGATATTATCCCATGCAAAATCGTCACAACTATCCATCTCTCACACAGACCATCCTAGTTGAACTCGACATTCCCCAAGTGCAAGCCCCAAAGGCCTAAACAAATATTAGACAAACACCCAGGGGATACCTCCTTCGAATTCAGACAACCTACGTGAGATGATACTAGTAAGATGGCCAACCAATTGAGCACTTGACCGACTCTGGCTGTCCTTGCCAGTCTTGCTCCACAACCACCGCTGATTACATAACTGGCTTTGCTTAATCTATTAAGCACATATGAAAACTTATTTCGTGCCTCTGGGTAAACCCCGCACTTTATCAAAGACGTCTCCAAAGTCACGGACCACACAAACAGACTCCCAATCATCGTTGGATGCATTAGAAGATTCTAGGCAGCTAAGCGTCACTGAACCCCTAGGGTCACTACAAATATGAGGGTCTTTCCATAACGAATCAATAGTCTAACTGCCGTCCTTTCACAATCTAGGATGGCACCCCGCCTGGCTAGCCAATTTACCACCTAGAATCAAACTATAGCCCGTAAAACCAAGGATGAAGGCGTTGCATTCAAATCCAATACCCAAGATAGACACTCTCAAATCCCGATAAACCATTGAAGGACGAGCCGAACCACCAACAGGATTTGAGACTAGGATGGGATCCTTAACTAGACTAGTATTTATGTGTAGTGTTTCAACTAACGAAGCAGATACTAACGAGTATGAAGCACCAGAATCAAACAAAGTTCAAACATGATGATAAAGAAAACCAAATTTCAACCTAGACGGTCCTACCCCCATCAGGTATACCGGCCGTGAGGGAATACAACTACCCTCCAGAAGATCCTGTACTTTGTCCTTGCCTATTTGGACAATCCTAAGGTGTCCTATTTCTCCAAAACAACTAGCCTTCTTCTTCACATTCTCCATTTATGACCTCCCACCAAGATGAGGTTTCGTCCTTAGTTAACCAAACAGCTATTTGAACCTTCCTCCCATCGTCTATCTTAAAGGCACCAATAAGCCCTCCACTTCCTTTGACTAACTCCTAGCCCGGCAAACATCTAAGTCCCTTGAAGTGGATTTCTGTTCTTCGTACGGAAGTCCTTATTTATCTTAGAAAAAACATCTATACGCGGAGGGGGGAAGAAACTCAAAAAGAGAAAGAGGAAGAGATTCTAAATGGAGAATAGAAGGAAGGATGTATGGCTCTTGGGGATTATGTTCTTAAAATAAACCTTTCTTTCAAAAATACTCTTCTACAAACATATTTTTGAAAGTATTCTTTGTAAAAATGCTTTTGAAAAATAGTTTTTCAAAATATCTTATCTGTTCTGGTAACCTTCAGCTCTGATACCACGTGTAACACCCCACGTCCATTAATGTCACTTGCAAAGGGAATGCATTAACTTCCATGGAGCATTTTAAGTGAATATAGAACAGAAAATCACAACAAGACAGATATAAAGCAGTACCTGAAAATTTAAAACTTTATTTATTGCAGTAGAAGGTAAATATGTTTGGTTACATCATCAAACACCATAAACCAAAGTCAAGTACATAATATCCATTCGTATAAAACAAAGTACATAATCCCACTACTACAAATAGCCATAAAGAAAATGATAGGCTGAACTTTACTTCAGTAATCCAAATCCAAGAGCTCCCAAAGAGATCCCAATCAAGCTCCACTAGTACAAGTCCCACCCTTAGAACCTGGGGGGGGGGAAGGAAGAAAAGAGGTGGAAACAAAGAGGGGTCAGACATAAAGTCTGGCGAGTGCGATAACTCTAACAACATAATTATTAAAGCAATATGATAAGATATAAGCTAGAGAATAAGGTAATGTGTAATAACCCAGAAAATCTGAGCCAGTTTAAAAATTTTATTTTGGCAATTATAGCGAATTTTGAATATTTAAAATGAATTATTTTAAATAATATCGACGAGAAAATTTATTTTGAATATAATTCAAATGTATATATTATATACGTCGTCGTTAGAATATAAATTTTTATATATAATTATAATAGAATTGAAAATGGCGCGGTAGTTCGATAATTCGATTTCAAACTTCAATTAAACATAACGGGTGCAAAACAATCCGGATTTTAGTGAAACCAAAAACATTAGGAGCTAATTGTGAATATCTTTCCAACGAATCCGAAAAATCAAAATTTCATAGCGGGAATCAAAAGTTATGTCCAGTCGAAAATTTTGAATAGTCGCTATGGAATTCAGGCCCTTAAAAATAGACATTTTGCAAATGACCTCGGATTTCGACGAAACCACTTTTGTTGGATCCGTGATGTCAAATTATTGCTAGGTTTCAAATTTCATAATTTTCTGAATCAATATGTGAGTGTGGCAAAGGAAAACGTGTTTGACCAGTTTCAGTTGATTTTAATCGACTGGAAATCGGCCATTTTTCAGGCGGTCTCAAAATTCGACGAAACTAGTTTTGTTAGGACCGTATCGTAAATACGAAGCTAGAAAATATTTTTCGGGGATTTTTCTAGTTAGTATGTGACCCCGGTAAATTGAAATGCGCGTTCAAATTCAATATATAGAGTTATATGTGGATTTTGACGGAAACTGATTCAAACGATCGAAACAGCCTACGATACATATCCCATTGTGTTCGGAATGGGGGTAATGAGCTAGGGGCGACAGTCGGTGGGCTTGATTTCGAGTTCAAACGGAAAGTCAACTTTATGATGAATTAAATAATTAAATAAAATAAAATAAAAATAATAAAATATCTTCTCTTCCCCTTTAACCCGAGGCCCCCCCTTTCCCTCGTTCATTCAATTTTAGAAAAAAAACCTAAATCTAAAATCGCCGTCGCAGCCCCCCCACGACCGCCGACCTCCGATCGAAACCCCCCCTCAGCATTCGCGCCGCCGCGCGATCGAACCCCCCCCCCTCAGCAGTCGCGCCGCCGCACGATCGAGCCCCCCCACTGAAGCCGCGACCGCCCAAACACCTGCCGCCGCCGCCGCTTTTCTTCTTCCTCCTCCTTTTGCCGTTGAGCTCGCACCCAGACCGCCGAACCCCCTAGCTTCCGACTCCAGCGTCGAAGTCACCTCCCCGGCCTCCTCGACTGACGTGAAACACCCCCTCCTCCCTGATTTTCAACTGTAAGTGTTATTTAATTAATTATTTCTATTTTTATTTATTTTAGCAACTAAAGATAGGATTTTTAGATGAGATGAAATGGTTTTGAAAATCAGTTTTCCTTTTCAAAGGAAGTATTGAATTTTATTTTCAGATTTTAAAATTCATAGCAGAGTAAAAATATAATCTTTACTATATAGCGATTATAAAAATATGATTTTTATATTTTTAAAGTATTAAAAATATAATCTTTACTATATAGATGATATAAAAATATGATTTTTGTTTATGTAGAGAAGTAAAAATATAATTTTTACATGATAGGAATATTAGAAATATCATCTTTGTGTATGTAGAAAAATAAAAATCTGATTTTTATTTTATATACGTTGAAATAAAGTGGTGATTTTTATAATGATGAAATCTATATTATTGAAAAGGCGAAATCTTTAATATTGAAAAGGCGAAATCTATATTATTGAAAAGGCGAAATCTTTAATATTGAAAAGGCGAAATCTTTAATATTGAAAAGGCGAAATCTTTAATATTGAAAAGGCGAAATCTTTATTTTTGAAAAGGCGGAACCTTTATATAGAGAATAACAAAGTAAAAATTCGATTTTTATATATTGTATAACAAAGTAAAAATTCGATTTTTATATATTGAATAGCAAAGTAAAAAATTCGATTTTTATATATTGAATAGCGAAGTAAAAATATGATTTTTAAATTGAAAAGTGAACAAATAAAAATGTGATTTTTATTTTAGAAAACATCAGCATATAAAAATGTGATTTTTATATATGTAGTGACTACGGGCAACGAAAGCGACAAAAAGCGAGAACGATGAAGATTTCTATGAATGAAGTGTCGTGAAGTTGGATAGCTATCGGTGAGAACTTCTCACCTTTCAATTTCGTTTTCTAGCTATATATATATACTAGGATGCAGACGGTGTTTAGTAGCACCCGACACCCGTCATCCACAGACCATGGATGGCTTGTTTGTTAAATTGTTTGGTTGAGTAGTTAGTTAGAATATTTGGTTTGAATTGAATTGTTTGGTGAAATGGAATGGATTTGATTGATGTGTGAATGGCGTGGGCCTTCACTAGACCGGGAATAAGGCTAGGCCTTGTTCCATTTCTAGTATCGTGCCGTTATGCCGCCGAAATTTTCTAAAATAAGTTAGAAAAATAAAAATATCAATCTTATTGAATAAATGAACTGAATAGAAATCCATGTGTTAAAATAAAAAGTTTTATCGTTAAAAAAAATATAATTTTTAACGTGAAAGTGAATAAATAAATATTTATAAACAAATCGGCCGATTTGTTTATATACACTGATTTGACTGATATTGATTGGGTCGATAAATTTTACACATCGCCCGACTGCACAACTAAATCTGTGTTTGATTGTTTGAAACCCCACACGGGTGTTGGGATGAAATTTGAAGTTCACTCATCCTGATTGATGAAATATGTCGATCGATTGATTGACAGGCTGTTATAAGCGTTAGATATCTATATTTGATGCTTATACAGTGTAGTGCACTTTGGTTGATGGTTGATTATTTTTCAATGTTATTATATACATGTGTTGTATGGAATCCATATAGTTAATGCTATATGGTAATTGATTGGGCCTCATTCCAATTTAGAAGATAAAGAATATTATAATATAAAGGTTCATGTGTTGACTATACTCATCCGTTGAGATTAGTCATGTGTTGAACGAAATATTCTAATAATAAAATTTACATCTTTATCAATATAATATAAAGGTTCATGTGTTGACAGTACTCATCCGTTGAGATTAGTCATGTGTTGAACGAAATATTTTAAAAATAGAAACATTTGAAATAGAAATATTTGAATAGAAATATATGAAGCCGTGTTGATTAGATTGACGCCATTTTGACGTGAACGATATTTATATCGATTTTATTCATTTTAAAATGATATTGAAAAGTGATTTCGAAATCGTATATTTTGAAATGAAATTTGAATCAAATTGAATAGAAAATTAATTCGAAATGAATTGAATATATAATGATTTCGAAATGAATTGAATATATAATGAATTTGATTCGAATAGAAAACCAATTTGAATTTGAATCGAATAGAAAACCAATTTGAATTTGAATCGAATAGAAAACCAATTTGAATTGAATCGAATAGGAAACCAATTTGAATTTGAATCGAATAGAAAACCAATTTGAATTGAATCGAATAGGAAACTAATTTGAATTTGAATCGAATAGAAATCCAATTTGAATTGAATCGAAAAGAAAACCAATTTGAATTGAATCGAATAGAAAACCAATTTGAATTGAATCGAATAGGAAACCAATTTGAATTGAATCGAATAGAAAACCAATTTGAATTGAATCGAATAGAAAACCAATTTGAATTGAATCGAATAGAAAACCAATTTGAATTGAATCGAATAGGAAACCAATTTGAATTGAATCGAATAGAAACCCAATTTGAATTGAATCGAATAGAAAACCTATTTGAATTGAATCGAATAGAAAACCAATTTGAATTGAATCGAATAGGAAACCAATTTGAATTGAATCGAATAGAAAACCAATTTGAATTGAATCGAATAGAAAACGACTTTGAAACCAATTTGAATTGAATCGAATAGAAACCAATTTGAATTGAATCGAATAGAAAACCAATTTGAATTGAATCGAATAGAAACCAATTTGAATTGAATCGAATAGAAAACGACTTTGAAACCAATTTGAATTGAATCGAATAGAAACCAATTTGAATTGAATCGAATAGAAAACGATTTTGAAACCGAATTGAATTGAAAACGAATTCAAATTGAATTGAATGCGAATTGAAATGAATTCAAATTGAATTGAAATTTGAATTGAATAGAAATGAATTTTAAAACGAATTTATAAAGAAGAATTCAATTTTGCTTTGAATTGAAATGAAAGTTGAAATGGTTCTTGAAACGAATTTAAAACTATTTATATAATTCGTTTTAAATAGAAATCGACGAAATATATATTATATATATTATATATATAATATAATGGCCTGAATAGAACGCGCCGCGCCGCGGCAGTTCGTGAATTTCGACCATTTATTTCAAACGGACATTACGGGAGATCCGACCTTCGGATTCTCCTAAAACCGGAACCGTTGGGTTCGTATCGAAAAGAGCTTTCTAACGAATATTAGAAATTTGAAATCTAATGGTTGGATTTGGAGATACGTCCAAATCAAATTTGAAAAAGGTCGCTGTAAGTGCAGTTCGATGGCCATTGGTGGAAATCGACTGTACGAGCCTTGATAAAATTATTAAAAATATCAATAATTTGTGTAAAATCATAAGAAATGATTTGGGAAAAATTGGGATGAAAAACTCCATATTTGTAAAGATAAAAATAGATTCTTATCAAAATGAACTAGCTTGAACTCAATTTAAAACCCGATTTTTTTATTTTTAAATAAATAAATTAGATTTAAAAAGGGGTTTTAAATAATCGGAATTCCTAATATATTTGATTTGAATTGAACTAGAATTGATTTGTGGGTTTATCGTGAACTGTGTTTTAAACAACATTAGTTCTTTAACCCAATGATAAATAGAATGTGATTTGGGTTTGTCGTGAACTGTGTTTTAAATGACATTAGTTCTTTAACCCAATAAAAGGAGTTTTAACGAATCTGCAATAAAATTGAAATGTGAATTTATAATCTAAATTATCAAATTTAGAAAATGAGCGAGAATGGAGTATCACCAGTTTTTACTCCAAAGCGATAGTTAA
Source organism: Allium sativum (assembly GCA_030737875.1). Lineage (NCBI taxonomy): Eukaryota > Viridiplantae > Streptophyta > Magnoliopsida > Asparagales > Amaryllidaceae > Allium > Allium sativum. Next base: position 371,622,650 of record CM060909.1, on the reverse strand, counting down.
ATCTTTAATTAGATTTGAACGTGAAATGGTAATTAATTTTACCGATAACACCATGGTGTTAGATATGGAGTATCACCAGTTTTGCTTCATGGGATGAATAGGTTGGGATTGGAAAATAAAATAAATAATTACTTCGGTGTGGTTCGCTAATCTCGACTAGTTCAGAAAACCATGATTTGGTTTGAAATGACATCCAAAGGAAGATTATAGAATAAATTTAGAAGAATTTATCTTGGATAAAATTAATGGGAACCTTTCCCTAAAAATGTGATTCTGTGAATAAAAGAATATTCTGAATTGGAATGAGGCGTATGTTGTGTTTGTGTAACATTTGTTTTAATATACGCGAGTTGTTCGGAAAGGCCGGGTTTATACCCATTCTGAATAACCGATTCGACGATATGTCGAAGATGAAGACGGTGGTTGAAGACCGAAAGTCTTCACATCGTTTGGGTAGTTACTGACGATCCTGATTGGGCTGTACACCCAAGAGGATGGAAATAGTTGGTGGTCGTCCAGACGTACTTGGAGATGGATGGATATGCGAGGAAAGTGCCTCCGGTTTCGTTCAGACCCAGAACGGACTTGTAAATGGATTGTGTGTCTGACATTGGATTTTATTCTGTGTTGATTGATTTCTATTAAATATACATCTGCTTGGCGGCGGAGAATTTATTCTCTTGCTTAATGCCCTTCTAGACATACGAGCTTAGAGGTTATATATCGATAGATATCAATCGCATGGCATGAATTGCCTGTGTGGCACACTGAGGTGCAATGATCAAGGCTTCTGTTGAAAAGCAAAGTCTTGTGGTTGATGATCAAAGCACGGCCTTTGTGGCGTAGCTTTGTGTATAATGTGAATTCGCGAGCCTCACACCTCGGTATGAGTTAAAAACGGGATACGGACCGCTGGGAGAGCACGACGTTTCTTTCTAGCTTTGGTGGTGTCAGTGACTTACCAGCCCTGACATTTATATACTTTTCACCTTTGTGGTTGTTGGAATGAGGCGCCTCGATTATAGGTCTGTAAGGACCGGGAAACGTGTGTTCAGGCATAACCAATCCTCTAACGTAAGTGAGGACCGGCCCAGCCGATTCCAGGGTTGCCCAGAGTGCGTAACCCTGAGGCATTTGCGAGAGTGTCTCGAACGCGGAGAGGAGCTTGCCCCTTGCCTCGACTCATGACGGAAATCCAATTTCCAATACGTGTATTTCGGCTTTATTTGTAGAGCCTAGTATGGCGACATAGTGGGATGGGGCACTCATGCCGTCTATGATTTATATTTATGATTGAAATTGTTTTGACACTATACACTTATTATAGTATCAAATGATTTGTTTAAAACGTATCAAGCATGTTTGGCTGTTATAAGGTAAAACCCTATCCTCCGGCTTGCGTTGCATTGTGTGATGGGACCTGGGTCTTATAATAGCTTCATTTTTCGAAAAAGCATTGCGCTGTTTATTCTATGCACTGGTATTCTTGGGAGGAAACCCGTTCCGTGTTATACGGCGTGGTCCCTTGAATTACTCTCTTTTAAAGTAAAGTTTTAAATAACTGTTTTAGTTCTCACACCAGTCACATGACTGACTTGGAGTTTATTGTTTTAACCTAAACTCTGGGTGCCCCTATTTTCCGCACGGGCAGCTAGTAGTTTTGGTTCTGCAGATTTATATTCACAGGATCCTGGTTTACAGCTGGAACGATATCCGGAAAGCTCTGTATCCGTATATCACCTTCAGTTGTGCTTTGTATTATTTTTCCGCTGCTATGTAATTTATTGTAATCTCTGATATTTGCCGAATGTAATTTATTCATTTATACTCTGTATATTCTTGTATCTGATGGAATTGTTGTAATAGCAATGAAATGTTCTTCCGTGTGCGTTCTGTTGTGTGTTGTTCTCAAAATATCCGCTCTTTCCTTCACGGGGAAGTAACGGGTCCTTACAGTGGTATCAGAGCTTTGGTTTGCAGAGCTCGAGAACAAGACACATTAGAACCATACGAAAGAATTCATCAGATATTGGATTAGTAATATCCAATTAGAATGACTCGTTAGAGATAGGATCAGTAGTATCCTAGAACGGGTGTGAAGAGTATATTTTTCAAATGAAAACAATTTTGTTTTGAAAATGTAATCGTTTTAAACGTATTTGAATATTTATTTATTTTGAATATGGGCAATCCAATATATAAAGATTTTGCATATACGCATCATGAATGTATATTTGAAGTTTTAATATACTGGATAGATATGGAATCACATTCTAGACACCCGGAGATGATTCTGATGATTGATATATCATCATCAGAATTTGTGTTCGTGTTTCGAAGGTATGATATCTATATGTTTCCATTAGACTGGTGTGAGAACCAAAACTTATATAGTTAGAACATATTGTTGTGATTTGGCATCAAAAACATGATTTCCTGTATTTATATCAAATTTATGAATTTGAAAACTCTAATCCACTAATTGATTGATGTTTGAGTTGTTTGTTCATTTGTTTGATAATTTTGAACCATTTAGCCTAATTGAATCAAATATTGAATTGTATTGAAAATTGGATGCATTTGCTTGCATATACATATACTTACATTGAACAGGTCATAGCAAGGAGGCTAGAGCCGAAGAATAAAATTTGTTTGCCCGACAAATAGGTACATGTTTACTACATAATTTACTGTTTTGTTTGGGTGATGATGATTTTATGAGCCTATTGGCTAGCCGCTTGGCTTTTTCTTTTTCTTTTTGAGATCAGAAGGCCTATATGGCAATTTCGGGATTTTCCCGTGGCTCCCGGTGCAGGGGAGGTTATGGCGAAATTTTTCGAAAATTCCGGGTGTTAGCCAAATTTTTGAAATTTTTGAAAGTTCTCAGAAACTGAAAAGTTGGAGAATGGAAGTCAGATCGAACGAAGAGTTGATTAATCAAACCACTTTCGACTTTATTCCTTTTCAGGGACGAAAAGTTTTAAGTGGGGGAGATTGTAATAACCCGGAAAATCTGAGCCAGTTTAAAATTTTTATTTTGGCAATTTTAGCGAATTTTGAATATTTAAAATGAATTATTTTAAATAATATCGACGAGAAAATTTATTTTGAATATAATTCGAACGTATATATTATATACGTCGTCGTTAGAATATAAATTTTTATATATAATTATAATAGAATTGAAAATGGCGTGGTAGTTCGATAATTCGATTTCAAACTTTTATTAAACATGCCGGGTGCAAAACAATCCGGATTTTAGTGAAACCAAAAACATTAGGAGCTAATTGTGAATATCTTTCCAACGAATCCGAAAAATCAAAATTTCATAGCGGGAATCAAAAGTTATGTCCAGTCGAAAATTTTGAATAGTCGCTATGGAATTCAGGCCCTTAAAAATAGACATTTTGCAAACGACCTCGGATTTCGATGAAACCACTTTTGTTGGATCCGTGATGTCAAATTATTGCTAGGTTTCAAATTTCATAATTTTCTGAATCAATATGTGAGCTTGGCAAAGGAAAACGCGTTTGACCAGTTTTAGTTGATTTTAATCGACTGGAAATTGGCCATTTTTCAGACGGTCTCAGAATTCGATGAAACTAGTTTTGTTAGGACTGTATCGTCAATATGAAGCTAGAAAATATTTTTCGGGGATTTTTCTAGTTAGTATGTGACCCCGGTAAATTGAAATGCGCGTTCAAATTCAATATATAGAGTTATATGTGGATTTTGACGGAAACTGATTCGAACGAGCGAAACAGCCTACGATACATATCCCATTGTGTTCGGAATAGGGGTAATGAGCTAGGGGCGACAGTCGGTGGGCTTGATTTCGAGTTCAAACGGAAAGTCAACTTTATGATGAATTAAATAATTAAATAAAATAAAATAAAAATAATAAAATATCTTCTCTTCCCCTTTAACCCGAGGCCCCCATTTTCCCTCGTTCATTCAATTTTAGAAAAAAAACCTAAATCTTAAATCGCCGTCGCAGCCCCACCCCCACGACCGCCGACCTCTGATCGAAACCCCCCTCCCTCAGCATTCGCGCCGCCGCGCGATCGAACCACCCCCCCTCAGCATTCGCGCCGCCGCGCGATCGAGCCCCCCCCCACTAAAGTCGCGACCGCCCAAACACCTGCCGCCGCCGCCGCTTTTCTTCTTCCTCCTCCTTTTGCCGTTGAGCTCGCACCCAGACCGTCGAACCCCCTAGCTTCCGACTCCAGCGTCGAAGTCACCTCCCCGGCCTCCTCGACTGACGTGAAACACCCCTCCTCCCTGATTTTCAACTGTAAGTGTTATTTAATTAATTATTTCTATTTTTATTTATTTTAGCAACTAAAGATAGGATTTTTAGACGAGATGAAATGGTTTTGAAAATCAGTTTTCCTTTTCAAAGGAAGTATTGAATTTTATTTTCAGATTTTAAAATTCATAGCAGAGTAAAAATATAATCTTCACTATATAGCGATTATAAAAATATGATTTTTATATTTTTAAAGTATTAAAAATATAATCTTTACTATATAGATGATATAAAAATATGATTTTTGTTTATGTAGAGAAGTAAAAATATAATTTTTACATGATAGGAATATTAGAAATATCATCTTTGTGTATGTAGAAAAATAAAAATCTGATTTTTATTTTATATACGTTGAAATAAAGTGGTGATTTTTATAATGATGAAATCTATATTATTGAAAAGGCGAAATCTATAATATTGAAAAGGCGAAATCTATATTATTGAAAAGGCGAAATCTTTAATATTGAAAAGGCGAAATCTTTAATATTGAAAAGGCGAAATCTTTAATATTGAAAAGGCGAAATCTTTAATATTGAAAAGGCGAAATCTTTATTTTTGAAAAGGCGGAACCTTTATATAGAGAATAACAAAGTAAAAATTCGATTTTTATATATTGAATAACAAAGTAAAAATTCAATTTTTATATATTGAATAGCAAAGTAAAAAATTCGATTTTTATATATTGAATAGCGAAGTAAAAATATGATTTTTAAATTGGAAAGTGAACAAATAAAAATATGATTTTTATTTTAGAAAACATCAGCATATAAAAATGTGATTTTTATATGTGTAGTGACTACGGGCAACGAAAGCGACAAAAAGCGAGAACGATGAAGATTTCTATGAATGAAGTGTCGTGAAGTTGGATAACTATCGGTGAGAACTTCTCACCTTTCAATTTCCTTTTCTAGCTATATATATATATATACTAGGATGCAGACGGTGTTTAGTAGCACCCGACACCCGTCATCCACAGACCATGGATGACTTGTTTGTTAAATAGTTTGGTTGAGTAGTTAGTTAGAATATTTGGTTTGAATTGAATTGTTTGGTGAAATGGAATGGATTTGATTGATGTGTGAATGGCGTGGGCCATCACTAGACCGGGAATAAGGCTAGGCCTTGTTCCGTTTCTAGTATCGTGCCGTTATGCCGCCGAAATTTTCTAAAATAAGTTAGAAAAATAAAAATATCAATTTTATTGAATAATTGAACTGAATAGAAATCCATGTGTTAAAATAAAAAGTTTTATCGTTAAAAAATATATAATTTTTAACGTGAAAGTGAATAAATAAATATTTATAAACAAATCGGCCGATTTGTTTATATACACTGATTTAACTGATATTGATTGGGTTGATAAATTTTACACATCGCCCAACTGCACAACTAAATCTGTGTTTGATTGTTTGAAACCCCACACGGGTGTTGGGATGAAATTTGAAGTTCACTCATCCTGATTGATGAAATATGTCGATCGATTGATTGACAGGCTGTTATAAGCGTTAGATATCTATATTTGATGCTTATACAGTGTAGTGCACTTTGGTTGATGGTTGATTATTTTTCAATGTTATTATATACATGTGTTGTATGGAATCCATATAGTTAATGCTATATGGTAATTGATTGGGCCTCATTCCAATTTAGAAGATAAAGAATATTATAATATAAAGGTTCATGTGTTGACTGTACTCATCCGTTGAGATTAGTCATGTGTTGAACGAAATATTCTAATAATAAAATTTACATCTTTATCAATATAATATAAAGGTTCATGTGTTGACAGTACTCATCCGTTGAGATTAGTCATGTGTTGAACGAAATATTTTAAAAATAGAAACATTTGAAATAGAAATATTTGAATAGAAATATATGAAGCCGTGTTGATTAGATTGATGCCATTTTGACGTGAACGATATTTATATCGATTTTATTCATTTTAAAATGATATTGAAAAGTGATTTCGAAATCGAATATTTTGAAATGAAATTTGAATCAAATTGAATAGAAAATGAATTCGAAATGAATTGAATATATAACGATTTCGAAATGAATTGAATATATAATGAATTTGATTCGAATAGAAAACCAATTTGAATTTGAATCGAATAGAAAACCAATTTGAATTTGAATCGAATAGAAAACCAATTTGAATTGAATCGAATAGGAAACCAATTTGAATTTGAATCGAATAGAAAACCAATTTGAATTGAATCGAATAGGAAACCAATTTGAATTTGAATCGAATAGAAAACCAATTTGAATTGAATCGAATAGAAAACCAATTTGAATTGAATCGAATAGAAAACCAATTTGAATTGAATCGAATAGGAAACCAATTTGAATTGAATCGAATAGAAAACCAATTTGAATTGAATCGAATAGAAAACCAATTTGAATTGAATCGAATAGAAAACCAATTTGAATTGAATCGAATAGGAAACCAATTTGAATTGAATCGAATAGAAAACCAATTTGAATTGAATCGAATAGAAAACCAATTTGAATTGAATCGAATAGAAAACCAATTTGAATTGAGTCGAATAGGAAACCAATTTGAATTGAATCGAATAGAAAACCAATTTGAATTGAATCGAATAAAAAACGACTTTGAAACCAATTTGAATTGAATCGAACAGAAACCAATTTGAATTGAATCGAATAGAAAACCAATTTGAATTGAATCGAATAGAAACCAATTTGAATTGAATCGAATAGAAAACGACTTTGAAACCAATTTGAATTGAATCGAATAGAAACCAATTTGAATAGAATCGAATAGAAAACGACTTTGAAACCGAATTGAATTGAAAACGAATTCAAATTGAATTGAATGCGAATTGAAATGAATTCAAATTGAATTGAAATTTGAATTGAATAGAAATGAATTTTAAAACGAATTTATAAAGGAGAATTCAATTTTGCTTTGAATTGAAATGAAAGTTGAAATGGTTCTTGAAACGAATTTAAAACTATTTATATAATTCGTTTTAAATAGAAATCGATGAAATATATATTATATATATTATATATATAATATAATGGCCTGAATAGAACGCGCCGCGCCGCGGCAGTTCGTGAATTTCGACCATTTATTTCAAACGGACATTACGGGAGATCCGACCTTCGGATTCTCCTAAAACCGGAACCATTGGGTTCGTATCGAAAAGAGCTTTCTAACGAATATTAGAAATTTGAAATCTAATGGTTGGATTTGGAGATACGTCCAAATCAAATTTGAAAAAGGTCGCTGTAAGTGCAGTTCGATGGCCATTGGTGGAAATCGACTGTACGAGCCTTGATAAAATTATTAAAAATATCAATAATTTGTGTAAAATCATAAGAAATGATTTGGGAAAAATTGGGATGAAAAACTCCATATTTGAAAAGATAAAAATAGATTCTTATCAAAATGAACTAGCTTGAACTCAATTTAAAACCCGATTTTTTTATTTTTAAATAAATAAATTAGATTTAAAAAGGGGTTTTAAATAATCGGAATTCCTAATATATTTGATTTGAATTGAACTAGAATTGATTTGTGGGTTTATCGTGAACTGTGTTTTAAACAACACTAGTTCTTTAACCCGATGATAAATAGAATGTGATTTGGGTTTGTCGTGAACTGTGTTTTAAATGACATTAGTTCTTTAACCCAATAAAAGGAGTTTTAACGAATCTGCAATAAAATTGAAATGTGAATTTATAATCTAAATTATCAAATTTAGAAAATGAGCGAGAATGGAATATCACCAGTTTTTACTCCAAAGCGATAGTTAAATCTTTAATTAGATTTGAACGTGAAATGGTAATTAATTTTACCGATAACACCATGGTGTTAGATATGGAGTATCACCAGTTTTGCTTCATGGGATGAATAGGTTGGGATTGGGAAATAAAATAAATAATTACTTCGGTGTGGTTCGCTAATCTCGACTAGTTCAGAAAACCATGATTTGGTTTGAAATGACATCCAAAGGAAGATTATAGAATAAATTTAGAAGAATTTATCTTGGATAAAATTAATGGGAACCTTTCCCTAAAAATGTGATTTTGTGAATAAAAGAATATTCTGAATTGGAATGAGGCGCATGTTGTGTTTGTGTAACATTTGTTTTAATATACGCGAGTTGTTCGGAAAGGCCGGGTTTATACCCATTCTGAATAACCGGTTCGACGATATGTCGAAGATGAAGACGGTGGTTGAAGACCGGAAGTCTTCACATCGTTTGGGTAATTACTGACGATCCTGATTGGGCTGTACACCCAAGAGGATGGAAATAGTTGGTGGTCGTCCAGACGTACTTGGAGATGGATGGATATGCGAGGAAAGTGCCTCCGGTTTCATTCAGACCCAGAACGGACTTGTAAATGGATTGTGTGTCTGACATTGGATTTTATTCTGTGTTGATTGATTTCTATTAAACATACATCTGCTTGGCGGCGGAGAATTTATTCTCTTGCTTAACGCCCTTCTAGACATACGAGCTTAGAGGTTATATATCGATAGATATCAATCGCATGGCATGAATTGCCTGTGTGGCACGCTGAGGTGCAATGATCAAGGCTTCTATTAAAAAGCAAAGTCTTGTGGTTGATGATCAAAGCACGACCTTTGTGGCGTAGCTTTGTGTATAACGTGAATTCGCGAGCCTCACACCTCGGTATGAGTTAAAAACGGGATACGGACCGCTGGGAGAGCACGACGGTTCTTTCTAGCTTTGGTGGTGTCAGTGACTTACCAGCCCTGACATTTATATACTTTTCACCTTTGTGGTTGTTGGAATGAGGCGCCTCGATTATAGGTCTGTAAGGACCGGGAAACGTGTGTTCAGGCATAACCAATCCTCTAACGTAAGTGAGGACCGGCCCAGCCGATTCCAGGGTTGCCCAGAGTGCGTAACCCTGAGGCATTTGCTAGAGTGTCTCGAACGCGGAGAGGAGCTTGCCCCTTGCCTCGACTCATGACGGAAATCCAATTTCCAATACGTGTATTTTGGCTTTATTTGTAGAGCCTAGTATGGCGACATAGTGGGATGGGGCACTCATGCCGTCTATGATTTATATTTATGATTGAATTTGTTTTGACACTATACACTTATTATAGTATCAAATGATTTGTTTAAAACGTATCAAGCATGTTTGGCTGTTATAAGGTAAAACCCTATCCTCCGGCTTGCGTTGCATTGTGTGATGGGACCTGGGTCTTATAATAGCTTCATTTTTCGAAAAAGCATTGCGCTGTTTATTCTATGCACTGGTATTCTTGGGAGGAAACCCGTTCCGTGTTATACGGCGTGGTCCCTTGAATTACTCTCTTTTAAAGTAAAGTTTTAAATAACTGTTTTAGTTCTCACACCAGTCACATGACTGGCCTGGAGTTTATTGTTTTAACCTAAACTCTGGGTGCCCCTATTTTCCGCATGGGCAGCTAGTAGTTTTGGTTTTGCAGATTTATATTCACAGGATCATGGTTTACAGCTGGAATGATATCCGGAAAGCTCTGTATCCGTATATCACCTTCAGTTGTGCTTTGTATTATTTTTCCGCTACTATGTAATTTATTGTAATCTCTGATATTTGCCGAATGTAATTTATTCATTTATACTCTGTATATTCTTGTATCTGATTGAATTGTTGTAATAGCAATGAAATGTTCTTCCGTCTGCGTTCTGTTGTGTGTTGTTCTCAAAGTATCCGCTCTTTCCTTCACGGGGAAGTAACGGGTCCTTACATAATGACTGTGTGAACCACATGGGTATGGCAAGGCAATCAAGAGAAACAGAGATAACGTTAATGGCACTTCCTAGTCAATATAGGATAATTACTATACTCTACCGTACTGTACCATACTGTACTAACACTAACTGCACCCCTACTAGTCACTTTAGAAATTTGATCCCTCTTGGCTAAATAGAATGATGATAGCTTCGTGTACTATTAGATGTACCCATTATGCTCCATGTTTGACTGTATATCTCTAGTTGCAATCATAGGTACCCAGCGTGTACCTATCCCCACTAGATGTACTCCTTCAATAAGTAATAATGGTAATTCCATGTACTCCTAGCTGACGTCATAGGTGCCGCCTGCTCCTATCTCCACTAGGTGTACCCCCTTAATAATTATTAATAATAGTGGTAGCTTTGTGTACCCCTAGCTGACTACATAGATGTCGTCTGCTCCTATCTCCACTAGGTGTACCCACTACCCTGCCTCATTCGATCGTCTCCCTAACTCTTAGATACCCATGCTGGCCCCACAGTGGGGTGTATCACTCCCCAAAGTTGCAACCCGATACCACCAATAATGCACGACTTATACCTACACGATGCAACAACGTCTTACCTACTAGCCCGGGTCCACACACGCATATGAACCCGTTGGACTTGCGTTGCCACCGCTAACCCAGTTTGGCCTCTTACAGTCAAGCCCAGTATGTGTGTCCCGTCCTCGACTTGGGTCGAGCCCACAAAGATACGAATGGGTTACTGGTTGAAACGGGCCCCCATTACTTAACACAAGCTATCCACCTAAGCTTGGTCCCCTCTAGTATATCCCACTTAACGCTCTTCATGTCCACTTACATGTTTTAAATTTGGTTAAGGGTTTCCATTAGTAATTCCACATGCCACCCAAGACACCCACTTAACCCCTATGTCCAACTTACATGTTTTACCTTGGTTAAGTGTTACTAATCGTATTTCCTCATGCCACCCAAGGCACCCACTAGATTCCACAAGCCACCCAAGGCACCCACTTAACCCCCTCATGTTCACTACTTGTTTATCTGGTTAAGTGTTTCTTAATTCATTAAGACCGTAACCTCATAAAGACCTCTCATATTAGACTGGCATTTGTGGCAGCTGGATTTTCCGTGCGGGTACGGGCAGTCTTACACCACAAACGGGCCTAACCTCATGTCTTTACAACTGTTACGTATTTAATTTGTGCCTAAGACCTCTCACATTAGACTGGCATTTGTGGCAGCTGGATTTGCCGGGCGGGTCCGGGCAGTCTTACACCACAAACGAGACTAACCTCGTGTCTTAGACAATTAATTACACCTAATTAATCATTCCCCCAATTTGAATTACTTTCCCTATTCAAATTATCAATCAATTCCAAATTTAACGATGTCCATAATTGACTCAATTATGTCCATCCATTTATGGTATGTAAAATCATACCAGTTTCATCACTAAGTAATTTTATTCCTTAAAATTAATTACATGCCTTTTTAGGCCATTACATGCCAAATTCACAATATATGTATATCCACTATTATCCCCATCATACCCCCGTCATTCGTTCGCTTAATACGACATATACATATTAGACTAGCATATAGTCTAATATTAAAAAAAGGAGTAAACATCACAAAGTCACATACACACAATAATAGATCTAATTTGCATCTAACTTTCAATTAAGAATTACAACATACTTGCATAGTCTTTGTATTATCAAGTATCCAAAAATCATAAACCTAAAAGGGGTGAACTTGCATGTATGAACATAGTTTTACACCCAACTAGCCTAGGTAATTATCACAAACTTACATAAACTATGTATGTCGTCAACCTAAACATAAAGGTGTCATCTGGCATAACTATGGATCCAATAAAAGGTGTTAACCTGAGTAAACTATGGATCCACATAAAGGTGTAAACTTGCAAACTATGCATGCCATAGTTTCAACATAAAAATGTCGACTTGAATATGGATCTAAACTTTAAAAGTGTGAACTTGTATATATGTGAATCCAATTATCACTTAAACTTGCATATGAACATAATACCTATACAAACTAGCATATGTTCCACATCCATATTCGCATAAAAACTGATGTTATAAACCTTGGTGGTTGGATTATAAAAAGGGATTCATTGACCCAAGTTAACATCATGAACTACTAGCATATATTTTAGATCCAAACTTACATAACATCATATAACCCGCATACAACTTGCGTGATCCTATTAACTTGCATAACATCACATGTACAACTTGCATAATCATATTAACTTGCATAACATCATATGTACAACTTGCATAATCATATTAACTTGCATAACATCATACATGAAACTTGCATAACATCATATATAAAACTTGCATAACATCATATAATATGAATCAAGTTAACATACGTAATTAAACATATGAATTAGATTCACAACCACAACTTATAATCCAACGTATATCACATCATAATTAATTTAGCAATTATTTTGTTAAGGTGATCGAACTCACTACTCAAAAGCGGTCTTGAGTTCTGAATTCTGATTTCTGGAGTTGTATTAGCTCTCCTTTGAAGAAGATTTGTTGTTAGGGTTGAATAGAACTGATTTGATTTGTTGTTCTTCCTCTTTAATTTGTGGCGGCTACTCTAGGGTTCAAGACGACAGCATGACGGCCATAGTTTCAGTTTTAATTCTGATTTAGGGTTTGAGTCTATAGGTCTTTTTATAGAGTTTTGAATTAATTTAAGACGTTGGATGATCTTAGGGTTAATCGAAACCACTCAGTCAAGATAGGGTGACAAGTCAGTCCTAATGACTCAGCAAGGAATCAGAAAGGACTCAGCAATGAGTCACAACACAGATCGGACTGAACCAGAAAGCTGTGCAGGTTTTCTCTCGGCCTGGGCGCACTTGGGAAGTGCACCAATGTAAATTTGTACTGGCGCACTTCCCAAGTGCGCCAGTGCAATAATATATATTCTTTTCTTCCGGTTTTCCGCCTAACTTCGATCGTCCATATCTCCTTCATCTGATATCCGTTTCCCGCAAACTCGGACTCTATTTCAACTAGAATTCCGAGACAACACAATGGCGCAACCCCATCCCCTTAATTCTCATGTTTGAGATTAATTATTCTTTATTTTAGTTAATTCGATTATTCAAAAATCCGGGGTGTTACAATTGCTGACTAATCAAAAGTCACATGTCTGGAATGTATAACATTCTTCGTAATTGTATTCCAAATTCTATATCCTTTTATGCCATTTGTACAACCAAGCAAAACACATTTGGAGGCCCTAGGCTCCCACTTGTCATGTCCTGTATTGTGAACATAAACTGGACAACCAAATATACGAAAATAACTTAATAAAGTTTTTTCACCTCTCCACACCTCCTCTGGAATCTTCCCATCAATGACTGAGCAAGGAATCCGACTAACAATATGTGCTGCAGTCGAAATAGCTTCAGCCCAAAAATCCTTACATATACCCTTAGTCAATGTTAAGCAACGGGCCTTTTCAAGTAGAGTCCTATTCATTCTCTCAGCAACCCCATTGGATTGCGGATCACCAGGTGTAGTGAAATGTCTTCTAATACCACATTGTCTGAAGTAGTCGAGGAACTCTTTGGAGACATATTGGCCACCATTGTCGGATATAAGAATCTTCAATTTCTTTCCTATTTGTTTTTCAACAAGAGCTAACCATACCTTAAACTTCTCAAATGCTTCTTACTTAGATTTCATTACATACGCCCAAACCTTGCGTGAGTAGTCATTAATAAAGGAAACAAAATAATATGCTCCACCAATAGAAGCTGCAGAGTATGGCCCCCAAATATCTGAATGCACATAATCAAGTACCCTCTTAGAGGTATGCACACCATCACCAAAAGAAACTCTGGTTTTTTCTTTGCCAATACACACTCCTTGCAAAAGTCCAACTTATTGAAGGTTCTTCCCTTGATCTTTTTCTTCTTACGAAGCAAATCTAAGTTCTTCTCCAAACTATGACCTAATCTCATATGCCAAAGCTTGGTAGCATCCAAACTTTTAGAACTATCGACTCCAACACATAATTCTCCATGGACAGTGGTACCCATTAGTAAATACAGATTTCTCACCATAACACCCTTCATCAATACAAGTGCCTATCTAGAAACTCTCAAACCATCTTTGACAATGGTTATCTTGCATCCCAATGATGCCAATTAGCCTAATGATATCAAAGACTTCCGAAGACCTGGGACATAGTGAACGTTTGAATGTTTGTGAACAATCCCATCATACATGCGAACTGAACCAACTCCCATTGACTTGAATGTAGCATCATTCACTATAAGGATAGAACATCCTTCTTTGGCATCGAAGGAAGAAAAATAATCCTTATTAGGAGTCATGTGAAATGGTGCTCCAGAATCTAGAATTCAGTGTTCTGCAACATCTGATACAACCGCTGTCAACAAATCGCTATGCCTTTCTGCATCTCAATAGATGAAGAACCATCAGTCTTCTTCTCCAAATCAGGAAAGCCTCTTCTCCAAAGGACTAGTTCATTACAATTATATCACTTTCCATCTTTAGACTTACTCCGCGAATTAGGCTTCCTAGAATTGGAACGCCCTCTATTATTCTTCACTTTCTTTTGTGCTCTTCCTCTCTCAACAAATAAGCCTGAACTACTACTTCCTCCACTACTATCACAAACACCAAACTCTTTCATCTGATCTCTCAACTCTTCACTGAGCAAACATGTCTCCACATCATCTAATTTCAGTGTGTCTCTACCATAGATAAGGCTGTTAGCGAAACCAGTGTATCGCTCTGGAATCGAACACAACAGAACCATTGCCTTTTGTTCTTCATCAATTTTCAACTCAACAAACTTCATCTTCATCAACAGGTCATCAAACATACTTAGGTGTGTCTTAATTGAAGAACCTTCCTTCATCTTATAAGTGAAGATAGTCTTCAATAGGATCAGATGGTTGGTTAGGGATTTCTTCATGTAGAGGTCCTCCAACTTCTTCCAAATGCCTCTAGCCATTGTCTCCTAACTGATTTCAGAAATTACATTCTTTCCCATAGTAAGCTGAAGAGTAGTAAAGGCCTATTCTTCCATCTCTTCTAATTCCACTGATGAAATATCAACAGGCAATGTCTCTGTATCAAATACTACTCGATGAACGCGATTTCTTCTCAAAACTGCTTTCATCATCCACTATCACTTTTCAAAATCTCCTTTACCATTCCACTTCTTTATCGTTAACTGTGATCCTGACACCACATAGGAGCCTCTGACATATGGAGCAACTACTGGCACTGACATATTATTTGTATTATTTTCATCTCCTCCTGCTATTCTACCAAACACCTTCTTTGCGAGTCTAGCTCTGATACTAGTTGTAAGGGGTGATCAGTCCCATTCAGTGGAAAAACCTCAATAGGATCTTGCAATGATGTGATAGAACAAACAACTTGAAATGAATATCAAACTCAGATCATAGAAAAAAATAAAGGCAACAGAGAACACACAAATTTATAATGGTTCCACTATCGCGAGATAGTGTACGTCCACTTCAATGGGGAAGAGATTTTATTATTATTCAAGAGATTACAGAGTCTTTAAAGTAGAGCAAAAGAAATGAAGAATACAAATGTTCTCACATATCGCGAACCCGGCTAGGTGCACTAGGGAGGGTTTTAAGACTCCAATCGGTTTCCCTCCTGAACAAATAAAAAAAGAACATAAAATATTAAAAGCTTAAAAATTAAAGAAATCAAAGTGGTGAATATTGATAACAACCAAATAGCTTAAAGGCCAGAAGTTGACTCAACTTGGATCGATCACCTTTGGACATCATTGATCATTTAGAAATGGACTGATGTACTAATAGGATTGCTCAGAGTACTTGGACCAATCACTTTAGAAAACATTTGATTAGCATATAATCGATACGGTTCAATCATCAAAAACCATAGAACCACTACTCCCCGACCACTAACGTTGGATATCAGTAAGAATCCCGTTAGCGATCGATATGAATCCCAGAATCTTCAACTCCGCACTGCTCAATAGTTCAACACAACTCCTAAGCAACCAAAGGGATCACTACAACTCCCACTATTGGGGTTGGTTTAAATCCACAACTCAACAACTTCACTACTCCCAACTACAGCAGCTCGTACTCCCACCTCTACAAGCCCGATCCTGGCCAAACCAAAGTCGAAGATGAGTGGAAGGAATAAATGTTTACAACTCAATTCACAAAATGACTAAGTAAGGGGATCAATATCGACCCTGAGATCGATATCGATCTTATCACATTGACATTTTGGGCCTGTGAGACATATACTCCGATTATTTTGGATCTTCGAACTTCCAACGCGAAGGCAACTATAAATAGCCCTATTTCAGATGAAATATATATATATCCTTTTGCATTTCTAGGACTTTGTACTATCTTACTGGTAAGTCTTACCGATTCGTGCATTGTATTCAGTGAATTTCATCAACAAAGTGATTAAACTTCCAAATTGGATGTGGGCCAAATTAAGCCAAATCACCATAAGTCATTCTCTCTTCCTTTTACTACATTTCTATTATATCTTCTAATTTTATATTTATTTAGTTTCATGTTTATTGAACTCTTTAGGCGTGTGCCAAATTTTAGTGTCAATATTTATGATGTGAGTTTTCTCACTCTAGTATTCCAGACTAATCTGGATGTTCTTTTCCTTAATGCTCGAGTCAGATGGAGTATATTTTCCATGTTTTCCTGGTGCTTTGGAGAGGAGCTTAAGTCAAGGCATATTCTCGTGTTTCTTATATTATCAATTTCTCCATCATGCTGTGATGAATGATGTTGTATTCCTCTATGCTATGTGTTGTATGCAACAACATTTGTGATGACAGGTTGTTATAAACTTCCGAGCTGATTATTTGTTGTACTTTAATTTTGTGTGTGTATATATGTATATGGATGTATATACAATTTACTCTTTTATGGGAAAGAGTACTACCATATTTTAGTTTCTCATTCTGTTGTGAGATTTTACATCTACTATGATTCTGATGTTGCTGTTTTTTTAATCTTTTTTCTATTCTAAACCTTCTTTTTTTTCTCACCCTTGAATTTCTTTCTCCCAAATGTCTTTTCATATTTTTCCTATTTGGTTGGAGTGATTGGCAAAAGAAACATGAGTAGATCATTTTAAATTTTGACCTCTCACAAGTCTATATTGCATTATATGTTCAGAGTAGGTGTTTTTAATCACCTATAAGGTTAGATCATGCTAAAATATGATAATATATGTTAATTTTAGGTTTGAAGACCCTTTGTTACTTAACTAGGTATATAATGGATTAAAACGTTAACTTTTAAAGCAATAGTATGTAGATTTACATTATATATATATATATATGACTGATTCTTGATTTCTACATGCACCTAGGTGTTTGCTTATGATTGATGTTCATGTGCTTTCCATTTGATTTGTCAAACTGCTTATTGTTTCTATGCTTGGTTCGTGTGCTAGAATTTCTTGTCATTAGAATTTATATTTAACATTAGAGCATATCAAGTTCAAATTTCGTTGGAATTGCACGTAACTTAGAGGACAAGTTCTAGAAGCGAGATAATGTATAGAAAACTTGTGCTCGAAAATGGTTAAGTGCATGGATCAGTACCAATCCATAGATTAAGGATCGACATGATCCATCATACTTATATATGTGGCATGCAATCCAACTTAGGGATGCTTCACGAAGGCTTGGGCCAAGTCTATGCAGTAAAAGCCCAGCAATATCCTCGCTATAGCCTGTAGCGCTCTTCAACCGCTACGCTATTTCATTTTAGCATTGATGAATAGTAGATCCGCTTTTAGCCCATTATTTTTCCGCTGCATCCGCTAAATCAAGCCTTTTTAGCGTCCTCTTTAGTAGTATTAGTATATTGATCTGGATTTCACTTGTCCTCTTTTTAAAAAATTCAGTAAATTTAGCAAAAAATGACTAAATTTAAGATATAAGTGCCTAATATATAGTAATAATCAATTACACTCATCAAATTTAGCATGCATAACTATGATATTCCCTGATTTTGTTATATAAGATTAATTAATATTATTTTGTTGTACACATATAATGTGAAAAAGATGATTTATTAATTTTCAAATATTTGGGTTTACATCTAATGAACATTTTTTCACCTCCGCTATATCCTCGTTATTTCCCCGCTACACCTTTTTGCACCCCCACCGCTATTGAACGACTAAGCGCTTTTACTACATAGGGCCAAGTTTAGATGAAATCGGTATGAAGAAATGGACAACATGGAATGGATCGACAGTATGACTTTGCAAGAGTTTGGGCACGTGATGCTCTACCTAAATGAAGCTAAGGGGAAGCTTTGGGTAGGTCTAAATTACTTAGCCAAAATTTAGCTATGTACATGGATCGACACCAATACATAAGCTATGGATCAATATCAATCCATCAGGGTGAAGACTGAGTAGTGCAATCCAGGAAGATGGATTGCATGGTCTTAAGGGTTGTGTTGGAGGTGGTTACTCGTTGATTTCTCCGTAGGTTCAAAGTTATAGCTCGATGAAATAGTAGCTCTTCTATGGATGGTAAATGTGCTCGACACATGGTTCTCGCAAGCATATATGATCAAAGAGGAGTGATGCGCTGTTCGTGGTATGGTGAGACTACATGATGATAAAGACAACATGTAGACATATGGGTTTACAAGCACGATTGTGGAAAGAATACGACTCTTAGATTAGAAACTTGGAAACTACATTGAATCAATGAGTAATGGATAGGTAGCTCGGGATAAGGACAAGGATGTGGTATAATGCATTTGATGGAACAATGATGTTAGGGCCATGGTTGAGAGCATATGAAGAAGGGAGTGCCAAAAAATTATTGATATCTTGGATAGTTCCAGTTTGGCACAAAACACAGGTATGTCGGATATTACAGTTCTATTGGAAAACATGTTAGACATTTGGTCCATCAAGCATGATGATGACGATGGTTAAATACCCTGGGTGACGTCGTAAGAGTACCCAACTTGTTGGGTCTTTAAGGAAATTGTATTGGACTTTTAGGTCCTGAAGATACAAAAGTCAAACTAGAACCGAGATTTCCCTTATCCCTTGCAAAATGAGGATTGTCTTACGAGTATCAATGTATTCATGGATTTAGAAGGTAATAGCTAGGATTTGGTTGATGATTTCTTGTGATTGTTTTTGTTTTTGTTTTCTATCTTCCTTGGGTGTCTCTTATAGGGTATTGGAGAGGGGATGGGGAATGGAGGCGGCATAGGCTATTTAGATTACTTTATCCTATGATTATACACATCATTATTGTTATTAGAGTAGCATATTTAACTTGGTTATTATGTTCTGACTCTTTGGTTGTAAGGAAACGTCAGGTATAAGACTTAATCTAACTATTTCGGTATATTTTATCACTTACACTAGACTATTATCCGACCCAAGGTTTTATGTTTCCTCTTATATTATCTTGTGTACTCATCAGTGATGTAGAGGAGTATACTAAATAACATTTTTAAGGTTGCGAGGTTGCTGAGCGAAGGCAAGCTGGGAGGAGCTTTGGCGTATACTATACTTGTATATATTTGCTTTTCCCTATTATGGGAATACTCCGAGTGTTGTAGAGAGGATAGGATGTACTTAGATATTTCGGATTTCCATGTATATAACTCAATGATACGATGATATTTCTGTTGCTTTATTCACTCTATTATGATTCAGTACGTTATTGTCAATATTTCTTATTATACATTCTCCATGCATTGTGAGATATATGACAGGTCTTTCTTTGATTTTCATTCTTTATAGATGTGACGATCCCAAAATCCGAGGTGCGGTATTAAGGATAATCATTGGAATATAACACATCAATCATCATAGCAGAGTACAAATAATAGCAGAAACAATAAATAGAGTAATTTTACATGGATATGACAGCGGAATCACAACATGTAACAACATCAGAATAGCACAGCGTAGGATATAACTTAGTAAACAAAAAGGGAAGTGATCAGTCATCATCGCCAGAGGCGGAATATATACATGCAGTGAGACATAATAAGGGTATTAGTCTACATCGCCGAAGGCGGTACATATACATACGATAATAAGTACTGAAAGTAAAGCAGTCTGCATCGCCAGTGGCGGAATCATAATATAGGTACAATAATGGCGGAAAATGTCAAAGTCATCTCTGTGAAGTCAGCCTCGCCATGAGCCAAAATGCACTCTATGCAACAGTGCAGAGCCAAAAACAACCTGTCACCTGTGAACTAGGCTACCCGTGTGGAAATAAGGCACCCGCGTTTGTAAAGTGAAACAAACAACGAGTCAGTCATGGGGACTGGTATGAGGAATCTATTTAACAGTTTAAACAACAGTAATAAGCAAATCATAGGACCACGCCACTTTCGCGAAACGGGTTTACTCCAGTGATTGCTGGTGCATTTAAAACAAAGTACATTCTTTAAAACAACGCAGTGCTTTTTAAAAGAATGAAGCCATTATAAGACTCAAGTCCCATCATACAATGCAACGCAAGCCGGAGGATAGAGTTTTCCCTTATAATGGCCAAATATGCTTGATACGTGTAAAGCAAAATCATTTGATATTATTACTAGTGCATATATGTTTCAAAAATGAATAGCATCATAAATATCAATCATAGGCGGCATAGCTACCATCTACTATGTCGCCATACTAGTTCTACAATCGAGTCCGTTATTTCATATTGGAAATTGGATTTCCGTCTTGAGTCGAGGCAAGGGGAAAGTTCCTCTCCTCTTCGAGACATTCTAGCAAATGTCTCAGGACTACACACTCTGGGTAACCCTGGATCGGCTGGGCCGGTCCTCTCTTACGTTTGAGGATTGGCAATTCCTGAACACACGTTTCCCAGTCCTTACAAACCTATAATTGAGGCGCCTCGCATTCCAACAAACACAAAGGTGAAAAGTAGATATAAATGTCAGGGCTGGTAAGTCACTGACACCACCATAGCTAGAAAGAAACGTCGTGCTCTCCCAGCGGTCCGTATCTCGTTTTTAACTCATACCGAGGTGTGAGGCTCGCGAATCCACGCTATACACAAAGCCAGGCCACGTAGACCGTGCTTTGATCATCATCCACAAGACTTTGCTTTGCAAAAGAAGCCTTGATCACAGCATCTTGGCATGCCACATAGGCAGTCCACTCCATACGATTGATTTCCATCGATATATAACCTCTGAGCTCTTACGTCTTAGAGAAGGGCGTTAAGCAAAATAATAAATTCTCCGACGCCAAACAGATATATATTTACTAGAGATCAATCAGTATAGAACAAAATCCAATGTCAGACACACAATCCATTTACAAGTCCGTTCTGGGTCTGAACGAAACCAGAGGCGTCAAATTCCTCGTATATCCGTCCAATCAACGCATACGTTCAGACGGCTACTACTTCCGTCCCTTCCCGATAGCTACTCTGGTCAGGAACCTCAGCAGTGCCCATCCAACCGATACGAAGATCGTCGGTCTTGAATCGTCCTTGTATTTTCCAATTCGAATCGCTCGATAAATTATTTGAAATGAGGGTTAGCTCGGCCTTTTCAAATAATTCACGTAATTAGAATTTAAATCGATTCTTTCCATGGTTATATTATTCGACATCCATATTTCAGTTCTTTAGTGTTATTTTCGTGTCAAACACATACAACCATCAAATATCAAACAATTCAAGCCCAATTGGTTTATTTGCAATCTATGTTGCTTATAATATTTTATAACGATTTTTCGCCATTTTTATTTATTTAAAAACGACCATATTTAATTAAACGACGTTTCAGGTCGTGCCGTGGCACTGGCGCTGTTTTTCCTCTAATTTGTTTTACACATAACAAAAAAGCTAACCGTTGGATTCCTACGAAGTCTATATCAGTGGGAAGGTATTCCCAAAGCGAACCCAACGGTTCCTGTTTCGTGAAAATCCGACGGTCGGATCTTCCACACTATCGTTTGAAGTTACAGATTCAAAATTCGAACTGCAGTGTCGTTATTCGATTAAATTTAATTATATTTATATTTATATATGAATATAAACGATTCTGGCGCTGTTTTTCTTCAGATTTGAATTAAACATTCCAGACAATCCAACCGTTGGATTTTTACAAATATAGTTTATTCTATAATTTCAAATATAGTTCATTCTATAATTTCAAATATAGTTCATTCATTAATTTCAACTTCGTTTTCACTTCAAATATTTCACTAACGCCTTAATATTTCGAAAAATTTCGCCATAACCTCCTTTGTACGGGGAGGGGTTTGGAAATTTATTGGGCCGTGTTAGGTACCCAATAAATCCTAAAAAGCATCCACATATTTATAGTGATATATTCTGGTATTTACGGGGGAGCGTGTATAGAGAATAACTCTAGAGAATAAATTCTCGTCACCCCGTTCCGTGTGGAAATAAATAGTCCATGTGCCGTACCTAATAACTAGAGAGACGTGATTATTGTCAACTCCAGACCCGTGTGGGGTTTTTATTAATCTGGCAATTTATCGTTATATTTTATATAGTCCATATCAGTCATCAGTTCAACCTGTAGTATATAGCCATCGCCATACAAGCCTCTCGCTCGTATGGTAAATCTTCCACCTCGTCACACAAGCTCCAATTGCTTATGTGGAATATGATGAAGTATGCCTATCGTCAAGAAGTATGCCATGTAGTGTACTTCAAAATTAATTGTTACTATCCTATGGCGATATTTATTATTTCACACAGAATAACCAGCACTCCGCATCCAATGGCATTCACAGGAGTTGATATAAAAATAAAATTGCGCAGCCAACTCATCAAGGTTTACCTATTTGTCGGGCACACAAATAATTTCTTTACTCTACAACTAATCCATTTTCCCCTGTTCAACACATGTATATATATGCAGAACAAAGCTAATAATAATATTTCTAGCAACTATTATTTATTTCAACACGTGTGTATTTTTATCAAAGCGTATACATGATAAAAGAAATATTTTTATCATCAAAAATATTTATTCAACACGTGAATGTTTTTAACACTTCATATTCGCAATAAACATGTAGTTTTTATTGTCTATTCATTTTATTTTAAAATACGATAACATTTAACACATGAATTTCAACTCGACGAACGAATCTCAATTCAACACATGAATATTCTCTATAGTTTGTATATATATATATAAATGTGATTTTTACTGCTAAAGCTATTTGTTTAAATTCAAATAATATTCAACACATGAATTTCGATTCAACGAATGAATTTCAACTCAACACATGAATATTCTCTATAGTTTATATATATAAACATGTGATTTTTATCGCTAAAGCTATTTGTTTAAATTCAAATAATATTCAACACATGAATTTCGATTCAACGAATGAATTTCAACTCAACACATGAATATTGGTTTCAACATATGTAATTTATTTCAATGAATGAAAATTATTCTAACACATGAATATTTCAGAAAATTTCGGCAGCATAACGGCAGGGTAGTTAAAACTGGGACCGTCCCTAGTACGGCTCCTCGCTCTACCTTAAAACCTCGCGGTTTTTGACAATGGGGATCATGCATCTAGTTCGCACGCAGGCGGCATGTTTTATTTTCAATTCCACAATCCTATTCTAATTTGTTTCAACCACAAGAGGGTATTTTTCAACCACAAAGGTATTTTTCAACCTCAAAGGTATTTTCAACCACAATATCAACCACAAACAATTATTTCCAACCATTCGTCATACCATATAATATCACGTCAATCACAAGCAATAAATATCGTCCATGGTCTGTGGACGAGGGGAGTGTATATATATATATATATATATAATTTCTATAATTCACTTGCATTTCATCACAATTCAAAGCATATATGTTTTATACAACGCTTGTATAATTTATACATCGCTAATATAACTTATACAACACATGTACATGAGGTATACAATGCGTATATAATTTACACTTCGCTTATATAATTTATACAACACGATTTCATTCACACAATTTAGTTTAGATTCCTCACATTGGTTTTTGCAGTGCTAAAAATCGTAGGAAGATCAGAAAAACCCGCGGCTTCTGCTAGATGGTAGTGAGCCTCCCTGCGGTCAAGGTGTCTCCTGTTTCATCAAATTTCTTTAACGAACGAAAAAGATATTGTTTTTCAAAATTTGCAACACTTAAAAATGTTATTTTCAATTCAGAATAATAAAGGTCAAACCTTTATATTTTGTTCAGAACTAGGTTTGGGATTTTCGCAAAATCCGTGAAGTATTGGGATGATCGGCCGTGCTGACGTGGAAGGGGACGGTGAGGGCTTCACGGCGCTGGTGGTTTGAGGGGGTGCGATGGCAGATCGGGGCGGCGGCGGCGCTGGGAAGTTGATGACTTCCTGGCTTCGATTCAGGCGGAGGAGGTGATGGTGGAGGTCGTGTCGGGGTCGGATGTGAAGAGGGGCGAAGGGGCTTTCGAGTGGTGGTGGTGGCGCGGCCTGTAGATGGCGGCCGGAAAAGGGGAGGGTAGGTCGGAGCAACATGTATCGTCAAGAGAAAAAGGGCGGCTAGGGTTTCCGTGTTTTTTTTTGAAAGGAAAAATCCTATTAGCCGAGGATTTATAGGAAATTTTAAATAGTGCTTTTACGAACAAACTCGAAATCAAACCCAACGACTGTCGTCCCTAGCTAAATACTCCTATTCCGGACACAATGGGATATGTTTCGTTGGCCAATTCGACTGTTACAGTCAGTTATTTTTCAAATTAAAATATAAAACATTCAATATTTAATTAGAACGTACATTTCAATTTGCCAGGGCCGCAAACTGAATCGAAAAATTCTAGAAAAACAAACCTATCTTTGTTTTGACGATACGGTCCTAACAAAACCAGTTTCGTCGAATTCTGAGCTCGTTTGAAAAATGGCCATTTTTAGGTCGACCCATTTTAACAGAAATTGACCAATCACATTTTCTTTTGCCCCGGTCACATACTAGCTTTAAAAATTATGAAATTTGAAACCTAGCAATAATTTGACATCCCGGACCCAACAAAAGTGGTTTCGTCGAATTCCGAGGTTGTATGCAAAATATCAATTTTCAAGGGCTATATATGCTATATAGCGACCTTTCTGAAAATTCATTTGGCCATAACTTTTGATTCCCGTTATGAAACTTCGATTTTTCAGATTCGTTAGAAAGGTATTCATAAACAGATTTAAATATTTTCAGTTTCGCCAAAATCCGTTATATTTTCCACCCGGTACAGTCAGACAAAGTTTGTATTCAAAATTTCAGACTGCCTTACTATACCCAATTCTTTATTTGATTGAAATATGTTATTTCAATTATTCAAATTCTTTGGTAATAACCAATTTTAAAAATTTTAAATTGGTTCACATTTTCCGGGTTATTACAATAGATGACCCTTATTAGCTAGGCACAATTCAGTAAACTATAAATAATTTTGGTGCAGGTGGTAAGGGGTGATCGCCACACTTACCAAGTTTTAGTAAATAAGTTTTGTTGAGGTTATAACTGAAGATTTTATAACAAATCAGTTTTATAATTGATCTCTATGCATTTGTAAACTAAGTTTTACAAATAGCCTTAGTGAATTTATAAATCAACTTATAAATGTTTAAGAATTATAAATTCAATTTTATAAAGTTTGAAGATTCGAAATAGAATTTATAAACGATTTAATTTATAACACATTTTTTAAAAAAGATTTGAAGTTTTCAAAAGCTTAACATATTCCGAATATAGAATATATAATACTCTGATCGTACTTTATATTGAAATCTAAAGAAGAACTTATACTGTCTGAATGAATTTGAAAGTTATTTCACTGTATTTTAACGAATACTACAGATGGAATTTAGAAGTTGGTAATTGAGTATAATCATTCTTATCACTAAACATATTTTTAATCAATACCTATTGTTTTGGGCTTTATGACAAACAACGTATCACATGACATTGTTTTGACCCATATATGTTTTGTGACCATACTTATACCTTTGTGTTAAGTATATACCAATATTTTTGAAGTAATGAACATAATATGATTTGTGAATACATTTATTTCATTGAGATAAGTGCATGTAAATGATTTCAAATTATTGAAACCAAGAGATTTGTGAATATACTTATTCCTTTGAAATAAATATGTGGAATTGATTTTTAAGGATTAATGAAATGTTTTTTTTAGTTAAAAGGGCTTATCAACTGCTTATGTTCTAAACTTTACACTTATGGTTGATAGTTAAATAACTGACTACCAATATTTACCCTTTTATCTTATATCATTGTTGGTTCGAGGAGCTGGAATCGAAATTGGATCTGAAACCACTTTGTACTGTTTTATGCTTTAGAGATTGAATTTACAGGTGTCCCAATGCTTATGCTTATGGCGATGTTTAAAAGTTGTAGGCCTTCGAAATGCAAAGGAATTTTTGTTGATGTCTCTTTTAGCTACCAGGATTATATTTATGGCAATGGTCCCTATGTTTTGGGGTTCTACATGATGGGTTCACCTCTTGCTACTAATCCTGGAGATGATTTCCCATATATATGGTAAAAAAAGTACCTATGGTTTGTCTTGTTCTTGGACAACTTCTAAGGAGGAGTATCTGACCTTTCATTTCTTAGACCACTTACATTGATCTCTACAAATATACATCTGTGTTGTGATGTAGGAGATAACTCATGCACTATATACATCCTTCTCCAGGACGTACAAGCTCGAAGGTTGTACTATTATGGAAGTCAATCAGTGACTGACGAAATGACATTGTGGCATTCAAAGATGGTTATTTGCTATTTATGAAAGGTGTAAACTGCCTCGGGCCTCATCACTCCACAAATGAAGAAGCAGGGCACATAGTGAGGCTATGCGAGTCGCACCCATTAAGGTGTGCTCACTGCTCTTCTAGTTACCTATGCTCTCTATATGCCGAATATGATGGTACTGTGGAGCATGTTCGGTAGGTCAGGAATGACGGGAGTGATGGTACATTCGGTAAGCGCACCACCTTCGGGTCTATGTAGCTTAGCTGGTCTCACTAGATAGGTCGAAGGTAGAAAGATCTTGGTAAATTCTTACAGAAGTGTACTTTGAAGAAGGTATACCCTAGCCTCACTATTTGTGTAGAGTCCATTCCCCAATAGGTGTTGGGTTTTTGTATGTAGATCTCATTGTAGTGCAAAATTTAAATTATGAGTAATAATTTCACATATGTGTGTTATTTAATTTTAAAATGACTCTATAGACATTAAAAGTGATATCGCTTGATTTTATATGAAAAAACTATTTTACTAAGGTAAGGCAAAAAACTGCGCCATGTTTATGTATAGTCATGGTCATAAGATATCCTTTCTTTCAAAAGATTTTATGAAATAAAGCAAGTTGTTTGCGATATGAATTTTCTCACTCTGGTACTCATAAATGATTTAGGCATTGTTTTCCTTATTGCTTGATCGGACCAACTATGTTTCCAGATTAGCTATGGATTTTCTTGGAGCTTTATGAGAAAGCTCGAGTCAGGACGCTTTCCCGCATTCTTTTATTATCTGTTTTTCCGCTATGCCACACATATGTTGTTTAAGTATTCCACTGTGCTATGTGTTGTATGTATCAACGATCACGAGGACAAGTTATTATAACTATCCAGACCGAGTTATTTTTTTGTACTCTGATTTTTTTATTTGTGTATATATATAGTTTTCTCTTTTTTGTAAAGAGCATGACTATATTATATTTTTCTTCTTTCCACGGTGAGATTTTATATCTGTTGTTTTTTTCTTCTTTTTCTTCTTTTCTGAAACTTCCTTTTTCTTATTTCTCACATTCTCTTTGCTTTATTTTAAAGAACCTATTTTAGGAACTTTGATATGAGGTGATCGTTTTGCGTCAATATCCGAGGAATGAGAAATAGGTCTGTACACATATCCACTTATGAATTTCATGTTGTCTGAACTAGTTATCCAATTTGTGTCACTATATCGTTCTACTATGGAAGGTTACTTTTTATAGTATGTAACATAGTTCTCTGTAAACTTTAAATACCCTAGATCTTTAATTATTGCTTTCCAACGATATTTCCTAGGATTGTTGGTATATCTACAACACTTGTTTGGCCTTGTGAAATTCATGATATACATAATAGTTCTAAGTATATAAGAGTTTTTGGGCAGGTAGATACCGTCATAAGTATTTATATCTAATTTCTTTCATATCTACTAGTGATTTTGCAATAGCTATGTTATGTTGATTTTAACACCCAATAATACATCAGCTACTCCGTGTTCTTTCATTCAAATCTGGAGGGTAGCATATCCTTTGTAGACTTTATTATATCCTTACTATCAATAAGACTAACAAAATCATCATCATAAAGACAAACAATGATATATCTAATATCCACACGCATCATATAGACATATATATTCAGTTCATTCATTCTGAATCCATTTGATGACATAGCTTCATCAAAAAAATTATATTTTTATTTTGATGCTTGTTTAAGTCCATAAAGTGATTTTAACAATTTGCATGCGTATTTTCGTTTTTTGGTCTAAGAAACCCTTCAGGTTGGTGCTTGTAATTTTTTTCTTCCATCTCACTATTCAAAAACGTGGTTCTTACATCCATTTGATGTATTTACAAATTCAATATGGGCATGGTTGCAAGCAACATCTTAATTGAGATTATTTCAATTACTAGTGAATATGTGTTAAAATAATCTAGATCCTCTTTTAGACTAATTTTTTTAACTATAAGTCTTACATGTCTATTGAGAAAACAACTTCTAATTTTTTCTTAAAGTTGCACTTATATCCTAGAGTTTTAGATCCTTTAAAAATACTCATAGTTTCCATATATGGTTTTTTAAAATTGATTCGAGGTCACTATTAATGGCCACTTTCTAGTATGAAGCATTTAGGAATAACATTGCTTTTTTTTATGTTTAACATTTATTTTCTACCATATATGCATAAAATTTAGGTCCAAAGGTTTTAGTGTTACTTCGTCATTTGCTCCTTCTTGGTTCGTCTAAATCTTGGTTAACATTATTTTCTATAATAGCTTGACTGATAATTTGATTAGCATTATCCGTTAGAGCATCGAGCCTTTCATCATCTCTTGATTTTTTTTCTGAGCAATAGGTTTAATATACTTTTTAATGGATGGGTATGTTCAAAAAATCTTGCACTTCGAGATTAGGTTATGATATTTTCATGAATATCATCTGATATTTATACACAAAAAATCAATATGCACTATATTATGAGCATACCCAATGAATATGCAATTTGTAGTCTTTATTCCAATTTTGACCTTTTTAGGCTTGGGTACTTTGACTTTTGCCAAACACCCCATAGTCTAAAGTATTTATAAGATGCTACTCTATTTTTCCCCTGTTCATGTAGTAATTTCAAGGTTTTCTTTGGATGCACTTTATTCGAAAGTGACTTGGCTGTAATGATTGCGTTGCCCTAGAAGTTATTTGGTAGACAAGAAACTGTAAGCAAGGTATGCATGTTCCTTTGGGGTCAATTCTTCTGTACCCAAGTCAGGTGTTCCCGTGTGCCCGACAAATCACAACCACACATCAACCACACATATTATTAATAATCTAATGAACGGGTCCTACAATCCACTCAAAACCATTAGATTTTGTTCAAATCAGTGGTTAAGATTGATCTGGCACATAGGAACACCCAATTTGGGTATTGAACAAGGGTACGACTTTTACCTTTTACTATATTGTTTTATTGAGGCGAATACAATGCCGTTGTTTGATCGATTATACCATTTTGTACACAAAACTACTCAAATAAAAGTTCATATTCGCCTCTCCTATCACTACTTATGGCATTGATTTTCTTATTTAGTTGATTCACCACTTCTGCCTATATTGTTTAGACATGTGAAACACACCATCTTTACTTCTTAGTGAATATACAAAGCAGTACCTAGTATAATCATTGGTAAAAGTAATGAAACATCATTCTCCTCCTCGGTTCTGACATATTTTCAAATGAAATACATCTATATGTATCAAGTCTAATGATTTTGTATTGCTTTCAACATAGGAAAACAATGTTTTGGTTATTTTTGCTCCAACACACAATCTCCATTTATAATTTGAATATGTTGTAAACTTAGGTCTAAATTCTAAGATTATCATCCTATGCAGTGTACTAAAGATACAAATCCTATTATAGTATGCAATATACTAGAATATTCACCAATGTAAGTAGAAGATTCAGTTTTATTATCCTAATCGTTTGGTACAATAGTAATTGCATTCATTTTAACATACCATCAGTCACATATTCATTCCCGACATTCACTCCATTATTTAATAAAACAAATTTATCAGAAGCAAATACCAATTTGAACCCATTCCTATTTAACAGTGGTTCAAAAACTATGTTTTAATGAATATCTAGGACATGCAGGACATATTTCATTTTTTTCTTCTAAAGGACACCTTTAAAGAAACTTTTCCTTTTCCTTCAACCTTTGATGTAGATGAGTTTGCTATAAATAGCTATTCTTCTTGGGTCACCAATTTATAGTTTGAAAACATCCGCTTGTTAGCACTGATGTGTCTTGTGGGCCAATATCCACAAAACATTTTCTCGTTTTACTAACCAAGTTGCATTCAAAATAACTGTATACTACTTCATTTTGGAGATGTCATCAAAAATTTATCAAACTTTGTGATATTTTCTTATTGTTTCTTTGTAGTTCGACCTCGGTGTTCATTTTTCTTATGCCCTTTCTTCTTGCAATTTTGATAGTTTGCATTGAATTTATTTTTCCTCTTTAGATTCAATTTATATTCCCTTTCTCATTTGTAGTTTTTCTCACCCTCGGCTACATTTCCTTTGGTACTACTGCATTAACCACTTCCTTTATGATTTCCTATTTTCCTCTTCAATTTCCAACTGAATAATATGATCCTTCATTGTCATTTCCTTGGATTTGTGCTTCATATTGTTTTTGAAGTCTATCTATGAAGTTGGTAGTTTTTCGGTAGCAGCAACCACTTGCACTGATTCACTTAATGACACGCTCCCATATGGATCTTGTGTATTATATGCTATAGTTATTGGGTTTAACTAATCATAGTTTTAGTATTTATCATTTTAAAATTGTGGAATTTTGTGATAATGAATTTCTTCATTTCAGCGTCCTCCACATTGTAATTTTAATCTTATAATAGCCAAAGTTCCTTCAAAGTTTTCGTTATGTAACACATTATATATAATGTTATTAAGTCCATTCAATATGCATTTTGCAGATGAAGTCTGAATTTTTCCATACACTAAGTTTTTTAGATTTTATTGCATCAGGCTCTAGTTTATCCATTGTAGAAAAATTCTTAGAGAGAAACTTTAATAGATTTAATATTTCGAATAAAATAACATTTCTGTTGCTAGCACTTAGATTCTACTTCTCTAGAAGTTCTTGGCCTTTCGCCATGTGATAAGGCGACCATAATTGTCAGAGCTATTGTTTTATTCTCAGTGGTTGCGACTATGACTGGTTGTAATGAGGCAGTGCTGCCTTGAGTTATTATAAAAAAGGACCATAATCAATGACATTAACAAGACGAGAATATTTCAAAACTGTTGTAGGTAATACTATTTCTATGAAAAAAACCAAAGATATATAAGAATATAATTTACAGCAATGGAAGCATTACAAGATGAACAGTGAATAGCGATGACAAATAGCCATTGGCGGTCGACGCAAGCCGTCGCTATTCGCCGTCGCTATAAATGTCGTCGTGAGCAAAAAAAGTGATAGAAAAAGTGATGGTTCCGTCACTCATTTAGCAACGGCTTGCAACGGGTACTGGCCACGTGGCATCATGAGTGGGCAGGTGGTTTTTTTGTCGGGAAGCCGTTGCAAGCCGTTTCTAAATCGTTGCAAATGATGTCCAACAAGTCGTCGCTATCCGTCGCTATATGGCATTGTTAGCCGTCGCTAGCCGACGCAAAATAATGACCAAATTGACGTTGCCAGCCGTCACTGGCCATCGCAAATCTGGAACCCTTTTTCTGCACTACACATTCATACCCTTCCATCAAGCCTCAACATCAAAACCAATCCACTACCAATCCATCAATATCATTCCAAAATCATCAATACGCACTCATAAATATAACTACAACACAAAATATATCCAAAACATTACTAAATTCATCAAAATACCATAACATACCATCGTCATACATCCAAAATATAATATCATCACCATATATCATCGTCCCATCATCACAAAACATCAAAATACATCAAATCACACCCTACCGTCATCAAATATCATCATACGCACATAAAGCAAATAAAAAAGTAAGTGTATATACATACCCAAGCACAAGAACAAACAAACTACTCGTCGTCTTCTTCTACTTCGCTTGTAGCATCCCCACCATCGTCCTCGTCTGGCATCGATCCATGCTCATCATAATAGCGTGCAATGCGCTCGTCTATCTCCCGAGCCAGTCGGCTTCTTCTCCAATCGTTCATCTCTTCCAGTTGCTTCTTCAACTGAGGTGTAGCCTCCTGCTCCATGGACTTCCTATATCCTCGCTGAAAATCAATAGCCTGGGAAATAATTCAAGTTCACATTTATAAATGGACTTGTAATATATACATGGACTTTGAAGATCAATACACATGTCAATTTAAAGCTTCTATATTTATAATGTCAATTTAACATGTTAATATAAAAAGAAGGTAAAAGAATGCATGTTAATTGAATAAACTTTAAATGTAAACTTAAATTAAAAAGGTACCTCCTTATTGCCGAAGCCGTATCGCCTGTTACGACTAGGCGGCTTAATAATAGCATCCCAAATACGATCGCACTCTGCAACCGTAAGCTCATCTCGTCCACTGGCCTCAGTCACTCTAGCTGACTCTGCATCATATCTCTCCTACAATACCAATATAATTTCAATACATATGCCATATAATTTAATAATATAATATGAACGAATATGAAATATTTTAATTATTAATAAGTATATTTACCATTCCTCCCGCAGCCTTGTCGTCCGCCCAATCATATGTCATGTTCACTTCGGCATAGTATGCTCCACCGCATGAGTATGCCTGAAAACCTCTGCCATCGTAGGCTCCCTTCTATACTTTGTCATCTGAGTAGATATACACTAATAAAATTACTAAAATAAAATGAATGATATGCACTCAATTTTTACGTGAACATATGCTAAAAACTATTTCAATTTTATACCAATTCTCTCCTATGCTGCTGGAATGATTTTGAGCCACCGCGATGTAAACCAGGATTCTTAGCTCTATTTTCTTTATTCCTTTTTGCTACTTCCTACTAAATTTGATACATTATTAAATAAAAGAATGCAATCAACATATATGTGATTATTTTCATTATATCTTACTTTCGCTGCTTCAGTATCCTGATATGCTAGAAATCCAGCCCAAACATCGTCACCCATCCATCTAGGCTTCTTCTGTGATGTCTTCGCCCTGGAAATTGTTTCTCGGTAATTCTTTCGCATTTTAATATTCCAGTGTGTCAAAAAAACCTGCATGTCCTGCTCCTCTACATGGACAACTGCCTGTAAATTAAATTTATTTTGAATTATTTATAGTATATATTAATTTCCAATAATAAAATAAATAAATACTTACCAGCAAATCGGCTAGAATGGCGTTCTTGATGTGGGGTGGGATACTATCCCAATGAGGCCAAGTCCCAGATATCCTACTCGTGTACGACTGCTTCGACACTTTTAAAATGAAATCCGCTGGCTTGATTTCAAACCTGGTGCTGTGTACATGTTTACACAGATAAACCATATATTTTTAACTAATTTAAATTGAAATAAGTTAGATACTTACCCAGCACTCTTCGGAACAACCTTTGCACGTCACTGTAGATCTGGCTCAGAGCTGTTTGGACCTACACCTGGCGCAGGAGATGGTGAATGAGTCGGCTGAGATGAACTCCTCGAGCGCCGTCTATCTAACATATCTGTTACAATCATATAATGCATACAAAATAACTTGAATTATTAACATCAGTCATCATTAGCATTACATAAATCGTACATGACAAGAACAATGCATAACACATATACATATTCAACATTAACATTGTTATTACATAGCTCAGAAGAGTACACAACATGATACATAGCTCATAATAGTACATAACATAAATACATAACATCAGTCTTCATCATCTTAGGATGCAGACTCAGTCTCATACTCTATATCATTTTCTTCAGTACTTTCAAATGCATCTACTAATACATTCGCTTCATTATTCAATGACCCGACATCAATGTCATCAGCTATTATAATTTCAGTATTCAGCTCAAGATCCGCTTGATACGCTGCTTCGTCTGGAATATTATTTCAATCAAATGTAAATCTTGCCTTTGTTTTAAAAACAGCCCACCAATTTGCTTTATCTTTTTTTAAGGATGGATACGGAGAAAAATACACTTGTAGTGCTTGCTTAGCTAACACGAAAGGATTATACTATAGTAATGCGACATATGCCTTATTTATATTAGCTTGTAATCTTTGTGCACGTTAACTCTAGAACCAGGAACATTGCTAAACTAGTTGCATTTGAATAGATAAATTTTCTCTAAGGGACGAACATAATATGCCAACTCTACAACTTGCGTTAAGACGCCATAAAAATCTTTTATATGCTCCTCTGGATCATCACTACCTTTGACAAATACACCGCTATTTTACGTTAAATTTTCAGCTCCGTAATCATTGGTGTTGAATTTAAATCCAATGACAAAGTATATTGGATAAGTCTTGACATTTTTTTGGGTCCAATAGCAAGATGTCGTAATCCTTCGTTAACAACATAGTTTTTGGGATCATGAACATAGTCTGAAAACCATCCAGCAAATTCTTTGCTGAGATCACCAGATGGATGCTGTGATTCGTATATACTGCAGATATGTGTTATGTTCCTTTTCAATTAATATAGACAAATAAATATAGATGTATATATAATTGAATTGAACATGAATTTAATATAACGTGACAAATGGTGCAACTTCCACACAATTTAACAGAACATATGTGTGTGCCACATTGTAGTCTTTATCGCTTAACCATATTTCTACACATTTTCCAGCAGGTCTTCCGTGTTGTCTAAAAATAGATAACATTGTCTGAGAAGACTCCTGTTCAACGACTTCTTCATTACGAGGAACAAATATGAAAGTCAAGTTCGCATCTTCACTAAAGTAATGAGAGAGAAAAAATGAATCTTCTTCTTCAAGATACGATTTGCAAATCGAACCTTCTACTCGAACTTTTTGCCTAATTTTTTTCTTCAAATGATTCAAGTACCTATAATAAAAGTAATTTAATTTATATGTTGGTACAATAATCTAAGTTGTATTCTATCAACAGTATTGAGTATACACAAAATTACCTCTCAAATGGATACATCCATCCATATTGCACTGGACCTCGAAGGAGTGCTTCGGACAAAAGATGAATAGGTAAATGTTCCATTACATTAAAAAAGCCCGGTGGAAATATTTTCTCAAGTTTGCAGAGCAGTACAGGGATTTCTAATTGAAGCTTACGTAAACGATCTATCTTCAACGTCGTTGAACAGAGTTGTTTATAAAATATACTTAATTCTGTTATAACACTCCATATTTTTGTGGGCAATAGTTCCTTAAAAATTACAGGTAAAAAGTATTCCATCATTATATGACAACCATGGCTTTTCATCCCACTCAATTTACTGTTTTTAAAGTCCACACATCTACGGAGGTTAGAAGAAATCCCATCAGGACATCGTAATCCTTCCACCCACTTTAGCACGTGTTTTACTTGCCTGTTATCTACCTCATAGCATGCTTTGGGTTTTTTATTCTCGGCATACAAGTGAAGTTTCGACCGTTTACAGAAGTGTAATATATCACGTTGTGAATTCGTGTCGTCCTTGGTTTTCCCCTTTACATTCAAAACTGTATTAAAAACGTTATCAAAAACGTTTTTTTTTCATTGTGGATGACGTCAATATTATGGCGAAGTTTTAGATTTTTCCAGTAAGGTAACTCCCAAAATATACTTTGTTTGCACCAATTATGAATGTCCGATTTACCTGGAATTTCAACCTGTTTTCCATTTTCATGTATCTTTGGGTACTCACTTACAATTTCATATATCTCTCCTCTTGTCCAAACTTTAGGCAGTAGCATATTCTCTACTCTGTTAGCTTTGAAGTTCGTTTTATCCGGTCTAAATTTATGATTAGGATGTAGAAAGCATCGATGACAATCAAACCAAGATTTTTTTTCCATACTTTAATGAAAATGCTCGTGACTCATCCATACAATAAGGACAAGCTAGACGCCCGGATGTGCTCCAACCTGAAAGCATTCCATACGCAGGAAAATCACTAATAGTCCATAATACAGAAGCAAACATAGGAAAATTTCTTTTTCTCTAAATGTTATATGTTTCGACCCCTTCATTCCACAGTGTTTTCAACTCTTCAATCAACGGTTGCAGATAAACATCAATTCCTTGTGTTGGATCATCGGGACCAG
The DNA here is from genome assembly GCA_030737875.1 of Allium sativum. NCBI lineage: Eukaryota > Viridiplantae > Streptophyta > Magnoliopsida > Asparagales > Amaryllidaceae > Allium > Allium sativum. The sequence goes on along the minus strand of CM060909.1, from coordinate 371,585,892 downwards.
GGACGACAACCGTTAGAAACATATATGGATTTTTCATACACATCCATGGAGGTAAGTTATATGAAGTAACAATGATAGGCCATGATGAATAATTACTACCAAATTGAGAAAACGACGAAAATCCATCCGTACATAAACCGAGCCTAACATTACGGCTCTCTGCAGCAAATTCAGGATAAGTCCTATCAAAGTGTTTCCATGCTTCACCATCAGACGGATGTATCAAAATTCCTTCTTCTGATGTTCTCACGCTATGCCATCGCATATGACATGCTGTAGCAGAAGATGCATACAGTCGTTGAAGTCTGGGAGTTATCGGTAGATAATGCATTCTTTTATACAGAACTTCTTTTCCTTTCTTTTTCCTTGGTTTATATCTATCTTCGTTGCAAAATTTGCATTTTCTAAGATAAGCGTCTTCTTTCCAATACAACATGCAATCTTTAACACATGTATCTATCTTCTGATACGGTAGCCCAAAAGCAAACATTAGTTTTTTTACTTTATAATGACTATCGCACATCAAATTATTGGGCGGCATATGACGTTTTGTAGTTTGTACAATTGTTGTAAATGCAGCTTCTGTAAGATTGAATTTTGATTTCATAGTGATGAATTCAGCGGTTACAGATAATTCGGTTCCGCTTGTACACCCTTCCCACAATGGCCTCTTAGCAGAATTCAATAAATCATAAAAAAAATTTGCTTTCGCCGTTGGTTCTTCAGCATTTTCATTCTCATCGTCGCCTTGATCAATGGTGAGAAACATTGATCGTGCTGCATCTTGCACCATATTTTCTATCGGATTCGTCGTTGTATTATCGTTCATCATTGTACTACCGTCCTCTACCAATACAGGGTTAGACGTAGGTTGAACAAGCTCTCCATGACGATCCCATAAGTAATCATTCGAAACAAAACCAAATTTATACAGATGTACTTCTACTGCATCTGGTTTCCAATGCCTCAAATGTTTGCACTTACTACACGAACATCGAATGTCTAGGTTACTCCGATTATTAGATTTAGCGAATCTAATAAATTCTTGGACATCGTTACAAAAATGTTCCTTTATAGAACCTTTCTTACCTGTACGAGTTGATACATCCAACTACGATCACGAAAATAATCGAATATTTTTTTGATTTGCAACAAATATGTTAGAAAATTCGATCAAACACTTTGTATTAATTGAAATCTTGTAAAATTTCATTTACAACTACTTCATATTTTCAATTTTTTGTTTATTTCTTTCTACTTTGACGGTCGGTCTACCTACTTCCCATTACAAATATAATAACGTAAGCATATTTTATAAATCCTTTCAGGTTAAACGGTTCAACAAAATTTCGGCAGCACTTCCCTTTGGTCCCTGTATCGAACACAAATGCGTGTACACAGGGAACAAAAAGGAAGTGCCATCGAAAATTTGTTAACCGTTTAAACTGAAATGATTTATAAAATATTGTTACGTTATTATATTTGTAACTTGTCCAATACAACGACAAATCCAACAAATATTGTATCAGATGAATATAGATTTCCGTTTTATGAAAAAACGAATATCCATATAACGATCATATACAACACTTGTCGGACGGGGCCAAATTTATCTAAGGGGTTCACATAACTAGTCAAAACACATTCAACCAAAGTTTAAAACAAGAAACACACATCAAATGAAAAAGCGTGCCTTTTGCGCTTTGGAACTTTTTGCGCTTTTTTTGCGCTTCAGTAAAAGGTGTGCCTTAAACTTCAAAAAAGCCCCTTACTTGCGCCTTACGCCTTTTTGCACCTAGGTGCGCGCCTTGACTATATAGCGTCTACATAATAATTTTTCATAATTTCAATTTGTAAACTAACATGACAATTATTTTTAGTAAGTTTTGATTCATTTTAGTTTAATGTATAAATTATAAAATTAATTTTAGTTAGTTTAATTTTTTGAAAGATAAACTAAGCTTTCAAGTTAATTATTTAATTTCATAAAAAATTCAAAGAGTTGAGTTATATGATTTTCATTACATTTAACAAGATTCTTAACGATCTAAACCTAAATTATGAACCATTTTGAATTAACATTTTTAATCAACATTTGATTACTAACTATTACAGTAACAAAACAATTTTTTTTCAATTGCAAGTACATTCTTTTGGACCGACCATTCTTGCATCCGATGGGGACATAACAGTGCATGCATGTAGACTAGGGACATCGTTGCACCATTTCAATAATAATCAATTTACTACATTAAACAATTACATTAATTCCATTCATTCTCAAATCATCATACAACACATTTTACATACAACACAATCATCGTAGGTCTAATTGAACACGTGATAATCATTGTTTTCAACCTCCTAAATCAATTATATATGTAATATTCATCGATTTTACCCTCCTAATCAATTACACTTATCCCCAAATCAACTTACAACATAACCATTATCATAAACATCCCTTGAGACGACCAATTTCATATCCATAAACATTCAATTTTGCAAACTCATATAAATTAGCAACCAAAGCCTCTAATTAACCCTAATTAAGCATAAGCCAGAGTTAGAAGACATAGTAGAATGAAATCAATACCTTGGGAGCGAATTTGGAGGCTTGGAATCGGAGCAGCAAGGTGAGGCGACGGGTAGGGTTTAGGAAAGTTTTTGGGGAAAAAATAGAATGAGGAAGAGAATGGTTCGGTTGATATATTTATGCAAATCGAGCAACGGTTTGCGACGGCTAGCGACGACCGCTTTTTTAGCCGTCGCAAACCGTTGCCCCACCCCTTCGCAATTTAAGCTGCTTTTGTAGTGAAGTCCACACATGGTTATTGTCGGATTCCAATATGATCACTGTTTCTTGAAATAATAATGATCTCTCTATGATGCTGAAGGGTGAATGAACAACGATTTCCCAAAATGAAAAAGATTGACGTCTGCAATGTTACACTTGCAATTATAGAAAAAATTCGAGCTAAGATACGGCTAGAAATAATAGAATATGGAGGAGAATAAGGTGTTCGGATTCTATTTAGATCTTTCATTATAAAATCCTCTAGAAAAAATTCTATTTTTAGAGGAACTAAGTTATAAATAGGGTTGGCAATCAGACCCGACGCGATGGACCCGGACCCGACCCGGCGGGTCTCGGTTCTAGACGGGTCGGGTTTAGTCGGGTCTAAACTATAAATTTCAAAGATCTGGACCCGACCCGAGCTTCGGTTCAGGTCGGGTCTAGTCCGACTGAATAATAACACTAAAAATACATATATTTCAATACATTTTGGCCGGGTCTGATCTGATCGGGTTTTGATGGTTTTTTTGTCATCTAGACCCGGTCCGAGACCTATCGGGTTCGGTTCTTTTCGGGTCTGTTCTAATTGCCAGTCCTAGTTATAAAATCCTCTAGCAAAAATTCTATTTTTAGAGAAACTAAGCAACCATCCGGCACAAGCAGAAGGTGTTGCGTTGCACCACCCCTATGGCCCTTACGGTAGTGGTTCTTATATCTTAGTATATATCTCTCTATATTATTATATGCCCCAAGATGTGCAACAACCCTTGTTTTATAGGGACTTGAACCATATGGCTTAAGTTTTCCAATACTCTATTCTTATTTTTTATAGTTATTGTCATTATTTTTGAACTTTGTGGCATCAGGATTTTACTTTGTAATTATAGGAAATAAGAATGATTATACTTGTAACTTGTGTTCAAATAATAACTGTTCTCTTTTCTTTTTCGTGCAGTGGACAGATGCTTATATCTTATGTATAAATAAATATGAAAAGCCTATGGATGACCTCTTAGTTATGATTCTTTTAGTTTTTCTCTGACCTAGTAGGTAGAATCTCCAGGTGCTACGTGCACTAATTAATACTACAAAATAGAAATTGAAAATTAGAACATCCTGTATTAACAGTTCACAATGAATGTAGAAAGATACGAGTCTAGCAGACTTATTGTTTACTTAAAATAGTGTTTCTCCCAATATAGTGCTAAAGGTTGATAAACAATTGCTTTCTAAGATAGAACAATTTGATTTTGTAATGCCAGCAAGGAATCGTAGAGCAACAAAGAATTAAAAGAGACAGAAAACAATAAAATAAAGCAGCAGGAGTTATTGTTTTTTAATATATGATTCCTTCTTCTGAATCTACTATATCTATAAAGTTTTCAAATACACATTAAAATGATAGTAACATCTATTTGGAAAGTCTGTAACTCTTTAATCCATTCACATGTATGTCTAATCCTAAGTAATACCCAAGTTCTAATTGCTTATAAGAAAGCTCAAATGCTTATTCACGCACGCTTCATGGAAGCGGGTATGGGCATGGGTAATGGTGAGGAAGTTGGCACAAGGTGGTGCATTGGACCACCTCTTATAATCCCCATGGATGTTCATACTCTATTATCTTATAACAATTATAATAATTTTCAAATCTTAGTATATAACTACGTACAGTTTTACATACCCGAAATTGTGGGACTAACCCTATTTTGTAAGGAATTATTAAAATATGCCTTATAAGGTATTTAATATTTCATTCATTTTTCTAAAAGCCCCTAAAATGAATTAGTATATATTCAATTGTTATTTTTCCAATGAAACTCTTATTGCAGTGGTTAAAGTAAGAGGAAGGCGTTGAACATTCATGAATAGCCATTAGACTTACTGATGAATCAGTAAATTTGAATGTTTTTTTATATGAAAGCATTTTGTGCAAGTAGAACAACAAACATTGTGATACGATTTTTCTTATCTTCTTTAGTTATCTGTTTGTGTTCATTTTTACCGTGAATTACCTGCTTGGTATCATAAGTCTTGTAATTCCCCATGAAACGACACCTTCGTAGATTATTCTATAAAGAGCATCCCATAATACTTCACTTGGTTTCTTAGATTCAACAGCATATGCATTCCTAATAGCTAATTCTTGTCACATTCTCTGATAGTTGTTCAATTACTTATCTCATGAATGGTTAAGATAATGTATTCACCATGCTACTAAGTTTCAAACATCAACATAGTTATCCTTTTGAACCTAGTACTTGAGATCTCTATTCAATAAGGTTGGGTTTTGGTAAGATTTTTTTTATTCTAAATGCCACGAGCATATTCTCATCAATAAGCTTCAAACTTTCTCTTTAGGAAAGCCTTTAGTTAGTGGATCCAAAATGTTATCTTTTGATCTTACATTAGCTTGTAATGATGACTCCGTTAGATAGAACCATCTCACAATTTTATGTCCATAACGAATATGTCTAGATGTTCCAACATATAGTCCACTATTAAACCTTACAGATAGTTGATGACTATTACGATGTATATATATAAGGCATAGGTTTTCCCCAATCTAGAATGCCTTTAGTAAACTTCGAAGCCATTATTCTTCTTCTACGGCTTTATCTAATGCAACGAATTTTGATTCCATTATAGACCTTACCATATAAGTCTGTATGGATTTCCATAAGATTGCTCTATTTCCTAATATATACATGTACTTTCACTTGCAAACTTAGTGTCATTTGAACTAGTAGTCCAATAAGCATTGTTGTATCCTTATACCGCAAAATCATAATCTACAATGTATTCCACATTTTTGTTAGAACTTTAGATAGTCTAGATCAAAGATTATCACTTTCTAGTGAATTTACTAGGAATACTGGTATACCTGCTACATTTTCTTATAGTACAAGTTATATTTGGTCTTGTGCAATCCTTGTATATATGATGCTTCCTAGTATGTGAGAGTACTCAAGACCGCAGGTACCATCACTTGTGCTTTTCTCCAAATTTTGGTTCAAATTTATTAATGATATTTTGCAATAATTATATTATAGTTTTTTGAATCTTCAAGCATTTTAAAAATGAATGTGATTGATGTAATGCATATCCCTATGGCGTATTGAGGATTGTAATACTTAGATCACAACATCTTATCCTAAGTCCTTCATGTTAAAGTTAGAGGGTAACGTATCTTTTGTCAATTATATTATGATTATGTTACTACCTAGTACCAGCGAGTCATCCACATAAAGACATATAATTATATATCCATATCATGTTGCACATAGGCACATTTATTATGACAACTCGAAAATCCATACATTTTTTATTGACATTAATTGACACAAATCAGACTCTAAATTGTGTACAAGTTCGAATTATCAGGTGACAAACTAAATTTTCGACCCTTGAAAATCGATACTTAATACATCCTCAGTATTCACGTATCGGAGATTCAAATGTCGCAAATCTGATTAGTCAGGGTATAATAGAAAATTGAACTAAACATAATCTTAAACGAATGGAATAATATATATTATTGAACATAATATTTTACAGTAGGAAACATTTACATAATCTGAGTTAAGTTCAACATAGATAGTATGAATGTATATCCTTACAACAACGACATAATACTATAGGTAATAAAGTACGTTTCTTTGTTTGATCAAAATCTCCAGCTCTCCTCTGGAAACTTTCCTTATCTTCAACCTAAACCTGGAACAACTCGGATCTGACCCGAGCATTGAAAATACTCGGATCAGGCTTCGATAAACCAGTTTAAGAATAAATAACTTATGTACATACATGACAATGTCATCAGATGGTTTTGTTGATGTTTGTGAAGAAAGTCGCTTATGATTTTTGGAAAATGAAGCTATCATAAGGTTTGCCATAATCATACAATGAATGCTTATTTTGAGCGAATTTGGTCCTTACGATAACCAAATAATATTAATACCTGAACTCATGGATATTATGTCTAATGACATTCTTTTAAAACCTTTGCATATAAATTTATTAAACATAGTTATCATAGGTACCATTATATTCTACTGACGGCTAATGCGTAGACAAACAAAATCGTAGGCTCATATTGGAGAATTAGATTTCCAACAATGGCCAAAACAAAGAATCTTCATTATTCATGATGGGTATACCTCTAGAGGAATGTCACGAGAATCGACTAATGATTCTCTGCCAACATAAGATCGAGTTATCCCTTAATTGGATAACAACTAACTGAATATGTCATTCTTCGGTCGTAACCGACCATTAATGGAGCGTCTGAATTCCATCATCTATACAAGTAAAGTTAAATGGACTCTATACTATGGTATATTTTTCAGTGTGGAAGAAAATGATCATATCCTAATGGCAGCGAACCATGTAGTCTTATTGCATTCATCATGTTTCGGTCATTTACGAGATGTGAGGCTTGAAGTTACATTACACAAAGCTATGCTTTATACGAAGCCATGTTTTGATCATCTGCAGCTCCTTTCACTTAGCATGCCAATTGCCATTTCATAACAGATAACTGATGTCTACCAACGTATCGCCTTTTAGCTGTTTGGTCTTTCTAAAAAGGGTGTTATGCTAAAAGAAGAAGTGTCTTCTCTACCACCAACAATGATATGCTTAGCAAAGATCAATTTCAATGCCATAAAATGCAATGTCAGACAAATATCCATACAAGATCATTCGGGGATTGAACGAAGTCGAAGATGCTTTATTCCTCGACCATTATTAGTTTGAAAGCCCCTGCAATCCAAAAATTCCTCATATACATAGGGACTTACTGCTTAATAGGGTAATCTCAAAATGGGAGCAACCCAGTGAAGATGAGATCAACAAGTAGTCCTTTAGATGTAAAGGTCCCCAGTCTTCTACCAACATCTTTAATACCTTCACTTTCTCTATTATGTCATGTGATCATTCTAAATGGTTTTTGAATAGGAACCAATCAAATCCCAGCCCGGTATTTTCAAATAATCATTGTTGTTTAAAAACGATATGGATATACAAGATTTCATTCTCTTCCATCTTAAATTAGTTAATCAAAACCTTTCATTTACTTAATAAAATCCTTAATCATTTATTCCTTAATTTTGGAATTATTCATAAAATCGCTTTGTTTAATCTTTAATAAAGATTTATTAAATATTTAACAAAAATTTATTGTTAATCTTACCTCATATTTGACTTAGGGCAGTACTTTAAAAATGTTTATTAAATCTTAATCAAAAGATTTATTTATTCCTCAACAAATAGTTTTTCATTCCAAATCATATCTTTTAAACAAGGATTATTTAAATCTTATTAAAGATTTTCTTTCAACTTTACTTAGGGATATCATTTTAATATCATTTCATAAAATCTTAATAAAAATATTTTTCTCAATTCTTGAACAAACATTCCCCATTTCCAAAAATAACTTTACATGAGTCCAAACGATGTAGTTTAAATCTTTAATGGGTTAAAGATGATGTCAATTAAAACATCATTCACCTAAAACCTAAACCAATTTATATTACATCTACTTACTCTCAATGCTAGTTTCCATATTTAACAAACACTTTGGGAGAAATAACGATGAAATCACCATTTAAATTCCTCAAATATTACGAGTTTCTTTTATGGATTTTAATACTAAGTATATGATGACTATTTCCATCCAAGTCCAATTAATTTTAATTGAAATATTTTAATCTTGTTAAAGTTATCTTCAAAATATCATTCTAGGGTATCCATGCTTTCCTTTCAATCTATTCCAACCCTTGCCCAAATAAATATACATTGGTCTAATAACTTCCGTGCAATGGTTGTTGCATCCCTTGCCTTATTTATACATCCCGTTTATCATTCCAGATCTCGGAGGTGGGACAAATGTACTGGTTCTTTCCGCATACTCAATTTATTTGAGTATATCTTCTTCTTAAACTTAGTTAAGTATTTCAAACTTCCAAATTATTATTGAAATACTTCTTAAATACTTTTATAAATATTCCTAATTTATTTGGATAGGAGTTACAACATTTAGCTCAAATTTCACAGTATTTGGAAAAAGTTTACAAATAAGTTCTATAAAAAAGGCTGAAAACAGCTTATTTGAGTTAAACAACTTTTTTAATTTTCAAATTCATATATTTCAATCCGAATCCTTTTTAAACATTTTTTTATGATTTATCATAATTTTTCCCTATTTTAATAATTTAAAATAGCCATTTCCAAATATTTCCCAATTTGGTCACTGAACTTCAATACCACAATTTTTATTCAAATTTGATTCGAACACAATTCAAAATCTATAGGAATCTTAATTTTCCTTTTCCATTTGATAACAAATACCATTTAAAACAAATGTTTTTGTTTTTGGAAAGTTCATTTTAATTTGGATCATGTACATTCATTTGAAATTTATGATCTAAATTCATGAACTATCACAGCGCAACTAGCCCTACTCTAACCATATTTCGCTTTCATATTGAAAATAATCCGGTTTGTTTCAAATATTTTTTATGATTAATTTAAAATATATATAACTTCATTATAAACCAACATTTCCAATATTTCAACTTTTAATTTAATCATAGGCAGAGCCGATGGGGTTGAGTGGACCCCTACCACTTCTATTGATATACCAAAGAGAACTACTGAAATTACAAGGCTATACAAAAGAACAAAAGAAGATGCAAAATACAAAGTATACCAATGTTTGGAAGGAAAAATAAATAAAATAGACAGATAAAAACCATGAAAAAAAACTAGCATGGAAAACAACCCAAAAACCAAACCTTAGTCTATTAAGTCTAAAATATGCCAGGATCAAAGGCGATCCTCAAAAATTTCAAGCCTTCCCTTATATCATGCATAATGCATTTCTTCAATTGACCAAACTCAATTACTCTTCCTGGATTAAACACTCTATTGTTAAAAGCTTCCATATTGAAGTAACATACTTTTTGAGAACAAGTACAAACAGCTGTGCTCTTTCATATCCACGTTTCACCTCTTTGTATATCGAATCCCATTCCATTACACAATTTAATGAACATCGTATCTTCCAATTTCCATCTTCACGTATTTTCCGTGGTTACTACATGACTATACAATCGAAGAATAAATGCTCCTTAGTCTTGGAATAGTTAGGACAGAAAACACAATGAGTGTGCATAAGCATTCCTCTAAGCACAAGCTTTGTTTTAGTGAAGATACCATAATTTATAATCTTCTAAAGGCATGGATTTTCTTTTTCTTTACTGTCTGTCGCACAAACGATTTTATGCCACCTGTAATCGAGCATATCTTTAACACCATTCAAAGCATAGATAAGTGTTTATCGTTGAACTTCTCACCTATAAACTTCCAAATACCAAGAGCAGTGCTATCAGTCCTTACATGAGTGGTTTTGATTTTACTCCATAGTCTCATAATGTTTTCAGTAGAGGAGGAGGGAAGGCTAAGCCTATTCTCCTAGATCAAACAAGCAACAGAGGCACAATTGCTAATGCCTGACTGGATTGAAAGTGATTTCCTTGCCAAGTATAACACCGAAGTCCAACAAAGGATCATGCCAAAAATGAGTCCTATCATATGACTGAGGGCATGCATGAAATAGAGTAGGACATCCGCGCTGAGTTTCAGGATACATTTCCAAGCCTAACTCAAGTTTTGTGACATAGCCATATTCCAAGGACTATAACCTTTGAGTATAAAGGATTAAGACCACAAAACCCAAAGACTATCCTTTTTCATTAGTAAACCATCAACATATCTAATAAAAGAAACTTTTTTCCACAAATTAGTGTTGAAAATGCCTAAGCCTCCTTTCCTAATAGGTTTTTCTATGCAACTGAAGGAAATAGGAGCAAGGAACTTAGCATGGATGTTACCCTTCCAAAAAAAATGTATCTCATAAAAGCAGTATGAATCATGTGCAGGAGTTTTTGGGGTAAAATAAATTTTGTGCCTAATAAGTATGCATAGAGATCACAACTCACTTAATCAGTACTACTCTACCAGCTTGACTCAACATTTTATTCGACCTTCACTTTATTCTAGCAGTAATTTTCTCAAAGAGTAAATGCCTCACGGTTATCCCCTACGAACATAAACTCAGATTTATCTATATTTATTTGAAGGCATGTCATCTCATAAATTTTAACAAGTGTACTAAGAATGTTAAGAGGTCACCTGGCCAGGTTTACAAAATATAATAAGATATTCTGCAAAGAGCAACGAAGTTATCCTAGGCACTTTGCATTTCGGGTGCAGTGAGAATAAGTTATTGTCAATCAACTTATCAAGTATCCTAGTGAGTCATTCCATCATAATGAAAACTAGAGTTTCAATAAGAAAAAAGCAATGAAAACTAATAATAGCATAATATCTCCATCGCATTCGTCAGGCTCCATCTTCGTTTCCTTCATTGAATAGCTACCTCACCTGCTGACCTATGAGATATGTTAGGTAGTGGGGTAAGAACATAAAGTCATGTGTGACTAAAAATAATATTTACGTAAAGACCATGCCCTAGATTTAGTAGGTTATATATTTCAAGGTATGTCTACGAAACACCAAGCACACACATATACGAAAGTGTCTGACCAATGATGTAGAGGTCTGAATCAGTAATTTAAGACCTTCATTAGTGCATTTAGGGTGGAGACCCAACGGGGTGGACATTCTTGGTCACTTAAGGCCCATTCCAACATATTTATTAATGGTGGATTCTCACGATCTCTTATAACCCTTAGGTAGATCCTAGCCACTTAGATCCCGCCCTAATACGTCAACGTTCTTAACTATCTATTCTCACAAGTAATATGAGAAGTACTAACTCGCCACTTAATACCGGTTTAGGGTAGACCTGCATATAGCAATTTAAGACCCCTTCGGCAAATGCCTTCTGTTACTACTTAACTGATACTATGGTAGAATACCTATGCCGCTTAAGGCTTCCCTTAGATAGTTGGTGAATTAAATAGCGTGCTACGTCGAACATATATCAACTCTATCCTTAGGTTGGCCCTCACACAGATCCTAGAGGAAGTGGACATTCTGGTAACTACCCTACTTCGTTATTGCCCTATCTAAACCACTTTCAGAGGAGGAACCATACGCTTACTTTGAATCTAATAAGGGAGGGTCCCATGACTTTGGTCCACATCCAAGGAATAAACCTTTGGAATGGTCCTAGTCCTAACCACTTAAGACCTACACTAGATAAGAAGAGAGCTAGCCACTTAAGGACTTCTCAAGGCATAGTAAACCTACCTATTTACACACATAATAGGTATATATACACACTAGGCCTCTCACATTAAACCGTCTACCTGTAGATACTGGATATATCGGGCGGTTCCGTACAGACTTCTACTATAAGTGGGCTTAGCATCGGGTCATAGTGTACTAATTTAAATGGCCCATGTCACCTAGACCTCTCACATTAGCCAAACTCACCTGTGGTTGCTAGATTTCCCTGTCGGTTCCGGGCAGACTTTTATCACAAGTGATGACCAACCTCATGTCTGTGTGACATTGTTTAATATATATAGACAAACCATTTTATGCACATACACAAGCAAAAAAAAATATGGGGGGACATTTCAAATTCTAACCTAATATTAGTCTCATTTATTACATCATTATTACGCTAATTATGTTAATTATGATATATAAGTAGAATATTTAATACGTTAAATAACGCTAATTTTCGTATGAATTGAAAGAACATTTTAATGAAGTAAATTTTCAATTTAGTCTACATTCGAGGCATACAAGTTAATTCCAACATCCGACCGCTAAATACATGGCATGATGACATAATTGAAAATAGCAGTAATGGGAAAAATACAACATACAATCAAAACTTGCATCCTAGACTTGTTAGAATAATCCAAGTAATGAATCAAGAACAAGGTGTAAATTTACTACAATATACATATATATATATATATATATGTATATATATCCACATATATATATACATAAACCTTTATTTATCTAATTTACCCTTTCTTATGTTGTATATAAAAACATTGATATTTGATTTGTTTCAAATCTGAATATGTTCGACTTATCCATTTAGAACGGATATCCAAAACTAAATACCCGAATCTTTTACATCACAATCACTTTTTAAATAAAAAAAGAATAAATCAAATCAAATAAAAGCAAATCACCCATAGTGTTCTCTATCCACAATTCAAACCCATTCACAAACCCGATATCTATTGACAATTCTTGCGAAACATATATAAAAATAAGACATTTGGGGAGTTTTTACAGTTTGATATTATTGTTAATCCAAATCTCCCTAAGCATACTAATTCATACAATAACGTACAAATGTTGAATATGCCTAAATAATTACTATTTCCATTATAGTGATTTGACTATATGGAAATGTTGTAGTTCTGACGATATTTGCCAATTTCGTGCAAACTCCTATCCCTAGAAATATATATATATTAAATAGTTAGAATTGTTATATATATATGTTTCTTATTATTCCAAATCTAATCCTATAAGAAAAAGGGATTAGAAAAAAGAAAATAGATTTTAAGAGAAGAAGAAAACCTATTATGAATTTCTCTGGAATCAATGACATAGTGGAGGCAGGGATAGAGTGAGGCTAGGTTTAGGTCTGAAGTCTAGCGTGTTATTTACAGAGGGGTGTATGTGTAAATATGAACCGTAGTATTATTAGATTTAATCCTAATTGTTCAAATTTATAAATTAACACCAAAACCTGACCCGAACCAAGCCTTACTAGGCATTGACCGCGCCAAGCAGTCGACCGCTCCCCTAGAAGGGCGGTCAACCGGCGGTCGCACCCCTCTAGGAGGGGCAGTCGACCTCCTAGTCGTCGTTTTTCCAGTAAATGTATGTGGGACAGGAAAGATTTTTATTATATAACATTTGTTAATTTCCTTTATTCCTTTCCTTTTAATCGTTACTCTTGTCCCTTATTGCCTACTTATATATACATACAAATTCAAATTGAATGGAATATTCCAATTACTCATTTGTTGACCATATATTATTCCATATATTAATATTATAATTTTAATTTCAAACTGTGTTATGTATATATTTAATGTACAATTTCTTTTAAGTGCAATTCTTTCATAGGGGCTCAGATTTGACATATTATATATGAAAATTGATTAGAATTTCATCACGAATACAACTATGGTATTTCCATTGCCAAATTCCCAATGTTACAAATTCCATTTTTTAGTCTGTTATCCTTTTGTTACTTTATTCTAAATTTCCATTATTTATTGTTGTTAATTAGTTTTAGGTAAATTTTTACGGGATGTTACATTCTTCCTATTTCTCCATCTCTTTTGGGGTGGGACGGGCTTCATAAAATCTTTCTTACCACTACTTTTTCATGGTATCCTTTTTCACAATTTTCATTCTTGTGCCCGAAGACCTTACACTGAGTGCATACATCTGGCTTCCAAAGGTAGCATACTCTAATCTTCTGGGTACGCCCATCCACTAAGTTGACAAGAAATTCATCTATGAGGTCTTGATCTAGTTAAACTTCAATTAAGCATTTAGCATACTCAAGCCTTTCAATTCTTTCAGACATTTCGTCAAGGCACGACATTTTTTCAAGTTTGCAAGCTAACCACTTTATTCTCGTGTGTGACCAAGCAAACAACGAAATACTGTAAATTTGTACCTAAATAGGCACATGCTTCACAAATCCATACACATTACTCATAGGTGGGTCGCATGGCTGAATAATGAATAACTTGCTACGCATAATGATGGGATCGCCTGTAAGTCGTATCATGAATAAAACCCCATCAGAACTGACAATCACATGTCCATTGAGACTTCAAATGGATTTCAACTTTTGAATTACAACAGTGAACGAAAGGGGTTTATCTAGAAAAAAACCACCAATGTTTCTTTCCAGACTAAAGTTCCAGCATCAACCATGGCATCAGTGTAGTACAACTCATTGTTTGAGAATGTGGGTTTCATATCAATGGGAATATACCTCCTAGCATTACGAGGATTGTTCTTGAATAAGGATGTCCTTTCCCATTGATTGACATTGTTTTTCACAATACTAGTGGGAGATTTCGATGGTAGTGGAGTTGTTGTGTTGGGTTGCAGATCCAGAGGTACAGCCGGAGGATTAGGCCGAGAAGGAAGAGAAGGCGAAATTGGTTGGAAGTACGAGGGAGAAGGAGGGAAAGATTGGGAGAAAGAAGAGGCAGCCATTAATGGTTGTGTTTTAGCTTGTATTTTCCAATGAACTTGGTAATTATTTATTTTAATTAAATATTATACTATTATTAAATTAATATTCATCAAATATTAACTTTTGAACCCCAAACTTTCCAAATGTCAAGCATAATATAAACTCATTGGAACTTTCAATTTGAGTTTAAAACCTCGTTTACATAGCTAATTCAAATTCAATTTCAAAATCACTATTTCAAATTGATTATACTATTTACCTTGAAATAGAATATGCCATTTTATATCAATTATTTTTGAAAAATTATTTCTAAGACATTAATTTCATTTCTACCCAGTTCAGATAAATTACAACTATTAGTTTTATGCGTTATCTCCTTTTGAGTGAATATAATATTCATTTATATTATCAAATTGGAATGAGGTTTGACAAATACCCGTATAATTACGTAAATTGGGTATAATAAATGAAAGGTGACATATTAACAACAATAACATCCGTAATTTCATCCATTGCACCCATTCAACAATTTCATAATATTTACAATATAAGTGTTACATTTTTTAATACTTAGAACTTATATTAAATTAAAGTGAAAATTAGTGTCATATCCCTATTTCTAGATTGCTCTAAACGGCCTTCCCCCATAAAGATTCATGCAAAGAGGGTCCCTATTTTTGGCCCCTTTGTGTTGTTTAACATTTTTTAGGCGTTGACATATTAAAAAATTCAATAAATTGCAAATAATCACTGGAGAAATTAAAAAAAAATCAACAAAATCAGCAATAATAGTCAATAATTGCTGATATGTATTCAATAATTTATCCTAAGTTTCAGTTGAAATTCGGGATGAATTATTGCATACGTATCAGAAATTATTGCATATTATTATTGATATATCAACAATTAAAGTTGAATAATTTTGCAGGGCTTACGGTTATTGCTAAAATGTCAGCAATGATTGTGTATAGTTGCTGAAATGTCAACAACAATGTTAAAGCTGACGCAGGCTTATCAATATGTGCTGATATATCTGCAGTTATTTCTTATAATTGCTGGAATATCAGCAATTATGTTTAAAATGATGTAAAGATGGAAAAACAGGCAATAGATGAAATTGCATCAAAAACTGCAATTATTATGTTATACTACTGATATTTCAGCAATAATGTTGCAATTGATGCAATAGTTGCTGAAATACTAGCAATAATTGCAAATAAATGTATTGTTTGCTGTAATATACTTGAGCTTCATCATTTTTTTGTTTTTGAATTGTTTTTTGTAGTTTTACTCCATGAATTCGATGATGATTATTTATTGAATTTAATTATGAATTTACAATTTTTTTGATGATTTTTCGGAAAATAGGGACCTAATTTATAAAAATTTAAGACAGCGATGTGAGCTGAATTTCAAAACATTTTAGGGTCGTAAGACAAATTTACCTAAATTAAATTCATAACTGTAACGTCCCGGATTTTTAACCGTCATTTTAAAACATTCAAATTGGTGTTAAATATTGTATTAGTGATATAAAATGATAATTATAAATAACTTATTTATTAAAAACGATATTTGAACGTACAATTTGTAATTTAATTTAAAACGATCTCATAAAGTAGTGATAGTTCGTAATATTATATTTTAAACTTCAATTGAATATCAGGGTCCAATATGAATCAGATTTCTTTGAAACAAGAAATGTTTGAATATATTAAGCTATATTTGTCTAATGGAGGTGAAAAATAAAGATTTCGTCATATAGATTGTGAGTTATGTCCAAATCAAAATTCCAGAAAATCGTATGGAATTGCTTATAAATTATATCGATTTAATATATATAAATATACACACATAATTCGATTTTAAATAATTTGAACATCATCTTGGTTTGAAATATCGAGTTTAAAATTCAAATGTTTTTATTATTGAGCTATATGATGTTCTGTTTGGATATATACGATAATAATAATAATTGTTAAATTGATTTTTTTTAATATTTAATTGATTTATTTAAGCCGTAAAAAATAGCCTTTTTGAAAACAACCACCATTTTTGTAACACTCCGAATTTTTGAATAATCGAATTAACTAAATTAAAGAAAAAATGTTTAGCATTGTTCTAAGGTTTGTAAGCAAAAGACTTAGTGGCTCATTTGGTTGGAACATGTGACTTGCATACAAGAGGTACAGAGTTCGATCCCCGCCAACGCCATATTTTTGTTTTAGGGGAATGGCTTAAAAGCGGCATAGTGTGAACGCGGTTCAAAAAGTAGTTTAGTGTGAAAATGGTTAATTAGGGAGATAGAAATATATATAGATATATTTACAAAAAATAAAATAAAATTCAACCTAAAATTTAAGAAAAAATTTCAAAACAGCGGAAGCGGGAAGGCAAAACACCAAACCGACCTATTTTATGGGTCGACCCGAGACCCGCTGGGTCGACCCAAGACCCGCAAGGTCGACCCGCTGGGTCGACCCCAGGGTCGACTCAGGAGGTTTGGAATTGGTCCCGTCGGCCCTAAATGGTCTATGACGAAATTTTATGTTTTAGGGCTTAGGTGGCTATTTCTGGTTGGTTTGTTGATGTCATTTCTTGGTTTCTAAGACCTAAATGGATTCTAGAGTAATCCGACAGCTTAAATTAATTCAATGCTCTATAAAAAGACCCACAGACTCAAACCCTAAATCAGAATTAAAACTAAAACTATGTCCGTCATGCTGTCGTCTTGAACCCTAGAGTAGCCGCCACCAATTAGAGAGGAAGAACAACAAATCAAATCAGTTCTATTCAACCCTAACAACGAATCTTCTTCAAAGGAGAGCTAATATAACTTCAGAAATCAGAATTCAGAACTCAAGACCTCTTTTGAGTTCGATAGTTTTAGTAAAATAATTAGTAATTTAATTGGATTAAGTTATGATGCGGATTGTATGGATGTGATGTGAATTAATGATCACATGTTGTAATTATGTTGTAGAATTGTGTTGAAATCTCTATGAAGTTATGTTGTGATGCTATCATTTATGATGTAAAGTTATGTTGTTATCTTCTATGTTGTAATTTTATATATAACCAAATCATCATGTTTCATATGCTAGTTTGGTGATGTTGATTCATATGATAAATCATATGTATGCAAGTTTAGATTTTTATTTAAACATGAATCATATACAAGTTGGGTAAAATTATATGTGACCTTACATGGTTATGACATCTAGTTTATGTGAAAATTTGATTAAAAGTTAGGCTATGACATGGGTGAGTTATATGCTAAATTCTACATGATATTTTACACGTTAGATGAAAGTTTACACCATTGTTATGATGCATAAATCACATATGCAAGTTTCTATAAATATATGAGTTTGGGGTATGAATCATGTTATGCAAGTTTAGGGTTATTGCCTATGCAAGCTTACACCTTTAGATGTAGATCTATGACATACATGATTTATGCAAGTTCACACCTTTAGATTTGGATCCATGACATATGTTATTTATGCAAGTTGTAACTTTGGCCTATGCAAGTTTTAGATGTAGAACATCATTCACATATGCAAGTTCATCCCTATGTTTAGATCTATGTTTTCATTATGTGTACATTGTGATGTTTTCTCTTTATTCCATGAGTTAGACTATTCGAGTCTAATGTATATTTTACGTTAAACGAACAAACGTACAATGTGGGGTAAAAGGGATAATATTAAAAAGATTTAATTGGCATAAATGCCTTAAAAGGCATAAAATATAACTGTGGTGAAAATTTGTATGATTTTACATACCATAAATGGATGGTCATAATTGAGTCAATTATGGACATCGTTAAATTTGGAATTGATTGATAATTTGAATAGGGAAAGTAATTCAAATTGGGGAATGATTAAATAGGAGTAATTAATCGTCTAAGACACAAGGTTAGGCTCTTTTGTGGTGTAAGACTTGTAACACCCCTAAGTTCCACATCGTGGAAGCCTGTGTGAAGTGGATACTTATATAGTAGAGCTTATCTCTTACTAATGCTGAGGCCTAGTGATGGAAAACCCTACACCCGAGAGGTGGCAAAGTAGGGACAATATCGGTGTTAGTAGGGAGGTTGGCTCAGCCTATGTGGCAACGCCATGTGTTGGCGAATCTCGAAACTTAGCCGAGACCTTTTGAGGAACAAAACCCCACACCTATACGTTGGCTAAGTTGGGGACAATATCTTGCATGAACAGAGGTGCGGGTTGTTACAGTGGTATCAGAGCCAATACCCAGCCGGAATTGTGGCTCCTGTATGGACCACAACACCTGGGTGAGGTGCTTGTGAGCCAACGGGGACGTTGGGCTCTGTAGGAGGGGAGAATGTAACACCCCTAAGTTCCACATCGTGGAAGCCTGTGTGAAGTGGATACTTATATAGTAGAGCTTATCTCTTACTAATGCCGAGGCCTAGTGATGGAAAACCCTACACCTGAGAGGTGGCAAAGTTGGGACAATATCGGTGTAAGAAGGGAGGTTGGCTCAGCCTTTGTGGCAACGCCATGTGTTGGCGAATCTCGAAACTTAGCCGAGGCCTTTTGAGGAACAAAACCCCACACCTATACGGTGGCTAAGTTGGGGACAATATCTTGCATGAACAGAGGTGCGGGCTGTTACAAGACTGCCTGGACTCGCCCGGCAAATCCAGCTGCCACAAATGCCAGTCTAATTTGAGTGGTCTTAAGCATAAATTAAATACGTAACAATTGTAAAGACACGAGGTTAGGCTTTTTTGTGGTGTAAGATTGCCCGGACCCGCCCGGCAAATCCAGCTTCCACAAATGCCAGTCTAATGTGAGAGGTCTTTATGAGGTTACGGTCTTAATGAATTAAGAAACACTTAACCAGATAAACATATAGTGGACATGAGGGGGTTAAGTGGGCACCTTGGGTGGCATGTGGAATCTAGTGGGTTCCTTGGGTGGCATTTGAAAATACGATTAGAAACACTTAACCAAAATTGAAACATGAATAAGAAGTGGGTTAAGTGGGATGTACTAGAGGGGACCAAGCTTAGGTGGATAGCTTGTGTCAAGTAATGAGGGCCTATTTCAACCAGTAACCCATACGTGTCTTTGTGGGCTCGACCCAAGTCGAGGACGGGACACGCATACTGGGCTTGATTGTAAGAGGCCAAATCGGGTTAGCGGTGGCAACGCAAGTCCAACGGGTTCATATGTGTGTGTGGACCCGGGCTGGTAGGTAAGACGTTGTTGCATCGTGTAGGTATAAGACGTGCATTGTTGGTTGTATCGGGTTGCCTCTTTGGGGAGTGATACACCCCACTATGGGGCCAGCACGGGTATCTTCGAGTTAGGGAGCTGATCGCTTGGGGGTAGTGGGTACACCTAGTGGAGATATGGGCAGGCGGCACCTATGAAGGCAGCTAGGGGTGCACGAAAATACCAATATCATTATTAAGTCTATAGGCGGGATCAACCTTAGGGTGACTAGTGGTGGTGCAGTATAGCAATTATCCTATAGTGTTGGTGTAGCTTGGTAATTATCTTACAGTGGGTTAGGTGTGCTTTAACGATATCGTTGTTCATCTTGTTTCCTTATTTACTCTGCCATATTCAATGGTTCATAGTCATTTCCTTATTTTCCAACTTATGCCTTAGCCTAGTTACTTTGTTAATTATATTGTTAAAATTATCGCACTTGCCAGACGTTATGTCTGACCCCCTTTGTTTCCTCCGCTTTTCTTCCTTCCTCCCCCCCAGGTGCTCAGGTTGGGACTAGCATCAATGGAGCTTGATCTTGGATTGCTGTTTCTCTGCTTTTAGAAGATTACTTGGATCGCTGAAGTAAAGTTCAGCTTCTCTTTTATTTATGGCTATTTTGTATTGGGGATTATGTCTTTTAGTTTATGTACTTTTGGTAGTCCAGATGGATATTATGTACTTTGACTCTGGTTTTTGATGATGTAAGCAAACATATGTGTTTTCCGCTGCAATGAAATAAAGTTTTAAATCTTTGAGTACTATTTATATCTGTCTTGTTGTTAAGTTTCTTTTCTATACTTACCTAAAACGCTCCATAGAAGTTAATGCAATCCCTTTGTGAGTGACATTAATGGACGTGGGGTGTTACACGTGGTATCAGAGCTGAAGGTTACTAGAACATATATGAATTTTGAAAAGTTATTTTTCAAAAATAATTTTATAAAGAAGTACCTTCAAAAGTATGTTTTAAGGAAAGTATTTTCAAGAGAAAAGCTTATTTTAGAGAGCATAACCCCAAGGGCCATATATCTTTCCTTCGGTTCTTTTGTATTGAATCTTTCCTTTTTCGTTTCAGCATGTCTGAAGCATCTGAGATACCAGAAGGTGTTCATGTACCCGGTTGGTTTCGTCAATATCTCGAGGCTAGGGCCGCCACCGTAGGTCCAGCAAATGCTCCTCCTCCTCCTCCCCCCCCTCCTCCTCGCATCGATACTTTTTCTAAGATATGTAAGGACTTTAGAGCAATGGGTGGAAAATCTTTTCACGGGATGAAGACATTTGTTGAAGCTCGTAATTGGCTAAAGGAGGTAGAAGAATTGTTTAGAATCTTTGAAGTGGATGATGAAAGAAAAGTCTAGCTAGCTGCCTTACTAATGAAGGATGAGGCCTCGTTTTGGTGGGAGGTCACTAATGGGGGACGTCCAGTCGATACATGGCTAGATTTCAGGCAGAGGTTTGAGGCGAAGTTTCTCTTGTGGGCTGAAGAGAATCTATACATGGAAAGGTTTTTGGCAATGAAGCAAGGGAATTTATCGGTGAAAGAGTACGTCAAAAATTCAACCAATTGCCAAGATTTGGCTTGGACTAGGTGAATACTCCAGAAAAGAAGGCTCTAAGATTTGTTAAGGGTTTAAACGAGTCGCTTCATGGGTTAGCTATGACCCACATTCCCATGGGGGCTACCTTTGAGAGACTAGTTGACATGGTGCTCATGCATAAAGAGGAGAAGGTCGCCAATGCTAATAAGGCACCTGAGAAGAAAGGGGATCAAAAGAAGCCTCAACTGCAGCAACAGAACAAGAAAGGTGGCAAAGGCAACAATGCTAAGGAAAAGAAAAGATACTTTAACTGTGGGACACCCGACCATCTAAGCAAAGATTGTAGGAAGAAAAAGAAGACTGGTTGTTTCCACTGTGGCGAGGCGGGACATCTTATTAAGGACTGCCCAAAGAAAGGGCAGAGGGCAGGGTCTACCTCGGGAGGACAGGTGCAGGCTCTTATGGTAACAGGGCGGGCAAGGGGACAAGTTTAGGCTCTCACGATCCCACCGCTGCAAGAACAAGGTAGAGCAATTTCCATTGAAAGTTTAGTTTTTCTATTTGATCATCATGTCCGTATTTTATACGATTTTGGTGCATCACTTTCGTTTATTTCTACATCATTAGTTGAAACACTGCACCTTGATACTAGTCAAGTTACTGATCCTTTAGTAGTCTCAAATCCTATCGGTGGTTCGGCTCATCTTTCTATGATTTGTCGGGATTTGAGAGTGTTTATCTTGGGCGTTGAGTTTGAGTGCAACA
Organism: Allium sativum; assembly: GCA_030737875.1. NCBI lineage: Eukaryota > Viridiplantae > Streptophyta > Magnoliopsida > Asparagales > Amaryllidaceae > Allium > Allium sativum. The sequence goes on along the minus strand of CM060909.1, from coordinate 371,563,308 downwards.
CTTTTGTTCTTGGCTTCATGGGCTACGATTTAATTCTAGGTATGGATTGGCTAACTAGATATGGGGCCATCCTATATTGTGAAAGAAGGGTAGTTAGATTGTTGACACGTTTTGGAAAGACCCTTGGTATTTCTTGTGACCCTAGAGGTCCAGTAATGCTTAGCTACCTAGAATCCCTTGACGCATCTGATGATGATTTACATTCTGTTCCCATAGTCCGTGAATATGCTGATTTGTTCGATGAGGTGAGGGGTTTACCCCCAAAACTTGAGATAGACTTTCGGATATATCTAGTAGATAATGCAAAACCAGTTGCATTACCAGTGCGCCACATGAATCCAAGAGAGAGAAGAGAACTCAGTAAGCAAGTGAAGGAATTGCTTGAGAAGGGGTCCCTTAGACTTTGTGTGGACTATAGAGAACTTAATAATCTTACTAAGAAGAATAGACACCCACTGCCGAGGATTGACGACCTCTTCGATCAGTTAGTCGGCGCCTCAGTGTTTTCGCAGTTGGACTTAGCCACTGGTTTCCATCAGTTGAGAGTGGCTGAGGATAGCATAGACAAGACTGCCTTAGGAGTCCAGACGGTTTCTTCGAGTGGCTTGTGATGCCCTTCGGCTTGACAAACTCCCCCGCATACTTTGTTGACTTGATGAGTAGGGTGTTTAGGGAGTACCTTAATAGATTCGTGGTAGTCTTTGTGGATGACATCTTGGTCTTTTCTAAGAGCGAGGAAGAGCATGCCCTACATCCTAGGGAAGTATTGGAGACCCTTCGAGCGCATAGCCTTAAAGCTAAATTTTCTAAATGTCACTTTTGGAGGAAGGAAGTGCGATTCTTAGGGCACATGGTTTCCAAAGAAGGGATAGCTGTGGATCCCGCGAAAGTAGTGGCCATCCAAGATTGGAAGGTTCCTAAAAATGCTACAGAGGTGAGGAGTTTCTTAGGGTTGGCTGGCTACTACAGGAAGTTTATCAAAGACTTCGCAAAGATATCCGCCCCATTAACACGCTTGACAAAGAAGAACTTAGTTTTCACATGGGACGTAGATTGTGATGATGCGTTCCAACGTCTAAACAGAGCTTTGACCACAACCCCAGTCTTAGTGTTGCCAGAAGGGAGTAAGCCATTTACCGTTTATACCGATGCTTGTGGGACATGACTAGGCGCAGTCTTAATGCAAGAGGGAAGGGTAATAGCCTATGGTGGAAGGCATTTGAGAGTGCATGAGAGAAATTACCCTACACATGACCTAGAGTTGGCCGCTATTGTCTTTGTGCTTAAGTCTTTGCGTCATTATCTTCTTCACGAGAAATTCAAATTATTCACTGACCACAAATCGCTAAAATACTTATTCTCTCAGAAGGACTTGAACTTAAGGCAGCAAAGGTGGATGGAATTCTTAGCATCCTACGACTTCGAAATAACATATACCCCTGGCAAGGGTAACGTGGTGGCAGATGCCTTAAGTAGAAAATGGTTGTCCTTGAGTCCGTTGTTTGTTGAGCGGCGAAGCTTAGAGTTCATCTCTACATTTGACTTTAAACCTTCCGTCGACTTTGTACCCGGTTTGCTAGCATCCTTAGAGGTTAGACCTACGCTTTTGGCACGGACTGGCGAGGCACAGCGAGACGACCCACAGTTGGTTGAGTTAGTAGAAAAGCTCAAAAGAGGGGAGTCATCGAGCCATCTCCGTAGGTATACCCTAGATGATAAGGGTTGGTTACATAGGAATGGTAGACTTTGTGTACCACGGGACGGGAACTTGAGGAAGACCATCCTTGATGATGCACATCGTTCGAAGATGACCATCCATCCCGGCGGGGACAAGATGTATATGGACATGAGACGAGTTTACTTTTGGCCCGGTATGAAGAAGGACGTGGCAGAGTTTGTTGCTAGATGCTTGGTGTGCCAACAAGTAAAAGCAGAGCAAAAGAAGCCCAGTGGATTGCTTCACCCATTGGAGGTCCCACAATGGAAGTGGGAAAGTGTTTTGATGGACTTTCTTGACGGATTACCAAGATCGAGGAAGGGTAATACAGGGATTTAGGTCGTAGTAGACAGACTTACTAAGAGCGCCCATTTCATTCCCGTATAGAGTAAGAGGACTGCTCCATGGTTAACCTCCGTATACATTCGAAAAGTGGTTCGTTTGCACGGTGTTCCTTCTAGCATAGTGAGCGACCGCGATCCTATCTTTACTAGCGAATTTTGGAAGAGCTTGCAAGAGGAGGTAGGGACTCAGTTATGTTTGAGCACCACATATCATCCTTAGACGGACGGCCAAACCGAGAGGGTGAATCGTATTTTAGAGGACCTATTGAGGTTGTGTGTCTTAGATTTCAGAGGTACATGGGAGGAACATCTTCCGTTGGTGGAGTTCGCATATAATAACAGCTTTCAGTCTAGCATTGGCATGGCACCGTTCGAGGCTATTTATGGACAACCGTGTCGTTCGCCTACATGTTGGTGGGAGTCTACTGTGATGACCCCAAACTTCCGTGGACTGAAAGGAAGGATAATCATTTTGGAATACAACATATTTACAACAAAAAAAGATCTTAGATAATTATCATAACACGTAAACCATTACAGCGGAAATAAATGTCATTAGCATCATAATATCCAATACGTCAGAGTACGCAGTACAGGATACAATTTAGCCAAATAAAGAGTCTCAACAAAAAGGGAAATAAGTTTCCAAATGGAAAGAAACAATCTCAAACTCCGTCACATACATCAAAGCTAAATGTCTCAAAGCAGAAGTAAAACTAGAGAAAAGGTCTTCTTCTTCTTCCGTCCAAGCAAGCTCCAAACCGAATGTATCACCTGCACCTGTCAATTGGCTTCCCGTGTGGAAAGAGGGCACCCGAGTTTGCAAAAGTGAAACAAACTACGAGTCAGTCATGGGACTGGTGTGAGAATTCTTAACTAAATTATCTAACTACGGGGCAAATCTCAGGGCCACGCCGCTAATGCGGAATGGGTTTATTCCATTGGATTGCCAGTGCATAATTTTCTAAAGTTTGTATAAAACAGCGAAATGACTTTTGAAAAATGAAATCATCATAAGACTCAAGTCCTATCGCACAATGCAACGCACACAGGAGGATAAAGTTTTACCTTATGATGATCAAACATGCTCAATATGTGAAAAGTAATATTTTAATAATATTATTAGTGTCTAAGTGGTATTAAAGTACTTCAATATAAATATATCAATCCTAGACGGCATAGTACCCCATCCTACTATGTCGCCGTATATAAGTTTACAATCAAAATCGATATGTTGTCGTATTGGGAATTGGTTTTCTGTCATGAAATCGAGGCTAGGAGTCATCCTCTTCCGATTCGAGACACTCTAGCAAATGCCTCAGGATCACACCTATGGGCAACCCTTGGAACGGTAGGGCCGGTCCCCACCTAACGGTAGTGGATTGGTAATTCCTGAACATACGTTTCCCGGCCCCTTTGGACCTACAATATGACCACTTCCGGCCGATAAAAAAACAAGGTACCTCAATCCATAATCCACATAGTAAAATGTCGGGCCGTGTTAAAGCCTAAACACCACTTCTAGCTAGAAAGAAACGTATGCACTCCCTATGGTCCATATCCCGCTTTTGACTCATACCGGGGTGTGAGGCTCGCAAAGTCACGTTATACACAAAACTATGCCAAAATAGGCTATGCTTTAATCATCGACCACAAGGCCTGCTTTTCAACAAAGCCTTGATCGTTGCATCTTGGCGTGCCACGTTGACAATTCAACGCCATGCGATCGATAACCATTACTAAGTATCAGGGTGTTAAGTAGAGAATAAAATTCTCTACCACCAGACAGACATATATTAATAGAAATCGATTTAATTACAGGAAGTGAATTTTAACGTCAGACACGCATCCATTTACAAGTCCGTTCCGGGTCTGAACGAAACCGGAGACACCAAAAAGGCGCTCGCTTATCCGCACGACCAACACACACGTCCGGACAATTACTGCTTCAACCCTGTCCTCGGAGCAAATCAGTCTAAGGTATTAGAAGTCATCATCCATTCGATGTGAAGATCGTCGGTCTTCAACCATCGTCCTCTTACATTTTTGATTTAATCGCCATGCAATTATTTGAAATGAGTTAAACTCGGCCTTTTCAAATAATTGTCACATAATTATAATTTAAAACATTATATATATATAACTATTTATCGCTATTTTTATTTATTAAAAATAGCCCGAAATAAATAAATGACGTTTCGGGTCAATGGGCGGCCCTGGCGCTGCTTTTACCAAAATTTAATTTACACATATCTTAAAATCTAACCGTCGGATTTTGATTAAATCTATATCGTTGGAAAGCTCTTCCCAAAGCGGTCCTAACGGTTCTAGTTTTGGGAAAATCCAACGGTCGGATCTTTCTATATAATCATTTGAAGTTACGATTGTCGATACACGAACTACTGCGCTCGTTTCGTCTAATTTTATATTTTACATTTATATAAAATACATAAACCATTGGGCGATTCCCTTTATTAAAATTCATTCCTTTTACTCTTTGAAAATAACATTTTCGTCCGCCAATTCTAATGCGGCAAAAATGATATTTTCAACATCGTATATTTTTATATTCAATAAAAATGACATTTTTGTTCGCCAATTCTAATGCAACAAAAAATGATGTTTTCAACATCGTATATTCTTATGTTCAATAAAAATGACATTTTTGTTCGCCAATTCTAATGCGACGAAAATGATGTTTTCAACATCGTATATTTTTATATTCAATAAAAATGACATTTTTGTTCGCCAATTCTAATGCAACAAAAATGATGTTTTCAACATCGTATTTTTTTATATTCAATAAAAATGACATTTTTTTTCAGCAATTCTAATGCGATAAAAATGATGTTTCCAACATCGTATATTTATATGTTCAATAAAATTGACATTTTTGTTCGCCAATTCTAATGCAACAAAAATGATGTTTTCAACATTGTATATTTTTATATTCAATAAAAATGACATTTTTGTTCGCCAATTCTAATGCAACAAAAATGATGTTTAAAATGTACTCTTTCTTTAATTATATAAAAATGTTCTTTTATCCTATTTGTTTTAAAGACATAAAAATGATCTTTTTATTCTATTTGTTTTTAAAGACATAAAAATGATCTTTTTATCCTATTTCATTTTCAATAACATATAATTGAACTTTTTATGTTTTTATAAAATGTATATATTTTATCTCCTTTTCTTTTACAATGAAAAAGGTAAATTCTTTTATCTTTACATTGGAAAATGTAAACCTTTCATTGTTACGAAGAAAAATAGTAAATCTTTCATCTTCACCTAGAAAAAGGTAAATCTTATATTTTACATAGAAAAAATGTAAATTTTCTATCTCTCTTCATTACAATAGAAAGATGTAAATTTCCTATTACTCTTTATTACAATAGAAAAATGTAAATTTCCTATTACTCTTTATTATAATAGAAAAATGTAAATTTTCTATTTCTCTTTATTACAATAGAAAAATGTAAATTTCCTATTACTCTTTATTATAATAGAAAAATGTAAATTTTCTATTTCTCTTTATTACAATAGAAAAATGTAAATTTTCTATTTCTCTTTATTACAATAGAACGTGTTAAGACTGAAACAGGACCATTCTGAACAGTTTGAATTTTGGCCAAAATCTTCAACGACTGTGAGATTTTTGAATTTGAATAATTAAATAATTTAATTATATTCGATCAGTTGAATCATTGTATGTTATTTCTGATCTGTTATGTGGTGATTTGTTGTATGGTTGAATTATATTAGTTGTGATATCATGATATAGTATGTCAGTTTAGATCTGTGAAATTCTGATGTAGTCTCAATAAAGTTCTCATCTTTATTGTTTTTATTTTTATTCTATTTTTGTTTTTATCTTTATTCCTTTATGGAAAGGAAAATTTGAATCTTTGTTGCTTTACAAATAAAGATGAAATTTTGAATCTTTATTTTGTTTATACAAAGTAAAATGAAAAATTGAATCTTTGTTGCTTTACAAACAAAGATGAAATTTTGAATCTTTATTTTGTTTTTACAAAGTAAAATGAAAAATTGAATCTTTGTTTGTTTTACAACAAACATGGAAAGTTAAATCTTTATTTTTGGTTCAACACATAAAATGAAAAGTTGAGTTTTTGTTTTGATTAAAAAAATAAATGAAAGGTAAATTTTATTTTGATTTGTAAAATAATAGCATAAGGAAAATTTCTATCTTTGATTTGCAAAATAAAACAAAAATTTAATCTTTATTTTTGATTTGCAAAATAATAACAAAGGTGGAATCTTTATTTTGACTTACATAAAATGAACAAAGATTGAATCTTTATTTTGTTTATGATTTATAAAATAAAGAAAGATTAAATCTTTTAATTTTTAATTAAAGGATAAATAAAGATTAGATATTTTATTTTGATTTACAATATAAAATAAAGATTACATGTTTTAATTGATTTACAAATAAAACAAGGATGAGACCTTTCATTGTGATTCATCGAATTTATACACCAAATCATATATTTTGTTGTATGCGTAGACATTGAAATGACGACGTTGGGTAAATAGAAACGGTTAGACAAAAACCATTATTTTTGGTTATCATATTTTGACACCAAATTTACATTTTTCTATTGTAATAAAGAGAAATAGAAAATTTATATTTTTCTATTATAATAAAGAGTAATAGCAAATTTACATTTTTCTATTTTAATAAAGAGTAATAGGAAATTTACATTTTTCTATTGTAATAAAGAGAAATAGAAAATTTACAATTTTCTATTGTAATAAAGAGAAATAGAAAATTTACATTTTTCTATTATAATAAAGAGTAATAGGAAATTTACATTTTTCTATTGTAATAAAGAGTAATAGGAAATTTACATCTTTCTATTGTAATGAAGAGAGATAGAAAATTTACATTTTTTCTATGTAAAATATAAGATTTACCTTTTTCTAGGTGAAGATGAAAGATTTACTATTTTTCTTCGTAACAATGAAAGGTTTACATTTTCCAATGTAAAGATAAAAGAATTTACATTGGTCAGAACCCCAGGAATACCCAGGATTCTTACTAGGCTTATGGCAGTTAGGCAAATACCCTTTCTTCTTCCTTTAGTATCATGGCCATATGTTTTCACTTGTGGTTCAAAACTAGGGTTCGGGATTGCGGCCACTACATGGTACGAGGCATTGATCGGTCGGTGGCACGCTGGAGAGGGAAGTGGGGCGCACGAGGGGGGGGGGGTGGTTTGGCCGAGCTCGGTTGAGCTTTGGGGGGCCCATGGCGGTGAAATGCGGTGAACTTTGGGGGTCTGGAGCGATCGCTATAGGAGACAACAGGGGGGTTCACCGTACGGATGTGTGGATGAGAAGGTCCTCTACAAAAACCCAAATAGGAGTAGGATGTTTCAGTGAGAGAATTGCAGGATTTTAATGGTGGAAGGGAGGAACAAATTCGACCATAGATGAAGGAGGGCGGCGGCTACGAAGAAGGCAGTGAATAGTGATTTAGGGTTTTAAAATCCAATATTTATAATATTATTTAATGTATTTTTGCAATTAAATCCATATCTTACAGACTGGCTCGATTTCAGTCCAGCAGACGGTGCCCCTAGCCAATAGCCCATATTCCGGATCCAATGGGATAGGTCCCGTCAGCCCAAACGGCTATATGCTGCCTGTATTATTTAATTTAATATTTAATTCCTTTATTAATTTAATTCATCTACATAAATAAATTCACCGAGGCCACAAACGGTCTCAAAAAAATCCAGAAAAAATATATTTGTCTATGTTATGACGATACGGTCCTAACAAAACCAATTTCGTTGAATTCTGACACTGTTTGAAAAATGGCTATTTTTCAGTCGATTAAATTTGACTGTATTGGACCCAACACATTTTCCTTTGCCACGCTCACATATTAATTCGAAAAATTCTAAAAATTGAAACATAGCAATAATTCAACATTCCGGTTCCAACAAAAGTGGTTTCGTCAAAAACAGAGATCGTTTGAAAATTGACTATTTTCACTGGCTTTAAAATTATTTAAAAATGAAAATTTTAATTTCTGACACATTTTTCCACCAAATAATTTAAAATAAAAATTTTAAGTTGGTTCGGATTTTCCGGGACGTTACATCTACAGATAAGATCTTACTAGGGCCCGATATGATTAGAGAGACTTCGAAAAAGATGGATTTGATTCAAAGGAGGATGAAGACGGTGCAAGATAGGCAGAAATCTTATGCGGACAAGAGGAGGACAGATCTTGAGTTTGGTATTGGGGACATGGTTTTTGTCAAGGTGTCTTCATTACGGAACGTCGTTTGCTTTGGGTCCTTTGGGAAGTTAGCACCAAGGTTCGTAGAGTCGTTTCCTATTATGGAGAAGATTGGGCAGATGGCATATAGAGTGGAGTTGCCCGAGAGACTTAGTGGTGTACACGATGTATTCCATGTGTCACATTTGAGGAAGTGCTTGCACGAGACCGCGGAAGTGGTAGAGCCGAGCTTGCTTAGAGAGGTGGAGATAGAGCATGATGCGACGATTCGGCGAGCTCCTACGTGCATTCTTGGGTCGGAGGTTAAGAAGTTGAGGAATCGAGAGGTCAAGCTAGTCAAAGTGAAATGGGGAGATGATGAAAGAAACGCTACTTGGGAGACGGAAGAGAAGATGCGTTCATTTTACCCTTTTCTTTTCGAGGGTATGTCTTTTAGTTTCTCCTTTATCGCTTACCTTATACTTATCTTATCTTTAGTATGTTCTCTCGTTAGTACCTTTGACCTTTAGATAGGGTAGTCCTATGATTGAAACATGTGTTTGAGACATGTTGTGTATGATGGATGCATGTGGCTGCAAGTGTTTGCTAGTGGTTGCTCGTGGATGCATACGCACACACTTTAGGCACTAGATCGGCTCAGTCACTTCATATTGCATATTGCATATAAATGTGTGTGCATATTTAAGCTAATGGATGTATAATGGTTGTGCTATCATATGGATGTTGCATTTTGGTGAATGGTTGTGCACACATGTAGAAATAATATGTATCGATAGGGTTCTTTCGCATACATAATGGATGGATGGCACTATCATGGTTTGCATTAAGTAGGTCAACTGAATCAGTAGACCGCCTGATTTTGCATTAAATAAGGAACATATACACACACTTTTTGCGTATGTTCATACAGCATTAGAAATTCTATAAGGACAATGGATGCCTGTGTTTGATGGTTGAGTAGATGGTTGTTTGGATGTTAGGATATGCATTCTCCTTAACTTGGAGATTTCGGGGGCGAAATCCTTTAAGGAGGAGAGAATGTGACACCCCAGATTTTTTAATAATCGAATTAACCAAATTAAAGAATAAATATTTAGCATTGTTCTAAGGTTTGTAAGCAAAAGACTTAGTAGCTTATTTGGTTGGAACATGTGACTTGCATACAAGAGGTACAGAGTTCGATCCCCGCCAACGCCATATTTTTATTTTAGGGGAATGGCTAAATAGCGGCTTAGTGTGAACGCGGTTCAAAAAGTAGTTTAGTGTGGAAATGGTTAATTAGGGAGATAGAAATATATATAGATATATTTATAAAAAAATAAAATAAAATTCAACCTAAAATTTAAGAAAAAAATTCAAAACAGCGGAAGCGGGAAGGAAAAACACCAAACCGACCTATTTTATGGGTCGACCCGAGCCCCGTTGGGTCGACCCCAGGGTCGAATCAGGAGGTTTAGAATTGGTCCCGTCGGCCCTAAATGGTCTATGACGAAATTTTATGTTTTAGGGTTTAGGTGGCGATTTCTGGTTGGTCTGTTGACATCATAACTTGGTTTCTAAGGCCTAGATGGATTCTAGAGTAATCCGACGGCTTAAATTAATTCAAAGCTCTATAAAAAGACCCATAGGCTCAAACCCTAAATCAGAATTAAAACTAAAACTATGGCCGTCATGCTGTCGTCTTGAACCCTAGAGTAGCCGCCACTAATTAGAGAGGAAGAACAGCAAATCAAATTAGTTCTATTCAACCCTAACAACGAATCTTCTTCAAAGGAGAGCTAATACAACTTCAGAAATCAGAATTCAGAACTCAAGACCGCTTTTGAGTTGTGAGTTCGATAGTTTTAGTAAAATAATTAGTAATTAATTGGATTAAGCTATGATGCGGATTGTATGGATGTGATGTGAATTATTGATCACATGTTGTAATTATGTTGTAGAATTGTGTTGAAATCTCTATGACGTTATGTTGTGATGCTATCATTTATGATGTAAAGTTATGTTGTTATCTTCTATGTTGTAATTTTATATACAACCAAATCATCATGTTTCATATGCTAGTTTGGTGATGTTGATTCATATGATAAATCATATGTATGCAAGTTTAGATTTTTATTTAAACATAAATCATATACAAGTTGGGTAAAATTATATGTGACCTTACATGGTTATGACATCTAGTTTATGTGAAAATTTGATTAAAAGTTAGGCTATGACATGGGTGAGTTATATGCTAAATTCTACATGATATTTTACAAGTTAGATGCAAGCTTACACCATTGTTATGATGCATAAATCACATATGCAAGTTTCTATAAATATATGAGTTTGGGGTATGAATCATGTTATGCAAGTTTAGGGTTATTGTCTATGCAAGCTTACACCTTTAGATGTAGATCAATGACATGCATGATTTATGCAAGTTCACACCTTTAGATTTGGATCCATCACATATGTTGTTTATGCAAGTTGTAACTTTGGCCTATGCAAGTTTTAGATGTAGAAAATCATTCACATATGCAAGTTCATCCCTATGTTTAGATCTATATTTTCATTATGTGTACATTGTGATGTCTTCCCTTTATTCCATGAGTTAGACTATTCGAGTCTAACGTATATTTTACGTTAAATGAACAAACGTACAACGTGGGGTAAAGGGGATAATATTAAAAAGATTTAATTGGCATAAATGCCTTAAAAGGCATAAAATATAATTATGGTGAAAATTGGTATGATTTTACATACCACAAATGGATGGACATAATTGAGTCAATTATGGACCTCGTTAAATTTGGAATTGATTGATAATTTGAATAGGGAAAGTAATTCAAATTGGGGAATGATTAATTAGGAGTAATTAATCGTCTAAGACACGAGGTTAGGCTCTTTTGTGGTGTAAGACTGCCCGGACCCGCCCGGCAAATCCAGCTGCCACAAATTCCAGTCTAATGTGAGAGGTCTTAGGCATAAATTAAATACGTAACAATTGTAAAAACACGAGGTTAGGCTCTTTTGTGGTGTAAGACTGCCCGGACCCGCCTGGCAAATCCAGCTGCCACAAATGCCAGTCTAATGTGAGAGGTCTTTATGAGGTTACGGTCTTAATTAATTAAGAAACCCTTAACCAGATAAACATATAGTGGACATGAGGGGGTTAAGTGGGTGCCTTGGGTGGCATGTGGAATCTAATGGGTGCCTTGGGTGGCATTTGGAAAAACGATTAGAAACACTTAACCAAAATTGAAACATGAATAAGAAGTGGCTTAAGTGGGATGTACTAGAGGGGACCAAGCTTAGGTGGATAGCTTGTGTCAAGTAATGGGGGCCCATTTCAACCAGTAACCCATACGTATCTTTGTGGGCTCGACCCAAGTCCAGGACGGGACACGCATACTGGGCTTGATTGTAAGAGGCCAAACCGGGTTAGCGGTGGCAACGCAAGTCCAACGGGTTCATATGCGTGTGTGGACCCGGGCTGGTAGGTAAGACGTTGTTGCATCGTTTAAGTATAAGCCATGCATTGTTGGTTGTATCGGGTTGCCGCTTTGGGAAGTGATACACCCCACTGTGGGGCCAGCACGGGTATCTATGAGTTAGGGAGCCGATCACTTGGGGGTAGTGGGTATACCTAGTGGAGATAGGGGCAGGCAGCACCTATGAAGGCAGCTAGGGGTGCACGAAACTACCAATTTCATTATTAATTCTGTAGGCAGGATCAACCTTAGGGTGACTAGTGGTGGTGTAGTATAGCAATTATCCTATAGTGTTGGTGTAGCTTGGTAATTATCTTACAGTGGGTTAGGTGCGCTTTAACGATATCGTTGTTCATCTTGTTTCCTTATTAACTCTGCCATATTCAGTGGTTCGTGGTCATTTCCTTATTTTCCAACTTATGCCTTAGCCTAGTTACTTTGTTAATTATATTGTTAAAATTATCGCACTCGCTAGACTTTATGTCTGACCCCCTTTGTTTCCTCCTCTTTTCTTCCTCCCCCCCCCCCAAGGTGCTCAGGTTGGGACTAGCACCAGTGGAGCTTGATCTTGGATTGCTGTTTCTCTGCTTTTCGAAGATTACTTGGATTGCTGAAGTAAAGTTCAGCTTCTCTGCAATAACCTGGAAAATGTGAACCAATTTAAAATTTTTAAAATTGGTTATTGTCAAAAATTTAAACAATTGAAATAGCATATTTCAACAAAGTAATGAATTGGAAATAGTGAGGCAGTTTGAAAATTTGAATACAAACTTTGTCTGACTGTACCGGGTGGAAAATATAACAGATTTTAATGAAACCAAAAATATTTAAATCTGTTTATGAATACCTTTCTAACGAATCTGAAAAATCGAAGTTTCATAGCTGGAATCAAAAGTTATGGCCAAATGAATTTTCAGAAAGGTCGCTATATAGAATATATAGCCCTCGAAAATAGACATTTTTCATACGATCCCGGAATTCGACGAAACCACTTTTGTTGGATCCGGGATGTCAAACTATTGCTAGATTTCAAATTTCATAATTTTTGAAGCTAGTATGTGAGCGGGGCAAAAGAAAATGTGATTGGTCAATTTCTGTTGAAATGGGTCGACCTGAAAATGGCCGTTTTGCATACGATCTCAGAATTCGATGAAACTGGTTTTGTCGGGACAGTATCTTCAAAACATAGCTAGATTTATTTTTCTGGAATTTTTCGATTTAGTTTGTGGCCCTGGCAAATTGAAATGTACGGGCAAATTGAATATTAAATGTTTTATACTTTAATTTGAAAAATAAGTAGCTGTAACAGTTGAATTAGCCAACGAAACATATCCCATTATGTCCGGAATGGGGGTATTTAGCTAGGGGCGACAGTCGTTGGGTTGAAATTGGTGTACGTTTGTTCAAAAGGATATTTTAGGAATTTAAAATTTGAATATAATAGGAAATATCCTTTATTTTCTCTTTCTTCTGAAATCGGTCAAACCCTCCTACGACGAATAATGGAAACCAGTTCAAAACTTCTAGGCCCGATCGCCGCTACCACAGGCGTTTTCGCCACCCCCTCCAGTTGACTTTTCCATTCGTCTTCCCCTCCTCTTTCAATCAATCCAACCCTTGACAGAAACAGTTTAGTATTTGCGTCGAATTTCAGCGAGGATGTCAGCACCTTTGGAGAGCCGTCGTGCCTCATAGAGACCACCGAGCTGAGTGCCACCACTGGCGCTGGAGAGCCTGTTCGAAGCTCTTCGAAGTTGCAGCATCTGATCGTGACGATACTGCACGGATAGATCATAAAATTTAAACCTAGTTTCGAAGGTTTGGAAAGGTATCAGCTTTGAAATTTCTGAAATGAAAATAACACTTTTAAGTGTTGCAAAACTTTGAAAAATCATATCTTTTTAATGTGTTAACAAATTTCGATGAAACAGGAAACATCGGGACCGCAAGGAGGCTCTCTACTATCTTGCAGAAGTCGCGGATTTTTCTGATCTACATACGATTTTTAGCACTTCAAAAACCAATGCGAGGAATCTAAATTAAATTGTGTGAATGGAATCGTGTTGTATAAATTATATAAGCGAAGTGTAAATTATATACGCATTGTATATCTCATGTACATGTATTGTATAAGTTATATTAGCGATGTATGAATTATACAAGCGTTGTATGAAACATATATGCTTTGAACTGTGTTTAAATGCAAGTGAAATATAGAAATAATATATATATATATATACACTCCCCTCGCCCACAGACCATGGACGATATTTATTGCTTATGATTGCGTGAAAATATATAATATGACGAATGGTTGGAAATTATTGTTTGTGGTTGATATTGTGGTTGAAAAATACCTTTGTGGTTGAAAAATACCCTCTTGTGGTTGAAACAAATTAGAATAGGATTGTGGAAATGAAAATAAAACATGCTGCCTGCGTTCGAACTAGATGCATGATTCCCCATTGTCAAAAACTACGAGGTTTTAAGGTAGAGCGAGGAGCCGTACTAGGGACGGTCCCGGTTTTAACTACCCTGCCGTTATGCTACCGAAATTTTCTGAAATACTCATGTGTTAGAATAATTTTCATTTGTTGAAATTATTTTCATATGTTTGAAAACGATATTCATGTGTTGAATTGAAATTCATTCGTTGAAGTGAAATTCATGTGTTGAATGTTATTCGAATTTTAAATAAATAGATTTAACGATAAAAATCACATTTATATATAAATATACAAACTGTAGAGAATATTCATGTGTTGAATTGAAATTCATGTGTTGAATTGAAATTCATGTGTTGAATGTTATTCGAATTTTAAATAAATAGATTTAACGATAAAAATCACATTTTTATATATATACAAAATGTAGAGAATATTCATGTGTTGAATTGAAATTCATTCGTTGAATTGAAATTCATGTGTTGAATGTTATTCGAATTTTAAATAAATAGATTTAACGATAAAAATCACATTTTTATATATATACATACTGTGGAGAATATTCATTCGTTGAATTGAAATTCATTCGTTGAATTGAAATTCATGTGTTGAATGTTATTCAAATTTTAAATAAATAGATTTAACGATAAAAATCACATTTTTATATATATACAAACTGTAGAGAATATTCATGTATTGAATTGAAATTCATTCGTTGAATTGAAATTCATGTGTTGAATGTTATTCGAATTTTAAATAAATAGATTTAACGATAAAAAATCACATTTTTATATATGTACATACTGTAGAGAATATTCATGTGTTGAATTGAAATTCATTCGTTGAATTGAAATTCATGTGTTGAATGTTATTCGAATTTTAAATAAATAGATTTAACGATAAAAATCACATTTATATATATATACACAAACTGTAGAGAATATTCATGTGTTGAATTGAAATTCATTCGTTGAATTGAAATTCATGCGTTGAATGTTATTCGAATTTTAAATAAATAGATTTAACGATAAAAATCACATTTTTATATATATACAAACTATAGAGAACATTCATGTGTTGAATTGAAATTCATGTTTTGAATGTTATACGTATTTTAAAATAAATTGAATAGACAATAAAAATTACATTTTTATTGTGAATATGAAGTGTTAAAAGCATTCACGTGTTGAATAAATATTTTTGATGATAAAAATATTTCTTTTATCATGTATAAGCTTTGATAAACATACACACATGTTGAAATAAATATTAGTTTGCTAGAAATATTATTATTAGCTTTGTTCTGCATATATATACATGTGTCGAACAGGGAAAATGGATTAGCTGTAGAGTAAAGAAATTATTTGCGTGCCCGACAAATAGGTAAGCCTTGATGAGTTGGCTGCACAATTTTATTTTTATATCAACTCCTGTGAATGCCATTGGATGCGGAGTGCTAGTTATTCTGTGTGAAATAATAAACATCGCCGTAGGATAGTAACAATTAATTTTGAACTACACTACATGGCATACTCCTTGACGATAGGCATACTTCATCATATTCCACATAAGCATTTGGAGCTTGTGTGACGAGGTTGAAGATTTACCATACGAGCGAGAGGCTTGTATGGCGATGATTATATACTACAGGTTGAACTGATGACTGATATGGACTATATAAAATATAAGGATAAATTTCCAGATTAATAAAAAACCCCACACGGGTCTGGAGTTGACAATAATCACGTCTCTCTAGTCATTAGATACGGCACATGGACTATTTATTCCCACACGGGACGAGGTGACGAGGATTTATCCTCTGGAGTAATTAAAAATACACGCTCCCTCAGGCTTGACAGGGTGACGAGAATATATTTTCTGGAGTTATTATCTATACACGCTCCCCTGTAAACACCAGAATATATCACTATAAATATGTGGATGCTTTACAGGATTTATTGGGTACCTAACACGGCCCAATAAATTTCCAAACCCCTTCCCGTACAAAGGAGGTTATGGTGAAATTTTTCGAAATATAAAGGCGCTAGTGAAATATTTGAAGTGAAAACGATGTTGGAATTAAAGAATCAACTATATTTGAAGTTAAAGAATGAACTATATTTATATATATATATATAAAAATAAAATTGAAAGGAATCGAAGCCATGCAGTTCGTGTTTTGAAATCGTAATTTGAATCGAATAGTGCGAGAGATCCGACCATCGGATTTTCCCGAAACCGCAACCGTTGGGTTCGCCTTGGAAATATCTTTCCAACAGCACCAACCTTTTAAAAATCCAATGGTTGGATTGTCTGGAATGTTTAATGCAAATCTGAAGAAAAACAGCGCCAGAATCGTTTATATTTATATATAAATATAATTAAATTAAATCGAATGACGACGCTACAGTTCGAATTTTGAAACCGTAACTTCAAACGACTAGTGTGGAAGATCCGACCGTCGAATTTTCACGAAACTGGAACCGTTGGGTTCGCTTTGGGAATATCTTCCCAGAGACATAGACTTTGTAGAAATCCAACGGTTAGATTTTCCGATATGTGTAAAACAAATTAGGGGAAAAACAGCGCCAGTGTCACGGCACGACCTGAAATGTCGTTTAATTAAATATGGCCATTTTTAAATAAATAAAAATGGCGAAAAATCGTTATAAAATATCATAAGCAATATGGATTGGGAATAAACCAATTTGGCTTGATCTGCTTGATATTTGATGGTTGTATGTGTTTGACACGAAAATTATACTAAAGAACTGAAATATGAATGTCGAATAATATAACCATGGAAAGAATTGATTTGAATTCTAATTATACGTGAATTATTTGAAAAGGCCGAGCTAACCCTCATTTCAAAATAATTGATCGAACGATTAGAAGGTGAAAATACAAAGACGATTCAAGACCGACGATCTTCGTATCGGTTGGATGGGCGCTGCTGAAGTTCCTGATTGGAGTAGCTACCATGAAGGAACGGAAGTAGTAGCCGTCTGAACGTGTGTGCTGATTGTACGGATATACGAGGAATTTGGTGCCTCCGGTTTCGTTTATACCCAGAACGGACTTGTAAATGGACTGTGTGTCTGACATTGGATTTTGTTCTATACTGATTGATCTCTGTTAAATATATATCTGTTTGGCGGCGGAGAATTTATTCTTTTGCTTAACGACCTTCTCTGAGACGTACGAGCTCAGAGGATATATATCGATGGAAATCAGTCGTATGGATGGGATTGCCTATGTGGAATGCCAAGATGCAGTGGTCAAGACTTCTGTTGCAAAGCAAAGTCTTGTGTTTGATGATCAAAGCACGGCCTACGTGACCTGGCTTTGTGTATAGCGTGGATTCGCGAGCCTCACACCTCGGTATGAGTTAACAACGGGATAAGGACCCAAGGAGTGCATGACGTTTCTTTCTAGCTATGGTGGTGTCAGTGACCTACCAGCCATGACATTTATATCTACTTTTCACCTATGTGGTTGTTGGAATGCGAGGCACTTCGATATTACGTCTGTAAGGACCGGGAAACGTGTGTTCAGGAATAACTAATCCTCAAACGTAAGAGAGGACCGGCCTTGGAGGATCCAAGGATTACCCAGAGTGTGTAGTCCTGAGGCATTTGCTAGAGTGTCTCGAAGCGGAGAGGAGCTTGCCCCTTGCCTCGACTCATGACGGAAATCCAATTTCCAATACGAAATAACGGATTTGATTGTAGAACTAGTATGGCGACATAGTAGATCGTAGCTATGCCGCCTATGATTGATATTTATGATGCTATTCGTTTTTGAAACATATATGCACTAGTAATAATATCAAATGATTTTGCTTTACACGTATTAAGCATATTTTGCCATTATAAGTTAAAACTCTATCCTCCGGCTTGCATTGCATTGTATGATGGGACTTGAGTCTTATAACAGCTACATTCTTTTTAAAAAGCATTGCGTTGTTTTAAAGAATTTACTTTGTTTTAAATGCACCAGCAATCACTGGAGTAAACCCGTTCCGCGAAAGTGGCGTGGTCCTATGATTTGCTTATTACTGTTGTTTAAACTGTTAAGTAGATTTCTCATACCAGTCCCCATGACTGACTCGTTGTTTGTTTCACTTTGCAAACTCGGGTGCCCTGATTTTCACACGAGCAGCCTAGTTCACAGATGACAGGTTGTTTTGGCTTAGCACTGTAGTATGGAGTGCACTTTTGGCTCATGGCGAGGCTGACTTCACCAAGAAGACTTTGACATTTTCCGCCATTATTGTATATATATTATGATTCCGCCTATGGCGATGCTGACTGTTTTACTTCCAGTATTTATTATCGTATGTATATGTACCGCCTCCGGCAATGTAGACTGATACCCTTATTATGTCTCACTGTATGTATATATTCCGCCTATGGCGATGGTGACTGATCATTCCCTTTCTATTTACTAAGTTATATCCTACGTTGCGTTATTCTGATGTTGTTACATGTTATGATTCCGCTGTCATATCTATGTAAAATTATTCTATTTATTGTTTTTGCTATTATCTGTACTCTGCTATGATGATTGATGTGTTATATTCCAATGATTATCCTTAACACCGTCACACGGATTTTGGGATCGTCACAGTTGGTATCAGAGCTTTGGTTAACCTTAGTTCCAGAATCTAACACATTAAACACTTCGTCAGAATAGAATCAGTAGTGTTCTAAGGCGAGTGGCTCATTAGAGATAGGATTAGTGATGTCCTAGAATGAGCTAAGCAGAATAGCAAAACAATTTGATCAGTACATCATTACCTTTCCTTATGTTCTCCTGCTTTATCATATATGAAAGTTATCATTTCTGTGAGCTTGGCTCTTTTCTTGCTTATACAGTACTTTATCTGATGGCTACACGAGCAGCTGCAGCCAGAGGTGGCCGAGGAGGCCGAGCAGGCAGAGCAGGAGGACGGGGGAATATCCCCGTAGCTGAGGAGGGTCCTATTATACAGCCACCAGCACCCCAGGACTTTGAGCTTGATAGAGTAGCAAAGAGATACAGGAACCTGGGAGGAAAACCCTTTTCTGGCCTTGGTACAGTGACAGAGGCTATTGCATGGTTGAAGACTTGTGAAAAGATTTTTGAGGGCATGGAATTGGGGACCCACAACAAGGCACGTCTAGGCATTTGGCTCTTACAGGAGGAAGCCGAGTTGTGGTGGGATGCCATCACCTCCGAAGATGAGGAGGGTACTGTTAGGACCTGGGAGCAATTCAAGACCATGTTCAAGGAGAAGTTCGTACCTGAGCAGGCCTTAGAGCGGATGCGTGATCAGTTTGCTAATCTCCAGCAGGGAGATCTCTCTATCCAAGGCTACCTCAACAAATTCACTCAGCTCTCACGCTATGCTCCAGAGCTTGTTTTGACAACCAAATCTAAGAACAAGAGGTTTATATTTGGGCTACGGCGCAAGTACCAGGACAGGGCCATGAGCAACATCAAACTCTCATTCTCAGAATTGGTAGAAATGGCCTACAATTACGAAGATCTGGATGAGAGACACTCCAACTTATACTGCGCCAAAAGCCAAGATGGAAACAAGCGCAAAGCTTCAGGAGATCTGCCAGAGTCCAGCATTTCAGCAGCCGCTAGTCAGCAATCTGGAAAGATACCCAAAGGAAGCTGCTACAACTGCGGAAAAACAGGACATTTTTCAAATGTGTGCAAAGCCCCAAAGAAACCAAAGGCAAATCCAGACCGCAGTTCAGCCGAATGCTACAACTGCCATAAGAAAGGGCACTATAGCAGGAATTGTCCTTTGAAGTAGAATGTACAGGTGGCTCATGTTTATGACGGGGAGACCCCGCCAGCTATCACCGATGGATCAGGTAAACCCGACGTCTTGGGAGGTACCCTTACCATTAAAAATATTCCTGTTTCTGTACTTTTTGATACTGGTGCATCACGTAGCTTCATTTCTAGTAACACTGTTCACAAGTTAAAATTGAATCAAAGGAAGCTTAAAGAACCAATTAAAGTTCAAAACCCGATAGGAGGTTCTATTGTTCTCAGTTCATATTGCAGAGTGCCCATCTCCTATTCTTTCTACAAGTTTCCCCTTAGGTTAATCGTCATGAATCTCTCGGAATTCGATGTTATTCTCGGTTTGGAATGGTTAACAAAATATAAGGCCGAAGTCAGATGTGCCGAAAGAATCGTGAAAGTTAAAACAAAACTTGGGCATATCACTATACCATGTCACGGTTCTGATCCAAATAGAAAAGAATTTTCTTCTTCTTTGGAAGTTGTTGCCACTTCATTAGAAAAGGTACCAGTCATTAAAAACTATGCGGATATGTTTGAAGAAGTAGAAAACTTACCTCCGCAAAGAGAAATTGAATTTAGAATAGATTTAATTCCTAACGCCCGACCAGTAGTACATCCAATTAGAAGAATGGCCCCGAAAGAAAAAGAAGAGTTAGGTAGCCAAACTCAAGAATTGCTTTGGAAAGGTCTGATTAGACCAAGCTTTTCAGCTTGGGGAGCAGCAGTAGTGTTTGTCTCGAAATCGGACGGTACACTACGACTTTGTGTTGATTACCGAGATCTCAATAAGCAGACACTGAAGAAAAAATATCCCTTTCCACTTATAGATGATTTGTTAGATCAATTAAATGGGGCGACAGTATTCTCCAGGATGGACCTAGCTACAGGTTTCTACCAATTACGTATAGCCGAAGACTGTATTCCATTAACAGCCTTCAAGGGTCCCGATTTATTCTACGAATGGTTAGTAATGCCGTTCGGCTTGTGTAACGCTCCAGCATACTTCGTCGATCTTATAAGCAGAGTGTTCCGCGGTGTTTTAAATAAGTTTGTTCTAGTAATCTACTCCAAGTCGGAAGGCGAGCATGTAAAACATTTAGAACAAGTGTTGGTAATTCTGAGGAGAAATGTCTTGAAAGCTAAATTTTCTAAGTGTGTCTTCTGGCAGGATGAAGTTAAGTTCCTTGGCCATGTCGTATCAAAAGAAGGGATTGCTGTAGATCCAAGCAAAATTACAGTGATTCAAGACTGGAAACAGCCTACTACCCCCACAGAAGTTCGAAGTTTCCTTGGATTGGCTAGTTACTATCGGAAATTCGTTAAGGATTTTTCAAAGATATCTGGTGTATTAACAAAGCTTACAAAGAAGTATGAGAAATTCAAATGGACTCCCGAATGTGAAGAAGCTTTCCAGGAGCTGAAACTGAAATTGACAACTGATCCAGTATTGACAATTATAGAAGGCAACCAAGACTTGACTGTATGGACAGATGCTTCTATTAGAGGGCTTGGCGCAGTATTAATGCAAAAGGGCCAAGTGGTCGCTTATGCCAGCCATCAGCTGAAGCCGCATGAAAGAAACTATGCAACTCATGATCTTGAGTTGTTAGCTATCGTGTTTGCTTTGAGAAGCTGGAGGCATTATTTATTGGGCGAGAAGTTCGAACTGTTTATTGATCATCAATCATAGAAATATCTATTCACTCAGAAAGATCTAAACTTGAGACAACAACGTTGGTTAGAATTCCTTGCAGCATACGATTTTGAGATACTATACACTCCGGGGAAAGCCAATGTTGTCGCAGATGCGCTCAGTAGAAAGAATGAAATCATCGCCAGCTTTATCATCACGTCTTCATTGATTGACAATATTTCGGACCTTCAGAAAGACGATGAATTTATTCAGAGAATCAGTCAGAGAGTCAAGGGAGGTGAATCCATATGTTTCCGACTCGACGACAATGGAGTTCTTAGATTAAAGGGCAGAATTTGCATCCCAAATCTTCCAGAGCTTCGAAAAGAAATACTTGATGAATTTCATAAGTCCAAACTAAGCATCCATCCCGGTGTGAGCAAAATGTATAACGATATCAAGCGCACATTCTAGTGGAGGGCTTTAAAAAGGGACATTTCAATATATGTTAGTCGGTGTCCCACCTGTCAACAAGTTAAGAGCGATCAGCAGAAATTGGCTGGACTGTTACAAACATTAGAAATCCCAGGATGGAAGTGGGAGCAGATTTCCATGGACTTCATTGATGGTTTACCTCGAACTAAGAAAGGAAACGACAGTATATGGGTGATCGTAGATCGCTTCACGAAGACTGCCCATTTCATACCTGTTAGATCCAACAGAACGACTCAAAGTTTAGCACAGACTTACTTCAAAGAAATAGTTAAACTGCATGGAGTGCCGCTCAATATAGTCAGTGATAGAGATACCCTATTTACTAGCAAATTCTAGGAAGCATTCCAGACAGAATTGGGAACCAAATTGAATCTAAGCACCGCTTATCACCCTCAGACAGACGGCCAAACTGAGCGGGTGAATAGAATTCTAGAAGATTTACTGCGGGCTTGCATTATTGATTTTGGCGGCTCATGGGAAGATCACTTACATTTGGCAGAATTCTCTTATAACAATAGCTATCAAGCAAGTTTGGGAATGTCGCCATTTGAAGCATTATACAGTAGACCGTGCAGATCTCCCGCATGTTGGGTAGAACCTGGCAACAAACTTGTGTTGAGGCCCGATATGATTCAAGAAGTAGCAGATAAAGTTGATTTCATCAAGAAGCGATTGAAAATCACACAAAGTCGACAGAAAAGTTATGCTGATGCGAGAAGAAGAGATTTATCAATTGTCGTTGGCGATTATGTTTATTTAAGAGTTTCTTCGATGAGGGGAGTAATCAGATTTGGCAAAACTGGGAAGTTGGCGCCGAGATTTATTGGTCCCTTTCCTATTCTTGAACGGATTGGAACTCTTGCATATAGGGTTTCATTACCTGATTGGTTGCCTGGAGTGCATGATGTGTTCCACGTGTCTCAACTCAGAAAACATGTGCATGATCCGGATCTTGTTGTAGAAGAAGCAGCACAACAGGACTTGGAAATTACTCCAGAATTAGCAGTCAGAAGAGAGCCATTGAAGATCGTTGGCAAAGAAACTAGAGAGCTTAGGAGCAAAAACATTCATTTAGTTCAAGTGCAGTGGAGTAGTGATCCTAGAGACTGTACTTGGAAGACTGAGGAAAGCATTAAGCAAGCCTACCCCAAATGCAGAGTGGACATCTCTGACTAACTCCGGTGCAAGGTACCTTTACAATACTTTGCGTTTACATTTTGTTTCCTACTTTGTTGTTGTTTCCTTTTCGGGGAAGAAAAGTCTTAAGTGGTGGAGATTGTAATAACCCGAAAAATGTGAACCAATTTAAAAATTTTAAAATTGGTTATTGTCAAAGAATTTAAACAATTGAAATAGCATATTTCAACAAAGTAATGAATTGGAAATAGTGAGGCAGTTTGAAATTTTGAATACAAACTTTGTCTGACTGTACCGGGTGGAAAATATAACAGATTTTAGTGAAACCAAAAATATTTAAATCTGTTTATGAATACCTTTCTAACGAATCTGAAAAATCGAAGTTTCATAGCAGGAATCAAAAGTTATGGCCAAATGAATTTTCAGAAAGGTCGCTATATAGAATATATAGCCCTGGAAAATAGACATTTTGCATACGATCTCGGAATTCGATGAAACCACTTTTGTTGGATCCGGGATGTCAAACTATTGCTAGGTTTCAAATTTCATAATTTTTGAAGCTAGTATGTGAGCGGGGCAAAAGAAAATGTGATTGGTCAATTTCTGTTAAAATGGGTCGACCTGAAAATGGCCATTTTGCATACGATCTCAGAATTCGACGAAACTGGTTTTGTTGGGACCATATCGTCAAAACATTGCTAGATTTATTTTTCTGGAATTTTTTGATTTAGTTTGTGGCCCTGGCAAATTGAAATGTACGTTCAAATTGAATATTAAATGTTTTATACGTTAATTTGAAAAATAACTTAATGTAACAGTCGAGTTGGCCAACGGAACATATCCCATTGTGTCCGAAATGGGGGTATTTAGCTGGGGGCGACAGTCGTTGGGTTGAAATTGGTGTACGTTTGTTCAAAAGGATATTTTAGGAATTTAAAATTTAAATATACTAGGAAATATCCTTTATTTTCTCTCTCTTCTGAAATCGGTCAAACCCTCCTACGATGAACGACGGAAACCTGTTCAAAATTTCCAGGCCCGATCGCCGCCGCCACAGGCGTTTTCGCCACCCCCTCCAGTTGACTTTTTCGTTCCTCTTCCCCTCCTCTTTCAATCAATCCAACCCTTGACAGAAACAGTTTAGTATTTGCGTCGAATTTCAGCGAGGAAGTCAGCACCTTTTGAGCGCCGCCGTGCCTCATAGAGACCATCGAGCTGAGTGCCATCACTGGCGCTGGAGAGCCTGTTCGAAGCTCTTCGACGTTGCAGCATCTGATCGTGACGATACTGCATGGATAGATCGTAAAATTTAAACCTAGTTTCGAAGGTTTGGAAAGGTATCAGCTTTGAAATTTCTGAAATGAAAATAACACTTTTAAGTGTGGCAAAACTTTGAAAAATCATATCTTTTTAATGTGTTAACGAAATTCGATGAAACAGGAAACATCGGGACCACAAGAAGGCTCTCTACCATCTAGCAGAAGCCGCGGATTTTTCTGATCTACATACGATTTTTATCACTTCAAAAACCAATGTGAGGAATATAAATTAAATTGTGTGAATGGAATCATGTTGTACAAATTATATAAGCGAAGTGTTAATTATATACGCATTGTATACCTCATGTACATGTGTTGTATAAGTTATATTAGCGAAGTATAAATTATACAAGCGTTGTATGAAACATATATGCTTTGAACTGTGTTTAAATGCAAGTGAAATATAGAAATAATACATATATATATACTCTCCTCGTCCACAAACCATGGACGATATTTATTGCTTGTGATTGGCGTGAAAATATATAGTATGACGAATGGTTGGAAATATTGTTTGTGGTTGAAAAATACCTTTGTGGTTGAAAAATACCCTCTTGTGGTTGAAACAAATTAGAATAGGATTGTGGAAATGAAAATAAAACATGCCGCCTGCGTGCGAACTAGATGCATGATTCTCTATTGTCAAAAACTGCGAGGTTTTAAGGGTAGAGCGAGGAGCCGTACTAGGGACGGTCCCAGTTTTAACTACCCTGCCGTTATGCTGCCGAAATTTTCTAAAATATTCATGTGTTAGAATAATTTTCATTTGTTGAAATTATTTTCATATGTTTGAAACTGATATTCATGTGTTGAATTGAAATTCATTCATTGAATTGAAATTCATGTGTTGAATGTTATTCGAATTTTAAATAAATAGATTTAACGATAAAAATCACATTTTTATATATATACAAACTGTAGAGAATATTCATGTGTTGAATTGAAATTCATTCGTTGAATTGAAATTCATGTGTTGAATGTTATTCGAATTTTAAATAAATAGATTTAACGATAAAAATAGCATTTTTATATATATACAAACTGTAGAGAATATTCATGTGTTGAATTGAAATTCTTTCGTTGAATTGAAATTCATGTGTTGAATGTTATTCGAATTTTAAATAAATAGATTTAACGATAAAAAACACATTTTTATATATATACAAACTGTAGAGAATATTCATGTGTTGAATTGAAATTCATTCGTTGAATTGAAATTCATGTGTTGAATGTTATTCGAATTTTAAATAAATAGATTTAATGATAAAAATCACATTTTTATATATATACAAACTGTAGAGAATATTCATGTGTTGAATTGAAATTCATACTTTGAATTGAAATTCATGTGTTGAATGTTATTCGAATTTTAAATAAATAGATTTAACGATAAAAATCACATATATATATATACAAACTGTAGAGAATATTCATGTGTTGAATTGAAATTCATTCGTTGAATTGAAATTTATGTGTTGAATGTTATTCGAATTTTAAATAAATAGATTTAACGATAAAAATCACATTTTTATATATATACAAACTGTAGAGAATATTCATGTGTTGAATTGAAATTCAATCGTTGAATTGAAATTCAGTCGTTGAATTGAAATTCATGTGTTGAATGTTACTCGAATTTTAAATAAATAGATTTAACGATAAAAATCGCATTTATATATATATATATATATATATATATACAAACTATAGAGAACATTCATGTGTTGAATTGAAATTCATTCGTTGAATCGAAATTCATGTGTTGAATGTTATTCGTATTTTAAAATAAATTGAATAGACAATAAAAATTACATTTTTATTGTGAATATGAAGTGTTAAAAACATTCACGTGTTAAATAAATATTTTTGATGATAAAAATATTTCTTTTATCATGTATACGCTTTGAAAAAAATACACACGTGTTGAAATAAATATTAGTTTGCTAGAAATATTATTATTAGCTTTGTTCTGCATATATATATACATGTGTCGAACAGGGAAAATGGATTAGTTGTAGAGTAAATAAATTATTTGCGTGCCCGACAAATAGGTAAGCCTTGATGAGTTGGCTGCGCAATTTTATTTTTATATCAACTCCTGTGAATGCCATTGGATGTGGAGTGCTAGTTATTCTGTGTGAAATAATAAACATCGCCGTAGGATAGTAACAATTAATTTTGTACTACACTACATGGCATACTCCTTGACGATAGGCATACTTCATCATATTCCACATAAGCATTTGGAGCTTGTGTGACGAGGTTGAAGATTTACCATACGAGCGAGAGGCTTGTATGGCGATGATTATATACTACAGGTTGAACTGATGACTGATATGGACTATATAAAATATAATGATAAATTGCCAGATTAATAAAAAACCCCACACGGGTCTGGAGTTGACAATAATCACGTCTCTCTAGTCATTAGATACGGCACATGGACTATTTATTCCCACACGGGACGAGGTGACGAGGATTTATCCTCTGGAGTAATTAAAAATACACGCTCCCTCAGGCTTGACAGGGTGATGAGAATTTTTTCTCTGGAGTTATTATCTATACACGCTCCCCTGTAAACACCAGAATATATCACTATAAATATGTGGATGCTTTATAGATTTTATTGGGTACCTAACATGGCCCTATAAATTTCCAAACCCCTTCCCGTACAAAGGAGGTTATGGCGAAATTTTTCGAAATATAAAGGCGTTAGTGAAATATTTGAAGTGAAAACGATGTTGGAATTAAAGAATGAACTATATTTGAAGTTAAAGAATGAACTATATTTATATATATAAATATAAATAAAATTGAAAGGAATCAAAGCCGTGCAGTTCGTGTTTTGAAATCGTAATTTGAATCGATTAGTACGAGAGATTCGACCATCGGATTTTTTCGAAACCGCAACCGTTGGGTTCGCCTTAGAAATATCTTTCCAACGGCACCAACCTTGTAAAAATCCAAAGGTTGGATTGTCTGGATTGTTTAATTCAAATCTGAAGAAAAACAGCGCCAGAATCGTTTATATTTATATATAAATATAAATATAATTAAATTAAATCGAATAACGGCGCTGCAGTTCGAATTTTGAAACCGTAACTTCAAACGACTAGTGTGGAAGATCCGACCGTCGAATTTTCACGAAACTGGAACCTTTGGGTTCGCTTTGGGAATATCTTCCAGAGACATAGACTTTGTAGAAATCCAACGGTTAGATTTTCTGATATGTGTAAAAAAAATTAGGGGAAAAACAGCGCCAGTGCCATGGCACGACCTGAAACGTCGTTTAATTAAATATGGCCATTTTTAAATAAATAAAAATGGCGAAAAATCGTTATAAAATATCATAAGCAATATGGATTGGGAATAAACCAATTTGGCTTGATCTGCTTGATATTTGATGGTTGTATGTGTTTGACACGAAAATTATACTAAAGAACTGAAATATGAATGTCGAATAATATAACCATGGGAAGAATTGATTTGAATTCTAATTATACGTGAATTATTTGAAAAGGCCGAGCTAACCCTCATTTCAAATAATAGATTGAATGATTCGAAGGCGAAAATACATAGATGATTCAAGACCGACGATCTTCGTATCGGTTGGACGGGCGTTGCTGAAGTTCCTGATTGGAGTAGCTACCATGAAGGAATGGAAGTAGTAGCCGTCTGAACGTATGTGTTGATTGTACGGATATACGAGGAATTTGGTGCCTCCGGTTTCGTTCAGACCCAGAACGGACATGTAAACGGACTGTGTGTCTGACATTGGATTTTTTTCTATACTTATTGATCTCTGTAAAATATATATCTATTTGGCGGCGGAGAATTTATTCTTTTGCTTAACGCCCTTCTCTGAGACGTACGAGCTCAGAGGTTATATATCGATGGAAATCAGTCGTATGGAGGGGATTGCCTATGTGGCATGCCAAGATGCAGTGGTCGAGGCTTCTGTTGCGAAGCAAAGTCTTGTGTTTGATGATCAAAGCACGGCCTACGTGACCTGGCTTTGTGTATAGCATGGATTCGCGAGCCTCACACCTCGGTATGAGTTAAAAACGGGATAAGGACCCAAGAAGTGCATGACGTTTCTTTCTAGCTATGGTGGTGTCAGTAACCTACCAGCCCTGACATTTATATCTACTTTTCACCTATGTGGTTATTGGAATGCGAGGCGCCTCGATATTAGGTCTGTAAGGATCGAGAAACGTGTGTTCAGGAATAACTAATCCTCAAACGTAAGAGGGGGCCGACCTTGGAGGATCCAAGGGTTACCCAGAGTGTGTAGTCCTGAGGCATTTGCTAGAGTGTCTCGAAGCGGAGAGGAGCTTGCCCCTTGCCTCGACTCATGACGGAAATCCAATTTCCAATACGAAATAACGGATTTGATTGTAGAACAAGTATGGCGACATAGTAGATGGTAGTTATGCCGCCTATGATTGATATTTATGATGCTATTCGTTTTTGAAACATATATGCACTAGTAATAATATCAAATGATTTTTCTTTACACGTATTAAGCATATTTGGCCATTATAAGGTAAAACTCTATCCTCCGGCTTGCGTTGCATTATATGATGAGACTTGAGTCTTATAACAGCTACATTCTTTTTAAAAAGCATTGCGTTGTTTTAAAGAATTTACTTTGTTTTAAATGCGCCAGCAATCACTGGAGTAAACCCGTTCCGCGAAAGTGGCGTGGTCCTATGATTTTCTTATTACTGTTGTTTAAACTGTTAAGTAGATTTCTCATACCAGTCCCCATGACTGACTCGTTGTTTGTTTCACTTTGCAAACTCAGGTGCCTTATTTTCACATGGGCAGCCTAGTTCACAGATGACAGGTTGTTTTGGCTCAGCACTGTAGTATGGAGTGCACTTTTGGCTCATGGCGAGGCTGACTTCACCGAGATGACTTTGACATTTTCCGCCATTATTGTATATATATTATGATTCCGCCTATGGCGATGCAGACCGTTTTACTTCCAGTATTTATTATCGTATGTATATGTACCGCCTCCGGTGATGTAGACTGATACCCTTATTATGTCTCACTGTATGTATATATTTTGCCTATGGCGATGGTGACTGATCATTCCCCTTCTATTTACTAAATTGTATCCTACGTTGCGCTATTCTGATGTTGTTACAAGTTATGATTCCGCTGTCATATCTATGTAAAATTATTCTATTTATTGTTTTCGCTATTATCTGTACTCTACTATGATGATTGATGTGTTATATTCCAATGATTATCCTTAACACCGTCACACGAATTTTGGGATCGTCACATTCTCTTTTATTTATGGCTATTTTGTATTGGGGATTATGTCTTTCAGTTTATGTACTTTTGGTAGTCCAGATGGATATTATATACTTTGACTCTGGTTTTTGATGATGTAAGCAAACATATGTGTTTTCTGCTGCAATGAAATAAAGTTTTAAATCTTTGAATACTATTTATATATCTGTCTTGTTGTTAAGTTTCTGTTCTATACTTACCTAAAACGCTCCATAGAAGTTAATGCATTCCCTTTGTGAGTGACATTAATGGACGTGGGGTGTTACAGTTTTCGACGAAATCAGTTTCATTGGATCCGCAATGTTAAATTTTTATATGAAAATAAATTTCATGCCAATTCGATAAGGTATGTGGCCGCGGTAACCCTAAATGCCTAGATTTTTATTTAATTGTTTATTCGATTTAATACGGAATTTAAGAATAATCAATTTTCAAAAGATGTCGATTTTGAATAAAACCAATTTTATAAAATTCATAATGGTTAATTATTATAAGATTTCCATTTTGGGGTCAATTGGAGCTATTTTAATCATATCGCGCGATATAAAGGCATATCGATCTACATTGTGAATTAAAAAGGGAGTTATACCAAACGATCTCGAAGTTTGACGGAACCAGTTCCATCATGTCCGTGATATTTAACTATTATAAGATTTAAAGTTTCAAGCCAATTGGAATTGTTATGTGAGCTTATGAAAATTAAGTGTGGATTAATTGACGATTTTATTATTCAAAATTATGCTATTTTTTCAAATGAACTCTGATTTTGATGAAACAAGTTTCGTTGGGTCCGAGATGTCAAACTGTAGTTGTATATTCATTTTCATTGCAAATGGATATCGTAGTAATCATACAAAATCAAAACATTGAACGACAATCACCGGTAGGCATAAACGAATATAATTCAATAAAATAATATTATCTTCAGTTATAAATTAGCCGATCCATAACCTAATCCCTAATGCTCATTATTGCTTTTGTGCTTCCGGTAAATAAAATGAAATTCAGTTCTTCGTTAATTAAATAATAATCAAATCTTCAACGGGAATTCATGATATATGGTTCAATGAGATCATAGCTAAATGGGCTTCGCGGTAATACTTGTTTTAATCGCTCGATCGAACCTCGTGCAACAATAAAATCACGACAGTGCGGCTATGGCTGCTGATAACCAAAGATCGAAGGGGAATTGGGAAAAAGCAAGATTTATGTGATGATTATGTGGGCGAGACGAATGGATTGGAAAAGTTTCATGGGTTTTTGGCATTAAAATATTCGCAACCTGCTGTGTTGTGTGGTGGGGTTCGACAGAGTCGCCATATGAAAGGGATGGATCAGATTTCAATATGGAGGGTCGCCTGGGTAACATCGAGATGGAGAGGAAAGCAATTACCTTGGTTTTGTAAGACGTGGTTATGAATGGAGCTCAAATGGAAGAAAATTCCAAAAATGGCTATGGAGAAGGAATAAAGGTTTCAGGAAGAAACATATGGGAAGGAGCGATTAGCAGTGTTGTATTAGCAGTAAATAAGGGAAATGGGTTGATCGAGAGCTTTGTTCAAAACTATAGGAAATGAATCTATTTTATTTTCTTTAACCTGGGAAAAAAGTTACGCAGGACTTAAACAGTGGGTGTGGGGTGTCTGAGAACAGGAATTAACGTTGGTAAAGGAAATGGGTCATAGTGGCCATGAAGAGTTAGAGGGGATGGCACACACTGATGGTAGAGGAAGCTACAGGCTTCGTCCTTAATTAGTATGGAGGAAGAAGCATATCACGTATTTGTATTTATCGAAAGGGGAATTGCTGTTAATCACGGTGATCAAAGGATTAAGTGGCCTATGATTTGGTAAATCCAACATAGGTAAATATTTTATAAGCAGACATGGTTTCGTATGCTAAAATACGAAGACGGAGCAGCAAATGGACAGAGTGAAGAAAGGAGATGGTCGGTAGTGTTTTACAGAAAAAATTCCTAGGACATTTGATCAAAGAAATGGTTTGGGAACAATGTATGGGGATTAAGTGATTTGTTAATCATGGGTTTACTGAGTCAATCGCCACTTACAAAATAACGAATGGAAAAACTAAAATTTCTTGACTTAATCCCGAATTGAGCAGGCGAATTTTCAGGTTAAGGTAAAATAATAAAATGTAATAACCCGGAAAATCTAACCAATTTAAAACTTTTATTTTGGCAATTTTAATGAATTTTGAATATTTACAATGATTTATTTTAAATAATAATGACGAGTAATTTACTTTGAATAGAATTAGAACGGAAACATTTATTTGAATCGACGTTAGAATATAAATATTTATTTTTAAATATAAAAGGAATTGAAAATGGCGTGGTAGTTTGAAAATTCGATTTCAAATTTCAAATGAATGTACATGATTCAAAATAAATCAGATTTTAGCGAAACCAAAAATATTAAAATCTATTTGAGAATATCTTTCCCACGAATCCGAAAAATTGAAATTTCATAGCGGGAATAAAAAGTTATGCCCAATTGAAAATTCAGAATAGTCGCTATGGAATTTTGGCCCTTAAAAATGGAAATTTTGCAAATGACCTCTGCTTTCAACGAAACCACTTTTGTTGGATTCCGGATGTCAAGTTATTGCTAGGTTTCAAAATTCATAATTTTCTGAATCAATATGTGAGCGTGGCGAAAGAAAACGTGTTTTGACAGTTTCTGTCAATTTGGATCGACCAGAAAATGGCCATTTTTCGAACTGTCTTCAAATTTGACAAAATTAGTTTTGTTAGGACCATATCGTCAATACGAAGCTAGAAATAATTTTTCTGGAATTTTTAGAGTCAATATGTGACCTCGGTAAATTGAAATGTACGTTTAAAATTGAATATATAGATTTATATTTTAATTTCAACCAAAACTGATCATAACGGTCGAACTGGCTTACGAAACATATCGCATTATGTACAGAATGGGGGTATTTAGCTAAGGGCGACAGTCGTTGGGTTTGATTTGGAATTCGTATGGATAAACAACTATTTTTGGGAAATATAATATTATATATTTTTTTTAATTTTTTTCTAAACCCTAGCATCACTTTTCCCAAAAGAAAAATCCCGCTCTTCATCGTTGAGGGCGAAAAACCGCTCAAAACTATGCCCCCCATTCCCTCCCAATACACTCAATAATTTCAACAACTCCTTGAGACAAAATCGAAGATCGTTCCACGCTCTTTCGATTCATGCCGAAGTGATTCTCTATGTTCACTATTTTCTTCAAATCGACCTGTCAATGCTTCGCCGTTCATGTTCAATTGCTCCGCCTGTGCTTGATCGAGTTCGACGTTGCTTGTGGCGTTGGGAAGCTTGTGTGGAGGCGCTTTTCGGTGATGGGTTTGATCTGGCTCTAAGCGGTCGTGGCGGCGCTGAACCGGAACCCTAGGATTGAAGCGACCTTCGATTTTTCCAGGAAAGCATCGTTGAAGGTACTGCAGCGTTTATCATTAAACGTAATTAATTAAAGATTAATGGGGGAGGGGGTTAGTGAATTTTAATTTTTATCTAATTTCACTTTATTATTCGTTTATTATTTAAAAATCTGAGTTTTTATAAAATAAATTACAAATGTAAATGTAATCTTTATATATTATGCACATTGTTTTTTTTATACAATACTTCGTTTTGAAAATATGGTTTTTATAACTACATATATATATAGTTATGATTTTTATAAATATATCAAATATAATTTTTAGAAAATAAAAATATGATTTTATTTGTAGGCTATACAATGAAAAAATTATGATGTTAGAGTTATAAAATTTCGCTATATATATATTTGAAATAAAGATGTGATTTTTATTTATATGAATAGCACATAAAAATATGGTTTTTATATATAAAAACATCGAAGAAAAAGGTGAATATATCTATATAGCGTTGATGTAAAAACATGATTTATATATATATATATATATATATATATATGTATATATATATAATTTCATAATAAAAATATGATTTTGATAAGGAAGTAGCGTTGTAAAAATATAATATTTTCTATATATAGCGTTTTAAAAATATAATCTTTTCTATATATACATCGTTGTAAAAATATAATCTTTTCTATAAATGTAGCGATGTTAAAAATGTGATTTTTAACATATACCGCGTGAAACAGATCTCGTTGAAAACACGGCGAAGATTTTCTACATAAGAAGAGTCGCGGCGTTTGGTTTAGCTTCAAAGGTGAGAACTTCTCACTTTTATTATATATTCTAGTTTGAAATTCATACTAGGATGCAGACAGTGCTTAGCAGCACCCGACACCCGTTGTCCACAGAGCGTGTATGACTTGTTTGTTCGATTGATGTGTTGTGAAAATTGATTGTGTGATGTTGAATGAATAAATATTTTATAGTTAAAAATATAATTTTTAACGTGTATATAAAATAAATATTTATAAACAAATCGGACGATTTGTTTATGTACACACATTTGACTGATATTGATTGGGACGATAAATTTTACACATCGCCCAACTGCATAAATAAAACTTGTGTTTGATTGTTTGAAACCCCACACGGGTGTTGGGATGAAATTGGACATACACTAATCCCAATAATTAGCTGTATGTCGATCGATTGATTGACAAGCTGTTGTAAGCGTTAAATAATTATATTTGATGCTTATACAATGTAGAATGCATCTGGATGATGGATTTCTGTTTTCATTGTTGTTATACACATTTGCTGTGTGAAATCCATATAATCAAATTATATGGTAATTGACTATATCTGATTCCATTTTAGAAAGAAAGAATATTTTAAAATAACAATTATTTTAAAATAACAAATATTTTCAAACAATATTCAGAAAAGAATCAAAATCTGATTTTGATGTTCGATTTGGGATGGGCACGTATATATTTAAATATATATAGTCGTGTTGATTAGATTAACGCCATTTTGACGTGAACGATATTTGTATCGACTTTATTCATTTTTATAATAAATATCGAAAAGGAATTGATTTCAAAATCTAATGTTTTGAAAATATTATCATTTATATATCGATGATATGGAATATTCAATTTTGATTAGAAATTGAATAGGAAGTTGAAATCGTTTCGAAAACGAATTTAAAACGATTTATAAAATATGTTTTGAAAGGAAATCAACGAAATATTATATATATATATATTTATTTATTTAATGGCCTGAATAGAACGCGCCGCGCTGCGGCAGTTCGCGAATTTCCACTATTGACTTCAAATGGATATTACGGGAGATCCGACCGTCGGATTCTCCTAAAACTGGAACCTTGGGTTCGTATCGAAAAGAGCTTTCTAACGAATATTAGAGATTTGAAATCTAACGGTTGGATTTGGAATTATGTCCAAATCAAATTGGAAAAGGTCGCTATAAGTGTAGTTCGATGGTCGTTTGTGGAAATCGACTGTACTGGCCTTGATAAAATTTGAAAAATAGCAACAATTAGTGTAAAATCATAAGAAATGATTTTAAAAGAATTGGGATAAAAAAATTCCATATTAGAAAAGATAAAAGTAGATTTTTATCGAAATGAACTAGTTTTGAACTAGAATTATAATCCAATTATTTTCAAAACAAATAAATTGGATTTGAAATGGTTTTGAAAATAACCAGATTTCCAATATATAATGTGGAAATGGATTTGAATCGAAATTGTCTTCGGAATATTTCGATGTTGGATTTCGTGATTATATAGACGTTGTTATGGAAATTTGAAAGATATATTTATACCGTTATTTCTAATACGATATTTGTTGGTCGTAGAATTTGATAATGAATATAAGCCGGTATATTTTCTATTCAGAGCCTTGTATTTAATATCAAATGGGATTTGGGTTTGTCGTGAATGGTGTCTTCATTAACACTGTTCTTAAACCCAATTGAGAAAAAGATTAAATCTTTTTATTTGGATTTATTGAAGTATACCAATTAAATAATATTTAATTGGAATCGAATTGGTGAGGGTTTACCGTGAAGGTGTATTAAATAACATTTGTTCTTTAACCCGATAATTTATGGAATGTGAATTGGGTTTGTTGTGAACTGCGTTTTAACGACATTCGTTCTTTAACCTGATTTACAGT
Source organism: Allium sativum (assembly GCA_030737875.1). NCBI lineage: Eukaryota > Viridiplantae > Streptophyta > Magnoliopsida > Asparagales > Amaryllidaceae > Allium > Allium sativum. The sequence continues at coordinate 371,527,238 of CM060909.1, read as the reverse complement.
GAAATATGATTTAGAATTTATAAATCTTTTATTAAGATTTAAAGGAGATTTTCCAAAGTAAAGTTTTCCAATTTAATAAAATAAATTGGAATGGAATTCGATTTGTTAATAATCGAAGTGAATTTCTATGGATGAGGACTGCTAATATATATGGAATTTAAAAGGCTTTGCTGCTATTCCATTTATATTGTTAGTCGGATATGGAAGTTTATATCGATTAAATATATCGATTTGTTTTCCATGAAGATTCCATCGTTAATGGAATGTGATTTTGGGTTGTCGTGAATGGTATCTCTAATGATACTGTTCTTAGACCCAACGGAGTTAAGAAAATCAGAAACTAATTGGAGATTAGTTAAGTTGGATAGTTTCTTGGGTATTGATCTGATGTTGGTTTCGGCCTTCGGGGTTAACACTTAGGGAATTATTCACTTGCTAATTTACGGTTAAAGGCTGTTGGAATAGAATGTGATTTTGGGTTTATCATGAACCGTGTTTTAAATGACATTGGTTCTTTAACCCAGTTAAAGACAGGAAATGATTTCCCAAGTTAAACAATCATTAATATTGATTTTTGGGAAGATTAATACCAAGTGGAGTTTTAATGAATCTTTAATTAGATTGAAATGATCGAGAATGGAGTATCACCAGTTTTGCTCCAGGCGATAGTTAAATCTTTAATTAGATTTGAACATTAAATGGTAATTGAATTTACCGATAACACCGTGGTGTTAGATATGAAGTATTACCAGTTTTACTTCATGGGATGAATAGGTTGGGGTTGGGAAATTTAACAAAGGATTACTTCGGCAAGGTTCGCTAATCCCGACTAGTTTGGATAAGCCATAATTTGGTTTGAATTGATATTCAAAGGAAGATTAAGGAATAAATTTAAAGAATTTATATTTGAAAAAATTAATGGGAACCTTTTCCAAAGTAAAAGAATATTTGAATAAAGGAATATCGTGGATTGGAATAAGGCGTATGTTGTGTTTTTATAACACTTGTTTATTATATTCGCGAGTTATTTGGAAAGACCGGGTTTATCCCATTCTGAATAACTGAATCGACGAGAAGTCGACGATGAAGATGGTGGTTGAAGACCGGAGGTCTTCACATTGTTTGGATAATTACTGTTGACCTTGATTGGGCTGTACACCCAGGAGGAGGGAATCAGTTGGTGATCATCCAGACTGTAACAACCCGAAAATCTGGGCCAGTTTAAAATTTTTATTTTGGCAATTTTGGCGAATTTTGATTATTTAAAATGAATTATTTTAAATAATATCGACGAGAAAAATTATTTTTAATATAATTCGACATATATATTATACGCGTCGTCGTTAGAATATAAATATTTATATATAATTATAAATAGAATTGAAAATGGCGCGGTAGTTCGATAATTCGATTTCAAACTTCAATTGAGCATACCGAATGCAAAACAATCCGGATTTTAGTGAAACCAAAAATAATGGAATCTAATTGATAATATCTTTCCAACGAATCCGAATAATCAAATTTTCATAGCGGGGATCAAAAGATATGTCCAGTTGAAAATTCTGAATAGTCGCTATGGAATTCAGGCCCTTAAAAATGGACATTTTGCAAATGACCTCGGATTTCGACGAAACCAGTTTTGTTGGGTCCGTGATGTCAAGTTATTGCTAGATTCCAAATTTCATAATTTTCTGAATCAATATGTGAGCGTGGCAAAGGAAAACGCGTTTGACCGGTTTCAGTTGATTTTAATCGACTGGAAAATGGCCATTTTTCCAACGGTCTCAGAATTCGATGAAACTAGTTTTGTTAGGACCGTATCGTCAATACGAAGCTAGAAAATATTTTTCAGGAATTTTTCTAGTTAGTATGTGACCCCGGTAATTTGAAATGTACGTTTAAAATTCAATATAGTGATTTAAATGTAAATTCAAAGGAAACTGATTGTAACGATCGAATCAGCTTACGATATATATCCCATTGTGTTCGGAATGGGGGTAAAACGCTATGAACGACAGGCGGTGGGCCTCGTTTAGAGGTCGTATGTAAAGGTCAACTTTTAGAATTAAAAAAAAAAAAAACGACGTAACCGCCGATGGAAGCACGCCGCCCGCCGCCGCCAGGACCTCGCCCCCCTCTTCTTCCTCCGGTCGGCGTCTCCACTGACGAACCCTTCCCCTTCCTCCTTCCAGTTCGGAAGGACCCGAACCCCACCTCCCCAATCCGCCGCTCCAGCGGATGCGAGACCCCCCGGCGCCACCAATAGACCGGCGCCACCCCTACTACCTCAGCGAGCCTTCTCCATCTCCATGTGAGTTTGTTTCTGAATTTTATTTACTTTAAAAACTGAATTTTATTTACTTTAAAAACTGAATTTTATTTACTTTAAAAACTGAATTTTATTTACTTTAAAAACTGATTTTTATTTACCTTAAAAACTGGTTTTTATTTATGTTGTAAAGTTATAAAAATATAATCTTTTATATTGTGGAAGTAAACATATGATTTATATATTTTTAAAGTGTTAAAAATATGATTTTTATATTTTTAAAGTATTAAAAATATAATCTTTACTATATAGAAGATGTAAAAATATGATTTTTGGTTAGGTAGAGAATTAAAAATATAATTTTTACATGATAGGAATATTAAAAATATCATCTTTATATGTGTAGAAAAATAAAAATGAGATTTTTTATAAAGATGAAATCTTTAAATTTGAAAAGGCGAAAACTTCATATTTGAAAAGGCGGAATCTATGTAAGGTATAGCGAAGTAAAATTCGATTTTTAAAGGTACGAAGCAATAGTAAAAATATGATTTTTATATATTGAATAGCATACTAAAAATTCGATTTTTATATATTGAATAGCATAGTAAAAATTCGATTTTTATATATTGAATAGCATAGTAAAAATATGATTTTTATATATTGAATAGCATAGTAAAAATACGATTTTTATATATTGAATAGCATAGTAAAAATATGATTTTTATATATTGAATAGCATAGTAAAAATACGATTTTTATATATTGAATAGCATAGTAAAAATTCGATTTTTATACGTTGAATAGCGAAGTAAAAATGTGATTTTTACATATGTAGTGAATACGAGCAACGAAGGTGACAAAGATGCGATAACGATGAAGATTTCTCTAAAAGAAGAGTCGTGGTATTGGATAGCTATTGGTGAGAACTTCTCACTCTAAATTTCTTTTTCTAGCTATATATATATACTAGGATGCAGACGGTGCTTAGTAGCACCCGACACAATCGTCCACAGACCATGGACTTGTTTGTTTGATTGCAAAAATTAGTTAGATTATTTGATTGAAATTGAATTGTGTGGTGAAATGAATTGATTTGATTGATGTGTGAATGGCGTGGGCCTTCACTAGACCGGGGATAAGGCTAGGCCTCGTCCCGTTTCTAGTATCGTGCCGTTATGCCGCCGAAATTTTCTAAAATATGTTAGAAAAATAAAAATATCATTTTATTGAACAAATGAACCGAATAGAATATTCATAGGTTGAATAAAATGTTTTATCGTTAAAAATATAATTTGTAACGTGAATGTGAATAAATAAATATTCATTTACAAACCGGACGGTTTGTTTATGTGCACCTATTTGAAGGACATTGATTGGGTCGATAAATTTTACACATCGCCCA